>CM076269.1:2550000-5100000 GCA_038380795.1 Pyrocephalus nanus
CGTGGATCCAACTTTCATAATTTCAATTTTTCACGCTATGAGCTGATTTTAAATAGTGGGGATGCTCCCTGGTAGGGCCCATTAGTCCTTTAGTGCCTGCCAAAGAATGGATTCCCAGAGTAGTAGATATTGAAGTTCAAGGATGCTGAGACTCCTGAAAGGTATGAGAAATACAATATAATTGTGCTAATAAAGAAAGGAAAATGCCAAGCAGCCAGCACATCTTCCCAAATGTCTACCCAAAGAATGGAGGGCAGCAAGAATGTTCTGGAAAGTGAGACAATTATATACAAATGAGCAGAGCTGGACAAAGATAAGAGCAACTGAATGTGCACTGAGGTAATTTTAATTAAAGAAAAAACAGTGAATAAAAGAATATTTGAAGGTATCAAGAAGAAAAGTACACTAATGAGAAATTAGATCAGGTAATAAATGATCATGACAATTATCTTACTGATTCAAAGCATGACTGAGCTGTCTCTCAAAGCAAGCCCTGTGGGTTTGGGTTTTTTTTTTTCTCTGCCTTCACCTCGGGGAAACTGTGCTGGACTAAAAAGGTTTCAATGAACTGTTGGCATCAGTGAAATTCGACTCCAGTGTAATTCTACAACCAGCTACACTAACCTTTGCAAGAGGGAATCCTGGGGCTGTCTGGAGCTTAAAATAAGGTCTGTGTCAAGTCAAACCTCTCTGACATTATATTATTTCATATATTATTACTATATTATATTGCTTTAATTTGGAGAGGTGGAAACAGCACTGTGAAGAGAGAAATAGGACTATAGGGAGCCTAAGGGGAGTTCTCCTTACTCAGAATAGGGAATAGCTTACTTCCTTTCCCCAAAATCTTCAGGCAAAAGCTTGCAAAACTTCCAGAGGTAGCCTGCTCCCAACCTCTTTTCCTATAAATCTTTTTTAACATCAGAACAATATTATGTGTGTTCCAAACAGACCCATTTCTTCCTTTTTATTGTAAGTAGAAATATGGAAATAAAACCCGCACGTTTTTATCTTTTTCATTGCATTTCTCGCAGGTGATTATTACATTCAGCTGCTTCTTTAGCAACAGATTATATCCATCTCTCATTTCTAAACCCTTTGTTTTTCTTGCTGGCATTCTCTCAGCTTTCTCCAACCTGCCCACACTTTTTAAGTGTGAGGTTGCCAATGGAGCCCAGGGGTCCTGGAGAGCCCCAGCAGTACTGAAAGCTGTGGCATAATTAGATCACACCCCTGTTCCACACTTCAGAAAGGCTTTTCTGATCCAGCATCACATTTGTGGAGTGATTCCTATCCAGTTTATGGCCAGATAATTACCTGCAGTGATTTTGCCCAGCTAATCAATTCTCAGTGTGTTGGTGTTTCCATCTAGAGCTCTGCCTGTACTGGATGCCACCCCTCTGATTTCAGAATGTTTATCCAACATTTGGTGATGTTCTTCTACCACCATTTTCAGCTCTAATCTCCCCCTTACAAACCCTCCCAACCTTTTGGTCTGATCTAAATTGAATTTATTTTATCTTTTTTACTCTCTGTTTCACAGTCTCAACCAATAGCAAAATGCTTATAAAAGAAGACATAGGAAAGGTCCTTCTGGGATTGCACTTATTTTGTCTTTAGGGTTTGATGTATCAACAGACTGCAAAATATTCACAAAATCTTATTAAAAATTTATTGAAATTATCTCGGGTGTGATCACTGTCTTAGCAACAGGACGCAAGCAAAAATTGCCACGAACAGAAGGCCAGCATGCTTTAACAGTGAAATTTAAAGGAAGTAGAAAATAAATATTTCTTACATTTCATGTATCAGCATATAATTTCATAATAAATTTAGTGGGTTTACACTCCAGTCAAAGACAGAGAAATCATAAAAAGACCCCAACCTCTTAAGTGTTAGAAATATGAGTCAAAATACTAAGAATTAAAATCTTCCTCCAAAACTCCAAGCACTGCAATTCCATAGCAGGGACATCCTGGAAAGCCCAAAGAGACAGCCAAGCACGGCAAATAAAACCTTACAGTGAAGACCTGAAACAGCCAAAACAGCAACTGTGTTGTGGAATTATTGTATCCCAGCCCAATGAGGTGATCATCTTTCTCCTTGGCTTTGGTGAGATGCACATGGAATTCTGGACACAGCTTTTGGCTCTCTAATACTGGAAAGGGGTCAGGGAACTGAAAATGATTCAGGAAAAAAAACCTGAGAGGTTTTGTGTAGGTTAGAGAAGATGCTCTTGAAGGAGGATTAAAAGAACTGTTAAGATTTGCTGAAGAATGGCCATGGGGAATGTTATGACATCCACAAATATTTGACAAGGAAGAAATGAATACAATGGATGGTAATAATGAATTACAAAATGAAGGCAAAAACCCAAACATAACCAGAATACTGGGAGAAGCTTCCTAATTCTGTGGCCAAGGTACATGTCTACTGCAAATTAAAGAATCCTTCTTTGTCATCTGTAGCAGAACTTGCATGAGGAACTCGATGAAAGTCAGGAAATGGATGTCATCTTGGACTTTCTGATCATGACAGAGTTTTATCTAAATTCTGCCTAACTTTCTGTCTTACTTAATGTTATCAGCAACTGGACTCTAGATTCAATTTGGAATGTGGAGTGTGAAAAATAGGATCTCTTGGTAAACCTTTCCAGAAGGCAGTGAAAGATGATCGAGTCAGGCAGAAATCCTATTAAAGATGTTTCTCAGACTTAATGAATAATCATTGCTCTCTACTGTTAGGGAGCAAATGGAATTTTAGTTCTGTTCTTGTCTGAGCAGCTGACCAGCAAGGGAGGAAGTTACCAAAGGGGAAAAGGAGTGTCCTGTTTACGTGGAAGATATGATTAGATTAGATTTGATTCAGATTACTAAGAATCGTGGAAAGATTCGACTTGAAGTAAAAAACATTTACCAAATGAATGAGAAATGGAATTTTAAATCTATGCATTACACCCCTTTCCTCCTTCCTTAAGTGATCCTGCCTTATAAGTGAGATGGAGGTGTTTTGATATCCATTATATCTTTAATTATTGCACTCTTAGAGTGTCAGGTGCACTGTAAACAAATAAGGGGCCAAGGAACTGATAATCTAAAGGGGTTACAAGGGTTAACATAATCCCTGGAAAAGCAGCCCCAACAGAGAGAGATGGGCCACAGCTGATACAACACAATTCTGCCCCAGTGATTTCCAGAAGAGAGAGAATGGACCCTCCATGGATATGCAAGGATTGGGTGTCACTGTAGTCTGAGTTTCAGACACAGTTTTGTAGAAGCTCACGCAATTTATTGGCAGACATTTTCCTGAAAAACCTAAATATTAGGTACGTGTCTGCTTCTGTTCTTCAACAACCACTGTTGACAGAGAAAATAAGTGGAAACAAAACAGAGATAAAGAATGGAAACGGTGTGTTTTGGCAGATCTGCCTTACCTTAGACATTATTATTAATATTCATGTTGTGCCCTAGGGCACTCACACAAAGCATCAAGAAAAATTGAAAAGGTGAAACTTATCAGAGTCTTTTAATCCGTTTAAGAGATTTTATCGAGTCATATTAAATTGGCAATGTCAGAATGCAGAGCCTGGTGCCCGTCTCTGACGAAGTTATCAAAATCTGATGGAAGAAAGCTGCGCTACAATTGTTAAGCAAGGAAACCTGGCCGGGTTTTCTGCCGTACTTGCCGATGAAACAAAAGTTATAGCTGGTAGAGAACAACTGAATATTTCCCTGTGCTATGCCAGTAATAGCTTTCCCTGTAGAGAAGTGTCTCTTGCTTCCAGCTACCAGCACTGCTCGCTGCCTAAAACCTGACAAATGGAGCGTGTTCCAAGTTGGCTAATTGGAATCTGGGCAGTGTGGACATGACTTTTGTCGCTAAAAGCTGTGACAGTTCATCTGTTCTCGGTGGTAACTGGTAGGGAAAGCACAGACTATTCTTTTGTCACCCGTTGCCGTATGGTCACAAGCACTTGCTGTCACAATCGTCAATATAATCAAACCAGAATTATTGCTAGAACGGTTCCTATGCGTCCTTGAGGAATTTGAGCTGATTCAAAGATGTCTCATGAAGATAAAATAGCCTGCAAACCCAGCTTCTATAATATTCTCGAAGCCTGAGGAGAAGATCAAATCCAGTTTCGGAAAGTTTAAGATTTGGGATTGTCAGAAGTGGGCAATAATTTAGATTTGTTCTGGATTCTTAAAATAATTGCATCTCTGCAAAAGTACAAGTTGTAAGATATGGAGGAGCCAAACTTAATTGCTCCATTTGATACTAAATTTTCTCCTAAAATACGTGATAAATGTTGTCAATAGCTGACTATTTACATCAATTTTAGACTAGGTCAAATGTTCACATCTGATTGCTTTCAGATAGGAATTTATAATGGCAAATTAGCAGCCAGCACACTCATCTGGATTGTGCACATGACAAGGAAATCCTCATTAACATTTGGGAAAAAGCACATGCACAGTCTTTACAGCCTCATAAGCACTGAAAAAACCCTACCCAGTAAGCTTGATTGTTCTCACTATTACTTTAATGCAGCAGTGTACTTAGATAACACACAGTTTAAACAGGTAAGCAAGCAACATCTCTGACTTAAGGGCTCCATTTGCATGTCTGCAGTTTGTTATTTGCTTACCCAGACTTCGAGCAGGAAGCTGCAGGAAACAGTCGTGGGAATCACACAGGCAACCTTTGGACTTCAGATGGCCTGACCAGCAGTTAAACCCATGATATGAGATCATGGGTGTGCATATCTGCAGGGTCAGCATCTTTCTGTTGGTTAACTCCACTGGAAGAAACAGGGTTGAAGCAACCAAAGAGAAAATATGGAGTGGAATTTTCTTCTTGTAGCTTAAATGAGTTTCTCTAGCAAATCTCAGATGTCAGCCTGTTAAATTCAGGGTGTTCAGAAAGTGGATAAAAAAACCCTCCAAGCTCTTTTTAAATGTAATTTTTAGAACCATCTACAAATTAGACATAGCAGACTTCCCAGAACTTTGGAAGAAAAGAGGGGATAGACAAGGCAAGACACTCTTTACTGTCTGTTCAAAATGAGCTCCCACTCAGAGATCTTTTCCATAAATACATTTTTATCAAGTGCTGTGGCAAATCATTGCTGACTGTATTAACAATTCCAGTAACCACTTACATATGCGAATTCTTTTTCATATGACTCATAACTATCAATATATCTCAGCACTGAAGAACAAGAAAGATTGATGATTTGTAATTTGTCAGTCATTTTTAAAAAACAGATTGTGAAACCCTAGAATTTGTTACAGTCTCAAACCAAAAAGCCTTCGCCTCGTTCTGAAAAGCATGAGTAAAATAAAAATTTTGTATTTTAGAGAAATATCTTGGCAAGCAGTGACTGAATAAAATAACCTTATTTTACTAAGTCTTCCCTGCTTCAAGGCAGCAATTTCCACTTTATGTTCAGCCACCTTGGAGTGCAGGACCAGCCAAAACCAAATCAATCCAGGGCTTTGACAAGAAGGGCACGGCGTTATTTCCTCCCATTTCTCTGAGCTGGCCTGCAGAAGTGTGAACTGCAACCAAGTCTGGACATCACCTAGTCTAGGGCAAGGCAGATCTCTTTTTATCAGAACTCCCTGCTCTGCTTGCACATCCAGAAGAAATTAAGACTGAAGACTTTTACACCTGCAGTGCCAGGATCTAAAATAAAGGAATGTGAAAGCACTGGCTCTGATTATAATTTGTGCTAAGGGAACTGCACCTGCTTTGGACCTTGTTGTGAGGCTGTAAATGGGGGGACAAATCTCAGCAAGCAGACCTATTTAAACACTCCCTTCCAGTTCCTTTCAGATACTCAACAAGTGTCCCTGTCAATTAGAACCTCACCAAAACCCAGGACAATATATATTCCAATGGCTAATAACTCTGCTTTCAATGCATGTCCAACACCCATATGAAGATATAAAGTAATTAAACCAGTTCAGAAATTCAGGAAGTTACACACTGTGTTTGCGGTTTGATTCACAGCAAGCCAGACTAAACAGTGCTATTTTTCTCACCTCATAGAAAATTTTATTCATATTTGTTTAAGAAGTGTCTACACAAGCATCTTTTTTGCATTTCATGAAAATAACAGAGCTGCAAGGCCATTTATTACCTGGAACCTGACAGCATGTACACATGTGGTCCTATTTGCATAATTCAATTTAACTTCTGGGGAACTACAGACATGAGCAAGCACCTCACGTCTTTGGAAGTTCATAAGATCAACCTGTGTATGTTTTTTCTCCTTCAGCACTGTTGAATTTGGCCCAGTATAACCACATGTGAGTACTGGGCTGCACAGGTATAAATTAAGGGCTGATGCTCCTTCACATACTGATTTATACTGTAAAATAATATTTTCTAACTTGTAAAAATTGGAGAAAGAATGACCCTAGGCTTGATATTTTCATTACACTGAAAATCTAAAAAAAAAATAAAAAATCGATTTTAAAATGAAAGTAAGAATATGTACAGTTAAATGCCACTGTATTGACTTGGCAAGGTAATGGAAAAAGCAGTGCTTTTGTTTGTAGAACTTACTATTCTGCAAATAATTTTTGATATTTGAGCTATTATTTTGCTATTTATTCTGTAGAATTTAGATGAGAAAATTTGCATTTTTATTCTTTCACAGTGTCCTAAAGAAAATCAGAGGTATGTGTCTCCTCCAATGGAGACATACACAACATACAGGGCTTCCATTTTCCTTTTTTATTTAACTAATACTATCACAGAAACTTTTTAGCTTTGGATGAAAAATCACATCTCAATGACTTTACAGAATGTCAGAAACTGTTAGGTTAATGTAACAGATTTTTAGCTGCTTGCCTTTATTCTTCTGTGCACAGCTCTCACTACTCCTATTTTCCTTCATTTGATCATAACGGTAGTAATAAAACTTCACTTCATCTTAATAAAATGGAGTCAAAGCATCTCATTTCATATATTTCTATTTTATTTTAAATAGACACTGATTACTGATCTGAAAACATATCACTCTATACTGTTGTACCTTTCTGCCTCATTTTTCCATTTATATCCATTGTTGACTGTGATGGAATTATACTAGCAAAACAATATGATCCCAGCCTTGAGAAGGTGTCTCTCTGCTAGGTCAAACAATTTGCCATAATGAAAATTGCAGAAGGAAAATAAGTGCATTCACTAAACAGTCAAGAACACTGGCCTTTCTTCTCCATGCCTCATGATAACAGATTGGCCTTGCCAACTTCCATCACAAAAACATTTTCATCTGCAGAAGATATTGTAATTCCTGTTTTGAGTGATTGGTTTCAGATGACACACGGCAATAAATATGAACTTTATTTTATTTAGTGACCAGCACTTCTGAAAGACTGCGAGCCAACAAGAGCAGCAGAATATTGAATACATAAAACTGCTATTAAAAAAAGGTTAAGGCTGTGTCATAAACTATCTAAAATGTTATTATTATTTCAAGCTCAAGCCGATGTGTTGGTGTACTGTGGGGAGAAATGAAAAGAATACAATAGCAGGAGTGAAAGCATAGTCAGCCAGAAAAAGTCACTGTAATAATGACTTTGGGATGACTTCAGTGCCGAGAAGAGCAGATCCACTGTGGGTTACACTCTACACCAACAATACCATATCAAAGTCATTCAACTCCCAAGCCACAGGAGATTTTTTTTTTTTTTCCAACTGATAGTCCAGAAGAGGCAGGGATTGAGCTCGTTTGCAATTGGTACAACGTGAACAAGGGCCGTAATTTGGGAACTGAAGCTTAAACTACAAATCTTCCATCTTTTCTTTCTCCATTAGTGACGATTTCACAGCTGGAATGTAGCTGATGATGTTCATGCAGAACAGAGAGCAAAAAGGTCCTATTGAATCCACAGATACATCCTTCACTTGTGTGAACAAGCATGACTTATTATACAACTTTACCATACAATTAACACTCCTCTCCCACTCCCCAGCAGCACGGGAAGCCTTTTCAGGGTTCTTTGGCTCTTTAAGCCTTAAAAATGGTGCTGGGCAACCATCAGTGCCAGAGAAGCACATTCCCAGACCACTGCTGGGTGGATCCTCATTGCTGCCTTTCAGTACTGACTTCAGCAATGCCTGGCAGGAAAAAAACTCTTCCACAAAGTTGAGGAGCAGCTTTTTCCACTGAGACAGAAGCCCCTCACACTTTCACAGAGCTTGACCAGAATAGAGCCTACCCTTGACAACATTCCTTCTGGCACATTTGACAGATCACAATGCATTCCAAATCCCCATCCAGGACTCAAACCTCAATGACACAGCACTCTGGTCCTCACCTAGGTAGCACTTTGCCTTCCCATTTACCTCATGAGTGGGCTCATTCTCTCAGTGAAATTTTACCTATGAATTGCATACTTGAGCCTTGAACGACTGGGACTTTTTAATTCACCTGTGAAAAAACCAGTGCAAAAGCCTTGCTGTGCTTTTCAGATTATGCTGTAAACTATTTCCCCAACCTACCCACCACTTCTTATAGGTGTTATAGGTGGACAGATTTATAGGCTGCACAGCAGGTTCAGCCTCTTCTTGCTAGCACTGATGATTTCTGCATCATAGTGCTGTTCTAGTTTGTGGGTAAAAGAGAGAAGATGATGATACTGGTAACTAATGTAATGAAAAACTGTAAATGGGAATTATTTCTAGCCTGTGTGAATTACAAACTATTAACCAAGTTTTATGGCTCTCAGAATGACTTATGGTTTATTAGTGAATTGTACATCTGGTTGAAATATCTGAAATTCACAATCTGATAAGCTGCTGACTGAGGAACTCCTGGATTGTAAATAAAGAATGTGTTTAAGTTTTATTCTACCCAATGCCCCAAAAAGAGCTGAAAACAAGGTCAAATTAATTAAAGAAATATTGTCTACTATCTACTTGCTTATGTAAGCACTAATTCCATTGTATTTTCTTCTCTTTCAGTTTACTAGCTGGTGGATTTTTTTCTCAAAGCTTTTGTATCTCCTTGAGTTTTATAATCAAGGGATCATTGAAAGCAAAGCCTATTCTGTAGCTGTGGAGCTGACAATTACAGTAGAAATTCGCCACATCTACTTTGCTCAAAAAGAACTCCACAAGAGAACAGAACATTTGAATGGCATCTTCAACACGTTGGCATATCTAGTATGACTGTAATCTTGTGCCAGACACTGAAAGAATTAATTACCCAGTACCTCAGCACTGAAAACATGATTATAACAAGCAGATAAATGTCATGTACACAGACATGATGTGGTAACAATTTTCTACTTTGATAATGATGTAGATTTGAACTGCAATTTAGAAGTAGAGATCGGGGAGGATTTTCTTTGCTTTCCTCCATACAGAAAAAAAAGAACAAGCGGGTTTTTTTTTTTTGGTGACCTCTTTTCTTTCTGTTTTTGTCTTCAGTATGTATGTTCTACAGTAGGGGAAGGATTTTGGATGGGAAAATATTTCTCTTTGAAAGTACTTAAGAAAAAATCTCTTTTCTTCTGTAAAGCAATCATATTCCATAGGATACCATTTTTGTTATAATGTGTGAGGGAGAAGATCTGAGACACTGCATATACTGATACAAAATCCTGCAATTTTAGGTTAATCACTGGAAAAAATTATAGCTTGGTAACGAGGCTAAGAATGAAAATGTGGTCTACTTAAAAAAACCCTCATGTGATATACATTTCAAATGCAGTTTTAATCAACCCCTTATGGAGGAGGGTGAAATGTTAGCAATAAAAATGACATACCACCTATAAGAGTTTTAAAGGGACATGAAGTTATATCCTAAAGAGAGGCTGGATAACCTCATAAATAGAGTTATAGGGGAAGGTGTATCAGCTTTCCCAGGAGGTTGATTGGGGCTGACAATTGTTGTTACCAGCACTTTCCAGAACAGCTTCTTCATTCTTGTCAGCAGCAGAAACTAAAGCAAGTGTTAGTATAAGTGCCTCAAAGCTCTTTTGCAGTGCCATTATAAAAAAACCAAATTGAAATCAGATATCACACACAAACCACATAGATGATGAGAAAAAAGATTTCTAGTGATTTTTCTTTTTTTTTTTAATAGTAGTTAACAGGTCCAAATGCAACATTGCAAATCAAGAAGTCCCTCTCACACAAACAAGAAGTAAACCCTAGCATTATTAACACATTTAGAAATGCCAAGTAATGAAGCAAGGGGCATTGAAGAGGTTATTTTATCACCACAGCTGTAGGTAACCCTAGGAGCTAGTCTTTTTCTACAACAAAGAGAAAAGCCCAACAAATTTAACGTGACAAAAGATAAATCAGTGCTTGTGAAAAGCTATTAAGCCATAAGTGTTAATTTCCCTTAGTTAAATCTTTGCTCCATCACCTTGTTATATATGAATCATTTCATAAAAGTGAAAAAATGGTGCTTTAGAAATATTAAAGTCACAGCTTTATGTCTTCTTGAATAGGTCAGGTTCTTAAACTTTCAGTAAAGGGTAGCTAAATGCAGCTATCTTTGTAAAAGCTAAAAAAAGATGACAGAGTGCAGTGGGAAGAATCTGTGGAAAACCAAAAATACAGACATCTCTCACATATATCTCATTGACTTTTAGAAACACTTTGAACAACAGCTGTAGCCACTGGGGTGCTGTAATGACACACCCCATTATAAAATGTAACACTAAGTAAATGTAGGAGTGGAAATTTAACAATTGGACGTTTAATGGCTGCAATTATGGCAAAAGAATAATGAACCTATTAGACAGAAGAACTGGCAATTACTCTAAGGCTTATTGCAATACAGCTGTGAAAAAAAGTAATACAGAAGCATGCTTAAAAATGGTTATTAAAGGGGGATAATGCACTCTGTTTACCTTGACAGAAGTAATTTTTCTTCTGAAATGAAATGGAGCTTTTTGGCTATCAGACATGGGAGCTCAGATGTGATGGATCCCACTATTTAAAGGTAATGTATTTTCAGATATGCTTTTCTAGGTATAAATGATGTCTACACCAAGACTATAACAGCTAGATTTATCAGCCAACAAACAGACAGAGGAAGATGTTCAAGAACACAGAGAAATGAAAAATAAATAGCATGCAAAAATTTAAGGTACCCTCTAAGCAGTCTGAGTAGCTCCTCTTCATGAATGGAAATGTTAAATATTAGTTGTCTCCTACGAAGACAGATGAGGTGCTAGACCCATTAGGCAGCTTACAAAATTCCCACATTGGGATTCAGATATAATTTACTTGGCTTGCTTAATTTTCAGCTGAATGTCTCCCTGTGAGGGTCAAAGTGAATGGAAAGAAGTGGAATGTGGTACAGAGCAAAGGAGGGAGGCTGTAGATGAAAACCTCAGTTGTCTTGCATGCATTTGACTAAAGCAGTATGTAATTTTTATAACTAGTTTCCTTTAGACAGCCAGAGTCAACAGTTAAGGGTAGAAAGTCCATGAAAGTGTTGACAGAAGACACAGAATGTGCTATTTGTCCACATATTTAGCCATCTGACAGAAATTCAGAGGATGGCTCTGCCAACCTTGCCCAGGCCAACTGGTTAACTCTGTGTTACATTGTGGAAATTAAATTTCCGTGTTAAGTCATTTAAGTGTTCTTAAAACATATGTCTCAAACCCAAATAATAATCAATCTATGTTCATCAGCTCTCTACTTCATTCAGTGTGTCATCGTGGATTTATTAAATACACTTCAGCTCCCAGCCACGTGCTCCCCCAAAAAAAGAGCTCAAAACTTAAATATGGATCTAAATTGGAATAGCAGTGAGTGTAACCAAAGAGAGGGCCTCAGGGCCCATATCTTATCGTTTGGTGCAGATGGCTAGAAAGAAACAAAGACTTGCCCTTAAAAGGCAAAGAAAAGGGGATCAACTTATTGAGGAATAGCATCTAAAAAGACACAAAACATTGTGAATGCCTTTGCAAGGCCAGGAACCAAAGTAATCAAAAACTTATGCACTAGCAAAATTCTTATCACAGGCTTCGCCCTAAGCTTGCTAACATCACAGAAATGAATACAGAAATAGATTTAATCTTGGCTTAAACATCACAACTAGCAATCTGTATATATTTGGTTCAGGTTCTGGGACTCACTTTGCCTGCTTTATGCAGCTATGACTGCTCAAAGCAGCTGAAAAACTGCTATAAGAGGCCATAAAATTGTTCCACTTTGCTTTAAATTATTCAATAGGTCGTTTAGGCCCAAGTCTGTGAACATGGGTATGGAAAAGTGGCTTTGAGCTTTGGTTATGAGCTTCCTGGTTTGGGAATTCATTTTGAAAATGAAAAGGGGATGTAGAAGATCAACTGACTGACTTAAAAAGGTGTCTGCTCAAGAGCAACAAAATTAAAATCAAGCTATCAAATGTCCATCTTGCACTGGGGCACTTTTGTTCCATACTTTGGTTACTCTATGGATCCAATTCACTTGTACTCATATTCCCTGCACACTTTCCTCAGAAAGTGTGAGTTCCTGAAGCTGAGTCCCCAGATCACTGGGAGAGCAGAAGGCTTTAGAAGCTTAGGAGTAGGGAACATATATGTTGTGGAGAAGCCTGTGACAGAGACAATTATGAGCTAAACATAACCCTGTTTTACTTATCCAGAGCCAGAACTCATTTACTTCTGAAATGTAGGCAGTTTATTTATTCTTAAAATATATAAATATATGTATATATTTACAGATGCCTTGTGGGTGATAAAGTGTGAAAATGCAGTATACTAATTCCCCTGAAAGAGAAACTCTATTTACCTTAAAGTATACCCTGAAGTTAGTGACACTTATACCATCACTCTTTAAGTGTGCCTGCCAGACAGAATGTCATGAGACTAAAAATGATGTCTCTTTCCTCACATTCACTTCCTCCTGGTTTCCCTCATTTTTTCCTAGGACACTGCTGTAGAAGTTTCATACCCCACTTAAACTAGCAG
The DNA here is from genome assembly GCA_038380795.1 of Pyrocephalus nanus. Classification (NCBI taxonomy): domain Eukaryota; kingdom Metazoa; phylum Chordata; class Aves; order Passeriformes; family Tyrannidae; genus Pyrocephalus; species Pyrocephalus nanus. The sequence continues at coordinate 2,562,960 of CM076269.1, forward strand.
TCTATTGCATCAGTGTGCAAATTATACCTCAGTGGTTGTTTTGCCGGTGCCTAAATTATCAGACAGAAAATAAGAAGGTGAGTACGAGGGAAAGTGGAAAAAAAACCATGCCGTGAAAAAACTGCCATTAAAGCGGGATGTTATCCTCAGTTGTCATCTGTTGAGAATATATTTGTTCACCAAGTGATAAATAAACATATCCTCAGGTTCTCTGCTTTGGAATGATGCAACAGAAAACCACTCTGCTACTACAATCAAGTTTGGGTTATCATTTGTTTTATGGCAAAGAGATGGCAATAGTTAACTGTCTCTGGGAGGAATGATTCATCTGTTCAGGAGGAGCAGGATTTCGAAGGCCTCCCTTCAAACTTCTCAGCTCCCCAGAGATGATGCATATTACACAAGACTAGAGAAGAATAGAGACTGTCTTTGAAGAGGCATTAACGTGCAGTGCCATCTTTTAAATGTTTTAATTGCTGGCATTCAGCATTTGTATGAGTCAGACGGCATGTTTATATCAAATTTCTCTTTCTTGTTAACTTCCTTTTCCCTCAGAAATTGCTGAGAGGAGTTTGTGCTTTTTCTCTACAAGCTGTACAAATTCATCTGGGTGCTCCTGTGCTCATTATCCTTCAGAGAGAAAGCCTTGCTCTTATACCTTCTGAAAGTTCTCACAATGCCTGAGCTTTCTGCAGCAGGATTGTCTTTTAAATATTACAGAAAGTCACTGTTAAAAATACAAGTACCATACCAAAGCATAGAGGCAGGCTGGTTAATTTTTAATCTTCTTGAATGTGTTGATATAATTGATTCCTGAATTCTAAAAATTGCCATTCAGATATCCAATACTTAAGGGGCAGATACTCATGATTATCCTATCAATCTTCTGGGGTTTTTTTCCCCCCCCTTTTTTTTTTTAATTCTTATGCTACACCAGATCTTTTTAAATGTGCTGTAGGTTTTCCTGGTTCATTTAGCTCCATCTGTCTGCTTCAAATACGGTCTCATTATGTGGTAGACCGTCTACAAGTGTCTTCTTTCCACAGAAAACTTCTAAATTAGATGTTAGCAGAGTATGAGTGTTTGCTAAGCAATGATTTGCCCTATTTTTTATTAAGAATCCCTCCTGGGATACCAAGGGGATGGGATGATTTGGGTCCAAGCTGCTTTGTGGCCCGTAAGAAGTTACACATTTCCTGACACCAGGCTACAGCACCAAATTCCTCACTGAAATAACTTATAAACCTTGAATTCTGAGCACTTGGGGGAAATAAATATAAATAATTAGTGACATATTTTTAACGATTGCCTGGATTTTTTTGCAGACAGTAAAAGATAACTCTGGGCACGGTTGCATTTCTTGAGAGTGCAACTAAGCTTTATTATTCATATTTATTATTTATAAATTATTTATAAGGCATCACTTCCTTAGATTTTGGAAATATCCTAAGCTTTAAAACCGGACTGGCATTTTCAAAGTTAGCACTGAGATGTTGATGTTTGAAAGAAAAAACCAAATCGTGCCTCCCAAAGACTCCCAAACTCGAAGTGCATCTGAAAACATCAGAAAATGTTTAGAATGTTGGGGTAAACTCAAATTTCATGAGAATTGTTTATTCCTAATTTGCATGCATGAGTCATGTAATTGTCAATGAGTGATGAAATAGGGAAGCAGGTGGTAATGTCTGCACACTGGGTTATGAGTGGAGTGTTCTGAGGCAGGATGTTTGTCAGCCTGCAGGAGAGTTACTGGGAAACGTGGCAGACCAAGTTCTTTTGGTTATTGGACAAACAGATCTGAAAAAGCAGCTTAATAGGCCAGGGGGATAAATGTTTTGGCTATGTTAGAAAGTCTGTTCTAAGAAAAGAAAGATGGTTTCTCAGATAAGAGATGTGAAAACAGTTGCAGGCTCGAGAAACACAAAGTATTCTGAGGGCTCCTAATATAATCTACCTCATCCAAAGATAAGAGAATAAGGAAGATCAGAGAGATATATTTCCAATGAGGGGAAAAAAAAAAAGTCACATCCTTTTTATTCTGCCCAATGGCTTCATTAAAAAAAACCAAAAAACCCACAACAACAAACCACCTTGTTATAAAATTGAAATGCTCTGTCTGTGTTCTTCCACTCTAGCACAGGCTGTCATATTGCATGAAATTTGCATAATCCCATAGAATTTATACTGCCTGCAGATCTTTCTAAGCAGAGTTATACCACAAAAAGTAATGCCCTAAATATCCAGTAATACACCATCCTTTCGACTGAAGACAAGAACAGGAAAGAAAAGCAGTTATATGTTCTTAAAAAACGCTCTTTTGGAAACAGATTATATAACTAGGTTGTATTTCTGAAACGTTTCTAACCACTAGTTTGTACATGCTGCTGTTTGGGATGCTGAAAGAAAAGAAGTTAAAAGCTGAGAGGGACTAATGAGATGGAAGTTCAGCTTCTCCAGTTCAGCTCAGGATCTGTTCAGAAATTACCAGCAGCAAGAGAACCAGACATGGATACACACGTGATGTAAATCCTCAGAAAGCGCTGCACAGTATTTACAGTGTAAAATTCTCCACCTGTCACAAACTAAGCGATCCTGTAGGCTTTTATTTTCCCCACATTTCAGATGACAGTGGGAATAATTAAATTTCTCTTTATTGCTGGGTCACTAATGTAGAATTCAGATGAAATCCAGCAGAAGCCTTGCTAACTGCAGAGAGCTTTTGGAAGTGCTGGGCCATTGAGATCAGCCTTTCTGACTTGTCCATTTTGAAAGATGAGAGCTCTGTACTGAAAGCTGAAGGCAAATGTTTTGTCATTGGCTTGTTGCATTACAAGCTCCATTTAGGACTAAATCATCCATACAGTGCCAGGAGATAGAAACCATGTAAACATCTACAAACTTGAGAGTCATTGTGGGATCTCAACTGTATCTAAGTCTCATCCTCACTGAAATGGAGTTTCCAAGTAGTGAAGTTTCTGAATGGACTCTGGAGAGAAACCTGTGTGGGATAGAAGTGAAATTCTCCAGTGGTTTGCTCGTAAAGCTGCAGTTTGTCTACCTGAACACTGAGCTTGAGAAGCTGTCTGAGAAGTGAGAGCCATTTTATTGCAAGTAGTAAGCAGAAGTAGCTGGAAGAAGAGAAGGTAGGAGGTATCTCTTTGGACCAAGGCTGCTAAGCAGAATGAGAATCAAAGGTGAAGCAAGATCGATCAAAAAGAATGTTCTTGTTTTCAGACTCCCAGTGCTTTAAGGTCTGTGAGAAAACGTCCCTAGGATTAAGAAGTGCTTTGCCAAGCTTGTTTTGTCATTACTGCCTCAGTACCAACCCATGAATGCACTGAAGTTGCCAGGCCCTCTGGTTCTGTCGCGTCTTCCAGTGCTTCAGCAGATCGGTGCAAAGCAAATTAATCAAGTCCTGTACTTTGCTTTATTACATCTCTTAATGAACATGTTAACAAAGCCAATTCATATCCAAACAGAACAGCCTAAGAAATTCTAGCATTTGTGAAATGTCAAGTTAATTTGTGTGCTCACAAAATCCAGAGCACATTTCTAGACCTAAAAAAATAAACTGGATGAAATGAGAATTCATACAAACCACCATACAAATTACTGACCATCAGTGTTCAACCATCTGCTTTGATCCTGTATTTCTGATTCTTAATGGATAGACTTCTGTGACTGAAGTGCATGAGGAGGAGCTATTGTAACTGTGCCTGCAGGAAGAGTGGCAGGAAGATGGTTGTAAAATTGCATACAGGCCTACAGCTTTCCGCTCTCCGCTGCTTATTAGAAAGTTCTCTTTGGCTAAATTAATTTCCTAATGACAATCAATTAGGATCGTTGCTGCCGGTCTCTATTACATTTTGCAGATTTCCACTTTGGTGCCACTAAGATGTAAGCTTCCTGACTTCCAATACATTAAGCTAATGTATTACCACGTTAATGCAATCAGATGATCACAGCCCTTCCCACCACCCGCAATTTACTCTTACGGTGATCAGTGCAGAAGCCATCGTGTTTAAGCTGTGTTATTTTAGTGGACAACAATCTCCTTGCTGTGTGTAGCTTTTAGTTCATTATTATAGTGCAGTCACACTTCCCACAAAAAAAGAAAAAAGCTGGGGGCTATGAGAAAATTTAACTTGCTGAATACAAAAGCAAGGTCAGCTTTTATGGAAAATGTAAATTTGACCCATTAGGGAGAGGTGATTTTTTTAACTGTACAAGCAAATGCAGTAAGGACAAACAGACAGGCTTTGGGTGTGCAAAACCTTCTTCAAGAGAGGGGTTTTTTTTCCCCTCAACAATTATAATAGCTGTTATAATATAGTTATAAACATACATGACTTTTTCTTGAAAACCTTGCCTTATCTGCCTTAGCCCATCACAACAAGAATTTTTCCCTATACGTGTATACAAAACTGAAACCATAGGGATCTTAAAATTATTTGTACTTTTTCTCTAATTTGTTGGGTTTGTGCACCTTTAAACCACAAACAATTCCTGCACAGAGACAGGGTGTGCAACACTGAAAGTGCATCACAAGTGTTTGATATGGAAAATGGAGGAGTTTCCCTTGTCAGAATTAGCAGAAGGAATTAAGTTAGAATGCAATGATTACACGAATTGAAAGCTGCCTGCTTTTCCAAAGGTACATGTAAGGTCACACAGGACAGGAAACCCTAAAAGGAGTTGCTGCATGTCAGGAGCAAAAGAGAATCAAGTCCTGGCTCCAGGAGCCTTTAGGCACCTAGACTTGTTCTGGTGTGATCCCTCCAGTAATGGAGGTGACAGAGCAAAGCAAACAAGAAATGCAGAATAAATCTGTATGCTTTTTAAAACTCACAAGCTTATCTTGCAAACAGCCCATCAGTTTTACGAAATGCTGTTTAATGAATGCAGCAGATTCCCATAGCATAACTACAGAATCATCATGAATAATGAACATAATGGAAGAAATACACCTCCAAGCACAGGACAAGCTAATGAATGACTACATCATCAGATTAAAAAAAAAAAAAAAGAAGAAAAAAGAGGTGACTTAGAGTTATCTGCAAATATCATTCTGTAAACAAATTTGAATATAAAAGCCACACGGAGTTTTTATTCTTCAAATTTGTATAAAGGATTTGTCATCTTTGAAATGACAATCCATTCAAAGTACAAAGGCAAATGTGCTGAAGGTGCCAGTTTGATTTACCAGAAATACCAGGAAATAGGGCAGAATACAGCTGAGCATAAATGCCTACAAAAAGTTATCCTCAACTGAGTGATCACCAGGGAGTAAAATCCTTGTGCCTCCACTTCACAGACACATTGAGGAACAATAGTGCACTTATCACTAATCAGTACCATTGCCACTGTACTCCAGAAAATTGTGTTTACAGAGGCTTATTGCTCCCGTTATTTTACTGTCCCCAAACTTAAGACAGACTTGGATCAGAAATGGCCCTTACCTTTCCCTGAGCAGAAATAAAAACGCACAAAAAACCCAGCCCAAATCGCTTGCCTGCCCATCGAGGGTTTGAAAATGAAAAGAAGCGTTGAGCCTTCTTGGCAAATGTAGGTTTCCCTCTCGTATTCCTGCATTTAGCACCTCTCTGCCTGCCTGAATGGCTCCTCTTTAAAGGAGAAAGTGAACTCACAGCGAAGAAGAGGGAGAAACAAACATCCCACATGGGATGACAGCTTTCAAAATACTTTACAGGTGGGGGGGGGAAGCAGCTCCCACGGCAGAGACGGGGTAAGAGCAACCCTTAAACCAACTCCCTTGTGCTTGTGAGCTGTGCAGCCCCACCCTATGTCAATGTAAATAATGGGTGAAGGAATTTGGGATTATCTACTCCATCCTCTGAACTGAACAGCTGTGCTTCAGTGGGAATCTGGGATTCCCAAGGTCTCCCTTGCTGCATTGTAACACTAAAAATAGCAATTTTTGTTACGTAAAAAAAAGGGTAAACAGGTAAGTAAAGACTTACTCTGAAAAATGCAGCATCTAACTGTGCTTCTTCATGATAATTAGTAAAAACTTGAGCCTGGTATGAAGTTTAAACATCCAGAGTCCACGATTTCATACAGGGTGTTTACATCTCAGTTAACAAGTCCTTTGACTTAGCTGATGCATGTATGATACTTAGTGCCCAAAATACACATGCTCTGGATAGTGTGGTGTTACCTCCACCACAGACAGAAATGTTTTCAGCTGGCTATAGACACAGAAAGGGAAAAAGAAAGTGACTTTATTTATTTGGATGCATAAGAATTATCAAGGAGAAGGTATGAACTTCCATCAGCAAGACAGAACGGGGAAAAATTGGCAGAGAAGTGGAAGACATATAAAGAGCAAGGTAGTAAATGTGTGATGCGGATGTCAATATGAACAAAGAAATGTTTAGATTTTTAGGATGACTAAGATGTGTTTTAAGGGATCTCAGAATTAATCAGAGGCTTATTCATGCAAAGCAATGGTATGCATGGGGCCTGGTATCAGTAGCTCTGCTTCTCGCTGCTTTGTTGTTTTGATTTTTTTTTTTTTTTTTTTTTTAGTGTTTCAGGAAGCCAATTAAAAAACCACAATTATAAGCAATCTGGTTATGTCACTGCATTTCCTGGATGGTAAATCAGCAAAATGATGCTTGGACTTTGTATAATTTAGCCCACAGATGTCTCCCGGAGGAACTGGAATGCACATAGAAAAGATACATGGGGTTTTGTTTGGGTTCATTTACAATGAAAAGGCACAGCCCTACTGCAAAGCATATTTGTGACACTGGGAAAAAAAAAAATAAATGTGTTTGTTGCCATCTGGCTCTTTCAAAAGGATCCCTTCAGAGATCTGTCTCTGTCTATTTATACCATACCCATTGTCACCATATCTGACCGTCCTATGAGACAGCACTCTGGGCAAGAAACAGAAAGGATGGTATTCTGAAAATTATGGAGATGATTCTCGGTGAAAATCAGCGTAGGAAGATCAGTGAATGAAGGTTTTAGTTTACACCAGAGGAGGATCTGCCCTTATAAATGAATCACCTGCTCCTTAGAGATTTTTGAAACACCCTTTGTCATGGCTTTTCTTAGTGTGCTCATCCAAGACCAGGGATAAGCTAATATTTTTTTTTTTCTTTCCTCTTCTAATGAGCATTTCAGTATAAGTACAGACATATCTTATTCATGCTGGTGTTCATGAACCCTCTCTAAGTGCTTTCACACACAAATAGACCTTATGTCAGAAAAGCTTATATGTTCATCTCTGAAATTCTGTGTAAGGAGCAAGGCTAAGAGGAGCTCAGAAGGGCACTGAAGAGCGAATTAAAGATAAATCAAATACAGCTATTGTATATCTGATAGTGAGGGTAGGTAGGCAGTGTTTGCTATTTCATATCTAATATCTGATATTCAGGAACACAAAGAGAATATTGTGCCCTTCCCCTTTATACAGCTGTCTCTCCTTTTTAAAGGCACTAATCCCCAAACAGGCCCTACCAAAACTTATCTTCTGATTAAAAGCATTGTGAACATCCACTCAAAAAACAGGGATGAAATCATGTGATTTAGGCATGCATTTACACCATTCAAATACCAGCTATTCACAGAAAAAAGTCCATGAGGAAGCTACAGGAAAATGTGTTAATATCTTAACAACAAAGCCACTAATAAAAGATATTTACCTCATTTGTGGGAGGGACTTGGTTTCAAAAATTAAAAGTGGCCACATTCAGCCAATGAGTTACTTCTTTTCTAATTTCATATCCCACCCAAATAATAAAACTGTTCAAAATATTTGACCAGGGGAAAATCTCAAAGTCCACAGAGTTTCTTGGTACAACAGAAGAAATGCTAAAAACATCAAGTTTTTATAAGAAGTGTTCTACCATCTTTGTAAACTGTACCATTAAAACTCACAAAACCCCCCAAATCTGACATATTCTTTAAAAAAAAAGAGGTTAAAAATATTGTTTTCATGTCAAATCCAGTCTAACACAAGGCAGGGAGTACAGACAGTTGCATTACTCACGTACTTCTCCAGAATCCCATCAAAGAGAGCCTCTCAGCTTTTAACTGTTTAATGATTTCTGAAAGCTTTCCAAGTGGTTTTCCATCCAATAGCACAGACCCAGCATTACTGCTACTCAAGGCATCTGCAGCACCACCATGCTGAGTGGCTTCATTCTGCTCTTATTGAACTCATCTGGAGCAATAAGGGGTGGTTCAGTGCAGCTTTAAGTTTCCACAACCTCCCCAAAATCCCCACTCACTGCTGGCTCAGCACCGTGCCTGGTTGTTTTGGCAAAACACTGCCATGGAAATCCTTCCTAGAGATACAGCAGCTTGCACTGGGGTGAAGGGCTGGTGGGAATGCAAACACCCTAAATTAGGAATCTGGCTGAACCCTTTCTGGGCTCCACCTCACAGCAAATGGTCTGATTCTGATGCCCTATTTAGTGTAAAAAGGTATGAAATTTGAATCAAAATCAACTCTAAGATTCTCTCATAGTGGCAAATCCACTCAACTGAGGTAGGAAGTATTCCTAATTGATCCACCAGGATTTTCACACTAACCACAGCTGCCAATTATTAAAAAAACACAAAACCCAAACAACCTAATTCAGTGAGTATGAAATAAGGTAACAATGTCAGCTGATACAGGTGATCACCAGGTTAGTGTTAAAACATTCCCAGGAGCTACTACTGGAAAGGCTGTGAAATGTGAACATTTATCTGAGCCTGAATACACAGGACATAGCAAGTCTGTAGTATCTGAATTTTTCTTCAGCATTTTGCTGTCACTAACTCCTCTAGAGAGGCTGGGTAGCTGATTCTTTCACTACCTTTCAGCTACCTCTAAAAAGAGTTTTACTTTCCACTCTTTGGGGATCACTTTTATATCTTTCTTCTAATCACATCTAGCTCCTTTGGTGGAGGTTGATTTTTCTTTTCCATTTTTTCCTTCAAGAAAAAAATACCATTTTTTTTTTTCCCCAGCTACAACCTTTTGTGCCTTTATCTTCAAGGCCCAGAATTGTCATTCTGCAGCTCCCTCTGAAAAACCCTCAATTTTATATAATTAGTCATAGATCAAAATAGCAGAGAATGTCTTTCCTACTGTAGTTTTTCAGAGTGTTTCTTGTAACCATATAATGAGAAAAGGCTTTGCACTATACTTCTCCTGTGTCCTAGCTGGATATTACTTGTATGTAACTCTTGACATAACAGGAGTTTGAAATTAATTTTCATGAATATTTGTTTTAAAAAGGGGACGCATTTGAAACGATAATATTTGGATTCTCTAAGGTGCAATCCATCAGCTTGCAGACAGCAGAACAGGAAGAAATTACCTGAGATCCCTGTAGGACTCAGCATTCAGGGCAGATCCTTCATTTGGCTTCAATGGAGCAGTGCTGATGTCCTCCCACACACAGTCTGGCCTCGTTCTCTGTGGTACCAATACTTTTTTTTTAACAGGTTTGTCTTTGTCTTATTCAAATATTTATTCATTTTTTTTATGTTCAGGAAACTTTTCTCTATCTTAAAAAAATACCCTTCGTGTTTAAAAGCTCTAAAATATAATCAATGAACTCTCCATCAGCCTCTTGGCTTGATAATTTTTGATTCAGTCTCCACGTGCAAACTCAAAGACCCTCAATAACCATTTCCTTTCTGGTGCATCTCCCACAGAAGTATAATATTTTCTGGAAACTCTTTCAGAGATGAATGTGCTGAAATTTCACTGTGTAGGGGTAAAATATTATATTATAAAATATTGAATTTTAGTCTCATATCAGAGATTTTCATCTGGAGATATTAGAGCCCCAAAAATGTAATATTCCAACTTCTGTATTCAAGCCTGAAGTATTTAACTGCCAAATCAGGGCACTTTCAGCTGGACACCTTGGGAACTCCAGTGATATCTGCAGCTCATCAGGCAATTCTCAGGGTTTTTTTCCACTTGATGTCTTGGGCAGGTATTTCAAGCTAGACTGCACCTCTGTAAGAGTCCAAAAGTTAAATATGCTTGCACCCCACGTGCCCAGATAAAACAGGTTTCTTGTCCGGTGTTCTGCAGTAACAGATGTGAAAGGCAGACAAACTCCAGAAATTAATAACATCCTTTCATGTTAGTGTTCATTGACATTGAAGCTGAACCTCTAAAGAGATGACTAGACGTTTTTGCATGGCACTCCTCCTGGCCCTTCACTTACCAGCATTTTATTGGCATTAACACTGAGATATTACTTAAGTAATCAGAGTTTACGACAGCCCAAGTACTTGCATGAGAGGACTGCACTTCATTAGAATGTATTTTCTGACATTGTGTGTTCTTCATTAGCTTTGAAACATTTTACTAATTAGATTTCACTTTTTGGAAATGGACACTAAGTAGGATGGCTTTTATCCTGGCTCCTACTCAGTGAAAAATTACGGGGCTGTGGGCAGCAAATGTTAATCGAACATCCAGCAGTAGCTGAGTTCTGCCCTTCTGTTCCTGCTGCCCTTTTCGAGACTGAAGGCTGCCATTATTGTTTCATTCCTTTGACCTCTTATAAGGGCACCCCAGAAAGGTCAGGCTGCTCTTTTCTTTCTTTCCTTCCCTCCACATTAGCTGGCAGTCCAGACCTCTCCAAATCTCTTCCCATAGTTTTCTACTGCATAACATCTCCCAGCTTACTTTGCTTCTATCATACCTCTGATTTATTGTCCTAGTGCTAATGCATAAAAAATCCAGTCACCTGCAGCTCTCCAGGCATCAAGACAACCTCTTAATAACTATTCAGTTAACACTAAGACCACCAGACAGGACAGGGGGTGGTAGGTAAATGTGAAGGAGCTCTGAAGCCACCTTAATTTCACTCACCACAGTAGGAAGTCTGTCTGGGGATAGGCAAGAAAAGCTATCCCAAGGGATGAGGCAGAAAAAGACAGAGAGCACAGGCATATCACAGCATATGAGGATTTTTAAGGGACATGGGGGAATGTGGAGCTAAATCAGTGGAGAAATACAGGCTATTAAGGACAAATCCATTGCTACCAGACTTCATTACTCACAGAACTGGTAATAGGGCTATGGCTTATGTCCCTTCACTGGCAGTAAGTGGAGCAACAATATCAGACAGAGCTGCTTCTGAGGCTTTACTCAGATTATTTGGCTTTCTAGATCAAAGACAAAGCTTCAAACGAATCTGGAAGACAATGGCATGAACGGCCTTGTGGGGTAACAAGAAACTTCAGCTCTTACTGATATCAGTGAAATGAGATCAATAAATGCAGTCATATAACCTTCAAAAGCTCAGGCAAGCCTAGTTAATTAATTATAAATGAGTGTATCAGCACTTGCTCTGTTCAGGTGTCAACATTTTTAGGTTGAGTTGAGATAATATACAGAATTTACTGGTAAGTTTTTTTCATGTGTTATGTTTCCATATAGGCTGACTACAGTATTCAGACTGTTCCCTTAAAATGTAGGGTTTTCAGAGAACCCTTGTCCCAGGCCAAATACAGGCATTTGTAAAACTGTCCACAGAAATCTCTACATATGGAATCAGGCTGATCCTGAACACCGCAGGCTTTGTCTTTATTAATTCAAACGTTTTCTTATGAAGAGATTTTAGCACTCTCATTAACATTAACAGCACAAGAGCAATATCTTGTTAAGAGGAAATACAGGAGCAGAAGGAAGAACGCTCCAGAGGGGAAGGTTTCCATGAGGCTTAAAGATCTTTGGCAGAGGATACAAATGAGAGAGACTTCTGTGGCTCAGAGAAGTTACCTCGCTTTGCCCACAGGAGAAACGTGTCTGACTCTTAGTCAATTAAATATTGCCCCCCCTAGGTTTGATTCCCTTAGCCTACGAGTTTGATGTGAGCCATTCCTTATGCATTACAAGTTGTTCATCAATGCACTAATTTTTCCTAACCTGGACGTGAGCAGCTCTGCTTTGGAAAATCCAAAGCAAACATAAGGTAAGGATTTCTCAGCATCTGAATGCAATTTGCCAACTTGTTCAACAGAAACAGAAAAATCTGGAATAAAATTCGGGAAAAGTCAGAAACTCCATGCTTGTTCCTGTCCCAGTTCACACGCAATTTCAAGCAAACTATTATTGAGTTAAAAACACGTCAGTGAATTTGAATCACCAAAGTAAGAGGACAAGCTTAATCTATCCTGAATCATCTTTTTGTTCCCAGAAGTTTTAAACCTTTAATATTGAAAAAAAAAAAATAAAATAATTATACCCAGCAGCTGGCATACTGGGGCTTGATGACATTTTATCTAGTGCCTGTTGTGCCCCCACCAAACATGACTCTGGGCATACTCAAAGTGGGGCATGGGAGGAATAAAACAGATTCTTTCATGTATTCATAGCTAATACCTTTTATCTGGCTAGGATGCAGACTGATCACAAGAAGAGAGTTTAAATACTTGGTGACTTGTCACACTGCAGCCTTCAACTGTTTGGAACAGCAGATTATTTTCAGACACTTGCTGCTGTTCAATTATGCATTTTTGTTTTGTGATGCATATAATCAGCCACCATATTCACAAACTCAAGATTTCCCAGTGGAAAAGTTTTAAAGATAGGACTTCTATTGCTTTCCTGCCTTATCAAAATGGAAGCAAGCAGCACATGTTTTCAGCAACAAATATCTTACAAAATATACCAAGGGTGCAATACTGTGTTCCAGATAAAAAACTGATTTGAGTGCTATCAAATTCCAGACCAAAAAGGTAATAATACTTGTGTCAAAAAATTACTCAAAAGAATGAATGTTAGGTTCTTTGGTTTATGCATTATCAACATTATTAACCATTTTGGTGACTGAAACAGGAACAAAAACCTGTAACCAGGGCTAAAATCTCTCCTCCCAGGTAGGAAAAGAACCTCTTCTCAGTCTGGAGGAATGGGCCGTGTTGCAGACACACCAAATGGTCACACAGCTCCTCTGGGAAACAAATTACCTGCTTTTGCCCTTCCCAAACCCTTGGCATGTTATATGATGTAAAAAGGAGATTGTGTGCAGGAAGCCCACCTGGATTTGCCCCGTGCCTTCCACCAGGACCTTAGATTCTTTTGATGTGTTAAAACCAGAATTACATGAAGTGCCTGAGAGACTGAAACATAATTCTTGGCCTGGAGATGCACAGTGTTGGAGGCCCAGGCAGTTTGGAAATGGGAGTGCAAATCATGGGCTCATCCAGTTTGCTGGATGCAGTCTGAAGGGAGAAGAACACCAAAATGGAGATCCAAGCTTTTCTGGCACATCCCCCTCTATTAATATTGTGTGGGAATATTCCCACAGGAAGAGGAGCATGTCAAAGATGGGCTATCTTTGCTTATGCATCGTTGCCCAGAGGAGAAGGATATCAGCACGGTTCTTACATTTCAAATCTTTGTTTTGCTTAACATCAAAGTTATTTCCAGAGCCCCCTTGTGAGAATCAAGATGTCATTACTCTGTGTGCTGAGCAGAGAGTGGTGCACAGCCTGATTCTGGCCTGAAGATTTTTCCCTTCCCAGGCAAGATATATGTAGCCAGCTTTGACAATAACATCTCATGCAATTCTTTTTTGATTAGAAATATGCTCAGAAAACAGTCCATTAAAACTGAATGAAAGGTCAAGTCTCCATTTGGATAATTATGCTGTTTTCAAGAGAGATCAGAGAGAACTATGGCAACATATTGTGGATTAGTATCTGCCACCATATGGCACTTCAAAATGACAAATAGAAACAATGGATAGACTTTGTGGAAGAAGCAAATAGGAAGCCATTTTAAAAACTGTTTTATAAAATCAACCCTTGGTGGTAAATACTGGAAACCTGGGGGATTCTGTTGTGTTGCTGTTCCAATATAGAAATACACAAGATCATCAAATCCTGGGAATTTCTTCTTAACTTCTGATTATTTTAGATTTTTTTTTTTTCAATTTGTACTATCTAAGAAATTGAATTTAAAGTATCTCTAGGCCCAAGGAAACACTTGAGTTGATTAAATGTTTAAAAGGCAACGCAAAGACACCCAAGTGCAAATGTTTTGCAGTTAGCCCTATTGAAATAAACAGGGAAAAACCCCTGTGAAATTTAATTGGGACAGAGTTTCCACATCAGGACTGCTGCCAATGTCCCTGAGACAGGTCAAGGAGAGGCAGCCTTCTTCTCCAGTGGCAGATCAGCTCTCTGCTCAGTGGGAATTTCTTTCCACAAAGCCAACTGTCCAGGGCAGGGCAGGGAAGGGCAGCAGCTTCTGCCCCAGCCCTGTGTCAGGAATACACCTCAGTGCTTCCAGCTCCCCTTCACAGAACAGGATGAAGCAACTGAGACAGGCAAAACCTCCCCCAAACAAACCAAATGGAGCAGTTTTGATCAACAAAACCTGTGGGGACAAACCGTGTGAACAATGGCGTGGAAATCGTGCAGCCTCTCTCCTACCCTTATCATTCCAATTACATTCTCCTAATCTACAAAATTGAAAGGTAATGAGCAGTTTTTCCTTAAACCACATTAAATAACACTGTCAAAATGCAAATTTATTCATTAAGTATAAATGAGTGTGTTAAATATTCATGAATTGTTGCTTGCAGTATATAATTAATCCCATGGTCTGTGTGTCCAAAAGCATTTAGGAGACAGATTTGAGAAGACGGTGCTGTAGAATGATAACATTTAAAGCATGTTTTTAAAAGCAAAAGGTCACCAGCCCTTTGGAACCTAAACTATTACCAGTGCTTATAACTCATTGTAATGCCTCTTTAGCTTGTACACATGCTTTCCTGATGCAAGGTTTGCATCCCCAGCCCTTGCTGTCTAATAAACTATTCAAGAAAAGAAATACTTGAGAGCGGAAGGTGCCGGTAAATTATCCCATTCAATACCGATGCACTCAAATTAATACAGTACTTTCCACACGTTAAAACTCTCAAGGATTGCAAAGCTGCCCTTGAAAAATGATGCAGTTTGACTCCCTGGCCCTCCTTTTTCTGGGGGGGGGAAAAAAAAAGAAAACAAACAAACAAAAAAACAACAACAAAAAAAAAGTGCATTCTGACACTTGAACCATCACTAAAGCTGGCTGCCATTTCAAGTATCATGAAAGATAAAACAAAGGCTTCTCACCACAAAAAGAACAGCCTCTTTTTTTCCCTGTGCTTTATAGTCACTTGCAGATATGAAGGAAAACCCCTGAATCCTGTATTAAGCTTCAAGTAAGTGCTCCCATTGATACCAGTAAGAAGTGGAGCACATAAAGCACTGGGATGTTATGTCTCAATGTCCTTAGCTTAAATATTCACTCTTTTCTCTGCCTTTCTTGAATTTTCACTGCTTCTTTTCATGTAATTGAAATCACTTTCAGAAACTCTTTGTTAGTCTGCTTCATACATTTTCGGGGAAGAATCTTTGAGGTACTGATGAAAATGACTGATTTTTTTTTTTTTCAAGATAGCGTGAAGAAATAACAAAAAACAAAATCGTTATAGTGTTCATAGTAATTCCCTTCACAGTCACTTATCTCAAGGTATGTGTTGTATACAGCTTTCAGCCAGTTGTGCAAGTATAAACTCTACCATCTCCCCTTCCTTCCCCAGCACCTTCAGAAATAAAGCACGTAACAGTGACTTGATCTGAGTTGTTTCAGTGCAGGAGATTTTTACTGTGTCACTTTGTGTGTGTGTTTGTGAGTGTGTGAACGAATCAACACAACACCAAAAGTGATTCACAATTCCAAGCAACTCCACCTGCCATTCACAGCACAGGCCATAGAAACTAGGAGCTGCTCTGACAATTTTTTTTTTTTTCCGTGTTTTCCCTTGCAAAAATGTAACAAATGGTTTGCCATTTGTATGCAGGCATGTTTTGTTCATTCAGAGCCAGCAAGCATATCTCTGTGTTGTATGGGGCTTGTACTGTACTGCGTGGAGAAATCCTGCAAAATTAGGTGCTGAAGGATCTTTACTTTCTTTACAGGATCTTCTGTCTTATGACAAAAAAAAAAGGGCAGTGTGAGGCCAAATGGATTTGATTAGTCTTATTTCCAGGATGTGCAATAGGGCTTGATGAGCTATAAGGCATTACAAGGATAGGCTGAAAGCAAAGTTGGTCACAGAATGCAAGATAATGTTTCATCATATCTATTAAACAGGTAAGTCATCAAACCCCAGGGCCAGGCAGCTGCAATCCAAGCACTGTTGACACTCAGTTTACAAGACATTTGTGATAAGTGCTTTTGTTGTAATTAAAAAGCTGTGCAAGTCTACCCAGTTGTGTCGCAACCAGTATCTTATCTCCTGCACCAAAATGAGGACAGACCTCACCTGTCAAAGACAATTAATTTAGATAGCTCTCCTCTGGACAGGAGAGGAGTTAATCAGAAATTCCCTGGTAGAAGGTTTTGCTTTTGCCAGTGAAGAGTGCTAGTGGATTGTGACTAAAGACTCCCACAGAAAGATGCAGATTTTGATCCATTTTATGACAAAACAAGCCAATTCTCAACGTTTCCTTTTTTGGCAGTTCCTCTGCTCCGTTTGCATACTGTCTGAGAACCCAGACTCTGTAGTTCCCAAATTCTGCCAATCCTGAGGAGAGGTGGGAGCTGCCAGCCCAGGGACTGGGCAGCCCATGGAGGTCTGGTTATTTTGGGCAACAATAAACAGAGAGGCCGAAGCAGATGTGTTAAAAAACCCCTACATTTTCAGTTGAAAACAGACAGCTTTCCCCCATCTCCAATTCACTGCCACCCAAATTTCAGAATCCTGCAGAGGCAGAAGTGTTTTTCAAAACCAGACAGTCGGGGATCATGTGCAGCCCAACCAATCTGGGGGAAAGGCTGGAGGTAGAGAGACAATTGGAAAGACTCCACGCATCAGTGACTCTGCTTCCCAGGGATTGCCTTGCTGATCTTAAACAAGTTCAGGGAAGCCTGAACTTTGCTTAAGCAGAAGAATGTCTGTGTGATATTATCCCTGGTTGGTGAATGAAGGTGGACAGGAAAAAAAGATTCTGGATGTGGAGCATGTGTCCTTTGATGCAGGTGAAAGGATGGCACCACTTAGGTGGTCTCCTGTTCTGTAAGAAAGGGAAACAGCCCGCTAGGGAAGGGGCTGAAAATAAGGGCTAAGAGAGGAATTGATGGAAAAAACCCAAATCCAGCCAAAAAACCCCTAATCATTCAGCGTGAAATCAAGATGGCAAACTTAAGATTAACGAAGGATGTAAAAGCAGCAGATTTTCTATAAAACAAACCAAATAGTTAGGGTAAAAAAATGAA
Source organism: Pyrocephalus nanus (assembly GCA_038380795.1). NCBI lineage: Eukaryota > Metazoa > Chordata > Aves > Passeriformes > Tyrannidae > Pyrocephalus > Pyrocephalus nanus. Next base: position 2,580,223 of record CM076269.1, read on the forward strand.
AGGAATTGGAATTATGTATTTGTAAATTCAGTGTAGCTGGTATTACTGACTATAGATGGGAAGAACTGAATAACTGGAACATTAGAGTCAATGGTTATAACCTATTTTGGAAAGATCAAGTAGAGGGAAGGGGAAGAAGAGTGGCACTCCTCGGTAAAAGAGCCATAGCCTGTTTTCAGGGCACTGGCAGCTCAGAAGCAAATGATGTGAATGCACTGGATCAATACTCCATCAGACAAAACACTGGATGAGATAGTAGCTACTGCCTGTAAATCACCAAATCATAGAAGACAATAGGATGACTGGATGCCTTTGCACCTTCTGTAAAGTGTAGGAGCAAAAAAGCTGCACTATCATCTGAGACTTCAGCCTGCCTGACGTATGCCTGGAATTTTATGATGCTGGTGCCTCTGCTGAATTTTTGAACATTATATGTGAACATTTCTTAAACCAAAAGAGAGAACTCTCCAAGAATGAGAACTTTATGTGAGATAGCACCTCAGAAATAAGGAAAAGAGATTTGAGGTAGCTGGTAAGAGAAGTAAATTAATATTAGTGGCTGTGATGATAGCTTGATTGCTCTTTAGGGCAAAATGAGATTGAAGCCCAAACAGTAATATGGAGGGTGCAGTCTTTTTACCAAACTGAAAATTACTGAAAAGGAGAATCAGCTAGGAGAGGAAAGTGGTCAATAATTGGAAAACACAAACATTTAACAGCTGAAAAATCAGGAAAGAAAGTTGTATGTTTATAGAAAATATTTAGCTCAAAGGGTTAATGAAAGCCTCTGTGTAATTGTAAATCAATGAAATGAAGAAAGTTGATAGCACTGGATATAGAGTAGAAGTAAGGCATTACATATATAATTCCTCCAATAAATGCAGCCAAGCTGTAAGGAGAAATTTATGGCCAGGGAATTAAGGACAATATTTTTCAAATACATTAGAAACCCTGACAATGGTACCAGTTCTTTATCAGATTGAAGTGGAAGATTTGTTAAGAGTAATGAAGACAAGAAAGAAGTGTTCAATAATTCTTTGTGTTCAGTATTTAAGGAAAAGACAGACAATTGATGCTCTGTGAGGATGATGAACTACCAGGCAACAACAACAAAAAACCCCCAAAATTCCCCAAAAATTAAATGGAAACTACTGAAGTCAAAAATATTTGCGTAGGAAAGTTCAGATAAGTTGTATCCAAGCTGTTGGAGAGCTGACTGAGGAATCTCTATTGTTATTATTGCTTTTTGCTAAGTCTGGGAACAATTGGGAAGGTTCCAGAAAGCTGGAAGAAAACGTATGTTGTGTTAATATTTAAGAAGGATAAACTTAACGACCTAGATAATTACAGTCCTGTCAGTCTAAAATTGATCTGGAGCAAAGTAATGGAATGGCTGACAGGGGACTCAATTACCAACTAATTAAAGAGGAGAAATATGCTAAATGCCAATCTAAGTGCAATATGGAAAATAGATACCGTCAAACACGTTTGCTGGCTTTTTTTTTTTCAATTGTGACTCCAAATGAAAGACAACACTGTAGATACACTTTGATTTTATATGACATTTGATGTGGTATCTGTGGCATTTGAGTTAGGAAAACATGATAATACAAAATTGACACGTCTCACATTAAATGAACGGAAAACTAGTTAACTGACATTTCAAAATGGGAATTTAAATGGGGAATGATCACAGAACGGGTATTCTGCTGGGATAGCTGCCTGGGCATACTCTACTTAACAATTTTATCAACAATTTGGAAGAAAACCCAAAGGTTTGCAGAAGGCTCAGTCATTAGGGAAGCAGTCAGTAATAAGAAAATATCACTGAGATTAGTTGGCAAGGATTACTGGGTGATTTGGTGCAAACAAGTAAAATAAGATCCAAACGTAAAGCCACAGGAGCAAAAACTTCAGAGGAATGAACTCACTATTCTATGAGGGTTTTAAAAGCTCTAAAGGGGGATAGTTCTATAACTAAAATAATTTTTTTACCTGATTGATTCTACCACAAATAATCACATAAATTCACATTGCATGTCACTACTGCTAAGTATGGATTTACTTCAAGAGTAATACATCCAAGCATCCTGCATGGAAAAGGGATGAAATGAATCCATGTGACATCATGCTGCTAATATGCATTCAGAGCTCACTCTGTAATGGTTCTGAAGTGAACATTATGGTATATTCAGAGAGTATGCCTGAAAAAAATAAACCACAAATTCTTAACAAGCCCCTTGGCTGTATATCAAATTTGAAGGACCCTCAAAGCTGAGCACGTGAAAGGCATTTCTTCCCTTTATTTAGTTTTATCCTTACCACAGAAATTCTCTTTTCACTTCCCTCATTGTGGTGGCTGACAAAATAGCCCAGTTCTAAGTGCTGTGTACCAGAATCTGGCCCAAAATTAGTCAGCAACAGTTGCTGCATTATATATAATATACACCAGTGCTGATAAACACACCCAGAACCCCCAGGCCTTTCACAGACCCAGCTAGTCTATTGTGGCTGAGTTTACCCTACATTACTGAATATGTTTAGGACAGATGCCTTAAAATGTCTCTAAAGTGTATGTGGCTGATTTACAATACTTTTGAGAACAGAGATCTTTGTTTCCTTGAGTTCAGTGAACTGTCAGGTATTATTACAGTGGCACGTACATAAACAAGAATAAAAGTGTTTTGCACAAAATCATGAATAAATTATGTCAGACAATTGGAAAACCGTATACATTTATTCATGTTTTAAAATTACCCAGGCACAATTTTGCAAATACATAGAAGCACATTCTCCAAATGGGAGCAAAAAGTAAGTAACATATAGCAAGAAAAAAACACAAGGCAGAACATCTAAAATAACTATAAATAGTATGAAAGTTTTCTAGGTCTACAGTGATTTCTGCTATCAATACACTTGTCAGCATTACGAAAAGGCAACCAAAGAATACATGTAATAAATAGTGTAACATGAACTGCCTAAATAAGTTTATGTTAACAGCACAGAGTAGGAACTGTCTAAGAACAGAACAATGCTTGTGCCCTGTATATATATGCACATATGCATGTATACACAGATACAACTGGAAGGCCACAAGAACAAAAATACCCTGGGAAAAACGACGAAGGGAATTTTTATGTGTCCTGCAGACTGTAAAAACAATGCATGCATTAGCAAGCACCCAGCATGTTTGGGATAAAATTACACCCACAAGCAGAATCACATTAACTCTTCATCAAACAAAGCACTTTCCATGCTGTACCCATGCTGGATCACTTTGTCCTGTATCACACTCCTGACTTATGGAGCACATTTGGATGGTAATTTTAGGAAGAGTCAGGAGCCCTTGATTCCAGGATTGGGCAGGAGGAATCAGATCTCAGATTTGAAAGAAAAATACCCATAAAAAAACCCCAAAACAAAACCCACCCATGCAAAGCTTGAGCCAAAAGATGGTCTAGCAGGAATTTCACTTTCACGTGGGACAGTCCAGCACAGTGGCCTCAAATAAAGAGCTTTAGTTTGCATGATGGAGTGTTCCTGAGGATGTGAACCAGATTCCTTTTGAACAGAACCAGAAGATGTGCTCCAATCACTAGTGGCATTCAGCCCATGGGGACCAACTAGAGACTGTGCACAGTGTGGACATCAGGTCCTTAGCACCAACAGTTTCAGGCTACAGATCCAATCCAGCTGAGTTAATTCTTTTGCTAACACAGACACAGGCTTTGGAAATACACAGAATAAACGTGAAGCAACAAGTATTATAACCTTACATTATTATATTATCAGCCAAAAGGGTTGGCACACAATTTCTTTTTCTGCTGACCATCTCCAGAAACACTATTTTCAGCAGCAACAATATTAAAAAATCTGCAGGCATCTTAGCCAATCTACATGTTCAATTTCCCTTAAAAACATATTCCCATAAATGTAAAAACTTTGGGATCATTGCCCCACCAACATCCTGACATTATCTGTGTCAATAAAGTCGTTCCTGGTGCTGCACTCTGATGGGAGATTTCCTTAGAACACAACATAAAATTGTGACTGTGAGTACCAGAGTAGGTTAACAAAAGCAAGCTGAACTATTCCTGATATTCCAGTGAAAAATGTCAAATTTAGTAAATATTTCCAGCCTGGTTTCAACAATTTATTTGCTGCCAGCTGCTAATGGCACTTACAAGGCTCCAGCAAAGTGCTCTGGGCAACACACGATATGAGAGGAAGAAAAAGCACTACTGCTGCTGCCTGAACCAAGTTTACATAAAACTTACATTATTTATTATAGTGGAAAATAAAATGGGTAACATGCTATCATGCATAATACATGGCAAGAACATGCATTAGTTCAAGTTGACAGTCTTTTTATGGCCAGTAAATCAGAACAGCAGTGGCAGATGCTGATAGCTGCATGTCTTGAGGAATTCCCAGAAATGACAGCAAGCAGTCAAAAAAAGACGTGAAATCAGCTTTTTAAGACATCCATAAAATAGTGACTCTTTGTGAGTTAATCACACAAACGATAAAAAACCCCAGGGATATCTTTCCTTCCACATTCAAAGGAACTCAGTTCAGCACCTGAGGTGAGACCGCGCCCCAAGCAAATCCCTCTGCGGACTGGAAGGAACATCCCTGCTCTGACACCCAGCACTCCTCACCCACAAGTCACATTCACCACTCCTCTGGCCTCACAAAAGGGGAGGACAGGGAGGACTTTGTGCAGCTCACAGGCTGCATCAGTCACAGAAATAGCCAGAAAAACATAGGAATCTGGAAGCTGGTTATTTAACATACCATTCTGCACACCCCTATGGTTAAGTCCCATTCTGTGCATCCTTTCAGGAGAGAAGGAATAGAATGAGACACATCTGCTGAAAATGAAACACTTCCTTCTCAAAAGAATTACCCCAATCAGGAAACAAAACACAGGCCTGTTTTCAGTAAATACATGACTGCTGTACACAGTACATCACAATACCCACAGACAGCTCCTGTGTGATCCTTTGGCACTAACACAGTTTCACTCTTGTGACTACCCCAAGGTTCACCATCAACAAACCCCAGGCTTGCTCGAGCACAAGAAACAACACCACACAATTTCTGAATGCACACAGAAAAGAATGCCAGCAAATTATAAGCACCAATATGTAAAGTGCTTCTGATTTTCTACTTACTAAGGGCACCACGCAGTTATAATTCATGAGGGATTACTTATTTGATTCTTACCTGCACATGCCTCCTGGTTGAGCCCCCCTGCTCTGCTGCCAGCTGTCTTTGTGTGGGGTCCTACTTCTTGCCCAGCCCACAAGCAGGTGAATAAAGAAAGACCATCAGCATCAGCCCTCCAGGTGTTGGGTGGGCTTCTCTTTATTAACTCTGCTATGCATTAGGTGCACATGGGACTTCTCAGACAAAACCCTGCTTACCTTAGTACCCAGGAGTGCAAAGATTTTAAAGGTGCTGCATTCATGAACTTGCCAGAGTGATTTCCATTAGTTATGAAATGAGATTTCTAAACCAGCGAGTGTTCAGATAATTTGTGCCAGGCTGACACCTTCATCCCTGGTGTTGTTTATACAGAAATATTTAACAACACCGAATTTGCCTCTGTTTCTTCCTCTAAAGGTCATGCTTCCCCATTGCTGATAACTCCTGCTAGAGAGAGCAGGACAATTATTCTACAGAGGAGCTAAAGGCATTTGAAGAAACCCAATACTTTAGTAAAGTATTTCCAGGAAAGATCAATGGGTACTCCTTGCCTACAGCACTTTAGGGGCATTTTTTAGTAGCTGGAACACCATCTGCTCCTAAGTGGAACTCTTCATCAGTCCTTCCCACTTACTGATGTATCTGATAGGAGCAGTCTGCAGATGGAGCCTCCCAGCCCAGATGGAAAGGGAATTTGGCTGGATGTATGGACTAATTTTTTGCTTTCTAAAAAGATGCCTTGCTATAAGCAGCAGAATGTGATCTGGACATCTAATGGGGATGAAAAGCTTGGGATCCTTTCTGTTGTGTCAGTTTGGAAAGAAGAGGTTTCTTTATGTTCACAAAATCCCAGAATATGCTGAGTTGGAAGGGACCCACAAGGATCACTGAGACCAACTTTTAGCCCTGCACAGGCCCATCCCCAAGAGTCACACCATGGGCCTGAGAGTATCATCCAAATGCTTCTTGAGCTCTGCCAGCCTTGGTGCTGTGACCACTGCCCTGGGGAGCCTGTTCCAGTGCCTAAACCTCCCCACACACCCTGCCACTAATTACCCTGGAATTAGTAATTAGCCAGCCAAAAAGATGGTTTTTTCTTATGCAAATTTCTGCTCCTATTTTAAAGTTTTTACTTCGAAAAAAAATCAATTGGAAGATAATTCCACACAAAGCATATTAAAATTTAAATGTTCATTAAAACAAAGCCTACAGCAAACCAAACAATAAATGTTTTGTTGTTTTTTTTTTTTCCAAAAAGTATATTAAATTCCCCTAAATTGTAAAAGAAAACATTTGTAGACTACTTAGCTGACTGATGGCCAAAAAAGGCCAAACTATTTGTAAGTATTCCCCTATTAGCAGCAACGTGAAGATGCATTTTGAAAGCCTCAGGTAAACTCCCTGCTTGTTTTATACACGAGTAGTTGATTAAAATAGGACTGCTTGAATGAATAAGCAATTAGGATCTGATTACATTCAGGTAAACTGTAGTAGGTTTTATCTTAAAGAATTAATAAATGATTCTCAGCTGATGTCTTAACTGCTCTCAGGAGGTGAATCATCAAGGTCCCTCACCACACAGCCAAGTACTGAGATTCTTTCTTCAGTACCGCAGATTTTTAACAGATTTTGACCAAGTAATTTCTTTGCAGAGTCATCTTTAATGCAGTGGTCACAGTTCCTTACTCATACAATAAAAATAATGTAAACATGCATTTATTTCATGCTAAAGACATCTTCATTTAAATAAGGGAAATGATGTTCATTTACTTTCATGTGAATGAAGCCTGCTGCTATATTCCTAAAGGGAATCTGTTCTTAGTGCAGATCCAGGCAGAGAGCAACACTTTTACTTTGCTCTGGGACAACTGTGATTTGTTTCATGCAGCATGCAAGCACTCTTCAAGGAGCTTCGGGATGAAACACGTATTTTACAGCACTTTTATGGTGAACTGGCAAGTATTAATTATCTGAAAAACTTCCTCAGGCTTAAAAAACCCCCCACCTTGCACGTGAACACCAGCCAGGCAGAATCCTGATGCTCATTCAGGAGAAACAGTTCATGGAGACACTTCCAGGTAAGTCTGTCCAGCCCAACCACACATCCACAGCCAGCACTTTCAAAGCAATTTTTCTGTTAACCCAAAGACCTCCTAAATACAAGTTCAATTTGGCTGATGTTCTCCCTTTCATCTCCTCTTCCCTCAAGGGAGCTATAGGATTTCCCAGGCTGCCCTGTGCAATGTGTGTGGAACATCCTCCCTAGTTCTGCACATCCTGCACTCTTCAAATCCTGCATTACAATTGTTTTGTTAGCATTCCATATATCCAGCCATCCATCTGAACTGAAAAGGTGCATATGCATATGGTGAGAAATTTAGACCCCTGGCTTTTGCTGCTACAACTCTTTATCCACCCCCGGCCCTTTTCCCTTTTGATTTCATCCCATGCTATATTAGCTTACAATTGATCTTTAACTCCAGAGAAAAAGGGCAGCCACTTCAAACTATTTGCATTTTATAGCATTGCCTGTAGTTTTCAGACACTCTGGGTACCTCTCCTGCAAGGCATTATACAAATAAATTGAAAATGGGAATATTCATCTAAACAGCTCACAAGAAAGCCAGACAAGAAGGGGAGTAGGAAAATACTCCTTTTCCAAACAGGAAGGTGAGACATCAAGTCGTGCAAGAAGTCTGGGACAAAGCCTGTATTTAAATCCAGATGTTTATCCAGGATCATAAGCGTGGCCCCAGCCTCTGTCTGACAACCACCATGAATACTTAGAGTACTAAAGTAAACAGTGAAAGCTGAGCTATATTAAAAAATAAAATCAGAAAGCTGCATTTGGAGTAGAAAACAGAAGGGGCAACAGAGATGATACCCTGGCATCACGTACCAACAGGAATAAAGAACCAACAGTCAGGAGGAGGAACAGTGGTGAAGAGATTTCCTCCCCATTCTAAGAGCTGCAGCTGTTGATGACAGAATATATATGCGATGAACATATAAAATATAGATTTATATATACAAATATACAATAGGAAATAGTCAGTATACAAATACTTACATGTAAAAATAGCTTTTTACTTTCCCCTTTTCATGATTTACAAAAGCATACAAAGTTTCCTGTTGGTTAATGTTTAAGTAGTGTGAGTAAACCCTGTGTGACATGTTCCACACGCAATTCCTTCAAGTGTTCACAGTATTGGCTATTACAGTGTCGAATCTGACATTCCAGATGTTAAAATATTCATAGGACACATTCTAAACTTAAAGCATTAGTTTAAATACAGTTTAAATAAAACTCCCATGTGTAGTTGAATTATGGACATATTACAATTGAGTTTGCTGCAGTCGAAAACTTTCCACAACAGTGAGCTGGGAAATACATATTTAAACTAGAGATGAGTCTGTTTTAAAATTCTTGAACTGCCTCTTGATGTGCAGCTAATGCTGTGAGGTGGGGAGTTCTTTCAACTTCATCTGAGGCAATACAAGCTGAGACAACTCAGTATTACAAATTATCCTCAGTAGGAAAGTGGATGCACAGAACAATTCGCCATCAGATCCAGACATGCTGTCACTTTCTTCAAATACCCAACAGACAAGAATAAATGACAGGTACCATTGTTTTTGCATTAAGAATAAATGATCTGTAGCATTCTTCATCAGGAAAGTGCTTTAAATTAAATTAAATTAGTCCTCACAACTCCCTTGTGAGGTAGATAGACACCATCCCTGTTTTTAAAGCTGGAGAAACTGGAGATCTAAAACAAATTATGATGGCTCCATGGGAAATACTGTCAAAATACTGTTATTTGGATGTTGGAGCAACTCAAAGGCACAACTAGAATAAATGGAGATATTCACAGGACAACTTTTCACTCATGAGTTTGGATGGGGACAGCCAAAGGTTCGTCGTGGGCTGCAGAGCACAGTCATTTCTGAGTGCCATGCTGCTGGAGCTACACCGTGGGACAAGGGCTTCAAACAGCACCAACTGCATTGTCCCAGATGGTGCAGCCTGACCAGGGTGGAAGGAATCTGCACCTCAGAACTTATGAATTAATCAGGAGCCTCGAGGAAGTCGTATCTTCTCACGCAAGAGCTGTGAACAGTTCAAGAACCGTGCTTAGCTCATCTCTAATTTTACCATATATGCAAGTGCTCATATGTATCAATGTATTCAGGTATTTGTGGTTTTAAATATCTGAGATGATGGACAAGTTTCAAAGGATCTCCATGTTCTCTGTGTGCACCTGTATATCCAGGAAATCTCCTCTGTATTTCACTGTTCCTGCCTCGAAGTAAAATCCAGTTAAAGTATAAAGTGCATAGTGTGGAGTAAAACCCTAAGAAGTAACAAACAATGTGTCAACCTTCCACAGATGATTAATTTTGCTTAGCAGCTGAACCATCACCCTCTTTGTCGTCCGGTTTTTAGTTTAATGTTACCCAGGCTGAGAAAGGCCAGCCAGATGTAAGCAAAACTATTGTAAACTGAGACATTTTTGTAATATGCTGTTAAGGGAGAGTTAAGAAAACCAATATCAAGACACTGTCCAGTTGGGATGTGTAAATATTATCGTGTGCTTCTTGGCCCACTTAGCAAACACTTTCTTTTCCGTGATAAACCTATGGCCTCCATATGGAGCGTTTTCATGGAGAAAGTATTCCTCACACTCATCTCTTCCTGGCTCGTAATAGTGGTAGGGAACTTTACGAAAGCCTTCTGACCTAGGAGGGGAAAAAAAAAAAAGATATACTTAAGTATTATTTTCATGAAATACGTAAATATACACTGCACCAGAATACAGGATACAAACATCCTGGATTGTATCAGCAATTGTGTGGCCAAAGGGACAAGGGAAGGGATGGTCCCCCTGCATTCGACACTGGTGAGGTCACACCTTGAATCCTGTGTTCAGTTCTGAGCCCCTCACTGCAAGAAGGACACTGGAGGGTGTCCAGAGAAGGGCAATGGAGCTGGGGCAGGGTCTGGAGCACAAGTCTTTGGAGGAGCAGCTGAGGGAGCTGGGGGGGCTCAGCCTGGAGAAAAAGGAGGCTCAGGAGTGACCTGAGCACTTTCTACAACCACCTGAGAGGAGTTTGTAGCAAGGTGGAGGTCGGTCTCTTCTCCCAAGTAACAAGACAAGAGGAAATGGCCTCATGTTTAGCCTGGATATTTGGAAAAGTTTCTTCACCAAAAATGTTGTCAAGCACTACAAGAGGCTTCCCAGGGAAGTGGTTGACTCCCCATACCTGGAGGTACTTAGAAGACATGTAGATGTGGTACTTGGGATGTGGTTTAGTGCTGGGTTAACAACTGGACTCCATGATCTTAAAGATCTCTTCCAGCCTAAATGATTCTGTGATTCTATGAATTATCTGAAATCCTTCCCATGCATCAGCACTTGAGCTCCTTTGCTAAACTGTATAGGGGCTTTCATTGCATCATGATTTCTATGAATTTTCCTATGGAAAATGTAGCTCAGTGTGTCTCTCAGCACGCACTGATCCCATCAGTCAGTGAGAAGCTGATGGGCTGGCTCTTCTGAGTACTGCACATTTTGTTCAACCTGGGAGAACTCAGTCCACAAGGCTCCACCCCTAAGCAAAGTCTTCTCACTGGAGAGTCCCAGCTGTTGAATCTGATTCTCCAACTGGCTGCATAATCCATTATAAGTAGGTAATGCAGTCTGAATCAAGCTTTAAGGAAAGCCATCCTTCCCTGCTGCCAACAGACTTAAGTGCTCTCATTCTGCTGACTGGTTCAACATCAGGGCTATGCAGTGCCAGCTTGGCTTGGCTCTGAGGACAACCTCAGTCCTGCCACCCCTCATCTCGGGGCGCCTACTGTGCCTTCATAAACAAAGAACAGCATATGTTCACTCCATCTGGATGACTCAATCAGCGAGATCCGCAAGTTCTAAACAGCCAGGCTCCCATGTTAAGATATCCTAATTGAACAGCTGCGACTCAAATTCCATTGTTTGTTTGTTTGTTTGCTTGTTTGTTTTAGGGCCTGCCAGGAACGAGCCTCTCACTGGGGTAAGCAGAGTGTGGAGTGAGGATCTGCTCAAGGACTTCACTTGAGGAGCTGAGGACCCACTGGACTGGTTATGTGCCAGCCCTGAACCAGCTTGGGTACAGAAGAATAGATGTGTACATACCAGTACCAGACATTGTTCCTGCTCTGCTGACCAAATGAGGAATAGTTCCATTTTATATTTTTCTACTATACATTTTAGATTGAAGCGTTTACCTTGGACTTTTAAAAAACTGGGTTAAGAGTTACACTTCTGATGATGTGATGAATCCATTGTCACTGTAAGGTCACTAACGGGAGCTGGTTGGAATTTATGCCAGTTTATGGTGATAAAGCTCACAGGACTTGTTTTATTATCTAATTAGAAACTTCTACTACTCAAAACAAGCCATATATAACCTAGAAAGTTCAAGCAGGTTGCTCGGTGGTGGTGAAGTGTAATTTCAGGTAACTGTCCTGGGCTAATCAGTTTCTTTCCCTTCCAGGTGTATTTGGTATTCAGAAAATAATATATTTGTTTTTCCTGTCTAGATTTGTTTTAGCAGGGGAAGCAAGTATGTTTTTATCAGAAGAGTATGAGCATACTTTGTTCCCAGCTAATTCAGAAACTGCAAAAGATCTTTGATTAAAAATAGTTACTTGTGACATCTGATGCTAGATTTTGTAAATGTTTTTATTTTATCAACAGCAAATGCCATATCAGGAGTGAATGTGCTGACAATAATGTCACATCAATGCAAAACACTGGGAAATGACTGCCTGATCCATTTTTTGGATTTATGATATTAAAATCAATTGTGAAATTTTGACAAGACATCAGAATTGTAGATGTATGAAAATAATTTCCTGTGATCTTACTTGCAGTAGGTGTCATTTATCATCCCATAGACGTGAATTCCATAGCAGGCATCCATAGCCAAAATTAAGGTAAACCAACCCGTACTGAGATATGAACCTGACTGGACTCTGTAAAAATACAACATACACAAAACAAATTGCAATGAGAAATTATCAACACTTTATAAAAGAAATATAATCTATTGCCTGGGACAAAAGGCATTAAGCAACTTGACAGTCTGTCAAAACCACACAATTACTTTGAATTATTTATAGATATGCTCTCATTCTTCCCAGCTTGGGGCCTCAAGCCATTGTCCACAGAAAAAATACCATGTTAAATATCTGAAGTCAAACCATGCATATCCCCTAAGACAAAAAAAGAATTTATTTTCCCATCTGAAAGACAGCAGTTATTAGGGTTTGGAAAATGAGATAAAGTCCACCAAAATACAAACCACTGTCAGAATTTGTGCTGTGTGCATGTGGGCATGCACCATCCTCTTCTGCAAGCAGAATCCTGCAGTGGGCTATCCTCAACAGGACAACTCAAAGAGAAATGAAATTTTCATGGATATTTTGATAGAAAACCATCTAATACAAGGTTTGGAAAACCAAAATTCTGTGCATACCCTTTTACATAATTTTATGTTATCATTCTTTGAGATAACATAGCAGAAAAACACAAGAGGATGATGTCCAGATTGGCTGTCTTGGCTCAGAAAACTATTTATGTTAAATCAGTCCAAAAGTATTACCTGCATGAGTGAGAAAAACTACATGTGTAAGGTTTTTGGCTCACAGGCTGGCTATGTGAGCACTGTTGATCACAAACCAAATCCTGTTTGCTCTCCTCAAGCAAATGTTACCAATTGGGGACTGGGCATGCAAGTGCTTTAAAACCTCATGAATAGTAAGAACACACTTAGCTCTCTCTGCTTACAGATTGGTTCAAGTCCAGCTTTGTGCATGTATTGCTTTCAGTTTGACTGAAATCAGTGGACAGAATTATCTTAATATTATAAAAAGAAAGATATCACGACAGTCACAAAACCATCTTAATAGAGCACCATCTCAATAGAGCTGGGTGTGAGTGAGAGGAGGGGATGTATCAGCTTTCTGCCACAACTGCAAGCCCTTAGGCTTTGGGTATGGCAGGGAGCAGTCTGTTCTGCATCATAAGTTAAAGCAGCCTAAGGTTTGCACACGATTAAGTTTTGCTGCCAGAGAACTCCCAAGCAGACCCCATGTGCTAATCAGTTATTCCCACCAACAAAATCTTCTGAAAACGTTTTCATCTTGGGGTAGGAATAAAACTCTGATGTGGGGGGGGAAAAATAAAAAAATCCTATAGCAACTTATCCAGCCTATAAACCCCAACTTTCCTGTGAGACAGATGAACCAGCCTCAGGTGTTTCTTCATGGTTCAGAGCAAGAACGTGCTGTGGTCTCCTGCCTCCCAGGTAAATATGCCAGTCAATGGCTTTTGGCTCAGATTCTGTGCTACTTCCTTGCTCAAGCTGAACTAAAGGCTAATTAGGACAATGGGTGAAAAAGTAGTTGTACAACCTTTATAATGACATTTACCTGGCACACACAGGTGTGAGATTCAAATTCCATCTCTGATGAATCCCTTTTCTCATGGATGGTAGAAAAACTCCAAGAGCTTTACATTCCTAAAGAAATTCCAGTACACTCCAGTTTAAAAAAACCTCAGTTTTTAAAATGAAAAATAATTAACTCAGCTCTCAGAGCTGAGTCCAAGAACCCCGAAAGTAATTAAAATGTCCTCTTCCTTGCCCACGTCTGTTGCCCTACATCAGTGAGCTGGTGGGAACTTTTATCCCCACCTTTCCTGAAACATCCTTTTGCTCTGGGAAAGACTTAAGTGTGTTTAGCTGCTTTTGTAAAGGACCATACTGGAAACAATAAATAAAGGGCTAACTTAAACTGAAGAGTGACCAGTGGGAACCAAAGTCAAATCCCCATCCTTAAGTGGATATCAACTATAACTGTGCTTCTTTACTTGACAGCTTTATAGCCATGAAACTCTACATCTGTTTATCGGCCCCACTAGGATCTTCACGTCTTTACCCAGAATGTTCTGCTACTGTCCAGCAAAGAGAATTCCCAGCCCAGTCCATGTTATTTCAGAGTAACATTCTGCCATGATAAAAGGCTGCACTGACTCTAACTTGCTTTCTGCTCTTGCACCAGGAAAAACACTAGCCTTGAGCGTTTAAAGCCTTTTAGAATCATAATAACCATTTATAAGAACATGATGAAGATCAGGACCCCTCCGATAACGGAGGTTTATTGGAGAGCATTATATTGGCAGTGGCATCTGAAATTTGCTATACTCAGGAGGAAAAAAGGAATTTTAAAAAAGAATTAATCAATATTTCATGTCCTGTTTTAACACCATTGGACCTTAGTCCTCTCATCTATATACTGCACTGGCAGGATAAATAAAAACAGCAGAGTGAGTTCCCAGGTACCTTTCCTGGGAGATGAAGTACATGACAGAATACAGATTATATACTTTAAAACAAAGCACTTACATTCATCCCATTTTTTTCCTCTGAAGATACACAGGGATACAAAGGAATATACTTAAGCAGTGGGTATTCTGGATGATTTGGTAACCCCTTAGAATTCAATCCGATACCATAAACACACTTTCAAAATTCTAATGAAAGCAATATTAGAATGTGAAAACAATTTGAGCTGTCCCTTAAAAGGCATAAATCTCTGAATACCTTCTAAAATATCATCCCATAAAACTGTAGTGCAAAGCAATGTCTCAGCCCTTGCTATTATGCTAACACTGTGCACTCAATTTCTCTCTCTACAGGAGAGTTTCACATGCTTTTTTGGCCAGGGATTTTTGAGGCTCATTAGAAAAGACTTCCTCTTGTTACTGTAATTGCATTCAAATTTCAAATTTTACACACTGAAAAGAAAAAAAAAATATCCTCCATTTATGTGTAGCACAAGGCTGTGTTACTGTACAAATCTGAGGGAAGGAGGACGTTAATCCCAAAACAGGGAAAACAGGAGTTGGTTAAACATCATGTGCAGAACTACAACAGGCAGATCTATTGTGATATATGTGTGTGCAACAAATCCAAAATTGTTTCCTATTGCTCACTGTGACTTACTTTTTTTTTTTTTTTTAATAGTCTAAAATTAATGGGGCACCAAATCCAGGCAGGAAATTGTCTCAACAGCTCAGGAGAAAATAATGCGCTATTTTTCAAAAAACACATTTTAAAGGATGGCTTTGCTTTCAAGACATGATTTACAGCTGGGTGCAGCAGTAAAAAGGCAATGCTGGCGAAAAGTTACTTTGTTTAGCTTAAAAATGAGAGCTTATTTTGCATACCTCCCACTTTATTGGGATTCTTAAGGAAATGTCAGTTATTGGTTCTAATTCACTCTGCTAAATACCATCCAGCATTTCAGAACAGTAAATAAGCATATGCTTAACATTAAACACATGAAAAGACCAGTGGAATCAACTTAGTTAAGATGCTTGAAATGAAGTACATGCTTGCTTATCTTGCTCTTAGTGACGGTTTAAATGCTTTAAATGTCATTATTTAATCCCAGAATATAAAAGTAAGCCCCAAGATTAACAGTTACTTGAAAGTTTCAAGCCTCAAAACATAGAATTTGCATTTTTAGTATTGCCTCCCATAAACTCCAGCAGGAAGAACTGACTGCAGTTTCTCACAACATGTTGAAAAAAGAGACTTGCTTTCTGTGTTTTAGAAGAAAATGGTAAAAGGCGTGTTTAGGATTGGAATGTGTGATACATAAAGCTTTAATTAAAAATTAATTTAAAATAGAAGCAATTAGACAGGGCCCTTTAGCTTTAACTTTCCAATACTCCACAAAAAGGGGAAGAAATTGATATAAAGGAGACAGAATAGAGGATGCCCCATAAAAATGTTGGCAACTGAAATTCATCTTCTTTGACGTCGATAACCATGCTTTGATGTAGACTAAACAAAGGAAAAACTGGTTCCTTCTGTCATCAGGGGCAAATGGAGCAGCATAAAATATTGCCTTAGTGATCAAGGCCAGGTGAGCTCAAAATCAGGTAAAAGTTTCATCATCACTCGTGTTTGGATTTCACTGGGAAGTTCTGTTCTGATTATTCCAGGAAGTTCTTTTCTTTGTTCAGTTGTTCCAGGATTTTTTATGTGCACAATCAATTTTAGCTCTATGGTTCAATGGACTGTAATTTCCAGTGGGGACTTCAGCGGTAAAAGAATAAAAATGGTAAAAAAAGAAAAAAAAGTTTGTGAAGGCAGAGATCTGTAGACAAGCAATTGCATGTCAATCTGTTTGCAGAAAAGAATTTAGAAGTCTATTTTTTAATTCTTTTGGGAGAAACTAGGGATCACAGAAGGTCAATTAAGACTGTTAATTAAGATAAAAAAAGAGAAATTTAGTACTTCAAAAAGCCATTAATTAACAGAGAGCTTGCCAAAAGCAATAGACAGACACTTTTCCTTTTTTACCTAATTTCAAAATATTGTAGTAAAGTAAAATTCAACAACGACAGATTGAAATGACAAAATTCTCCAGGCCAATTAATTGACAAAAAAAATTATCTTTTCAGAAAGGCTGTTTATAGTCCCTAATCCTCAGATGACTCTCCTACCAAACTACTGAATCAGCAGCAGCTTTATTTGGAGCAGCTTGTCAGGCCTCTTGATTAATAAAAAAGTATAAATAAGAGTATTGGTCTAAACAAACTGAGGTGCTTCTGAGGAAGCATCTCGGAGTCCAGCTGCTGAACAACTCCTCTGCTTTGCCAAATTACACACCCACATTCCCCAAGTCTCAGTTTTGGTCTATGCCTTCCTCTTCAAATCAGAAGTAGATTTGTAAATGACAGATTAGGATGTGCTGACAGACAAATGCACCATCATTAAGAGAAGAGTGAGACTCTCCTTTGAGGAGCACATACACTTCTCTTGCCAGAGAGCTGGTTTTTGAGAGGAGAAAAGAAAGTACACTTGGTACAGAGAAAGGGTAAGGCTCTAAATGCTGAAGAACATTGGCACCAGCCCAGACTTATTTCTGTTTTCTCTAAGACTCAGTGCTTTGTTGCTAATTATTTCATTACATACTTTCTGCAGGAAAAAAAAAAAAAAAGGCACAAGAAGGGCAATGAAAATGCAAGCACAGAGAATTGATTTCACCTGGTAAAAATGGTTGTTATTTCTTGCCTTGTAAAGATACCTGTTAGGCAGCTGTTTATCCTAATTATTCACTCCCTTGTCCCTGTGTGTGTGTGTGTACACTCACGTGCTCGCTTTGCATTCCATAATGATTCAGGACATCTAATAATAAACAGCCATGCCCCTCTAGCAACGAGCAGCCTGTCTCACACATCCAAGAGCCCACATCGTGCTCCAGGTCATTCTGAAGAGTGAAACATTTACAAACGGGCAGATGTTTTATGATCCGTCACGCGCGGTTTGATGCGAAGCTGGAAGGAGTGGAATGTGTTATGAGCAGCACAGAGCACGTTCCAGACTCAGGCAGTGGCTGTGCCCAGCAAGGTGTACCTGGGCATGGAGCAGGAATTCACTCCTGCCAGCCCAGGCTCGTGGTGGATCAACCCTACTGTGAATCCCGAAAATAAACTGCGGGTGGGTGGCGTGCTGTTTAATTAACCTCCAGAAATATTGGCCCTCTGTTTATATGAATGCTTCATCAGTGGAAAACATGGGACAAGAGTTCATTTCATCCACTGAATTTGCTACAATCCTGCAGTGAAGGCCACAAAGTGGCCAACGACAACCTCCCTTCACAATCGGATTTAAAAAGAGACGCAACAAGAAATAAATCCCGTGTCAAAATGGCACTGAAAATAAGACAGGAAGGACACTTCTGAAGGATCACAAAAGGGAGCAGGGAAATGATGGCTTTGTATTTAACTGCATCCAATTAAAAAACCACCAAAACTATTTGATCTACTATTAAAAATTTTTGATAAGACAGGAAGAAGCAAAATTATATAAGGAATAATCTGTTACTACAAGTACTGAAAAACCTGCAGAATCTGCTTGGGTATTTAATTTATGCATATAGTTCCCAATCTTTGTGTTGTGTATATTTTTTTTTAATTATTTTTCTTCCTCCCTTTTCAAAATAAGCTGAAACAAAGGGGGGAAAAAAAAGGCAGCGGTTTAAAGAAATCGACTTCTTCTGCCCAGGCTTCTGTAGTTTCCTTATTTCTGGTTCCTTCACCTGACTTTGATGCATCTCAGCTCAGTTGTGAACTCAGGCAACCAGAGAAGGAAGTCATTTCACCCAGGCAGAGAGAGCTCCTTCAGATGCCTGTGCTGCTGAGCACAGAGAACAAAAGGGGGATCACAGAGATCCAGCTTGCTGCAAAGCACACGGAAGAGAAACAAGAAGAAAGAATTATAATTGTAAACTCTGCCCTGCAGCCTGTACATTGCACTCACATGTATTATTTTGAGGTTATTCTCATGCAAGAAAACCTGTGCTGATCTTTTCAAGCTGAATGGCATTCCCTGTAGAGAACACAAGTTGGTAGCTAAATTTCTCTCAGCTACTGGGCTTCCAGAGGTCACACTGACTCTTCAGATACAAGCTGTGGTCCTGGTGCTAACTGTTTACAGAGCAGTAAATCCCAAATCCAACCTTTTTTTTTCCTTCCCCGCTCTCTTCCCTAATCCTACTCCGTCCAGAAATACACATTCTCTTGGCTTCTCCTAAATCAAGAATTCATTATTTCCCTTTCCCAGCTGCAAACTGTGGTCTGAGCCATGATACTGTGTGCACTCAAGTTACCAGCAGAAGATGCCTTTTGTGAGTGCCCAGGCTGTGCTTGCTCCCTGGGACCTGAGGCCAAGTGGTTTGTGCACGATCCCAAATAACCTCGCCCCCCTGCAGGTGCCCTGTGCAGAAGGAGAAGGGTGTGGCTCCACACGTTCCCATTTGCACTGCATTTTGTTGATGGGAACATGGATGTTTAAATCAGAAGAGGATCCGTGGGAGTGTTGACCATCACAGCCATGCAGTGATGTTTGCAGCGAAGGAAAACTGAATTCCCATAAGCAGATTTGAGGGCTGAGCTGTCGGCGTCTCTGATCAGCCATTTTCCCTTCAAAAAAATCACCTTAGCAAAACTCACTCCACGCTCAGGAGGACTGAATTTATCACTAAATGCAACTCTTCTGGTCTGCATCCTGCACAGCACTTGCTCCACAATGCAATTGCTTCTGCTTGCAGTGGCTGAAGCAAATGGAAGGTAATGCCAAAATTTCCCTGCATGCTACTCAAGCCTGCAGTTTAGTTGTGGCACCACCCCTACCCCACTGTTCCCCACTTTCCACTGGACTAGGCCAAGGCCAAGGACTTTCTGCAGTCCCTGGTGGCTGTGACAAAGAGAGTGACATCTGAAAACCCGACACAGGTGTCAGGGCTGGCCCCCTGTAGGGCAGCTTTATGTGCTCTGCTCTTCACCAGTAGCTGCATCCAGTTTGCTGAGTGCTGGTTCAATATTTTCACACAACGTGAAAGGGAGTAGAAAAGGATTTAGATTTTAATCCTTTGTAACCAAAAATGAATCAAAGATAAAAACTGTGCCAAGTGGAAGGGAAAAAAAAAACCACCAACAACCAAAAACTACAGTGCCTTTTTCCTGCATCGACATTTAAAACAATATTTGCTGTCTTGGGTCTGCACATTTTTCTACAGGGAGGACATAAACTAAACAGAGCTGCAGTTAATCCAGGATCCCCGAAGAGATTTAATTAAGGAGGCTTTCCCACCCTTTTCTTCTGGTATTAAAGGGCACTCACTACTCCTAGCTGCATATTTTAGTTAAATGTATTGTAGGTGAATACAGAAGAAATTTCTTGATTACCTCTTAGCTTCTCAATACAAAATGCTGAGGGGAGTTTATCTAACCTTGTTTGAAAGCAGCTCAAATTTTTCATAAAAACGTTTTCTACTAGGTTGGGTCCTTCTTTATGTTTAAATCAAAAAATATGATGCAACTTTGTGAAGGTGCACATTGCACATCTGTGACATTGCAGTGTGAGCAGAGGCTTTTATAAGGATGTTTTGGTTTATTGCTGTGGCAAAAATGAAAGAACAGCTAGCACAAGGTTGTACCCTAAGTCTGTTTATTGAAGGGGGAAGAACACTGGAGCAGATACTCAGCTGACAGAAGTGACACTGCTGTACCTCAGTTGATACCCTTTTAAATATTCCACGGTCTGCAGTCATTGTGGCAGCTCAAGCAATACCTCTTTGATGTTACCATGGAGGGGAGGGTGATGTTACATTGTTCTCCCTACATTTCCTGTTTATCTGAGAACTTTGATTTTTACCAGGATGGATGCCTATCCAAAAAAAAAAAGGTTACGGAGGGCCAGAATATTAATGGGAAGTTTCATTTCTGAACAGAAAACATTCTCTGGAAAAAGAGAACTCCAGCTTTACAGATAAGGCCTTTATCAGTGTGTACTCCTCTATCAACAACTTGTCTCACCCCAACTATGGTATTCACCAAAGTGTTGCCAGGTATCCTAAAACTAACTCCTAATTTGTTGCTAAATTACTGATTATTTACATTACAGCAGCACTGTGAATCCTCAGTCTGCAGGCATTACACACCTGCACGTGACAGCCCTTGCCCCAGAGAGCTTAACTGCCAAATAACCAACAGAAACAGGTGTCTTGGAGAACATAAATATCTTTATCCCTAACACCACATCATGCTATAAAGCCACATTGTCTGAAATTGCATCTGGAGCCACAGTGCTCTTCTCTCCACTGACTATTTGCACTAACCAAAAGTTCATTTTACATTACAGAACATCAATATTTTTAGCAAAAATGAAATCTTGAATCCAGACAAATTATTCTGATATGGAAAAAGGAGGTAAAAATAGAACTTGTGTGGGTCTGAATTTTAATTCAATTGCAAGAGGCCATAATGTAACCCATCCGTCAAGCTTTGAAGATGAACTGCTAATTAACACAGATGTTGCATTCCCTTTTACTACTGTAGCTTTCTCCAGATTAACTTTTCCCTAAAGTATAAAAGGAACAAAATATTTCTCTTTTCTTTTTTTTTTTTTTGGACATACATCTAATGAAACACACACACATATATATGTTTCTGTTTAGTATCAATATTAGAGTCTTGCTTACTCTCTCCATTCCATCCAAATGGATCTGAACTTTCAGTGCTTTCTTAACTAGCTAACCTCTGTCCAACTACCAAGGAGGAAGCAAATAATCCCAGCCTCTGAACTACTGAAACGTCCCCTGACTTCTCCACTGCTCACCTTTCATAGTAGCTGGCTTTCTTATAGCCATTTCTTGCTGATGTGCGTTGTGGACAGAAGAAGCTGAGGTCTAATTAAAGCCCCACTTGAAATCCAGGGTCCCAAATCCTCAGGGCACTCAAGATCAGCTTTTGCCGTTCCCCTTTGGTTGTTCCCAAGAGCCACTGCATTTATGCAGCAGGTATTCCAAAAGCCAGATGCCTGCAGCCACCGGCACAAATATTTACGTTTAGGGCAGCACCTTGACTGGGGACAGACACATTTGGCAGAACAAAGAAGGGCACAAGTTCTTCCCCCAGAGGGCAGCCTTTAGAAAAAGTGTGATACAGCAAACAGTTTGGAAAAGCAGAAGACTGCCACAGAGAAACTCAAAGGAAGAGGAACTGTGGATCACAATAGATTCCCTTCCACCCCACTGAACAGTTCTTTCAACACTGGACAATTTCAGAATATTTTATTCCAATATTCACTGGAATATTGCAGGAGGGTAATAGTACAAGTGGAGAAAAATTTTGAGAAAAATCACCATACTTATTCGAATGGCAGTGAAATTCTCTGAAGGAGAATTTTTATGGCTATCCTGCTATCAGCTGAAGTAGCAAATAAGTTAATTTTCTGAGTCTTTCACAATCCAGCTCTTTGAGAATAGTAAACTCAAGAATTATCTGAGTAATCATCTAGCCAGCTCACTGTCAGTGTAAGCTACTGCCTAGTTATCAAAAGTTGGGAAGAACTCAGCATCAGGGAGATGATATTCCCAGTGAGCCCAAGTCACCAGAACACATTCATGAAGCAGGACAGTCGTCCTTTGCTTTACAAGTAAATGCTCTGATTTCTTTTGCACATATTATATTGCTCTTAGTGACATCATCTTTTTGGTGATCCCCAGTATCAGCTAGTTAAGACTTGGCTTTGTTGCCACTGAATTCTGCAGGAAAGTTGCTCCTTAGAAGGCCACACACCATGGCAATGTCCATCAGAGCAGGCTGTTGCTGCTCCCCTGGCACCAAAGTTCAGGACTTCAGAGTTAAATGAATTTTTCTCTACAAGATTTGCATGAGAAACATTAAAACAAGCTAATTGATTAAAACTAGAAACTACAACCCACTTGCCACAATTCCTGTAAAATTTAGAACCGACAAAAATTTGTTCTACAGTTGCATCAGAGAGAACCTCAGGTTACACTAGTAGCTACACAGCTGGAAGGAATACCAGATTAAAAACTAAGAGTTCAATCACACACAATTACAGATATAGCTTCACAATTAGGTTTAAAAAACAACATCATTTTTTATAAAGCTTTTTCTTTGCGTCTTCATGCTATTTGCCTGATAAGCCCTTGCCAACAAAGACATTTTACTAATTATAATTAGTTGTACAAAGTGTGGGACAACTGAAATGATTTATTGATTTTTTTTTCCTCACAAAATAGATGTTATTTTGAATTCTGAATATACAGTGAAAAAAATAAAGTAGAAGGCACAGATGGCATCTTTAATCCAGACATGTATGAATGTGAATATACTTATAGGGACACTCAATCCATTTAAAACTTTAATCTTACAGTAGTTGTCTAGAAAAATCAGCACAGAGTAGGCTTTATGCAATTAAATTAATTTCCCCCTGAGCAGAGACATCTAAGGTACAAAGCCAAGAACTGAGCTGTTCTCAAAAAAATTTAGAAATCAGAGGATCTTCCAACATTTTTTTTTTTTAATGTCTCCAGGCCAACAAATAAAAGTATGCATGTTTGTCATGTAACATTAATATGGCACTATGTTTGCATTTGACATAATCTGTTATCTACATGCAATCTGAACACATAAAATATGAAGGTCTGTTATATATCTTTCTATCTTAACTAGCAATCTGTGGTAATCACCACTTCATACCCAGGCTTGGAAATAACAAAGGAATCTTTTCGCTTCAGTTCTTCAGAAATTCTTTCTAAGATTATCTACAAGCCCCTCCTTTGTCCTCCACCTTGCAGCATCCTGAGTGCTCCTCTAGTCATGCTGAGAATCTGCTTATCCTGGGACTGTTCTCAGTGTCCAGGTGCATTCCCCTCCCTGAAGGATGTGCAGCACTGAGAGTCTGAGCAGAACACAGCACGTGATCCCTCAGGGGGACTCTCTCCCCAGTCTGTATCTTGAATTCCTTTGAAGTCCCGAAAAAACAACTAGACTAGATGAAAAATGGAGAGCTGATCCAGCTTGATGTTCTCCCAGTCCCTTTTGTGTGCCCCATCTCCAGAGTGCCAGCTCACTCAAGCACTTAGATATGAACCTTCTGTAATACAATGAATATACACAAGTAAACAGGCCTAGATAAAACAGCCACCCTCACAAAGCAGCAGGGTCACTCCCTGCTCTCTGCAGCACCTTTTGTCATTACACTAGCCATTTTGTCCTCAGCTTTGTCAAGAGAAGGCACAGCACTTAAGCAAAACACATTTCTTCTCTTTTTTTTTTTTTTTTTTTCTGGTCTGCAACTCAACATTATCTGATTAGGTCTACTTCCCATGGCTTGTTCAGCCTCGCTTATCAGACACACTGGAAAATATTTCCAATAATAAGCCACCAGAAATCTGCCTTCATATCTGGTGTCAGGCTACATATAACAGAAACCTTTTCATTTTAGTTTTAAAGTATTGCTTCATTCAACAAGCCGACTGCTGGCTGACACACAATCTAACCTAAAGGCTATGGATCAGCAGGTAAATGCAGAAATTCTATTAGTTTTCAGACCTGAGGTTTACGCCTTTCATTTCAAATGAAATCAAAATCCTACACATGAATAGGTAAAGCACAGAGTAAAGATCCTTTCTTAAAACCATCCATTACGTATTACATGAGCGCAAGGAAGAAAGCAGTTTCTGCATCTTGGAGATACTGCATTTCTTGTGCTCAATGACTCTGGCAAGGATGGTAAATAGCAGACATAAAAGAGATCCATTTTGAGGAAAAATTAAAACCATGACGGACATTATATTGGGCAATGTGAAATCCTGCAAAGGTACAAAGACAGGGCATATTCAGGTATGCTTGGTATTAACAAAACCTCTCCAAGCTTGTATAAATTGGACTTCCTTACCTAAATCCGATTTTAAAAAGTCATAAGCAAACTTGCCTGTGCTTTAAAGGTTTTGGAAATCCTCACTTAGGACCAGAGGAAGGAAACAGTGCAAAAGTGCATATTACAAAGTATCCGGAATGTTTATGGGAATATTTCTTCTTCCAAACTGAAAGAAACACCATCAGCAAAGAGACATTTCATTCCTTTGTTCTTTCTATAAGTGTACATACATTTTCTATGGAATCAGAGTTCCTACCCAGATTTATATACAAACACAGGAGATTTATGAATGATTGACAACTGACTTTGTTTTACTGTTTGCTCTAAAGAGATATGTTCACTGGAAGTTCTCAGAGCACAGGCATCAGCATTTTGATGCAGTATACAGACTGAATAGCAGTGAGTATAATTCACTTCTGGTGTGGTTTTCCTTCACAACAGTGTTCTGTCATAGAACAAGAAAATTAATTGTGATTACCTAATCACAATTATGATCACATTGATAATGTTTTTGTTTTTGTTTTTTTTTTGCTGTATGCCTCATTCTGTGCAATCAGTTCAGGAAACTGTCCCACGGCTTTGCTATTTATTCAGGGAAAAAATACAGAATAAAACCATGACTTATTGTTCTTTGAAAATTTATCTCTAATATTTGTCTTTGGAGTATGGCATTAAACAGTAAAGAAGCTTGCTGGGCTCC
Source organism: Pyrocephalus nanus (assembly GCA_038380795.1). Taxonomy (NCBI): domain Eukaryota; kingdom Metazoa; phylum Chordata; class Aves; order Passeriformes; family Tyrannidae; genus Pyrocephalus; species Pyrocephalus nanus. The sequence continues at coordinate 2,605,448 of CM076269.1, forward strand.
CCCTTTCTCATTATATAAGCCTACTCACATCTTTCATTTGTGCTTTGTGTTTATTTGTATGTAATCCACATTTTCCTCTGGCGATAGGTTTGATGGCCTCTTGTTTCATTCTGTGCTGATTCTGTCTTATAGCTTGATGGGCACAAGTGAGTCAGTATTCTCTGTCACAGCTCTGAGCTGTTATAATATACAGGTCTCATTTCTAGATATCCCATACATTTTTTCCAAGAAAGGTGAAATTGTAGGTGTAACACAAATACAAAGAAATGTTATATCAACTGGCTTAGAGTGAAAGCAAACAGAAACCTCAAAAGGCAATGTCCAGCTCCAGTTCTCAGTTAAGTTCAATCAGTCAATTAAATCACAGCTCACAAAGGAATTAAAAAAGAAAAAAAAAAGCCATGATAATTCTGTTTTATCTCACAGATGATAAAGAAATGCTGCTTTATCTTGTCCTTCTCACAGTTATATGCCAGCACTTCTCCTGATTCTGCACAAGCATTTTTGACAAGGAAACAGTGGCCTGTACACTTCAGTCGAAGGCTGACCTAAACACTGCCTCAAAATTAACATTCTGTTGGGATTTACTCAATCAGGATTGCAGAAGGCTAATATAAAACATGAAATGCAACATCTGAGCTGGCACCATTGCTTATGTAGCACCTTTCACCACCAAAGGTTCTTGGTAGATTATGCACACGTTGACGAATGGAGCCACTTGTACCTGGCATTGATAAAGGACAATTTAGGATGAGGATGAAGAACCATGTATCAACTGAACTCCCCAATAACAGGGGAGATGCCTGTTCCGTGCTGGCAAGAGAGGAATACTGACACAGAACAGTCTCCTAATGCATTCTTGAATTACCTTGGAAATTTCTCACCTAAGTATTGACCGGATCTGACTACATTTAACTTGTTTGATCTGATGAGATCAGGTTGTGTGGCTGCAAGCTTGTGATAAGGAGCCGGTGTTAGAAATAAATTGCAGATCTCATAAAAGCAAAGCAAGAAAACCCACAACCCTAAACCATTCATATGGAAATTATTCAATATAAACAGGTAGTTCCTTCTTGAACTGCTCATATAATATTCTATATCCATCCATCAGTATGAAAACCACATGCATGCACAGCTTATTACCATATGAAACAACGAAGACATCTTACATCTCCTCATGGGTTTACTAGCATGTTATATGAGAGTAATGCCATTATCCTTTATCTTTATGCTGTGTAGTATCATCCTCCATTGTGCAATACTCATGATTGCACACTTTGTCATGCACTACCTCGGGAGATGTACACAATACACGTGTAGATAACTGATTTACAGATACCACAGGCACACTCTGCACTCAGATCTACCACAGGTATTCCTTACCAGGAAAAGCAGCAGAGCTACTTTTTATACACCAGAGGCTCGTTCTTTGTAAATGCTGAATGATTTCAGTGGTGACACTATGACTTTGTTTTCCTTCAATGTGTTCGTAAGAGGATGTAAGAAATAAAAATTTACCGGCAGGGGGAAGGAATATAAATTAAACTATTTCATAGATCACAGCAATTGTTCAAGAGCCTGAGAACAACAATGCAGGGGGAGGAAGAAGAAAGAATATCTTCAACTGAGATCATTCAAGTTTGCCATTTACTTGTACAAGCATAACCACAGAGCTGTTCTTCAAATAGGGAGCTGTCACTTCTCTGGTCTTGAGTGAAGCTTTGCTCTTTTTTGCCTTTGTATTTTTATTCGGTTTCTCTGAATGCAGGCAAAGGATTAGTTTGAAATGATGCTTTTTTACCCAAACTATGGAATGAGTTGCCCACCTCTAATTTGCATAATACAATGTAGACTAGGCAGACTCCATAACATTTAAACAGAGTTTAACAGAGGCTGTAAGAAGCAACTGGAGTGGAAGTATTTTGTACAAAGCAGTGTTTGAAAAGATGCTAGATATTATCTTCCTCAGTCCTCAAATACCACAGTAAATGAAGACATAAGTCAAACCTCATTTCTCCCAGCAACATTGTTAAAATTATCTATCCCCCAGATTTCTGGGATTTCCCTTTAAGAAGAGAGTCTGGGATGAGGGCATTACAAATATAGAATTATCTGCTCCTGATAACTTATTTCACTAGTGCATAAATCATATGAAATGCAATTCTGTATTGCATGAATGCATGAAAATTAACTGTGGGAAAAACACACTGCAATCCAGAGGTAAAATATACATTGGCAACACGTTCCTTTTTAAGCAGCTTAATACTGCAGGTAAATGAGCCCTCACAGAGTTATTCAAGGTAGGTAAGGACAAACATTACCAACAAGCAGAAAAGCTAAACCTGGGGTGGACAAATCCAGATCTAGGCAGCTCAGCTCAGTCTACACTCGTGGTCAGCAGCCTGTCAGACCCTGCCTGAACGGAGCTGTGTGGTGCAGGATGTTACTCCTCCAACTGTTTGTCACCACCCCACAGCTGGAGGTGAGAGATTCCCCAGTCCTGGCAGCTCGTGGTGCAGATCTCCAACCTGCTGCGAGCAAAACAACCAGACCAGACCAAGCCGTGGACATTGGAAGCACAACAGGCAGGTACTGCACTGCAGTCAGCAAGTGGCTGTGTCTTAAGAGTGGTGCAGCCAGGAATGTGTGTCTTGACCTTCCAGAAATGTGCATTCAGGAGCCCCAGAAAAGCAGCTCCCCGGAATTTTTTCTGTTAAGAGGAAATCGGGAAAAATAAACGCACCCGAGGAGAGCAAAATATCTGATCTTTTCATTATGGACAGGTAAATAGCTTCAAAAAGGCCCTGTGCCCACAAAGACAAATATTGGAACTGTACCTTTTTCAAGCTTGGATTGAAGCATGACTAATAGTCGCATACAAAAATAAATCATTGTTGTAATGGCAATTTCTTTGCCACTCCAGGAGCCCACTCCAGGAGCCTGAGTAGCAGACTCAGCTATGATTAAATATCATTCAATTCACCTCTTTGTATCTTTTACCTGGCACCACATTGTTATTTACCTGAATAGGGGTTAAAAGCCCCCACAATTCCAATATCATACAATGCAACAGAATATTGCCAATTTGAGACAAGACCACTAGTAAAGCACTCTTCCCTAAGCAAATAAAGTTGGGAGCTTTTCAGTACTTTGCCTTAGGTGCTTAATTTTGTTCAAAAATAATCACGAGGAGAGGCAGAAAAGATTTTTGACAAAGTGGTTAGGTGGAGGCTTACATTAAGATGAATTTTCATTTAGTAGCAGCAGGCACCTTCTAGAAAATCATATATTTTTTTCTTTCCTCCTCTTTAAAAAAAAAAAAAAAAAAGTTTTAATCCAAATTAATTTTTACCAAAATTCCATAAAAATGAAGGGGTAAAATTTCATGTTCTTTGTGATCTCTTTTGGTTTTTGGTCTGACATTGCACTCTACTGTGGAGAGTCATCCAAATGACTTTGTGGCTGGAGGGCCTTGACTGCCCAAGAAAAAAGAATTTGAATGAAGTCATACTGAATTATTAAGTTCCTTCACATTTTGGAGTGCTCCGAAACAAACAGCAATCTTTTGGGTTTTGTTCAGAGTACTCCCCAAAAACACAACTAATTAAACAATTAGCACACCTGTGAATCAAGCAGGCATTCTGCATTACCAACTGAAGCGCACAGGAGCAGTGTGAGGTGCCCAAAAGGCTTGCTCTTATTCCCCTTGAAATCACCAAGTGTCTCCAGAGTCACAGGATCAAGCCCAGAGTAAGCATCAAACTGACAAAAGATAAATCTAATTCTCAGTCAATGGCACTGACAACACACAGGACAACAGGAAGACAACAGGCTTGGCAAGTACAAGCTGCACACACAAGCTGGGGCATATCCTACAGGGCACACACAGAATTTGTCCTTGCAGTTCTTGAGTGTCTCCCTTCCAGTGATGTGCAAGTGTGATGCAGAAGCAAATGGAGGTCCATCTAAACAGTGAAAATTTCTGTCTGCTTCTGCTCCTGAATCTCAAGCAGATCTGGTAAGCCTGATGTCTCCCTGTTAGGAAAAACACACCCCAAAAATTACCATAAACAATTAAGTGGGATGTATGCTTAGTTTTTGTATGCAAAGGAAAACCTTCATCCTAGCCTGAATGGGTGGAGAACTTTTCGAAGTACAGAATTTCAGACAAGATTAAATCCCAGTAAATCCTCTTTTGCTTTGCAGCCTGTCCTTTCACTGAACACAGGTTTGAAATATGGGGAAGCTGATTTCCCAGAGTGCCACCCTTCAGTGGATCAAATTCTCACAGAGGTCTGTTTTCTCAGCCAACCCTGCACGTTCCTCCCACTGACAGGTGAATCTGTACTACAGAACAGACAACAAAAGGACTGCCTCACACAGAATCCACGGTCCTACAAGCAGGGAGCAGAAAAGAGATATTCTTCAACCCCATCTCCCCAAATGGAGCAAAATTCCTGTCGATAAATTGACCAGATGTTCCCAGGGGTTTTGCTTTTCTTGTTCTCCATCTTTTACAAAATGTTCTTTTCAATAAAGTTCGAATAGATTTTTCAAAAATGTAAATTAACAGCTCGGGAAAGGGCAAGCAATCAGCTTTGAAGGCAGAAGAAAATAACCATTTTTCATTACAGAATTTATATATAATTTGGAAACAATATTCTAATTTTAACCTATATGGCACCCACAAAAGAGCTTGAGCCTCACCTGAAGTAGCACTATCTTGCTGAAAGAAAAGGAAAAGTGATAGCCTTTTCCTAAATTCTAACAAAAGACTAGAGTTATTTTGAAGAAAAACAGTGCAAGTATTGTAAATATCGCAAATATTTCTTTGGTATGAAGCAGAAGTTATTTTATAGCTTTCCCGTGAGGAACTCTGAACCCCCTTTTCTTTTCCTACAAAGAGAAGTAAAAAAATATTCTGAAAACCTATAACTATTATATTCTAAAATATGTGTTAGGCACAGAGATAAACTCTCCTAAAAAAAAAAAAAATCTATTTGTGAAACTGCACATCATTACCCTTCTGGTTACTTCTGGAACAGAAATTAGTATTACAGCGATTAAAAGGATGAAACCCAGCAATCAATCAATTCATTTGTAAGGGCAGAGGAATAAAATCCCAGATGTATTCCCATGGGGCTGGCAGAGCCATTTTACACCTTCTGAGTTATCTGCCAAGAAAAGGTCACTTGAACTAATCCATGCTTACAGCTTGGCATCTCCATTGAAACATGTCATCTCTCCACTGTGGAGGTATTACTTGTTGCCTGTGACACTGAGTGTCACAAACAGGCTAGACTTGATCCTGAATGGAGGTGTGACTGATGTGTCTTTCACAAGCCAAAGAAATCTATACACTGGGTGTCTCAGGAGACTAATAGTCCAACTCCCTCTGGAGTATTTTCCTCTTCTGTTTGGCTCTCAAAGCGCTCCTTTTCCTGACACAATAACTACAGGGTGGAAGAAGAATCATCAGTAAGAATTCAGCATCAAACAATTAACTTTGTGGGACAAAACTCAAAGGACAGTCAAAATGTATTTGTGTACGTTCATTTTCCTGAAAACCAGGGCCTAAACATTCACTACGAGTTGTGAATTCATCTTCTCTAACTGTGAAACCACAATTTGCCCCGTTGGTCTCCCAGGCTTTTCCCACACAAAGCCATCTCTTCATAAACTGGGAATCCCAAAATCTCACAGTGAACGCCTGGCAGCAAACAAACAAACGAAACAACACATCACAGAATAAAAGCAGCCATAAAAAAACCCCCCTCATGTATAAAAATTACTTGTCAGACAGCTGACAACTCCATTCTGTCTTCCTGTAGCTTGCAATACCCAGGAAACAACCCCTTCACATTTATCACTATTTACCAATACTGCTCTCTCAGGTCTCAGAGCTTGGACCAGCTACAATTGCCACCCACTCCATATTCATGGAATTCATCTCCTTCTCGTGCCATCTGTTCTTTGTCCTGGGCTAATCATGATGTATGGGGCAATATGACTGCTACCTGCTCTGGGCACAGCTCTGAGTACCTTACCACGGGTTTTCAGCAGAATCACAACTGGGAGGAGGCTGTGCATCTCCTCCACTGCAGCAGAGAGGCAAGTGCCAGGGCTGGGATTACATCAGAAGCTTCACCACTCCTTGTTCAACATTGGAGGATGGATTCTCTCTGATTTCTGACCACTGCCACGCTCCAAAGCTACACATTTGGTGCAAACACGTCCAGTTGATAATGGCCTCTGATGGACAACACGAGATTGTGTTTTGAATTTGGACTCTGAAAGGATTCTAAGATCTACCTCTGTAAAATTAGGCTTTGATTGGTCTATTTGGGAGTAAGTAAGATAACACACGTATTTAGACTCTTTAGACTGGCACTCTGACAGGTGCCAGACATGGAAATTGTAATTTTCCTCTGTGAGTCTGGCTCCATTACACACATGTTCAGATCCAATTTTTTTTAAGCCAAAAAACCCTGTTAAAAAATAATTTTACATGTTTTAAGATGCCTGTAGTCATTTATTCAGAATTTTTCCTTTTTATTTCAGTCAGATATTCATAGAACAGCAAAGAAAAATCTTTCTGTGGTTTATAAAACACATTTTTCTCTATATCTGTCTTTGCTTACATGTGAGGGGGGAAAAGGCTCTGATAATCTACAGCACAAGCAAGAAATGTGACAAGGGAAAACTTATCTTAAAATGCTTTTCCATTTTACTTCAGGTGAAAACAGGCAGTTAATATGCTAGAGGCTGCTTTCTGGAACAGCAAAGAGAAGCAGCGTGCTAAATATCACATACAGAGCCTGCATCACAACACAGCAGCTCAGCAGCTATTGGAAAATCCATGACAACTTGAGATGGATAGACAGAAGTAAAAGTTTAACCACTTCTAAAGTCAAAATTAAATACCAGTGAGACTGTTTCTTACCATCTGCCCAATATTAAGAACACCAAATCATTTGAAAAACTGCAGGGAGGGTAATATATGCAGCAAACCACACAAGACTTTACCCTTGCAAACAAAGTTCGTGAGCACTTTTTCTCACAGGAAAAGCATCCAAGTTTGAATTTGTATGATAAGTAAATATTCCCACTTTTCTGCTGGTTTGGAAGATAGGTTAATAGAGGTGAAACATTCAACCAACAGCTCTAACACACACATTTTTTTCTGTGCAGGAAATCATTATTATTCCTGCTTCATGATTTTATCAGCCCGGATGTAAGATCTGCAAAATGGAGAACAGCTTACAACTGAAAAAAAAATACTTTTGGAGCAAAATAGGATTATATATTTGTGTTTCTGGTCAGGGAGTAAGCTAGGACAGTAATTTCATTGAATAAGCAGAGACCAAGTCATCACCTCCCTCTTTGCTGTGGTCAAAGCTGGGATTTGCAGATCTCATCCACTGAGACTTGGATCTTCAGACCCATCCAGGGTGGTAAGATTCAATCCAAGCAGTAGTAACATTTAAGTGGATTCTGTTTCTGTTCAGCTTGAATTAACAGTCTGAAAGATTCATTACTTACATTGTTCAAGGCTCTGAACAAATCTGAATTAACTCCAGTGGTTTATTTTCATGTGACAGAGCTAGTTTGTACACAAGTACAATCTGAACTTCACCAGTGATTCAGGTGGGTTTGATATGCAAGAGACAAAAACCCCTGTGGTAGGTACTTGAGGATGTTAGCACCATAATTCCCTTAATTCACATTAATACCAAATGTATGGAGTATTGTAGTTCAAAAAAAAAAAATCTTTGATGTTAATAGCACAAGTGATAAAATATGGGTCTAATCAAAATGACTCAGTATTGCACATTAAACCCTGCAGTACCCAATTACTCATTGCTGTATCTGGTGAAAAATGTGATATTCAAGGGTATAACCTAACCTGCAGCCATAAATAACACATATATTAAAACAGAACAGGTTGATGGCAGGGCTTCTAAATGCTGTTCTTTTACTGTGTGATCTGAGCTTTGAATCCATCGGTGGCAGGAGCAGTACAGCAGTTACATGGCACACTTGTATCCAAAGGCAATTAGGTCCACGGACTTTGCAAAATCATAAAGTGGCTGTGCTTGTCAGAACACAACATTAACAAGACTGGGCTTGTTATGGGGATGTTCTTCCTTTAAATAAAAAGACTAACATGTTTTGAACTCGTCGTTTTGATTTGTCAGGGAGTCTCTTCTTGATTTTCCTTGTAAAACCTTCCGAGGGACAGCCAAGAAACTATTTTGGGATGTCTGGTCCGGGAAAAGGTTTTATCTCACTGTCCATCCACTTTGCTAAACAAGCAACCTGTCATGTTTGTGTTCAATCAGGCCAAAGCTGAAATTCATTTTGAAGCTTGTATGTCGGCATTTTTTGTCTTGAACGTATTGAGCTTGTTTTATACAAACACAAAGCTGTCATAGAAAGGGAAAATAATTAAAAAAAAAAAAATTAAAAAAAACCCCCTGTCACATGCTTTGGGCTACTTTTTTCCCCTTTCAGTTCGATCAAGTGTCTGTTTTGTGCTGCAGAGATTGGTACAACACCCTCATCCATTTCAAATGAGAGACTGCTTTATGAACTCACAGAAAACTGGTATTTTATACAGCAGCTTGCAGATATGATCCTTTGACAAGCAGTGCTCATTAAAAGAGCATCAACTGGCTCAAGCAATAGTCTTGGTCATTACTGAAGTAAGTCAGAGACTTGGGGATTTTAACACCATTTGTTCAACAAACAGTCTCATTCTGCCCAGCTGTAAAAAAAAAAAAATAAAAAAAAAATCCAATTTAAAAATAAATCTTTTGTAATGGGCTCAAGGAAATGTATGGCATGGGAGGATTGAGAAGTTATCTATTATACAGGCATTCTGCTCACATCCAGGATGATTCTGCCTTGATAAACGAACAGTGACACTATTGGCAAACCTGGGATTTGAAGTAATGGTTCATTAATGCAACTGCACACTAAGTAATGTACTTGGGTGTCAGCATTCTGCTGGGTTTTGTTCCTCATTGTAATGCTCTTTTTTCCTTCTGGATATGCTTAAAAAATATCCTGGCACTCCTGTCAATATATTAGTTTGAAAAATGTCACCACGGGCCTGGAACTGTGGTGTGTATATGTAACTGTGCATTGACACATACATTGGCTTGATGCATTCTGGTGATGCGAGTTCAGTCTCCTGTAGAGATCCAAATTATGATACGATTGCACTGAGCTTACAGACTTCTCTCATGCTGGGATGGAGATGGTGTGAGGAACTAAATTCACAAAACAGAGCGACGTGCTTGTACTGCAGGGTTTGAACAGCTCTTCCAGCTGCACACAGGGAACATCTCGCTTTTATCTGGAGGAGTGCAGAGATGAGATATGGCTGAGCTGGGGATGGGAGGTATTCAGTTCTTCCCCCTCACTACTAACATAATCCTTCTCCTTCTGACCAGAGCTTCCACCATTCCCTTCCTTCCTTTTTCTTTCCTTCAACAGCTCCCACCTCTGCCTGTCACAAACCAAAGTTCTAATGCAATGGTTTGTGTAGTCCCTGGCTCTGCTCCAGCAGGGTGAGTGCTCAAAGGCCCTGACAAGAATATTTTGATGTGTCATTTAGGATCTAGGATCTATTTGAATAAAACAATTGGAATCAGCACTGTTAGGATGGCAAGGTTTTAGAGCGCACATAGATTAGCGAAGGCTTCGATATCAAGGGGGATGACACCCAAAAGAGACAAACTTAATTCCTTCCATCTGTCACCTACAGGCAACAGAAAGTTCATTAAGCCATCTTTGTGTGATCAGAGGGGAAAAACACATTTTCAGCGCAATTATGTAGCATCAAGTTTAACTATTATCATATTTGTCAGCTAGAATTGATAGCCTTTGAATGGTTTACATAAATTCATTGCGTGAAGAACTCAGAAAAGGTGTGTGTAATTGTTTCAGAGATGTTTCATTAGTTTTTAATTTGTAGGCTGATGGGACTGGTGCAGAATAAAGGGACCTCATGCTTCTTGCCCCAGGAAATTCTTGGAAATTAGATATTTCAACTCAGTGGGATTCACACTGCAATGTATTTTAAATTACAAGAACCGAGTCTTTTGCTTGCTTCTGTCCATCTGTGTTACAGTCTTTGATTTACTCCTATACACAGAATGTATGGATTGCTTCTTATCTACATAGCTTTAGTGCAGCTTACACAGGAAAAATCAGGAAGGAAATCTCAAAGGCAATTATGTTGGAATTAAACAGCTGCAAGGAATCGTCAAATGCGTTCTGGGCAGACCCAGCGGGAGCGTCTGAAATACTCTGAGTTTATGGGAAAACTCACCTCACGTGGACTTTTGGAAGGAAGACACAAGTTTCTGTTCAGGCCTCTGTGAAATTTTACAGAATTGCTTAGTTTTCCCCAGTCCTATGAAGACATTACTGACAGTCAGCAGAGCTCCCCTTTGCTGGTGCCTACTGATTGTAATCCCTTTCCCCCTGCCCCCACAGGTAGGGAATGTGAACAAATATCCACTGTAGTTAATGGGATCATCTTAAATCCTTCAGAAGCGACTATCCCACTCCATTAACACACTGGGGAGTTGCTGTAAGAGAGGCTAGAGAGTGTTTCAGTTCCAAGCCTATCTCAATTGCCACACTGCTTCTTAGGATGCCATTTACCAGTGCACCTGTGTACACAGACCAGGCTGAATGCACTGAACCAACGGAGCTGACCTACTGTTCAAGCTGTTAAGCACCTCAAGGAGCATTCCTAACTAATTCCACCACCAGGCTAGGATCATTCTGTTAATCTGACATCTCTTTCCAGTCTGCCCAGGGGAACCTCCATTCTCATCATTTTGGCTTCTGACATGCAGCACCTTGGGAGCAAAAATGCTTAGCAAGTTGTAAACATTAAGGGTGCACTTGAAAACTTCTTGTTCCAAGCCCACGTATCTGATACTGAAGGTGCCCGTTGGCACATCCCAAGAAAGAACAATCATCTTAAAAACTGAACTAAACATACCATTATTGATCTGATTTTGCCTGCTGTGCAAGGTGCAGCCCTTCCCCCTGAGGTACCACAGCTGAAGGCCACTGAACTAGAGCACAAGTTGATTGATTTCCTATTTGTGTCCAACAGCACTTTAGTGGCAATAGATATTATTTAATGGCACTGATTACATTAGAATGAAATTACCAAAAGAATCTCAACCAAAAACAATAACAACCACCTTCTCCCCTACCCACTGTTCATTGTAGCACTGTTCTAGCTCTGAAGCAAGCACACTGTCTGGTTGCCTTGCAGGGTCACATCTTGATTAAGCAGAGTGTCAAGAGTATTGATAGCATCTTTTCAGTATTCTGGGGAGCAGCCATCAACAAAACCCTAACAGAGTACAATGACTTCTACTCTCTTTTTATTAATCATGAAAATATATTTACCGTTGGAGCAGAAGAGCATTGCATGGAAGCATCAGTCCTCTTTGCTCACATCCACATTGCAACCCCCTTTCATTTCACAGGAGCTGATGTCTAAAATGGAAGTCAGTTCACATGAATCTTCCTGTTGCAAACAATTACTGCTACCAGAAATCTTCGAGGAAAATCAAAACGAAGCTCACAGGCAAATAAAAATTACAAGTTCAAAACAAAAGCACATTAAAGCTTAAAGGAAAAAAAAAAAAAGATGGATTTATTTTACCAACTCCAACTTAATAAAAAAGAAGATTCTGACAAGTACAGTCCTGTTATATATAGAGATGCCTGAGTCCATACTCATGATTGTTTTATATGAGATGGTGTCAGGAAACTACCCTTTCAATAGTACTAAATGGGAAACATATCAAGTGTATTTACTTTAAAATCAAATGCAGGTGAGCAGGACACTACTTTAATTTCTGTTTCTATGGTAAGATTCCTCTCTCCTTTCTAGGCTGCAGCTGTCTGTTTGCAGATTGTTTGACTTGTCCAGAGGATGCAGAACGTGGACAGAATCTCAGATTGCCAGGGCAGAGCAGAGGGGAGAGATTTTCTGCAGACCAGCAGTATGTGCTGTGGGTCAGATAGGCAAGTTTGCCTGTTTCACAAAAACCATGCAAATAAAAGTAGTTCCCCTCTCAATACGGAGAAAATCTTTCTGGAAAGAATTCACTGCAACCACTCACTGCCTGATCTCTGAGTTACTTGTTTTACCAATCCCAGGAGGTGAAAATCATCCTCTGGGATACGTCAAACCGCTCATGACTTGCTGGGGTGTGCAGCTCCCCAGGGAAGGCAGTCAGCATCTCATGGGGTTTGGCCCTTTAACATACAGAGGCAAAAGAAGAAGGAGAAAACTAAAATACTTGCATGGTTCATGCCCATGAAAGCAAGAACACTGCAGAGGGAGAGCGCTGAGGTGAGGCTCTTGCCTAGAAAGGGGAAAAAATGTTCTATTTCCTGTGTCAATCCCCTGGCAAATATTTGCAAGGACTAAGCAAGCACACTTAATTGGCTACTCTTTTTGTAAGCAGAAGCCACGGAAGATGTTTATCTTCAGATCTGATTTCATACCTTAGCTGTCACTGAGGAAATTAAACATTCAGTAAGTCACTTCCTCTGTCAAATACGGAGGCAGTTGGCAAACGAGGCCATAAAGCTAGAGATTAATTACCAGTTGTATGAATTGTTGCTGTTTTCCTCTGTCAATTACGTCACTGTTAATCACGGAGCAAAACTCCCCAGAGTTTTGTATCACTCCTCCCTGCCTTTTTCCACAAATAAAAAGTAAACAAATGGAACCAGAGGTCAGTCTAAACCGTCTCTATTCACTGGCAGGAAAAAGTTCTGAGAGCTGCAGAGTGTCTTTCCATCGAGATTAATTTAAAAGTTTTAACTCCACAAGATGATTTAAAATGAGCAGATCAAGACATGCCACGATTTTTATGAATTTGAACAACATTTGTGCACATATTTACATCTGGTAAAGGATTTTCTGGTTACTATTTTTAGGCATTTCTTGCCCTTTTGGACTCAGAGTTGCTTCCATTAGGCTACTTAAGGTTTGTTATGAATGGTCTGGAGCAAAGAATGAAGTAAAAGAGAAGAATGGAAGGAATTTATATAGTGTAGGTCACTCTCCTTAGTCATAATTACTGAGCTAAGCATTTCTCCATGAGAGGCCATCCTGGACTGGGTTTTCAGCAGAAGGACTAGATAAAAGCTCAATTTCCTAAAAAGATAGAAATATTATTTACTATTAAAAAAAGCAATATATCTCCCTACTTTGGGCAGCCTGCAGCATATCAGTACTCCTCTAGCACTTTAGAAAAGACAAGCATCCCAGTTTCCTCCACAGTTGTTTTTTTTTTTTTTTAGAAAATGTGTTATTACAGTTGAATTCATTAAATAAGCCTAGATATCAACATCAGCCCATATTCACAGACACAATTTCCCAGAGGAGACTGGATGAAAAGAACACTGTAAAGATGTCATTAAAGTGGATTGGTGGAGAGGTGAGGGAATGAAATCTTCCCAAATATTAATGTAGGGCACTAGAGAACCACAGTTTGAGGTTAAGTTGCCTCAGAGTGCAAGGACAGTCAAATCCAATTCCCTTATGAGTTAAGGAGTCTTATTCCATCGACTTTGACACGTGGGACTAAAAACACCACAAGAAGAAGAGAAGGACACTATTCACAGCTGCATCAGTTAATTCTTCCCTACAGATAGTTATGGCCAGACTGTAATTAGCACAGTGTCTATGAATACCCATAAAATTATTTTTATAATAGATAATAGAATTATTCTCACTTCTTCCTTGCAGGACCATAATATCTTTATAGACATATTTCCTTGCTTCAATTTTACACTAAGAGATATTAAGTTCAAAAAACCTGTTCTGGATCAAATGAGAACTCCTGCTGACAGAACAAAAGAAAGACCTCAATAATTTTGATTTCAAATACAGGACAGCCCTATGTACTGCAGTTCACTTTAAAATTCATGAAGACCGAGCATTAACTAAGAAAAAAACATAGGAACAATTGTACTTAATTACTTGACAAAAATTATCTTTAAGTGGGGAAGTTGGTTATGGTTTGCATTTGGCACCGCTCAGAGATACAGCATGGGTAGAAGAGAGGAGACTTCACACAGTTCTGTGTCAGAACAAGCCATTTGTATAATTTGAATAATTTGAATTGTCTAAGATAACAGCAACTCAGTCTTATACTGGAAAGACCTACAATGTGTGAGATAAACAAGACATGCTGAGATAAAGAATAAAAATTAGCAATTACTGAGGGGTTATCATTTGGGTTTGTGAGACATAAAACTGATTAAGGGCAGCACCACCTATCTTTTCTGCATCGTGGAGGCTGACTGGTGTAAGATGTCTCTTGTTTCTTGCCTACTGATCCAGGAATATTTTATTTCCAAACAGTTCGTAAAATCATAGAAACACAGAATATGCTGAGCTGGAAGGGAGCCATCAGGATCATTTAGTCCAACTCTTGGCCCTATGAAAGACACTCCAAGAGTCACTTCATGTCCCTGAGAGTTCTCCAAATGCTTCTTGAACTCAGACAAACTTGGTGCTGTGACCACTTCCCTGGGGAGCCTGTTCCAGTGCCTGACCACCCTCTGGGTACCAAATTTATAGACACACACATCTTAAAGGCCATAATTCATTTAATTCTTCACTAGAATTACTAATAAATAGGAAAAAAAAATATTGGCTAATAGTGTTTTTGGAATAAAGAGGCTGTACTCCGGGCTGTGAGGGATATGGTGACATCTGGCCACTCCTGTGAACTGCATTTCTCCAGTTTGGTGTGGCAGAAGGTGTGTGTCATTCAGGCTACAACCAAATGGAGATTGGAGCATTCCTGTGCATGCTGTTATGACTGTAAAAATAATTAATTGCTCATTAACCTGCAAAGGATTATCTTGAACCAATACAGTTCTGCTAGTTGGACTTGAGCCATTTGATTACTTACTACTTCTGTTTACAGGGAATTGGGGAATAATGCCACTCACTCTATCAGTCATTATGAGAAAATTACTTTTTCCAATCAAGCTATTATGGTTACATGGTTTTAACTTTTCTACTTACTGATTGCATGAATTACTGCAATATTAACATAAAGAGAACTCTTTTTTTTTGGTCTTATTTTAACAATTGGTCAGCTTTCAGGTTTGGCCATAGGGCTCTTAAAATTAACTGCAATATGAAAATAGATGACAAGGCATTTCATGAAAAGACCAAAGGAAAACCACAGTAATAGCAAGTATTAAAGCTGAATTATTGCAGTGGTAAATTAATATCATACACAATCTGAAAGCAATTCCTGTCTGGTTACATTCCTGACAGGTTTATGCAAGGCAAATCTTCAGTCCATGGTGGAGAGAGGTACACTGATTATTTCCATTTTATGTCAAATTCTCAACTAGATCCATGCAAATATTTGAAAACTGTGTCTGCAATAAGCTGATTGGTTCAGCATCTAATTTTTATACAAAAAAAAAAAGAAAAAAGGGTGAAAAAAGAGAAAAAAGCAAACAACGTAGAAGTAGGTTTTTATGGGATTGCAAGCTTACTCAGCCATCACCAGGATGCCTGAAAGGCCAAGCTTTCCTTGGAACAGATTAATTAACTAGCTGTGACTCCTAGATCTCTATTTCTAAATAATGACTTGCATAAATCTCTGAAGACAAGAATTTAACACTGCTGCATTACACACAACCACGGATGCAAGATACTACTATCACTGGAAATTCAAGTCTGCAGGAAACTGATGTAATGTTTTTTACATGAAGAGTAAGAAAATGAACCTTGACACCTCTATAATTCCACTTGGGCTCACCTCAATTTCTGATAAAAGACTACAGCAAAGTGCATCCTCATACTTCTCACACAACCATGGAGTTGGTAATATTAGGAGATCTGGCAAGGTGCCCGTGTTTGAGCTAGAATTAATACTTGTGAAAAGGGAAACGTTTGGGAAATGTAGCAGCAAGTAGCAAGACTATGTTACAAACCTTCATACATGGATACTTACACCTTCAGTGAAGGTAAGCAGAACTATTTTGCCGTTTTTCAGATTGTTTTTGTTTGCTTGTGCTTATTACCATTGGTCTCACAACTCTCTCTCATTCTGAGCAGGGGCGCTGGAGTAGGTTTAACTACCTGCAGGTTTCAGATAAGAGTTGTTCCTTTTTCCAACTCAGGTTTGAATTCCCTCAATTCATGTAAAATTTCTGTCTGCAGTCATGGTAAAGACAAAGTGCAGGATGAAAGGAACAGCTGCCTGCAGAGTAATCCTCGATAACTGCACACCACAGGATATTGTTGTCAGCCGGAATCGCATTCGGGATTCAGGTGTCACTCATAAACGTGATTTTTAACAGAATAGTAGTCAATAGAATTGCCATAACATTGCAGTGGGGAGAGGGAGGAGACGTGAAACACTCCAGAGCTGATCTAGGCTGCAATATTAAGTGAATTACCAACACTTTGCTGTAGGTTTGTCTCAAGGAATACAAAAATAACTCCGCTTTGAAACATCCCAGTAGTTATTTAATAGGCGCAAAAGATCAACAGATAATGACAGTGTATTTTGGTAATTACAGTGGGTAAGATTTATGGTGTATTTTAATTACCACAGAGAGCCTAGCATGAAGGATGAACACTTAAAAGTCAAGATAAATATATGAACACATCGCCTATAAAAATAAATTTATTAAGTAACGTGTACTTCACTGATATTTGCAAGGAACTGCAAAGCCACACAAGAACAGCCCTTTTCCATTTTTTATGTAAAGGGCCAGTGAGGTACAGGACCATCTCTCATTATTTGCCAGCTTCAGTAAGACAAATTATGTTCCCCATCACGAGCATATACCTTTAAGAAGTCCAAAGGAAAGAAAACACCTAATGCTTCAGTTTAAATAGGTGACATCAAATGCTATTTTCTTAGCATTATTTCAGCCTTATGCTAATGAATTCCAACACTGTTGTGGGTGAGCCTCCCCTCAATTATGCAAACTTCGGTCTTCAGTACAGAGGTCATTATGTGACACACACAGCTCGTACAGTAATGAGGTTATTCACATTCTATTACAGCACATAAGAATTGAAAACCAAAAGTGAAATTAACTTGCTTTCCCGTCTTTTTTTGCCCTCACAGATTTCAGCTGGTATGGTACGACGGGGAGACGAACATCTCGGAGCGCGGCGTCGCACCAATATCTCATAGTGGGGAGCATTGCACGAACATCCCGCTCCTGAGCCCTAGGAAATGAATCTCATATGTCATACAGCATGATGTTTACCGGTTCATTACAACGACCTGGCCCGCTGCTTCCCTCAGAAAAACCGTGAAAATGGAAATGTCGCGCCTATTTGCATTCCGGAGGTTAGTGGGTATTGCCGCTGTCTAAACACAAACCCGTTCTCTGCTGCCACTCTTATGGCTCAGCTGCAACTGCCTGAGCCATCACCTGCTCAGTTCAACTCGCCTGAACTGCCCCTGGGAGGCATCAGGGGACCCAACCCACTGGCAGCTTGAGGCACGAAAGAGATGCGGCACTTTTCGGTCCCCAAAGAAAGAGAAAAGCTACAGCCAGGGCAAGCCACGTCCCACAGGATGTCCTGGAAACTTTCGAAACACGAGCAAGGAGATGTGGGAGAGGATGGCTGGTGTGGGAAGCTGGAGCTACCTGGTGAGTTAGAAAGGGATTTGAGTCGGTGAGAGGAGGATTTCAGATTGGGAAGCTGCTTTGGTTCAAGGTGGTGCAGAATGCATCCTCGAGGATGAATTGGATATATGCATGGATAAGGACACCCACATGCAGGTATCTCAGCTTAAACTGCCTCTGTTTCTGCTCACTACGTTTTCTTGGATCTTTTTATACTAAAAAAATAACTTCATAAAATGTGTGTATAACATCCAGTCCTAGTGCCCTTAAAACACATCTTCTGCAAGCTACCAGAGTAGCTGGATTAAGATTTTTTAAAAGTTTGGGGTTTTTTTCCCTCCCCAAAATGTTCTTTAGGAACCTGATGAAAACTACAAAGCCAAGCCAAGATAATAACTCTCCTTCAGAGTGACATTCCAGTCTGGACAAGGCAAACAGGCCAGCACCCTGATTTTGTGGAATATCAACAGTGATCTAAGCAGAACACTTAGTTCCCAGCAGAAAGAGAAGAGCTACGGTCAGGCCAGTTTATATCACACAAGGTGTCTTTCTGAGAGTGATGAGGATGTGCAGGAACAAAAGGGCAGAGCCAGAATGTGATTTCCATTTTACGGGAATTATTGACGAAAATTCAATTCACTGCAAACTAATAAATATAATTTCCAAAGAAGAACTCTACACGCTGTGCCACTGGCCTTTTTTTTTTAATCTTTAAGTTTCAACTTAAAAATGAGGTTTTGATTTATTATTTTTCCAGGAAAACAGCAGTAATCTCTGTTATGCACTCTTTTGAGTGCACTGCAAATACGACCTATAAGAATCATGCTACATTCAGAAAACTGACATGGTTGATTAATACTCAGTGTTCTTCTGCTTTTCTGAATTAAGGATATGCCTGTGTAGCACAAAGCACTGCAAAATATAGATATTTAACTTTAACTAGAGGAGTGAAGTGCAAACAAGCTCCATGTCTCCTGTCTGCACAGTAATAAAAGAATGCAAGAAATGTCTATCCAAATGGCCTGACCTTCTAAAGTAATGACTACCCAGCAGCTACCAGTGAAGTTGCTGTATCTCAGAATTAATTCAAAATACAGCTATTTATTAAATGGGAAGATTTTCAGAAGGAAAACATGCAGTTGTGGCAACAGAAATCTCAGGTGCACCTTTGGAAACCTCATCACAACTAACTTTTGGTACCTAAGTGTGTAAATCTTAGTTTTATTTTCACTGTGTTTTAAACACAATGGCTTGCAACTGAAAAGTAATTATGATCTTGTGGTGACACTCAGTAACTCTTTTGGGCAACCCTAAAGTCAGAACTCCTAACCCAGCATTTATTCTCTCCCCAGTTCTCCCTCTTTTACTCTTGCAGCAGATCATCATCATGACAAAATCCTGTTACATGAAGCGTTCTTTAAAAATTAGTTCTTCCAAAACAGTGTCTTTTGTGACTTTCTGGGAGTCAGAAGGGGAAGGATCCCACCATGTCTTAATGCACCTTCCAGAGTTTCTCAGCTTTTGGGAGATAATAGCTGTTCTCTGACTCCTTTGTGTGAAACGCCTACATATTTATGTTGAGATGAAGGGTCTCAGGTTGAAGCATTATTACAGAAGCAGCAAAGTAGCAACAAGTTCTAAATGCAATTTTCTGCCAGACAGAAGTACATTCTGTTCCACGTTTACATTCAGTGATCTTTACATGCTGAATGCAATACCATTATCACATCTATTTGAAATCTTTTTCTGCTACGGCACAAAAGAAATCATTCTTAATCACCCCAGCCAACTTAGTCTTGCAAGTCATTAGGAGATCAAAGTTTCCCTGGGAGCTGAAAGGGCTGCATGAGGAGAGATGGGGATGTGAAGGAGATGTGCTGTTCAGCTGCAGGACAAATCCTGTACTGCACACACTGCAGGCTGGCAGAGTGTCCAGCACTGGGCTGCTCTGCTCACGGGATCAGTTCAATTCCTGGAGGAATTACTCTGGGTCCAGAAAAAGGAACTTCTTGTTAAGAATGCCTATTGTTTAGTATCTTGCCAGTGGTGCTGAATGTGCCACTAGTGAGTACTTGAGCTCTGGAGCAACAGTGTATGGATGAGGATACAAAATTAGTTGTCTCACTTGACTACGTTCTTTACCTTTACTTGGCCCAGGCAGGGAATAGGAGAATTCTACCTTTTGTATTTGCAAAAAAGCTTCAGTTTCCATTAAGAAACGATGTCTGAGATTAGCAAGCCTGTTTCCCCAAGTGCAGGTGCAGCTAAAATTTGGAAACGAGAGAATGTTTTGTAATTGGGTCCAACCCCCAGGGAAACCTCTGCCTGTGCTCCTTCTTCCAGGGTGGGAAGCAGCAGTGAGATTCCCATCACTCTCACCCCTGAGGACTCTGAGAAGGGACAGGATCTCTGTCCAGCACAGAGAAGCAAACACAGCTTCACTGGGATAGGATCCTGGTACAAACATGCTCTGCTGTAAAAAGTAACTCTGATCAATGTGTCCTTTTGAACTGTCAAATACCAGCAATGCTGCATTGCACCATTTTCTCTGGCTGATCCAACACAGGCCAGATACTATTTCAGTAGTACCAGTGGTAAAACTAAAGCTAATGGACCATACTGGTATTGTGGAGGGAGGTGAACAGTGGGGACAGGGAGGTCCCATAATGAATGTCTTCTGAGCTGCTGGATCTAAATGATCCTCTCCCTGAGCCCACGAGACTGGGAGGTGCAAAACTCATCCATTCAGAAATTAGAGTACCTTCCTCATCACAGAACTGAGTTATTTATTATCTGTTCTTGGCTGCCCTCCATCTAAGATACTTCCCATTTCCATCCTGTACCTTGAGCTAAATCTTCAGCCTTTATGTCTTTTAATTACAGACCTTTAACTTGGGGCTTAGTAGCTCCTGAGCCTAAAAAATTCTTAGTTCAAACAATGTCCCAAATTTTCCTAACCATTCACTTTCCCGTTCAAATATAAATAAACATATCTATGTAATCTGAAGCATTTCTTCTGTAAATGACTGTGATACCATTTCCAGGATCTTCATTACAATTAAAAAAGCTTTCAATTATTCCATCATATCAGAAGGGAAAGACTCTGGACTCCAAACATGCATCCTCCTTTTCCAAGATCATGTTTGTGGGACAGTTTCACTATGTGATTATTAAGAGTGCAATCTTGAAACCTCTGAGATGAACTCTTTCCCATCAATTCTGAATTCCACTCCACTGGTGGCATTAACATGCAAAAAATCTGCTGGAACATGCAATTTTTATCACAACTATTAATGACATGCAACATCCTAAACAATAAAGCTTAATTAGTAACTAAAGTGTCTATGGCAATTAAATAAGAAGGAAGTGTTCTGGAACACAGCAGGATGGATTATACTTTGAGTCATTTACATTGCAAATGGATTTTAAAGTTGTTATTGATGGAAGTTTGGGGGAAATTAAGACTTTTAGAAAACAAGGCACCGACTCTATGACACTCAAACGTGTAACTTGGCTTAAAAGAACTTGGTAACTGCAGGTGGAATTAATGGGGGCAACCAGTAATATGAAGTGCACTGAAGAAACATTAAAAAAAAGCTTAAGAGAACTTAGTGCAATGACATGACTCATTAGTGTCAGGCCAAAATAGCACTTAAAATGAAAGAATACCTGTTCAGTTATACAGTAAGGAAAAATCGTTCATGCTTGATTATTTAAAACTGAACACAGCTGCTTATGACTATGCTATATAGTCATAACTCGAGCTGGAACACTGCAGTCACTTCAGATACAGAGCAAAGGTCCTATTTCAAGGCAGTCTGTGAATAACTTAAGGGGACAAGTGGTGGAACACTGTCCACTTGTTTCAACTCACAGTTCATTCCCCCTGAATTATTCAACCTACAGCAGCAAAGCTGGACAGTCGTGAGGAGAAGGCTGGCCAAGAACAAAAATAAAGCAGAAAAGAGCCAGGCATCTGAGGTCTGAGGCCAAGATTTCTCCTCTGCCACGGGAAGGTAAAGCATTAGCGATCGCTCTTGTTCAGAAAAAGCCAGTGAAGGCTACACGGGGAAAGAATTATCACTGTCTGATTCACTGGGAAAGTGAGGTTTCAGTTTTGCACAGGCTGCTCTGAAAGCAAGGGAACCCTCCTGGGTTTGCAGAAGGACAGGTCACCTCCAGACCAGGCTTGTCCTCAAGCACACTGTGTTACCCAGTCAGCACCAAGGCTCACCGTGGTCCCTGGGCGTGGGTGCTCAGGTGAAATGAAACATTGCTGGGCTTGGGACAGACACTGGGACTGTGCAAACTGCACCTGAGAGCCTCACACAGCCCATCCAGCTTTTGAGCTGTCCACGAGGATATATTTAGGAAGAGGCAATTTGAGGTTCTTCACCTGCAGGGTATTACAGGAACTGGAATTGTTCCCACTGACAGCAGCTATAATATGTCCAGCTGAAGATTCATTTTTATGATAGAAAGAATGGAAAAACAACAGCATTTGAGTCCTTCATTTCACAGGCTTCCATGAACTTGATTGAAGTGTTTTACTTTTCAGGCCAATCTAAATATGAAAACACTGTCTGCCATCTCTAATTGGCCTTCAGGGCCCCTTCAGGGATTTTTCTCTTGTTTTTTTCATGTCTGCTTCTCTATTCCATGCTCAGCATATCAATCTTAGTGAAATAAAACAAAAAACCACCAAAATTCTGGGCTTTGGTGCTCTATTAGAATTTCAGCTGGTTTCATAAAAATCCTTGGCATTATCTACTTCTCCTAAAGGGAAGAGGTGAGTAAACAGAGCAAAAGGCATTTGTCAATAGCTTCATAAATAAAATCCCTTGACACGCCTGCTCCTCTCTCATCCCTCTTTGTTTGCATATTTAAAAACACCCTAGCATCAAAAGAAAGGATTTTCAAAAGCACTGAGGAGATTGTTTACTTTGCTGCCAGTGCAACAGGAGGCAAAAGTGTCCCTTACCTAACAGGACTCCTGTAAGTCTTTGCTGACAGTAAATGCCATCTCCAGGGTTTTTCTTCCCCGAATGTTTGTGGAGTAAGAAGCTGGTATCTTAGCCACGGGGTTGTCTGCTCTACAGGATAGTTTCTCCCTGGAATACCTGCTGCTCTCCAGTGAGCCACCAAGGGGGTTGTTACCTCCACACAGCCTTGACAGGTGACAAACTTCTCTCTCTTTCGCTCCTCAGTACTGCAAGGAGACACTGCCAGTGCCTTTCTTGTGTTCTGAGGCACAGTGGGCAAAGGGAATAGCCACACTAAGAATGCTTTGCCCTCCAACGCTCACATCTGCACAACATGAAAGCACGAAAACAGTGAAAGCAAAAAAAATACAAATGCGCTATTTAAGGGTTTGAAGAAGTTTTTGCTTTGTGCTCTTCTAATAGCTTTGAAATGAAATGCCACTGGGTCCTTTTAACTGCGTGCAGAAAATCTGACCTCGCAAGCGCTGGCCCCTCCCGTCCTGCTGCTGCTGAGCGCTTCTCCTACTGCTTTAGAACTCTGGCACTCTTTATACCTGTGGGACCAATCTCACCATTTATATTTTTGCTAATGCCAGGTGAAAGAAAAAAAAACAACAACAACAAAAAAATACACTCTGAGAGTTTGTATTGCTGAAGTGTGGAGTAGCCACAGAGATGAGTTTTGGAGCAAAACTTAGAAACCAAAGGGCACATTCAAATGTCTGCATACTAAGTGGCTGGGAGATTGTTTTTCTGAAGCCCAAACTTTAGTCAAATGACATGACATGGCATATGGAAATGGCTACTTCAGGACTGGCTTATTAGTACTCTCGAGACTTCTGATTCACCTGCCGTTTTAAATGCAAAAAACTTCCACAAGTTTTGTAAATGTTAAACAAAATAACGCCACACACACAATTGTACGGGCAGGTTTTCAGACAGCTTGGGAAAAAGAGCACTATGTGTTTGTTGCCACGAAAAAGCACCTTTTTTACCTCTGTGAATGTCAGCTTTCATGGGTGGTGATGAATTCTGTCACTCAGAGATCAGTATATGCTTATTCAGCCCTACACCGATGAGGAAAGACAGCAACATATGAGACCTGAACCAGGAAATGTTCACATTTTCCAAATGGTCTTGGATCTTTAAAATGAGCCAAATCTAAATCCTAACTCTGAAAAAATATTTACCTTTGAGATATTTGTTAAGGGGTAGGATTAGTTCACAGATCTAGAGGTTGAATTTTTTGTTCCCTGATACCTGTGTTTCCTCCCTTGCATATCAGTGCAACAAATAGGGAATAAAGGCTGCCTTCTAATTATAGCACAAGACACAGCATGGGGAGAGAGGATATTCCCACAGCTTAATTGAGACACTTTTCCCTAGGTTTTCTAAAACCACCGAAGAGAGACAGCTTCACAAGGCAACTCAGAGCCCTAAACTGGCCTCTCTGGCTAATCCTCTCCCTCTTGGATGACTCTCGAAAGGACTCCAACAGCTGGAAAAAGAGGCTTTCTCTCCAATGAATACAGAGAAAGCAAGAAAGCCAAGTGTCCTAATGCAAGTTTCTGAGTAAGATTTTGAATCTCTTCAGTTCTGTTTTTGCTTATTCCATGAGACTCTCAGCCTGACAAAATAAATAAATGAATAAATAAAAAAAAAAATAAATCAGGTGCCTCAGTTTTCTCATCTGCAAAATGGGAGAGCTGGTTCCCCTTTTCACCAGCTCCAGGGTGTGAGCCTAATGTTGAAGCCTGTAAGGCACCGTGGCTGTGCAACGGGAACACAAAAAGCAGAAAAGGCAAAACGTGATGCTTTACATCACAGCACACCAGATTCTGTCTTTACCAGCACATCCCCACAGACAACATAACTAGAAGTAAGGCAGCACTACCAGTCTTTAATTGCCATGTACAAAAATTGGCATATGAAGGGAGATGCTGATACAAATGCTGTGCGTTGTACTGGGAGGCAGTTTTCCCAACAGCACTGCTATCCTGGATGTGGTGTACCTATTTCAAAATGCTTTATGATTTTAAAGCATCATAGAGGTCAAAGTTTAATAACTGTGCTGTATAATTCTCTCTACCTTTTGCTCCACTTCCAGTGTTATTAACTCATCCGCAGTCTAGCCATTATATGCAGTGCAGCAGTTGGAGCAATGCTCTGCCAAGCTGACAGGATCAGCTTCTCAAGGGATGGAAGGGCAATTCACCCTCCAACTGCACTGAATCCCCTTTGGACCAAAACCTGCTAGTTGAACAGAAGTTGCCACAGCATATGAGAGATGTGAAATGTGGCAAACATTTGTAACTGAAAACACACAGCTGAGCGCAAGAGGAAGCTGCATTTCGGAAAATGAGATGGTTCCACGTGTCATAAGTAGCAGTTTTAACTAATGTTATACAGCTCATAAGCAAAAGCTGGCTTTTGCTTCCACTGGATGCACATTCAGGCTCTAAATTGATTAGGGTGGCCACTTTCCTGGTATTACTGTGAGAGCAAAACACAGCACAGGTAACCGTGTCACTACAGAGGAATCCACATTCTCACGTAATCAAAACCATCAGTCCCCCAAATTCAATTAAAATAGCAATTTATGCAATTAGCTTAGTCTTTTTTCCTAGCTCTGTATTTTCTCAGCTGGATCCACAAGGAGACTGATCTAAAACACACTCAAGACAACGAATAACAACTGCTGGCTTCAATGGGTTTAGATCAGCACCTGTTTAAATGAACTTCAACAGCCTTTTGCTCTATGAACTGATCACAAATATTTAGTAATAAAAAGCCCAGCATTTTCAAGCCATTATGTAACAAAAGTAATTTTTTTACCTAGGACAGAGAAACTTGTGTCTGGCCCACACAACTGGGTGAGCAGTAACAGGAATTTTTGCACATTCCAATTTAAAACTCTGCTCCTACAAAAACTCACACATGAAATATGGAAATTTACTTTCTGCAAACGTTTGTACCAGATGTGATTACTTGACTGTTTGCAGAGTTAATGTGAGAGTGGGAAGTAAATTAATTTAAAAATTAAAATGAATATTTATAGACATTTTTAGTTCACATTATTCATCCAGCTTTTTTTTTTTTTTAATACAGAGGTCAAGGAACAAACGTGCATGGAGACAAGAACACGATACCAGTTTCCTTTCTTTTGCCCCAGTCTTTTTAATTCCTGGGCATAGCCTGTTGCTGCCCAGTTCTGGCAACCAGAACATTTATGTAAAAAAAAAAAATAAAATAAAATAAAATTAAAAAATCTTCATTTTGCTCATCTCAGGACACAAATGTGGGGAAAAAATGTGGTATTTCTTAGCTGTAGAAAAACTGCACTTAGGACAACCTCCCTCCCTGTGCTTGAGCCTATCTCCAGAATTAGTATTAATGCCGTGACACCATGCAACAGACATATGGAAGTGTTATTTGTTTCTCATTTACCAAACAGATAAGAATATGGAAATAGTTTCAGTCCATTTGTTTGATGAGCTTCCTAAGCCAGTAATAAACAAATCAATACAATTAGTTTTGGCTCATCATCATTAGAAACCTTCACTACTGGGATACAATTTAATTATACCTCTTGTTCCACAGCAAAGAAAAGCCTCTGAAAATGGACTACTTTGCCAGCGATCGAACCAGGAGGGAGGAGCAAGAGGATACATCAGTGGTGGAGGAGTTATTATCTAAGCAGGGTGTACAACATATAAAGCATATTGTGCAATACAATTTCCCTGATTGCAAGTCTAAAATATTCCTGCCATTAAGTGCTTATGAGCAATCCAATGTGAAATCCAGCTGTAAAATGACTGTGTATATGACATGCTTCATGTGAATGTTGCAATTAATATGGCATGCATCAATCACTCTCGGACTTGATTACAAACTGCGCTAATCCTAATTGATTAATTAAGCTGCGAAGTTACATACAGTAATGTGGGTTAAAAAATCCTCGCCATATGCGTGCTAATGTCCCAAAATACATTTTCATTGCGAAGATTAATGCTGCTACTTCGCTCTCAGCTGTGCATCTGGGGCCTAACAAGTAGGGCTGCACTAAACATGGATCTTGCCCAAACTAGAGATTATTCAGTGTAGGAAAGCAGCAAGGGAAAGGAACCTTCACTGCCAAACTCTTCAGAATACTTTGGCAAGGAAAGGGCTGAAATCTAGACTTGACTTCCCTGTCGAACTCCTGAACCACAAGCCTGCTACAGAACAGTCCTCACCTCGGAAGGGATAACAGAAAATCCCAAGTTTTAGGGGCACTGAATGCACACTGAGAGTGGCAACTCTTCAACACCTCCAGTCAATGCCCCAAGGCTTTACACGGCATTTGGACACCACATCTTCGCACCACGTTGCAGTCACTCTTCCCTAAACCAGGTCTGACAGGTTTGAAAGTGCAGATTACCCCAGAGAGGAGGCAGCTGGGTCAGAACTGTGCCAACATCTGTGGGGAGAGGGGCCCAGACAACCTGCAGCTGGAGATGAAAGAGCTACATAGGAATAAATCCTCCAGCGACCTCCCCACTGTGTCACCTTACCAAAGGCCAGGTTTAGCAAGCTTTTATTTGCCATGGTTTCAATCCTCCAGGGAAAATATCTTTGTGAAACCTAAGGTGACTTGATGCATAAATAATGCAATTGGGATCACTCAAAAACCATTACATTCACTGCACACCCAGTGCAAAGCTCACTATTGTATTTATAACAATACATCTTTGGATGACACATTTTAGATTGACTTGTAGGAACTTTCTACACAATCAATAAATGTTATCTCCAAATTAATTGCTTGGATATTTAAGAGCGTATTTCTGCTCAGTACCCAGCACCAGGCACTGGCAATCAATGCACACTTCTGTATAATTATTATCCTAATTTTCATCTTATTTTTGAGTGACATTAAAAGGAAAAAATATCATGTTTTAAAATACGGGGAATGCTCCATGTGTACTTTGAAAAACTGGGGTATATTTTATGTTTCTATATCAAGACTTAAGGTACCAACTTCAGGCAGCCTTT
This sequence comes from Pyrocephalus nanus, assembly GCA_038380795.1. NCBI lineage: Eukaryota > Metazoa > Chordata > Aves > Passeriformes > Tyrannidae > Pyrocephalus > Pyrocephalus nanus. The sequence continues at coordinate 2,633,143 of CM076269.1, forward strand.
TTGAGATATCTTGCTGTTAACAGACACATAAAAATTACAGTGTTGCCTTAGCTGAAATTCAAGTAAGCTTCATAAATGACAACAGGAGCAAATGAGATGTAGTCTTTAAAGTATATGACACTGGTTTTCAGTTTCAACTGGTCTCCAGTGTTATCAGCAAGGACCAATTCATCCTGGAAGGTAGGTATGAAAGGAAAATTACCCCAAGGTTCCCCAGTAATGCCAGAGTGGCAATGCCAATTCAGTATCTCAGCAGTACAGTCCCAGAGTGAGTATCTGAAGATTTCCAGAAAATAACAGGATTTTTTTAAAGCCTCTTATACAGCCTCTATGTTTGGCTTGGCAAAGTCTGTCAAAATTATTATGGTGTATTTCATTTTTGTTTATGGTTACTTTTGTTTTCAGGATGTGATGCAGTAATGCATTTTTGAGTGCATACATGTAGGCATTTACCCTCCCCAAGGTTTAAAAAAGCTTCTCTTGCATCATAATCCAAAAGTAATGGTTTAGCATCACTTGAATTGTCATCTGAGTACACAGCTATTAAACACAGCCCAGCTGATAAAGCCACTACTGGTGAAATGTATTGATGGCTCAGAGCTGGATCAAATTTATCAGCCCCTTCTATAACGTATTACCAATAGTAACTGGTGTGGCAGAGTGGAGAGGGCACCGTCTTGAGGAGCTATTTAAAGTCCATTTTTTTCCCAGGGAAGCATTCCCCATTTGTATTGAAATGTTCTGCTTTGCTGTACTGTCTTTGCAACACCTTCCTCAGCCTTACAGGACATGACACTGGCTGCAAGCCAATAAAGCAAATCTTACAAGAGGCTGCAGTTAAGATGAAAGGGATGTGAGCTTAGGGGGAGGAAATGCAAATTTATTTGCATAGTCATGCCTGAAGAGCACGGGGAGCTGAACCTTCTGCAGAGTTCAAGGATCTCTCAACAGACCTGTGCCTGCCTCACTCATTGCCTCTGCCAAGAGTCCAGGGGAAAAGCCAGCAGTAACCTTAACTGAAAGGACTCTGCAGTGAAAAAAAGGAAGGTTAATCAAATCTGGGCTGGTACATTAAAAGGGTAGCAAAAGCATTTTCCAGCATGTCTTATCCTCTACAGCACTTCACACAAACGCAGGAAAACTTCATCCAAACGCAGCTTTTGTTTTAATGGCAAGACCCTAAGGCTGTGTAGTTACAAAATTTTATTGTAAAATTTTACAATATTTACCGTCCTTTGAGCCCCGCTTTGTGGGATCAGTTGACTAGATGGGAGGTGCCACTTTTGCTGTAACCAAAAAAGATTTCCTAGCCATTATGATTTCAGAGAACAGTAAGAAAAGCCAAAAAAGTCTGAAAGCTGAGGAAGAAGAACACAAATTAATAGAATTCCATTTTTATCCTTCTTAAATCTCACCATCTTGGAAAGCTCAGCTGCAGCCCGGGACACCTGGGCACGATGGCATTAAGACACCTCAAAAAAAGCTTCTTTTCCTGGCCAAGAATCTACAGAGGGACTCAGAGGAGAAGGTCCCCAGCACGTGTCAGTACAGATGTGATGACAAGCTCATGTGCAATTTCCAAAGAGACACCTTCTTACAGCAACTGGTGGTTTGTTTTTTCTTTTTTTCCCAACAGTACTGACTGCACCAAACAGCCAAAGTTCAAAAAGCAAGAAAACCAACACACTGTGGGACTTGAAGGTAAGACAGCTGACTGAAGCTCTGACCTTGAGGGCCAGTGAAAAAAATGTAAGGCTTGTTACTACATGTCTAGAAACCCCTCCTGAAAAGAAAACACAAGTGCATTTATTTCAGTGGGCATCCCTTCAACGGACTGCACACATTTTGTACTTTTATCTCAACATTTGATTATATACATAAAAAAAAAAAAAATTTGATTCTGTCATCAAGTGGGCAATTTTGTTGTTTTATTGTTTCCTTTAAAACAGATGATAGCTGCAAACAGTGCAAAATCAGGCTAAAAGCTTTAAATGCACAAAAGCTTACCCAGGCTTTTTTTTTGTGGTCTAAGTGACAGCTCTTGGCTGATGAGCCATTTAGATCCCTGGTTACAATGTCCATTAGAATCCTTGTGGTGAATTCTACTATCTGATTGTTCTAACATTGCTAAGAGGATAAAGTGGCAAGGCCACATTCTCTATTTCTAGAATGCAGTGACAATAATAGGCCCAGAACTCCAGCAACCATTTAGCAAATATTCAAGTGCTGTAAAATACCATAGCTGTGAAATCTGTCACAACTTTGAGACCCTTCAAAATTGCTCTGCTTTCCAAGATTTAGTTAAGCCTATCTGGGAAATTTATGCCAAGGGGACTCATACACATTCATCTGCAGATGCTTGTTCAAAGGACAAGTCTCGTGATTTCCTCCATTTTAATTGAACCCAGGATGTTGAAAGCATACTGTAAAACTCCTTTTCCAGTATCATAATTTCCTCCAGAACTGAGGTTTGAGTGGCTGATTGTTATGGAAATGAGTGAAAAATGTCAAGAGATTCTGCATTTCGAGTGTTTTGCTTCTGATATCAGATCAGACTGTATTGTAATATGTAATTAATGGTGTATCTGTCTGGTCTACTCAATTACATTGCTTTTATAAACTGAAATAAATATTTTTTGTATGTATACACCCAGATGGCTAACTTGCATTAGATGTATGACCCATAATTTTGAATATCTTTATATGCAGTTAAAATCTCAAGCATACTGTTCCATCACTATAGTTTCTTGAATTTAATATGATATTAATTCAGCAAGTCATTTAAAAAGCATTTGAGATGAGATAAATAGTAAGAATATCACCTAATCTAAAAAATCCAGTAACAAGGGAAAGCTGTGGTTTTATAATCTTGCCTCAGAAGAGTCTTTCACATAATCACTCAAAATTTTAATTTCTCTGCACAGAATGAAATTCCAAATGGTTTTTGACAGTCATAACTCTTATGCAAACCTATTTCATTTTAGTAGCTGAACATCAATTCATACCATAATGAAAAGCAAATCTTCAAAGTTCTCTCTCTCTCTCTCTTCCCTAGCATTTAATACAAGTCGATGACACAACGTGACCGCTACCACAACATCTCTCCTTGCAGATGATTTTCTTAGTTAGCTTCACACATTTAATCAACGATACTACGATACTAAAATCACTTTGCTGCCTTTTTTTTTTTTCCAATTTATCAAGACTCTCCCTCCGACTTTCAGTCAGCAATGTAAGTTGGATAGTACTGGTTGAATGTGGATTGATTTGAGGGCAGTAGTTATACATAAAATAGCATATATTGTATTTAAATTTAGTGATCTAATTTAACAACAGCCAGCAGGACTCTTTGTTATTCCTTCATTCTCTGGGCTGATGAAAAGGGTGGTTAATTCAGTAAGCAGCACCCTCACCTCTGTCCCTGTACTGATTCCTCCTGCATTGTTCTGAGTCTGCAATAACTCCCGTGACATCATCAGTAAAACTGGTCTTTGTGGTAGGAAAATGAAGCTCTTTATCTTTCTGAGAGTAAGTGTTCTATTTTACTGTAAAGTAAGTGCTTTTTCTGTATTGAAGCTATTAAAAATGTCAGAGTGCATTTTGCAAGGCCAGAGTCATTTTACTTTTATGATCAAATTCCAGTTTGAATAATTACAAGAGCCAGTTAAAATATGTTTTCAACTAAAAGGGGCAACATTCTCATGAAAATGTTTTCCTTCCATGCTGCATTTTCCCCACTGTGTCAAATGCACATTTGTTCTTTCCTTTCACTCTTAAATACCTATATGCTCTTTAGCAGCCTTTGCATTTCATCCTGGAGGTAACTGCATTTCACAGTGGATAAAAGAGACTCTTTTATAAATAGTAAAGTTAATTATTTCATCTTATTTCTTCATTTCCACCAAGATTAGCTGTTATAAATAAATACATTTACAGTCATCAAATACTACTGCCTAATTTCCCACTAGATTCATTCTCTACATTTCTTTTTCATAAAATCAGACTCAGCTTTTTTATACAAAGAGGGCACATGATTTTTAATTCCACTAGGATTATGTCTTTGGGTCAAAGCATAATTGCCTACAGTAAATAGCAGCATAAAAGAGTGACTTGGAAATGGAGAGACAATATGCTGGACCCGTGTAAAAGACATCTGGTGCCCCAATTCACTGATAGCAATGCTGAAGGGCATTTGTTTTCCCCTGCTACGTGAAAATTCAATTTCCTTTGAACTAGGGGGAAATCATATTTCTATCGATTAAAGGGAAAGGAAAAAAAAGCAGACAGATACCAAATTTTGTGGGCATCACACAGAGCATCTCTGGCCCTGCTTATGGTGTTCTACTGCTTTAGATAAAATACTGCTGCTCCTAATTTCTTTAGACGGTGGTCAGATCTAGGGAGCCAAGTGTGCATCTGTGGGAAGACCAGTGGAGAAACAATTCCAAGCCTTTACACTCAGTTAGCCTCAGGCTCCAACTATTATTCAGTAGAGCAGCTTGGCAGGAAAGGTATATAATGTTTTGTAAGGTAAGAAAGGGTCTCCATTCCCCACCCTGGCACCAGATGGAACTAATGAACTACAATTAAAGTTACATTTGCTTCGTTCACAGATGAACTGACAGACTGAAAACTACAGGGGATGGATGCTCAGTATTGCTCTGGAAAGGAGGGGCAAAGAGAGCTTTAAAAATCCTAATGGTTGTGTTCTAAGTAACCTCTACACCGTTTTTCACCAGCCCTAAATTCTCCTGAGCTGCTGCAGCCACCTGCCAATCCCTAAAACATCACCAAGAAACTCTTCTCAGTGTCAGCCTCCTTTGCAGTGGCTCCCAGACACACATCTGGCACTGACTGTGGGTGCTTTGCACAGCTGACTTTCTGATCCCTCAAGGTTATTCACATGAGAGGAGTAAAAGCCCTTTCAATCAGCTGCAGAGCAGCTGTGAACAGCTGGAACAATGAAAAACAGTCTGCCAGAGCTGGATCCCCTCCCTTCAAGTGTCCTACCACTGTGGCAACACCTGAAGCTCCTCAAAGCATGGGAAGGTGATGGAGATTCAGGTGTTCCCAAGCGCTGTGGGGCAGCTGCCGTTCACTTGGCTGCTACAACCCAGCCATGGTTCTGCTTGCTGAGGGGACAGAGGTGCCACAAGGAATTACTGCCCTTCCTGAGGCCCCAGCCTGGCCAGTGGGCTCACTCTTGTTAACAGCAGCAGGAAACATTCGGAATGGTAACATCCAGAACTAAAATCTGCTCACGACCGACGGGGAAGTTAATTCACTCCCGGCCAGCAGACGCCACAAAAGGTTAGTCACAGAGACACAGGTCTGAACAGGCACTGTAAATACAATCGAGCATCAGCTTGAGGTGTCTTACTCCTTTGCAAAAGGAGTTTATTTTCTATCACTCCCCTCCAACGGGGTTCACTGCTCTGCCCTTTATCCCACATCCCACGGGGAAACAGGTAACAGCGTTGTGATAGGCAGAGTCACACGAGAGTCTGTAGGCAAATCTTACCCAGCTACAGCTCCATAAGTCCCAGAAGGTAAGATTACAAGGTCAGGAGAGAACGTGCTATACAGAAAGCAAGCTCTGTCCTCACTGGTGTTGCCAAATTACCAACCTATTGGTGTTCTAGAGGCTTAGAATGTGAGTTGCTAAACAAGCACGCACCTCTCGGGGAAGATACTTCAGTCTACCTGTTAGTAGGAAAAGGCATTCCTGCAAACACAATTAGCTTTTCCCCCTTCTCTTAAAGAAGAAAAGGCAAATTTTGAAAAAAAATAGTCTGTGTCCAAACTATGCCCTAAGAAATGAGAAGACCAAGTGTTAATGTGCCAAAGGGAGGAATGAATTTCATAAGAAAGGCAGCGAACTAAAACTGCCAACCATACACACTTGAGTCAACAGTACTGTTGTCTTGACTGGGTTCAGTCACTACAGAATTAGAACAAAACAATTTCAGCTATTTCTATACTTCATTTATGCACTGGAAGTATTTCAGATAACTTTGGACAGTAATCTCACTGCAGTGAGAGATGTCAAGACTTTTCTATATCCAAGTGAACTCTAATACACCTAGGATGGTTGTAGGACTTCTGTGAAACAATTACAAGCTTTGCAATATTGTTCACTATAACCACATCCATGGAAAAATACTTCACAGTTATTACTCCTACACTTGCTATCTGGCCAATCTTCTACCTTTTTTTGGTACCTCTCTCACTCACTTTTCCATGTCACTTTTTTTTTCCTCTGACCCAGAATGAAATCGAGCTTCAAACCCAATTTTTTGTCGCCAGAAACAAGTCATACTAAAGAACCAGGATGGCAACCAGACTGAAGAGAATATAATATAGGATATTATAGGACAATATGACATAGGATATTATAGGATAATATAAGAATATATAATACAGGAGTTGAACTTTCTGCTGCCAATAACAAACCACCTCTGTCACGCCTTTATCAAAACCTCGAACCAAGTACAACAGCATGCTAAATAACTGCACAGACCTGTTAGAAGATATAATACACAACCACTATTTACCTCACTTTCCTGTGCTAATCAAGACCTAAGCTGTCTAAGTCCCTCATCTAGACTGTCTTTGGTCAAAAAAGAAGGGGTAGAAAATCTGTTTCACCTATCTTTAGGCAACTCTTTCAGAAAAACACTTTTCAAAGGCACTCACTGCCAACTGCCTGAAGGGAGATGAGTGAAGTCTCTAAACCAAATGAGGTGTGCTCCACCCTGCCAAAGTCCACCTGCATTAGGGATTTTGCATCTCAGCCTTATGTCATTTCAATGAATTTCTCCCTATCTTATATTTAATATCTTAAGAACACAAATTCAGTTAACTATGTTTAATGCAAGCCTTTGGTTTTCACTGGGTTGAAAGCTCTTGCCTGCAGTAGCTATCACCTTTTACATTAACATTCTGTGTCAAGAAGCTGCACCCTATGACATTAAGGGCCTAAAAGTTTTATGACTGCATTCTGTAGCATTAAAATCAAAGAACCCAAATCAATGCTACAGATCACAGAATGCATCACTGGGAGTTTCTCACCATTAAAAAAACATGTCTTATGATCTGTGTTGTAAATACATACTCAATCAATTTTTAAAACATATTTTACTCTGAGTGCATAGTGATGGTAATGGGAATGGCAAGAATGTCACTGAGATATTCCTGCCCAAATGTCTCCCCTGAGTGGAAGATGTTTTATTGAACTGGTATGTGAAACTATCAAGACAGTCATTACAAACACAGATACACACAGTTTGTTAGTTACAGCCAGACTCTTTTGTAGAACTGATGACTAAATTTATGGCCACTAATAATGTTAAAAACTGATTCTGTAAATCCAGCACCTCTATAATGCTTAAAGGTGCAGATCACATGATGAGTTTCAACTTAACTTCATATTAGCTTCTGTACAGTGGCTTATAAATACATTTTCCTCTGATAGATAAGGTAATGCTTCAGCAGAATTCTAACTTTTTCACGAAAATTTATTCAAACATTAATGAAAATCAGGCTGTTATGTTAGCCTTGATTTTACATGGGTGATTACAGGTGATTTTTTTAGAATCAGACAAGAAAGCAGAAAAGAAAACCCAGCCCATAAGGCAGTCTGAATGGAAGCTAACCATACCATTTTGAATTCTCCTGCTCTGTTCCTGTGCACAGGAATGTAAGAATCGAAAATAGCTGTGAAGAACAGGGTGGGATCCAACTGCTTAGCATTCAAAGGGCACGAAACAAAGAAGTGAAAAGGGTCTAAACTTTCAGCTTGCATCTGTAGCCCACATGGTACTGCTCAGTGCTAGGCTGATACAACTTCTTAAACTATAACATTTCAAGGTAATGTGGAGTGCAATTGTATTTTAAGTGGAGAGGGCTCCTCTAGGAATTAGAAGAATCAATTACTGCAGATTAAGCACACCAAATATAAATTTTGTGTGAACCTTTAATTTGAAACCAATAGGTCTGGTCCTCAGTAGAAAAGCATTCACTTTGTAACTTTGACTTTAAACAGTATTTTCTCAGGAAGTTTTTCACTGAGATTCTCTATCACGTTGCTGTCCTACCCTCTCCTTTCAATTCACTGCTTTTGCACGTCAGAGTCTGAGTCATCCTTTGGAGTCTTTCACTTTTGAAGCAATGACTGAACTGTAGATATTGCTATTGCAGATCTCTTAAAAATGTTTAAAAATACTACTAAATAATAAACCTCTACATTGGTTAATTATTCCAGTTTTTCATCCCTGAGACTTAAGGTCAAATCTAGATGAGACAAACTGGTGTAACTCATAGTTTCACCAGTCCATGGCAGGGGTTCATACACACAGTAAAAATCCAATTTACATGAGTTGGACCAGCAGTCTGTGCTCAGGAGAGAGGCCAAGGCCTGGGACAGCAGTGTTACAGCAAACTCACAGAACTGGAGAGGTTTTACCAGGTTCTGGTGTATGACATTAGCCCATCACTTTTATGGGCACTCCAATTATTAAAGCTATTTACACATAAGCTAAAATTTTCAGAGGAGGGAGGATAAAAGTTGCCGAAGCACTTTGGGAATCTAATCTCCATTTACAGGGACAGAAAGCCACTATTACTAGATGGCCAACTGCATGCAGGATGAATTGTTGTGTGTAGTTGCAGACAGCAGGAAATGTTCATATCAGAAATTTATCACACCTCCCAGAGTTCACTTTGAGATAGCCTGAAAAGGAATGAATGGGCAGAGAGACCAAGACATTAGAAACAATGTTCTCTGCTTAAACTACAATATCTAAATTTTTAAATGAATAGTTCTGCTGTGATATTGGAGTACATTACTTTTAGATGTGGACAGGATACGCTGCCAAACCTCAGTCTTCAGTACATGCCCAGCACATCCCTCTTATTTACTACTACTAGCATTTTATAATACTAAGACACCTGCAACATCAGCAATGATGCAGAACTTCATAATCATGTTTAGGAAAAAAAGTGGAAGAGATTTAGATGAATGTTATCATAAAAATTCTGCTGCTTCAACTTCTGCAAACATCCTAAAGTAGTCTTCCCGATTCTGCTTCCCAGGTAATTCATGGGAATTCCAGATATTTCAGTAAAAAAAAAGAAAATTCAAGAGGCCTAAATTACTCAGGGAACTCTTCCATTTTCAGATGTAATACAGGCTATTTGTTCAAGGAGCTGCTTTGGAAAATGTTTTTCCCTATATTTGTGCCATGTCCACTGATTGTAAATAGTAGTTACTGACGACCAAGAAACATGAACAGGAATAAAACACTGGCAAAACTTATCTGCCAACTCTCAAATTTCCTAGAATTAATTGAAACCTCTTCCTCGCTTCGAAGAGAGCTCCTGATGCAGCATCCCATGTAGCAACCCCATCTGTGAACAAAAGTGCAACACAATGTCTGACCTCTTGACTTTGGCAGGGGATGAGCACGTTGAAAACCAGATTAAAGATCTGCTGTTCAGACCAGGCTTGGATTTACAGGGATTTGGTGGCTGTGAGAAGACGGGAAGAAGGTGGTAATGGCTGGCTGAGAAAGCTGTAACACTGTTCAATTCACAGTGCAGGTGAATTGTGCTGCAGCACACAGCAAGCAGGGCTTTTTCCACCTTTCCTGAAATGAAAGTTTCCATCAGGTTCCACCACAAAGGCTCCTGAGCTTACAGCTTACTCTGCTGAGTGAGAACAGCAGAGTACTCTGGACTATTTGCATCGGGTTTTCTTCAGCTAATTTCTTTCCTCTCATGCTATGAGATCATTCCTAATAGCTCAGAAGTGTCTAATGAAAAGAGAAGCAGTGTATCTGATCCCAGTCACGCTGTTCTAAGGGAATTAATCGGAGTCGTCATTACCTTAAACACTTCCATTCAGAGTGGGTTTTATGAAGAGCTCAAGAAAAGTAAATGCTGTTTCAAATAGGTAACTCTATATATTAAATCAAATAAATGAATGACAAAGTGCTGGCAATTTTTGGCTGTAATCCTGTTATTGCTTAGAGGCATTTCTAATGCAAATGAAGAATGATGTAGCAGAGCTATTTAGCAATTTTCTCTGATGGGCAATGCTGACTGCTGGGAAGTGGCAGGAAAGCAACTGCTTGAATATGGAGTGCTCCAACATGTCTTGTAATATTCCTTCCCAAATCTAATGATCACCCCTCCCTCCTGCAAAGTGCTATCTTTGAACAAGGCTCTGCTGAGCAATACGAGCCTATCTTTGCACAGAGGCCAAGACACGAGAGCTGGGTGTAGTCATACAGGATTTCAGGAAACACGCAATTTCTAGTGAATTCTTTTAAGAAATTCCACTTCTGTCTGCCTATAAAATCCCAGGTAAGCATAAACTTGCATAGGTAAGAATACACAATTGTGCCTTCTGAATTACGGGGTGGCACATGGGGGACAATTTGGGGACCCTGACTGAAGGATATCTTCATAGCTCTGCCACAGCCTTGCAGGATGATACCTGTGTGCAACTTGAAAAATTACTCCCTGCATGAGTTTTACAATCAGGAAAACTGGGGAATTAAAGCTGGTTTAATGTCCTGCAGTGCTTTAAGGTGCGTGGATGGTATGCGTTACAAAATGCTAAATAATATTAATGAAATCTGACCAGTGAAAGAACACTGATTTCAATCTTGCAAAGATGAGCTTGTCCCTCTTGTCCCACCACATTACATAGGGTGAAGTAGGATGTTGTCTTCAAGTAAGAGCATACACATAAAATGTGGTAAATTGTATGTCTACTGTAAATTCAAGCACAGAAAACTTTATTTCAGAGACCGCAAACTCTCCGGACAATGTGAAATTGTGCATAAACATCAGCTTAAAAACGTAATAGCATGTTCTGTCTTCAGGATATATATATGGGGAATGAATAAACCACATCTAACCTCAATTTCTTGGGCCTCTTTGATGTCTGTGCCTCATAAATGTGAGATGTGGCACTGACTGGAAACCCCAAGCCACCAAGATGCAACACTGCTGGCTGCAGCCCAAGTTCCAGATGTTCAGATCCAGTAACACAACATCAGAAGGAGCAAAGTGCTACAGAGAGGCAGCAAGAAAGACAGACCAGGCTGCCCCCATCTGCATTAACCATCCCCAAAATGGAGAAAAACCAGCAATGTCACAGAGTGTGACGCTCAGAGTGACTCAAAGGTACCTTCCCCAGCCCTTAAAAGATGTTCCTACACACTTAGGAGGAGGAAAGCCATTTGTGCTGCTGTGTCCTAGGAAAAAGTGAGACATTCTGAAGGGAACAATGAATAAAACCACTTCCACTAGGATAACGGGTCTGGAAAACTGGGCAGACCTCACTGAAGAAAATGGCCAGGGTTAAAAAAATAAACAAGTCAGAAAGATGTTTTCCAGTTCGACTGACCAGGTTTGAAGGATGCTAAGCAGCATTTTTGCAGCAGTATTTCACTACATTTTTGCTCAGACCTTTCCATCTGAAGAATGACTTCGGAAATGGAGAAGCAGGGCTTGCTGAGATCCATATGTTGTGCTGAGAAGAGATGTAACTCTGAGCATTTTCCACAAGACTGGGCAGGGCAATCTGTCCTCAAAGGGCATATTTACAGGAAATCATCAAAGATAAATTTGTGGTTTCCATGTTCCTGATTGGGGCAGATGATTGCTATTGCAGGTCCTCAGGTTTCCTGCTGTTTTCAATACTTTGCACTTTAAACTGTCTTACAACTGACTTTGGTCTTTTTTTTTTTATTTATTTATTAAAAAACACTTCCACCCATTTAACTAGTTGATGCTTTCGCAGTCCTTTGAAGTTGTAAAGTACTGCAAATTTAGAAACTGTTCTTAATAATCGTTTGGACAAATGGATCCAGAAAATTGCATATTGATGGAAGGAGTTTATGTTCTTTGCAGTCAAATATTTCCTCACTCGTTTCATGCAAAATTGCTTGGCCAAACAGATTTTCCCAAGGCTCTCTCAATAATGAATGTAACTTTCTTTTGTTTCTGGCTCTTCTCCGAACCCATCAGGAAAGGGTAAAGCATAATGACATAGGTCTGTTGCCTCCTGTAACCCTCTGGGACTGTTTTCTCTAATGTGATTGTTTGAAAATCAGCAGTTTTCTGCCAGGAAATAAAATAAGCCATTTTCCTTCCAAGTGACGCTGAAAAAATCCGAACGCCACGGAGCCTGCTCACTCATGCAACATTAATTTTTAAAAGAATCAATTTTGTAATCTTTCAATTATGGTTTATTATAATGATAATAATCACTGTGAAATAAGGTTTTTTTCCGCTGCTGGTGCTGGTGGCTGTCATCAAACTGCTTTCAGCGATGCTGAAAACACCTGGACTAATAAACCAGGCATTATTTATTTATACTTTAGTTTTACTTATTTAGAAATGTATTAAACATCAATTCCCCTAGCAGTCGTGATGTTCCAAAAACTAAAAGCGAATATATCATATCTGTAGCACATAAAGACCTAAAAGTCACTGCCAGGCTGGTTATCTTGTACTGTTATAACTGAAAAGTGCTTACAAAAAAACGCAGAACAAACCACAAGGGCCTTGCTCATTGCTAACACATGAAGTGTGAACACCTCTTTGTGCTGGAAGCCCAGAGAAAGGCTGCTCTGGCTCCAGTGGGAAGGCACAAACCACATCCCTTTGCTTTTCACTTTGAGATCAGGCTGTGCTGGGTGGGTGGCACACCCGAGGGCTGACATGAAGCTCATATATTCACATATATATATATAAAAATCACCTGTAACAGCCTCAAGCCTTGATCAATGCTCACATATCCACAGCTACATACTTGTGTGGCAGAGAACACGCATTGTTCATACAGCAGGTCATGCCAGGGCTTAGCATTTAACAGCAGGAGCACAACGGGTTTGTATTATGCTCACATTTTACAATAAAAAGTGTACAGAAAAATCACTTGGTTTCTGATCAAAATCTGAGCTCCCTGCTGTTTTAATTCCTGTAACCAACAATCATCAATAAATAATCAAGCGCAGCTTCTACGTCCCACTGTGGTATTTTGTTTTCGTTTCAAGAACTGGATGTACTGAGTTGAGATCTGCAATTCCAGACCAGGCTTTCAGGTGTTTTTTCAGGTGCTCCAGGATTCAAGTGAATGAGGAAGCACAAGGGCAAGGGCACAGAGGGGAGAGCTGTTCTTCATCAGACAACTTGCAGGTTTGTGAGCTGTTCTAAAAGATGTTGTGCTGAAAACGGGACGTGTGTTGGAGGCAACCCGTTTCACAATAAAAGGACAAAAGGCTGAAAGAAGAAAGTTATATAGATGACATAGCCACAGTGAGGCAGGAAATAAAGGAGGAAAAAATATCCAAAAGTATCAGTAAAAAAAGTCAGAGAAGGAAAAAGAATATTTGAAGGAAAGCAAGAAACATGTAAAATGCAAACAAGTATCCCATTGGGAAAGACTGTGGCCAGCAGGTCGAGACAGGGGATCCTTCCCCTTTACTTGGCCCTAGCAAGGCCACATCCAGTGTCCAGTTCTGGGCTCCTCAGTACAAGACAGACAAGGAACTACTGGAGAGGGCTCACAAAGATGGTGAGGGGTCTGGAGCACTTCTCTTATGAGGAGAAACTGGGAGAGCTGGACCAGTTTAGTCTGGAGAAGACTGAGAGGGGATCTCATTACTGCATGCAAATATCTCAAAGGTGGGTGTCAAGGGGATGGTGCCAGGTTCTTTTCAGTGGTGCCCAGTGAGAGGACGAGGAGCAAGGGCCATAAACTAAAACACTGGAAGTTTCACCTCAGCACAAGTGGAAGAACTTCTTTACATCAGGGGTGGCAGAGCACTGGAACAGCTGCCCAGGGCGGGTGTGGAGTCTCCCTTCTCTGGAAACCTTCAAACCCCACCCAGACGAGTTCCTGTGTCACCTGCTGGCAGGGGGTTGGACTGGATGATCTCCAGTGGTCCCTTCCAAACCTAACAATTCTGTGGCTCTGGGATTAAAGAGGAGCACAGACAAGGAAGAGTTCGTGACCAAAGCACAGTGACAACATTACAGCCTGTGATTTGAGTTAGCTAATCCAAATGGGAGAGTCTGAGATACCTATCAGTAAGAGAAGGCAAAAAAGTTGAAATGCTTCAAGAATTGCTTGGGGCCAGGCCTCAAGACTCACATACAATGTATGCCTTTGTATTGAGCTTTCCTGGCACCCAAACAGAGACTCAGATGGTAACCAGGCTGTGAAGAACCTAAAACCATGTGGCTCACAAACTCAAGCCATCATTGAGGTCACTGGAACAGAAAATTAAACACCACCTTTGCAAAGACACCAGACCTGTCACCTCAAAGGAGACAATCCTGTAGCTGGATGTACCAACCAACTCAGCTGGCCTCCAGCTTCACTCTCTCCTCTAGCACTCCCACGCCCTGAGCCTGGAGATGCCTCAGCCTTCCCACTGGCCACGGGCAGGATCAGCTGGGAATGTGGTAGGAAGGTGGAAATCCACAATCCCCTCCCCTTGACAGGAAAAGCTGCTCTGCCTGCTTGGTGAGGAGCCTGCCATGGACTTCTGGCAGTGGTGAGGCTGTATCTGTGGTTCTCCTCACCACCTTGACCTCCCAGTCTGGGGAACTCCCTGGGAGTACAGGGATAGGACACTGGGCAGTGGAGGAATGGCAGAAGGCCAAGTCATTCACTCATTCATTCATTAATTCACTGAATAAAGAAGTCAAGTAATTTGTTTCTGAAATGCATCCAATTAACATAAACTAATTAAATACCACACTATTAGAGTGAAGACATTTTCTATTGATACCATTTGGTATAATACCTAGAAAAATCAATGCAGTCACATTTTTAATGCCTAATTCATTCACAACTGCTTAATTCATATATCTTAATTCTGTTTTGGAGTGAAATAGATTAGATTATACAATTCCCACTTCCAAGAGTTAGACATTTAAAGGTAACATTCAGCCAAATCATTATGTTTAGAAAATATGCAAAGTATTAAAAACTGGAGGACAATCTTACTGGATCTTTAAAAATCAGTGTAGTCTGTTCTGGATATAAAACCACCAAAATGTCTTAATTCTAATTAGTGTTTCTGCCGTTAAGATAATTTGTGAGCTCTACCTATGCATTCATGAACAAAACACTTTTAACTTAGAGCCCATATATCCCACCATACAAAATGAGACGTTTATCCATGTCAAAGCACTGTTTTCCTGTTTGTTCTTGCATGTTCCACCTCTGGATACAACAGAAAAGGAATTTTCTCCTGTGCCTGACAATGCTGCCGGCTTGTAGACAGTACTAACACAAAATTGCCACAGATGATAGATAATGTATACATTTGACATTTCTCATTCCCCTAAAGAGAAACAGTATTCTACTGACTGACTCAGTGTCAAGCTGCCTTCCTTTTTCTAACACTTTTTCTAACCTGAGAAACCTAAATTTATTTCAAAATTTTTGTTCAATGCAGTCATCTTGCAAATTTGACTTGCTCTGATAACTTCATTTCAGCAGTGTTCTTTGCCAAGACTATATGTACCATTTGATAAAATTGAACTTGTAACCATTGGTTTTAAAACAGTCATACTTTGAAGCACACAGAGTGTGGATACAAACTCTACTAAAGCATGTCAATCTATAATTCTGTGCAAAATTTTCTCTATATAGGAAGTGCAAAAGGGTTGTAAAATTTAGTTAGATATAACCTTCCCTTTTCATTAGCTATTAACTTAATTCCAAGATAAACTAAAGCATAATGAGTCTTTTCATTATCATGTAATTATTATTTTAATGGTTACATTACAAGCAATAGAATACTATACATACTTTCACCTCTCATATTAGTGGGCAATTATTTTGAAACTTTATATTATAATCTACCCACAAAGACCAATGTATTAATGCCACCATTTATGTATAATGATGACCATGGTTTTGAAATCAGTATGACAGCCTCAGGGAAAAATGTAAAGCAAAAATGAAGAAAATATTTATAATATATGCCACTCTCAGTCTTGGTACACAGACAGAAAAAGCTTGGAAGGAAAACTGGAATAAGCCTTCCTTCAATATATCATCTTCAAGTACCATCCTAAACCATATCCGGAAATAGTGCCTGAAATACTCTATTTCCCACTAATAAACTCTGAACTGGCCTTAGTTACTCATCCATTCATCACCTGCCTTCTAACCAAGCACACCAGTGTGGCTTGGCAGGAAGTGATTAGACAGATCTAAGCAGTACATAAAGCTTGAGGATATCCTGGGGACATCCTATATAAAGTTAAATGAAGTTTCATATCCACAAGGCACTCCATGAGCGAGGCTCAAAATACCCCTAGGAGTGAGAAGGCCCTGGGATGTCACTGCAAGTGAGAATCCCTGGCACAATCTGTACAGTGAAGCTGAAATCCAACTCTGTCAAACACTGTGCTTTCTTGGCAGAGGAGGTGAAGGCAATTTAAGACCATGAAATAAGCCCCAAGGAGTTAAGGACCACTGCTTTCTTCTACTCCAGATACAAAACATATTTCAGCAGTGTCATCACTTATATAAAATCAGAGCAGCACAGAGAGAGAGAGAGAAAGAGAGCAAAAACCCACAGCCACCAAGCTCAGGCAAAGACACAATTCTCCCTTGATAAAATAAAAAGCTACACATGACAAACACCAACCACATTTCTTAATGGACTAGAGGAAGGAGAGGAAAGAATGCTAAAAGGGATGGACACAGAGTAGGAAAACAAATAGCACTTGAAAAGATTGAAACTAAACTTCTTCTTTTAGAGGAATACTGTTTGCAGATACTCTTCAGAGTATTTTCTTTCCCTAATATTTTGGTTGGCTGTAAAATTTCAAGAGACTACTGCTAATTTTATGTAGAAGGAAATATTAGAACATTATCACGTTTGGCTGAAAACAGGTTATAGAGCAGCAGAAATTTGTTCTGTTTTGCAGTTCCAGACCACTCCACCCCAAAATCAGCACTGTATGAGACTGAAATGCCTTCATGGTGAACATACAGCATTCAAAAAGCCCTATGGGCATGAATTTCTGCACAGCAATAGCTTTTGCTTTCCCCCAGTGTTCTTTTCTCAGGGAAGGCAAGTTGTAAAAAGGGGATGAATATTCTCTGCCTCACAAAGGCCTTTTGAGGCTTAAGTGACACCTGCAATGTTTTCAGAAATACCCTCATGGAAAATGTTTGGAACACTTTTTGGAGACAGGAGAACTAGCAACTCTAATGAATTTTCTCCACGAAAAATTCTGAAACAACATATGGAGAGCAAACTGAACACAGAGCACATATTTCTGACATTTATCTTTGTTTTTATTGTTAAGATAAAAGCATGCTGTTTGTTTCTCAGAATTTCATCTGCTATCTCTTTCTTTCCTTTCTCTGACTTCTTCTACACTGGTGACATCATCTACAGCAATTTTCAAATCTTTGCAGCAAATCCTGTGCTTTGAATGTTTTAGTGAGTCATGCCAGGGAGTTTATGCCTCCTTTTTGTAATCAGCAGGACTAGAGCAGAGAGGATATGTGTGCTGGGACGACTTACTTTTGAAAATAAAAGCAGAGAAAAAGAAGTTCTCCAAAGTTCAGGATGGGGTGCTAACAACAAACTTGCAAAGGGCAAATATGGGCAGTAAGAAACCTTTTCTTCTTCTAAAATTTGCATGTTTACTGAATACTGACTGCTCAGGTTATGAGATGAGTGGTGTCTCTGGTTCACAATCCCAACTGTACTGAATTCTACCACAATCAGGAATTGCTTGCAAAGTCTTGAAAATAAAACATCTGAACCTTTGAGCATCTGCGTAAAAAAGCATTCCCCTTCACACCCAAACTAAGCCCCACACTGGTAACGTCTGAGATGTCACACAAACTGTTTGAAGACATAAGTTTCAAGATTCATGATAAATCCCCACTGCTATAGTTATGTTTTTTCCCACTGTTATAACTTCCAAAACCCACTGAAGATGTGAATCTCTGAGAAAAATTGTACGTGCTGCTCTTGTACATGTCACTCTTTAAATGCACAGCTGGCTCACAGTTAAGAGCTCAGAGAATCTGAGTATCACAGGAACTGCATAGGGTGTGGTCAGAGATTGTTTTCTAAACGCAGGTTGTAGCAGCACATCAGGCATCCCAACAGCCCATTGTGTCCTCCAGGAAGCATGGCCATGAATCCTGAGTTCCCTTCAAAGACATGTGCCATAAATCCATGTGCACACACACATAAATATATACATATATATGTGTGTATATATTTAAATATTTGTACGTTTTCACTGTTCTGAAATTGCAGCCTTAATTCTTTATATGGGATACGTGATAACAGACAGAGAAATAAACCAAAGTACAACATCTGCTTTGTTTTCATAGGGGTAAAAATACATATCGAAGATGTGCACAAGCAAGCACCTACAGTGAGTTACAAATTAACTCACTGAGTCAAAAAGTTCACCGTTTCCCCCCAGTTTTCCCCCCATCTGTGTCTGTGAAGTCTCACACAGGCTTGATTACTGGCAAATTAAATTTTCCTTGCTGAATTTGTTTATCAATCTTTCTACACTTTAAGGCAAAATACTCCAACAACAATTCAGGGTAAACTTTTTCTACTTTTAAACAGGTTTTTTTTTTTTGCTGTGTTGCCTATTTGTAAAAAGCTTTGAGAAGACAATCTTTGCTAAGTATCATGCAGTGAGATGGTCGAGACTAATTCTCATACACCTTTTCCTATAAAAGTATTTTCTCACAAGTCTGACTAACTAGCAGGAGGACAAATGTACAGAAACTCCTCTCTACCTGAAGCAAGAAATCACTGTAGTGTTTTATTCCCCAAAGTCCCCTAAAGTTGCTAACCTCACTTGAGCAGCAACTCTGTATCACAAACCTCCCGGTGCATCTAATGCAGTTTGATTGCAGTACTGTCTTTTGCTAAACACTGTAAATACAGTTCAGTGCACTTTAGGGAGCTTCCATTAGAAACCCCACAGTTACCAGTAACCAACAGGTATCGTACTAAAGCAGTAGCAACACTACATTTATTTTCTAATCTATTTAATATATCTCACAAAAGCACTGCTGTGTCACAACTGGTAATAGGTATAAACTCCAATGGTAATCACTCTGTGTTCTTCAAGACAACTGTTTCAACTGGCAGCAAGGTTGAGTTACATAAAATAGATTAACTTCTTCATTTTTTAAAAAAACCTAGTTCTATTCCTTTAAAATTTTAAGCTCCTTTAGGAAAATCAAGGTCTATTTTACACATCGTGATCTGAAAAATCAAAAACGTTGACCTAAGGAAGACGATCCAGTAAAGGTTCTACAAACACTAAAGGCTTCATTCAAAACCTGTGCTTCTGCCAATTTTTCCTTCCAAGACTTTTTGTCTTTGCAGCCATAAAATACCTTCACCAGAAGCAGCAGAACTGGAAGTGCTGCAATACCCAGCGGTGCATGGGAGTCACTGAGGTACATCACCCTTTCAAAAGGTGCATGTTCACGGCATGTGAGGAGATTCCAAGCAGAATCCCATCTATATGTACAGTCCCAGTGCTCCTTCTGAGGGATATCAGCCATACCCTCAATCATAAAAGCTGCAGAGTGTTTAAAGGACAGGATGAAAAAGCTGTGCATGTAATTAGGACCGTACCAAATATCGTACAAAGATTTAACACGTGGCTTTGCCAGGAGCAGAAAACGGACTGAGTGGCACTTAAAGAATACATGATAGATGAAAAGCAATAGATGTTGGATAAATTCAAAGAACGTGTGAAAATGCACAACGATAGAGTGGGTCCTGATTATGTATCTCTTGTCTTAAATCATTAAGTAAAAAGAAATAATTCTATGGCTGAAGTCAGCAACCACCACAGAATCAATAGGTCTCTAAGCCCACGGCAATCTATATGCAGCCACACTTTTATTACAAAATAATAGCTAATATTGATATTTTTAAATAAAGTTTCACTTTACTGTGTAATTAGTGCAATGTAGTAGGAGCTGTATTTCTTAACAGAAGTGCTGTGCTTTGTACAGCATTTGCTGGCACGTTAATAAAGAACGGACTTCTTCTATTGAGTTCCATCTGCCTAATAGAGAAAAATGTTCATCTTAATTAGGAAAATCTTCATAAAGAATATAAATGCAGTTACTAATGGGCTGCAGGGAATAAATGTAGGACACTCAGGAACAACTGGTGTCTTAGCAGGAAATGGAAGAGTGAATATAAAGCCCAGAAGAGTTGTTGGCCGGCTGGTGATTGACCACAAATAGCAATAGATGTTGGGCTTTTAAGTGTTTTATAATGAAAAATCTATTTATTTCATTAAGGTTTCACGCGTTAGACCCTTGTTTTTTCAGGTAATAAAGCAGTCTGTGACAATGAAACTATTTAAACCCTCTATGAATTAAGATGGACAAATCCATTAGCGTTTTTTGAAGGAATTGCTTTATAAAAAGAAAGAATGGAAGTGCCAAGCAATGGTTCAAGAAAGATCCACTGTCAAATACTTGAAAAATGGTCCCTATATCAAACATGTATTTTTGGATTTGCTGTGATGCTCACGAGCAGTTGAGAATATTTTGCTGACTTGACTGGTGCAGCAGTAGATATCACATCATCACGATAAAGACAATAGTAAAATGTAAATTACAATTAATTTTTGTCCTTAAAAATGTTTCAACAGGCATTATACATTTCCTCTGTCAGTCTGAATCAATTTTTTCATAATTTCCTTCCAAGAGTTCTGTCATTTAAAAACATCGATATTTCCTAACTCTTTCACTTATCTTCCAGAAATTAATTTTTTTTTTTTTTTTTTTTTTTTTTTTTTTTTTTTTTAATTTTGGAAAAAGCACATTAATACAAAGCACTGATGGGTCGCACTTCCCAAGTGCCAAAATCTAACTCTGAGCCAGACTCAGTGTCAATGTTCACAGCTTCCCAATTAAAAACTGCTTTCTGCAAATTTTAACTAACACTAGCCAAGATTTTATATTTCCTCTGAATAGTTTTGATAGGGAAACCAATATGTATAAGTAAGCAAGTGTAAAAGTGAAAATATCACTATCATAACATTTCATTCAAGCCAATAACCAGAGACATGGCATAAAACTCTGACGTTCTGGACACTGACAGCTTTACTACCTCAATTCACAGAGAATATCACCAGACAATAGAAATTGCAGCTACTTGAGCCTCAGAGAACGTAATTTCATTTATTCATTTTACTGACATTTTTACTAGACTATAGCTGCTTCATGTAGATTAGTCAGACACATGAAAAACCACATATTAGCTAAGGTGAAACTGTGATGACTGCCGCTGTCTAACAGTGTCAATCCAAACTTTAGATGAATATAATTTGCTAGCTCTAAATGACAGAGATAAAATATAGATCTCATATATCACCAAAGTAATAAATAATTAGTGAGCAGAACTGAGTAAAATAGCAGGTTGTGCACACCCCCAAATTTTGACTCTTGATGCAGAAGTCAGCGATCAGAATGATCCATCTTTCTGCCTTGAATGATAAAACAGCTTCCTCACAACCTAACACAACCCAGCACCATCTGGCATGAACAGAGGAAACGAAGAACAACCTGAAGAGAAGCACAAAAGCAATTTAGTTTCCCCAGAATTGTCCATGATATTTACAAAAGTCTTTCAGAAACAGCCATTTGACTGCAAATGTGGCTCAGGGAACCTGCCTCCCGCAGACAGGCTTGTGTAGCAAATAATCTCAAAAAAAAAACATTGCTAAATTGAACTGAATTGTTTGGGTATGGGATGGGTGCTATCAGAGTTAATCTACCAAACTGGCTGGGTTTCAGAACATTATCTCACACCCCCTAACAGGAATTTTTAGGAGCTCAGAACGCATCTCCTCAGCAGAGCTCAGCAGGCTCCTTTTTGGTAGAGTGACTACTAACACCAAGTTGAGCTGTGCTTTGAGCAGTTATCAGCACACTCATTTTCGAGGCTGGTTTTTTGGGGGCTCAGTGTCCAACACGTGCAGGGGGGCAGGAGTGGTCTGATCACACCTTCAGCCCTGAGAGGGGATGTGGAGCTGAGGCACCAGAGGCACCGCTCGGAGGTTCAGCGCTGAGTGGTCAGCCCGAGGTGTTTGTAGTAGAAATACAAATGGAATCTGCAGTCCAGACAACATTAGACTGCTTCACTGATATGAGCACAGATTTATTTTAGCACTGCTGTTTGAAAGTGACTTTTAACACAGACTGTTTTCTAAATGATCCTTAAAAGAAACTCCTTTCTTTCTCATCACCTTCATCAAAGGCAATAACATCCAGTAGCATTGATCTATTTGCTGCTAGTTTTCATTAATTTTACCCTCCCTAAGGGTGGTGCAGCTTTGGTGCCAGCTAATTAAAACCTATTTAGGGATGCTCAGTGCACTTTATCAGACCAGAATTAGCTTTGCTGCTTTAATGAAGACTACAGTTTTCTCTGTTATTACCAATTAAATGTTATTATAGCATATTGAATTATATTTGTAATGCATGGCAAAGATATAGATGGCTTTAGAACCACTTATCTGGATTGAGGTACATACAAAGGTGCCACATTTAGGAATTATCCAATATTTCTTTAAATCCTTTCACTTGAGTCAATATATATAATACAACAAAACATTTGTGAAGAACTGGAAGAAGCTGCCAGCTTTATGCTCCCTCCAGGGAAGTACCAAGTAAAATGCATTAATGAAAAATTTTGAATGCCTGGTAATGAATATTATTTATGTACAACAATTATTCAAAGAGGATGAGCATTCACCACCTTGAACTCAAACGCTTCACTAACGAGGACTCTCAGAAAGAACAGGTGTCCCCCAGATTCCTCACGTGCATGCAAGGTTAATTATCCAGCGTGGATAGCCCATATCAGAGGGTATTTTGTACTGCTGTAGAATTAAAAAAATGCTCCATGACAAAATACACAACCTTGTTTGCTGTAAGTTATTTAGAGACAATTCTTGTTTCTTCCATGCACCAGCAATAAACCATTCGTCAACACCAAAGCTGTGGGTTTTGAACCTGCACCCAGTGAAGTCAGGGATAAACCTCCCTCTGCAGGACCAGAGCTTTTCTGCAGTAGAGAAGTGACTGAGCAGCACATACCTGCTGGCTGCTTCTCACAACACCCTTTTAAAACTTCAGCACCACAAGGATGGAACTACTGAAAAGTCCCACTCATTACCTAATTGTACTTCCACGAGTAGAAACAGAAAGCTCATTAAAAGCTTGACAGACTAGAAATCTGTTGCTATCATGCCATGCATTAGTACTATACACTGTACATAAAGACAGTATTTTAGGATTAAACTAAAATAGAAGTGGTTGCAATCCACACAGTACATTTTAAAATATAACTTGAAATTGGCTTCCTTCCAGAATTTTTTGGTGAGAACACACTGAAACAGACCTCTGTTCAATCTAATATTGCAAACAAAGGTTGGTGTTTCTCTGAGGAGCCAAAGGAATATTTGGCTGAGGAACCTGAGTTTGCCTCAGCATCATAATAGCCTGACACAACACACGAAACTATTTTCATCACCCACAAATCTCTTGTGTTCTCCGTTTACTGCTGCCACAAATGCCACATCTGTCTAACAACCTCACGACCCTCCCTAGAAACAGCAGACAGGTCCTGCAAATTGAAGACATTACAGAAAATGAAACAGTTTCCAAACTGAGCTCCACCATTAGTAGGGAACTGCGGGATGTTTTCTTGAGATACAGAAGGTGTTGGCTGGTGACACACCGATCATTTCCCTTGTTTCTGGCTGACAAGAGCATTAAATGACGTTAAAGACATCACTAAGCATTTGATGTGGAAAAGTAGGACTAAAAAAAAAAAAGAAAGCTGCAGTAGATACATGGATCTTATCCGATTGCCACTGTGAGAACTGGTGGGTTTTTCACAGCGTCAAAGGGAGGCACACGCAATGTGATGTGGGACAGGAGGCAGGCTCATAAATATTTACTGCTGCTCACAAGGTGAAACTTAAGGAGGAAGAACGTGGGCCACTTTGACTTCAGGCTGCTTAAGAACTTTGTTATAAGCACTGGGAGAAGTGAAGTTCAATCTGCTTTAGACATGAAAAGAAGAAGCATTTGTATTGTGTTAATTGCGTAACTATAAAGCTCGGGATGTGTTAATTTGTCGGAGAGGAATGGATTAGGCTGCAGATGAGGACACTTTGACATTGAATGATGCGATTTTTTCAAAGGAAAAACAGGAGATTTTTGTCAAGGTCTGGTCTCACAGTAAGGATTTTGATAAAGTATTGTAAAGTCGCTGTGACCTGACTGACTCATAAATATAAACAAATTTATTTTTAGCAATGCAGTAATGTACCCATGATCATCTTTATCTTGATTAATATGTAAACAGGATGACTTGGATTATTAAAGGTCAATTTTGAAGAATGGATCCTGTGTATTTTCTCTATTAGCCTCTTCATCAGTTTGTTCAATTAAACTAAAGAAGCCATGATAACCTTGACAACTTTATGACATATATGAGCTCCCTCTGACTCCAGAATCACAGCAGCAACATGTGCCCATGGTGAACACGCTGAGGGGCAAGCTCTCCCTTATGTTTCAAAGTTTAAAAAACAGGAAAAATCAACTGTAGCCAAATTTTGGCAGTTAATTAACAAAGTGAAACAAGTCTGAGAGAACAAGCTCTTCCACTTTAAAAGCTGTCAAAAGTTCAGATTGCATTTAACTGTTTGTGAATATCTATATTTTTAATTTGGTCAGAACAGCTATAATCGTTCACAACCTCAAATTCCTGATGTGCAAATTCAAAAATTAATATTAAGACACAGCAGCGATCTGGAAACTCCTTCCTAGTTAACTCCAGTGAGTATGTGTGACAGGTGTTCTTCCATGCCAAAACACAGATGATCCGAATTTTTGCAGCTCAGTTGCAAATGCCTGCCCTTTGTGGTCTTAATTCCACAAATCCAATTTCTACCTTGACCATGCCAGCCAGTACAGTGGCCCTCACACTTCCATCTCTCACAGCCCCCACTCGAGCAGCATAAACACAAATTCTCGGATATAGAAAAGGGAATTCTAGTATAATTCTGGTAAAAACCTAAATCTATTATGGTATCACTGATAATCCATTTTCACCAAGAAAGAGAAACAGTGTATAACCCTGAGGTCAGTGTTTGAAGAAAAGCTAAAGCGAATCTCAGCTGAGAAGAAAATACAATATCCAGAATTATCCCAAGGTTGTGTATTTGGAAATGTTGTTTGTGTAGGATTATCCCCTTCAAATAAAATGTCAACTTAATCAATAGTAAATTGAGCTGAAAACAACACACAGCTTTGAAAACGTTTCAGGAAGATATCCAATATTTTTGGGACTCAGGCCAACAGAAATGGAACGAACAGAAGGTAGCGTAGGTGGGGTAAATGGGGCCTAGCTGCTGCCTCATCAAGCGCTTATAACAGTCAAAACCATATAACAATCCATTAAAAATGTATCTGGGGGCTCACTTAGTATCCGGCATCCAGCACAGCCTTCTCTCACGTATCTTTTGTCAGACAGTGTAATTGTTCTTCACATTTAGGACTCACCGGTCTTTTCCCGTCTCCCTCTTAAACACCGCGTCGCAGTAACTCATGCGCTTTTCCGTTGTCACGTAGATTTTGGCACTGGGGTAGCTGTCAACGGCTTTCTTCAGCATGTTGTACACAATGCCATTCCCATCCTTCCTCATGTTCCGGAAAGGCCCCCAGATCACGTAGACGGTGCTGTTGGTTTCTCTGAAAAAGTACTCGGGATTCTTGAGCAGCAGAGGCACGCTGGTGTGGGAGACCACCCTTACAGTCGTCCTTTTCCCGACATCTTCCTCGTAGCCCTTCGTGGGAGCGTTGTTCATCCTCCATATGCAGGAGGACTTGTCTATCTCGGTCCCCACCTTCTGGCCAGCCATCTGCCCCGAGTTGGAAACAACGGCACAGAGGTCACAGTCAAGCTGTAGAGGCTGCAAGACAGGAAACAGAAAAATATGTGGCAAGCCCTTCTCTGTAAAACGTGAGGACTGAAAAATCAGTGAATAGAAAGGCAGGTACAATGCAACAAATTGACAGCAATGTTTCTCTTTGAGAAAAATCCAAACCCACAGTCCCCATGTGGTAGAGCTGCTGGAAAACTCTACCACTGCAAAGCTCGGAATGCAGACCTTTTTAGCGAAATAGGCAGATCCAATCTTTGCCTTTGTTCTCCACCTTGAAAAGTCAACTATACAAATAGTAATTCCTTTTTTCCTCTAAATGTTACTCTTTCCATTAAAAAAAACCAAGGAAATAAAGAAGCAGCAGAAAACAATACTTAGGTCAATGTGTCGTCTTTTAACAAGGTGTTGTCAACAATAGGGAAAAAACAACTGAAAAAGTAATGCTGTAAATTTAACTATACACTGACTGTGCTTCTATGTCTGAATGAATAGTTCCAAAATTTGGGACAGAAGTCAAAAGATTTAGATGTGTATCTAAAAAGCTATCTAGTAGCATGGAAATCCTGCAGTTGGAAAGGACAGGTAGACAGAGTAATATGCTATTCTCTCCAGAGCACAGTTATGACCCATGAAAAATGAGAGGCAGATGGACTGGTGACATGTGAACTAGGAACTTGATCCTGGGAAAACTGAAGTCAAAGACAGTATTTCCTGACCATGTTCTAGGGTGCTATTTCTCCAGAATGAACTGAAAATAGGAAAAAATTATCTAACACAGATATAGGAACTTATCTGATGTTCCATTTTTCAAATTATAAAGAGTAAAATGGTTTTTTTGGTTCTTTTGTACCAACAGACTGAAAGGAAATGCCCTGTATTTAAATTGGATTGTATGAGAAGTTCAGTTAGAAATCTACATCAAATGAAAACTAAATCCATCAAAAAAAACCCCTGCAGAAGATCGTTCAGGTCAGAGATCACCCACAATTTTTTGCACAGTCACAGACTTGATCCTCTGTCATACTCACAGCTGGGAGCCAGTGACTTCAGTTTAATCTTTTTTAGGAATAATTCCCTTCACGTTCTTTGAGCATTTAGTCTGACAGAATCCTGGGTGTTTTCCTGATCAGACTCGTGGTTATTTCTCTTCACAATCACACCTCATTTAGCTGATGTGGGTGAATATCCTGGCTACATTTGACCGCTATAACCTTAGGACGTGGTTGCTGACAAAACAGCAAATTCTTTGATAAGGGGGCGTAGTATAAGGACAAGAGATAAACACCTGAAGCGACTCAAACTGTAACAGCTAAAATATCTCATCTTTGGGTGACAAATATTGTACTGAACTAAGATGCACCCTGCAAGACTTCTGCAATAAATCTCACCATTTCAAAGCTTTGATTTCCTTGTTGCAATTGATTCGATTTCTCCATGTGAATGGTTCATGAAAACATTCTCTCCTCGTTTCATCAATAGCTAAAGATTCCTGATTCCATGCAAAAGCATTGGCCATGTTTCCTTTACAGAACATCCTGTGGTTTTTTGTAGCTGTTGTACTTTTAGAGTGCTGTCTTGCATAGTTCCCTGACAGCAGGGATGAAATCCCAGGAGATGCAGCTGAACACAAGAGTCTTTCTGTGTACAGTTACAGACATTCTCTCTAAGATACATTATGAGGACATGGCTGGGTGACCTAAACAGATCCATGAGCATAACTCATATCCTAACATGAAGCGAATTGTTAAAGTCCCAGTAGATTAATTTATAGGTTTCAGGGTGAACTTTCAAACTAACAAATGCTGAATATGAAACTGCTGAATAAGAAGAGCCAATTTGGTCAGGAATCTGGTTCCATTCAAATTTGTCTCAACCTCAGCGCTGGTTTGCTTTTTTTTCCCCAAAAAAATTCTTCCTTCTCCATTAAAATGGAGCTTAAATTTGAAATTATTTGATTTTCTGACCTTAGTTAGAAATGCACTGCACATCTTCTATTCACTGAGTGTAACTGTTCTGCTCGAATAAACTGAGTACACTCACTCCTGCAATTGTGTCCCCTGGTTTTCTAGCTCTTTTGTTGTGATTCATTTATCTTGTTCCAATTTATAAAGTGCTTTCATAATACTGAATGCCTGCACTAGGTCAACATACAATCTGCTCTTCTTCAACAGAGGCAGAGGCTGCTTACTCTCTCCCAGCCCTATCTTAGAATAAACATTTTTTACAATGTAGAGAGATTTTACATGTCCCAATATGCATATTTCCCAACAGATCCCAGAGAGAGTTGGGAGACTGACTGACACCTGTGACAGATATTCCACTGACTCCAGAATTATCCACTGACTTCACCATTTTTTTGCATCATCTCCCTCAACATATGAGAAAACACACATCAATATTCTTTCACTGAACTCCACGTGGACACAGGCCAGCAGCTGGTGGTGCTGGTTTGAGTCTCACAGACAAAAGGGGCAGTTTCAGTAATCCACATAAATCAACATACAATAACTTTCTCATTTTCCCCCCTCATTTAACACGACATTCCTGTTTGTTACTACAACCCAGCTCATTTATGGCTGTCCCATCACTTTTAAGACTCAAAAGCTTCTCAAATGTAGCTGATCTGTCAGGTGGCTCCCCCAGGGGCCATTCAGGCACAGGGAATTTGGTGCCCGAGGGGCTGGGTAGGTGAAGTCCCTGGGCAGATGCTGGTGCTGCTTCTGTTACTGAACTAGGACACAGTTGACAGCTCCCTGTGATCCTTGAGGAGCTGGAGTGATGTGCTATTGTTCCCCCTCACCTCATGCTCCAGGGTCCTAAATACTTCACAGCCTTTTCCCATATGTAGATTTTTGGCAGCCAGGTTGCCCATGATAGCCATAACCTGCATGCAAAACTACCACTTTGCCATTTAACTTGCTGTGTTATTTGCATTAATGATGAACAGAAGCAGAGAAACAATTCTTACGTAGAATGCAGAGAGAAGGAAACAGGAAAAACAGAGAAAATGTGCCTTCTTGGTCATCTGTTTTGCAATTAACAGCAACCGTTTAGAGGTGTCTGCATCACAAACACCAGGGTAGCAATTAAACACTAACTCAGCAGCAGCCTTGTCAGATAAACCAAAAAATGGGTCTGGCAGGCAGTGCAGGCTGCCCTCTCATCTGCAGAGATGGTCTGGCAGCAGTGGGATTGATACAGATTGGCAGGATCCCACAGAAACCTGTGCTGTTCTGTTTATGGTCTCTGGGCCGAGAACGTCAATTCAGGGCTTTACTCTCACAAGATCTTTATTCACTTGCATCACAGATCCGTGACTTAAAGAAAAAAAAACCATAGGGAACCATTCACCTTTTGTTCTCTTCTCGTGTACTTAGACATGTATTTCACCTCTACACACCACAGGGCTATTATTGCTGCTAGAAAATTATTCGTTTTGTTGCTGACCAGGAGGATGTAGAAGTCCTCAGTAGAGCAGATGGGCATGATTCTGACAAATTGTCCCATCTTCTTCCTGAATGATACATTGTAACTGTTGGGGAACGCTTATATTTTAATCAGTAAAGAAAATGAAACGTCTGACCTTTTCATTTCCTGTGCAAGCTTTCAGACAATAGAAAAGATAATTAAAACTGTGAATTAGAACTTGCAAAACAGTGCCATTTTTCTAGCAAAGAGAAATAGCTGTGTAATAAAGGTCACTTATCAAACAGTTCTAGTTATTAAATCTTTGCATTTAGCAATGAAGTGGCTTCACAGAATCAAAGGTCAAATCATTAAATAACAAAATCAGCCAGAATTAGAAAAGGTCACAAGCAAATCTAACTTAAGTAGGTCACAAAACATGATTCTCTTCCACATAGGATTCCAATATTTGGAAAACTGCTTACATGCCCAGTTTGAAACAATTCCCCCACCATTTCAAACGTCTCCCCCAAGAGACTGAAATTCCAGCTCCAGGACCATTTGTACGGGTGGGTTTCCCCATGGCACAGATCCTGGATCACCAAGTTCCTCAACCACAGACCTGCAGGTCTGCTGAAGTCCCTCAGGCCAGGTCTCTCAACCACCTGGCCAAGACTCGAGCTCAAGTCAGTGGAGTTCAATAAATGTCTTGACAGAGCAGACGCAGGCCAAGCTCCAGTCTCAGCAGAGACCGTCAGATTTACTCTTCAGCTGGACCAAATCCGGCTCAAGACCTATGCAGATGGAATTTCCACTAATGAAAAGCTTAATTTCTCCTGTGACTTCTCAGCACTATAGGCCAGTGGTGCTCTGGAGAGCTCACTCCAACCTCCAACTCTGTTCCGTTCTGAATCCCACAACTAATCAGACAGAGAGTTAGGAAACTCAGGCTAAACTTTCCCCATTGTTACTTTAACAATATGATTGTAATTTTGTAAATTGGACGCATTGCCCATTCACTACATAATGAGGCAATTATTAGCAGCTTGCCACATATTAATTTGCTCCTTTAATGTTGAAACAAATGAGATCTTTTCTTATAATCATCCTATTTGAGTGAATTCTAACAAAGCCGATTGAACAAAGCTCCAGAGAGACTTTCTTTATTTCAATGCCATTTATTCTTCTACTCTTCTTGGATGTCTTTGGAGTTTTAGAGGATACAACATTTATAATGATGCCAATAGGGAATAGATTTTGCCTTTATTCTTCTTGATGTTCTCTTGAGGTCTTTGAAATGAAAGGTACAAGAGAGGCATTAACCGTCTGGCATTGTTTTTATTGCTTTCTCTACCTTACAAGCAAAAAATGTATTTTAATTTTTCCTGTGTTTCAGTGATTAAACAAGCTGGTTTTATCCACACTTACTCGCTTTCTTCAGACCTCTGACTGGGAGAAAAGACTTGCCAGGCTTCCCTAATACAAAATTCAGCACATTTAAAGAAAGGAAAGATTGTACTTGTATGTTCACCCAGCAAGAGCTATCAATTTAATATGGCACTGTATGTAAATCACCTTATATTACTAACATCAAGCAATGGAAATAAAAATCATAAAAAAACCACAGCCTTATTACCCTGAAGTTGTGGTTGTTCCCCTTTCCCTTCTGTGGTAATATTGTGGGGGTTTTTACCTTCAGCAGTTGATTTTGGTCCTAGCCCTCAGCTTCACATCCCAGCAAACATCCCTGTCTTCATAAAATTTAATGTTAAGATTTCATAAAGATTTTAACATTTTGACATTATTTTGAAATAAGCACTGCATCGACATGCATTCCATTTCCAAATAAATAGAATATGATGTGGCTCTTCATAAGACTGTTCCTGAGACTCAAGTGCTTGGGATATTTTATTTAGATGAATGTCACTGATATGTACATGACTGCTAGCAGGATGTTTTTATTTAAATTGAATGAATTGGAAGGGAATGCATAGGAGGCACTTAATGGGACTAATCCTACAGTAAGAGACTGAATAAATAACCATCGTTGAAATTCTCTCTATATTCACTGACCCAGTTGTTACAGAACTGCTGTTTGATTTGCAGCTCATGTTGCAGCTCCTTAAAGGGGCTGTACCAGCCTTCTGCTTGAACAAGTATCTTATGGATTCCTGATGTCAGTGTTGAAGAGACAGGAGAACAAAGGCAGCTCAGATTTTGGGCAGAGGTTGAAACCTGCATGCCAGAGTCACCTGTCCCATGCAAACTTTCAAGCAGCAAGTGTATTTTTGAAATATTTTAGTTTTCTTTCTCGTGGAAAGGGGAAAAAAACCCACAAAACCCCAAACCCCACAAAACTCAAGCCTTCCAAACACAAACCACAGTGCAAAGTGATGCAGTGTCATCTCTCTCACTCTTAAGATAGCTCCAGACAACTCTGTGCCAGCTCCCACCTCTTTCAAGATACAGCAGAGCAAATGCTCACTAGAATGTTGTTGATTTTGCTGCTGTTACTGGAGACAACACAGGCAGCTTTGAAATAAAGCAAGAATCAAGTATACCTCATGATATCGAGAGCTGAAAAATAAACGCCTCAAATATAAGTGAGAAAACTCTGAGCAGAAACAGAGTCAAGTATATGACCTATAAAGAACAAAATCAGGTCTTTTTATGTATTTTCCTCTGTTCTTATATGAGGGAAAAAATTGAAAATTTAAAGATAATACCCCTCATGATAATCCCATAAAAAAAAATTCAGTAAAACCACTTCCACCTTGATCGAAATATTTTAACTTTCTATTTTTCAGAAATCATATTTAAATATTTTTCGAAAAACTGAATTAAATTCTCCTTCAATTGAACACTTTTCTGTATTATGAAAAAGTGAAAGAATGGTAGTTCACATTAACAGAACACTTCTTTTAGTTTTATCAGTCTTCCTAATTTCCAGCTGAAACTTTATGAGAACTGACACCTCTCAAATAAGCCTACACTAGTATTTTCTTCTAAAATAATAAACTGTGGAAAGACTCCTGATAGCTCTATTGGTATTAAAAAAAAAAAAAAAGGGGGAAAAAAAAGAAAAAAGATTTAAAAATAGAAAGGGTGCAGGGAGTAAATAAAGAACAGGAGAAATTGCTCTGTCTCTACATTGAGGGTTAATGGAGGAAGGGAGCTGCCAAATTTAGTGCTTCAAGAACAACAGAAAGACCCAGCCAAGGCAGAGAACTGGAGGAGTGATGGCCAACAGCCCTGAGGGGACTTTGGGCACTGAGAGAGTGGCAGGTGAAGAAAGGTTTGCCCTAAGGCATTTCCTGTCCTGTGTGTGCCCTCTCAGCCAACAGAAGATGCATCTGCATTTGTGCCCCAGTAGTTGGTAAACTCTCCTCTCCCATGGCAGGATGGCAGAAGGGATGTGCTCTCCTTAACGGGAATATGTCACAAAAGGAGGAGGAAATGAATTGAAACAGTGTTTAAAACAGACACATGTAAGGGGAAAGCGGAATGGAGAAAAAGTAAAATATTGATATAGAGCCAGGAAGATAAACCAGGAAGATTGGGGATGAAATCTAGCAAAAGAGAGGAACCAAAACACCTAAACATGGTTTGTTAAGTTATAACTGTTGTGAAGAAAGCTTCATCAGACATGTCAATCAAATAACTCAGGATTAGGCAGAGAGAATAGCTTTTTTCATTGACACTGCAACTGCCCAAGCAGAAAGCAGATGGAAATGGATACGTTCAGTCCCAGATTTAGCACTATAGCTTGTAGGTAAGCAGAAATCCTGACATCTGTAGGCATGCAGATGTCTACAGTTTCAGATCCACTCAATACATTCTTTGGCACATAAAAGCAGAATATTCTTTGGCATATTAAAAAAAAAATATCAGCATAAAAATACAAGTACACCCAGGAACATATGTGGAAAAGCTCAAGTCAAACACTGTTGAGGATTGAATTGTTATGGAAGGGAGGCAAACTCCATCATGCACACCTTATACAGCAAGTTCAAAAGGCAGGCACTAAAACAGCATTCACTCTGAAAAACAGCCTATGAAAAAATTAGTTTCACAGCTGTTCAAAAGGGGAAACCAAACTAACTACATTAGTTCTAGAGTATTCCTAAAACTTCATCCCAGAGGTTTAGTTGATGACCATAAATAACCAGAGTGTTTGTGACACTCCATCTATTACCCATTTACAAATATACAGGCTTTAAATATCATGACTGTGTAATAGTTCAAAAGCTGGGAATTCTTCCAACCAAATACTGCTTGCTGAATGCTCATTCCAATAAATCATTTGGCTTGACATCCACCACATTGCTCACTTGCCCTCGTTACCACAGAACGACTCTTGAATTTTGAGCACAAAAGTTACTGGAAAAACACCCTATAAACCAGACACTGTCCATCAACCATCATAAACAACTCAGGCCACAACACAATCACCTGATCCTAACTATGGCACCCCTTCTATCACTCCACTGCAAAACTGTATTTGCAAGAGTATATTTGCAAAACACATCACTTGATTCAGCAAGTTATCAGTATCAGAATGTTTAGTTTTACTTTATCTTCTGCAATTCTCTGTTTATATCTCATTTCCTTGCTGGTTTTCGCATTTGGCAATAAGATAAAAATGGTTTCCTCTCTATACGGGCATATTTGCTCGGAAAACAACACGGAACACAAGGAGCTAAAATGTCACTTACAACTCAAGGAGACAGAAAAGGGAGGAATGTCCTGTTAGCACATGGGCTGAATAGCGAATGAATCTCACTACAAAAGGACAAAAACAATTTCTCACATCCAATAACGTGAGTGGCAGCAGAGCAGGGGTACCATGTAGCACATAATCCCTCCTTGCAGAGTGGACTTCAGAGTGACATCCTTGAATGCAACCAAGGCCAAAAGGCCTCTCTCCCCACAAAAACTGTTTTTAATTTGCAAGTAATAATAAGTACCTGTGCAAAAATAATGAGAATTCTCACTACCAAGTTGCCTACTATAAAACCATGTCTAAGGAATTCTCTGTCACGTATGCAAAACATGGATTACTCTACCCACTGACTTTATTTTGTATTTATTATAAATACCCACAGATGGCAGTAAAGTATATAATGTATACAGCAGATTTGTTCCAAGTTTGCTTTCTCTAATAACCTCCTATTATCAGCACTCACCATTAATCATGGATCATTATCTAGGAACTTATTGGCTGAATCACGGATGCAGGAATGCCTGTTAGGCCTCTAATCTAAATACACTTGAAAAAGAATGGGACTCACAAATAAATTAGGGGACTTCTAATATGAAGTTCGTGTCTTATTTCAGGTCAATTTATTTGAGATTTGATATGGTGAAATGATATTAAGGTAAGTAGCAAAAACTGCCAGGAAAACTACCTTGTGTATCCCCTCTCTCTTTTTTCCCATGAAAATCCACCTAACAGGCTGGAAGCTTAACCTCTAATTTATTTCAGTTCCATGCTGTCTAGACCTATTATTTAATTTTGTCTCTCTTGGTGGTCTATCTGTCAAATTATTTGTATGCATGGAAGGAAAGTGATAAGCTAAAATGCTAATTATCCATTTTTCTGAAATAAAAAAAAAAAATAATATCCATGCTAGGAATAACAATAAGGTTTATTACAATAGCATTAAAACCAGTGGCATTTTTCATTTGACAAAATAAGCCTTAAGAAGCTTTCTAAGTCCGGTGTTTTTAATTGCAGGATGCCTTATCTAAAAGAGAATACATACTTGCTTCTGGACACATTCATTTATTTTCCCCTCACTGGTACCTTGGGAGTATTTGCTGTACCATTTTATGACTGTATAAATGTTTCAAATCTTCTGTAAAAATGTCATTTTAGGTTAAAACTTCACTTACAAGGTCCTGGTCCAAAAATTGATTTGTTTTAAATACCTTTTATTTTAAGATCATCAGATCATTTTTAGTTGCAGAAAGATACAAGGTTAAATCACTAATTTTTTTTTTTTTTCAGATATCTGAAATTTCGAACACTATGGCACTGGGCACTAGGACAGAAAGTTAAACTGGATTGGAGAGTTCTGCTTAAATAATTAGGGAGATTTATTTTACGGTCCCTTAAGTCATTAATGGAAGCTGTTGGAGCATAGCTGCATATTTCAAAATTTTGAAGATAAAGGTCTGTTTCAAAAGAAAAAGATCACTGTACATATACTCCCTTCTGATTGCTTTTACATCATCTCCTCGGTGCATATATCCACTAACCGTATTTTAAGGAGTGCAGATTTCATGCAGACATCAGTTTGTGTCACGGACTAACAATACCTGCACCCTCAGGTGGAAACTACCGGGGTTGAATGATTTGTGAATAATTGAAATCGTTCTGTATCAGTTCTTCTTACTCATGGAGCCTGACAGAGCAGCTTCTGCTACTGCCACATCCCACACCAGCCCTCACTTCAAAACTCCAGCTGAAGAAAAGCCCCTGAGCTCAGTGATCTCTGCCAAATCTTCCTGAAGCCAACAGGGTCCTGTGCAGGTCTGTGCATCCTCATCTCAGAGCTCAGAACCAGATCAAGGCCTGAGGGGCTGAGTAACACACACACACAAACACAAATGAGGTGGTAAGTTATGAGGTGAAACACGCTAGGAGCAATTGCAAAACAAAATCTTATTAAAAGATGAAGATAATAAACCCCATCAATCTTTTTCTCCACTATACAGTCTGGCCTGACAATGACATAGCTGTAAGATATAAACAACACTACCTCCAAAATGTTTACTTACAATCATACAGTCCTTATACCTATAATTTAAAGTTTTAAAAGAGAAATTAATTTTCATACATCTGTAAGAGATAAATACTACTGTAATGTACCTGACTTTCTTGGGAAATCTATTGCACATTGATTGCCTCCATTATAGTTAAAAGCAAAACTCCCACTGACATCACCAGAGACTTCATAGAGACTTCACCTAATGTCCTAATTTTGTGAAGAGAAATTTGGATTTGCAGTTCAAAGATGGACAAGTTCTCTATCTGTAAACAGACCCAGTGCACCAACAAGAGTAACACCAAGGAAGCTTCTCATGCCTCGTGTCAAGCTTGGGGTGAGACTCTGTGAAAGGCTGGGCTTAACAACACATATTCTGCACTGAAGAATAAAGTCAGACATGGGACTATAAAATGAAACAGCCTCCTGTTACTGCTGGCATCAAATGGGTTAAACCAGATTCTACGTTTTCACCTGCTTGTGAGTGCACAGAGTTCGTGTAGGTGGGGGGTTTTTTTGTTTGTTTTGATTTGATTTTTTAAACTGTTGACTTTAATGTAGCTTGTGATTCCTAATGTTTCCAAGGACTGTAATGACAGCAGAGTCTTTGAAACTTGAAAAGCAATCTTAAAGGTCAACCCCTCAGCTCATCAGCAGCTCTGTAACTCACACTGATATACAGCAGTGACTACCACGGCTCTGACAAAAACAGGTTCTTGGGGACAGCAGAAAGGGAGGGAAAATCGGTGCCCTCTGACAGCATCTGCCTGCTGACAGCTGTGGCTCAGTGGCACCGTGAATATGGCAAAATACACGTCAGCTGATGGCCTAGAAAGGGAAGAGATGATGGAAGACTGATAACTGCCTTCTACAGCAAGCAGGCTGTGCCTCTCCCTTCCTCCTCCTTCTGGAACAGTGCTGCTCCGTGCTGCAGGCTCTGCTGCACCTCTAGCTATCAGCAGCTCACAGTCACACACTGGGAATGGGAGAGGCAAAGTTCCACCTCACCACCACACAGATCTGAGGGACTAGAGTATGCAGCTAAGTAAAAAAAATAAAAAAATCCACTGAAGTCAAATAATTATAAAATAGTAATCGAAAGGAAATGCCCACTTGTGCTGAGGGAAAAGCCAAGAGGACAGCAGTGAACCTTGGCTTGCATAGAAATGAAATTTCTTCATTTCTATGGACAGTGTGTGTTGAAAACCTTTCCCAAAGTCACAGTTATTTCTGCATTCTCTTGCCTGCTTAGTGACTTCAAAAAAAGCGCACATATGCACTAACAAAACCAAAAGCAGCAAGAGAGAGATGGAGGGTTTAGATGATGTATTAGCTTAATTCTGAGAAAATATTTACAAAGCAAATGTGAAAGTTTTGGCATCCCTCTCTCTGAGTCATGCAACTGCAGAATTATAGATGCAGGATGAAGAAGTATGTGAGTGTTCAGCTACCCCACCATGCACAGTGTCGGACAGTCACGGTGTTCTGGTGGCTAAAAAAGACCAAGGCAGGTGAGCTGAGGAAAAGATAATGATGGGCTACAGATACCACATGAAAAGAGACCTCTTTTTTCAAGGAACACACTTTTGTATCTGAGGGCAATTAAGCTTTGGAACGGGTACCCAAAAAATTCTGTAGTCAACATCCCCAGAGATTTTCAAAGCTTGAAGAGGCACAGAGCTGACCTAACCTTGATGTTAGTCCTATCTGTAGATGATGATGGACAAGATGGTCTCCAGAGGTTATTTCCAAAAATATTTTTTTTTCAGTAATTCTATAGTTCTATCACTTTGAGAACTAAAGGGAAGTTACATGAATTTTAGTGAAAAAGACAGCACACATTTTTAATAGTGAGGATTATTCAACAGGTTGGGGAACCACCAAAAATAACAAAACCCAAAACTACAACAAAATATTGAAAATTGAATGATTAGTGAAAAATTATTCTCTTTTTTTTCCCCCCCTTGTCTGTTCTTGGTTCTTTCTACTGCCTGCCACACACAAAATCACACAAAATACAAGAGGAGAAACATTCCAAAAATGAAAATAGGATGATAAGCTTTGATCTGCATGCCGTATGATAATCCTGCACAGAACCTACACCTCATAAATCTTATTCCAGATAAAATATTATTAGGCATGGTTACAAGACTGGAATCCAGAATGACCTGAGATCATCATCACAGGTTCATTCCAGATATGGGCAGGCACCACAGTGCAATTTCCCTCCTGGCATGCGTGAATAACTCCAGGACTGCTAAACTGGCTGTATCAAACAGTGCAGGCTCATTCCTTCGCAGGATATTTGTAGACAGTGGGAATTTCAGTTGAGTCCTCCTCATAGGTCTTCTTTCTAAGGCTGTTAGCAGTGAACAAGTAGTAAATCGTGCCTGGAGACCAATGCTGTGAGTTCTTGTTATTTTTAGCTCTACTGACTGGTAGTGGTGCCTTCTCTAGCACAGGAACGTGGCCGAGATGTAGAAGTGGCAGCTCTAATGGACTCTGGGGGTAGACAAGGGATAAAAGAAAGGAAAAAGCCCCACTGATTCTCCAGAACAGAAATCAAGATTGCTGCCCTGTGCTAGTGTCCACTGAGCAGTAAACTGTGGCTTCACAGGCTGAGACAGGAGGAGGAGGAGAGGTATGATGCAAGAAATCAAATGCTCAGTGCATTCCAGAAAAACGGGAAAAGCTCCCATACAATCAGAACTCCACAGCTCCAACTGCAACACAGCAGAATTATTGTGGCTACGAAATGCAGGATACCGAAAATCAATTCTGAAAGAGGGTATCATAAGTGAGCACAGTATTTATCCCCTCCCCTTGGAATAACCCCACTGCAGCAGCAAAACAATTGCTGGTTCTGCCACAGGACCCTTGCAAAAATCCTGCGGGCCCCGTTTTTTCCAAAAGAGCAATAATTAAAAAATAAAATCCCATGGTGCTTTTCCTCCATCAGCAGCCCTGTTTATGAATTCACAGCACAGCATGAAGGTTATTAAAATCCCATATGTGAGGACCACACACGGCACAAGGAGACATGAATTGGCATTCCACTGAGATAATGCTGCCTAATGGGCAAAACAAGAGCACGGTTCTCATTCCTCTGCAGAGCACCTTTGGAAAGGGCAAAGCATCTGGCTGCTGCTCAGGGAGAGCTGGCCAGACACAAGCCATTTCTTCTTCTTACCTGTTGAGTAAGAAGTTCAGAGTGAAGAGAGTGGCTGTTATCTTGCAGAGCCTTGATGTTCCCAGGACACCCTTCTGCCCACAAACCATCTGACGTGGGGTGGATTTAACGCTACGTGGGTGACCCAGATACAGGCGCTATTAAACACATTGCTGTTTACTTCCACCTAAACACACTTCAAATCAAAATGTAATTAGCTGTGGAGATAACCAATGCACCTCACGAATTAATTCCAGAGTCCTGCCTATCTGATAATATACTTATTTTCCAGAGTTATTCATTTATTTCCCATCTTATTGTTGAAGCAAACCAGTTAACGCTCTGCTTTATTTTAATGCCAAAACTGTTTTGATCCAACATAGCACAGAGCTATTTTGAACTTTATCAGCAGCTGGGAAAACACCAAGAAAAAACCAAAAATAACTGGTTTTGAAAAAAAGTTTATGAAAAAAAAAAAACAAACAACCAAAACCAAACCCAAACGAATGAATTATAGACATGCACAACAAATTTTCCCTAGTTCTGAAATACTCTGCAACCTTTGCTAAAGAGAAAGCAGTCCATGGTTCTCAAATCCTTGAGTCAAATTTAATGCCAAAAACATACTCGACTTGAGGACAGTGATCAAAGGTTTGTAAGGCTGTTCCTCTGTCTTGCACATGTGATCCATCTGCCATCAGCAGTGGGACCACAGGTGTCTGATGGCAGTCATCACTAATGCCAGAGGTGGAAAGCACTCCAAGACAGGAAAGGCAGGATTTGCCACGAAGCAACACGAGACAAACCCACCTTCTGGCAGGATTAAAATCCATGTGCATGCTTGGTTCTCTGCTCTGTTGCTGAGGAAGGGTTTCCTTCTCATTTGTGCCTCTGTGATCACACACTGCTGTTCAGCAACCCCCACCTGAACGATGATTGCTGAAATTCAGGGCTTGTATGAGAGCTGTGAGGTTTGCACATGCAGATCTGCATTTTCTCTAATTTCAGGACTGCTCAGACTCAAGATTCTCATTTATACCAAATTATACACTCTTTCAGCTGCACCTTCCAATCTTGTCACTATGTGATGGGCCCCATCACAATATTACAACTATCTATTTCAGCTGTTGGATGCTACTGACATGCTGGATACTACTTACATCAACAGCACTGTCAGAAATTATAACCTCTATCAATATTTTAGAGAGGCAGAGGAGGGAAGACAGTGAAAAGAAATTAAGTTTCATAACTAGAATGAAAAATCCTTTCCCTCTAATGACTCCTGCCTTCCAAACTGTCTTTCTTCATGCATGAGACAATTTGACTTGGGATTTGCTCCCTGACTAGGCTTAGCTGCATACTTTGGAACAGGAGCTCCACAATGAGAAATACATAAAACATAACAATAAATTTCTGCAGCATGCCATGCCAAATAGAGATGGTTATCCCTCCAATCACCCTCACTACTAAAGCAAAAGTCAGGCTTTTAACGCTGTTCCACAAGCAAGAGCTCTTTGGCTTGTATTCAGCATGTGAACATCAGACTACTGCCTAAATATTTCAGGGCCTTTGTTAGCAGCCAGTTCCTTCTGGGTTTTGGTTGTTTGTTTTTTGTTTGTGGGTTTAGGTTTTGGGGGTTTGGTTTGGTTTGTTTCTGCGCTTTTGTTTATTTGTTGGTTTGGGGGTTGTTTGTTTTGTTCCAAAGAACGGGGAATAACAAATGCCAGGCAAGAGCTAGCTAAAATTTGGCTCGAATGCCAAGATGAGCCTTGTAGATGGCTCCTTGATCTCATGAGCATTGCCTCATCATCTCACAAAATGCTGATCTACCTAAGGTCAAATCTGAAAAGAAAGCTAGGTAATCTTTAGGTGACAAATCAAAAAATGCAAATCCCTACTGCTTAACACACATTCAGCCTTAGACTTGCAAGGTGTCTTCCTTTTTGGACTGAAATATTTCTTTGGTATCTGAAGCTGCACAGAATGCCTATGCTAGGATCTTCTAAAACCTCCATCCCACTGACATCCAGCAATGAGACTGCTGAAAAAAAACTTGAATCCAGCAGATTGGATCAGAGAAAGGCTGTCAAAAATCCTTTTGGATCTTATTTCTGCCTTCCTGACACCAAGTAAGAATGGATCATTTGTCTTTAGTTCTTATTTCCTATCCCATTATGAGCTAACTTGCAGGATAAACTTCTCTGTCATGCTGAGATGTTTCGTCTTCTTCAGAATCTTTAGAATTCTTAAATGAAAAAAATCATTTGATTGTGGTGAATATTTATTTTTAATTATTTTTTTAATGTGTTGGTTTGATTTAAATGCCTACTTTCCTTGGAGGGTTGGGTGTTTTTGGGTTTTTTTTTGTTGAAAAGGTTATGACAGTTCTGAGCCTCTGATGTAGGTACTGATTTGTACTTCGAGCACTGTCCAAAGTGTAACTCCTACCACACACAAACACAGGATATAACCTGCTGATACTGGAGCTCTGGAACACAGTCCCACAGGCATTTCCAAGTCTTACAGAAGCATTTGAGCTGCAAAGTAGATTCCTTGCCACATCACGTGATAAAAGAGACATCTAGTTTGACCTTGGTGTCGAAGGAAAACGTGGTTGCATCTGTAAATATGTCAACTCCAATTTCAGTCTTGCTGCATTTTTAATGTGGACATCAGAACTTCCCTGCTCAACACAGAATCTTATGTACACACACCTTTAGGGCATGCTGCTTTATTTTTTTGGTTTTACTCTTCCCACCTTGTAACAGCCTGCATGTCTTTCTTACCACAAAGTATTCTGTGGTTCTGCAGTGACAGCTCATTGGCTACCCCCCAGTACAGGGGAATTCAGAGCCCAAATTTGTATTCTTACTAATTAGTAAATCAGGAACACAGAGCTAAATCATCAACTCTCTTTTAGGAAGAAGCATAGATGGGAAACCCAACTACTCCTAATCCTGGCTGCAGCTGAAGAATGGTTTGGCTTCACCTGGAAATCTGAACAGCTCAAGAGAAGCTTCACTTGTGAAGATTTCTGGTAGAAAAAAGCAATTAGTGATGGCTGTCTGGAATGCCTGGCCTAGCAATATACATGCAGTGCATCTATTCCACGGGGATGCCAAATTTTATTGCCTGAACATGAGGTAAAAGGCCTGGCAAAAGGCCAGATTCA
The DNA here is from genome assembly GCA_038380795.1 of Pyrocephalus nanus. Taxonomy (NCBI): domain Eukaryota; kingdom Metazoa; phylum Chordata; class Aves; order Passeriformes; family Tyrannidae; genus Pyrocephalus; species Pyrocephalus nanus. The sequence goes on from CM076269.1 coordinate 2,675,684, forward strand.
TGAAGGAATGATTGGAGGGTTTGAAAAGGTCCAGCTATAGTGTAATTTTACTGTACAACAACAGTTGCTGCACTTTAGAGGAGGTGGAAGGTTAGGTCACCTTATAAAACAGTGCAAACAACCCTTTTAAAAGAAACAGATGAAGAAACATGTTCTTCAGGGTTGGGGAGATTTTCTGTGTGCAGTTCAGGTTTGAGTTCAGCTCTGAGGATATTCTGTCTCTGCACAATACTTTTGGGTGATCCAATGGCAAGTCATGTCGGTTTAAGGTTCTGATGCTGCAAAATACTTGAGGTAAGCTATTCTTTTTCTTAGACTATTGGATTATTTTTGCTTTAATCAAAAGCTCACAGAGGTTTTTATCTATGCTGAAAATACAAGCCCCCCCTTGTATCTTTTTCACTGCCACTGCTGTTGCAAAACATGAAGGAAATAATTCCATTTTGCTTTTACCTGAGCTCCGAAGAAGAAGCCTTAGTGCATCTCTATCAAATCAAAACAAAAGAAAACAATAAAAAAATAAAGAAATAAAGAAGAAAAAAAAAAAAAAAAGGAGAGAGGAGAAAACCTGACTTCTCTTTTCCTGACCTTGGGAAATAAAAATTCACGAGAGCTTCCCTTCATCTTCCCACTTCATTTCTGCCAAGTCACAGAACAAAATAAATATCCAACAGAGAAAAAAAAAAATCTTCTATCAGTCTTTTGAATACTTTTGGGACAGAAATCACTTAGAAGTGATGTGTCAGGGCACCTTGTCTGCTTCTTTCTCTCCCTTTCTCAGTCGAAGGATGGTATTGAAAAAGCAAAAGCACTTATAAGTGCTGTTTGGGGCATAAAATCCCCTGCCATCCGTCTCTCAGTTGGACAAATTTTGAAAAGAAAAGCACTTAGAAGCCTCTTTTTGTCTCCATCTACATTATTCCTTTTCTCAGATGTATTTTGAAATAAAAATAGAAATGAAATGCTATTTTCACTGTTTTGAAGTTCAAATCAGGCACGTCTCCTCTAATTTCTTCCTTTTGCATTAGCTCTGTAACAAACATCAGTGTTGGTGTATACTCCATTCCATTTCTGCCTCTTTTTAATCTCAACATCCCCCTCCCAATTCAAGTAATGAGATTATGATGCTATAATCTTATTCTGAGCATGACCTTTGATTTCTATGGAATTCTATTCCAACAAAGATACATCCGTTCTGCTGGCCAGATGGCAGCAATATCAATGTTTAGCTAATTTAATTGATTAATTAACTTCCTAAAGTGGGGCAGCCTTCCCTGACAATGGCAGCCCATCTACTGAGCCACAAGTCCCAAAGGTGTGCTCAGTGGCACCAAAATCATCAATACAGGTTTTAGTAACTAAAAAAAGCAAAAGTAATCCTGAGGCATACATAAAGGGCTTTGAAATGATCTTTTCACTCTATTCAGCAGCACTGATAGTAAATTCAGTCTGAGCATTTGACTTGAGCACAGATTTGGATCAGCTGCTGAAAGGCCAGAAAAAGCAAAAAGAATAATCCATGCCCTAGAAAACTTAACCAGCAATGGAAGAACTGGGTTAGTGCAGAGAAGAGAAGAGAAAAGAAAATGGAGGAGATGTGATAAACGTTTCCAAATATGTAAAACATGCTGCAAAGGATTCTCCACGTCTGTTCTGCATGGGCAGGGTGGCAGCAAGATAGATCTGGGTTAGACTTTAAGCAGCTTTCTCTACGAAAACGCAGCTATAAACAATCTTGCCAGGGGCACAATTACAAACTTGCTAACTCCCAAAGTCCTATCTTATCCTATTTGCTGTGATTCTCTGAAATTTTAGTAGGTTGATGTACACACAGCACTTCCCAACTTAGGCTTCTTGGGTGACACTGAGGAGGGGATGTGATGCTCTGTGCTGCACAGCAACAGCCTCTAGCTCAGCACTGTGCTCCACATGACATGGAAAAGCAGCTATCCAGGTATCCTTTAGCAAAAAGGGAGCTGGGCAGATGTGTGTGTACATGTGGAACTCATGTTCTTGTAAAGCAACCTGCAATTTGACACACCAGACAGAGAGATCAGTAAAATGAAAACAATTTGGGTTATTCATAATGCAGTAGCAGCAATAATAACAACTTCCAACGTTTTCAGGAAGTCGAGAATATTTTTCTAATTGTTAGCAGTTGTTTCAAAGCAGTGTCACGTGCTTCTGATTTTCAAGTTTGAGCTACAGCAAAATGAAACTGAAATGCAGGTATTCACTGGCCTTTTAAGATTTATGCTGAAATTCTGCTTAAATGCAATGGAAGAATTGCAGTCAACCTTTCTCTCCTGTAGAACCATTCAAATGTTACCCAAAGCATTCCTAGCAAACCCCTGCTTCCTGACAACAGTGGATATGAAGCTATCTTTGAGTAAAAACTGTATTTCTTCTGAGTTGATCATAGCTCTAGACTTGTCATCCTTTTGTATTTTTTTTTTCAGCAGGAAGAATAGGAGTAATTGTGGAATAAAGTACCACTCCTCGTGAGTGAGGATGTCAAATTCTTTTCTATTGTAAGCTCTGTCAAATGACAAGCAATTAGACCCTGCTTTTCAAGGCCGCTTAAATAAACAATATTTTGTATGAGTTACTTTTTAAAAAGCTGCCTGATGTACATAGCACAAGTGATATGCCTACAGTGACTGCAGGTTTAATGTGTATTTAAAGAGTAAGAATTTCTATCTGTGCAAAAAAAAAAATGTTGTTTTTAAAGTCAGTCTGAGGGTGTGCATTTTCACATGTTTCTGATCAGCTCCTCGCTGACACTTCTCCAAAATCTTTGCCATATTGTCAGCATCATCTTCATACAGAGCTGCCAGTGCAAAATGAATCAGATGCCACAAATTACTCAAGGGCAATGAAGCCCTGAAGGAACCTTCTGCAGAAAGTTTCTGAATACATCAGAGCCTGATGAGCCTGCAGTGTTCTGAAGTTCCTTGGTGGGATTCTCCCGTGAAGGCAAACATATGTTTGTTTACTGCAGAGGCAGCATATACGTTCTATGGTAAAGAAATGTTATTTTGTGACTGCAAACTTTGATAATTTAGCCAATAAAAATGTACTTATGCATGTTTTAAAGCCACTGGCCTAGAAAAAACCCCCACAGATTAAATTTGCACTTCATGTGTTGCTTGGTTCCGAGCTCTTGCAAGTTTACAAGCTAACCAAGTAACTGTATCATTTGTAAAAACAGATGTGGGGCTCCAATGGCAATACCCCTTGTTGTGTGGAATCTCTGATGCCCCCTGCATCACAGAGGCATTGTGAATCACTGACACCACCAAACAAAACCCAACAATTGTGGAAATGCACATGTAGAGATTCTGCTGCAGTGGATTTCCACATCCATCATTACAGCTGGACTCGTCCAGAGAACTACAGATTGGCCTCATCATCTGCAAATCAGTCAAAGCACTGAAGGACTCTCTCTGACAGAGATCTGTCTGCCTACAACATTTCCTCTGTAGGAAGCAAATACTGCAATCACCCAGAGCTCGCTGGGAGCACAACCACGTTCACACAGCCACACACCAAGGGCTCTGCTACAACGGGAAGAAAAGGTTAGAAGGCAACAACAACTACAGGCTTGAGAAAGACTGTAAGTGCTGATGTGCTTCAGTTACTGGCAATGGGATGTGAGAATCAGATTGCCAGGTTTTTTTCTGTGTGATATCTTTGACTTTACACTTGTAAATATGAAATGTAATAGCACAACAAGGTCACTCTATTCTGCACAGTGATGCTGAGATTTTCTCTAAGATGCAAGCCTTAGACCACTGTTCTATTTATTTACTTATTGCTTCAGCAGGATTACTCCTATGCCCAGAATTTATAACACAGTTAATTGAAAAAAAGAAAGAAATCCAAAACCCACACCCAACTTTGTATGAGTCTGCTTATGCACACACAGGAAAAGGAACAGAGTACTTCATTCTCCTTTAATACTAACATAAACCTGAAGTCCTGGATAAGCTATTTATGCCAGTGGCAGAAATAAGAAACCTGTGCTGTGAATTGTAAACCACTACAGAGATCTAAACAGGAAGGTAAGAGACTGCAGAAGTTTCTGTTGAAAACCTGCTGTGCTGCAGGAAGATACTGCTTCTGGTTTATAACTGCACTTTTTACTTTTGTCCTTTTACTTTTGCTGAGCACAAAAACACCAATTCTCTTCTCCAAAATCAAGATACGAGTGAAATAGTTTTAAATACAGATATCCTTCAAACCAAGATGGACTTTTTAATTTAAAAAGACCTTCATTATAAACAGGTGGTATTGTTAAAGGGGTATGCAAGAGTACAGACAAAGGGGAATGAAACAACCCCCCTGAAGAAGCAATAAACAGCACTGACTGGAAAATGCTGAGTCCGTCTGTGGGTTCATTTTCAAATTTAGGAGTCTGAACTTTGGCAGCCCTCTCCATTTCCGAACTGGTGGAGCTGCCACTGGGGTTACTTCTGATATCAAGTTATCAAGGAAATATAAGTTATCAAAGAAACATAAATTTTTCTAGTTTTGGAGCAAATGCATAACAAATAGCAGACAACTCAAACTGCCTTGGATTCTGAGCCTAATAGTGTCACCTTAAGTAGCACTTCCATCTGAACAGGCCTCTCACAATCAATAGCATTATTCCTGGAATGAGCTATTGCCCACGTTCACTAAATCCCAAAGTATTGCAGTTTGAGGAAACATTCCTTTTTATGCAGTTTTATTTGTGCTGTGTAACATTTGCTCTCTCCTGTGGGGAGAGTCCACAGACAGATGCAGGGAGGAAGAAATGGGAACAGAAATCTAACAAGGCAGAAGGCAGGCATGGACAGCAGAGCCCATAAGGAGCCAAAGTCTAAAAGACAGTCAGCAAGTATTCCTCGTGGATCCTGGCTCAGGGGAGCAAATCTGAATTGACAGCATTTAATGTCAAGACAAAGACTTTGTCCTCTTCAAAGATCTGGTATAAATACCTGACTGGGGTGGGTGAGATCTAAGGAGGTGGAATGAAATTCTCAGTGGTACCCAGTGACATGAAAAGATACAATGGGCACAAACAGAAAGACAGGAAATTCCACTCAAACATACAAAAACCTTTTCTGTGGTGAGGGTGAACACTGGAACAGGTTGCCCAGAGATGCTGTGGAGATATTCAAATGCCCCTGGAGAGAGCCTTGAGCAGTCTGCTCCAGCTGACTCTGCTCTGGGGATGAAGGTTGCACTAGATGATCTCCAGAGTCCCCAAAACTCCCAGGCAAATATAATGATCAACCCCAGCTGAGCTCTGCTCACGGGGAAAGATCAGTCAGGAGTGCTGCTTTTTTTGTTGTTGTTGTTGGTTTGTTTTTTTTTTAAATTGGAAGACCATGTGTAAAAAAAGCTTGCTTGAAATCCTCTCACCGTTCAGCAAAGAAAAAGGTGTAAGGCTAGACATATTTTTTTTCTGGATCTCAAAAACTGGTTTGATACTGCTTCATCTAACAGATTGATTCCTAAAGTGGGAAAGCATGGCATTGAGAAAGACGGAAAACAGAGCTGGTTATAAATCTTTCCACAGACAAGGAAGCAAAGATGTCTATAAAAAGAACATTTCAAGGTTTTACTGTGGAGTATGTGTAGTGCCATATGTGTACCTACTGGAACCACTTAAGCTTTTTTATACCATTCATTGCCATTACAAAGAAAATGAATCGGGGCATCTAACAAAAATCAAACATAAAAATAAAAAAGGATAGTAAAAAATTTTCTGCTAAGGAGAAATAAATGAACTGCAACCCTCTATGCTAGCCAGCAGGTGTTCTTCAGACCTAAAGGGGTAATTTCCAGTCTAACATGTAGTTTCTGTCAATGAGGGGCAATATCTACCTTAGATATGCAAAGAGCACATAGATTTCAAAAAACAAGCCTTCGCTATTTTTATGTCTGCAAACTGTACCTTATTGATTTTTATTGCTTGCATAAAACTGATATTAAGCTGTGTCTGCATAGAAAGTTGAAGAGGGAGACCCAGGTTCATGGGAGCTGATCTCAGTTGGCTGCATTTAAATGCAAGACTGCTGAGAGCTGAAATCGTAGCTGTGGGACAAAATATCAGCAAACTCTGTGCAATCACTACACAAGACTGGCAAAGTATTACAGTGCCAAAACACAAATAGTATCACCTTCTTTGTACCCACAGTGCAGGTAATTACACCAAATTGCACCAAAACAATGAAGAATGAAGGATAACAGTTCACACAGATCGACTTTTATTATTTTGTTTGGTTGGTTCGTTTTATTGGGGGTTTTTTATTAAATTTAAAAATTACAAAATAAGTATCAGCCTAACCCAGGAATCAAAATTTGTAAATACCACACATACCCAGGTTCATTTTGAAAAATTAAACCCATGTTTTACAAAGGGTTCAGAAAGAACAGTAAGGAAGGAATGAACAAGACAACACCTAGAAGAAGGAAAGGATTTGAAGGTTATAATAAATTAAACAATAAGTCATCTGTGCAATATATTTTCAATTGATGTCACTATCTGAAACCATCACAGAGTAGGACCAGGTTGGAAATACTTGAATGAGAATCTTGAGCTGCTATTTAAAAGAAGGAAGCTTACTGTGGGTGAAAAATACAGCAGGAAATCACCCCAAATCATGGGTTTCTGTGGAAAAAGCAAACTGTTAAAAAAAAAAAAAGAAAAGGGGGGGAATGAAAGAGAATTCAGGGAATCCTCATGCAGTATAAATGTCTCCTAGCTTCACTGCCTTCGGTGTACATGCATTGACTGTCTCCCTTTAAAATTTTATATATTACAAATTGGAGGTAATTCAGCCAATAGAGAATTTAGCATGTGCTTAAATGCTTTGGGATCCATTCCAAAACACATGAAAAATCAATGTCTTTATCTGGTTTTGGATGAGGCCCCTGTTAAATGTATCTGGGGCTAAGCATAAGCTGAAGTGTTTGGCTAAACAAGTATGAGAGAGAAAGAAGGAGCTCACAGAGGTCATTTCTATCTGTATAAGCACTTAAATGCTACTAGTCTATCTGAGATAGACAAGTTTTAAACAATGTAAGATGAAAGCATTTGGACACTTCAAGAAGGGCTTCTTGAAGAAGCCCAAATGTAGCAGCAGATGATATGATGAGTTCTGGATAAGTTGCATGTCCTTTGGTTTGACCTGTCATCCTTCTTTGTTATCATCTATCTATGTTCCCTGTGTTTCTGTTTAATTGACATGAACAGGGTGACAGGAAAAGGTGACTCTGCAAATCCTTAACTAGAAAAAGTGAAAAAAATGGGTCACAAAATTCAGATTTTGAGCTCAGAATAACAAAGGTTCTGAAAAACTTCCGTAGTTTACATATATGCCAAGACTCTCAGAGCCTGTACTGATCTGTCTTAAAAAAATATTCCAAAAGACTTCACTATATGAGGCTATGCTATAATGATACAACTAAAGACAATACCACTGGAAAACTAAAATAAATATTAAGTACTAAGTGCAAGTAAAAGGTTATTTTCTGACATAAAACCAAAGATATACTATGCTTCTTTTGTTCTATTACTCTACTAAAATTAATTTCCTCAAAGAAGAAAAGAAAAAAAATCCCCTCATTCCTGTGAATCAATGTTTAATTATAGCACATCTCACTCTTAAGTCCAAGAACTGGTTCTGGTAAAAATACAAATAGTGCTTCAAAGATGATCTCTGCATGTTTTGATACGTAATGCATGGTATTCCAAAAAGTTCCAAATCACACAGGTAATTAATTCCAACTAAAAAGCCAAACTTTAGAACCAAAGTATCTACCTGCAGATAATAAGTTTCCAAAAGGAGAAATGAGTGAAGTAAAATTATTGCTTTAAATGAGGGCCATAACTAAAGACTGCTCACACTCAAGGGAGAAGAGTCTTAGAAACACAGTTCTCATTAAAAGATGTTTCATCCACACCATCAGTCATGAAGAAAAACTAGAAATAATGTAACGTAGTGAGAAAAGACTGCACTGAGAACTTAACTAACCTCTTAAAAATAATTAAGCAAAGAAAACAAATTCATCAGCGCTGATGTAAACCCTTCAGAGCTCTGACAGCCTGCTCTGCAGCACGATATCCAAGGTTCATTGCAAACCCCTGTTTATCCAACTGCATTTCTCAGTAGTTCTACCTAATTAACAGTTTGGCAGCGAAGGAGGCGATGGGGGAGCGTATATATGTAAATACACCAAAAATACGCCAGGCAACATTAAACTTGTAAAATCAAGCTCTGAAAATTTAGGGAAGTGTCAGAATTAGGGTTGCTGCACAGCCCTAATTGGCCAACCTTGTGTGCAGGCATTATGATACTATCTTTAATTACCCGACCTCCTACTATTTTCTCCACTGGACCCCTGCCTGCACTGACTGACATAATGAGCAGCTACTCAATGCCTTTGTTTTCTTGGTATTAGTCAATGTGTCCCCATGCCTCATTTATTGGGCACTATTCACACCCTGCTCTGAGACTTATTAATCCCAGGCTGGGATGTCATTCAGTACCTGGAGTAGCTCCTCACTTCTCAAATACCATTCTAAAGAGAGGCAGGAAAACACTGCATCAGCCCTCTTCAACTGAAGGGGTCTGAGAAATTTGTCAAAGTTACAGATTAAATTAGGAAGCATACACTCACCGACACAGGGAACCTGGAGCAATTAGAATTCTTTGGTAATTTGTATATTCAACTAATTCTCCTTGACTTGAGCTATCTCTGCGAAAGATCAGTGCTTCATAAATCAGACCCAAGGGGTCTCAAACTAAGCATTCAGAAAGTAAACAACCCACAATTAGTAAAAACATGGCTTGATTAGATTGGAATCACATGGAAGTTCTGTAACAGAGGCAAGAACAGAACCTAGCAGCCAGCATTAATGCTTAGCTGTCACAGCCTTGCCTTCCATTCCTGTAGTGGGAATCCCTCACACATTTCCATTTCCTCAGCAAATAAGGCAGTAGTCCTAGCAGCTTCTTCATACACTTCCACCTGGCACCAGAAGTGGTCAAATGTGGACAATGGATGTGGCTGAAGTTGTCCTATTATGCACAGCCATGAATACATCGCAGAGGTCTGAATCAAAAGCGGACAAGTGATTTTATTTATGGCATTTCCCAGTTCCTGAACCTTGACTCTGCCACCTTGCTAGTACTATGTCAGCTTCAAGGGTACATAAGCATATAAAAAAGCCAAGAAATCTGTCCACAGCATGAGAGTGACTGCTGTGCTGTCCATGGCAGGGCTAGAACCTTCCTGTCCCTCCACACAGATTTCAGTCGGTTGAACTAACACAGCAGTAATGGTGGCAGCAGAACACCACTTTCTACTTCAGCAGCCACAGTATTTTTCTTTTTTAATTATAACATCATGATTTTTATTGGAAAAATATTTTTCCAACTAGCTCTAGTGAAAACAATATATTTCCCCCCTGACCAACTAATATGTCATTAGGAAATAAAATATTCATACTAAAGAAGCATCCAAAATTTGGAGTCTAACAGATAGCCATGTTCCAAAATTCATTACGTAAACTAATTAGGTGGTGTTTATCAAGTCTACTTTCTAAATAGTTTTTTGTGCCTTCCACCCACAGGTTGGTTCTCCTTTTGGCAACAGAAATTATTCCCTGGACATACAAGCCCACTGCCCCACAAGAGCAGTAAAATAAAAGTCTGGAGTCTTGGACTCAGGAGGCCTGAGCTGTGGTCTGGCCTGCTACTGATCTGCTTTATGTCTCAGGTAAATGACAACCTCAAGGTCATTTTTCTTTTTGCAAAGTCCTCTTAACTTGATGTGGATTTAGCTACCAGCCAGCTCTAGACATTATGCCATAAATACAAGGTTCCTGTAACAGCATGCTGGATAATGCCTTTACTGTGCACAGCAGGTGCTGAGAGATTAGAACTGAAAATTTAAAATATTAAAATCTAAAAATCTATGCAAATATATGTTCTAGAGGAATGATTTCAACCGAGTAGTCAAAAGTATAAAGAGGTCATCTCGCTGCTAGTAAAACATAATTAGCAGAGTGACATAGCTTTTACTTATTAATTACATTTCTTTTGTACCATCACTACAGGAACTGCAGCAAAAAAAAAAAAAATATAATCAGCAAAACCCTTTTCTGGTGACAGGTTTTTTTCCTCCTATTAGCTCTGCAAAACATATTAATCCTGAAAGAATGATACTTCCTTTCAGTTTTGCCTAGCAGTGTGTATAAATAAAAACGTTAACTGCCAGGACATCATTTTCAGTATGCTTGTCTTACTTCAGATGTGTTTTCTGTTTGGAGCACAGCTGTTCATATTTCCCAACACGAGCTTCAGTGCTGTAAATATCTTCTCTGTTGAGGGCTACATTCCCAAACTGCAGCACAGGGGCCACATGCACAAATTGTGTTAGTGCTAATGCAAGCTGTGTGCATGCAAATCCATACACAGCACTTAGAAAATGCAGAGCGTGGACCTTGACCCCACCACTTTGCCACTGAACCAGAATTGCTCTATTTAAAGCTGTGACTGTGACATAAATCAGGTTTTTTCAAAAGGCTTTTATCCAGCTAAAAGAATTCGTTCTGGGATAAAATTTAAATAGATCACGCTGCATTAATGAAGCAAATTACTCCCAGAAACCCGGAAAAGAAAATAATTTGGAAAGCGAAGGTAAGATTGTCAGGGGTTTATTTGCTACATTTTTTCATCAGTAGAAGCCTGTGCCGTGTTTAGCTCAGTTTCTTTACTCCTGGATTTCAAAAGCAAGTCCTTTGCCTGTCAGCATAACAAGCCTGGCAGCACTATTGCCTCTGCACTGGAAGGTCAGGGATGCTCATCTCTGACTGAGACATGGGCTTGTGTCCAATGCTGACACTGCAGATGAGCGTTTGGGGGAGGCCATCACACAGCCAGAGCTGCCTGCATTCAGATGAGCCACTAAATCAAGGTCATTTCTACCATCAGTGGGGACCACCTGGGCGAAAGGTAACAATCCCATGGCCATTCTCACAACAGTAGGACAACATAAGCACAATGGTCTTAAGGATATTTGCTCCTAACAAATAGCTTCGGGTACCTGAGACTCTTTGGAAGCCACTGCTAAGCAGAACAATAGAAATCCATGGCACTACCCAAGCCAGGTCGATGATATTTTCCTCCTTACTCTGCAAAGCTTTCTCTTGTTTAGGAGATAGGGTAGCCTACTCCTAAGCACAATGAGAGTACAGAGTTCAAATGCACATACATATATTTTGTACAGGTGTGGCATACACTTTGCACATTTTTAGAAACGTGGATTCATGAGTTTCCAGTTCTCTGATGGAAAATTTGCAGTAATTACCAAATTAGGTATCACTCAGTCAGTCTGCTGCTTTAGGAAGATGGAGAAAATGCATGAAACATGAGCACGGGAAATAAAAGCTATTTCTGCACCGTTTTTCTCTGAGCCCAGCAGGCAGGTTGATGATGTGGCTGGTGACAAAAGTGGTGCTTGGTGGCCAAACACACGCTCTGTGCCCCGACTTTGTGACTACTTTGTGGCAGAATCTGATGAACACACGTGGACATTTTTTATCTCATACAGGATCAATCTATATTGTAAGATCAAGAGCAGAAAGAAGGAATGGTACAACTACTGATGGATGTAAGGCTGTTGCTTTGAAGGCAGTGAAATATTCCATGTTTTAATAAGACCTAGAATAATACAGAGATAACAGAACAGAGTGGCATGGAAATGAGGTGTACTGCACTTGGGGAACTTGGGCAGTCACAGAATTTTCCTACTACAGCCAAGGATTTCCCCCATTCTTCATGGACTCTAAACATGTAAGAAGCAGATTTCTCTTTTTTGTTTTGGCTTTAAACCAGACACTGCCTGAAACAAAGATGGGGGGAATCACAAGCCTTTAAAGAAACCTTTGGGTACAACAAGAGATTTGATTAAAAGAAATTAAACAAACAAGCAAACAAAAAGGAATCTGAATTGCTTTGCAGGCAAGAAATCATAGAATGTGTTTTTCTTTCCAAGGAAGACCTCACAAGGAAACTGAAAGGACTTGCAGCATTTCAGGTATTGATAAAACAAAGCTCCTTGTTGTTTTAATTTGAGAAATCTTAAGGAAGTATCAAGAAAGGAAATATGTTACTTTATTGTTGCTTTATTCATTCAGAATAAAAGAACATCAGATAAAAGCCAAATTGGACTAAAGTTGTATTTGACCACAAAAGAAAATGAGAAGCAAAGTCCAATATAGACGTAGTAGATAGTGAAATAAAATTAAGCATACAAATAAAATTGCTGCTTCTATAAAAATAAGAAATATGCATATACTTAACATCCATCATGGGAAAAATTCCAGTGAAGTTACAATTAGATTTGGAGAGTAATTTCACAAGCAACCTATTTCATTCCTATAACACTGTAATGATTTCATCAGTAACAAATTCTCTAGGTAGTATCACACAGGAAAGTATAAGGATGGCACCATTAAATAGCATCCATAATTGTTACAATCAACTGCATATTACACAAAAGGGTGCATTTGCAGATGACTGTTAAATGTACCGATTTGCCAGATTAGTATTTCGCTGAAAGTAACACTGAGCCTTCAAGAACTTATTACCTGTGGCCCAAAGCTCATGTCAAGTCCCTTTTCTGCTGCAAAATGAAACTGGGCATTCTTTCACAGTAGAATTTATGTTACAGCCACAAATACTTCTGATTACCATAAACTGTTCAGTTATGAGGGGCCAAAACAGGGGGGGTTTAAATGCCATTGAGCTGGGTAAGCTAATAAGCTGAATATTTGCAGATGTTTCCTCACCTTGTTTCAGTCTCCTTTGCTCTTAAACTATTTCAGGGAGCTGAATTTGGGCTGTGAACTTCACAGAACACCAAATCTGTTGAAGAGGAAGGGAGTCTTGGAGTCACACACACACAGGTCCCACAAAGCATGAGAACCTGAGTTTCTGCTGGAAATGATACTGGGAGCAAACCTACACATGCCCTCCCAAACCATCTGAATCATTAAATTACAGACCTACCTCTGTGTAAAACACTTTTTAAAAGATTATCCTATCTCAAATACAAAACAGTAATAGAGATCTTGGACATCCTTAGGTAGACAAATATTTCATTGCATCCAGAAATAACTAATGGTTGTAGAGAGAGAGAGATATTCATGTTGGAAAGAAACAAAAATGAATCCTCTAGCAATTTAAAAATTCCAACAGGTTTTAAGATGCATTATGCAATAATATCTACTCACATCTAATATAGAAATGCCTGTTAGTGATATGTAGTTGCTAAAATTGTGTTTATGTTTATAAAGATATTGCTGGACAAACTAAATTTTTCAAAGAAAAATGACATACTTAGTGAGTGAATGGAAATTCCTAGAGGCATTTCTGCATTTAGTAAAGACTGATTAAAAAAACCTGATTTTAAGGAACTCAGAATACAGCTTCCTAGATATTTGGACAATTAATCTGAATGCTCAAGAACTACAAATGTGTATACAAATCAGGTGCTCTGAACAGAAAAAGGACCTCTAATTTCTTAATAGATCCATTCTGTTAATCCATTATGAAAAATTTTCCTTTAATGAGCAAGGACTTTTAAACTGCAAGAACACTACTGCACACTGGAAAAAAATGATGGCTAAAAATCCTATTTTCTAGAATAACTCAAACCACTGTGAGATTTCTCACAGGGACTGAAACAACAAAGAAAAATCCCAACAAACCATAAACCAACCAAAAAAAAAAATCACTTTGCCTTTTAGTTCTAAACATATTTCAAATGGTCACATCTTTTCTTTGTTATATCTGCCTTATCTTTACAAAAAATAGGAGAAAATAAACAGTATTTGCAGTAAGAGTGTAAAAACACGAGGAAAGCAACAAACTGGGCATCATCTTGGGAAACAATGAAGTGATTCATCTCACGAACAAAGATCCAAGCCACGTTAGGAAAAAGAAATCCAAGGTAATTTGATGTCTAGGAGCAGAGGTCACATTTTGTCATCTCTTCCATTACAGCTGAATCCTATACTGAGTTCTAGGAAACTGAGGCAGCAAGAAGTGAAGAGGAAGAAGGTTCTTGCTGTCGATGAATTAGGAAAAATAAGGAAGAGTTTTGCTTAATAACATGGTGATTAAGGTGAAACCTCAAGTGTCTGTGTACACTGGAATAAAAAAGAGCATAACAAGTGGAAATATTTAGGATCTTTAAAGAAGAGGCAAATGAAAAGGTATAAATAGCTGCAATATTTCCCATGTCTCAGTCTGAGGATATACTCAAGTGGTGAACAATTAGTCTGCTACATGATCTTCTGAGGGATGGGGGTAAAGGCCCAAGAACTGTAAATATAAAAACAGGCAGATTAAAACCTGAGTTAATGTGGAATAGGGGCCAATCATGTACTAGTCGGGAGATGAGTAGCCAGTTGGCTTTCTTCAGATCTAAATTTAATTTTTTGTATATGCAACTACTTGGCACACACTGAAACTACCAGAAAAATACATGCATTATTCATGCCATTTGTGGTAGACGTGCACTGTAGTTTCAGTGAACAGGACTGGAAGTAATACCAGAGGAAATAGAGGCCTTAAAGGAAGACACCTAATCTCAGAAAACTCAGAGTGTCACTGTAATATTTTTTTAAGGGTTCTGTTATGGTAATAGTTATGTTTGCAGAAAATTATTTCTGCGCTATTCAGATAAACGACCTCACAGAGGGCCATTTCTTCCCCGGGAAATGAAGAGAGGATAACACCCACCAGAATGGGAGCAGGCCATTTAAGAGCAAGTGGAGGGAGCTCCACAAGGCTCTGTGTTCCTATGTGATTATCAACAGCCTCTACGTAGCAAATGATTTAGATTTCACAACAGAATTTACCTTACGTTGCGGCCAGCACAGGTGGCAACTCATTTTAAACAGGAAACAAGATCACCCCCATCCATTGCTTGAAAATGACATCTCATCTACAATTATCTGTCAGCTTTGCCTTCCCATTTTCAGCTATCATCAGCCTCCATACCTACAAAAGTCCATTTCTCCTTGATGCTTGTGCTCAGCTCCAAAATAATTTATTAGGAGTTACACGTGCTTATCGAAGACAGACAGAATTCATGCAGAAATTAATGGCATCTATTGAAGTTGCTATATATCATTATACAATACATGCCAACACTGCTGTCACAGTACCCTGATTCCCTCATCCTTTGTCAATCAGAATAAAGCATTAGTGCATGCAATGATTGGTTTTGCTCTGGTTCTGACAATAAAGTTCTGGCTGTAACACAATGGCAATAAGTGATAATCTATCTGGGATGGTAGATTCCCAATCATTATATGACAGTCAATCTGCCCCATTTTACTTTTTGAGCGTGGCCAGAAGCAACTTGATCAAAAAACGTTACTTGCTCTTCATAAACATGAATGTTTTTGATGATCCTGAAGCAGTGAAGGGTACTTTGTGCCATGTCAGGAGCAGGACAGAAACTGAGGCTAGCTCATCAGAGTTCCAGCCTCTTCCTCTGCCCATACTCTTCTGAGTAAAAGATCAACACTAATCATCATTATCTGCCTTACAATAATGTTATCAGCTCCATCAGTTGTCACTGAGACTGGTGGTGATGAGGCACATTGAACACCAAGGACCAATTGGAGCAGAAATGAGTAGGATAGCTCCAGAGTGAACTCACCAGCACAGAGGATCCCAGAGGACAATCCCTCTACCTCCAAGGCCCTCTCCTGTGGGACTCCTTGACGGTCTGTCATGGAGCTGATTAATGAAGAAGCACCATCTGCTATGTGTTTGAGCAAATTGCATTTTCCTGGCTTTTAACTAGAGAGCTAGTTTAGCCTTGGAAACACTGAAAAAGTGCCTGTACTCAGCCTTTGGGAAACACTGACATGTCTTCAAATAAACTTTTTTGGGGCTTACCCCGTTTGCAAAAGAAGTTATACTTGGAAAAACATCAGGAAGAAACTTTTAAAAGTACGTGAGCTCTGACCTAAGATATAATTTTGCCATAGCTTCTTCTGGTTTGAAATCAGTTTCCAGATGCTTTTCCAAAGCCTGCCACCAGAAGACTGGATCAATATAATGATTCATCTTGGGCCACACCTTGATTCCATCAGGAGTCAAGGTTTGTGCAGAAAGCAGCAATAGCTGGCTTAGGAGCAGCTTCTTATCTTCTAAATCTCCAATCTATGCCTTCAAAGCTGTTCTAAGTAGCAGAATATTTGGGGGGAAGAGGTAGTCTTATGATCTAGTGAAAGAAATTTTGGGCAGTTAAGGGTGAGCCAAGTCAGAGAGGAAGCTTAAGAAAAATCAGCAGTTTTGGACAACACAGATTGGCTCTAAAAAGGAAGAGCTCAGAGGAAACAGCATAGACATAACAAATCTTTTACATACTAGAAGTAAGATGATACGAGAAGCTGTATTTTAAGCTGGAAAATGCTGATAAACCAATAAAATTAATTACACAAGAAACACAGGAGAACAGAACTGTCATTCACTTATCAATCAATTCCATAATATACTGTAATATGATCAAATATAGGGTTATTGTTCTTACCTAAGGGCCAAACTTTACCCTTCACCTTGGTATTTAATTTCCATTGCAGGATGTTTGCCAGTGCTGACCTAAGCACTGGAACTACTTTGGGGTGATTCAGTCAGACATTTCACAGGAGTCTGAAGGCATCTGAAGGAAAGCTTAGAAATATACTTATTCAACTTGATGCCCTCTAGAAATTGTATTTTCTCTTTACAAACATGAATCCTAGGCAACAGCTCTGAAAAAGGCAGTAGGGAGGGAAGGTGGCAGCATCACTGAACTAGAACCAGGGAAATCAACCCCAACCAACCTGCAATTTGGGCAGTGTAATACTAATAAAAGACTTAAGGGCTCTTTGCAGTCTCTAACTGGAGCAAAGCAGGTTCTGCCCCCTGCAGAAATATTGATCTAAGACTGGTGTCATCTTCATCAATTTCGAATCCAAAGCTCTGGGTCCTAATCACAAGAAACTCTT
The DNA here is from genome assembly GCA_038380795.1 of Pyrocephalus nanus. Classification (NCBI taxonomy): domain Eukaryota; kingdom Metazoa; phylum Chordata; class Aves; order Passeriformes; family Tyrannidae; genus Pyrocephalus; species Pyrocephalus nanus. Next base: position 2,692,755 of record CM076269.1, read on the forward strand.
AAAGACAAATTCAAGAAGCTTTACTTCAAAAAATTATGCTGTTACTCACAGAAAAGGGGACTTGACTGGTATGAGCAAGGTAAATGCAGTAATGTTCATCCCTGGGGCTGGGGATAAAAATGGAGGATGAATTGTTATTAAGAGGACAACCCCAAAATCCCTCCAGTAATTTCTCTGCACTTGTTTTGGGATTTTCATTTGACACTGTATTTATTTGTCTAATGGGCATGACAACTGCTTTTCTAAGTGACAGGAAACAACAGATTACTGTAATCTCTGACTAGCTGAATATGGAAAATACATCAATTGGAGAGAAGGAAAAATAAAGATGGAAGCAAGAAATATTGCAAGCAACATAGAACTTCATTTTTCTCCCTCCCACCCTTCCCAGACTGAATTAGTTTTCATTTTAGGGTGCAGCCCCATGGACACAATTTACCACGAACTTTTTGGTGGCAATATCATTTACTGGTTTACAGGTAGTTCAAAAGTGATTTATGATGAGTAGATGAAGTTTACAGCTACACCCACAGAAAATGTAGCTCCTTGTAACAGGTTTTGTAAGTGTATTAAGTAGAGCTCTAAGATGTACACACTGCCAGCACAGTAATGCCAGCAAGGGGCATGAGATTTTTGATGTGACAGTCATACAGGCCTCTTACAGAGCAAAGAACACATATTTGGTAGTATGGACTAATGTAGTCAGCCAGACAAGAGAGGCTATCCCAAGAAAAGCAATTATTGCTGGTACAATCTGCATCTGCCCTAAGAGGGTCTCTAAGCTCATTTCTCTGTGCAGCACTTACACCACTCCACCTGTTCCAGCCCGGTCTGAGAGCAGATACCACAGATCAACAGCTCAGATACACATTTAAGGCTCACATTTTAATCTAACAAAAAGCCTAAGGAGAAAAGGCTCCCGTGGCAGAAACTTTCCCCCCACTCGGAGAACAACAAAAAAGGCAGAACTGCGCGCTCCACCCACAGAGCCTCGCAGCTGCCAAACTCAGGCTGTGACAGATGGCCACAGGAGCAAACTTGGAAAGCAAAGGCTTTCAAGGAAGATGGCTGTGGCTTTGAAGCTGACTAGTAATTGGCATGACTGCCTGTCCCCCTCGAGCGAGTTCTAGCTCCGTGTTTACACGTGTGCCCATGCGTGACCGCACACGCCGCTCCCCTGCAGGGAAGTATTAATAGCCCTGGGTCAGCTCAGTGCTTGTGCAGCTCTGCCAGAATAGCTCTGCTGGGCAACAGCTCAAAGGGCTAAACCCGCTGATTGCCACAGCCAGCAGAAAGGCCTCGCACGGAAACAATTATAGGAGCGAAATTCCGTTTTTATGGTTCTTTTTTTACTGTGTGGCGTATTTTATGGACCAGTGCAAAGTGTACCTTAGCTGCCATCAGCACATCCAAAACTAGCAACACCTTGCTGCAAAGGATACCTTGAATCTCTGGGAGAAATAGATCCCAGGAGGGTGTCACTGGGCTTCTTTTGATGAAGGCATCTTAATTTTTAAACAGCAATAGTGGGAAGATGTGTAAATGATAGGGCACTGGTCTCCCAATGGATGCATTGGAACACCAAGAAAACACCCTGCCTGCCACTAATACAAGCCAGCCCATCCTTTATTTGGCAACTATTATTGACTAAAGCTGAAATCATGTCATGGTAACAGAATTCTCACTCTCATCTGCTCATTACAAGATTTAGCCCAGCTTTCCTATCTTCCTCAGTGGATTGGTCTCATTCAAATGCCATTGCACCAAACCTGTCTGTTCTTCTCTTTACCAGTCCAAAGAATACTCCCTTCACTTTTCCTGGTCCACCTGCTATTTGACTAAAACAAAATTTTGCTGATAGAAGTTTGTCTTTCAAGCTGGCTAACTGCAAAACTCAGCTTTTTCTCTGATTTCCAGGTGGTCTCCAGTCAACAAGCACAACTTCTCACAGGGAGGCTAACACCAGCTGATGTAAAATGCCTTTCAGCAGCTGTAAAAAAATCCTCAAGAAGGTGGGAGAAATACCTGCAAATTAGGTATAACCAAGGTGGATGGCAAATCTTTGATACCAGGCACCTCTTGCAACATAACCTATAAGCTCCATTCAACAGATCAATCCAGCCCACAACTGCATCGTAGACATTTATTTCTACCAACACAGATTCTTTAGGGATTGAGTTTTGATGGCACAGCTCACTGGCTGATAGTAATGTCTTCTCAAGTTCCTTAGTTGTTGTTTTTTTTTTTAAAAGGCAGAGCTGCCACACAGGCAGCACTGCTTGACTCATCACACTGAGGCTCTGCATGGAGCAGATTTAATTCCTTTGTATAGAATACTCGATATATTTATCCTGGCACTTGACTTTTTCCTCATGAAATACCAGCAGAGTCAGGGCAGCTTTAAAAACCTAAGCTAATTCCATATATACAGAGGGAGAATGGCTGATGTGGCAGGATTTACTCCACCGAGGACTCACATCATCTGTGCTCCCTTCCCTCCTGTAGGTTCCTAACAGCCTGAGTGGTTTCAAGCGGACCTTGCAGCTGATTCTAAACATTCTCTCTTCTTCCAGACAAAAAGGGGGCTGGAAAGAGGAAAGGAGCAGTGGGGACTCTGGTGATAATTTGTTTATTGAGATCTATTTCTATAATACAAGATACGCTCCTGGAGTTGTTCGTTTGGTGGTTAAAGTCTTTGGCAGGAATTCTGTTTCCAAGTGTGGGCCTATGGCTCTCAGAGCCAGGAATGGGAGCTCTGGTACAGTTACAAAACACAGAGGGGTGGAGGGACAGGACCCAACAACCCACCACATGAATGTCACTGTCATTTAAAATGTTACCTAGCCAATCCTTCTGCGATACCTACAAGGAGAGTTGCTCCTGAAAATTTAAAAAGCAGAGGCAGAAAAATATCCAGAAGAATATATGGCATGTTTGGTTGTACTTTCATTATTATTACTGTTAATACATGATTTCTAAGGCTGAAATGACGTAACTGTGCAGCTGACATAAAGCTGTGTCTTAGCAGAGATATAAATGATAAATCACTATGAAACAAATGACCTTTTCTTAACAAAATATCCTATGAATTCTTAAGCTGTAACAACGGATAAGATCCCAAAGGAAAAGGCAGGATAGAAGTCATCAACGTGTCAGAAATTAAATACTAAAGCAACTTTCTGTCACAGGGAGTTTCAGTTAATATAGCTTTTTAGCCTCTCTAGGACCCAGTTTTTCCCAACAAGACTATGAAATAATCATCTCTGGAGTCAGCTGAACACGCAGTGCAAGGTCACAGCCTCGTACCTTCTGTTCTGACATGAAGCCCAGAGCTATTCTCCAAGTTTCTCCTCACAGTAAGTGTTGTTCTAATCCATCACTAGCAGAGGCAAAACATAAACCTTCCCAGGATGATTGTAGCTTTACGTGTTTCTAGTATTTCACATAAAAATTTTAGTCTTTTTGAAAGTTTTTCCTTACTTCCCATATCTGGAAAGAAACTACTATTAAAACATTCATCACATTCTTCACTTTCCTTATGCACTGTTTAGGTTAGTTGTTCAAGTTTTGTAAGAATGTGGTTGGTATGGATCCATCCTGTGATTACTTCCAACATGCTGACAACTCTGCTTTTGTTATTGTTCAAATGGTGTGTGCCTTATCTTACAGTCAGAGAGCACATCCCATTTCTGCACGTTATATTAGCTTTCCTCTAAACTCCAAATGCTGTCATTTTTAAAGGCATTTTATTCAGTTGGGAAAAAAAATAATAAAAAGGACTGCACAAGTATGTAAAAGGTCTGTAGCCTTCTCCTATTTGTATTGATATCTGGGATATTTCATTTCAGCCAAGTTCCACCACAGAACTGCTGGCAAAAAGGGAAGAAAAACGAATCAGATTTAGATGGTCCATGCACATGTACATGTGGCTGTGTGTGCCACAAGTGGTGAGAAATTAATGCTCCTATACAGGTCTGTTCAGGTTATGGGACAAAATGGTATGGGATCATAAGATCCAAATTTATTTCTTCAGTATCAATACAGTGTGTTGATGAGTTTTTCAGTTAGGACAGGGTTTTAAAAAATCTTAACTGCTACAATGCATGTTCCTTTTATCTCATGCTCATCACTAGACCGTGAGATTCTTGGATGTTCATGACACAAGGGCTCTTTGCTCCCTCAGAATTCATTTTAGATGAAGCCATTAGATCTCACAGTCGCAGTTTAATGTAGGGATTTTAGGTCATCTCAGAACTTACCCTTTTCCAAGAACGGTTTTAATCTTTGTTCAGTACTTGAATATGCTTCTTATAATTATGTTTCAAGTGATATTGCAGCTATATTTCAGATTTTACGTATGTAGGAAAATGCTATATTATTTTAATACTGATGGTAGAATAAAAATCTATTCAATATTCACCTTTCAGGAAGCACAATCAAATATCCAAGAACACTATTAGACTTGCCTAGCATAAAGTTTCAAACTGCTAATGGATTTTAAATTGATGTCATAATGCTGCAATTTAAATACATGATGTTCATTAATTTTGCCAGAACTCTTTGTAGAGTAGGAGTGGTATGAAAGAAGGAGGAAGGTTATATTTTCTCTACCTGCTTCTCTTTATCTCCTTGCCCATTTTTGATACACAAAAAGAATCATTACATCAGCTTGCGGTGTGGGGTGAATTTCACTCAAATGGCAATAGGTTTCAATTGGTTAACCCCTGTGGAGTTGTATCAAATTAATATTTTCGATGAAAAAAAAAACAAAAAAAAACAGGAATAGGATAAAAGTAACTAACACAAATCTCAAGGAGTCCCCTCAGATGTGGCCACTGAAAAGGGAAAAGAGGTCACATCGTGGAGGGCTGCTGTGGGATCCTCTTCTACTGAGGGGAGTGAGGGCAGGTCCTGGATGCAAATTTTCCAGGTGAAAAATCCTCTGTTTCAGAAATATCTCAAAAGTGAAACTAAGGTTTGTCTAGACATAATGGCCCAGTATAGTACAACACTTGACATCTATTTATATTTCAAATATAGTATGTTTACTGTACATAAAGTCAGTTTTTCTAAAGCTGTTGCTATAGTTACAAATCAAGGAAACCATAGCAACAACCCTGTATTATGTACAGCCTTAATTATGTCTCTCTTTGCATTTTATATTAAATACTCCCATACAATCTAGTTATAGTAATCTTGTATTTTTCAGACTTTTTAATAATAAAAATTCCCCAACATTATACTGTCAAATCAAACACACAACACCCTTAAAATATGTCTTTACAGCACTATTCTGACCATATCTAATAACAGCCACATCACTATTTTTTGCTTGAGATAAGCACTAATGTTCATACATCATTTACAAATGATTGATCACTTTAGCTTTAACCACCAATTAACTGGTTTTCCATAATTTCATAAAGTTTTTCAAGTCTCATCCCATTCAGCCTTACTCCAAAAGAAACCAGCTCCTCCTAACTTCAACTTTTTTTTTCTATGGATTAAACTTTTGTGGTTTTTTTTTTTTTTTTCCCTTGGGTTTGGTTCTCCTTTTTCTTCACAAAGTATGCAATAGAGGGACAGGAAAGGCAGGGTAGTAGTTCATCTAGATTTTCTAACTTCCCTCTAACATCCTCCAGATGACTGACAGGATTCAAAGGAAAATATTAACACACTCAAGAGGTGTAAAAGGATTTTGCCATTAAAAAGGAAAAGAATATGCCAAAATTCACGTCTTTAAAAGCCTCCTCTCCTATCTTCCCATCCATCACTTTATTTTCTGATCATTCATTACAGTATCATTTCCTCACCAATTGGTCCTTGCCATTGATGAGATGGCATTTGTCCCATTTTGCAAAAAAACTTGGCCACATTTGTTTGGGGCATTAGCTGCACTCATGGAGTGGACCTTCTGTTATCTTCCATACTATAGAAGACACAAAACCCCCTTAAAAATATCATCTTAATCCTATGAAATGAGCAGACATTCAACGTATTTGACACGAGAAAGAAATGAGAAATCTGTGGGTTTTAATCTCTATGAACAACTGATAATTGCTGGCCATTTTAACACAAATAATACACAAATGCTTATTTTCCAAAGCAATCTGTGTTTCAAAAATCACAGAAAGCCAGGAGTGTGTGTGAGGAACATGAGCTGTGTGCATGGGCAGCACAACAAAACTTCCCTCTCACAGGGAATAATTAAGTTGGAAGTCAGTGCATTCACAATAAGCTAGCCATGTTCAGTTTCTTCATTATCATTTTAATTAGCAAATATTAATGTAATCTGCAAATACAAGAGGGAAAACAATTAAAATTACCAAGTTTAAGGAGTCCTTCATGACCTAAGCTAAACTGAGACAAATGTCTTACTAATCGATACCCGTCACCAACTTTCAGGACATTCATTTCCATTTACCGTTAGAACTTCCAAGCGTGTTATCAAATTTAAGAACGAATTAAGGGCTCTCACAAGCTACTTCTAACCTCTGATGAAGGCAATGGTGGATAAAAATGGATTAGCATGCTCCTCTCCTCTCCAGTTATCAGTTCAGACTGATAGTGATCAAGTGACCGTGGCAGCTCTGCCTCATTCAGATTCCACAGCAGCCACCGTGGCAATCACCCAGGGACATGCAGAACACACTGTCCTCTCATTTCTAGAGGCATGAAGATGCTGGAAGAAGCCTTAGTCCTTTTGAACTCAACAGCACCTCCCATTCCTTTTTCACTGGGACTACAATTGACACCCAGACAGTTTTCCTTTCTGGGAAAGGACAAGGTGTTTGTCCTTCTTCTTTATAGATAATGTATTTTGGCCTCCCATATACTCAGTGCTGCTTCTTACATGGACAACTAAAAGCTACAGAAGTTTAAAAGAAGATGCCTCCTAAAAATGATACCTCTGTCTCATTCTGATTTTCATATTTAACCCATTAATATAGAATAATGACTAATTTGCCTGATACACCTACAGGACTAAACATCATGAAGAGGTAAAGTATTTTCATTCTCTATAAAAGCTGTTGTGTGAGTGAATTTCATTCATTAATAACTGCAATTTTATAAAGAAAAATAAATAGCAGTAGGTAGAAGTCTGATAGTATTTCTCAGACAGTTTAAAGCAGGAGTCCCTATAAAACCTGATTTCATCACACAATTTTTTTTTTATACACAGAACAAGTATTTTGCAAAGCAGATACATTTTAAAGTACAGAATGGAAATAGATACCTGGCTTTGAAATAGCTACCATGTGTTATGCAATAGTTGCAGAAAAATCCAGTAAATCTTTATCTTTATACATTTTCTACACTCACATAAGTTCATTTCCCAAATCCTTCCCTTTTCCTCTTCCATGCCCATATAAACACAAATAAACTACTCCTTCCTTGGGAATCTCAGGCAAACTTAAACACTTTTAGGACTTTATTACAAAAAACACAAGAAAAGCTCCTTTTGAGTTATATGGATTGAAATTGAAATTAATCTGAAAAATGTTTTTGCTTGTTTAAATATCAGTTTTCACTGCAATCAAGTGTGACTTTGAGGCCAACTCACTGCTCTCCCCACTGCAGACATGACAGAAATTTTTAAAAATTTCATTTAAGTGGTAGCACACTTCTAAAATAACCACTCTGCTCAGAAACACTGCTGGCTTCAGCTTTCACACTGGGCAGGTTGATAGAAAAGCATTATAGGGGATCAGAGAAACAGAAATCTACTGGTCCATTCTGCTGTGCTCTTGATGCCAGCTCTTACCTCTTGTGTTTTCACATTTATATATCCATAATGAGTTCTCAGAGGATGCCTCTGGCCATTAGAAAATGGGATCCACTTGACACTGGTTTGTCCAAAGCAGTTTAGGATCAAAGGGAAAGTTACTTCATTTGTGAGACGGACGATGATCAGGCAGAGGAATGCTGCAACGAAACTCACAGCAACAATGGACTTCCTCTGTAATGAAAAGAAGAAGGGAAATAAATTATTAAAATTAAGAGTCAGTTTTAATAAAAAAATACACATCTTCTATTGTAGGATGAAGGAAAAACACTTGAGAAAGCTTTATGTGAAATTATTCCTCTGGTAGTCACCTTGCTGCAGGAGCACAAGGAGACAGATGACTGGACCATTTTATTTCAATAAATTTGCATTTCAGAGGTTTTGAAAGTTTCTTTTAGAACTGCTTGGAAATGAGTTCATTTTGCTCACCAAAAAAAGAGGTGTTTTTTTTTTTTTTTTTAAGTTTAAAAAACATCCCTCAACTTGAAATTTAATTTGCATTTGGAATTAAGATTTCATATAAACATCCACACCAAAGTCTCCATTCCAAACCATCAGTGCTCTAGACATGACAAATACACAAAGGGAAAATGCCACCTACAGCAGCACCCCACAAAGTTTATTGGGTAGACTACTGATGGTACTTATTGTGCATTAATTTTAAACCATTCCACGCAACAGAACTCATACTCTAACTTTAAATATTTTAGAAAAACAGTTGGTGAAGTCAGCATCACATTCTGCCTTATTCCAGGTTTATGAATTTACAGAGTGAGGCATTATTATCTCGGATAGGATGAGCTCCATTGTTAATAATGTAACCCATCCATTTGGTTGGACTGGTGAATGTAACCACAGAAACATCACAACTTGTTCCTTGGGTAACTCCCCAGTCTCCAGGAAAAGAACTTGTAAGAAATAGGATGTTCTCCCAATTTTTAGTTATTTTTTAAAATACTGTGGTCAATTACTTCTAGACAAATTACTTAAGGACAAAACATGTTAGCTGGCATGTGTAAAGATTCTAGATATGATACTCCATGAAAAAGATCATTTTTTCATTTTCCCTGAGGGAATGAAACAATTTTCATTTACAGGTGTTTCTACTGTACTTTAATTACATTCCAGATTTACCTAATTTGCCACGGTTTAATTACCCTACTGAATGCAATTCTATCCCTCTATACAGTAAAATATACAGAAAATAGAGAGGGAAATAATTATTTGCATAAGGGCCTACATAAGTGTATAATAACACTCAGTGCTGGATGACAGAATCTGGTCACCCCAATTCCCACCTACAAATACCACCGACAAAGCAACTCAGTGCACATTTAAGACCACTTTTTTGCATGACAGCAATAAGATCACACGTGCTGGAATGGTGATGGAGGGGTGAAAGGCCAACTCTGATTGAAACAACGTAAGATGAATGTGTTCTTTGCCTGGAGGTTCATTTTACAGTCTGCAGATGCTAAAATTCAAAATGCTGTGCAGAGGAAACAACGATATTTACACAGAGGTCATGCTGGGACAGACAAAGTTTCACTGAACATCAGCACACAAGACCTGTGCCCACCCACAAGGACTGTAGGCACTGCTGCCATGCTTTGGTTCTGTTTCTGGACACAGACAACAGAGAAGAATTATAGAATCAACTGGGTTGGAAAAGACCTCTGAAATCATCAAGTCCAACCCTTGATCCAGTCTCGATTCCCAGCCCGTGGCACTGATGCCACATCCAGTCTCATTTTAAAAACCTCCAGGGACGGAGAATCCACGCCCTCCCTGGGCAGCCCATTCCAATATCTGATCACTCCCTCTGTAAAAAAATTTCTTCCCATTATCCAACCTAAACCTCCCCTGACACAGCTTGACACCAAGCCCTCTTGCCCTACTGCTGGTTCCTGGAGAAGAGACCAACTCCCTCCTGTCAGGGAGTTGTGGAGAGTGCTGAGGTCTCCCCTGAGCCTCCTCTTCTTCTCCAGGCTAAACAATTCCAGCTCCTCCAGCCTCCCCTCACAGCACTTGTGCTCCAGTCCCTTCCCCAGCCTCGTTGCTCTTCTCTCGACTCACTCCAGCAACTCTTTCCTGAACTGAGGGGCCCAAATCTGAACACAATACTCAAGGTGTGGCCTCACCAGCGCTGAGCACAGGGCAAGAATCACCTCCCTGCTCCTGCTGCCACACTGTTCCTGATCCAGGCCAGGATGCCATTGGCCTTCTTGCCCACCTGGGCACACTCCTGGCTCATGTTCAGGATGACAAAACACCCAGCGAATTTGAAGGGATGTTACTGTATTCTCCCACACAAGAGTTAACAAAACAGGCCATTCCAGGGGGTCAATTGCACAGCTCTGTGTTTGGATGTATTGGGAGGCTACAATTTATAAGATAAAAGCAATGAGAGACCGGGATGAAAAACTTGGGTGAACGAGGTCACTGCGAGGAGAAAAGGAAGAGGAGGGTGAAGAAGTATTGTGGCAACGTGATTCAGTGAGGCATCTCAGCCAACTAATGGCTGTGCAATGTAAAATTAAACCCAGCAAATCTTCAGAGGGCAGCGCAGCAGCCACAGCCCAATTGCAGCTTCCAGAATTCATGGAAGCCCCTGCACTTTTCATCATCTGCATTATAACAGATTTACATTAAATTGCAATAAACTGGCTGGGGAGCACTTCTGTGTCACTTCTTTTTGTACCAGATGGAGTCAGAAGCATTTAGCTATATATCAGAGCCTTGTAAGTGCTAAGAGCAGCCAAGATGTGCAGCACAAGTGATAATCATAAAGCAATGAGAAGAAGCAGGGATTAGTCATATTATTTATTGCAAATCAGAATTAAAATATTGCAAATATTTAAAGGGGGATCTAGAGTCTCATACCGCTACATGAGTATGTTTCAATCAAAACATCCCCAGCAGGAAGCAGGATTACTGCCCTGTATGATGCTACTACCTCATTTCCACACATCCCATCTTCCTGGTTTATTGAACACCACCTTTCACTTCCTTTATTTTGTGCAGATCTGTTCTGAACTTGAAAAACACTGCAATCATCTTTATGTGCTTCTCAGAGGGAGCTGTTCTAAATAGCCTTTGCCCTGAGAAGAATTCAGATTGTGTAGCTAGATTTCTTGGCCTTCATGAGGATGCCACTTTAAATACCCTGTACTACCAGATGAATGAAAAAACCATGGCCTTCTTTATTTTGTTTTGTTTTGTTTTTTTGTTTGGGGTTTTTCTACATAAGAAAATACTGTTTGAAAAGGCAAACAGTAAAGATTTTTCATTGTGTGTTGCTCAGGCAGAAAGAATCTGCTCTAATGAGAACATTCCAGTGAGAGAAACGAATTTTTACAACAGAAAGGAATTTCGGCATCTGTTAAAATTGTTTTGGAGAAAAAAAAAATCTTGCCATATGCAAACACAATGATTACTTATCAACTTGTAAAAAGGAAGTTTGTGTTAAGTATTGAGTTCCCCTATAATTTTTGTTGAAGGCATGAGTTCCAACAACATGCATTCTCTGTGGGAAAGATTACTGCAAATTGGTATTTCGGTGGCTTTAAAAATTTCACTGTAAAAATATTGAAAAACACCAAAGCACATACTTTTCGTAATTTTAGCCCTCCTTAAGCATCAAGTAGGGCATTCTGCTCAGTAGCCAAGAGGCACTTCTAAAAGTAATTTGTTTCCCTTAAGTTCCTCTCTCCTTTATCCCCTCATTAAAAAAAATATATATATATATATACAAATTAACAAACAAAAAAAACAACACACAAACCCAAATCCAGGTGCTGTTTGTCATTAAGTGCTTCTTATAAACTTTTCTGTTCTGCAGGTAAATGGATTTTTTTTATTGGTCCTCTGATAAAACCTACAATTTAGCATTTGAGATTCCAGGAATTCTACATGACATCAGGATGTGACAAAGAAGTCTGAAGCTGTGAATAACAGCGATGAATAACAAACTGTAATTTGTCTCAAAATTTGTCTGCATCAACACTTTAAATACTTACACATTGTACCATTTGGGAGAGCTAAACCAACACTCATTAGCAAGTCTGCACAGAAACAAGTCTTATTCCTTCTTAATTTTCAGTTCTCATGAATGCAAACAGTCTCTTAACAAAAGAACTGTTTCTCTACCATGGAAATATATAAAGCTCAATCAATCTTTATATTTTTCCAGCTAATTTAATGTAGATATTTTGATATTGACAACATTTACATAAAAAATACATATTCAGTGAGGAGAACACAATAAGACATATGTTAAAGAGTTTCTTAGCTGGGTGACTTGCATGGTATATTAGCTTTTGCAACATTTTATTTCAATCACTATAGTACACGACAAGCCTAGATGACAGCAGCGAGAAAAAAAATCACCATTTTTATGAATACAGGATCCTACAGCAGAAGAGTGAAGGAGTTGTGTTAATTAGACTAGGTACTAGCTCATTCATGGTTTAAAAAAAAAAAAAAAAAAGAAAAAAAATAAGGTAAATAAGGTGGTAGAAGTGGATACAAGATCAGAACATATGTATTGCAATACCTGAGACCTCACTGGGCCAAAAGCACACACTGGAACCAAACAGTTGTTTCTTTTAACTCTTTTTACTCAATGTCCACAATAACATCATCTCAGTTTTGGTTTCAGTTATTTGTCAGACACCAAGCTCACGCTGTCTGGTATGTATATTAAAATCAATAAGCAGTGAGCATGATTCACGCTTCTAAGGCTTCAATTTATATCTCTGTTGTTAAAATAAGGATTGAAATAAACCCAGGAAGTTTCATATTACTATGGTGGTAAGGATTTAATTAAAAATTACATTTAATTAAAAATAAAACAATAACAGTACTTTTATGGGTATAAATATATATATTTGGCAACATGGTCCCTAATACTATTTATAACCCTCATATCATCCAGTTTTGGCTATTTACCAGTGCCAGGGTGATTCATTAGCTTCAGTTTGGCAGGAACTTGACAGTTTGAACAAGTTTTAGTCATTTTTCTTTCATAATCTGTTAAGGAGTGTGAGATGACAAGATCATTTTTTACAGTTCAATAATGCCTGATGGAATAATACGATACAAACATTTTTCTGGTGTTGTATACAAGATGTCTAGGAGGGAGGGAGGAAGGAAATATTCCCAGCATAAGATAATTTCTTAAGCTGTAAATTTTACTCAGATCTGTACTAAGCATCTTTATTCCACTTTCTAGCCCAACACAACATTCCCTGCCACTTGAAATGTATTATATGGCAGACACTATCAAACCACTTTACAAGCAGGAACAAATCCCCATCCTAGTGAGTTTAACAGTAAAAACCCATTTCACAGATGCATAAACTGAGGCTGAAAGCAACTTCCCTAAGATCACAAAGAACTCAACAGAAGCTACTCCTAACCTTTTATTCTAGAACTATGGTTTTTTTCACAGGTTTATTGTTCCTATTACAGCTGCCTGAATTTGTTACATCACAGAGTTGAATATGATATTATGGAAGATTCCAGTAAAGAACCCTTGGAACCAGGGAAAGTTCCATGCCTCAAACAGTAATTGCAAATGAACCTTTTATTTTTTATTTTTTTTTTTTTTAGAAATTGATTTTTTTTTTTTCAGTATTCTTTCTTTCTGTTATTTTTATAGATACGTGGCAACACCGTGCTTGGAAGGACAAATCAAAGGTAAAGACTTACAGGAGGGCTCTGCATCTCTTAGATGACACAATATGCAGTAATATTGTATTATTTTCACAATACCTACCCTTTATGAGCACACTGAATAACTCAATCACTCTTCTAATATCTCAGCACATTATACTACTTTTATTATAGGGCTGATGCAGGGTTTCAGGGTTTTACTCAATATAATACCAATTGAAAACAGTAATGGCTACACTTACTGAATTTGTTTCATTTTGTAGACCACTATATGTAAAAAATAGTTTTATTTAATTTTTTCTTTTATAGTCTTGATCATCCCCTTCAAATGCTGCTTTCTATTACAACAGAGCATAAAATGAAATTCTTTCAGCACTCCAGTTCAGCGTACCTTACTGATTTCACAGGTATTGGAAATAAATATGCCTTCCAGCTATTTCTTTTGTCCTGAAACTCCCTTTAACAGGGCTCCTGGAGGGATACTGAGGCAGGGGTCCTAGAAGTTTTCAAAGAGGAAGTAAGACTATAGAGCAAAGATCCTTCTAGAAACAGCCATGTGTCGAACATCGTTTGCATAAAATCGGTAGTTGGAGATTTACTTTCTTCTCACCCAGAAGTAAAAGTTAACCCAAGCATGTTCAAAGGCTCCACAGGAGATGGCTGCCAGTGTTTCTGTCTCAGGAGGAGAGAACAAAGCAGGTGGGGGTTATATCAGAAGTAAGATCTGGTTTGGGTTCAAAAACCAGTAAAATTAAGATTAAAGCAATTTTTTTTTTTTTCTGGAAAAGGACATCTTTGCTAAACTGGAATATAAGCAGACAGGAAGCTGAGAAGTAAGAACAAAAATAAAGTTCAGTGATGATGAAGGAGAGTAATGCAGCATACCTAAAAATAGATAGAAGGGATACAATGAAAGAAACATGAGGTTTTATCCTGAAAAGTGCTTCTTCTAAGAATGTCTCCTGAATCAGGACTGCGTTTGAGGACTACTATGTTTGAGCAGGCATGAATAGAAGACACATTACTTCTTGTATGCCTTCTCTGCAGGAGCTCTGGCCTTTTTTTATAGCTAAGGCAGCTGAAGGGCTCTCAAGAACACAGCTCGTTGTACTTCTTTTATTGCTGCCATTTGCGGAAAACTTATTACATAACTCAGTTTTCACCACGATTCACAGTGCAGTGGTGGTGGGTCTACATTCACAGCAGCTCAAGATAGAGTTTTGCACTGCAAAAGAAAACTTATTCGAACATGCCTTTCATTAAAGCCAAAAATCTGCAGAGTGTGCTCAGGCTTACTGGGGTAAGAGCAGAGCAATGAACAAAACCAGGAATCAGCAGAGTGGTGTCCAAGTAACTGCTGTAGCAGCATCAATCTGCATTAAAAGCCTTATATAGGAGATAATCCTCCTGTATGTAAACTATTATTAGTCTCAGGTAACTGCATGGCTTTATTACATGGAGCATTCTCATCAGAAATAGCACACATATTTAGGTAATAATACGAAATTATGCAAGATGAAGTTTCCAAGTTTCAGGGAGTAACTGCTGAAGTATTTTGAAGGCCTCCCATATGCTATTATGCATAAGAAGTTACTACATTTGAAAAGCCCCAGTGATTCTGAGCCCTTCAAACTGCAAAGCCTTGCCAGATTTCAGGAATTATTCTGCATCACTATTCTCTCTTGCCCTAAACTCGAAGCCTGATAAGAAGGAGCATTTATTTGGCTGGAGATATTCTTATCCCTTCAGTCTTTCCAATGCTTTGAGTTCTCCATCTCCTATACAGTGACTGTTTCTGCAGTTCATTTCATGCCCACTCAAAGCTGAATTTGTATGTGCTTCAGCCAGTCTACTCCTGGCCCAGGGTTCCCCATACAAACAGCCTCTACTCAACAAGGCACAAACACATCAGCAGCACAGCTCCAACCATCACAAACCACGGAGTCACAGCACCACCAGGGCAACCTAAGCATGCCTTTGGCCAGTCTGCTACTTCATTTTATACTGCAGCTGAAGGCTGTCCAGTAATTTAAGAGATCCCCATGGCAGAAAGGCACACTTTAAATAAGTTTGCTGATTTTTCGTTCTGTAAGATCTGTTAAGAATATTTAATCTAGAACTGCAGTTACTGATTCACTGATGTCCTTCACAAACAGGGTGAACTTCATCAGAGCAGCTGTAGATGCATATTATATAAACACTGCTGTAGTCTCTGCGTGATAAAGTAGTATTAAAAAGGCAAAAAAAAAGCTCTCAAATTGTGATTTTTTTTTTCTGGTGCTGGATTATTGCCCAGCTCTTCTTATCAATACCTTGGCAAGCTTTCAGACACACACACAGGCTGACGAACGCCCCCCTATAATAGAACTGCTGGTACAAGAATTTGTGATCTTTCAACCTGGCAGTTGGTTGTTACTACTTATTGAAGTGGTACCTGATTGTAGCTATTTTTCACCTGCTGAGAAAAAGTTCAAAGGGAAAAAGCCACCCTTATGTGAGTATTAACTCTTATCCTGCCAGGTAGGGCTCACTTAGATGATCTCTCCCTCTCTCTCTCTCTCTCAATCCTGTATAGAAACGGGTAATGATTCTTGATTGGCAACATCCTAAGACTGAATCCCTAATTGAGGTGGTTTCACAAGCATTCTGGTAAACACTCTATAGCTGCCAACGTTTTCGTGAAAAATTCCTTTCAAAAAGTTGATTCTTTCAACCAGAAATAGGTTTAAAAATGCATAAACCAGTAGAAAAGCTACAACAAAAGAAGCTCCACAAATGCATCAAGATTCTTGGAAGGCAATAAAATACCAGCAGATCTCTGGTCTGCAGATCATCATAGTTTAAAAAAGATGTAATTATTAAAAGCCTATTGCATTTCTTTGCTATTTCACATGAAATACCAGAAATACTCAATTTCTTGTTTCAAAAGCTCACAGGAAAGAGGATGTGACAGCTTCAAAAGAAAAAGGGAGATAAATTCAATTTCTGTTCGTGGTAGTAAAGCCATTAATGGGCTTGGTACACAACAGGAGGAATGGATGTTAATCACACAACTGTATGTTTAGTAAATACTACACTGGGATGCAACCTCTGGAAGTACTAACTTCCAGATAAGAAAGAAAATAATAATCAGACAAATAAAATTAAACACATGACAGCAGCCTAAGGGCAGGAGAAATGAAAGTAAATAAAATGTTATAACAATCCCACATTCTCCAGCTGCACATCTTTGAAGAAAATGCCTTTTGCTGGAAACCTTCACTTGCCTGCAGCTCCCTTCTGCCTGCAGGGGAAAGTTTATGCCACAGAGCAAAAACTGCATAACCAGAAATTCACACAGATGAAATGTAATTGCCTACCACCATCTGGACAAGCCCAAACTTTCTGCATTGAGTTATCCTCTCTCAAGGTCCCTCACTGCCATGCTGGACTTGGAGTCAACAAAAGCTGACCTCATGCCTCAGTTTCCTTCTAAAGGCCATTCAACACTGCAAGGCTAAAGAGATCTTGGCCAGCCTGTTACTTGGCAGGAATCTTGCTCTGGCCCTTCACACCAGCTTCATCTCACCCTATTCTCTGGGAGGACTGCACTTTTGGAAAGCTGCTCTGGATGCTCTCTGCCAGTGCATGCAGCTCACCTGCTGTTTACAAGCACAGAAAGAAAAACAGAAGCAGGTGGTCACTACTGATCTGAGTCTTGTGTTAGGCACCCTCAGACAACCAGTGCACCACAAAACAGTGCAGATCGATGCCTTTTATTCCAGTGGCAGGGATGCAAACACTGTTTGGTGTGGGGAGCCTCTTTCAAGGTCTGGCTGAACGGCTGGCTTTGCTATTCAATATAAAAAGATACAATTGATACAGATCTCCTTCACGGTCACCAGGCAAAGGTCCAAGTTCAGAAAGACAAGTTTTTACAAACTGGTCTTCCTACACAAAAAGGAGGGCCACAGTGAATTGGAAATAAGCTGTTCTTAAGCAGAGATGATGCACTTCAGCCAGGCTGCAGAAGGTCTTTTGTGGTTTCTTTCTTTTCTTTTTTTTTTTACTTTTAAACTTGACCAAGAGACTCTCCAACACAGCTGTAGGAATGCTGTCCTGGGTTGGCAGGAGACAAGAGCAGCCTTCATGGAAGGCCTTTCACAAAAAAGCAAGTAAATCTGGGCTCTAAATTGTTTTGGCAATTTGTCTGTTTTCCATCAGACACGGAAATCTCCCTGTTCACTTCGGATAAACTTGTTCTAGCCTACTTCATCCATACATGGCTGCCACACACGTCATCAGGAAAGCAAAATGTATTCTTCAATGCCTCCAAGCATTGTCTGCTTCTGGCACACTGAGTAACATTTCAATGGGCTTAATCATTTATAGCTGATAAAAAGCAAGACCTAATTACAGAGAAGTCTAGGCTGAGACCAGCTATTTTGTAACAGGAATTTTACATTTTCTGCCATATAGCTGGGAGCCTGCTACTTTTAATGTGGGGGAAAAAAAAACACTTTCCCAGTTTAATTCTTGTTTCTTTCTGTATGCTGTTTTCTTTAGTGGAAGCTTCGAAATAAGGAGCTTTGGGGAAGGAAAAAAAAAAAAGAGGACACCAGCATGGCAGCGTCATCTCTGAAGAGATCTTCAAAGCCAAGATTTAGATGTAGAGTTTAAACTATTTCTGTGGCTTACAACTCTTCTTTGAGCAGGTGGAGGCATGTGAAGGATGTGGGATTTGCTGGGATGGTCGTATCCAGGGTTCATTCTTCCTAACAAGGCCACCTTCCAGTGCAAGAGCAATACGCCATCAGTAGGACAGACACTGAACAGGGTGGGGAATTGGGGGTGTGTTTGGATGAGGGCACACAGAACCCAGCAAGCCACTCTTGTTGTAAACATTAACAGCCAGATTATTATCACAGCACTACAAAACAGAGCTTTCCATCCAGGATGCAGATCAACAGCAGTGCGTGCTCATAGCAGCACATCCAACTCTTTTATGATCCCAATGAAAAATACAAAGCAGGCATACATTTTAAATCTTATTTGTAGCAGGGGCTGCACAAATTGCCTGGACATTTTTGGCAGAGACTTTTCTTTCAAGTACTGGCATGATCTGACCCCGCTTTGCTCATGTCTGCTCATACAATCGCAGGACAGTGTTGCAAACCAGCAGGAACTTAAATGAAATTTCTTGCCCGTTCAATACAATTGTATTGCTTCTACATGTAGGAGTCTGCTCATTATTCCTCCTTGGATAACATGGGCAAGAGGTTATCAGAAGTTGCCACAGGGGAGGCTCTCCAGATAGCAAAGAATATGCAGCGTTATAGTTACAAAACATAATGACTGCTCACACACTGCTCAAGCAGCTGATGACATATCCCTCAGTTGACTAGGGAGCTCCTTAAATCAGGGCACTGAAACTCAATAAAAGCACTGATCAAGGCAGTGGCCTCAATTTAATTATGAGCTCTATTGATCAGGTCTTCTCTTTATAAAAAGAAGAAGAAAAAAAGAAAAAAAAAAAGAAGTGGGGCAGAGTAGGGGGAGGGATCCACAAAGCACTGAGCTCATGGAAAGGTCTGGTGGGAATCTGCAGAACAGACTTCTTGGCTGTTCTGACAAATCCATAGTGGAAAAACTTTGCCTTTTGTGCTGTCCTCTCTCTTCCAGGAATTAGGAAAATAATTTTCTCTGAACTAGTTTTCATCAGAAGGAAACAAAATACCATTTCATATTTACAATAAAATCCGTGATCTGAGAGCTATTTTGTGAATACATATGGTTGACTGGGATACCTGCAGTGGAGCAGCACCCAAAAGCCACAATCAGGAGTCAATTTCCATCTTGATAAAAGCTGTAAATTCTTTGGACTCATTATTTCTGCAGAGCATCTCAATAGGAGCTAGAGGAAATCATAAAAAATTGATAGTTTTCCAAAAGAAATTCTCCCAAGCAGTAAAGTTTAATCTCTCACTGATCTGTTATCCTGATAGAACAGTAGAGGGACAGTACCATATATATCCTACCCAAACACACATTCTATCATCATACCACGCTCCCCTCACGCTGGGTGAGCTAACTGAATTGAACTTGACCTTCAAAGCCCTTGGAATGCAACAAAATATCTCTGTTTTCTGACATTTATGGGTGGCTTTTCTGCATGGCTGCTTTTACTGCCTAGAAAATGATGGTGAAAGCTGTGTGTACAAACCTACTACAAACACTGACAAATCACATGAAAGGGAGACAGATTTATTCAGTGTAGATTACTCCAGAGCAAATCTAATCAAATCCAAGATTTACATTTTTAAAGTAGATCAAAAATTCATAGAGTTAGCATTTCAATACAACAGATATATATTACAGTTTTATTTTAATCTGCAAGTGTAATTGAACTGATTTGGATTTTCTGTGCTCTTATTTTTGCTTAAAAAAGCTTTATGTGCTTCATAATGAAAATGCATCATTGAACGGGCACATGCACAAGAAAATTCCAATGAAAAATTCACACAGAAGATTATCAACCTCTGCCTAATAAGGCTTAATGAAAACACATTTGGACATGAATCTATATTAAAAACTAAAAGTGAGAGATGTGCAAATGCAAATATATCCTATTTGTGGCTTTCTTAAACTCAAAAGAAACCACTCCTAGCCACTCTATCAGACATGATCCAGAAATGTGACACACTTGAGCACCTAGACCTGTTTCCCATCCTTTAGTCCATCAAATATAGAGAGATTGTCACATGTCAGAAATTATTCTAAACCCCTGTTTCCCTTCATACACATTTTACTGTTTTGCATGCAAGAAACAAACAAAAGTAGCATAAAAGCCCGAAACATTCAAATTGGGATTAATTTTTTTTTTTTGTTTAAGACATAACAAAGACATAATGTCCTGTCCAGGCACTTAGTTCTATGCCAGCATATCCAGCTACCTTCATCAAACAAAACCAACTGTGGAATTCTGGTCCTCCTTCATATGAAGATATCTCTAATTGATTTAAAGGAGAGCAAGAGAAAGCCAGAAGCACAATTAAATTTGAACAGGAACAGTAAGAAAAATATAAATATAGGGTTTTTTTTTAATATTATCCCTTCCCAGGGCCTTTGTGTATCAGTTCCTCTATTTGCAAAAACTCAGGATCCCTCAACTTTTACTTGAGCCAACCTGGCATCACCAAACTCAGCTCATTACTGCTCTTGTTGATGTCTGTGGGAGCAAATAGTGCATCTTTGTACCTGACAGCCATAAAAAAACTTCCTTAGGTGCCGGATGTGCAAGTCTTGACCTGGATATGAAAGCCAAATTCTCATCTTTGGTTTTGCTGCTGGTGCAGGGAAGATGCCAGAGACAGCACTGACATTAAATAATGCACCCCAAGACCCTTTAGAAGGACCAGGCAAAGCTGAGTTTTCCTAAAATTCATTTAGAACTGGAATCATACTCAGTTATTCCTAAAAACAGATCCTAGACACTCCAATATTTATGATATTCAAAAAGTGAGTATAATGGATGTGGGAATGTTACTCTTATTTTTTCATCTGTTACAGGTATTTTCCACTATTTTTCTCAAAGGTTTTCATTTTTAGGTAGTAGTTAACAGTTTTTATCTCTACCTCTACGCCAGTGCTGCTTAAACAGCAGTTACAGGAATCTGCACAGGACAGAGCACCCCACTGTCCTGTGCCCACATGTTACCAACCATCTTTTTTGAGCTCACATTCTGTCAGAATATTTGGCTCTGCAGTAGTTTGTACAGTCATTAAAAGTTATGAGAGTTTAGGATCTGTTCCAGCCACCATGAGTCATAAAAACTATCCCAGTGCTCCAAAGAAAAGCAGCGTAAGATTTTCTCAGTGAACCTCGAAGTCTTTCAGCCATAAATCTCAACAAATAATGCTGTTTGTTTAAATTAACACCACTATACAGATTAATGAGACAAGTTGTCCTCCAGTCAGGGGAGGAACACAAAGATGCATCCTAACTTATTTGATTTCCAGGTTTATTCATTTTAACTGTTATATAATGTGACATTCACACATTACCGAAGAAGTTAAAAGAACAAAATGCACATCACTAGTCAGCTGATCGTTTATCACTCGATTTTAGATGCCAAAATTAATGATGCCCTTCCTTTTTCATTAGACTTTTTTTGTAGTTTTCTCATTAAATCAAAAACGGAGTATGTGAGCAATCAGAATATTTATCTGCAATTTCCTTGCTTCTGCACATGTAACTAATCCCACAGTGCTGGAAAAGAGATTTAATTGGTTTAAACCTTAGGTCTGTTGGGGCTCCCACAACTTTATGGCTAGAAAATCCAGCTTCAGATGTTAATGTTCCAAGACATTAAATCCTCATTTTAAAAATTTCTCATTCTCAGTTACTCAGTATTCACCACAAATGTCACTGGTCAAGTTTCAGCTGGTCTTACTGCATTTCCTTTTGTCTGAATATTATTACCTCATTGAGTACCACAACATCTAATTTTACACCCTCTGACCATTTTTAGATACTCTAATCCTCCAAAAAGTCACACAGTACTCCCTATTTTGCCATGCTGGATAGTGCCTGTACTTCAGCAACTTCTTACTACTGAACAATACTGTTTTCAAATTCTCCTCTGCTATTCACCTTTTCATACACATATTTTTACTTAGAAAGTATTAATCTGAATGAAAGGTTGCTAGATTAGAGGCAGCTTTCCAAACAGACTGGATTTAATGTATCTAATTGGTCCTAGCCTTTCTCAGAAGTTGACTTTTGATGTATATTCTCTAAACCTGGTTTAGCAAGCAAACTGAACCAAATTCTTCTTCCATCTTCCAATAAGCAGGTCCTGCATTGTCCTGATACCTGAGCTTCTCAACCTCCGCTCTTCTGCTTGCAGGTCACCTTCCCTGACCGCAGGTATTAAATTCATTCTTTCAAATGAGATCTCACTAGTGTGCATCTATCAGCTATAAAACTTCCCTGAATTAAGATATTTCATAGTTCCATTTTATTTAAGCTCCCTACCCTTTTTTGAGTGATTAGCATACTCACAATGATTCCTGTCATTTGCCTCCACCTGATGAGCTGCCAGTATATTAAGCACATGGCTGTTTGATCCTTTGTTTTTTCTAGGACTTGTCCAATTGTGGGGGTTTTGGGGGGTTTTTTTGTGTGTTTTTTATGTTGCAGAACATAGAGTCTTCTGTTACTCTGGTTTTGATATCAGCTGTAGGAGACAACTCCCAGAAAGCTTTTGCAAAACAACTTTCAGAAATACTCAGGTCTCAGTAATGCCAGGCAGGACAGAAGAGCTGCAGCAGCTGGAATAAGAGGAGCTGTTGGGCTTAGGAAAAGCACTCTCCCCTTTCTGACAGAGAAGCACAGAAATGGGTCTTGAAAACAGCATCTCAATCTATTTTTAAGTCTTTAGATACTACTTCAAAAACAGTTGGCAATGGGCAGCCTTAACTCAAGTGCTTAGGAAGTATCTCAAGGAAACACATTGTGCACAGGCTGTACCACGACAGAAAACCTGCCACAGTCTGGTCACTTTATATTGGAATATTCACTGTGTTTTTAAACAGAGTTAAGAGAAATTTTGAGACTAAATGATTCAGCCTCTCAAATTTTGACCATGATTGTACCAAGCAGGTCATATGTTGTCTACTGAAGGGTAAAAGTGTACGAACATTAGAGGGTGAAGTAAACTATTAGGGTTACAAACATTTTATTTCACTCTTCTGCCTTTTTCCACTAGAACTGTCATCTCCTAAAAGCCTCATATTGTCACCTCGAAGAGACAGCAGCCGACACATCCCTTCAAAGTGAAAGGAAAAAGAGATTTTCTGATATCATAAAACTAGGGATGATAAAATCAGTTTAAATAACAATAAGTACAGAGAGATATTTGCTGCTCATCTTTCAGTTCTGTCTCTTCTTGTTGCCATTGGATGCACACAGAAATGGAGAATTAATGCACCCAAAGTGTCACCCTTTGGTGATCCAAAGAATACTGAAATTTATAAGGAAAGCTCTGCACTGGTTTAAGTTCTCTGAGTTTTCTCTGTCCTCCCTGACCACAGGGTGGATTGCCTATGTGATGTTTATACAGAGAAAAATCATAGATAAGTTACTGGACTATTTTACTGCACAGAGACCTAGGAGGAAGCACAATCAGAGAGGTTTTGACCAATGAACTACGAGGCAAAAAAACCCCAAACCCAGAAATTAAACGAGCAGTTGTGGCACACAAGATCTCTTAGAGAATCAAGTCTGCACCATGAAGAAATTAAAGACCTTAAAAGACCTCCCCCTTTTCCACCTGCAGCAAAAGGAAGCCACAGCAGGCAGCACTGCTGACTCAGGGAAAATGTTGTTATTCTATTGTATAGGGGTAAATGGTTTGCTCAATAAGCTGAACTAAAAGCTCATTAAAAATGGCATCAGAGGGGAAAAAATGATACAATAATAGTCCACTAAGGCACAAATTCAAAATGCAAAGCAGTTCAAAATTTTTCAATTACTCCAACTGTCTAAGAATCAAACCAGGTAAGGTAATGCCATTACTAAAAAAGGAAAAATTTTATTTTTTTTTTAATTATTCTGTTGTCTAATAAAGCATGATTTAGGTTTAATTCACTTTATTCACTCCTCCTATGCAGCACATTACAACAGCACTGGAATGAGATTTTAAAAAATTACTATTTCATCAAAGGTTTTTAATGCCCATCTATGATTTAATTTGATCACCAAATTTGATCTATAATGATATTAATAGGTAGAAAAATCCATAGTAGAGTCCATTATTGTTGAACTTTATCATCTTTTTTGAAAGTACAATAGTAAAATTATCTATTAATTAGATTAATTTGAAGGAAGTGTAAATCATCCTGACCCATGATACTTGCTTGCAAAGCTATTGTGAGAGAATAATTAATAGGCAATAGTCCAGGAATATTATTCTGAGCAGATGTGAACCTTGAACTTCCAGTCACTGGACTTAAATTCTAACTAGGAATACATCATAGGGAAACTCCAACACCCTGGAGGGCTGCAAGAAGGGGGAGAAATAAAAAAAAAAATCAAAGTAGACTGCTGTTGCTATATATAGTCTGTATTAGTGCTTAACATGACCACAATTTAGAGGTGGATGTAGGTAAAAATTTCTTAATTTTAGAAGTTCAAGGTGAGAAGGACCGTGCCACTCAAAGAATGGAGTCTCATTTAAAGAACACATCTTACAAGTCATTTTATTTGTAACCTATTCTGCTGGAAAACTGTATGGCCTTGGGCAAATATTTAACCCTAAGAAGTAGCTAGCAGTAAATACACACATTGAGGAAGATTAATACAATACTTAAGCAGAGATGTGCTGTTTTTCCTCATCTTTCCATCATGTCAAATCAATTTCTGCAGATTCTGGATTAGATCTCTGCCAAACATACATCTGATGGTCCTAGGTTTAAAAATTTAACTGTAAGGTGTTTATGGCAGCAATAGCTTCCACTAAACAATGAATGGGAAGTAATCCAGATTAGAATCTTGTATCCACATGTACATTTTCAACAGATATTAGTCCCTGTGTTTTCTGATGGGCTATATTTCACACTGCACTATGTATTTAATAATTGTAGAATGTTCTTCATTGTGATGGATGGAGCTCTTACCTGTAAAACCGCTTTAGAATATTCTGAGAGGCTACAAAAATGTTCTGTTTCAAGCACTAAGGAGAGGGCAGAACTGTTTTCATGCACACACAGACTCCCAGGAACACCCTGTAAGTGTGGTGGGATGGATTGTGTGGCTCTGCCTCGATGTGATGATTCCTTCACTGTGTTTTTTACCATCTAAGCTTTTAACACAGACACTGTGCAGAACAAAAGCAGGTCATTGAGCCAAAACACCTAAACTCCTGCATCCCAAGACTTCAGGAAAGCTCAAACTGATTAGATGTATATTTATAATATCGTGACTAAACAAGGAAAGAGTGGAAAAAAGGGAAAGAATCTTCTTCCCATTCCTTGAACCCTTAGGTAAAGCCCTATATAGTACATACTGAGTAACAGAACATGATGAACACCACTGCTTTAAGCTGTAATTTTATGACATCTTATAGCCCCAAGCAAGAACACTGTTTCTTGGGGAAATTCTGTGTTTCTGGCAGACTATTTAGCAGATGTTAAATGTGCTGAATTCAAATGCAATATGTGCACCAGAGGGTCAGAGGAAGAAGGACCTCACAGTATGGCCCTTGACTGCCACTCAGAAGTATTTGGTGTGCCATTCAGTAAGGCCTGGAGTGCTTTCAGAGCAAAGTTGCAGGAATGAATTCCACCACTAACAGCACCTGTACTTCTGCTATCTCTCCGGGAAATCTAGTGAAGGGAAATTGATTTTCTTTTTTTGTTAGCGAGGCTATTAAGCATGAGGTACCAAGAGATGAATGGAGAGCAAGCCACATAAAGAGATAGAAGCATCTGAAAATGCCTTTTATTTGCTGCACAATTGCTTTTCTGAGAAGAAATACCTTCATGGGTGCAAGATCAGTGCCTGTCCAGATTCCACTGGCAACACACGCAGTGAGTCCAGGAGCCTGCCTGCATGCAGGAACCTGCAGGTGCAGTAAGCAGCCACTACAGAAACCTGCTCCTAGATTTGTCAAAAGACCTAGAAAATTTCTCCTGACTTCTGAGAGACATCTGAGCTCACTAGAGACCGTTCCAATAAAAGTCATATATTGCTGATAGCCCGCTTTGACTTTTCAGTATAAAGGAATTTGAAACTGGGGCTTGCAGATGAGGTTAAGAAACTCATTATCCATACCTCCTCCTTTCCATTCTTTTATTTTAAACTCATGCCCTCATTGCTCTTTATTTGATTTTTCCTCCTGCTTTGATCATCCAGAGCTGACCACACGGATTTGTTCCCTGGGTCATTTTTTCAACAGAAGCACGAGTGGTAGGAGAGCTGGAAACCAGACCTAAAAGGCACTGGATAGCAGCACACTGCTGCTGTAAAACAACTGGCCTAATTCTGATCTTGTATCTTTCTGATGCACTGTTTCATGGCTGATCTTTTATAGGTAGCGTGATAAAAATATTGTAGGCATAATGTTCCATTTTCTGGGAGTAGAACAGTTTGGCACGCAGTAATAAAGAGAACAAAGGAGGATACTCCCCATCCCCCAAAACACATGAACAGTTTACAATGCATTTATGGTCCTATGAGAGTGGAATGAATTCCTATAAGCAGAATTAATAGGATACCTTATTCTTTAACATCCGAAGGAGGCAGAAGTAAAAGAAAAATGAAACTTAAAGTGTCTTTTATTTCAAACAAAAGGAGGATATTTAAACAGGGGAGTCTCACGGGAAAGATTTCATATCACTACAAACAGTGCATTTGTCCAGAATATAACAGCAATGATAGCATTACTAATGGAAGCAAAGACACCCTCTCAGTTTTCGTGGGGACTGTAAATTAAAGAAACAAGCACCGGAGCTGAGATACCCATGTATGCCTGTGCATGTGAGTGCCCACACACACCACTCACCCTTTGCAAGTACTTAATCGTAATGTCAGATCAAAGATAGGGTACAGATGGATGATTTCTCATATGCATCTGGCTCTGGACGTTCTGTTTGTCATTGGGAGAGAGCACGAAGCAATATTACACTCATTAGTCCCTGGAGGTTTCTGCAGTTTATGATCAAACAGAGATGAGTTTTCCATCTTCCCGCTGCTGGTATATCGCTTAGCACTACAAGATGTTCCATGAATAATGGAAATAATGGAACTATGTCCTCTAAGACACCCTCCCCAGGCCAGAGACAGCATACACTGCAGTTGTTAACAAATTATATATGCATTGATTAACTGGCAGCTGCTGCCAAGCTCAGCTTCGTCTGCCTTTCCTTTGCCTGGGACCTTGTTTTGGATCCCACTCTTCTAAATGGTCACTAATGCACACAAAACTTTTAGGAGTGTAAGTGGCTCTGAGATGATCAGGAACAGCAGAAGTTATTTGGAGAACAGGAACAGGCACATAAGCACCATGGCTGCATAAACTTAAATAGCGACTGTTCTTCCAGTTAATTTCCTTGTGGTTTTGCACATCACAATTTAAAAATAAATGATAAGCAAACACAGACCAAACAACTTTTATAAAGTGTGGATTTTTTTTCTAGTTATCTACAAATGTGAGGACAAGAAAGAACATCATAGCTCTACCTGTTCTTCACAAGCATTTATTGACAAGTTTTCATTTCATAGGAACAGTAAGATGGGATCCACCTTTGAGTGCCAAATAATTTTTTGTAGCACTTGAATACAATGTAACAACAAAGGCCCTTGGGGAATTACTTAATAAAGTAGGCTGAAACACTCCAATTCCGGATCCTGCTGGCTTTAGTAAATTCTCTAGCAAATCCAGAACCGTGCAGGGATTCACAGTTGTAACTATAATGAGCAGCATGGCCAGCAAAACATTTTAAAGCAACTAAGATAGAATTTAATCTTTCCAAGCCAAAAAGGATTTTCCTTGAATTGTTGCCAAAAATGAGTGCGTGTTACACAATTCTAATTTCATCTGTTGGAAGCATATAAACATTAACTAGTTCACTGTTAGATGAAAAGCAAGATCTACAGGCAGTAAACATCTTTAATACAAGAACTCACTGCTGAAAATATGCTAACATTGGGGGTTTGGGGTGGCAGGATTTTTTGGTGATGGTTTTGCACAGAGGAGATTTGTGGGGTTTTTTTGTTACAACCTTAATGTGACTTATCTGCCTGCTCTCCCTTCTTTCTGCCCCCAGTAACTTAGGCGTGCACTCACAAATTTTGACACAACCGTAAGGAGTGCTCGGCTGGTCTCTTATTTCAGAGGTAGCTGAATTCCCAAGAGAAGGGCACAGCAGCACTCACAGTCGGGGTCAGACGGGCACAACTCGGCTATTCAACATTTCACTTGACATTTTGCAGCCCGGCCAGCGCGGCTCCAGGCTTGGCAGATCGTTTGGCATCTCGCACTGAAAGGGAGAGCAGGGGAGCAGGAGTGCACAGGGAGGATGAAGGGCACCCGAGATCACCACTCACAGAGAAAAATCTTGCTTCCTCAAGTATCAGAGATGTTGTAAAGAAACTCTAAAACTCTCTCAGTAGCTCGTCAGACGCGACCAGCTGGAGTCAGAAGAGCCCTGAGTGCCATTATATGTGAATACCCCAAATTTACTTTCAGAAGACGCAGCCAAACTGGAAAATGCAAATATTTGTCAAATCACGTAAGAAAACACAACCACACTGCACTGACAGAGCCTGATTTTCTCTTCATGTACACCAGCTCATACAATGTGCTACAAATTCACATCAATTGAACTATTCCTGCTTTTCATCACCATGAAAAGAATTGTTTATGATTAAGAAAAAACTTAAGTTTTTTAAATCCCATGAACTAAACGTGAGGCTGAAAAATGGGTTCCCCAGAGCTTTAGTAAGTCACTGATCTTTATTGGACTGTGGGGTTTTTTACATCGATGGCAGAACTTACAAACTGGTAAATAGACAAAACCATACTCTTAGACAATCATGCTATTTTGGCATCTCACTATAGATGAAGAGCAAAACACACTGCATGAGGTCTGGGGGCATGGAAAGCTTATACAAAAATCCAGAGATGAGGTGGAGGTGAACAAAAAAAAAAAAAAAAAAAAAAAAAAAAAAAAAAAAAAAGGAGAAAGAAAATAGTCCTGAAATTTGAGGATGTACAATGCATGTGGATAGAGCTACAGAGCTTCTATTCCCAGGGATGCGATTAAATACATGCTCAAGGCAGCAGTGTGATTACAAGGAATCGGTGCAACGAAATGTTCTGAGAATGGAAGCTGATCCAGTTCAAACAAGTGAGAAATGAAGATGCTACAATGTCGAATATTCAATTAACGAAAGAAAAACAGAGAAGATTCACTAGAGACAACTGTTCTGCATTCCCAGGCATTGGCGAGCTGGCCTGAGAAACACTTCTATTGTTAGGCTCAATTTAAAGAAAGGAAAAGAGAGAGGCATGCAAGAATATGATGTTGTTCAATTAACATTTTGGTTTAAGATTTTAACGACAGCCTCTTGAAAAAGTCCATTTAGGAAAAGCATCTGCTCCTGATTGGTCTTTGGGACGTTCCAGAAATGCTGTCTGATTATAGCTCATCCCATGAAGCTGGAAAAAGCTGTCTTGAAGGATTACAACCTACAGACTCACAGTTTGGATTTGTACAACTGCTGGAGGGCATCACTGAGTGAAAGCATTTTCTGAGGGTATCCTACAGAATGTGCATCTCAAGTGTTTCACAGCAAACCTGCCCTCCTGGACAGCAGTAAATCAAGCACCCAAGCATATTAGGAAGGAAAAGAGGAGAGTAATACATTATATAATTTTTCTCTATTTTGTCCTGTGAATACACTCTTCTGATAGTGTAGAGTGCAGAGGTCTGTTTGATAAAGCAATTTGATTGATAACAAATGTGCCATTCCTCTGAAGAATCCACATGAGTATCACAGATGGTGAGATAACTTGCTGTAATTTTCTCAGCAAAGAACAGTGAATCAGGCTTTCAGCCTACATAGCAGTCAATAATTCCCAGTAAAAATCACTAAAGGGGAATTTTTTTTTTTTTAAAGTAGAGAAAGAATTTTGCACTTGCACTTCTTTAAATTTTAATTATCCTGGCATCCATGCCTCTGCTGTGATGCTGGAACGTGTTGTACAATCAGCATGTTGAATATTTCTGCCCCGGTGATTCTGAGTGCACATGTAGGTTTAATGTCAGATTTTGACAGTGACAAAGAAGTGAAAATATGGGAAAGGAAAAGGAGAAAAAAACAGGCATAAATAATACTGAACTACAACTCACTTAACTGAGGTGCCTGGAATTCTATAGCACTGAGGGTCTGGTCAAGTAATCACTCAGTACTATCTTTACTTTATACTGTTCCAGCTGGGTAATGCAGTGTCCTTGTGTCCTGCTACTCAGAGCCTAACTAGATTAACTGGACTCAATCACATTTACAGTTGATTCGTGGGGTGAGGCATCTAAATCTACACATAAGTGAACTGTATTTCACTACACAGAAGGATTAGAGATATTTGAGGGGGGAATACCAAGTATAGCAATTCTATGATCCAAGCTACTCAACTGCAGTTATCCCATAATGTTTTGAAGAGTTTTTACCAAATGCAGTGACCCCAGAATGGACAAGCACAGAAAAGACCCACAGTTTGCAGGTGCACTGTGGGCTGTAAGAATATAGAGGAGTGGTCCATAATACCTAACTAGAAACAACAACAATAATGGGTGTACAAAACATGCACCACACTGGAGCTCAGAGAGCCTGCTACAAACTGAATAATTAAGCCTTCTCCTTTAAGAAGATTTTATTCCTATTTCTCTAATAAACAGCCCTTCCTTTTTCATCAATAATATCCAACGTAGAACAAAGTTATATCAAGACAACCTTCTATTTCCAGTGACTCTTCTGTCAACAGGTGAAATCACTGTTTAGCCACTGACTCAAGAATCAGTACACCTGGTTTCTAACATCTCCCTGGATTTGAGTACTTACTGTGGTGATGGAATGCTAAACCACCTTGGATAGCTCATCTGGGTTTGTTACTTGGAAGGTAAATAAGAAGAATAACTTGGTCCTTATCATAGAATCACAAAATCAATTGGGTTGGAACAGACCTCAAAGATTATCAAGTCCAACCCTTGATCCAACCCCACCATGGTTACCAGACCGTGGCACTGATGCCACATCCAGTCTCATCTGAACTCAAATGCTGTAATAACCTTGCTCCCATGAATCTTTCTGTTTTCCTGATTAGCACAGACCGTGGAGGGTGCCTGCCAGTATTTTTCTTGCAAGTGTATCCTCTACTGCCTCTTCACGTTTCCCACATGCTCCCTTTCCACACAGGACCCTGAAAGCACTTCCACTGGCAAAGCATTCTTGGAATATGCACAAAACTAGCTGCTTATCTGCAAACCTCCTTCCTCTGCCGTTGTGTCAGTGATCTCTGCAAAAACCCTGCTTTGATTCCAACTCACACCTCTCATTTCACTGGCATTTAGTTCCATTCTCAATGGCTTGCCTCTGGAGAGTTCTTTCCCTTGGGAAGAAATGCTGCAGCTTCATTGATCGGCCCGTGCTCTGTGTACAGCAATTTCACAGGAGTAGACTATATTGCTTGAACTCTGTGGCACGATTTCCATTGTTCTGCAACAGCTCTGAGGCTCTCAAAATGATCTCATCATCAACACAATTACCTGTTTAAAAGGCTAGGCTGCTCCCCGAGTGCTGGCATTCAGTAAAGCCCACCTGCACTGGATGGAACAGCATCCTTGTTTCAAGTCTAGATCGTATTTTGAGTCTTGAAAAACAAACAGTGATTTCAACTCAAATACAGAACCCCAACTAAACGACCAAGGCATCGTTTTAGCCCTTGCTACTTTTGATTTTAGCTGACAAAATGCCAGCTACATATTTTGCCCAGTAATACTACCTGGGAATTTGCTTCTATGTTGGCAAGTTCAAAATAGTTTCTAATATGACAAACTCCTGCATAGAATCCTATTCAAATTAGGATGGTTAGCTTTCTTGACTATTTACTATGCAAATCTCCCTTTCAATTTATGAACCAAACTTAAAAAAATGTGTTCTTTGTATAAGAAATTGTCAATCTATAATTTTAAAGTCCTTAAAGCTTCTATTCCCAGGAATGGGAATATCCCATCTTTCACAGAAGCCTGGCATTTCATTTCCTTCCTGCTTTCCTGCAGTTTTATTTCAAACACCTTTTTCATAACACTGTTCTTGAATTGTCTGTTTTTTCCCTTGTCACTTTAACAGTCTTCTGCAAAACACACATTTTTAAACTCCACCAGTATCCAGTCTCTCCTCAGCTTCTAGCAATGAAAAAAAACTTTATTTCTTAAACCTTTCTATAGACAAACTGTTTTGCTGTGAGCTGTCTAGAATTTGTCCCTTTGCTTTTCTGCCATTATAATTCTTCAGATAAAAAAGAATTCCTTCCCTTTCCAAATGAAAGCCATTAGTCCTTTCATAGCCATAGCACTTGCAAAACTGAATCTTCCAAGGCAGTTGCAGTCAGCTATAGCCTATAGGTAGATTCTTGGAAAGGTCAGATCTTCACTTTTAGCCCTTTCTGCTTATCTTTTTTGCTTTGTGGTACGTTGTGTTACAAGGGTTACACTCCAGTGCCAGGAAAGAAATATATTTAAGTTAGCATCCAAAATAACCAAACAGCAATAATAACTGTTTGCAAAGGAATGTTAAAGGACTCTCTTTCAACCAAGTTCACATTATCTAAACAAGCCACAAACAGTGGGCCAATCCCATTAATTATGTTTTTTCAGTTATAGCAAATTTCAACAATAGAAAACAAATCTAAATCCTAGCCACCAGTTTTATCCCTACAGATATAAAGAGGTTCTTAAGAAATGTAGTCATTAAAAAGTCAGAAACTGTGCTACCAAAGTCTGTGTGTGTGTGAGTAGGGAACACAGCCCATCATGCAAGCTCAGGCTTTTCCCAGGTCACTCGTTAGGAACACAAAATAATTCCATTTCATGCTTCCACACAGATGCTCCAGACTTTGAGCCCAGTTCTTGTTGCTAACAATAATGGCTGACAGGTAGAGGGAGGTTATAGTGGCTCCATTAGAAAGGAAACCCCAAAGACTACAGAGTTAAAGATTTCACAGCTCACCAGCTCTGTCACTGCTTGATGTTTCAGCTTTTGAATTCTTGTCTTTGCATCTTCCTTTTAACATTTTTATACAGCTTTCTAGCTGGACTATCTGCAAAAGCAGCTGTGTTATTTGGTGGATAAAAATCTAATAAATGAGCTGCCTCTTTAGAACAATTAAAAAAATAAATGCAACAAATGTGTAGTTCTAGTCTTGGCTATTGATTTCAAATCCCAGAGGACTTTTCCTATCCTATTATCATTTACATGATAACTTTGGGTAGAAATTGTTCAGTGAAATGCACAGACGTTCACCTGGGACCTGACCCTGGTAGGGTGTCCATCCTCCTGCATTTTCAATTTGCCTTCAAGTTGAGTATTCATTTTTTAAACTGCACCAAAGCATACATGTGGCTCATGATAAAATTCTCAAGAGGAGGCCCGCTAGTTTTAGGAACAACAGTGGAAAGAGCAGTGTGAAAAGAAATCTCAGCAAGGCTCTGCCTGATTGAAGTTTCTTCTGCATTCAATATTTGAATTTTCTGCATTATTTATTGCCACCATCAAGAGTTTAATCCTTAAGGCATCATTCTGCATGCAGTTTCCTTATAAGCAAATGAAACCCTAGGTAGCTTCATTCCAATACAGTTATATAAGTTCTTAACTTGATCTCCAAATATAATGTGAATTTCATCTGAAAAATTGAGATCCAGAACTTCAGTGGGGAGACCAAATTTCTTACATTCAAGATTGTTTTCAAGAGCTCTGCGAAACAATCTCGCACTTGAAGGCTACACTGCAGACAAGTGCCCTCTTGTAAACTGCAAGCAGGATCAAGAAAATGTCTCCAAACCCAAACATTTACCTCTCAGAATCACATTTCAACCTGCGCTTCTAAATTTTTCTCTCCAGCAGACCAAATATTCTAAGAACTCCTGCCCAACCCCCACTCCTTTCCCCCAAACTCCAGGCAGATTAACCTACAACGGTGGCCAATTCTAAGGTACCTTGAGGTAACTTACTACTCTGGGTGCATCAAACTTGATAACTTAGGACGTGACAAATCTCACAAGAGAAAGCCCTGCAAGCACCACTTCTATTATTCATCCCTTACTGTCACCCTGAGTGCTCTCAGAAGAGTTCTCCAAATGTCACCTTCCCACTAACTTTCACATAGCTACATACATGTAGCTAGAAATACTGTTTCAAGAAGATCCCAGTGTAAGTGTTCCGTTTCCACAGACACAGAAAATGCATTAGTTTCTTCTAAAGGAAAAAAAAAAATATGGAAAAGAAGAAGAAGAAAAAAAAACAAGAAAAAACTCTTAAGTTACATCCATAGAGCTGGTGCCTCCTTCTTTGTTATGCTCAAAACTAAAAGTGGGTAGAATGAGTTATTACTTTTAACATCACTGGAACTCTAAAGAGCTTCCTCCAAGGGTCACTGAAGTACACAGGAAGGCATCATTTCTTTCAGAAGCAATTCTGACCTTGCATTGTCCATGATTGTCTGCTCAGTTTGCCTGTATTAGTGATTCAGTGGTTATTTCTGAGATGTCTACCCAAAATTATTATCTGAGAAACAGCAACGCATTCTGAAAATATCTATATTTTTGTACATGAGGAAATACATATATTCTCTATTAAAATTAGGTTTTATTTCTACTAGAGAAATTTTAGCCATTTAACTGAGAGAAAGAAACAAGATAAAATAAGCAGCTGTCAAGTGGGATACTACACATCAAGCAAGGGACTGTCAAACTGAACTCCTGGTAAGCACCACCTGATAAATCAGCTCAGACCAGAATTCACTGTTTGCCTCAAATGGGAAGAAAAAGCTTTGGATTTTGTACAATTTAAAGAAAGTATCTGCAATGTTTAAGTATTTATTTCCTGAAACTATCCTCAGATCTCTTAAGGGGAAAGAGAAAAAGCCTTCTAAGATTCAAGAATGAAAACTGCTGATAACATCTCAGCTGAACCCATTTTAGGATCTGATCCAAAACACAGTCAGTGAAGACATGATGAGCTTCCACGGGGCATTGAGCTGCTGTTCCCACAGGCAATCACCAGTAACACTGCTGACAGTGAGCAAGGAGTGGCTGTGAAGCAGGCAGGACATACCTGCAAAGTGCCAATATGTGCATTTAGTTTTTTACTGTATAACACTCCTTTGGACATAAGGAGTTTTAAGAATTTCAAAATTACAAGCATTTTTAAGTGGACATCTGGGTTTCTTGAGCTAGCCTCTTAAATCAGTGGTCTTTCAATCCTAGATCCCTTGAAGTCAATGAGTTTAATCTGCCTGAGTAAAATGTTTCACATTCTCCACTGACTTCATGTTTGCCTTCAAAGAAAAGCTTCAATTCAGTTAAAAAAACCCTTCCCAAAACCAAAACCTTTATGAACATTTTTAAGTCTGTTCCGTTCCAGTCTTAGTGGTCTTTGCATGTTGAAATGAGGGAAAATAAGGCAATGCAGGCAGCTTAAGGAATCCACATAAGGGTGGGTGACTGAGCACACCAGACCCAGCACACAAACCACAAGATGCACTGCAATTTATTAGGTTAACCTTTTGCAGCCTTGGCTTTAAAACAGTCTTGTAAAGGTAATGCAAAACCCTCTGATTTTTCTCAAATAGTTTCTTATTAGAGAAAAACAAACCACCTTTATCCTTAGAGCATAAAAGAAATGTGCTTCTTAGAGTTTGCTTTTCATTAGAAATCGGGAGTAGCATCAACTTTTCTGCAAATTACCTTTGGAGGCCACATCTGGTTAGTTTAATTCTTTAAAGATTGCCTCGCTGCATCTCCTTGGCTCTTTTTTTCTCTGTCATACACTGGCTCGTTTTATGTCTGACACTTCTTTCATTACCAGATTTCATTCTGAATCCGATTTCCCCCGTCTCATTACTTCTGTCTTGCTCTCTGTTTGTTCTCTTTTTCCTTTTCCTGTCTGACAATTCTCTTATTAGTGCATTTGGTTTTGCTTTTGTTTCATGCTTTGTGGTTTTATTCTCTCGTGTCTTATTTTTGCTTTTTTACTTATTTTTCTCCTGTCAAGGCCTCATTTTCTTTCTGCCTATTCTCTCAAAAGGTACATAGTTAGCTTTTGTTTAAGGTTACCAGATTTCAGCGTGCTGAGGAGTTGGTTTATTGTTAGATATTGCCATGAAGAAGGAACCAGGTTTAAATATTAGTCCCTTCAGCTATTTGGTCCACGAGCACAGTCACTAACCTAAGTATTCACTTATTTATATAGCCACTAGCTCTGCTCCTCAGCTACTACAACATGCCTTAGACCTAAACTTACTGGGTTAAGAGCAAGGACAGTGCTTTAAATCTCATTATTTTCTCCCAGCATTCTCCATAAGCCACCAGGTTCCCCCCAGTTAGTACAGAGAAAAGGTGACACACTTCGCTGTGCTCCCTGCAGGTTGTCCCAGAACAATCTCCCCAGTAAATGAACACCCTCCTGATGCACCTTCACAGGCACAGCCACTTGTACTTGCATGTCCTGGAGGTTCAGCTCCTCCCCAGGGAAATAGCTGTGTGTGCACCCCATGTAAGAAAGAGAATTCAGATGGAAAATGAGAGCTTCAGAGTGCTTCATTGTGGGTAAGGTGGAAATGCAGCTATCAGTGATCTCCATCCAGCTGGACTCCTTATCCTTTCAAGAATTCCCTGCACCACCAGGATTCCAGGTGTCCCAGGGGCCAGCAGGCACCCATTGGAACACAGGGACCATTTACAAGCACTCAGGCCCTGAGTAAATGCCAGGGGACCTCAGTTTTTTGCACCTTGCACCATTCATGTTTCAGGTGCCAGAACCTGAAGAAATGCCAAGAAAGCACTACTGGAACAGGGAACACTGATCTGAAAGGAGATGTTTGGCCTACACTGATACTTCAACAGGATGTTTATTTCTATAGGAGCAGAAAAAACAATTGGGTGAACTTGCTGCCACTGACTGCAAGGAGGAAGGAGAATATTTTCTCACTGCCCCTTCATATTGTTGTTCAGGTGTTTTTCAAATTAAATTGCAGTCATAAATTTTCTCCACCATGTTTATGGATGGAGAATTTCTGCTTCTAAAGGCGCCAAGGAAAGGAGCTTTGCTAGATTTCTGGGTGAGAACTCAAACTGATTTATTATTTGTCAAGAGACACATTAAATAAACTTGGCCTTTTTTGCTGTCATAAGCTGTCTGAAAGACAAGCTACAAGCATTAGAGTTAGAGAAACCACAATTGAAGCATCTCGTATTTGGAAGGAAGGTGTGAGTAAGGGATGAATATTGCCTGCTGGGGCTGTTTGTTCCTCAGTGGGGGACAAGTTCCTGGGCAGTGTTTCCTGTCTGTGTTTCCACTGGGGGTGAACAAAGTTGTGAATTGCCTTTGGTAAATCAAAAATTGGTGAATGACGACGAGAGGAAGTGTCATGTCATTCTCATAACCTATAAAAGGATCTCTACAAAGTGGCTCAGCATTCCTTTAGAGGTCATTACTGCCCAAGTGCAAGGAGCATATTCCTATTAGGTACTTTCACAACACAGGCTCTCTATTGCCACCAAAGCAATTTTCATGTTTGTTTTTCTTTTTTGTCGTAGAACTTTCTCACAGTTTGTGGTTCTGCAGTCTTAAAAATCAAAAGCAGTACTCTGTACAAACAGCAGTGCAGACTATCAAGGCAATGATTTCTTTCTAAGCTTCTGAAAACCTAAAAAAAGCAAATGGTGTGCCATGCACTGTGGGCTGGGCACACTGGCACCCTGTTCCAACTGCTAGTGAAAGCTAAGAAATCAAAAGCACATAATGCACATAATGCACACAACTATATGAGGCAGTGCAACATAAAAAGTTATTTGCTGTATTTAAATGTCATGGACATACCAAAATTACAGCTGTGTGAACCAGATACCAGCCCCTCCTCACTGTGCACAGATTCTGTATCCTTGGCCAGTACCAGATTCTCAGATTATTTAAACTGATGATGAAAAAGAAAGAAAATAAAGCAAATACTCTGAAATATACCGCTGGTGGAGCAGGCTTTTTTTTTTTTTCCCCTCTTTAAACAGATGCATCTGCACGAATTTCTCTAGACTAAATGGTATTAATCACATCACCACACTAAGTCCCACAGCAAAGATGATTCATCTGCTCTGCTGATAAGGAAGGCCATCTCCATTCCTGCAGCCTTACTCTTCTCCACATCACTTGGTTTCCTATCTTGTGATTTAAATAGGAATGGGACTAGACTGCACACCCTTGATACACAAGTCCCACTAACATTTCAATAACTGCTCACCATTAGGCATAAAAGCCCTTATTAGTGGTCTTTGAGTGCTGCTGAACCTGACACAGCACTAAACCGCAGCAAGCAGGCCGGGATTAGAAATTTCAAAACCATTTAGGTGCCTGAAAGATGCATCGTTGTAATCTGCCTTTGGGAATGATCTGCCCCCCTAGCAAAACCCTAGCATGTTAGCAATGTACTCCAATTCCCACAGGCTCTCCTGCAACCTCGTTATAGCTGCTATAAGCCCTGTTTCAGCATTTTCCACTGTTTATGCTAGATTTAATCACTATAAGCACCCCATGCACCCTTCCCAGAACAACTAGAATCAGGTATTTGTAGACACATGCTACTTTCAAACTAAAACTATATGACTGTGCTTGCCTTTTTTTTTTTTTTTTCCCCCAGCATCTCAAAAATTGGAGCACTCAAAGGACAAATAATGAATTCCACAAAAAAACCCTGCACACCAGAGAAATTAGAGACTGATCTTTGTTCAAATGCAAGGAGAATCCTGTGGAACACCCTATAAATCTACTGTACCTGTTAGTCCAGTTCTCCAAACTGAGACTGGCAAGGAACACCAATATTATTGCAATTATTAGCAGAATCCAAACAATCCCAAATGGAAGATGTGCAAGGGATCTCGAGTCCTCAGCTTCTCATCTTTTGTGGCTTGAATTCAGACCAAAGCAGTAACTGTTTAGAATCTGAATGCTGATCTGGAGTCAGGAACTGCTCCTAAGTTTCCACCTGGAGCCCACCTGAACCATGTTCAGAGTAACTGCACATGCCAGAACCATCATGGACACTTCTGCCAAAACTTCACTGCAATTGAATTTGGCCCAGAGTCTGAAGTGACTTAATTCAAACATCATCTTGTTATAAATTTGCTGGGAACTATCCCTGAGTTGTTTATCAGCAGGACAACAAAAATTCGTAAAGCAGTTTATATTTTCCAAGGCCAAGAATTTCTGGCTTTATAGTAACATTATTGACTGGTAAATAAATAGTAAAAAGGAGGGTAAAAGTCTATCATGCAGGATAATATCACTTTCATTAATACTCAGATTATATCTACCTAGCAAAGAGAGAGCAAGGCAGGCTCCTGAACCACTTAACACTTAAACTGTTCAGAGAAACCCTTGGATGTTGTTAGCAGATAAAAGATAAGTTGTGAAATGAATATCCTTTCATTTCTCTTCCACGTACTTCACATTACTTGAGATAATGGTAAATTACCTCAAATGCATCCCTTATTGAAAAAATAAGGATATGTTTCCACACCCTTCAACATTGAGTTTGCATTTCTTCCTTCCCATGTTTGTCAGAGATGCACACAGTGCCAGTATTTTCCCTCCTGTATCCTGTTCTCAAGAAAAGCCTATGGTATACAGAAAGAAAGTGTCAAACAAGGACAAGGCTTGGGCCAAATCTGCATATCTTGATTTTTCACCATCCACTCAATCCTATTTTCTCCAGAGTCCCAAAACATTTAGATTCAAGCATCGAGGTAGCGCACATGAACAAAGTAGTTCAAGCAAAAAGAAAGCAACCTGTGGGTAAAACACAGTATTAAAATGTATTTCAGACCATCCTTCAGGACAGCTCTCCCTCATTAAGGCTTGATTTGCCAGTAAAAACAGCATCCAGCAAGGAAACAAACTCCACTATTTCAGAAGCCAAAAACCAACTCTCTGCCAACTCTGTTCCTTCTAACTCCCAACCAGGAACTCCCACGACTGAAATACTTTGTTAATTGACAGCGAGTATTTTTCTAGCATAGAAGTACTTCATCTGCACAAACATGAGGCGAGCACAGCAGGCTGGCTCTGAAGGTGTCACCCTGAAATGAGCTGATGCAGGTGGGTGTCCCCTCCCACTTTTTATCACTGTTGTTTCAAAAGCTGTTCCAAAATTTCACTGGTTTGAAAATATAAACTAAAAGGCAAACTGCAGAGGAAGTGGGAAAGGCTATATTGTTCCTATAAAGCAAGATAAATTGAAGAAAAAGCTATCTTCTGACACTTTCTTATTTTATTACTAATTTCAGACAAAACCCTCAGTCTTTTGTGGAAGATAACTTCTGATCAGCTGGTTCTAACTGTTTCAAAACCAACCACTGAATTTTGTACAAAACACAGGACAATTTCCAGTGAAATTTTTGCCTCGCCCCAAGTAAGGCTGGTTAATGAGCTGTCATATTCTGCAAATTTAATTTAAAACCAAGCTCTGCCTCTGAACTCTTTCACAATTAGATGAAATGTTTTGCTACAATTTCACTGGAATTCAATTGAGATGAGACTTGAAGTGAAAGAAAACTTTCAAATGCCACTCGATTTATACCCGTCCTTATATTGCTTAAAATACCCAAGACCACTTCCAGCAAAAAAAAATTCAATTGCTGCAAAAACTTAATGGGCCTTAACATTTCATATTCCACAGAGCCAAACACGGACAGACAAACTGCAGGTTGGTGTTGTTTAGAGCACTGTAGGACACCAAAAGAGCACTCCAGGGTAGAAAGCTCCCTGCTGCTAATGGTCTGTGTTTGAGCTGACAGCAGTGACATACACACACAGGGTGAGAGCTCCTGGGGGCAAAGTCGTGATGCAAAAGCAGCAGCCCCTTCAGGAGGGGGAGGCACAGATTCCCTGGCAGTACCTGCTGTGAATTTGCACACCTACAAGCAAATAAAAGGTAAAAAGCAAACGAGGCTGAAAGGTAGCCTGAGGGATAAAGAAGCTGACGTATGAATTTAGGATACCATCAGAAAACAGAGAGGGAAATGCACGCAGTGGGGAGAAGGAAGGGATGTCCAGAAAGGACAGCAGTTACTTGCCAGTTGGTGGACAGAAACACAGAATTGTTAAGGTTGGAAAACACCCTTAAGATCATCAGGTCCAACCACTAATCTGCCAAATTCACCACTAAACCACACCTTTAAGTGCCACATCCACATGTCTCAAATACCTCCAGGGATGGTGACTCCACCTCTTCCCTGGGCAGCCTGTTCTGATGCCTGAAAACCTTTCCAGTGAAGAGATTTTCTCACATATCCAATCTAAACCTCCCCTGGTGCAACTTGAGGCCATTTCCTCTTAATACTTGCACGAAACAAATAGGAATTGACTGAGTCTGCGCTAACATGTGAGATTCAGCTGAAGGGCCACGAGAAGTGGTTCCAGCATTTTCTCTCTCATTTGTTATTTTTAGCTTGCTCTAAGAAGTCAGAGATACCTATATTGTGCCTGTCTATTCACCAAATTCAGTAGTCAGATTTCCTTGCAAGTTAAAAGCCTTCTGAGGAAAAGAGCTAGACAACAGCAAGGAAAAAAGTCAGGGGTATGGCAAAGAGATGCTATTTTATAAAGGCAATGAGGAAGCAGCCAGAAAAGCAAGAGATATTGCGACGTAGAAGGAGGGAGGGAAGCATACAAGGACATAAGATTCCCAACCTGAGGCAACCAGCTTGTATGAAATTCCACTGCTGGTGGAATTTTTACTCATTAAGAAACTCACTTTAGACAGTCTATTGGTGTCTGATCTCGTTGCTCCCAGAACAGAGGGATTCATTAGGAAGGTCAGATAGAGATACGTCCTTAAGGCAAATGAGTCAATGTAAAGGTGTTTCAGTGTCTGTATCAGGTCACAAGGAAAGTGCTCAGACTCCTGTCAGTGGTGTAACATCCACACTGGCCACCATAAAGCAAGTTCTGGTGGCACCATGTGCATACAGCCAGCGAGTCCAGGGCTTACCAGCACAACTCAGAGGAGCCTACTAGGGTATTTAACATAAATACATTCCCTATTATCAGAAACCAAAATGCTTCAATGGAGAAAGATTTTTATTTACAGCAACCATGAGACATGATAGCAAATTAACTGTATCGTGTTTCTGTTAATCCTTTCTGACAGAATTCATTAGCCAACCCAGGAGTCCTGCAGCTTATTTTGATTAGGATGAGAAATATATGATAGAACCAAGTCTGATAACACAGAAACCACAACAAACAAGCAAAAAAACCCAACCACCCCTCCAACCAACCAACAAAAAACCCAAAACCAAAACAACCCAACCCCCCCCCCCCCCCAAACACATGGGTTTGCTTTGAATGCAACACAAATTAAAGTGAAAGGAGATATTTTCTTTACTCACACAGCACCAAACTTCTTTCTAGCTGAAATTTAGTCCAGAAGGATTTTTTGGCTTTTCCTCTGAACTCAACTGCCAAGGATTTTGTGACTCCATCCGATGCTTTAAATGCAGCCCTCTCTCACTGCTCCAGTACTCCATCTACCTTCTCTTGCCTATATATCCAAGGCTTCATAAAATCACATGCAATGAAACCTTCTGCCCACATGCACCCCGTGCTTGCTCATGTTTGAAGTGGAGGCTGCTATCACTCTGCCATCTGTTCCGTAAAAGAGCATCCCTGTTTCATAATGGTATTCCCAGATGAAGGGCAACTACTGCTTCCCCACTGGCAGCAATAGTTTTAGTCCCAATCAGAACAATATCTATTAGCAAAAATACAGGGCAAAAATACTGCATTCCAAACTAAAAATTAAAAAGAAATAATAATAAAAAAATATTTATTTAAAGTAGCCTGGAGAACAACCCAAAAGGCTCTGAAGAAGCTAAGGAGAGATAGAAACATCACACATGAGTTTGTGTGTGTCTGCCCTGTTTTAAACCCTTTAAAATGGAACCTTTTTGGTGCTAAAGAAAAGAGGTAGCATGAAAATGTTGATGGCAAAAGGCCAGCTTAAAATGTCCTTGGATCAAAGGCCATCGAAGGCCACCTGTCCTTGCCTTTTTAAACATCAATCTCCATTGTTCATTCATTTCCTTTCAAAGCAGAACTGGAAGTACAACCCAGTTATGAAAATCTGGGAATAAATTTAAGTTTAAGAAAATGTTTGAATTTTGAGTGTCTGATCCTACAACTTTAGTTCTATATCAAACAATCAATTAAAAAAGCTTTTTTTTTTTTTTTTTTTTTCAGGCAAAACTGCTCTTCAATGCAGCTTTGTGGAGTTTCACACCCACATGAACATTTTTTTTCTCTCATCTTCAGGACAGTATTCCTGTTTAGTCTCAGTGCCTTCCCTCTCTAATGATGAACAGATATTATGGAATCCTAGCACTGTGTGTTTCTATTCTTTGGTCCCTACCTATAGATATTGGATTTTTTAAATT
This sequence comes from Pyrocephalus nanus, assembly GCA_038380795.1. Classification (NCBI taxonomy): domain Eukaryota; kingdom Metazoa; phylum Chordata; class Aves; order Passeriformes; family Tyrannidae; genus Pyrocephalus; species Pyrocephalus nanus. The sequence goes on from CM076269.1 coordinate 2,736,463, forward strand.
TTCACTGAAAAATTTTAAAATTTTAAAATCTTCCTTGATCACTGTTAAGGTCAGGCTTCCAAAAGATGCTCAACCTACCTGTGCTTGATATATCTTGCTAAATATTTTATTTTATTTGTGTTTTTATTAGCTGAATTCAGCCCTCGGGGGCACTTTTACAAAGGATGCTTTTGAAATGTAAATGTGATTGATTTGATATTACAGCTTATATTATTCTTACTTGCACAGCGCCTTTGGGAAGAAGAGAAAGGAGTTTTTATTTTTACTGATGAAAAGGTCTGTGGAAGGTATTTTCTTCTTTTCTACACACAAACAACGAAAAGCCTACCAATTTCTAAAACAAAATAAAAAATATAGCTAGCAGTCTGCTTATGTTTGTGCTAACTAACCTTTAGTGCTTCTCCCATTTTCTGAACTGTTTTGGGTAACAAAACCAATCGGTTTGATACTCCTATTTAAGATGCAAGTTAAAATTTACACGTGGTGCAGTTCCACCTTTGATACAGTGAACAGTGCAAACTGCACCACTAATGAGAAGTGCAAACAGCAGGACAGCTCGGTAGTTGTGTCTGCCATGGCAAGGCAGAGGTGTGAGGGCATAAGAAAAGTTTGAGACACCCTTTGAAACACTTATAATTTACTCCTACAGTGAGAGTTATTCGACCACTTTTAAAAAGTAGTTAAATAGATGGCCAATCCTTTATGTAACATGAAGTCCTCTAAGAAGAATTTATTCTGGAAGAATATTCAGACATCTGGAAATGATGGGCCATTTGAAACCCATGTGTTCCACTCTCCCCTGTCCCCAAGGGGTTGGAATGGACACAGCAAACACATTTCACAGCTCTGCCACAAAATCCCCTTCTTGTTTCTAAAGGAAGGATATTTTTATGGCTTCCACAACCTATCAAATCCCAGCAATTTAGCAGAAATGCTTCTGACTGTAATAAACAATGGAAACAGTTTCAAAATAGTGATGTACTGTCTGGGGAGATATTAAAAGTAAAGCGAGTAACTAAGAAGCTATCTGCATTTCACATACACAGTATTAAAATACACCCACAAGAGCAAAATGCATTTGGGTAAAATTTAAGCAATATTAAGCGTGGAGTTTTTTCCAGTGAATTGGTAAAGCTCAGAAGATGTAACTAATTAGAACAGAAGGCTGCAACAGTTAGACTCTTTCAGAAAGAATAGTTAAGGTACGTTGCCATATGGTTCTGAAAACTCATTTAGTGCAATCCAAACAGAAGAACATGTACATATACCCCTGTGAGTTTCCCAAGCATTAATACTGCCTTTTAACTCAGCCATTTAGTGCAGGCACAACTGTTACTGAGCCACATGACTTCAGACAGTAAAGGTGAAATTAAATTGTGAAAATATCACAAAAGCTGTGAAAACAGCATAAACCAAAACAAATTAAGTATTCACCTATGTGTTATGTGACACAGAAACAGAAGCAATGCACAGAATTTTTTCACTTCAGACAAGCAAGTGTATCCTTGCACAAAGCCACACAATGGTTAGGATAGTGAGGTCATGCAGTGGATCTTGAGGTAAAGGACTTAATCTATATAATATCTAAATTGCAAAGCTGCACGTTCAAAATACAGAAAGAGCCACAGCTATAAATCACTCATAGAAAAGCCCTCATGTTTGACAGTATCAGGTGCCATCTGTTCCTATTCAAGTGTGCTCCCTGAGGGAAAAAAAAAAAAAAAAATCAAGAAGAAAAAAATTAGAGCTTAAGAGCAAAGTTGGCGTGACATTCATGGATCTAAGAAAGAGTTAGAACTGAGAAACTAACATTTAAGACCTTGACCAACAAAATTTGGCTGACATTCACTTCTGTGGAACCACAAGCTCGTTTTTAGAAATGAAGAAGCCGCATTGTTGGAAGTTAGTCTTGCCTTTAACTGGGATGTTGCACTACTGATACTGATCCAAAAATAGCAGAAGCAGAACTTTGGCTCTTCCTCTGTCAAACTTTGAGAGATTCTGGACCTCATTAAAATACCAAGGCTTAATTCACCGCCTAACATACAAACTGTTCATCCTACAAGCCTGAAAAAAAAAAATCCATGCACAAATGAGTAGTTTGAAAACCTTATTCTCTGCTTTCTCTCTTCTGCTGGAGCTATTCTTACCTACTGTGTCAAGATCTATCATCATTATAAAATCTTTGACTGCTAGTTATTTTTAGCCATTGCACTTAGCACGTTTTGGGCATCAAGTGATACACAAAATAATTCCCCTTATTGAATCCAGAGTAAGAATGGAAGACTATTTTTGCCACTGTTCAGTGAATAAAACTGTCTCAGATCCATAATCCCGGGTTCATCCCTTAGGAGGCAGAATATAATCCCCTGGGAGTTTTCAGTAAAAATGGAACTGTGCTCCAGTTCTGTAACTGGTAATTTCTTCTCACGAGCTCTGTGTTGACACAGACACCACACACAGGTTCTGCTCATGCCAGTGGTGATGGGATAATGGCCCTGTATTCATACCTCTTCCAGTTCCTCAATCTTAATCACCTGGGGGCTGAAGACACTCCCTTAATTGTGTATATTTTACAAGCAGTCAATGCATAATTAATTACTATCCCCTTTCCAGTCCTCCAAAAGGCATTTTAAAGGATTTACAGACGTGTACATTTTTAAAAAGTGTCCTCCATTGATCTACGTCTCTGCCATAGATCTTTGTGCTGCTTTCTGTTCTCTTCAATCTGAGTCTTGAAAACAAGGTAACTTTTCTGCATCCCAGTGCCCAAATGTATTCACTGACATTTAGTAATGTATTTTACTACCCTGGCCTTTCAGGATGTTGCATTGCAACTGCCTGGCCACCCCACAGTTTCCCCACAGGTCAACGACACTTCTAAGGGGGAGAGGGAATAAGCAAAATGCTACTTGAGCTGATGGTACCACCTTCTTATTGCCAAGCCCTTGAATTAAAGGTTGTGAATAACAGTAACAACACGAGGCAGCTCATTGCTTTTTGGTGCCAGCTCCCTTCAGAAACTCCCCTATGGCTCCTACTGCGGCCATGCTCGCAACAATGGGCCAAAATAAGAAAAAAACAGCATTGCCATCACTTTTCAGGAGACAACAACAGTTTGCAGAAGGTTAATTCAGAAAATAATGTGGCTGTAAACAAGATTTTTTTTTTTTTGAAAGCTGCAGCACTTCTTTAGAAGAAATTACTGTGGTACAGAATGCACAGGAAAACTGCAAAGGGCATTAGGCTTAAGAATCTTTCTTTTATGTCACTTCCCTGATTGGTAACATTTAGCTGTTTTGAAAAATAGCTATTTTAAAACCTGTATTTAAATGTGTAAGATGGATATTCAGATATTTTCATAATCCTCACCACTGAAGATTCTCACTAGGAAAGCTTTGCATCATTGAGCAGTCTTCATAGAGAACAACATGAATAATATACATTAATTTATGATTTATTTATCTTTACCCCAGCTGCTTTAGAGATTACATTCTTACAACATATAAAAATCCAGCCACTTCTGGAACAGAGAAATGAGCCATCCAGTGCCCAAAACCAGTACACTTTGGGGAAAAAGCACACCAAAAAGGTGTCAGAATAAATATTACCTGGAGAAAAAAAAAAGGTGTCATAGGGATGTCAGTTCTGTAAAGATATAAACGTCTCATGTGCAAGCCTGCAGTTTTTTGGGAACAGATGCAACAAAGATACCTCTGGAGGGCACACAAGTTAGAGCGAGGGACAGACTTCTCCATTCTAGGTGGACAGTTTATATATAGTGATCAAAGCTTTCTTCCTTGAAATCAGCACAACTCCTACTGATTTCGATGCATTTTCATTCCCATAGCTGTGTTCTGATAGGGGAAACCTTAAGGAGAGGTGAACAAAGAGCTGCTTCTGTGAGGAAAAATGCCTCTTTTGAAAACAATTATTAAAGGCCCTTCTTTGTTGTCGTACCCTTTTCTTTCCCACTCCCACAGAAGACAGCAAAATCTGTTTTTTCATCTTCTGGGATCAGCACTGCCTCTTGTTCCAACTGTACCAAAGTTGACTGATCAGCTTTGATTTTTTCGGTCAGCTATTTTCCATTTGCCGTCTTTGTTCTGACAAACACTCCAGAGACAAAGCAGCTGAAACATCAGCTACCTAAACACACACGTGTTCCACCACCGTTCCAAAGCCTTGGTCTTCCTGCTGGCTGACCAAGAAGGCTGTGTCATTGCCCACCAGTGTTCTGTCCCAGAAATGCCATCAGACAACCTGCACTGCAGCAGGTGAAGCAAAACTGAATCCCAGTGCTCAGACCTTCCCAAAGCAGGAATATTTTATCAGTCTGATAAGATCTGTTCCAAATTCAGCACCTGGGTCAGGGCAGATGAACCTCAGAGCTTTAGGTACTTTTACACACAATTTAATTCCCCTGTTGTGTTAAAGGACAGATTCCCCAAAGACCATATCGAGCTCGTGGATTTAAGATCGGTGTATTCTATAAATTCACTGTGCAGTTGAGTTTACATATTAGTCACTGCTATTTTGTAACAGCAGACTGTTATAATAATAGTATTTCATGTTGCTTCACAGTTAGGGAAGATGGAATAATCATTTGGGAATCCACAGGGAGCCAGTGAAACCAAGTAAATGTTTTGCTATTCAAATTGTGGTGTGAAAGCAAAATTTTTCATCAAAAGTGCTGCTATAGGTTTTTCAAAAACCTCTTTCAATACCTTTCCTACAAACTCTGTCATAATACACAGTAATCTTTTTTCCTGACTCCCAAATATGAAATTAATAATTGAATTACCTAATTATTTCTCAGACCTTTCTGATTCTTAGAATAGTCTTTCTACATGATTTGACTTTTTGTTTTGTAAGTGGTTGCAAGAAAATATTTTAAAATACGCATTACTTAAGAAATCAGCGTTGATAAGAATAACCAATGATTGCTATCTGCTAGCAGAAGAGCACTGTAAGAAGTTACAATAATTTGACTGAATGTTGAAGTGAAATTTGGATTGCAATATTCAGAGGTAGGCAGAAGACACTCAGTGAGTGTCTTAATTTCCTTCTCAGAAGAAAGGTCAGCAGCTCCTTGAAATTTGAATAAATGTTTACACTAAACACCAAGTTGCAAAACTGTCACATGTATTTTAGGACCAAAAAACTCCAGCAAGTTCTTCCAGACGAGAAATGTGTTAAATCATATTTCAAAATATTTCAAAGCCTCTGTTGTTTTAGAGCAGGGGAGACCCTGGTGCTTTGTGCTGCTAGTTTTGGTGCAATTGATTTACTTCCACAGAAATCATTCATCTATCAGCAGGGAAAACATAAATGTCAAAGCAACTATAATATATGTGCACCAATAAAGTCATCTGTTATGCCTTCTTTTCTTTTTTCTTCCTTTTTTTTTTTTTTTTTTTTTGTTGGTTTGTTTGTTTGTTAGACCCAGCATATAGAAAAGGTTTTATTAACCTTCAGTAGAATTAAATGTGTTTTTTTTAAACAAAGGATCACTGGGTGACTTCCACCCAGGAGTCCTTCAGAAGGGACAACGAGCCTAAGTTGCAGACCAGTAACCAAAACCTGCCATTGCCAGTCTGTCCTTGGCAATATCATTCAAAACTTCCTTGCCTCAGTTTCTTCATGTGGGCTCATAAATAACAGTGTCATAACACTGATGATCTCTAAGACCAACTTATTCTTGTGGCTAATGCTGCCAGTAAATTCAGCTATAAATTCAAAAGAAATCACATGTTTCAAAAACAGACATAGACACACATATCTTGGGAGAACAGAGGAGAAAAGAAGCACAAGTCACTCACTTCCCCCATATCTTCTAGCAGCTCTCAAATCACTTTATTCAACTTATTCAACCATCTCCAATCCATGTTTCCCCTTTAGCTAGTCTGACTAGATTAAAATAAATAAATAAAACCAAAAAAACCCACAAAGCACCATACACCACAAAGACATCTCTGCTTAAAAAAAAAAAAAAAAGTAATAATAGTAATTAAAAAACCCAAACAAAGTAAAAAACAAACAAAAACCCAACAAAAACAACAACAACAAAACCCACACCCCAAATACTGTAGCTCTGTGTGATGAGTTCCTCAAAGGAACTAGGAATATAGTTTCTGCTCTGGAATTCTGTACACCTGGTGCAACACACTATGGCTTTCTGAGATTAATAAAGTATCTGGGAGATTTTTTTTTTTCCTTTTGTTGTCCCACACTAAACCCCACAAATGCCAGCAGGAGTAGTCTGTGTTATGCACCTCTTTATTGCTGACAAACTAAAAAAGGTCCAAGTTACTGTGATGTTCAACTTTCTTCATCCCTCCAAAGGCTGCATTGAACACCTTCCAAATGACTAAACAAGCAGGTAAAGTGAAAAACAGCAAAGACAGACACGAAAAATAGGAGTTCTTCCTTCAAAACATCCAGAACAAAAACTTCAATTTTGTATCTACTGTCCACACATTGTGGCTTACAGAAACATTAAAAATGCATAAACAGAATGTGAAATAGTTTGAAGAACCAGAGACCAACACATTTGTTAAAACCAAGTGGAAAGTATCTAAAAAATTAAAGAGTTTGTGGAAATTACTTGGTTTATTCTCTTGCATTGCACACAACCATTATGTCTTCTTCTAATTGAGCCCTCTAAGCTCTGAGAGATTAATAAATACAAGTGTCCAGCCATAATGTCTGTTTATATCAGTCTTTGATCAAGCCTAACTGCAACAAATTGGGAAGAGTCTTTAAGTAGTAATTAGTAGTAATTACAGAAGAGCAACAAAATACTTGCATAACATATGTCTCTCAGACCAAAGCTACCAGCAGTAGTGAGGGGAGGATACCGCTAAACTGCTTTTGAAGACCTCAAAATATATGACCATAAGTTGTCTTAGCTAAGTCCCAGCATAAGAGAGGATACAACATGCTAAAACTCACATTAAAATAAGCTATTTTTGAAGATTAAAGTGTTCTTCATGTAATATTTTTTATCTATTATGAAGAGGATGGACATGAGGCCAGCAAGAAAATAAGAGTGAGTATAACCACAAAGGGAATACAGGAGGGGAATGTCTTCAGTAAAGTGGATTGCCTTTAATTTGGATTATTGACACTACCCTCCTGCCCTCTCAGGAAAAAAACACAAATAAAAACCAAACCAAAACCCAAGCCCAACATACATCGCAAAACACATTTTACTGTTTGCATAGGCTCTGTTCTGAGGTTGTTAATCCACTGAAAGAAAGTACGAGATAATTAATGAGATACAGCAAACCAATGAGAAAGGGGTATTTTTCTTCTGTGTCTCGTTCTACTTCATTAGCCAGCGGGAGTGAAGTCTTGGAGCGTGCAACTGAGCAATTTGTCTGTTGTCTCAGAAACATCCCAAACATATTCGATATGCTGGAGGGGAAAAAAAAAAAAAAAAGAAAAAAAAAGAAAAAGATCTCTCCTTGACTTCCTTATTATTAATCCTCACCCGAGAAGTCATGCAGTTTTCATGTATCTGTACCTGAATAGCCAACAGAAGTGAGAAAAGCAGATGTCTGTGTCCTTTGGTGATACAGCCCCTTCTTTCCATTGTTAAAAGAAGAGATTTTATTTTTTTTTTAATCTAGAATCAGGGCCATGAATCAAGGAAAAGATAGCCAGTCTTTTCCATAGCACATTACCATTTCCCAACTAAGACAGACACTACCACTTCATAAAGAGCAGCTAATTAATTTCACTACCACCAGAAAGGCTCATTCTAGAGAGATCTATTTTTTACTTCTTCAATACCATTAAAATATGTCTACAGCCAATCCTTATTCAGAGCTAAAGGCAGTTTTTAAATTACCAGTTATGATGTTAATTCTTTGCTAACAAGATTTGTGATTTATATAGCAAGCGTAGTTTAATACAACTATAATTTGCTCTCCTGCTGCTAATTGATGAAAAAGCACTACATACTTTTTTCAAATTTTGAAGAAAAATTAAACATAGTTTTCTAGTGCAGTACTGACCTTTATTGTACACTGGTTGAAATAATAAAGTTATTATGGTCTACAAACCAGTTCTAGGATTCCCTTTAGCTTCCATACCCTGAATACCCATTACATACCATCAACCTATTAATATATCTCTTTCTTTGCAATGTGAATAGTAGTAGAGGAAAATGGAAGGATAATAAAATGTACAACCAGAACAATGTGAGTTTGAACACAATTTCCAACTTTTTTATGTGTAATTTCGAAAAAAAATGAAACTGCTATGCAGCACATATAATAATTATAAAACAAGCTTCAATAAAAAAAAAAAAGCCAAACCAACACTGACATTTTCTTTTAGTTAGGTTACAGAGCTTTCCAGTTTCCCTTAAAGCACTGCTTTTTATTTTAGCTAGCAGAAATTCTGGTAAAGGTAGCCAATGTTTGTTCCCTGACATTTCTGCTGAGAAGAAAAACAAGGGATTTGCTCATCTTGCTCTCTGAATCCACGGTACATGTGTGAGAAATAATCAGTAGATCTTGGTTGATACTGCAGAATATTTCTACAAACAGTCACTGCAGTTGTAATACTTGGGCCCACAGTCAGGGCATCATCCTTGACTCTTCCCTCTCAAGAAGGAAAGCTTCAGTGTCCCAAAGCTACTTCCTATATAACATTTCCAAAGCACATTCTTGTTTTGTGTGCACATCAGTACAAACTAATTTGGGCCTCTACTATTTCAGTTTTGATGACTTTTCCTTCACGCAGCTGCTAAAAATTTATTCATTTCCAATGCCCCCCAAAGAGCTGCTGCCAATTTTATCTTCTCTCTTTTCCCCAAAGCTTTTAATTTGCTTCCATCCAAGCAGAAAAAGAAGCTACTGATAGACACTGCAGAACTCAGCTTCATCCTCTCCTTGCAGTGTTCCCACCAGCTTTTCTTTCAGAAACCCACTGGCAGGTAACTCCTTCTGTTGCCACTTTCAGTTCATCTGAACATCTCTCCATTGTCTTCAAGACTCCACAGAGCTTTCAGCCCTGCAAAGCATCATCTGATAGAAATCAAATAGAACATCTTTTTCTTTCCAGTACCCCCCATTCTGCTATTCCTTGCTCTGCCTCTCCAAAGAAGTCAAATACCAAAAAAACCCCGCCCTCTGATGGCCGTTCCCCCACCAGCAATAATTAGGATGACAGATCTTTGCAACTTCCAATCTTAATAAGACGATTATTAAGCTACACTTGCCCTCCCTTCGGCTCTTCTGCTGTCAGAATTTCAGAGGTTGTCTTTATTCACAGAAATTTTAGCCAAAAAACCACTCAAAATGGCAGTGCTCAAGGTTGCAAACAATGGCACTTGTAGAGACCAAAATCTGCCTTTTCCTGCATGCACTGGAATGTGATAGCATGTAACTTCTGACAACATAAATAAGATGCAGATCAAATCTGAAAATAGTGTCTTCAGTATTAAATGCTTGGACAGGACTGATTCAGTCCAGGGAGTATTCTCTAGTAGACATAAAGTGATTTTTTTCTCCATCAAGCAAAACCAAACCAAACAACCCCCCCACCCCCAAACAACCAAAAAACCCCAGAGCTCCTCCTCTTTGGAAAATATTTTTCACAGGAACACAATGTTTGTATACCTCTGAAGAGAATTTTTTTAAGAAATTCATATTGTGACTTCACAGTTTAAATCCCTTTTTTTAATGGACTTATGCGTATTAGAGTTTGCTGATAAGCTTCCTGAAGCAAGTACTGTTCTCCTTGCTCTTTATTTGAAGATCAAGAGCTTCTTGTCCTTAATTAGCTTCTTAAGGTTCTAAGGTTTTTACCACCACCACCACCTCAGTTTAGATGGACAAGACCTTAGCATAATGAAATTAAAACACAATACTTCACGTAGTACATGTAGTGGGAGAAATCCAGAATTGTGAATGACATTTACATCTAAGTGCAAATTTTGCAGCCACAATCAATAAAGCTTTTTAACTATGACATTTTTACAAAACACAGCTATTTACTTAAAAAATCTCAGGTTAAAGCAAGTGTCTTCAGTGAGAAAGAAGACAATTCCAGTTTATTTCCAAACCCACTATTGAAGACATTATTTAAAATTAGGGGGATACCTATCTAGAAGGGCACAAAGACCAGATCATTCACAGAATTCAGAATGTATGAACAGGTTCAGGCTAAAGAAGATTCCTAGAGTTAGTGACAAGTGTAATTCTCACACAGAAGCTCATCTATGTGCTCTAGGGAACACAGAGTTTAGACAAACTTGAGTTAAGGGAAAGTGCTCTCTTAAGATCAAAAAGAGGAACAAAGAAATTGAATTGGCTTGATTAAAACAAATTTGATGTATTTCCAGAAGGGGAAAAAAAACCCCTCATCTCTGATCAATTGAGATTCTTTGAGGATACTGCCAAGATGAAAATTACAGCATAATTCAACCAATTCTTTTTAAAGAAAAAAAAGGAAATACATCTCTGAGGTGAGCTCTAAGGTGAGAGCTTAATTACAAGGATAGGAAATTATTTTTAGAAATACCTAACTAAAATTTCAAGAAAAGCCAAAGGTTAGCAAGTAAACTTTTAGTAAAAATAACATCTCTTCTGTTCCCATTTCTGCCTATGACCACAAGTGGAGGAGGATCTACAGAGACTCAGCCCTGCCAGTGGGAAACAATGGGGATCAGGCAGCCAAGTAAGGTTTATATAGAAAGGCAAAGATGCACTGTCCTCTCCCCCTTGGCTGCACTATGATCAGGGTCTCTGCTCATGGAACACATCCTTGGGACCCCATTCTCCAGAAAAACTGTCTATTATTTCTTGCAATCGTTGTGGAAGATGCCTTGCCCTCATTCAGCTGGGCACAAGGATCTTTAAAGAACAGCTTTGGTGATCCATAGGGTCACCCTCAGCCTTCAACCTCAGGGAGAGCTGAATCTGGAATTTGTGAGAGCTCTGGGTGGAGCACAGAGAAGGCACAGAGCCTGGGAACTGCTGAAAACAGGGAACAGGAGGCAGGGCAAGGATCAGCCTATGGGCAGGACACTGCCTGGGACTCTGTGGACACCAACAGAACAGTTTCCAAATTCACACTCAGGGGAATTGCTGGGGAAACCTTGGACCTTCCCGGAGATTAGCATATGCACAGCATGATCCAGCAGTTCTGTGGAATTAGGATCAATATTTTAGAGTTGGGATATCAGCATTAGATCAATAACTGAAAGAGCAGAAGAAGATTTCACTTCCAAAATACTCAATGGTCATAAATAAGTGAGCACTGCCAATTATACCAAATGCAAAAGAAGGCAGATCATTCCAGAGCAGGTGCACAGGCTAACAGATTGTAACTCAGTTCAATAAGCTTCAACCAATACATCTTACAGCTAAAGGAGAAGAAATTTTGAAAGTCTTGCAAAATCTGTCCATCAACAGATAATAAAGAGGCAGGAATGTATCTCCAACACCCCAAAGTCAATGAGGGTGTATGCTGGGGATTACAAGGGAGTGCTGCTGCTGTTGGAAGAGACTGATGGGCTACAAAGACAATTGATCTAACCAAGCAAGGTATTTATGCTCTTTCAAAAAAATGCAAGCTGTTGAGAGTACTGTGAGCAGAGAAGAAAGTGCTCAAGTGTGGCCATCACTACGACCAATTTTGAGTTCAATCAAGTTTTTCATTCAACAGTCTCTAAGGACCATACAAATGTTTGCCAATTAGGTAATCAATCTCTATCCAACTCATTTCACATACCTTAACTAAAAAAAACAACCCCCCACAAAACCCTCAAAAAACCCAAACAAACAAAACCCACCAAACCCAACAGAAAAGATTACAATTTCCCAAGCTTGCTGTTTTATGATTATACTGCTACCCAAGAGGTGATTTTATGGCATATTTACATGTGAGGCAACATCTAGAAAGCTCTGCATTTTAAAAAGTGCTTGATGAGATGGGAAAACACACAAACAGAAAATCAAAAAGCTCACGTTATACTCCTTGGCTCCATCCCCATTTATTCTCCTCGAGAGAACTTGGTGAAAGAAAGGAATTAGCTCCTTCAGATACCTGATATCAGAAGCTAAGAATACCAAATATGCCTCCTGCACACACACACAATGAAAAAACTGATCATGAAAATGGACCAGAGTCCTGCCCCTGAGCAGATAGACATGAAAAGAATTTAGTTAGAAACTGGAGACCCTTCTGATCACAATGAAAAATTGCAGTGAAGCCAGACAGAGAGAACTCAAATAGGAGCAGTCACATTATCATTTGTAATGGGCAACTGCTGCCACAGGCTACAAACAGCATTTGGATTTTTCAGCATAAACCAGGAGGTTTTCAGTCCACAATTTCCATCCTATGCCAACAAAGCATAATAGTGGATTTGGAGAAAAAAGCAGATTGTTCGGTTGCCAAGCTGTGTGAAATGGCCAAGTCATGCTATTATGAAATCTTAAAAAGAGAAACTAATGTGCAACTGATTAATAAGGGGAAATCAAATACAGGAAACATATAAGAATGATTAGAAACTCTATTAAGACTCATAGATACATGCAAAACTAGAGAGCAAGATCACATCCAAACAGAGCTGATGTGCGGTACAGGCTTAGAGTCCATTCATCCAACACCTCAGAAGGTAAAAAAGCAAGTAAAAAATAAATGCACAAGTACAAAACACAGTTGAACTCAACACAAAGCTGTGTGGGAATCGGGAAGAAAAATACCCAGGGTACTAAAGCAATGGTTAATATTAAGGGTCATTTGCACTAACTGTGGTAAAGGAAATAATGCAGGATTTTGAAGGAGGGAGCAACAGGGATCAGTGGTTTGGAAGATAATATTTTTCATAAATAACATGAATGCAGTGCATTGTTTGCAAAGCAAAGACAATACTAGATATTGAGAAAGAGACACAAGTACACAAAGTTTAAACAATTAAATGCAATATGAACGTTTGTCCATTTACTACACCATGCAAACTTCCCCAGAATCACCCAAGAAAATAATGCAAAGCTACTGTCAGACAAGCTGAATTAAACAGTCACGAAACCCAAGTACACAGATTATAACTGCACACAAAACCACCAAAGAATAAATAGACAGAGTGACGTTTCAGGAAGTACAGACACCAAAATCACTGCCTTCGGTGAAAACGAGTGGATGGGTGCTCCTGGCAATGCTAAAACAAGCAAAGTGTTCTCATGAGAGATGCAGCCTGACTATCTCTCTTTCAATTTGATGCAGCCATCAGAGGTAACGTGAAGCTTATTACAACCACCCCACCTCAAAGCACTTCGGGAATGAAGAGGCAATCACATAATGTGAGGCCACTGAGACGGGGCTTGAAGGATCATTCCTATAAAAGGGACAGTCAATACCTTGGGTGTGAAGGTCACTATCACCAGACTTAAAATACACACCTGATTGAAAAGAAACGTCCTGCAGTAATGTTTGCACGTGAAAAGTTTGGTTCAAGGACGGGAAAGCACTCCAGTGAAAACATCATAAATCACCAGAGAGCTGCTTTAAAAAAAAAATTTAAAAAAAGTGATGACAAGAAAAAAAAAACTGATATTTTCATAACTTCCCATCCAGTAAAACCTTGCAGCATCAAAATATGGCAGCTCAACAGCAATATTAACTCTTCAGCTTGGCAGACTCAGCCAAAACAGTTTTATGCCCGTATCAGATTCAGACTTGTTTAAAAATAAATAAATAAATAAATAAATAAATAAATGTTGGGTCACTAGAAGTTCCTAACACAAATTAAATTGTGAAAGGTTCACACATTCAAAATCAGACAGGTTTTCTGCCACTAAAGCACCAATTGCTTTCGTCTTTCCTTGACTTGCATTGATTATATAAATACACAGACAAATTTTAAAAGGTTAGTTAAGACAAAATTAATGGAGCATTTTTTTTTCAGCACTGCCTTTTGCAGGTGACACAGAAGAGCAGGACATGTTCCCAAGAAGGACAGTATGACTGAGTTCTTGGAACAGTACAGGGGATCCATCTCCAGACAAGGTTTTTCCAGCTGGTGTGTCCCCAGGGTGGGCTGAGCCACCACCACGCCTGTCCCTGCAGCAGGAGCCTCACAGGCACAGTTCCATCCTCTGCTGTCAACAGAGCTGACAACGGCTCACTGCTGCTAGAGGAACTTCTCTCTCCCCTGAATCACACAGATGATGCTTTTGTGTGCCTGAGGTCCCATTTCAGTCCCTGCTGACTCAGGTGTCTTTTCTTCAAGCAGCTGCAGTTTATTACTCATCAGTCAGCACAGTTCTGTGCACATCTCTGACTAACTATTAAAGCACACTAATACAGAAGATTTACAAGAAAATGGACTTCAATGCCTTGGATAAAACTAGTATTAATCATGCAAAGATGTCCTCTGTGCATTTGTAAATGTAGTGGAGAAACCAAGAAGTCTGGCTGTGTCCCAAGAATGTGCTCATACCACAAGAGCTATCCAGTATAAAATATAATCTTCTAAATACTAGATTAAATAAATACTGCATCCCACAAGTGGAGAAATCTAGAGTCTTTTCCAAAGCTCTTTTGCAATATTAAAATATCATTTTTTATGCAAGAAACCTTGAGTCTGGGAAAGCCAGGTAAAGAAAAAGAATCCCCTTGCCACACATCCCAAATTAGCCCAAACAAACTAATTTAAGCAGAAGCATGAGTTTAAGCAGAGCAGATTCCAACAAGTCCTTCAGATCCTACATGTGGCACAACTGCAGGGGATGACCAGGTCTGAGAGCTTTAACACAGCAGAAGTTGCAACTATCATGTTTCCTATCCCTTTAATATTATTAGTGTTAAAGGATCCTCCTCTTTTTGAAGCAACTTGGGTCTTATCCATTCAAAATTGATTCTGCAACATGGAAGAAAGAAAAGTCCAACTTCAGAAGCCACGTGGAATGAGTAAGACATGGTCTTCTATTTGAAAAAGTTAAATAGCTTTCTCAAACTCTTTGGTTGCTAATTTATTCCCTCTGTTGGCAGCTATTTTTGGTTAAGTTGCTGGAAGAGTTGTTCTGCTTTACAGTCAGGGGAAAAAAACAATAATTCTTTGAAGACATCTCAGTCTGGAGAAAACACAGGCAAAACATTAACTTTGTCCTTGGAATCAAGAGAAGGATTGGGCAAAAAGGGACCATTTGAGAGAGACTTCTCCTAATTTCACCTACCTGAACTGAACTCTGTAACTGAGAGTCAGAACTTATAAAATTATAAATTCTTTCAGCATAGCAAGGGACACATCCTTTCTGACCTCTGTGCCATACACAATCATGTCTCACCCAAATAACCTGCATCAGCTGAAATACTCGAGTTATATATTTCGATTAAGGAATTAAATACTTAGCCTACTGTAACTACAGAACAGAAAAAGCCAAAGCACCAATGTTACACAAAGCCTTTGCAATGGCCAGCACCTAATGAGCAGAGGGAAGTCCAGATAGTTCCAGAAGCCAAACCACACCTCTGCAGCACAAAGCTGAAACGCTCCCAGAGCTCCTGCCAGGCTAAGCCAGAGGAAAAACCTGAATGATCAGAGGTCTGCAAGCAAATCACTGCTGAGAGAGGCAAGGGAATTCTCTGCACCAGCTTCCTGGAGATTACACTGACCTGACCTACTTCTTATCCAGATGTCAGCTACGACCTGGTTTTGATGCTGGCAAGGAACCCTGATTTCACCAAAGTCAAAATACACAAGGGGAACAGGCAGTGTGCAGAAAAAGAATTCACTCATGGCAGGCAATTAGCAGAAACCCTGATGTATGCAATATAATATAATCATCATATTAATGCAAAGTCCTATGTAATAAAAACTCATTTCTTTCAGGGTTCACTGAAGGAAAGAAACGGGCCAAGGAACCTTTAATTGCACACTCCCAGCACAAACAGATTAAAGAACATCCCCCAGAAATGGAGTAAAATAGATATCTCGAGAGAAGCAGACAATTTCTCCTTACATACTCACAGTGATACAAGGCCATTGTCTCCTAAGGCACTGTTCCAACGCTCCATCCCTCGAGTGCCATGAAAACTAACAAGAGTCACTAATGACACGTCTCCTACAAAGGGCAGGCCTGTTGATAATATTACTAGACTTATTAGCAGCATTTGTTCCTGTTCAGTAGATCCTGCAACATCCCTGAGTAGTGGTGATCAGTGACATGCAGATAGTTCTGTTCAGACTTGGCTGCAATTCTGGCTTTCAGCTGGTGAAAGTGAATCCATTCTCTCACTTTGCTGGGTTTATGCACATATAACTTGCTTCTCCCCACGTTGATTTTAAGGCTTCAGGGCAGGAAATACTTCTTTT
Source organism: Pyrocephalus nanus (assembly GCA_038380795.1). Classification (NCBI taxonomy): domain Eukaryota; kingdom Metazoa; phylum Chordata; class Aves; order Passeriformes; family Tyrannidae; genus Pyrocephalus; species Pyrocephalus nanus. The sequence goes on from CM076269.1 coordinate 2,752,799, forward strand.
ATGACTTTTATTTGTTCTACATGAATTCATAAGCATACTTGTGAAGTGCATGAGAGATTAATACATAAGCACATTATCTAATAAACTATGTGAGCCCTAGCAGACTGTGAGCAACCCAGCTGAAAGGTGGCAGCCCTGACAAGTATCACACACACACGACACAACTTTCCCAAAGTCGTGTCTCATTTCGTTTTCCATCTCTGCTTCCCTACTTTTATTCTGCCACACTAAATTGCCTCACTTCAACTCCCACTCCCAAATCCTCTAGCTCGTTCTCCTCCTCTCTCAGACTCAACCAAAAGGCCACCTGCCTAACTCATGTAGTGGGCTCACAGCCCTTATATTGCCTTTCATGGTTCTGCTGCATCAGTTATCACTTGATCTCTTAAAGCACGAACAGTGCCAAAAGCACCACTGTGAAGCAATAAAGTGAGAACATGGGACACACAAGACACACAGACACACAAAAGAAAACAGGGAAAAAAAAAAAAAAGGAAGAAAGAAAAAAGGGAAAATAGTCCCTGTTTTTATGTGAAACATAAGGCAGCTAAACTCAGCAGCGTGACGTAAAACAGTACTGACATCTGCACTTTCAGAGCGTGTGGTCTAATCTCCGCCGGAATCCCTAGTGCTTAATCTGTCAGTCACCACACACAGATTTAGCATTTACTGCCAGGTATTAACCTGCAACTGTTTCAGGCATCAAAATCATCGGGATTGGATGATAAAGCTAAGACAACATGGGGGGTTTTATCAACTCTTTTCACAGAGATGTCCTACCTTGTTTTAATTAATAAAAGAACCCCACCCTACTGACTGAGAATTTAATCTTAAACTAAGTATTTTGCCAGTGTGACCAGACTAAAATGCGAGGCTAAATTCTCATTAAGAAAAAAAACCAATCACACAGTGGCAGATTAGAACTGAATTTATTTTAAGTGGCAGAGGACTGTGACAGGGAAGTTTCTGGGAAGGTTTTTCCCCTCTGGACCACACCATCTTCTCCAGTCCCTAAGAGCCTTGAATTTCTACTCCTGGGGTTCCTTTGATTAAATAGAGAGTGTTCCTCAGCCATGTCAGGCTCATAAGAGTAACTCTCTTTTATGGTTGCATCCCTCATTAGACGATTTCTCATTAATTGCCATTGGTCATCAAATTTCTTCTCCCTTCATTCACATTTTCAAGGCAGAGATCACAAAGAATTACATGCTAGAATATGGCAGGTCCTTCACTGGCTAAGGGAGTCTTACATATTTTATTCTGCTAAAGTCAAAAGTCTTCTCTGCCTTCTCATTTCAAAAGGTACAACCAGACAACAAGCATTTTTCACCCAGTTCTTGGCAGAGCTCCTTTGAACAGTACGAAGTCCTTCTGCTTGCCAACTCATCTACCAAATACTTTCTTTTGAATTGGAATGACCCTCACTGCAGTAAATTTCAAAATGTAAATGTAGTTGGCAGGTTACTTGTATTTGCCAAACTAAGAGCTACACATTTATGAACACTTCAAGTAAGAAGAGGATGCAAGACTGTGTTTATTTTATTTTTATTGATGGCCACATTTCTGTCTGATGGAAGGCTAAAAGCTTAATAAAAAGCCTCCCTAAAGTGAAGGTCACCAGAATCAGATACTTAGAACTCAAGGTTTAATTCACCATATGAAGGTTACAGAAGGAAATCATCAGAGATTACTTTGCACAATGTGACTAATGCACAAAGACCAGCATACAAATTGCAGCAACAGGTTTTTATACAGGGTGGCTGAAACATTTAGAATGTCAACAGAGGTTCAATTTAACTGTCCAGCATCCAAACAATTGTAAAGAACAACCATGAGGAAGACTTCTTGCTAATTGTGAGCTAACACAGAACCTCAGCAACACTGGACCCAGGCAAACCTATCTTTATTATCACCAGAGGAACAAGTGGGAGTGTTGGTGCTGACTGAAGAAATACTTTCCTTGTGCTAGGCTGGTATTTAAAAGCAAATGCATTAAAAACAAACAAACAAACAAACAAAAACCCCCACAAAAAAACCACAAACCCACAAAACAAAAAACAAGCAAACAAACAAAAACCTCACAAATCAAATGCCTGTGTAACAACTACAGGCATGAGCTCAGTAAACACTGTACTCAAAGGTTTCCTTCAAACACCCCACGCTTTCAAATCAAATTTAAAAGTTACTTGTTTAATTCTGCTCTGAAAATATTCCAAAATCATTATCAACTGCATGCAAGCCTGATTTTCACAAACACAGGCTAGTGCTGTAGGTAACCAGTGGACTTTTGCCTGGAATAGCAAAGATAAATAACAATGCTGTACTTCAAGACGTCCCAGGACTTAGTTACAAATTAAATAATACATCACCTTCTTCAAGGAGAAATCATGTAACTAGAACTCCATGAAATGTTTGATCTAGCTACAGACTAACTGCAGACAGACATCTCTACACTGTTATTGTTATTGACAAAACTTCCACAACAGGGACACAACCTAATAAACAAGAAGGATCAATTATTTCTGCACTACATTCGTTACCATCTCGGTTCTCCAAGCCCTCCAAGTAATTTCCTTAGGAGTAATTCAAGGCAATGGCAAAGAGTCCTTGGAACAGTGGGTTTGACTTTATCTGACTTCTGGAAACTTCTGTGAGCAAAGATCTGGCATTTCTCAGTCTATTCTGCAGTCTGTGCAGGAGATGCTTACATTAAGTACCAGTTTCTTTTCTCGGCGAGACTTCTATGAAAACACTTTTTCTTTTGATGACTTGGGGTCATTTCAGCATCCCAGGAGAACTGCATCCCCTTCTCCCCCACATCCTCCCCAATTCTTACATCCCCAGGAGCTGGCTCCAGCAGGAACACAGCCCATGCATCGAGGGTAGGAGCAACAGGTCCCTGATTCCACTGCTTCAGGCACCACTGTGCCTGCCCCTGTGTGCAGATGCATTACCTCACTAAGTGCCCCTTCAGAAGAAAAGCACCGATAAAATAAAATAAACACCAGCAGTATGTCAATGAATACTTGGCTTCACAAGGCTATCTGATCCCTCACATATAAAATTCTGACATTTTGCCACTGCAAGTGCTGGTTACTCTAAACTCTTCATTAGAAATGTGAAGATATTTGAAAAAAAAATTCATTTCCAAATGCTTCATTTCACAGTCTCCAATTCAGATCACAGCTCTTTTAAAGATCATTTTTTTAGCAGTGCACTAACTTTATGCCTTTTTTTTAAATAAATAAAATATAAAAGCTGTCCAGACACCATGTCTTTACTGGCTCTCTCAGAGAACAGCACAGCAGGTGGAATTTTCTGGTTTATTTGCAGTTGGTATGAAATGATTGTGAATTTGGTGAATGTGTCAATGAACATGGAGCAGATCAACTCCCATACTTTGGATATGACCACTGGAACATTCACCCAGCACGTGCAGCAAAATAACACAGTTGGAAAGCCTGGAAACTGGGAGCAAGTTGAACACCACATGTGCAGTGGATCCTTGCAGACACCCTTCTGGATGCTGTGAAACCACAGCAACAGTTCCTGTTCTTTGTCAGCCCTGGAGGGAGAATCTCATACCAGCAAATCAAAACCTCAGTTGATCCAATCTTTAACTGAGGCATCAAATTTGCTTTTCCTTGAGCAATAATCCGAAGAGAGTATGTAGTGATGAAAATATGAATGTAATTTCACGCTCCTCAAATTACAAGCTTAGATCCTATCAGTAATCCAGTAAATATGTTCAAGTTCTCAAAATTTACCACAAGAAATCTTTCAACGGAATCAAAACAATAAGTAACAAAGTATCTTTGCCAAAAATTTTACCCAGCTTAAACCACCATTCTACCCACACTGAGATATAAATGAAATAATCGATCATCTTCCTAACGATGCCCAAGATTTATATTGATTGTCCCATCTAAAGAGAGGAAAAAAAAATGTCATCCTAATCCTTACAGTGAACATAAAGAAAGAGTAATTACAGAACCACTGGATGGAAAACAATCACAGTATTTTAGTTAAAGACGCTGAGAATAAGTAGTATAATGTACTCATCTGTTGTCTGTCATAATGAAGGCAGTAATTTGTTCCAATACCATTTAAGTGTCTTAAATCATTTGGAATGCGTGGTAAACTTCACAACGGCATTGCAAACATTTAAAAAGCTATAATTTTGTTAGGAATATGAGTTCAGGATTAGGATGGCAACAGCAGGGTGTGATTAAAGTGAGACACTTCACTTACAAAATTTCCAGGAGGGGTCCAGGGGCAGGAGAGGGGGGGATGTTTCCTTAGAAACTAGTCTAGATATAGAGTTGCACTGTTTAATATGGATTAGATGGCACAGTTACTGCAAAGCAAATATAATTATTATTCTTTAAACTGAACAAATCTAGAATGCAAACATTTACAGTCTCCAAGAAACATAAAAGGATGCTCAACAGGAAAGCTCAAACAGCAGGAGTGCACAACCTGAGCAGAAGAGAACAGTCACCAGTGTCCAGGCTGGGAAAGTAATCACGAGAACAAATTCCATGTGTGTCCTCCTGCGTGATGAATGACTGCCACAAGCACAGTTCAATCTTTCATTTGCTTGGTCTCCCCTACAGTCATAATTAGTAGGATGTGTTTCAGTTGGCATAGGTCTTGGAAAACAGGCTGCCTTTTCAGCAGAGCAAATTTAAAGCCATTTCTGTTAGCAAATGCATCTCTGGCAAGGGCCACACTCAAAGATATTTACAAAGAAGAGAACTGTAAGGGGAAAAGAAATGTCTATAAATATTGGCCAATCATCACATTTTAAGTGGACACATTTTAGCCCCCCCTCAGAAACATCTGCTCCCGACCTGGAACACACTTGTGAATGCCCTTGATTTTATGATTACTGGAGGTCTCTGATGTCAGCAGAAGCACTGCAGAAGTCACTTGCCCTGCAGACATCCATGCACATGGTTAAGTCTTTGAATATGCACTCAAAACACAATATCCACAAAGAACACTAGTGGAAATCAGCTGAAAGTAAAGGCTATAGCTAAAGGCAAAAAAAAAAAATCTCATACAGTTTACACTGAAGTCAACCATTAAAAAATAAAAAAGGCTGCACAGTTTTCCTCATTTCACCTGCGCTGCTGGATTATAGGAACCAACAGAAAAGATTAGGAGAAAGAGAATATTTAAATCACTGTAGGCATTTTTAAGTACTTGAAGCTATTACACATCTGTGAAATAAAATGATAGAAAGATAAAGATGTTTGGTTTTTAAGTCAGAGGCAGATCAAAGTCGCCTTGAATTGCAAGTCTATTTAAATCACTTTTTGATACAATAGATCAAATTTTCAGATACAGAATACAAAAACCAATAGAAAAATTGATCTACAAAAGCAGATCTGGTACATGAAATGTTCTCTGATTACGAGCCCCCTAAATAGCTGTCAGCTCTCCTAACAACTCCGTGTTACAAGACATGGGCTTGTGACAGAACAAAACCACCACCATCACATTAAATCCAAGTTACAGGCCTACATGCAATTAGTGCCTGTCATTCCCTTGAAGACACACAGTTATTTAGTATGAGGCATTTGATAAGGAAACGCTGAATAAGTGCTACAAATAAATCAGTGGTAGGAGTTTGTTCACATTTTAAAGTTTACTTAAATGTTCATGTGGGGTGGGGGGGTTTTTTCACTCTATTTTTGTGCACTATACTTATAGTGCCAAATTTCATTAGACTGTGAAATTCAAAACCAAACTCTGCTTCTGAAAGAAACTCCATGAAAGAACATAAGCAGGATACCTCACGATTTGGAAAATATTCTCAGTAGTCCAAGAAAATGGGAAGTTTCCTATCACAAGGAATTTTTCTTTGAAAATAAAATAAATAAATAAATAAATAAATAAATAAAAGAAAACCAAGACCAAACTACCACCTTTATTAAAAAGGTGTGTTGAGAGAATAATAAATTACTAATTTAAAATTAGTTACCTGTAATCATAGGATTTATCAGTAAGCATTTATATATACTTTTTCAAAATTACTGGCTTTTAAGCACATTAAATACTAAAATCTAAATATAGCCAGGTAAATGGTACAGACTTGCATAAATACCTGGCACCATTGAAAGCAGCTGTCTGGGAGTAGAGGTACATCAATATGAAAACTATTTTAAGCACAATCTAGATAGGGTTATTGTCCAGTTTATTTATTACTGCTACTATGATACATGGTATTGTGATGATTGTCCTAGTCACAATGGAGTATGACAATGGAGTGTCACACCACTGAATACAAACCAGAATTTATGGCAACTGCACATTTCTCATTCTAGCAGTGACCTAGGATGAAGTCTTAACCAGAGTATAATTCTTGCAAAACGCAGTACTGCTGATGCCAAAATCTAATACAAAAATTTCCAGTGATTTAAACAACACATTTTTAGATGGCATTGAATAAAGAGCTCTAAATCATCCCTCTGAAATATCTGTCATTTAAAGAACAAGATCACAGAGAGGAGGAAAGCCCCCCAAGATTTATCAAAGGTAAATGAGGTTCAGATAGCTTCAGTACTGTTTGTGCTAGAAAGATACCACTGAGATGGAGATGTCATACATAAAAACAGAGTTGTTATTTATATTTGCTCCATCTCTGAATTTAATGTTCAGCCCTCCAGCACAGAGTTGCCATTTTCCCTCTCATATGGAGACTGGAAAGGATAAAAAAAAAAAGAACCTGCACTGAACATGTGCCTTTCCAGTTCCTTTGACAGGCTCGTGCCCACTGGTTAAATCCTCTACCACCAAGGCAACAGCTGACATCTCTGCTGCTGGCACAGCAGCTGCACTGAAACAGCAATTTATGCCCTAAATAGATCATCTACTTATCTCTCGGGATGATTGGCAAAATTCAAGAATTTCAACATTTTAAAAATAAATTCAAAAATACGGTACGTCTGAGCAAGACATTATTTGCTCACAATGATATAATAAATTAGTAAAAAACCCAGTATTTCTGGCAATAAATGGCAAAGATCTTCAAAAGGACCATATAAGCTCAACTTTCCTTTCTTCTTTTTTCTTAGAGCATTTCTGTTTTCTGAGAACAAAGTGGAGAAGGTAAACCAAAGGTCACTAGAAAAGTATATTATCCATTACCAATGGCTATACTTAATTTTCTATAATTTAAAAATATGTAGATATAAAAAGAAGAAAAAAAAATCAAGCCTAATAAATTATTCTGCCTTAGATTTCAAAAATTCTGAAAGTATTTCTCACTATTTTGGTTTAGCATCTTACCAAATACTTCCTAACGTGTATCAGTCTGCAATTAAGTTGTTCTGCTGACTGAATTGTGGTGGTAGTAGTAAAACTGTGCAAGTAGTATGCTAAATTAAAGCAGCATTAAAAATAGAGGTAACTCAAGCAGCATAATTTACAGGTACACACTGAATAGAGAGTAACTTACTACCTGCAAAAAAAACCCAAACAAACCAACTAATCTGTCAGTCAATAGTGATCAGTCAGGTCTGCTCTCTGGGGGTTTTGGTACTGTCAAAAGCACTTAAGAACAACTCCCGTGATGAAGCCAGAGGAAACCCTTCCCACTTGTCTGTCCAGTGAACACATCTCAAGCAGTAGCAACCAAAATCTCGCACAGACAGTTTATTTTGAGCTCAAAAAGCACATAGAAGTACTAGTCAAACAGTGGACAGAGAAGGACAGCAAACAGAACAACAATCACTCAGATGACATTCCTTGTACCTTACTGACTCATGATGAGATGCACAAGTTTTTCTGGCTGCTGGAAGCAGGACATCCAGAACCAGAAGATCTCTAAATAAAGCCTAAGAGAGATGGAAACCACTTTTTTTTTCTTTGTTTGTAGCTTTATGTTTTCTTAAGATGTCTCTAGATAATTTAAAAAATAAATAAAAAAAAATTCTTGTAAAATTTTACTTTTGTGGGTACTTTCTAATGTCACCTCCCCTCCTACCCCCCATTTCATCATCCCATATCCATTTGGGAAAACACATACAAGCTCATGAGTTATTTCACTGTCATTAAATCTACAGATTTCAATGCAAAGTCAGCTTTCAGCAAACACATTCCCTGAAGTGAGCCATAATTGCAGGGAGCTCCAGATATGCAGAGAAATCCTTGCTCTTCCAATCTTTGTCTGTAAGCAAGACAGGCCCCTCACTGGTGCCAGGGAATACAAAATGCTCCCCCTTATGATACCTGGAGTAATATCTGAGGTCCTGCCTTTGCTTATGCCTCTGCCTCTCTCCACTGTTCTTACTTCAGCAAACCTCCCACTGGAGGCAATTAGAATTTTGCTTGAGTAAGCACTGCAGGGTATGGCCTGGTTGGCATTAAATAAGTCATCATTTTTAATTGGCATTTTAAGTTCCATCAAACTACAGACTACACCTCACACTGCTTTAGTAAATGTTAGCACAGGGTGACAATTTGGATCATGTTAATATTCACAAGTGATCCAAATATACACTGTACAAATACTGAGGTTGGGCCAGTTACTTCAGGACAGAGGGTATCTAGATCTATTCTTCTTAAATTAATATGTATTTTGAAAGTCGTAAGACAGCCTAAAGTTGTTCATCTTAGGGCATGCACATATTTCTTTTAGATCATTTGGTCCAGTGCCATCAAGTATTGTATATACTGAAGACCTTATAAAAACCTTGCTTTATCAGAAAATTCATCCTAAGCCTCGTTTTAAGGGTAACATTATTCATCTTGAAAGGGCTCACCACTTTAAATGATTACACTACCTGCTATATCAAAACACCCCAAAAGATCTCATTATTGGGATTTCCTCACCAACATCACTCCTCCCTCCCCTTCAAAAGGGGTATTAAAACAATTTGGCTTGTTGTGTGAGATGTATTGCACCGTCAGGATGTCTTTTCTTTGAGGCACTTGGGACTAGGATTTGCATGATCCTCAACAGATGTTGCAGAGCATAAGATCAGATTTTTTTATTTTTTTAAATTATGGGGGTTTTTTGGAGATCCTAGACCACTCTCAGCATAGTATCATTCTGGATATGTATCGTTCTGGATACGTGAAGGACAAACTTCACTCTGATGAACAGCCTGTCTGGCCATTTCTACTCACACGAGCTTCTGTGGAAATGCATGGAGGAGCCTAAGTTACTCTAGCATTCCTAGTTTTTCCCCCACTTTCTTCAAACAAAGAAACATAGAGACTTGAAGTGAGTCATATTTCAATTCGAAAAATGCCTTTTTTTTTTTTCCTCTTTCAACTCTTTTGCAAATGTCAAACAAACTTCTTTTTTTTTTTTCCCTTCCCAAAGGAATTCCCCATTTCTTGAAGCACCGATCTATTTCAGACATCCTCATGCTCAGCTCCTGATGCATCTCCAGGATTAATGACAGCTAAAACACAGAAAATATTGAGCTTGTGTAAGATTAAGTCATGCTTACAGAGAATGAGTAGCTAGAAACTTGAAGGAACACATGAGCTTATGCACTCCATGCTTTATGTACAGGCAGAGGAAAAGGTGAAGGGAAAACACCTCTAGAGCCTCATCAAATGGATTGTTTCTGTAGCTTTCCAAAGTTAAAAGGAAAGTACAATCAGTCCCTTAGTAAAACTGAATTTGACACCTCTTTTCTACTGAGATCAGGAATTATCATCTTGCAAACCTGCACTTTGAAGCATCAGTGTCAACCTGTCTGGAATGCAATTTAGATTTTTCTGTAACATAAAGTGCCTACTCTTCCATAGTCATTAGTAGCTGGAATAAACAGTGTGACAGTATTATAAGTGAAGGACCTGACAGTTTGCAACACTAATCCAATATTTTGCCAGTAGTTCTAGAGCTCTGTGAGAGAGAGAAAAGAAACACATCTCATTAATCAGAACCCCTTATTATTTTTTTTTTCCTCAATTTTTGTACTGATGGTTTGAAAGTCTTTTCATGGGACCAACCTGATTTCTGGCGAAGAGCTAGAAAACAAACAGTGAAGAACCACAAACACTTTTGCCCATGTTAATGTTCTTATAATAATAATAAAAAAAAAGATGAGCTAATATAGATTAGCAGTTATTTCTTAGAGATTAATCTAAAACCAATGAGAGAAAAAGAAATGTTTCTTTTGAAATGCAAACAGTCTGGGACCTCTCCTTCCCTCTAGTGGCCACTGGAGCTCAGACACAGGATTCAAAAATGTATGTGAACTGCATCCTCTCATTTGAAATATGTAACTAGACTGAGCTCTGCCGTGATGTCGCATTTTAAGTGGAACTCCCTGAAGAAATCAATGGGGAATTCTGCTTAAAAAACAGTGGCATATTATGCCCTACAGTTGCCTGAGGAAGATTTCTTCCCTGCAGGGACAAAAATGAAGGTCATTCTCTAGGAAGAGGGAGCACAAGGGCTGGACTTATAGTAATTTAAAATTACATTAACATTTTGATTGTTTCTCATGTGTTGTGCTTGCCTGGGCCTCAGATCAGAAAGTATAAAGATTTAGGAAATGTGAATCAAAAGAGAACTGGTGCAATTCATGGCGAAGAGCAGGTAATGTAAAACAAACAGGAAAAGGCAAGCTGCTTTTTAACAAACCCACTTCGATCTGACAGATCAAGAAGTTGGAAAACCTTTGAGCTCCTTCTCCTCAGGAAAAAAAAAAAATCTGTATTTTGTGCTTACTGCTACGTTCAGAACTCCACTGAAAAGGGAAGAACACCAATCTAAGTAAAGAACAGAGCAGCAACATGTGAATATAACATCTAAGTACTTAGGTTAAAGGAAGAAGATGGTTAGGTACCACAGGAATTCCAATCATGAACTCAATTCTACCCCATCAAGATGAAGGGAAACTTTAAGTAGTGCAATATATGCAGAAAAGAGTAATTCAAGCTATTACTGCTGATTTCCAGGTTAAGTACAAGCACTGAGGGAAAAAGCAAAACAAACCACCACAAAACAAAGTCCTGGATTTTACAGGTCCTGTTCACAGTGGATTAATGATTAAAGATAAACAAAGTGATCGATTTACACTGTGAAGGAGTGGCATCTACTGAAAGTATAAAGATACTAATAAACTAGTAGAAAGTCAGTTCTGATATTCCTGTTTTAGAACAAACAGAAAAACTGGATTTCTATGTAACCAATTGAGAAATTTGCTTATGAAGGAAACACAAGACTGGATTTATCAGACTGGCAGTTTGATGAAGAGCACGTGAAAATAGCAAAACTGAAACATGCTTCCATTAAAGATCCAAAGAGCAATTTGGAATTCCAAGTGCCTCTGTTTGCCTTGGGGAAAAGTTAAAAAAAAAAAAGAAAAAAAAAAAAAAAAAAAAAAGAAAAAAAAAAAAGAGTAAACATCATGTAGCATCTCTATACAGAAGCATCTGCAAAATACTTTTGTTCTACTGGAAGCCTGTAAAATGCCAGTTAAAATATCATTCTCACTTCTGAGCATCACACATCAAAAAAATGGAAGTGAAATAGGCAATCCAAAGAATGATCAGACCAGAGGTTTTTAAAAAAAAAAAAAAAATGAGGAAAGGCTAGGGTAAATACTTCGATTAATTCAAAGGAGAGATGACAATGTGATACGCTTCAAATACATAAAAGCACAAGTAGTAAAGGGATTAAGTTTCAGCAAGACCGATAAGGACAACGTTTTCAGACTGTAATGAAATACAGCAGTTTAGCCTGCAAGGTCTGGCTTATTGAAGGTGTTAAGGACTAGTTAGACAATCACCAGCCCAAAGGACCAACAGAGCTGGTCCTGCCTTGGGGCAAGATCACAGGGGCCATCACAGAGGTCCCTCCCAGACCTATAAGCCTATGAACAGGTGGAGAACAAGGCCAGTCACTGAATCTGAGGGACAGAAGATAAGCAAGACAAGTGAGTTAACAGCAAGTCCTCTTCAACACATCAGCTTACTAGGCCACAGAGCTCATTACCAGGGAAAAACAGAGGTTGAATGTTAAATGCCTTACAAAAAGCAATCCTTCATTTTTATAGACACTGAAAAATATCCTCAAACTTACCAGGACTGTGCAGCTATAGCACTAGTACTGTGATTATTTATGGCTGTTTAGATGTTAATTTTGCAAAACAAATAACAGTTCACCGTGAAGGTAAGAAAGGATGAGACTGATTGCCTCCACAATTTCCTGTCCTGAAAGACAGGGCACTAATCTTCACGCCCAGCCACTGAGAGAAAAATATCGCCTGTCTCAATACTCACAAGAGGCCCAGAAGAAAACTGCATCACACAACTAATGCATTAACATCTGTGTTACTGTGGTTTGTGCTCTGCTAAGCAAGGGTTTTCCCTTTAAAAACAGTGTAGGTAGGAGGTAACAAACTCATGGGAAAGGGCTTGCATTTCCAGAGAACTGGAAGAACTGGCTCCCATAAGCTCAAAAAACAACCCAGAACTAGATTTAACACATTTGTCTTCCCAGAAAGTTGGTGTTCTCTCGCCAACACTGAGCATTTCTTCCCATGGAAGCTGATAAGAAATGGGTGAATACTGATTGACCTACACAGCCTTTCAGCTTCAGGTTGTCCATTCTGAATTCTAAACAGGCTACTGAGCATTCAAATGGCATAATACCTAAGTGACAACAGAGGACACAGGCTCAGGAAGAAATGGAATTTCCACCTTTCACAGATGTATCACCACACTTTATTATTGCCAAGTTCTTCACATACAGGCCAAATCTTCTACCCTGTTCTGACTGTACCCAAGACAGTGATGTCAGCTGAACACGCTTCTTCAATGAGCAAAACAATACCAACAATAACAACAAAAATAAACAACGCCCAAAATAACCAGCAAACAAAAATCCTTACAGAGCCACCCTCCCGCTGCGATTTTCTGTGGAGATTCTGGTTTCTCAGTGTGTTTCCTTTTCTATATTAGCCTAAAAGCAGATGCTTATCTCCAGGTACTAGAATGTAATAATGCTTTCCCAATACAAGGATTTGCTTTGAGGGAAAACAAGAACTAGGTCCTATTTCTGACTGGCATTACTCGAATATTACATCTTACATAAGAGTGATCACCTACGATTTACATCACCGTTATCAAAATCTGCATGGCTGTGCTGCTCAGACCCAGTGCCAATCCACTTTTCATCAGGTGGATTTAGTGGTTAAAAGTTGTAATATGAATAGTTATTTGCAATAATTGGTGTGAGGATAAACATAGAAGGAAGACACCACTTTCTAAGGCTCCGAGACTGAACCTCAGTAAAGCATGACAGCTTTGAAAACGGCATATTAAAATATACACGCATGTGGAAAATGGTCCTAATAGAGCCTAATATTTCTTTTAAAATTCCAGGAGCGCCCTCTTGTGTGAGAACCGTCGGACACCGCGCTGCGCGCAGAGCTGAAACACCACGGTGTTTTAAAAGTCTGCAACAACATAATTACACTCCCTCTTATCACCTCCTAACTTTGCCTGTTTCTGACAGGCAATTTTTTTTTTTTTTTTTTTCCCCAACCTGTTTCACTGGATTTCTATTCTCTTGGACACGTGAGCAGTCAAAGTCAAAGCTGAATCAGTGCAAAATAATCTATTCCTTATCTTGTCTCATAAATACAGTTTCCTCCAGTGTTTCTCTGCTCAGCTCTGCAGGAGTGATACTTCCTCCAGGCTGCAGCACTGACGCATCCCAGACCCCAACAAAAATAATAAGGACATATCAGCCAAAGCTTTCAAGCTGATAGGAGAAAACTGAAAAAAATGTAATTAGAACTGTGAGAGGTGAGAGAGCAGAAGGACTCAGCTTGCTTTTCATTGTCCATCTTCAAATCAGACAGTCTGCAATTGGAAATTTCCAGAAAATAATGGCCTATTTACACTGGAACCTCGGTAGGAAAGCATCATTTGGCACAGGGGAAGATGAAAACCGAAAGGCATCTCAGACACTTGCTCGGAGGTAACACACTGAACTAATGCCACAGATTGCAAATTGGCAGGTGCTCATTAAAAGCCCCAAACGGGAGCAGCCAGACCAAGCCAGATTTCCTAAGAGAAACGCAAACGTTGCCTGTTAAAGCTGCCATCGTTACCTAAAGCAGAGCAGCCTCGGAGCTGCTGAGGAAGGGTGGGTGAAAGCAGAGAGGGAGGGAAGGAGGCTCATGGAAAGACCTGAAGTGAAGGTAGAAAGATAAAAGAAGGGAAGGGAGAGGGAAGGAGTTTACAAGCTGAATCCACATAGAACATGAAACTCTCATCATTTGAGCTACCCGTTCTTTTAATTTTGTGCTTGCCTTCCCCCAGCAATTAAACTGAATGTCCTTGACAGCCTGTCTTCTCTAGCAGCACAGAACTGAGACTAGACGTCAGCTTCAGACCTTTATGGTCCCCATAGTATTTTAATTTTCTAAATTGGAGATTTATGGAAATGCTGACATTCATCTCTCTTGGTTAAAATGCTATCATGTTGCTTACAAACACGGATTTTTTTTTTTTTTCCTCCTTTTAGCTAGAAGGTTGACAAGAAAGGCTTAGCTGCTTTCTAATCATTATCCTGCACATGATGGGCTGTGAATTTTGTGAGCTTTATCATCTTAAGGCTTACATCTCTACAAGCATCTGGTCACAGACATGGTTTTGCTCTCTGTATCCTTTAAACAACATCCGTAATAATTAGCAATTGTGAGCAGCCTGATTATCATATGAATGGAGAAACAATTAAAAATGCAGCCAAATTAGGACCAGGCAAACATTTGAGTCTTCCAAATTGCAGAATCTTTAGCAACAGATGCCATTCAAAAGTTTACCTGCCACCACACCATTAGATTAAATACTATTAACAGTAGGCTCTAAATTGCAACACAAGACTGCAGGTTTGATTGAAGACACTTGATTGTACTGACAACATCTTTCCCTTCTCAGACACTTAATAAGAGGGCCTGAAGTCAGGTTAGTATGATTCCAGCACTCTTATTTATTATTATAAATGCTTTTTGTTTCTCATTTCTCTCTTCTCGGGTATCAAAAAGTAAATCTTGACGTAATTAGTTCTGCACATATGTTGACAAAACTACTTTAAAAAAAATAAATAAAAGCCACCTTGATGTGCTTGAGACTCTACCTCTATTAGAAACGTTACCATCCATCCAAAGTGAAAGAGGAGTGAGTGATGAACAATCATTCCTCACACCCTGAAGGAAAACCTTAAGACACACCGACTAGAATGCTAAGCTGCCCTCCTGAATGGCAACCACCTTTATTTGTGCCTCCTGCCTCAAGGGGCTTCCACAGGACAAAGCTTTTGCAAAGGCAAAACCGGTCATAAAAACAAATATGAAACATCAGTATTTCTAACTCTGCACTAATTCTCCTCAGTGGGATTAAATGGGATGTCATGCTGCAGAGCACTGGTAAAGGGTTAAGAAAGGCTAAAAGAATATTCAAGTTCTGTGATCGCTGACGTTCATCTTTGTAAAAGGGCAATGAAACCAGACCAAGAAACAAAATTACTGCAGACACCCTTTCATGCAAGAGGCTAACCAGGAAAATTAGATGGGAGACAACTGCAACTCAGCGTGGGCTCTTCCACATCGGAGTGAACACGCAGAATAATGATCAGCTACAGCCAGCAGGGACTGGATCTAATGAAGGGTAATGCACAACCAACCCAGAATGTTGTGACATGGGCGTGCTCGTCACCAACGGGATTCCCAGAGAGAAAATACCACACATGAACAGCAAGGCATGTTAAGAGCTATTGATAACAAAAGGTGTTAATTATTTTATAAGTGTTTCCATATGCCAGACCAACTCACTGCCTTTCCAGAGCCCTACTTTAATAACACGAAACTTCGCTGAATCTTCCAATAACTGCTGGCCATAAGCCAGGACACTAAGACATTCCTCTCATCCCACAAAGGAATGAACCCTAATGGAACATATATTTGTGCAATTGTTAACCCTCAACAGTCTTTTTCCTCTGTACCCACATCCTCAGTGTTGTAAGGAAGCCAGAAGTGGGCTGGAATCAATCCAAATATTTCCCTACCTTTCTCTCGTACCCATATCCTTGCCTTTGTTGCTACACATTCTCTTCCAGGCCATGGAAATATTTACATTTAGCATTCCCTATGTGAACACGGAGAGGCAGATAATAGCATATGTAAATTGTTTCTGACAGAAAAGTGAAGCTTCGTTTTTTATTACTGAATTTATCGTCTTGCTTTTTTTTTTTTTTTCCAATCCATTTACCGAACTGTAAATCATGCCCTCAGAACTCTCAGATTTTATTTGCAGAGGTATTTAGTCATCTGAGAGCCACAGCAGTATTTTGATATACCTCCACAATGCCTTTCTGTTTCTGCTTCCAGCTTGGGACAAAAGACAAGGGGTGGGAGGGGGGGGGAGAGGGAAGAACAAAGGAAAAGCAAAACCCTCCCCTCACCCCCCAAAAAAATTCCCCTCACAGCAATAGAAAATGGAAGGGAGGAGGAAGTAAAGAAAATAAGGACAAAAAAACCCAAAATAAAACAACACACAACATTTCAGGACTGTCTCCAAATCCACAATAATATTCTTCCAGGACTTCAGGGATTGACAGGCAGCACACTGCAAGCAGCAGCCACCACCACTTTCCTCTAACATTTTTTAAAGCCCAGCAGCATCACTGTCACCCCTTAACATCCCAATTGCCTGAAGAACAATTTCCCTGGCTTTGGGAAGCCACAGAGCTGTCACGTCTCTTGTAGGTCTGTTGCCTCAGCAAATCCAGCTTGCACTTTTATTTGTTTCTTCTCTAAGCAAAACTCAAGCTGGATCACCTCCCCAGGAATGAAAACTGCAGTTAAAAAATAAACATCTGAATTTGTTTCTCCTGAAAATACTCCGAACGAGGAGCTAAGAAACAGTTTTCACTTTATAAAAAGGAGAGAATTTAAGGCTTTAGTAAGACAGCAGCTTAGATCATCCCAGCAATCAATCCCAACCAGCAAAATCTAGGTCAGTGAAACTGCATGGAAGTCAGAGGGCTTCAAAGAACGAAACATTCAGTTGTTAAGAATTACGGAAAAAGCTGAAGATTTGGTTAGGACAAAGGTCATATTAAAGCTGCCAAGTGGAAATACAAGAGTTATCTGGAAAATAACCTTCCAAATCCTACATGCAGCAAACTACTACGAGAATTTGTCTTGAAACAACAATGAAAAAAAAAAAGGCTTTGCAGGGAAAATAAATTAAAAAATATAAATGCTGCCATCTTGGAGAGGTAAGTAAATATTTATTGCAGTAATCACAGGCTTCACCAAAGCCACCTCTTATATAATATCAAGATTAACAGAATTAGATCCAGTATTTTACAGAGTTAGGAACTTGCTATTAGGATAGAAAATAGCTGCTGTTACAGACAGGTCTCCCCTGGCCTTACAAATGTCTAGAAGCAATGTGAGACTTAAAAGTTAAGACATTACAATAAATGAAGGTAATATGCATTACCTAATTTTCCTTCCTGCTGCAGCAGGAACGTAAAACCTTCCACTTCCATTTCACATCAAGGATTACAGACCAGTCTATGGAATTGCTCCTAAACAGGCTCTGCTCAGCTTCTCTGAACACAAAGCTCCAGCTGACCTGCAAATCCACATGGATATCTTACACTCCACACTGATCACACCTTCAGAAATCAGAACGTAGGATTGTCGACAAGACATCAGGCTACTGGAATTCTCTTAGTGCTCTGAGCACCTTTAAGAATTCCCTGTCCTGCCAGGAGAACAGAAGGAGGTAATTGAAAATCTCCATTATTCAGAAGTGTCCTAAGTGCTTCCTACAGCTGTTTACAACTCTTAAGCACAATATGGAACAATGCCATGCCCCCACCTCCCAGTTAAACCTACAAGTTACAGTTAATTGCTGATGTGTGCTTGGAGTCGGGGGAGGGCACCCTCGGACAGCTATCTAAGTTTTTCTGCTGGAAAAACAGTACCTCAACACCCTCTCCCTGCAAAAGGAACAAAGAGAAGCTCTGAGCTCCAAGCACAACGCGTTCAGAGGCTCCTGAGTTGTCAGCATGGAGTTTGTTCTGCTTACCATGTGGAAGCAAAACAATGGAGCCTGCTGTGCTCCCTGTGTTTCCTCACAGTACAAAACACAATCCTGATGATCATTCCTCACCAGAAAGCCTGAGACACCTCCAGAGCTCCTCCAAAAAGGATCTGCAGTGCAAGGGTAGGGGGCAGGTTTTCTTGAACCCCCATTTTATGTGGTACAGAGAAAAGCTTTGCTGTAGGGAAGAAGAGACGAATGTAGGTCACACTTTGCAATGAAAAGTGATAGAAGGACTTTGATGTGTTCCATCTATTTTAAACCATGTCATTCCATATGGACTCGGATGAAAAATATCCTCGACCTGCTCACCAGCAAGATGCAAAGAAGCAATTACTTGACACTGATCTTCTGCTGTTCTCTCAAAACTTCTCAGACCCTTGTTTGGGGTTTGGGTTTTTATGTCGTTAATGGTGGTTTGGGGTTTTTTTCCAGGTTTTGTGGGTTTTTTTCCAGCTCAGCATTGTCCTCCAGTAAGGACAGAAGATAAAAATTGTGAGAACAAGAAAGCTCAAGTCACTTGAGCCCATCCACAGAAATGGGAATTGGAGGATGACACTCCTTGGTCTCGAGTTACATTTTAATAAACCCAAACTCACCATGGCATTAAAATAAATGCACAGCTATATAGTGTTATCAAATTGGAATGGAGAATGTTTTTTGTGGACAAGGGAGCTTCAAAATGTGTATAGATGGATCTGTTAACTACAGACCTTCTTTATTTCAAAGACACTACCCTCATTCTTGTTTCTGGACTGTATTTTTCATCCACAAAACAATTCTACCAGGGACGTGATCTAATACTAGTGGGTATAGTAATAAAAAGGGATTTCACAGCAGAGTTTGATTTTCCTCATATGTCCAATAATGCCTGTGTGCTGTCTAGAAAGCTTAAGCTTTTGAAATACTTGGAAAAAGATCAGAAAGTCAGACTTTAAGGGGGGAGAAAACATAAATGTATTTTCTAGACAACAGGAGGCTATGAACCGCTGCTTACAAGTAATAGATATCGATGTTTATCTTTTTATTTATTATGCCCAGCACTGAAGCATTTATACCCATTAGATGCCACAATTTCATCTTCCTAAGCAAAATGGAACTTGAAAAGGCAGCTTGAAGGTTACAGACACTACTTGCAAAAGTATTCAACAGAATAATAACTTTTAAAATATTCTCTAATATTTAAACTGCCTTTGCTGTGCCATTCTATTTGCTACAAGGTCTTCTTAAAGCAGACACACATGCAAACAGTTTAACATCAGCATTATCAAAAGTACTAATATTTAAAAATAAACCAAAAAAAATCAGCAATAGCAAAATTACTTAAGGAATGCTCTTACATGCTTAAAAAAAAGCTGGCTGGTTGATTCTTATGATAAAAGAAAACACTGCTCTCTAAACAGTGTATTTTTTTTTAAGTGAGAAAAGTAAATAAAAGCACATTGTCTCACATTTAAGAAGCCAACCTGAATAAGGATTAAAACATAGGAATTCCCACCTCCCATCCTAAGAGTCAGGTAATCAGAACACAGGTTACTAACACAGCAACAAACTTCCCATCTCTAATGGCCACATTTGTGGCTTTAAAGTGCAACAAACTCTTTAATCATAATAGATCTACGTAGTATCTAGAGGTGTTGTCCAGGTGAGTGCCACATGGAATGCTATAGTGCTATTTTCCACACTCAAAGCTTCCAAAAAAGTGTTGTTCACCAAAAGATGAACTTCTCTTCAGGTCATGGGAGACTTCTCTAGAGCTCACTGAGAGACTATGCTGAGCATCTTCCTTCCCCAAGTAGCAGGGGAAATACTATTTGGAGTGGTATGGAGAGGCTAAAGAGGGATAGTTTATCACTGCCCATTTCAAGAAGAGAAATAGGGTGCATCGTGAATTTTGAGGTGTTTCCTGTCCACGTGGCTTATTTAAGCTGTGGCAGTCCTTGCCACAGGACACAATAAAACTCTGGGTTCATGGGAAGACTGCACAAGCTCATGAAATAATTTCATTAAGGGTTAAGGAGCAAACAGAAACCACTGTTGGCTCAGAAGCTTGCCCTCCCAAACTCTTGGGAGCTGGAAGAGAGCAGGGGAAGTGCTGTCTGATGCTTACTTTGGGCTTTTATTTCTGCCAAGTAGGCCTTTGGTCTCACCTTTCACTGCCAGACTCATGGGTGCATTAGTGTAATTTCCATCCTTTTTATTACAATGATATTTTAAAGTCCTCATGAGGATCAGATCATCAGGCTGGATGAGCACAGGACTAGAACTGCTCAGGACATTGCTGGTAGCCCTAAAGCACCTGCATGGGAGTGGGGAAAATGGGAGGGCTCAGACCTGCACATCTCACTGCTCAGAGCACCCCACACAGCAGCTGTTAAATGCTCAATCATATCTACAAGCAGCTGTTTAAACTGTCTCCTTCAAAATAAACACCACTCCAGGTAAGATGCTTGAAAAGCAACTCAGAGGCCTTTTGCAAGCCTTAAAAATAACACACGGGCTCCTACGACCTAAATTCTCGCTGATATCAAAGAAACAGAAATCAGGCACCTCTTATATTCCTTACTGTGTGCCCAAATGCTTTAAACTGCCTTTCAAAAAAATGAGACTGAATCCCTGAAATCCTGCAAATTTTTTTTTTTCCAAATCCCGAGCGTTTCTGAAATGTTACCCTTTGGGCCAACATGATGCCACCTCCAATATTTTGTGCCTAGCCTTATCAGTCCTGGCAGGGCCCTGGCTTCACAGCTTGAAAAATCTGTGCAGAGAAAAACATCTGGCAGCAGTCTGAGTGTGGCTCCTCTTCAGCTGCCTGATTAATGGCACACGCTGGGTTCGGATGCCCCATCTCAGACACCTCCTTATGACTCTCACCTGGGGAAGGACAGTAATAAACCACAAAAAAAAAAAAAAAAAAAAAAAAACAGAGACAATCATATTCATGAAGCAGCCTCTGGAACTGATGAGCATTTTTTGTCAATATTCTTAATTTTTAAGGTTTAGAACCTGAGTTCCAGTTCTGACCACGACACGTGTGTGACTGGCAGAAGCAGGTTCACAAAAAAGGGAAAAAAAAACCAAACCCAAACTTGTTCCCCCCGCTCTCCCCACAACTCCTTCCATCCATGCTCTGGTATCAAGAGTGTCTGGGAAAAATGGCTGACAGATTACTGGAGAAAAAAAGCCAAGCAACAAAACTCAGAGATTTCAGTTGCTATGAAATGTGCCCTACATACACCACTCAGAACCGTCTTCTGGGCCATTCCATAGCAGATGGGAAGCTGCTGTGACACAGATACACATCTACTAGAGACTGGAAAGAAAAGAACAACTCAGATTTTACCATTACACTGCATGCAGTGGTACCCAAGAGCTGTCACACGATGGATATCACCATGGCACTGTGTGGTCTCTGCCATTAGGAATCAAAGAGCCTTTTCTCCAGTTCATCACCAGCCCTGTGAATTCCCACAGGGCAAAAGAGCAGGGTTCTGGTTTTGATAGAAACATGGTGAGTAACAGACAAACCAGCTCCAAGGATAAGAGCAGGGTGGCTGAAAAGTCAAACATAAAGTGAGGAGAGCTGCAAGACAGATAGGCCTGTAGCAAATGGGAGTCTTATTGTAACATCTGTCGATGCCATACCATCCTAAAAAGGGGAGAAAGCAAGGCAGGAGCACAAAACAAGGACCAGAGATGGATGCAAAGAAATGTATGTAAGGCAAGGTGAAATATAACCCAAATAAGGTCAATGCCTTGAGAAGAATGGTGTACACACACATGTGTTGATGCTGCTGATAAGCTGGCAAATCTCCTAATATATTAGGCACAAATATTTTTCCATGCAATATCAGACATGCATGACTTCTTATCCCACTGAGCTCACTTCCTTTTCTGCCAGCAAGAGGATTGAGTTAAAATGCAATCCAGTCAATCAGCTTCTTTCCACTGACTTCTGTGAGCTCTGGGCTCAAGCCCTCACTTGTCATGGCCAACACATGTTTTGCAGTATTTGTCTTGTCACTATCCAAAGAAGAAATTATTTCAGTGTTTTGCATATCCATTTGCTGAATCAGAAAGAAAGCAGATTTTGCTAACAGCAGTAGAAAATAAATGGGAGGGGACAGAATTAATTTTGGACCTTAACAAGCCAAATTATAGAGAGCTCTTCAGTCAGTAATTAACACACTAAAATATAATAAGGAGTCCTAAAGACCCTGAATGCACTTGAGTCACCTACACAGTCCCTAAATTTCAGTGGGAGGGACAGGTAGAAGGCAGTTGGGACAGAACAAGCCAGCCTTGCACATGTACAACCAGACTCAGTATCAAACTGTCTGTAAAGCTGGGCATTCTGGTTTAGTGTACAAAGATTTGAACAGGATGCCATGGATTAATTCAAATTACGACTAATACAAACAAAAACAGGTCTAAAAATTTCCTGTGTGCTTACAGTGCCGCTAAGATAGCTTGACAGTACAGTTATTCAGACCCTTCAGTTCTAGTTTAAAACAGTGTATTTCTCCTCCATGCTTGAGGTAACTCATTAACTTAGAAGAGGAATCCAGTCTTTTACAATGTTATTGTACTTGAAGCATTTTCCTGTATGTAGATTTCAGGATGACACAGTCTAGTGATTAGTTTAACAAAGGGAGCAGAAAATTTGTACTATCAACACTGTACAGCAACTACTTACTTGTGGGAAATATTAAAAAAAAAAAAAAAAAAAAAAAAGGAAAACTGAAAGGAGAGCAGAATTTATAGAAAAAGGTCCTACAAATACACAGTGATTAGCTGATGCAGTTATAAGGATGTTTGGTTGGTTTTGGAGCTTTTTAAGAAACCACAGGACCTCAACATTCAGCTTAAATTTATGGGCTGTAGACCACTTTTTGAGCACCAAATGGTGTGGCAGAAATGGATTAATCCTGCTTTGCATTCAAACCTAACCTGCCAATACAAGCATCTTCACTTTTATCTGAAGGAGTGAACAACCTCCTGCACTTCCATGACCTTTCTCAGTAACGATAACAGAGCAATACATGATGCTTCCAGTACTCTCACTGTCTGCTCCTCTCCTTCCAAAGCACCGTTATAGAAAAATAAAATGTTTTTCGTGTTTACTCTTATTTCTTCTGTCATGGACACAATGTTGCACCTTACACTTGCAATTTTTTATGCTCTCTCCAGATACAGTCCTTGAGAAAACATTTTGACTTTTTTTTTTTCTGTTTCCATACTACAACTCCAAATTAATTTTCATCGCATATTGTTTAGGAAAACAAAACAGCAACAACTAAACAACCAGGGGAACAATCCCCATGAAGCTGCACGTTCTGAAGGTACTTTCAGCTAAGCTTTTAAATTATAAATTATTCATGTGTGATACATGTCATTTTGCAGAACGGCAATCAAAATAAAGTGTAATTTTTTTTTCCTATCTTATAGGCTGCATATAAATATCCATACTCAGCTCTGCAGTCCCACATCCTTGCCTCAGACAAAGCCTTTCACTGGGTTTTAGGATGTCAAAGATACTTGGAACGCTTTAAAAGCTCTGTTTCAGATGCCAGCCCCACAGACAAAATCCCACTCACAGAGCTCTAATCAGACTCTTTCAGCATCCACAGCAAGATCAGGGCACACTGGCAGAGTGATGGGACCAAGTGGCTGGGGATCAAAATAATTTGAGGGTCAGCCAAGGCACATAAAAATCAAATATGTTAATATTTACTGCTGGAAAAGAAAACAAAAAGCCGTGAGTGCTAGAACAGGATGAGGACCTTGGCCCAAAGCAGTGACCACACAGCTCCCAGTCCCAATTTCTCCTTGAGTTTCTGTCTGTAGGAAGTGTTTCTGCTCCAGGTTCTTGTTTCCTTCGCCTTCAAAGTGTGACTTTGCCAGATAAACCAGTTCTTGTGGATATTCACAGCCCAGCTTTCAGTAATATCAGTCACAACCATGAAGATCAGCTCGAAAATGAGAATATGCCCTATTTATTCTTTCTCTGACTGAAGACTGCTCCAGTCACTAAAGCAGATAAACTGTCTTTGCTGACAGCTATGCTAGAAAAGGGAATGATTCTCAGAGAAAGGTAACAACCCATCTCCAAATATCAGTCTTAAAAAATATCAATCAACCCATCTTCAGCTGGAAAACAAGACAGGATAAGTTTCAAAAATGTCACAGTGCCACATGCACTGTTTTCCTAGATGGATGGTTCCTATGAAGCAGGTTTTACTGTCATCTTTTCCACATGCAGTGTCGAATTCATTGTTGCTTCCTAGGAAAACAAGGCTATGGAATATGGGACAAATCCCCACAAACTGCTTTCACCAGCAAGTGTGAACTGCAGAAAGCACCAGACTCTGCAGACTGAATGTAATGTTTTAAACGTCATTTCCAATGACTTCTAAGGAACTGTGATAAATAAGAGTTTGCTGATGATATTTTAGTAACTTATAAACGCTGTTCAAACAAAGTGTTAGCAATACCAAGCCCTACTAGCAACGCATTCATTTTAAGAGACAGAACATTGCTTACTAAACTGGTTTACATATGTTCAATAAATCTTTTATAATGAACTGTGAAACCCTTAGGAAAAAATAAATACAATAAATTAGGTTCATTTGGTAAATGCAGCTATTGACTAGCTATTTAATAAAGCACTCATAACAGACCAGATGAAGCATTTGTTTACAGCACCACATGCTTATCCATTCACCGCTGAAATAGGCAACCTTTAATAAAAACCCACTAAATTTAATTCTAAAGATT
Source organism: Pyrocephalus nanus (assembly GCA_038380795.1). Taxonomy (NCBI): domain Eukaryota; kingdom Metazoa; phylum Chordata; class Aves; order Passeriformes; family Tyrannidae; genus Pyrocephalus; species Pyrocephalus nanus. The sequence continues at coordinate 2,777,675 of CM076269.1, forward strand.
ATTGACCTGCCCCAGTTGTTAAATACATCATTCATAACACACTTAATGAAACATTTATTCCAAGTTATGCAGCCCTCAAAACAAACACATTTTCACAGCAGTTGAAATAGCACCAGTCCTCTCTGCAGTAACTACTTCAGAGCTTATGATGAATGTATTAACAATTTATAGGCTACCCTGAGTTCAGACAGAAAGCAGCAGAGAGGACATTCCCTTGGATGTGGAGCAGAGTTGAACAGCAGGGGCAGGGAAACACCCCATGAGCTCGGGGCCCTTGGGGACTTCCCTGCTTGCTTTGGTCCTGGAAGGATCCTCTAAACCACGGGGCTGGTTCTTACAGGTCTTTGAAATTTTGCAACTACCTCAGGACCTGCTATAGTTTCACTTGCAGATTTTCAAAGCTTTGCCTTCTGTTTCTACAGTGTATTTATGCCTTAGCAGTGAGCAGTGTTTTGGACTCAAGAGTGAGAAAGGGAGTTGGTGCAGTACCTTTTATAGGACACAGCTGAACAGTCAAGATCCCAGCCCTTCCAAGCAGTTTAAAAAGGGAGAAACAAATATTTTCTCCATCAACTAAGGCAGTATTGGACACCCTCTTTCTGCTTTGTTAAATTATGATTTGCATGTAGAAATTTGATTCTTCATTATTCAACACTCAGACACGTCCCCAAATAAGACACACAGGTGTGACCACCGTTACATTTCCTGGCTGATGACACCCACCCACCCTGGCCTTGGGACACAGCTTTGTCACAGCATCTGATTTCAATCAAGCTATGCTTTTTTCCTTGGAAATGCTGGGCAGAGCATTAGCTGGTTACTTTGCAGCCTCAGTAAGAGCAGAAGCTCTGCGGAATTCATTTCTGTTCACTCTTACTCCAGTGAACCCTTGCTGATGTTAATGAAGTTGTGCCACTTTACCCAGAAATCTGGTTATTGGTAGCAGATAAAATATGTGGAGCAATAATCTTCTACATTTTTATGGAGCTCTGTGCTGCATCTCTTATACCATGGAAATGTGTTCTGACTTCTAGAAGCATGCAAGCCCGTTGTCAACACCTCTGTAGAGTGACTCAGTACTGCTCAAAATACTTGCCATATTTATTTCTCTGCCCCAGCATGATTCTCTCCCTATTCTTTTCCTGTTGCAAAAAAATTCTTTTCACTCTGTCCTCTGGAGAACACAGTTTGCTTCAAAAGCAACAAAATAACACAAAACGGCTTCAAACTCCTGAATGGCTAATAAAATGCTTAAAATGCTTACAGCAAACAATTCCCAAGGAAACCCAGCAGCCTCATTAGTGAAACTAAAGAATCCTTCGGGTATCTGCCCTGGAAAGTCATTGCTGCAGTAAGATAATCCTGAGGATCCAACGAATTTGAAGAAATCAAAGCACAAAGTTGGTTGTTGTTTGGTTTTTGTTGTTGTTGTTTTTGTTTGTTGGGTGGTGGTGGTGATTTGTTGTTGTTTCTTTTTTTAAACCACAACTTCCAATACTGCTCAGTTAGGATACTCCTTTAAAAAGCAGTGCTTAAGAAAGAAGTGAGATCCTTTCTTCTGGCAGTACAGGTCAAGCTTCACAGAAACCAGGCTAATTAATCCCATTTGAGTGCAGTCAGAGCTGACCTTGCACAAGTTTCCTGGAAATATGCAAAAGCCTGAACAAGAAAAACTCAAACTGAGAGACTAAAACTTCAAACTCCTGTAGAGGATTAGAAATTTCTCTTGTTAAATCCTTTGCAGTGAAAAAAGTGCTTTGTTCCATTAGAAAATAAACATGTAAATAAAGTATCTGCAGTCTCCTATTCTCCTAGATTCTAAATTTAACTAGATGGCTCAGAAAGCAGCAGATTGTTAAAGAAGGCCCTTCTAGGATGCTGTCCTTGACAGCCAAATAAGACTTGTACTTAATGCAACCACTTGACAAACTGCTGAAGGAGACAACAGTATTGTTCAATCCAGATGTCATTAAAGGCAATAGTATCACCTTGTCCTTTAGTTTATATCCTTTACTAAAAGGAGATATTGAAATATTCTGGAGAGAGGAAAAACAGTGCAAAAAATCTCTGGCTTTAACTCCAGAGGAGAGAACCTAACAGGGAGTTTTGCCTTAAGCCAGAGTGGAAAAAATTCTGATCCACTTAGCACAGAACAGCAACTAAACCAACAAACTGACAGAAAGAAGTGTTTATTTGCAGCTTCTGTAAGGTGGAATGCAGACCTCTCAGTTGGAAAATCTGGAACATTTTGTTGCTCCTGAATATCTGAACTGCTGAAAATGAAGCTTTATTCTAGCCAAGTGTAATAATCCACTTATGGCCTCCAGTCTATCAAACTCAGAAAACATTAAAAATAACGTGTCCATAACAGAAGATGTCCAAGAAAGAAAATTTAGGAACTGGGAAAAGTATTGAAAGCCAGAAGCTAAATCCAGAAGGACAGAAGATATAAGGGACACTGTCAGTAGTGACATTTGCCTTTATCATCTGTCCACCAGAATTTGGTCATGCATGCAAACACACGCATTCTAAGCCAGTCTTACAAACAGCAAACTATTTAATATAGTGAATATTTGCCCCTGCATGTGGGCCTGCAAAACACTATTCCCTGTAATAAAATTGATTCTGCAGCTGTGGGGTGCTTGTAATAAATTCCAGAACCTGTGTGTTTGTTTTCTGTCTTTGAACCAAAGCAAAAATAAGTAATTTACCTCCAGAGTCAGAGGGATGCAAAGCATACAACTCCCTCAATTTACATGGTTTTACTGAGAATATGGACTAAGTTTAGCCTTGTATCCAAAGAGATGAAACATGGAAATGTCTCAGCCAGAGGATGGTCATTTGAACCTTTCCAGATGACAAATAAGAACTGCTAGCAGGAGAGCCAAAGCATCCAAGCAAAGAATTGTGACCACAATGTTAGAATGAATTCACTTTTCAGACCCCACTGGATTGGCCTTTGTTTCCTAAAACATTCTACCACTTTACCAGTAAGTATTTTAGCAGGCAATTGATTTTAAGCTATGGTGAAAAAGTGGTGAATGGGTGGGGGGAAGAAAGAAAAAGGAACTTTGGCAATACATTTGTATCACAAACCTCCAGAAAAATGTAAGATGAGAACACAAGAAAGCATTTCTCTAACTATTAAAGGCGTATGTATTGTGCATTCCCTCACTTAACACCAGAAAAAAAAAAAAAAACAACATAGAATGTCCATACCAGTAGTAAGCTACAAACTTCATTGCAGGTAACCTCTCTTGCATAATTACATAAAGCTTAACCTTGTTGGTGAAAATTTAATAACCCTGGATATAGGTTTTAAATAGGGTCCTTTGGGAAAAGCAGGGCAGGGTGAGTCAATGAACTGCAGAAAGAAAAGCTGAAAATGGATAGGACTGAGTTGGCACTTGCTCTCTCACAAACCATCAAATTACTAGAAGCTTCTCAGTTTAGTTGGATTTTTCCTGTCTCGTTGAACACATGCAGAAAGAGTTACACTCCACCACTTCAGAAAATTCTCAACTGAGTGCATTATGCATGAACAAATTAAATTTAGGCTCTAGGACAAAAAAAAAAAACAAAAAAAAAACAAACCAAAACTCTATCACATTAAAGTCTTCTGCCAAATACAATCCTTCAAGCATTCTTAAGAGTATTGCAAACTGTAATTCCTTTCAAGAGAAGCTTGCACTTAATTGTTAGACCTTAAAAAAGGATCAAGAATGTCACACTCATGATAGGCCAGTCAGTAATTTACTCATGCCTTAAGTCAGTTGGTAAATGGCTCCTCTGCTTCATGACTGAAGGGCTGCTGTTTCCAGCTCTTCAATCTACCCCTCTACAAGCAAATTAAACTTCCAAGGTTTTTACCTTCTGGAGGTAACACTCTGCTAACTCAGCAAGCTTAATGAAAGAACCCAGAATTCTTAGCCTGCCCACAGGTGAGGATGATTCTGTTAACACAGCTATTAGCCATGTTTCAATAAACCTGCTACATATGGTACACCACAATTAGAGTTACGAACAGCAGCAGCAGCATTGGAGGGAGCATAAAATCATGGAATAATTAAGACTGGGAGACCTCTAGAGATCACCTTGTCAGACCTCCTGCCTAAAGTAAGCCTAATTTCAAAGTCACATCACATTGCTCAGGGCCTTGCCGTGTTGAGTCTTGAGTATTCCAAGGCTGTTCGTGCCAGTAATATTTCAGTCTTACTGTACATTTCTTCTCCTTATATTCAATGGGAATTTTCCTTGTTGCAGCTCGGGACTCTTCCCACTATGGTCCTCTGAAAAAAGCCTGACTCCATCTTCTCTGGAGCCTTCTCCATCCTCCTTCTGGAGGTAGCAGACTCCTAGAAGCTACTCCCTAGGTCTTTGCTTTTCCAGGTTAGGCAAAACCAGTTCCCTCAGACCCATGAGACTTTTATTTTCTAACAACTAGGACATTAGTGGGTGGTTATCTGTCTCCTACTATCCTTTGCAAGGGAGAAACATCAGACTTTGGGATTTTTCACTTCTAATTTTAGTTCCTATAGAAAGAAAGCACGCGCCCCCCAACTTCCTGTAGATACGTTTGCTATTTGTTCTAGGGAATGAGGACAGGGGACAAAACTTGCCTAGCATCCAACAAGGCTGTTCCATCTTCTTTGCCACACTTTAGAATTATTCCTGGCCCGTGGCACAAAAGGAACAGGGGCAAGCCTTTATCTCCACTGGATACCTACATTTACCAGGGAAGAGACAAGCTCTGAAAATCCATAAAGTAGTTAAAGACCTCTCTTTTGAAAAGAGGCCTTAATTAAGCCGGATGACAGGCTGTCATTACAAGAAATGCCTTCAGGCACCTCATTTATTCAGCCAGTTCAGATGCCATCCATTCCCAGCTTTCAGAGAGGCAGCAACACCCCCGACAGTCCCACTGCCCTGGCAAAGGAATGGTACGGGAAGCACAGGCACAACTTGGGAGGCGATCGCTTCTCACCACACAACCAGCCCTCCCACAGCTGGCTTTCATGGAACAATGTTTCTCTCAGCAGAACAAGAAACAAAAGAAGAAGAAGAGGAAAAAAAAAAAAAGTGTTTGGATCTGTATTTTGTCAACCAGCACACATAAAACAAACACTGTTGTAAAACAGAAAGGAGAAGCCAACTTTTACTTCCTCTCACGAGGAAAGGAGTTCAGAAACCCCTGGTGATGCAGCCTATTGCACGAGGCATGCATTGTCGTAAAACCCCACCGGTGCCACCAATTACCAACAGTCTAAGACACAAATTAACCCCAAGAAAACATTCAAAGTGCAAGTCCCGCAGTAAATCCTGCTCTACTTGTCCACACTTGTTTAGTGCTTCAGTAGCAACAATGACACTAAAACATAAAATAAGGACAGGCTACCATTCTGTTGTTTCTTCCTAATAGTAGACAACTTCCAGTCTGTACACAGCTCATCTCATTTTACCACCTCAGGACTGGAAAAGCCTATCTCCCCATCCACGTATAGGCAGGGATGCCCCTACCACCACACTCAGCCCATCAGCCCAATTCAGAGGATGGTTGTCTTTCACAGCTCTCACTCCTATATTTTTCCCCCATCGTGGGGAGAAAAGGATGTACTCACACCTAGATTTTATTTTATTTATTTTTTTTATTTAGAATCATTGTGCAGGTGGAAAGAAATTACCAATTCCGAAGCTCTAAAGCGAAAGAAAACAAAAATTCCAGATTTATGTTTAATGTTCTCCTGTTTGCATCCATTCTGCAAAGAAATAAAACGTGCTGTAAAAGCTAACTTTATCTTACCTGGGTTTTTTGAATGCAACTTTAGTATTCGGTCCCCAGTGCAAAAACAATCCATGTGTTTTCCTTTTTATTGCACAAATAAGCCTGATTTAAGCTCCTGATGTAAAACCAACTGAACATCTGAAATCCATAAGAACATGACAGTACAAAGATACAAGAAAACCTCTGATTTCTCAGGTAACATTTCTAAACACGATGTAGTTTTATTTCAGAACCATTATTGTGTTTTTTTCCTAAAATTTCCAGCTGAGAGCTTGTCACAGCTGATGATTAAGTTACCATCAGAGAAAACCTTCAGGGATAGCCCAGGCTAAGTCCCAGTTCTATTGCAGTTGTTTGATAAGATGTACACAGCATTTCTGAGATTTCATTTCTGACTAGCAGAGTGTAATAAATTAGGAAACAGAAGTGACATCCCTTATCAAACCTTAACCCAACTGCCTATTTTTAGACCTGATCCCTAGACTCAGGTTTCAGAAGACACTTTCATATAAGTTTATTTAAATAACAGTAATACTTATCTATTTGCAGGCTAGCAATTCAAAGCATTCAGTGCCTTAATCTGCTTTGAATTAGTCCTTTGCATCTGCTATTATACTTCAAAGAAATTACTTCAATTAAGTTTAATTACTTCTTTCCACAGCTTTGGATACAGCCCTTATTATATTTCATTACCTTTCCTCATAGACTGCACAACAAATAGATGACTAATAAAAGTACAAAACCAAGGAAACTATTAAGCAAGTACATTACATATACATAACAATACTGTACATGTATCACACTAATTAAGTTATTATCATAGTCTGCAATCATACAAATGGAATATTAGGAAGGAACTTTTCACAGAAGATCAGCAAAACCTGACTCGTTCTTTCAAGTCTTTAATACCTTTCTTACTGAATTTACAAGTGGTTTAAAACTCCTGAAAGGAAGCAAGCTTATTAAAGCACTGAAATAATTTATGCTTTTTACTCAAGAGTATATTAAAGAACATCATCTAGACAGTGAGTTGGTTACCAATTACACTCCTCTGTACTCTGCTTGTCCAGCAGTTACAGAAGTATGCAAAACAGCTCTAGTCTTTCCAATCATCTGGAATACCATTCCCATGATTCAATACAGATCCTATAATTTCACTTCTTTTTTTTCCAACTGCAGATGGTAGGAAAGATGAAGTTAAGCAATGGTAGCGCTACGAAAGTAAAGCAATTCTTCCAATTTCATTTGGATGAGGGGTCACAAGTGCTGACTTGAAAAACAGAGTGTAGCTCGTTTATGTAAAATGATTAATGACTGTTTTGAACCAAAACAATCCTGTGCCCACTAAACAGAAATATTAGATCAATGTTAACATAACATTTTTGGTCCAAGCAATGAGGTAACCTTTAGAAGTCCCCTCCAACCCAAACCATTCCACGACTCCATGAAAACAGCAGAGATTTTGTTGTTAGTCATAAAATACTGATAAACAATAAAAGTAACCATTAATAAAGTACATGGCTATTTTCAGAACTCTTTACTGACTGAAGAAACATATGAGTAGTCATCACACATCTCAGGCTGCTGGAGACATAGGTCTTGAAGACTGAACAACAATTTCAAAACTCATTTTCATTTGGGACAAGAAAATAAATGTTTCCTCACAGCAAATAATTTTTCAATCAATTGAATGTTCAGGGGCTTGTTGTATTTTATTTCCACCCAGACAGTCCCCAAGTAGACTTCCCACTGATGAGTTTGCCTTCTTTCAAGAATGTTTATTTCCAAAAATGGGTGACATTTTTCCACAGATTGCTTCAGAGCAAGCTTTCATGCAATGCTTCACAAGCCAATTTACAAACACAACAGCAGTGGCTCAGTGGTGCCACTGGCAAAGCCATGACAAGCCATGGTACCTTGCCTTGAGGCCCAGAAGGAAATTCAGCTCTCTGGCCTTACTTGTGAGGGGCTTAGGACTTCCCTCTGAGAGCCAGGTTGGGCAAACAGAGAAAAAATAAACTTAAAAAAAAGCAACACCGTCAAATTCCATTTTCTTTTCGGTGTCACTGATAATGTTTCCCTGCAGATTTTGAAGCTAAACCCGAACTACAATCCATGTCCACGTATCTGTGACCTGCACGATTTCTGCCTTTTGGGGGATGCTCTTTTCGCTGTACAATTGTTCTGTGCTGCAAAGGCCTCAGGCAGATTTGAGGCTGATGATCTGAGGCAAGAGGTAAAATAGAGGAGCTCCAGTTGCAGTTTGCACTGGGAACAAGCACACCAAAGTCAGCTTCTCCCCCTGGAATCAACGAGTTGGTGAGCAGTACTAAGGCCTCACGCAAGATTTCGGTGGGCAGAAGAGCACAGCCCATCTCCTGGTTAATTCATGAGTGCCACCAACTGTAACATTGGTTTCAGCAAATACTGAAAGCTGACTTTTCAGAAATGCTCGTTTTACAACCCTCATCTGAAATACCACACCAAGCTGCAGACAAGGCGACCGAGTCCCCATATTTAGGATTCTGAGGAGGAAGTGTGGTTACAATGGGAGAAGCTTCTATGACATTTCCAGGTCCTCAATTCTCCGTTTTCATCTCAAGTGACCTGGCAAAACCACTAAGATACCTTAATTGGTTTAATGAATATGAGTGGGCAAATGGCAGCAAACACAACGAAAAAACACAGTGTAAACTGCATTTCAGAATAAGAGTTGTGAACAGCAGAGACAGAATTCCAGGTCCCTGTAACAGCTACAGGCAATTTACTGCTGGCTGAGAGAACATGGACACTCAAGTATGGATGTTGTTCAAGAAGTGTTCCCAAAAGGTGCCATTTGTTTTCTCTTGTTTGGACTGTTCAGTGTCTCTTTTCTCTTGCCACTTCCCTTTCTCAAGAAAAACATTTAGTAGGGTAAGACTCATTTTTCTGTAAAACATTTTTATGCCCTGTGGAAGAAAACGAAGAGACAGAAAAATTGTAGAGACGCACACAGAGCCAGATGCCTGAAATTCTCCCAGTAATCATATGGAAAAAAAAGTTTTTCTTTTGGCAAAACTTCCATACCCCGATTACCAAAGATGTGCCTTCAACTAGTTTTTTCCCCACATTCCACAGCTCCCAAGGATCCCACAGAATGAGTCAGTCCCATTCCCCATTCCATTTTTTAAAATGCCTTTTTTTTTTGTCTCCACATGAGAAGTGCTAATAGAAAGCTCTCTTCTGTTAACAGCTCATTTTTACCTGACAAACTTGTCACAGTTGAATGCAAACAGGAAAATTACAACAGATCACCCGACGTGCAGTAACTTGTAAACAACTTATCCACTTGGCAGGGAGGGCTGAGCTAGAAAACTTTTACTAAAACTATAAGGAATTTTAATAATCAGATAAACCCCAGTGTGGACACATGCAACCTGGAGTTAAAATACTTGTTTCCCTGACAAATCAAACCAAACAAAATCATATGGGAATTTTATTCTGGTGTAACTGCATCCCACAGCAGAACACAACACATGGAAACATGAAAGCCTTCTAGCCTTTCTGAGTAAATCCAAAAGATAAAGTGATTTCCAGTTAAGAAGAAGGGCCGGATCATAGGAATGTTAAGGAGTATGTACATAAAACAAAAGCACATTATTTCATAATCTCATGTAAAATAATGTAATAATAATTATTCAAAATATACCAAGAAATACCTTACTGGCCTCAACGATAACAGTAGTAAATATTACTATTTAATACGTATATTAAAGAGTTAATAGATACACACTGTTATTTCTTACACAGAACGTCATCTCATCATTCCAAGAAAATAATTAAGTTTCAATAGATTTAGAGGAAACTAAAAGCTGATGACTAACCAAGGCTTGTGAAACTTTCCAGTAAAAAAGAAATGAATAGGCATTGGGTTTCTGGCTTTTCCTATTTAGAATTAAATCACCAAGTCTCATGTTGCTACATGCTCAGGAGGACATTCCCTTTGCCAAACCCTGGCAAACTTTTCCCAGTTAGTGACATTACATATAATTTTAAGGAAAAGAATTTTAGAAGCAGACACAAAATACCTAATCCTTCACCAAACCAACATGCAAGGAATACACTGTCAGAAGAGACAGGAACTATAAATAATTCATTCTGCATATCTTCTGTGCAAAGTGCTGTTCCCATGCAATAAACATGTTTTTCTGATTACTTCCAACTTCTCCACACCTGCCATCTTACCTGCCTAGGCTGGCATTCCAGTGCCTATTGTAAATGCAAATTGCTGAATAACACATCTTTCCTAAGAAGCTATTGCTTCATTTGATTATTAGCAAATGTGGTGCCCCCATGTTAATTTTAAAGTGTCACATGCTATGCAGGTAGACAAATACTGCTTAACAGGACTGCTTTTAGGTAACACAAGCCATTGCTCCTGAACAGCATCACTTACAAGATCTCATGTCATAAACCCTTTCATTTCAGTTCCAGTCTCATCTTTATTCTTCTCAATAGTAAAGATGAAAAAAAAAAATATCCAGCATGGCATTTTATCCACTTTCAAATACATAAACCAAAAATTGTCATGTTTTTCAGGTGCTTCTGCTAAAATGGTCAGAAGCAAAATAACTGTTATTATTTTCACTACAAATCCCATTTATATACATTTTGTACTGATAACATAATTGTAGTTGATTAACTGATTTAAAAAAAAAAATGGTTTACCTGTACAGCTCCTGGAAATCATATGATTGTACCAGTATAAGGATATCTTTCTCGATATAACTTGTGACACTGCCATCAAAAGCATCTGTTTAACCATGCAAAGGCAATATTTGTATAACCACAGGGTGTTTCTGAAGGGGAATGGGGGAGTACAGAGAAGAGGCAGCTCAGTATTTGCCATTTTCTGAGTTGACATACAGCAATTCACGCCTCATCCAGCCATGTTTTATTCACATTGTCCTTTCACAATCCGTGTTCCCATTCTGTAGAAACCACTGAAGCCACTGGAAAAGCAGTGGCCTTCCTTACCTCAGCAACCCGTGGGTTATTTACAAGAACCACCATACCAAATGCAGCATATGCAGGGTTTTTTTGCAACAAGAAATTCATCCCATGTGAGTATTTGATGCTGACAACAGCAAAGCAACTTCTCCCTGAGCTTTAAGAGATGACAGAGCCCAAGGCAGAGTTTTCCTTACTTACTGGGAATACATCCAATAAACAGAGCTGCCTTTACCCACCTTGTTCACAGAACCCTACAAAGATCAATTCTTCCTGGCTCCTGGACAGAGATCTCAGAGAGGTCTCAAAGATTAGCAAGGTAAAATATCCCTCCACTTCTTCTTTGTTATCTATGTGCACTCGCCCAACCTTCTGTGCTATGAGTCAGACCACGGATGGAGAGCAGAAAGTACTGGGAAAGCGTCGTGGCTAACAGCCACAAAATAAATGATCTATTTAATATCTGAGAATGAAACTAAAAATCTAAAACAAATTTACAATCAATAGTTTGATTTTTCTGTCACAAAACAGCTCTTTCTTTTATGGTAGAAGCTGCCCCGGGGAGCAGATTGGTCCAAAAATTATATTCATCCATCAGCCACCAAGAAGACACAGAAATTCAATTTCCATTTCATGTGTGAGCATTTGACCTTTTCCTTTCCTAAAAAACACACAGAAAACTTTTTTTTTCCCCCCTTTAGGCAACACCCCCCTCCAAAAAAAAAATCCTCTTAAAAAAAGTCAATTTGCTGCTTAGATATTGCTTCCCTGGGAAAAGATGAAAGAATAAACCCTGGATAGATCACCAAATCCAGTGCTACACTTCTGGAAGGCACGTAGATACTACTGGGATGAAGCATGGCAAAGGAACAGAACAAAAATGCTAAAAGCTCTGCCTTTTTTAACTAAACACAGAGATGTTGTGATAGTTGTGATTAAAACTTAAAAGTGAGAACTTTTAAGCTGCACTTCAGACTCCCTTAATCATGAATTTTGGGCTATTGTCAGAAAACAAGGTATGCTTTTTTTTTTGTTGCAATCTCACTAGAAATAAGAGCACATCTGTCCTAAATCTCAAGGGGTTCAATATGTTATGTCAAGCTACAGGAATTTGCTGCTTCCTGAGATGGTTTCTGTCATGCTATGACATGCCAAGTTATCTGCCATTCGTGACTTCAAAATGAAAATCGAAAAAAAAAAAAAATGGACAGGATTTAAACCACTGAAGCTCACGCACAAGTCTGCAAAGAGGCTGAATCTTGAACATGTGATTCCATCACCTTTGATTATCACAGAATCACAGAATGCTTTGGTTTGGAAGGGCCTTAAAGATCACCTGCCCAGGCTGCTCAAACAGCACACAAGGACAGTGCATCCCCGGGGAGGGGGGAATCCTAAAACATCTGGATGCCACATGCTTCACTGCTTAAAGATGAACTGCAAGGCAAAAACCTTTCCCCCATTACTGGTTTATCACCCAGCTACTTAAATATACGAGACACTTCATCGTTTCATGCTGGTTTTGTGGTTTTAGTTCACACCTCTAAGTCAGACAAACCCCCAAGTTTTAAATCAACTCAAGTACACTTACACTGGAGATTTCCTTGGTTTAGCTACATGGACATCAAAATCAAACTCATTCAACTAAAGCAAGTTCTCTTGAAGGACTAGACTGACTAGAGTGCTGTCCCTTTCTGGGAGGGGACTAATGTATTATCCCTGAAATATAATTAGTTTAAGGTCATTGCAAGCGAAGAGCGAAAAGTGGTTTTACACTTCTTAGAATTTAATTTTCTCTAAGTTTTCAAGAAGCCAACATAATAAAAAAATGCATGACAAAATTCCACATACCACACTCCATAAAATCTTGCATAGTAATTAAGCACCACTGGACCATGATACAGCAAATCCTAGCCCTGCACATTGCCAGGTTCATTAATGCAGCTTCATTTACTTTGGAGCAATTTAGAGGTGAACAATGTAGAGCAACAACAACAACAACAAAGGTCTTTAAAATAGAAATATCCAGTGTAGAAGGAGCATTAGAAACAATTAAAAATGGATTTTTGCCAGTTCTGTTTGGGAAGGGAGAGGAGAATTGGGAAAAATTACTCAGAGCAAATAAGGATGGAGTGATCCACAAGAAACCTGGTTACTACCAGAAATCCCAGTTCTTCTCTGTAAGCCCTCATTGCATCCACCTGTTACTTTCCAGCTCATTTGTAAATACCTCATAAGGTGTTTTACCTTTGCATATTTACAACTTCCCTCCCTAGAGATACAACCACATACTCCTAGGAATGATTTCAGTCACAACAGAGGCACGGCAGCCCACAAAACTGCTGATGGTCAGGTTAGGACAGGCTCAGAAGAGAGCTCATCTTACAGCAAACCTGCAGCAAACTCAGCCAGTGCTGAAATGAACCCCCTGAGCAGCATCCTCCCATCCTTCCCTAGGATCCCTCCATGTCAGAGGACAAAGCACAGCATGAGAAGCAAACAGGATCCAAGAACAACTCTCAGCACAGGAAAACGGATGGATGCCATGCATAAACATTGCTGCAGTCCATTTAACAGTCCAGGCAGAATGTGAATTATCTTGGACCTGATTCAAGCAGGATATAGAGGTCATCTCCATGGAAGGGTCTGCATCCTGCAAATCCCTAGTAGTGAACGGATTTATGGTGAGACTCATTGCCTGCTCTGCACCCAGAGCACACTGAGACAGAGAACGTGCTTTTGATGGTGTAGAAATTTGGGAGGAAACATTTACAGTCGTTGTCATGTACATAGAGGTAAAAAAAAAAATATGAAAAAAAAATTAATAACTAAATTTCCAGGATTACAAGCGTCCAAACGCCAGGATCAGATTCTTCCAGATCTTCTGCTTCTCCCCTTTGAATAACCACTTGCCAGGGTGGAAAATTTAATGTAATGAGATCAGCTTTGCTATTTTAGTCTCAAAAGTGCAGATGGAGCATATGCCTGTAGATAGTAATGTTATCTGTATTACTGCAGTGTCTGAAGACCCCAATCAGACACAGGCCACTGAACACTCAGAGAAAACTCTCAAAGAAAATTCCTTCCAAAAGCAGTACACCATGTGAGCTAGAGGGGAAAATGCAACCTGTGACTGTAATTAAGTGGAGATAATCATGGAGAGGAAACAAGCAAAAGGATCATAGATGAGCACACAGTTATGGTCAACTTTGACAGCATCCTCCAGAAAACAGTTACAAGCATGCTCTTGAAGGGTTTTGTTTATTTGTAACCAGTAAGTTATGTTTTGCAAAACAGTTCTTTCAATCTTTGAATTAAGCTTAAAAAATACTAAAGAAGCTATGGATTTGAGGTGGTCACTTGCTTACTTTGAGAGAACTCTCAATCAGCTTTATTAATAAGAACATTGCACCACATCATACAAATACTGTTTAGACCACAGAGTTTCACTGAAGGTTTCAGCTCACTTGTGATCTCTGATGGTGCAAGGTCACATCCAGCCTCTGGGCATATGAAACCTCTGTTGTTCACTGCACAGTAAATACACAGCACATAAACCAGAAGGAAACATCCTTCAAGATTTCATGCTTAGTCCTCCCTGGACATGATTTTTTTTTTTTAATTATATTTTAAGCCTGCACAGTTATAAATTTTACTATGATGACAACATAATAGACCTCCATCGTCTTCTTCAAAACCTCCACTTTAAAAAGAAGAGTTTGGAAATAGGGTAAGACATAATCCCCTGCAAAGTTCAGCATGGGCAAACTATGTTACCTGTTCTATTTGCTTTAAAATATCGTGGTCCGAGTCCTCAGTGGGAGATGTCAAGATTTTACAGAATGTTGTATTTTTTGTAAGATGACGGGTACTTTGAAATACCATTTCTTCAGTTGTGCAAAAAGTGGAGTTTGAAGTAATTTATTCAGTAACATCTGTCATCATTTTCAAGAGTCAGTGGCTGACACAGCACAATTTAGGGACTCTGATATCGTTGGGGATAACAGTGGCTGCATAACTAGCAATCACTGCTAATCTAGTAATTGGCAAGGTGACATGTAGCTACCATAGTAACCAGCATAAGATCAACTGTTTGCTTCCAAGAAATGCCTACACTTCACTCAGCTATTCTGCCACACTTTTTAAAGTCATGACAGAGAAAATAAAAACACATCAAGGCATTCTGGAACTTGCCTCCTCCTCTGCTTTTCTGTAACAGAAGAGAGAATTCCTCAGAAGAGGAGTTTCACTGGTTTGGCCAAGAAGGTCCCACTGCTGAAAGTTTCTGGAGCCACGATCAGGGACAGCCCCATCAATCTTAGGCAGGGAGGGTGCACAGCAAACACCAGAGGGACAGCAGAATCACCTTCCCAGGCATTTCTGCACGAGCTGCACACAGATTATTTCATGCAGTGGTCATACTAAAAGGAAATCTTGATATCTGAAGGTCACACACCTCTTCTAATATGCTCTTAATCACTCTAAGTAACTCCAGTTAATTCTTGAGAGCCACGTCTGTACTTCTCACTTTACAGACACCTCTGTCCAATCTCATTTCTATTAAACTCTCACTCATACAGAACTCCAACATTCAACCAGTCTCAATAGCTTTGGCAGGGGGGTAAAAATCCAGGAACAGAAGAGGGAGAGCCATGAGGCAGAGCCACAGAGACACTCAGGGCTGAAGTGGAAACGACACCCAGTTGTTCTGGCTTCCCATCCAATGTGCCCCCACCTGCTTCAAATTTATGCCTATAGATATCTATTTTTGATTTTTTTTTTCCTGTTTCCACACAAACTACTGACTGAATAAACAGGAGAGTCAGGACAAACCTAAGGGAAAGCAGGAGGGTGTTGTTGACAAGTTTATGTTTTCATGAAGGAATTAGCCTGGTGTAAAAGCAAAATATATTTACTATTTTGAATTTCCTTGTTAGGGAAAAGCTTGAGGATTACCTGTAGACATTAAAAACTTAAACACCATTAAGTATCTTTACTTGGACATTTAAATGACTCCTATGGGATGCCTGCCTGAGAAAATCCAGCCTGCCTTATGGCAGAGCTAATCTTCTCATCATATCTGTTTCACTTTTTATCCTTGCACCTGCCTGTATTAACAAGATTAAGAATTAACCTGGAAGAGGGCTGTCTGTCAAGGAATACCAATTACTCTATTGATTTAATCATTGGAATAAACCAAATGGAGCTTCAGGCCTGGGCAAAAATGTTTATTGTGTTATAATTCAAACTCTAAGGCATGCTTGTGGCAGGCTGTGTCACCAGACTGTGCAGGGGAAACAATTGGGAGGGAGGGAAAACAGACACTGGAGTTTTCTTCTAAAAGAACATTCTTATTTAAGTGGTACAGCCAGAGGGAAGATTTTGCACATGATCTCTCCACACAGTAAAAAAAAAAAAAAAAAAAAAAAAAAAAAAAAGAAGTTAGAAACTCTGGATCATTTGCAGATCCAAGCTAAGTCATTCAGGGAGCATTTAAAAAGGAGTGCACACACTCATCTTTGTGA
The DNA here is from genome assembly GCA_038380795.1 of Pyrocephalus nanus. NCBI lineage: Eukaryota > Metazoa > Chordata > Aves > Passeriformes > Tyrannidae > Pyrocephalus > Pyrocephalus nanus. The sequence continues at coordinate 2,793,971 of CM076269.1, forward strand.
AAGCAGGCTCCATTCACAGAGCTTCATCCCAAGTCACAGCTCTCAGTTACGTTACTGCTGTCTGATTAAAGGAGTTTGTTACTATCTATCTCCAAGCAGAACATGCTAGTTCACAGAAGTTTCTGGGCTTGCAGCAGACCTTGCCTTTTTTATTAATATAATATAAGCTGCCACAACACACATGCTCAAGACAGAAAACTCTAAAAACTTTCCTGTACCACTGACCCACTAGCAGAAAATGAATGAATGAAAAGAGGAAAACAGTGCAGCAAAATAAGAAGTTTTTCAGGATTGGATTCGTGGAGACACAGGAACACTTATTATCTGGATACTGTTTTGAAGCTTTGCAACTTATCCACTTGGTTGAAACGCTGAAGGCAACCGCTGTGAGAGGCCATCCCAAAGTTTGGGATAATCAATTATTTGCTGGAAGATCAGGTCGCGAATAACAAAGAACTCAACAGATCAGTTTCATTCGCGAAAAAATAAACAAAGCGCAAACGTCCTGAAAACATCCGCGGAAAGCAGCAGCGAACGGAGCTGCAAACAAACCGCTTTCGAGTCGGAAAAGTGACAGCCCTGCAAGGAAACAAACGCTGTGTGTTCCCAACTGACCGCACTTCCGCCTCCTCCCCTTCCATTCAACACTCGCTGCTAGGGATGCTCCCTCCATCTACACCACATGCGGGGCGAAAAACACTTTTTCTCTCGGTGAGGGGAGCAGGCTGGAGAAAGCATATGATCCCGCGGGTAAGTTCACGCTTATATTTGCTGGCACGAAGGGGGAAAACCCTCCATCAAATAGGTTGCTCGATTAGATAAACGCAGTTGGATATTAAGTATAATTGCGTGGAGCATGTGGATCTTGAGCAGATTCAGCAGGGGAGCGTGTGCTTAAGGAGCAACTGGGACACAGCTGTGTACATCTGCAACCTTTGCTTTAAAAGCAGTAAATGCTGCAAGGTTAGAAAAAGAAAGTAACTTCCCCATTTTGCCCTTTGTATGGGAAGTCTGTTGCCCAAGGGCTATTGTTCCTGAAAGGAATTCAGGGTAGACAAAGTCAGCTGAGATAAACCAGAGCCCCTCTCCCCCCTCCTGTTATTCAGTACACACTTCCCTTCCCACTAGCTCACAGTTCTGACAATGCAGGGAAAGAGGAAAAGAATGGCAGAGGGAAGCAGAGCACAGCTGTAAGTTGCAGAATATCTCCATATTCATTCGCCAAACAAAGCCAGTATTCAAAAAAGACAACGAAGATGCAATAGGATCGCACGGAATCCATGCCTCTGAGCAGCGAGGGGCTCTCTAACAATGCATTCAAGCAACAGATAGAGATTTACCTTCAAAATGCAGGCCATGTTCTTTCTCTATCCTTCCTACCACAGAGCAGCAGGATTCTACTTTGTGAGCAGCAGTTCCAGTGTCAGGCAAAAGGCTGGCAGAGCTGCAGAACTGCTATGAGCCTACATTCCTGTAGATCCAAATAGAGGTACCACGCATCCAGGATCCGTTAGTCATATCGGTCTTTTTATGCCCCGTTTGTTCCACCCATCAGCTCCTACCACTGGCTGGGAGCCAGCCCAGCACCTCCCCTCCGTCACATGACGGAGTTTGATTCATGGCTCCAGCGTGTATTTTCGTAAGCTCCAGGACGCTCTCGCGCAGCACTAGGCGTGCGAGTGGCAATCTGTACCTTGCAGATGCTCTGCAATGGCCGCAAATCAAGCTGCACGTTTGTAATTAATCCCTCTGCAGCTCTCTAAATGCTCTCGGAAGGCAGCTGCTGGCAGTTCGGCAGGAGAAGTCCAAAGTCTCTCTCTCTCTCTGTTATTAGGGCTCTAAAAATCCTTATGCTGCTTGTTAGAGTGCAGTAGTGTTTTATGTTCAGCCCTTTTCACTGTGCAGTGGGCTTCCCTTTGTCTGAGCTGCTGCCCTACGAGAAATAATCATTATCAGCAACCAACACAAATATCCCACCAGAGGTGCTTGTGTTGTGCTGCACACACACCTTTCTGGGTAAAGGGCTGGTATCCATCACAGGGAATGCAAAGCATGGGTTAATTTGTGAGGTGTTTTACATGTGCAAGTTGATAAAGACTCTCTGAACTTTCTTTGGACTTTCTTGTGCTACAGTGGGACTAAGCGCAGATTAATAAATTCAGCTGTTGAAGAAATCTTTCACTTTTCATAATCTCATCAAATTCAAATTCTCCCCTTATATACTCTATACATCATAAAGGTTTCAATTCATATTTATCACTTCTCTAGCTGTCTCTCTCCCCCCCTTTTTCCCAGTGCCTCTCATTACTACATCTTGGAACCCTTTGCATTTTTTGTACTTGGCACCTTCCCTGTGTTCCTTTTGTGCCACATTGCCTCGCTCCTGCTGCTTTAATGCACACCAAAGCCCTCCCTCTCCCTTAATAAATTCCTTGTAGTGGGAGCCTTCCTCCCCCTCTGCAGCAGCTCAGGGTACCTGTTTACATGCAGCCAATCCACTCTGTTCATGTTATGAAACCGCTTACCAAGAGCTCCTCGATACGTGGAGGCCAGAAGGGGTTAGTGCTGCACTAAACATTTAATAATCAGCACTGCTCCCTTGCCTGGCAAGCCTCCCCTATCCAGGTGCAATCCCTCAAGACAGTAAGTAGGTTGAAACTAAAAGAACTGGCTGTCCTCATTTCTAGGCAGGGGCAAATCGTCCCCCAGAGCAGAACAGAAAGGGGACTGGGGAGGATTTCTGCAGCTCACGCTCCTTGGCTGCTTCCTTGTGCATTTCCAAAGAGGAGGTCATGGCTTTTGCACCCATACCTCCAGAGTGATGTAATTATACGTGCACAGGTCCTGTAAACTCCTCTCACCCCTGGAAATCCACCTCTTTGCTCAATTACAGCCACAAGCCAAAGTTGCTGAGCTGAAAATTGTAGTGTTGTTAGGGAGACTAATGAAAAACTAAATTGAGGTTTCTAAGTTGACTAACATAAGGAAATACCTAAACCACAAATTAGTGGAAGAAGGTTGTAAGGGAGGGATCTTTTATTTTATTGGAAGCTGCTGCCAATCGGTGTTACATCAATCTGGATAGCAGTTTATGCCTCTCTAAGTACTATTCATAAGGAGTTGTGTAACAAAGCTCTGGTTTCTAATAAATAAGATAAACAAATTATTCTTTTTATTTTCCTGATTAAAAAAAAAAAATAATTGTTTTTCTCTCCAGTGGTCAAGAATCTAGTTTTTCTAGGATATTTTCTGGGACTGAAAATATTCCTTTCACCTCTGTGAGAAGTTTTCATCTGAGGCAAATGAAAAATATTCCATCCCCTTCCCATCCCCCCATCTTACCAGCTTCATAAAAAACAAGAGAAATGAGACTTGGAGAGAAATTGTCCCGAAAAGGTCAACCATTTCAATGTGTCCAAAGCATTGAGGGATTCCCAGTGAATTACATTCCTTAAGGAAAGCCAGAGGTGTGGGTAGGTGTCTTGTTTTAAGCATCTCTGAAATGCTTTCATTCTAAACGTCACATCAGACAAAATGTGGTGACCTTTAACTTTTAGACCTTTTGTAAATGGACATTTATCTTAAAGATACTTCATCATTACTTCACACCAGCAACAGCCATCCTTGCCTCCCTCCCTCTGTGGCTCACCACAGCCCAAACACTTCATATTCACCTGTCTGCTGAGATAGTTGCATGATGCCTCTTTAAGGGCATAAAAAAAAGTAATTTCTTAGATTGTATGACAAGCAACTACAGGCCCTCTAAATTTTCACAGTTTAGTGGAAGACAGTCAAAATAGATTTTCTGGAACAGTAAGAGTGCTCTAAGTGGCCATGAGGGTCTCACAGCTCTGTTGGCCATTCCAAGCCAACAGAAATCCCTGCAGCAGCTGCTGTTGTTGTTGTTTCAGAAAATGTTCTGCTGGTGATGGTGAGCCTTGTGAAACACTTGTGTTTGTTCTCTGCAAGCGCAGATGAAACTTGGATTTTTTTCTTCCAGAAGTTAATTTAGAGAAAACCTAAAGCCCTGCCTTTCAGACAGATTTCTTTCAGGAGGGATGTGAAATTTCTCTTTATTTTCTCCCAGGGACAAGAACTGAAGGTGTGACTCTAGCTGAGGTCACCACAAACAGCAACAGAAAGTCCAGCCTTAGGCTGAACAAATTCCACCTCAGAGAAACTACACAAGGAAATGCATCCACCAAATGATAGAAGCAAATAGCCATTGTAAGCACATCTTTTTCCATGAGCCTCATGAAGTGCTTTACCTGAACTTATAACACTTTAGATCAAACACAGCTCGTGCAAATTTCAGCCTGTAACTTTTTGCCCAACATTAACACAGTTATTGCTGCCTGGTAGGGATGTCAAAGACGGTATGAATCTGCCTTTCTAGTCCGAGCCATTGTGGCAGGCCACACAAAGTCACTGCTTGTAGTTCTGAGGACAAAGACCTTGCATATTTGCCACCTGGTTCAAAAACCTTTCCAGTACATTCCTATGGAAATGCTACCTTGGGGAAAATGTAGTTGGGCATATTTGTTGTTTGGGCAGCAACCCCTTTCAGTTCTAGCTCTTAAAAACCAGTTCTGCCATGATAAATCAATCCTTTGTGGAGAAGGCTGATCAAGCCTTAATTTGCAAAGATTAATGCAGCCACACAATACCAGCATTCAAGAAAGAGTTTCTCTGTTCTGCCAACGTGGGTATTTCTGCTGGGCCAGGCTGTGCCATGAGTATTGCTCAACTGGTTTGTTTGGTGAATGGACACCACGCCACTGGTGAAGCTGCACTTCCACCTGTGATAAGAACATCGAAGCCAAACTCTCACAAATGGGTAGCAGGCTTAAATATCAAGTTGATTTGTTAGTCCCACACTCTATATATTAAAAGTGCACAGTTGGAGAAAACCTGAAAGCTGTTGTCTTCTCACTAATCATTGAAATGAGACACTGCTTCATGTGGTAAAAACGTGCCAAAAGGGAAGAACCTGTTTAAACATTTGCTGCTACTATGAAGTTTTATCAGACAGGGATGACACCAGATGGCATTTCTCACCCTTCAGGTGCAACCTGAGCCAGTGGCAGAGTAACAGATCTCCTCCATTGTTATCCAGACATCTCCTCTTCCCAACCTTCTGTATCAATTTTTCCTTACCTCATGCAACTCACCACTGGAGGTAAGTAATATAAGCTACTCAGCAGCCCAGTGTCATGACAAAGGTAGAAGATGAGATGACAAAAAGACAGCAGGTTGTGGTTTAAATGGGAAATCTTATCAGGTGATCTGTCCAAATGTTACACGGAGTTTTAATTTAAAACTCATAATGATCCTGACGTTTCAGGTAAGAAAAAAGGCTGGAGTGCGAACTCCTGCTACACTCCAGAGTCCAGAAGCTGAGGAGAACACATGGCACTTGATACAGCCTGATTTCTACTGCTACTTTTCAGAAAATCCTCACAGATTAAAACGAGCATGCCACGTACACTGTAGTGAAAAAGCCAGTAGATACTGCCCTGCCCAGCTTCCTGCTCAGCACTGTTCATCTGCACCTTACTCAGCTGCAGGACAACCATCCTACATTAAAACAAAGAAAGAAAGAAACAAACAAGGTTTATTCATGGAATACTTCTGCGTGTTTTGCTGGCAGGAGACAAGGACTGCTCAGCACCATCAGGGCTATTAGAAATTCAGCTCATCACCTCAGCTATTATTCAGTGTCATGGTAACAACTTAGCACAGCCACACAGCACTTGCAGACCTTGCATGTTCTGGAGTTTCCCCCAGCCCCTTTCTAATGCACCTGTACTCAAATCCAGGCTTCCCACCTTTCTTTCAACTAAACATACTTAAAAAAAAAAAAAAAAAAATAATAAAATCAAGGGTTGGCCCACAAGACCATTTTAGGGAAAAAAAAATTCCCTTTGTTCTAAAACACAAGGCAAATCTTTGAAAAAGGTAAAGGCTGTGCTATTTTATATCTATAGGGTATAAAGGATATCATGTATCATAACCAAAATATTTAACTTGTATACAAAGCACACAATGCTGCCAACAAATATTTAGGATTTAAAAGAAAATAAAAATATCCACAATATTTTTCAATGCATGAATACTCAGAGACAAAGATCTGTTGAAGTCCCTGGAAGCAGAAAAAAAAAAGGCAAACCCCTGCAAATCAGTAATCCTCTCAGTCTGTTGTCATTTTATTTTTTAATGCATGCTTATTTGAGAAATTCAGGTTTCTGTTTTCAAAGCTGCTTATTAAACAGAGATCATTTTACATAGAACTATATTATATATTCTTATCTTATATATATGTAATATATATTACATATTTTTATATTAGCAAAGAACTGCATGTCATCTGTTATTTGTAATTTTTAAGAAATCAAATGTAAATATTTTAACAGAAAAAAATGTTTTGGTTTTTTTTAAATGTAGGGGAAAAAAAAAAACAAAACCATGCTTAGAGAAGAACATTGTCTGTCCCAGGCAGCTTTCCTCTAATTAAAACCGACTAAGCAACTCTGAAGAGTGCTGTGTCTGCTTATGGCACCAGATGTTTTGCCTGCACAAAAATAGTAAGATAAACAAACGTATAACTTGCTGCAGTCTCCAGGAGAAGAAAACCCACCAATAATATTCAAAAGCTGAACGGTGTGTTTGAAAATGCACTGTCACTTGAAGGTAACTTTGCTGACTGGAGAATGTGGTTGGTTGATAGGTATTTCTTGCAAGTTCTGCAGTCAAGGATGTGTTTGTTTTTTTCCTCTATTGAGTTTTTACCTTCTTTGCTCAGTTATCAATGCCTTGCCCTCCCACTGTTTTCATGACACGCAAATAACATCACAAAAACATTAACGCTGTTTCACACTGAGAGATGTCCATGTCATTTTATCTCCTGATGAGATTTTTATCCTGGAGAATACAGCTGTTCACATCAAAGGAGCTCAGGAAAAGGAACCAGCGACAACATCAGTCAAGGTATTGAAAGCCCTAAATTGGAGCACAAAATTTAAATGCAGCCTTTCAGCTTAGGAGAATACCTTCCCCTGAACTAAAGAAGCAGAGATGTTGTTCCCTGCTGTGCTTTCTCCAAAGATCCAGCCAGCTACTGTTTTTATGGGCTGAGCTCCATCATTATCAAAAGTCTTTTCAAAAAAAAAAAAAAAAAACCAAAACCAAAAAAACCATATACCAAACCTGTCCCTATCCCTTCCCAAGGCTTTATCTAATGCTTCTTTGCACTTGAAAGAGAAATCTTAAAAGCACAGCAGTAAAGACAAATTTATTTCATTCAGGAGCAAATTAATTGGCAAGGAGAAGGATGGATTTTTTTTTTTTTTTTTTTACCACTGTCAAGTAACATATCTAGTGCTGGCACTGTCAGGTCTGAGCTACCTCGTTCAGCATCCTGCTACAGATCACACCATCACAAAGCTCTGAATCCCAAAGCCCTGTCTTGGTCTTGAACAAAGAAATTGTCCTCCAGGGCAAATAAGTAAGTAAATAAATAAATCAATATTTATTCTGGGAATGGGATGGGAACTCGAGAATCCTGTTTTTGCCAGGCAGGGGCATGGTTGTGAAGAACAGGAACCCATCACATGCTGGAAAATAGGGGAAAGACAGCCCTGGATTTCACTTACCCAGGGTTTTAGAGTTCCTTGTAGCTACAGGCTTTTGTCAGAAAAACAGACAAGTGCAATCAGAAATGTGTGAAATTCTGCAACAATTTGTCACCTGCATGGGCCCTACCAAACTGAGAAGCACCCAAAGGATATAAGCTAGCACCAAGTGTAACTTGTGGTCTTGTTTCATTGAGAGTTATGAATTAGTGTTATTTTAGCATGCTATAAATGGATCTGTAACATGATTACAGTAATTTTAGGAATACAAAAGTGTTTCACAGGAGTTTTTTCTGTTTTGGATATATTTTATGCAGTTATGGCCCCAATATTTAGACATGCAGAAAAAAAAAATTATATTCCACAAAATTAAGAGGGGTGTCATATGGAGAGATTCACAGGAGATAATCAGATAGTCCCTAGAACCACCTATTTTTGTTTTTAAACCTCATTCTGTACTTGATTCCTGAGTTCCTGATATCCAACTCTACTCCTTCCATTAAAATTCTCCCAATTAGATTCTGTTCTTGGCATATAAAGCCTTACCTAGGCCACCACGAGAAACAATAAAAGCTGCTTACAGATCTGGAATCATGAGCTTCACTCCCCTGAGTCCAAATAAACTGCTGCCCTACCGCCCTGTTAGATCCACACTCTCCTTGGAGCCTTCAGGGGCACTAACCAGCCATCACTCCATGTCCCAATGCCAACAGACTTTGTTCCACTGGATATCAAGAGAAGAAAATAGAAAATATCTACCTTGTTATTAAAGTTACTTATACCCACTGAAGTTGCCAGTAGCAAAACTTTGCTGTGCTTTGAAGAGCCCATCTCAAACTGTGATCACAAGTCCTCAAGAAAAATACCCTTCCATCTTCTGAAACATCTGACAGCTATCACACAAATTTTTAACAAGATCTATTCCCTGCAATGCTTTGAATCAACAATTTTACAAGTTTGTAACTCCCAAAAGTCTTGCCTCTGACAGTTTTCTACACTGCTGTGTAATAGGGAACTAGAAGATTAAAAAATGCAGTTATGAGGGGACTTAGGGGGTTTAATCAGTTAGAGAACTTGTAATTATTGCTTTATTGGAGGAATCATTAATCTTGAAATTAAAGTGGTAGCATTGAACACAAGACTAAAGAAATGCAGGAATTCAGGCTGGGGATACAGATCTCAGAATCTTCAAATTACATGACCAGACCATTCTTCCCCCAGAGGAAGTTTTGAAGTTGTGGGTTGTTGTTTGCTTTGCTTTTTAATTGGGGTGGGATTTGGTTTGGCTTTTTGTTTTGGTTTGTTGTGGTTTTCTTGGTTTTGGGGTTTGTTTGTGTTTTTTTGTGGGTTTTTTTTTTCATTTGTCCTCCCTATTTTAGTTCAAGAGATGAAACTTCCAAAGGATGAGTGTGAATTAGCAATACATGGATATGCTGTTTCCTACATGATCACTGCTTCATTTACTGGAAAAAATTATATAGTGAATGAGAAATGGTTTTAAGGAAAAACTGCACAAGTCTGATGATTCAAGTCAATTAAAGCAGCTGTGAAGAAGAGGATTCTGAACTTGCCTCGAACAGAAATCCACTGCAATGCTCTCTGATTTAATAGCTGGGCACTACTATTATTTTCCCTCATTTTTCTGGACTCACAATTTGAAACCATAAAGGCTCATTCACCAATGCACTGGGTGCCTGCAGCTGCAATTAAAGGTAACAGGACTTTTATTTTAAGCATATTAATTGATACATAATGGTAAGTACTCTAAATTTTATAAATAAATAAATAAATAAATAAGAAGTCTTAGGCACCCTGTATTGGACAGCAGCATAAAAGGACACATTTTTCCTGTGACTCACTTTCTTTCCTATAAGACAGTAATAATTTTTAGTGTGGATGTGTCACATTACAGTGAATGGCATAAGAGTGTCGATTAGGAAATTAGGCAACCTGTCTTCAGGAAATGCTTTCAACTGTCATGAAGTAACGTGTGGCACAGAGCCACACTTGGGCATGGTGGAGCAAAAGAATATTAAATAGCTGCTCTCCACCTGCATCTGGCCAGCCCATACACTTAAACAAGCCAGGAGCATTAGAACAAAAAGGATGTTATTAATCATGTAATTTAAAACTGTGTTTAGGAGATAATTTGACCAAATAATAAAAAAAAATAATAATTAAGACTGCAGATGCAATCACCTTGGGATTTCAAAATTTGAACGCTTGGCTTTCTTATTTAATACTATTTTTATTTCTGCATCCCTGAAGTCAGAGGCACAGATTCCACCTCCTGCCATTGCTGGCAGCCCTGTTGTGTGCCACTGTAAAATTTTCTAACTTCCAGGACTCCACTCTTCAGAAGCCAACTCAGACAGAAGCAGCCACTTCCAGACCAAGAGCACAAGACACACCCTTTGCCTGATGGGTTGTAGCAGCAAAGTAAGGCCAACTCCAATCTAGTTAATACTGACTGCTGAATCTACCAGCTCTGCCACTGAACAGGATACAACTGGAGTTGTCCCTCTCACTGGATCCTTTCCCAGTTGGAAACTAGAATAAGAATGTATGCCATCGCTATGCTAATTTTGAGAAGAAAAAAAAAAAAACCCCAACCACCTAAAAACTGTGTTATTTTAAGAGTCCAAATAACTTAAGATGCAAGAAGTCTCAGAGTGAGTCCATTTCATGGTCCAAATAAAGTCCATACAGTGGTCCTTCGACCATTAAAAAAGTGATGTTTTTGTTAATTTTGATGTTTTATGACTTCTGGTGACCCTGATGTTTTGTTCAAAGTAATTTTTGAATTTTCAAAAAGCCATAAAGCCCTCTGTTAACAGTTTCTCCAAACTGAGAGTGGAAACTTTACCATTAAAGTGGTAAAACACAAAGATTTGGTGGTCTGTTTTTAAGAAGACCTTTTTCTGAGCAGTTCAATCCTGCCATACATCACTCTAAGCCAGTAAGGGACTTTATTGACACAGTAATCTTTGGTGTAAAATACCAGGTTCTGCAGAGATAATTCAATCTGCAAAGTTTTCACTGGAAGCAAGTTCCATATCTCCAGGATAAATTTATTAATGTTGCCAGATAGTTACAGCCTACATCCCAGTAGCAGAGGAATTAGAACTTGGAGCCAGCCACATTTGAGAACATCTAAGCAAAATGGGTTCACAAGGCAGATTTTTCAAATTTATGTGCATGACAAGTAAAGGGCTTCTTTCCTGCCCCTGTATTTTCAAAATGGTTATCAGCATAACCTTTTTCCATGTGGGTTCTTATTATAGAGAGCATAGCCATCCATGTTTGCAAATCATGTAACACCCTCTTTCTTTTGCAACAAGGGTGCAAGTAATGTTGCTTCTCAACACCAAGGAGAGGATAAAATAAGCATAGGGAGACATATTTTACATAGAAAACATTTTGGAAAGAAAATCATTTTAGTCATCCTCAGGTGGGGTAACACTCCTCACTTCATTTTTCCCCCCAGAGATTTATTACTAGAATTAGTGTTAATCTCAATAAAACTACAGTGTTTCTGCTAATCCACCAGAAAGTATCAAAGTTAAAAATAGCTTATGATTTATCATGCACACTGTAGTACAGTTTTATAACATTTTTATTATTTTCAAAGCCTTCTAGGATTTTCCTTATCAAGATGGGACATAATTCTCCCCATAGCTCAGTTGTCTCGTTATGGTGCTGCAGTACGTGATAAAGAAAATAATTTATAGTTGGAGATAAACTTACTGTGTCTGGCTTTCCATTTTAATAAAATTTACAACAGCGTTTGGAGAAACTGCAGTGTCAGATTTCATTGACTGTGGAAAAAAATATATACTAGTAGCTAAGATTGACTTTATGCCCATTTAGATGTTTTGTATAGCAGTCATGGAAGCAGGCTGTCAGGACAAGATAAATTAGGGATTTTGAGGACTGGTTCAATTTAAATTCAAGAGTCCACAGGCAGACAGGGTGGTTGCTAACACCAGAAAGTGTCAGAGTACATGGATTGCCTGGATTTTCTTGTGTGATGCTAAATGCAGCGCTTATCTAAAAACACAGGGTTCCTCCATTTTATTCATCTGATACAAAGTTGTCTTTTGCATTTAAAGGCTCTTAAAGTAGAAGTTCATAACTCTGCAGTTGGGGTAGAGGGAGATGTTATTATATTGGACTAATCCTATCCTTTAATTCCCTTAATGAAGTGTAATTCCCAAAGTGGATGCTACAGGAGAAGTGGCCAAATCCACTGGACTTTGTCCAAGACCATATTTATGTCCTTCTTGGTATAAATCACAATCCTTTGAGAGTTTTCCTTGGAAAGAAGATATAAACCTGACTTTTAGGTGAAGTCATGAACAGCTGAGAGGCAACTGGTTCAGAAGTGCCAGGAGGGACAGCTTTTTAAGTCGTAGCTCTGTCACAGCCTTTGTATTTTCAGACAATTTGTTTTGCAAGTTTGCATTTAAAGCTCCTTCTCCTGACAAGAACAAAGAGAACTGCACACTGCTGTGGTCCTGTAAAACTCTTAGTCTAATATATTAGCAACCAGTAAAGAGTTCTCCTTTTGGAAAAATCAAGAAGGAGAACAGGCTTTGCAGTCCCACCCTCCTCCTGTGAACCATGCATTTTGCTGTTGCTGTAGTCTAAGGGCTGCTACATTAGTAAAGTTTCAGTCAGGACTAAAGGTCTTGGGGTAATTAATACAGGGTGGGGAGATAAAAAAAACCCAGCAGTCAGACAGAAAATTACGCCTATTGCAACTTAGAGAGCATTTCCTTCCTTCCTTCCTTCCCCTGGTTACTATTTTTAGATCCCACGAAGTGAAGCATCAGCAATTCCTCCAAGATGACAACAGCTCTGTATTGGAAGGGTAAAGGCACTGATTGGCATGGTTAAACAGACTGGCATCAGGGCTGGGTAAAGAGCTGCCAGATTTGTGTTCAACTCTGATTCCACAAACAGAAACAGAGCCTGTTTCTCTAAAGCAAAAATCTCTTCCTTTAACAAAATGATTCCCAAACAGGAGCCCCGGCTGAGCGAGAGTAAATTTATGAATTTTCAAAGCAGTAACTTAAACCCACTTGAGATTTTAGGGACATTTACATTTCTACAGCGTGCCCAGTTTATTTCTACCCGGGTTTCAGAAGAAGGCCATTATTTGCATGGCTGGAAGCTTTTCTTTTGCACAGTCAAAACACACACAGTAACACCAAGTAAGTTCGCTGGAGGGGCAGGAGAATTTAGGTTTGAATACATTTCAGGCAGCAGCTCTGCTTCGCTTTGAACAAAGCTTTTGGAGTTTTATCGTGTTATTCTGTCTCTCCTTGAGAATAGCTGCAGAGAGATATGTGGGATTCTCTCCAATCCCCTTTCTGCCCTCCTTCATCCTTACTTCCCTCTCCCCAAACCAGCTCAGAGCAGCAGCAAGGATGCTGACCATGGCCAAACTAGACTAGCACTGGAGATTGCCCCTGGACTATCATATTCATCTACTCAGGTAAGTAAGTGATGGAAAAAGAGAATTCTCATACAGCAAGGGGAGATGGGTTGTTAGAGGAAATTATATCAGGTGGGGAGCAAGAAATAATCAGAAAAAGCCAACATTTCTGCTTTACTGTTGGCTTGCTATGGTTCACAGAAATAGTGAGTAAACTTTCAAGAGGCTAAACAAAATGAGATCAGGCCTTTGCATGTCTGAGAGGAAGAACCTGAGAGAGAGAAGACCAAGAGACAAGGCTAACATGGACCTCACCATGACACAGATGGAAATTTAAAGTTTTAAACATTTTATTTTCTACATGAATTTATTTTCTATTTCCAGGAGGCATTTGCTCAAGTGTTTAGCACACATTTGCAGTTTGTTGAAAATTCTTGTGTAGTTTTAGAAACAATGTGTGAGAATCACTGGAAAATATTCTCAATCAAAACATGAATCTACTTACAGGAACAGTCTAAATCCATCTACTACAAGACTAGTCAGAAAGTTTCCTAATTGTGGCTGAAATGCAAGTAAACACTACTATGATTTAGTCCACTGAGAGAGAAAATACCAAGAACTGCTCAGGAACTTGCCAAACGTACTATAATGTGATGTGACTGCTCAGAGAAATTAGGATCTGCTCTCAAGCAGTTTAGGAACTTAGAACACTAAATTTAGTGGCTGATTACACTGATAAAATCACAAAACACAAACACAAAACCCAACCCACATCTCTTCGAGCCCAGGTTTATAGTGGCTCTTTCAGTTCTCACTTAAGGCTGCAGTGTCACTATTAGAACATCTTATTCCAAAAGCCAATTATTTACACACTGAAAAAATAAGCCCTGCTGGGTGGTCATGTCACCCACCCCTTTCACAGCAAGCACGTGAATTTTTAGTGAGGTAAATGACAAATTAATCTAACAGCCTGGACTGCTGGAACAGACTTCTCTCATAAGTTATTTAACCATTTTCTATGGCAAATCTGTACTGTTTCCTGTCACTTGTGACTGACTGTTCAAGGCGTGGCTGAAAAGCAGCACTGACTGGGCTGCAAACTGGTTACCTGCACAGCATCATAAAGAAATTCAAGCAATGGTGGCAACTGCTTTCACAGACATCAAAGCATACTTTGTGTAAGGGCCAGTAGTTTCACTAAGGATATAGTTGGCAGGATAGCTTATTACAAAAAGCTCTTAATTATATTATCATCAGGAGAGCCACTTGTCTTCAGCAGCAAATACCCCCATTAACAGATTATTCTACTTTAGCCTCAAGTGTACTCTAGTTTTCATGCAGTACTCTTCTTTGGGATTATCCATGATACCCTGACAGAACACAATCCTTGTTTCTTGCACACAGTAGAACCAACAATGAGCTATAAATAGAACTAATAATTTTAAAGAAAAACGGGGGTGTTTTCCAAAACAAACAACAACAAAAAGCACAAACAAACAACAACAACACAACCCCCCCCCAAAAAAAAAAAAAAAAACACATGGGAAAACCTGCAGCTGATCCAAGCCATCTCTACTTGTCCTTACACCAAAAATTGCACCTCAGGTGATGCCATCCATAAGAGCTCAGTTGTTTGGGTGACATTCAGTGCTGAAACAGGGAAATCTACCCAAGGATAGTGCTTGGAGCAAACTCTACTCTGGTTTCAAACACTGTCAGAAGGGAGCTGTTCCTATGTATGCATGCAAAAGCAGAAACTTAGAATTTATTTTTTAATTGAAAACAACAGGTATGTATTAAGGGTCCTGTTCCAGGCCAGTGGTCATAAAAGAGGTGCTGGAAAGCCCCTGGAAATTAAAGTAAAGAACACAGAACAGCAGGAGGGAAAGATACAAGAAAGAGCACCTGCACCATGTACCAAGTTTGTCACATTTGAACAGGAGAACAGGAAGATCTATGTGGAAAAAAAAAATAAAATTAAAAGCTCAATTTTCTATCCAGAAGTTATATTTACTGTAAATTGCTCTGTTCAGTCACAGAGACAGTAGAGTGGCAATTGTGTGAAACTGCCCTCCCATACTTACAAGATGGGCCAACTTCATTACAGGTTTTTATGGGAAAAAATTTTCCTCTGCTACAGTTTGAATTAGTCTAAAACTCTTCCCTCTTGAAGATTAATTTTCAGCAAGATCAAATTCTGGCTTACGTGTTTAAGAGAACAAGAAAGACACTGTAACACAAACACAGCTAAAATCCCGTCTGTCATCTGGAAAGAGCCAGGAAAAGAATTGTAAAATAAAAATGAAGTGGCATTATAATGGGGTTTTTGATCTGTTATGAAATAGTTGGGGCACAGTGCAGGGATTTCTGGCCAGAGGCTGACCAGGCTGCAATGTCTGTGTGGTGCAACACAGTACCCAGAGGACACACTGAACAAAGCTCTGAAAGCACAACATCTGCATTTACACAACACTGCAACCAGTGTTGTTCTGCAGACACCAAGAGAACTGTGGGAGAGACAATGCTATAAACCTTTTATTCTTTTTCATTAAAAATATCTCAGCATTTGAAATACAGACGAGAACCACGTAACAGAAGTATTTCCATCTGCGTATCAAGACAAGCCAAAGGGGTTTTCTTTCTCCACCTTAGACTGGAAGATTTCACATCAGACATTCCTACATGGACACTGCAGTCCAGAAAGAGAGAAAGGTCCAAAGGAGTTGAGCTTATTAAATGAGCTACAACATCATTAGTGTGGGTACATATGTATGTGTCTGTGCTTTCACACACGTGTCTGTGGGTGTATGTATATAAAGTCTGGCTTTATATTTTATATTTATATTTAAAAAGTCTAGCTTTATATATATTTATATTTTTTATTGGCTTCTTTTCTGTGGTTGTGAGCACATTTCAGATTCCTCACACCAGCCCTCAAAATTATCTTAAGGTATTTTTCTCGCAGATTTTCATGGCTTGGTTACCTAATAAAGTAAGAATTTATATAGTGAACACTTTGGTTTGTTTGTTTTGGGAAGTAAGAGAGAAGAAACCTGCCCAAAAGTATAATAAACAGAATTGTTAGTTGAAGAGCACTCTAGTAATAACAGAGTACAAGAGCAATACTACAGTCTGGCAGTAAAGACACCCAAGGCAGATTGATTGTGATGGGGTTGTGCTGTGCTTTTAGACAGAGTGCTCAAACCCAAATTCCTATAGCCATGGCCTTCCTCCTGGGGATTCAAAGGCAAACCACAGCCATGGGGAAAAAAAAAAAAAAAGAAAAAGTAGTACATTTTGGTCAAGATTTCAGCAAAGGCAATGAAACATGAAATAACACTGCAGAATAAACTTGTTAGCATCAAGCCCTCCAATTCTCACTGAAGGCTTTTGCTGGGGAGCATGCATGCAGCAGTATTCAGAGAATGTACACTTTAAAGTGACAAATTCAAAAGGCACCCAAGCACATCCACTGACCTCCACTGCCCTTCATGGTATTTGGTTGGGTACAACAGCTCACTGAAGTTCTTAAATGCCATTCAGAACAACCCACGGTGCAATTCATGACTTGTACTTAACAGTGACTCTCCAGGTGAGAAGATTGAATTACTTTTCCGAGTCAGAGCTTTCTAACTTTCCCTCTGTAACCTTGCTGCTCTCCTTTCCTTTCCCCTGGTCTCAAGTGCAGCATTCTGATAGCACAGAACACCTCAACTCAGCCCAATTTAGCCAAACATTATGTATTTTCAGATTTTCCAGGAGTTCCACAAATCTAGACAATAAATTGAATCAGGCATTGCATTTGTGTTCCTGTGTTACCCGTGGCCCAAAATATTTATTTTTATTTTAAAAAAAACATAAAATAATAATTAAAAAAATTAGTGACATTCAGTGGTATGGACCACATCATGTTAAATAGTTAGAAGACCATAAAGCAAAAACTATTTGGGACACCCTGAGGTAAGCAGAATCACTGGGCCTGTCTTGTCTTACTTTAAAATCAGTCTCAAGAGGAAGCAGAATAAAGGAATAACAGACATTGGGCATCCCAGAGCAAATCCTTGAGCATGTTGAATGTGGACCAAAAGCCAACCTGGTATTTCTTGTTGGAATTAAGTAATAAAGTGGGCTTGTGTGTCTGAGTTTCCCAGCAGAAACAGATAATGTTTTCCACTAAAGCATTCACAGTTATTAGGAGATAAACCACAGAAAAATGCATGTCCTTAAGATAAATAAGCTTTCAGTGGTCAGAGTCATGCTTCAGATTGGATCCTTCAGCTTCTGAAGAATGACTGCCTTTTCTGCAGAACTGTGGGATACAAATCACGGCAATACTATTGCCTGTGAGTAGCCAAACATGATGCAAGATGAGCAAGAAGGAGGGACCATCCCTTTATAATGCTCTACTCTGGCTCCTCACACTGAGGAGGCATTCATGTTGTCTCCATATGTTTTCCATTTAATTTTTTTAAATTCCACTAAGTTGGTCTATTGTGTAATTTGGACTTTATACCCAATATCACTCACAGTCCTGCTGTGGTAGCAGTTCATAACGTACATATAGGCAATCCCTTGGAGAAGAGGGAATTGCCTCACTGGAATTGTTGTTCTTTGGAACTAATTATCTTTCTGACATCCTCCCCGGGAAGGATTCTGAGAAAAATACCTTCTCTCTGTTTACCCCATTGTTGTTCCTCACACACCCTGAGGAGTGAAATTTTGAACCAGTTAAAGATTCCTGCCCTCTCAAGGAACAGATCAGAAACAGGCTGTCACTGATGAGCATTTTCAGATCCGTGATTTGTGTCTTCCCTTGCTCGCCAGGGACCCTCCATGTGATTGTTCTCTGAAGCAATGAGTTCACAAGTGACCCTCTACGAGCTGACAAAAGCATAACAAACAAACAAACAAAAAAACAAACCTTTGAGCCATTCTGGATTGACTCCATTTATAGTACACTCCCTGCAGGAATAGTCACATAGCCTTATATAACTAATTGAATTAATTCCAGATTTCCTTTCCCCAAGCTTAATGCATAGGGATGCTTTCACAGAATTTATTTCTTTGGGAAGATGACTGCCTTCACCTATTAGAGCCCTTATGCTTCTCAGTAATCAAGTGAACCTTATCCAAAAGCAAAGCCTCAGACAGAATCCTGACACCTTCTCTTCTCCTGCTACTGAATTTCATGGCAATATTTTATATCAGTTACCTGTTTTCGTGTTATGATGAGATGTTGAGCAGCCTTGAACTGCCTGATGTTAGTCTCCTGAATGAAGGTGGATGGGGACAGTTATTACTGAATAAATCAATATGCTTCCCTTGTACTTACTCAATTACTTCCCTCACCCTGAGCTAAAACAATGCCTTTAGCTTGCTACAAAACATCATAATCCATGTCTGCGGAGATCCCATACCAGCACTTTCTGTAGCCACACTCTATGAGGGTAGATACTTGTAACCCTTTTTGTAAAAATTTGTTTCATTAAAAACATGGAGTATTTCATACTCTATAAGTTGCTTTAGTGATGGATGGCCCTAAGATTACATATTGATTACAAACAATTTAATTGCATTCCATATGAGAGTACATCTGTAATATCTGCCTGTATAGTAAAGTCTCTCACTTTAAAATCAAACTCCTGACTGTCCCCATTAAACAGTTTCTTCTTCCCTGTAAAGTCTAGGAGATGTGGGGGTTTTTGTGAAACCCTTTCTCAGTCTTGTCATAAAATAACATAGATTTAACTCTCAAGGTTCCTCACCCTAGGAATCTCAATGTAGTTTTTTTTTTTTACATGTACTTGTACAGATATTTGTATTCCAGTAAGTCTACAAACTGTCCTGTCACTGCATACATGGCTAAGTCTTACCTAATTATACTAATGTGAACACAGACAGCTAAAATTCTCCTGCACAAATTTAATGCCACGATGCTGCCTACTGATCATCACACTGATGCTGGAAAGCAAATCAAAATGGCTTGCATCAGAATAAGCAAATGAATGGCAGAAATCAAAATTCACACCCTCTTCACATCTCCTGTGCTTCTTTGTACCACATTAAGGTGGGAAGGTGTTTCTGCAGACTTGTTTGAATTAACAAGCAAGGCTGAAGATGACCTGCTTTACTCTGGAAAGCTAAACTAGGATGGGTGTAAAAGTCACCCACATGCATCAGGGAGGCTTAAACAGTGTTGTTCTCCTCCTCCAGTTGCTTCCAATAGGAGCTATTATTGTTGGCTCCAGCTGGCAAAGCAATGCATGTTGCACACAAGTCACTTAATGTTTGGGAAGCAGTCAAATAATCACTGCCAGGCAAGACCCTGGGGGGGAAAAAAACCCCAAACCAAACCCCACTGCTGCCCATCTCCCATAATGGTACCCTCCTGGCACTGCTGCAGGCCACAGACCAACCTGTTTCAACCAGTATCTAAAAAAAGCTTCTTGGCAGGGCATAAAAAGGACTTCCAGCCTTGACCACCTTTTCCAGACACCCTTTGCCAAAGCCTCATAAAGGGTGCACCTGCCCACCAGATACAGAGCACAGCCAGCTGGATCAGCTGTGTTGATTTATAACTTCAGACTGAAACTTTGCAGTGAGACCCAAGGGGAGTCTGAACCCCCTAATTGTAGGAAAAATATCCAACATACCATAAAGACCCAAGATTAGCTTACCAAGTGCACAATTTATACATGCTGTATATAGTTTTCCTGGCTTTGTTAGCCAGTCCAACGCTCTCTACCCACTGCTAGCCATCCCTGAATGTTTTTATGCAGCAATACTCTGACTGCAGTTACAAGTTCTCCAAATCCAGCACACTCTCACATGATGCATCTGTTTCTCCAGCTAATCAGAAAAATAGTGCTTAAATTATGCCTAGGCCTGCAGTGAATCAAGAATTTAGATTTTTCTCTCCATTTCGTGATTTAGGGAGCCCTCCAGAATAGAGAATACATCTTATTATTGATACTTTCTGCATCATTTTTGGCAGGGTACAGGCATTCTGTGTTTCACAGTGCTGATAACTGTAGTCTATCAAATATACCTGTAAAATCTCTTGAGAAAGGTAAAGGCAAGAGAAACCCTCAACAACTATTCACTGGGCTTTCATTCTCTTTAGGAGTGCTGGTCCCTTTGAGAGCATATTTTTCCCTTTTAAAACATCCTTCCAGCATCCCACTCAGAATGTGTTACAAGGATAATTCTTATGCCAGATGAAGTGCAGTAAAATACCATCATGTGAGACAAAGATTCTTGCCGAAACAAACAGAAAGTAGATTGGCCTCCATCTTTATGTTAATGCAGTAAATCACAGAATCAAACTGATGCAAGCTATCACTTTGGCTGCTTGGAAAAGTGCCAGCACATCAGAGGAGCAGTGTCTTCCTGAGGACACACAATAGCAGATGATACACTGTAAGACTAAGGCCATGCAAATAATTGATATTTCAGTTTGCTCGGGGAACACAAAAACTCATTCGGATTAGTCCAAAATATCCTCAGTTCTTGGGGGGAAAAAAAACAACCAACCAAACAAATCCCTTAATACATAATATTAAGTTTCCATTATAATGACTTATTAATGAAAGAAAATTTGTTGGATGGATTTTATGCCTGCTGCATAGAATACACCACCACAGCTTGGATATTTGTAACTCCCCTGAAGAAAACTGGAACTAAATTGTGATTTTTTTTTTTTTTCCTGGAACTCTGATAATATGTTTAGCAGAGTACCTTAACCCATTCATATTTGTCCCATATCGTTCCACAGAACAGCATTTCATTCAGAGGAGAAATTATAACCCTTCCATCTAAGACCTGTCCATCTGTATTTCCTTGTCCTCTGGGCTGTAGGGCACATAGTAATGATTTTGTTTCTTTGTTCTATTGGTTTTGTGTACATGGATCAAAATTTAAAACAACAAAAAAACTGTAAGTGTCAATTATATCTGTCATCCATAGCAAGTAAAGATATTCCCAGGCCAAATGATGGGCTTTGGCTGCTGTTTCCATCACAATCCCTTACGTGTTCTAATCCATATTGAGTCCTAAAGGTTTTTAGGCATCCATAAAACAAACAGAGACATATTATTTGCTACAAAATCTTTAAGAAGTTCTCTCTACTATTTATACTTTGCAGTTCTCCATGGATTTCCCTTTACCTTTAAATAACAAACACAGTGTTACCTAACATGCTGCCTCTAAAAATTCAATCAGCAGCACTTTCTTCACATCCCATATTTAAATCTTAGCACTTCAGTAGCATTCTGCATCTTCAAAGCAAGCATGGTAAAAATATTTAAGCTAATCCTCAAAAAGCTTCAAGGTCCACATTAGTTCAGTGATTTAAAACAAAGAGAAAGGGATTCTAATACAAAGGAAAAAATTACTCCAAAAAAAAGAGAAAGGAATACAGCATGTGTTCATTATCCTGAATATGCAGAGATCATGGCCTGCTTGAGAAACAGCAAAGCACACACAAGCAAAGATATTCTGAAATGTGAGAGTATTGGAGAGACAACACTGCACACACAATGTTTAGAGGAAAAAAACCCATACTAATAACACATCAACCCCTCTTCATTTGCAAACCAACCTTAGTGAGCACTTCTGACTCCTTCCACACTTCTTCAGCTTGCTCTTGCTTCCCAACTTGCTCCCTCCTTCCTGCAAACCCCGAGTGAAAACCTGTCTGGTTAGAGGGCAGCTCTTCCACCTGGGTTACAGCTGATGAGCCACAGAGATCCACCTGCTTGGAAAGCATTCAGCAGCGAATAAACTGCCCCACCCTTTCCCAAGTAATCGTGGTCAGAGCTGTTTTGCCAAAACCAATGTATTTGCCTGTTCACTTCTTTAGTAATTATTGGAGGTTTACAAATTCTGTAACAGCTGTACCCATTTAAGCATTTTAAGGACCAGGTAATCGTGGTCAGAGCGTCTGCTTTGCAGCTGTTTTTGCCAAAGCCAATGCATTTGTCATGTTCTGCCTGTACACTTCTTTAGTAATTATTGGAGGTTTACAAATTCTGTAACAGCTGTAAACATTTAAGCATTTTAAGGACCAGGTTTTCAGAGGTATTTAGGCATCTCACTTATTTACTACAACCAGAATCAGACAACTGTCTCTGTGGCTCGAGGCCTTAATTCTGTGCAAAGCATCATCTCCCAACTCCAGTAAGAATTAATCTGAGGATTTGGCAGAAATAGCTCATTTGTGTCGCTTCCTCCAGTCAGGTTCTTCTCTCCTCTCCTTCACAGGTTCTCTTTGTGTGTATTGGCTTCTTCTTTCCTTCAAATTAGATTTAAATATTTCAGATCAGTCCCCATTTGTAGGTTACTGCAGGGTCTCTGTTCAGTATCATGTTTCACATTTGATTTAAAGGAGATGCTATAAGACCAAGGTGGACAATTGGAATCTAATTTAGATAATCAAACTACGCTTAAATTGCCATCAGCTGAGCACTTTCCTAATAGAAACCACGAGAAACTCCTACTTCAAATTCAAGTTCAGAAACTGTGTAAGTTTAGCAAAGGCAATTTTGCTGCAGGTAGCAAGGCCACCACCTCCCTCCCTCACATGTCGCTCTGGAAAGCCACAGGATGTTACAGGCCCTTCAACCACAGAGGAGGAAAATGCCCTCTAGAAAGGAGTAGTTTAGGACAGATTAACCAAGCATCCTCATTTCCTGCTGCAGAGAGAAAGCATCGGGTGCAGCTCAGGGCTGGCACATCTGAGGCTGTATTTGCAGTGTTGAATGCTGCTCTTAACCACAAAGCCACCCCCAGTAACTCACTGTGGAGTCAGTCATACACCAAAGCAGGCTCCAACTGACCTCATTTTGATTAATTCAATAGCCAAAATGTAAGTGGGAAGATTAACAAAACCCACCTTTTCTTGCCCTTCCTGCCGGTTTTACCTGCTGCGTAAGGGAAGCTCTCCCAAATTCTTTCATGCAAACTGTTTCCCAGATCTGCAGAGCTGAAAGCTTGACTGCAAAAGGGAAAGATGTGGGAGGAAAAAGGCACAGATGTTTTTCCTGGGGAAGCTTAATTAATTGTTTTTGTAGCACATTATCGACATTAAATGCTTAGGAAGTGCCAAGTTTTTTTATCGTTTCTACCACAAGCAGTCACGGAGAAGAAGAAATAGCACAACCACTGTACCTGATGCATTGATTTTAGATTGAGACTTGAGTGTTCTATAGCTTTTTCTTTCAACAGATAATAACAGACCACATAACACTATAAAGGAAAGCTCTTTCAGTGCACATAAAGGATTTTGGGGGGGATTAAGAGGGAGCAGAAATGTAGCACTTTTTGTCTAGCATGTTTCTATGGTAGAGGGACCTTAGCCTGCCTTTTATGTATTCACTTGAGTCCATGCTGGTTTTATTCCATTCTGAAATTATCTTGGTTCCTTTAGAAGGAGCTGCTCCCAGGTGAAATAGATAAATACAAAGGATAAGGTGGCAATTAAACCTTGCTTGCTTTCCTCCAGCATCTACACACAGTTTGTCCTTCCCAGCAGTCCCAGCTAGAGGACTGCAGTGCCATCTCTCTCTCTGAGCAGTGTTTGCAACATCATTTGGTAGGGTCCATTTTATCCCTTAGCACATGTTGCTGCAATGAATTTCCAGCTTTCTGGGGTGTGCTGGCCTCTAGGCACAAGCACAGAGAGCTGCAGGCAGCACCCAGTTACCAGCATGAGTACAGGCATAAGTTCAGTGTCTTAAATGGCAAAGAAGGGATTTATTAAAACAAGGTGGCAGCTTTCCTGTGAACCTTGCATATCTGGCTCAGGAAGCTTAGACTTGGAGGTGGTGAGGTTAAATAAGCTGAAAACTATGTGGCCACAGAACTGCAGAGACACTGTTGACATGTGAGGTCTGTCCACTGCAAAATGTCGTTGACTTTTGTTCATATGGGTAGTTACACATTAAAGCCAATATGAATTAGAAAACGTCTTTGTCAGCCTTAGGTTATGGGTCATTTGTGGTGGTGATTTGCCTCCAGGACAATGTTAGGAAAATGATGTTAGGAAAACACAGGATGAAGATTACAACCCCAACTAGTCCTCTGAATTAAAATTCAATAAAACTGTGCAAATACTAGTGAGCAGTGCATCATACAAACAGAGTTTAAACCAAAATGTTTTTCTTCATCTTTGTAACAGTTTACCTAGTTTGCCTTTACCCTCCAGGTCATGAACTTAGGGGTTAACAGGAGAGAAACAGGAAGAGAGGGGTAAAACATACAGGAACGCAAAGACAGGATATCCTTTCCCTTTGTTTCTCACATGACAAAGATTTTCCTATAGAAACTCGTGAACTCCAGTAGGAAATTAATTGTGATTCAGTGACCTAAGAAAGTTCAAAGCTCCTAAAGCAGCAGATGAGCTGGAGAGAGCCAGTGCTTACAGAGAACACAGGCCACCACTTACACACTTGGAGACTAATTTACAGTGGTGCTGAGCACTCACAATGCCAGCTGAAGCCAAGTGGAATGGTGGCAGATCAGCACATCAGAAGATGAGGCTCTTTGATTCAAAGATTGTCCTGAGGCACAGAGAGCCTACCAGTGGGATGAAAGTGTGGGAGACAATGACTGTCGGTAAGAGCCGAGCATTTTGGGAAAACAAGGTGAAGCCAACAAAATAATCTGCTCTGTGTCTCACTCCTCAGAAAGGCACAAAACTCGGCACTCTTAAGAATCCAGGGGTGAGAAATACTTGTGGAGAGGAAAAAAGTGGTAAGTGTGCAGAGATGGGTTTCAGACGTGGGTTTTTAGGGTGACTGCAAACAGATCCTTGATGAGTGTACCTAAGGGAAGGCTGTTATGCTCTCCAAGTGTTAGAACTCATCTCTGCAAATAGATGGTGCAGGAATTCTTCTATTCCTGCAGAAGATAAAGCACAAGCAGATACTCACATGCACAGCCCTGTAACCTGTCTGCCCAGCTGTTCAGCGATTTCCCAATCTGCATAAATATAATAAATCATGTTTTACTACAAAATATATTCTCTCTAGTACCCATAAATATGACAGTTTATTGCAGAGTCTTGATTCAAGAGTATTGAATGCCCTCATTTAGTAATTGCCTCACTCACTGACAGCTACAGCTCTATCAAGGTGATCCTAGTGATATTCATTATGCAATGTATACAGTATTAAAACACTAAATTCTTGCTAAATACCAAAGAAGTGTCACCCTCTACTCCTTCTCCTTTCCAACCAAAAAGGAAATGTGAATAAAACT
The DNA here is from genome assembly GCA_038380795.1 of Pyrocephalus nanus. Classification (NCBI taxonomy): domain Eukaryota; kingdom Metazoa; phylum Chordata; class Aves; order Passeriformes; family Tyrannidae; genus Pyrocephalus; species Pyrocephalus nanus. Next base: position 2,819,300 of record CM076269.1, read on the forward strand.
TGGTACTTTTGGTAACCACAAAGGAGGAATCGAATAAATGTGTATTAAACTTCATAGTAGTGTCATTAAAGCTTGCATGTGATTTATATTTAGTGTGGATCATAAAGTTGAAGCCCATCCAAGCTTGATCCACCTTGCCCAGTAGCTAGGGACCCAAGAAGAAACTCAAGAGAAGGCCAGCCAAGCTCCAGAAAATGCTTATGTCTTTCTAAACACCAGTCACAATCAACAACTTAAAGAAAGGGTTTTAACTGATGCATTTAAAAAAGAAATATGATAAGGAAAATTATGCTTTTCCTCGGCTGGTGTACAGGGAGAATACCAGATAAACTGAAGATGAGACAGGTAAAAAGTTATTCCAGTTATAGTTACAGAAACTGGACACAAAACGTTTGCAGAGTTTTGTTTGTTTGTTTGTTTTAAAGTGCAGCAATTAGACCTGGTTTAGCTGTATCAATGGCTACCTGTTTTGATGACACTGTAATCTCATCTTTCAGGGAAAAAGGTTATGGCTTGCAAAAAAAAAAAAAAAAAAAAAAAAAAGAACAACAACAGGGAGTCTCTCCCTCATCCCTGAACAAGTATATCTTCTTTCTGAGTGACTTAGATTGGCATATTCCTGGAAGGGTAGTCCTTCATCCTCTCAATAACCAGATTATAAAACAGTAGGCATCGCCGAGGGGAAGAAATCAAACTTCCTGTTCTGATGCAATATGGCAATTCCTAGAGCACTACCAGTGGATCATTTCCATACCACGTCCCTCAAATAGCTGGATAAGAATTTCACCTTCCCTCGGATATCTCTGTCAACAGAAATTTGCATGGCATGCAATATTTATCCCATCCTTCAGGCATTCCACGTGACTTGTCTCACAGTGGCATCCGCACATGTCCAGGTGCGTGTCAGATTCCCTGACAGGTTATGGGGGGACCCCTTGGCAAAGAAGGTCCAAGAGGCAGTCAGGGGACCAAGTGTCAAAATATTTAGCTGGGATTACACTGAGACTGTAAGGCATTATGAGTTAGCTCTGTGAAAATACCTGTTCGAGTCAAAAATTAAGACACAGCAGACATTCCACATCAAGGAACAGTCTGGCACAGTGGTTGCTAATTAGTTGTTATTGTTTAGTATATTTGCAGAATGCAGCATAAGGAAACAATTAAGCCTCCATACTGCTTATAAGCTGTAGAACTGATTTTTTAATATCTTATTTGATAGAAAATAACAGCAGCTTCCAGCCTGCTGTCTAAGTAGGCAATGCAGGGGTTTTTTTGACATTATGTCACTTACATAGCAGATAAGATCAAAACGTGCACTATCCCCCTGCTTTTATTGTCAATTATCTTCTCTTTAATGAAATTGCATATTTTGGAGGCAGAAAACAACCCTGCACTTTTAAAAAAGTGAAAAGAACAGCAGGTGTTTACTTTTGAGTGTTTAATAACACCAGATCAACTTCTCTTCCCTCCAAATGAAGGGCTGGGTTTTAAAATCTATTCCCTGTGCAGCATTTTCTATCCAAATACATGTTGGAATTTTTCCTGTCAGTTGTTGGAAAATATGCAAAACAAGTATTGAAAAAATGTACTTTCCACTATAGAAAAACATACTGATTTGGGCGTTTAGCACAACTAAATTCCCTTTGAAATATGGAGATGTATCTATTTGGAATTCCAAAATAAACAAGGAACCCCCAGCCAAACCCTAGAGGAAGGGAAAGAAGGAGGTATAAAGCAGTTATCTCCCCTGTCAGCATGCCAAGCAAAGAGTTTACCCTTGATTTCTAGCAAATATTTCAGTGAAAGCAAGATGAGGTCTTTATGAGATGAGAGGTAAAGACAAAACACAGACTGAGCTCTGGAAATAAATAAGAAGGCTCCATGCTGTAAAATAGATCCTTTTGAAGGAAAGGGACCACTGCAGAATCTAATTCATTGGCAATATCCTCTCCTCTGTTTAGGCTCCACAGTAATTGTTACGTCTTCCCTTTTGGTAAGCTTTATCAAGTTTTTTTTTTGTGTCTTCTGTCACTTGTTTGGGATGAAATCTATGAATACATAACCAGCCCGTGGACGTGTCATCATCACAACATGTGTTTTGTATATTTATATATAGGATATATTTTTTCTCATCTCCTAAATGTCCCAGAAATGCCTCCTCCACCCCACCTCCCTTTCTTCAAAGAGTCCATCATAGCAAAACATCCTTCATGAGTGCCAAAAAAAAAAATTCTAAAATATACTGGTAGGTTTTTCTTCTGTTCCAAAAAGCTGGGTGCCCTGTAGTCTGGACAGCATGTGCAATTTATCTGCCCCCAGCTGTGACTCTTTTGGGGGGCACCTCACTGGTCTGGGATGCATCTAACAAGGGTTATAATCATTTGTATGTCACCATAAAGCTTCCCAATGGCTTCTGAACAGACCTCACGTCCATCTGGTGCCCCAAGGTGAACTGACAAACTCATCCTTTTACATTTGAGCTTATGTCCTTTCTGTGCCCATCACAGCACCACAAGCTCTGCTGAAGTGGCTTTGCCTCAGTGCTGCTCCCAGCCCTCCTTTCTGGGCATCATCATCTCCACTGTTACACTTCCAGACATCCCACAGTGACACTGAAAGTGCTAAAGGACTGGGTAGGAACTCAAGGTGAGGCCACACCTCGAATGCTGTGTCCAGCTCTGGGCCCCTCAGGTCAGGAAGGACATGGAGGGGCTGGAGCAGGTCCAGAGAAGAGCAAGAAGGCTGGGGAAGGGACTGGAGCACAAATGTTGCGAGAGGCTGAGGGAGCTGGGGTTGTTTAGTCTGGAGAAGAGGAGGCTCAGGGGAGACCTCATCACTCTCTACAACTCCCTGACAGGAGGTTGTCAAGAGGGCTCAGTCTTAAGTTGTGCCAGGCGAGGTTTAGGTTGGATATCAGGAACAAATTCTTTACAGAGTGATCAGACATTAGAATAGGCTGCCCAGAAACGTGGTGGATTCTCCATCCCTGGAGGTTTTTAAGATGAGATTGGATGCGGCATCGGTGCCATGGTCTGGGAACCACAACAGGGTTAGAGTTGATGATCTCAGAGGTCTTTTCCAACCCAGTTGATTCTATGATTCTTTCAGGCACTTTTGGAACACACTAGATCTCTTAACCATCCCAAAGGCCCATAGGCATATTGAATCTGGAAATGTACTTGGTAACTACTCTAAATCTACTTCGCCTGCAAGCCTTGAGCTGGACATAATCCTAATGATTCAGTTTCTCTGGCTCTAGACAGAATTCTCCAGGGGTCATGTGCCTTATTCATCTTCGGTTTTTGACACAGCTTTCACCTTAGCAATGCTTGGTATCTCACTCCCAACATACAACTTGGAGTTGTCACAACTTGGTACAGTGTTGAATACTGTGTTCATTGAGGCCTCCTTCTGCTGCAGGGGAAGCAATATTGAGTGCAGTCTTTGTGCTTGAGGTTCCCTCTAGCCCTAATTTCTGTTGACAGTAAAACTCCTCTTCAGTCACACTGACGGCCAGAAGTAGGTTTTGGGGATTTTTTTTTTTTGGTTGGGCTTTTTTTATTTGTTGGCGGTGGTTTTTGTCCCCTTTCTTTACAGAAAATCTCCTGAAAATCATAGAAAAGGTTGTTAAGAGGCTGATACTTATTTCTCAAATACTCCTGAAACTCAGATTTCTGCTGAAACTTATCACTGTAAGATGGTCTATACCTTACAGAATTATTGAATGAGTGTTATGCTTATGACTTTTTGCCTGATGTTTCTGAGCTGTTATATTTTACAGAGGCTTTGACACTTTCAGGACAAGTGTCAAAATCTGATTATAATTCCTTTTGACAATATTTCTATTAAAATACATAGGTCATTGCAAACAGTATTTTTGACCTTGTAGTTTTTTGACATGAGAATACACAATACCACACAGCAGTCTGTCAAAAGCAGCATTGTATCTCTAACATGAACTTACAGGACAAAAATTACTCTGTACAAACAACTTCATTTTTAAAACAAACAGAAAACATACGACAAAAGAAATAATCATAATTAAAGGTATTAGCCAAACTTCTGTCAGAGGCATCTTTATCATAGCTCTACCTTCTTGCAAGGAGATTGTAATAAACAATTCAGTAAAAATGTATTAGTTACATTTAGAACACTGCAGGCTTAATCCAGTTGCCCACACATGGGCACATGGTGCCAGTTAGGATGCTGCTGGTGCCTACCCAGCTGCCACCCCAGAAGGGCTCTAATAGGTTCTCTATCACATCTGACAGCCCCCTGCATCAACATAGTAAAAAATTTAAAAAAAAAAATCAGCATGTGCACTATTCAATAATTATAGAGTAAAAAGCTTTACTCTTAGATCTTTTATCAACTTACTTTGCTTCTACAACCAGGTTTCATAAATTATATACTAGTCAGAAGTTTAGCTAAAAAATTCCATCCAACATCCTCATAATCTGTAAGAGAAACAAGCATAAAATAATTATGCAAGAAGCAGCGAAATAGAGATTTTCCACATTTAAATGCAATCTCTAGAAATTCAGGTCCTTTCTCAGGCTAATAATAGAACTGTTTAGATTTAACAGCAGAAGACAATTGCACATCACAGAATGGCACAATACAAAATGAGAAAGTTTTAGTGTCTGTGAGAAAAATTACATAATTAGCATTCATAGCGTAACCTATAATGTACTGTATTTCCATTACTTAAGAGTAGTATTTGTTTCATCTCTTCAGAGCAACTCTAGATATGAAGATCTAATTACTGGACACAGTTAAATTACAGCATCTGAGATCAACAGGACCGTTGCTGCCTTTCCTGAACTCACAGGACTTGTGGGTACAGACTGTGAGGACACATTCATGCTTAATTATTGTGAAAATGTCACATAAAGAAATGAGAAGGGCAGTAAATCACTGTACAGAGATTTAAAGTGGAAGCTGGTAAGGTTTTAATAACACTCTGCTGGTGAATTATGCTTCCAATAACACATAAATGCATTATGAAGCTTTAGCTGGTATAAAACAGTTTCTTATGGTTTAATGTGTTACAAAAGAGAATGGATGTACTTTGTGGTAACAGAAATACCAATTATGAATCAAACCCTTAGTTTAATTCACTTAGTGATAGCTGCAGTTAAGGCAAACACCAAGCTTAAATTCTTTCTCTTCAGAGGGGAATAATGTGTGAGAAATGATCACCCAGGTGAGAGGTGGAGGAGGAGCTCCAGGTGCCCCTGCAGCCCCCAGAGAGACCATGGTGGAGCAGATTTCTTCCCGAAGGACCATGGCCTGTGGAGAAGATCCATGGAGGGGCAGGAGAGAAGCATGAACTCCTAGGTTGTGCAGTGAGAATGGCACAGGTGCTTGCTCTGTCATGAGCCATGTGAATTGTCCTTACAGGAATCCAACCTGTTAAGCCCACCTTGCCTCAACAAGTGAAAGCAACAGCAGCACCAGACATTTTGAGGATGGCTTTGTGGCAGCCTCATGTAAAAAGCTGCTCAGTCTTCAAATTCTTCTTCATTTTACTGAGCACTGAAGAGAGAAGGAGCTCTGTTCTTGCAGTACAATTACCACAAAAAAAAGTTCTTTAAAAAAAAAAAAAAAAAGAAAAAAAAAAAAAAAAAAGAAATCCCATGTTGTTGTACTGGTTTCTAGCTACAGACTGTCCCTCTGCAAGAAAAAAATCAACACATCATGGAATTTGTGGAAGAAGTGATATTTATTGTATTACAAGATTTTTGCCTCATGTATATATGGAAGTATTATTCTGTTAAAAAAGGCCTCATCACAACCCTAACTGAAGGGGAGCCATGACAGAGCCTGGCAGCTCAGATTGGTCCTGACTGCTTCTTTTCTGATTTAAACAGCAGCCTTCAGATCCAGCCCCTATCCCTACATCTGCTTTAGCTGCAAGTGAGAACATCTAAAATTTACACAGACGGACCCCTTTTGGCCTCAGAACAGCTGACAGCCCTTCAAAAGTCACTACTATTCTGTTCCCACAGTTCCATCATTGAGAAGGCAACCACAATATTCATGTATATTTAATATTAACATGAAATATTGATTAGCCTTTCCAGCTTTAACTTCTGTTTAGCATTTTATCTCAAACCTCAACTTGGCACCAAAAAAACCCCCATACAACTGTAAAGACTTCAGTCCCTAAATCCAGGAAAGCTACAGTCAAGTCAGTTGCTCCTCAGGATCACAATTAAAGGTTTATTTGCATAATTACCACTCTTGCACTCTAAATTATCTCTTTATTACAGTGCTACATGATCTTTTTAAGAGATGCTAAAGGATTTGAGCCTGCATTATCTCATCCCTCTTATGCAATCTGTCAATAAATCAATATATTGTGTATGAGTGGATATGCCTGGCATATCCTTCCTAGCTGTCTGCCCCAAGAATAAAACTCACTAACATTCTGGGCATTTCAGATCCCACACCTCAACCTCCAGGGCAACACAAAGCCCTCACACTGCAGCATGCCCATGCTCATGGGCACCACACTGGGTACTGGCACTGTCAGCTGGGTGGGGACAGGGCTGCAACAGAGTCAGGCCCTCACTCAGCTCTAGTGGAAGCTGCAGACCAAAGAATCACACCTCAGTGCTCATCTGCACCAGAAGTGGTGCTTTGGTGTGCCAGCACCCTCCTTGACAGGTGTGTGGGCAGGGAGAAGTTAATCTTCAGTTCCTCCCCAAGGTGGACGAACAGCTTGTATCCAGCTCAAAGGATTGGAATGTGCTGTTTTTAAAAAAAAATAATTTAAAAAGTTTAGAGCCTGCAGTGCAAGGGGGAAAGGGCTTGCCTTGCACAGGCTTCAGATACTTTGATCCATCCCCATCAGACTTCTTTGGAGAAACAATGTGCTGATATATTAAGAACCCCTCTGAATAATAGTCACACTTCTGTCTCCTACTATGACTCCCTCCAAAACTCTACCTTTCAAGCCCAGAAAAAAACCCCAAACCTCACTTGAAATCCCATCAAAATCTGTTCTGTGTTATATTAACCACTGGCTAGTCAACATCCTTTCCTGGCTTTAAGGAGTGGCCTTCAACTCACACAGCAGAGGTTTTGTTAGAGACATTCCCCTGCAAGAGTCTATGTCATGTTTTATGTTAGACATTTTAAAATATACAAGTTACTTGAGCTTTAAGCAAAGTGATAAAATACCAAGACCAAAGCTTCTCCTTAACTGAGACAGTATATTAATTCTGCTCCCCTCTGCTTTTGCTAAAACAGGTGACATTACAGCTCCCTTCACATGTCCATAGCCGTTATTCCCTATTGCACACAACAACTTCTACCTTTTTAGTCAGACAGGTTTTATCCAGGAGCAACTCTCATGTGTTTAAACAAGAGGAACTCTCACCAGCACTCATCTTCTCTCACCCCCTTCTTGCTTATGGAGTAACAGAAGTTCACAATTCTTGGGGTTCCATAATTACAGGTATAAGATGTAGGAATTCCTCCTATTTTTAAACAGCTCCAGCTCATCTCAGAACGTTAAAAAAATTAAAACCACATCTTATGCAACAGACAAATAAAAATGCTACGTATCAGCATAACAGGCAATGTGTAGCTGGCAGTTCTGCTTGTGGAGGAAGTTTTGCAAAGCCTCCTGGTGTCAAGCATCTGGAACACCCCAGCATGCTGTAAAGTGATAGCCCAGCTCCTTGCTTGCAGAAGAATCAAGTATGTATTCCAGATACTTATCACTGATTTCCCTTGTGTCAGCAGCTCCTGTGAACAGGTCCAATCCATCCAGGCACCTTCCATCCCACAGCAGTGGTGTACTTGAACTAAAAATTCCTTTGACTTTACCTGTGTTATCAAATACACTCAATAGCAAGATCGCTGCACCTCAGCAGTCTGTGCTGACACTCCACAGAAACCAGGAGAGCATTATCAGCTGCGTTTTATGTTCTCCTTCTCATCAGCATCTGAATAGGTGTGCGGTGAATCCTTTGGGGAGAAATAAAAAAAAAAAAAAAATTGAATATTTCTTTTATGCCCCCTTTCCCTTCACTCCTTACTGCAAGAGGAAGACCACAGAATCCCAGTTTATCCTTTGACCCACAGGGCCAGGTGTTGTTATACAATCCCAAAACTATCACAGATATTTTACCACCAAGAGCTGCCCCACCACGTGCTCTCTCTGCAGTTTCATCTCTCCTGCCACTACAAGTTTTAATTTGAATGATCTTGCTTAGGAAGAAAAAGGAGTATATCAGAGCCAGCATCTCTCATCTTGGTTGCACAAAGCATGAGGTTTTTCTTCACCTGGGTCAGCAGCTGATGACGTCTCAGCTGTCTGTAGAACTGCAGCACAGAAGGATCAGCTCTCACTACTTTTGGGTCAAAATCCAGAACACGGAGACCTGCAAGGCTACGGGCTCGGGAGAGGGCTACATAGGCCTGTCCACTTTCAAAGACACGAGCCAGGGAGATTTCCACACAATCTAAAGACATGCCCTGCCAAAGACACAGAGAACTCTGTTATAGAACAAACAGGCAAGAACACTGTGCTGTACCAACACTAACCTGTGAGTCTGTCAAAGGTACCATCCTTGGTGTAAGGGCTTGATTTAAAAAAAAAAAAAAAAAAAAGTCTTTTGTTTTACTATGTAACTGATTAAAAGATGAGAATTAGAAAGGAAAGGCAGTTTTCCACTGTCAGTAAGCTGCTTGCAGATAGTAGGATCCACTAACTCCAGTGAACCTCTTGTTGTGTGAAACTCCATAAATCTCATCTAATCACCACAGCAGGGAAAGAAATCCTGCTGGTTTCACTCCTAGTAGTTAACTGGAGCAGTCACCATTCTCAAGCAGTCCTCAGGCAGACCAGAGAGAGAGTTTGGGATAGGCCTGGCCAGCCCTGTCTGCAGGGCTATCCTGGGCACAGTAGAATTTACAGCCTGCCCTGGTTTAAACAGTGGCATGGGAACAAACTCACAGGTCTCCAAGACCAGTATTTATCAAAGTGTATGAAGTCTTCTGGAAAGGAAGGAACTTTGAGAAAGTTACACTGTTACATTGAAAAAAAAACCCAAACACACACCACCAAAGAGCAAGTCCAGCCCCAAGAGCATGGCTGAGGCTCTGGCAGCTGCCTCAGTTACACTGCAAACCTCAGGGTCACTAGTGCTGATGACTCTCAAGGAAACACTACTCTCATCAGCCCACAGTGGTAAATAATGCTGATTTACAGTCCAACTCCAACTGTGCCGATGGCAGCACCCCTATGGAAACTCCAGCAGTGTATCTAGCCCATCTGTGACCCTCTAGGCAGACATCCTGAGCAGAAGAGGTGCAGCTAAACACACATATGCTGGAGTTCCCCTCAACTAGGGACTTTCAGCTTTGCCTCCTGTTTTACCAGCAATGCAAGCTCACCCAAGAAATAAGGCTTATGATGGTGTAAAAGTCTATAGGCTGCTGTGTAAGAACACCCACCTGACTCTTGTGAATGGAAATGGCCCATGCCAATTTTAAAGGCAACTGTTGACGACTCAGGTGAACTCCTGATGGTCCTTTGAAGACCCATTTCTCCATTCTTATGACCTGTGTGACCCCACAGAGAAACCTCACCTTAGGCAGCCCTGTAGGAATGGGAGCAGGAGAGAAACAGGGATGTATTCCTGACACTCAACAATCAGGAAGCCAGCAACCTAAGAACACTTTTCTTCTCCCCTAAACCAAACCTAAACCCACAGACAATAAATAGCATGTACTGAAATGATTTTTGGCACCTTTAAGGCAGGAGAATTAAAGTCAGGTAATTTATCAGCTGAGATGCAGAGAAAAAGAGACATTGCAGGTAGCAGAACATTATTCTTTGAGAAAAAACAAACAAAAACTCACTTGAACAAAACAGACAGGAAATGTAAATGAGCACCCACATCTAGACAATACAGAAAAGCAAACACAAGAGGCCCATAGATAGCTACAGCTGATGCAGTGCATGACATCACAGCTGGTGAGAGCCCTACGCCTGTAGAGATCTCCTCCCTGCTTTCCCTCAAATTAGTCTTACCAGGCAGTAAACAAAGTTGAGAAGTCATCAGCCATCAATGAAAAATTGTTTTGTTATTTTTCCCCTCTTCCTTCAACAAGAGATCGAAGAGCTTACTTACCCTTCTGTTCACTTTCAAATCCTACAACAACGCCTCGTGCTCCATTCACCAGCCCTTGAGACACATCCAGATTCTTCGCTAGCATCACCTACAGAGAAAAAGAAAAACCCTTCAGTGCCCTGGATTTACAGCCTGTTCAGCCACCTGCAGCTAAACTTCTTTCCAGGAAGCATAAGCACATCAGGCTGATATGGCCACATCATCCTATCCTGCCTATTGCGAGACAGACCACCATCTCCAACTGAAATTATTTCACAGCCTTTCCTTCCTAGGATTCCCAACAATTTTACAGCATTGAACACTTCACCTGAGCTGCTTCTGTCCGCAGGTATGAGCTGCCTGTGCTCTCTGCCACTGAAAGCTTCTAAACCTGATTGGAAAAGTGTGTCAAAATCACAGCAATCACTATTGTACCCAAGACATGAGCTACACTCGAATCAAACTCATTCTCTGTCTGGATAAGGTTCCAAGCAGAAAAGATATAAAAGATTGGAATAGAATCTTCTGTTGGCCTGGCATAGACATTCTATGTTGAATCTGCATTCTGTATATTAATCTGCTCTATATATTTATCTGATTGTCCTTTATTTTTTCTTACACCATTTGATCTGCTGTTCTATCACACACACACTTACCTGAGCTCCAACCTTTAGCTCAACTCTACCACCCACAGGACACTGAGCATCAATTAACTTCACTAGCATTGGGTCACTGTCCAAAGCCTCAAACGTGTGCAGTTCTCCTGTTAAGGAAAGAAATACATAAATTGCAGCTGCTGAACATATTACACACAGCATGGCAGGAGGCTCAGCATTTATTTCTAACATCAGTTCCTCTTTCAACATCCATTCTGCTCTGCTGCTGGGACATCTTCACACAAACCTTCAACATCCAACAGCAGAGAGCTCACTATTGCCTCTCTTCCCAACAGAACTCCCAGAGCATGAAAAGGCACAGGAATCAAAAGCCAGCAATAAATAAGAACTGAGCAGCCAGCATTTTGAGCATATGACCAGTTTCTCTTGCTGCCAACACCAGATCTCTAAAGCAGACTAAGGAAGAATCCAAGGGCCAGAAAGGGGGGGGCAGGAGTGGAGATAGCCCTTAATTCAAGTCATGGCTGGATAGAGCACTGCCTAAGATGCTAGAGAGAGAAAAAGCAGGGATGTGGAGGCAATAAACGACCCCACCCTACCTCACAGCAAACAACGAGCTTGGCTTGTCTGTTACACACCAAGAAGTGACACTGAATATTTAAGCACAAAACTGAAGTTTTTCCCCAGGCAGCCCAACTCCAACACACACAGCTTCAACTGGTGCTACTGTGCATGACAGAACACCAGTTCCTCCTGACACCAGGGTATCCCCGTTGCATGCACTCAGAGCTCAGCCCCAGAGTCAGCAGTTTCCTCCAGGGAGTTCACCTGGTAGCTGCTGCAAGCGTCTCTCGTTAGTTATTTCGACATCATCTTTGTGGGTGCAGAGCCGTGTAGCCAGGATCCCATCACGCTCAGACCTGTTGGTAGCCGTCTGCATCAGCTGCCTGGTAACCTCCTCTGTGCACCTGGCAACCAGGAAAAGGGAGTTATTCTTCCAAGTGATCAGAAACAGGTCTTGAGCAGTAGTAGCCTTCACACAGCTGGATCAGTCTGTGCGAGCTGCAGGCCTCCAGAGAGGAGGACAGAGAAAGATATATAAAAGTTAGAGAGCAGTGCCAGTGTATGCCCCAGCCCTGCCCTGGCCACTGCCAGCTCAGGATCCACTGAATTAACTCACAGAAGTCAAAGAGGAACCCTAGAAAGTGTTCTTCCTTACCAGAGCAGGATTTATGAAATCTGCCTACGTTAACTAAAGTATTTATACATTTTGTCCCCAGCTGCACATTCCTGATAGAGCCCAGGAAAGTGACAAACTGCTCTTTCTTCAGCTCCTTAGGTGGGGAGCAGAGTTTACAAAGAGATGAGTTTCTCCTCACCTGCCTAAACGGATTGCACTCAGGAGGGAGACAAAGTTCTTGTCAGTCTGTCGCCGCACTTCAGTCAGCTCCATGTTTATGTGGATACATTTCCTCCAGCTTTTTGCCTGGAAAAAACACTCCCTGGTTAAGAAAGAGGCAGACTTGAAATATGAGGATGAGTTTAGGGGCAGTTTTGTACCTGGAAGCAGAACTTGGTTTCTTCATTAGCCTTGCAGACTGGAGGTAGCTGCAAGAAGTCCCCACAGATGATCAGCTGAATTCCCCCAAAAGGCTCATCTCGTTTTCTGACTGCCCTGAAAGGGATGGAAGAGATAAGTTTTGAATGTCCTCCAGAACTTGGACATAGTTAGGTCTAAGAAGTTACTTCTTAATCTATCAGTATATTCAAACATACACCAACTGCAGTAAAAGATGTTTATCCTCAACTGAATCACAAGAGCTCAAGTAATTAAGCAATGCTCTACAAGACACGAAATTTTCTCTGCTTGCCCACCCCAGATGTCCCTACTAGTCTTTCTTTGGTGGCTGTTGAATTACAGCTACTTCTCTCTGCAAGAGAGAATTACAGCTGGGAACAGCTGTGTTCTGGACTCAGCTCTATAGACAACACTTAGCTCAGGAGATGGAAAGAGCAACCTGAACAGCCACAGCTGTGAGCGAGGAGGGGACATGATCAAAACCCATCTCATGATAAAGATCTGCCCAGATGCTATGATTCCATGCTTGCTTACGATCCTGTGACAGCAGTTGCCTTGTATCCATTCACAAAACCAGAAAAAGGAAGCAGCCTGAAAATTTAGGGAAATCCATTTCAGTTAGTTGCTTGACCTGACGTTTGCTCACCTTGCCACTGCCTCCAGCCTATCAAAGAACTTTCCATCTACCATTGAGATCTCATCGATAATCAGGTGCTGGCAGGCCAGCCAGTGCTGGCGCACCCCCGGCCTCTCTGCCAGCTGAATGCACTGTTCCAGCGGTGCCTTCCCAGAGCCGATCCCTGGCGGAGGAGAAGAAAGCAAAGCTTTGGGAAGCTCCTGATTCATCGGGAAGGGAGTGAAAGACCCAGCCCCTCGCTGTCGAGCAGGCATTACCTGCAAAGGCATGGAGAGTAGTGCCACCGATGTGGCAAGCGGCCACTCCCGTGCTGGCTGTGGCATAGGTGATGTTCGGAGGGAGGGAGCCCACGATCCTCTTCAGCAGGAACGACTTCCCAGTCCCTTCGGGGAGAGAGAAGCAACAGGTCAACAGCGAGGCCCGAGGGCTTTCCCCGGCGAGACCCGCCGTGCGCCCTCACCTGCGCAGCCGGTGAAGAAGATGCTCTTGCCGCTCCGCACGGCTCCCAGCACCGCCTCCTGCTCCGCCGAGAGCCGCGCCGGGGGCCGCCTCTCTGCGCGGGGCACCTGCAGGACAGACAGACAGACAGGCAGCGGTGTGCTGTGAGGGCAGCGCCCGCACTCAGAGCCGATACTGGGACCGCTCCTCGCCCCGGGACTCACCTCGGCCGGGCGCTCCCCCCGCCCGTCCCCGCAGCCGCGGCGTGGGCCGGGGTCCCGCAGCAGGTCCCGCTCCTGCAACGGGCTGATCACGGAGAAGGACGCCGGCGGCCTCTCCAGCAGGCGCGGGGGGCGCGTCGGGCCCCGCGACCCCGCGGCCACCTTGAGGCGCAGGAGGCGGAGGAAGCGGCGCAGCGCGTCCGGGGGGCAGTCGGAGAGCAGGACCTGAGCGCCGCCCGGCCCTACCCGCACCGCCGCCCGCCCCTCGCCCGCGAACCGCGTGAAGAGCCGCACGCCGTCCCCGCTCAGCGAGAAGCTCAGCACGGCGGCCGCCGCGCCGCTGCCGCCCTCCACCCGCAGCACGGGCTGGCGCAGCTCGTTGCGGCCCAGCAGCACGGTGGCGGCCCGCAGGACGCGGCGGCGCGGGGCGCAGCCCCCTGGCAGCGGCTCCTCCACGGCCGCCGTGCAGCGCAACTGCGCCTCCGCCATGGCCGCGCCGGCCGTTTTGAACGCGCCGCGTGCGCCGCCGCCAATCGCCGCTCGAGGGGATTTAACCCGGCGGCCAATGGGAGGCGGGGAGGCCAGCGGGCCAATGGGCGGCCCCGCGGGCCCCTTGGCGTCAGGCGTTGCCAGGCAGCGGGACGCGGGGCCGGCGCGGCCATGGCCGCCCGCGGCGGGCAGCGGGAGCGGCCGGACGCGGTGCAGCTCGACCGGCTCCTGAGCGAGCGGGTGCACAAGGAGATGCGGTACCAGAGGCTCTACACGCAGTACACCGTGAACCCGCTCCAACCCGGTGAGGCGGGGGCGGGATCGCAGCGCACCCAGGAATGGCAGAGGGGGAGAGCTGGAAGGAGCAAGCGGTGGGCCTTTCTTTCGCCTGAGGAGCCGGTCTGCACGCCCAGAGACAGCGAGGAGACATGCCCCTGGATAGCCTTTAGTAACCCTGGAGAAGCGAGGCAGCTATTTAGGATGCGGAACCTACAAACCCTGAGCCAGTACAGAGCTAAGATGGGGTAGAGAGCCCAAACACTACACTGTGTTCCTTCAGCCCCTGGAACCTGCCAGTTCAGTCACAGAATATCACAGTCTGTGCTGGCACAGGTGATGGGAGGAGATTCATTGAGGTCTAGCTTTTACAGTGAAACAAAAAACAAAGGAAAATAATTTCCTGAGACTTGGCACTCACAGGCCACCACCTGTGTGGGGTGGGACTTCAGTGTGGTGAACACAGGCAGCATCCAGTAGAAGGGCCTTTAGCATGCTTAAGCCTTCCTAGGAAATTGCCATTAATCAGTATTTCTAACTCATTTTTCTGCTATTCACATGCCATTCTTCCTTTACAGCTTCAGTGAAGTAGCTGGGTTCACACTGGGGAATAACCAAAAAGAACATCTGAAATGATACATATTCTGTACCTGCCTGTGATGCTAAATTCACATTATTCACCTGCATCATTTCTTTCCAGTTCACACGGTCACCAGGAAGCCAATGTCTTGGCATGACAATATAGACGAGCCAACAGATGGTAAGAAATCTCTGAAGTCTTTTTTTTTTTTTTCAAAATTATTTAAGGAAATTATTAATAAATAAGATTTAATAATTCCAATCAGTCTAAAATATCACGTCTGTGGAAACACCTCTGTGGCCATATAAGAAAATTAAAACTCATTCATGATTTTTGTTAAATGTATACCAGGTTTTTTTTCCACTTTACGCCCTTTCCCATTACTTTCTATTATCAGCAAAAGTTTGCATTCATTACAGCAGCTGCTCCCTTATTTCTAACATGCTAATTTTGTCCAAAAACCTTAATGCTCAGGTAAGAATTAACAGGACAGTATCACCAGGCAAATCCTGAAACTGCACCAGGAATATTGAAGTAGAAATGTCACCCTGCATTCTCTGACAGTGTAATTCATAGAAGCACAGAGGTTGCTTTTATCCTTGGCTTTTTAGCTATTGCTAGGACAGCTTTAAGTTGTCCCAATTCTAACATACATCCACAGGTGAGTGATTTTAAAATTTTTAAATACTTTCTTTCATTTACATTTGTGTCTCTTAAACCAACAGACGAGTTCCTGAAACTTTTTCACCGCGCAGCACTGGAGCCAAGAAAGAAATATCCAGAGCCACAAACTGAAAGCCAAGAAATTGGCTGGAACACAACACCTCTGGTGAGTGGGGTGCTTAAGGACTCAGCTCTTTGCAGGATTCAGAGGTGTTTAGCCCATCACTGAAATACACTCATGCAACAGAATAATTTGTGACAAACATGGAAGGAATGACTAGGAGTGAGCAGAGCTGTTCATAACCAGTTTTCAAAAACTGGATCTAAGGGGACTCTTCACACTGGCATAGGCTTGTGAACACAGAAACAGCAGACTTCCCCAAAAAAACCTGAATGGAAAATATGTACAGTGACAGTCAACCTCCAGCACAGTGTCAAATGCCACGTGTGTACTCACTGTTTACTAAAGCCTTCAGCGATGAGAAATGGTGTGGTGAGCAATGTGAAGTGATACATGTAAGTACTGTGAAAAGAAATCTGCTGCTGCAGAGTATCTTTCAAACAAAGTGCAAGCAGAACCATGAAATTAATAATCATCTAAGTATACCCAGGGCAGATACACCAGTGAGGATTCATCTGGGGAAGCGTGACTAAATAGGAGGTAAGGAAGTATGATTAACAAGCTGACATCAATCATACCTGACAAACAGCTGTGATGATGACTGACTTTATACATTAGTGATTCGAGAAAGGCAAGTGAGGAGCTGAACAATTTCGGCCTATTACAAAGAAAACTGAAATAAATAAGAAAATTAGACAGTTTTCCTCAACTTTTCATATTACACATCAAGGAAACTAGTTACTCCTGACAAGGGTACAGACAGATATGCCAGCTGGGCTTTATGGTATTAAGATAGTGCTGGTAGGATTAGACTGGCAGGGAAGAGGCAACTAAATGTGCACGAAGGGAAGCAAGCTCAATTTATAGGGTCAGGGTTCATAATTCTGTTTGTTAATCTTGCCTTTTTCACCAGGTCCTACCATAACAAAGCAGTGAACAGTATGGTGGTACCCTGATGTTTTTCACTTGGACATTTCTCAGCAGCAAGAACACCATGCATCACTCTTCCCAGGAGAGACTGCTGCAACCAATTTTAGTAAAAGCACGTGACTATTTGTCATTTTTCTTTCCCAGATTCCTGTGGACCGTAATGACTGCAGGCTCCACTTCCCACGCCGGAAAACCGAGTTCACAACCTAAATGGCTGCCCTGGGGCATGGGGAGGAGGAAAGAATCTTCAGTAGTAGAGGGGGAAAGCCACAAACTCAGACTCTGATGACATCTAATGTGTTAGACCTGCTTGTTAATAGGCAAGTCTGGTAGATTTCTAATAAGAGACAATAGAAAGGGGAAGAGAGAACCTCAGCCTATCCAGATTTGCAGCCTGACAACACTGACAGAAATAAACTTATAAGACTGCTGTATTTGTCTCACTGCTGTTTCTAAACTCATCTACATAAATAGTCTAAAAAACCACTCTAACATCTCGACAGGCTTCAGACTTCTCATTTTGACATCAGCAACATGACCCAGAACTCAAGGTCTCCAACTTCACATCAGCAGTAGTGGTGAAAAAAGCTGTCAGAATGAAGGGTGCAAAGGGCAGGCTCCAGCTGCCACTCATAAAACAGCTAAACATGAGTTACACACAGTTCTGTGCAAACCATTTAATGCGTTCACACACCAAAGGTTTACGTAGAAAACAATCCTTCGACAAAACAGTAAGAAGAAATTAGTGATAAGGCACTAGTTTCCACTGACTCTTTTCCACGCCACTTGGAAGCATCCAGCTTGCTCCAGGGCTAGCTGCTTGATGACAGCAGAAGCACATCTGGCAACACACAGACACACAAGAACCCCAGTGGGAAGCACAGTCCTCTTAGCGTGCTCGGTTCTTCATTTTCTGCCTTGCTCTCTTTCCAGGTCTCTTCTGCAACAAACAGACAGAGTCAGATCTTTATTTTCATGTTCTCAATATTTGTTCTATTTCTACAGCTTGGGCAGGGTATTTGGCAGTACATGTGGAGAGGGAGGTTTTGGCACATGGGTAGCAAGTAGTGTTAACTCCCCTGCTCATTTCCCTGCTGATACCAAACCACTGTTCTCAGCTCTGTCTACAACCCAGTTATGCTCAGCTCCCAAAGACAGGCATTAACACTTCTCAATGCTGGAGGCACCCATCATGTACTCAGCTCTCCCTCCCAGAGGAGGGCTGGCTTCTCAGCCAACCCCGAGCATTTGCACACAACATTTTACTTACATTGAGGGCTTTTTTTCCTCCTTTTCTTGCTTTTCCTGGGCCTTTGTTGTGAGCCACTTTTGACTGGAAGCTGGATACATCATTAAAACTTTCCTTTGTGTTCCACTTTGAGCCCTTCTTCTTCCCACCAAAACCAAACTTCTGATTTTTGTATCGTCTTTTGGCATTTGGCCTGAAAAACAATGAAACAGCATCACTGCCTACGTTGCTTTCCTCAGGAAGCTCTCAAGGCACAGGTATGTGCTGATGGACTCCCAACAGCCATCATAAACCTTTTCCCCCATAACAAAGATGCAGAAATTAGCACATTTCAGTCTCCACGCCATTCTGGCCAGTTTTCTTTCTCTCTAGGCACAGAAAGCCACCTTGGACTTATTTAACAAACACTCATCAGGACAGCTTTCACGTTCCCAAAATTATCCCTTAAAAAGACAGAGAAGAATTACATATTTTGTGTTTAAATATCTTTCATTTGCAGCCTCACCCTTTCTTTGTCCGTTGACTTGCACTGCCTTTTTTATTGCCCTGAGACGATGTCTGGTCGTCATCTAGAAAGTCCAGCTTGTCAGACAGACCTGCAAGAGCGAGGACATCACAGCTTAGAAAAAACAAAGCCTAAGCAAGTAATAGCAACAAGTCACCCTCACTGAACAACAGCTACTTGAGAGGCTTTTCACTGGCACTGGCACGTGGTTCTTTTTGCACAGCAGCCTCCCAAGCTCAAGGCCCAGAACTACAGATGTAGTGACAACCCATCACACTGTCTTATGTTACTCACACACCACTGCTGCCATCACACATTTGCTCTCTTCGTCAAGCTGACTTTACCTTTCTGGTATTTCTTGACTGCATTCAACATATTTTTTTTCTCCTTCTGTCTCCTCTGCAGAATCTCAGTTTGCACCTGTGATCAGAAGCAGAATGTTAGTGTTGTTCCTTGCAGTATCTCATTCTTTTTTTTTAAGCTATTTTTTTTAAGGTATCCTATCTTTAGCTCTGTTTTCCTTCAGAGCAGCTAGACAGAAGACTAGCCAAATTCTATATATTTTAGCCAGACTCTGGTGGTCTCACTTTCCAAGCTGCTCACTCAGGCTCTAGATTCTTGTCACAGATTGTAGCTCCCTTTTGTAGTTCCTCACCTTCTTGCCGTATTTTCTCATTGCACGGAGCTGTTTCGCTTTCTCAGACCTTTCCATTGCTTCCTGTTTACTCTTAAGCTTCTGTCGAATCTTATTAGAGAATAGAAAAAACAAAATGTATGAGTAACACAAAAGAAAATAAGAGAATTTTATGACTGCTTAACAGTCCTTAAGTCAGTATTTGTGAACTATAGAAGAGTGTAAAAAAAAACATCTCTCAATCAGATCACGCTTATAAGGCACAATGTCCTTTCAGATCAAGGCTTAACCAGTTATTACAGAAACTCCTGAACTGATCTGCAGCCAAAACCTGGTTAAAAAGACAATACTCAAACAGAGACAAGACAAAGCCTTATAATGAGCTCTAATGGAACCGAGATTATCTTGTCAGTCCATTCAGGTGCATGAAGAAGACTTGATAGTTTCTGTCTTGTCATTACTAAAAATAAAACACTGAAGAAGAGTCAATAATCCTGTGCCATAGAAAACATCCTTTCCATTCCCTCCTTGGTCATATTTTTATAAGGATGCCACATTACAAAGGATTACAAGGATTTCAACACAGATCTTCTGGATTCAGTCTATGATTCCACGAGGAGATAGAAACTCTGCTCTTCCAACAAAGTCAGCAAAAGAAATGTGCAGAGCTGACTTAAGCCTTAGCACAAACTACTTATTACTCTTTATCTTCTCCAGAAAGGTTCTATCAAACACCAGAATAAGTCATACATGAATCTCCAAATTAGACTAATGTTTTTTTAACTTATACAATGTAGTCTTTTTTCCAAATCTAAAACAAAAAAAATAGAGTTTGAGCAAAGACTACAGTAAAACCCAAGTTCATGAGAGTCTTATTTCCTACACAAATCTGACTTTCTATCCAAGATAAGACTCATTCAATAACAGTCTAAATCCACTGAGAAACAGAACACACTGACTATAAACAAAGGGTGATAAATATGGAAAAAAGGATTACATAAAAGACACAGTCAACTGCAAGTCTTATGACAAAGACCAAAAACACAGCCAACTTTACATCCCTTCACACTGAGAAAAATTCTCCATTTTTAATATTAAACACATGCAGGACAAAGTATAAATAGTGCTTTTCTACTCCCTGTTCCAACTTGTTACAGAAATGCCCACACTGCACTGAAACACCTGAACAGAAAGAAATCTCCTGTCATGAATGAAATTTGGAACACGGGGATAAAACCAAAACATTACACAAGAAAGAGACATTGCACATACCTTCTGCATCTGTTGGTCTGATTTGGCCATCTCTGCAAAGTAATCGTCCGGCCTCCTGGTGGGAACCTGGAGCTTCTGCAGCCTAGGAAGGGCTTCCAGGACGGCTGCCTGAGCCTGCCGGTAGCTGGGAGAGAGCACAGCACCACCTCTGTCACTGCACCAGCTGTCGCTGCATGTCATGCATCTCACAGCACCGAGAGAAACTCTGAACACACCAGGTAGGTGATACTGGGATCTGAGAAGCACTGCTCTAGAATTATATCGACATTCTGTGCACATACAGTGTTACTGAAAGCAGTATGCATTTATTGCCAGTTATAGTTTAATATGTTGGAATATAAAAGGCAGAGCAAAACAATAAAACTGTAAGATCACCAAAACAAACCCACAAGGAAAAATCAATACCTTGTATTACAGCCTTAGTGCTGCTACCAAGGCACTTTTAATACATGCTTTTCAGCAAAGGATGAGATTCTGCTGGGAGGAGGGAAATTATGTATCTTCAGGTACAAGGCAAATTAAATATCCTAGCACAGATTTGTAGTTATTTTGGAAAACATTCAGAGCCATCAAATCCTAAATAACATGGCCCAAAAGTGGCAGCGACAGGCACCCTGCAGCACACGGGTGAAACACAACTACAAGCACGCAGCAGCATGCTGAGACCCTGCACGAAACCTCTTTGTCGACACTTACAAGCTCATCTCCCTCTGGAAATCATTCTCGGGGTCAACAGCATCTGTGCTAGAAGCGCTCTGGGCGACGGGGTCCGCGACGGGGCCCAGGGTCACGTCCAGCCTTTCCACCCACGCGAGCTGCTTCCCGAACTCGGCCAGGCACTGCTTCAGGCCGTCCTGCGAGAGAAGCACAGCTCGGCACGGCCCCGCACGGCTCAGCCTCGGGCCGCACCGCGCCCGGCTCCCCGGAGGCACCGCAGCCCTCCCCCGGCCCGCAGCCCTCCCCCGGCCCGCAGCCCTCCCCGCCCCGCGGCCCCGCTCACCGTGTCGTTGCGCCGCTTCGGCCGCTCCTCCAGCACCACGTTGAGCCCCGGCTTCAGCTGCCCCCTGGCGAAGGCCTCCTGGAGCTGTGAGACGGGCACGGTCAGGCCGCGGCTGCCGCGGGAGGGAAGCCCCGCCGCCCGCCCCTCCCCAGCCCCGCTCTCACCTCCGAGTCCGAGAGCGAGGAGTCCTCGGAGTCCGACCCGGAGTCCGAGAGGGACCCGCTCCGCGCCATCTCCGCCATTGCCATCGCCGCGCCCGCCCCTTCCTCCCGCGTGCGCCGCCGCTTCCGCGCCCGGTCGCCAGGGCGACGGCTCGGCGTGGCCATGGCGGCGGCGGCGGCCGCGCTGCCCGTGGCCGTGTTCGGCTGCCGGCCGCGGGTGGCCGGCGGCGTCTGCTTCCTGGAGGAGCGGGTGGTGCTGCACGCGGCCGGGGCGGGCTGCCTGCGGCTGCACCTCGAGCACAAGTGGCACAACTTCATCCCAGGTGGCACCGACCCCTTGTTCCCCAGCCCCCCCCCCCCTCCCGGGCCCCCGCGGCCCGCCCTGACCGCTCCGCTCCCCGCAGGCACCGAGAAGAGCCGGGGCGTGCAGGCGCTGGCCGTCAGCCCCGACCGGCGGTTCCTGGCGGTGTCGGAGGCGGCGACGGAGCAGCCGGTGCTGGCGGTGTACGAGCTGTCGGCGGAGCGGGCGCGGCGCCGCGGGGCGCTGGCGGATACCGAGCTGCCGGCGCGGCAGGCGGTGTCCCTCGCCTTCTCCCCCGACGGCCGGTACCTGGCGGCCGCCACGGCCATGCCCGAGGGGCTCCTCACCTGCTGGCTCTGGGAGAAGCAGCAGCTGGAGGCGGCGGTCCGCCTGCTGGCCCCGGGCAGCGGCCCCTGCCAGGTACCCGAGCTGTGACAGCCCCTCTGCGTGCGGCTCGTTTGTAACGCTTCCGTTCGCGGCTGACTGGTTCTCTGGCAGCGCACTGCGCTTTTCGGAAAGGTGGATGAAAGGATCAAACTTTAGTTCAACAAGCACCGGGTGTCAGGTAGCACACACGTTCATCCTTCAGGATATTGTGCCCGGCACGTTTTCCTGTGGCCACGTGGCTTCTGTCCGGGGCAAGAGGAGGAGAGGGCTCCACATTGTCCACACTGTAGATTTCATTCAGTTTCTATGACCTTTCTTGGCATCTGTTGTCGGCCTCCCTCAGCAATAGGACACTGGGCTAAATAAAGTCTTGCTTTGACCTATAATGGACATTCTCATGTCTGTATGTGTTGTATCACATGAGATTCTCTTACATCACATCAGGTCTATGTCATGAGACCAGCACAGCTGGCCAGTGCGTGTGCAGTGTGTCCCTTGCATCCCTATACTAAATATACTACATACACTAAATACACTGGCTGTGCTCAGTAATAGTAACACAGTTCTTGAAAGCTCTTGGCATGCTCCTGCACCTTTTCCTTCCTGCAGTTCTCTGTGTGCAGATCAGAGGGGAAGAGTGGCTAGGACCAGCCTAACGGCACTCAAACGAATCCTGCATCCCACTTTGGGTGCCCTTTTTTAGAATCTTTCTTGTAGGGAGGTAAGATGCTTTCAGTACATGGGTTGGTTGGACCCTAGCTGCCATTTTTTCTCAGGAACAGCTACAAGCAGAGGCTGGGTGAACTACTGAATTCATGAACTCAACTCCTAAAGAGGGGAGAGTGACTGTAAATATTCCCCCTGTCTAAAGTCCTACTAAGGTCCATTAAGCTACATCCTGCTCCACTGTACCACTCATAAAAAATGAGTTCTAACCATCCCTGCTATCCCTCATGTTGGGTATTGAGATGGCTATTCCATCATTTTCACAAATAAACACCTGATTATGTGGATTCATATGCATAGTGTTTGCCTGAAATACAGAAGTTATTCCTGGCCTTTTAGAGCAAATGGTCACACTTTTCAGGAAGCTTGCTACTGGAAAAACTTGCTAATCAGCAATAAAGAGGTATTTTGGCCTTACCTTTGTAATTTAATTTTGAAGGGCAGAGACAACTTTCTTGATACACAGTTTTGAAAGGGGGAAAACTGCAATATGTAGTTATGATGGTTAATTCTTAGTCTCTTCTGTATTCCTGTATGTTTGTTTCTATGAACTGTCTTCCCTTGTTTGTTTTCCCTTACCTGGTATTGAAAGTCTTCAGAACAGGTATAATATTTGCTTGTTTGTGAACATAGTTGTAAATAACGCTTTCTCTCTTTTGTTCCATAGGTGAGCTTTAGTCCTCAAGACAGCACCCAAGTTTGTATCACTGGAAATGGCTTTTTTAAACTTTTCAAGTACAGCGAAGGAAATTTGAAGCAGATGAACTTGCAAAAGGGAGAGCCAGAAAACTACTTGTGCCATGCCTGGCTGTCCGAGGAGAAAATTGTATGTGGCACTGACACAGGCAAGCTTAGCGTGTTTGAAACTGGAGAGCTGCACTGGGAGATAAATTTGGAGTACAGGAAACCACCTAGGGAACTAGAAGAAGATACAGCAACAAAAGAATATGAGAGGTAAATCTGTTAAATATTGTTACAATTAGTTTCGTGCTTGTGCATGCAGATTAGTTGCAGGCCACTGAGTGATTTCCTTCCTGTCCAGCTTATGATTTTGATTGCTGCTGATTAAAATTTTTTGATTTGTCTTTTTATTCTTAAGTCTTTATGCATTTCCTGCTTGCAGTTCTCTTGATGTTTCTTGTGGACTGGCCTCTGAAGATACTGGTACACAACATAATTCTTTGCCTCAAATATCTGCACTTGCAGCGTATTCCAAAGGCTTTGCATGTTCACCTAGCCCAGGAGTTGTTCTTCTGTTTGAGAAGAGCAAGGGAAACGAAGTCTACGAGGAGAGTCAAGAAATCTGGGTAAGGAGAAAAAAGCTCTTCTAAGCAATTATACAGCAGAGGCCTGTTTAGAGCACTGTGGGTGCTTCTGATTCAGTTATTAATAGTAATTTTTAGGACATCTCTAAATTGCATTGTGAGCATTAGCTAACTGTGCTGGTGATGCTGAAAGGAAGGGAGTTGCCAAAGGTCACACTGCAAATCAATGGCTGATGTCCAGGTAATTCTGCATGTTCCCTTCTCACGTGTAAAATGCGCTTTGAAAGACTGCTAAATTTCAGGGAACCTTTAAGAAACTTTTATTTGCTGAGACTTTTGGAGCTAAGAAGTAGTTTACATCAGTTTTGAAGAACTTGGCTGCTTTGAAGAAGCTTTTCCCCCCTCAGATATTTATTAGAGCTGTCATGAGGCTTGTGCAATCTTAAGTAATCCAGTAAGATTTCTGTTCTAACTGTTCTATAGTGTATGCATTGACTTTCTGCAGTCTCTGGCTAAGAACATTTACCTCTAATGACCTGGTCAAGACTTCGTACTGTGTTCCAAAAAGATCAGATCTTCCCTATGCTTGAGACCCTGTAATAAGTGTTATCAACCTGAATGATACACTACAAAGAACTGTTATTCTGAGATCACAATTTTTAGGCAGTTTTCATTCTGGCACTTGCTAGGTTTTTTCTTGATGTTTTTCTGCCATCATTTTCAGTCTTGTTTCATGCAGTACTTTACTGCTGAAATGTCTTCTGATACTTTGTTTCAGCTGTAATGCTATAGATACAGTTAAGTTGTCCTCCTGTCCTCTGTTCCCTGCCTTGCAGTAGTTACATGCTATTAAATATCCAAGTTGTCTTGCAGCTATCCTGTATATCCTTATTAAAGTAACATTTCAGCAAATGTTTGTGTGTGTGTGTGTGTGCATGCCTTCTACCAAAATACGGACACCTGGCATATCCCATGGGATGCATTTTTTGTGCAGCTTCCTCAGGACCAGTTCAGAACTGAGCCAAAAATGTCAGACAGACAGGACATTACATGTATATGCTTCAGCCCCTCTGAGGAAACAATGGTCATTAGCACAAACAAAAATCAGCTATACATGTTTACTATGGTCTCCACCAAACTTATAAAGGTAAGTGCAATCCTATCACATTCCATAGCCATCATGTCCAGGAAGGGGTGTATTGTAATGTCACAGGCTATTTACTGTTGCTTTATGTGATGCATTCTCATAAAATCCTTTAAAAAATCCTTTAAAAACCTCTTTATGAAGGAAAGAACATAATGAAAAACCTTCCCTACTCTGAAGGAATTAAATAATACAAGGATGGGAGATAAATGTATTAACATGAATTAGATTTACCTGGAGATAAACACCTAACCTGTGCACAGGAACATGGAAAGACCTCTACAGGAAGTGGGGCTGTAGTGAGGGGTCCTGTTTCCCCAGGCAGCCTAAAATTTTACTGGTGCTTCACTTCCATCATGTGGTAGCTAAACATCCTGGTTAAGTTGCTTATGATTCAGCACTTGATTTTTTAAGTATTTACAGGATCAGGAGATATTAACTGAATTCTTGCAGTGTTACAACCCACCCCAGAAGGCAAGGGTAACCCAGGTTCTTGTTAATAGATTCCTTGGGGCAGATTAGAGTAAAATTACAGTGATGATTGGTGTTTGTAAATATATATATATGTAGGGTTTATTTTAGAACAATTTGGTTTCAAAGGAAAACAGGTGTGTAGCCATTTTGGTTGTTATCATCTATAGTATTATAACAATATAAAAGCATAAAAATAACACTTAAAAATGTATAAGAAAGAAAGGATAAAAGTTGAAAGATATATGGTCACCACACACTGGATCCAGGAATGAAACTGTTATGTTTAGACCAGCATAGCAAAAGGATTAAGTGGTTTCCTCAAATCTGTTCTGCTACTGTATGCAAAGACCCATGATAGATTTCTTATCTTACTTACTGCCTGCAATGAAATACCTGTGATTTTTTTAATGTTCTCATTCCTTCTCAGGAGAAGATATCTTATTTTGCATATCTGAATTTCCCATTGCATTCTGATTCCATCACTGGTCTGGACATGTGTATTTGGAAACCCATTCTTGCTACCTGTTCCCTGGATAGATCTGTCCGCATCTGGAATTACAAGACAAAGTAAAGAGTTATTTATCTTGGTTATTACCTCTTGCTTTTTTGTATATTGTATTTAGCAGGCAATCTCATATGAATGAGAGTGTTCTTCTGGTGACATTCTTGTGTGGTGTGGGAGGTAAATGGTCTTGATTTGTGGAGTGTGAATATGCAGTGCCTTTAAAATCAGTGCCTAAATAATCCAAAGCCTTTTCTATTAAGGTGGTTTTTCTGTCAGACTTCTCATGTTTTGGGAAAAAAAAATATCTTCAGGAAAGTTTCATTCAGCTTTGTCTTCCAATACTGTTGTCCCATCTCCTGCTTCTTAACCACAGTTCTCAAACATAATGACTCCAGCTTTTAAGGTTCTGTGGAGGGAGAGGGGGGAAAAACCCAAATCTCAGGAGGCATTTTTGTAGCTTTGCAATCAGTGATTCATTTACCTTCTTCATTATATTCCCATATACAAGGATTTGCTCTTGCAGCTTCCACACCTAATCTGTGAACCAGAAAGTCAAAATTGCCTTTGTTTCCTGTAACATCTGTGTGATCATTACTTAGCTGAATAACATGTTTCCTCAAGGACAAGGCAGAGTCAGATTGTAGCTGCAGGTGTCCTTCCAGGGGCAGATAATGTCCTGTCAGGCACACAGAGGGAGTTTGCAATATTCCATGCTGCACAATGGTTTTCTCTTCCAGCACTTTGGAGCTGTGTAAGGAGTACCAGGAGGAAGCATACACAGTATCGCTCCATCCCACTGGCCTTTTCTGTTTGGTTGGGTTTTCTGACAAACTACGATTTATAAGCCTGCTGTACGAGGACATGCATGTTTTCAAGGAGTTTGCTGTGAAAAAGTGCAGAGAGGTGAGGAATGATGCCAAAATGAAACTGGGGACTTACAGGGAGCAGACTGGTGAAAAACGTGGAAGAACACAGAAACTTCTCCAATACATCCTAGTAGGATTTAGGATGTCAAAGCACAGAGAAATGGATTCTGACTATTGGAAAACGAGCCCCGAGGCTGATGTGTAACTGCTGACCTGGGAAGCAGCAGAAGGGGTAATTTGCTCAGAAATACTCAAGGACAGAATTTTCCAGGAGAAAGCACTGATTAAGAAAGCAGTAAGAGGCTAACAATGAAGTTTTCTTTTTGTGTAACAGTTTGATATTAGACAATGTCATTTAAATTCAATGCATGAATGTTTTTATCCTCTCCATCTACAGTAATGGGTGCTTGTGTTCTTTTTGTAGTGCTCATTCAGTAATGGAGGCCATCTTTTTGCTGCAGTTAATGGAAATGTGATTCAAATTTATTCCAGCATCACCTTTGACAATGTTAGTAATCTGAAAGGGCATACTGGGAAGGTTAGTAAACAAATCCTATGCAATGCAACTCATTAACGTATTAACTAGTTCATAAGATGCATTTTAAAGAGGTGAAGTACAACTTTGGATCTGAAAGGGCCCCAAAAATTGAATACAGAAATACAAAACTCAGTTTTCTTTGGTCAGAAGGCAAAGTGTACAAGACCTAGACACATCTAAAAAGTCTGTCCTTAAACTGAAGGTGAATGATTGGCAGGGAGAAAAACCAGGAAAAAAAATCCCAGTAATAAATTATAAAAAAATCCCCGTACTACTCAGTATTAAAATGAACTTTTTCCTGACAGTGTGTTCATAAAGTAGTTCTTACTGACCTTGTGGGGGTTTTTAATGCTAAAATAGAATTGGCTGAGAAACATCTAGGGGTTTTTAAGTTAGACTTTGATGTGTGATTCCAAAATTGTCATGGATTTACCAGTAAAATTACTCTGCTGTATATCTATAACCTACACATCAGGCTCCTTGGTGTGTTTTGCCTTTGCCAGATCCATGCAATTAAGTGGAGCGCAGATGATGCTAAATTTGTCTCCTGTGACACACACGGTGCTGTGTATGAGTGGAACTTGATGACAGGTCAAAAGGAGTCAGAGTGTGTGCTCAAGACCTGCATCTACAGCAGCATTTCCCTGTCTTCTGATGCCAAAATTATCTTTGCCGTTGGGTCCGACCAAACTCTCAAAGAAATTTCAGAGTCTTCGGTGAGCAACAAGCACTCTGGGATTTTGCTAATTCCTCTGGGGAGAAATATCTGAAACGTGGCTTGAAATTTTAATACTGCATTTCTATAATAAATATCGAGATTGTATATCTAAACATCTAAAATAAATTTTAAAAAATCTATGAAGTTTAATACTAATAACTGTTCATGGCTTTACTCCCATAGGCATTGTAGATTCTTTTAACTGCAGTATTTGCTGCAGGCAGGGGTGTGGCAATTGGTCAATCAATAGGTAATCAAATACTTAATGCGTTGTGAGGGGTTTGTGTGGTGGTTTGTGTTGTTGGTTGGTTGTTTTTTTTTAGATCCAGCATGAAGTGCCTGCCTATGGTGTTGTTTATACTGCTGTAGCTGTTTCCCATTCCGGGCACATGATTTATGTTGGTACCTCCCTGGGGACAATCCGAGCTATGAAGTACCCACTCACCCTGAAGAGGGATTTCAATGAGTATCAGGCCCATGCAGGTGCTGTTACAAAGGTAACATAAAGTCCTTTCTTTTCCCTGTGATGCCAGGAAGATAATTTGGTCATAGAATCACTTAGGTTGGAAAAAACCTTTAAGATCATGGAGCCTGAAATTCCCACAGCAGTGCCAAGTCCACTCTAAACCGTGTCCCTAAGAGCCACATCTACATGTCTCTTAAATACCTCCAGAGATGGTGGCTCCATCATTTCCCTGGGCATCCTGTTGCGATGCTTGTTAAAACTGGTCATAATTCTGGCATTTTAAGTATCACTGTCAGCTACAGAACCTTGAGTTATAGTTGCACAGTCCAACACTGGAATATGAACTTCAGTTATTGGAAGTCTACTTTCACCTCATTGATGAGCTGTATCAGCTCCCAAGTACTTTATGCCAGGCCGTGCAGCCACAGGAGGTCTGGAGGAGGTGACAGCAGTTATTACTAGATAGTTCTAGAGCTTAGTTACAGTTTCAAAAGGAAACATTTAGCCATCTGTTGCTCAAGCAATTTCTCAAAAACACTAGAGACCTTTGGAATTGTCATATAAATTGCCTATCTGTTCTATAATTGTCTAGAAGGTCTTTCCTGTTCCAGTTTTTTTTTTTTTTTTTTTAAATCTTTTTACAGCTTTGAGGGCAGAAGCAGATCCAGTGTCTACACATGTTCTTCTTATCTTTCCCTTCCCCTGTTGTTTCGACCAGGGTGGAACAGGAGTAAAGGACATAATCAAAATGTTGGTAGTGGGGCCATGTTATTATTTCCACAGTTGACTTTCTGTGGTAGAAATTAAGGGAGTACATGGGTTGGGAGAAAAATTTGCTTTAAAATAAAACTGTGTCTCCATTCTTCCATGTCTCTTCTATTATTTTGTTGTCTCTTCCTTCTAAGATGTCAGTCACAAGTGATGACCAATTTCTTCTGACTGCTTCAGAGGATGGCTGTATATTTATCTGGAAAGTGTATGATAAAGAAGGTGGGGTACTGAAAGGGGAAGCAGAAGTTGAGTATGCTGAGGAAGTGCTGATCATGAGATCAGATATAGAAGAGAAGGTAGGAGGAGCAACTTGTGAACACAAACCACGGGAATCACAGTGTACAGCTTATGAATTACATTTGCATGATGTTTTTGACTAGCTGTTCCTACCTGGCTTGTATGGCTTTCATCATAAAAAGAGGTTACAGCAAGTAGTTGCAGCTGCTTGTCAGTCTGCAAACAGCATTGAACAAACAGGGAGTGTGGAGAAAGGTTTAGACTTTTCTCTAATATTTTCACCAATCTCTT
The DNA here is from genome assembly GCA_038380795.1 of Pyrocephalus nanus. Classification (NCBI taxonomy): domain Eukaryota; kingdom Metazoa; phylum Chordata; class Aves; order Passeriformes; family Tyrannidae; genus Pyrocephalus; species Pyrocephalus nanus. Next base: position 2,849,491 of record CM076269.1, read on the forward strand.
GAAAACACTTTTAATGGAGTAGAGAAGTCAGAAGATGGGTTTCTATAAACCATCTTGTAAGATAACAAAGGAGTCTTACTTCCAGAACTTCTGAAGATTCTCTGTAAAAGCTGTCATTCCTAAATATGTGCATGTAAATAAAACACCTTTGATAAGCTGTTGCTAATGGCAAAAATATTCTCTCTGTTAAAATTGTCTTCTCATCCATGTCCTAACAGAGTCAGGCAATACTAGACCTGCAGATCTGTGTGAAAGATCTACAGACAGAAAGTGATTACGAGCTACGTCTCAAGGACCTGTACTGTACTGGAAAAATAAAGGCACTGGAAGAGAATTTCACTCAGGAAATAGACTCCCTTAAAGCCAAACACCAGGTATGATTCATATTGCAGAACCAAGCACCAAGAAATCTTTCACTGAAGAGTTGAATTCAAGCTTGTACTACATATGTGTGAATGCCACAAAGCATCTGGAAAATTAATCGTTCCTTTCTGATAAAGATGTTCTTGGTAATGGCAACACATGAAGCTACTTGAGTCAAATTTGAGTCAAATATCTTATAGGAATAAGGGGATGCAAGAGTTCTCCTGGGTAGCCTGTAATATCTTCACATAAAAACAGCACAATAAAATGCTGCCTGAGACCAAGGGTCAGTAGTAGAAATGGGACCATGCCCTAAAAGCTTCTTCACATACGAGGTTGCAGCTGCTGCAGGATCTAACAGTTTTTCTTCTCATTGCTGCCTTTTTTGTTCTGTCTGCCTAAATTTTTAAGAACATCTGCTGAGGCATCTTATATGGGGTTTTTTTAAATGAAAGTAAAAATATATTCCCTGGATTTCTTCTGTTCATGTGCTTATTGATTTCTCTTGTGGTCGTGAAGCAGCACATCCCTGGAAGGCAAAGGCTATTACAGTTCCTCACAGTGTCTTATTTATCTGTATCTGGTAATTCTATTCTGTCCATCTGGATTTCTGACCTGTAATTTGCTATATTTCTGGACTTTTTTTTTTTTAGATTTAGAAGGCAAGTGACCCAGTAGCAATTTCTCTGACAGTAAGAGACTTTAAGTAAGAGATTACATATCACATGATTCAATTCTGTCAACCTCATGTTCTTTTTGAGCCTTTGGGTGAATATTATCCTGTTCTGGTGATTTGTTACTGCATATTTTGTTGAGTTGAACATTGTCCCTTCAAGCAGTATTTCCACATAATTCACATAAAGAATTCCAGTATGAAAGCTTGCCAAGTTCCTTGCTAGTTTTAGTATTTTGCAGGCTTGTATTTTCAAGTGCTCCTTTTTTACCTTTCTTGACTTTTGGTCCCAAAAATGTTCTAGTAGGTTTTTTTTTTTTTTTTTTTTTTTTTTTTTTTTTGAGGAAGTTTAATTATTCATTTTAATGTTTTCTTCAAGTAGTTTCTTAAGTAGTTCTTAACACACATATCCATATGTGTTAAGATTGAACTCAGTGACAGCTTTTGGACAGACTTGGGACTAACCTTTCTAGCTGTTGTATCCATCAGACACATAGAATATTTCTGCTTATGCAAGACCCATGCAGTTGTTATGAAAAGAAAGTGAAAAAATTGTTCCTATGGTACAATTCCTAGCTTTTCTGGGAAATTTCTCACCTATTTTCTTGCTCCAGTTCTTTGTGCTTTTTTAGAAGATTAAATCATTTCTAGTGGTGGTCAGACATTTCAAGTAAATGGCAATCAAAACTGGCTCTTGCTTAGGTTTATGTCAGGCTGTGCAAATGTCAGTGTTTTAGGGCCTCAGGCTTGCTTCAAGTGAGATAGGAAGCAGCTTGAACTTTCATATCTGGACCACAATTTATGGAACTGCAAATTCCCCTCAAGCAGGAACACATAAATGAATAGAGGCTTTTGTAGCTCATAAACTTCCCTTGTTAGATTAAGATTTTGCGGTACATATATTATATTTGCTACTTTCCCTTGGTCTTCCATAATTTTGTGATTTGTCATAACAAACTGATCTCTGGTAAAACTTACATTAGTGACACACATGGCATCTGAATTTTGGTGAGAGACTTCAGACACAGTTCTGTTGTTGTGTTTGTATTCCCCACCATGGGGCAAGAGCACAAACAATTCTGACATTGCTATTCCTCGTTTCAAATTAAAATGTATTTTTCTTTTTTTTTTTCTTTTTTTTTTTTCCCCCCAGATTTTACAGGAAGAGAAAGAAAAACAGGAGCTACAATACCAGTGTCAACTGTCTGAGCTGATGAAAAAACAGGCCAGGGAGGTGCAACAGCTAGGTTAGACTATAACAAGTGTTTGCAGTTAGAAACTGGAGGAAATGCTTTGGATTGATAACAAGTTATGCAGGGATGGATTACTAGAGTAGAAGTACAAGGAAAAATGCACATAATGTCATGTTGGCATTGCACACCAAATGTTTGTCTAAACTGCACCACACCCATGCCCATGCTGAGAAGATGCCCATGGGCCCTGTGTCTTAGAGGTTTGCTAATTTCTTTATTTATTTTATAGTGAAGTTATACAGTTCAGTGAGGAGACTAATGTACACTGTGCACAACATGGAAATACCAGGACTCCAGATTTGTAATCAAGATGAAAATGCTGCAAATTAGCACCAAAGAGCAAGTCCATCCATAAATGAGTCCATTGCCCACTCATACTTGGTAACAGTTGAGCTTTTACAGCTCTGCCACAATTTTCATCTCAAGGGAATGCCTAAATTAGTTGTCAGTTTTGTATGGCCACAGAGACTAAAGCCTGTGTATATCTGATGAAGAAAGTGATAAAGTGCTTCTACTGTAATTTATTGCAACCAGCTGCCAAAAAGACAGTAGAGAATAAGACAGTGCTGCCTGCAGAAAAATAGGACTCACCTCTCGTTTCTGTTAGTTTTATCCATTCCATATGTTTCCTGTTAACAGAATCTGAAAGTAATAAGAAACTCATAATGGAAAATGAGAGATATGAGGAGCTGCAAGTGAAATCCCAGAGGATGCAGGAGGCATATGAGAGACAACTGAACAGTTTGGAGGAGAGCAAAAGCTCGGCTGTGAAGGAGCTAACAGAGCATTATGAGGAAAAGCTTAAACAGAAAACAGTTCTGCTGCAAGAGGTAGGGAACTTGATTTGCAGTTTGATGTGTTGGCCCAGTTAATCTTCAACTGTGATAAAATGTTCCCTAGGACAGGAGAGGTTGGCATCCTCCATGCAAATCCTAATCTGCCTGTAACCTTGGGAAAATATGTTGACAGGTAGAATAGTAAAGAGGAAAACCCAGCTGAGTTACCAAGTTTTCTGGGCTTCATACCTTGAGTTAGTAACCTGATAAGATTAATAACTTTGGGCATTCTTAGCTAAATCCAAGAATTCCTGTTTATTTACGTGGCTTAGTTGATACATTTAATGTAATTGAAAAAAGAAAGATTCAATCATGGTGTTCTAGTGAAGAGATAACATTTTGAAAATGGTGAATTACATTGCCAAGTCCTTGAGGTTCCTACCTGCATAATTAAGGGAACAAAGATAAATAAACCCTGAATACTTCAAAAACTCTTGCACACTGAGGTCAAAGACTTGGCTTGAAAAAAAAGGCAGCCAGATAACTGATACTTACACATCTAGAGTCAATAAAGCCTATCAACATTACTTCTTGCAATACCTGTGTTGCAATACCTATTTGAGAAGAATGTGGGAAGAGAGGCATGCAGAGACTGAGGCAAACCTGAGTGGTTATTGGTTCTAAGGCATCAGAAACAGCAGTTTTAAAACATCCTCTCAAGTGTTACTTTCCTGTGATTTCTGCAACCAGAACAAGTTTGCTGATCAGTATTTGGGCCAGGTTCCTAACCTGAAGCATTCAAGTCTTAGGAATAATTAAAGAAGAATTTTTAATGTGTATGTTATCAGTTTTTAAAGTTACTTTAATCCCCTATAAAGTTACCTTAAATGATACTGCTGCCATTGAAGAGGCCACTAAATATAGATCCTCCCAGGAGAAACAGGGTTGCAAAGAACCTTTCATTGGTGTCTTACTGTTGTCTTCTCTAATACTTGCTTTCCCTCACTGCAGGCAAAGGAGAATATGAGGAGGCAGCTTCAAGTACATGAAGAAAGGGAGAAAAAAATTTATGAAGATGGAGACCAAGAAATCTCAGAAATCAAAACCAAATATGAGAAACAGCTCAGGGAAGAGAAGGAGTCCAACACACAACTGAAAGGAGAAATAGGAGTCATGAATAAAAGGGTATCTTTTATTCTGTGGTGGGATCAGACCTGCACATGGAGACCTCTAACTGAGGCTTGAATGTGATTAATGGCATGACAACAACTTAGTCCATTAATTTGGTCTGTAAATATGTGGCATTTCATATGAGAACAGTAGCCCCTTCTTAGGTCAGTTTGAATGTTTCAGATTATTTGGGCAGAGGAAGAAGCTGTGTGCTGATTGTATTGCTGATAGGATTAGAGATAGATGATAGAGGAGGTGCATTTTTGTTAGTACAGTTTTTCTTATCTACACAGTTTGAAATTATAAATAATATTGTTCATCCTATGAGGGGAAAGAAATGAACCTGCTAATTTTTCTAATGTGTTGCTTTGTTAGTAAAATACTTCCACTGCTTCATTCCATGCAATAAACACTGTGTTTTGAATGCATCATAATTTTTTATTGGTTTTAGCAGGATTTTTAAGGAGGCATAAAATCTTTTAGCTCTTTTATTATCTGGATATTGCATTTGCCTAAAGATGTTAGAGGGACAATTTTTCTTTTTCATTTTCTTCAGTATCTATCTGGAGACAGAGAGGTTTTTTTCATACCCTCTGATATCATGGTACTGTCTTTAGTTTCATTATCTTTTAGACAGCAGGAATTTCTCCATGGTTTGGCCCAGCACCATTCACTGGTTCTGACTTTCATGGCTTTTCAGATCTTAGTATTGGGGCAGGGAATTTCAGGGTACCCAAGAGGTGTGAACTAGGCACCCTCCCAGTCTACTTTTGACATCTTCAGAGATGTATAACAAATGCTGAGATTAAAAGAATTTTCCATGGATTGTGTGTAATTTGCAGCTGATGCTTGGGTATAATATCCATACCCTTCTTGCTTCTGGATGCCAATTCCTTGTTTCCTTGTAGTGCAGTGGTTAATCTGTCAGAACATTCATATAAATGATGTGATGCTCCTTCATCATATCTTAGTTTGATATCCTGTATCCCACACTGTGTATAAGGTCTCTTACAGAATAGGATGGCTAAGCTGTGCATAGCTTTTGGAGACTGCTAAGTTCTTACTTGTTGGCCTCTCTAGTTGAACAACCTACAGAAAGAGCTCAAGGATCGAATTAGGGATATTGAGGAAATGAGACTGGAACAGCAGAAGCTGGAAAATGTCATCAGAGCACTGGAGAAGGACATCTTGGCACTGAAGACAGAGATTAAAGAGAGGAGTGACACCATCCTAGACAAGGTGAGAAACTGGACAATTGGCTGAGATCAAAATCACCTCCCTTAATTTAATATGGATATTTATTTTAATAGTATTTTCTGTGATAACATCACATTTCTGGAAATGCAGTTTTAGTTTAAAGAATTTGCAATCTCCAGGTTGGGATTTTAGTTTTTAGTCGACAGTCTGAGCTTTCCTTGAGGGGCTCAAGTTCAGGAAGGTGACTTTCTCATTCTCTGTTCTGGGATCTGTAGATGGCTCTGCATTATTTGTCCCCACCCCTCCCACCCAGTCTGTAGATTTGCAACTGAAGTTCAGCTGCACAGATTTAGTCCACTAGATCTGTGAGTGCTGGGTTTGCCTCTCCTGTATTTGTCCTAGGGATCTTTTTGAGAGTGCTGGGTCTGACTCAGCTCTCTGCACTGATTTCTTCCAGGAGAAGCATATATATGAGCTAAAAATGAAAAATCAGGAACTGCAAAATTTCAAGTTTGTGCTGAGTTACAAAATAGAGGAGTTTAAGAAGCAGATAGAGTCACGGGAAAATGATATTAAGACAATGAAGGAACAGATCCAGGAGGTGAGTAACACTCCTATTTGGTCTCTGCTACTAAGCCCTTTGAGTACAAAGGTGACCCAAGAAGTCCCATGAAAGATTCCACCCTGTTTGCTCCTTGGCTTCATTCAAGGATAAACAGCATTGTGATTCAATATCTTTGCAGCTAATAAAAATACTTGCACACAACAGCTGCTATTTAGTTTTCTATCACGTGCTACCAATGATCAACATAGTTATTTCCTGCTTCAGTATTTAATTCTAGATTTTGCTTAAAAATAGATCTTATGTGGTTGCCCCCCACGTGCCCTGTAGGGTTTGCAAGACAGTGCTTTTACTGGTCTGGGGAAATGCTGTACAGTTAAGTGCTGTAGTACCCTTATTTCTTTCTTCCTGTGTTTTTTACAAATGTTACCCACAGCTTTTCAATTTATTTGTTTCTTTTTAGTATCAGGTTCTACTTATTGTTGCCCTCACCCTTTTCCAGTATTGACTCTTCATTTCTATCTCATCCATTTTTATTCAGATGGAACAGTAAAGCTCCAGTTCCGCTCAAGGAAATGAAGAGGCATCACATAATTTAAATAAATGTAGCTCAAAAGGGAACTGCACGTTCGTTTTTGTGCTTTCTGTGTATTCTGACAGAGGGCAGTGTTGTTCCAAAATTGACGATTTTTGTGTTGTAATTCAAACTGAGGGGGGAGCTGCTCCCTCAAGTCTGTATTTCCAGTCTCTGGCTTTCCTGTTTTGTGTTGTTTTTTCGTGTCTCCTCTTAGCCCTGATTTCCTCCTCCTGCTTCCTTTCAGATGGAGGAGGAGCTGGAAGGATTCCACAAGGAGAGCACACAACTGAAGCTGAACATCACACAACTGCAACAGAAACTAAAGGCATCTTATCGTGAGATGGACAAAGAGAGGCAGAAGGTATGGGGTACAACAACTGTGCAGCTCCTACAGAATGACATTTGTGGGAACAGAACACTGGTGAAGCATTAATTTGACAAACAGGTACTTCAGGGGTACTGTGTCCAAGGACCAAGAGAGTCTCTGGTCAGTGGGGATAAAGAAAACTTCCAAGCCTGCAGCCAGGTTAGAGAGTTGATATTGGAAGAAACAATCCAGTTAATTAAGTGTCAACACATATTCTCCTGGGTTTAACAGGACAGTGAGGCAAATGCTTAACTAATTACCTGCCCAAGCTTGAAATCTGGGGACACTTGGCCCAACCAGGAGCAGCATGTAGGATACCAGGCATTAGTAGGATGATATAAAGGGTGGGGTCATTAATGGAGAGGTCAAGGACCCCTTGTTTGACAACAAGCACATCAGACATGAGGGAGGAAAAGGGTCTGCTGATGAAGGTGGAGGAGCTTGGCAGGCAGTGCAGGAGTGAGGAAGCAGGTCAAGGGACCAAGACAGGATGAGAAGGCAATCTTGATGTGAAATCAGCAAGTTGTGCAAGTGTCTCATAAGTGCTTTGTCCCTTGCCTTGATAACTGTTGGTGTGTTGTTTCTAAATAAGAATGTAGGGTGTTTGGGACAGGATCCATAATAAACCACTCGTTTTCAGATTACATCTCTAGATGCTGCCACTTAGATTACCTAATGCAAGTATCTTATTATAAGTGCTAAAATCTATCACTGCTATTCAACATGTAGTGCTCACATCCCCAGTGGGTTTTGTAATTTATTTTTTTTTAATAAATAAAGTGGAAGTAAAAGATATGAAAGTTTTCACCAGTTCCCCTAGACTTTCTAGAAAATTGCACATTGATGGGAGTGTTCTGATGAGCCAAGTGAAAATGTGACCACCTCATTCTTGCAGAAGCAAGACATGGAAACCGTCATCAAAAGGTTTAAAGCAGATCTTCACAGCTGTGTGGGCTTCATTCAGGATTCCAGAAAAATGAAAGATGGTATCCGTGAACTCTACACCAAGTATGTGCAGCAATCAGACGTGGTGAGTCAGGACCTCTGCCTTCTCCTTGCAGGTGATTTTGTCTGGTAGTGTAATTACTGAGGCAAAATGCTGTGCCCTCTCAGGTGGAGGCCGAAGAAGTAGATACAGATTTGCAGAAGCAGCTCGTGAAACAGCAAGAGTATCACGAGAGGAGTTTGGCAGTTTTAAAAAAGAAGGTGATCAAGGATCAGGAAATGCACCAAGCTGCTTACATGCGCATCGTGCAGGTAATAAGCCTTTTCCTTGTGGTATGGAAGGGGTAACAGAGGAAGTGGCTGCACAAAAGACATTTCAGTAGCCTTACTGTTATGGTTACTTAGGACTTTGAAACAGTCCTGGTTGCCTTCCTTGCCAGAAATGTCCTAATTTTTCAAGTGCTTCCATTAAAAAATCTGAACAAAAGGAGCACGACCTCTAAAGACAGAAATTGCTGCTGGTTTGTGGATACTTTTGTTTATCTCCCACTCCCTAATGTAAAAGGAGATAGGGAACCTCCTCTGCCTGGACATTTTTTAATAAATTAATGTTCTTATTTTTTATTTCAAACAGTATTTATAATTGCCATCATAGTCAATTTGCCCCTGTCTGAGTGTCAACCTGTACTTGCTATGTGGTCGTGTTTGGGAACTAATTTTGGAGGAAGAAAAGGAAAACAAGTTACTTTCCTTGGCCACATAGTCCCGTGCCTACTGATCTGAATGCAGAAGAACTTTCTGTTTTTCACATCCAGGTTTTCTAAGGGAATTCAGAGATACGTGAGGAATATGCCTATTTGTACTAAGATCTCTTGCTCAGAATCCTTGTTCCTTACAGGGCAGGGTGAACTCGTGACTGCTGGGGTCAAAGATCCAGTTTGTTTTCATCTGGAGTGAGAGGATCTAAAGCCCCACACCACACATCCGAGGAGGACAGCTTTCCTAGTTTCTTCTTACCATGATCTCCTTCTGCTCAGTCAGCATTTCCTTTTCCCCTCACTAGCCCTTTCATCATTGTTAGTTTATTATGCTTCCTCAGGATCATTAGAACTCAGCCTCCTCCTTAGTCATCTGTTCTTTGCTATTTATTCATAATTTGCTTCTTCAGGGCTAGACAGCAGTGATCTTCTTCCCTTCCCTATTTTAATTTTTTTACCCCTCTGTGAGTTAGATGTTTCCTTTGGCACAAAAGGAGATGGCTTCAGAAAATAACCTGAAGAATTTCCTTGCTGGAATAGGGTGACAGATGGCGTTCATAATGATAATACTTGATGTCTTGGATCAGTAAGCCTAACATGAAATGATGATTAAAACCAAATTAATAAAACATCTGGAAGATGAAGATATCAAAGATTTTAACCAGCCTGGTTTCTTCAAAGAAAAAGCAATTCTCTGAAGTCCAGTAGATTAATGAGGCTTTACAGCCAGGAGGAATTATCATGGTCTTCCAGTCCTTCACAGGGAGCTTTCAAGACTAGTTTAGACAAACTTCTGTCAGGACTTGCTTTGAAAAAGTAAATGACATCTTGACAATCTTCTAGCTCTGTATTTCTATTGTTCCTCAGTTGCTCTTACATTTTCAGAGTTATGCATTCCTCTTTGAGTGATTATTCATAGGTACATTCCACTAGTGACTGCTGCAACAGATGATTAGCGCTGTCAAGATAATTTTAATTATTCTTACCAACTGACAAGTTGCTTGTTGTACAACTATTAGTTTTCCCTCCAGCCTTCTGTATTTGTAATGGCTTCTCTGTCACTGGGACACATAAGAGCAGAGACACTGAATAATCTTGAAGCAGAGAAGGTTTCTTCAGTGTCAACCAGAAGCCTTTTAGCACCCAGCAAACCAAAGTTATTGCTGCCAACCTGAACTCGAGTGCATCTATCTACAGATAGTTGCAGTAAGCTTTGTACCTTGTTGCTAACCACTTTCCAGTTGTGTGATGCCAATGTTTTTATAAGCATGCTGTAAGGAACTGAATCATATGCCTTGCATAATCTTTTATGGCAACATAATTATCAACCGAAATTATAATTAAAAAACAAAACAAACAAGCAAAAAAAAAAAAAAACTGCCAAGATTTGAAGACATCGTTTTCATGGGAAAATTCCATTAATCCTTGTTCTTCTCTCCTGTTGTTTCAGTGGGTTCCCTACAGCTTGGGACTGGTATTATGTGAGGTACCCAAAGCATGCCTTTTTGTCATTTATCTTTTTTAAATATTGACACTTATGATGAAATTCCAGGGATTGGAGTGGTGCTGTCTTCCAAACTTCTAAAAAAAAACAACATGGGTGGCTGAAATAGTTGATATTCTCAGTTCAAGTATGATGGCAACTGTTTAATATTTGCCTTAGTTGTTGAGGTGACAAGGTATTTCACTGTCTTTGTAAGAGGCAAATATACAATTCTACTTCTCTCAAATTCAAAAAAGAAATATTTAGTTAATGGTGCTCCTGTTTCTGAATCATGAGCAGCAGTTTTATCATCCTTCACTAGCATTACCCCATACTGAAGTCTTGCTAAAGTCTCTGAATCTGTTGCAACAATGGGTGAAGTACATTTACTGGTCCTTTCATAGCTCCTTCAGCAAAATGCTTCATGGTAAGGCTACTAAAAAAATTACTGAACTTTTATGGGCTAAAAACTGACTTTAAAAAGAACAAAATACGAATACTTGGCTAACTTTTCCTCATGTTAGCAGTACATATCTCAAGTCTCCATGTACTTTATATATTCCTTAATAATTTGGAAGGGGTGTTGAAAAGTGATGCCTGCTCAGAGCTAATGAAGAGGGCTTTGAATAACTGCAAGGAGATACAGATAATTTCAGTGAACAAATGCATGCTGACAAGTGAAAAGCAAAATAATACACACTGGAGGGAGAGATGGGAATTCTTCGCATTAATTCTGAATTAATTGGATCAATCTAGGAAGAGCCCTGAGCTTCCCTGTGGAATTGGCAAGGAAGATGATACCTTGGAGTGCAGCTGCAGTCAGAAAAGCAAAGCAAATATTAGTTTATTGAGCTGATGTGCTTTGAACACTGTCGTGTTCTGTGTCAAATCTACTGTGGCCTTATCTGAAATGTTCTGTGCTGCACTGATTGCCCTGCATCTTCTGCTGGTGATACTGATTCTGTCCTGTCCACTGTCCTTCTCGGTGATATGAAGATACATATTGCCCAGCCAGATGGTACCTGTGCTTTTCCTTATACAGCATAATCTTTTTGCAGGAAAACGTGAGCCTGATTAAGGAAATCAATGACCTGAGGCAAGAACTGAAGGTGGCCAGCACCCAGGTGCATGACCTCCGGGCAGCACTGAGATTAAACAAGAAAAAGAAGGCAATTCAAGACACAGGTGAATAGTGCTTCTTGTGTTTTCCATATTACAGAGGCCCTTTTTGTCCTTGATGAGCAATTCTGTCAGCTTGTCTGCCTGCTGGTACCTGTTATATTGTAAATGTGAATTGTATAAGCTGCTAAATACTGCAGAATCTTAATATTACTCTTACTGACTGCTTCAGCCCTGAAAGATGCCTTCCCTTGCTCATGCCAAAGAACTGGATGAGCTGGACCTTTGTTACTGTGCTATGTCCTCTCTGATTTTATCTTCTAGCTCCCTCCACTGAACTGCTGTCCGGCCCAGCTGTCCTGAGGTTGAATCCAGAGATGGAAAGTGAGAAAATCATAGAAATTCAGCAGCTAGAAATTCAATATCTGCGAGACCAAATCCAGGAGAAGGGGCAAGTACTGAACTGTCCAAGTCCAGTCTCCTTTGGTCAGAAATCTTCCTGAGCTGAATCTGGAAAGAAGCTACAAGACATAGGAACACTGACTCGGTTCAAGGATGCCTTACATTATTATAACCTCCTGTCAAGATTAGAAATGCAACAGCATAGATTAGACTTTCATGATCCTATACTCTACCACTAGAAGCATTTGTGCAATGCTCACTGCTCTGAACACTTCTACTTTCCTGGAATCCGCCCTTTCCATGAGACTTGGGAGCCAAGATAAAAAAATAAATTTGTGTTATTGCAAGACTAATCTTTGTGCCTTCATGCTAGGGCAGGTGGTCACCTTTCTCTTGATAGCTAATGTGTCCTAGTTGAGAAGAGCTGGTCAAAGTCTGTAAGCCTTTTCTGCTAGAATTCTAATTTGGTGTCACTGTGCTGCAGAATTCAACATCAGCCTTTTGCTTTCCAGGAATGAACTGTCTGTGTCCATGCAAAGGACTGCTGCCCTTAAGACAGATGTCACTGCTATTCCAAATAGGTATCCAGTCACAGACTAACAATCAGCTACCTGGTGAGGGCAACCTTTGACTCCTTAGCCCAACACTTTGACAACCTTAGCACACCTGAGCTGGAGCCCTTGCTCAAGCCTCTGCTTCCTGTCTGGAGATTAGTTGCCTCATCTGCAGAAATAATTTCAGCAGGACAAAAAGACAGCCCAGTTTCAGACTCTGAAATCCAGAATAAAGTCCAAACCTTATGTCATGACTCTCCTATAACTTTGATAAATTGATATTTTTTCTTGTCTTTTTTTTCCAATATCCACAATCCCCTTACTTCAGTTTTCCAGTGAAATTCTCCTAATAAGTCACTCTGCAAAGTACTCATATACAGGAAAAGGCAGGGAGTAATTTCTTTAATAATGAGGGGTAAAAAATGAAATTCTTCATCTTTGGTTGTTGGTGCATGACACACTGTCTCACTGAGGAGTACTTCACATACACCAGAAGTTTAAGGTGCTGACTGAGCATGGAACTGGATGGTGTTAAAACAGCCGGTGTGTTACTGTTTCACTTCCTATCCTGAACTGTAGAGAAGTGACAAGTGCTTTGCACATCCTCCTGACAGTATTACACAGAGGATGGTGGTGCCAAGGCTGGGTAACATGTAAGCTGCATTACCATTAGGGATACTGGACTCATTTCCAGGATAACACCATGGCAAAACAGATGGTTCCATGAGCTGCTGTGACTTTGGACTCAGCTGAGTGCTTCGTCCATGAACGTGGAAGTTTCTTCAGTCTTATTTTTTTTTTTCCATTTTGCGTCTTTAACCTGTATGAAGCACAGGTTTCACAGGGGCAAAAGGAAGAAGTTATGATGGAATTGGTCTGTTAATGGGCTAGCTTAACACCCTTTCTTCCTCCTCCCCTCCCCATATAATCATCTTGATACTTCCTGTACAGAAAGAGGATGTAATTAATGTAATTAGTAAATATTTTAGAAACTAGTTCCCTCCTAAATTTTCAGCACACACCCACTTTAATTTGCTAGACTCCCATGTGGTATAATTTTCCCCTCTCTGTCAGAATAAATTGTGTGGTAGAATCATAGAACACACTGTTTTAATAGTAGTGGTTTGGAGAAATGGAATCAATCTTTCTGAAAAAGAAGACCCTTGTCCTAACATACAGGGACATACAGGTGAAGAATTATTTATAAATGGTGACTGATGTGCTTAATAATATGTCCCTGTGTCACCCTCACTGGAAAGATTTTAAAGGCAATACAAGGCCTGTCAGATAAAACCTAAGTAAGCAGCTGCCAAACTAGGCTGAAGATGATTTTGAAGTTGATCTTAGTGGCTAAGAGGCAGCTAAAACATCACTTGTATAGGGGAACATTAAAAGTCAGGCACAGCAGAGTGTTACAAGTGAGGCTTATCAAAGATCTGCTGGAAGCAAAGCAGATGTGCAAGCCCCTTCCATACTGGGAAAACCAGACAAAGGTCAAACTCCCACACACATGCTGTTGAAATGTTGTAGAATTAAGTTGTAACTGGATTATGGTTTTGTGTGCTAATGGTCTTCTAAATTCTCCCAGGGTGCAAAGACACTTTCTGCTTTCATCCTCCCTTGATCTGCATTGTTCGGTTTCTCCTTTTATCTCTAAACGAGCTGAAAAGCATCTCATGCTCTTATAAAGCTACAGCCCATTTTTTTAAGTGAATATCTTAAAACGTGAATAAGGTTTCCCCTTGGATGACTCCTTTTTTAACTGGACCAACTAAAAGACCAGGTTTTTCTGAGTAGGGTCAAGCTCATTGTTCAAGAGTGTTTATATAACAAAGCTCACCACATCTCCTTTGCTGTTTTAGGTTTAGGACAACAACCTCTGGACTGATGATATTTCACAGATTTCAAAAGATCTCTCAGATTTTTCTCAGACAAATTCCTAAGATGTCACACTCCTTGGTTTCTATTTGATTAGCATATCCTAAGCTTCCCTGCTCATAGCCTGCTAAAACTAGGAAGTCACTTAAAGACTGAGCCTCCCTTTCCATTAGCTGGGCAAGAGCTGTTGTTCAGTCCCATTTTCTTCTTCCTGCATCTCCCAGGAGATTTTCCAACTGCTCAGACTAACAGTAATGATCCCTTTGGCTGTGATGAAGCCCAGCCACACAGGAGGGGATATTCACAAAGCCTGGGAATCCCATTCCCCTACTGATTTCTGTGTTCCTGCTACTCCCTTTTTTATTCTTCATCTCTCAAACAAATCTGTTTCCCTAATTCCTCTCAAAATGGTTACCCTTTTCTTTCCAGGGGGTTACCAGGAAGCCAGCTCTCCTGCAGCACAGTAGGCTCTGCTGGTGCTGCTGTCTCCCAGCGAGGGGGGTTCTGCAGCTGCCTTGTCATGGGAAGATGACACCACAATGACATCTTGCCTGACTTAAGTGCCTGCCTGGACTAACGCCATGGAAAGATCCAGGTCTGATATGACCAGATGGCCCTAGCCTATACAGTAGTGCGGGAGCTGCTTTATTCAATACCACATGATACCAAATATTTGCTGAATGCCTCAATCTTCCCCAGCACTGCCAACCTGGCTGCAGGCTCCCTCTCTCTCTCACCTCGCTGCCTGGGAGCTGCTCCCTGGCTCCGGCACCCCTTTCCCCTCCAGCTGGGAGGAAATGAGCCACCTTCCAGGATCGGTGTGTGGCCAGAGGCCAGATCCTGCCCGAGGAGGGAGGGGTAGCACTTGCACCCCGGCGCGGCTCTGGAGCCCGTCCAAGAGCAGCAGCAGGTTTGCTGAGACGCCACCCTGCTGGGGAATGCACCTGCCCGGGCGAGAGGTGAGGGCTCGCAGCTTGTCCTCGCTGCTGCCGCCGCACCGGGACGGGGACAGGCAGGGGCACCGCACCTGCCTCTTGGCAGGCGGCTGCAGGAGGAAAGGAGGAGATTTTTCCCCGTGGGCTCCCCCCCCAGTAGCTGGATCCAGAGGAAGGAAAGCCAGGAAAAAGCGCTGCTGCCAGGCAGGAGAAGGAAACTGTGCTGGGTTGTCGCGTGTGGGCAGCAGGTGAGTGATCGATCCCTCCTCCCCAGGAGCTGAGCCGCGCTTTGCCAGCAGCTGCCGGCAGGTTTGGGGGTTGCCTCAGACCTACTTCTTATCCTGCCTCTTGCCTCCACTGTATTTCTTCCTTGCACCATTGTGTTTCCTCTCAGCAGGTAAGGCTTGGGAGTTTCTTGTCCCTTTGGGACTCCCAGGCCACCCTTGGCAGAGGTGCGTGAGGGACAGGCTCTGCGGGGTCAGGGTAATGGATACCTGTTAATGCACACAGAGAGGAAGGGGAACACGAGACTTTATCATGGAGCATGCCAAAGCCACCTAGATTTGTGTAAAAACCAGCTGCACACTGACCCTGTTACAACAAGCCCTCCACCACCCTTAACCCTCGAGACCCTAGGCTTGGAGAAAGGAAGGGACAGTCCAACATCACCCAGGGCTTCCCTGGGGCTTCCCAAAGGATGTCTCGTGGCAGGAGCACTGGTGGGACAGATGCTCACTTCTGGGAAAGCATTATCCCTCTGGCAGGGTAGAGAGGGTGGTCTCTCCCCAGAGTCACAGATTAACCTGCACAGCTTTGCATGGATTTTGAGAAGCCCGGGAAAGGAGGAACGCTGGGAATTGGTGATTGATGGAGCAGCCAAAAGAGCTTGTGTCTCTTGCTAGGATTTTGGGTGAGACAGACATGCCACATAAAGGCCCCATTACTCCCATTCTTTGCAGGTTCCTCTGTCCCCAGTGCTGAGTTCTCAGGAGAAGAGAGGGAACCTTCCCACACGCTCCCCAGGGGCACAGACAGGCCTTGAGCACCACGACATTCAGAGCATCTGATTTGTGCACTGTCAGTAATTCAGGCATAAAACAAGATACATGACCTTCATTCTCTTTTAGCCTACTGGAGAGCTAGAATAGAATTGAAGATGCTTAGGAAGCATTTCTTTAGTGAGAGGATGGTCAAACACTGGAACTGCCTTCCTAGAGAGGTGGTCAATACTCCAAGCCTGTCAGTATGTCAGAGGCATTTGGGCAATGCTCTTGATAATATGCCTGAATTGGTCAGGCAATTGGATTAGATTATCATTTTAGGTCCTCTTCAATTGAAATAGAACAGAATAGACAGCATAGAGTAGACAAACTAGAATACAGCAGACAGAATAGAATATATTGTTTTGGTTGGAAGGGATCTACAACAACTCAGGGCTGACTCTCTTGGTAAAGAAATTCTTCCTAAAGCATTGGAAGTTGGAAAAATTACATGAAATTATGGTAAAAGAATTATGCCTGTTTTGGTCTAAAGGTTTCTGTGAGGCACAGAGGGGTGGCAAGTCCATCCCAAACAGGCTGTGGCCAGACCTGGCCAAGAAGCAAATAAGCTGTGAGGGACTGGGGAAGCAGGGGACTGAGGTGGCTTGAATTTGTTTAAGATTGTGAGGCTCTGTTAGCAGCTCTCATCTAGATTGCTCATGCAAATCATTTTGTGTATTGTTATTTTACAGCAAATCTTGCTGACTCTTCCAGTCTCCGTGATGCTCACGAAGCCCACATAAGGCTGCATAAAACCCTTCCCAAGGCTGGAAGTACAAGGAAGCACTGCAGGAGCCTGTCCCATCCCCAGACTTCCTCTCCTGAATCCTGTGGGTAAGGAATGTCTCAAAGGGGTACCCTGGGTTCAGGAAGAGGAGGGAAATGAGGAGTACAAACTGTATGTGACTCTGAAATTAAAGCGTTAATTAACATACAGTGCATGGCTTGTCTGTCAGATATCAGGCAGTCAGACATAAAAAGTTCGTAAGTAAATAAATACATGCATATATCATTCTAGGCATTCAGCCAGTGTGCATCTTCCACACCTGCAGCCAGGAGTGGCCAGGAAACTGTTGATGATGACCCTCAGTTTCCAGTTAAATGTTGTCAGTGGGGAAAAAAAAAAAAAAAAAAAGATAATGAAAAAGGAAAAACATGAACATTTTTGTTTTCCTACATTCCCAGTGTTTTCATGTTCTTCCTCCCCACCTGCCAACCAGCAGTGGGGAAGGACAGAGTGTCAATTTTTTCCTGAAATGTGCCCTTTGGACAAAGCACAATGTGGCTGGTCCTCTCCTCTTTTTTGTCTTGCATACAGAGACGGAAGCACTGAAGGTTCTGGGTTCAGTAGTGTGACTGTAAGAGTAAAAATACTGTTATTAGCAGCACAAACCCTCACAGTCTAGAGAAGCCCAAGCAAGAGTAGATTCTTACAGAATAAAGATTATACTCCCAGAACATTTTCAAACTGATGGAAGGAAACATGAAAGCACACTGCAGTGGAAGCCTTTGCCTCTCCAAATCAGTTGTTTAATAGTGGTTAATGTAACACTGGGAAACTCTCCAAATCATTTGTTTAATAGAGGTTAATATAACTCTGGGAAATACATGCTCACAGAGGTGACAACCTTATTTTTTTTTCCTCAGCCATGCTCCTACACTTTTACCTTGCTCCCTGTCCTCCTTCTGAGCAAATAAAAAACTCAAATGGTTAACTTTTAAAAAGTAACACAGGAATGCAGCGCTGTAGCTTGATTTTTGGTCACATTTTCCCTCATTGTGGTTTGTGCTGTTGTGGTTTTTTTTGTTTACTGTTTGACTCACAACTTGTGTGCACAACTTGGGTCAAGTAGCAGAAGGGCACAGACTTTGCACTTCTCCAAGCTTTATGTTTTCCTAGTCCAAAATCTCAATCTAATCTACAAACTTGCTATCTACCAGACTCACCCTTTTGATGCTGAGGAGGAGATAAGGCACCTCTGTGCTTGGAGAAGGAGAGGCAGGAGGAAGCAGTGTTTAGCACCAGGCTGATTTGCATAGGCTGGGAAACAACTCCAGACTCAACATCTTCCCACTCCTCTGCTTTGAAAGTGCCCCGTGACATCCTCACCTTCCCAGGGACCTGTGTCCTGGGCTCATGGAGGACAGCACAAGGTACCTGCTGTCTCATGCAAACTCGGAGTCCCAGCAGGCGCAGATCAGCCTGCTCAGCCACGGCGCTTTTCCCTCTCTAATTGATGCTTTCTGATTGTTCTGGCTCTACCCAGGAGCTGTAGATCTCTCACGGGCCTCCCAGCAAGTGTACCCCCTGGAGCCTGGGTTCCTATGCCCCAGCCCACTCCCTGCCCAGGCAATCCAAGCAGCAGGAGCCGTGCAGGGAACAGCCCCGTGTGCAGCTCACGGGGTGCGATGGGTGCCGCGGTGCTTACAGACTTCCTGGACACGTGCTGTCTCTGGCAGCGAGCCCTGAGCCACGTCCAAAGTGACCTCATGCTCCATCACAGCCTGGGAGTGACTCAGGAGGAGCTTGGCCTGACACTGTCAGGCGGTGTCTGGTTCGGGCACCCCCCACACTATTGTCCTCCCTCTCCCCCCACCCCGCGTTGGCCGGGCCCCAAGGGAAGGGGGGTTTTTTGAGGTGTTTGCTGGCAATGCCATGAGGGGCTGTGGTTTGTGGAGACTGTGTGGGGACAGGGAGAGCGATGGGAGGAAAGATCCCTGGTGTGTGCAGAGCTGCCATGCGTGGAGGTCACGAATTGTCCCTGCCCGTGTGTAACGAGCCCCGAGTCCCAGCGCCACACAGGGCAGGGCACGAAGACAAACAGAGTGTGCTTGGCACGGGCTGACGGGCTCCTGAGAGCCACTTCCAGCAGGCAGGGTGCTGAGTGGCCGTCCCCCCACCCGGGAGAAGTGACACAGCTCTGACACAAGGGACCTGCGTCAGTTCCTGTCCCTGCCACGGGCTCCTGCAGGGCTCAGAGCAGTTTGTGTGTGTGTGCCTGTGATGGTCAAGGGGGAATCAGCCCATTGGAGAGGTGGCCACAGAGGCAGTTCTTGGGTCTCCAGGGTGTGCCCCATGTCTTCAGGGCACACCTGAGATGCTCCCATCCTGTCCTCCCCAGCACCTCTCCTTGATTTGGGTATGAGCTGTTCTAGAGGGTCCCTGTGGTGCTGTGGGACCAGCTGGGGCACTGACATATCAGGGAGGCACATTATGTGAGAGAAATGCAAGTTTTTCCCACTCTTGGTGTAAAACTGTACCCAGAGGAACACTGAGAGGAACCAGGACACTGGGGATGTGAGCCTGGGAAGCCAGAGAAAGGTGCTGTGCTGAGGGGAGCCCAGCTAAGCACAGCACCTCGGAGCCTCCCTCCACCCTGCAGCCACCACCACCCTTCCCCTGCTCCCCTCCAGCAGTGAAGTGTTTCATGGACCAGCAGAGAGGAGAGCAAAATCTCAGGGTGCCTGTTCCCAGCTGTCAGACAGCTCTTTCCAGGGCAGTGCTGAGGCCACTGGAGATGTAACCACCGCATTTCTGTAAGGAACTTGTGAGGGGAAACCACTGGCAGTGCAGGGGTAGGGACAAGGCTGAGAACGTGCAGCAAGGGCAGCTCTCGCTCTTCCAGCTCCTGGAATGGAAGGGTTAAACCCTGGTCCTGACCCCCACCTCCTGCTGTCCTTCTGGGCAGCAGAGCCAGTTGGTGACAAGAGGCTGATGCTGATGAGGGAGCATGTGAAGCCAGAGCTGTGAATGGGGCTTTATCTCAGGAGGGACCTGCCTCTGCTCTGTCCCTGCCCTGCTGCCAGCACCAGCTGCAGGCACAGTCCTGTGGGCAGCAGTGTGCCAGTAGCCTCTGAACGGGGCTGGGGAGGCAGGAGACTCGCTCTCGGGCCAGGCTGAGGTTCCCCTGAAGTGCGTGGAGGTCTCCTGGGAAGATGTGTGTGGATGATCTGCTCTCCAACGCACAGGGCTTTTGTGAGGGAGGTAGAGTGAGGTCTGCAGGCCAGCCTGGAGCAGCCAAGGCCCAGGATTCAGCAGGGGATTGATTGGTTGATTGATTGATTGATTGATTGATTGGTGCAGGGGAGCAGGGTCTCTGTTTAATGAAATCTTCTCTTCTTGACTCTTTCAGATGAAAGGTACAGGAAAGGAAGGACACAGCCCTGGTTACTCCCTTATGGTGCTTCTCCAGCATGTTCCACAGCCGTGCCTGGGTGGTGGGTTCAATCTCAGCACGTGGACCGTAGCTCTTCAGGTGGCACCACTGCAGAAGGAAGCTCCATGAGGATCCAGAGAATGAGGCAGAGACGTCACTGCTGGAGAAATGCAGCTACCTTGACCCTCCACTTCACCATAAGGGTGTAGATCCATCTGTGCAACCACCCCACTGTGCCCTCCCCACCCAGCTGCCCACCATGCCAGAGCTGGCAGAGCTGAGCAGCCCCCGCACCCCTGCAGACGCAGACCACATCCAGAGGAACATCTTGGAGGAGCATGTGGAGCTCTGGTGGTTCCAGGACCCCAAAAAGTCCATCCTGTGCTACGGGATGGCCGTGGTGCTGATCCTGGCCTGTGGGATCGGGGGCATCATCCTGCTGTACAGCACCAGCAGCCGTTCCGGAGAGTGGCGGCTGGCCGTGGGCACCACGCTCTGCCTGCTGGCCCTGCTCGTGCTGCTGAAGCAGCTGCTGAGCTCTGCGATCCAGGACATGAACTGCATCCGCAGCCGGGATCAGATCGAGCTCCTCAAGAGCGGGGGCTTCTCGGACTGCCTGGTGCTGCTGCTCAGCGCCCTGGTGCTGCTGGTCTGCGGGCTGGTGCTCACCGTCCTCTCCACCACCACCATGCAGCTCAGCCCCGCGCGGCCGCTGGCCAGCATGTTCACCAGCGGGGTGGTCCTGCTGACTGCTGGCAGCGCCATCCTGCTCTGCCTGCTGCTCTACCTGCTCTGCACCTCCTGCCGCCGGGCCGCCCCTCGGAGCCTGGAGGCGGGCGAGATCCGCGTCTTCACCATCTCCGGCCGCCTCGCCGGGAACAGGCGGCTTCCTCCCACCTCCAGCATGGCCAACCTGATCTGAGCCGGGACACCTGAGCCAGGACCCGTCAGTGCTGGCCTTTCCCGAAGGAAGGGCGAGAGCTGCGATGTGCCTTGTGCTTCTGGCCGGGGATTTGCTGGCATTCGCTGTGCCGATGGCACAGCAGAGACTCGGGGTGCCTGGACGGGCTCTGGGACCTGGTGTGTTGGGAGTGCAGTGCTGGCCTGGTTGGTGTTTTATCTCCTCAAACCTCCTGTGACAGCTGCTCCTGACCTGTGTCACAGAGTGAAGGTGAGCCTGTCCCGTACCCCTGGGGACCCCAGTGCTTGCTTGGTTCCTGCAGGTCCTGGAGCTGCCATGCGCTCTCCTGGCAGGAGAGGCTGGGATTGTGGGTGGTATAAAACCAACCTGTGCTCTGTGCTGCCAGCTCCTGAGCAAAGTAGAGCCTCTAGCAGCTGGTGAATGGCAGGGAATAGTCTGTGTCAGCAGGCATGAGGCACAGGCAAAGGGAGCCTGGTGGGAGGTATGGCTGCAGGGCCTGCTCCCAAGAAAAAGCACCTGTGTGTCTGTGGGAGTGAGTGTGGGATTTGTGTGGGATTCTTCGTGCCAGAGCCACAGCATGGCTGGACCTCACATGAAATTCTGTTCGTGTTTGCTAATGCCAGGGTCTGTTCCAGCCTTACATTCCTGCAGCCCACCATCACCTGTGGTTTGTTAAAGGGGTGATCAAGGGGTGTCAGGGCCCTGACAGGTTATCCATGCTGGACTGTGTGTTGGGGCTCTGTTATCACACCAGCATCAGCCACATGAGCCACAGACAGCAAGGTGCAGTGGCTGGGGGATGGTGATGGAATGCCTGAATCCCGGGGCTGGGGCTCTCTGCAGGAGTGGTGTGAGGGGGAGCGCTGTGCCCTCCCACTGCAGTTTCCCAAGCAGAGACACCTCCGCTGCCAGGAGCCCTGCAGCTCATCCCAGTCCCTGCCTGTTTCTCTGCTGTTTCTCTCTACCAAGTGATGCAGCTCCTGTAAGGCAAAAAAAGTTTTTCTGCTCCCACTTGGGCCTTACCTGGGGCTTTTTTTGGTGTTTTATCTCTACAAGGTGTCCATCTCCAAGGTGTCCTTCCCAGAGGTAGACTAACAATTCACGCTGGGAGCTTTTCCTGTGACTTGAGACTAATTTACCTATCAAAATTCTCATTTCCTTCAGAGACCCACTAACCCATTTCCTGCTCTTTCCATTGACATGGATCTTAACCTCGTAGCAAAGCTGCTCCTGCACAACCTTCTCTTCATCTTCCTATCTGCTCCCTTCTCCCCCTCATCTGAGCTGCCCTGCCCCAGATGTTCATTTTGCTCATTATTTGCCAAGTTTCCTCTGCAATGGCACAAGACTGAGCTATTATTTTTAAGTGCTTGGTAGCAAATTCATTTGGGAAGAGGATGGTAGATCATTCCCCTACTAAAAGCACAAGTCGCTGTCTCCACACCTGGAGGCAGTGTCAGAGTTCACCACCAGTGAGCCCCACAAGGTATATGCTGGGCAATGAAGGCTTCATCCTTTCACAGCTCCAGACCACAGTGTCCCCGATGCAGTGAGATCACATGAGGGCACATCTGTACTCATCTGCTCTTGCCCTGCTCTGACTGGCTTTCCTTCCCCTGAAGCCTCGGATTGTTTCCCCCAAAGTATGGGTACATCATTTGGGCTCTCCTTCCTGTATCTCTGTTATTCCTACATTTTCCTCTGCCACTTGCACTTCATCTTTCAGGTTTTATTAAACTGCTGTTTCCTCTTCTCTCTGCATCTCCTCCCTTAATCTGCCCAAGAGCTCAGAGGGGTGTTGCTGAGATCAGATTTTTCGGTGCTAAATCTCTTCAAAGCAAAGAGCCGTCCTTCCCCTCTGGGCTGTTTGGCCCCAGGTCCAGCAGGGACCACTGTGCATAGACAGGGAGGGACAGGCCAGAGCTGCTCTGAGTTCTGCACCATCACCACTGACGATGCTCTGCATGTCTGTGTCAGTGCAGTTGTGCCAGGCTGCACCCCCTCTGGCTGCATCAGCGCTCCAGCACTTACTCCCCACTCCCCCAACCCGCACGTGTGGGCAGGCCACAGCTGCCTCTGCCCCAGCTGTTTTGCACATCTGGGCATTTCTGTGAAGATGCGTGACTGTGCCCAGCTCGCAGCTCCGCGCTGCCTGCGTGTCACTGTGAGTCCTCCTCCCTTCCACAGCATGTCACTGTGAGTCCTCCTCCCCTCCACAGCCCCTTCAGAATGTGCCCCAAGTGCCTGTGAATTGTGCCAGACAAGGGTGATCGTGGGCCACATCAGCCACCCAAGGAGAGAATGGCTGAGAACAGGCTGAGCCTGAAGATGATGGTTTGGGTGCCCGGTGCCCAGAGGGACAGCCTGCGCTGCCCCAGTCACTGACTCCCCTCTGCAGCAGGGGTACTGGTTTGTGTCTTCCTGAGTTCCTGTGCTCTGTGTGGAAATACATAATAAAGTGTTAGAGAAGCCGACTGTGTTGAAAGCTGATGCTTGAGCGCTGGCCTCTCTGCAGAGAGCAGGCAGCCCAGGGTCTCTCCTGGGGCTGTGCCACCACAGCCCCAAAACCTTATCTCCTGATATATGACCCCCACCTCCAAATGCAGGTCCCTCTCCCTCTGCTGAAGGACCCAGGTGTAGGTCCTTCCCTACCCAGATCCCCTCTGTGAAGCTGTGACCTCGCCATGACCCTTGAAAGGTGCTCCCATGGAGCACACAAAGCTTCCTGAATATGTCAGTGCTGGCTGGTTTGTTTACAGAGAAGCTTTTACCCTGTGGCAGGGCTGAGCCTTGTGGCAGCAGCTGCTCCCTGCAAGGAGCCTGGAACCAGTCTGCCTGCATACCTGCTCCCTGTCCCATCCCCAGCCTCAGCCACAGCAGCTTCCTGGGCGGACCCCCTCGAGAAGGATCCTCTTTTTCTGCTCTGACCCCTTGTATTCCCAGCTCTGCAGGCCAGCTGTATTTCCCTCTCTGTGAGCTGCCCCACTTGCACTGGAGCTGCCTGGAGAGATGGCATTAGAAACCACACATGAAAACCAGACATGTCAGCTTGGTTAAAAAATAAATGGGTGGGACTTCTAGCAGGGTGTTAGTAGACAAGTAACCCACCACTAGGTACTGAGGGACAAGAGTTAAGTGAGATCCTGGATAAATAAGCCTGGGCACGTGTAGATTTAGTCTCTTTTAAGACATCACTGAGACTAAAAAGAAAATACTGCATCTAGCGTGAGTTCATGTGATTGAAAAGCATGATAAAAAGCTCAGAAAATACCCTCTGAAACATAACTGAAATGCATTTTCCCAGCCCTCCTATCTTACCTGAAAGATAACAAAAATTCCCCAAAATTGCAGTATACAGTGTATTTTCATGGGTGGCTGAAGAGCCCAGAAGGCAAACCATGAGAAAAAAAGTAAAGCTCAATTTAGAAATACGGCATTTAAGAGCAAAAACTGGCTGACCACTGAAAGGAAGCCAGCAAGTTTTCATCCCCCTCATGGCTTCAAATGTCACATTTGCTGTCTGGGCTATATTGCCCATCCAGTGCCTGACCCATTTGTCCTCTTTGGTTCACACTCTCCGAGGTGTATTATTTACCTTTGTATACACTGTGCTCTGTAAATGTCTTAATGAGTGGAGAAACAGAAAGTTAACAGTGAAACAGAGATTTGAAGGAGGTGGGGAATTGACTGTGTGGCAGGGCTGCAAGAAATGCCGTCCCCCTGTGTTGTTACTTCGTGCCCTGAAGCATGACGAAGAGATTCCCGAGCTATCAGGCACGGTAAGGACTGGGCTGTGCCCTGGGAAATCTTCCCGGCCGGATGGTACCAGCCTTATGAATCACTTACCAAGGAGGGTGAATGTTGCTGCTGCTCCCTGCTTTTTAACTCCAGAGTAACCAATGCAGGCACAACCGACTGCAGCAGGCACAACTTGCAGTTACCTGCGTCTCATGTGCTGTTTATCGTACCACAGAGATGACAGGAATGCAGAAATTACCATGTCCCTGTAACTCCACGGCTGGAGATGCACACAGGACTCTGCAATGGGAGCCAGGGGATGAGGTCGTCTCGCCCCAGCACTCGTGGCTGCCCGACGCTGCAGCTGGCACCACTGAAAAATTTGCTCGTGACAGGGAGAAGGTAAGTGTCGTTCAGCATGTTTTGCTGGAGAGGGAAGAGGGAAAAGGAAGAAGGGCTACAGTGGGAATCACGGATTCATAGAAACATTTAGGTTGGAAAAGACCTCTGAGGTCATCCTGTCTAACACTGGGAAGCAACGCTGGAGAGACACGCAAAGAAACACTGACAGTGTCCCAGGGCTGCCTGCACCACAGCAGGTGACAGATCGGTCTGCACAAGGGCACTCGTGCCACCGACCTGTTCTCTCACTGCTGCAGTTAATGAGGAATGTATTTATGGTCCTTGAAAGCACGTGCAAAAAAAAGCCACACCCCAGCTGAGGGGCTGGGGGTCTCCTCCCAGCACTGCCACGGGGAGATTCCCAACAAACCATTGCAGGCAGAGGTAGGGCTAAATCATGCTTTAATCACACCCCAGAGTGACAACGCATTGAGGGACAGAGCAGGGCTGGGTCTGGTGCAGTGGGGCCAGTGCCCAAGACCCCGCAGACAGCACCAGGGCAGGCTCCTCTTCCCACTGCACCAGGCTTCCTGGGCACAATGGGGCACCATCTCCTTCGTCCTCAGCATCCGAGCAAGGCTGGGAAAGCAGCAGCAGGTCTGGTGTCCCTGTGACAGTACAGCCTGTTGGTGTCATGCACTGTAGGGCCGGCTGCCTTCAGCCTCCAGCACCATTCCCTGCCCATCCCTCTCTCCCCTCCTCTCTGCTCCTTTCCTCCTGCCCCCAAGCATGCGGGGTCAACAGCCAAGGGGATGGAGCTACGGAGATGACAAGAGGCTGCAGCAGTGGTGGCTGAGTTGCGAGCTCAGACGGAGAGATGCAAGTCCCGCTCCTGTTTGTCTGGCAGCTGCTCGCTGGGCTGGATGTAGTTGTCCTCGATGAAGCCATCATCATCCTCAGCTTGCAGGTCAGCTTGCATGGACTGGCTGCCACAGGAGCCCCTGTCCCAGCCGGTGCAGTCCTCCATGGGGCTGCCTCCGATGGAGCTGATCTCAGGCAGCGGTCGGTGGCGGTAGCTGGCGAAGTTCTTGTGGACGAGCTTGCACTTGGCAGCCACTGCGATCAGGATGGAGATGCTCACTGCTGTCACCAGGAATGCCACCAGGTATGGCCAGCTCCTTCCCCCCTTCACGGTGGCAGGCAGCGTGGTGTTGGTGGCTGTGGCACAGGAAAGGCACACGGTCAGCCTGTGGCACACCCAGTGCTCCCCATCTGCCAGCCCTGTGCCTGTCTGCTCCTCAGGAGCAATATAAATGCTCTTCACTGAGGGTGTGTGAGCACTGAGGGCAAAGTTGCTGACAGCTGTCTGACACTGGTGCCCAGCCCTGTGAAGTCTGTGCTCCACGTGGCTTTGGGGCACCTGCTAACTTTTCTGTCACAAAGCCAGCAAGCACCTCCAGGCTGTGACCGCCCTCCCCACCGAGCCACTGCACATCTGCACTGTGTCTCCACCCGCGGTGCCTCCGGTATGACAGGGGGCAGGAGGCTAGACCTTACAGACACCTCTGAATCTGCACAACTTACTGTTGCTCTGGGTCACCGTGATCTGCTGTGCCGTGCTGAGTGCACGAGGGAACCGCTGCTTCGTCCGGCAGCCCAGGTCCTGGGAATCCAGAGCTGCGATATCCCGGCCCCGCAGCCCCGGGGGCGACACGCAGGTCACCTGCACGGCTAGGGGACAAGGGGGCTAAGGTGAGACAGGGGGCTTCACCCATCCCCTCCCAGTTTGGAGAAGACGATCCCTGCTTGCTCCCAGGGTGGATGGGACACATTGCAAAGCGCTCCTGGCTCTGCCCTCCAGCCTCACCAGCCCTCAGCGTATTGTAAGGCACAACCAAAGGAAAAATTCCCTGACCAAGGAACTGTGCGAGTGTGTGACTGTGATTAGAAAGCTCCTTTTAACTGACTAATGCCAAAATCATGGATGCTGATAGGAACTGCACTGCTTTCCCCTGGGAGCCGAGCTCAGATGGTTGGGGTCTGATCTGCCTCCACAGGAGGAGCTGCCAAGCCCTCCACAACTCTTGAAAATGCAGTCACTCCACAAAGTTACATAAAGATGGATTTAGGGGCTGAAGTGTACATGCAGCCCGTTTTCTGGAAGAGTGACTAAATTATCCTGCTAGGTCTGTGAAGAGCCATCTCAGAGCGTGCCCAAAGGTTGGAGTAAAAGAATCAAGCAGGACTCCCAACACAGGGGTTCCTCCTGCCCAACGCCACTCCTGCCACCTGCCCCATCCACTCACCTTTCCTGTGCTGCAGCCACTGCTGCAGGGGCTGCACGGTGCAGTCACAGACCCAGGGGTTCCCTTCCAGACGGACCTGTGGGACCATCTCCATCAGCTGCAGGCTCCAAGTGTCCACGGAGACCAGCTCATTGTGCTGCAGGTCCAGGTGGAAAAGAGCCTTCAGTGGCAGGAGGAAAGGGACATCAGGCTCCTGCAAGCTGTTATTTTTTAGGAGCAGCGTGTGCAAGTTTCCCAGGCCCTGGAAAGTGTCTGTGTGGAGGGAGGTGATGCCGCAGCTGCTCAGGTCCAGCAGACGCAGCGCCCCGAGGTTGGAGAAGAGTGCAGGGCTCAGAGATGGCATGGCATTGCTGGAGAGGTTGAGAGAGTGCAGGGAAGGGAAATGCATCAGGAGAGTCCTGTCACGGGGCACGACCAAGGAGTTGGAGGAGAGGTCCAAACTGGTGATGTTTCTTGGAAGGGAACTTGGAGCATGCTGAAGGCTCTTCCCGTTGCAGCCGGCCCGTCCCTGGGAAAAGAGCTGCTGTCTGAGATGGGCTGTCCTTGCTGGGGAGCATCTCTAGAGTGAGACTCCCCAGAAGTTCAAATTAATTACCCTTGCAGAGTTCATAAGAAGCAAAGACACAAAAAGTTTAAAAAAAAACACATGAGCTGCCCATGTGGGCCTGGATAAACAGAGAAAGATGAGCAGGACTGCCCAGGACTGAAGGAGTAAAGGAGGAGCATGCAGGGCTGGGAAGAAAACCCAAACAGATGAGGTGGGTGCAAAGGCACCAGGTTGTCACCCTCCTGTCCTTCCTTACTGGGCAGTTGTCATACGGGGTCAGCTTGCAGAGGGCTCTCCTCTTCCTCCCCCGGATCCCCACCTCCAGTCCCCTGAGGAGCTCTCTGTGACACAAGGGCATCCCCCCAGCTGGGGCAGGGAAGCAGGCAAGCCCTGCCCGTTGCAAGGGCAGGCAGGCAGCTGGCTGGGCCGCAGAGCTGTGGGCACCTGCACCAAGCACCCATGGCTCAGACGAGGCTTTGTCAGCCCTGCCGTGCTCTGGTGAACAGCCTGGACAACGTGTTCAGCCCGAGGCTGGGAGCAGGACAGCCAGGCTGTAGGTGTGGGTGAACCCCCCCTGTGGCTGGTGGCCGCTGGCACAGCACATCTCCCAGTTAACTCCACTGGCTCCCGTGGGTTTTCATTGCTCATCTTCTCTTGAGCTGTGCAGACCAGGAGCTGCCCGCCAGGCCCTGCTGCCCCGTGGGCACCCCAGCTGTGCTGGCAGGACCAGGAGCAGGGTGCCCCAGCCCACTCCCATCTGCTGCCCGTGCCAGAGCGCCCTCCGCCCTCCTACCTGGTGGTCAAGGCTGCAGGGGTGTCCTGTCACCACTGCCCAGGCACAGAGGAGGCTGCAGACCCCGAGCAGGCAGGCAGGAGCCATTTGGCTCCAGGAAACTTCCGGGCAGAAAAACAAGTTTCAGGGAAAGCTGGGAAGCCGGCAGAGCCGGCTGTGCCGGGCGAGGTGTGGCCACACACGGCCCAGGGCCCACACCGAGCCCCTGCACCCCAGCAGCACAGCCCTACAGACCAACAGAGACTGGAAACCAGCCTGGCTGCTGTCCTGGCCCTGCTCCCTCCCGAGCTGGGCGCGGGTGAAAGGTGGCAGTGCCAGTTATACATTAACCACCGCGCCCCGCCACCTCCCACCCCTGTGGCCTCCCGTGATCGGTGACCAGGGGACCGCCAGCATCTGCCTGGTGGACCATGGGATGCCATGGGGACTGCCTGGGTGGGAGCAGGACAATGGGAGGTGCTGGGGGGGCCAAAGGAAGGGGAGGAAGCACCTCTGTGGCATCTGCCCTGGGATGCCACGCTCAAGGAGAGCAGCCTGAGCCTGGCCCACGTGCTATGCCAGCTGCTGTGTCCCGGCTCCACACACCCAGGGCAGGAGCACACAGCCAGCCTCGGACAGAGAAGCTGGTGCTGAGGCAGCAGGAAAGTGTCCTGCAGGAAAGTGTCCTACAGGAAAATAAAAGTCTTACTGAGATTCAAGCAGAAAGGTGTTTAAAACATGCAGCAAACTGGCATGTCTCTGGGCCTGGCAGCTTCTCAGCAAGCTGTGAAGGTCCCAGAGGATGGGAGTGCCCCACCACCTCCAGCACCCCCCTTGCAGACCTGCCATGGAGTCAGTGAAAGTCTGGGAAATCCTGTCAAAGCAGCATCTCGTGGGTGTTTGTTGGTGCAAGGCTGGGTGAGAAACCTGCTCCCATGCCTACGGGTGCTGGGGCAGGAGAATGGGCGAGGGCTGGCAGAGCCACAGCCCAGGCAAGGGAAGTGCTGGCAGCCCCTGCTCCAGGCTTTGCCTCTGAATAGGGAGCCCCAAGCTCTCTTCCCTGCTCCCTGGTCCCACTCCTGCTCCCTGGTCCCAGTGATAGGAAGCCACCTCCCAACAGGAGCACTGCTGAGCCGCAGTTTCCACCCATCGGTGACTGGGACAGGGCGGCCCCTCTTCCCCCAGCTGCCAGAGGGCTCCTCCACAGCCACATGTCCCACCCTTTCCTCAGGGAGAGGGCTTCCCAGCAGCCTCTCCTTCATCCTGTAGCCAGCCATGTGCTGGATGCCAGCACAGCCAGACAGCTCCTGCTTCCCAATTACCCTGCCGATGCCACCAGCTGGGCTGGGGATGCTCGGCCACCCTGCTCCTGGGATGCTCCCACACCTGGTGGCAGCAGCCCTTAGCCCAGCTTGTGCGGCCTCCCCAGGACCTGCTGTGCCTGTAAAACAAAACAAGCATCCAGAGAAGTGGGGCTAGAAAACGTTGTTGGGGCAGCCCAGCCCCTCAGTGGATTTGCAGGGCGTTTGCATTTCCCATCAGGAAATGTATCGGTGCGTTATGGTTTCTGGCATGTGGTGCTGCGCATTAGAACGTGCAAATGATAACAAAAAGGAGTATTTTTATCAGTCTTTGGGTTTGGTTTTTTTTTTAGTCCGTCGTGATTCAGCAAAAAAAATTGAGGTCTGTAAATTCAGCAGAAATTCAGGTGCTTTCAGCGTGCTGTGGGTTGAGCAATTAGAGCTTTCCATGTTAAGACAAGCACGTGTGGGGAGCTGCTCTGGCTGTGCTCAGCCCTACCTATCTCTCTGGTTCCTCCTCTAGAGGTTAATACCCTGAAACTGGAGCTGTAGGGTCCTGGTTGAGTGTCCCCACAAAACTCCCCAGAGAGGTTTCCCAGCCTACCTCCAACCCAAGGGATCTGCTCAGTTAGACAGCACAGCTCTTAACCAGGTGCTCCTAGAAAAAAAACCTCAAGTGGACGAATCAGCTTGGGTCAGATCCCTCAATGGATCCCTGAGATCCCCTGGGCATCACCTGGTGCAGAGAGTGACCCCAAATGGCTGCCATTCCCCAAAAAGGCAAAGCACTGCACCAGCTCCCCTCAGTCAGTCAGAGGGGCCCTGCTGTGCTCCCTGGAGGAGCACACTGCAGATCCTATGGTTGCAAAGCCACACGAAGTGGCACAATGGTACTTATGGTTCTGAGCCATGACTGGTCTCTACAGCCAGTAAACAAGGGGAAGAAACCATTTACTTATCTATTCCTGCATCTATCCTCTTTACTGAGTGTGCAGATGATGCACTTGCGAATGAGCTTGGGGTTGATCAGGAAAGTGGAGATGTGGGGTTCCCCAGGAGGGCACTGACAGCAAGAGGGACCACCCTCAGCTGTCCACCCTCTGCACATCTTGCTGTGGGATGGCCTTTTGGTTGTGCCTCAAGTGCCCAGGGGGTCTCCTAAAAACAGTCCCTTGCCTCTGCATAGCCCATGACAAAGCACCATGCTTTGTTTTCCAGGCAAATGGGGGCAGCTGCACCTGATGTCCATCTTTTTCAGATCCTCTCCATCCCTCCTGCTGCGGGGTGGCTGCACTGGGGAAGCCCCTGCCCACTGCCATCCCTCCCTCAGCATGCCATGGGCACTGCGTGGCCCCAGAGCACTCTGTAAATAGTCGGAAGCGATGAATGGATTTCCCTTTCCTCTCCATGTGTGCTTTAGATTTTTTGGCCGGATACAGCACAGGCTCAGGACACACCAAAACATGAGGCTCGTTCCCTGGCAGCCCTGGTTTTCGTATGGGAACAGTTCAGCTTGTGAAGCAGCGCCAGGTTTGGTGGGTGAAGCTCACGGTGATTTCCCCGGGGAATGCTTTTTGTTTGCCAGGCCGGACCCCACCGGTGGCTGGCACAGCCTCACTGGAAGGCCAGGAACGAGTCCCTCCGGGGCTGTGGGGGCAGCGGGGTCATGCCGTGCCGTGCCCATGCCAGCACGGGAAAGCGCTGAGGGAAAACCAGGTTTCCCGCCGCTTTCCTCTTCCTCACGGACACGTTCACGGCAACATGGAGGGTTTTCTGCCCGGGCAGCGGCCACCCCGCGCTGTGGGCTGGCCAGCTTTTTGCTGCCTTTCCTGTGCTCCCACTCAGCCCCTTTCAGCCCGGGCAGCGTTCCCATGGTGGGCCCCTGCAGGAGTGAGTCTGGCCCGGCACACGGAGCCCAGGTGTGGCCGTGCCTCGGCACCGGGCCCATGGCGGCGGGAGGCTGAGGCGTCCCGAGGTGTGCGCGGCCTCAGCTCCGCCGCACGCCGCTCCCCGGGGGACAGCCTCGCAGGGCAGCCCCCGCCGGCTCCTGGAGTCAGGGCCGTCTCCAAACAATGGGTGGAGAGCAGGAAACGCCGCATGGGAAACAGGATTTGGCTCCGCCGCCGCCGCCACCAGCCACGGCCCCTTGGCCCCTTTCCTTTCCCTGCTCCAGAGAGCCCTTCCCACAGCCGGCAGCCACGGGGCTGCGCCGAGGGGATGGGGATGCTGCCGCCCAGGCGGGCTGGGGCGTGAGGCACCTCCTGCCCGGGCTGGGGGTTCAGCATGGCTCAGGGAACCCTGAGCATGCAGCCCTAGCCCTGGAGGAGCGGGTGTCCGACCGCTGAGCAAGCAGGAAAGGAGGCATCTTTCTCTCTGTGCCCAGGCTATGCACCAGAGAAGGTGGTCCCGGCTGCCCTGGACGTCAAGCAGCAGCGTGGAGGCAAGATGGGGGGCACGGGCAGGGGGCAGGGGTCCTGAGGTGCTGCTCACTTGGAGCCCCTAGGCAGCCACAGCCTCCAGCTCTGACCCCCCGTGGCTGGGACATGCTGGGGATTTTCTGACCTCCGCCAGATTCAGAACACACTCCAAGGATATGGGACTCCAGATTTATCTTCTGCTTCTCCTTCCATGCCTGGCAGGTAAATCGCGCCTTTCCCTCTGCCCCAGTGAGCAGCCCCGGCCACAGGGAGGCTTGGTGGGATGAGGCAGCTGTGGGAGCTCAGTGGCGCCATCAGAGCGGGGTTTGGAGGGAAGAAATACCCCTTTGTGATCAGCCATTTGGAGACCTGAGAGGCCAGCAGTGCCCTCCCTTGGCTGCCTCTCCCCAGCACGGGAGAACAGGCAACCCAAGTCACCGCAAGCTCAGCTCACAGTGAGGAGCTGAGCCAGATGGGATCTCCAAAAGGAGATTGGAAATTCCCACTGTGTCATCCCAGTGGGTCTGCAATGCACCTTGTTGTGCCTCCTGGGCTAGGGGTGGCAAAAATATCCTGGAAAGGGGGTGACATGTAGGTGACGGGAACTG
This sequence comes from Pyrocephalus nanus, assembly GCA_038380795.1. NCBI lineage: Eukaryota > Metazoa > Chordata > Aves > Passeriformes > Tyrannidae > Pyrocephalus > Pyrocephalus nanus. Next base: position 2,882,653 of record CM076269.1, read on the forward strand.
GTCCAGAGGCAGGGCTGGGATGGCCGTGCCCTCGACCAGTTGTTATGTGCCCTCGTACTCCCCCACCCCAGGGGCCATCCTGGACATCACCCTGATCGCCAACGTGCAGAGCCTGTCCCACTCCGACTTCTTCCTCTCCTGCGTCACGGGGGAGCGCGACGTGAGCTACCTGCAGATCGAGCGGGAGAACAAGATCGTGATGACCCACCCCAAAACGGGCTTCCAGAACTACCGCAACCGCAGCAACCAAGTGCAGGCCAGGGGCTTCTCCATGACCGACCTGGTGGGGATCTTCTACTGCCTGGGCCGCACCCCGACCGAGCAGGCACAGGTGGTCTACGTGCACAACAGCCACATCGGTGAGTGGGCAGGGGGGAGGCGGGCACGCCCTGCCTGCCAGGAGGGCGCACATGGGAGCTCCCTGCACGGGGGAGCTCTGCAATCCCAGCGCCAGCCGGTGTGGTAGGGTTTCGGATCCACCAGCATGGGCGTGGTGGAGATGGGAGCAGTGTTAGGTGGAGGAGAGTGACCAAGCCCCACGGAGGAGCCTTCTGGATTCGTAATGGTGACTTGGGAGCAGGGCAAGGTCCAAAAGGAGGCTCTTGGGTGCGCTTGGAGGAGGTTGTGGGGTCTGGAAATCATTAACCAGAGCAGGGGGCAGCCCTTCTGAGCTGTGCCAGCCCATGTCTCCACCGCAGGCTCACAGGGAGGGGTAATTGCCAGGGCATATCTTCGGCAGCCTCCCAGGAGCTCGACAAACACCATCCAGCTGCAGCACGGCATTGCTCCAGCAGTGGGCCTTGCTGAGAGGCATTGCCAGGGCGCACTGTAGCCAAGAGCAGTGCTGGGCTCATTTCCCGCTCCCATTTTGGGCCATATAAATCAAAAGGGCCTCACTGGCCTGGTCAGTAGCAGGGGTACCACCTGGGGCAGCACTTTCCCACACTGCCCCTCCAAGCTCCGCTCCCTCTGTGCTTGAGACCTTGCAAAGCTATTAGGACTGAGATTTTCTGTGATAGGTGTTTGCCTCAGCAGTCTTTTTAGCTCTTTTTTTAGTAAGTTTGGCTAAAACAGTTGACCTTTTGCTGAGGTCCTGTTGGAAACAGAGTGGGCTGGTCTGAGCAACCAAAGAGGCACAGAGGTGCTGAGGAGGGGAAGCAGAGGCAAACAGAGACAGTGTGGGAGACACAGCCAGCAGTGGGGGGTGAGGAGCAAAGGGGGGGCTCTGCAGCCCCAGATCCTCCCGTTTATAACTCATGGGTGGAGGTGATGGCTCTGGGTCTCCATCAGTGTTACTGTGTTTCCCATGGTGGGGTGCTCCCAGCCAGCCCCCCACTCCTGTGGTGAGATAGCCAGGCCAAAATGGTGCTGGGGAGGAGCTGGTTGGTGCCTGGATTCAAGCCCCCGTGGGAGTTACAAGTGCCAAAAAGGTGTCTCTTTTACAAGTTCCAAAGAAGCTGCCATTGCTCTGCTTAGAGGAGGAGGAGATTAAAGAAAAAAAACAAACAAACAAAAAAACAAAAAACACTAACCAAACAAACAAAGGAAATAGTAAGCAAAAAAATTATATGTTTGCAGGGGGCAGGAGGGCATCTCTGTCCCCCTTAGCCTGAGAGCACAACAGAGTAGGCCAGGGCTTTGAAACAGTGGGTGGAGAATGCTGTTAGAGGAAAGCTGAAAAGGTCATGCATGGACAAAAACATTAGAAGTAAGATAAATTTTGGAAGCTTTGCTATAAAAACAAAGTAAAGCAGAGCAAAGAGATCCTGAGGAGTAATTGCAGCAATGTTTAGATCTGGCAGTAAACTATTTGTTGCAATATGCAGAGCAGAAAGACACTCAGAAAAACAATTACAGAAAACCAAACTTCTTTTATTTGTGCGTCTATGTGCACAATAGAGAAGCTGAGGAAACTTGCTGGGTGATCTGTCTGAAATGCCAGTGCTGATAGCAGGAGACAGGCAATAAATAGCGGAACAGAACAGCACGACATTGTCAGGCATGCAGTGAGCAAGGCTGTGCCAGTGCCCCTGAGGCACCAGCCTTTCCTGAAAGCTTCTGGGTGGGGAATTACAGGCATGTAAACCCAGATTGGAACCCACCAAATTAGCAGAAACTGTAATAAGGAGCAAAATTTGTGGTTATGTGGCCCCTGAGAAAGAGGCAGCTGAGTTTGCAGTGGTAGAGTCTCTGGGATGGCAGCAGTGAGGATGCTGTGGAAGACCCAGTCGACACTGCCTGCCTTGGTTCCTGGAGAAAACTGGAAAAATTCCCTTTCAAAGGTTCTATGAGAGAAACTTTGCACCCCGGGGTTGGCAGGAGAGGTCTTTGCATGGGTAAATAACTGGCTAAAAGAAGGGAGAGTGAGAAAAGGAGTGGTCCTTGTCACACAGGGGAGTTCCCACCAACTCCCCCCAGCATGGCAAAAGGTCTCTGCAGGGACCTGTGTCACTGGCTGTGGGTACAAAGAAGTGAACAAGAAGCCATGCTGGCTGCTATCTCTGAGCTGCCTAGGGAAACAAGGGATGGGCTCTGGGATGACAGAGAAACAGGGAATAGACGCACTCTGGGAGGGCTGCAGTGATGGAGTGATAGATAAATCAGTGTGGGCAAAACACAAAGGGCTATGTTTGGAGATCCCCAGGGAACTGTTGGCTCTTGTTCCAGGGAGTGAGCTGGAGTGAGACAGAATGGGGGCCACATCTGTGTGCCCTTTACAAGGGACTGCCAAGTCCATGGAAGAAAGATCCCAACTGGAGGAATAGGTGGGGAGGCGATTCTGGGAAATTATGGAGAAGTGTGACCTGCAGTGCCCTTTCCCCGGCGTCTGCTGCATGTGCTGCTTCCTCTGGTCCTTGGCCTCAGTGGGGTGGGACACAAGCTGGATGTGCTTTAGCTCCAACCCGGTGTGGCTCCTTCTAGTGAGTGCAAGCTGGAGCACTGCCAGGTCCGAAAGGCAGCAGCCGCCTGTGTCCTCCTTTGTGTCTGTCCTGGCACGCCCAGGGCTTGGTTTCCCAGGCCTTAAGGTATTTATAGCCCTGTTTGTGCTCAAGCTGGGGTCTGGCTGACTCACATTGATACTCCAGGAGCTCAGTGCTGCTGCACGCCCCAGCACCTGGGGCATCAGGGGAACAGCTGTGGCAGTGTGGCAGGTCCTGGGGGCTGATGTGCAGCTTCCCACCTGCCTAATTCTCCCCACCTGCCCGTTCTGTGCCTGCCTGCAGCACTCCACACCTCCTCGGCCAGCAGCAGGCAGAGTGCACCATGCAAGCTTGTCCCCAGATGTCACATCCCCAGACTGCCACCACCAGCATCCCATGCTGGGCTGGTCAGAGGGAAGGGTGCCCCATCCCATTCCTTGGTGTCTGCCCACGTGGAGTGGAGAGGCCAAGAAGGAAGCCCTGCCCCTGCAAAAGGCTTGAGGGGGTCCTGGATCCAGGAGTGGACCCAGGAGCAGGAGATGTGTCATGATATCCCAGGAGAAACATGTGGTGGGTGCTGGGCTGTGCCAGGAGGTGTCTTGGGGTGAGTGGTCTGCAGGTGTCAGCGCTGCCCTTGGGTCCTACTGCTCAACCTGCTCCTCCTCCTCCTCCTCTTCTGCAGCCCACCTCTTCCCGGTGAAGGCCACGCAGTCTGTGAATGTTGCCGAGCCAGCCACCTTCTCTGCCAGGATCCTCAAGAGGAAGGAGATGGATGTTATGTGGAAAAGAAATGGCAAGTAGTCCTGAGAGCAGGCACCGGGCTGGGGCTGCTCCCAGCTTGTGCCTGGCCCTGGAGGCACGGGAGGTCATGGATAATAACCCTCTGTCCCGTTGCAGGCACCTACTACCAGACCACAGACCGGGGCGAGGTGCAGGGTGACCGTGTCGTCCTGACACTCCCCAACGTCAGCGTCAGCGAAAACGGCGTCTACAGCGCCGCGTTCATGGGGGAGAGCCCTCTGTGGAGCGCCTTCTACCGCCTCATCGTGAGAGGTGAGCAGCGCCCTGTCTCCCTGGGGCCTGGGGACAGCCAGCCAAACCCTGCCCTCTGCCCTGGTGCCACCCTGTCCCCTGCCTCTGCTCTCCCCACAGCCTGCCCTGCGAAGAAATGGGGACCGTCCTGTGAGAAGGACTGTCCCGACTGCCTGAACGGCGGCATCTGCCATGACCACGTCGGTGAATGTATCTGCCCTCCGGGGTTCATGGGTACCCGCTGTGAGCGAGGTAGGTGCCCAGGGCGTACCAGGGGGCCCTGCTGCACCCCCAGACCTGAGCGTGGTGGGTAGAAATTCCCCGAGCATCCCCCGGGGCGTCCCCACCCGCACTGCCCTCTATTTTCTGGAGCAGGGTGGGTGATAACGAGGTGATAACAGGGCTTGGGGGATGGGTTGAATGGCAGGTGAGGGCAAACCATGCTTCTTTTTCCAGCCTGCCGGGAAGGGCAGTTTGGCCGTAATTGCCAGGAGACGTGCCAGAGAGCCCAGGGCTGCCGGGGGCTGAGCTTCTGCCTGCCGGACCCCTACGGCTGCTCCTGCGCCTCGGGCTGGAGCGGCTCCCGCTGCAACCAAGGTACGGGAGCACGGCTATCCATCAGCTCTCCCACCCAGCCTGGGCTTCCTCCAGGGTCTGGCTGCTCTCCAGCAGCAAACCTCTCCCAGCCTGGGGTCAGCACGGGCTGAGCAGCGCTGCTGCCTGCACCAGCTGCTTGCTGTCTGTGTCACCGTGGTCCTGTGCCATGGCCAGGGATGGCAGTGAGCTCTCCTCTTCCCACAGCCTGTCCCCCGGGATTCTATGGCCCCGACTGTGCCCTGGGGTGCACCTGCCGGAATGGAGGCAGCTGTAACCGCTTCAGTGGCTGTGTCTGCCCGGCAGGCTGGCATGGGCAGCACTGCGAGAAGTCAGGTGAGGCTGGCAGGGGGCTGTGGTGGGTGTCTGTCCCACACCCTCAAGCGAGCTCTGGCTCCTTGCTCACTGGTGACTGGGAGGGCCAGCTGGTTCAGCAGGACCCCTTGCCTTGCAGTCCTCAACCCTGTGGGAACCAGGGCACTGCAAGGGGAACATCTGGGCTGGCACCCCAGGATTAGCTGTGCTGAGAGTGTTGCTGAACCCAGCACATGGGGTGGGGGTGAGGACTGCACACAGCATCCATCTCCCTGGCTCCTTGGCACCAGGGTCTGGCTGTGGCCAGGTCTGAGGGAAGCTGCTAGCCTGGCGTGCCTGGGGAAGGGCAGGGCAGGCCAGCCCTAACGCTGATTTCTGTGTGCCAGACCGGTTCCCCCAGATCATCCAGCTGGCCTCAGAGCTGGAGTTCAACCTGGGCTCAGAGCCCATTGTCAGCTGCGTGGCCACTGGCAACCCACTGCCCACCAGTGACAGCGTGGAGCTGCGCAAGGCTGACGGCACTGTGCTCAAGGTAACACCCACCTCCATCTCCACGGTGCCAGCTCCCCCAAAAAACACCTGTGTCCCCCAGGGGCTGCTGGAAAGCTTCAGGCTGACACTGGGGCTGACCCAGGGGGCTGGGCAGGGGGGCTGACAGCACCCTCGGTGCCCACAGCTCATCAAGGCCATCATCGAGCCGGGACAGATCACCTGCGAGTTCCAGGTGCGGCACCTGAGGAAGGAGGACACGGGGCTCTGGGAATGCCGGGTCTCCACCACCGGGGGCCAGGACAGCCGGAAGGTCAAGGTCAACATACGAGGTGAGGAAAGGGTGGTGGCAACAAGCAGGATAAGCCAGGGTTGCTGGAGGAGGCTGACAGCACGGTGTGGCAACACCAAACCCCCTGCACTGGACTGGGTGCTTCCCATCATATGCTGCAGTGCCAGCAGACAGGTTTGGGTGGTTATAGAAGGCTTTCCCGACAACGCTGGAAGGAGTCCAGAGGTGGCAGATGTCTCCACAGTCTGCCCCTCGTTGCTCCCAGTCTCTCCAGTGTCACTCCTTCCTTCCCCCCACAGTGCCACCAGTGCCCCTGAGCCCCCCCCGCCTGCTGGCCAAGCAGAGCCGCCAGCTCGTGGTGTCGCCCGTGGACTACTTTTCTGGTGACGGACCCATCACCTCCATCAAGCTGTTCTACAAGCCCAAGGATGACAACTCAGCATGGTCATCCATTGTGGGTATGTGTCTGCAGGGCTGGGGGGCACAGGCAGGACCTGTGTGGGAGGTGATGGCTGCCCCAGCCAGTGGAGGCCTGGGGTGGGAAGAAGTCTCCACACAGGCCCCCTGTAGTGATGCTGAGGAGAATGCCAGTGGTAGGGCAGATTGTGGGTCATAGGCATGGTTTTGATGTGTCCTCTTGGCCAACAGTCGACAACAGCGAGAACATCACCCTCATGAACCTCCGGCCGGTGACTGCCTACATTGTCAGGGTGCAGCTGAGCCGGCCAGGGGCTGGTGGGGAGGGCAGCAAGGGACCTGAAGCCATCATGGTGACCGAGTGCCTTGGTGAGCCTCCATCTCCCTGACCCTGACTCTGACCCTAACTCTTGCACAGCACAGAGCCTGCAGTCCAAGAGCTGATGTGCTGTGAGGTTTTGCGTTTTTGTTTGCAGAGCCCACAGTCAAGCCTGTGATTGAAGGCTGGTCCATAGAGGAGAAGAACACTCTTCATGTCAACTGGAAGTTGCCAAGTAACCATGAGCCAGCACATGGCTTCATAGTCCACCTCTTTGACTCTGCGAGGCGACTGGTCTCTGAGAAAAACATCACGTCCATCTCTGTGCTCTCTGCCCGCATTGGAGACCTGGAGTTCAACAAGGAGTATGGGCTGGAGGTGCTGGTGTACCACTGCACCAGCCTGGGGCCGCCCTCTGACCCCTATAAGGTCATGATCAACAGCAAAGGTGGGTCCAGTGGAACACAGGGAATTATTATAGGGAATTGCAGTGGTAAATCTGTTATGATCGTAGCAGCAACCATCCCCAGGTCTGTCTGCTCCTGTATTCCATCTCTGATAGAACATGGAACAGCTGCTTGGGAAAAATGCACCCTCCTTTCCTTGCTAGACCCTGCAGCCTCCAGCACCAAGCAGCCCAGAAACATCCTAAGCTGAACGTGACATTCAGGCCATCACAAGTGACGCTCACAAACAGATCCATCCTCTGCACCCTTGCCCAAATCCTGATGGACCTGTATATTGCAGCCTTCACAACACCCTGTAGCAACACAAGTCCCTCAATATAATTATCCTTTGCATGAAAAAGATATTTCCCTTTGGTTCACTTTAACCCTGCTGCCAGGTAGTTTTGCTGGGTGGTCCCTCGGGGCTGGGGAGCCCTGCAGTCCCACTTGTGAGCACACACACACACACACACATGCACACAGCCCCCCACGTAGGTGGGAGATTCTGGGAAGGTGGAGCATCAGCCTGACCAAGCTCTCTGGCAACCAGGGGAGAAGGCATGCAGGGGGCCTTTGGTGAGGCTTGGCACCGGCTGGTACACGTTGAGAGGACTGGTAGGTGTCAGGCTTGAGGGATGTGAGGTTTCCTCTGCTCCCTGTTTGTAAGAGCTTTGTATGATTTGGGGATTTGGGGTTAGGGCTGTGAACAGGCAGGAGAAGACTCAGAGGAGGTGGTGGGAAGACAGTGTATGAGGAAGGGATGAAATAAAAAACCATCACAAGGGCTAGTCGATACAGAGGCATCTAGCTTGATGGTGTCTGAAGCTGGGAGCATTTGGAAGTACAGTCCTGCTCCACTGTTGGACGTGGAGAGCAGCTCCACCTCCTCCAAGCAGGGGCTGAGGGTCCCTGGAGGTCCCTCAAACCTGGCTCAGCTTTGGTTGCCATTGCCATCCACAAGGTCCTCACAGCAGCCCCTGCAGTGCCAGGAGACCTGACTGGGCCTGACTCTCTGCTCTCCTTGTCCCAGGGCCCTCTGCCCCGCGGTTGCTCTCAGCAGAATCCGTGTCCGACGCCGCTGTCAGGCTGTCCTGGCAGGTCCCCGAGTACCCCAACGGGGGCATCACCAAGTACATCGTGGAGCTGCAGCAGGTGGGGGGCACCAGCGAACCCCAGTGGATCGACACTGACAGCGGCGCTGAAACCACCAAGGTCATTGGGGGCCTCAACGCCAGCACCAGCTACCAGTTCCGTGTCCGCGCCAACTCCCATGTCCCGGGGGAGTGGAGCCAGCCCGTGAAAGCCAAGACCCTGGGAGACGGTGAGAGGGGTGTCCCAGCAGGCAGGAGGCTCACAGCTCTGCTGCAGCTGGGGCTCAGAATCTGGCCCAGCAAAGAATGATTGAGGTGCTTGTGGTGACCTCTCAGAGTGGCTCTGAAGCAGCAGCCTGAGCCCAAAACTCTTGTGGGTGACCAGAAAACCTGCTCCTCCTAGTCCTGGTGGGACAGGGGCAGCATGGTGACAGCACAGCACCCACAGGGTGGCTCTGCCGTGGCCAGAGGGTGATGTGGAGCGAGGGGCTAGAGGAGCAGAGAAGAGCTGGCATGGGAGGAGGTGGTGGCTGGGTCCAAAACTGGTTGAAGGTGCAGAAATCAGTGGTTCAGGGGCAGGGCTCGGGCAGTGACACCCTCTCCCCTGTGCCACTGTGGCAGCAGGGGCTCAGGATGCGATTGTGGTGTGCCTGGGTGTTGGAAGATGTCTGTTTTGGTGCTTGGCCACTCGTGCAGGCTGGGCAGGGCTCGACCGGGGACCACAACCCTCCATCCCTCCTTTTGGCAGGAGCGCTGAGCGTGCCGCCCAGCCTGGGCAGCCAGAGCACTGAGCAGGCAGGAATAGACCAGCAGCTGCTCTTGGCCATCGTTGGCTCCGTGTCTGTCACCTGCCTCACCATCCTCTTTGCTCTCCTGGCTCTTTTCCTCATCAAGAAGAATTTTTTCCACCGGCGCCGCACCTTTACGTACCAGTCTGGCTCGGTGAGTGCCGCCTGCCCCGCCAGGACCGTGTCCCCCGCTCCCCACGTCCCAGCCCAGTCCAGGCCACGCTCCGTAGCCTCCAGTCCGGATGCAGCCAGACCTCACTTCCACACAGAGAGGGTGCGGAGCCCACCCTTGCCCAGCACTCCTGCCCTGCCGGGACCGCCGCGTGGGCAGAGGGGTGCCCGGTGCCTCTAACCTCACCCACTCCCATCTGCCAGGGGGAAGAGACCATCCTGCAGTTCAACTCGGGGACCCTGACCTTGACACGCCGGCCCAAGCCGCAGCCTGAGCCCCTCAGCTACCCCATCCTGGAGTGGGAAGACATCAAGTTTGAGGACATGATCGGAGAGGGCAACTTTGGGCAGGTCATCAGGGCCATGATCAAAAAGGATGGCCTGAAAATGAATGCAGCCATCAAGATGCTGAAAGGTGAGGGTCAGGGGAGACGAGCAGGACGGGCTGAGGGATGCAGGTGCATCCTGGGCCACATTCATGCTGAGTAGAGTCAGGAGTCACTTGCAGAGAAGCAGAGGAAGGGCGCTTGTTGCAGGCCTGAGGTGTCCATCCCTTCTTTGCTTCCAGAGTTTGCTTCAGAGAATGACCATCGGGACTTTGCTGGGGAGCTGGAGGTGCTGTGCAAACTGGGCCACCACCCCAACATCATCAACTTGCTGGGTGCCTGCGAGAACAAGGGTGAGGGCTGTCCCCCTCTCCCCAGCCCCAGCCCCCCCCAGCTCTGTATTCCTCTTTTCTGGGGAGAGCCCCAGTAGCCCAACCTCCTTCTGCCCCTCAGGCTACCTGTACATCGCCATTGAGTACGCTCCCTACGGAAACCTCCTCGACTTCCTCCGCAAAAGCCGAGTCTTGGAGACAGACCCAGCCTTTGCCAAGGAGCACGGCACCGCCTCCACACTCACCTCCCAGCAGCTCCTCCAGTTTGCTTCAGATGTGGCCAAGGGGATGCAGTACCTGAGTGAGAAGCAGGTACATCCCCATCAAGCCCTTCAGAGCATCCTTTCCCTGCACCCAGGGGGGCTCTCCCTTGGGGCATGAGGTCCCTGGGGCCAGCGGAGCATGGAGCATGTGGCTCCTGCTGACTGCTGGCCCCTTTCAGTTCATTCACAGGGACTTGGCAGCGAGAAACATCCTGGTGGGAGAAAACCTGGCCTCCAAGATTGCTGACTTCGGCCTCTCTAGAGGGGAGGAAGTCTATGTGAAGAAGACAATGGTGAGGCAGGAGTGAAGCATCTCCATGGGGTCTGCACCGGTATGGTGGGCAGGACACCCACCACCAGTGTGAAGGACCTACCCTTCTGGGACCAGCTGCCCTCCATCCACAGGGCATCCCCCCACCCCTGACAGTCTCTCTCTGCTTCCCCAGGGCCGTCTGCCAGTTCGCTGGATGGCCATCGAGTCCCTGAACTACAGCGTGTACACCACCAAGAGCGACGTGTAAGTCCTGTGGGCGGGAGCACCAGGGCTGGGGTGTGGCTGGGGCTGCCTCCTTCCCTCCCTGGCATGTTCAGCGTGGCATTGCTATTGCTCTGAGTGCTGAAAGGGCAGGAGGTGATGCTGATGCATCTCCCTGGGGAGCTGCTGGCTCAGCCCAAGCCCTGGCTGTCCATTCCACCCTGGGCTTTGCCCCGTGCCCATCAGTGGGTCTGAACTGTGCACTGTCACAGCCTCATCTGCCCTTTCAGGTGGTCATTCGGCGTCCTGCTCTGGGAAATCGTCAGCTTGGGTAAGACTTCTCTCTGTCCCCTGCCTCCACGGGGGTCCCTGTAGGTCTGGTCCTCCTGGAGCCCTGGAGGGGACACACTGGGGACTGTCCCCACCTCATCTGTGTGTCTCTGGTTCCAGGGGGGACACCGTACTGCGGGATGACATGTGCCGAGCTCTACGAGAAGCTGCCCCAGGGCTACCGCATGGAGAAGCCGCGTAACTGCGACGACGAGGTGTAAGTGGGCAAAGCCTCAGCTGATGGTGGCACCCACGTCCCCCTGACCCCACTGCCCCACGGGGCTCCCACCCCCTTGCAGTAGCTTCTTCCTGGTTCCCTCTGCATCGTGTGGTGAGCTGGGGGCTCACATCCCAAAAACCCTTCCCGGGTTTTAGTGTTCCGCCTGCTTCCCCCCATCTCCCACAGAGAGCTTTTCTTTCCCCTCTGCCCCCGGGCACACTGAGCCACTCACAACTCTCCGCCCCCAGGTACGAGCTGATGCGGCAGTGCTGGCGCGACCGCCCCTACGAGCGCCCGCCCTTCGCCCAGATCTCCATGCAGCTCATCCGCATGCTGGAGGCCAGGAAGGTGAGTGGTGGCAAATTCCCATCCTGTGCTGGGCTTGTCCACGTGCTGGAGCATCCCTTGGGCTTGAGGAGGGGACAGCCACCAGCAGAACCTGTGTGACCCCCGCCACGCGTGGTGGTAACCCCAGCATCACTTTTTTGGGTGTGGGGAGCCCTCTTGCCTTCCCCCTCAGGGCACAGTGCCTGTGAGTGTGCCAGTGGGGGACGGGAGGTAGATGGGGGCGGTGTCACAAATGCCTCCTAACCGGTGTTCCCCCACAGGCCTACGTGAACATGGCCCTGTTTGAGAACTTCACCTACGCGGGGATCGATGCCACGGCCGAGGAGGCGTGAGGCTGCGCTGGCACCGTGCAGAGGGGTGATGCTGGCACCAGCCTGTGGGGACAGTGCTGTGGGGACAATGGGCTGCTCATCCCCCTCCAGGGCCAAGTGGCCAAATGCTGGTGCCCCTTCCAAGAGCACCTTCCCTGCAGCAGGACTCTGCCATCCCCTCCTCCCTGGCTGCCCACGCAGCTTGTGCTGGCCACACTGCCATGGCATCAGGCGCCGACACAGCCCCACGCTGCTGGGGGACGTGCTGGGGTGGCCCCCAAGGACAAGCAGCAGCACGATGCTTGCAGCAGAGCGGGCAGGAGAGGGGCTCTCAGGAGCCTGAGCCCATGGACACAAATGCTCAAGCTCTGAGGCAAGAGGGGGAAGCAGCAACCCAGCATCTGCCCACCCTGCAACTCTCAGTGTGCTCCGGGCCTGAAGTGGTGCTGGCAGGGCTGTGAGCATCACTGACGGCGTGGAATGGGGCCGCTCCAGTGGGTGCAAAGGGATGGCTTTGGCTGTGCACAGCCTCCAGCTCTGCAGTGACCCTTTGGAGGTGTCAGCTCTGCCTTACAGACAATAAACATCATGCAATGGGCAGATGGATCCAGAGGAGCGGTGGTGAGGACCCAGCTCTGCCCTGCTGACAGCACTGTGGAACAGGATACAGGGGCCCAGGGGTCTGCTGCTGTGGTGGGCACTCCTCTGAAACCTGTCCCCACTGGAGTCCTCTGATGATCCCCAGGAAAGGCCGTGGTCTCATCATGCCATGGAGATGGGTTTTCTTCTGATCCAACTAAGATCTTCACTCCCATACACAATTTAAGATTTGGGATCTGGAGAACAGACTATGTCCTTCCTTTGCACAGCTGCCTCTTGCATGCTTGGAAATTGTTCCTGCACTTTCCCCTTGGTTGGCCGCTCCTCACAGGGATGGCCCCGCTCCTCTGGCTGGCCCCACTGGGGCTGTGCAGCTCCACAGCCTTCCCACCCTGCCCAGCACTGTGCTGAGCAATCAGTGACTTCCCGTGTCTTGAAAGGGCCCTCTGTGTTGGACCAGCCTGTCACAACAGTGTCACAACACAGGGTGATTCTCACGGATCAGCTGGGCTCTGCTCTCCCACAGGAACGCCAGTACCGGGCTGTGGTCCCTCAGCTGCACTGCTGCTGTTTGTTACACTGACACTGGGTGGGCTTCACCTCCCTTGGCTTCAGCTTGCTCAGCCCTGGGCATGCCATCCAGCTGCCCAACTGTCTGTCCTCTGCAGTCCTGTGAGAAGCAAGAGTGGCTCCTGCAGTGCCCGGTAACCCAGCCAGAGGAAGGAGCATTTGCATTTGTCCTTCTGGGCAAGAGTCTTTTATCCCCAGAAGGTCTTTGAACCCTGTCAACACCGTTCTGATTTTCCATTCTGGCCTCCTGTGCTCTTTGGTGTCAAATGCAACTGTTAGTGAACAGCCTCTCTGCCCCATCCCTGAGATCCCCAGTGAAGCATCGATGGGGTCTGGCCCTCACAGACAGCCTGACATGTGCCACTGCCCCTGCACCTCCTCTGCTCCCACCTGGGAATGGTGTCTGAGGCAGTGTCATTAGTCCTGCTTGCACCAAGGCCCTTCTGCTTGTTGCCTCCCTGATGGCACAGCCCTGTAGCCAGAAGTGAGGCTGATTTGACAAAATTTGGCTGTGGCAGATTGGTGCTGGCTGCTCAGTGGCTTCTTGTGCCCTGGATGGTGCCCCCCAGGCTGTGCCACTGTGCTGTGCCCTGGCAGAGTGGGAGACCCTCTGGCCACCCATGCCAGGCAGCAGTGGTGGATTGGCACGAGGCTGAGCGTGGCTGCAGGACCCCCCCATGGTGGCTCTGCCCCTGCACCAGCACCACCAGCAACTGTGTGGGCTCTGCCAGTCCCCCCGTGCCTGCAGCCCTCCTCCTGGCACAGCCACAGGGACGGTGCCAGGGGCAGAGCAGACCCAGGGCACAGCAGTGCCAGGTGGCACAGGACAGGATGGAGCCAGAGCAGCGACCCTTCGGAGGGTCCCGTGCTCCCACATGGCAGCAGCCCCCGACAGCCTGCCCTGCCCCACACGGGGGCCTCCCTGGTTTCTCCGGGGTTGTTTTTCTTCCTACCCCAGCCTCCCGGCCACAAGGGCAGGACATGCCCCTATCTGATAGGAGCAGTCTCCCTTGGCACTGCGGCTGGCGGCACAGGGGCTGCGGCGTGGTGGTTTCAGGCACAGGGAAGTGCTGGTGATGAGGTGGGGGGAGCCCCCCAGCCAGGCTTCCTGAGCTGCACAGCCACCACTTCCCAGATAAAAAGTGTTGCCTGGAGGAGCCACGGCAGCTCCCGGGGCGCTGGGAAGGGCCGAGAACGGCACGTGTGGCCCCCGGCACAGGGGTTGCAGGATGGCAGCCTGCCTGTGCTGGGGCTGGCTGCTCTCGCTGGTCCCGGCCATCCTGCTCAGCCTCCGCAGCTCACCGTCAGCCCCCGAGCCGGTGACATCCCAAGGTAGGTCCCTGCAGATATCTCCTCCCCCAAAGGATGGGCCAGAGAAGAGCTGGCATGTCAGGTGCAGGCAGTGAGCACCTCACAGCAGCCAAAATCTGTGGGATTGGGAGGGTTTGGGAGGTGTGTGTGGGGGGTGTTCGGGGTGGGCAATGGAGTGCCCTTCTCACTTGTGGGACACCCTGAGGTGCTTGGAGTAAAGGAACATCCCTGCTCTCTGCAAGCAGGATTTGGCAGCCCCAGAGCCTCTTGGGGATGACAGGCTGGTGCTCCCAGTCTTGCACAGGTAGCAGAGGGGCTCCCTGCTCATCAAATGTTCTTGGAGTTCTGATATGATGAGGGTTTGAGGGAAATTCAAGTTAACATCTCATGGCTCAGCCCTGCACCACGAGTAATGCAGTGGCACTGCCAGGCTAATCCCAGTGTTCTCGCACCAGCCTTGCCAGGATCTTGCCCTGCCAAGCATTCTCCACCTGGCCCCAGCCTGGCTGACTGCACCTGGCAGAGCCACTTCACGACTTTGTCACATTTCAGGGCTGCTCATGCTTTCTTTGAGCCCCTCTTTAGCCCCCTTAACACCTTCTGTAGCACCATTAAGAAGCATTAACTGAACAAAATCCTGTTGATCTCCTGCTCATCTCCCCAGACTCACCCCGGGTGTCTGGCCAGGGTGGGCTTCAGAGCATGTTTGGAGTCACCCCCATAGGGACAGTGGGAGGAGTGTCGGGGTTGGGCTCATCCTCTCTGCCCCCGGGCTCTGTGACATCGCTGTACCCAGAGCTGGGTGGCCACTATGCCTAGGACATGGCCTATGTGCAGCAAAGATGCTCTGGTAGCCCACAGGGCCAGTGTGGCCTCCCATCAGTGCCATGGGCCCCTGTGCCACTGAGCTGCTGGGCAAACAGGGAAGAACAGATGGGGGGCGGCTGTGGGGTAGATGGGACAATGGCAGGGGGTAGGAAGGCAACACAGGGCTGCGAAATGGGGAACAGGGCTGGGGGAGTGAGAACAAGACCAGGGACAGGGAGAGCAGAAGGACACCAAGAAGGTGGCAGGGACATTTGGAGACTGTCACTTATTCTTGGCACAGGGTGGGCTCAGCTGGCAGCGTAGAGGGTGCACAGCAGAGATGGGATGCCCTCAGCACATGGAGCAGAGCCAGGCACTGGCAGGGGGCTTGTTGGGTCAGCCCCTGGGGAAGGCAGTATGTGCCAGAAGGAAGAGGAGGAGGAAGAGGGCTTGGACAGGTCTCAAGGCGGAGGCAGAGGGGGAGGAGGGAGTTCTGGAGCAGTTTTGGGGGCAGCAAGACCACCCCTGTGCATCACACATCTGCATCTGGGGGCTGTCCCCTTTTCCATGACAACAGGGGCAGGTACCCATGTGCCAGCAAAGCCACCGGTACTTGGGACAGAAATCCTGTAGGATGAAATGCTCCAATTCATCCATGCAACTCCAGGGAGGGTGGCTTGCTAAGGGGGGGGCAGAGAAACCCCCAGCCCCCACCAGTCCCTGGGCCAGGGTTTGGGCATCCCTCCCTGCTCAGGACCACACATCTCCAGGCCAGCCCCGAGGCCCTTTCCCTCTCCCTGGGGTGCTACTCCTCCTTATCTCACTTCCGCGCACCTTCCGGCATGAGCAGGGCAGGGGTGCTTCCCCCTGATCGCCGGGCCCCGAGCCCCTCTCCGACCGCAGGGCTATTTCGGGATGTTTGTTTGTCCTGAAGGACCCCCCGTACTGAGGAGGGGGGCGCGGTGGGGGGCAGGGGGGCCCTGCCACAGCCAGGACCCCAGGCCAGCCAGCAGCCAGCACGTGTGCCGTGTCCCTCCCCGCTGTGCCAAGCTGGGGTGGGCACCTGTGCCACGGCCATGCCCAGGCTGCCCCGGGTGCCGACACAGCCTGGCCTCAGGGGCGAGCTGGCCAGCGGGCATGGGGCAGGAGGATGGAGGTGGGACGGGGATGGGTTTGTGCCCAGGGGCTCCTTCATGCCCACACTCCTCCCAGACGCTGCACTGCTGGCAGGGGTGTCCGAGGACATCCTCTGTTTCTCCCGCTCCTTCGAGGACCTCACCTGCTTCTGGGACGAGGAGGAGGAGGCAACGAGTGGGACGTGCCACTTCTACTACTGGTACAGCAGGTAGGAGGTGGTGGGGACACAGCCCAGCCTCCCCCTTACCTGCACAGAGAGCAGCAAGGTCGGGGTGCCACAGCAATCTGTGCCATCCCAGTGGCTCCCAACTGCAAGGAGAGATGATGGAGAGCCCACGGGAGCTACACAGCAGCCACTGCACACCCTACAGCAGGGCCGGGACATTGGCTGTCCCTCGGTGCCACGGGGACCGTGTCCTGCAGTGGGTGGTGGCACAGGAAAGGAGCCGGTGACACTGAGGTCTCTCGGTGCTGTGCCCCACATCCCCTTTCCTCCAGATTGGCCCGAGGCAGGAGGGATATGAGGTGCTGCAAGACCCCGCTCTCCATTCCTCAGGGACATGCCCACGGCGTGCGTGGTCTCCGCGTGGCGCCGGGGGGCTGGCGGGAAGCGGCATGTCTGCGTCTTCCCCAGCCAGGACGTGCGGCTCTTCACCCAGCTCCACCTCCGCGTCCTGGATGCCGCCACAAACCACACAAAGTACTGGCGGGAGCTCAGCGTGGACGCGGTGGGTGAGTCCCTCTTGCCGGGCAACACCCTGTGACACCAGGACAGTCCCCAGCCCTTCTGCTGGCCACGGGGGCCGACAACACCCTGTGCCCTGCGTGCTGGGCACACAGATAGCCTGACGGGGGGGGCTCCAGGTGTCCCCCGCAGGACCAGGAGTTGCCCAGGCAGGGGCTGCAGCAGGAGGGCAAACATGCTGGCACGTCCCCCGCAGGTCTCATCGCCCCTCCAGTGAACATCTCGGCCCGCTGGGCCGGGGCTGCGGGGCAGCTCTGCGTGTCGTGGCAGCCGCCGCTCGCCGACTACCCCAACTTCTTCCTCTACGAGGTGCAGTGCTGCCCTGCCAGCTCCCCGGGGACGCCCTGCAGCACCACATGGAACCCCAGTGGGGAGCACCCTGGGGACCCCTCCATCCAGCCATCCGTCAGCACCCAAACACCCAGGGCAGGGGCAGCCACAGCCTCCCCGGGAGTGGGGCAGGTACATAGAGGGGCCAGGGATGGGCAGGGGGATTTGGGGGCTGCACTTGCTCCTCAGCCTGGCCCCTCTCCCGCAGGGGCTGGTCCAGGCCAACACCTGGGTGGTGCTCCGGGACCTGCGGCCGGGGGTGAGGTACCACATCCAGGTGCGCAGCAAGCCCGACGGCACCTCCATGGATGGCGTCTGGGGGCCCTGGTCGCAGGCAGTGGCTGCGGAGACGCCCCGCTCCTCCGGTGAGCAGCCACCCCCTCTGCCGGCAGAGAATAGTGGGCTGCGAGGGGTGGGGGTCCTGGGGGAGGCGAGGTGAGGCACCCAAGTTTTGGGGGGCCAAGGGGAAGCAGCCCCCGCTCCCTGCCCTGGCTCTCACCTGCCCAGGAGACATCGGGCTGCACTGCAGCACCCCTGACCTGCAGAACGTGCGCTGCCAGTGGACCTGGGACCCCGCAGAGCCCCACAGCTCCCACCAGCTCTTCTACTGGCCACCTCCAGGCGGGGCTGGCACAAGGTGAGGGGCATGGTGGGCATGTGGCACTCGGGCAGGCACATCCCAGGGACCACTGGTCCTGCTGTGTCCCATCATCCCACACTGTGCCACCTTGCCCAAGCCCTGCTCTGTCCTGCCCTGCCACCATCAACCTTGTACCTCCCCACCACCTCTCCTGGACACGGCTGCACCTCTGACTGCAGGCAGCAGTAGCTCTCCTAGGCAAGTGCAGGAGGAGCAAGGCTGCAGTGGCTGTGGGGATGCCATGGTGGGACTGACTGGCTCCCCGCTCCTCTCGCAGGGAAGCTGCATGGCAGCAGTGCGAGGAGCTGAGCGTGGGGGCACAGGGCACCCACACCTGCACCTTCCAGCCCAGGGCTGACAGTGCCATCTCTGTCCTGGTGAACATCACCCGGACCCAGATGCCGCCCACGCTCAGCTTCTTCAAGGAGCCCTTCTGGCTGCACCAGGCTGGTGAGTCTCAGTGCCACCATGGCCACTGCCCTCGCCCATGCCCAGCTCAGGGGACACAGCGTGCCATGTCCCATTCCGTGGCAGCGACACATCCCCGTCCCCAACACCAACAGTGCTCACAGACGCCCCGCAGCTCGTGCAGGCGACAGTGTCGCAGGGCCGCCTGAGCCTGCAGTGGCTCCCACCCTTGGAGGTGCTGGCAGAGCAGCTGGACTACCAGGTCCGCTATGCCGTGGGGAACAGCCAGGACTGGAAGGTAGGGCCTAGCCAGGGCACCCCAAGCAGCCCTGCCGACCTCCACTGCCGACACACGGCCTGCACAGGGTCAGGCAGGATGGCCCCACACCCCTCTGGCCATCCCACAGCGGTCAAGCCTCTCTGCAGGTCCTGCAGGTTCCACGGGCAGCCAGGAAAGAAGTCCTGGACCTCCGGCCGGGCACCCGCTACCAGGCCCAGGTGCGGGCCCAGCCCAGCGGGCCGTGGTACCAGGGCAGCTGGAGTGCCTGGTCCAAGCCTGTTGTGGTTGATGCCATGGCTGATGCAGGTGAGGGACAGGGCAGGGGTGGGGCAGGAGATGGACAGTGCTGGAAATGGGATGGGGAGCACCAGGCAGAGGGTGACAGGGCTGCGAAGGGCTCAGAGGTGGCGGGTCTGGGAAGGGCTACAGCCCCGGCGTTCCTCCCCCGATGCAGGCTGGATCATCCCCAGCGTTACGGTGGTGCCGCTGCTCTTCACTGCAGTGCTCCTGGGGCTGCGGTGCACCTTCCCCTCCCTCTATAGGTAAGGGCTGTGCCAGGGGCAGGCAGAGGGTCCAGCACCAGGCCTGGGCACGCTGCAGGGGGGCGTCAGGGCACCCCGAGGCTGGGGTTTGCCTTCGATGTCCCCTTCCCCGTACCCAGCAACGTGAAGCAGAAACTCTGGCCGCCCGTCCCTGACCTGCACCGTGCCCTGGGCAGCTTCCTCCAGGAGAGCAGCAAGCACGGCCAGGTGAGGGGCTGGGGCAGGGCTGAGCCCCGCCGGGGGCAGCTGGAAGGGCAGCTGGAAGGGCAGCCCCCACCGCGCCCGCTCCGTGTCCCCCCAGGCCAGCGCCTTCGACAAGCAGCCGCCGGAGGAGGCCGTGCTGCCCTGCCTGCTGGAGGTGCTGCCCGGACCGCGGGGAGAGGCGGGCCCGCCGCCGGAGCACGCTGGAGGCCGCCTGCCGAGCACCGACATCGCCAACCAGTCCTACCTGCTCATGAGCGGCTGGGACCCGCGAGGGACCGCGGCCACCCCCGCTCCCACCCCCGCCCCGCCATAAACGCGCGTCCCTACACAAACACCCCGCTTCCTGCTCCTTTCGTCGCCCCGCCCCCGAGCCCGTTCGCCCCGCCCCCTGAGCATCATCGCTCCTCCCCCCTGGCGCGATGGCCCCGCCCCCCACACCCGCCCCTCCCAACGGCTCAGCCAATAGCGTTGCGGCGCGCGGCCGTCGCCAGGCAGCGCGCGGCCGTTGGGTTTGAAGCGGCCAACCGGGGCCGCGTCCGCGCGCGCTTTAAAATGCCGCGGCGCGGGCGGGGCCGGAGAGCGGCGGCGGCAGCGGCGGCGCGGAGGCGGTGAGGGAGCGGCGGGGCCCGGGGGGCTGCCCGGGGCATGGCTGTGGGGATGGGGTCACCGAGGAACGGGAGAGAGCAGGGAGGGGATGTCCGTTAGCAGAAAGAGCCCCGAGGAGCGGACGGAGGGGGTGTCGGGGGGATGGAAAAGGGCCCCGAGGAGAGGATGGAGGGGATGTCGGGGGAGGTGGAAAGGGCTCTGAGGAGAGGATGGAAAGGGTGTCGGGGGGATCGCTCCCCAGGAGCGATCGGGGAGAGCCGCGGGGGGTGTCCGGTGGTGGGGAGGGCCCGTCGGAGCGGGCTGCAGCCCGGGAGGGGTCCCGGTGGGCCCGGCTGACGCCGCCCGCCCGCAGGACCATGGCGCAGTTCCTGTTCGAGGCGGACCTGCAGGGGCTGCTCAAGCTGGACACGCCGATCCCGAACGCGCCGCCGGCGCGGTGGCAGCGCAAGGCCAAGGAGAGCGGCCCCGGGCCCAGCCCCCTCGGCGTGTCGCCCATGAAGCCGGCCAATCGCTCCCACAGCTCCAGCAAGACGCCGTCCAAGACACCCGGTGAGCGGCGGCCGAGGCCAGGTGGGCGAGTCCGGGCTGTTTGCCCGTAGCCACGAGGCTGTGGGCTGTGCCGCGTACCCTCGGCGGCTGGCGGGTCAGCAGGGGATGGGCTGGACTGGACTGTGCTGCCCGGCTGAGCTCCGGGGCTGAGTGAACTGCTGATCCCTCAGCTGAGTCTTGCTGGCAAAGTGTGTCGGGACAAGTGTGGGCAGGACCGCCAGCTGATAGCTTTCCTTGGGGTAACTGTTTTTGTATCCTTTCCCTTACCTGTGGTCTCTGGAACTGTTGAGCTAGACCCAAGTTGTCTCCTGGCAGTCCCTAAAAGGAGCTTGGGGGCAGGGTGGGAGATATCAGCTGGTTGTGACTGAAATGGCACGAGGTCTGAGGGTCCTGATGCTCTGGAACTTGAATGGTGGGTGTGATGTGGGGGAGTGCTGGGTTTGCTCTTGTGAAAGCTCTAATACAGGCTGTTATAAAGCTGTGAGACAATATTTATGTATGCAAATGCAGGGAAATCTGGATCCAAAATCCAGAGCACCCCTACAAGGGCTGGAGGGGATCGCTACATTCCCAACCGCAGCACTATGCAGATGGACATGGCAAGTTTCCTGCTAACCAAAGAGAATGACCCTGCTGAGGAATCCCCTACCAAGAAGGTGAGCATGTTGCTAAGGCACAGTTGCCTCAACAACCACTTCCAAACACTTAATCCTTCCTGCCCATTTGCAGAAAAGTAAACTGTAGTTTCTATACAGTGGGCACATGTGGCTGACAAGCCCTAGCCATGTCTACTTCCAGCTCTGGGCTTCAGGGGCCTGGCATGAGATGGAAGCTGTAGAGCCTGTCACTTGCTCTAGCCTATGCTGCTTCTGGTAGCAAAATTCAGCTTTTGGCTAGCGAGGCTTTAAAATATAGCAGGCTGCAAAAACACAAAGCTGTGGGCCTGTGCACAGTGAAACTGCTGGTGGTAGCTATTCTAGGACAATGTCTACATGGGGAGCAATTCTGGAATGTTTTACACTGTGTTTCTGAAATCTGTTTATGAAGCATTTGGTCCCTTGTGGCTGTGGCTTTTCCCACTGGCAATGACACTGAATTTTCCTGTGTATGAAAATGTGAGCAGGACAGTGTGCCAATGCCTGAGGAAAAACTACTTTGACCTGCCTGTTGGTGACTTGCAGCAGTGTTTGTACACCTCCTGATTTTGGGAGAAGGGGGCTTAGGTGTCTGTTTTAACTGCAGTGTGGGCTTTGTGTGTCAAATGCACTGCACTGAGAGTGGTTTGTCCCTGTAGGAGCAACAGAAAGCCTGGGCAGTGAATTTGAATGGCTTTGATGTAGAAGAGGCAAAGATTCTCCGCCTGAGTGGAAAGCCACAGTACGCTCCAGAAGGTATGACACAGAGTCCGTGTGAGTGGAGTCAACTGGGGAGATCTGGTCAGGGGAACCTCCTAAGTTGAGGGGTAGCAGAGCAGTTATAGTGGATTTATTTAGGAAAACTGAAATAACTGCCAGCCGCTCACATATACCGGAGGCAACAAACCTTCCTGAGGTCTGCAAGAGCTTCCAACTCTCTGCTATGCACTTTCTAATTGAATTGTAACTAAACATAATGGGATACAAAAAAAACAAGTGTTTGTTAAATTAGTGACTGAAGAAACTGTAGCTCACCCTGGTTCAGCAGTTCATACTGCCAGAGGTGCTTAGCACACTGCACTTTTGTGAGTGGATCTCTTCCCTCAGGATTTCATTTTCACTGGAAGGGATTCCTAGTTGGGTGAGCAGCACTAGGTTGGAAGGAAACAGTGACTCAGGTCAACAAATCTGTCCCTCTGCACACAGGCTATCAGAATAACCTGAAAGTGCTCTACAGTCAGAAAATGACACCTGGATCCAGCAGGAAGAACAGCAGATATGTTCCCTCCATGCCAGACCGGATCCTGGATGCACCGGAGATCCGCAATGACTACTGTGAGTAGGCTGCAGTGTGCAGTGCTGGGCATCAACATCATCCTGCCCTGGAGTGCAGTTCCTTTGACAGTGTAACTGTGCTGTTATGTTATTTTATGCACCCAGACTGGCACAGACCACTTCTGGAGCGTCCCTGTGTAGCCTTATAGGAACAGTGGTCCAGAGTGCTGTGTAGGTGACCTGGATCAGGGTTACCTGACCCCACTAGCTGCCCCTTACTTGTGCACACACACAGCTGGTGCAGGGGGAAGACCTGGCATCAGCACTGGTGAAGGGCAGGGCTTTCCAGGTAAGCACTGTGTGACCTGTGTTGCTCTTCCAAATTGTAGATCTGAATCTCATTGACTGGAGTTCCCGGAACTTCCTGGCAGTGGCTCTGGACAACTCTGTTTATCTGTGGAATGATGTCTCTGGGGAGATTATCCAGCTGCTGCAGATAGAGCATCCAGATGTTTACGTTTCCTCTTTGTCATGGATTAAAGAAGGAAACTACCTTGCTGTTGGCACAAGTAATGCTGAGGTCCAGGTGAGTGCAGGAGTAAAATTAAATGTGTTGTCCAGGGGTTAACGGAGCTATGGGGCATGGGGACAAAGGTTTGGCTAGCACAGGAAGGATGCAATGCACCCACCTTTTCTTGCCTGGTTATGGGGTAGAACTGTCCACAGCCAACTGCAGCATGCAAGGCAGAGCTTGGTTTGGGGCTTTTCTGGATACCTGGAGTTATCTTCTGTACCATAGGCACGAGATACAAATTTTCTCTGCTCCCTGAGAAGGCTGAATGCCAGGTTCCTCGGCACAGCAACAGGGCTGGGTTTCCTCATCCTCTGGAGAACTTATTGCTTTGCCTCCCTAGCTATGGGATGTTCAGCAGCAGAAGCGCCTCCGAAACATGACCAGCCATTGTGCCCGCGTGGGATCCCTCAGCTGGAACAGCTACATCCTCTCCAGGTAAAGCAGTGGGTGGGTCAACGACAGTGTCCAGTTGTTGCAGATTCCTATCCCTAGATCTGTGAGTAGTGTGGGTTAGGGATGGCAGAGAGGAGTTTCTCCCCTGGCTTGGGCTTCTTACTCAGCTTGTTCTGTGGGGACTGTGCAGAGAGAGCCTCTCTTCTGTCTTGCCCCTTGTTCTGAAGCTGTAAAGAGCTTGTGTGGCTGCTTCACTCACCAACACACCGGTGATGCTGGTAACACTGGTTGAAATCCAGTGGCAGGTACGACAGTCTTGCAACAACACAGAAATGGATTTGGGTGAATGTGTCAGCCTGACCCTGCAAGCCTTTTCTTCTCTCCACAGCGGTGCACGGACCGGCCACATCCACCACCACGACGTCCGCGTGGCCGAGCACCACGTGGCCACACTTGCTGGCCACACGCAGGAGGTGTGCGGGCTCGAGTGGTCCCTCGACGGCCGCTACCTGGCCAGTGGTGGCAATGACAACCTGGTGAACGTCTGGCCATGCACCCAGGGGAGCGGTGGAGACATCACTCCTGTGCAGACCTTCACGCAGCACCAGGGCGCTGTCAAGGTGAGCGCGGGGCTGTGCTGGGCACACGTGGGTGTGCAAGGCAGAGCGCAGCGCTGGCTGTGCCCGGGTGGCCTCTTGCATTGTTGTAGAATGAACTCCTCTCTCCCAGGCTGTGGCGTGGTGCCCGTGGCAGATGAACGTTCTGGCCACCGGAGGTGGGACAAGCGACAGACATATCCGCATCTGGAACGTGTGTTCTGGCGCCTGCCTCACTACTGTGGATGCCCATTCCCAGGTGAGATGAGAATTATCAGCTTGGAGCACACGCCTTCTGGCAGCACACCTACACAGAGTTGCTGGCTCCTGAGGCATGGGAAAGGAGGGCTTCGTGCTCAGCTGTGGCTGGTGAGTATCAGCACAAGCAGCTTGTCTTACCTGTGTTACTGCCTCTTCTCAGGTCTGTTCTATCCTGTGGTCAACAAACTACAAGGAGTTCGTTTCGGGCCATGGCTTTGCACAGAATCAGCTGGTTATATGGAAGTATCCATCCATGACCAAGGTTGCAGAGCTGCAAGGTAGGCTGTGCCCTTTGCCTGGGGAAGGGGGGCTGCTAGAGGCTGAAGGCAGATGGGTTCCTTGGTCTGAGCCTGCAGCAGGATGGTATGCAGGGGCACGCTGCTGGAGAGAGGGATGCCCACAGGCTGCTGAAGAAACACTATTTCTCCAAATGCATGCCTAGGGTCTGATTGGTGCTGCCACAGCTGTGGGGGGACAGCTATGCAAGCTGGGGGGACTCAGGGGGGCACACAAGAGTGAATAAATGCGCACAGGGTGACTGCACAACTCCTCCTCCTCAGGTCATACTGCCAGAATCTTGAACTTGACTATGAGCCCTGATGGTACTACAGTGGCCTCAGCAGCTGCTGATGAAACATTGAGGCTCTGGCGCTGTTTTGAGATGGACCCCATAAAGAAGAAGGAGAAAGAAAAGGCAAACAGTGCCA
Organism: Pyrocephalus nanus; assembly: GCA_038380795.1. NCBI lineage: Eukaryota > Metazoa > Chordata > Aves > Passeriformes > Tyrannidae > Pyrocephalus > Pyrocephalus nanus. The sequence continues at coordinate 2,907,303 of CM076269.1, forward strand.
AAACCAGCATTATTCACCAGAGCATCCGTTGAGAGCACAGGGTTGTTTTGGGGAGGGGGTTATTTTGGTTTACATGTTGTACAGTATTTTAAATGTTAATAAAGTGCTTTAACTTGACTCCTTCTTATGGAATCTGATGGAAGAAAAAGCCATGGCTCCCAGAACCCTCCTCCCTGTGGTTTGGGATCTGGGCAAAGGGTGGAGCCCTTGTTCTTTAGGGCCTGACTGATCACAGGCAGACCAAGCCTAGCACAGCCCTACAGTCCCAGGATAAGGATGCTGTGCCTCTCTCTCTGTCCCAGCTAAGGTATGTATGTCACCTGCCCCATCTTGATGCTGACCACAAGCACAGCAGGGCTGAAAGGAAAGAGCTCTAACCTGCCTCAGTGATCCACTGCTGAGCTGGACCATGCCTAAGGCAGGGCCCTCTGCCCAGCTGGAACCTGGTTTGGTGCCAGCTGGGGTGGGGAAGAGCAAGGCTCAGTGAAAGCACGGTATGGCTGTGGCCCCAGCTTCTGTTGTGTCCTGTCTCATGACTGGATCTGCAGTGCTCACCTGCTCCAGAGCTGGAATTGTGCACAATTTGTTTGTCTTGTTCTGCTACAGGCAGCCAACACTGCCTGCCCATGGTGCTGGAGTAGGTGGGTTAGTACTGAAGTTAAGAGCCAGTTGCTATTAGAAAGAAAAAAAGAAGAGGGGAGGAGGGGCTGGAAACATACAGTAACAGCTGTAATCTCCCCAAAGGCCAGAAAGGGGCTGGCAGTGGCGTAAAGCCTGATGCAAAACAAAGGGTTAGTTTACATTGCCACAGCCAGCCTGGATGTCATGCGAGAGACTCACAAAGGACCACCAACTCAGTGTACAGCCCCCAGTCACGTATTCTTCCAGCAGCCCTGATCTCTGTCCTCCTCTCTGGCTGAGGGGAAGCCCTGGTGCCAAGCTGGGGCTGGCATGCAGGGAAGCAGGCAGCAGGGCTCAGCTAACATTTGTTAGAGCTTGACTCCCCTGCACTTGGAAAAATGCATTTTTTTTTCCCAGGCTGGGTTATGCTGGTGCAAGCTGCAGGGAACATATTTGAGCCTTTACCCGAGCAGGAGCCAGCACAGCCACGCTGCTCTGCATGTAGGAGCCACAGTGTCTGAGGTTGTGGGGCGGCAGCAGACACATCAGTCCTGTCCTTCAGCTGCACCAGCACAGCCAGGGGCTGCTGGGGACACTGTGCAGCTGATTAGCACCTTGGCCTGTGCAAAGCAGCTCCACAAAGCCTGTGCCTCCCATCAGCCTGTGATTAGCTGAGGGTGGATTATTAACTGCTTTCACCTTCCCCTCAGCACAGTGCCATGCTGTACCTGGCACCAGCTCTGTCTCCAGAGCTTTAAGGCATCAGGAACCTTCAAAGGTGGGCATGGCAGCACCAACTTGTGCCAAAGACAGTGAAGGTGCACCCCACACCCACACTGATATGGGGAGGGGGCACAGGCTCAAAAAACAGCCTGCAGCAGCTGAGCCCAGCACCTTCCCAGCAGGACTGCTGGTGCATCCCTGCTTGGCCACCTGGGGAAGGTCACAGGAGGTCCAAGGAAGATGCTCTCCTTCGCCTTCACACACAGATCCCAGGGCAGCAGCTGTGTCTAATGGGGAAGCAGGGACCCAGAGGTTGGGTTCCTCCCCAGAGCTGTGCTGCTGTTGTGGAAGCCCCGTCCCCCATCCCTGCACTTTGGTGCTGGGAGTTAGCACAGACTTGCCCTGTAGCCCTACAGCTGATTAGGCCCTCCCACGGTTCCTGATTGGAAGGAAGGCTTTATATGCCTAAAAGCTGTTGTAATTTTTTCACTCGCTGTAAGAGCAGCTCAGCTTTCTCAGACATGCAACACAGGCTCTTTCTCCTTAGCACATACCCCACTCCCCCAAGCTGTGCATTGCACAGCCCTTGAGGGTCCTCTCAGCATTACTAGGGGATAATGGTATTGCAGTGTCTTTGGCCCCTACTGGTCCTACTGCCCCAGAGTGAGGAGGAGCAGAGGAAGGAGCTGGGCGCTGATCCAGCAGGCCCAGTAAACACAGCCCTATAAGGTGTGAATTCAGTTCACAGCATGACAGCATATTAATTACCAAAGTGCCATGGCCAGCCCATAGAAGAGCACAGCTAACAGGAACAATTGGAGGAAGGGAGAGCATAGCACATGGAGGGAACAGCCCATTCTAAAATACCAAGCATAAGTAGTTTAAAGTATTGTTACTATTTTGGGCAAAAGCAAAGACAGTCCTTGTCTTTGCCAAGAGCCAACTGGAGAATAGAAGGAGGCTTGACAGGAAAAGGTCCATCTCAGATGGGCCATCGACGACAGCTCCTGAAGTGGTGACCTCTGAGCACTGAACTAATGTTACACACCACTTCAACACGGACCAGAACAAGCTTTCATGCAAGTCCTTGCTCGCAGAGAAGCAGCAACACTGGGAGAACACCACACAGTGCAGCAGCCAAATCCCAGTTTATGGCTTCGTACACACAAGGGCACTGAGGCCTGTAAAATAGGGTGATGCCATGTGCAGTTCAGGCACATTAGTCACACCAGTTCAGGTCAGTTAAAGATGCTTTCCTATGTTTCAGAGCACAGACTTGAGGTGTACAGCAGCCTAGGAAAGATCAGCAGAGCTTCCTCTCACACCAAGCTTTGGCTGGACATCCACTAAAGCCCTCCTACCCCACAGCCAAGCCCACAGTGAAACTCAGAGTCTGGAGGCAGCTGCTCTAACACGTTCCACCCAGCCACAAGCTGCCCAGCCAGAACCCACTCCTCTTCCCAGGCCTGAGTCAGCACCCAGGCTGCCCTCTGTGCCTAGGAGGGCCCCACTCACAGGGTGATGGGAAGGCAGCCCAGCACCCCAACAGCACTGAAGGGACACCTGAATGAGACAACAGTGGAGAAAACAGAGCCCAGCCAGGCGGGATGCACTTCTGCAGCAAGAGCAAGGCAGCAACAACATAACCCTCCCTCTGACCACCCTGGGAAACACTCCACACAGATCTGTGCTGCAGAGGCATTCACAGATGGCAGCAGTTTTTGCTTCGGCAGAGGCAGAAAGCAACAAACTGCTGTTTCCCAATCGCTCAAGTTCCCAGAGTCTCTGTTCCCTGCTCTGCCATACCTCAGCTCCCCAGGATTTCTGAAAAGCAGCAGCTTCTCCTGGGCAGGTGGCCCAGTGCCCAGCCCTCACCCACACTCCACCCCAGCCATTCTTTGACAGGGTGGAGTCACTTTCACAACAGAAGCCTTGACACACTTCCTGCCCTGAGCGCTGCTCTACCAAAACACTTGGAAACAATCTGCCATCTGCTTCATCAGCACACAGCTATCACTCTCTCCCCCAACACACAAACCTGCTACACCAGCTGCTTCTCCCAGCCCTGCCTCCAACCACACTGGGCAGGACCAAGCACCTGGAACAGTGTACAGTGAGCCAAGAAAACAAGAGGACAGAGCCATTTCTCCTTCTGCCTGTTTATTTGTGATAGAAGAGCAGCCCAATCTGACAGGGCCTGGCTCCTTCACCTCATCCTCAAGGCCATCAGCATGTTTTGGTTACAGCCAGAGTAGGTGACAGGCACCAGGCCCAGGAGAGCTGCTGCACTGCCCTGCTATAGGGCAGAGTACACCTTCACCCAGGCCCACTCAGATCCAAAGAGGCAAGAGGTGCTCATTGTTACACCACAGCAGGGCATGCTACAACCACCCTCTGGTGTGCTCATGCTAGGCCAGAGCAGGGCTGGTCCCAAGCAGCAGAGCCCAGGAGCTGATTCTAAGGGGCACTTATTGCTCAAGTCTTGAATTTACAGGAATGGAAGTGGTCCAAGACCAGACTGAGCTTGGTCTCCCCCACTCTGGAGCAAGCTACCAGCTGCCATAGAGGATCAGGTTAAGTGTGGCCAAAGCACACACTGAGCACCCAGCCCAGGCACAGAAAGGCACAGCAGCCCGGGCTTATCATGTGGGGGAAGCCTTTTCAGGATGTCACAGCCCCTGCTATTGTACTAGGCACAGGGCATGTGTACTGTACTGGGCAGGTCTGGGCCCTCAAGTCCCATATGCACTGCCCCTACACTCTCCACAGCCACACCTGGGCACAGATGTGCCAGAGCAGGACCCCCCAGCTGGGCACACAGGGACATGCAGCACTGTGGCACGGCACAAAGTGGCACAAGGCATGGTAGAGCAGGAGCACTCACACTTGAGCTGGCAGTGGCAAGCAGCCAGGGACAAATCTGCTCATCCACACAGGCTCTTGTGAGGCAGGGAAGAGGAGAGGGCACCAGGACAGGAAGTGGTCTCTTCTTTTGGTCCTACTCAGAAGGAAACGGCCCCTAGGCAGAAGGGCCAGATGTAGGCACTTGGGGGAAGTTCCTTTGGAAACACTGGAATGGGACTGCAGCCCCACAGCTGTGATGCAGGCAGCTGCCTCTCTGCTCAGCAACACTGAGAAACAGCACAAGCCCTCCCAGGAGCAGGAGAAGTGGCCCGTGGCTGCTCAGAGCAGAGGGGCTGGGCATGCAGACAGAGGACAGCAGGGCTGGGCACAGGGGTACAACAGTCTGTAGGCACTTGACTTGGCTAGTGGCACCCAGGGACAGAGGGACAGGTCCCAGCTGCCTCTGCCCCGGGGCTCTCATTGGCTCTGGGAGCGCTTTGCCCTCTAGTTGGCTTTGACCTTGCCGTTGGTGACAGTGCCATTTTCATGGATGCTGCTGCCGTTGTGCTGGGCTGCTTGTTGGGCCACCCTGGGCAACCGTTTGCCCTTGGTGTAGGACTGGTACCAAAAGTTGGAGAAGAGGATGAAGAAGATGGTCCCATAAATCCAGATAAGGTGGATGAAGATGGGGAACTGGTACTGGCAGTTGGGCATGAAGTAATACTGGGAGATGTGGACGGAGACAATCACAAACTGTGCCTGGGAGCAAGGCAGAGCAAGAACAAGTTATCCATGGGAGCAGGGTCAGTGAACCCACTAGAGACCTTATTTCTACATGAAACCCACAGGCTCCTGTCCCACTCTGAAGCAGACATGGAGAGCTGCAGTCAGCAGCAGCTGGAAGAGGCAGGCAGAAGTCTCAGGGCCTCTCACCCTCCCAAAAAGGCTGCAGCCCAGGGGCAGCAGGCTGAGCAGCAACCACACACTAACCAGGCTGGCAGGGCTATCAGAGGCCCACACTGGGCCAGGGCTGCTAGAAGCTCAGAGTGAGATACTGCAGAGGAGACAACTACAGCTGCTGGCACTGCCTTTCAAATGAACAAGGGCTGGCCTGTCCCCCACAACAAAGACTGCAGCTCATGCCCTGCTCCACTGCACAGACTCACCAGCTGGATGGCTGTGATGTGTTTCTTCCACCACAGGTACTTCTGAAAGGCAGGTCCTGCTGCTGAGAGCCCGTAGTAGAAGTACATGACAACATGCACCATGGAATTGATCATGGCATGGAATGAGCCCATTCCCCCTGTTAAGACAGACTTCCATTAGGGCAAGTCAATACTCCACAGCAATCAGCACCACAGGGAGCTCTAAGAGCCCAGCAGGGCCAAAAACCCCTTCTCAGCATGCTGGGGTAACTCCACCCTTTCCCCCAAGCCACACACCCAGACAGTTTCCATCTTACCTGGACCAAACTTTGCTCCCCACCACCAGCTCCATGGCAGAACAGAGTGGTGGAAAAGGTGCAGGAATGTGACCTGTTCATTCTTCTTCCGCAGGACAAAGATCACCTGCAATGAAAGCCCAACAGCATCAAGGACCTGCAGTCCTGGGAGCAGCTAGAGCAGGCTGGGCCATTAATTCAGTGTCTGATCTCAGGGATGCTTCTCTCCCTCCACGCTCACTGCCATCACACACTAGGTCACCTCACAGCTTACAGAGCTGTAGTGTGCCAAGAGTGGCCTCAGCAATATCCCAGAGTGGCCTCTTTGGCAGTGATGCCAAACAGAAGCACTACCAGGTCACACTGGAAGGGCTGCAAAAGCATCTACCCCAAGTACACTGGGCCCCAACCCCCTGCCCAGCCAGTGATGACAAGGCCTTCTCAGTAACTCACTCACCGTGTCTGTCAGTTCGATGAACTTGGAGAAGACAAAGAGCCAAGCAACACTGACCATCTGTAACAGAACAGGTTAACATTACAGGCCCACCTCAGTCTGAACATGTCCAGTGACCAAAGGTCTTCACACAGTAACCCCAGGGTTACAGAAACCAAGAGCCAGAGCCTGTAAATCCCCTGCCTCGGGAGACACAGGTGGCTGTGACCCTGCTTTCCAAACAGAAGCACTAAAGGCCATCCCCACTTACCAGGAGAGGGATGAGAACTCACCCTGAGGGCCTTGGGGTCCTGCGAGAAGTCCACAGGGTCACATCGCCAGGTGTACCCTGTAAGCCACCCTGCCATCAGGAACTGCAACAAGAGTATCATTGGGGTGAGGCCCAACACATCACCCACTGCATGTCAAGCTCTGCACAGAAGGGCAGGGAACAGCCTGGAAAAGGGCTCCCCATCACCCATGCAGCCTGCACACACTGCTTTATCCGTGCTAGACCAAGCTGCCGACAACTCACCTCATAGACTATGTAAAGTGAGAGTCCCACCAGAAAGAAGTTGTATAGCACCATGAACTTCTTCAGGTTTAAAGGCTTCCTGTTGGCCATTAGCCGGGGACCCAAGGATAGGACAAAGTAGACATATCCCAGAAGGATGCCCATCACAAGGAACGGGGACTGCATCAGTGGATAATCAGCGATGCGGGGGTCTGCGGAAAGAGCCGGGGTGCAGAGCAGTTAGTCCTCACCCCAACCTGCTGCCAGCAATGCCACTGCCAGAGGGGAGGCAAGGACATGGCAATCCTGCTCTCCTAGGACAGGACTGCAGGTAGGGAAGCAGTCTGGGAGCAGAGGCTGGTGAAGACAGCCAGACTCAGCAGGGTATAGCCTGAAGCCACACTGCAGGGCAGCCTGGAGATCCGTGAGTGCCCCAGAACAACTTGCACACAGGCCCTGAGGCAAGACAGCCTCACAACAGGCAGCACAAAAACCCCAGAGATGCATCTGTGTAAGGGTGGAGGCAGGATGCAGCCAGACCAGGACTGCTTCAGGGATGACAGACCATCCCTACAGTGCTCATGGCAGTGAGGCACTACCTGACTGTGGGCAGAGCCAAACACTCACCTGCTTTCTTCATGAAGTCCTGATACATGGTCACAATCCCCTCCATGGTGGTGGCAGTATCTCTGTGGAGAGAGGCACAGCAGATCAGGCAGCTGTTTTCCCAGGAGGGCAGCCTGCAGAGCACAGCCCTGCAGATCAGCAAATTTCAAGCACAGCTTCAGAGAAACAATCATGTGTATCTGGCCAGCACCGCTCTCAGCTGATCACACACCAGCATCCCCTTTCCAGCTGAGCCTGGTCCTGTTTCCTCAGCTCTGCTGGGCACCCCATCATCCACCACCAGCAGGATCCCAACATTACAAGCCAGCTAGCAAAGCTTCCAACCTCAGCACTGTATCTCCAGCTCCTTAATCTTGCTCCTGCTCAAGCAGGGGGCTTGAGCATCATCACCCACAGCCACCATGACATTGCCACCAGCCCTGGCACCCATACCCACTCAGCACACTGCTCTGCCTGACCCTGGTGCAAGGCCTCCAAGGGAGATGTGGAGCTGACCCACACCCTCCAAAGAGCAGTGCCTTTATAACCAACTCTGGGCTCCTGCTCCTTGATCCCCACCACAGAAGCAGCATGCCATCACAGGCAGACCCACTGCATGAGGAAGGAAAGCCATGGGTTCAGAAACAAACATCACTTTCTGGTGTCAAAGTTCCTGGTTTCACATCCTTGCAAAAAAAAAAAAAAAACCCTCCTGACAAGAAACTACTACCACATAACCCAGTACCTCAGAGGGTGCATCCTGCTTGGCAATGGCTTTTCTATTCCCCTTCCAGACAGCAGAAAGCCACCAGAGAAGGACAGGCTGCAGGGAGAAGAACCAGCACTGCCCACACTTGCTGAGCCTCACTATGAGCACGCACCAGTGATCCAGGCAGACGCTCTCCAGAAAGGCAGGAAGGGCCCAGGCTCTTACTGCTGCAGGCAAGACTGAAACACCTTCACCCATTTCCCTGTACTCCCCAACCTCTCCCCAGTCCACAGGACACCAGAGCAGCAGGAAGAGAGGCAGAGCACAGGCACAGCCTCACCTGACTCACCCACCTGAGAGGGAGGCATTCTCCAGAGCTTCTACCAGACACTCCACCTACCCCTTCCACCAGAAGGCACACAGGAATCACTGCCCACACACAGGCCTGGGGAAATGGGTGCCCAGTCTCCCCAGGAGGTATATTGCTGCCTCCACCAGGAATCACACAGCCTCTTCCCAACCAGCAGGCTGAAGCCAGAATAGCCTTTTTCCCAGTTAGGTCTCAGCTGGGAGTATTCAGCAGCCACTGCCACCTCGAGCCCTCACCAGCCAGCACCAGCACCGCTCCTTCAGCTTCACAGCAAGAGTTAGAGCTCAAAGTCCTCTTGGCTCCATGTAGGACGGCAGCAGACAACCTGTGCAGTCCTGCCGAGCACCTACATGACAGGCACTGCTGGCAGTGATCTTCACAGGTGCCTGGCACACACTGTTCTGGCTCATTGGAGTATTCCCTGCAAATCAGTTTGGTGCAGCAACAGTGCTGGCTTTGTGCCTGCCCAGTCATAGCGCCTCATGTCCCTCCGAAATGGGGAGTGCCACCCAACCTCCTTGCAAGAGCAGTGGGGAGGTCTCTTCCTTCACCCCCACCCCCCAAAATATCCTTTCCTCCAAGTAAGGCTCCAGAGCAGCCTGTACAGCCGTGCACCCCAAGGATAGAGCCCAAGAAGTTTTGCTGGGCTTCACATAGGTTCCTTGTGCCATCCTGGAGGCATCTGCAGCAACAGGACAAAGCCTTCCCAACCCAAGGTTTCCAGGGGTTTAATACCAAGCAATACTCACTGGTAGTATCACTGTGATACCAGGAATATTTAAGGTCCTGGGTACTGCCAAGGTAATCCACTGTCCACATGCAGCAAAGGCCAGCAAAAAGTGCAGCAGGAGCTATGGCATCCCTGAGAGCCACTCACAGCTGCAGCAGTAGGAAATGCAGTAAGTCCAAGTCCTGAAAGCTGCTGAGCTTTATGTTGCTTTAATGGCTAAAAGCAAGCTCCAAACTTGTCTGTCTAGTTTCGGCTCTCAACCACTACACACAGCTACACCTTTATTTGCTAGATTGAGGAGCCCTCAAGAGTCAGCTCCCAGCAGAGGTACCTGACTATTCAGGCTCTGTGTTTATCTTATCAAGGTGAATGAGTCAGCCTTACTACAGGTCCAGGGCAGAGACAAAAATCCTGCAGGGTACTCTCCTGTTTTGGGCAGGCTAGGATGAGGAGATAGTATCAGCCACCTCTGAGCTCAGAGCTGCATCTCACACTGCAGGGAAACACTCCGGCTCAGGCACTACAGATCACTTTGCTGACTTTGATGCCACCAAGGCTCCAGTACCACTGGCTAACTAGGACCCCAGCTTAAAAAAATTTGGGGCCCATGACAGCTATCCACCCAAGCAGTGGGAGAAGCCCATTTCAATCCAGCATGAGCACAGAAGTCCCCACCAGTGCAAACAGCAACAAGCCCCTCTTACTGCTGTGTCTTGTGAAGCACCTCCATCATTCCTACAGCCATATGTGCCCCAGGAAGATGGGAGGCATTGGACTTGTCCTGAACACAAGAACCAAGACTTCTAACAGGGCAGAATTATGCTACAGGCCCCTTATGAAAGGACCTATGCATTTTCCACCGCTTCTCTAGGCAGAACAGCATCCTGCTAAATTCAGCTAACAGAGCAACCACGTCTCCAGGGAAACCCCAGGTCTTCAGGTCTTTGCAAGAGCTGGCATCCATCCACACTGCCATGCTACATGGTCCTGCACCAGAGAGCAGCCCCCGAGTGCCCTGCTCAGTGAGCAGATGCAGGTATGTCTCACCCTCCTCTGTCCCTCCAGGGGCAGCCACTGGCCTTGGGGTGTTGCCAGCTGAGCTGCCAAGTTGTAGGGCAGGCTCAAGGGTTACCTTCACTGAGCAGGGGGATGTGAAGTGCACTGGCCTGCCTGAGCCATGACTGCTCCACGCCAGCCTTTCTGCTGCAGGCACAGAGCACCAAGTGGCCAGGAACCCAAACTCCTCTCTCACATCCCCTGAGCACAACACCAGGACTTGATGTGCCTCTGCACTTTGAGAGGGGGTTACAATCCAGACAGGCATCTGCTCTTACTGCACTCTGGGCTAAGCCACACTTCACACACTGCAGGTGTTCACAGTTCACTGGTTTGATCTGTCCTCTCTGCACATGGGAGACTCTTGCTTTCCTCTGACTCCTCACAAATCCTTATCCTCTTAGGCAAGGAGCTGGGAGGAGATGGAGGAACCCAAAACTGAGCCTTGAAGAGCTGAAGAGAAGTCAAGCAAACAGGTCTAAGCATCCCAAATCATTGGGAACCCTACGGGCCCAAACACACCCTGCTCAATATACAGAGACCTTGCAACACATCTTCCACCTCTCAGCAACAGGGAGTCACTTCCCCATCTGAAAAGTTCCCACTATTTGCAAACTAGAGTATCAGGCCACAATCTGTCCAGTAACCAACATCAAGGATTAGGTACTTGCTTACACCAAGCAATGTGTACACTGCATATTTCCAACAAGCTATACAGCTAATTAGTGCAACTTCAGCAACAACAGCAAGGCCCTTTATGACCAGCCCCAGTCAGACAACAGCACTGTCAGAACTGTGACACTAACAGAGCCCAGAGCTCAATGCAGTTAGTTTTGTTAACAGCCTTGCAGGGCACATATCTCCCCACGCAGCAACCATCTGCAAGCAACAGACTCTGCCACAGACATCCAACATTCCTACTCCTCAGCACTCGGGTCAGAAATCAGCCCTGTAATAAGCGTGAAAGCAAGCACCCTTATCTCCCCACTAGTTTAATTAAAGGCAGCACCAAAACAGTCTGGTAGGTGGCCACAGAGCTGCCACCCCAGGGAGAGCTGGCACAGAGCCCTTGCTGAACTGGCTAAAGCAGGCCTGGCCCCTCTGGGGCTCCCAGCCCTCAAAGGTCAGGAGATAATCAGTTGGCCAGATGTGAAACCAACTCACATCCCTGACCTACAAGATGGCATCGAGGCTTGCTGCCTGATGCAGCTCTGAGCTCCACAACCTCTTAGGAAAAGGGGTCTTTCTCTCCCAGCTCCCCATCATAAGCACCAGGGACTTGTGGTTCAGAAGCACCTGCCAGCAGCTGCTGCTGCTGAAGAATGGGACTGACCAAGCCAGGCTCAGATAGCAGCAGAGTGGGCCCAGACAGGGCTGTGTACTGCAGACACAAGGCTGGCACCTCAAGCCATCACCAAGAGCTGACAGTCACAGCTCCACAAGCTTTCCTAACTTTGTGCACAAGAGAATCCTGCAAGATTGGGAACACAAAACCGTATCTGCCCTGAACAACACATGAGCAGCAAGGCAGTTGGAGCAAGACAAGAGAGAAAAGTAGCCCAGACAGCCATAACCTGCCAACCCCTGTTTTTTATCAACCCTGCAGTGGGATCATTCTAAGACTGAAGTGTACAGGGAAGCACAGAAAACTGAATTTGGATCTCCTCTGTCCACCACTCTGTGCCCAGGTAAAAGGCAGGGGGCCTGTAACCAGGCAGTGCACATTTGCTTCACACACAGCATCTCAGGATAGCAGCACAAGCACGAGCAGCAGAGAGCACTCAACAGGAGAGCTGCATTCAAGTACACCTGCATTACTGCTAATGATTTCAGCCATTCCCTGAAGACTCAGTTAAGGCAGTGTTGTCCAATACTCCTATGACTCTCAAAAGAAGTCACAGCCTGAAGAGATGCCTGGCACCAACTCACAGGGCATAGAGGGCAAGTCCAGCAGGAGAGAAGGAGCTTCTATGTTTCGAGCATGGAAAGCCATACCAACCAATTAGGCCAAAGCAGGAAAGCAGCTCTCCTCAGCCCTGAGGGCTTGGGACAGACTCGATCAGAGTTTGAGAACAACCAGTCCCAGAACTCAGTCTACAACATAACTAGAACGTCTGCACAGAAACTTCATGCTAACACCACCAGATAGGTTTTCCTACTTGAATCACATCCATTTGTCACTTCCTCTGGCCCACCTAACTTCACGCTGAGTGTCAAAGGACATGGCTAACAGCCCAGTACCGTGTGCTCTGAAGTCCACAGAGGAGGTCTGTGGGGATAAGGGATGAAAACTCTCAAACCCATGACACGTAACAGCTCTTGCAAGAGCTGCCTTTGCAACTGCTGCAGGAGTCACGCTGGCTGGGTGCTGCTCCTGGCACGCTGGATCCAAGTGGCAGAAAGTGGCCTGCCTGAAGTGGAGCAGTTTCCCCATCTTCACCCAGTGTGTGTTAATACCCTATCACTATCTCACACAGCAGCTGTAAACCCTGAGGCCTTTGGACAGCATCCTACAAACAGATTAAGCTCTCCCCTTCCCATGCTCACTCAAAGCAGGGAAAGCAAGAGGAGACTCCCAGGTTAACAGGCAAGCTCTGCAGAGCCTGGGCAGTCAGTGGGGCACCTCACAAGCTTTTAGGGAAAGGAAGACACCCATTGCATCAGGTACTGGTGATCTTGTACAAAAACCACGGCAGGTAATCAGACTTCAAGGTCCCACAAGACCATACGTTACAGTAAAAGGTCTGTATGCCCAGCACAGTTTTTTCAGGGACAGCACCTCCTCAAGCTGTTAAGAATAGGCTTACTACTTATCACATTCAAAGCTGGTGGCTGCATATTCAGGGAGCTGATATCAGTAGAGATGACAGCAGGCAGAAAAAAAAGCAGAGAAAAAGCAACATTAAGCAGAAAGTGTGACACTGCAAGTAGCATAGGAGTAAAGTAGTAAAGGAACAAAAACAGAGTGAGATACCTACACAAGAGGAAAATAAGGTACTTCCTTTCTGAGCTAACCATACTCATCTGTGTCCACTCCCTCATGCAGCACCAGCTGAAGGGGGAAGAAGGTAGAGATTCCCTCTCTGAAGTGGTGGCATCCAGCAGTCCCTCAGGGTGCACAGAGAGCACACTCAGGAAGGACAGAACTAGGCAGGTGACAGAGCAGGGCAGGCAGGACTAGACCGAGCAAGGCCAACTTCTCACATCTGCATCTAAAAACAGGTCAAGCCTTCTAAATCCCTCCAGCATAGGAACAGAGTACCCCGATACAGAGATGGGACAGGCTGTAACCACAGCAGTCATCACTGGGTTTCATCATCATGCAAATGCCTCAATAAAAGGCTTCACCTCCGTTCTCACAACAGTGGCTGTAATCATGACACAGAAATGATTACTGTGCTCTGCCCCATTCAGGCCTGTGCCTTAATTAGACAGCCCCACCAAGACGAGATAGACATTAAAAGTCTACAAAGCAAGATGCAGAAAGGAAGGACTCATAAAGCTTTATCTGGACTATTCAAGAAGCCAAAGTGTGAACTCAGAGACACTTTTCAAATGAATCAAGGGGTCACTGCCTGGAACTCACCATGACATCAGCTTTAGGCCCCTGTACCCTCCACACCAAGAAGACAGGTCAGCCACACAATCACCTTCTAACAAGAGAAAGGGATGTTTTCTGGCACTATGACAGATGTTGGACTCCAGCAGCACAGTATATGCACCTAGAGCCCAACAAGCATAAGGCTTACTAGAGACCACCTTTAAGAAGATTCACAGCCATTTAAGCACAAAAAAAAAAAAAAAGAAACATGAGGCATGATGATCTCAATACAGGCATAGATGGACCACTCAAAGTCAAGGTTGTTGCTTCTACTGCTGGTCCTGTACAGACAGGGAAAGCCTCTTAGGGTTAAGTAGAAACAGCATGAGTTACAAATCTGTGTGTGTACACAGCAAATCTATTAACAAACTATGAGTGCAAAGCTAGCTGGTCTGAGCCACAGTGTAAGAGCACTCCTTGTGCAGCTGGAGAACTTGCTGCCAGTGACAGCTTGCCACCCTGATCCATCCCACAGGGAAGAATCAACCAGAAATTAAAAACCCCGGGAGACACTAAGGGAAATCAAGAACCATCAGACCCAGTTACCACCTCCACCATCCTCAAGCCACTGAAGGCTCAGATAGCACGCAGACACAGGTCTGATGGTGGGGAGCGGGCTGTGGCACCTGCAACTTGTCATCTCCAAGCAACAGCAGCCCCACAACTCCTGCAGGGAAGAGTCCTGGCTCCTGGGGACCGTCTCCTCCCTGTAGGAGCCCAAGCTGCCTCACCTGTTTGACTGGCAAGAACCAGACTTTCCAGCCCAAGTACTCCCACCATCTGTCCAACATAGAAGCACAGAAACACAGAGCATCTCTTGGGCCATCACAGGCACCACTCCCAGCGTGTCTCTCCTGTGAGCTCCCCAGGGGAAGGATCTCAGGCTGAGTGTTGACAGTGCTGTAACCTCAGCAGAGAAGAAGAAAGCATTCACTTGTAAGCTTCAAGGACAGTGCCAAGCCAAGTATACAGCAACGTACCTGCTTCTGACACCAGCTTTGGAGGTTCCTCAGGAACCTCTCTTTCTCCACCAGGAGAGAAAGGAGACACTATGCACCTTCAACAAGCTCACTTATTTTCACCTCTAACATGTGGCAAGAGACAGCTCTAGGTCAGAATGAGCTTTTACTCCCTTAGTTTTAACAGCACTTTCATTTTACATTTCTGCCCTGAGGGGCCACAGAATCCCCCCAATCCAACAGACTTTCAGGAAACAGAAGTGAGAATTAAACACAGGACAGGACTGCAGAGGCCCAGGCTGTGTGGGTGGCATGGCTTAATCCCCACAGCGAGATGCAGCAAGTAGATGCTGCAACAGCTGTCATCACTGCTGTTGCTCACAGGAACAGGCTGTTAGCAGCAGCTCACACCCATGAGCTAGAGGGGCTTCCTAGGAAAGAGATAAGACACAGCAGTGTCAGTCAAGCCTTAAGGGCTCAGCCAGCTGTTTGACTCCTTAAACTATCCTCAAGAAGCTGC
The DNA here is from genome assembly GCA_038380795.1 of Pyrocephalus nanus. Lineage (NCBI taxonomy): Eukaryota > Metazoa > Chordata > Aves > Passeriformes > Tyrannidae > Pyrocephalus > Pyrocephalus nanus. The sequence continues at coordinate 2,922,430 of CM076269.1, forward strand.
CTGGCAGGTCTGGTGGGAAGGTCAGCTCCATCCAGCCAGGAATCTGCCCTGGCTGCATTCTGGCAGAAGAGAAGGTGGTCAGTTTGGGACAGCCCGGCAGGAGAGATGCACTGCTGCACAGGCAATCCTGGCCTCTAAGAGGGGAATAGATGCTCTTAAGATGAACTAGCAGGTAAAGCATCCTGTGTTATTTCATGCTGCCCACTGAGCACAGGAAGGGGTGTTCACCCCACTTCTTCCTGCCTTTAGGACTCCAGGACCGAGGTGGTCAGTCACAGGGAAAGCATCTGACAGCCCCTCTGCAGGAAGCCCCAGGCACTGAGGCACAGACTGTAACCCCCAAAGCTTCCCCGCATGTTGCAATGCCTATTCATACTGCCTCATTAGTCTGTTGTAAGACCAAAAAGAAGCAGCTTTCCCAACTGCCCCCTCGTTACAACAGAGGAACGAGCCCATGTAAAAGACCTATAGACTGTACTGCCAGCGGTTATTAAGCCTGAGGTTATCCAGCAAGTGCAGACCCCTGTGCATGGCCCTGCCAGTGCGAGGTGAGCCCGCGGGCCAGGGGACTGCTGCCACCAGGAGGGTGACAGTGACCTCCTCCTCCTCCTCTTGCCGCCGCGTTCCAGAGTGAGAGCCAGCGGGAGGCCAAGCACCTACACGAGCCGGCACTCAAAGCTGACATTGTGTCGCAGCGGCGGGGGAGGCCTGGTACTGCCACCCTGCCCGGAGGAGGAGGGAAGAGCCATCTCAATGGTTACATTGATGCCGAGGGCTGGGCACAAGAAAGCTCCCCGGCCGCCGGGGGCTGCTCTCGTCCCGCTGCAGCGAAGCCCCAGCAGAGCAGAGCCCTCCTGGGGCCGCCCGGCGTACCCGCAGCTCCCGGCCGGGAGCGCCCCGCTCGGCCCCGGCACAGGCCCCGCCGGCCCCCCCGCCCGGGCGGCTCCCGGCCCGGCTCGGGTGTGGCGCGGCCGGGCCCGGAAGCGAAGCCGCGGCCCAGCGGGGCCTGCGCGGCCGGCAAGGGCCGCTGCGGGCCCGGGGAGGCCCCGCGTGTGGGGAGGGGGCTCGGCCACCTTCCAGCGAGCCCCGCGGGCCGCTCCGCCGCCTGTGGGGTCGCGGTACAGCCCCCGCCGAAGCGCCAACGCGGCGGTGCCGATCCCGGCCCCGAGAGGCCGCGCAGCCGCCGGTCCCTGAGGCGGGGAGAGGGAGAACCCCCGGGCTCGGGCAACCGGCAGGACCCGGCACGGCCGCCGGGCACAGCCCTGCCGGGACGGGGGCCGCTGTTTGTGCCCCGGCACAGAACAGCGCCGAGGGACCGTCCTTCCTGCCGGCCGGCCGGGAAAGCATCCCAACCCCGCACAGAGCAGGCGGCCCTGCCCCAGGGAGGGAATTAACTGCGCCCTTCCCTGGCACCATGGAGGGAGCGCTGGGGCAGTGGCACCAGGCTGTGAGCCAGGGAGCACTGCAGCTCCTCACAGCGTCAGGACCCAGCTGCTTAAAAAAAAAAAAAACAACAACAACTAAAAACCCACTTCAGCAACTCAGCTTGAACTCCACTTTTCTCCCTGCTTCTGGCACGGCCAGGTTCGCACACCTCTGCGCTGCCACGAGGACTCACATCGCCAATACGGGCACCCCTCTCGCCAGGAGGGTGACAGCCTCCGCTGGTGACAGCCGCACCCAGCGTGGTCACCCCATGTCACAACACCCACCCCACCCATCAGGCCATGGCCTCCCCCGCCGCACTCCCCCCACGCCTGTGGTGAGGGGACACCACCCACCTCCTCCCGGCACACAGAGCATCCCAGCTGACGGGCACACGGGCGCACACGCAGCCTCCTCCAACAGCCTGGTCAGCAGGTGCCAAGCCAGCGCATGACCTCCCCGCGGCAGGGCCCACCTACCCTGGCAGCAAAGCTTCATCCCCGAAGCAGCTGAACCCAGCTAAGGCCTTCCCAGCACCCTTTCGCAAACAGCCCCTAAGTGCCCCCCCCGGCACAGCCCAACAGTCCGCTAACCTCGGACACCTTCACCCAAACTGCCCCCTCCCAAACATCCCAAGGGACTGCTGGGACAGCCCGGGCACCCCTGGCCCACCGCCACCGGACAGCGCTGGGCCCCGCGCCCTCCGCCCCACGTGCCCGCGGCCCAATGCCCGCCCGCACTCACCGCCGGCCGCACCCCACTCTGCTGCCGCCACGGCCGCCCCCACCATTAAACCGAGGGGCCACGCCCCCCTCGCCGCTGCCCATTGGTCGAGGAGGGCAGAGCTCCGCCCCCCTGGACAGCCGCGTCCAATCGGCGCGGCCGCCGCGTCCCGCCCGGCCCGTGGCCACGCCCAGGCAGGCGGGGCTGGGGCCGCGCGGGCGCCGCCTGAGGGAGAGCGGGGGGAGAGGGAAGGGGACAGGGATGGGGACAGGGAAAGGGATGGGGAAAGGACCCGGTGTGGGCACGGACAGGGCGGGGTGCGCGCAGGGCCGGCTCGAGGGTGGTGGTGAAGGCGTGAGGGAGGCCAATACGGGTCCATCAACAGGTGTCTCGTTTTCTCCCCCAGAGACGCCTCAGCAGCCACCGCGAGCGTTTGGGAACGCAGGACAGGAGGACACCCCGGAGAGCTCGGCTCCGTTTCCAGCACCACTTCATCCTGTGGTGTCCTCACAGCTACGCCGAGCCGCATCCTAAAAAGTGGCCGGGCCTCGGCTCGTGCTCGTCTGGTCTGAAGGCGTTTTCGGAACTCACTGCTCTAATTGTTGGGAATCATCTTCTCATTTCCAGCTTAATTGGATGCACGGCTGGTTAATATCCATTTTGCTCCTGTGCCAACGCTGTAATTTATCTCTCAGAGCTCCTGCCGTGGTGTTTACGCTGCAGTGTATTTGGAGACGGCAATCATCTCCCTCTCAGCCATTACATGGAAGACTAAACAAGTTTTTCCAGCATTTTCCTGCTAGCCTGCCTGTCCCTGCACCTAATGCCATGGTAGCTCTTCTGACTGGGCTGCTGCTAAAGGTTCCTCTCCTGAAAACGGGGGGCCAGGAGCAGTTGCAGACTTTGTGCTCATCTAGTTAAGATTTTCCCAGCTGGATACAGCCAGGGTTGCATTTGCCCTTCTCAGTCCCATTTTGCAGCGGCAGCTCAGTGGCACTCTGTGGCTGGTTACTCCTGTGATTTCCCATCTTCAGATGCTTGCAGCTCACAAAGTCCCCAAAATGCAGTAAAGAACTTCACTTCTGGTGACTTTTATGCTTTTTTTTTTTTTTTTTTTTTTTTTTTTTTGCTCTACGGCATTCCTTTACATTCCCCTACGCTGCTAACGCCCCACAACATTCTGACTTCATCAATGCACCTAATATTTGTGCCAGTCAGTCCTTAAGGAAATCAATTTATAAAAACATCCACAAGTACCTCAGTAGTAATCTTCTGTGTGTCCTGATTTGCTCCCTTCCCTAGGCTCTGCTTTTATCTTGACCTTAACCACTCCTTCCTACATGACATTCCTGTGCTTATTTCTGCCTCAACATCTACCAAGGTTCCCAATTGGTCCCAAGGTTCACAGCTGTTTCACTGCAGTCCCTGCAGGAACTATAGCTTTATAGAAAGGTTGGGGGGTTGTGGGTTTTTTTAACTGTTAGGTTAGTCAGACATAATAAACTTTATTTTATCCCCCATTTCCTGTCCGTGTGCTATGTTACTCTTTAACTGGATACTGTTAACATCAGACTGGCAGGGCTTCAGCTTTCTGGATCACTTTTTCTCCCTTGTTAAGTACAGGCATCGATCTTGTTTGCTATTCTTCACTTCTTTTTTGCCCTCCTTTTATTTTGCACCATTTCTCTATTTTTAGTTGACCTGTGGTCCAATTCAGTGGAAATCTTGCTATGTAGTTTGTCACGAAATTAGAGATCACCAGTGGATTCCTTCACACTCCCTAGGACTAGATTCTTTTCCACCTTGTATCCCAGATCTCATAGCTTTCTCCAAGCATTCCTTCGTCTCCTCTGGATCCACCCTTGCTGGCAGGCTTGTCAGGCTGTAACACTGAGCCCCAAATTGCACAGCCCAGCCTCTTCCTGCTATTGGAATAAATTTCCAGGTCACTCTCTTTCTTCTGCTCTGAATGCAATTTCTTTCTCCTCTCTTGGTCCTGAGCTCTACTTCCCTGTTATGTCTGCCATCTCCTCCATTATTCCTGTGTGGTATTTGCTCATTAGTTTTCCCTTGCTACTGCATCTTCTGTTTCTCTCCTCGGTTCTCCAACACATCAAATAGATTTTACCATTTTATTTCTCTTCCATCGGTCATTTCTACTTTTCACACTCGCTGGCTTTGATGGGTTACCTTTGTCTGCGTGTTGGCCTTTCTTTACTTCTCATGCTCAGCAGGTGCCTGCAGTTTCTCAGTTCCTCCCCTTCCCACCATATCCCTGGAGCTGCAGCAGCCTGGGCAGGAGTTTCAGCTGGAGCCAGGACCCTGCTCTGCCAGAGCACCCTGGCTGCAGGCAAGTGGATCCGGCAGCTCCTGTTTGAGGGAGTGATGCAGGGTCCCCTCCTAACCCCTGGGGACAGGCCTCCAGCAAGGACCTGACTAATCTGCTGCGTGTTGTGCATCCAGGTTTCTGCCTTCCAGTCTCTTTGGAAGCAGGGTAGCACAAGCTACCTGGAAAAACCCTCAAAAGTAAGGGAGGTGAGGGAGACAAGGCCAGAGTGGCATGACCTGTTGCCCACAGCCAGATGTTCACAAAGTGTCTTCAAAAGAGACTTTTATAAATGGATAATTTCCTGCTTCCATCTTGAATCCTGCCTGTGTGACCTGAAATCTGGGAGAGAAGCTGTTTGCAGCCTGCCAGGCGTGTCACCCTGACTGGTGATTATCTCTGGACTGCCAGAGCAGAGATGATCCTGTCACATGCCTGCACAAGGGTGTCCTGCCTGCACCAGCCACTCCTCCAGCAGACAAAGCCCTACAGGTCATTAACTCTTCACCTGCAGCACAGGAGACAACCTGGCTGCTGTGCTCCTGGTCCCAGCAGCCTGGGCTGCACTAGGCTTGAGTTTGGGAGAGCTTAAGCTCCTTCCTCCACTTCTTATACTGGAGAACAACACACCATTTCCACTGTAGCTCTAGTGAGGGTCTTGCTGATCCTTCTTGACGTGGAGATCTGATCAGGTGGAGCTGTTTCTGAGTCTCTGTGCTCCTTTCCATTGTTCCCTCCACCAGTCCTTGTCTTCTCCTTCCTTCTTGCTCCTTGCAGAGCCAGGTGCACCTCTCTTTCCCTTGCCACTCTGCCTTGGTGCAAAAAGCAGGCGTGTGTTAATGTGACTTGCTGAAGGCACAAAGACTGAAGCCATCATCAGTGCAGAGGATTATCAGACTATCAGATGGGAAGGGAAGGTCTATAGGAACTGAGCAATGGAAAAGGGGTGAAGTTCAATGAGAGGTTATGACCTTAGAGATTAGTAATGATGATTTCTTCTGCGTGTAATGAGAGATGTAATGAGTTTCTCGGTATTGCAGCTTTTCTGGTGCCAGTCTTGAGGACTGGCTTAGACTCACCATGCAGCTGGATAGGGAAAATAGGGAGTTTCAGCCCCCTCAGGGGTTTAAGTTCCTCAGTTTTTTTGCAGATTTAAAAATTCTTAAAATCCTGGCTTGCTGGGGTACTAAAATATCTTTTTGATCGTGTCTGGCTTATATAGTAAGTTTATATTCTCTTATTCACTGAATTTATAACTATGAATTTATTTCTTTTTAATACTGATAAATTGAATGGTGAGAGTTTCATTTGGCAATGCATTGACCTTATGCAACTTGAAAAATCTAAAATATAATGAAAGGACAAAATGGATTCAGTGAAATTAAAAACATGTCCACTTGGCTCTGTAATTTTTCAGTGATGTATTTGAAATACATAGTTAGTAAATTTACCTAGCTTATTACACTTGGGGAGTGAAAAGATGATTCCCAAATCCTCCCATCCTTTTCTTTTTAATAATGAAAACCCAATGATTTTGCATGTGATCAGATAAAACCACTGAATGGAAATTGGCTCTCTAATGTTGTTTAACTCTTCTTCCCTTTCCCTGAGATTGGACCCTAAAGCACTATCAACCACACCTCATTGCTGCAACACCTTTCTCTGTGACTCCATGACAAAAAATTACAGGCTGATTACCCTGGGAATCTCAAATCATCCAAGAAATGCTCCTGCACCACCTCTGTCTATACTGAGAGAATCAAACAAGGCTTTCATGACCACTAAAAGTAGAGACAGATTGCACCCCTGTGAACCTGAAGGACCATTAAATGCCAAAGTGTTACTTTGTGATTTCAATAAATGGAGGTGGGCAGGTAGGCCATGCCCAAGCATGCATTGCTCAGGCTGATGTGCTGCCTCCTTCCGTGGTTGATACCAAGTTTAAGTGACTCATCTTGGGCAAAATTTTACGTGTTATATACGCTGATTACATCACACTGGCAGCAAAGGCCGTTTACCCCATCACTGTCGCCCTCTCCCCCTTAAAGCCAAAAAGAAATACCTTCATTCCTGGGATTCAAGGTTCCTACAAGCCCCTCAAGCTACCAGCAAACAACTCACAACATTTCTGTAGCCAGCAGGCATGAACATGACCCCGCCAAAACCCCTGCTGTAACCCGACGCTTGCAGTTTCACACTAAAACATCCCCTGGAAAAAGGCGTCCCGGGAGATGAAAGGGGAGGTTGGAAGCATCACCCGGAAGCTTGCAAGGCACCGTGTTGCTGCCCTGGGAGCTTTGATGGCAGACTTTCACCCCGGCGTGTTTAATTGCCGGACTTTGCCTGCCAGCTGGGGTGGGCAGCGCACATGACTGCGGTTTCCTGTCGGGACCTTTGTCAGCTGCAGGAGCAGCCTCTCCAGCGTGAGCCCTGGCACCCACCTCTGCAGGCTGGCAGCATCACCTTGGCAATACAGGACCCCCTGGCACCTCCACAGACACGCCAGGAGTCTTGGCCCACTCTGGATCTCTTAAAGCATCCTTATTTGTTCCTGTGGCCTACAGGATAACCTTATGGAATAACGGTGCTTGTTTCAAATCCACCAAATCACGGGGGGGGTAGGGGGTGAAGAAGCAGAGCCATGGCCAAAGCAAGGCACGCAAGGATACCAAAAGCCTGGAGAAGCCCATTTTTCAGTGTCACTGCATGGCAGCAAGGCTAGCTCAAGGCCCAGAGTGGACTGGTAGGAGGCTGGAAAGGGTCAGGAGGTCTGGGGGCTTCAGCACATGCAGCACAACAGCAGTCCTTGTTACTTGTGCAAGCATTAGTGACAGTCCACAGGCAGTGTGTCATGGCAGAAGACCATGGGAGTTCTGGGAGCTCTGTCTCTGGCAGGGACCTGAAAACTGCCCCTGCTCAGGGAGCCTTTAAGGCTGTCTCATGGGCACGTGCTCCTGAAGAGAGAAAATGCGGGTGAGGAAAAGGGCCCTGGTCTTGCTCATCCCCAGAATGCCCTTTCCATCTGAAGTGATCATCTCTGGCAACCTGTCCCAGACTGCCTGGAGCCTGAGAGAGCATCTTGGCAAAAGTCAGGTGACTTCTCCACCCTTGGCAGGCAGTTGGGATTACACTGGGATTTGGTGACTTGACACCCACGGATCACGCTCCACAGCCGTGTCCCAGGGCTGCCTTCGTAACACAGTGCCACGCAGCTCCACGGAGCACACAAAGCCAGAAGAAAAACCCCTCCCAAATGCTCCAGGCTGTGCTGGACGCTTTCCTGGGAAGACTTTGCCCTGACCTGAAGTGGCCACGGAGTCCCAGGCAGAGGCTGCCCAGGCCAGGGGTCCCGGGTGCTGCCCCCTCGGCCATGGGGCAGTGGGGCTAAGCCGGCGCTGGCATGAGCGCGCTGCTGGTCACTCTGCAGGGACTAAGCCACAGAAAGGACATTGTCAGAGCGGAGGATTGTTCTGGGGGAACAGGCTGCACAAAGGGGAATTGTTTTGCTGTGAAATGAGGCCGTGTTTAGCTCCAGCCGAGGCTGGGCTTTGCCTGCCTGTCTGGGCTGCGGGCTGGTGGGGGACACCGTCCTCCCCGGCCTGCCTGGCATCTTCTCGCTTCTAAGGTTGTCCAGTGGTGCAGTCAGCAGCACAGTGCATGCTGTGAGACCCATAGTGGCTTGGGAGGAAAAAGAAATTGAGGGATAAGAGAACTCATGGCACATCTGCCATGGCCACCTGTACCTGCCTGGCATGTCCAAGGGACACAAGGGAAGGGGAGGGCAGCAGTGGGGCAGCTCCCACAGTGAGGGGCTGCACTGTTTCTGCTAGGGACAGATAACCAGGAGGGAAACAGAGGTATGCAGTAAACTGCTCCAAGATAATGGGCAGAGTGGCCCCTTTTCTGGAAATACCTCTCCAGAAAGTGTTGTTGATGGTGAACACCACAGGCCTTCTTGGACGCGTGTGTGGGGACAAGCATCTTGCACTTGAGCTCCAGCAAGACACAGCAGGGAGCACAGGACATGAAGAAGCAAAGGAGGGGGAGCTGCATGCTCAAAATGCAGGCTGGAGCATTCCTATTAATTCCTAGTGGTTTTACTCCCTATGTAAGCGAATATGAACAGTTAAGAGCAATGGTGGACGCACCCACAGAGGCTTTCTGTGAGTCACTCCTGGCTCAGCAGTTGCTGTGGGGTTTCCACAGTCCAGGGCTGCAGGTCCTGCTGGCCTGGCTCCTCCTGCCCACGGCCTTGTGCTGCCCAGCTCCCTGCCCTGCCCGTGCTCTGCCAGGGGGGGATGCACATGGTGTGTGCCCTCTGACAGCCCCAGGCAATCAAATCTGGCATATTCTGCTGACCAGAGCAAAACGGGCTGTGCTATGATGATGATGATGATGATGATGATGATGACTGTGGCAGAAACTGCTTGGACATGACGGGAGCAAAGGGAAAGGCCTCACAGCAAGCAGGTAAATCAGTGACAGAATCTGAGCAGCAGTGACAAGATTGCTGCTGCTGCAGGAACCACAGCTCTTGATCCCCTGACCTTGGAAAATATGTGTCTCAGTCAGAAAAATGCATGCAGTAATTTCCTTTCTTTAACAAACACACACTTTAAAAAATAATAATAAAAGAAAAAAAGACCTAGGCTTCTCCTTCAGAGGAGCCAGCCAGCACGCTTTGCATTACTCTGATGTCAGGGTTACCCCTGAGGAAATTGCAGAAGGTTCTCATTAATTTTTAAGTGCAGGTTTCCACCAAGGCAGTGTTCCTGGATCCAGCCAGAGCGCTGTAGTATCGTAAGGACAATAAATAAACTGTGGAGTCACATCAGCTTGAACTATTTTTATGGCATGTATTACAAATACATCCAAACATCCCATTTCTCCAGCATGTATTTTTACCACCACAAGCATCTGTGTGAGGTACAAAGCGGTAACATTTTATTTTTAAGACAGATGAAGATTTATTGCACTCCAATGGGAGGAGGAACTCCATGGGATTTTTCCAAAGCACCTATGTATTCATTTGTAGGTGCCAGCTGCCACACAGACATGCTCTGCCTCTCCCGGGGCCCCCAGGTTGGGGAGCCCGGGGGAAAGCAAAAAGCCTGACTGGGGGGCTGCTTCCACCACTGGGCCATTTTCCCTCAGTTTGTGCCTTCGACTTTCAAGCAATTTCTGTTTTTTTCCGTGGCCAGTTAAGACCCACCTCTTGCTGCTGTTTCCATGTATTTGTCTCTCCTCTGTCAGCTGCAGGTGAAGCTGCTGTGGGAACAATTCAGATGCAAAACTTGGCTTAACACCCTTTGGCAGCACACACCCCGCTCATGTAGCTTCTCAGCACCAAAAAGTCCTCAGGCTCTCTCAACCCAACCACCACAATCCTCTGGTTCCAGATGTTTGTCAGAGAGTTCCCATCCTATCAGGATGATGGAAACCAGCCCTGCAGCCCGTGCTGAAGCCCCACCTTAGCTGTGTTATGTAGAGGGGAGAACTGCAGAGGGGTCCCCTAATTCTCCTGTCCCCCTATCTTTTTGGTTGCTTCCCTCACACCTCCTGTACTTATTGACACCCACTTAAAATATCTGTAGGTTAAAAAAAAAAACAAAAAACAAAACAAACCAAACCAAAACAAACAAAAGTGTTATGATTTGCTTGTTTAAACAAAAGAAGACACCTGTGTGCACCTCTCCACTTGGGGACGGGACAAGGGAACAAGCAAGCAGCAGGTGTTTGTCGTGCTGATCAGTGGATGCAGAGAGGTGCAGGGAAGTGGTGGCAACAGGCTGAGCTTCACGGCTTCCAGAGGCAAACTGGCCCGGGGGAAGCAGCAGGACAGGCTGTGGGCACCACCCAGCACAGCTGGATGTGCGATACAGGCTGGGAACGGTGGGCCTGTGGATAGCTGGGCAGGAAGGAAAGGCAATAAATATCTCTCTCCTGCGTTTGGGAGGAAGCCAGATGAAGCATTCCTGTCACGAGGGTGAAATGCTTTCCACTCTTAACAGTAACTCAGGAGGATGTTAAACAACAGTTGCATAAGGCAAACATTGAAAACGCAGCAGCCTGGGTATCCCACATCTCAAAAAAAAATATATATATATATATTAAAAAAAAATATAAAAATCTGTTTTTAAAAATCCAAACTACTAATGGTGAGATTCACTAAGACAAGGGAGCCTGGCAAAGCTCCAGAGAACAAGCAAGCTGATATTATGCCAGCATTTAAAAAAAGTAAACAGGATGGCCTTGTAAACAGGTGTGTCTGTTCAACAGACATCACATGCAAAATAATGACCAAAAATATGTGATTGTATTGATAAAGATTTAAAGCGGAGAAACATAAATATCAATCATCAGGGATTAGAGACAATAAACCTTCAGACGAACACGATAATTTTTTTTGGCTCTGTATGTTCTTAAATATCAGAGAGCAAGCTGGCTGGTACAGAGGCGTGTGAGATCAAGAACAGGCTCACAGGTGACCAGGCCAAGTGCAAGGCAGCAGAGGAGATGCTCCCCTTGGAGCTGGTACCCAGGATGTGTTTGGAGCAGGGAGTGCTGAATAGTGTAAAGCTGATGACCTGGAGGGAAATGAAGTCATGATGGGCACAGCCCGATGTCCTGGGAGCCCTTGGGATCCCTGGGGCACTGGGGCCACACAGTGCAAGATGCCCATTGTCTGCTCTAGAGCCCAGCTGGTACTGAGGAGGGACTTGGGGGCCAGAACAAACCAGTGTCCCTCTCCATCACACTCCTGCACCCAAGCTGGGGCCCAGACAGCCCAGCAGCACCTGCCGTGCTTTGACTGAGCCTCCTCCCTGCCTAAATTATCCTACTTGGAAGAGAAGAGTTCAAAAGGGATTGGATAAAGCAAGGGAAAAGACCCCGAGGGCTCACTGCAGCAGCACAGTCCCGTGCTCTCAGGAAGGGAGTGCTTCCCCATGGCCTGCTTGGCCCCTGCACGGGGGGACACAGCCCCAGCCTCTGCCCCGACCCAGCAGGGCTGTGCTGTTATTCTGACACGGTGCACTGGGAATGCTGAACCCATGTTGGACTTGCAGACCACAGTGATAAGCAGTGGACCATGAATTCCACTGTGATTTTATGGGTAAAAGGCTTGCTCCCGTTCCCTGTTTAAACATTCAAACACTGGCAGCAACCGGCTAAGAGGTTAAAGTCGCTCTGCGTTTGAAACTCCCATTCCCACAATCAGAATAGTGTGTCCTAGTCCAGTGTCCCAAAGGACACAGATGCATAAGGAGATTTGGATGCGAGTCAAGAAGTGGAAAATGGAAAATATGCCTTAAAGCAAAAGGGACTTCCATCAGTTTGGTCTATCGTTAAAAAGGATCAGGAAAGCTTGATCATAATATCCGACTTCTCTCTCTGGGACCAACAGCTCAGGGGGTCACTACCTGGCTGAGAAGATTCACTGACTTGAAGGGAATTAAAAGAAACACAGCCTCAATCTAAGGTGCAACAAGAAAAATAGTTTTTAGAACGACCTACCAGCCACTGTAGCTGAGACACATTCAGTTCAAGATCAACTGTTTTTTTCCTAACAGCAGTGCTCCAATTTTCTCAAGAACTAATTCACAGCAGCCTGTGTCATGCAGGAAGTTACGCTGGCGAGCCCAGCCAGCCTCCCCGGCTTTATAATCTACGGAAAAAAAACCCCTGCCTGTGTTTCCCTTCCTCCCGTCCAAGTGTGTGAAAGGTCTGGCCGGCCCCACTGGAGGCGTTTTCGGGAGAGCCAGGTTAGCGTGGGCAGGAGGCAGCTATGCCGTGCCCGTGTCCCACGCTGCCCGAATCACCCCGGCAGCCGCCGAGCCTGCACCGGGGCATTTTGGCTTTATAAGGAAGCCGGCCTGGGGGAGGATGAAGGGAAGCAGCATCCTAGAGCTGAGGCGCCATGAATGGAGAGTTCCAGGGATCTGACACACACAGCATTCTGCCTTCCTCCCTAGCCTAAGCTTGACGTGAGGCAGAGCGGGGCACAGCCATTCACGTGGTGCTCAGCCCATCGCAGGGAACAGCCCTGCAGGCTCTCGCTCCCTGGCCCTCAGGCTCCAGTTTTTAGCACAAACCCCTCACACCAGAGCCAGTAACATGCCTCCTCTGCCCTCACGCTGCAGTCAGCATCTCCGAGAGAGCTGGGAGCTGTTCAGGAGCAAAAAAGCAATTCCATCAGTCTGGCTGGGATGGTGCCGTTGCAGACACGTCACTGGGCTCATTCCTACCGGAGCGGCTTTGCCATCTTATAACCTGTTTGTGCTTCCAGCTCAACTTTCTGCTTCCCAGCTCAGCGCTTTTCAAGGGCCAGCACACCAAAATGGGCCCGGTAACTGCCCTAGTCACAGCTCTGTGGAAGGTTTTGTTTTGGGAGAAGGGCTCACAGCCTCCGCAAATAAGCTGGATCTGATTAGTTCAGGGGCAAGCAGTGCAGGAGCAACTGCAGGCTGTATCTGCTGAGTGGAGATTTCCTCACCCGAAGATTGCTGACAGATGCTGTTGAGCAAAACACAGTGCTGGCTTTCACCACGAGTCAAAAAGGAAGTCCAGGCAAGTGCAGCAAAGAGGCAGGACGGTTTTCCTTTAGGATAGTGCTGCATGTACTGATGTGCCCCATGGGCATGCACCCCCCACCTTTTAGTCTGAGAGGAATCTCTCACTGGGCAGATTATTTGTTACAGCTCAAGGCAACAAAGCAGAACAGGGGTGGCTTCATAGTGCCCAGCTCTAAAGAAAAATGGCCAACCCAGAAGTGCCACAGTCCTGAGCAGATTGAAATAAGCCTCTGAAGTGATAAATCCATCCTGAAGCAGCTAAGAAACTTTATAGGAAACACAGAAGCAGATAAGCATGGAAATGAAACCAGATCCCGCTGGGATTTGCTGCAGGATCAGAATACAAAAGCTCTGTGCTTCTGTTCCTGAAGTGCTGCCTTCTTGCTGTGGACCTTGTAATAGCCTTTCCCAGTATTTTGCTTTTTGGGGAATAGCCAGAATTGGGTTTTAGTGCACGAGATGTTTGCTGCTTGTGTTTGCACCCTGCTGACTCACTCTACAACACCTCCTTACCTATAAACCTGCAGCACCAGCACTCAGCCTCCAGCATTTTCAGTGTATTTTGGACTGGAGATGCCCTGTGCTTCCCCCAAAGAGAAATGAGAGTTCCTGAGGGACGGATGGTGCATAACAGGGTCTTTATTCAGCAAGAGGGAGTAAAGAAAGAACACACTGAGACTAAGAAAAAACAAGGAGCAGAATGCTCCATGCAGCTCTTCAGGTTCTGTATCAGGAAAGGGTAGTTATCCTCCAGGCCAGACCTGGAGAAGATGGGATCAATACCCATAACCAAAGTCCTCTGCTCTGGCTGAACAGAGATGTAGTTGTATCCAGGAAACGTGGCCACCAGCAGCTCCACACAAGCCACCCAGCAATAAAGAAAACCCAGGGAAGGGCCTTTAAGCCCTATCTCCCTGGATATGGTGTGTGGCTGTGTAAAGGGACTCGAAAGTCCTAAAAGGAATCCAAGTGGGGTGGCTGCAGCAGTAACAACGCTGCTGTTCCCTGGGTCTGGTTCATCTCAGCTCATCTCTGGTAGGGATGCATTGAGGCAGATTTGATGTTTGTTTTTATGCCACTTGGCATTTTTCCTGAAAAGAGGAAAAAGAAAAAGCAGTGCAAAGTCAGCATATGGGAGAACATTTGCTCAGGAGCATGCAAGAGTCACAACAACCCTGTCTGGGCTTATCTGCTACAGCATCTTCCAGCTTCTGACCTAACACAATCAATCTCTTCTACAATCTGGCATCTTTCCCTGCTGAGAAATCTTCTTGACAACTCCCGTGTCCCTCTGTTATCCCCTCAAATTCTATCCTCGTCCCACCCTAAGCAAGCCTTTCTTTGTCAGGAGGCTCCTACAGCAGTGTTTGACTTACTCATTTTCACAGAACTTGCTGGTAGCAGCACTCACAGAAGAACCCAGACTGATCTCCACTTCCATTTCAGAGAGGCAAACACAGAGCCTGTATCCCCTTACATGCAGCATTATTTACAGTCAGGGCGTATATTTAAATTACTAAGCCTCTCTGAGATCTCTTCATTTCTTGTAACCACATCCACCTCTTGGGCATTATTACTCTTTGCTGATACCAATCACTCTTGGGAGTGTGTTCAAAGACAGCTTACTAGCAGCCTACAGTAAGTGTACAGTGCTAGACAAAACTGAAATGACCTGAAAAATAAACAGTGATTAAAGAGCAGCTCAGAGGGATATTCAAAGAACACTCCTTCAGTGTCTTCAAATTAAAACAGAAAAAAAAAAAAAAAAAAAGGATAACTTCTGGAAGTTAAAACTGTAGTGCAGCAGGACAAGAAAAGAAAAGATTTGATAAGCAAATGCCTAAAAGAATAAAGATTATTAAACTTCCTCAAACATAACCAAAGCGGGCCATTGCCAGCAACAAATGGGCAGGCAACTGATATAACACTTCAGTGCTAACAAGCAGTCCAGAAATAGTGTTAGACATTACTCCAAAAGCAAGTAACAGGACTGCATGATTCCCCCACATCTGGGACACTGAGCAGTTCTGGTGTTCCCAATCTTGGAAACAAACAGAAAAAGTGCAGGTAAGAGTGACAAGGATGGTCCAAGTTATCATTTTCACATGAAGTCATATTAAAGAGAATAGGACTCAAAAGCTAGGGGGAAAAAAAAACTAAAAAATGGACAAAGGGAGGAGACATGACAGATTTCCAAAACATGAAAACTAGGATGGAGAAGGTAAGTGAGGAATCATTATTTGCCGTTTTGCACAACGTGGGTAAAAAGGAAATATGCAAGGAAATTATCAAGCAAAGATTTAAACATGAAAAGGATTCTTTTAAAAGCAAAACATGCAGTAGAGCTGTGGGACTTATTGCTATAGGTGCTGTAGAAGTCTAAACCGTAATTCAAACAGGAACTGCAGAAATTAATGGCTGCTGTACCCACTGGTATCAAACAAAACTCTGGCTTAAAATCCCTAAAAAATGACTGTTGTCAAGGTATACTTATTTTCTTGTATTCTTTCAGCCTCAGCTAAGGCAATCAAAAGCAGAATAGTGAGACTGACCTTTGGTAAAACCCACTATAGCTGCTCTTATCAGAAGGGACCTTACCCCTAACACAGGCTGGACAGGAGCTCTTGTTACCAGGGGACTCTGCCTGGGCTACAGAAGGGACTGTCTTTCCACCCTGGATACACTGTTTATGGGGTCTTCTTTGTTTTCAGATCACAATGGAAATTAATTTATCTTACATAAATACATATTTAACTTAGGATTAATATTGTTGCTCAAGTTCATTTCTGAACAACAGTCATTACACAGGCAAGAAAACACCAATTAGGATATCTGATATCCTAAATCCCAATTAACATTATGACAGCACAGGCTTAGGCCTGAATGTCCCTCAGGCCAAACCCATTCCTGACAGCAGAGGACTTTTAAGGAGGAATAGCAGAACAGGGCAAGCCTGCAGTGATACCCCTTCAGAATACTCCCTCTGCTCCTAACATACTGTGGGGCTCAGGGTCATGGAATTGGAGCTGGGATCTTCAAGATTAGCTGCTGACTGATTTTTCATCCAGAAATTTTCATGCTTATTTTTCCATCTCATATAAACACTATCTACCTATCACACACTAGGCAATGTGCTCTACAGTCTAATCATTTCGTCCTCAGAAAAAGCATCTCCCTTTTGTTCCAAGCCCACGAGCCCGTATTTTCATTGGTGCGCTTTCACCAGTCCTTCTGTATCCTGGGAGATGGTGAACAATCATCCCTCAATCACCTGCTGTAAACAATTTGGGATTTTATAGGCTTCCTTCTCCCTAGCCCAAAGCTATGGCCAATAGCAGAGAAGGCATCAGAACCGCCCATAATACTGCAGGTGTGGGTGCCCAGTGAATTTACAGAGTGGCCTGAAGATATCATCTGTTCCTCTAGTTTCTCTTCTAGCAATTGCTAACATTTTCTGCCCCAACTGAACAACCAATTGATGTCTTTACAGAACTCATACTGTGGATGTATTTGATAAATACAAGTAACTAGGTTAGAGTCCAGGTGCTGGACATGTACAGTCCAATTTGTGCACCCATGTATTTCACTTTGTGTTTCATACAAGTGTAACCTACTACTATTAAGCAAAGTCTCTTGGTATAGGAAATCCTTCTGACTTTTTACAGACAACTTTGGGGGTTTTTCTTACCTGAAATAACTCATTGCCACCAAACTTTTCCACTTCATTGCCTACCCACAACTTAAATTTGACAGGAACCCCCCCCCAGCATAGGTCCCTGCAAAACTACACTGTGATCTCCCTCCATACTGATCCCTCTGCTCACAAAGTCTCTTATTAAAATAGTATTGCAGTGGGAGTTAAGAAGCTGAAGCTGGTTGGCTGGGATCCATTTCAACCTAAGCTAATTTTAAGCAGGTATTGCTCCACTGCTGTAACCTGACTCATGTTATTAGGGCTAGAAAGGAAACTCATACTTGGCTACACCTAAAAGGTGACTGGGGGAGAATCTCTACATCTGCATTTGTCTGTCTTGCTCCACGGATTTCAACCGATCTCAGATATGCAACTTTTTTACCTGGCTGTCCTGCTGGTGCCATCTGCACTCCTGCCAGCATTGGCTGCTGCTGAGCTGGTGCCCCTGTCATTGGGACCTGCTGGATGCCCGAAGCCCCTGCAATGATGGCACCAGCTCCTGGCTGGCCTGACTGGACAGACGCCCCCGAGCCTGGGGGTCTCCGGTTTGACAGCCCCTTCCCAAAGGCCACAGCTGCTACCAGTGCATTGGTGTCTGCAGGGTTGAAAGTCTGCTTGTTCTGTCTTAAACCTGTAGAAAAAGAAGTTATTTTCAGAAGTTACTTTTAGACTTAGCAATCAAGGTCTAAGAAGTAGCATAGCTGCAAAATCCAGGGACAAGGGTGATCCAAGAGCTTTCTCACTGACAGCAGGGCATAATCTGCTCAGGGAAGGAGGTCAGAGAGAGCTTACTCTTCCATGCCCATGAGAAGTTCCCACTAAAGGCTATTCCGTGGTGAATCCTCAGGCACTTAACAAGCACTGTGTTTTAGATAATGGTAACATCCCTTCTGGAGGCTCATGAGCAGCACGGTGTCTGCAAGTTTTCCTGCCACACATGTGCCCAGTTATACTGTTAATCCCAGAAACTAGACAGAGCCTGTGCTTGGGTCCTTGCTTACACTATGTGTGTGTCAAAGATAATAAAAACAATGTCACTGCCTTTAAGAGTTGTGCACAGCACTCCTGGGAATAGTGAACACCACAACCAGAAAAGGTTGGCCATGAGTCTCAAGCACCCATCATCTAGAGGGCATCACACAAGAGCCTGCCAACGATGTAGTCTCCTTCATAACACAGATAAGGGGTTTCCCATTCACTGGCACTGCATTTTCACATCCATTTTTATTAATTAAAATTGATTTGGATGTTTTCTTGGCAAATAGCTACCACCTGCTCAAAGAGGGATACGGGAAAGGGTTGGGATGACCTTCCTGCCACGCACAGGTCGCACAAGCAGGACACATGGCACCCTTCTCAAATTAGGGGGCTGCAGGACAGCCAATCTTGCATTTTCTGAAATGTTTTTGTCTGTGCTGCTCAATCTCTATTCCCATATTGCCTGTTACACCTGTTTTGCCTCTACTCTCTGCAGCCTGCTGCTGGAACCCCTGTGACATACCTCCACTTTCAGATTCACGCTCCTCCTTACTGATTTTCTCCAGCAGATTTGAGCACATTTTGTTCAGGCTTTGGATCTGTTTCTGCAAAACAAAAACCGTCAGAAGCTGCCAGGAAACCTCCAACTCAGCACAAATCAGCAAGGAGAATGAACAAGCTTTCTCTTCCCAGGGTCTGTGTAATAACCAACTATTTTGGTAGCCGAGCTTAGGGAGCCCAGTGCTAAAGCACTATGGGGATGGGATAATTTCTGCCTCTCTGACTGGTCTGATGGCACCTCCTGTGAACACCAGAGACCTGGATACCCTTGTGAAACTGTGGAGGAAACCAAACCTCAGCTAGGGTCAGCCGGAGAAATCTCAGACAGGAAAGGACAGAGCAAAAAAAATTGAACTTTCAGATGGAAGGGTGAAGGAAGCAGAGTTAAAGGGCGTCGTGTGCCCTAGGGACAAGAGGCAGAAGCATCCAACTGTTCTTTACCTACCTGTGCTGCATCGGGGCTAATTCGAGCTGCATCAGTGATCAGCTGCTTCTCCTGCTCCTCCACCTCAGGGTCGGGCTTGGTCCGGAGATGGTCAGGCACCACCTCATGGCTGAACACGGGCACACGCCCCTCCGTCTGCCGCTGCAACAGAGGACAAGCCTCACTCAGAGCCTCTGCCTCCAGCCCAGGGCACAGGCCACGGTGCTGGAACAAGGCCAGAAACCTTGATCTGGGGAGCATCAGGAAGTTTTCAACAACTTGCCTAGGAATTTGCATCGTGACTGTTTACTCAGAGTAACGTGTTTATGAATATAACACCTCCTGTGAAGTGCACCTGGTGCACGTGTTCGTGGGTGAAAATCCCTCAGCCAAGCAGCTCCCGGGGACAGAAGTACTCGTTGCTTTTTCTTTCTCTACACCCAGAGCTGAGGAATGCCAGGCTGGAGCAGATACACCAGCACTCTCTGATAACCAAGGGACACGTCTTACCATGATCTCCTCATCGCGGTCTGGAGACAGCACTAGGGGGATGATAACCTGGTTTCGCAGCAGTGGGGTCTTCTCGTGCTTTAGCACTTTATTCAAGGTGTTCAGCTGCCCCGAGAGCAATGCAAAGCTGTCCAGAACTGATGGCCTGGGAAAGCAAATAAGGAAGACAAAAGCATGGAAGGGTATGCCACAGGTAGCTTTTCTTTCTTCATTCAAGGAGTGAGGAAATAGCACTATTACTCCTCAAATCAGTCTACTCCAGACAATAAGCAGTAAAACCTAGGGCTGACTATGTAGATGTGGACAAACCTCAGCCCCTACTGCAAATGTCTCAAATACTGCAAATAGTTCAAGGGCATTATAACCTGCAGCATTTGAAGTGTCAGTCATTTGGGATTTCAGTAACATCCACAGGAGCAATTCTCTCCTTATCACTAACTCTCCCAGTGCAATTCTAGAGCAAGGTCTGAGAAATAATTTAACCCCTAAGCAGTACAGCCAGGAGAGACAATATTTATGGCTTGGCTATCCACACTAAGCAATAATGAAGCAAAGTAACAGATAATCTTGTCAAGGAGGCCCCCTTCAGCTTGTTCTCATGGGGGGATTCAGCAGTTCTCCTGCCTTCTGCAACATTAACTACAAATGTTAACTGCCTCTGAAGCTTCCTGCAATGGCAGACACTAAGATACCATATAGTTTATTAAGTTGCAGCTATAACATCTTTATGCTCCACCAGGAAGAGAATGGCATCTTGCAAGTCTCTCAAGCTGCGTGGTGAAGCAGAACTAGCAAAACACAAAAGCTCAGTTTATATCAGAGCCAGAAAAAGCCAGAGAAGGTCAAGAAATGCAGAAAGAACGATTGCTCATTTTACAGTGCATGTGGGTCTCTAAGACATTTCATCTGAGAACTTCCAGTCACTGCAGATGACTTTATCACTCTACAGCATGAAACCAATGGATTTCAACTGATTTTCTGGTAGAAGACGGGCAGTGGTTCCTCCAGCACAAATATGAAAAGCAAATTTAAACCTACTGTCACTAAGCTAATGGTTTCTAATTAATCCTTTGAGCCAAGTCAGAACAGCTGCAGTGACCAAGTGGCCCCCAGCTCCAAGAGACACCTTACCACGTGAGTCGGTCATACTCGTTCTCCAGCTTGTAGATAAAACTGACCAAAGAGTTCTTCAGGTCGGCCACCTGACTGATGAGCGCCTCCAGGGTCAGCTCCAGCTGCTTCTCCTCTCTCTAAATTAAGGCAAGAAAGACAAAGGATGAGGACAAAGCTTAACATCCTCCCAAGGCACTGTGAATCCACACCCATGCATCCATAATCCAGTCAGTTCTACAGCCGGCCTCCTTTTCAAAGGAAGCAAACAGAAACTCCAGAGATAAGAATCCTATGGTTTCACACTGACCCCTTCCCTTTGGGACACTTAGGCAACAGACTTGTGCCTGAGACAAACTTTGGCCAGCTGTGCTCTTTAAAATCTACATGAGTGATGACATCATCACTTACATCTTCTTTTTACCACATCAGGCAAAGTCATCAAAGTTAGCTCATGCCACCTTTGTGAACCATTTAAGCCAACTCAGCTCAAAGTAGAGTAGCATTCTCTCAGTCTTTTCTGACAGCAGCTGTGGGCACAGTGATGTCTTCATCCAAAACAGCCTCTGCAAATTGAGTACCGGGTCCACGGCCTAAAGACTCCAGTGTGTGTTCTTTACCTCATTCACTTTCTTTCTGCCCAAGTGCCACCTCCAGCTGCCAAAGAAACCGGCAGCTGCTGCTGTATTTGTGCCTTGCTGGCTGCGGGAAGCCCTGCCCTGACACAGACCCGTGTCCTACCCACACACACACACCTCACCTCCTGCCTTTTGCTTGGATAACATTGTTTAAATAATCTTTTCCACTGATATCCCCATCCGGGTGAGGGAGGACGTTGACAGACAAAGTGTCAAGACAGGGGATCTGATGTCAAAGACACCAAGGCACGTCCTTGACTCTTGCAAAACCCCCCTAAAATCCTATCTACTCTAACTTACTCACACTACATTATTGCGCAAAATATAATTAAAGTTCCAGCCCTAATGAACTGCTCATGTAAGTTGAGAACTATACAATAATAATCCATGAGGAGGGTGGGACAAAGCAATCAAATAATAGAAAGGGAATACCGACTGGGAAAGCAGATAGAGTGACTCAGGCTGCTGGCACGCTTGCTATTGGGTTTGTTGTTGCACTGTTTAAATAAAGCTTCACAGGAGAGGTTATCAAGCATCTCCCGTGTTCACGAGAACACAATATTATTCTATTTTATTTATATTCTGACAAGTCGGTAATCACTGACTGGACTTCACTTTATCCACCTTAGAATAACAGCTGAGTCAACCCTGTTAAAATTTGATCCCCTGTCCGTGGAGTGGGTTCATGGAAGGGAATGCTGCTGGCTGTCCCACCTGGAGACAAAGGCACCCTCCTCCATCGTGTGACAGGACTAGTCAGTTCCTGCCCAATTAAGAAATGAGCCTACAACTGTTTGTGTGCACCGTGTTTGTGCAAGAAGATTAAGTACTGCCTGTATTACAAGCTGGGCTGGTAGCCAGTGCTTTACTGCAGGGGTGCCAGGCATATGCACCCACAACAATT
This sequence comes from Pyrocephalus nanus, assembly GCA_038380795.1. Taxonomy (NCBI): domain Eukaryota; kingdom Metazoa; phylum Chordata; class Aves; order Passeriformes; family Tyrannidae; genus Pyrocephalus; species Pyrocephalus nanus. The sequence goes on from CM076269.1 coordinate 2,944,296, forward strand.
CCCCCTGGCCTGCTGCCTGTGCTTATCCAAGAAGCCCTCAAGAAAATGAATGAAATCCCGTTGCCTGCTCCAAGCCTCCTTCTTTCCCAGCTCTTCCCAAAGCCACAAAGAGCTGGAAGCAGATGTGAGCAGTGGAAAGCATGCAGTACAATAAGACTGACCAGTGATTCTAAGGAATGTGACCGGGGGTTCTAAGGAATGCTCTGCCTCTTTGCTGTGCCTGCCTCTTGTGCCTCTCACAGGGAATGCTTCAAGGAGTTTGTCAGCAATATTAAATTGCCCCGAGGTAGTAAAGATAGGGCTTATTGGAGGGGTTGTTGAAGGACCTGCTGAGAGGTAAAGGTGAAATTCAGAGTAGGTAAATGTAAGCAATGCATGCGGCAAAACAAAGGGGAAAAAAAAAATCGTGATGGGCAAAACAAAGGGGAACACCCCCGCCTCCGCCGGGCTTTCCGTACACAATGACATTCTCCGAGCTGATAACGTTGTTACTCATCAGCAAGATCTCGGGATTATCTGAGGATAACTCGTGAAAACATCTGCCCAAGGCCCAAAAGGCAGTCAAGGAAGTGACCATAGGATTTATTAGGAAAGCATCCTTATGTGACCGCATAAATGCGTGCCTCATTTGCATCTTGAATACTACACTCGTCCCTCCAGCTGAAAAGGGATAATGTAGGAATAGGTACTAATAAAGGCAACAAGCATGATCAAGGCTATTCACAGTTCCATAAATGCATCAATTAAAAATAGCAAGGAGACTGGTACACACAAGGAGAGACAATGTAAAAACCCCTACAGAGAAGGAATTGTGGGACAATCCATTTTAACTTTCTTTTCCAGTAGGACAACCAGGAGACTCGCACGACGCCAGCAGGCAGCGCTTTCAAACAAACCAAAGGAGGCCGATCTTTACAGCCTGTTCACCTTCATTAACCTCCGCCAACTCTTTTTCTTGCACATCGTGGATGCTACAAACTCACATCACTTCCAAAAAAAAAAAAAAAAAAAAGAGCAACCAGGTCCTTCTCCCATTCATGAAGTTTCATTCCAGGCTATTAAACCCGAGGGATGCGCCAGCGGCAGCCTACACGGAATGACACCCAGCAGCGTGCGTTCTGCTCTCACGACTCCTTTTTGCGCTCCGAGTTCTCGGCTGGTGGCAGAGCCGAGGCCGCTGGGGCAGGGGGGGGACTTTGGGTGTGCTGAGGGGCTCTCACTCAGGGCTGCAGCAGGGGCTGAGCGGGGCCGGCGCGCTCAGACGGCCGCACACACCGCCACCCGCCCCGCACCAACAAGGGGGGAGCACCGCGGGCTCGGCCTCCCGCCCGGGCTGCCCCAGCCGTGTCCAGTCCCCGCGGAGCCCCCCGATCCCTGTGGAGCCCCCCAGCCCCTCTCCCTAATCCTCACCTGCATGGCGATAGCAGCGATGGCGGCCGCGGCCCCGCCCCGCTGTCCCGGCACAGCCGCGGCGCTTCCGGGGGCGGGGCCGCGCCGACATGGCGGGGGCCGAGCGGCCCGACGGGGAGGTGGGAGCGGGTCGGGCCGGGCTCGGCGGGCAGCGGGGCTGGGTTGGGCCGGGCCGGGAGCGGGGGCTCGGCGAGGGCTGGGGGCGGCGCGGGGTGCGGCGGTGCGGGGTGAGCGGTGAGCGGCCGGGGCTCCCGCGGGGGTGACCTGTGATCCCGCCGCAGGTGGAGGAGGCAGGGCATGTGTTCCTCCTGATGAAGAAGGACTACCGCATCTCCCGCAACGTGCGCCTCGCCTGGGTGCTCAGCCGCCTGCACCAGGTCATCCGGGCCGTGCCCGAGCCCGAGCTGGTGAGTCGGTGCCCGGGGTTTGCTGCTGCGCCACCCGGGAGCCCCTGGGACCCCGCAGAGCATCCGAGCCCGGCTCCTTCCTCTCATTCTTCCTTTGGCGTGATGTTCTCTCGTGTTCCCTTTGCTTGTTCTGGCAGGTAAACTCGGAAAACGAGCTTGATGTTCTGAGCATCCTCCCTAACGGGTGGCAGCCGGACGAGCCGGTCCAGCCCAGGCCCTATCTCCTGGTGCCCTCCACACGGGTCACCTTCCTGGCCCGCCAGTACCGATTCGTGATTGAGCTCGACCTGAGCCCTTCCACGGGCATTGTGGTAAGTGCGGAAGCTGCCTCTCTGGGATGTTCTGCGTTAAAAGGCTGGGCCCACTCCTGCGTGCTGAGAAGGCTTATTGCTCTCAGTGTCAGCCTTAACTTTTGCAGAAGTCTTGCTTTTCCCAGGAGGGAGCTGGGAAGGCTGTGCTCCCGGCTGAGCAGCTTAATGGCAGGTCCTGTTTCTCCACTGGATGCTCAGTGTGTGATTTTTGTTTAGGAGAGCTGTTTCTTTAATCCAGCTGCCATTGCAGAAGGATGTTTGCTGTTGGCTCTGTGGGGTGGGATAACCAGCGATGAGATTGAAGGTCCTAGATGATGAAAAAGCTGTTCCCTTTCTCTGTTTCTGCAGGATGACTCAACGGGGGAGATAATTTTTGATGAAGTGTTTCATGCCCTGTCACGATGCTTGGTGGGATTGTTAAGACCCTTTCGTATCCCTGGTTCAGACATTATCTACCAGCCAGAGATCTTTGTCACCATCCAGGCATATTCCTCCATCATTGGCCTGCAGTCCCACCAGGTGAGGTTCAGCTGGGCTTGGCTCAGCTCGCTGTTCTGGGGTCCTCTGAGGGCAGAGGAAAGCAGGGGTGCGTGGCAGCTGGGCTCTGTGATCTGGGATGTGCAAAAGTGTGTGTGAGCAACTTCTCCTTTCTGGGCAGAAAGCAGAGGTTTCTCTGGAGAATGCTGCCCACAGGCACGGCCTTAGGGATATTTTCCTCATGTCAAAAGTGTGCTTGTTGATGTTGGTTTGTTGTTGTTGGTTAATTCAGAAATAATAGCCCCTTCCTGCAAACCTTGTTCTCCTTGCACTGATATCTTGCTGGAGGGAGCAGCCAGCCCCAGTACTGAGATTATCAGTGAGATTTTACTTGTGTCAGGGCAGGTCTGTGTAACAAATTCAAGTCTGGTTCATGGTGCCAGTGTGATTTTTTTTTTTTGAAGTTCATCCTTGATCTCTTCCGCCCTACTGTATTTTCACACTACTTGCACGTTTCTGATGGTGTGTTTCATTCTTTTGCTAATACCAGAGAAAGTGGGTGGTAACAGGAGGAACCTGTTAGTCTATGCTTGTTCCCTCCCTCTCCCTCCCCAGCTTGCCCTGCCCAAACCTTCTGCCAGGGTCTGTGTAGGGCCTGAGGAGCGTGGCCCTCACTTTAGTCCAGAACTAAAGCATAGCAGGAACTTCTCCATTTACCAGTGGTATTTTGTGTGTCATCTTGTCCAGCAGCCTTGCAGACACCATCACGCTGTGCCTCAGTATCTCCCCTATTTACACTATATCGGGCTACATTTTTCTTCTTTGGACCTCTTTGAAATTCCTTCCGTTTTTTTGTATGCAGCCACGGTCTGTGGTCTCTGGGTACAGCTGGATAATTATGTTCCTTGTATGGAGGAAAAGGCATGTGTGTGTATCACTCATCCAGGAAAGCCTGTCTCTGTGGTAATTATTTACTTTTCCTATGTCACTAAGAGGTCTTGCCCATCTGAGGTTGAGGGAATGTGGATAACATGCGGTGTCTCCCCACCTGGCTGAGTTCTTTGTTTGCACGTTGTGTCTTCTTTGCTTCCTGGTTGTGGACAGAGATGGCCTGTACAGTGGTGGCATCTGTAAACACAGGTGTCATGCCTGTCAGCTTGGGGAGTTTCTGTGGTGGCAGGCTCACTCTGTCACATCACTCAGCTTCTTTTGTAATGTCCAGTCTAAGTTTTTCTTTTCTTTTTATTTCAATTCGCTGTTCCATTTGGAAGATAAGAATCGGTCTATAGGTGAGTTAGATTAGAACAAACAGGCCCTTCCTTAGGAACATCAGACCAGAGTTAATGCCTTCTAGCAAGGATCCCACATCACTTTCTTTTCCTGACAACTGCCTAACTTGGAAGAAGGCAAATGAAGTAGAAATTTCTTGCCCAGGAAGGAGATTTCCCAAAATGCGATGTGAGCATCTGCTGCGGAGTGAATTGCAGATGCCACGAGACACCACTGCTCAGAGGCAGTTGTCTATGAGCAGGAGCAGAGACAAGTGGCCTGTGTTGTACCTTGTTCTTTGTCAGGGTTGTGTCTGAACTTCACCAAACAGAGCTGTGTTCCTATGTACCATTCCATGGGCCGGTGCTATAAAAGCTTAACTCGCTGACTGACACGCGTGTCCTTGGGCCAGGTGCTGTTCCAGGGCTGCCAGCTGGATGAGACGAAGCGCGAGGCCTTTCTGCACCAAGTTTACACACAGCTCTGTGCCTTTGAGAACAAAGTGGCAGAGATGCTCCAGCAACAGTATGAACCCAAACCTCAGGTAAGGAGGGCAGAGGTAGCTGAGGGTCTCTTGGCTCCCTTGAGATCTACCCTCTGAGGCCCCTCTGAGGTGAGGTGGCAGGAGGAACAGCAGGATAGGTGTGCAGAAGGAACAGCTGAGGAGTTGGCGAGATAATGCTGTGGGATGCACTAATGAGACCTGAACACTGAGGAAAGCAGCACCAGTAAGTGTTTAGAAGGAGTGATGAGAATGATTACTTTCCCTCAGATTATTGTGCAGTAAAACAGCCTGGCTTGTCTGACATCATGGGATAAATGGTAGGATGTGCTTTCTCTCTGAAGAAGATTGTGGGAGAGGTGATTATGCCCATATTGTTAATCTAAAAATAGCTGTGAATATGCCCTTAACCCTTGTTACATTTCATGAATGAAAATACTTCCTTGTTATGATGAAAACTGGCCATGAAACTGAATAAGCAGCTGGTGCAGTTTCTAATACTCCCTGAAATCTGTGGCAGATGCTGTTTAGTAATCATGGATATGCATATCAGCAAAGTAATGGAAACATCATAGAAAGTTTGGGTTGGAAGAGACCTTTAAAGGTCATGTCCCTCAACCGCTGGCTACACTGCTTTTTATCTTGCAACTCAAGTCATTATTGGCCTGTCTGAGGTGATTTAGTCCTTATTTAGCATTAGTTATTAGGGTTTGAGCAGAAAGGGGGAAAAAAAGTCTCAGAACCAGATGAGCAAGAGGCTACTGGTGATGTATTGCAGTTCCATATCTGGAGTGCTCCAAATCTCATGTTCCAGCTGAAATTTGTATGTTTGATTACTAAGACTGTCAGTCCTGGAACAGAAGGAAGACTGCAGGAAGTAAATACCTGGACTAGTGAGTCCAGATGGTGTTTTTGCAGTGCTTTGTATGCATTCCTGCTTGATGCAGCATTTCTCTCGTGGTAAACTACCCTATAACTTCTTCCATGCAAATGGGGGAGAGAGACGCTCTTGCAGGCCAGAGGGACTGGCGAGTCCTGCCACAGGCTGTGGTGTGGAGGTGGGAGGCCCCAGGGGAAGGGCAGGGACTGAAACTTTTTTTAACTTTTGAAGTTGTATTAGCTGTATCATTGTTAAGGAGTGTCTGAATTTAAGGCATCTGGCAAATTAAAGTGATGGATAGATTTCTTTGCTCGCAGCCTCAGACTGGTCCCATTTGTGCATAACAAAAGTTTCCTTGGTCCCAGTTTTCTTTTCCCAGCTCCAGTCCTCCCCTGTAGTGTTGCAGGGGAAGGTCTTGCCCATTCTGTCTTAGCAGTAAAAATAAAGCAATATTTTATTACAGGTTTGAAGTGCCAGAGCCTTCTGGGGATGAGGGGACTATGAACACAGGTTTCTCATTGGTGTAATTATACAAATTTCAGGCTTTGCCTGGGGGATATTTTTCATAGAAGATGGAGGAGAAGCCTACCTGCATTTGTTTGTATCAGCACTGCATAACAAGTGCTGTTTGAGCAGAGGTAAATTCATGGGCACTAGACTTTGTCCTTACAAGGCTCCTTGCTCCCTCTGCTGCAGTGCTTCACAGGTGAGACACAGCTGTCTCCGCTTCTCCAGCCTTTCTGGGCTGGAAAGAGTAGATTAAGTAGGTGCTGAATAGCTGCAGCTTCTACTAAATGACAAGGGGAAAAAAATTGGTATTCACTGTCTCTTTTACTGGGAACTGCTTTGCTCTACAGAAGAGTCTTAGTGACTCCAAAGTGTCTCATATTTCCTCTTCTGCGAGAAATCAGCTTAGAATAAAGCTCTGAGCGTGCTGTCCCCTTCCCCTACCCCCAAGCAGCCTTGCCCAGCTGTTCTAACGAGCCCAAATGACCAGGATTTTGAGAGCACCTGGAAGTTAAAGCTACTAGTGGAGTCTGTTGTGGTGCCACGGGACTGCCAGACTGAAGGGTGTTTGGAGGAGTGAGAACTAGAGCTAGGCTGAAATCATCCCCATGGGGCCTTGTGTGTTTTTTGTTTTGTTTTTTTTTTAACTTTTCCAGGTGGATTTGTCACCCCTGAGCCAAGAGAGCCCTGGTGACGTGCAGGAGTCATCCGGGAGGAAGCCCAGCGTGTCTGTTGTCACTGCTGATGTTGGCCTGGTCAGCATGGTCCGGCAAGGGATCCTGGCACTGCAGCTGCTGCCCTCCAACTCCAGTGCAGGTTGGCTGCATCCTCGGGGTTAAGGTTTGCAAAGGGTTGTGTTCCTCCTGCCTTAGGCTGAGAGTAATTTTAGAAGGGCTGGTGCCTGGACCCTTCTGCTGGGGAGGAAATTTCAGCGTTGTCTCTTACTCTCCACGCTGTGGGCAAATTGTGGTGGTGGGAATGGGGAGGACAACGATGTGCTGGGTGTCACCGTTGGGGAGTTTGTGAGGAAGGACAGCTGTGACTGTTGCTCAGGACAACCTGGGATGTGCAGAGCTGAGTGCTTTGCTGTACCTAGTCAAGATGTTTTCCAGCCCCATAGCGTCTTGGAAGCTCTGAACCGTGCTCGGGATTTCCCTTCTGCTTTTACCCTGCCTAAAACTTTCTCTCTGGTGGGTATACTGGGAGATTTGATAGCTGCTTGAGATGGAAGATGCACTAAGTGCTGCCTTGTTCACAGGTATAATAATAATTACGGACGGTGTGACCAGTGTCCCCGACGTGGCTGTGTGCGAGACTCTGCTCAACCAGCTGCGCAGCGGCACAGTGGCCTGTTCCTTTGTGCAGGTATGTCTGGTGCTCGGCAGAGTGGGGCAGAGTAGGTTGGTGGTGGTGGCATTCACTTCCAGAGGGGAAGAGGGGCCTTCTCTGCCTGTTTGAGTCCCTTACCAGCCCTCTGCCTTGTCCTGGGCGCTGCTGCACTCTCTCAGGTGTCTTCTTTTTTTCCATCCCACAGGTGGGCGGTGTCTACTCGTATGATTGCAGCTTTGGCCACGTTCCCAACGTGGAACTGATGAAATTCATCGCCATGGCCACTTTTGGTGCTTACCTCTCCACATGCCCTGAGCTGGATCCCCTGAGCCTGGATCTGAATGTGTATCACAAGGCATTTCTGCTGTACTCCTTTCTGCGTACTGGGGAGTCTCTGAATCCAGAATATTACTGTGGTGAGGAACCTGCATGTCCTCCTTTCAGCAGCTGGCTGTCTTACAGCACCTCTCTTTGGGGTGACTCCCCCAGGCTTGGTTATGCTGGTATTCTCCCTTGTCCCCTCTGGGCAGTGCCTTCTGAAGGCTCTGGGCACAACTGGGCACACAGCCTGATCTGTGACTCCCCTCCTGGTTCCAGGGATTGGGAGGACCACTATTCCCTTCTCTGTGGTCTTGGCTCAGCCATATGCATTTAGGCTCACTGTGTTGGAATGTGGAGGGGTTCAGAAGCTCTTGCCTGCCCTTCCCTGCACACTGGTTAGCTCTCAGGTGGGGACATTCTGGAGAGCTTGTCCTAGCTGGGCTTGCAGACGTCAGCTGGGATTGAAAAACTAGGCCCCTGAGAACCATCCCAAGTGCCTCTCTTGATTTTACTTATTTTGTGACTGACTGGGAGTGTGCCAGGACAGATTAGTTTAGTTACCAGTAAAACATGGAAATGCCCTCTCATGCCCTGGCGCTGTGCTGGTGCCATCTGCGCCTTCTGTAGCTTGGCAGCAGAAGCCACACGCGGTGGCAAGTTTGAAGAGAGCTGGCCTGGGACTCAGAAATGTTGAATCTTAAAAAGATCAGCTGTTAAGGGTTTAAGCTCAAGGCTCCCGCATCCTGATACCTTCTGGAAAGCACCTGGGAATTCAGGTTTTCTGGGGAAATCATTAAAGCCCAAAAGCTTGCCCTGCAACTGCTGCAACAGCTGTGCCGTGTCTGCCTGTCCAGGTGAAATGTGTAACTACAACGTGTGCCTTGTCAGGAAAGCTGTCCCAGAGGAAGCAGGGCCTGGCACCCCACCCTGCCCCTCTCCCAGGCCTCTTGGCCACCCTTGTGAACCTGTTTGCTGCGCTGCAGAATCAGGAGTGGGTGCGAGTGGTGCCTGAAGGATGTGCTGTTCTTCAGGCCAGCAGGGCGAGTGCTCCTGGCAGCTTTCATAAAGCACTTGAGGAGGCCCGTTGCTGTAGGACGAGGCTGTAGGGAAGCTGCTCCCTCACAAAGCCCACCTCTGCCATTTGCAGTGTCCCAGCACAGGCTGTTCAACGAGCACCTGGTGTCTGCAAGCAGCAACCCCGCGCTGGCGATGCGGAGGAAGAAGCACACGGAGAAGGAGGTGCACGCTGACCTCGTGAGCATCGTCTCGGTCCGGCTGCGCGAGGGCTACAGCATCCGTGAGGTCAACATCACGAAAGGTGACTGCTGCTTTGGGGGTGGGACCCTTGTTCTCAGCTGCTTAGAGGGCAGTAGAGGGCCTGCCCTTTCAGGTAGAGTGGCTGATGTTGTGGAGGAAGGAGCTGTTTTCCCCAGACTGTTGTTTTCGTGACGCAGGGCTGCCCAGTGGTGTTGTGCAGTTACGCACTTGCCAGGCTCGTCCTCTGTGGCTGTAAGTGCCTGGGAAGGGACAAACAGTGATGCTTTGTGTCTTGGAAATGATTCCCCACAATTGCAGAGAAACTGATGACAGAACTTGGGTTTGCAGGGTTTTTTGGGACTTGATCTGTATTTCCCCTTTTTTTCGTCCCTTTCTAGTCCTTTGCTAGATGCACTCCAAAATACTGACGTGGAGTTGAGCACTTTGCTACAGCAAACTTAATGTCTCCAAACAACAGCCTTCCAAAGGAAGAAATTCCAAAGGATGTTGTTAGGTTAAAATGTCAGACCGGTCAGGACCATGACCAATTCAAGAAAAGACCATAAAACCTTCCAGTGATCCTGTTCTCTTATCTGACTCACTAGAGATTATGGCACCTGGAGTGTGAGAACAAAGCAGCTGACTAGGAACCTTGAGGGGTATCCTAAGCAGTGCCAGTAAATCCTACCTAACTCTCCATCTCCACCTGTGACTAGTGGTAGTACTCTCACTGAAGAGGAGATGAAAAAATCCAAATGCAAGCTTATTAGTACAGAGAATGTCTTATATCAGAGAATCAGTGTCTGTGATATAATTCCAAAGTCATTCCAAACTTGCCATATGATGTTTTCTATGAATTTACTGTGGTCTGCCTTAAAACCACGTAAATATCTTATGCCACTGCTCTGCTTGGAAGGTTGTCCCAGGGCTTCATTGCTCTTTTCTCTAGCTTCTTTTCTAAACTCCCTGAGACCAAATTAGACCTGTGTGAGTTTATTATCTTTAATTAAAGTTTATCCTCCTCCTCTGGCTTACACAAACGTATTTAAGAACGATGTCTTTCTCCATGTAACCTCTCTTTTGACAGGTTAAGCAAGCCCATGTTTCACCTTTCTTTTGTAAGGGCAGGCTTTCTGTTTGTTTATTCAGGTTAATAGCACTCATTTTTTTTCCCTGCAGTTGCTCTCTTTTCAGTTTGGTCTCACACTTCTCAAAGCAGTTGATGAGAGTGTTGTAAATGTGGATTTATTGGTGCCTTGTTCAGCAGTGCTAATAATTCCCTGCTTCTGAAGGAAAATACCTGATGTGACAGACTGTGAATCACACAGGCTTTTTCTCCATGATTGCATTGCATTGTTATCACAGAAATCCCTCAATCTCTCATGCACCTTTTCTTCCAACTGATGAGTCCTTGGGATTGTTGTATTGCGTTTTGTTTGTTTAATTGTCCCTAAATGTGCTATCCTTCACTCTGCAGTTCATCTTAGTTCCCCTCACTGTTCCTCTGTGATGACTGGGAATTGCAGTTCTTTTGCCTTGATGTGTCTTGCAAACTGAGTGAATCTAAATCACCTCTTTTTTTTTGGGGAGGGGGGGAAGGTTGCTAACAATCAGATTAGGTGGGATAATTTCTAAGGTTGGTCTTCCAGGAATCTCCCTAATTTCTTGTTTCTGGAGTTTTCTGTTAGAAGTAAATGTCTGCTAAGTTTTCCCAGTGAGACAGTTGTTCTAGTGATGTCTGCAGATTTCACTAAGATAGATGTGGCATGAGATACTTCCCTTAAATCCAGGTTAGATCCACTGCACTCTCCTTGTCTAGGAATGTCTGTGAAACAATGTGACAAGTCAGCTCCTGTCCACACTCAGTGTCTTTTATCCTTCTGTGCACCAGTTCACTTACAGCTGGAGCAGCACTGGATAAAGAGCCTTTCTCTTTAATCTGGCAGCAGTGAAGTGCTCTTGGTGACTGTGTAGTCCCACATGGAAGTGCTGGAAGAGCATTCACCAGGTGTTGAATCACTCAAAAAGCAGTCAGACAAGTTCATGGATCCTTTTGCACAAAGGTGTAGCTACAACCTCTGGCTCAGGATATATAATAAAGCAGCAAATTCCTGTGTTGTAGAGGTATCAGAAATATCAGCACATGTTCACCATGCCCCCTGCACTTTCCTCTGGGTATCTTCCTGCTGTCTTTTACCCCCTGGAATGGTAAATGGATTGGTGTTCTGTTTTTACAAAAGCAGAAGAGCAGCTGCACTGAATCAGTTACTTTCTGTGGTGAACAGCCATGGGCAGGTGCACAGGGAGGAGTAAGAATAGGATAAACATACATGATAATCTCCATTCTCCCTTCCTTTTTTTTTTCTTCCCTTTGAGCACTCTCTAGCTCTTTGTAGCTGAGGGGCTCCTTGAGCCAGAAATACTCTTCTGTGTATTTTTTAGGAGGAATTTAAAAATGAAATGTCAGAGGTATCAAAAATACAGGGAGTATTTCTATGCAGCCTTCAGAATAGCAGCAGATAATGTTACTTATACTTTGGAAAGGCTAAGTGCTCTGGGGAATTGCTGGCTGTGATCAGAAAAATTGTTGAACAGTAGAATTCACAACTGATCAAGCACTGCCTTTGGTAAGGAAAAGCAAATTGTTAATCAGGGCTTTCTGGGTCATTCTACACAGAAGTGTATAACAAAGAACAGTTAATTAACCTGGATTGCCAAAACTTGCAAACTAAAGGTTGTTAAGGAGCCAGCTGGCTGTGAAGCAAGGGGAAAGAGTGCAGTTGTTGACTTTGACACTGTTGCTTTTCTCCTTCGCTTTCCCAAAGGCAAAATAGAATAAATAGCTAGCTTTGTGCTCGGAGTTGCCTGGAGAGGTTGTTTGTGATATTTGTAAGTGCTCTGGTTACTCTCACTGTTTAGTTTTTAGATATTTAGGTGTTTAGGAGGCAACTATATGGTTAGTTAGGAATGCAGAGATGCTTGTGAAAGGGGGAGGATTGGAAGGTATGGAAGGGGAGAGAAGCTGTGGGGACACTGTGTGTGATGGAGCCCAGATCTCTTCCTTTTTATTTCTGGGACAGTGTCAGGGGATTTGCCTCTTAAACAGAAAAAAAAAAAAAACAACTCACTGACTGTTTTGTGTTGCTGTGTATCGAGCAGAGCCTGGAGGACAGTTTTCAAAACATCATCTTCCTCTGTGACTCAGTCCAGCCCCAAAAGTGGCTGGGAACTAGCTGGCCAGGAAGAGTGGCTGTTCTCAGTGTCAGGAATAGGGAAAACAAAGTGAGCTTTCTAAAAAAAGACAGCTGGATTTTATGACGGAAATTAAAGTAACAAAAAGTTTTATGAACAATAAAGTCAAGAAACAGTAGATTGCTTTGCAGTAAAAAAAAAAAAAGCTAAATATTCATCTGGGTATTACTTCCAACTAAGTAAATATTTTGCCTGTGTTTTTAGTTTTGCTTGTGTGGTATTGTAGGAGAGAGGCCAGGATGACTAATGGAAACAGAGGTGAAGGTTGGAAATATTTTCATTAATGATCTAAGCAAAAAATGTAGGAATTTGCTTATCATGTTTGCCGTTGATGAAGCGGAAAGGATTTGTTATGAGAACCAAAATATTGTGCAGAAAGCAGCGGATGAGCCCTAAAGCAATAAAAACGAGGTGACAGTATGAAGTGGAAAGAGATGAATTTATAAATTCTTGTGTAGCCTATCTGATGAACTAAACACTCTGCATAGGAAACAGCAGATGGTACAACCCCAGAAAATGCATTTACAGTAATGCAAAGCACCCATTGTGGAAAATATTAGTGACCTTAAATAAAAACCTAGTAATCCCTCAGATGAAGTACAGGTGAAATATAGTATTCACCTCTGATCATCTTTGTTCAGGAAAGATAAATTCTTGAGGTGCAGGACAGTTTGGGACTGTTAAGGGGAATGGATGTTCTGTCATAATAACAGCTGACGCTGGGTAAGGATTTCTTAGTGCACACTCCCTGCCAATATTATGGAAATGAAGCTTCTCAGGATGAAGATAATTTAATCAAAAGAACAACCAAGCATGAATTTGGCACGTACTCTGGAAGGTTTCTTCTAAACATTGACAGGGGAAGAGTACTCTGAGGGTGCCTCCCAGCAGGGACCATGGGAACAAAAGGCTGGCTTTGAAGTGGAGTGCAATCAGCCTGTGAAGGGGATGGCACGATGTGCCTTCCACAGCAGCAAATGCAGCCTCTGCAGGAAACAGAGCATCCAGGCTGATGATCTGTTCGGATGGTTTCCAGCACATCCAGTCACTTATCACACAAATGCTGCGGGTCTGGCAAACTACAGAGCGGGCTGGACATCAGAACGGATGATTGAGCAGCAGAAATCGCAGCGTGGTCATGTGTTTGCCTGGGATGTTTCAGTACAAATACACCTGCACAGTCAGCAGGAGTGTGACAGTCCTCTGCCCTTTTGGCTCAGCAAGGCTTGGTGTGTCAGGTGTTTGTGTTGATCTTGATAGAGATGGAATGGCCCGCTTAAAGGAAAGGGTAAAAATGTACAGTTTGAAAGAATAGGTGAATATTCGTTCTCAGCATCTTAACTTGGGGAGGAGAAGGTAAAAATGGTGAGAAGCTGTGATGTTTGAAGTTCTAGATTGCATGAAATATGGTCTATGCAGGATGAATGGAGGTCATTTCAAGCACTGACCCCCACCTTCTGCATTGTTCATGATTTGTGCCCCATTATGTCCAAATATCCATATTTCTGCAATGGGATAGATTAACTTGGCACAGTGCAGATGAGAAAACTGATAGCTTAACAGCCCTGCTCATCTGTGCAAAGCAACAGTTTTCTTGGAAATGAAACAAAGATGAAACTGTGAAGAAGAGCCCATTGCAAATGTCAGCACCTCCTCTGAGTTTGTTCCCTTCTCTAGTGTAGATATAATACATGTACATTTAAAGAACTGAGAGCTCTTCACCAAATACTGCTGTGCAAGCAGAGCCTCCCTCCCTTGCAGGGGAGAGACTTGAGTGAAAGCAAACAGTTGCTAGATTAGTTTGTTCCCCCTCACAGGGAACAAATGATCTCACGGTTCTCAGGAATCCCTGGTCAGAGGTAAAGCTCAGGTGGCTATTCAACAAGCAGCTGAACTTGCTCCTCTGCTCCCGTGCAGGGGGGTCTCAGCTGGAGGTCAAACTGGTGCTTCTTTGGAAGCACAACATGAGGATTGAGTACTTAGCTGTCACTCCCTGGCCCCTGGACCCGTCAAAGCGCAGCACGTGGGTGGAGGTGACGATGGAGGGAAGCTACGACATTTTGCATGACATCAGCTGCACCATGAGGAAGCCCATCACCAGCCTGTACCGCACCACGGTCATCCGGCGCTTCTGGAACACCTTGCAGAGGTGAGCTGTGCTGTCCCCTGCAGTTTCCAGTGTCACCAAGTAATTCCTTCCTTGGTGTGCTAAGATGTGGGTTATACAGGTGGCCATCCCAGCCCAAGGTCCATAAGGAACGTGGTCTGAGGAAGAGGTGTGACTGGCAACAAGCTTGCTGTCAGGCCAAAGACTGGGACTGGTCTATGGCCTAGTTTGTAAGAATGGTTCATGGTGACAGTATTGCTGCTCCTGAATCTTCTGTGTTGCAAACCTTACCTCTGACTGCCATCCCATGGAGGTCATGAGTTCTTACAGCACACCCTTACAGCTGTGCTTTGTGGTCACACTGGGAGCAGCAAACATCTCTAGGGCTGAAGGGCCACTGGGATATAACCATTTCCTGGCCAGGGTGACCATTACTCCCTACTGTTTGGTGGATTCCTTCTCTGGCACCTAATTTCCAGCTCTGGTCATCCTCCTTATATGTCAGGCTGTTACACTGGAACCCCTTTAACATGTTCATGGCACTGAATCCCAGCATTGCCCGAGAAAGCTCTGTTGGTGTAGATGGGCTCCCAGTCACAGGGGGTGCGGGCCCTGGGCTGGCTGGGGCAGCAGTGGGGAGGGCATGGGCTTCTTGGGGCTAACTGCCTCTTCTTTTTCAGCATCAACCAGACAGATCAGATGTTGGTTCACCTGCAGTCCTTTGACACAGTCCCAGAACACTTCACCATTCCCGAGAGCACAAAGAATGGGGTGCCCCTCTTCTACATCCCCCCAGGCTCCACCACTCCGGTATGTTCCCTCTCTCTCCTGTTTAATGTGGGATAGGTTGTCCCACGTGCCTGTTCTGTCTTGCATTCAGGCTTCACCTCTTGCTCATCTTGTCTTCATCTTGTCCCTCTCAGTAAGCGAGTTCAGGTGTAGGGCAGAGAACATCCCGTGCCATACATTTTCCCCTTGGAGACATCATCCTGCATCTTCATTGCTGCAGCTACACCTCTTAAGCCCAACAGCAAGTCTCCCAAGTGTGCTGTGAGACTGATGGGGAAGCTGGCACGCTTACTTTTGCCCTACTTTTTCAGTGGATTCCTCATAGGTGTGGAGTTGCTACTGGCAGTCTTGTGAGCTGGTGATGTAGCTCAGTACTGTCAGATGAAGACACAGGATGTGCTGAGTAGTTGTTCAATAGGCTCATTGCTCTGAGCACTCATGTGGAAGGTGCAAGAGAGATACTTGTCATCTGCACAGCAGAAACTAAACAAAATATGAGCTAATGGTTTCCACTGCAAAATTCAAATCCATTGAAGCTCACTGAGCAGAAGTGCCAACATATTATCAGCCCCCCTGCTAGCAGTGTCCTTGGCATTGATTGAAGAGGACTAGCAGATAGAAAAGCTAGGGGAGCTTTAATTTAAGAGAACTATCCCTTTAATTTTATTGTTTAAGCCTTTGTTTAGGTTTGCCTAATACACTTTCCCTATGTAGAGTTACGTATCCCACAGTATAACTGGAGCCTCCCATCTTTTATGGCTAACCACCACTACTTCTGTGTCAGCAGAGTTGCTATAGTTGGTGGAATCAGTGTTACCATACAAACACATTAGAGTTGCCCAGTGCCACCCATTCTGGCACCCTATTTGCATGAGTACTCTCAGATGAGTAATCTCAGTGTTTAATTGCTTTGCTGACACAAGCCATACATCCCCCCCTCAATCAGAAAGCACACCATTACATGTGCCATCTTTTTCATGGTTGATTTACTTGATGCTAAGTAGTCCAATTCCTAATTAACTTGACATTTCATGAGCCTGATTTATTTTTGCTTACACTGAACCGCCTGTTTCAATGTGAACACACTTATTCTGCTCAGAGGAAGTCACCCAGAGCCAGGGACGTGGCCTTCTAGGCCTACACAGCTCAGCTGCTGGAGAAATTCCCGCTCCCTCTGCGTGGAACCAGGCTCTTCCCTGCTGAATATTGCCCTGTTGCTTTTTCAGGTGCTGTCCCTGCAGCACAGCGGGTCTGACTCGAGCCATTCCCAGTTTGCCTCCTACTGGAAGCCTATCCTTTCCATGGATGCCAACTTCTGGCAGAGGTGGCTGCACATGCATCGTATCGTCGTCCTTCTGGAGCATGACACGTACGTAATGGGCAGGGCTGAGCTCGTGTGCACAGTGTGGGCTGGCCTGGGAAATCAGGTGTCCAGTTCAGGCCCAGTTGTGGAGTTGCAGCTGCTTTGTGGCCGAGGGAAAGGGCCTCGCTCTTGGGACTTGGTGGATGGTGAAGGCTCCTTTATCTGGGAGGGATGGTGGGGTTGGAAAGTCACGTTGTTTGAGAGTGGGGGCTGTTCTCAGGAGGATAAATTGTTTCTCAAGTCCCTCTTGGGTTTGGATTTCCTGATTGCAGGGGGCGTAGGACCGTCCATTCGGGAGTTTTTGTTTGCTGCTGGAGAACATCTTTCCCAAAAGCATTGCTTTCCTGAGGGGGGTCCTAGTTGCAGAGTTACATGAATAATAGTCATATATTGAATGGAGGGGGATAGAAAGGATACAAGGAGTGTGCTCTCTGCAATCTGGAGATCCCTGTGGCTCAGGGAGTGTCGCTCTCACTGGTGCACAATTAGGGGAGATGCTTGTGCATTGGCTGTTGTGGAGATTGAATAAGGCTGTTCTACCAGTGTGAGGGTGAGTTGCAGAGGATGTAGCAAAGCCTCTGTGGGTTCTGGGGGAAGAAGAGGAACTGTAGCTCTGAGATGACCTTCTAACCCCCCTCCTGCAGGCCTGTGCCCAAGCACCTGCACACACCGGGCAACAACGGCCGCTACAGCACCATCCAGTGCCGCATCTCCCACTCGGCGCTCACCTCCCTGCTGCGGGACTGGAGCAGCTTCGTGCTGGTGGAGGGCTATTCCTACGTCAAACTGATGCACAGGTGAGAGGCTCCGAGGAGGTGCCGTGTGGGGAATCGGGCGTGTGGCCAGAGCAAGGATCTGGTTGGACCAGTGTGTGGTGATGGGCCTGAAGCAGATGTCTAGAGAGGATAAGAGCTGGACAAGTGGGTGTGAAGTCCTGCGATTTCTGGACTGACGCCGTTGTGTTCCAGACGCGGCCCAGAGGGAGAGGGAAGCCAGCTGGGGGGTTTCTGCCTGCTAGAACTGACACTGTGAATTTGTGTGGTCTGCACTTGGTCTGGCATGACAGAGCAGCAAGATCTGTGCTATTTCAGCTCTGTCTTAATCCCTCCTCCCTAGCTTTGAGGATCTTACGCCTTCCTCGTTTTATGTGGTACGGATCATCTCCAAAGCTCCCTGCATGGTTCTCCGGCTGGGGTTCCCCATTGGCACACCTGCACAGGCCAGGAACAAGGTGAGAGCTGGCTGTCTGCTTCGAGGGGTAGGAGCAGAGCACAGGAACTTCTGGATGTGGAAATTGTGGGTAGATCACGGGCGACACTGTGGGCAGGTACCCTCTAATAAGTAACTGCTATGTTAAGGCTTAGATGAGTGTGAACCTACTGTAACAGAAAGGGTCAGTTTGGACAAACCTTCTGTGTTAAGTCTGTGGAATATTTCAACCCAAAGACTCAAAGATCAATAGAATAGCTGGTCACATGAATGTTTTTCCCATTGCTTATTTCAACCGCGGGGATCAGAATGACTCAAAGGTTATCTGGTCCTTCCTTGTGACCAAAGCACAATCAATAGCATCTATCAAGAACTTGTCTGACTCATCTGTAAAGACCTCTGTGATGGATGTACTACATGTTCCTTGGACAATCTGTTCCAGTAATGGTGAATTGCTTATGTATATTTAATCTGTTAGGTAGGGAGGAGTTAAGACTTTAAATGCAAACAATGCCCCCCCACATGAGCAGTACAGGGAGAGGAAAAAAAAATACCCAGGAAATGTTTCCAGGAGGTAAAAGTCTGCTTTTAATAAGCTTTTTGTATCAAAAGAAATGGTCTGCCCTAGTCAGATGCAGAAGGTGGGGTTATTGTGTGAACTGTTTCTCCAGGTCTAAAGGCTGAGACAAGTCTAAGTATTCTTTAGGAAAACATCAGTAGGAGAAAGATGTCCTGCTATTAAAGTATGTGAAGTTTTTGTTATAAAGATGAGGTTTATAATGAAACCTATATCTCTTATCTTCATGAAAGAAATCTTTGGTTTGTCTAACTTAGCTTTAGTGTTAGAGATTAGTCTGAGGAGAAGCTGACAAACATGGGAAGGACCATCTCTTTCTGAGATAATGAACCCAGATAACACTAAATGTTCTGGCGCTCTGGAGGATCTGCCCTTTCATATCTTTAGGGGAGCCAGGTTTTGGGCACTGGTTGCTGGGCCAGCATGTGGGCTGGTAATGCCAAGTGACAGGTTTTATGAAGGGGTTCCTTCTGGCTGGTGTTAATATCTATGTCATGAAGAAGGTGTGAGATGGGCATCATACCCTGCAGCTGTGGGCAAGCTCCAGATCATTGCAGCAGGAGGTGTGTGTAAATCATAGATTGTATCATACACAATCCTTTTTGTTTGTTTGTTTGGTTGGTTGGTTTTTTTTGCCTGCCATAAGGCTGGTTATCTACCCAGTGTGGAGGATGGCAGTAGAACTCAGCCTGCATTGTTTAAGGGAAAGCAATTTTTGTGCTGAGCTATTCAAGTTTCTAATATTGAAGGGAAGGAAAGCGCCTGGTGCAGTCTGACTTCCAGAAAGCTTTTGGTGAGACTTCATATAGGGCACAACTGTAGAAGGAATGAGGTGTCATGAAACAGAAAGTGTCTCGGGGAACAAAGCAAGTAAGTTGAAAAAGTGCTGTGTTCTCAGCACAGCAGAAGCTGTTTGTGGTTTTTCCAATATTTTTTTTTTTCCAGTCAAAGGTTAGGGGACTCATTTGTAGAAAGGTAGCAGATAATGAGCTGGGAAAATGTGCGGGTGGCACAAAGCTATTTCAACCTCCTGCTTTGGTGACACCTAAGCAGCAGAATGTTGGCTGGAAGCCAGTGTTGGTAGCTGCAAAGTAATGCACCTTGGATTTGAGAGCTTAAACACCATCAGTGATCCTGTGATATCAATATGAAACCAAAAGAGGAACCAAGTGGGAGCATAGTGTGGAAAAGAACTCTGTTCAATGTTTGGATTTGGGAACACTCCTTTCCATGCAAAAGACATAGTAATGATGGGGAAAGTTACTGAAATAATTAGTGTTGAGGAAGGAGATGAAGAGCTGCTGTTCTTCGTTTGCCTACAGTGGTAATAGAAATTGAAACGAGTTGAACAAATATTGTGAAAAGAAACCTAACCATGGAAATTTCAAAGAAAACACTGGGCTATTGTGAGAATCAGATGCTAGTGTGGGTAGAACCATATGCAGAGCTGCTAAAAGCTAAAAAGAGTAATCAGGAAGTCATTGTGAAAATGTATTGGAAAAAATTAACCTAAAAAATAACCTAAGCTCCTGAAACCTCTTACCACAGAGGTTTGACACATGAATGTGATCGTGGGGGAATACATAAGACAGAGCCAGACTGTTCCCATAGCTGATACAGACTAGTTTACATTTACTGTAGGCTGTTAAGGAAGAGAGAAGAATGAGAGTGGGTGCTCGGACTGCTTCTGCGGAGGAGCTGGCATGCAGCGAATTTGTTTTTCATCTGAGTTGTGGAAGGCAATTTCTTCAGCCTTGAAATCATCTTTGGGTTTTTTTGACCTTTCTTTTGCTTTTAAAAATACTTGTAGTTGTTAGAATAAGGACCAAAAAAGCCTTGTATCATCTTGATCTTGCTGGGGCCTCAGTAGTAAAATGACCTTCAACTCCTGCTCTCCTGTGTATTCAAGGAGTGTTCTATTCTTTTTAGTCAGGCTCTTGTTCTGGGTGCTTATTTTGAGTAGCTTATGTCTGCAGACAAAGATGGTCACGGTTTACCTTTTGCTTTTGCCATGACAGATAGTGGAGGAGTTACGGGACCGAATCTTGCAGCTGCGCTTTCCCCACAGGGTCCAGAGCAAGGAGGCAACTCCAAAAGCAAAGAGGAAAACGTTTGGCAGTAGTTCTCCCTCCAAGTCTCCACCTGTGGCTGGGGCCCAGTCAGCCCTCTCGGACAGACCCTGCCTTGTTGTGCTGCACAAACCCTTGGAGAAGCTGCTTATCAGGTAGTGATGGAGATCTGGGCTGTCAGCACAGTCTCCTTGCCCTGGGAAGTGGGAAAGGGGAGGGTCTGTGGATGGTGCTGCCAGTTTTAGGGGGAGAGTGCTGTGAAGCTGGTGCTTGTTGTGGTAGGTGTGTGTTGTGTGGCTGTGACTTGCAGCAGGGGTTATTGCTGGACTGACTAATTTGTTACTCCTAATTGAATGTGATGTAGAAATAAATTTAGTTACTGCTGCCTGAGCAAGATCCTGTGCTGGGCCAGCCATGTTCTGCTGCTGGAGGGCTCTGTCCTGGGCCCAGTAAGTGGGCTAGGCCCACTAGACAGCTCTGGCACCTGAGTAGAAAAAAAAGATGGATTTTTTTCCATCTCAGCACACCACACTTCTGCCCTCTCCTAGGTATGAGAAGCTGCCTTCTGACTATCGAGCCCCCTTCATTCTCAACCTGGAGCACCCCCCGGTGTCTGGCCCGCTCACTATGGTGGCCAATCGTACTGCCTCGTCCACCCTGGCCTCGCTGTCCCGATACTTCTACCACCAGCGCTGGATCTGGAGTGTCCAGTCAGGGCTGGCACCGGCTGTGCCCATCACTGCTGTGGCCCAGCTGCTTTCCACGCTCACAGAGTAAGTGGCACACCTGAACAGGAGTCCTTTCTCCAGCTAGTCCTGGGGATGCAGGCAGAGCAAGGGGTTAATCTGCCTGGAATATGCTGATCTTCACACATGCTGTCCTGTGCAGTGTCTCATCTTCCCATTCCCTGTGTGTAGCTCCCTGCCTTGGGAAGGAGGGTGAAGGGTACAGTCATTCTTGTGTTTAAGGCTTGTGGGGTGGGTGGAAAAGTCCTCCAGGTCTGACTGCCTCTCTGTTGCAAGGGTTCGTCTGTCAGAGGGTTTCCACTTCGCATCCAGCGGGGATGGAATTATCAACATGGTGCTGGAGTTGCCCATACAGGTGAGCATGGGTGCTGCACTGTGGACAGTCCTTCACTGCTGGTTCTGGGGTGGATTCACCTTCCTGTGACAGGATTTAACATCTGCTTCTAGCACACACCCTTAACGTGTATAGGGAGAAAGTAAAGCAGCTTGTGGGTTGGGCATTTTCCTGTCCTCATCTGCAGTTCAAGAGCTGCTCTGCTGGTAGGGATGTGCTGTGCTGGAGGGATTCTTGAGCCTGGAACAGTCTCCCTCTCTCCACCACTGCTGGTGGAGCTGGGTGATGATGGGCCTGTATTGTGCTAGGGGGTACTGGGTAGGTTGATCTGTTGCTGCTGGCCAGGCTCATGCAGTGTCTCCCCTCCAGATTGATGGCTCCAGTGAGAGCAGCAGTGACAGGGAGAAGCACACCTGTGTCGTCCAATACATCCTCTTCCCACCCCACTCCACCTCCACCAAAGACAGGTGAGGCTGTTGTTCTGCTCCCAGGGAGGGTTGGCAGTGGAGTCACGGCTCCAGACTTGCCTTTATCTAGTGCAGATGACTAGTTGTCATGGATCGATCAGCAGTTAGCTGGGGCTTTGCCTGCAAACCTGCAGTGGGCTGCTGGCCCTGTGCCATCTCACAGGACTTGCCCTTTGTCTTTCCTGCAGCTTTTCCACAGATGATGACAATGATACAGAGGTAGAGGCCATTGAGGTGGACACAGAACTGAACCTGGTCACTGAGTGCTGGGTAGAGCCACAGAGTGGCCATGTCCACAGCACTGCCGAGAACTGGAAGCACCTCCATGGCTTGCCCTACCAGAAAATACCTAAAGCAGTGAGTTCCTGAAAGGGGAGGGGCTTGGGCTCTTCTGTGGAGGGAGAAGGGTTTATTGTGAGTGCACCACAACACTGCAGGTGAATATTGAGGGCCAGGAGAGATGGGAGTGCTGCTCACAGAAGAACTTGACGTTTCTAAAAGAGGAACGAGCCACTGGACATAGAAAGTTTCTGTATTGCAAGGCAGTGGATGCAATGCTGGTTTGGGATAGCTGGAAAAATACAAATTATTTTGTGAAGAGGGGAGCAAGCTGGACCAGAGCAGGGACTGCAGGCAGTCCTGCTAACATTCCTCCTGAGCAAGGTGAAAACAGGCTAAAGGACTGGTGGAGAAGGAGGGAGCAAATGAGTGAGAATAGGGCAAGTCAGGGGGCAGGATTATGGGTGTTCCCTCTCCTTGCTTTTAGACTGTTTGCTCCTGCATTTGGGGGTAATAATTCTGCTTACATACAGCTGAGCCTTGACTGCTTGTTGCAGCTCTATCCCCGGGACCTTGCGTGCATTGCCACCATGCTGACCTTCGAGTACATCAGCCAGTTGTGCCAGAACAAGGAGTGGGTCTGCCCTCCTTCAGACACCAAAGCTGCTGAAGGTGAGTCCAGCATCTACGTCCTAGCAAGTTTGATGGAGCAAAGATTGCTAAAGCCCTGAATGTCTCAGGGGCCTGTAGAGGTTTCTGGAAGATGGAACAGGTATTTTGACAATTTTTTAGACTGTGATGGCAGTGGGTCACTTTGTTGCACTTGTCATTATCTGCTAGAGAAATGGCTTCATCCTAGGAAGGCCAAAGAAGCATTGAGGCTTTCTGCCTATGCTGGAGAGGTGATGAGGTGACCCTGCTTGAGCAGAGCTTGGTCCAGATGATCTTCCCTGGGAGACAGAGATGTGCTGTGCCCACAGGCATGTTAGATTCCCACTTCTTGTTGCAGATCCGGACATGGGGCCTGGTTTTCGAGTGCATGAGATCCCGTTCCAGTTCAACCTCATGAAGCTGTTGCCAAGGTGCCAGCAGGTTGAAATGTTCTTCCTAATGCTGACAAAAGGTAAGTGCCTCTTCACCTGCTGGCTCCCCTTGTCCTCCCTCTGTGGCTATGGGCACCCTGCTACCCTGCTCCATGTGCTTGTCTCCCTGGGCAGTAGCTGGGAGCACTGCTGTGGCTCTCTCAGTAGCTCAGTTCTGTTCTTCCTGACTCTGCAGCCCCAGGGCTGCCCAGCTGTATTGCTGTATTTCTTGGGATGATAATTTGGAGGAGTTGCTTTTGAAAACATCAAACCTCGACAGTTGCTCTGTGGTGGTAGTTTCTTGTCTGTACCCCCAGCATCTCCAGAATATTTATAGTAGCAGGGTGAGTCAGTGCAGGGTAACTAATGATGCTGAAACCCCAGGGCCTCCTCAACACCCTCCAAGTCCGTCTTGCAGAGGTGCTAGGGGAGACTCCTGGCTGTGTGGAAGTGTTGCTTTGCAAAGGGCTGTCTCTGGGGTCCTGGGCAGGTGGTGCCTATGGAGATGCTGTCTCTGAAGCTGCCGTGGTTCTGTTTTGGAGCAGAGAATGAGGAGGTGACCAAGGACTCTTCGTTTGTGCCCAATGAAATGCTACTAAACCTCTTCCATGGCTGCCTGCAGCATGACCTCAGTGACCGGGAGATCCCCATGGCTGATGCTGATCATGTGGCTTTCATGGAGCAGGTTCTGCAACGGGACCGTGATGGCCATCAACCCCCCTTCACGCTCCCTGTGATCAGAGGTGAGGACCAGGAGTGTGACACCAGGAGCTCTGAGGTGTTTCAGGAGCCTTGCTTTCAGATCTCATCCTCAGCGGGTGTTTCTCAGGTTGGTTTCTCTGTGCTCGATTTCAGAAGAAACCCTGAAAGCTTCTGGGACCCTGGAGCAGCAGGATGCTTCTGCCTCCTATCATCTTGTTGGCAGCAATGGCACCAGGGATATGACTGGCTCCACAAGTACTCTGCAGGTACTGCTGTGCTGCTGCCCTGCTCCTGAGCCCCCTCAGAATGCGAGGCAGCAGCTGTTGGAGAGCAGGAGAGTTAGAAGGGCTGAGAAAGATTGAAAGGTGGCTGTTTTTCCCCACATTTGGCAGCAGTTTAAGCTGTAGCCTGTGGCTGAAGTCAAGCAGGAATCTGGAAGGTGTGTGGATAGTTGCACTTACCATGGGCCCAGCCTGATAGCTGTGCCTGTGACTGATGCTTTGCCACACATTGCTCAGAAACTGTGGGCAGTCACTGCCTGGAGGTCAGAACCAGCCCCAGCAAGGCTGGCTGAGATATCCCAAGTGTTTGTGCTGTTCTTCCTGGAGCCAGGCTGCTCCTGGAACATGCAGGGTGATTTCAGCACTTGTGCCAGCCAGCACTCATGGAAGAGCTTGCTCTGTGTGGTTGCTGTGTGCTGAGTTTATCCAACTTCTGCTCTTCCCTCAGAGCCTTGGCAACACCGAGCTGCCTGAGGATGACGTGACACTGAGTGACGCGACGGGGCCCTTTCCCCCTCAGTGGCGATGTTATGCCAAGCTGGTCAACCCACAGCATGTGTTCCTGACCTTCCTGCCAGCCACCTTCTCAGGTGAGGCAGCCTGTTGTGGGGAGCAAGAGGAGTCAGCAGGGCCAAGCACCTCCTCAGGATCGGCTCTTGTAGGATGGAGAGGGAACTGAGCAAGGATGTTCAGACCCAGTCTTTTTGCACCGTGTGGCCAGGAATAGAATTAGTGCCAAGTGCTGGATGTCCTGCTCTTCTCCCCTTGGACATGGTGCTGCCCATGAAGGGTTTTCGGGTGGGGGATGTGGTGCTGAGTTGTTTGTTTGAGTTTGCTGTCTTGGGAACGTAGGTTGAGGGATTAAGCTGTTCTCACTGGACAGAGGGTGATTTTATTTTGTTTTCTTCCAGATGTGCAGAAGCTGATGGCTTGTGGGTTGGACAAACCTCCAAAAGATGAGAGTCAATCTGGAGAGGATACCCTGGGACCTGTCTGTGCAGAGCGAGTCAGGGCTGAAGAAGGGGATGCTGCAGTGCCATTACCTACCCTCAGCATAACACCAGCCCATGGTACCTTGCTGAACTATTAGTAACCTTGCTGTTCTTGAGCATGCTGTTGAGCAGACAGAGGTAGGAGGAATCTGTCAGCTCTTGCCTGCCCTGTCAGCTCCTGCCTGGCAGTCAGCAGAGTCAGGACAAGGGGCACAGTGATGTTCATGGGGGGATGAAGGAGTGTAATGTGAGTTGAGTGCCTATGGCCCAAGGTTGGTTCCCAGTGGGCAGGGAGATTGCAGGTAGATAGAAGCCACTAGGAATGGCAGGACTGGGGTTTGGGTGGTGAGAAGTTTGGAAGACCAATACCTCCCTGTAGGTGCTTCTGTGAGGGCTGTGAAGCCTCAGATCAGGAACAACGAGCCCGTCAAATGCCTCTATCTGAGGACTGTTTGTTTTGCAGAAGGGAGCCGTGAGCCTGGAGAGCAGAGTGGCCCCTCACGGAGAGATGTGCACATCTCCTTCTGCCGCCAGAACTCGCAGTCTGAGCTGGGCGAGTGCCGCCGATTTCGCTGCCCCATTTACATCTACAGCTGCTCTTTGGAGCTCTTACGGGAGCAGCTTGTCAACCCCCGGGCACACCGTCCTCCTCGGGACATCTTCTTCAGGTAATACCAACTATACTTGGTTCCTGGACGAGAAACAGAGGAGTTTCCTTGCCAAGAGGCTGGCTCTAGCCCTGCCTTGTTCTCATGGCTTGGCCTCTCTGCCTTGTAGCAGCCACTACCTGTGCATGCCCTCGGGCCCTGCTTTACTGGTGTTAGAGCTATTTGTAGTCTAAAATGTGCTCTGTTGGCACTAAAGGCTGTGGTTTTGTCTTTTCCAGGTCCCAGTCTCTGGAACGTCCTCCAACTGCTGCTTGGCTGGACCACAAGCACAAGGAGCTGGTGAGTTACTGCACTCTGCTGCAGGAGCACTCCCACCAGTGCTACGTGAAAGGTGAGCAGTGGTGCGGTGGCACCGCAGGCAGGGTTGGGGTTGGGGCTGGACCCTGGGTCTTCTTTTAAGAAAACAATGTCTCATTTTCCTTGTGATCTTACACTGAGCAAAGGGAGGAGTTGTGGGACCGATGTCCCACCAGGAGGGATTTAAAGATGCCCCTGTGTGTTCCCTATGGGCCTTGCAGAGGCTGTTCCCAAACCTGTGGAGTGCTTTCCTCTCACCTTCAGGGTGACAGATCCCCCAGGCACTCTGGCATCACCCAAGCCCAGACTAACATGGAGCATCAGGTGCCCTGGCTGACTCCTGTCTCCCAGCACCTGCACCGACTCCACTCTGTGCTGGGGACTTGGTGAAGATCCATACGTGGCTGTTGCCTCACATCAAGCACTGTGTTTGATCTGTAGGGCTGTTCAAGAGCCTTCAGCAGTCCCACAGCATCAGCTCCCAGGACCTGCTCACTGCCATGGACTACTGTGAGGAGCTGCTGCAAGAGATTGACATCACCAACTTCCTGCTGACGGTGTGCAGCCACGTCCGCTCCTTCCGAGAGAGCCACCAGCATTTCCACACGCACTCCAAGGCAGCCAGCTTCCAAGTGGGCAACGTAGAGCAAGAAGAGGAACAGAGCTCCAGGGAACGAGGGGTCTTGGTCTCTGAGTCAAGGTGAGGGCACATTTTCTGTCCTTAGCATTGGTCCAGGACAGATCATTCTTCAAGCATCTCTTAGTGCCTGCTAGAAGGAATGCTGTAGGGCAGATTCTGACAGAGCCACATGGAAGAGCAGATACTTCCAGTGAGATACCCACCAGGGATGGTGTCCACTAGGACTTCCTATCTTTTATAATCTCTGGTGACATCCATCCTTTCACTTTCTCTTGTAGTCCTGGCTCATTACTGTCCCATCTGGCCTGAGCTGGAGGGCAGTTTGTCTGCAAGTAAGTCTTAGACTTGTTTCTGGAGAAATTATGAATTTCCTACTGCTTGACTCATTTGAGTTTCATGTTGATTCTGGTGAAAATGACAGCTTTGTTATCTTTTCCTAATGAATCAAGTGACACTTTTTTTAATTAAAAAAATGCACAAGAGGAATACCGAGGCAGAATTGAAATATGCTTGATGATAAACTTCTGCCTTTCTATTCCTTAGGGTATTTATGAGGTATGTATCACCTCTGGAAACTTAAAGAGGGAAAAAAGTGCTATGTCTTAGTGTCTGTCAAAGAAACACTTTGGCCCTTTGTCCTCTGCACAGTTCCTTTATGTGCACTCACTAGCATTTGTTGGGAATTCCCAATCCTGTTTCTTCTTATACTGTACATGGTTTTGAAGAAGATGCAGTGTTTGAAAAGCCAGATGACTTCTTCAAGTGCTACTTTCCCTGAGAAAAACTGTGGGAACTTTTTTTTTTGTGTGTGTGTGTGTGTAAGATACTACAAATCACCCGTCCCAATGCAGGTCATAAAAACTTTACTGAAGGACGTACAGCTTGCGATGTGTTGCACCCAAATCTGCCATCTTTACCACTGAATTTGGGTGCCTGGTTGGGTGGCAGGTTTCCTGTGGCTGTGGGGTTGGGTGGTAAGTCAC
Organism: Pyrocephalus nanus; assembly: GCA_038380795.1. Taxonomy (NCBI): domain Eukaryota; kingdom Metazoa; phylum Chordata; class Aves; order Passeriformes; family Tyrannidae; genus Pyrocephalus; species Pyrocephalus nanus. Next base: position 2,971,803 of record CM076269.1, read on the forward strand.
ATCGTGTTAGCATAGCTGAGGTTTGGGGATCTGTGAGGCGGATGCTTGCAGGAGAGAGAACACGTACAACAAGTCTGGTTTCTCAGTTTGCTTGTCTGACCTGTCCACAATCCTGTCAGTGTGGAAATGGAGGACTACAGTGAGCAGGACTCCCATAACATTGCAAGCCCCACGGAGGAGCCAAAGAGCAGTGTGGGCACCAGCTGCTGTTCAGAGTTTCCCCTCTCGCTGCTGGAAATTGGACAGCCCTGCCAGGCACACCCGGACTTGCACAAAATTATCCAGGTGAGGAACGTGCAAGCTCGACCTGGCTCCAACAGGAGGGTAGAGTAGGATGTCTGCTTCACACTTGGGATTTCTCTTTTAGGAAAAATTCCTGGAAATTGGAAGTTTGCATTTCAAGCCAGTGCCATCAAATCCTCACTATTTCTTCTATTGCCCACCGTCAGCCAAGAAAGAGGTAGGCATGGTGCTGCCCTGGCAGGCACCTAGTCCTTGTGGAGTAGCTTTGCTTGGTGTCTGATATGGATTTGAGGCTGGCAGACCCATGGGTAGACCTAGTCCATGTGGGGTGCCCATCAACAGCCTGCTTCACTGCCTGGCATGGTTCTGCTATCTGCCCTTTCTCTCTGTCTCAGGAAGAGGCTTCTCGGGATCAGGCAGACAGGAAAGGCAGTGAGGACATGGAGGGATCAGAGGCAGAACTGGCAGCTGAAGAAGGTAAAATTTGCTCGCTCTGCCTTAGAGAAGAAAATGTCTGTAGTCTCGCTGCGGCGGTGCCTTTCAGAGCTAGGCTGTGTCTGCTGGGGTCTTGGAGATGTGGACCTAACAGGGAACCTGTATCAACAGGAACTGTGTCTGGATGCTGCATTGCCACAGAGAGTGACCCAGAGCTGGAGGTGGAGTACCGTGAGAAGCTGGAGCATGAGTTCCCAGACACAGATTCCCTCTCGGACTCCAACACGGTGAACCAGGATGATGACTCCTTCAGCGTGCTGGGAGGGGACTCACTCAATGAGCAGGAGTTCCTGGAGCAGGAGATGCCCCCTCTCTTTGTGCACCTTACCTGCTCAGTGAAGCTGCGTAGCCAGCACAGCTCCATGCCTGTGCAGTCCCTGCCGACTTGTCTAGGTAAGAGCAGGTGAGGTTAAATGGCATCAGGGCTTCTTTCATGTCCCTGCTGGGTGAGCAGCCCCTGGAACAAACATGCTGTGCCCCAGTCAGCAGTCACTCTGAACCAGCCCTCCCTGTACAGAGCCCACAAGGTCTGCCAGCATCAGACAAGGGCTTTTCCACCAGGTCTCATACTTGTTGTGTGGGATTGGTGATGGAGGGTTGAAAGGATCATAGAGGATGGTGGCCTTGTTGAGCCTGTCCAGGTGTGGGGGACGGCCACCTCTTGCAGTCTCTGCACTTGCCACCAGGCTGTGTGTGTGTGTAAGCAGAGGTGTTTGTTGCTTGAGTCCCTTGGTCTGTGATCTCTCCTCAGGGGAAGTTCTGGGCTGCCTGGAAAGCTGCCAGGGCTTGAACACCATTGATTTGGGAGACCTCTGTGTGACCCTGGACATCTTTGTGCTGACACTGCCCCTGGAGATAGAAGTTGTGAACACAGACATTCTCCACAACAGGTAGGTGGAAAGAGGCCCAGTCACTCACCCACCCTCTGCCTTCTCTTCTCAGAAAACCATTCTTGGCTCATTTCCATGTGCTGAGACTCACGATTCTCCTCACAGAGCCTGCCGCAGAGCCTTAAGAAAACTAAACTTTCTTCAAGATAGTCTCACCTTTTGTAGAGATCCCTTTTCCCTTCCCTGGAGCCAGTTTATCTAGTTCTGTGTCTCTTTATCCTCTCTGGCTCAAAAGCTGGTGCTCAGCCTGCTCTCTCTCCTGTGGCAGGTGCACCTCAGAGAGCAGTGTGTCCTTCACGCGCTCTCCGGGGCAGCCGTCCTCTTTCCGCTCAGATGAGGATATCATGCACAACTTGGAACGGCTCCCCTCCACGGGAGATGAGAGGTATGGCACTGCAGGTGTGCTGAGTCCCTCCCACAGGTTCCCTTTGCTGCCTGTGGTGGCTGCCTGAATGAGGGTGACTGGTTGATTCTTCGTCTCCTCTCTCCTAGGCACCCTGCCCTTTCCAACCTCCCTGGAGTGCACAGACAGGCTATTGAAGCCACTATGAATGAGGTGAGCCAGACTTGCCTCCTTCTTGCTTCCAGCTGGAGAAGTGTGGCCACAGCACTCAGCTGCTGTTCCACACTTCCTAGCCTGCTCCAAGTTGCAGGAGACCTCATTATTAGGCCCTTACTGGTGTCACACAGGCTGTTAGCCTTGTGCACCCCAAAAGTGTGGGATTACCCTGACAAAACTCTCACTGCAGTTGGGGTGGAACAGGCAGAGCTCTCTTCTGAATGCCTTTTCTTAGGCAGGAGATGAGGGGTGTGGGTGATAAGAGAGGCAGTAGATGAGGGGTGTGGGTGATGAGAGAGGCTGCCTTCATCCTGTTGGGGCTTGTATGAGACTTGGGGCAGGCAGCCTTGCAAATGCAGGTCACTAAGGTCGTCTTCTGCGTCCTCGCTCTGCTCAGATTCGCTGGCTCCTGGACGATGAGATCGTGTCAGCGCTGCGGCACTCGCAGGTCATCAGCACCTCCATCCTGCACCGGGTGGCCACCCACATCTACAACTCCAAGGGCCGGCCCAGCTGCCACAGCGAGGTGGTGCTGCTCCAGTTTGTCTTTGGGCCTGAGCACTCCCTGGAGAAGTTCAAGGAGGTAAGGAGAAAGCCCTGAGGCAGCGTCATAACACTTTGCTGGCAGGATGCTTATTCTTCCCCGTGTTGCAGGAGTTCAGGAGAATGGCTCTGCCAGGCTACATGCTCAACGCAGAGGGCAACGACTACCACTACATCTCCATCAGCCGCCTGCACTCCAGGAGGGCAGCTGCAGACCCTCCAGGGTCACCCTGCTTGCAGCAGCCAGCCGAAGGACAGCCCAGGACAGCCCTGGGCCAGGCAGGCCAGGAGGGGAGCAGCGAAACGGAGGCAGAGGGCTCTGAGCTGTCACACCACACAGGCTGTGTCCTCCCAGAAGAAGCCCGGGGTCTCTGGGAGTGGCCAGAGAGTGAGACACGCACTGTGCCAGACACAGGAAACCCTGCAGGTGGAGGCAGCCACACACAGGGTGAGGTGAGGAGCGCTGGGTGGTCTGTAGGTGGGAAGGTGTGGGACACTGGTAACAGGAGGTAGAAGGATGCAGGAGGATGATGGGACTTTTTTCAGTGCCTGTTTTTCTGGTCATTTTATGCAGGTTCCAGGAGACGTGCTGAGACTTGAACAAAGCAGAGCACCAGGGCATGACTCCCTGGAAGAGGCAGCTCCAGAGACAACCGTACAGTCATTGCCATCCTCATCCTCCGAGAAGGGCAACAGTGAGAAATCACCATTGGTGACACCATCTGCAGCAAGCCTGACCGACTCTGTGACACAGGGCAGGGAAGGTAGGAGCTGCAAACATGGGCAGGATGTACCTCAGTCTTAGAAACTTCTAAGGGAAGAGCCCAGTTCTGGCTATGGCATACGTAATGTGACTGCTACTCCTGTTCCAGTCCCTAAATACCAGAGTTGGTACCCAGGACCGTTGGTCTCTTCCTTGCCAGGATGCTGGCAATTCACTGCTTAACAGCACCTGGGTTCAAGGCTGCTGCACTGATATCCCTAATGGCATGCAGTTCCTGGTGACTTCAGTAATGGCTGTGAGAGCCCCACTCCCCAGCACTGCCTCCCCATGGCTGTCACTGCCTGATTGTCCTGTGGTGTGATGTTTCTCCAGCACGTGGGGCGTGTGAAGGGGCTTAGCAAGTACTTCCATGCTCAAACCCCGGTTCCCTTTGCAGGCTCTGGCAAGCAGCGTCCCAGCCGCGTGCAGAGCCTCGTGTCGAGCCAGGGCAGCATGGACTCCGACCACCTGGGTGAGTCTGCTGGGCCAGGGGGGACCAGCAGTGTGCAGCCAGACGCTGGTAGTGACACAGTGGTGCAGGGGGACTGTGTGCCTGGGCTGGGGGGAGCCCCGAGGGCAGGGCTTGTGAGTGGCTGTGGTGCCCAGGGAGGAGGCTGGCTTGCCAGGCCTGGGGCTGAAGTGAGGATGCATTGCAGGTTACGACGGGGGAAGCAGTGACTCAGAGTATGAGGAAGCGTTAATGAGCGACCAGGAGCCCAGGTGTCCCCTCATGCCGGATTTCTGGCTCATCATAAAAATCCATCAGGACCGAGTGGAGGTCTATTACCACACACGGTAAGGAGGGTCCCCTGTCTGACACTGCCTCTCTGTACCGTGACCTTGTTGCCATTCACTCATCTCTGGACAGGATCTCCTCCCAGCCCAGTGTGAGTGGGAAGATGCAGGACCAGATTCTATAAGGGGAAAACTGCTCTTCTTTCTCACTGTGTTCCTGCTCCCACCACACAGGGACAGGCACTGTCCAGGTGCCCTGCTAACCCCAATTCTCCTATTCTTCATAAAGCAGCCTGAGTGTGGAGAAGACAGCATCAGCAGAGACAGAAGAGGAGCAGCCAGGGGAGTGCCAGAGTCTCAACCAAGTGGTGGTGAAGAAGATCAGTGAAATCTGCAGGGTTGTCAATCAGGTAACAAATCTGCAGAGGGCACAGACAGAGCTGCCAGTCATGAGATGGCTTAGATGAGGAGGGACCTCTGGAAATGGTATAGTCTGGGCCCAACTCTGAGGAGGTCCTGGGGAGCCAGTTCAAATTGGTGAAGCCCCAGGTTGGGAGTCAAAGGAAAAGGGACTCAGTCTGGCCCTAAGGCCTTCTTGCTGCCTTCTGTGGCTGTGCACACAACAGAACCGATCTTTCCTCATCCTTTGCAGCGCTTGCTGCTGCAGGACCTGCATGACAGCCACATATGCAACTCATTACTGGTGGCAGAAAGTGAGGAGGACATCTGGAAGAGTGAAACACCCTATACTTCATACAGGCAGCGCGTCATGCCCACAGATGGTATGAATATTCCCTTGGCCATGTCTCCATGGCAGTGCTACTGCCTGCCCGTGGCTGCCTAAGAAGATGTCAGCTTCCATGCTATGTCCCCAGCTGTGTCCTGTGTTCTTTATAGATTACTCTGTAGAGGAGAGCTACCAGCCCCGGGACTACCTGGCTGCCACCATGCAGTTCATGCCAGGGCACTTTGCGTGCGAGGTGGTGTGGAGCACACTCATCCACGTGCATTCCCGCCTCAAGATGGGCCCCAACATGGGGGTCTCGCGAGGTACGTGCAGCCCACGTTCCCCCTCGGTTTGCATGTCAAGAGTCTGGCTTCTGGCTGGATTGGAGCAGCAGAGGGGAGGGTATGTGGGGTAGCTAATGTCCCACGTTGCCCACAGCTATCCAGGCGCTTCGCTCGGTGCTCAATGCCTTCTCTGTGGTCAACAGGAAGAATATGTTTGTCTACCAGGAACGTGCCACTAAATCTGTTTTCTACCTCCGGTAAGAAGCCAGCGAGTTACTTGTTGGCCTGACCCCATCCTGCCATGTGTGTTACAGCAGACTGAGAGCTCCTTGGGGCAAAAAGTGTCTGCCCAGCCTCAGGGACCACGCTGTGACCCAAGCAGCAAATATCTGGTTTCTGATGAGTCAGTCACATCAAGCCAGGCCCTTCTTGCTCTCCCTGCCCTAAGTCGTTACACTGAAGGGAAAGGATGGGTTTTTTGAGGGAGCCAGAGGGCAGTTTTGCCTCTCCACGTCCTAAGAACTATCCCCCAGAAAGTGCACAGGGGAGAGCAAGGAAGATGTGGTTTTTCTGTAGACGTACGATGCTGTCATCCTTGGGAAAGGAGGCTGACATGCCCTTCTCCTGTATTCAGGCTGACTGAAACCACCTACAGTGGGAAGGTGTGGGAAGCAGAGAGCAGCCTTAGTCCAGCATCTCGCTCGCTGGCGCTGACACGCAGCCAGGAGCCCATTTACACTGAGGATCTAATGGTGAGTCTGCTGCTCTCTGGCACTGCCTGTGGCTGCTCATGGTCATGGGAGGGGAGGGGGAACTCAGTAGCTCCAGGAACCCAGATTATATGTAGGATAAAACATTGCAGATCTGTGGAGTGGGGTAGCAGTGGGTGGCTTCTGCCTGACCCTGCTGGCAGCCTGGAACAGTGATGGATCTAGAATTCACATGGAAACTCGTTTTGCTTCTCCAGGGTTCTCGTTCCTCTCTGGACACAGCCTCGTGCCGTAGCGTGGACTCTGCCCGCCCTGTGGGACAGATAGACAGGCACATCCAGCTGATGGTCCATGGTGTTGCCCCAGCAGGTATGTGTAATAGAACCTGGCAGCAGATGGACTGTGCTGATGTAAAAAAGCAGAGGAATGGAGCTCTGCTTCCTGTCCTCTTTGCTTGAAGAACAGAGGAAGTATCTCTCTCCTGAACAAGCTGCTCTTCCTTAGCCCAGAGCTGCTCTCTGTTCTGTGTGGGTGAAAATGTAATGAAGGGATCCACAGCCCACAGTGAAACCTCCTGCAGGCTAGGTGGCTTGTGCCAACTTTCCCTATGCAGGAGTGCACTTGTCTTTGCTTACTGCACCAGCAGTCTTGAACCCATAGAAAAAGGTGTCTGAAGAAACTGATGGTGGAGAAAGTCATGTTCCCAGTGGGAAGTGAGTGTGAGGGTGGTACATCCTGAGTAGGCAGGGAGGGGTGGCTCTGGCCATTCTTACTGGATGGGGTGAAAAAGCTGCTTGTACCTCTGCTTCCTTGTCAGGGCCCGAGATCACAGACGAGCTGGTGAAGGTGCTGCGCAGGCGCCTGGATGAGGCCACCCTGGACATCATCACTGTGATGCTGGTGCGGAACTGCAAGCTGACCCCAGCAGATGTGGAGGTACCTCACTGCTTATCTGCTCTGTTCGTCCCAGAGACCAGAACACGTTCCTGCATTTAGACCTGTCCCAGCCTCTCCTGCCCCAAGGAAGACCAGGATAATTTGCTGCATCCAGTTCCCTGCTCCAGTGCTTGGTCAGGCTGGTGTTCACTGAGAAATATACTGTGTGAGTGCCAGCGTAGGTGGGAGATCCCCTTTGCTGGGTTTGCAGCATGGCAGGGCTTCCCTGTGGGTACCTCTGGAATGTCTGCCCACATCTTGGTGCTGTCCTGTGCAGGGCCAGGAGCTGGACTTCCATGATCCTTGTGGGTCCCGTCCAACTCAGGATATTCTGTGTTCTGTCTCAGGGCGCTGTGTAAGGGTCGTGCCTACCACACTCCCCCTTCGCAGAGCCAGCTGGCGTAATTTGTATCAGTATTAGAGCCCCAGGGCATCCTGCTAGTCCCAGCTGAGTTTGAAAACCTTGTGTGTGCAGTTTATCCAGCCCCCTGGGACGCCACCCACAGAGGTCCTGCAGTTCACGCTGCCGCCCTCGGCCCTGCCCTGGCTGCACGCCGTGGCCTATTACCTGCGCCAGAACCTGCTCATCTTCCTGCACACCCCCAAGTACACGGACAGCAACGTGGAGCACCACTTCAAGGTGAGGAGGGCTGGCAGCCCAGACACCATGTTCCCAGCTCTGCCATGTCAGGTTCTCCCTAACCCTACCCTAAATCTTGAAGCCTGGGGGAGTTTCACAGGACTGAGCACATCCTGATTGGCCTGGACAGTCCTCGCTTTCATACAAGTGATCGCTTCCTGTGCAAAAAGCAGCAACCACAAAGCTCATGCTCACAGTCATCTCCCAGGAGCGTGGGAGAAGATCCCTTTCAAAGCTGAACTTGGCTGCTCGCGTGGTTCCCTCAGATCTAAGGACTGAAACATCGGGAATAATAAAAATTTGAGAGCAGGTGGCTGTGGCCTCAGCGTGGCCATTGCAAAGATAGAGGATGAGGCCAGATATATAGTGCCACATAACACATAAGGGCTTCCATCAGCCCAACAGTGGCAAAGGCTGCGTTGGCAAGTGTTTCAAGTAGGTCTGGATTTGCTTGCTACAGGTCTGGGGATGAACTCTGCACGTACTTAGGCCTCTGCTTCCAGTTAAGGCAGGCTCTCTAATCTCTGTCAGTATTCCTCCTTGTTCTCCTCAGCACTACTTCAACCACAACGGGAGCATCCCTGACCAGGATCTCTATCTGTACAACAAGCCAGGTGGCCAAGGCACTGGTGGAAAAGGTATTGTGCTCAGCTCTTCTGAAACAGGGTATGGGGCTGTGCCCAGGGGAGCTGCTTCCCATGCTGGAGAGTTATGAGCGGCTTAGGAGGGCCAGTGCTGTGGTTGTGTGTTCCTCTGATGGCTGGAAGGGGGGTAAGGTGTGTGCCTGAGGGACTGCACACCTCTGTGTGTGTGGTGGAACAAAGTAAGACCTCCCATAGAGCAGCTTCCTAAACTTGAGCTGCTGCTGCAGGGAGCAGCTCTAGGTTGCAGTAGCTGTGGGGCAAGATACAATGACACCTCCATGTGGGGCTGGAGGGGACAGGGAGCAGGGACAGTCGTGGCAGGAGCCTTGCTGCAAAGGGAAAGCAGGAAGCGTGTAACTGAACATGGGCAGTGTGGCGATGTCCTTGCTCTTTTCTCTGGAATGCTGAAGGAGGGATTGGATAGGACCCATCCTGCAGCAGGCTGTCATGTCATTTTTTTTTTTGGCCAGGCCACGTGTCTGTCACCTGGCCATTGTGTGTCTTGTGCCCCTCGTGCACTGTTTGAATGTTCTTCTGTTGTGTAGGTACCATGTCGGACCTTGTGCAGCACCTCTTTCCACTCTCCCACTTCCAAGGTAGCACCTGTGGCTCCAAGTTTTACCCTGGATCCCTCTCCCATGCAGCTCCCTGGCCCCTCTGGTCCCTGCTGTTCTTGTTTTCCTTGTGTTGTGGCTTCAGCTCTGACTCCTCTGTGTGTTTGTGTGTGTGTGTCCATTTAGCTGAGCCTCCTCTTTCTTGCTGGCTGGATAAATGAGCAAACAGAACCTGTTGCCCTGAGGTGGCAGCTCTGCAGTTCCCAGCTGCTGAGGGTCTGTGTGCTGCCCTGTTACCTTGCAAGCAGTGACTTCCAAAGTCCTGCATCATTTTTCCCACAGGTCCAAAGAGGTATCTCTTCTCTGAGGAAGACAGAAATCGTGGTGTTTCAGCTGCTGTGGCACCTGAGTGCTGGCTTAGTCAGTCAAGGGGCTTTGAAAGGGAGTGGGAACATCCAGGGTTACAGTGTGAGGTTTGTACCTCACAGCTGGTTCCGTGCTGCTGCTTTCCTGGTGCCCTTGGCATTGAGCTGGGCCATGGGCAGACAGCTCTTTGTTTCTGCTCTGGTCTGTACCAGGGCTTCTCCTGTGTGTCCCAGGGCTCACAGCAAGTGGGCTGTGGAGCAGGAACCACACTGCTGCTCTGCATCTCTGAACTGTCCTGGTGAGTGTTCACAGGGCTCAGCATAGAGAGGTGCCAGGCAGGGTCTGAACTTTCCTCTGCAGAGACTCCAGGCTGACCAGATGTCAGCCTGCCTTGTCCCTAGTCCTTCTGTTGGAGTGTGTGGGGAAGCACCTGATCTTGCTTGGGCAGTGAGGAGGGGGCTGTGAGTGTAATCTGCAACAAGGTGTCATGTCTTCAGGGACTCTAGATCCTTCACAGCCTGGAAAGGGCTGCTGAAGAGTATCTGGGCTTCGTACTCTGCCCTTTAAGAAGACAGGGATGGTGAGCCCCATCCTGGATCAATCTGTATAAAGGCCCTCCTGGTGCAAATGGAGATACTTTGCTCTTGCATATGGGGCTGGACAACCCAGGAAGCTCCTGCAGGACAAGGCAAAATCTGCTGTGCTTCTACAGGAGTGAGATTCTCGGAATGATGGGGACACCCTGTGCCAAATGCCGTGCTTCCTACCCTGGCTCCCCACAGGCACAGCCCCCCTCTGCTTCCCTGGCTGCTTCCCCTCCCGTGGGCCCTGCCTGCCATGTGACACTGTGCAGCTCAAGGGGACGTGACGATCCCAGCCGTGGGCTGGCAAGGCTTGTAGGCAGGCACTGCAGGGGTGTACTTGGTGCTGGGCTGATGGAGGCTGTCTCGGGCTCTGCCCCGCAGGGATCGCCTGCATTGCGCTGACATTCGTGGATGAGCACGGCAGCCCCACCTTGCTGCCCCACGGCGAGAGGCCTGACCCTCTGAAGCTGCTTTCCTCCTCACCCATCACGGGCCTGCTGCAGGACACTGACTTCGAGAGCCTCACTGCAGTCAGCAGGCACCAGCCAGAGGCTGACACCCTGCCTTCAGGTAGGTGGTGAAACAGGCCATCAGCTGCCGACAGCCTGCTGCCTCCGCAGCCCCCGGGGCACCCAGGAGGGCTGGTGAAGGCAGGGTTGCAGAGCCATGCAGGACTACCCTACCCCCACAGAACCCTGCGTGCTGGTGCGCCTGGATATCTGGGAGAAGGGCAACATCAGCCTGCTGCAGCTGTCGGAGAAGCTGCGCGGGGCCCTGCGCCACGCGCTCTGCGACGCTGTCATGGAGTTCCTCGTGCTGCCAGCCCCGCTCTGCGTGGAAGCCGCCTGCCCCCTGAGTCCTGCAGACCTGGAGGACCTGAGTTCTGCGGGTGAGAGCCCGGCCAGGATGGCCCCCTTGAGCCTCCAGCCAGCCTTGCTCCTCCTGCCTGGCCTGCGGAAGCTTCTCTGTGCTTGGAGGGGGAATTCAGGATGGGCGGGCTGGGAGGGAGGAAGCTGCTCTGCCCTCTGCAAACTGTGCTGTGTGATGTCTTGGGGAGGAAGCATCACAAACATTAGTGTTGCAAGAGGTATAATCTGCTCCCCAAGATTGAATCCACTTTGCTGGATGTTCCTGAGGGCTCTCCCTTCTCTCCAGCCAGACACAGTGGGGTACACGAGGACACCAGCAGCTTGGCAGCAGGAGCTCTGTGGAGTCTGATCTGCTTTGTTTCCACAGGAGGCCTAAGGAGGACCATGTCAGAGACCAAGGGCCTGGCACTGGCCATCAGTGGGGCTGGCAGGAGCTGTCCTCCACCCTTGCACTTCACCTCTGCCCCCTCGCCCAGCTCTGGAGAGCCAGTGACGCCCACGAGCAAGCTGGGACGCCGCAGCTTCTGGGACATGCTGGTAATGTTGCTGAGGGACCAGTGGGGAACAGGGCCTGTAAGTCTTCAAGGTGTGTCAGGCCAGGAGGAATGGAGAGGAGTGATTTGGCTGGGGGTGGGAAGCCAGGCAGGCAGCAGAGGCTTTGAGATAAGGGCACTGGCTAGGCTGTGCACATGCACAGCACTGACTTAACCCTTTTCGCTCCCAGAGCAAGGCAGAGTCCTCAGAGCTGGGCAGCCCCAAGACTACTGATGACATTGTGCTGGAGAGGCCAGAAGAGGCTCGCACGAGGCGGCGGCACAAGACTGAGAATGTCAAGCAGCACCTGAGCCAGGATCGGGCCACAGCCACGGCTGAACTGGAACAGGCACAGAGGCAAGCACAGCCTGCAGGCAGGGCAGCCAGGATGTTGTTCCCCCAACTCCTGTACATCACTCCACAGCCAGACATCCTGCTGGCTCTATATGTGTCTCAGCCCTCTGGACCACACTCCTTTACCCTGTAGTTTCTCCCTTGCAGAGACCATTTAGGAGAGCTGCTTTCCACACACAAAGCTTCAGCCCTTTTTGCTGGAGTGCTTCTGGGAGCACAGCTCGTTCTTACTGCCAGAGATCCCTTCTCTGCACTGTGGGGGCCCTGTGCAACCCCTGACACCCATATGGCTACTAACCAAGAGCAACCCAGCTCAGGGATTGTATCAACACAAAAAGGAGGCTCCTGGGGCTCTGTTCTTGGAGCTGGGAGGGGGCTGTTTCATTTTGTGCCTTCACTGCTGTTGACTGATCTGGTATGACTGTGCCTCCCTTCCCCCTTCCCAGGCGCCGAACCTGCCAGCTGGAAGAAGGGGATGTGGGTACCATGCACCCGCTCTTCAATCAAACCTGCCAGCAGTGGATGGCATTTATGAACCACCTGGGTATGTGTCTCAGGCCCCAGCTCCTCCAGGTGGGCTGGGAATGGGCCTTTCTGCCCAGAGCTCTCAGGATAAGTCCTCATATGGCACCATCCCTCTTCATCCCTTGCCGATACCTACCTAGTTACAGACCCTGTCTGTCCCCAAGCCTCACCAGAGTCCCGTGGGTCTCAAGGCCAGCATCAGCATTAGAAGGCTGTGACAGGAGTCCTGGCATGTGTCATTGCATCTGAACAAACCTGCTAAGGCCTGTGGCTATGTCTGCCATGCTTCCTGCCCTGGGCTTCCTGGACTTGGCTGCAGCAGCTTTTGGACTCCAACAACCAGCTGTGGTAGCGATTTAGCTCCCAAATGAGCCTCTGCAACATGGTCTGGAACTGTGAGGTTCCAGGAGAGACCCTTCCTCTTGCAGGGAGGGAGAAAGAGGAGGAGGGATGCCCTTCATATGGAGGGATTTGAGTTTGCGTGGCTGCCCTGGTTGCTGCTTCCTGGTTACCTTTCACTTTGGTGTTTGTACATCCTCTCATGCTCCTGCTGGCAAGATAGGACTCTCTTCTTCCTCTAATGAGGAGTAAGCTAGGGAATAAGGAGTAAGTGTGGGAATAAAGCACTGTGCTCAGAGCATACAGGGAGTTTGGTGAAGGGCCTACTTTTTGGCCAGAGCCTGAAACCAGGGATTATTTCAGCCTCTGTTCTCTCCATGTAAGGTTCTTGTTCTCCACCTCTGGCTGCCTCAGGACCGTAGCCTTCTCCTCTGCTCGTGTGGGCAGGATGTGGCTCTGGGGTGGTTTGACACCCAGTCCTACAGTGATTTTTCCGTGCAGGGTGCCCGTCGGTGCAGCAGTGCTCGCTGGAGATGGTTTCCCGTTTCCTCCTGTCCTCCATCCTAGTGGAAGTGGTGAACCTGGTCACTGCCCTGGCGAGCGACACCACTGTCAAGGTGTTTGAGCAGATCTGGTGAGTTATGGGACTCGCAGGTGGCTGTTTGGCACCCCAGCAAACCTTGATCAGCTGTGCGTCTACTGCCATGGCTCTATGTGTCAGCCACCTTTGGGGCTCTTCTTTACAGCTACCATCGAGGCACTGCCTTCCTGCCCTATAAGCCTGGCCAGAGTGCCACCCCTCGCCCTGCCACCATCAGACACTTCATCCTGCTGGGACGCAACTTCCAGCAGTGGCGTTGCAGCACAGAACAGGGTGAGTGCCTGGCCGTGGTCCCCAGGACTGTGTGCTGGGGGCTCTTGGGGCGGGACATTTATGAACAGGGTTCCCCCCCTTGCTGGGACAGACTCTTTGTGCCCAGAGGTGGGTAGTGGTTTTGCCTCCTGAGACCTTATTCTCAAATTTGCTTGTATCAGCTTATTTCAAGATGAACTGAGCAGTACTGTGGCAAAACATCCTGTCATGCCACTTTAGTGGCACGTGGAATGTAAGAGCGGGATGAACTGGTACTGAGGGTGATAACTGTGGCTTCTTGCAGCTCACAAAGGGCTCCAGCGCTTTGAGGCCATGGAATTCAGCTCGGCAGAGAGGGGCTCTGATCCCAGCCTTGTTGGTCGAGACCTGGTGCCCCGGCAAAGGTTCCTCTTCATGGAGATCATCGACAAGAAGGTAGCAATGGTGCCTGTGTGATGTTGCTCCTGAAAGCCTGTTCCCAGCTGGCCCAGGGAAGGAAGAGTGCCTCTGCAGGCAGGCAGCCAGCCTTCCCTAGGCAATAGTCCTCCAAAGCAGCTGTGCAGGATGTGTGTGTGCCACAGGCAGAGCTGCGGGTTCTCTGCAGCACTCTGGGAAGTGCCAGGGGCAGCAGCCCTCGCTGTCTCTGACTTGGGCCGTAATTGCCCTTTCCCTGCTCACATGTGGGCACTAGTGCTGCCAGTGCAAGTAGCACCACTGTGGCTGTTAACAGGGGGCTCTAACTTGAGCTGCTGTCACTCTCCCTGCCCCAGCCTTGTCATCTGAAACTGGCTGCAGCTGCAGCAAGTACCACCCAGAACACCTCGGGCAGCCTGTGCCACCACACAGGCCCTCTCTGAGCATGTCCTTTACCCTTCCTTCCCCTCCTTTCTCTCCAGATAACAGTCTACACCTATAACTGGTCCCCAGACCTGGGGGCCAACCTGAACTGCTCCCTGACTCGCCTGCTGCAGTGGCAGAATGCCCGGTCCCACATCGTGCACTGCCTGCTCAGCCAGAAGCTGGGACTCTTCCACCACCACTGCTTCATGGACACACCGTGGCACGAGGACAGCAAGCAGGTAGGGCACCCCACCAGGCAGGATAGTCCTTTCTGCTTCAGGAGAGGCCTTGGCAGTCTGGGGATCCGGGGGAGGTTGCAGGCACCTTTGTGCTTTTGCGTGCTGGTTGGCAGGGCGTCCCCAGGCACTCATATGTCTCACTGTGACCATGCCCAGCCAGGCTGTTGCTGTCTACTCTTGGAGATGGAGGTGGAAAGGGAAGCCAGGTCCTGCTGCTGGCAGCAGTTACTTGTGACTGAATTATTTAGGGTGAAGGAGGCTGGGGAATGGGCTTCCCAGTGCACCATAGGGCCATGCTGGGGCTAGGCCTGCTCTTCTTGGGACAGGTAGTGGAGAAGGCTAACAGAGATGTCTTCAGATAGCCAAAATTGGGTTTACTCTGTTCTTGTGGTTTCTTGCTCCAAGGCTGGCAGTAAGGAGGCTTTCATTGGCTGTGTCTGCTTGCTTAGGAGCCAAATCCTTTCCTGAACTCCACTTTGGAGGTGGATGCACTGATCCGGAGCCCGTGTCCTCCACCTAGCAAGGAGCAGGGCCGGCTGGGCAGCTCTGCCCGCAATCTGCCACCTCTGCACTTCCATCCCGACGTGGTGCCCTTTGACGAAGCTCTGCGGGACGTCACCACCATCAAGCGCATACCCCACGGGCCTGACGTGGGGCCTTTCGATCCGGTGGCTTGGCACGGGGCCCAGTTCCTGGAAATCAAGAGCATGGAGAGGAAAGGTAAAGCCTACCTAATTATCTCGCTTCTGGAAAAGGGGCGCTCAGAAAGAGCAGGACAGGAGTTTTGACAGGGAACAGTTCTCTGTGGGGATGGGTTACGGCCTGCTTAGGGTGGGAGTGAAGGAGAATGGCAATACTTGTGGCTGTGGCTTGATGCTCTTGTGGCTGCTCCATTTCTTCCAGAACTGGAGAAGCAGATGAAGATAGAAAATCTCTTTGTTACCTGGCAGCAGAGATCGGCGCAGTCCAACATGCCTATCAGTGTGAGTGCAGCCTGGGCAGGGGGTAGCTGGGCCTTCTTACAGCACGCTGGGAGCACCAGCTTCCCTGGGGCAAAGGGAGCACTGGCACTCTGAGCAGGGTGTTATGTTCAGGATGATGCTTGGCAGTGGAGCAGTGGCTCTCTCCTTGAACTTTTGGGGTTGCTGGGCCCTGACACCGCACTTGGGCATGGGATCTCACTGCCCAGCAGTGGAGAGGCTGGAAGGCAGGGAGTTCCCCCATTTGATCTCCATTTTGGGCAGCAGTGCAGTGTTGTGGACGACTTGTTCCCAGCCTTGATGAGGGGTGTGTGCTGTAACCGTGCTCCTCTGGTACCGTGCAGCTGGCAGACCTGGAGACCCTGAAGCAATCCTCGCGCCTGGTTCACTACTGTGCCACCCCTCTGCTCTTTGACCCAGCCTTCCGGCAGCAAATCCAGACAGACCAGCTGGGCAAGGTGGAGGGGAAGGTGAGTGTCAGCCAGCACCAGGGGCCTTGGGGGTTGTGCACTGGGACAAGGGATGGCTTTGCAACCGTTTCCCAAGGCAGGGCTGCTCTGACCTCACCTCTGCATTACAGGATGAGTTTGGACCCTGTAAGACGGAGACTGAGAAAATCCTTGGGTCCTCAAAGCCTTTCTCCTGCAGCCACACCGTCCCTGGGGGAACACTGATTTTCTTTTCTACACAGGGAGTTCAGGGCTGAGTCTAACGAAGCCATCGCGCAGCACTGTTGGGGAAGCAAAACTTCCCCTATGCATTCAGTAAACCTTTCCTGGACCCAGCAAATAGTTGGAACAGTTGAAAGCAAACCAGCTGATTCCCTAGCAGGTTGCAACCCGACAGACTCTAACCAGTGCAGATCCCACACCGGCTGTTCACGGACTATTTGTGTGTCAGAAGGGAAGAACACGCTGTTGTAATTTATCAAAATGTCAAAAGGATTCTGACAGGGTCTTTAAGCAGAGGTTGCTTCAGGAATTGAGCACTCGTGAGTGAAAGGGAAAGCATCATCATCATAGAATGAAAACTTCACTTTGTTTTCGGAAGAGAGCAAAATGAAAATGGGTTATTGAATTTGAAGAGCCTGGCAGCAAGGGTTTCAAGGTGGTGTGTTGGGTTGTGTACCTCCAGATCATTTATTGGTGCATATGAGATGCCTGGTTTTGCAGTGCAGTAGGGCTGTTCAGATTGGTCAGAACAGACAAAGACTACAAGGAACTCAAGAGGTACCTGAGTAGCCTGTGAAATGAAAGCTATTGTGGGAGCTGGGACCTGGTTCCCAGTAAAACAGAGGAAAAAAAAACAAAACAAACAAAAAAAACCCCACCAAACCCACAACTGTGGCAAGAAATTTGAACCCTCCTGTATTGTACATTCACTGCAGAGCCTGTACAGAGCAGATGTGTCTGTATTGAAGCTCTGTTGTATCTTCTGACTTTGAAGTAGGTTTCTTCAATTTGTGAACAGTTGGATACAGCAAACACATTGGTTAGAGTACCTCAGAAAGGAGTGTTAATATTATGGGTAATATTCTAATAAGTTGCTAAAATACTTGTGTAGTAATGTCTTCATCTGGACAGTGTGAGACCAGGCATCTTGTGGCACAGGCACTGAACTGGAGGGACTTGGAGAAAGCCAGAGAGTACCTGGAGAGATGCCAGGTAAAGGGACAGCCCTTGTGGTAGGTGGAATAGATTGACAGAAAGGCAGATAGAAACACGTACCAAAGCTGCAGCCTTGAAGTAGAGAGATGAAGAAAAGAAACCTTAGTCTCTCACAGCACAAAGGCGTCCAGAGGAGGATTCAAAATGTTTAGAAGGAAACACTGTTCCTTTTCAGTGCTACTGAACTCCTAGTAAATCTTGAGAACTCAGCAGGATTCATAAGAGGATTGGACTCATACCGTGGCAATAGGAGCTGAAGCTCTGTTGAGCTTTGCATGAAGCAGTCATGAGCCACTAACACTTGGTGAAAGCTGTTCTCTGGGGACAGATGTGAATTTTCCCCTTCTGCCAGATCCCCTTTTCCTGCAGGCTTTTGCAGTGCTATTATGTCAGTCCATGGCTGGGTAAATCTGGGATCTTGCGTTTTGGCACGTGCGGCGGCAGTGTTTGGGGAAACAGCTGTTAGTGCTGTCTGGCAGAGACATATCTGCCCTCTGCTCAGCCAGGGCACCTGGTGTCATCTTTTGGGGCCAGTCACAGCAGGCCTCCTTAGGAACTTATTTTCCCTTCCAGAAGCGCCACCGCTCGAACGACTCCACGGCGTCGGGCAGAGACCGCAGCCACAGCTGCGACTCGGCGGAATCCCTGCCCTGCAAGGTGAAGGAGGAGCCTTGGCTGCAGGAGATGTGCAATGCCTTCTTGCAGCAGTACATCCAGTACCTGCAGAGCATGGGCTTCATCCTGGTCCAGGTGCGGCCACCCTCGCCTACCACTCGCAGGTCGGTGACGCTCAGGGAACCCTGTTGTTGGAGAAGAGCCAACACACTGAGCTTGTGCCCTGGTTTGATGCAACAGGAGGTCTTGGCTCCCTGCCTGAGGCTGTCTCTGCTCTCATTTCCAGTAGCACAAGCCGGATCCGAGCTCTGGCAGCCATGGGTGTGGAGGGGAGAGGGTCCTTTTCCTACACGAAGCCAAAAACCGAGGGGAGTCCAAAGGTGAGTGCATGTGTGTTAAAAGGGTTGGAACTGGGATGGAAGTCAGGCTGTGGGGTGGAGCAGTTCTCCTGGTTGACTTTTGAATCAGTTTCATGCAGAAAGGATGTGAGAAAGGGATTGACTTTGCTGTCTAAATCAATGCAACACCTAGACACCAATCAAATAAAAGTGTTTGGAGCCAGTTTCAAAATTAAAGGAAGCGTTTCTTTGAGCAGAAGATAATGGGCATCATCAAAAGGTTTTATGAACACCAAGAGCTTACCTGAGTTTGGTGAACATGAGCTTACAACACAGAATAGGCAAGTACCTGGAAGAGGAATCCATTGGAGTGTCTTAGGAGGGCAGAAACCACCTGTGCCTCATTTGATCACCCAGGATGATGGGACCACATAGTGTTTACTCACCTTCTCTGATATTTTATTGGCACCTGCCTGTGGGTGATGTTGGTGCAGGACTGTGGATAACACCTTGCAGTTAAAATGAGGAGAGAGCAGTCTGCTGGAGCAACTTAAGAGTGGATGAATTTGCTGGCAGCTGAACTCTGAGTTTAGATTGGGTGTCTGTGATAGCTGCTGTGTCAGGCAGAGGGGACGGTCTGGGGAGACCTCAGCAGGGAGTGAGGTTCTGTGGACAGTATGAGACTATAGACACATCCTGTCCTGAACAAGTAGGAGGTGAGGGGGGCAGTGTGCTCGGTGTGCTCTCTCAAAGGCTGTTTTAGTAGGTTTGTTAGAATTCTTTTCACTGTCAGCTCTGGTATGTTTGCTCTCCTCCCTCCAGTGAGATTGCTCAGTTGATGAGGCTCCTCTATTTCCACCTCTGCCACAGATCCTTGTGGCAGCCTTCACACCCTGGTGTGCCAGAGAGCCTCTTCAGCTTTGTCCTTCTCTTCACAGAGCACAAGCCCTGCTGTTGCCACCTACCATCTACAGAGAGCTCTTCCGGGTGGGATTGTGCTCATGGAGTTGGCCTTCCAGGTAGGAAAGAACAAGAAACGAAGTGGGATCTCTGGGGGTTCAGGGACAGTCTTCAGAGGTGACAGAGGGAGTGACGAGGAGTGCAGCAGGGACACACAGTTCTGCATTTCTTGTTCTGCTTCTTCCACAGTCCTGCAGGACCGTGGATCAGCTGAGGATGATTCTGCAGGGCTCAGAGCAGTAAAACTTGCCTGGAGGAGGGATAAGGAAGGGCTCAGCACTCAGTTAGGGTGCTCTGTGCTCAGCCACGTGTTGGCTGCTCTGGCTTGGTTCAGACAGGAGGGGAGGACAGAACACGGGGCGAGAGTGTCCGGGACCCAGCCCAGAGGGTGAAGCCTGGGGACTGTGCTCCTTCCTTGGAGAATCCCCAGGTCTGTCCTGTGCTCACGTGCTCTCTCCTGCAGGGCTGTTACTTCTGTGTGAAGCAGTACGCGCTGGAGTGCTCACGGATCCCCATGGGCCAGTCGGTGAACTCTCAGGTAACGGCTTGGCCAGCAAGGCTGGTGCTCCTCAAAGTCAGGAAATACTTCGGGGGAGGCAGTGATCTCTGGAACAGAGTAGGCATTTGAGGTGTAGAAGGTTCTGGAGGGTTCTGCTTCCTCTTTGTGGAAAAGCAGAACTGGGCAGAGCCTTCTGCAGCCACGTGCTCCCCACGGCTTGCTGCTTGGGCAGATCCGGAGTGCTGTGAAAGGGGGTGGGAGGTTTGGCACAAGAATGACTCTTGTCCTAGGTTGGGGAAGAAGACAGAACAGACTGGGAATGAATAGGAGCCATTCTGGCAAAGATGACTGCTCCAGGGAAAGTCAGTGCAAGGAAAGCCAGAAGATCTCTGCTTCCCTTGGAACAAGAAAGAAGTGAAATGGGAACAGGGATCTGTGAACATAATTGGCTGCCCTTTGCCACAGGAGATCATGAGCCCTGTTTCTTTGTACCTCTGTGCCTTGCTCTACAACACTGTGGGGCTGCCTGCTTTCTTCTCTTTTGGTGTGTCAGGGTGTCTCCTGCCTGTCCCCAGGGCGCTGGGTGGCTGCTTGAGGCTGGCCAGCCCCAGTCTGTCTGAGACAGGAGGCATGCATGACCACAGTGTCCTTTCCAAGGTGTCTCTGTAGCAGGGCTGCATCTTATCTGTGCCAAGAGTGTCTCTCCTAAGCTTAAGCCTGCCAGGACCTCGTCTGAGGGTTTGCTGAACCTTTCCTGGAAAGCTCACATGTGCACAGGGCAGTGTTACCAGGCTGCATCTGGTATTGCAGGGAACATCCAGGCTCTCTCTGGGAAAAGATTTTGCCTGGTCTTGCAGTGGGATGGTCCTAGGAGCAGCAGGCAAGAGGCGTGGGACTTGCTGCAGGGGCCTAGACAGTCTTCCCACGTGCTGGGACCAGCCCTCAGTTCCCCCAGGTTGGGCAGATGAGTTCCTCTGCTCCTCTCTGGGCTTGTCCTGGCTGTGCTGTTTGCCCTCTGGCTCACGTAGCAGCAGTGCAGGTGATGCAGAGAGCGAGGGCAGCCTCTTCTCCTCCCAGTGCCTTCTACCTGCTGTTTTTCCCTGCTTGCCATCCTCTTAAACCAAGGGATTGTGATGTGAGTCAACTGTCCAAAGGTGTCAGAGAGCCAAAAAACTGTGGGCTCCTGGCACGAGGGCAAAGCTGAAGCCTTCACCAGTGCTGTGCCCTGGCACAGTGGCTGCAGTTGTGCTGGGAGCATGGCCAGGGGTGAGTGTGTGAAGGCTGGTGCTGCCCTGGTGAAGAACCAGCACACTGTGCAGCTGGAGATGGCCATGTGCTGGAGGGATACTCTCTGGGCACAGCTGTGACACAGCAGCCACCACTGGATCTGCCTTCCCTTCAGCAAGCCTGGGTGCCTGTTAGTTACTGAGCGCAGGGCATTAGCTACTCTTGCCCATCTCAGGGTCCAGCCACTCCACAGAGGCCCCTGTGCTGCCTCCTGCTCTCAAGGGACATTCAGGGCTTTGCCTGTAGCTGCAGAACTTGCTGGAGCTTCAGCCCTGGGGTGTCCTTTATCCCCTGGGGATCAGGCAGTGGCAGAGCAGTGCTCAGCTGAAAGGAGGCTGTGTCTTCCTCCACAGC
Organism: Pyrocephalus nanus; assembly: GCA_038380795.1. Taxonomy (NCBI): domain Eukaryota; kingdom Metazoa; phylum Chordata; class Aves; order Passeriformes; family Tyrannidae; genus Pyrocephalus; species Pyrocephalus nanus. The sequence goes on from CM076269.1 coordinate 2,992,729, forward strand.
CACGTGTGGCTTTCAGCTCAAGGCAGGGATGAACCTCAAGCCAAAAGCGAGGCAGTGCTGATTAGTCTTTGCTGCTACTGGAGACCAGGAGGGAGGTCAGGTGTGGAATGAGCCCCCAGGCTGGATCCTTTGGGGCCAGGCCTGCAGGTCTGCTATTTGCACTGTGCACACAGCTTCTGGGCTGCATCCTGCTCTGAGCTGGGGCAGCTGTGCTGGCTCTGCAGTGCCTTGTGGTCAGCAGGGCTCCGCAGGAGGGTGTGAGGGGCCTGCCAACATTCCTGCCTTGACTCCCTGTTCCTCCACAGCTCTCTATGCTCTTCACGGAGGAGTGCGACAAGGTGCGGGACCTCATGCACGTGCACTCCTTCAGCTACGACTTCCACTTGCGTATAGTCCACCAGTACCTGCTGGGCTCCCACATGACCCTCCGCCAAGGCTACCATCTCACCAGCTTCCTGGAGGATTTCATTGCCCACCACTCCGATATCCCCAAATTTGGCCGTAACCACATTTTCCAAGGTACGTAGTTCAACGTGTGATCGACCTGGGATTGATCAGCAGCCCGTAACTTGGCATGAGGCTCCCAAGTAAACCTGACCTTTGGAGTATGCAGGGAGATGGCAGGGTGAGGGTGACATGAGAGGCCAAGCTCCAGGGGAAGTCCTTGCTGCCCTGCTGTGGGGTGCAGGTTGCTCTATCCCATGGAGTAGTTTTTAGGACACTGCCCTGCCCAGGTAAGAGGCATGGAGTGTGTCCTGGGACAGCAGTGTGTTTTCCCACCAGGCACGCTGGCCCTGCCCACCAACATGATCACTGCACACCAGCTGTACAACTACATCGCTGACCATGCCAACACCTACCACATGAAACCCCTGCGCATGGCCCGGCCCGCCACGGGCAGTGACAGCAAGAAGGGAGCACCAGGCACGGAGCAGAACGAATACGCACTGGTCTCTATTTGGAACAGGTGAGTGCATCTGCTGCAGGTTCCTGGAGCTGCTGGAGATTGGTGGCGAGCTGCCAGTCCTGGGGACGCTGCCCCAAGGTGCCAGCAAAAGCTGACTGTTCTACACGGTGCCAGACAGCAGCTCTGGCCAGCTCTTCTGAGATGGGGGGCTGTGTGCATGTGTGCTCGTGCATTTAATATTTCCCGTAGCACTTCTGAGGAGTCCTGCTGTGCGGAATTCCCCATGCCCAATGGTTCTGTTGTGACCAAGAGCTCTGGGGTAACAAAGGGAGGTTCCCTTCATACTGATGTTGCTTTTGCTCCCAGCTCGGGCTCCTACAAGGACTCTGAAGGTCTGCGTCATCACGATGACTTTGATGTGTCCCTCCTGGTGTGTCACAGTGCAGCACCATTCGAGGAGCAGAGCGAGGCAGAGAGACGCATGCTCCGGTGAGCACTGGGGGCCCATGACACCAAAGCTTTCTGGCTGGGGAGGAGGGCTCTGGGAGGGACTGGTTCTGTCTGGGACAACACAGGCAGGGTTGTTGGTGTTGGGGGAGGATCGCTGTGGGGACCTGGGCGGTGTGGTGTCTGTCTGGGCAGAGAAGCACCCTTTCTGTCAGGGACAGAGAGGCCTGCGGTTCCTTTGCAGTGCAGCTGAGAGGGGAGCAGCCCTTCCTTAGGTCACAAGTGTCTCCCTGCCCTCAGTTTGCGTTTCTACGTCATCATGACCAGCCAGCGGGAGCTCTTTCCCCGGCTCACGGCCGACATGCGACGCTTCAAGAAGCTGCCACGCTTGCAGCGGGAAGTGCTGGAGCCCGTGGTGGGCCGGGCAGCCTGGGAGGCAGCGGAGCCGGAGACGAGCCTGGGGCGGCAGCTGCCAGCAGAGCGGGAGCTGTGGCAGGACGTGGAGGACGGCGGCGAGTTCTACGCGGGGGGCACACAAGTCAAACTGGGGCCGGGGCTCTTCTACACCTCACCGCTCTTCCCCTTGCTGGCCTCTGAGGTGGCCTCAGCCCAGAAGCAGCTCAGCAGCATGGTGCAGCTGGCCAAGTGTCACTGCCGCAGGGACAACCTCTGGAAGCGCCTCTTCCTTCTGGAGCCTCTGGCGTCCGACAAGCTGAAGCTGGGCAAGCTCTCGCTGGTGGAGCTGGAGGAGCTGCTCGACGCCGTGCATGGGAAATCCATTGCGGATGTCGACCCCCAGCTGGTGAGTGGCAGGGATGGATGGAGTCACAGTGCACAGCAGCTGCTGTTCAGCTCGGGATGGAGTGGGGTGGCAGGTGAAGGGCCTGCAGGACACGTCTCTTCCTGCTTAGTGGGGAGGGAGAGGCAGGAACAGAGCTCCTAGCTGGCAGTGGGAGGGGGAGACTGCATGGACATGTCTCAGGAGAGTAAACAGCTCTCAGTCAGCATGGATCAGGGGGCTGTGAGGGATGCATCAGATAGATCCAGGGTCTGAAGGCTGCTGCAGCATTGTGGCTGCTGCTGCCGTGGCCAGAGGGAGGCTGAAACCAGCCCTTTTCCATGCCTGCAGGAATGCTTCCTCACCATGACAGTCTCCTGGTACCAGAGCCTCATCAAAGTGCTGTTGAGCCGCTTTCCCCAGAGCTGTCGGCACTTCCACAACGCCGAAACCGGCACCCAGTATCTGGTAGGACACAGCCCGTCACCCACCTGCAGCCTCTCTTCCCTGTGTCCCCCTCCTGGGATCTCTGTCTCCTTTCTGACGTGTGCTGTGACTCTCCTGGCAGGTCGTGCTCAACCAGAAGTTCACGGACTGCTTCGTCCTTGTGTTTCTGGATTCTCATTCAGGAAAGACGGTAAGTACTTGGGAACAGAACAGCTATGTTGGCTTAGGCCAAGAATCTGTCTAGACTGATCCAGCAGTGGCCAAGGCCAGGTGTGCATGAGAACAAGGGCAGGTCAAGGAGCTTGTAACACCTCCCTTAAATACTTTCCCAACATCTGAAAATCTGTAGCTCAGGCCCATCCTGAGCTAGAAGCAGCCTTTTCATTCATTTAATAGCCTTCCACAGCTTTCCTTTGGTTAATTTCTTGCATCCATGATTTCCTCTGTCTTGCAGCTCCATGAGGCAGTTGCAGTCTAGGTGAGCTCTTCAGCTTGCTTATGAAGCTCCTACTGTTCTTTCCATGTGATGCCCTTTTGCTCTTGCATTAGAAAACAGTGAGCTCTTGATCCTCTTTTCCTTCACAGGGTTGCTTTTGGATCATTCTCTCAGCTGTCTCTATTCAGGCTAAAGAGTCCTTCTGTTTTCAGTCCAAGCCAGATCACACTGGGTCTGGCTGGGAGGGGTCACCAGTGCTGTGGCCTGTTCCTACCTGGGCAGAAGGGAAGGGGACCTGCACTGTGAGGGTCCCACTAAACCTGCAAGGACCTTTCCCTTCGCTGGACGTGAGGGCAAAAATACTTTTCTTTCAGCTGTGCTCCCAAGCAGGGCACAGGATGGGTCACAGGGACCATGAGAGAGCAGGGCATCTACAAGAGGCTTCTGTCCACAGTGAGGCTTTTTCAGAGACTGCAGCATAACTGATCCCTTTGTAAATAAATTGTGCTCTGTCTCAAAAGCAGGTAGGGGAGACAGAAGAGGTGGTGCCTGCTGGAAGGCTTCTCAGTGCCTCCTGCCACCTAATGGTCATAGTGTCACCTTGTGATCGTAGATATGATACACCCAGACCCCCCATCCCCTCTCCTAGTGAGGGGAGGAGCTCTCCCATATTGTAACAGAAATCCTTTGTGTTCTTCACGTTGTATTTTGTGCTTAGCATTGATCCCATTCCTGTGGCCTCTCAAAACTCTCTCAGGCTTCTTTTTTTTTCTTTTTTTTTTTTTTTTTTGCATTATCCCAATTATCTTTTGTATTAGTACCTCAGATTTCAAATTTTATCAGCACATTCCTCATCTGTGTACCAGACTCATTAAAGTACTAAGCAATGTGGGTCCCAAAGCCTGTCCTGGAGGAACTCCTTTTTTAACCTCTCTCCTTTCCCCTTTCAGCACTGCTATCCTCACCTTATAATTTGAGTTAATTCCTATCTTTTCAGCTTACCTAAATTTCCCATGTGGCACCACATCAAATCCTTCCTGAAGCTTAGATAAGATGTACCATGATTCCTTTGTCTAGAAATATTACCTTATCAAAGAGAAATTTAGCGTTAGCGCATCACTTTGGTAACACTGAGCTGCATTTCCCTCACGGTTCTGTCTCTCCCAGCCCGCTCTGAAGCCTTGCACACTGTTGGAGTTGGGTTCACGAATCACTTCCTTTCCCCTCTTAAATGATGGTGGTGCATTTTCTGTTCTGTAGCTACCCAGCTCTTCTCATGGCTTTACCAGTTTGTTAGGGACCCTGGCTACTAGATGTGCTGCATTTCAGCTCTGGAGAACATCCAGTCCCTATGTCTTGCTTCCATGCTGCTGATCTGAGTGCAGAGTCACTCACATTTCTTCTGCTTCAGGTCCTGCAACCTGTTCTTCTGAACCTTGTTCCCTGCTTCCCTCTGCCATTGCCCTGCCTTGTCAGTGCAGTCACTAATCAGAATGGAGAAGGTAGCACTTATTTTTAGGATAGCAGTTATTACATTTAATCTCCTCCCTTTCCCTATTAGATGCACTCCTACTCTTTGCTTTGGAAGAAGAAATTTCCCTCCAATTTCCCTGAAAGCCCCTTATTATGTGGAGAGGATCCCCTCCTCTCCTGAGGCTGCTGCTGGGGTTGGTATAACTGCAGATGGATGAGAGCAGGGACAGAGTGGGCAAGTCCTTGCACCTAATTTCCCCCAGAAAAACTGGGAGGAGGCTTAAACATGCTCTGTCACAGAAGAAGGCGCTAGCCTAATCAGTGCTCTTGGCATTTTGGGACTTCTCCCAGTATTTGCCTAAAACTGACTAGGCAAACACCTGGACTAGGGACTGCACAGTGCTTGTTTGAATCCTGCCCCCTGATCCTTTCCTCCCTCCCGGCAGAGCCTCACCGTGGTTTTCCGGGAGCCGTTCCCAGTGCAGCCCCAGAACAGCGAGAGTCCTCTGCCACAGCTTGTGTCAACATACCACCACCTGGAGTCAGTTATCAACACCGCCTGCTTCAACCTCTGGACGGGCCTGCTCTAGCACTGGCACCCGTTTCCTTGGTGCAAGACACGTGCCGGACCTCAGCACGGCCGTGCCCCGGGTGGCAACGGGGAAGAGCAGGTCTGTGAGGGGACCTGTGCTTGGGCACTGCAGGCAGCGCTGCCAGTGGCACACGTGGCTACTGAACTGGGGAGCCTGGTGGGCTGGTGGGGCCCTCATGTGCTGTTCTCGGTGGGTTTGATACCGAAGGACCTTGAACCGAACCACAAGGGCAGGAGCGTGGCCGCTGTGGCTTGGCTGAAGCAGAGCGACTCAGGGACATGGCTTTGGCGTCTGCAGGTGAGTTCTGCCTGCTGGGGAGGCACAGAGGAGCACACACAGCACTCTGGCTTTGTGAGGAAAGACTCCTGGACTTCAGGGCTCCAGGCAGTGAGGCTGACTGCTTCTGGCCCTTTGTCTTCCTCGGGAGAGCACTGGATGGGACAGGAAAGGTGAACTGGACCACAGGAAGGTTTTATGGAGGTGTATATTTAAGCTATTGGTGTATCTGTGAAATAAACTGAACCAGATCTCTGCTCAGTTGCTGTAGGCTAGGATGTGGAAAGCCTGTGTATCTGAAGTCACCTACAGCGCTGCCTGAGCCATCCCTAAATATGACATGTTACAGATGGCACTTGGGTAGATGGGGGTCCAATTGCTTGGGCTGACCCAGTACGACCTGGAGAAGGGAAATATGACATAGATGCTCCTAACATCGCTCTAGGAATCATCCCATCCCCCTCAGTCCTAGAAAAGACACGTGCTCCTCTGTTAAGCCATTGCTTTGTCTTTTATTCCCATGGTTTTCTAGTTTTACTCGGCTGCCTTGCTGGTCCCACCACGCTGCAGCCCTCGGCTCTCCCAGTAGGAGCGCAGCCAGCCCAGACCTTCCAGGGTGTCTCCTGCAGTGACAGACAAGGTTTCCTGCTGCAGCTGGTCCATGCTTGGCCCTGACCTGGGGCTCAGACCTGCAGGCCCACTCACCTTTGGGAGCATACTCGCACCCCACGTAGCCACTGTAGCCAAGGGACTCCAGGAGCTCGAAGATGTAGGGGAAGTTCAACTCCCCAGGGCTGTCGGGCTCGTGCCGCCCTGGCACCTGTGCAATCTGGATATGACCTAGGGAGAGAAGGGGAGAGGCCGTGCCCAAGGCAGCCCTGCCTGGGGCCTTCTTTGGGCATGACACAAGGTGACCCAAGAGCAGCCCCATACCCTCAGCCAGCTGCAGCAAAGCCTGGGCCAGGAGGGTTCCATCTCAAAGCCACTCCTGCCCCACGGCCACAGAGGAGCCGGTCTGGGTGCAGGGCATTACCGATGAGTGGGAAGTACGTGTCCAGGTTGCGTGACAAATTGCCATCCATGATCTGGCAGTGAAAGAGGTCCTGGTGGGGAGAGAAGAAGAGGGAGGATGCAGCTGTTCACCAGTGCGCTGTGCTGCAGGCCCTGTCTCTCTCTCTCCACGTTCTCAGGAGAAGATAACAAGCCCACAGCCCCCAGAATTCCCCTGTGGGCCAGTGCAAAATTCCCTGGTGGAGGGTGGGCCATGGAGATCTTCAGTGCTGACTCACCAGCTGCAGCTTCAGGTTGGGCCGTCCCACCTTCTCCAGGATGGCAGCAGCTAAGGGTGCAAGAAATGAGAGACCATTGCCCCCAGGGTGGAAGCTTCATGAAGCCCCGAGACTCCCCTTCATCAACTGAGCTCCCTCAGCATCTCTGGGCAACCTCCTGCCTTTCAGACTTTGGGGATCCTCCTCTGCAGGAGTCTCTTGATGTCTGCCTTACCTTGGTGTGGGGTGTTCAGATAGTAGCGAGGGTCAGTGATGCGGTTGTTAATAGGCTCCACCAGTCCAATCATGTTTTCCTGTAACATAGTAATGTCGCCCTATGGAGCACAACTTCCCTATGCCAGGCTGCTGGGATGTTCCTGGGTACCCTAAGAGCTGCACCCCCAGAGCAGGACACATTCCCCACTTACCTGGGCCAGGAGGTCAGCGGCATATCTGAGATTCTCAATGAAGGTGGTTTCCATCTCGCCTGCCACTGCAGCCCGGTCTGCGCCCAGGGGAACCCGCCCAGCCATCACATGGATCCTAGAGACATGGAGAGATCAGCCACTGGCAGCAACACGCACTATTCCGCCTCAATACACAGAGGGATGACTTTGAACCTTTTGCCTGACAAATCGCAGACCTTGATTCTTTCCTCTTTCAGCAGCTGCTTCCAGCTCTTTCACCCTGAGGGTGGCTGGTCTTGCTCCTAGGGCTGCCTCAAGGCCAGCACAAGGGGCAGCTGGCATGCTGCCTCTTCCAGGGACAGGCTGGACACGTGCTGTCACTGCTCGCTGGCTGTGAGGAGGGAGGGGACAGGGGCCCGTGCTGGACTGCCCTGCTGGGAAGAGCTCAAGGGCCAACCGTTGGGGGAAGGTGAACGGTGGAAATAAAAACCTTTTCACTCTGCCTGTACAAGCAGGGGGGCTGGGCAGCCTCTGGCCTGCCCCGTCCTTGCCATCCCCAGGGCTTTGGACTGAGTTTCAACAGGAAAGAATGATGCAAAGTAAATGCAGTAAAAGGGCCCCGTTGATTTTCTGAAGGGAAGTGTGCCAGGCTAATTGCATCTCTTACGGTGCCTCTGCTGCCTCCAGGCACCGCGGCCTCAATAAAGCAACTGTGGCGGTGTCCTGGGGGCAACGACTGGTGTAATTGGGGAGGAAAAAAGGGAGGATTATCCCGGGGACTGTTGTGGAGGTGGGGAAGGAAAGGGTCAGACGAGTGCCTGGCAGCTCCCAGAGAGGGACTGAGGCCGGGGGTCTGGGCAAAGGGCGGCACAGGAGCGGGAGGGCGGCACAGGAGCGGGGTCCGGCCCGGCACCTACCTGTGGCAGCCCACCTCCCTGGCGTACTGCACGGCCGCCGCCAGGCCCTGCCGGAACGCGGCCTCCCGCCCGGGCACGGCCGCCAGCCCCAGCTCGCCCGCCTCCGTGTCCCCTGGGAGAGAACGGCGGGGTCAGCCGGAGGGTCTCGGCCGCCCCGCGCACCCGGGGGACGCGGCCGTACCGGGGGGCATGTTGAGGAGGGCGATCCGCACCCCCGCCCGCTCGGCCGCGGCCCGCAGCGCCTGGGCCGGGCAGCCCGCCGGCCACGCCGCCTCCACCGCCCCGAACCCGGCGGCCGCCGCCGCTTCCAGGCGCGCCGGCAGAGCCGGGAGCTCCGGGAACAGCCACGAGAGGTTGGCGGAGAAGCGCAGCGCCATGGCGGGCGGGGGCGGTGCGGGAGCGGCCCCGGGGCGGGCAGGGCTGGGCTCAGCCGCTCCCCCGCAGCTCTCGCTCCCAGCGCTCTGCCCTCCGCTCCGTGCCTTGGGTGAGCGGCCCCCGCCGCCTGTGACACGCGTGGGGGTCCTGCCCTCGCCGGGGGGAGCTGCGGGACGGGGCCGTGCGGGGGGCGCCCGCTCCGGGAGAGGTGTTTTCGCCAGGTGTTGGCCCGACACACGCAGAGCGCCCTGTTAATTGGTTTCCCGGGGAGCTTGTCTCTGGCAGTGTCTCATTATGCAAGAAACGCTCTCTCCTTTTGTCCCATGCTCTGCATATTTTACCATAAAATGTTCGTCTCCGCTCCTGCAGAGCTGTGGCTCCGCCGTGCAGGAGTCTGACCCTGGTGGTGCCTGTGCTCATCCCCGTGTTCCCACTCCCCATCCTGGTGCTCCGTGTGCCTCCAGGGAGCATCACGGGTGGGGTGTGTGTCGGGTCCAGCCCATGCCCAGGGGCTGTGCGGCGGCTGGCAGAAGGGGCACCATGAGCCATGGACATTTTTCAGCCCCTTGTACTCCCCCTGTTCGTGGGGACTCCAACCTGCCTGCCCTGCATGGTCCAGCTCCTCTGCGACTGCTGCAGTAGCCCTCTGCAGCCCCAAGAAACTGCAAACCCCAGGAACTCGCAGTGTTTTGGAGTGCTCTCTTTGGGAGAGAACAGCGGCGGCACCGCCTGGGCAGATGCCAGCCACAGCAACAGGTTTTGGTGGGAGGTCAGGGCAGTGCCAGCCAAGGGGAAAGCAGTGATGAAGTTACCTGCTACAGTCTCAACTCAATTAAAGCTATTGATTAATCAATTAGAATAGGCTTGGCTCAATTTCTTAGTAATAATCCAAACTCTCCATTGCAGGGAGTGGCATCCATGTCCCTAATACATGTGTCCCCAGCGCAGGGGGCTTGGAAAGGCGCTTACTGAGGCCATGCAGTGCTCCAGCCCTGGCTGTCCTGGCCACATCTCCACCTGCAGCCCAGGCACCTGGCAGGGTCAAAGCCCAGGATTTTGGTGTGTGGAGAAGGAAAGCTTTACTAGGGGAAGGGGTGTCAGTGAACAAACACAGGGCTGAGTCCCAGCCTGTGGGTGACCCCAGCAGCCAGATGGAATGTGGGGACTCCTCAGGCAAACCTGCCCTGCTGATGGCAGGTGAAGCTGCCGGGCCCCGTGCTGAAGCATTAATGGCATTTTTATATCCCTAATAATATATTGCATTGATTTTCTCTTGTTATAACTGTGGTTCCTGCATTGCAGGACGGTGTTTTGTCACTTTACCCTGACAGGACGCAGTGGATTTACTTGCAGCTCTGGGGCCATGTGCCACTCGGGTGCTGAGGCCCGTGCCCGGTGCCCGCCTTTGGGGAGCTGGCACGATGAGCATGGGGTCAGACAGGCACCCACATCCCCCAGGGAGATGAGGAGGAGGCCGAGCTGGTGTGGGAGGGCAGCTCCACACCAAGCATCCCCCCTGCTGCAGGAGTTTTATTGGCCCAAGGAAAACTGTAGCTCCTGCCCATTTTATTATCGAGCTGACATTTCATTGCAGACCCAGTTCTGGCCTCTGTGATGGCCAGGGTGGGGAGGTGACGGCTGCTCCCGCGCCCCAGCACCGTGCCTTGGGGTGCCACGCAGTGCTGACAGCAGCAGGTGAGCCAGCCCCCCACCCAAAGCCCACTGAAGTGGGGGCACCGGTCCTCCCTGTACCATAAATCCCTCAGCACATTGTGCTGCAGGGAAGGTTTTATCTCTCTCCTTTATGAAACATGTTTTAATTTTAAGTTGACATTTCTGTATTTTAACTACCTGTCCCCGGCTCCCAAGTGGCTCAGCTGGCACCCTGGGGGCCATGAAGAATGAGGTGCTGTGGGCTGGGGTGGCTGTCTGGTACCATCCTACTGACACTTGTTACCTCTGTGCCTCCTGGGCACCCCCAGATCTGTCCCATCCCTCTGCACCCTGTGGCTGTGCGAGGCAATCCAGGGCTGGGGCTGGGAGGGGGCACCCCAGGCATCCCTTCCTCCCAACCTTCCTTCTCTGCTTAAAGCACCCCAATATTTTGCAACCATGTTTGGGGTTGGGTTTTATAGGGAGTAAATTCCAGCCTCTTTTTGTGTAGAAAATGGCTGGGGAAAAATAATCCACACGTGACCCAGCATCTTCCAGAGGCAGCTGCTTGTATTAAACCTCATGATTTTTCACCAAAGACAGTCTTTCTTAAACCCATCCCCTCGGGATGCTTAGGGACCAAGAGATGAAAAGCCTCTCCAGCAGGATCCTGCACCAACCCAGCCATGTGTCCCCACAGCCGGTGTGTCCCCATGATGACCGTGCCCCAACACCCCCCACCCCTGTCTGGGGTCACTCCCCACTCCCCTGTGTTGGGGCAGGCTTTGCTGAGCGATGTGATCCAGCCAGCTGCACCAATATCCCCAGCTCTCCTTGCCCAGAATCTCGCCTGAATTTCTTGGACCTCCCTTTTTTTCATGGCCCTGGGCACCAGTGACGGGTTGGCTCAAGAGCCTGGCACGAAAGGCAGGCACGAGCCCTGGTGCCATCTGGGGACTTCTTGGTGGGATCGTCGCTCTGTCAGGTCCTTCTCCTCTTACTGTGGTCCGTGCATCCTGTGCAGAGTTAATTTGTTAATTAGCGTCTTTCTGCTGCTGAGCCACCTGTTTTGCTGCTGTTGAAGGCTGCTGTGCCCTTCACAGCCACCTTTGCTGCTCAGTCACCTCAATGGAGGAGGTGACTTCCTCCTCCTAAAATGAAGGAGCTGCCTGGACTGCTAATGATGGGGTGCAGCAGGGCTGTGTCACAACTGGGGCTTGCCCTGGTCCTGTAGGGTTCTCCTCTCCCCATGGGACCCCCTTTCTCCTCCTCTCCCTCCTCTTGTTCCTCCTCTTCTTCATGTTTGTCTTCTTCTACTTCTTCTTCCTCCTCCACTCCTTCCCCTCCATCCCTCCATCCCTTCCATATCTCATCCCCTCCATCTCCCCAACCTTCTCTCCCCTCTGTCCCTCCATCCCCTCCATTTTTCTGGTTCCAGGCACTGCACAGCACAGTGGGGGATGCAGGGGAAGACAGCAGTCCCTCCCAAAGCTGTGATGAGAGATGTCTTAAGGACCATGTTGCCCCTCTCAGACCTCACTTTCTTACAGCCTCCAAAACCACTTGTGTAAAAGAAAATCTATGCACCATCTTATGGGAAATAAATGCACAGCCTTTGCCAATTTATGGCTGTTCTTCACCAGGGAGGATCTAACTGGGTGGGAATGCGAAATAAATCCCAGCGGAGCCAAAATGAGGACTGAGCACCCCCCGTGTCCCTGCCTCTCCCAGCACGGGTGGGCCCTCCATTGGCCAGCCAGGATTTTCTTGTTATTCCAAGATTTCACAGGAAATTAATGAGGAGGCCAAATTCTCCTCCAGCTCTTGGAGGAGGCCAGGGCGGGCGGTGCCTGGGCCCGCTGAGCTGGCAGATGTTGTTTAACATTCCCGGCAGTAATTAATAGATGGTTTCATCACTCTTGTACGATTCGAGCTTGTCGTCCTGCTTCTCTCCAAATACAGAGCAGAAATATTTGTTAAACGTGGCTGGTGTTTTCGCCTGATCGTTAGTGCCCGAGTGGCTCCAGCCGCTCCAGGATTTATCGCCGTGCCAGAATTTCTTTTGGCCTCATGATGCTGTCGCCATCCCTCCCTCCGCTGCCGGCCCCTCCTGTTGAGAGGCTCCCTTTATCACTTTCTCTCTGATTTATGTCCTGCTGGTTACACCCTCTCCTTTACACCATGCTTATGGATTCCTCCCTTTTCCATTCATTACGCTGCAGCAGGATGGGCTTTGGCGAAATCGTCTCCCCAACCAGGGGCGCCCTGTGGAATTCAACACAGCAGGGGTGTGCAGGGATCACTCCCACCACCCAGCACCCAGGGTGGGGTGCATGGGAAGGGTTCCCCTGGAGACCCTTCACTCCACAGTGTCTGGGTGGGCTGCTGAGGCCGCCCCAAGCAGTGACACGTCTGGGGACACAGCCTGGGTTGGGCACAGTGATAGCAAGTGGTGGCTTGGGGAGCAGGAGCAGAGCTGCCTTGAGGGAAGTGGCAGCCCATTAGCCAGCATCACCAGCACCCCAGGGAATCACTGCAGAGACAAATTAACTGGAACCTCCCAGCTTGTCATTAGTTATTAATAGTATGTATTAGTTATTAGTTAATAATAGTTATTTGTTATTAATAGGAGCCTCCCAGCTTGTTGTAGTTCATTCACAAGCAAAGGTAAGCAGGTTGACCCAAGAGTGCCCTGCTCATGGCAATGGCATGTCAGTCCCCGTGCCCAGAGTGGGGACAAGGTGGGGACACAGGGAACAGTGACCAGGCCCAGCTCTGCCAGCCCCGGCACACTCCAACGCCGTGCCCTGTGCCGTGGGGTGCAGGAGCCGGCCCGCGTGTCCCCCCTCCCCAGCATGGTCCGCTGCAGCCCGGTCACCGTGTTAAGCCATCTCTTAATTAATCAGGCTGATTGTAATGTGTTTTTAGGGCATTAAAATTCAATTGTGGAATTCTCCGCTGGCTGGGCTCGCAATGAATACAGAAGTTCGCCTAATTAGAGCTGACATGCAGCCGGCGGGAGAACCAGACGAACAGCCCCACCAGGGCTGCCCGCCTCGGGCCCCTCGCCTGGCCCCCAGCACACCCACCCCTGCCGCTGTGGCGACCAGCACAGACCCCTCCTGCCGTGGACACCCAGCCCTGACCACTGCCTGTCCCTGGTATCCTTGGGGACAGACAGCCCCTGCCATGCGCCTGTGCCAAACCCCTGGCCGGGCACCAGCCAAGAGCACAAGAGATGTTTCCTTATCGGCGGCATCAGGTCTTCGCTGTCATTACCACGGCAATTATCATCTCATTTGGAGTCTTTAGCTGCCATAATCTGACTCTTGCACTGATTTATTCCGCAGGTCTCTTCCCCAGCCGTGCAAGAGGGGAAGAGTCATCAATAAGGAGGCAACGAGCTCCATCTCCCGGGAAAGCCTCTCCCCGGCCGCAGCAGAGCAGAAGTGCCCCATGGATGGAGCATCTTCCCGGAGCAGAGCAGGGCTGTCCACATGCAGATCATGGCTCGGGCCAAACTGAAACCTGTCCCCTCCCGGCACCAATCCGGAGCTGCTCCACCCAAACCTGGTCCCTGTTTATCATTTCAGCTGCTGTCGGCACCAGCACACACGGGGCTGAACTGGCCCCCAGGTGGGCTGGGAAGCAGAGGAAGGTGTTCAGCCTCTGGGGAGAGACAGAGGGATGCTGCAGCTTCTTTGCCTTTCTCCCGCTCCCAGACCAGGTTGTTGCTTGGTGTTTGTTGTCTCTCTGATTGCTTCAATCAGTACATCCTGTCTCTGCCAGCCACCAAGAGCTTCTTTGAGACTTTTCTCACCTGCATTTGCCGACTGCCAACTCGCACTCGCTGCTCCCAGCAGCCCTAGGGACAGTGCCAGCAGAGCTCCCCAGGCACCATGAACTGCCCAGAGGACAGGCAGAGTGAGTGGACAAGGTTGACAGGAAAGTGCCAGGTGACTGCCAGCCCTGAATGGGCTCACGCTGTGGAATCACTCAGGGGCCACTGCCTATGGCCACCACAGCTCCCTGGGACAGGGTTTCTCCACTGCCTGGCTCTGGCATGGCTGTGCCAGCAAATCCCTTTTCTCCCTGCCTGCTCCTCTGCCCAACCCTCCATCCCTGCCAGGAGGGAGCTGTGCTGGCTGAGTGCAGGGCAGGCTGGGGCTGTGCAGTGGCACAGTGGGCTGGGGCAGGCAGGCTGGCAGTGATGCCATCGTTCCTCACAGCTCCATCCCAGTTCGGTGACTCGGCTCCCATCCCACTGCTGCACCCACCGCAGCTCAACCTGCCTAATGGAATCCACTTACATCCAAAATCCCCAGAAAAAAAGAGGTAATTAATGAAGTCCCTTTCATTACCATTATGCAAATGCGATTAATTTCAGCTGTTATGAATATGCAAATATTACAATTATGATCTAATTGCCAATGTGTGTAGGGGAGCGGGCAGAATATCAAGTCTCAGACCAGGCCCCAGGAGCTTTGGGGTGTGGAGCCGCTCCAGGACGTTGCAGGCAGGAGGGGAAAATCCAGCTAAAAGGGCTCTGCCTGCTCCTGTGGGCTCAGCAGAAGTGTGTGTATGGGGCACACGCAGTAGGAACACACATCAGCCACCATCTGCCCGTGCCATGGGTCCTGTATGGGCCTTTTTTACCCACCCACAAATGCTCTGGGGGAGACTCTGCACTGCACTGTGACCCCTAACCCCTATACCAGGTAAACCTGCACCAGAACTGGGGCTGAAGGGCTCCCCAGCAACACCGTCCCCCCACCCCCAGTCCTGTTCAGCCTCATAGGACATTCACACTGGGCTGCAGGCAGGAGGAGGAGAAGGAGGAGGAGGAAGAGTAGAAGGAGGAGGAGGAGGAAGGTTACCAGGCAACGCAGTCCTGCAGGGCTGGAGGGCAATGAGGCAAATGGCAGCGGGAGGCAGAGACCTGCCTTGACCCTGCTGCCTCCCAGCTGAGGCGATGGTGGCCCCATGCCCACATACACTGTTAGCAAGCCCCAGCTGTGTGTCACCGCTCCTGCTGCAGTCTCAGGACGGAGCCACTGTCACCACTGCTGTGAGGGGATCCTGTCCTCTGAGCCAGCTGGGCCACCAGCCCTTCACCCACCATCGTGTGGGGGATTCGGCGTGCCCCACTGCTGGGGATGCTCTGGGCTCGTGGTGGGGCTGGGGGCACCGGTGCTCTGGCAGGGATGCAGCAGGCAGGTTGGGCTGTGGGGAACCCCCGCGTGGGGCCACGGGGATTCTGTGTTTGGGACTATAGGGATGCCCTGTGTGGGACCACGAGGATGCTGTGTTTGGGACTATAGGGATGCCCTGCGTGGGTCCCGCTCCGGCTGGAAGGCAGGCAGCAGTCAGGGGCCGGGCCGTGCAGCCGGCAGCCAGCAGGCTGTGCTCCTGCTCGCCACAGCACTCGGATGCCACGCAGGGAAAGGCCACCCTGAGGGCACGGCCCGACCGATGCCTCTCACCCCAGCGCAGCCCGGTCCGGCGGCAGCCGCTGCTCAGGGACAGTGCCGAGCTGGTCCCAGCACCTGGAAAACACACCCTGTGCCTCCAGTGTGGGGGCAGAGTGAGACTCCTCCATCGCTCACACTAATTTTAGCATCATGCGCCTTGCTGGGGGATTTCTCACACACAGGGAGGGGGAACCGAGCAAGGCAGCAGATGGCAGTGTGCCCGGTGGGGACAGGCAGCTGCCATGCCTGCACCCAGCACCACAGCCTGGGCTTGTCCCCAGCCCAAAAACCCCAAATCTCTCCGGCCTCTTCTCATGGGGCTCACCTAGGAAGAGGAGGAGAAGGAGGAGGTGGAGAGGCTCCTCAGAGCTGCTGCTCTGTTTCCAAGGTGATGAGACATAATGGCTGTTCATCCCGGCAGGGTCATCCCTCCGCGCTGGAGCCCTGGAAGAAGGGGCTGTGGAGCAGCTGCAGCCCCCAGCCCTGGCATCCCAGCTCCTCTCCTTGCTGAGACCTGCTGGGCACCCACAGCCTCATCCCCCTGCTCCGTGCAGGTCAGCACAGCCAGGCACTGCCCAGGGGCACAGTTTGCCTCACACAAGCTGTTCCCTGTCAGTCGCCATCAGTGCTGTGGAGGGACCGGAATGTTTGATTCCTCCACACATTCCTACCATGTCCTGCAGATGTGGTGGGGTGCCAAACCAGGTGTGACCCCCGCAGGGGGTTTCTCCCCCATCTCCCCAGGGTGATGTGGGCACCCACGGGTGCTGTCACCACGGTGTTCAGTGGCTCTCTGGTGACTTGCAGCCAGTGGCTGGTGCTCCATGGCCTGGGGTAGGTGAAGGTACACACGTTCAACCCCGCTCCCTGCAACGCCCCTTGTGTTTTCCCAACTAATTGAATTCAGAGAGATTTCTTCCCAGCAGTGCCAATCGATGACCCCCGTGTTATCAGCCCCCCTCAGGCCCTCGGGATGGATACGGGCGAGGGGAAAAATTGAATTTGCAGCCATTTTCATTGGGATTTAATTGGGCAGTCTCACCTCGTTGCCTTAATCCCGGGTGCTGACGTGCACAGCCGAGACAGCAGCTCCCATTATTTATCACTTTTCAAATATTTGCCTCTTTGCAGTTGTGGGAAATCGATGCTCCTGCCTGTGGCATGCCGGGAGCGACCTGGCCGGGCGGCCGGGCGACTGGGGATCCATCAGCCACTGCCATCGCTATCGACAGGGCGATTGGGGTTTAAGAGGCACTTTGATAGCAGAACCGGCACACATTAAGTGCTCGTCATCAGGGGATGATCATGACTTATTACCGCTAATTCTCCCCGCGCACAGGCAGGGCTGCAGGGCTCTTCCTCGCTAATCACCCGCACGGCTCCGTGCCGAGGCGCCGGCGCGGGGCTCCCCCCGCACTCCCTGGGGACAGGGATGCTGTGTCTCTCCCTGTGCTCCCGGCTTGGCCCTCAGTGCCCTCGGGAATCCTTGTCCCCAGGGCGATGGGTGTTGCTGGAGGACTGGGGGTTTTCTCTGCCCCCTAACCTCACATCCAGCCCGAGGCAGGCTGAGTCCCTGCCAGCCCCGATGGGATGGTGTAGGGGATGCGAAGCTCCTGCTGCAGCCACGGCTGCAGGTGCCTGCAGAGGGGCCAGATGCCTGCGCTGTCCCTCTCCCCTCTTACTGAGCATCCCCAGTTCCCTTGCCATGCACCATCACCCTCCTCAAGCCATCAGCAACCCGGTCCCTGGGGGTCTCAGCTGGACAGGACCAGCATCTGTGAGGATGGCAGCACTTGCCAGGGTAACCCTGTCCAGCTGCTGTGCAGCCCAGGGGTGGGGACAGCTGGGCTAGAAGGGTGTCCACCTTTCCTGCAGGCTGGAGCGCAGGGAAAGCTGTCTTCCTAAGCTCACTGCAAGTGGCCCCCAGTGCTGATGGTCAGGGTCATGACAGCTCGGCTGTGGCCACAGTGTTTGCCTCCCTGGGTCCCTCCTCCCCGGGATGCTTCAGGATCCCTGTGCAAACCTGGGCAGCTTCCAGTTCCCTGGCAGAGCTACTGTGGGGCAGCCCGTGAGCCCTTCTCCAGCGTGGGCTCTTGCTGTGAAACCAGCCAGATTAGTGTCATCCAGCCCTGTCACTTGGAAGGTGTCCAGTAATGAGCAGCCAGAGAGAGAGGGATCCTCAGTGGCAGCAAACAGACGCTGCTGTCACCGCGCAGTGGCTCTGGCACACCAGGGCTGCCAGCCCAGCGCTGGGAGTGGGATCGTGGAGACACTTCCCGATGCAAGGGATGGGAGCAGCAGGTGATCCTGTCCTGTCCCCTCTGGGGGGAAGGGAGTCCCAGCCTGCAGCAGCACTGGGGCAGGTGGGGGATGCTCCTGGGTTGCACAGAGGTGTCCCAGAGGACACAGTGCAGAGGACAACAGTATTGGCAGATTGGCCTTGCTGGCTTGGGGTGGGCACACCCAGAAGAAAGGGCACAGGGAGCTGGAAATGGCTCCGTGCCTGGCTCCTGCAATCTTGCATCCATCCATCCATCCACTCATCCATCCATTCCTCCCTCCCTCTCTGTCTCCCTCCCTTGTCTCTCTTTCCAGCCTGGCTTGAGTTCATATCCTGGACTGTCCCATCCTGGGCCCACACGGGATGTGGCTGCTCTGGCACTGAGGACCCTGCTTGTAATTCCCAGCCTAAATTCATTCATGACCAGTTCAAACCTGTCCCCCAGTGCTATGCTCCAGCCTGGCAGTGCTGTGCCTTCCTGGGTGCTCATCCTCACAGAGTGCTCAGAGAGAGAGAGAGAGATCCCAAGCCCTCCAAGTCCTGGGGGATGCAGGTCCCCATGGGGACATCCTCAGATGAACAAATGGATGCCTGTCAGAAGGCCTGAGCCCAGTTCCCCTCCTCAGCTCCTTGTCCCGTGCCCCCAGCCAGGTCGTTTGCCCTGCTGCCTGCCCTGAGGCTGGAGGTGTCCATTCCCTCCCTGTTCCCAGAGCCACCCCAGGTGTGGGTGTGACAGGCTTTGTCCGCTTGTCCCCTGCCCTCAGCCCCATGAGTCACCCTTAACAAGGGACCTGAAGAAAGAAAGCGGTCAAACCAGGCCAGTGGGGGTGGTGACACGCTGCTGACCCCTGGCTCACGTGGCCTCAGTGCCACTGCCACCAGTGCCCCCCAGCAGGGTTCTCCTGGGCAGTGCTGCTCATGGTGGTGTGAGGAGAAAGTGCCATGCCAGGATGCTCTGGAAAGGGTGCAGGGGCCAGCTTCCCTCGCTGCCCCTGCCATGGTGGGAACCCCTTTCTAGAGATGAAAGATTCAGCGGAGGCTGAGCCAGCTGGGGTTTGGGGCTTTGCAGGATGGGAATTGGTTTCCTTGTTAAGCGCTGGGTTTGGCTTTTTTAGCAGCCTGTTTATGGGAACGGAACCGCCCCGGCGTGAATTATTCATGGCCCCTCGCAAGCTCATTCTCAAAATATCAATTTCTCCCAGTCATGTCAAGCAGCACTTAAGTCTAAAAGCCTTGTTAAAATGAACGGCTGGCCCAGTGAGCCGAGGAGGGGGCTGGAGCAGCCGGGAGCAGAAATCTGCAGGGAGATCCTGCCCTTGGCCCCTGCACCCACCTTGCAGGTCCTGGAGCCGTGGGGCAGGAATGGGTTGGGGGGTTCACGTGGAGGTGTCAGGCATCAACCCAGAGGGGAGCAAGGAAGGTGACTGCAGTGTCTGGGCACTACCTCAGGCTGTCTGCCGGGCAAGAGGCTTCCCAGGCAGAGGGGGCACGCAGGTCTCCCTGCTCTGGGCATCAAGGCAGCACTTACAGAGACACATGAGGAATTAATCAGGTGGAGGAGCAGGGACAAGTGCAGGCATTAGCAGAGGGAGCCGCAGGAGTGGGTGGGAGGGAGGGAGCTGCTGCAGCACAAACCAAACCAGCTGCGGCCGCAGATGCCACAGTGATGCTCTTTTCCCTTCGGGCTGCAGCTGGGACACTGGGACCCCTGTGCATCCACACGGAGCCCTGCTCAGCAAATCCCCCTCCCTGGCTGGGCACCATCAGTGCCAAACCCTCTGCTCACCTACTGACACGGGGAGAAGGGCAGGGAGGGCAGGGTAAGGGCATCTCCGGCTACCCCAGCAGGGCGGCCCTAAGAGGCAGCAGGGACCCTGCAGGCAACAGCTGGGCCGGAGCAGCACTGCTGGTAATTACTAATTAAAATGCAGATGCTCCCTAAACTGCAACTTTCAGTTTCTCTAGCAACTGCTAAATCAAAAGCAATGAGGCAGGGAAGCACCAAGCGACACAGTGGGGGCCACCATGCCAGTGCTGGTGACAGTGCAGGCAGGGGATGGTGGTCCTGCCCCGGCACACCCCAGCCTGACCCCACAGCTTTGTGCATCATTTCCAGCCTCGCTGCTGGGGACACAACTGGTGTGTGTCCCACGCCGGGCTGGGGGCTGAGCCTGTGGGGGCCAGCAGGCAGCACCCTGCCTTCCTCCTGCTTCACCCCATGCACTTCCCTGCAGCCCACGGGCAAGGCTGGATTTACTGCTTGCCATGCCTGCTCTGAGCCATCACCTGCTGCAGGTTTCCTCAGCCCCACAGATCCCTGCCAGGCTGGCACAGCCTGCCTTTGCCCTGCGTTCACAGAGGTGTCAGGGGAGGGGAGAACCCATGGCCAGACTGGGTGTCCCAAAGCAGGAATAGGGTCTAGTTTTGCACAGGACCTTTCTCTCCTGCATCTGAGAACAGTTGCTTGTGGGAAGGCAAAAAAACCAAACAAATAGAAAACTCACAGATTAATGTGCTTTGCTCAGAGACCTGTGTTAAAATTTGTTTCAGGGAGGAGGACACACAATTTCTTCTTAACCTTCCATCTAAAAATGCCCCAAGTGTCACCCCTCACATTGCAGCTCACTCTGTTGTGCATGTCTCGGCACCTTGGGCTGTGATGCTGCAGCAAACCATCTTCTTCCTCACTACCATTTATCAAGTCTTCTTCAAACCAGCAAAGTTTTTGCAATCTCACATTGCCTGTTGCTGCAAAGAATAAATAGTTTTGATCCCCAGGGCCTCTCCTTGGCACAGCCCTCTTCCTAATGCTTCCCCATTAACAAGACCAGTTAGGAAATCTGTCTATGAGCAGGTTTTTAATCCATCTACTGTGCCCTCTTAATTCCTCATAAAACACGGTTTTAATCAAAATGTCACGTGGCAATAAGTGGAAGCTGAAGAGAAATCCATGGTGCTCTGCTGATGCTGCTCAAGAGCCTGTGGGTCTGTTGTACATGGCTGAGGTGGGATACACAGCAGGTCCCCTCCTGGCTCCTTGACATGACCCCAGAAGGACCCTCTGTCATTTTGCCGAGCTCGGCACCTCCCCACCTGGTCTTTGCTTTTCACACCATCCCTTTTTCTTTGCCATCCTGGTCCAGGGGCAAGTGGCTCTGCCTCCAGCACACGTTTTGGGCATGGCTCCATTTTCTCCTGTTTTGTCTAAATTAATGGCTGGAGGACTCACCAACGAGGCACCTCTGCAGTGGGGTGATCTACCTGTCCCCATAGACCTGCCCCTGCTGCACCCCTGAGGTTCTTGCCACATCTCCCTCCTGCTGCAGGGCTGCCCACCAGCATCCTCGGCACCAAAGCGAGTGCCAGAGGGGCTGCCCAGGTGCCCTGGGTGGGAGGATGTCAGCATGTGACAGTGTGATCATTTCCATGGCAACAGCGTGTGACAGCGTAAGCACCGGCTGCTGCTCCGCGGTGTCGGTGCCGGCGCTGGAGATCGGGTCACCCGTCAGGGTGTTCCTCCCGGAGGGAACAGCTCAGCGTGGGAACCTTCTGCAGATGGTGGGATGCAAAGGGCTGCCCTGAGCCCGAGCAAACCCACAGCTGGTCCCTGGCCAGCCCTGTGAGCGTGGGGGCAGAGCTGTGCCCACAGCTGGCTCCGTGGAGGTGTGTGGGGAGCCAGGGATGCTTCTCTCGGGTCCCCCTTGCCCCACAGGGAGGGCAGAAGCCGCTCAGGATCATGGCAATGCAGCGGGTGCCACAGGTCTGCTGCCAGCATCAACCCCCATCCCTGGAAGACACAGGGCAAGGCAGCATCCCCGTGTGCCCTGCATCCTTCCCCAAAATGAATGCACCTACGTGCAACACTGAGCACAGCATCCCCGCTCCGAGCAGAGCCAGGAGGAGCCAACCCTGAGCCCTGGTGTGTGGGGACCTGGCAGCACCTCTCTCCACCCGCCCTGGCAGTGCCACAGCTCACACCGTGCCCAAGGTGAGCACCCATGGGGCAGGGGCTGGCGCCAGGTCTGGCTTCGTGGGGCCATCTGTCACCAGGGGCTTCATGGCCATCTGGGAACAGGACAGGCAGACAGGGCTGGAGGGCAGGTGACCAGCACATGAATGCTCAGCCCTGCTTCCGTCCCCAGCACGCCTGTTGCTCAGAGAGACCTGCCAGGGAGACTGGAGTGGGCACTTAATCTCCCCGTGTAAGTTTAATTAATGGGCTGCAGCACTCATTCTGTGCTGCTGCCTTAATTGGTACAAGCTGCAAACGCTGTGGAGCCTGGAAAAAAAACATTTGGAAATGAAAAATATATTAAGCAGGAAACAGATCAATGGTTCTTAATGAAGCTGATTCGGGGCTGCCTGTCGTCGAGGAGCCGGGACTCAGCTGCTGCCCAGGCTCTGTGGACCGGGCTTTAAGTGTTGAAACCAGCAGCCCTCGGGACTGGAGCATCAGCCCCACTCCTGTCCATAAGAGAGAGGTCTGGGCTGTACCTGCTCTGTGTGAGGCTATGGGACTCTTTCTTCCCTTATGTTTTTGGGGGCAGCTTGAGCTCTCCTTGCTGCAGCTGGAAAAGCCAACCCTGCTCAGCTGAAAAGACACCCCCAGGCACAGCTGAAAAATCACCCCTTCACATCTGCAGCCCCTGGAACAGCTGTCAAGACCACCAAGGGCACAGCTGGAAGAGCGGCCCTGGCAGGGATGGAAGGACAATCCCAGCACAGCTGGACCACGTGGGGCTGCCCCAAGAGCACGTTGAGCCCTAAGGGCCCGGAGTGGGGTTGCCGAGGGCTGTGGGCAGCGCTGGCCGTGTATCATTGTGGCGATTTAATTCGATTTTCTCCCTTTGCGCGGGGCAGGGGTGTGGCTGGGCTGGGCTGATCTGCCTGAGGGGGCCGGGGGGCCACGGAGCTGCGCTGTAATTGCCTCAGCCGCGCACAGAACATTAGCTGCGCTTCCCAGATATTTACACAGGGGAAAACAAAGTCATAACTCACCAGATAAATAATCTCCCAGGCGCGGCGCTCAGGGAGCAGGGGCCCCCTGCACTCGCACAACTGCCCCAGGGCAGAGCATCCTCTGCCGTCCCCTGGGGGGGTGACAGGACCCCTCGGGCCACACACTAGGGGGGGCAGAGAGGTCATCCAGTGAGCTGGGGGTGTCATGGGTGCTGGGATGCAGAAGATCCTCCCCACTGAAGACAGGGATGGGATGTAGGCAGCTGCGTGCTCCATCTCTTGTGCAGGTTAGGACAGCTCCTGGTCCCCTCAAAACGGTGGGGCCAGGGGAGTCCTGCAGGTGTCCCACATGCCCAAGAGCACTCGTTGCTCGGGGTGAGACCTATAAATCTCCCTGAGCCCCACGTGGGAGCAGGATGCCACATGGGGAATGGGGAACTCGGCACTGGCCTGTTTCACACAATACATTTCATTTAATATTTGGCATTTCACTTCATCTACTTGACAGCCGGCTAACAAATGAGCACGGCGTGGTATCAATAGCTCCAGACTGTGTAGATTAAAATCTGTTTAACCAGTAGATCTGAAGAATAAAATAGTGAATGAGAGCAGCACGGCTGCAAGGGCTGGGACTCTGCTGGGGCTTCTGCACCGCTGGGAGCAGAGCAAACTGTGTTCAGGTGACATCCAAGGAGGCTCAGCCACCAGGTGACCAAGTGGGAGGACCCTGTGGCTCCCAGTGCTGGCAGGAGCAAGGAGGACCTCAGCATAGCTTGGTCCAGCTGCGAGCAGGGAGTGTGTGGGGATAAGCAGCTCCTCCCTGCCCCTCTGCTGCCCGGCTCATCCTGCAGTGGGCTGGGGTCTGCAGGGACCACTTTGATTTCCTGATGCTAAATCCCAGCCCCACTAATGTGATTGCTAGCAGCATGTGGCCCCTAATGGGGAAAGTACCCTGCAGACTGCCTGCCTGCCTGGTACAAATTGCAAATCTTGTTACGGGGTTGTGTCCAGATTTTCAATGCGATAATCGCCCCCCTTGCTCAATTACACCTCTGGCTCAGTGTCCTGATGGTCCCCAGGAAAGGGTTAAGCAGCTGCTCTCTGCTCGGGGGCAGAGATGAAGAGGATAGTGATTTTTTTTATGGGAACCCCTCTACAATGGCCCTGGGCCCCCAGAGCTGCCCTTTGGTGGCAGTGGCCCTGTGTCATCCTGGGTGATGCCTGGCCAGGGGTGAGTGCATGCCAGCCATGCTGCCCCACACATGGCCCCTGCCCCACGGATCTGGCTCTCGGTGCTAATCCCAGGGCTGGGCAGCAGCAGATGAAACCCAGCTCTGCATTAGTTTCCCTCCTGCCAGGCTCGAGCGAGGCCATTCTGCTGCTGGTCAGCCACGCGTGGGCTGCTCCTCCCAGCATCTAATTAGAAAGAGGGAGAAAAAAAAAAAAAAGGATAAATAATTCAAAACATGAAATCCTTTGCACCTCTTTAATGCACTTCCAAGGCCCAGCGTGCCCATTAACTAATGAACAACATCAAACGAGCTCTCGCCTCGCATCTCGCCCTCCTCTCTTGTTTGGCTGAACTGGCCTCTCCTGTCTCGCTATTCCTGGTGTCCCAACCCTTCCCAGGTCCCCTGGCACGTCACCAACAACCCTTTCCCAGCTTACCTGGACAGATAGCCCGAGTGCAGCACTGGGGTGCCCATGGGCTTCCCGTGACGTTCCCCTGCTGTGGGGTCTGTCCCTCACTGCTCCTGTTGTCACTGGGATTACTGGTGACTGCTGTAGTGGAGGGGTGGTGGGACTGTCACATTTCAGCTGACATTACACATTCATTACTCAGTGTCTTCTGAGCATGTTATGGAATTGAGACCACGTAAGTGGAGGGATCATTTTCCTTCTCCCACCTCTGAAACGCGGTCGCCCCGCAACAGGGTGTAATAGCTGTTTAGCAACACGCAGGGATGTTACTCAGCAGGGAGAGAAGGATCCCACTTCCCTGAAAGGTGATGGGTGCGTGAGTGTAAATTACTCGGATCGAGTACTCAGCTGCAAAAGCGGTGGGCTGGGGCAGGGGGGTCGTGCTCAGCCCCGCCCGTGGGTACAGGCTGCTCTCAGCTCTGTCACCCCTCCCCAGCCTTCTCGTCCCTTTGGGAGCCACCCCTGCTCCCAGGGGACTCACAGCCACGTCACCAGCCTGCCCTGCTCCCGGTGTCACGGGGGATGCTGGGGCCCCCTGCCCCCAGTGCAGGCAGGGCAGCAGGAGCAGGCAGGGCACAAGCCCCCTGCCCGCAGGGTCACGGGAGAAGCGGGGTTTAGTCCACACAAAGGGGTGTTTTCGGAGGGCTGAAATTAAAAACACAAACCCCAATTTAAAATTATATTAGGCCATCAATTACTCCCCGAGCGCCCGAGAGCTCCGCTGCCAGCATCAAATTGCCAGCTGTGATAAATGGTTATATTGGAATTTCATAAGGTCTGAATTATTTGCAGATAGGAAATTTTCGTAGATTAATTAAAATTTTGTAGCAAGCTGAAGTGGCTCGCAGCAGTCCCTGTCACTGCTGGCCCTGGGCAGGGTCAGGACTCTCCTGAAACGTGTCCCCAGGTTGTCCCCAAGGACTGCTATGGCAAGGGTGTCCCTGCTGGTGACACAGGAGCATCACGAGGAAAAATCCTTTGTGTTTGGCAAATTGGCAGAGACAATTATCAAAACCCGAGTGGCTGGATGATTGCAACGTGTTTGGCTTGAGCCAGGACTCTCCAGAAGCATTTCTTATATTAGAGTTCTTCTAATACTTCAGTAAAGAGTGGGTAGAAGAAAAAACCACTCAACAGTTTATTCAGATTTTCAAAAGGCCTTTCTAAGAAATCCAGCACAGGAGGTTACTATAGAAATTAAGTTGTCGTGGAGCGAGAGGCAAAGTATTGCCATGGATCAAAGGCTCACTGAGAGAGACAAAGCAGAGGAGGAATAAATGGGCAGTTGTCATCCCAGCACAGGGCAGCTGCGGGGGCCTGCGGGCTCTGCCGGGGCTCTGTGTTGCTCAACATATTCGTGGGGTGTCTGGGGAGAAGGAGCAGAGAGAGACACGATGTTGGAGCTGTATGAGGGCCTGGAAGGCTGTTGGATGTGGGAGGTGTGGTCCTCCGTGTCCCTGTTCCTCAGCCCATGCCGTGAGGCTGTGGTTATCCCAGTGGGGATGTGGTTTAGGGCAGAGCCAGCCTTGCTGGGCTCTCAATTCTCTGGGCTCCAGGAGTTTCTGCCTTTCCCACAGCCTCCTCCGAGTCTACATCCCTGGAAAGTTCCCTCCTTGCTCTGGCAGCGCTGCCCAGCCCCGTTTGCCGCTTTGCCATCATTACTCCTGCAAGAGTCCTGTGGCTCCCTCGCTCCCTCCTGCTGTCTGGCAGTGACCATCCGAGATGAGGAAATGGGAAACCCCTGCCCAGCTCTAGATCAGAACCACAAGGCCCCCAAGCTCAGGGCACAGCTCTGTCAGCTCACAGCACAGCAGCGAGTGGGGTGCATCCATGGATGCCATGACCCCTTGCCTCTCCACGGGACTCTTTCACACCTGTGGCTCCCAGGTGGAAGGAGCAAAGGGGGATTTACACCCTGACAGGCCAAGCCAAGCAAGCAAGAACACGATGGGTGACTCTGAGTCACCCACGCCCCCAGATCCTGTCCAGAGGGGTGCAGGCACGGGAGGAGAGGTGGGGTGTGCTCTGGGGAGCACCCAGCCCACCTGCCCCATGCAGACAGAGGGTCAGCAGGGCTTTGGCACACGCTGCCCCATCCTATCTCCCATCCCCACAGGCAACCATGGCCAGGCAGGCAAGGAGGGTGCAGGGCCAGCACTGGCGCCGAGCTCCCCACTTCTCCCCCACCAAAAAGAACCTGTTCAGCAGGAAAGGGGCCCCATGGTGCCTATGTGCAGATAAGAGAGGGAATGTAAACAGCCTCCCGGCTCAGGCATCCCAGCTATCTGAAGTAGCAAATGCCTTCAGAGCAAATTCCTCCCACTCTGCCTCCTACATCAACTGTGGGGGCCTCCTGCCCCGATCTGCAGGGACTTGTCCACCTCTTGCTGTCCTGCAGCCCCCCTTTTTCATTCACCCCACATGTCTGTTTGTCTCCTTCCCCTCTGCCTGACTCTTCCCTGTCTCCCTGGGAGCCTCCCAGCTCAGCCCATGTTGTCACCCCATCAATCCAGGAGCCCCGGTTAAGGGTGGTGGTGATCCCCCACCCCTGTTCTGGCAGCCTCAGCCTTCAGTTCAGACCGGTTTTGCCAGATGAAAAATGTCTGACATACAACCCTGCCAGCGGTCAAGGAGCATTTCTCACTGATTTCAGCATTTCTCACCAATTTTGGCACCTGGAGAACAGGCATGCAGAGGCAGGAACGGCCTTGGAAGGGGCTCAGAGGCTTTTAGGGCACTCCAGTCTAGGGAACCTGCCTGATGCTTTGGCTTGTGTCAGACCATAAAACTCTCCTTCCCGCTCTGAAATTAGTAAAGGCAGCTGCCTTTCACCCACTTTCTGCCTTGTGTGGGCTGGGGGGGGGGTGGGGAGAGCAGCCCTGCTGTGAGGGCATGGATGCTGCAGGCAGGGATGGGTGCAGGCAGGGATGCCATTGGCAGGCTGCAAACAAGCAACACCAGGAGAAGCAAAATGCACCTGGGAACATTTCCTGGCAGAGCCCCCAGAAGGCAGAGAGGAGAGGGCACCTGAGGGGTTGTTGGGCCACAGAAGGCAGGAGCGCTCAAGCTCTCATCACAGCATCCCAAAATGCTGCATCTGCAGTGAGAGGCTCTCAGAGAACCTGTTGATATGGCAACCCTGCACGGGAGAGTGCCTGTCCCGCTCGCCTCTGCATCCCCTCTGCACCCGGCATCCCCCAGAGCCCTGCAGTGTCCCCAGCCAGCGTGGTCCCCAGGGCCACAGCTGGGCTGCAAAACTGGTAGCTGAGGGGGTGAAATACAGTCAGATGATGCAAAATGCGGCACACAGTGGAAAAATACCCCCAGCATTCACTGTCAATGCAGGGCTTTCAGCTGCTGTTCAGATAAGAGCCCCCAGTGTCCCTGTGGGCTCAACAAAGAGTGGGATGGATGGATGGATGGATGGATGGATGGATGGATGGATGGATGGATGGATGGATGGATGGATGGATGGATGGATGCTGGAAAAGGAACAGAAACCACTCCAAAAGTGGGTGCTGGTGCATGCCCAGTGCAGTTGGTGGCTGCCCTGGCTCAGCAAGAGACCAAGCACTATCCAGGTGGGGTGATGAGCTGTGACCAAGTTTTGGTAGAGAAGAAATTCAGTAGCCCTGTTTTGGCCCCTTTTCTGTGTGTGACAGTGCTGGCAGTGCCCAGTGCCAGCCCCAAACACGGTGATGGCCAAGCCAGATATACAGGGACACACAGGGCGCCCTTACTGTGACCTCTGGGAAAGGTGAGCACAGACAGCAAGCAAGGAATCGCTCTGAGATATAATTAAACCAGACAAGGAGCAATTCCTCACTGCACAGAACTGCGGTGGGCTGCTTTAGAGTGCGATCAGATCCACCTCAAGAACCGCTGAGCCTTTAATCCTACCTGTTAATCCCCTCCTTGAACCTTTCTCTTCATTTTCCAGGGACTTTGGTGCCTCATCGCAGCAGGGTGGTCTCTTCAGGGGGACCTCCTGAAGTTTGGTGCCCTTTCTTTAAGGGTCAGAGCTGGTTTTAGCACTGCTGCAGAGGTTTCCCTCTGGCACAGGGGGACGGGGCTGTGTGCCCGAGCCCCAGCGTCCACAGCAACGCTTGAGCTGCTGCCAAATGTCTTTCCCTCCCGGTGGGCTTGTTTCCTGCCTCACTGTGCCCAGCATTACACACAACCTCAGACATGTTCTGGCAGCCTGGGAGCACTGAAGGAGCAGCAGGGATGCATCCCCCAGGTGTGGGTCTGCAAAGCCAGCACGTGCGGTCAGTGCTGATGCAGCACATCGTGGCCCTGGCACAGGGACCACTGGCCCATGGCAAAGGGCTTCTCCTTGGTGGAGAAATGAATTTGGATGAAAGGTAGGATGGCTCCTTGCCAGGATGGTTGGTTGGTGGACCCCAGCTTGGTTTAGCCTTGCCCTCCTGCAGGCACTGGGGGGGCTGCAGAGGGGGTGGCTCTCCTCAAGAGCCGCCCCAGAGGTGAAGCTGAGATCCTGCTCAGAGCCCGCAGGCAGGATTTAGGGGGAGGAATGCAGGCGGGGGGCTCGGGCACAGCCCACGGGAGGGGATGGCACCACAGGGATGACCTTCAGGAGCATGGCCAGGATCAGCTGCCAGCCCTGCTGCGGGAGGGAGGGCGGGGAGGCCATTAGGAGTGTCGGATGTCTGCGATGCCATTACACGTGGGATGCCTGTCTCCACACCTGGTTAATTATTAACGGGGTCCGTGCTGCTGCCGAGGGGGACACAGCCAGGCTAACCCGTCCCTCTGCTGCCTGCGGTGATTCTCCAACCCATGCAAAGCCTCTCCCGCAGCAGCCCCCACTGCCTGTGGCACTGCAGCGAGGCAGCCCTTGGAGCAGGGAATCCCGCATCCCACGGAATCGCTGTGCCACCAGCCAGGGACAAACACACGTTCACAATAACGCCTCTCTCTTCTCCCCTGCAGACTTGTGCCTTTTTTCTCTTCTTCTCTCCTCCTGGCTTTGCCATATGCAATAAGGAGTAAATAAAGAACACTGATGTAAAAAAAAAAAAAAAAAAAAAAAAAAAGAGGATCAAGGGAAAGGCTGGGAATCCTTTCCCTTCGATCTCACTCACACCAGCCCCGGGGCTCTGGGGTTCCCTGAATGCCTGGTTTGCAGGGCTGTGGGTCTGCCTGCTCTGCACCCTTGGCCCTGCATCTGGGAGGGACCAGAGGTAGCCAGGAAAGCACCATCAAGCCTAGCTGGTGTGACAGCATGGGGATGCCACTCCAGGCCGTGAAGGGGGGCTAGAGAAGGGAGGTGACTTGGAGAAGCACAAGAGGTGGATTGCACTCCAAGAAACACATTCAAAGCACTGTTTGAGTGTTTCACAGTATTTCCCCCAACAAGTCTCATACAAGCCCCAGTTTGGCTTTCAGCTGCAGTTCAAGTGGCTGCTGGGAGAAGAATAAAAGATTTCGGAATTTCAAGAAAAGTCCCCTTATCTCATCTTTCTCCATCAAGGCTACTACTCATTCTCTGCCCTCCAGCCTCAGTGATTTATTTGCATGGTAATGGCCTCTTCAGCCCAGGATCAGATGGGGAATTTCACTGGTGCCAGACTGCTGGCTTGGCCTGGAGGCAGTGGCAAGGACTGGACATTTGCCCCAGCCCCCTGCCAGCAGCAAGGCTCAGCAGGGAACCAGGTGGTTTAGTGCAGGTGAAGGCACAGGGAGGGCACTGGCAATGGGCTGTGGGGTGCCCCAAGGCCACCCAGCGCAGCGAGGTGTGTGGGATGTCTGGGTGGCAGGAGCCTCCCCACGGTACTGCTGGAGCTTGGCTCTGAGTGCTGCTTCTTCCCTGCTCGTGCCAGATGGTGACTGGTGCAGAAAGGCAGAAATGTTTAGTAGATATTTCTGTTCTGTATTTGGAATGAAGCAGGAGGATATATTCATCTCCAGATGATACTGTGGATGGAATATAAATCCTGCCATCTGTAACAATGGGGGATGTGAGGCATGATCTCCTCGAATTCAGCATTTGCAGATCACCCGGACAGCTGATGCTCAAGAGTCTAGAAAGAACTAGCTCAAGCCAACACCATGGTTTAGCAGATCTTGGAAAAATGATCAAACTCCAAAAGACTAGAGTAATGTCAGTGTAGTTCCAGTGTTTAGAAAAATTTAAAGGCACAGCCCAGAGACCTGCACATCAACCAGGTCTTTTTGTGGGGTCTTTTTCTGGACAGCCTTACAGGTCTGATTGATAAAGGCAAGTGTGCCATTATGGCAAACGTGGATTTCCTCAAAGCATTTTGCTTATTACTACATGACATTTGGGTTAAAAAAAAACCCACCACGCTGCAGAAGAAATCATCAGGGCATACACTAGATGGACTGATACCTGTCTCAGACTGATCTCACCATGTGGTGGTTACTGGGGAGACTTCAGAGGATGGAGGTGTCCTCAGTGGGGTCCCTTGGAGAATCTGTTCCTGTTACAACAGTGTGTATGTTTTTACCCTGGGGTCAACTTGACAGCAGAAAAGCTGTGATGGTGAAGTCTGCAGGCCATGCAGTGGCTGGTAAGGATGTTAATAATGAGCAGGCCACACTGCTGCTCTAGTATTTTCCAAATTGCCTGGCAAAATGGCTGAAATCCAACTAAATTTTAATATGGGTGCATGCAAGCAAAGGCATCTGGGAACAAAAACTGCAGCCTGGATCTCCAGGATGGGGCTTGGAAAGCTGTGACAGAAGGCAGCTCAGGAATGATTGCAGGTAACTCACTCTACATGAGCTCTCATTTCAACAGCATGCTGAAAGCAGCTAACATCCTTCTTGAATGTATAATGGGAGAATACAAACAAAAGCAGGGGAGCACCTCAGCTCTGTTCACATTGCTGTTGAAATGATTACTATGGAAGTTATTGCCAACTTTGGTGCCCAGAATTAAAAAGGTCACCCAAGTTCGGCAAAGGGAAGCCATGTGTACCACCCAGGCACCAGAAAACAAGCCCTTGTACAAGAGTGGAGCAGTACAAACTGCTCAGCTTGCTGGAAAGAAGATTGAGGGATGCTCCAACCTCAGCCAGAAGTGTTCCTGACAGTTCAGCAGTCTCCATCTTACAGAGGAGCAACAAGATCTGAAGGCTGAAGCAGCAGTTAGAAAAATTGAGCCTGGAAAGGAGATGCAAGATGCCAGCAGGAGGACAGGAGATGTTGGATCAGCTAACTAGAAGGCAGCAGTTTTGCCAGTTTCACAACTAATTCCTGTATGTGAGAGAGGTAAATCCAGATTCTGGGGGGGCTCCACAGCCCTGTTGTGCACAACCCGTTCTGTACCCAGGCGTGCTTCAACCACCCTGGGGACACCAGGGCTGCCTGTGCTGGCCTCATGATGTTCATGGCCTGCATGCCACAGGGTACAGGAGGTTGCTGAGGACTCATTTTGTTTCCCCTCTATCCTTCCTTTTGCAGGATGATGAGTCCAGGTCAGCAGGGCTGGGCAGCTGCTCGGCGCACTGGGGTTGGACACTGTGCAGAGGGATCGAGGATGCTGAGCCCTTGAAAAAAATGCTGCAGATAAAAAGCAAGGTTTTTTCCTTAGTGCTTTTGGCTTTTTTTTTTTTTTTTTTTTTTTTTTTTTTTTTTTTTTAATTAAGAAAATATATCTACTTCTTTGAAATAAAAAAGTTTGGAAATTTGGTGTGTGTTATTTCCCTTGCCTCTTCTCCCATCTCTTCCCGTTAGTTGTTCCTGCTCTGGAGTGGAGCAGAAGGATGGTGGGTGGGGACTGCCTTATGACTTTTCCTTTTCTAGCTGGAACAGGGCCAAACTTCCTCAACTTTGGAAAAGTGACAAGGGAGAAAAAAAAAGAAACACTAATTCTGGTGATCTGGAATGGCAGAATAAGAAAAATAGGGACTTGGGGCGGGTTGTTTTTTTTTTTTCCTGAAGAAGAGGAAGAGAGTGGGTAAAGTAAAATCCATAAACACACAGGTGGAGAGAATGTGACAAAAATGAGGGAGGGTGTGCAGAGGTGTCAGATTTTTGAAAACTGAAACAAATTAGGGAAAAGCTTTCACTGGAACCAAGCAGAGCAGAAATAAGATTTCTCATGAAGTTGCTTTTCCATTTGTCTCTGTTTGGGCAACAGCTAGAGCCCTGTCAGGGGCACAGCCACATTCCCTCAGGGAATGAGCTTGTCTCCTTGGCCAGGGACATCTCCTGTAGAGCCCCTGCTCCAGGCAGCCCTCAGCAAGAAGAGGGTCTGAGTGGTCTGGAGGAGGTGTCCCCCCCACTTAGGTCTCTACGTGAGAGTTTCTGAGTCTGCACAGGCAAGAAAACAAGTCCGTGGTAAGATTTGGAAACTTAGAGAGAGAATTAGAGAGGGAATAAGCAAAATATGTCAGAGCTGTCTCTGCGCTGAGGCTGGAAACCAAGGGAATAGTCAGGAGGAATGAGAGGTTCTCATGCATGAAGTCAGTTGTGATTTAACTGGCATTGCAGAGGCCTGGTGGGAGGGTATGTGACTGAAATACCGGTGGGAGACCGTGCAGAGGAACCACAGGGAGTAGCAGTGGACTGCCAGCCCCTGGAGCAGGCGTGCTGGAGAAGGGGAATCAGCAACATCCTGGAGACCACAGCAAAGGCAGCTGCCACCGTTGCAGCCACGGGGCCCTTTTACACCAGGATGGAGCCCTGGTGCCGATCACGGAGCACACGGGAGGCTCTGACGCTGCTCAGAAGAAGAGCTCATTTTTATTCATAATTAATTGCGATGCAGATTAGTGGATGCACATGTGACGGCATAAACCTTAAAGCTCAAACACGGGATTGTTGAAAACTTAGTGACTCATTAATAACAGACAGAACTTGTGTGGAGAGGATCATTAACTAAATGAGTTTTACAGGGGGCTGTGAGAAACTGCCATAACCTGAACCCCAGCCAGAGGCTCTCGGGGTGAAATTCAGCCTGGGCAGCGGGTCGGCTGCCGGGCTGTACGTGGCTCTTGCCTAAAGATGGGGGGATGAAAAGGCTGGCAGGCACCAGCAGGGCTCTAAATCCCTCTCTGCAGAATAAGCAGCTATTTATGCTGCGTCGTTTCCAAAACAAAAAGCTAAAAGGGAAGAAAAGAAAGGAGGAATAAGACATTTTCTGACAGGCGGGAGTCCCTGTTTGCTAAGTTTTGTTGGGAATGCAGGGCAAAAAAAATAATTTCATATTTAGTCCAATATGCCATAAATGAAGCAGAAAATGATCCTCTTTGGTGGTGGCAGAGTCATGCCAGGATGCTTTCTGGCAGAGAGGGCAGAGACAAGACTGCACGTGCAGTGAATGTCAGCAGAGCAAACCCTCGCACAGGGGCAAACACATTCAAGTGAGTGGTCAAACTTTCCAGGGGAAAACATTAGAAATGGGTGTGCAGCCACCAGAAGTTAGCAATATTGCCAAGCACAAAAAACCCATGCCTCCCTCCACCCAAAATACCACATATTTGGCGTTATTTGCCTTCCAGCTTCTGAGAAGGCAGCTGTGTCGTGTTTTAACGCCCTTCTCTAAAACCCTGCGGGATTTTAACTTATTTCCCTCCCCTACAAAACAAAATAAATTGGCCAGAACTAGGGAATAGATGGGCTTATGGAAGTATCCCTGAAACTGGAGCCCTGGGCAGTGCCAGCCCTGCCCTAAGGCACAGGGGTGACAGGCATGGGGCAGTGGGCATCGGGCAATGGATGTGGGGTGATGGAATGAAGATGATTGTGGGGTCATGGACTGGATGAGAGGCAGCAGGCACCTCTCTTGGGACTGGGAAAAGGCACAAACCACTTTGGAAGTCACCCTTTGAAAGCAATACAGGGTATTATAGTAATGGGAATTAATCAAGAGCCTATAACAAAGTCTGCTTCACATTTAGGGTATAAAAAAGAATAATAACACACAACACTGTTTGTCTTTAAAGGAGCACCAAGTAATGCATTTCTAACAATTCTATCCATATGCACCACTTGAGAACCTCTCCTCATTGTGAACTTAAAAATATTTTGGTTGTAAATGCCACAGGATGACATATAGGGAGATACTCACCCTGTGCCACTCCACACTCTTTGTGACAGTTGAGTCCCATTTTAGTTTAAAAGCTGGTGCACAGAATGTCATCTACATTAAAAAAAAAAATTCATCTGCAAAGAAGGAGAAACATTTGCTATAATAGGCTTAACCCAGGAGGATTCTCAGATATCTGGTTGGGCTGAGGCTGTCTGGAAAGGGAATACCACATTAAACTCTGAGGATTGGTTACTTCAATGATCTCTCCAAACCAAAAAAAGAAAAAAAAGAAAGAAACCCTCACTTTTAAAGGGTAAAGCAAAAGTGCAACATCATATAGAAAATCTGGGAGCTGTTGAAAGAAGAAAACATTTCAGATGGAGCTAATTCTGTATCTGTCACTGCAAAGGCAGCTTAAGGAAGGAGAGGCTTTGGTTTACATTATTTAAATGCAGCTGCAACACATGAATGTTGTTCTGTGAAACCACTGCATGACAGGCAGGCTCCCAGCAAAAGGGGGAAAAATCACTGTGAAATGAAGGGCATTTGCTTCAGCAAATAAACTGTGAAGAGACAAGCATAAATCTAACTTCAACAAGATCTTTAATATGCTATTTGGATGTTGTAAGGGTATGAGAATGCCCTTTGATATTAGTCCTGCTTCTGAGATATTTCACACAGTAATTGCCTACATCTTTAAGGTACAATGTACTGAAGCTATGGTGATTGCTATTTTAAATTGGGCAATGGTTCTAAAAAAGCAGAACCGAAGAGCCAGGCAAGAACTGGAGAGAGCAGACAAGACACTTCAGAATGAACTTTAAAAGGTCAAAATTTGGTCTGGCAGAATTACCTGCACTGTCTCTGAGCTGAGCTATGATGGCTTTGTTGCCAATTTAGATAAAATAGAAGCAATAATTAGAATGTCTAGCCTCTAGGATATAAAGCGGATCTACGGAGATTTATGAAAACAATATACTATTTGGCAATATCTATTCCTAAATCTATGGCCAGTGTTTCCTCGGGAGAGGAGTGCTGCAGTCTGAAATTGCCTGGCGTTGGGGCAGGCAGAGAAGAGAGTGGAAAGGATGAGACCATGGGGAGGGAGAGCCTTTCCCTGCAGGGTCCTGCCCCAGGGCAGCAGGCAGGGACACAGCCAGCCGGTCCTGGGCTTGCCTTGGGACAGCCAGGCAGGGATTTATCATGGGAGAGAATCGCCACTGGAGCCTCTGGGGGGTCGTATCCACCCGGACAGGTGAGGCAGGCACTACATTTCCCTACAAAAGGAGGGCAGCAAGCTCCACAGCAGGCTCCTGGCCCCTCCAAAACCTACTCGGGATGTCAGGCTGTGCTAAGAATGCTAAGCATGGCTAAACACCAACCCTCCAAGGGTCTGGCATGGAGGGAGGTGGATTTCAGAGCCCTGTCCTGCCAGCTCCACTGCAGCAAAAAGGTTTGAAATAGGCTGCAGACTATTCTTTCCTTAGGAAACCCTGTAATTGCTTAAATCCAGGAGGGACAGCACTGCCACAGGTCCTGGGGAAGAGCCCTGCTCTCGTTCTGTGGGAGTGTGGGATACCCAGACTGGTCTTTTCCCTTCAGTCTCTGTAACCACACTAATATACAATTGCTGTTGTCAGCATCTAAATTTGGGCTACCAAATGCCATGAGGAAGCATGTCACACGTAGGGGTTCACTTAAAATGCTCAGCCTCAGGGGGTGCTAAGCAGTGAATCCTTCCCACAGCAAAACACAACAGGCAAGTGTCTCAAACAGCTCTGGAGTCCCTGACATGCATATATTGGATGTGTGCATGTGTCAGATGCCCTGCTGCGTTCATGTTCCAGTGCTCAGCATCTTGCAGAATCCTGCCCATGGTGAACAAAGGGAAACGGCTACAAACATCAAGCTGCAGGTTGAATATCCTTTCCTTGTGTCCTGCAGTCACTTTGCTCAGTAGCAGATTGAAGCCATGCAGAGTTTTCACCATCACTTTGCTGCTGAGTGGTAGCAAAGGGAGATGGTGAACCCCACACCTCCCAGAGGGGCATCACGAGTGCTCGGCAACGATTCCCAGGTCATCCCTAGAGATGCTGCCGCACTTTCATCAGCCCACTCACTAGACAGAGCCAGTGGGTTGGTGCCAGGGCCTTTGTCCTGCCTCTGTGTAGCTGCAAGGGGCTGATGGATGGTTCTGTCACCGGTGGGCAGTGACAGCCAGGAGCGGGGAAAATTGCGGTGTGCAGTTGTGCAGGGAGAATCGCGGTGTGAGCGGCCGGGTGGTGAGCACAGCCAGCCAAAGATAATCCACGGGCATAAAATGGCAGACAAGCATTGCCTAGCTGGGAAAGCATATAAAACAGCATCAAAATTACGGGAGATGGGAAACTAGAAGTGAGAAAACCATCTACATATGTGGGCAGAGCCATGACCTGCTCATTTAATCTATCAGGGATATGAATACACCAGGTCCACGAGAAGGCAAGCAAGTGCCAAAATGATGTACACCTGGAACACTGTATGCTTGAACTGTGTATTTTAAACATCCTCCATGTGGACAGCTTCGCTCCAGTCACACTGTGGTGTTTGTATACAAATGTTTTTATTCGAAAACAAGAACAGAAGCACAGAGGAATTAAGGAATAAATCCGAGTCCTCCAGCAACTGAAGGCTGAGTTGGGCTGACTCCAGGGTGCCTTGGGATGGAGAGAACTGCTCTCACCTATCTTCAGTAATGATAACGAAGAAATTGGGGATTCTTCCGCAGGAAGCAGAGAATTTATGAGGGAGCAGCAAGAGAGGCCAAGAGCAAAGGATAAACACAGAGATGGTAAAAGAGTATCTGACAAAACTCAACCTACGTATTGTAAATCTGCAGGTCCAGACACAGTGCACCTGCAAATTTTAAAAGAAATCTCTGAAGACGATCTTGAAAAATAATCTTCCCTTCATCACAGGAGTTATCTGGGTCCTGGGAGAGGCCAGTGTGTATTCCACTACAAAAAAAAAAAGGTTGAGAAAACAGGGCCGGAATCTGCCTGCCTGCAGTTCTCTGGCAGGAGAGTTTCAAACTTGTTTTTTTGTCTCATCTCTCCATCTCCTTCTTTCCTGCCTCTCCTTGTTACTGCCTTTACCGAGCCTTCAGCCTCTGCCCAGGGCTCCACAAGGCTGCCAGGAGCTTGGGGGTGAGGCAGCCTGCCTGCAGGGCTCACCTCTCACCTGCACAGGCAGCCTCCCCTCAGCCCTTCCCACGTGGCAGGAGTGGGAATGTTTGCACTCTACCTTCGCTTTTGCACACGGAGACTTTTCTTCCAAAATCCGAAGGGAACTGGATGCCAGTGGGGAGCAAAAGCTAACTCTACATCGTATTTTCCAAGTCCAGCAGCTCACATAACCCACAGCCTTTTTAAGTGCAATCCCTGGAAAATAAGAATTTCAATAACCTCCATTCTCAGGCAACCTGCTGAGCAGCCACACATCTCTCTCTCACCAGGAAGCAGATGTTTTGCTCTTCTCCCCAGCTCTCTCTCGTTTGGGAAAGGACTAAGATGTGAGAGAGCTGCTGTGATCTGGGGAGCAGAAGCGGGGGAATCAGGGGCCTGATGAGGATGGGGGATCTGCCCTTCACCCAGCTCCTCCCGGCGCACAGCTCACAGCAGGGGTGAATCACAAAGCTTGAGGGCCGAGCACACTTAACGGTGGTAATGAGGAAGGTGATGTGGGATGCACCTCGAGCCGTGCAAGCAGCTTGTGATTTTGGGACCTCTACAGTAGCTGGAGCTGATTTGCAGTCAGTTGCCACGCAGGACCCAACCACCTGCTCTCCTCATCCCAGAGGGACATCCAGCAGGAGTGCAGGTGGGAACTGCACAAACCCAGTCCAGCCCTATGACTTACAACTAATTTTCTTCCCTTTTTGAACTGATTGCCCTCATTATGCTGCCTGCTTCTTCATCCCTTCTGTGGCCAGTCCTCTCGGAGTTGTTCTTGTAGTGCTGTAACTGAGTCAGTTTTCTTAAAGACTGAATGAAAACTCTACAGATTTAAAGAATTTGGTGTGGGCTAGAAATCGGTTGATGAGTCATAGACTCAGATAGTAACCATAAAAATGAAACTTCAAAATTGGGAACAATTTTAGTGACGTTACCACCGGAGACAGGACAGGCACTTGCATTTAAAGTTTCATTAAACAGAGAATGAGGTAACACCATTCGTATCAGCATCACCAGTGGGCACCCAGCACGGCCTGGGGTGCATCCAAATCTGCCTGGGAACATTACAACCATGGGCTGAATGCAACAAGACCCAGCACTGACACACAGCAGTCTGGAACCTCACAGAGACAGGAATGTGGTGGGTTGACCCTTATTGGACACCAGGTGCTCACCAAAACTCATCAGTCCCCTCCTCAGGTGGACAGAGGAGAGGAAATAGAACAAAAGGCTTGTGGGTTGAGGTGTGGGCAGGGAGAGATCACTCACCAATTACCTTCTTGAGAAAAAGACTTGACTTGGGGAAATTAGCCTAATTTGCTAACAATCAAATCAGAGTAGGATAACGAGAAAAAAAGCTAAATCTTAAAACTCCTTTCCCCTGTCCATCCCTGCTTCTAAGGCTTAACTTTACTCCTTATTTCTCCTTTTTCCTCCTCTGCAGTGGCATAGATGGACAGGGAATGGGGGCAGTGGTCAATTCATCACATGTTGCCTCTGATCTTCTTCTTCTGCAGAGAGAGGACTCCTCACACTCTTCCCTGCTCCAGTGTGGATTCCCCAGGAGGTCACAAGTCCTGCCAGCAAACATTCTCCAGCATGGGTTCCTCTCTTCACAGGTCCACTGGTCCTGCCTGGAGCCTGCTCCAACACAGGCTTCCCATGGGACTACAGTCTCCTTCGGGCATTCCCCTCCAGTATGAGGTCTTCCTTATGGGGCCCAGAGTGCAGGGGTACAGCCTTCCTCCCCATGGTCTTCACCATGGGCTCCAGGGAAATCTCTGCTCTGGCACCTGCTCTCCTCCCCTCCTCCTTCAGTGACCTTGGTGTTTGCACAGCTCTTTCTGTCACATACTCTCGTTCCTCTCTCTCCAGCTGCAGCTGCCGGGTTTTTTTTTCCCCTCCCTTCTTAAATCTGTTGTCCCAGAGGTGCTACCACTGTCTCTGATGGGCTCAGCCTTGGCCAGTGCTGGATCCATCCTGGTCCTGCCTGGCATTGGGTGTTTGGACATGGGGTAAGTGTCTAGGAGCTCCTCACAGAAGTCACCCCTGTAGCCCCCCAATGCCCAAAACTTGCCATGCAACCCCAACGAAGGAACAGCTTGGGTACCTGGAAAGCAGCGAGATCAAGGCTAATGGGTGAGAGCCAGGCTAACACCACATAATCTTGCAGTTTAACAGCCCTGAACAGAGCTGATGCTGTTCAGCATGGAGGGTTGGGATGAGAGCCACATGGTAGCTGCTACTCAAGTGCCTGCTCCAGCGTCACACCCCGGCAACGCCAGCAGTGCTGCCAGAGTGCTCCCTCACCCCATCCTTTTGTCCCTGCCAGCTGTGCACCAGCCCTGGGGATCCACCCCTCTTGCACTGGGCTCTTCTCTCCTGCCTCCCCATGGGGAGAAGGACCCACGTGGCAGAGGGGTGGGCAGCATGTCACAGGGAGTGCCCACTCGCCTGAATGAAGGCTGTTCTGAGTTTAGAAATATAAAAAGTGTCCCTCCATTTTGAGAAACATAGGTAATAGGAACGATGCCAGGATTAAGGCACATGGTTCTGAAAGACTGAAGGAACCAAGGTTTTATAAATTAGCAGTGTGAGGAGTCAGAGGGGATGTAGTCTTGCTCTATAAATACCTTCAAGGTAACAATATAAATGAAGGAAGGGAATTAGTTCACAGTCTCAGAAGATGGCAGGACAAAGTGCCTGAAGTTAAGGAGGAGAAGTTGAAGCTGGATGTAAAATCCTCTTGGCAGTGAGAGGCAGGGCACTCAGCTCCCCATGGCATACGAGGCTGGAGTGAAGCAGCAGTGGGATGATGGCAAGGAGCATCCCACGAGCTGATGGCTGGCAGATAAAAGTAGGAAATAAATTTAAAGCTCTGTCTCACCAACAGAATAACACCTGGCAGAGCAGAGATACAATGGGAGTTGGAGGGTTGGTGTGTTTGCTGTGGCAAGAAGCTGTGCTGGTGGTCCTGGAGCGGGGGCTGTCTCCTGTCCCGTGCTGAGACAGTGGCACAGGGCTCCAGGGTCCCAGTGGGACATGCAAGTTGGGTTAGTGTCTTGTTTGCAGAGCAGCCACTCCTCAGGGTGCTGCTAGGGTGGGTTGGCCACACAGGTACCTCCCCACTCCATCTGGGGCAGAAGGCAGGAGGGAGACTCCAGCAAGACCTGCGAGCATTGCCACCTGTCCCCAGAGCAGCTTCGTGGAGGGCTGGGTCCTATGATCACTTCCATAAATCCAGAGCATATTCTGGTCAGGAGGTAGGGGAGGACAAATCCGGTATCCAGTGCTGCCACACAGTGGTGAAGAGGCATTTCTTAAGGTAACATCTGCAAAACCACCCCATGGAGCAATTTTGCTTGGAGCCCGAGATAGCCCTGGGTTGGCCCCAGGGGACACCTGGGTGCAGGTGTTGGCAAGAGCTTGTAGACACAGGCCCAATTTAAAGCTCTTTGTTGACCAACTCAACTCTTCCCCAGTGGACAAGATTCCTTGCAAGCTGCTCCCAAAGGCATGTTTTCCTTTCCACCACTGTATTGGGTGTCCCTAATTGTACTTATATCACCATGTTATTATCAGTTTTTTTCCCCATTTGATTTCAACCCAGAATTCCTGTTCATATCCTTATATCGTCCAAACCAAACAGACTCCAACATTGGGCTCCACAGACCTCACAGATTCATACCTCAACAGTTTGTTCTGCTTTGGCAGTGACCCTGAAAACTGACACTACCAACAGAGCAGGTTCATAAAGCAGGTTTTTAAATGCTGGTGCTCAAAGAGGTGCAGAAAGGACCCAAGGGGGACTCATGAGATATCCAGGTGCCCAACACACACCTCCTTGCAAGGCTCAGAGCCCTCCAGCAGAAACACTGACCCTGCAGAGATTTACCTTAAAAACATGATCTCTTGACCAGGCAGAATGCTTTGAAACGCTGAACAGGGATGAATCAAACCCAGGACCCCACTTCCCCACGGTCTGAACAATTCACCCCTGTCTTTCCAAGGTGTAGATCATTGACTGTGGTAGCTCCTGCTTGCCCTGCAGAGGTTCATGACCTTTTTTTTGCATTAGTCTTTCTTCACTGGTGCGTTCAGCACCCCCAGCTTTGGGATGATCTGTGCACACAGAGTGTGCTATTAACACCCCATTGCAGATCATCACTGTAGAAGTTAATTAATACTTTGCCTAAGTACTAAGCCTGTGGCAACCTGCTGGAAGCTCCATGTGATCTGTGGGCCGTAGTTTACTGCTGCTCATCACTCACCCCGCTGGCATCCCACTTCCCCTGCTCCTCAATTAACTTTTGAGGTACAACAACAGCTGAGATTTAGTTGACTCCATCATCCAGTGGCTATGAAATTCGGACAAAAGGAATCATTATAGCAAAGGAAATAATGAAGTTTTATATAATATGCATTAATAAAGTAAGCTTTACACACTGTAGCAGTGTAGATATTATATATAACAATGAAAAGGCCACACCACAGCCAAGCGTGGAGGGAATGGGATCTCCTGGCCAGCACTTGGGTGCACTATTCCTACATTCCTTGTTCAGGTTACTGAAATGAAGCTAAACACGACCAAAGCTGATTGCAAAGAGTGGAGAGTGATCTCACAATGTTGAGTCGGTGAGTTTTTTAAATTAAATTCGGTGTTTGTAGCTACAAAATGATACAAGGGAAAAAAAAAGTAAACTTTACATGTAAAATCATGGGCCCTAAATGAGCTGTTTATGTGGTGAAAGGGGTTGTGGAGTCACTGCAGATGGCCCCCTGAAAACAACACCTCCCCGCTCAGCACCAGTCTAAAATGTAAGTTTGAGATTATTAATTATTTAAAAAAGAGTGGAGAGTGAAGCAGAGGAAATCACTATCATTCTCTAAATCTACCTTACAGAAAAATCCACCTTAGAGCCATGTCTTGAATATGGCACACAGAACTGATTCCTTCTTTTTATTTCTTCTTCCTTCCCTCCCTACTTCAAGATCATGCCAATGTCCTGGGAGAAGTACCAAAGCCTATGCTATCAGCAGAGTCACCAGACATTTGGAAAAGAAAGGTTGAACAGTGAAGTGACAAAATTTGTTGACAGTTGTTATTCAAGGTTAAAGGACAAGAATTTACCAGAAGGAGATTAGAAAGATCTTAAAGTTCAGAATGACTGCACAATAAAATGTCACTAAAACCAATGTAGATATCTGCAATATGCTGTAATGAGAATACCCAAATCTAATTTCAAATACATGTGCTGGTCTGTGAGTCGACTTACCACACAGAGAAAAGATTCTGAGGTTATCACATAGAAATGCCTGGAAATGTCATCCCAGTGTTCAGCAGAGATGAGAATAACAACAGAATAACTGAGAAAGGAATACAGACCAAACTGCTAAACAGCATCAGGTCACAGCACTGCCAATGCCAAGTGCAGATCTGGTTCCACGTTGGGAAAAGCAGAGAGTAGAGCTGGAAAAGAGGGAAGCAGAGTACCGAGGGTAGGTCAAAACCCCAAATACACAGGGATACAGGAATGGCTGACCTGAGCTGACACAACCATGCTGAATGTTTAGAAGGTCCTTTACGCTCCAGAACAGCTGAATTGTGATTTATTCTCCAATTCCTCTTTCGATACAATAGGTTGGGGCACAAGCCAAGCACCCAGATGGAGGTTCAACACCAAGCAGAGGAGGTGCTCCTTAAGAGGAGAAAGGAACAAGGTGAGCAAATTTGCTGCCAGAGGATGCTGAGCATGATGAAGGGTCACAGCATTCAAGAAGCAACTGAGTAGAATAATGCTCATCTCTTCTGGTTTAGGAAAAGCCTGAGCTGCGAATGGTAGGAGAAGGGAGAATAGACCAGGAAGGTATGTACTGCTGTTTGTGCCCTGCTTGGTCTCCACAAAATTTTGGTGTGATTCCCCATAACTTTCTTGAGGCCTGTGAGGGCAACAGGTCACGGAACGAAGCCTGTGCAGGGAACGATTAGGATCGTTCATTCCTTAAAAGACAGACCTGAGGAGATGCCATAGAAGTCTATAAAATCAAAAATGATGGGGAGAAAGTGATCCAAAATAAACTACTAATTCTTTTTCACTGCACAGGCACTGGCAAGCTCCCAGCTGAAATGGGTCACAGGTGTAAAACCAACAAAGGGAAGCACTTTTCCACACAAGATAGATAGAC
Source organism: Pyrocephalus nanus (assembly GCA_038380795.1). Lineage (NCBI taxonomy): Eukaryota > Metazoa > Chordata > Aves > Passeriformes > Tyrannidae > Pyrocephalus > Pyrocephalus nanus. Next base: position 3,036,537 of record CM076269.1, read on the forward strand.
ATATATAGAGAGATATATAGATAAATACATACATATAAAACTGTGGAATTCATTGCCACAAGACATGAAACACAACCCTGTAGCTGCAAATTTTCTTTTAGAAACTGAAAAGTGCCAATGTGTTACAGCTCTAGCTAATTCCTCCCTGACCCGAGTGGCTGAATCCACATTCTTAGGTTTCTATGAACTCTATAACGTTCTCCGTACGTATTATAAAAAGTATTAAGTGTAAGCTTATGGTTTCTGGTATATTCTTAGCCTTTGTTGGAGAATGCAAATACTATTTTAGGGCATACTGTGAAGAAGGCACGTTGCCAAGACAAGCCTTTGGTGCAGACTGTCTTCTTTCATCTAGCACCAGGGCTTTCCGCGTTTCAGTTCTTCCACAATTCCTGTGCCATCGACAAACTAACGATTAACAATTTATATTTTCTATTCTCCTCACTGCTAAAACTTTCAAAGTGTGCATGGCCAGGAACTGATTGCTTTTGGGCTCTTTAGTCACATCCCCTCCTGTGAGCACTCCCCATTTGCCATTGCAGTGCCAAATGCGTGTCAGAACTGTTGAGGAGCCACCCTCTGATTTGTTTAATCTTTAGCATGTTTGCTTGCATGTTTCTAATTTATTAAGGAGAACGTTTGGTATTAAGCAATTAGAAGTCTAGCTGTAGATGGTATTAATAGACTATTACTTTTTTAAATTGAACTTGTCAGCTATTCAAAAATATAGCCAATTAGCTTGGTATTTTCCATAAATTCGGTAGGGGTAAGTTATATTTGCCATTTATACATATATATATTTGCCATTTATATACATATTTAATTCTTCACCAAAGTACTGTATCAGTCATTTAATTCCTTTGCTATGGCTAGTTGTCAAGATGAAGGGCCTACAACTGTGTACCTTGTTAAACACTTGAATAATATTATTTTTTTAGCAGATCCTGAACTTTTCTTAGTTCCAAAACCTCCTGAAAACCAACAGTAATAATCTGGACAGCTTCCTGGATGGCCCTAAAAAATCCTTGATGCAAATTATTTAAGCTACTGATTTAAAAATCGTGCTGTGCATTGCCTTCCATGATCAACGAGAGTTAATTATGTCCTACCATCACTTAACATGACAATGTTATCTATCTTTCCCTCTGAAGACAGAGGATGATGTTTTATAAAAAATTGTGCTTTTACAATTTCATCACTTCTAGTAATAGACCAATATTACTGTTAGGATTGTTTTCATTCCAAATACACTTACCAAAAAAAAAGGTTTTAAAAATTAATTATCTTAGGCACAGCTTTATAGTTTCATCCTGACTGATTCTCTTTTTAAAAAATGATGAAGATTAGTCAGGATTTCATGTTCTTCTGTGCTGGTTCTTAAATTTGTTTGGCTTGAGATTATGTTCTGGCAGTGAAAAATACTGGTGAAAGCAACTTAAATGATAATTTGAAATAAATAAGAAATGGAAGAAAGGATGCAAATGGGTCAGCACTGGCAATAGCTTTCTGACCATGGCTCCACTTTTCAATTCCTCTCTCAAATTCTCCCTACCTGATTAAAAACTGTACATACAGTTTAGTGAACTCCTCAGTTATTTCTGCAAATTGTTTTGGGGAAGGGTGAATTTACCCATATGGAGGCCAGGCAGAAGGGCTAAAAGCACACACTGAAATGCATCCACACAGGAGCTCAGGAGTGGGATGGAGGCAGATGGTCATGGCCAGGAGATGCTGGAAGAGGTGGAGATGGAGCATGGCTGTCTGAGGAGGAGGGAGCTGGGCACCAACCACCCACCCCAAATGTCCCAAAACGTGCAGTGCCACCCTTCCCAACACTGCAAAGGGAACAACAGCTACTGCCACTGAAATCCATCTTACATAGCACCCACCCCCTGTAAGTGCTCGTAAGTGCCTTTACCAAAATTCTGCTGGACACTGAGCTCTGGCTCAGATGACATTTTTAAGCCTTTCAGCAAATCCATCTTGCCATTTTGCATTCTGCCTGGTCATAAAAAAAAAAAAAAACAAACATGTCACAGGGCTTTCCATCATAAATTTTGCAGAGGCACAACAAATTGTATTAGAAGGAATTATCTTGGTCAGTTTGAATTAGGAAACTCTATTTTCCTTAATAATGATGACCTAAAGATTTTTAAATTTCATGTAACTTAAGTGTTCAAGAAATTGAGTTTATTAGCCTCTATATAATATTAATGATAGATTTGGTTTTCCTTTCACTTAAGTTAGTACATTAAATAACACTGACATTTATAATTCTGAAGATGGTCTTAGAAATACTCTCTATGAAATTAGTTGAAATTTTGCTATTGACTTCGACAGGCCCAAGGTTTTACCCCCAGCAATTAGCAGTCATTCTACTGTACAACTTGGCTCCCCGAAGGTCTGCAGAGCTCAGCATAATTATAACAGATTGTGTAATCAGACTGGCAGGACATGCAACCTTCAAGAAGAACCATGTCTACCACCCTTTAAAAAACAAATAAATTCTAAATAAGATATTTCCCAAAAGGAAGGGCAAACTTAAATGAATGCATTTTCATTATAAATGCCTAAAATACAAGCTAATGATCAGCATGAGTTACAAGAAGAGATTCAACAAAACATCATGTTTGAAAATATTTACATGTTCTATTTCGTCTCTAATGAGGGAGAAGATGATTTGCAGTTAAGGCTGCCAGGCCATTCTCTAATATGACTGGAGTATTCTCTCTGCAAAGAGGGAAATAAGAGAGAGAGGGTGGAGGAGAGACCAAGAGCAAGCCCTGTGAGTATAGGATGGAGTCAGTCTTAAATTAGAATTTCCTTTAGCTTTGGGAGTACATTAGACAACCAGCACTATTTAGAGAGATATTGCCAAGGTCACTGAGCCCCCCGGCTCGCCGCCCTTCCCCCTTTTGACTGTTTGCAAACTTGTTAGGATGCTTAATATTCACTTGCCTTCCTACAAAATGCTCCAGTGCTCTTATTTTAAACCAAACCCCCGGCCCAGCCCCCGGTGTTTCTCTCAGTGCAGCAGCCACGAGCACCCCCGTTCCCAGCCCGGGCTGCGCAGCTGAGCCCTGCACAAGCCGGGGGTTACTCTGCCTGCACTCAACACCGAGCACCAGCTCCAAACCTGGCTTTCAAGGCACAACCCCAGCAGGCTGGAAAATAGCTGTGCATTTGATGGAATTCGGATTCGGAAGCAAAGCCAAAAAAAAAAAAAAAAAAAAAACCAACAAAAACCCCCCCTCAACAAACCACAAGCCCATGTGCACGCGCACCAGGGGGTGGTGAGAAGAGGTTTGGGGAGGGAAGGGAAGCAGATGGGACATTTAATTCAGGGAACAAACTAATTTAAATCTTTCGAGGAGTTTGTTATTATTTCTAGAGTGTTAAGAGTGCATTTTTTTTCCCCCTGCATATAAAATGCAACATCCCTGCTCAGAAAAGCTCCAAGAAAAAAAAAGCCCCGCAATCGAGAACGAAGAGAAAAAGAAATACAGAATGTTTTAATGGTATCCTTTAAGAATACCATTATTTATATATTTCACAGATTAAAATAAATAATCATAAATGTGCAGTTGGCATAGGTCTCTTGGGTAAAGGCAAAACCAGGCAGATATATAAAATGGGTTTACATGCCAGGGTGATTGTAATGGTTCCTTCTGTCAGGTAAACACATAATTAGGATGTTTTCAAATAAATGTATTATGCACATGATTGAAGCCAATCCAGGCTGCAGTATAAATATTATGCCTTTTTTTTTTTTTTAAGTTGTATAATTACATATCTACCCATGGAGCTTCTCGCCTGATAGGCATCTATTTATGCAACACCACACTGTGGCTCTTCCACAGGTGCTGAAGCAGATACTTGCTGAACATGCATCCCGCCTGATTTTTAAAGTGCAATATCTCAGCTTTCTCTCAAAATACCAATTCTGCCTCAACCCCTTTTTGCCTAATTGCTTCTTAGATTTATTGTTTAATTAAAACCATTCTCGGGTTATACAAACAACAAATCCCACTAATGTGCGTGTGTGCGTTTTTTTTTTTTTTTTTCACACACGAATTATTTTCCAAGGGATTATGCATCTTCAGCTTGGGAAAGGATTCCGTCCCCCTTGGCTGGGCTGTCACTGCCAAGCACAGCCTCGTGGTCGAAGCTGTAAGTTGAAGTTTATGATGGCAGCCTGACAAAGCTGTGTGTGTGGAGTCAAAGTGGCAATACTAAATGCCATTTGAAAGACTGATGCCGTCTTTAAGCCGGTGCAATAAAAACTCTTCTTTACTTTATAGCATTTTCATACGGAGTCTCACAGCATGTCTGGTCATGCACCAGGGAAACATAAATAAGATTAGTGATGAGCTGGATGAAGAAGCACCCCAAGAAGCCTCTGAGGGACATCACCTTCATGGTATTCCTTTCCTCAAAGCCCTCCTCACTTGCCAGGTTCCTGCGGGAAGGCACAGGGTGGGGACACGCCACAGTCCTGCCCACACAGCCTGCAGTGTTGTATGAACTCCTCTCCCACAAAGCAACATCTCTAGACGTCTAATCCCAGCCAGATGCTGCCTTCAGAGCTGAGGTTTGAGCTCCAACTCCTGTTTGTCTAGTTTGGACAATTTGGAAACCTCTGCTAAAATCCCTGCACCTGGAGAAGGTTCTAGCGAGACGCCCAAATTTCGGCGGCACAACTGCCCCTCAAAAAAAAAAAAAAAAAAAAAAAAAAAAAAAAAAAAAAAAAAGGTGTTCAGGTATAAACTTGCATTTGGATGTTTTTATTGGAGGAACACTGGAAAAAATGAAAAGTTTTTCTGCAAGGAGCATCTGCTGCAGTTCCTGGAACAAGAACCCAGCTCTTACGAGGATTCTGGCTGTCTCCAGCCGTTCAATATTAAACGGCTCTCTAGAAGATTAGAGCTGCAAAATAAAAGCTAACAAAGATGAAACTGGACAAATTCAAACTAGAAACTAGGATGCACATTTTTAACCACAGCAGAGTTAGACAGGTTCCAAAGGGTTGTAACAGACTGCCTGAAGCCTGAGCCCACCGAAGGCATGGCAGTGGTGCCAGCAGTTGGGCTCACAGGTGGAATGCAGGATGGCTTGGAGAGGGCAGCTGGGCTTCAGGAAGCTCTGTGCTGGAGCACGAGGCTGGTGAGGGAGATGGGATGGTGGGAGATGCTACAAGCAGAAGGCTGGAGGTGTAATGCAACCAGCCTGGAGGGAGGGTTCTGGGGGCAGAGCTGCCAACTTCTGTATCCCTGTGACCACCTCCTATTTCCTTCTCCATCCTCAGCTCACATCCTACAGCCGAGCCTCTCCCAGGTGCTGCAGGTGTCCCCCTTTCATGTTCATCTTCCAGTAGCTCCCTCTCCCTCCTGTTCCCTTCCAGCGTTAGTGCCTCCAGCCTGCTTTGGAGGGGGAGCCTCAGGCTCGGCATCCCGCTGGGGATTTGGAATACAGACTCAGACAGGAAACAGGAGAAGAAGAGGGTGTTTGTTGCCAGGGTTGGGCTGGGGGGATTGCAACTGTTGCTACCGTTGAGGGGCTGCCTACCTGCTCAGAAAGGGAAAAAATCAGAGGGTGGAGATGTACAGCTCTCTGGCTCAGAGGTTCCCCTACCTTTTGTCTCTCAGATGCAAGGCATGAAAAGGTCGAGTACGCCCCTGGTTTACCCCAGTGCAGGCTGTGTTGTGCCCCAGTGGTAATGCAAAGCAGCCTCCTGAATTTACAGCTGCTCTCTACGCAGCCAGCACAGAACAGCAGCACCTTCAGCCCTACAGATGGAAGTATTGATGGAGGTTTTAACCTAGGGGAACCTTTTAAAATCAAAGTAGGCACAAAGCAATACCCTTTATATTAGGCTGTAATTTTACATGTAATTTAGGCTGCGGAAAGAAGTGCCAGTTGTCCAACAGCAAAAGCATAAAGGAGTTCTGCTGTGGAAACATCCCTGCCTTCCCCCTACCATGGATCCTCAATCCAGTCTTTCACCTAGTGCTGCTGTCAGAATATGCAAGGCTGCAAGGGGAAACACATCAAGTTAGAACTTTCTTTTTTTTTTTTTTTCCTTTTTTTCCCCCCAGGTTAGTTTTAATCCAGAATTGCAGCCTGGTTTGGTTCACACTGCAGTCGCTTCTGTTAATGTAATGGGCAACGTGGTATCAGGTGAGAATAAGATGAAGAGGATGCTTCTTTTGGTGGCAGCACCAGCTTTTTCTGGATTCAACTGTATGTGAAGGTCAGGGTGTCTCTGGCCATGCATGGAGGTGCCTCTCATCAGGAAAATGGGGAAAAGCTCATCCCAGTGGCAGCTCTGATCTGTGCCTGATACTGGGGATGGCAGCAGTAGGTGGGAAGAAGACATGGAAGAGAATGGTCCCATCTTCCTCCCAGTTGCCTGAAGCAAATCCACACCCAACCACAGCGTCTGAGGCTGGCTTGTCTCCTCTTCTCTGCAGTTTCATTTTTATGAGTTTCGATTCCTCTAAATCAATCCCTAAGACAGTATATGATGCTACAGTGCACCACAGGAATGCCTAAGGGAACTTATTTGTACAACCTTTTTACAGATCATTTTGTGTCTTATGTAAGTGGAATTCTGAGTGGCGGTTTTATTTCATGATCACCAAAATGAATTGTTTGAGAATTTAGGGCTCTTTACCTGCTTTTTAAAAATCACCTGGTTTATTACACCTCTCCTCCTGAACTCAGCTGTTCCTTTTCTTTTCCTCTCAGAAGTGGCTGGAGGACAGTGAGAGCAGAAACTGAGTCCATCATTTAAACCAAATATGCATCTGAAAATCACACTATTTTCTTTCAGTGTCTTTTCTAAAGTGGAGTTCTTCCTGTAAACCCACCTTCAAGAAACTAGCTTCCATCTAATATCTCGTGGAATAAAAAGCAGAAAAAAAATTATATAAGACTACAATTTACCTGGTTTTGTGAATATTGTGTACCTTGAAGAACATCAGCAAAGAGCTTTGGGAAACAGAACTGTTCATATCAGTCCAGCCCAGACATCCATGTGCTGCCAGGGCCAGGAGCTGCTGATGTAGAGGAATGTGCAAAAGTTGACAGTATGTTCTCAGCATGTTCTGTTTGACCTCTAATAGTTAAAGACTGACTTGCACCCAAAACCAGAAGACAGAATACTGCAGGATGGTTGTAACCATTAAATAAAGTGCCAAATATTCTTGGTATCAGAGGAATGTAGTGCAGAGAAAACATAAAAATTGTGAAAATCTTCAGCATAGCAGCAGGGTACACTGAAGGGATGAAAGAATGAAAATTGCATGTGATGCCCCCAGTCTCTCGGTCACAGGAAAATCTCACAGACTGAAACTTTACCCAAACAAAACAAAGACTACAGCACAGCATGCACAGCCCTCCTCCTTGGGAGAGAATGGGGAGAGAGAACAAATCACCCAGGCCTGACATGACTCACATCACTTCATGCATGACTGAAAGGTGCTCAGATACTACAGCCATGAGCCCAGGCCAAGAACCTATTTAATGAAAATTAGGCACGTGACATGCTAAAGCTGTTAAAAAGACTTGCAGATGGAAAAATGTGGGGTAGAGAAATAAAGCCCTGGGTGAGTTCAGTACATCTCTTTTGAAGTTTAACTCTTCAGCAGTCTGAGAGCAAGGAGACTGGGGAGGTACAGGGAGGATGGCCAGTGCCCAGGGCAGTCACTCAGCCCTGCAAGTGCTCAGTTTGAGAGTGCTTTTGGGGTTGTGTGTGTGTGTGTGTGTGTGTGTGTCTGTGGGTGTGCAGGATGGAATACAGATGGAAAGAGAAGTAAGACGTAGGCAAACCCAGAGAGCTGCTGGGATGAGGGTCAGCAAATGGGAACAGGGGGGTGAGGTTTGGTTTAAAGGTGGGATGAGGAAGAAGTCTTGCAGCTTTCTGTAGGGGCCAGGGTTCAGACAAGAGACAGTCAGGAATGCCCAACCAGACCATTTCATTTGCTGAACATGCCCAAAACTTCAGTTTTGGAGAAATGCCATCTCAAGGTGCTTTTAAAAACAAACACCATTGTGTAACATTTGCAGAGTGACTATTGGAGTTGGCTTCTTCCCCACTTTGGCAGCACAGTTCCACAAAACAGCACTGCAGAAACAACCATTTATTCCTAAATTTTAACAAAGTCTCCACCATGTTTATAGCCTGTTCCTCACCCACTTTATTGCTATTACTTAAACTTGCAGAGAGTCGTCTTCGAAGTTGGGACACATTTTCCACATCCATTACTCTGAGCGCCCTAATGGGAACAGCGCTTAGAAACGCCACTGGTATTATCACCACTAAAGCAATTGTATGCTGACAGGCTGCACCTTTCTCCTAGAATCATGATGGAAAGGTTAGTTAAATTTAGACAATATTTATTCCCTGAAATTCCAACTATCTTTAATAGGGAAAGCTATAACCTCCCTGATGCACAAAACAGCCCTTGCAGCTGATGTCTGAAGCCTGCACCTGTTATTCCAGCAGAGGTGACCTCTGAAACAAGAAAGCCATTCTATATAAACACTGAGTTAAGTGACTTTCACCATGTCTCCTCAAATAACACCCAAATATCTTTTCTTGTCAAAATCTTGCACTTGTCCCACAGTATACACAGTAAATCATGACAACCAGTGACTTGTTTGAGGGCTGAAGCCCAAAGCAAGAGGTGCTGGTGCCGAAATAAGTTTAACCAGTCACCAGCCTCTAAAATATTAAGCTATAAAATACAAATCTATTTTTTACAAAAAACAGTGTTAAATGACCTGTCAAGACAGCTGATCCTTGCTGATTTTTTTTTTCCCTTTGGGGCGGCAGAAGGAACAAATTGAAGAAAAAAAAAATCATTAGGGGATCATTTCAGTTTACTTCTATAGTACATGACTGTTCTGCAACAGGGCAGCAAAAAATTCTGGGAAGCACTTAAGTCCTTGCTCAAGCTTAAGAGATTAAGCATCCTATATCCCCCCCTTCCAGCCTCTTCCCGGGTGTGTGAGCACTGCGAGGATTAGTCCCACGGACCAGGGGAGGGCCGATGCTCCAGGTTTGCACCTCCCACCGCCGGTGTTGCCACGCCACGATCACACCCCACAGCACCACCACCTTCCCCAGCACGGTGGCATTCTCATGCTGTTCACACGGACTGGCCACTGCAGCCCGGTCACTGCACGGAGCTCGGATGCTGAGCTTCACGTTGAGAAAGCTCTCCGCTGGCTGTAAGAGGAGTAAGTACAAGTCAGCTGTGAAATTCTACCTCTGCCAAGTTCACGGCTGCCTGTCACACTCCAGGCCAGCTCTGGCGCCTGGAATATTTCAGTGAGGAGATCCCAGCTTTCACAAACACAGCTGGCAGGCCCCAGACCCCTCCTCTGTGCCCTTACTGTAGGAGACTGGAGCACACAGATGGTTCTGCTTGATTTCTTTACAGAACTCAGCTGTGGGGCAGAGCTATGGTAATTGTCCTGTGCCTGAGGACTCCTGAGACCCCTCTGAGGCCACTCTTGCCATTCACACACAAAAAGCTGAGATTATATGATGTGGGGGCAGTACTTTTTTCTTATCACTTTTTCAGGACTGGAGCTCTCAAACACCGAGGTAAGAACATGGGACTCCTCGTTTATTGCACCTTGAAAATTTCAGATCAGATCTTCCAAGTTAAAAGGAAAATTTGGTAGACAGCAATCGTGTCAGCTCCTTTGGGAATATAAATGTCAGTCCAATATATTTTTCCTGTTTGCCTGTCAGCTGTTGCAGCAGAGCTGTGGTCAGGGTGATCCTTCTCCTGGTTATTCTTGCTGTTTCTGCTCTCCGAATTCCCTTTTTATCTTAGGTGGCTGCTGTCAGTGGATGCTGCTGCACACAGAACTGAGAGCAGAATCCATCCTGCAGTTAGACCTGAAGTTGATGATAGCGTCAAAGAAAAGCACTAGCTGTGCAACCCTGTAAAATACTAAAAGCTGGTAAGAGGCAGAGTTCTCTGAGGGAGCAGAAGCTGTTCAGGCAAAATAATTTTTGGTGCTGTGGAACAGTATTTTGGGACACTTGCCTTGGTTTAATGTGAAACATTAAGCATATGACTTCATCTGCTACTTGGTTGTGAGATGAAAATTTAAGGTGGATTTTTATTGCAGAAAAAGGGTGTGGAAAAGTTTAGTCAGCATGAAAGTTTAACCTTGCTAACAAGGTCTATAAATCTGCTGCAAGGATAAGACAATGCCACTCCCTGTCTCAATGCTTTAATCAAAACCTACTCCTGTACACATGAGCTATATTGGTGCCATTAATCGTCTCATGCTTACAACCCACCGTGAGGTTTCAAAAGAAAATTGTTTTTTTAAGGTCTCTGAACATAGTCCCCAGTATTTTCTTAACTGCTTTATGGCTTCTTTTAAAATGCTTTCAACTTGTTCTGAAAACCAAATATAAAAGTAGGCAGAACTAAAAATTAATAGGAAAAAAAAAAAAAAAAAAAGGATTGGGTTGAAATTGCATTTCCAGAAGCTCCTGCTTTACAGTGGTGTGAAAGTGAGGAAGGGAGCTCTCAGCCTCCAGACGGATTTTCTGGCAAGGCTGAAATCAGACAAGAGCTTTGATCCAATATCAGGAATCCCTTCTCTACACTTGTTAGATAAAAACAAAAACCAAGTCTACAAGCCCAGTCACTCTGCAAACCTGGGCCAGGCTGGTATTGCTGCCACTGCCTGACTCGGATCTCAGTGCAAATCTGTCCCTTCCTTCCTGGGTTGCCTCGATCTGAAAGCTTGTGCTTTCAATTTTCTGCCCTGGGTTACTGTGCTCTGAAAGCTTGTGCTTTGCCTTTGCACAGGGCTATAAAAGCCTGTGGGCACTGACAGAGCTTTCAAAACTGTTTGAGTCAACCTGTCCTCTGGCACATGGCACCGGGGCCGGCGGCTGAGCTCATTTCCTTGCTCTGCCACTGGCTCCTGTACGACATTAGCTAAGTCTATTAGCTTCTGCTTGCATCTGTTTTTCACCTCTAAAAGGGGGACAGTAATAATTTCCTACCTCGTAGAAATCCTGCGAAGATAAATACATTAGCTTAGGAAGTGCTCAAATACCAGTGTGATCAGTGCTCCTCTCCATCTCTTTGACAGCCTGTGCTCTGCCAAACCATGAAGGATTGGAGCTGAAGACCACCAGACCAACTCTTGGACTGGCTGAGCACAGATGCCATCGCAATGAAAGCCAGAAAAACACAATTTCTCAGAGACCTGACAAGAACGGAAAGAAATGGAGGAGAGGCAAGCTCTGGCAGGAAACGCAGAGGGGAGCAGAGACCACTCCAGCAGCAAGTTCACTGTATTCTGTATATTGTTTGCTTTAATTTACGTGTGCATGATGTATTTTAGTCTTTCCATTGCATTCATTTAGGGTTAAAAAAGGACACCAAGCTGATATTTCTGGGACTTGAACACATGGAGACCATGCTGCAAAGGATAATTACTCATCTGCAACTCTGCTTTTCTGAACATTTTGGAAGAGTTTTCCATGAGCCAACTGCCATTAGTACTCCAGAGTCTGGCCCTTAGCAGAGGCAGGAGGTCATTTCAATTTTTGTCTTGGTGACCAGCATTCCCAGGATCTCCCTGTATCACATTTTATTCAGTCAGGAGCAGAAAACTTTTCCCATTTAATAGTGCCCGAAATCTATCTACACCCCAGGAGCAAATTGCCTAGTGGTTGTTGATGTTTGTTTGTTTGTTTGTTTTTTTCCCCAGTGATCTTAGGTTTCTTGTTTAGTGTGAGGAGCAGGACGTAAACAAACTATGAAGATCAATACTCATGTTTACGTGCTTTGTAGGACCTCTAAGGCATCGGTCAAAAGGGGAGCTTCACTGTGCTGAGCTCTGTGCAGGGCCACAGTAAGAGAGAGCAGGTATATCCTGACCAGATCTGGTCAGCCAGCTGAGACAACCAAAACAGAAAGGGAAAGACACTTGTACCTACTTTACAGAAAGGTGGAACAGGAAACTTATGGGCCTTGGCCAGGAAACAGAAGCAAACACCATGTTAGCATTGTGATTACACTTTTATTACAACAACGACTTTCATTTCTTCAAAAGTACAAGCTGTAGTAAAACAGAATTAAGGAGCAGTTGTTATCCTCCACCTAAAGATTTCTCAGTCCAGACAATCTAGTGCTATGAATGAGGAAACATCACGACTGTCTCTCCAAGGCTGCAGCTCCCTCAACCAGAGAACAGAAATGGGTGAAATAGATTGTTTTTTATTATTATTATTATTTGTAGCAAAACAAAGTATTCTAATAATCCTGTCTTACAAAGGAAATGAAAGAGTCTTGGGGGTAATATTGAAAAAATGGTGGGCAGTCAGAGTCATGGCCATATGGTCCTCAAGCTGTGCTGTCAAGCAGATCTACAGATGGAGATGTATTATCTTACATGAGCACCAAGTTGAGCATTGCACCAGGCACTTGTGAATCAGACCAGGAGACCTGACAATAAAATTGACAATTACTATAAGATCAGGTGAGAAACAGTCAGCAGCAAGAACACACCCTAAAAAAAAACCACAACAAAACAAAACCAAAACCCAACAGCTAGAGAAAGGACGAGCTTCTGACAGGCTCTGAAGCCTACAGATTCATTCCAGAGCATTTAGCAAGTTTAGCAACATCTGAAATGAGAAGGGAAGTTGTTCTGACAAGTCTTAAAAAAATCAGCACCCCGATCTTTTGATTTTATACCAATTTATTAAGTTAAAGGCAAGCCCTGCTGTATCTATACACTAGCTGGCTATCAAGTGGCACACAGGACAAGGGGATGGGTGTGCATGTTGTCTGAAAAGCTACATCAAAGGGAAGGAAGAGCTACCAGGAGCAAATACATCCTGAGACTTTGCTTTCCAAAAAGCTTACCGGTGGAATGGCTGGGCAGGCTGGAGCCACGAGAGCTACCAAGATGACACAATGGGGTGCTGTTTGTAAACTGGTGGATCACTCTCAGGGCCTTAAGACTCAGAATACGGCTCTGGTGACAACATGTGACTGTGTCCTGTACTAAAGCAGGACCCTGAGGAAGATGCCTTTGCTTCGAGGAACAGTGGCCCGTGACTGTGAAGTCCTCAGACAGGTAAGGGGGTGATAAACCAGCCCCCCCATATGAAATGGAGTGCAAACCTCCAGTGTCTATTGGGCTCATGCTATTCATAGCCTTCCAAGTTTTTACATCATTCAGCCATGGAGTGCATGGGGGAGTAACAGAGAATTTTGGGCGGTAGGTGTATAAGAAAACGCTTTGTTTCGTGATTCAGCTGATGAATGGCTTACGCCCATGGGAGAATCATTTACCTGCAAGTCTTGGCTAGAAGCTTCAGGGCATCAAAAGTTTATGAGGCAGCTCTGTGTCAGTCACATGAATTCACATTTGTGAAGGTGTTTGGAAACCCACATCTTTTAGGTGTCTAAAAAATCTTAAAAATCTGTCCTGTAGATTGGCCCAACGTTTCAGTGTCTCCAGTCAAAAGTTCTTTAACATCTGACAGGATTAGCAAAGGACCAGTAAGACGCTCATCTTCCATTTTCCAAGAAAACTTCAAAAACCTGTTGCTTACACATAAAATGAATGGATGTTCAGTTGACATGACCGACCTTTTGCCAACATGGATTCAGTCTGAGCTGGGGCTCTGGTGGCTCTTTGAATCCCTCATCTGGAGTAGGGATCTCCCAGCTCTGGAGCATCCTGAAGCAGATCCAAATTTTAACACGGAGAATGGAGCCCATGGGCACTTTGGCAGTGCTGTGTGGCACTTGGCCAGCACCACTTACTCTAAGCTCTGTGGCCTCACCGTACAATGCACGAAGGGCTGATTTACAGCAATATTTGGAAGGAAAATACCCCTAGCTTTAGTGCCAGAGCTCCCTGCCATGTGGCAGGGGTGTAAGACTAAGCTTCAGGTGCTCAGTTTAGGGCAGAGGAAAGTGACACACAAGGAACTGGGCATTCAGAAGTCTGAAGCCCAGAGCTTTTAAGAGTGCTTGAGGCAACAATGCCTCTGGAAACTATTTGGCCCCTACCAGCACCCTGGCTGAAGGAGATGAGACGACAACAGCAAAAAATCCTAAAAGGAACACAGTTAACATACACGAGGAGAGATCCTGGAGTCTACAGAGGGGGAAAAAAATTAACATGCCGTGGGAAACGTAGATGTGACCCCAGGACGGTGCACTGAGGAGAACGGCAGCAGGGCGAGACCGCCGAGCACCGCGCTGACGCAACCCCGGCTACCAGGAAGGGTCGGGCAAGAAGCCAAAGAGCACCAACACACCCCGTGCAGGTGACCGACTGACTTAACCCTTCCACCGCCTCAAAAGGCCGCAGAAAATCAATCCCCCTCAGTTTCTGCATTTCTCAGTCCGGGGCCCTGGACGGGGGAGCAGGAAGGGCTGCACGGAGCAAGCGAGCAGCTGGAGCAGCAGCGCACGGGCTGGAACACGGCGAACAGCCCCGACACGGCCGAGCCATCGCAGCCCGCAACAGGTCCCGGCGCGGCGCTCGCCCGCCAGCACCGGGGACAGAGAGACCCGCGGGGACACCCACTCTGCCTCCCGACCGCCGCTCCTCGCACCCCCCCGGGACCACCTGGGGCCTGACCCGCGCCCACCGCGCCGCGCCCCGGGGCTAAGAGCAGAGGGACGGGGCGCGGGCACCGCTCCGAGCACGGCGGGGCCGCAGCCCCCTCCCGCGGCCGCCGGCACAGGAGGAGGACGGCGGGGCCCCCCGGCTGCCAGCCCGGCTCCTTCCGGCGGCGCCGACACAGCGCCCGCCCCGGGCCGCGGCCGCGCCCTCGCCCGGCCCGCGGGGCCGCCCCCCGCCCGCCCCCGCCCACACCTGGCCGGGGCGGGCTCTGCCCGCCGGCTGCGGGCCGACTCGGCGGGCAAGGCGGGCGGCGGCGCAGCGCAGGCCGCGGTGGAGCAGGGCGAGACTCGGCCGGGAGCAGCGCCTCGCGTCGCCGCGGGGCCGAGCGCGGCAGCGGGGCCCCGGCGCAGCCGGCCCAGGTGAGCCCGCGGGCGGCAGGTGGCGGCGGCGGGGCGGGCTGGGCTGGGCTGGGCTGGGCTGGCGGCGGGGCGGGCGCGGTGCGCGGCCCCGGCGGGGGCGGGCTGGCGGCGGCGCGCGCGGAGCGCGGTCCCGCTCGGCGGCGGCGGCGGAGCGAGAGAGCGAGCGGAGCGGAGCGGAGCTGCCGGCGGGGAGCGGAGCGGGTTCTCGCGCGGCGCCCGGAGGCAGCATGCGGGCGGCGGAGCCCCGGAGCCCCGGTAAGCGGCTCAACTGCGGCGCCTCTTCCCTCCTTAGCCCCCCCCCCCCCGCCCGGCTCCCGACGCGGCGGGATCGTCTCCCGGGGAGCCGCCAAACTCCACAGCCTGTTGAGCCCCGCGGATCGGCGCCCCCGAACGCTGGCCCCGCCGCCCGCCTCGGCCCCGCCGCCGCCCCGGGTGCCCCGCGGGAGCCGCCGTGCCGTCCCGGAGCCCCCCCCGCCGCCCGCTGGGGCCGCCACGCGGTTGCCCGGCGGCCGCCGGCTGCGCCCCGCGAAGCCTCCCCGGGTCGGTGGGAGCAGCCAGGCACCTGCCGGCGCCGCGCTGCCGGGGGCGCGGGGCTCGCCGCCGCGGCGTGACCTTCCCGGGCGGGCTGCGGCGCTCGGGGCAGCCCCGGCGGGCGGCTCTCCCGCGCTGGGCTCGGGGGGAAGGAGGTCGTGCCCCGCGGGGGGCAGCGCTCAGCGCCGCGGGGCGTCCCGGGCGCGGTGCCCCCGCCGTGCGGAGCGGGCGGCAGTGGCCCGGAGGGTTTCCCGTGGCTGGAGCCGGCCGCTCCGAGGAGGGAGGCAGAGAGGGCGGGAGGGCGCTGCAGCGGGGGGCGGCAGACCGCGCCTTCTCCCCCCTCCCGGTGGGGCGAGTGGCCGCCTGGGAGAGCGCGGGGCTGCCGGGCGGCGGCGTCTTGGGTGGTGAGAACAAAGGGCCCCCGGCGGGAGCGGGCAGGAGCTCCGCCGCTGCGCCCGGGGTGCCAGCTCCCCGCGCCGGGGTGGGTGGGTTGGGGTTCATCCCCTTCTCCCCCGCCCGTCCTCCCGGGGGAGCGCGGCTGCAGCCTCCCCTCGGCCAGCTCCTGCCCCGCAGCCTCCCCCGCAACCTGTTGGTCCGCCCGGCTGTCCGGGGGTGCCGGGAGGTGCCGGGCGGTGCCGGGGGGCGGGCAGGGCTCTCCCCCGCGGGATGCCCGGGGGCGCGGGTGGGATCGCTCGTGGGGGGAGGTTCGCGGGCAGCCCCGGGCGAGCGGGAGCCGAGGCTGGAGGCGAAGGCGGTGGGCGGGAGCGTTTGCCTTCGCGGCGGTTTCTGCACCCAACAGAAACTGTTAAGACCCAACTTCAAGCAGTTCCAAATACCTGGCGTAAATGAAATTCAGTGAAAGAAAGTGTTTCCGCGCTGTTTGAAGGAAGATCTCTTCTCCCGCAGACCTTTTGTGTGGGAAAGATGTGGATGTGCTCTTGTTTCCAGGAGACTGACTGGGGCAGCTGTTTTAAAGCGTTTTGGAGTTTCATGTTTATTTCATATGTAACCGAATGAAACTGTATTGTCAGCATGAAATACAATATTCTCTTGTCGATTTCGGAACTGAGCTATAAAAAAGTGGTTTGGGCTGAAGATAACTGGATAGTCAAAGCTTCAGTTGAGTATTTGCTGGTTTGGAGATCTCTGAAGGCAGCTAACTTGCATGGGGACAGTGAGCAAATAGAGTTTCCTTATGCTGCTTGTATAAGCACCTTTGTTCGTTTTTCAAGGTAAATGTTAGGGAAGTGACAAATTTAATTTGAGATTACTAAGGTCCTGTGCTGCAAGTGACTTATCTCTCTGGTTACTGGGCGATTGTTCCAAGACTGCCAGTTTGTCTTTGAAAGCAGCTTTTTAAATCAAGTCCACTGCATTCATTATGATAATGCAGGAAATGCGTGGTTCACGAGGTTGGTTTTATAGATGGGGCAAGTGTACTTTAATCCTGGTTTTATTATTTCTGCTGTGGTGGTTTGATGTGGAGCTGAGGACGTAGGAGTAATAGATATCCATACAGTGAAGTGCATGATCAGCAATCTGAACTCAGAAAGCAAAAGGTAGAACCTGAATGGCAAAACGGCTGTTTTGTGATCTGAATGTGTGGTGGGTGACAATGTTGGATTATTTAAATTCTCAGTTTCTGCCTTTAACCGGCCCTCTTAACGTGCAAGTTTCTTAGCCTACGTCACTGATGTGCGTCCTGGCTGTTGAAATAGGAGGCAGCATGACCACACACATGTGAAGGGGTTAAAACAGCTTACAGCCAAAGAGTTAGTGCACCACTTCAGATCAAGAGATTTTTATATTCAGCTTAGTTACAAATACTGCCATCAACCCTTTTCTTCTTGTGTGCATGTCCATGAGCATGTCTTGGATGCATACTGGTTGGGGCCATCAGCAAAATAGTAGAAGCCACAGGCAACATTTTATTCTCATGTATGTTGCCAGTAAAAATGTCCGTTTCTGGAAAATCAAAGTAGAAACTGTCCTACATTGCGTATTGGTTGTGGGTTGAGTGTTGTGCAGGTATTTTTAATTTTATTTTTTTAAACTAAATCCTGGTTTTGGGAATGTGAGATAATTGTCATTGGCAAAAGCAGAGAAGACAGACAAGTCTTGGGATTATAAGGAGAAAGATCTAAGCTTGTGGATAACAGAGAAGAAATGTTTTCTTCTTTGTGTCCACATAATGCAGGACTGTGGGAAGATATGGTTAATGAGGATGATTATTGCTGTGGCTTTCCATAAATCCACTTGTAATGGAGGCTTTGTACAGTTACTTCTGAATCTGTACATTTAAAAACTGCAAATAGCGATAATGGAGTTGGCTAATAGCAGACTGTCAAGTAAGTGCAATCCTTGTGATAATGTTCAGCCATAGATCTCCGTTTAAGCATTACTTTTAAGCAGAAAATGTTTCTTGTAGGTCATAGTATATGCAATTGGGAGGAAAAAAAACCCCAAGAGTTGTTGCTGCCTGTTCTTGAATCTTAACCAGGTAACTCTAATTGTGCAAAGGGTACTTTTTCTCTCCAACTTTTTATCAGATAGCAGGAGATGTACAATTCAGTGGATCCATTTGATATGAATTTAGATAGTGGAAAGGAATACTAATAATAACCAGCTTTAAGAGACTGACTGAAGAGGTCTGCCCGAGGTAAATCTGTGACTGTGTGAAAATTAAGGTTGGAACTTGTGCCTTTTGAAGAATTGCAAACTTTCCTGTAAAGCACTTGAGTGACCTGGATGCTGCCAGATGAGATTCTGAGCTGATCTTGTTAGTGGTATTAATCAGAACAACCCTTTCTGTTTCTGTGGTCTTCTTAGAAGCCAGGGTTGAGGGTTAAATTACTAATGTCTGTTTTGCAACTTAAAAGGTGAAGGTAAGACAGTAGGGAACATTTTCATGTATTATCTCGTCCCAATACAGAAGGATGTAAAAGTACCTATTATTTTCAAGTAAAGCACTTGTAGTAGCTACTGGCTGTTTTATATAGTGTTTTGAATGAATGCAGTTGTAACTTACGTAGCTAAGAAACAGCTTTTGAAGGAGACTGACGGGAGGGTTGCTTATGTTTATGTTTGGAGTAATTCACTGAGAAATATTTGTGATGCTCTCCATCACTGCTTGCTCTCCTTTAAAAGCAATGCCTCGACTTTCATCTTTCACGTGGTCTGTGAGGGCTCCTTACGCGGGTTTCCTTTTGCTCAAAATCTGACCATTAAAAGTAAAGCTGTGTTTCCACAGGTCTTAGTGCAGCGTTCAAACCCAAAATGCGTGCTTCCTTTCCAGTAAAAACTAGTAATTACACGGGGTGGTAGCGAACTGGAAAGTATTGCAAAACATATGTAAGAATACTGTCGTACAAACCCTAAAACTGACGAATGAGTCACTGCGCCAGTGCTATATCAAATTCTATCTATACACGAGGTTTAAATGACAAGTTTACTTTAGGCAGGGAATATGCAATTTTCTTGTACTCCTTCTTCATCTGATGTCAAGTGAGCTTAATGAAATGGTGCATGTGGGCATACAGGAGGCACCAGTTGTAGAGGTTTAATGAGCAAAGGGAACAAGCACTGCTTGGCTCTGTTTGTGAAGATGATAGACATAACTACGCTTATATTAAAACCAAGTTCATGGCACTGATGCATATTTTGAGATGTATGTTTCTCTTTATGTACCTCATCAACATTTGCTTGTGTGCATTTACTAGAATTTGTTCTCTTTCTGTTTTCTATAGGAGAGAGTATTTGTTTTTTTTAGCAGTATATGTGTTCATCTTTACAAATTCGTGTTAGTTGAGTTTTTTTTTAACTGGCATTTTGGCAACGTTTTTGTCTGTATAAAATTCAGGTCACTGCCAGAAATGAAAACAGGATGATGGTAAGCACGGGAAAAGGGCCCATGATTGTAGGTTGAAGAGGAAAAGGCCACTTTGTGCTGCAACAACACAGGTTTTATTCATGCCTTTGACAACGGGGTTGTGATTTATGATGAGAAGCTTCACAAAGCTTTGGAGAGTCCCCCCCCCCCCCAAAAAAAAAAAAAAAAAAAAAAGGGACATATAAGCAGGCAGTAACATCCTACAGCTGGGAAGCCTGTGTGAGCTGGGAGGTGGGCAGGGAAGATAGTTGAGTTGGAGGTATTGGGGTCTTATGCTATTGCACTGTGTGTGTTTGTAGATGTTGGGGTGCCTGGTGAAACACCTGTGGGGAATCCTAGCCTGCAAAGCTAAGGGACCCGGTAACCACTCAGCACTAGGAGGAAGAGAAACCCACTATTGACTCAGCCCTAGGTGGAAGACTAAACTATTGACAAACTCTTCTGTTAGTTTCTAATTTAGCCAATTCTGCCACAAAGCCTATCCCTTCTGCTGTCTGTTAATCACTGTCTTTGTGGGCAGCAGGAAAGATGTAATGCATGTCCTTGGTCTTCACCTTATGTTGATTATGAGAGCTGTAGTGACCAGTGCCTTCGACTGTTTGCTGTCTATATGAAGGTTGAATCTCTCAGGCTGTGAAAGGAGGCCAGGGAAGGAAAGCTGGAGCACTTGCTCTTTAGTGTCAGTGTGCACACAGTGTACATACACCTCTGCCTTACTGAAAAAAAAAAAGGATGAAACAGGTCTTGCTCCTTCAAGGATTCTATTATCTGAGAACTTTATTCTAAAGATCAGAAATACAGAGATAAGTTAGGGTTTTTGTAGCAGAGGGTGGAAGCAATGTGTATAAAAAGCCTGCCTGAGCTCAAAATTGACAAAAGCACCTCCTAATATCTGGCCTTGGTACTGGGAGGAAGCTCTGTTTGGATGCTTTCATGAAGTGCAACCCACTGTGTAGCTGAAATACAGCAGTACCATTAATCTGGGAAGGAATAGGATGGTCCCATTCTTATTCCTGTCCTGGAAGCTTAGAAGCTTCCAGTTTACAACCTGTCCAAAAGACATTTATTTCTTGGCACAAAATTTCAGCTGCAGCTGGCAAGTGGGTAAATACTTTCTTCCAGCCATACTGAGAAAGAGAGGAATTATTTAGGTTGGCACAAGAAGTTTATAGTTGGGAGTTGTCAGATGAAATAGAACAGAGGAAAAAAAAACCCAGGAAGGCCGGGCATGTGGCATCGTTCTTTCTTTCAAAAGCAGTGCTGGAAATCTCGTAATCACTTGAAGCCAAACAAAGCATGCATGTGCTTGACCATGGTGAGGAATTATTTATTGGCTTCACAATCCTCTCCTCCTTACTTTTATTTATTTATTTATTTTTTAATGTTTGTTGTTTTTTTTTTCCCCTCCTGCAAGTGTTGTGTTTAACACTGAATTGCATGTGTGTGTACAGCGAATAACATCTGTTCTATTTTATGAGATCCACAGAGCGCGGTTGCTTTTCTATCCCTCCTGTGTATGGATTCCTCTCTCATGTGTCATCCTTGCTGCTGAAGGCAGCCAGGCACTTGAGCTTTTTAATATCTCCTCTCTTGAGGAGCGGGAAGTTTATTCATGGGGTGGTACTTGACTCTTCTGTTAGATTTCCCTTTACAAAATTAGATCTTACAGCGTTTTAGAGAAGCCATTATTTTTCTAGAGGGTTTTGTGAGAGGTAAAGAAAAAGGGGTGATGTGCATATCTTTTTCCGGAGGAGTTTTGGTAATTTTTATATCAACAGGTTAGATTTTACGCACCCACCTAGATGTATTTTTTAGGATAATTAATTGGGAAGTGTAAAAAATGCTAGTCTAGTGGTTAGATTTTAGGTGACATATTTTAAAAAAGTAAACATTTTATCTGGCAGGTATTGTGCTTCTGATCTTTTATCTTGAAGGATAACAACCTGGCAAAGTGGCAAAGAGGATCCTCTTGGACACAGTGTGTTAAGAATTTGTTGAGGGGCTGCATGCTTGGAAGATATGAGATGGGGAAAAGAGGAAAAAGTGAACTTGTTTTTTGGAGGGAGTTGTTGCTGTTTTTATAGAGTACTGTTTTCTTCAAATGCAGAGGAGTTATGTTTGTTTATATCTTATTAAGTAACATTTGTTTTGCTAAATTTGATCAAAGGTTTAGTTGTTGCAGAATCAATAATAATTCTCTTACCTTAAGGAAAAATCTGTAATTTATGAATGTACTGTCCGTTGTATTTTAACTACTTGTACTACAGAATTTGCAAGATTACACAAATTGACTGGAAGATGCATGCAAAATCCAATAATACATTTATCATGTCAAAGTTCAGTGAAATATGAAACAAAATTACCATAAACAAAGAAAATTGGCCTCTTAAACCTATGAGCTAGAAGTTGTGGATATAATTTTGTAATATATATTCTCAGTGGGTTTGCTGAGACTGTTCTTGGGCATGGCCAAAATTCCTTTACAGTCTTATGAATTCTAAGCCCTGTGTTATGTGGTTTAAAAAAAAAAAAAAAAAAAAAAGGGCACTTGTAAACTTGTACTTTACCTGAGGATAAAGCATATAGGTTTGAGCATGTGTTTTAGATATTGACTGTCTCTCACTATAGCCTTGTGCATGGGTAGCTTCCAGTTAATAAAATTCAGATTTGAAGAATTAGGCCTGGGGAGGCAAGTATTTCAGCAGATTTTAGTGTTACTGCTTTACTTCTGCCTCTTGAAACAAAGGTAGGATTATAAACTTTTGGAGGAGAGTTTGTTACTTGTGAGCTGGGAGTCTGTGGCCAGCAGCTCGCATCGGTTTGCATTTTCTCTGGATTCTGCTGCATCTTTGGATCCTGTAAAAAACTAAACTTAGTGCTTTGAGTGTAGTGTTAAGGTGGAATACTCGTTTGGGACCTTTGGGCTCAAAAAAAGGGCATTTTAGAATAGGCCATCCATGAGCCTAATTTTCTGAAGTCTGTCCCGTTGCAGGGGGTTCAGTTTAGCTCAGGTCAGGGAGGTGCCAGATCCTCCTCCTTCACTAAGACAAGCCAAGACAGGGAAAGCTTTCAGAAGCCCGTGGCACGGCCGTGATTTGGGCAGGTTTTTTTTTTGGGTCGGCGGGGAGTGTAACTCCATTATCCATAGCTGGATTTTGGGTGAGACTGAAGCGAGCGTGGTTGTGCCCCCATGCTGGAGCGGGCAGGTGCCGTCCTTAGCGCACAGAGATGGATGTCTGCCTGCCTCCTGACAGCAATACCATGCTTTGCTTTGCTTTGCTTTGCTTCTTTTCCTCCCCTGGCTGGCCAGGTCAGTGGTGGCCGGGGGCACCTCTCACCTGCACGCAGGTTGTGCCTGCGCGATAAAACCACAGCAGCTCTCCGGGAGCAGGCTGTTACTGCTGATAATCGTCCTTGGCTCCTGCTGTGGCTCTTACCTGAAGCTTTTTCTTTGTAAACAAGATAATAATAAAAGTGTGTGCTGCTGCTCTGCTTTGCCTCCGTGTCGCTGAATCTCTTTCTTAACGCCTGTGGAAGGAATAAGGAGCGTAATTAATTACAGAAAGGGAGAGTTCTGAAGGGTTACGTGGCAGCTGGCTGTCATGCTCTCCCAGTGATCCCCCATCCTGCTGTCAGAAAGCTGGGCATCCTTCAGGACACAGCAGTATTTTACTGAAGAGTGATCAAAGGCTTCTTCCTTGGCCAGAACCCATCGAGATAGATGGGCAGACGTTTGTTTTAAAATGACTTGCACAGAGTTGCTGGGATCAGCAACTTGGCTGCAGCAAGGAAAAACATCTTTAACGCACTAGGAATCATGGATTGTGTTTTGTTTGCTTAAATCATTGGGTGTTCAGGGCAGGCAGGCACCATGAGTTGTGTGGTGTTAAGGAATGTGTTGCACAGCAGTTACATTGCTGGAAAGCATTTGTAAATGTAAGTTTGAATTAAAGAGATGTATTTTTTTCCCCCATTAAACTTTGAAGAGTTGTGTTTTGAAGACTAGTGAATTTTTTTATGTTCTTAAGCGCTGTCTACAAGGAACAGGTGAGGGATCTCCTGACCTCCTGTTTTGCCTTTTTTTTTCCCCTTCCTTTTTTTTCCTTGAGCTATTAACTCTATTGTGTGTTGGTTTTAGATGTTATGAGAAACGCAGACATTCTGGTTTTTGGCATGTTGGTGATAGGATGGGCTGACATAACTGTAGGTAATAAATGAAGTATGAGCTCTGAAATAGTGGCTTTCTTTGTATCTGAAGGGAGCTATCAGGCTCTTGGATTTTTGTTGCACAGTGTAATTAAAATAAACACTATAATGCTAATCATTTTTGTATTTTTGCCTGTGGGTGAAGTTTTAAATTAGAAGTAGCTACACTTCAGTGAAAGTGAAATTTTTGGTGGATTTTTTTTTTGGTGGATTTTTTTTTTTTTAATTATTATAATGTTGCCTGTTTCCACTCTAGTGATATTTCAGTGAGAGTGCATAAAAAATATTGCTAGGCAGATTTGTTTATGTTTTTATTGTGTACTGTATATTTTAGTAACAATGTAATTATTGCTTTAAACAGAAACGCCTGACTTGAGTGTTTAATTCTATCAGGCTCAAGCAGTCACTGATGAGGTGATAAATGATAGGTTGTATGCAGAAGTGGATTTGCAATTATTTGCTGGTTTTGGGGAAAAAAAAAAAAAAAAAAAGATTGCTTTGTTTCTGTCCAGTGACTGATGTTGGAAATCAAAGTGTCTCACCAGATGTTTCTTCTAATGACTGTGGTTCATGGTCTTTTTTTTTGTATGGAGGAGGGTTTCAACTGAGTTCATCTCTTGGTTCTGAAGTTTTCTCTTGCTTATTAAACTCCTCTAAATCTTTTGCTCCGGACTTATCTGCGGATGGTTTTTCTGGAAGAGTTCCTCTCCCGACCATTCGTGCACATCTCAGCTGCCTGTTCCTCAGGAGGTGGAAAGGCAGCGGCATTTTTACAGCACAGGCTGATGGCTTCCTTTCATTTGTGTTTATTTCATAGCATTAAACCAAGAATAAGTGTTTTGCTTTATTTGTTGATGTCTGATTAGGAATTAGCAGAGGAAACTGAATTGCGGGTGTGATTAACGGTAGTTTTTTGTTTCTAATGTATGAAAGGAGGCATTGTCTGAGGCTTTTCCTCTGTCGTGCTCTGCCTAATCCTGCTCAAATCACACTCACAACGGCAGTGCTCCAGGCTCCTCGTCTTGTTTTCCTGAGTACTTATTCATACAGCTGGAAAAATTTCCTCTTTCAAGGGATGGTTGCTTCTCGTGCTGAATCTGCTGTCACGTTGCTGTTAAGGTGGGCATTAGTTTCGGGGGTGCAGGGGGGGAGAGGGTGGTTCATCTGCAGTCTGCAAACTGATCCAATTTATGCTGAATTTGGGGTTCAAGTCTGGGCCTGATGGTTTTGTTAACTGTCTGTCACCTACCCCTTTGCAGCTTTGGCTGGAGGAGATAAACTGCCTCACTCCAACTTTCAATTCCTCCCAACTTTTTTGTTAGACCAGCTTTCTGTATTTGCTGTGTAGTACTCCTGCAGTACTACAGTAAAATTGCTCAGTGTAAGCTTTCAAAAGCTATTTAATAAGTCTGGGTTTTGTAGAAATGAAGATATTTCTAAAGTACATAGCAAGTACACACAACAGACACGGCTGTTATTCTTCCAGAAAAACCCAGAAGAAACACAATCCCCCACCCCATGAACACGAGCCTTTCTTTGCCTCTGAATCGGGCTGTCATTCCAAGGTCTCAGAGTGATTTAAAAATACAAAATAAACTCCCCTGAGGAATCTATTAAAAATTACTTGGTTCACTGAACATCCAGTGCATGTTCAGTCTTGGAATCCATTACATGCCCGTAGAAAGACTTTAAAAATCCTCTGTGACGAAGTTGGTCTGAGCTGTGTCCCTTTGGCAGGTGGGCGTGAGGGAATTTCATTGCTTTATTTTCAAAACAGAAGTGTGTGGAATTAATATTGATTTTTATTATAGCTGTTTGCTAGTGCAACTGTATCCAGAGGTCACATGTCAGCTCTGCTTTTATAGTGACAGCTTTCCCTGTTCCTTTAGTTGAAGTCTGTAGTTGTGAAGCTCTGGAAATAATTGGGAAATGCTGGGATGTTGTTTCCCCCCCTCCCCCCCCCCCCTTTGAATTGAATTTGTAAAGTTTTATTACCTAGAATTAAATTCTTATCAGGTTGAAATGGTGCATAAATTCTTGTTGGATGGAGACAAATGCTGTTAAAAACTGGTGAAGCAAAGCTATATTTTAATCCTAGATTTATTTTCGTTTCCACTGTCATACACTGAAAACACTTTGCATCTGCTTTCTCCATCCACATTGGTGTTTTCTCGTTCTGATAATTTTTAATAGTTAAGTCTGGGAGAGGCAGTGCCTGTTAGATCCCCACTTATAGTGTGGCTGCGTGGTGTGACGTGGGTTATATTTCCAGGGACCTGGTGTAGGTGTTGTCAGTTCCCATCAGCACGTGCTGCTCTTGTGTGCTGAACAGCGTTGTCACGTTACTCAGCAAAAACTCAGCTTTTCTGGAGGAGGAACTTTACTGGGTTTTCAGCTCATGATGGAGAGCTGTGACATCTGCTTGGTTGGGTTTTATATGCAAATATCCGTAGTTGCTCAGAGCTTGGTCGTTTTTCAGAGCCTAAAGTCAGGTAAGGACTTAAAGAAAACACAAATAACGGGCAATCCCTCCGGATACGCAAGTTTATTTGATTAACCCATCTGACCCGCAGCGTTCCAGAGCAGTTAAATATTTGGACAGTCAGCAGCCCTGTTAGTCATGTTTCATTAGGTGATGGCCTCCTCCATTTCCAGTGTGCTCTGTTTCGCTGCTGTTGCCAAGTCTTGCACGATCTTGAAAGGGAGCCGTGCGTGGGGGCACGGCGGGTGTTTTTGGGGGTGTTGCTGGACCAGGAGGACCTGGGGATGTGTGTTGCTGCAACAGCATCATCTACAGTGGGAAGGGAACCACGGGCAAGGGAAAAAATTGTTAATTGTGGATTGTCAACGCCGTAAAGGTTAGCTGGTGGATGAAGTTACTAACCGAAGCAGAAAAGAGCAGTGCCGCCCTGAGAAGCGTAAAAGAGTTGTCAAAACCTAATCTAATCTCCTGCATTAACTGCGTAATAATGAATAAATGAAATTGCAGCAAGCTGAGATGGTCCAATTTTAATAACTTTTCAAAAAATTAAAAGGAAGTATTGAGCTGGAAGAGGCATATCATGATTATCCAACTTTCCTTCTATGCAACCATTTCTAATTTTATGTGAGCATATAGTAATGGTTTAAAAACTAATTTGTCTCCTTGTCAGGAGCTTGACCGGTATTTTAGTACAAAGGACAGGGTTTTATCTTGAACTGGTCTTGTTTTTCAATGGGTGTTGCAGCCAGCTGGAAAATTGTTTGACTTTTTAACTGCTGTGGTTTTGATGCAGTGTCTACTCTAAGAAAGTAAAATTTATGTAAAACCAGTGGCGTTTTTAATTGTTGTATTTCCATTTAGATTCAAGGGTAGGGGAGCAGATGTTTATGCTGAAAGATTCAGTCTTGGCCTTTTTCAAAAAAATCTGGGTTAACTTCATTAAAACTAGATAAAATTCCTATCCTCTTTAAAATCTCAGGAAAGTAAGGAGGAAATAGCTGCTGCAACTTTAACTTGGTGCCTTTCTGGATGCATTGCTGAAGCTGTTCTGATAGAAATATGTCTAGCAAGTTTTATGGGGGAAAATCCTAGCACAAAAAAAACCAAATAAACCCTTTTGGGATTCAGATGGGGTTTTAAAAATTATGATTGTGCCTTTTTGTCTGTTCTGGCGAGAAAAGAGCGTGATTATAATGTGCTTTCATTAAAAAGGTTTTGCGAGTGACTAGATGGGATTCAGCTCTGAATTCCTGACTTTGGAGTGTCCAAATTGTGCGTAATTAACTTAAAAGTCAGATTTTTGGAGACACAAATGTTTCACAGGAAAATTAATGAGAAGTGTAGTGTGATGCACTACTCTTCTCAGTATGGTTTTCTCACCTGAAATTACTGAGTTACAAATACTTAAAATTGAAAAGGGTTCTGAAACGAGCTATGAACAAGTAGTCTCCTGTATTTGTGGTCTCAAAGTGAGAAATATTTTGATTACTAGAGCCGCTGCACTGGTTTTTATGGTAGTTTGCTTTGACACAAATGAAGTTTCTGGGTGTACTTTTTAAAAGACGCAAGTTTGGTGAAATTTCTGCTGCAGTCTTTTCACCTATCTGCTTTACGAGTTTGCAAATGATCTTGTTAATTAAATCGTTTTCGCGTGATCACCGGAGCGTCTCTGGATGGGTGAAAAGTGCTTTTTCTGGACCAGGGGGTTCGTGGTTTGGTGTCAGCTGTGTGGAGGGTGTTGTCTTGTTCTAACCAGTTACAGATAAGTGGAAGTGAATGACTTCACGGGATGTTTTAGGGAAAGGCAAGTGCCAATGCAAAGGTAACTCTAGAAGACCGATCCAGACCCACAGCAGTTTTCTGAGCGCTGGCCATGACCTTGGATATGCATGGGTGAGCTATGAGAGCTGCTGACAAGTTACAGAAGTCCTGGGTGGATGCGTGGTGGCCTCTCGCTTCGTTTAATAGTGGATTTTTTTTTTTTTTTTCTTTTTTGAGGAGTGATGGAGTCACGGCTGAGAGTTCCCAGCTACGACACATTTCAGATCCTTATTTGAAAGTGTTTTAAACAAGGGACATCAGAAGCTGAAATACAAAGCAACCTTTTGAAGTTAAAAGTGGGTCTGCATGAAAATGAACTGCTTGTCTGTGAAAAGAGTCAAGTGTGAAAGGATAGGATGGTTTCACTAAATGAATTTGATAGTCTGAATAAGTGTGGTGAGGCAGAGAGGAGAATCTGGAAAGGTCAGGACACCATGTGACTCTAGATGAGGCGGTGGAAAGACATGAAAGGAATTGTGTGGAAATGCCTTGGTTTACTTTTTTTTTTTTTTTTTTTTTTAGACTTAGAAGTGATTTATTTATTTTGGTGAAGGTGGTCATAAAAAGGGAACTTTAGAAGCTTGCTGCAGAGAAGCGGGGAATCTGATTCCATTGGGATCTTGTACCTTTTTTTCATTCAGCTTTTGTGTGGTTTCGAATAACTGAAAGATCAAAGCCCGAAGGAACTCCTTGTTACGTGTGTCGTCCCATTTGTAGGACTGCTCTGTCCTACATGCTCTCTGCAGTCGAGTGCCTCAGCAGCTTTTTGTCCCAAGCAGTAGATTCCTTATTATTCCTGCCTCATTTTCAGTGATTCATGTAACTTGGAGATTTTAACTCACATAACTTGTGACATGTTTTCTAGGTTCCTGCTACTGCTTAAAAGTATAGTGTGCATTACCTTTATTCAGTGCAGATAAATGGGAGATGATTTGCACTGGTAGCAGGGAACTGTCTGAACTTTTTGTACAGAGTGATGGACTCCAGGTTAACTGCCACCACTCAGGGTGGGATCTTGAGACCGACAGTAGTTCTGTCAAACCACCGGCTCTGTGCTTAGCAGTGATGAGAGAAAGCATATCAAATCTTACGAAATGCTGTGAAAAGAGTAAAGAATAAGACACAAAGCATTATTATGCCGTGTCTAAATCCATGGTTCGCCCATGCGTTAGATGCTGTTTCATCTCCCTTTCACCTTAAGAAGAACACAGAGCACCTAGAGGAACTGTGGAAAAAAGCAGCATTGTCCTTTGAAATCTGGAATGGCTTCCCTGTGACAAGGGACTGAGAAAGGTGTGGTTGAAGAAGGATGTAGCAGAGATCTCTGAAATAGTGAGTAGCTTGAAGAGGGTTTGGCTATTTCATCTCCCAGTGTAATAGTTAGGGAAAGTCAAACCAACTTTTAAAACCAACTCCAAGGTGCCAGGTTCAGACCCTGGCAGGAGGAAATTGTTCTTCGTGCTGCTAGAGCATTCTGCATGTTCTTCAGGCAGCTAAGCCTGTAGAACTCCTGGAAAAGGTCTTCTGGGGACTACGTGGTGGACAAATACCAGTCTAAGAAAATCTCTACAAGTGAAAGTATCGAAGGCTACAAAAGTGCTTGGGGGAAAAGTGCAGATTTGCTCATCCTATTCTTGCTCTTCTCTAGCCCTGTGCTCAGAGGCTCTGTTGCAGACAGGGTTTTGGGCTAGCAGGAGCTGTGGTGTGGCCCAGCACATCAGTTTTTATGTTTGTGTCCTGAGCTTTGCTGTGAACTCCACGAACTTTTGTGTCCTCAGTTTGCTTAACGTAGGGCAAGCCCTCTGCAGTAAAGCCTTTTCCGTGGAACTTAAAAAATCTGCAGCTGGCAAAAGCTGAACACAAGAAGAAGGAATTGCTGCTTTCCCATTCCCGCTCCTACTTGCTGTGGCTTACCTTATGCTATTTTGGTGTTGGGCCGTTTCACTGAAGCAGCAAAAAATGAACTTCAGAGGGAAGAGCTGAATAGCTTTCTGCTGGTTAGTGGATTAAAGCAGTTCAGAGGTGAATGCCCAAGGGGAGGGGACTGCATAGCCCCGGAGAAGGCAGGCAGCAAGGCATTCCCCTTGTTACCACGAGCAAGCCATGAGATAATTTGAGTGTCTCAGGGCACAGCCCAGCCATCTCCCAGCTGTGCAGTCTTCCCGTGCTCATGCTGGCTTTGGTGTTTGTTAAAGCTAACTCGTGGAAGGGCCACAGCTCAGTAACACAAAAGAAAACAAAATCAAATTCTGTTGCAGTCCTTCGAGTTTTCAGCAAGCTCAAGTAGATCACAAATGGTGCTCAACTGGGGCTCCGTGCCAGCCCTGGTAAATGGCAGGAGTGCCCAAACAGGCATGAGCAGTCCTTTTTTGCGGTGGTGGTAAACCTCCCTGGAAAAACCAGACTGCTGCTGGTGTCAGTGTGTGGAGCTGCCTCCCACGGCGTGGCAGAGACGGCGATGCTCCTCGCTCTCCAGAACTTGTGAGCAGGGTCAGTACTTGCCCCCGTCACCTTGGGGTGCTCTGGAGTGAGGAGGGCGCCAAAGTGTGCAGGTGGGCAGAAGTTATTTATTCACTTTTGCCCCGAGGAAGTGTCTTCTGAAAGCAGCTTGAGGAAGGGAAGGTGGTGGGAATTAGATCTGGAGCAGAGTTCCTTCCTTAGTGTCTGTGAGTGACAGGACAGAGATGTTGTTTGCCCAGGGAATAGCACAAAAGCCAGTTTTTCTGCCTCTGTGAAAGTGGATTGTTTTCTGTTCTGTTGGAACGAGTGCTTTTGTGTACAAAATGCTGATTAAGGTCTTAACACATTATTAGTGCGTGCAGAAGAGCAGTGTTTGCAAATGTGCCCATTTGTTTTAGAAACAGATGGATCATTCCTTATGCCTCTTCCTTGTGACATCAGAACCCCCCAAAAGGCTGTGAGAAGCTGTGATCCTCAGGACCTTTTATTTTTATTGGATAAGAAGCAAAAAGGGCCACTATGAAAAAGGAAAGAGCTCTGCTTTTAGCTGAAGGGAGTTACCTTGTGAATGTCACAGACACCTATGAGCAATAATGGTGGAGGATGAAGATTTTGTTTGAATTCTTCTAAGAGAACTAACAGTCGAGATGGATGGAAAAAATGTGTTTACTTAAAAAAAAAATTACAATATTAATAACTTCCCACTATTCTGCAAATATCTTCATCTTTCTAGTTAGCTCTTTCGACATTACTTATTCCAAAAGAGATTTGCTCTACTGCTTCTGTCTAGTGCTACATGTCAAAATAATTTTTCTTTCATGGACAGGCCGGGAAAATGTCATGTAGACTTTTTTTTCCATTATCATTTCAGTATGGGCAGGTCAGCAGCACTTTATCCAGGACTAGGAAATTTCCCTGCTTTCCCTGCAAGGCTGTGTAAATAGGCATATCTGTGGCCTACTTTCCAACAGTTCTGTAGTGGTTTAGATTCTCACAAACTTAGAATTTGTGTTTTTCAGAAAGCTTTACAATTCATTTTTAAAGCAGTGCTAATTCAGTGTGTCTGACTTGCTGAAGATCATTAATAGCTTCCCTATTCACTCCAGTTATGCAGTAAAGCTCCTTCTGGGCTGATGCTATTAAATAATTCACTTATTTTCCTCAATTTTTTTTTTCTTTTTCCCTGTCAGCGTAGCTTTTAAAATCTTTACTAAAATGTTGCTTGAAATCTTAATCTAACTTCTTTTTTAAAGATTAACTCCATTAGTATGTAGTTCATGGAGGAAAATGTTCTATTATGGGAGAAACATCCATAACTTTTATGATGGATTTTGGAGTATGAATATAGGCAGGAATGGTGATAATGTCTATAGAAAAGCAGCCCATTTTGTTTAGCTCTTGGAGTGTGTGTGTTAGGATTGTGGATATTAAGGTAGGTAAAACAGGCTCCATAAATGGAAATGCGCTTGGAGTGGTGGAAAATAAAAACATCTTGATGCACATCTTTTTTTGAATTATTTTGGTCATAGTCACAAAAGCTTTCCAAAACTTAAACTATTTTGTAAAGGGAGTGGGTTGTGCTGTGACTTTGACAACTGTTTATTTCGAGGGGAAAATGGGTCCCTAAACTTCTCCCACAGCCACCCTACCAGGAGCTGCTTTTTGCAAGGTATATGGCCTGGAGTCATGGTGTGCTTAGGCATCAGTTATGGGTCCTCAGCTTGATTTTTGGCTGAGATTTGTACTGGCTTGTTTCATCATCTGGGGAACTGGCTTGTGATGAGTGATTCGTGATACAGTCATTTCTTCCACGTTGCCTGATAGCCTTCTTTATTTTACTCCTTGGTGCACTGCCAGAAATAACAATTAAATCCAAGCCTTTAACTGCATTTTATTGAGGGCAGATTTGAACAGAGATCTGATGAGATCTTTGTTCTTTCAGGATCATTGTGGTGTTCTGGATGTTTTCCAAACGTGTTTAACGGCCTTCAGTCCCTTCTTTTTTTTTTTTTTTTCTGGGATGCATGGAAGAAACTGGCATTTCCTTGAACTTGGTGACAGTTTGCATGGCGGTGTTTATCAGCCTGCCAGGACTCTTGAGTGGGTCTGTGTTCACTCTGTTGTCCTCAGCTCCTTCTGGATATGGTTAAAGGCATTCCCCCATTTGTGCTGGTGGGGCATTGTGCTCTGGGTTACCCCACGGAGATTTTGGCCTCAAAATCTCCAGCTCCTGATCTGTGAGCCTGGGAGAGCTCTGCACCTAGGGGAGAGTCAGATTTTTTTCTGGATTAGGAGTTGTCCCAGACCTCTCTCTTCCTTAAGGCCAGGCCTGACTTTTTGTTGGAGCATCTGATGGATGAAAGCTGTTCTCCTTTGTGCACCTTGTGTTTCAGAGCAGAAGCTGCCTGTTGTGGCAGGAGGGCTGTGCTTGGCCAAGCAACCAGACCCTGTGGGTTGAACCTCAAGGCTGCTTGTCCTGGTGGCACAGAGCTCCAGTGCAGTGAAACCCCACAGCTTGAGTGGACAACAGGATTGCACTTGGGGGCTGTGTGGGGAAACAGCAAACCCAGGTGATGTGGTTGGGGAGGACCTTTTCCATCTGTGCTTTGTGCTGGGGCGTTTCTTGTGGTGCTGAAGGGCAGCTGGTCAGAGCTGTGCTTGCCCCATCCTGGATGCATTCCCTTGGCACTGTGGGGAATCTTTATTCTACTGAAATACTCCATGTCTGGGGGCCTTTGGGGAGTTGTGTGTGTGTGTTGCACTGCTTGCAGACACCTGCAGTTGAAATGGGCTGTATGAAGGTGGGAAGAGAGGTTGCTTGCCTGTGAGGGGAGTCTTTAAAAATTGCTAGCCACGTGTGTTTGTTTGCCCTGGGCTTTCTGGGGGGGCACCAGGATTGGAAGGTGCACTCCAGTCCCAGTCCTACCATACCTTTCCACCTGTATTCCTCAATC
The DNA here is from genome assembly GCA_038380795.1 of Pyrocephalus nanus. NCBI lineage: Eukaryota > Metazoa > Chordata > Aves > Passeriformes > Tyrannidae > Pyrocephalus > Pyrocephalus nanus. The sequence goes on from CM076269.1 coordinate 3,069,936, forward strand.
CTGCCCCTTTCCACCTGTATTCCTCAATCCTGCCCCTTTCCACCTGTATTCCTCAATCCTGCCCCTTTCCACCTGTATTCCTCAATCCAGGCTGTTTTGTAGCTGCTAGTGATTTGCTGCAAAGAGTGCTGTGGAAAGTGAAGCATTACCCGACTGTATATTTCTCTATTTTAGCCTGGAAAACAGCATTTTGAGTTATTCACAGCACGATGCAAAATATTTATAGTACTTGAAATGCTTGTAAATACATGTTGCGAGCAACAATATAAGCAATGTCTTAAGCCACGTGAAGCATTTTAATCTATCTGAAACTGCTCCCTAGGTAATTTTTTGGTCTTATCGATACAGAAGACTGACTCGGGGTAATTTAATGTTTCTAATTTTTAAAGTAATAAAAATATCATTTGATATACCTCCAAATTGACCAAAATGCTTCAGTTGAAACAGAAGTTCTTCAGATCTCAAGCTCCAGTAATATTTCTGTTAGTAAATAATAAAGCACTATTTGAATTTTGTGTAGGAGCTTTGCAAAAAGAATTAAGAAATGCTAGGAAGGTGGACAGTGATCATCTGTGGCTGGGAAGATTTCACATGAAGAGAAGCTGAACTCCTTTGCATCAAAAAAAAAAAAAAAAAAAAAGACAAATCAGAAGGGGCATGAGAAGTCTAGAATGTAATGAATTATTTAGGGAATCTAGGTCAGGAGACTGTTCTTGAGTTGTCAGGTAGAGAGGAAATCTGAAACACTTTGAAATTGGTCAGTTCAAAATGAGCGAGGCAAAAATCCTTCTTGTGATGTGTTCAGGAAGACCGTAGCAGGTGTTTGTATGGGGGGGGTCAGTTCCTGAAGTTCAAAAAGGGGGTTAGATATGGGTATTGGGCTTTGCAGAAACACTTAAAGAAGAAAGAGAATGGTGTATTGGCTTTTTGTTTGAGCAGTCACTAACTGTTAGTAGACCAGGATGAAGCCTAAACTGAACTAGGCAATGTTTTCTCTGTTGGAGTTTCTTGCATCTCCCCCAAGCCCTGTAGTGTCTCAGTAACAGGCTGGTGGTGGCTGGGTGGGCTTTAGGGCTTATCCTGCCTTTCTCGTAGGCTGGACATCTTGTGCACCTCTGTGAGATCAGCACAGTGCACTTTATAGGCTGTTATGTAAGTAGAAATGAGTTAGAGGACATAACCTTCCCGTGGGAAACTGGCAGATCGTGTCGACTATTTGATAGGCTTTTTATCTGTAGGTATAACTGTAATGAATTTTAATATTTAGATTAATGCTGGTATCTGGTGTGATTTCTGCTGAGTTGGTGCAGAGATTCCCGTTGACTTTTGTGAACAGTAGGTCAGGTCCTTAAAATCAAGTTTACATCCTGTGTTCCCTGACTTGATAGTTTCATACCGTTGAATGAAATTGTGTTAAATGGTAACCAAAAAAAATCCTGTACATTATTAATCCAGAAGGAATTACCCAATTACCATGATCCCGAAAGTCTACCCAAAAATCTTGCCCAGCCAGCAGTATTTTTAGCAGTCTCTGTCTCTAAAGCAGGTCAAATAGGTTCTTTTTAGCTACAGGTTACTCCTAAAATTTACTTTGTTTTGGGAACACTTCATTCATTTCTCAAAACTGGGGCAATTTGCCGAAGGTCATCTCGGAGGAGAAAATCTGTTTTTAAACCTTGAGGTTTAACCTTGGGAAGTGTGATGGCAAAAACTCAGTGTGCCAGGCAGAACTGAGGTTGCAGTCACCCTGACAGAAACTGTCAGAGCAAGTGGCCTGAGCAGAAGGGACAGGAGAAAATACAGGACTTGAAGTCTGTGTGGTTGATGCATTGTTATGTGTCCATCTTGAAAACCCATGTGTCAATTAGTGTCCTCTGTCCTCAGATGACAAAATGGAGTTGTACAGATTTATCTTACCTGCAGCTATTAAAAAGTTTGATTTAAAAAAAAATGTCATTTTTGTGATTGCAGAGCACCAGATTGGTTTTTTAAATGGGTACATTGCTAGGGGAGAATACTTATTTCTTTAAAATATTTCGTGTAATCCATAGGTCAAAATAGTATATTTAGATCTAGTGTCTCAACAAATTCTCACTGGAAATTGGAATATTTCTGGCAGCGTTGCCACCCTTATGTTCCTTCCTCTTGTGCAGAAGTAACCTGAAAAACCATCCTGTATTTGAGAAAACCACCAGCCACGAGATCACAGGACCGTGGCACTGCCCGTGCCAAACCGATGGCACGACCTCTGCCGCGTTGCGATGGGAACGTTCCAACAAACATCGCTCGGCAAGGCTGTTTTAAAGGTTCTAAACTGTTAGTGGGTTCTAAAATCGGGAGTGTGAAAGGCACTCGCGGCGTTGTTCTGTGAATAATGCATGCTGGGGAAGTGATCCGTTCTGTGGGGAGACGGGCTGGCTGTACATGGCTGGGCTGGTCAAGCAGTGTGGAAAGGAATGGGAAAACAAAGCAGACGCAGCAGCTCAGATGGTCTGGCTTTCAGTTGTGTTGCTTTTTTTTTGTTTGTTTTTTTTTTTTTTTTTCCTTTGAAACACTTGACTGAACCCTGGTATGCTGCAGCAACGAAAAGAAAACCAGAGCTCTTGCCCTGTGAAGTTTCCAGCCAAGTAGACAAAGCCCTGTGACATGCCTGGAAGCAAATAGCTGGGGTAGTATCCTTCTGTTTTGAGCAGTTCTTTGGCATCCGTGTTTATTGATATATATATCAGTGTTCCAGGGAAATATGTAGATTTGGCGTGGAGAGGGGTGGTCCTTGGAACAGTGGGAGGAGAGAGTTTGGTGCCTGTTGTTTTTAAAGCCTCTGTCCCAGTGGTGAGGGAGGTGCAGCACCACTATACTTGAGTAGCTTTGCTTTGCTTTTGCCAAAGAAAGCTAGAAATATGCGCTGTGTTAAGATAAAGCAGTTAATTAAAAAAAAAAAAATGCAAATTTTAACACTGCGTATGGGTTGTTTGCTGCTCGGTTGTTCCGCAGACGAAGTGGATTTACCTTCCTCTTCCTTGATATGGTTCTGTTATGAAAGTTGTGCTTGGAAGAAAATAAATATTTACCTAATCGTTTGCTGAGAAATTCATGACCTTCAGCCAGCTTGAGAGCTACCTGGACTTGTCGTTTGGCCCTGGTGTGGAGTTGCTTTGCTCTGTTTATATATCCTTACCTTGATGGGTCCTGTGCAGAGGTGTTTGCAGAACAAGCCCGTGGTATTTTCTGTGGGAGACCCTTAAGCCCATCTTCAGCTTTCTGCTCTTAATCCCATTTATGGGAGTGAACTCTTCTTAAATGGTCGTTTAGGTCTCTCTGGTGAACCTGGTTGTAATATTTGGATTTAAGAAGGGCTGTTAGCCGGAAGCTTTCAGAGACTTATCCTTGTTTTCCTTTCTTTTTAAACGTGTCCTTGTACTACCACATACTAGTCTAAATAAGGCCTGTCTCATCCCAGTGGTATTTGCATCCATTTTATTGCTGCAGACTTGAGTGATTATATTTTCTATATTGCTTGCTACCCAAAGTGGGCATATTTAGCTGTTGCATCTCTCTTGCTTGATGTGGCTTTCTTTTTTTTTTTTTTTTTTTTTTGCATGTGCAGCCAAGGTTTCATTAATCTTTCTTGCTACCAGATCACACTGCAAACCTTGTAAGAATTTCTTGGCTCCTGGGTTTGTCACTCCCACTGAATATTTCTTTCAGATTATTTTCCTGTTGGATGTCTTCGCTGCACTTTCCCAAGGAGAACCTTATTTTTAATTGCCTGCTTCTCAACTTTCTCTGTCCTCGCTGGGGCTTGCAACTACTAAATTTAGTAACATCCACAGATTTCAAGAACACACGTTTTACTCTGCATCATTAACTAAGATTTTTAAGTAAGAGTATGTAAGAAAATTTCTTGAATCCTTGAGAGATGCTTTCAAAGTTTTGGTGTATGATTTTCAATTTTTTTTGTTTATGTTTTTTTTTTTTGCACAGTGTTCTGTCTGCATAAAAACTGGTTTCTTAAATAATTCTGGAGCTGTGTAATTTGATACAGTCAAGTGGTTTACTGACATCCAAGCGTATTTTATCCACTGTGTGCTTGCTATGAACTACAATTCTCTCTAAAAGTGGTGGGCTGCGTTGGATTTTGCACATAACTCTATAAGCCTCATTTCTCATTTTGGTTGGGAGAAGATAATCATCTTCCAGGAGTCTCAGTGGCTGGTTTCTCCTATCTTAATAGAACTATTCTTTTTGGAGAAGTATAATTTGCTTGCTTATATGATAATGTCCTTGTGTTTTTCTTCTGTGAAGCTGAGGTCTAAATATGCCTTTCATCTATAGATATTCCATGTCTTAAAGGAAATAGTGGCTATATCTACTAAGCTTGTTTGCTAATTTGTCTTCACTGGCTCAACACTATCATTTATTCCAAGGAGTGGTTCTGATATGTGTGTCTACATTTCCTAAGGCATTTGCTTGTAATTATTAATGCCCATTTTTAATGGCTATCAATTGGTACTTTACTGAGGTAATACAGATAAAAGCATGGAACTGCAGTAGTGGGTATTGCCAGGAGTGCTTGCTGAGAATCGCTGTCCATCGTAAGTTCTTTTTTTGTTGTTGTTGTTGTTGTTTTTTTGTCTTTTTTTTTCTGTGTTTGAGTGCTTATGTTTCTCACTGTAGGTGTCTGAAATTTCGAGTTTCTTTGTGGTGCTGTTCATATTTCTCGCAGCAAAGTATCTGTGTGTGGGTATAGATATATAAAAATGTTTTATAAGTTCATAATTACATTCTAATTGTTCAGCCTTTCCTTTATTTTCCCCTTTAGATTTTAAAAAGGTGGTCAGTGTAGCAAGCTACTTGGGTTTTAATTCCTTGTCCTTCATCATTTATTAATGGCCCGGACTATCCTTGTAATGGCCACAAAGCATTAGCTCGTTTGGCTTTTATGCTGTGCTTATCTTTCCCTGCAGGTTGTAACTGGCTTTCTAATTCTTGTTAGTGTGTTCTCCTCCTCTCTTACTGGGACTCAAATCTTGTAGTTTCCCTGTATGGAACCACATTGATCGCATTTTGGTTCTTGCCTCCTTGCTTTTGGGAAGGCCTGGACTTCGTGTACTCTTGGGTTATTTTGTAGATCTCACGAGGCAGTGCCACACTCTGAATCCTTTCTTCCACCTCTGTGCTCCTAATCCTTTCTGTGACCAGACCTTATTCTGCTTTTAATGTCACGTGGCTTTTGCTCCTCAAATGAAACTCCAGGACTGATGCACACCTTGGATGGTAGTTCCCAGTTCAACTGTGTGCCAAATCTGTATAATTATTTGCCTTTAAAACTTGTGTTTTCTTGCATCACCGGATACTTGCTTTTGGTAGATTCAGGACATTTTCCCTTCTTAGGAGCTCTCTCATAGGTCTCTGAAGTGCTTTCAGGGATGTTGCCACCTAATTTGCATGTATGTGTGTTAATCAATAAGAAACCAATCCAATGAAAGCTTTTCTGAGTGTGGTGTCCGTGCCCAGAGTGTGTTGTTTGGGCCCCAGAATGTTTTGTCACCTCCATCACCCATTCCTGAATCCTGTGGTGAACATTGGTACTCGCTCTTGTTCCTTTCCTCTCCATACTGCTCATGCCTTAATTTCTGTCCTGCATTCTTACCTTAAACACAGCAAACTTCTGAGTCCACAGTTTTTATTCCTCTGTAGTTGGACAGAGCTGCCTTTGTCTTTTGTAGCTCAGATTTTTCTGATCGCGAAGTGCTGTTATTCATAATAAATTTAATTGCAGTTCTCATTTGTATCCTCTAAGTTCTGATGCTTTCTGGGTTACTGCCTCTTACTGGATACATGTGTTGGATTATATATTTTTTTTTCTGCTTATGTTTTTCCAGGTTGAAACTGATATTTATTTTTTCTTTCCTACCATAATATATAATCTCATAGTCTCTGACGGTAGCTTTCTGTTTTGTAGACTCTCTCAGAAAATGTAATTGCAAGGTTTATTCCCATCTCTATATTAAATAAGATACTTAATACAGCCAGACAAAATTCTAATCCCTGTGGCAATGTACTGAACATATTTGTCGGCATGTAGCATAGCTAACTATTTTAGTCCTTCAGCCATTCTTCAAACCACATCACGGGCTTGGTAGTTACAGTCATGCTGCTTTGGAGCTGTGTTTTCGGGAGGAGGTTTTCTCCCTTTTGTCCCTACCTGTTTCAAGGAGTGCTTCAGATGGTGATCCCCACCTCTGCATAACAATAACAAAATAGGTTCAAAATTTCCTTGCTGTGTGGGGATTGTGTGTGTGAGTGTGAAGTGCAGAGCTTGGTAGCCTAAAGTTAAAAAGTCGTGGTTTCTTTGGGGCAACACACACAGCCCCCAGGGGCTTTCTGGCTGACCTCACGTACTAAAAATGACTTGGGAGCGTTCTGCTGTTCATGTTTTACCCTCTTTTGGTGGTGGGTTTTCTTCTTAAGAAAAAACACCACCCAGTCATGAAAATAGGGAAATGACAGAAGAAAGGGTTGTGATAAATAGGAGAGGGCTGTATTGCCCCTGCTGCCTGAGGATGCACACCTGCTGTGTCGTGGGTAAGCTTGGGACCTTAATTTTCCTCCTTCAAGAATAAGTCAAAAGTACCTTGTTTTTGTTTAAATAATAATAAAAAAAAATTTTTTAAGTTTAATGCAATGGACCGCAAACTAACTTTGTGTGGAAAATTATGCCTTGCATTAAGGCCTGTAAACTCAAATTATTTTTTCCCAGCACTGTATTTTTGCTTCCACTACTTGGGAAAAAAAAAAAATCAAATTGTTGAGCTTGGGAAGGTATTAGTATACCACTTGAATTTAGAGTTGGTAGTAGAAGTGTTAAATCAGCTGTAGCTCACTCTGCATCTGCAGACAAAACAGTATTGCCTGGGTTTACTTAGTGAATTCCATTCGTGGCTTCATTCATACACTGTTAAGCATCGAAAGATTTATTTTTCTTGTACAAGACAGAAGTTCATTTTTTATTGTGTATGAATAACATATTTTTGAAAGATGATGAGACTGTCTTGACATGTGGCAGATAGATCTCTGTTAAATCCACCAGGTTTCAGCTACAGAAAAATATGTACAGATGAACCTTGTCCATTTCATGCGAACACTTTGAAACACTTAAATCTTTCAAGAGTCACTCGCATACTTTTGAGCTCGGTTTCCATCCAAATTCAGCTGGAACAAGTTAAAAAAAACCAAACAACAAGTGGTAAACAAGAAAGGGAAATAATGCTCAGTGTCAGATGTAAAACTGAAAACTCACAAGCAGTACAATTTATGTGGATACTTTAACCATATAACTACTCTTTTAAAGTCTGAAGTGTAGTTTTAGAAGCAAATTAATTTTCATGGTATCAGTTGATCAATAAGAAACAGCATTTCTCTAGGAAAATAGCTGGAAAGCACAAAAGCAGACCAAATACAAACTGGTTCTGTAAATCGTAGGAAGGAAATTAATTCTGTTGCTCTTTTAAAAACGAATCATTTATATATTGTTGAAGGGGATGGTATCAGGTATTGGTTGGAAATTTTTTAGTAGGTGTTTGGTATAAAAAGTCTAGTCAAAAGGTGAAGGATGGATCAGGTGTGACACCTGAAATTAGGATTATGTTTTATGGCTTATCGTCACTGAAAATGTGTTCTCCATAATTTGCTTTTAGATAATCTGTGCATTCAGAGGTCATACGGTAAGGATTTACTTCTTGAAAGGATTTAGCCAGTTGACAATAGGCAGCTTATGCAGTGATACAAAGCCCAGGTGGAAGAGGAGGTTTAGGCATAGCAGAAAGCCTGGTTGGTAAGGGACATTTCGATATGGAAGAAAACTCCATTCCCTGCAAACATTTAGCTCTCTGCTCGAATGAAGATGCATACAATGCACGCAGGACCGTGCCACGTGGGCATTTCAGAGAGAAGCTCCAAGTGTTGATTCCCATATGTTTCCTTGGGGGGGTTGTGGGGTGGGTGCTGCATGAAAAGCTCACAGAAGGACATTATTTGGAAATTTTGGCTTGGTTTCAGTTAACCAGGGCTTTGTTGCCATCATCAGTCCACATTGTCGAGTTCTGCAGGACCTGGAGCTTCGTTCAGCTCGCTTTGGCTGTGCCGTAGTGATCGTGGAGCAGACGCTGAAGTGTTGATGAAGAGCCAGGAGTGTGGCCAGTGGCCCTGGCTGTGAGTGCTGCAAACCCCGTGGTGGTTGTGTGTTCTGGGTGTTACACCCACAGCTCACACTTACACTGACGTGCAGCCGACACGAGTGTCGCTGAACATGAGACTGGAAATCCAAGTCACTCCGAGCTGGGTCAGCAAACCCCAGGGTTTGAGAGCTGTGGGGCAACACAGCTGGCTTTGGAAGAATAGTGTGGAATGTGCAACCATTGCCTTGTCCACACAGCTTCTCTCCCTTAAAATACTTGCTGTGTTGATTTTTGTGTGAATTTTTTTGTACCGTCGCCATGTGCCCAATAACACTGTGAATGAACATCTTCCACCTGGTAGGTTATGTATTTAAAGTTTGTAATTTACGTTGTCTAGGAATGTGGCACGGTTTCTGGGGTTTGAAACGTTGTGTTTTTCTTATACTTGTTAATGTGCAGCTTGTGTAAGTGTCCCTCTTTCACCTGCAACCCACACTGAAATGCTTCTTCCTTCCTCATCTTCCTGGCTCCCCTGTTGCATCTGTAAAAGAGAGAAAATGCCTTACAAAGGAAGGCATGTTTCAGTGGTACCTTAGTCTGTAGCCTTCACCTGTTCTGTGATTGTAGAGATTTGGGGACAAGGAATTCTTGGGGAGAGTGAAGCTTCTCTTTTATTTTTCTAAGCTGGGAAAAAAAAAATTATATTTTTGAGTTTTTTCCAGTCCAGTAACTCGGAAGGATTAACTTTGCACTCTAATAAATAAAACAGCCAAGCAGATTTTGTCCAAATGTTTCTTCACCAGACACAAATCCTAATCCTGGACTAAAATCTCACAGGCTTGTAGTAAAATTGTTCCAGACTAAAACTTGGCAAAGTAAAAAATCTCTGAAAGCAGGGTTCACAATGGAAATGCTGATGCAAGCATAACTGGAGCATTGCAAACGCGACGCCATAAGAACAGCTTTGCATATTGCTCATGAATAGCTCAGAGGTAAAAGGATTAACACTTCTTAATACTGCTTTGAATTTGCTAGACTTTTTGCTTGCTGGACTCAACACAGATATTCTGTAGTGTACGCAGGCTTCATATATTCGCCTTTTATTCTGATCCCTTTATTCCCCCCTAGCTGAGAGTCCTTTATTGCTGCAAACAGAATCCTTTGTTACCTCGAATTTCCTGCATCACCTATCAGGATCTGTCAGGAGACAGAAATTAATACCAGAAATAACAATTTGAGCTCAGTGTGTAGCTATTTAATTTGCAGACTGAAGGAACTTTTTTTTTTGCACGTTCCGTATTCGAAGAAGAGGACTGAGACTATTGGCGAAGAAGAGGAAGGTCTGGATCTCTTCTGAAATAGTGTGCACGCTCCAGTGAGGTTCTAGTACTGTGGGTAAAGAGCCCCATTTAAAAAACAAACAAAAAACACCAAAAAACAAACAGACAAACCAAAAAAAAAAAAAAATTGGAAATTAAATGCCTTTTATTTGATGGTGTCACTGAGTCTGTGCCTGCAGACATTTGGGTTTCTTTTTGGTTTATAGCTAAAGCATTCTGAAGCGAGCATGTGTTTGTGTACACTCTGTAAGTGTTGATGGGTTTGCAGGCTCCTCTCCTGGAAGATTTTCATCATCTGGAACTTGGCTGCTGCCACTTCAGCCCTTTGGTTTGGGAATGGTTACCTGTTCCTGTGAAAACGAGAGCCGAGGAGTTCTTGGTGGTCAGCTAAACCAGTTTGGGGTTGTGTGTGTGTATGTGTATGTACACACACACATATGCATAGATATATAAATATCCTATTGCGGTTGCCATAGTCACACTCCTGCTGGGCTTTCTACCAGCAAGTGTGCAGGGAGGTGTCAGCAAAACATGATGTATTTTAAATATAATCCGAAACACCATCCAGCAGCAAATCAGATGTTTATTAAAGGTCCCTTTTTTCCACCAAGCTTTCACTTAATTTGCTTTCTCACGAAAGGGAACAAACTTGAAATACTTCAGTGTTTAGGCAAATAATATTTTATAAAAATGGTAATATGCATGATTAAAGATAAAATACGAGGGCTCTGGCTGGTGATTATTTACAACAGGCATGGCCCTCAGACAGCAATGGTAAGAAAAGTGAGTATATAGTAACTGTTAATCCACTTGACAACTGATAGCAATAGAAATTATGTTGGCAAGAAAATAGAGAGAGGTCTTGTACAAACAAGACGTTATTATTTTCTTTGATTTCTTTTTTCTTTGATTTTTTTTTTTTATAACTTAAGATAAGTGTGTATATAGATCAAAGTAATTTGAAATACCAAAAAAACCCCTGTATTCACAGTTGCTGTAATTCATATTGTTGATACACCTTGCTGTTTCAAAACTTGTCTTGGTCATTTATTACTGGTGGGTGTGGGAGGTTTTGATATTGTTAATGCATTTAAGGGTGCTGTGGTATGTGCTGTGTGTGGTGCTGGATATGTAAAAGCAAAGAACATCACGGTAGTCTCTAATTTCTTTAGCTTTGAAAATTACCAAATAAAAGAATAAGCAAGAAATGTATGTAGTTAAAAACTCACGGTGGAAAGGAAGATCCTTCAGGAGGATTTGAGTTGGTCTGAATAGTTATTAAAGTTGCTGGTTAATATTTTTAATATAACTTCTAAAGCAGCTTTTATCAGAAGATCTAGGTGCATATTACAGACTAGTTTAGACTCATAACATCCTTGTGGTGAGCTGGGCAAGTATTTTCAAGAAATTGATGTCCAGAGATGCTTGCCATGTTTGCCTGTGCTAATTTGGAAAGCTGGGTCTTGTTTATGCTTGAAGTGAATGCAGATTAAGGTAGGGTGTAAGCACAGTAGACATTTCTGATTAATTAAATGTGCAGAAATTCCTTCTCTGAAACAAGAGTGTCTTGTTTCTGGTTAGCATATCCTCTTTGAAATGGCACTCATTACAGAAAACTGCCCACTCGTGGCTTTAATAAAGAGCTATTGTGTGTTCAGGAAGGTCCTGGTTACTGAAGCTGGGGAAGGAGAACGTGTGTTTTTTTTTTTTTCCTCTTGGTCCTCTGACCTGTCTGCTGGACCGGTCTGTCCAACAGGTGGTCAGATAGTCTTGGGATCAGTGGTCACAAGTCACTGGAACGGAGGCTTACCAGTTCTTCCCAGCGTTTGTGGGGCAGCATATCCCAAGGCTGGGAGGTGTGGCGCCCCACTGGTGCTTCCCTGTTGTTGTAGGAGCAAACCCTTTACAAAATCTGAAGGAATCCATTTTGTTTGGGATGACATGGAGTGTTGCAAGGGAGAAAAGCCTGTATTTTGTGCCTGCTGTGGTGAAACCCTCCTGCAACTCTGCTCTGCACCCTGAGAAGACTTCCCAGCTGTGTGTTTGTCCTTCAGTACTGTGGTGGGCTAGTGAGGTCTCCTAAAATTTGAGTTAATGATGTTTGTTAGGAAATTATTTTCTTTGCCTTTCTCGCTCGTTTAATGTAGCCAGTGTCTTGTTTCTGGGTGGAATTTCACATCCCTGAAACAGCCCCTTCTGATGCCTTAAGAGATGTGCAGTTGTTGCTTTCACATGAAGATATTGCTCAAGTCCTTGTCTGTCCAAGTATCCACCCAGATACTTAGATACAGCAGAAATACAGACTGTTATATGAGACTTGCAGCTATTGATGAAAAGCCCCACTTCTTATATAATGGAAACAGGGAATCTGGTAGTTTAAATAACTTGACACTGGATTTTCAGCTGAGCCGAGAATGAAACCAGGATCTCTTAAATCACTGTGTGATATTACGTATGGTAGTTTCATTCTTGCTTATTACAATTTGCTGTCATGGATACATCGATTTTGTATATTTTTTTTCTTATGTGGAAAAGATTTGATTTAAAATGTGGGGTGGGCATGGTTCATCTGCACAAAATTGGTTGTTTTGAATGAGTATATGTAGGTCCTTCCCTAAATGTGTCTGCAGCCGCTGTGTGGAGCAGGAGAACCTCATCTCTGCATGGTTGGTTGATGAGTTGTGTTAAATGTCTGTTTAAAAAAACACCAAATTACAAACAAAAATAGCCCAACCCCAAGCTTCTTCCTTTTCTTTCATTAGTTTTCTCTTGCCTTCCGTTTTGCTCTTGCCTTCAGTCTGCTGATTTGAGTGTCGTGTCCATCTGAGCTGACATTGATACACAAATTAAAGGTGCACCTCTCACAGAGGTGTCCTGGGGTCGTCTGAAGGGGGGTAACACACACAGCTGTTGTTGGAATGCAACTTGAGACCATCCCTGTGGCAGTAGAAGGAAAATGGAAATAAGAAAGGGAGAGCAACATACTATTGGAATGTCCAGAGAAAGGCAGATGAAACAGTTGGAGATTAGTACATTATAAATTAGCACCTCCTGGTTTCCTGGACCCTGTGAGTGACAGCTCGAATCTGTCTCTGGTGAAAGAGCTGTAAAACTTGGGGAACTCAGGGGAAGAAAAGCAAGATGAGTGGTTCCACAGGGTCCCACCAGTCTTCTGGTCGAGTGCCTGATGTTTCTTAGAGCAAAGTAAGGATGTAAACAGCACAGGCTCTGCTGGCTTGCTGCCCCTTGCTGCTGCAGGTTTGGCTTCCTTAGCAATTTAGGATCACTGTGTGCCAGCATGGTGCTTCTGCCTGACCAAAGCAGCCCCTCTGCCCATCCTGTGAGCAACACGAGAGCAGCGTGGTGTGTGAGTTACCATGGGTTGGACACGCTGGCCATAAATTTTGGTGATGTCAACTGCTGTAGCAATTGACCTGAAATGTGCTACTTAAGTCTCTGACTGTCTGTGTAACGGGGAGAATAAAACTGATGTATTGTATTTTAATGTTGAAAATTTTAAGGAAACATTCGGTAAGTGTAAAGTAGTTCATAATTCATCGGGGGATGAGTGAATGTCTCGCTTCTCTGTTCTGAAGTGGGCACTGCTTGTTCATGCTGTGGTCTGTTTGCTTGCAGTCCTTAGCGCTTGTTTGATCACTTAAGCAGCACCCCTTACAATGCAGGGAAAAAGACCAGTTTGAGGAGCCCTTGTATAATGTAAAAGATTACAAGTAGAAGATACTCCATAGCTGTTTGTCCTTGCAAAATCCTGCAGAAATATTCCCGGCGATGTCTGTGCAGCGGGATCAGCGGCAGCCTTAGGTGAGGGTGGAGATGGCTTTCGCTTCACGGATGGTCTGCTTGGAAGGGGCCGTGTCTCCTGGGCAGTGCCTGGTGCGATGCTGATGTAAATCTGGGAGGTTTCAGCGCCTCAAGTGCGGAGTGAGAATTACATTTTGAGAGCTTTGAGCGTTGCTTTTCGTTGTGGTTCCCAAACAACCCAATGAGTTGCAGGAAACTTTTTTCCTCTGCTCCCTGGGCAAGTTAGGGTTCCTGGGTTTCCATTCCAGTTTTAAGGCTGAAGCTGGGTTAGGACTTGTCTGTGTTGACCGGGGCGGGTTCTGCTGTAGCTCCTCTGGTAACTGTCCTTCATTTGGGATAATTAGTGGGCTTGCAAAGTGGAGCCGGTAAAACCAACTCTCACTGGGGAACAATCTGTCCACTGGAGGAGTAGTCCCAGTTTTTCCCACCACTCTTCTTGCAGCAAAAGCCTGTCCAGTGACCTTATAGGTTGCTGAGGTGGAGGTGTACAGTGTTTTTCCTGCAGTCTTCATTGCTGTGGGCTACTTTCTCGAATTGAATTTTCTCTTCAGTGCTGCACATTGCTTAACAGTATCTACAGGATGTTTTACTAATTGCATGTTTTCACTGTGGTAGTTAGCGTAATTGAAAGCAAAGGTTTATATCATAATAGACTTCAACTTCTCCTCTAATATTTTTTTTTCATGCTGACATTACATTTTAAGGAGTGCAGTGAAGCCAGTTTGATACCTGGGAGAAGCTGGAAGTGCAAGTGGTTAGGCAACTCCTACTGTAACTTTGTATTCATAGAAGGCTTTGGGTACATAGGGAGACTAATGTGAAGACCTAATTTTGGAGAGCTGAGATCCTACAGATGCTCTGGTGACATTGCTTTTCACAGTGCAGGTTCTCCCATTTTATTTGGTCAATAGGAGATAATCAGGGGAACTCAGGACCACTGAATAAAATGTCATGGACTCAGGGGTCTTCTGACACAAAAGAAGCCTATCCAGAACAATAGAGAAGGTTAAAAAAGGTTAAAATCATGACATCCTGGAGGTTTTTTCCACATTAAATGAGTGTCTTTGTTTCAACAGGTACTTCATTGGCACTGGTTTAGTAAACAGTAAGGTCAGAGCTGTAGTGAACTTCAGAGGATGATTTTTGCTATCTTCATCTGCCAAGTTTTAGTGAAAGAAAGCACAGTCTCTCCTTGTCTTTCATCCTGTGTTTTACTCTTTCAGAGGAAAGCCTTGCTCAACCAGCAGTGTACATCACATGCTGGAAGGTGAGGTCTGAGAAGATTTCTGGAGTGTGGGTATAGTGTAGTGACTGATAACAGAGAATCAGATCATGACTGCTGAACTGAATAAGAAGCAGGCTTAGCTGATTTTTACTTTTTAATGTGTTCAAGAAGTTGAAGAGGAAGAAGACTGATCCTATTCCTCTCCATTGCTCTTGGGATCTTTGTTCTGTTGTGTCTCTGGAGACTCCTTGGGGCCATGAGTCAGTCTGTGTTGGGGTGATAAGTAACTCCAGGGTAAGAATTATTCTGTGTTAGACTGAAGTTAAGGGAAAGTGCTTTAGTATTTCTGTCTATAGTTGCCTGGTTGATTCATGCTGGTCCTGCCCTTGCAGATTCAGATACCTGCTGTTTGGCTCATGCTTTATGTAATCTTCGTTCTTACTTCCCACTTGATGACTTGCCATCACAGATTGGATTTTCGTGTGCCCTTCATTCCCTCAGACTGTCTTGTCAGGCATGTATTTGCTATTTGAAAGCAGCAGGGCTTGAAAAGGTCCTTGGGGTGCTGCTGTTGAGAGTTCGGCATCCTTTCCCTGGGCATGTCAGGCTGCCCAGGAGGTGGACACCCCATGGCAACCTGTTTGCCCAAACATGCATCTGTTGCCTCTGTGGGAAGATAGATAGCCCCCTATAAGCCCTTAACAGAAATGTTTATGTGTGTGTGAGAGGTGCAGAGCAAAGTGGGTGGTGAGTGCTTTGATAAGGCAGAGCTATTGCTGCCTGATGGTGGCTTTGCTTCTCTCTTAGAAGGACCTCACTGTGCTAATCATCTTGCATCTAGCACGTGTCACCTAGCAGGTAGGTGTTAAATACTGCAGGCAGAGGGGATTATCACCAGCTCTTCTGCTCTGGATGTAGAAGAGGAGGACAAGTGAAATTTCAGCTGTTTAGTAGGGGACGAGTGAAAGGGAGCAAAGGGGAATCCAGTAACAGGGTTGTAAAGGGCAGGAGCAGCACTTTAGGAGTCCTTTGGGATGTATCAAATGAAATCCTTACGTTTGAGATTTCATATTGGAGTGGATTTTGGTGTGGATCTCACACGCTGGAGACGTGCAGTTCGATGCTACATCCCTTGAATCGATGCAGGCTGTTCGTTGCTATCTAAAAAGCCCGTGTGTTGATGTATGACTGTTCTTAGATCAACATGGATTGTTCTGATGGGCTGTGGGAGTTGTGGACTTGGTTGTTTTAAGGTGTGTACCTGTAGACTGGACCACTGGATGACATGGTTGGAATTCTGCTCTGGTGTGACTGTTACTTGGTCGCTGTTGTTTCTCTGTGTACAACAGTGTCTTGAATTCTTTGAGAAGTTCTTTTTTTGGAGCACAGTTAAGCAAGAACTTGGGTGTTAACAGAAGTCTGGAGTGTTAACAAAAGTCTGGAGTGTTGTATGTGTGTGTGTAAACTGCTGCTCCTGTAATATATTCCAAAGCTATGCTGACAAAAAAAAAAAAAAAAAGAAAACAACAAACAGCAGGAAAGATGGGTTGCTATCATGGATGTAACCAACCTAAGACAATTCTCCAGCAAGCTTTGCTTGATCTAAGGCTGTTTATACAAACTGAGCATTTTGTAACTGTCATCTTGTGGGTTATAGGCAGTACAAATTAAAAGTTACTCTCGGCATCGCTCCAGCATCCAGCTCTGCCGGTGGCTCGCTGGAGAGCAGCTCCAGTGGAAGGGCTGACTTGCCCAGAGCATCTTCCCCCCAACAGGATGGCCTGTGTTTATCCCTGAGAGCGGTCCTGGCTTCTGAAGTACTGTACCAGTAGACATGTGCTGCCCATGCAGTGATGAGGAAAACAAGGGTAATACGTGCTGCAGGGTGTTTCCTATGCATCTGCCCAGTTTTATTTTTACATGATGTATTTATACACATGTGCTATCTTCCCAGTTTAGCTCTAATGCCCTCTAATTCTGGGTATGCAGTTACAAAGAAAGCAAAAATCCATGTAGAGGGAAGAACAAGGACCTTTAAGGCTTTGTAGTGTATAAGAAATTCTCAAATCTTCTAGTATTTTGCATATTTAAATGAATTAGAACTCCCTATGAAAGTGTTCCTGTTCATAAGTAGAAAATAAAACTTTGACTTGAGAGCTGTAGCAAGATTCAAGGGAGACTCAAGCTGTCTGATTGTAGGCTTTAAATATCCAGAATGATTCATCCTGCTTTTTTGTTGTCCGAACCTGTAGTTAAAAATTACCGTATACTTTAAATAAATTGAAGAAGGGTTACCACAGAAATGTGAGAATAAACTTGAATGACAAAACATCGAATTATTTTCAATTCCTCCTTTATAAGACTGCTCTTGCAGTCAAAGAATAATTATTAGTGACCTGCAGTGCTATCCAGAAGGAGTTTATAATTTTCAGCTGAGTCGACGCTGAGGATTTAGCAGCTGCCTATGAAAGAAGAGTGGGCGACTTAAGCAAATTGTGAAAATTGGCAGAATGTGGCTTGGATGGCTACTTATTAGATGAAGACTGGAGCACATAAGACAGCCTAAACAGACTGCTGATAAATTAGGATGTCCCTACTAAGTAGACTGCGAAGAGAAATGACAGTGTAATGAGTCTAAGCACTCGTGTCTCAGTTTTTAACCAGTGATTAGGGATGAGCTTAGCCTTTTATATCATCTTCCTCAACATGTGACTTTTGCTCTGCTTCAGCCTTTGCTTGCTGAAAGTAGAGAACATCTGGGAGAAACAAGAACCTTTCATGTCTGGCTGAGGGAAGAATCGAGTCTCCAAAACCTGAAAATAATCTGCTGCGTCCTCTGGTACAAAGCTGTGGCATTCACTCTGGTATTAAAAGCCCAAGCACCTTTGGTCAAATGCCAGTTTCTGTGCAGCTGAGACGAGCACTTTCCTCTCCTTGAACTGTCTGGAAGGGTGATGTTCAGAACCACCTCTCTTCCTTGTCTTATCCCATCCTGATTACAGACCAGATGAGAACTCACAGGTATTATAGGACATGTCCTCTTAGATGTAGCTGCTGGAACAGTCTGACCCCTTCTCTCCTGATTTCCCAGAAGCTTGAGAAGAGATGAGGAGAGCTGCATGCTTAGCTGTGTTTTCCTCTGTGAAGGAAGGCGTAGCTGCCCAGGAGGGATTGTGCAGGGCTGTTTTGTAGGGTGCAAGGGGATGAGAAAACTGCGTTCCAACATGGCACTTGTATCTGTGGTGAGCACAGGGTGGACCTTTCATGGACTCATTTTTAGCCTCTCATGTAAAAGTAATTTCCCTGTTGCCACTTCATGACTTGAGAAAGGGTTCAGCTTGGTCATCAGTTGTGGTTCTTAGGTGGGACAACTAACTAGTTTTCACTTACCACCCTGGATGCCTCAGTGATGATCTTTCAGCCACAGGTTTAAGTGGTTGGGTAGGTCTCAGCGCTCCATGGGGAAGTGGCAGCTTCCCTCTGCTTCTCCAAGCAGGAAGGAGATGTCAGAGAGCTCTCCATCTCATGTTTGGTGTCTTGGCTTTTTTTTCTCTCTCCCTTCTGAACTACTAGAGGCTGTGTTTTGCACTACATCGTATGAAATCCATATACATTAGTATCGCTGGGCTAGTAAGCAAAAACTATTTTGAGACCTCTTCTGTCTTGGGTATGGAGTGAGAGAACTGTGGAAGGCTAGTGCTGGGGTTTGTCAGGCAGGGCTGCTGTGTTTGTGCTGCGTTCAGTGTGAGCAGATGTCTGGGGAGTTGCTTTGACCTTGCTTCTGGGTGGCTTATAAATAGGGAGTAGGAATAAATTATTTCTTCAATTGTCATTGTATGTGAGATATTAAACAGGGAGTCTGCAGTTTCTGAGAAATCCAGTGATGGGTGGACAATAAAAGGAAAACCAGTGAGGGGAGAAGAGATTAGGAGCTCAGAATGTTACTTGGGTAAGGGTTTTGGATTGGAGCAGCAAAACGTCTGAACCTGGCATATTTTTTAATGAAGAAAGATCTGCTCATGATGACAGGATGACTAGGGAAGAAAAATCCTTAGATCTCTGTGGAGTGATCCATGAGTCAGAAATTGCTGGCACTTGGAGAAGCACTCCTTGCTCAGCTCCTGCTCTGTCTTCTGTTTTCTTTCTCTAAGTGACCATGTGGTGGATTGAGAGACAAATTGGAGGAGCCCTCGGTCCAGTTCCTCAACAGGACACCTGTCGATGTTACGTTTCAGCTGTCCTGGTGAACATTAACTCGGCTCCTGCTTTCTGAGTTTGCAGACTCAGCCAAGACACAAAGAATTGAATAACCCCTGAAGAATGAACTCCTTTGTTGCCCACCGAGGCATAGCTGTGGCATTGTTTTCACCACAGGCAGGACAGTGAGTAATAGCGTCGCAGCTGCTTCGCTGAGCTCTGTGCTGGAGGATACTTTAGTCTCCTTGGACTTTTCTTTCCAAAATCATTCACATGTGGAAAAAGATGAAATACATCTGTAAGCAAGGCTTCATTATTTTTTTTGTAAATGTGGGAAAACTTGAGTTGTGCTGTGGAAAAAGAAATAAATGCTCAGACTTCACTCTGTAGAAATTTGGAAGTATGTGGCGAGGAGTGAGCACTGACTTTTTGCAAAATAAATTTTCAAAATGTGCATGGAGCTTTCTTCTCATCCTGTGTTCTGCATCTGGTGTTACTAGTTCAGGCAGAACTCTATCTCTGTTCATCAAGGAGACTGCCCTTGCCTAGGCACCATTTAGCACTGCTCCATCCTCAAAGCCCAGCAAGGAGTAGGCTGCTCATTGCATTGCCTCAAAGCATTTACCTCACAGCATTCCACTTTTATGTTTGATTTAGTAGCACCAGCTACCTTCAAATACGTTTTTGCATTGCTCTCAATTCAGTCTGCCAAGAACTCTTGTCCAGTAGAGCTTAAGCTACCTTTTAAGTGTAATTTAGACATAATTATCTCACCAAGATTGTATCTATTGACAGCAAGACTGCATTCATCAAGGACTCCTTTTAAAATATTTTCTCAAGTGGATTCCTCTCTGTTTTGCAAGACCTGGTTTTATATGATGAAGGTAATAAGTGTTCAGTGTCTTTCCACTGTGTGGTCAGCTGTGATCAAAAAAGAAAACATTTATGTGAATTACTATGAGATGAAAAGAAAACGAAGGCATAATTGCATTTTTGTCTTAGTCTGTGGTGAGTCTTATGCCCTGAATGATGGTCAGTTTTTAGTCCTCCATCTAGGAAAGAAAATGTCACAGAAATGCAGCAGGGGTGACCAGCTGTCTTTCCAGATCTTCAGCAGAAGAACCTGGAGGCAAGAGAGTTCCTATTAAAGTTGACTAAGTCTTAGTAGACAGCAGAAGGGCAGAGAGTGGGGACACTTCTTTTCTCTCTTCCTCATGAGGACAGAAGATCACCATCAGGTTTAAGATTAAATACTTTGTCCAATGTGTAGCTTAAGCTATGAAATGTGTGTTTTTTTAACATGAAGCACTTGACATCCATTATTGTTGTCATATCATGCCACAATCACCAGATTGTATTTGGAAGAGGAATGCTAGTAGTAATTTGCAGAGCATCATTTAATCATCTTTGTCAAGTAACGGATTTATTATTGATTTCAGGCTCCTGGTTAGCTTAGAGAATTGTGTCTTTATGGCTTTGCCTTTCTTCTTCCCCGGAGGACATAGTGCCATTCTGCAAATTTTGTAAACCTATTTTAAAAGAACATCAGGGTTGAAAATTCAAGCATTGAGTTCAAGCACAGAGGATTTAAGCACAAGTATCACCTGTTTCATTTACTGACTGCAGCATGATTTTGTGAAAGAAATTGTACCTAGAAGTCCATTTAGATCAGGAAACATATCCAGGAAAAGCTGGACTATTCTGATTTTATAATTTGCACTTGTTTGTTTGTTTGTGGATTGGTGTGTTGTTTTTTTGTTTGTTTGTGGGTTTTTGTTTGAATTTTTCCTGTTTTGAATAGCTTTGGCATGTAAAATAAAGAATAATGCCATGTAGTTCTTGATGTACAGAGAAAGTAAGTGTGGAGGAAAAGCAGTAATTCCACTATAAGTATTACTAAATCCTATGCAGGTTGGCACCAGGTTTGAATCACAGCAGTTCACAGTTAATAATGAACAAGGAGTAACTAATAGCATTAGTAGAGTTCTATCGTTTATCCATGGGTTTTAAGGTGGGATGGTGTTGTTGGATGCCTTTCCTGATTTTTCTGTCTATTGCAAACAAATCTATTTGTCTACTCCAAGATGTTAACTGGTTTTGTTAAGACACAACTTCCTAAAAGACGTCTGGCTCAAGGTGAAGGTGGAGAGAGGAGGAAAATCCTGTTCTGTTGGTTAAGCTACTGCTGAGAACATTAGAAAGGCAAACCTTGTTTTTTCTGTTTTCAGCTGGACTAGCTTCAGCATCTGGATTTTCTGCTTGAAGTTTTCTCCTGTGTGTGTGTCCAGTTGAGCCTCCTACTGCTGGGATGTTGTAACGAGTCACCTTTGACTTTTTGATAAACAGAAACATTGCTCTTCCTGGCATTTTTCAGTCTTCCACAGCTGCGTTTTAAGGCCTTTTAGCAAGTTAGTAACTCAAATAACATGTTTTCTCCTAGTAATGTTAACTTTGCAGTAAGAATATCAGGTGATAATAAATCATATTCCATGTGGACCAGTGTGGTTCTCAGCTGTTTGCTGAGCAGCTCAGGGGTGTTGAGATTCATCAATCATGAATTTGGTGTTAGGGTTTTTAGTGCCCCCTTACCCATGGAACAGGGAGAGAGGCATCCTCATTCCTGGTATCCACTGGAGTTTCTGAGAGGTAGAAGTGGAGAGAGGATCTACTAGATCCCTGGGCAGTTCAGGTTGTTATCTGGGTGAAGGTGGATGGATCAGTGGGAGAAATGGAGTAATGGGCACGTGGGATCTGGCAAGGTGGGATCTGCCAGCCTCCAGCAAGGACTGAGTTAGTGCATGCTCTGTGTTTTGTGTAGCCACAAGCTTCTTGAAGCCTGTGCAGATGTTTTGGCTCAGTGTTCTGGTGAGTATTAGAGAGGCCACTTTAAGAGGCAAAAACTTAAAACAATCTCAGCCTGGACCTCAGTTGTGTGTCAGTGTGCAGAGCACACAGAAACAGATTTATTGAAACAGGGGAATCACTCATTAGCCATTCACGTGATTCTTTGGGAAGTTTAATATTACAGTGTAGCTGTTACTTACTAAGAAATAGCTTGCACTTAACAATAACATGGCATGGAAAGCAGAACCCCATCTGGTCACAGCACTGACATAAGAAATTGGAATTCTGAAGAATTCAACTGAGTTTTGCCGTATAAGTTGGCCTAAGGTGGATAAAATCCACTTGCATTATTTTATCTGTATTTAAGAGGCATTTTACTTTAATTGTGTAATTTAGGTAGGCTGCATCAAGTCAATAACTTTTACATGTAGCAGACTGTTTTTCTTCCAGAAGAAAAGGATGTTTCCATAGATGTAAATAGTCCTTATTATGAAATTGCAAAATCACTACCACGGAGAATTTCATTCAGAACGTATGCTTAGTTTCCAGAGACAGGATTTAATATTTTGGGGCTGATTTTTTTTTTTTTTTTTTTTTTTTTTTGGAAATACTTAACAATTATAGTAGTTGTTTCACAGCATCCTTTTAAACATTTGCACCTCAAAGCTTTTTAGCCCAGGACAGCAGGGCTCTGTCAGGCAGAACTGTGGCTTTGGAAGGCAACGCCGTCACTCCAAACCATTTCCTTCTTTCCCCAACTTTTATATGCTGAGCTTGGCATCATATGGCCTGGAATATCCCAGTGGTCACTTGGGGTCCACTGTCCTGGCTGTGTCCCCTCCCAACTGCTTGGGTACCTCCAGCCCCACTCGCTGGTAGGATTGAGATGATGTTGGGAGCAGAAGAGGCCTCGATGCTGTGCAAGCCCTGCTGAGCAGTAACAAACATCCCTGAATTATCAAGACTGAACAAATCCAAAACAGAGCCTCAGACTAGCAACTATGAGGAAAATTAAGTCTATCCAAGCCAAAAGCAGCACACCTGTTCCATCAATAACTCAGTTTTCTTAGCAGGGCACCAGAAGTGATGGGAGAATCAACAGACCTTGGTGCTTTAATTTTCTTCTTGAAACCACAGAGAAACTGTAGTTGCTGTAATAAAGTGGCATCCATTTTTGTTAGGGAAAACATCAGGCTTTTGAAATGGCATTTTATTATCTTGTACCATCTTAGTTTAAATGAAAATTTGCGTATGAGAGTGCCAAGCTTACACAGACTTGCCTTTTGCAACTTCAAGAACGTGCTTTCTCAAGAGACCACAGAAAATTACAAGTATGCCACGCTGCCTCAACGTCTGCCTAAGGGGAGTTTTGCCCTCCAATAAATAAGAGCCTACAGATCATAAATCAGCATTGTATCGTCAGCCACCAGGTGACTCTCAAATGTCAAGAACAGGTGCATGATAACTCCCCAATTTCTGTTGATGCCAGTAGCTGCCATCATGTTGTATGAAACAGAATTTTGCGAGAGGCAAATGTCACCTTTCCTAAATCTTTCAAGTGTATGCTTTGTGCCTTTTTAACTGAGACTCTGCAAATCCCTGTCTAAAACTTGAACAAAAATCTTCATTGAAACCAATTTGAAGTGTTTAGAAGAGGAGGATAAGCTGCAGAAGCCTTGGTGTTGCTGGAGGAGATTCACAGCTTGGACTGATGTGTAATGACTGTGAATGTTTCAGTGAAGAGCATGAAGAAATTATCTGTTCTGCAGTGTAACCTTGATAGAAGGGGTTATTGAATGCATTTCTCATGTTCATTTGTATCAGCATTTGGAAGCTTCTTAAACAAGTCTGGGTAACACCTTGGTAGTGATTTGTATTGTAGAAAGAATTGTTGTGAAAACAGTTTCAGAAACTGGAACTCCAGCTGCTGTATTTATTGCTGAGGTGAGAATTTTTTTTATCTTTATTTAAAACAAAACAACTCCCCCTCTGCTTCCACCCTCTTTCTCTTATTATTCATTTCTGCCACTCACAGCATCATGTCACTAAATCATGAAGTGACACAGAGAAGAGTTAATTGTGCATTTCTGGCTATCTATCTGATTAAATCCACTCTTCTGCATTTAGACTTCAGTGGATTTATGAAGATGAAGTAAAGGGGAAGAAATGACATGACCACTGAGGGAAAAATGAGTATTAATGTCTTTTCAACAACAGTCTGATGAAATGTTATTTGTTTAAGCTACCTAGCTGTTTCAGTTACTCATGAAACAGCATGGGTTGGATGTAATGCTGCTTGGTAGTGCTTGCTAAATGCTTCATAAGTGCTTTAAGATGACCCAGTTTTGAGATTGATATAAGGAACCTGTAATTCTTGAATGCGAAAGAAACACTCTAAAAGACCTCACCAAAGCTCCTGAATTAGGCTGCATTCTCCAGGAAATTTGGCACTGGTGCTTTAAAATGCCAAATGCTTATTTACTTGTAAAAGTGAAAACCCTAGCAAGTATGCCGTTAATGAAATAAATAAGTGGAGCAGATCAATAGGTGAATATTTAAGAGGCATTTTAGATGATTATGCTACAAAAACTATGCAGGAGGAAGAAATAGCAGGCTTCTGACAGCTAAATGAAGCGTCAGTAATGCAGGTAAGCTTGTCATCGAGATTCCTACCCACACATGGGGAGAGAACCGGGACAAAATTGTTGAAGACTTTTCCAATCTTCACTCTGAACCTTTTTCCTAAATCATCAAATCTGACTTTGCTTAAATTTAACAAAATAGAGCAAATTAAAGAAATAAAAGTAATACTGGAGAGCTTCAGAGTGAAGAGAATGTGCTTTGGAAAGGCTGAGCCTTTGACATGAAGGTTAGATCAGATATAGTGCTCTGCAAATTCAGTTGCTAGCTGTGAAGGGCTTTATTGCTCTTTCTGCATCTTAAGACTTAAACTTTATATGCAGTTTCTGGGGAAGTAGCGAGGAAGGGTTTTTAAAAAAGTGTAAAAATTTGCTGGAACCTTGCCTTTAGTGTGCCAAATCCCAGTTGCCATACATACTGCGCATTTGGAGTACGTGAATAGTCTCATCCACTGAATCTTGCTTGATGAATATTTAATAACGCTGAAGTGGTTGACTTTTTACAGATCCACACCTTTTCTAGGAGTATTTTGTTTTGTAATGCAACTCCCATCAGCTGAAGTGGATAAAAGTTCACTAGTGAAGATCATGAGTGCTAGCTAGCATACTGAAACTATTTACTTCTTGGACAGAGATGCAATAAAAAGAACTCAGCACTTTTCTCTGTCTATATTTAGCCTACATCCCCCACCTCTGTGGAACAGGTTTTACTTACATTACCTTGAACCTCACAGCTCATTTAGTCCAGCACAGTGCACAATGAGGTCAGCCTTCTGATGTGCGAGGGTTTCATTTTATGGTCACACTTGAGCAGACAACAAATCATGGGTGAACTTTGGTTCCTTCAGGTTCTCATTAGCATCATGATGTTCCTAGCAGTGTTGCCCCTCGCAGCTGGAGCAGAGACTCCTGTCATGTTTTGTAACCTCCTGCAGCTTCTTGGTGTAGGCTCCCAGTTCAGCTGGTTCCTTCCTTGTGGTCAGGCAGTAGAGAAGGCCAAGAGGTAAAATAGATGGGTATTTCTGCGGGGGTGGCAGTCAGGCAGCTTGCTGTGATCCAGGACTCTTGAATTTCACACCAAACTCCCCAGCAGCCGGGAAGTGTCCGTCAGAACCCTGGCTGAAGCCAGGGAGGAGCTGCGTAGGTGAAGGTAAAATAAAGGACTTAGTGGCTGGAGACATGATCTGCTGCCTCTCCTTCACCCTAGGTAGGTCCCTGGAGATTTCACTCTTGTTAAGCCCAGAGCATAATGTCTGACATCTGTTTTATGCTTTGGTTAGGATACCCTCGTGGTAGAGACTGACTGATCCTTCTTTCTTAAATAGAAGAGGTTTCCTTATCTCTGCAGTGCACAAGGTGATTCTTCTGAAACTTCTGCTTCCACTACTCTACTGTTTTAATGTCCATTGTGTTGCTGATGTTTGTCTGTGTTCTTGTGTGAAACTTGTGTCTGCTGGAGGACAGTCTTTACTTTGTGGATCTTTCTTTCCTCGATGGTTTGAAGATTGTTTTCACGGAAGTAATTCAAATATTTTAATTTCTCAGTTTGTGGATGGATCCATTTATTGCAACTGTTGGGATTCTCATTAGTAGAAATTAACACAAGCTGTGACATAAGCTTGGCTTGACTTTTCCACCACAGACCACAGTCATGTGAGCTGAAATAACTCATTACTGAAATCATCTGTAGTTAAGAGAAGCTTTCTGTCAAGTGGATTTGCGGAGAGTGGAGCACGATTACAGCCTGCGGAGTGCTGTAACACAGAGCACTTACTCCAGTGGAGCAGGACGTATGGTGAGCTGTCAGCTGAGCCTGCATCTCCAGCTTGGTGGCCCTGATTGCCCATCTCCCGTGTGCACTATGAGATAGGGCGATGCTGTGGGTGGAAGGAGGCTGGTGGTGGTACCTGGAAGGGAGCTGATGTAAGAGTGCATTCTCTCAATGCTGCAGGTTTCTTGTACTTATTCTTGCAAAATGTATTAAAAAACTGAAAGGGTTTTAGAAAGGGACAGTGTGATACTGAGGTCTGGAGAGCCCGTCTTGCCTGAGCTTCTGTACTCACTGTTGGTGCCCTAATTCCAAGAAGGTTCAGGGAACTCAATTACCACCAGCGTGCAAGTACCTGCACAAGTGGGGAATTTCTGAGGGAGAGCTGTTTAATTTAGCAAGGGGTTGAATGATAAGGTCAGTTGGAGCAGAAAGAAAAATAAGTTGGGGGCCGTAAATACCCTTTTCCAAGGAAGAGGTATTTGCAATCAGGATGACTGAGCAAGGGTGATTATATTCAATCACTCTCTTCTGTCTACTGCTGAAGATGGTGCTTGCCCCAGTTCTTTAAGACCTGGGAATAAACTTGTGAAAACTGTTTCTTTCTTATGATTTTTATAAATGACAGAAGGCTGGGAAGGTAGGTGTAATAATACTGTGTATTGATTTCCCATTTAATCAGTCCTGAAGGTAACTTTTCTGTAGCATTGGGTATTGTTTGTAGATGAGTCTCCTCACAAAATGATGGCTAATGTTGTAACATGGCTAGAAGAAGTTACTGTGAACCCTTAAATCTAGTGACGTGGTGTATCCGCGAGTTCAGCTATTTGGATTTTGTTGTAAACCTCTTAGATATGATACAGTGGAATCCTCTTAAACACAAATTCCATGTAGCAAGTGACAGAACATAATGAAAGCATAAACTGTTACACAAATAAAACTGTCAAACGCATAATGCCGCAGCTATAAACAGCTGTGGATTTCGGCATGTTCCATGGAATTTAGTGAGCTGGGTTAGGATGCACATTTTTGGGTCACTTCTGAATTTCATGGAAGAGCTCGAAGCAGTATTGATACGTGCTGAAATAAAATGTCCTTGCTCGCAAAGGAAACCTTTTTTGTCAATATCTTAGAGTATCTGCACTGCTGAAAAATGGGTAGTTATCTTTATATAATGAACTGCAGAAACACTGAATGGACATAAGGTGATGCAGATAGTAGGTAGGAGATACAACATGTCTTTGTTACAGTGCAAGAGGCTTTCTCAGCCAATGTGCAACAGGGATATTAAAGAAGGTTTGAGTTAAAAGCGAATTAAGTGTTTATGCATTAGGTATTTTAAAATCTGTAAGGAAGTACGTCAGCATTGTCTGCAGTCATTCAAAGTGCTTTCCCATCCGTCCTCCTGAGGAGTCCGTGTTGTTGCTGTTGGGTTTGGTGACCAGCTGGGCTGTGGAAGGAGTGAGCCCATCTTAGGTCTACCTTGCAGTAAATAGCAGGGTAGGGAGAAGCAAAGGAGGTCCTGAATGCTTCTGTGCTCCCTGCTGCTGGTCCTCAGAAAAAGAGAGCAGTGTTTCACCAAAACCCTCCCACAGCTGCAGATCTGGGCATCTGGGGGAGAGTTTTTGGCAAGATCCCACCGCTGACGTAGCGAAGCGATGGCTTCCCGCTCAGCCGACGTTTTCCGACTTTGTGCCTGGCACAGACATTTTGGAAGGGATCTTATTCATCATCATTAACCTTGCCCTGCACGGGGATGAATGATGGAGGCTTTAGCAAAAGAAGAAAGACAACCTGTCCTCTGTTAAGCAAACAGCCCAGCCCCACACCATGCACTCAGGCAGGGTAGGCAGCAGCTCTGGGTGCACGTTCTGGAGCCTCTGGAGGAGAGTGTGTGGCCTCTGTGGGTTGTTCTGCTTTGCCACAGCTGTATAAATACCTGAGTCCTGCTTACGTGGTCCCTAACTGCAGGTACTCCTTGTGTGTCTGCAGGCAGATACACAGCACATGCCTGCCAGCGCTGCTGCAGCTTGGTGAGCCCTTCTTGGCTCCAACCTGTGCTGTAAAACAAAGCCACTAAAACACCTGAGACACCTGACATTTCCAGGTGGGATGCTCACTGTGTTGTAGTTCGATATTTGTCCTTTGGATGCTATAAATACAGATTTTTCCTGCACTGCGGTGCTTGTGGCCCACAGCAGTGTTTTATTGAAAGGAAGACTGTAGCTTGCTTTAGTGAACCTAAAACAGATTAAATGGCTTTTAAGCAGCCTGCATTATTTTAACACGGTCATATTTATTTTTTTTTCCCCCTCCCCAGGAGAATTGTTCCTGTGTAAAAGTAAAGTAACGTGGATGACTTTTGAAGGCGCGCGGCTCGTGTTTTGCATAACGCTGAGTTTTCAGGTGACCTGCTTTGTGACCCAGCATCCCGTTCCTCTGGCAGAATTGTAAATGTTCCTAGCGCGGATTTGCAATGCAGGGCACGCTCCTCTTCGCTGCTGGAAGAGTGGTTTTGCTGCCACCAGGACAGGACAGGTGCCCATCACCCTTCCTGCATCGCTACGGGCGGGCAGCGTGCGCAGAGCTCGATGGCGGGAGCTGAACTGCTCGGCTTCCATCGAAGAAGCTGAGGCAAGAAGAGGGATGGGAGGAAGAGAAAGAGGGGGGAGGAGGTTTTATGGCGGTGGAAAAAGCCTGGTTGTTGGCTCAGTGCTGCTTAGTCACTGATTCACTGCAGACCCACGATCTAAAAAGAAGCTTTCTACAAATCTCCCAGAACGCTATCAGGGGGGAAATAATTGCTGGCGCTGCAGTGGTGGTCCTTTCGGAGAAGGAGCTTTTAGGAAACACGGCTATTCCCATTATGTGTAATTTATGGAGGAGGCTTGTGCTGCTCAGCAGAAGGGCAGGGATCTCCTCTGAAGTGGAATCATCCTTGAGCCGTGTCAGGTTCAATTACCGAAATCAATCACTAGGACTTCATTAAGCCAAACTTTGTGTTTTAAAGTTTATAAAAGTTACTATTAGAAGCCACGAAGAGAGATCTGTTTGTTTCTTGTAGAGTATATTAAGTGTAACATTGATTTTGACTTGAAAGTGTCCAAATTCAGAATTCAAGGCAAATAAAATTGACATGAAGGGATGTGTTTCGCTTGCATTCATGAAGATGGTACTTCAGGGATTTACATGAAATAGAAAACCTTCTGCAGGTTGCATGAAATGTAATAAATCGTGCCTGAAAACGCCCCCAGTTTGACTATAAAGGCCTTATCTCACCCATGTAAAATATTTATGTGTAAATGCATATTTTATATTTTTCCTCTGCCATCCTTGGGTTGCTTTATACTTTCATAAATGGCATCTCTGGTGTTTACTTGTAGCGGAGGCAGCAAAAAGCCTCATTCGTTTTATTTGATACTATTACTTTGACTTTTCTCTTGGTTTATTTTGAGTATAAGGAGAAGCAAAAGGCTGATCGGAGTAAAGAGTCCTAGGGTGATAAAAGCAAAAGTGAAGAGCTGGACATTTTCATGAAGATCT
Source organism: Pyrocephalus nanus (assembly GCA_038380795.1). Classification (NCBI taxonomy): domain Eukaryota; kingdom Metazoa; phylum Chordata; class Aves; order Passeriformes; family Tyrannidae; genus Pyrocephalus; species Pyrocephalus nanus. Next base: position 3,099,494 of record CM076269.1, read on the forward strand.
TTGTTTAATTGTGACTTACCCCTGAAACGTAGGAATCCACAGTTTTTCGTGTTGTTTTACATGTCACTGTTTTTTTTTTTTTTTTGCCACTTCTACCTTATTTTGAATTGTATTTACTGTTAACCTGAGGGGGATACAACCTACTGTATCTGATTTTTAAGCCATTGGTCACTGATTTTGTGGTTAAAAGGCCTAAAAAGTTCTTGAGTTTTACAGTTAGGGAAAATACTGTGATGTTGTCTTAGAGTTTGGTAGGGGTTGTGGTTGCTGTAGGAATAGTTGTGTCCTGTTTTAATGTCCAAGTTTCTAGAAGTTCAGTTTTGAGTGTTTTCAATAAAATCTTGAAGAATGATTCAAGTCTGGGAGACACTTCAGTGAGTGATTTAAAGCTCAAACTGTTCACTGAAGAGAAGGTGAAAAGGTGACATTGCTGTTGCTTAGAAATACTTAAGCAAGAGAAAGATATCAATTTAGAAAGAAAAGGAAAGAAGAAAGCTACAGGAAAAGCCAAATTGATAGTTGAAGCAAGACAATTTGCCGAGAGAACATAGAAAAGGTGTTTACAGGAAGTAATTAGCAGTTGATGCAATTTTTTAAGGGACTTAGTAGATCAAAGATGCGGTGGCTTTAGCAGGTTTTCACCTAAAAACCTGTAGTTACCAATTTTATCACAGCATGCTTTGGACTTTGCTGAAGCTGAAAGGTTTATGAAAGGATTCCCCTGCTTTTCCCCTGTGTCCTTCCCGTGGTGCTTCAGCCCTTCCCTGTCCCTCCTCATTGCTTTGATCTGTTGGTTTTTAATGGTACAGCCAAGGTAACATAAAGGCTGTTGATGCTGGGAGAGGTCTTGTTCTTGCTGCCAGCCCCTGCTTCTCTTGTGTGGTACCAGTATCAGCATGTGCTTCGTGTGGTGGTGGTGGTGGTGAGTCACTCCCAGTGCCTAATTAGCAGCAGAAATTAGGGGAGCTTTTAGCTCTTTGCACCAGCTAAATGGGAGCGTTGTCACTGCTGGGATAACAGAGGGACCAGTGCCATTGGAAGTGAGAAATGGGACAGTGCATTCTTGGTGTCAGTGATGCATTGGGTTGTTTCAGTTGTTTGTGCACCTGAATTTCCAGAGGCCCAGAGCACCCTGCCAAAGCCCGAGGTGGGTCGCCAGCTGAAGGAGCGATCCAGACAGTTCTGCTTCCCAGCCAGTGGATTAATCCTGTGTTTTCAGCAGATGCTGTGAAATGGATAAATTTAAGACTGTTGTTATGCACTTTGCTTTCCAAATATCCCAGTGAAACGTTTGCAGAGTTAGTCATCCAGGCAGAGGGTGGACAACTCCTACTGTTCCTTAGAGGCATATGATGTGGGAGATGCACGATTACACCCTTGTGGTTTCTTTTTCTTAACTGTTTTTTTTTTTTTTTTTCAGGCAGGGCATTGCTGAAGAGCAGAGGGTTTAGAGGTGTGGGTTGTTTTTTTTTTTTTTTGTGTTTTTTTTTTTTTTTTTTGTTTGTTTTTTTTTTTTTTTGCTGTCAGACCTTGTCTGTATTTTATCAGCTCTCTCTCAGAGAAGCCATGAATTTCATAACTCTAAACCCATGAACTTTGGGGATCCTGCTGGTCACTTATTGATATGTTGTCCTTTTGGGACGGAGGACTAATTTTTCGGGCTATATTGCAAGGAGAAAACTCCTGAAGCACAAAAAAAAAATTTGCAGTGTGGCTGTTCTAAATTAAATGTCAGGGTATTGTGGTGGTCTGGTTAAGCTGCTATCTCCCTGGATGCTGGGACTGACTGATCCTACAGTGTAAGGACGTATAAGGCGTTGAGCAAGGGAGAACAGAGCTGTTGCTCTAGGTCTGGCTGCACTCCCTGGGCTTGCTGAGACATCCAGACTCTGCACTGGGTGCTTTCACTTTTAGGTGAGGCTGGCACTGCCAGGTGCTCCAGCCTGCTGGTGGGGTGCATCTTGTGCAGCCCAGGGTATCCTGATGCTTTGGACACAGCCAGTCTTCCCATGAAGCTGATACATGTGGAATAGTTCCGGAAAGAGACAGAAACATCTGCCCCGTGTATTTCTGCATTTTATTGGAAAACACAAGTTGTTAGAGTATGAGATCACAGCTGGGGGTGTGTCCATTGGTCCATGACTTCTGTGGGTGTGGGGAATGGTGTAATGTGTACCTGCAACCTTCTTCTGCCAGGAAATCACTTTCTTTTTAAGGCTGCAGTCCCTGACCCTGTGTGAGTGAGTGCAAGGGGCTTTCACTTGCTCAGGAACAATTTTGTGTCGTGAAAAGCTGATGGAAGGGAAAAGGTTAATGAAGCTTCTCAGCTCTCTTCAAAACAAAAGCTCTCTTCTCAGCCCTGGGTTTAGTTTTTAATTAGTTTGGATTACAGTTTGATTTCAAGCAGGTAAAGGGGGGATGAGTTCATGTGATCTAGAGGTTTGAGCATTATGCTGCTATTTGTACTTTTTTGGTTAATAATGTATCCTGTGCTAGGAGGATGACTGGTGGTTTAACAGGATTCCTTCCTGTAAAACATTTCTTAAAGAATAACTAGCCTGTTTTTGCAAACCTTCATTCCAGATTAGAGTTGCCAGATAGCAGCGCAGAATAGTGTTTTATTGTGAAATCCACTTCTGTTTAGGAAAAAATAAATTCTGTGAGATACCTAATTCAGTGGTGCTACATTTTTTTTTCCTTCTTCCTCTAAGCTATAGAGGCAGCATAATTTTATATATTTCATATTGAAAATTCATTCAAATGCAGTCTGAATGTATTTATTTTTACTATCTCATCAGCAAAATATACTTTTTTTACATGAATGTATTTTATAGATATATAAAAAAGCAGGTTAAAAAGAATGTTCCAGAGGAATTGTTTTATTGGTTAGCACAGTATATGTGCTTTTAATGCAATTTACATTGCATCTAGTGAAAATTGAGCTCGAAATTCTGAAGCTGGTGCTTGCTCTTGTAAATAATGCACGCTTTAAGTCAACGCTTCGCATCATTATTTTGAGCAATGGTTTAGCCTTGATATATTTCAAAACACATGTACTAGATAATATGCGTGGTTATTTATGGATCTAAACTTTCTGATTAGATATTAATGTGAAAATACCAGAATGTTTGCTGAAGATGTCTTCCTTGTTTTTCTGCCCTTTAGTCAAAACACGGTGCTAGTACTGGATGTAGGAGATGATACGCAGGTACTAGAATTTGCCAGCTTTTAGTGAATCAAGTTTGGCGCTCTGTTTATAACTTCAAGCTCTTTTTTTCCTTCAAAATGTATATTAAATGATATGTAAAATAAATTTAAGAGGATGTGTTTTCTAGCAAGCAGTTTATTGTAGTTGGGTTGTTGAGAAGGCCCCTTTTTTTGGTATTTAGAGGAAGCTGGTCCTGAAGATGTCTTAGTGGAACAAATTACCTGATTGAACAAAATGCATTTGATACTCTTTGTTTCAGAAGGGAAGCTTTTTGTGCAGTCAGACGGACTAAGCAGTGTCTGGGAGAGCATGCCCTCTGTCTAATTGAAAAACCCACCCTGAGAAAGGATTTATATTTGGATATTTTGGGAGAGAGCTGATACCTGTTCTTCTGTCTTTACTGTTATACCTTTAGCTGAGTGTTTCCTTCTCTGTCCTTCCTTGATACACAAGAATGATGAGCTGTTTTGTGGAAAAAGACTTCCCACAGTTTGAAGAAAGGGATAAAAACAAAAAAAAAGCCTTGTTGCCAGCTTCTTTTGCTAGCCATTATCTGTCTCAGTGGCATGGAGCTTGTGTGTAAATGCAAATTTAGTAGTTACTGTTTCTTGAGTTGCACTTGGTTGTTAGTCATTGCCGAGATTCGTAATGGTGACATTTTGATAAAGTCACAGGGTGCGGATGTGTTCATCTGCTTCCATCCGAAGGAACCTCTTTTAAAAGCACATTTAAAGGACCTTTCTTAATTCAAAATACCATTCTGTAAAAGGTTGCTGTGAAGCTGGTTATTTTGTTTTCATAATGTAATTCCACTCGCGGCCTTAATTTGATTTCTTTCTTTATTTAAAAAGAGCTGGGTTGCTGGCTAATTACACCTGTAGTGCCCCGGTGCTGTAAATCTTCTGTGCTGAAATTAAGATGAGAGTTTGTAGTGTTTATCCAGAGGATCTTCACTGGTCCCCGTAGGACGGTGTATTTCCGCTGCTGAAAGTCGTCAAGAGCTGGGATTACCTCAGGATCATACTCTGGCAGCTGCTTTGCAACAAACTCCCCCTTTGCAGCGGGATTTTGGATTTTGTCCATCAGCACTTTCTGGGTAGCTGCTTCGGGAAAGCAGATACCTGCATGGCTGACTTAGAGTCCACTGCAAATACTGGATTTGCTGATTTGGAGGCAAAAATCTTGGACAGCGTATGCAGTGTGATTGGAACCTTCCCTTGTAATTTCTTACAATGATTGCTTGCATAGGTTGGCTAAGCCTGCAACATCTGACTTTCACAACCCTTGGTCCATGGTGAAGCTGTGCAGAGACATCGTCCCTCGAGGGATGGTGAGGTGTAAAAGGGCAGGGGCTGATGGACAAGCTGACTGACCCACACTTTCCTCCTGTGCAGTGGCACTGTCATGTACAGTATAGACCAAAACCATATTTAACTTTCTGAACCAGGGAGGACTTGCCTTAATGATTTACTTTATAAAGCCTTGTATCCAGAGAGTGTGCAAGTGTTTCAAGAGCCACCAATGTTATGTTGTATGTCCAAACTATTCTCTTCAGGTGAAACCAAGGCAATGCAGCTTAAGGTGTTAAATCTTCTGAGGTTGTACAAGCAGTATTTTGTTTCTCTAGGTAACCTTCTAGGTGGTTTCTACAAAGAATTTGATGGGAGGAGGAGATAAACTCATTTATAAACTTGCCAGGTGCTAAAATAAAAGTGATGATCTGAGGGAAGTGTTTTGTTAATCTGGTATTTGGGGATTAATTATTTTTTTTGGTTCTGTATGTTCTAGCTGTTTGCTAGGTATACTGTGAGCTGAGCAAAGTGGGGCCAATCTGTTTACCTCAAATATTTGTCTGCACTCTTCCTGTACCTTTATTCTGCGTGTATGTAGGTGTTGACTGATAGTAAGGAAAACAGTGGGCAAACAGTTCAGTCAAAAAAGCTTATTTATAAAATCTTAACATATATCTAAGAAGGAACCCCTGCCACGGAGCTCAGAGTAATGAAGTTTACACGGGCACAGTTTCAATCACTATTTTGGATTAATGGTTACTGATGGTAGAAAGAGGCATTTCTGCCAAAGTGCTAATGCTGCTAAAGGATGTGAGAAATGTTGCTGTTTCCTCAATGCAAAATAATGTATTTTCCTTTTTTTTTTTTGTTTTTGTTTTTGTTAAACTGGAGCTTTGTGCAGGAGGAAGCTGGGGGCATTATCCCCAGCCAGCGGTGTCTCCAGCCTACCTGTGCCTTGCCCAGCGAATCCTGCTATCCTGTTGTCACCTGTATAGTTATGAAGATGTATGAGACCCCAGCCTCCATGTAGTACAGCTCTGGGCAGTGGTGGATTTTCGCTTGAGTTGCTTTGCACACCAACGCCAACATGTCAGATGCAGTTTACACTGTTTGAATGAACATCAGCCCTCCAGCAGGAACTTTTAAAAACATTACTCAATAAAATTCAATGCAGAGCTGAGGTAGCGAAGATAATCCTCCCTTTGCTTGTAGAACAGGTGTACATTATATAAGACAGGATGTCACTGGGGATGGTTTTGGAGACTTATGGTTGGGAGGGAAAGAATTTCGCATGGTAGAGCGTGTGCCGGGTTTCCATGTCTTGGGCTAGATTTGAGTTGAAATTCCTGTGCGCTTTGTGGGGAGGGATCTGCTCTGGTCTCTGAGACTGTGCTGCCAGTTTGACAGCTCAAATATAGATTCCTCGTGCTCACACACCTTTTGACTTCCGTAAGCTTTGAAGAAATGCAGTTGGTAGAAGTCTAATTTCTCCTCGAGCTGACCCAGCCCCCTGGTTAATTCTCTGCTTGCTGTAATGTTAAGCCTCGTAAAACTCAGAATGTTGAGCTCCAAACCTGCATTTGCTATGAGCCCTAAAAGTCAAATCAATAATTGGAAGATCTGTAGTTCCTTATCCCCGAGGAAATGCCGTGCTGGTACGACATGCCTGGGGCTGTCAAGAGTAGTGCAGCTGGATATCCCTGCTCTGTCCTGGTGTTTGGGTTTCCTCATGTGACACCTCAGGAAAGGGTGGCTTTGACCGTAGCCTTTCCCTGCAGGGAGAGGGCAGCAGGAGGAAAAGTGATCTCTGAAAGAGAGCTCTGCCCCTCTCCACCATGGTGAGATAACAAAACATATGAATGTCGGTGAAGCATCCTTCTGCAGAGTCAACTCTCCCCTTACATCCATGAGCCTTACTGGGTGCAGATTCCCTGCCCAATATCGTGGCATCATCCTCTGTCAGACGTTTTCTCCATAATTACAGGGAATAATGATGCTGTCTTTTCCCTTTTTCCAAAGGCCAAGTCTTTGACAGCAATCTTGGCCAACGCTTTTGATGTTGTTTGTTTGCCAGTGCCAGAGAGCTGCCCTCACTCCACACAGGGCTCTAAATGGCTGCAGTTTTGGACACAACTGATTTTTTTTTAATTCCCCATCGCTGCCCTTCATAAGAGCAGATCCATAGAGGTGTTTTCTTGCATCAGTTTGTATGTGCAGAGATGTGCACAGCGGAGCCTTCCTGTGAAGAGTGGTACACAGCAGGGTCTGAGGTTAATGGATGGTACGGATTTATGGGTAATTTTGGTTACACTGGCCAGTTTCTGAGTTCAAACCTCTTGCCATTAGAGAATCTCTTTTCCATTTAGCCTGAAAACATGTACTGTGTGGCCAGACAGGGGGACAGCAGGTGACAATGCATCATCAGCTCATAGACCATCAGTCAAAAAAGACAATGCTTACATCATTAGATGTGAGATCATTGCAGAACAAAATTGATAGAGAAAATTAATTATGCAGCTTTTATATTAATCCAAATATCTCTGACTGGGATGATGAGTCTTCTAGCCCACTTACAAAATTTTTAATGTATGATGTCTTACCTCACTGGAGAAGAGTGTCTTCTGGAGTCTTTTAAAAACTCTGTTGCCTTGACCTCTGAGGTCTGGGCTGTCCATGAAGCTGCATTTTGGGAGGTTTGTGTTTCTGTCACTGTTAGCAACACTAATGAATAACTTGCTAGGAGGTTGTCTGTTACTGGGTGGTTGCATGATTTCTGGGAGCTTTTGGTTTAAACTTATTGTGGAAAAGTGAAGAAATACTGAAATATTTACCAGAAAAATGATGCACATTTGTGATGTAAAGTTACTTCCGTTTGAACTTTCCACAAGCTTATAATGATGATAAGAAGCACTGAAGCACGTAGACAAGTTTTTTTTTTTTTTTGTGGTGACTGGGAGAATCTGAGCTTCAGCACCTCCATGTTGTGCACCTTCAGCATTTCCAGGCTGGCTGACAAATGTGGTGGAGGGATGGAAGGCTGCAGCAGAATCTGTGTCTGGGTGCTCTTCAAGTTTACTTTCCATATGTCGAACTGTTTTACTTTTCTCCATGCAATTGAGCACTGTAGAGATGTGGAAACCCATGAAGTGCCCCGTGGTGGAAACTGTATTTAACAGTCTTCTCTAGTATGAAAGACTTGAGCATGATTTAAAATTTTTTCGCAGCAAAGCAGATCACAGGAGCTGTTAAGTGCATGAAGGAATGACACCTTCAGCAAGTGCCTGGTAATGTGTACACAGTGTGCACACAGGCAGAGGAGGGGGGAAAAGAAATCCCCAATTTTACAATTGGCTTGTTTCTACGATGTTTTAAGAGGATGTAGACATAGTGTTGTGTGAAAAATAACGTACAGTTTATTCATTTTGAAATTTTAAGTCTACTCTGAGAGACAGGCACGTCTAATCTAAGTGTGTTTGCAACAGTCAGAAGTGCAAAGGCGCATTTTCCTTAGGTGTGGAACATCACAGATTTTTATTTCATTGTTTACTCCAGTGTTGATAGATGCTGCAAAGGCTTTAGACGTGGAGTTGAAATAGTACTTCTTGTTCTGGGTCTCTGGGGTGGCTGGGATCAGCCCTAATTTGATTAGAGTCACCGTTCCTTTTAGAGTGGTGACACCTGAAATCTGTAATTTACATACTCACACAGCTTTCACACTGTTCAGAGACTCCAGGCAATGCTGTCCATCGTTTCCCTGTGTTTTAAAGCCTCTGGCAATAGCCATTAGGTAAAATGCATCACTAAAAGGCGTAACTGTGGGGAATGGATTATACCAAACACTTCACTAGGCTGGTACTCTGGAGAACTGTTGATGGATACAAAAAGCACGGGCATTTAGCTGGTGTTAGGAGATGTGTCTGAGCGCTGTGCCGACAGAACGAGCTGTTTAAGGAGAAAAGTTGCTGCTGTTGGTTATTTCAGGTGAAGGCAAAAGTAAAGTGCCTTAGGGATAAGCTGTGACAGAGTGATGGTTTTGAGCAGAGCGACGTTGATGGTGGTGCTCTGTTTTGAGAGAGGATGTCCCCAGTGTCACTCTGGGGGGGGGGAGGCAGCTGAGCCGTGCATGGGGCTGTGAGAGTCACCAATACTTGTTCGTTCTGGCAGTTCTTCAGCTACAGGAGAAGGAAAAAAAATAAACCCCAAGTGGTGTGGAAGGTCTTAGCTTTGCTTTGCTGCTTGGAGATATTTTGGGATAGCAGCACTGGGGCTGTGCCCACTCCTGGCAGGTTGCTGAGGAGCACTGGGCAAGCCAGGGAGATACCTTGTTCTCTGCAGATATGGGGGCCACAATAGTGTGGACTTCTCTTCTCCTGAAAAATCGCTTTTAAATCATCATATCACAGAATATTCTGCAAGGAGATGAAAACAAGGATGAAAACTCGCTTTTCCTCGTGATCTTGGATTGGGACAAGAGGAGTCCCCTGCATCAGATACTAACCTGCACATTCAAAAAGTGTACATGAAACACAGTTTAAAAAGAACCCCAAAACTTGAGTACAGGCCTAGTGTCTTCTGCAGGGGATTCCTGACTTTTTATGTATTTTTTGGAGCAGCTTCACTTACACTCAGAAATACTTCTTTTTTCCCCCTTTTTTAATTGCGTGGAGGATGCTGTGCTATGAGCTTTGAGAGTACCCGCCCTTCTTGGCCATCACTGTCTCCTTCAGTCAGAAGGAGAAAAAAAACCCCGAGACAAAGCAACATCAGGTGTGGGAGACACCCCTGAGTGCATGTTGGGAGCAGTGCAGGGCGGAGGGGCTCATGTGTGGGTGGTGTCTGGTGCAAGCTCTGCATCTTGGGCAGCATCAACCTCTGCCGTGGGAGTTGAGACAGGGACATGTTCAGCCTCTGTTGCCCGTGTCGGAATCCACCCTTCCCTCCAGAGTATGAGGCTGTAATAATGAAGGCAGGGGAAAGGCGCTTGGAGTGAAAGTGACCCTGTGAACCTTCACTGCTGACTCATTTGCATCAGCTCTGATGCTCCCCGAAGCCTCTGTCGCCCTGTGGCTCCTAGTAGAGGCATCTGATGGTAAGGTCTTAACCTTTGTTTCCATTATTTGGATATTATATATTATTATATACTCCTCTATAACAAAATATTCCTGGTCATCTTGCATTCCAAGTATTTTTCCTTCCTTTTTCTCTTGGATTGCACTCGCTGCTCTGCATTTTCAGTAGCAACCATTAGTGTATCTGGGCACAGCCACTGGGAAAGTGTTGATGGTGGAGTTAGTAGGAAAAATATTCTGATGTTCTAGACTTAAGTTGAGTAAATTGAGGCTTCATGCTTTGTACCAACCCACAGCATGCTGTTACATCTCTGAATTTCGTAATTTGCACGTGATGTATGTATTTTTTTCTCATTAGGTTCTTTTTTGTGAAAAGAAGTACTGTGTTATTTAAAGACAAAGAAAATTAAGTAAGCTAGGTAGAAAAGGGTCGGCTGTGCGCACTGTAAGTACCCAGACCTTGGATGGTGAAGAAATGGATGGCTTGCTCTTCTTACTAATTTTTAAACTCTTACCGGAAGAGTAAAATCGGGGCCTGCTGTCCTTCTGCTTATAAACCCTGCTTTCTTTAAATAAAACTCAAAGCCAGACGTGATTTCGTTTCCTATTCTGGTGGAGGCTTGTGTAGCCTCTTTCAGATGAGTTTGCCAGGGTCTATTTTTGGGACGGATGTCCGCTGGACCCGCAGCAGAAGCCGAGACCTTGACAGATCGCGGAGCTGCTTGGAAGGGGTGGTGCTTGCAGGCGGCCGCTGCTCCTCTGCCAGCCTTCACAGCTCATCAATTCATTACCCTGCAGAGAATACCCCTGTGGCTGTTCAACATGGCTCCAAAAACAAAAACAGATTTTACTCATTTAATAATTGAAAATAGGTTATTATCTGAGGCTTCGTTGGTACTTCTTGGTGCTAGAGGAGCTGTTGTCACTGGGCTTTAACCCCATATTTTAACAGCCCTCTCTTCTGCAGGCTGATTGAAGATGTTGCTTAAACCCAATTTAATGACACTGACCAACTTCTTTCTTTATTTATTTTCATTTTTTTTTTTTTTTTAAATCAATTATGAATCTTGGTCTAAATACATTCTGTGCTCCCTCTGCTGGCTCAGCCTCATGGATTAGCACTTTGCCTGCCCTCCCCATGGGGAGCAGTGATGGACTTGTGCCCACAAAGTAGGAACAACTGGAGCACAAGCCTCATTAAAATTAAAGCAGGAGAGACCTCAGTGTGTCAAAAAGGAAAAGGTGGTTTGGGCCAGGAAACCCATTTTGTATTCAGTGGTGGCATAAGGTTTTATTAACAGAGATAGAGCTATAATTTGGAAATAGTATGTCAATAAAAAAGGTGCCATCTTTTAAAGGTAGTTAGCTTTTCCAAAAAATAAAATGGGAAGCGGGTGGTATTGACAGGAAAATAACATTTTAGTAGTAAGCTTTGGGAAGCTGAAGTTTGTATCAGGGTAGAATCAGGCTCTTTACATACAATTAAAAGAGCAGGGGAAATTAAATGCATTTTAGGTGTAATTTGATGCCTGCAGTTTCTTTTTCCTTAGAAACCAATGAATATGTGTTAAATTTATCTTGGCATATGAAAAAGATGTAATGACTTGCACTAACAAGATAAAGGAGAAGGCAGCACTTAATTTCCTAGGTAATACACAAAATAAAAATGATTTGCATGCCTTCAAATGATTATGCACAACCTCATTAAATGCTGTACAGTACAAACGAAGAACAAACGAGTTACCCAGATAGGACACATTTTTGTGACTGCAGGATGCCCGTGGAGGGGCAGGAGGCCCAGGACTCGTTCTCCATTTAGCGCTCAGGTTTTTTGATAAGCGTTGCTGGCAGGGCAGTACACTGAGAAACACAGCGGTGTCAGGAACGTAAAACAGAAATGAAATGTCTGTGTGATATTTCATGGTTCCATGATGGTGCTTGGGTTGAGGATGTGCTTGTTCTCTGAATTTAAATTGAGTTGCTCTCCTCTGTGTACGTTCAGTCCCCCTTGCTGGGTAAGGTGTAACCCACTGGTGATGCTGACAGCTCGGCTCCCGCTCCTTCTCTTTTCTTCGAGGGACTCTCCTAGTGCCATGTCATTTACCGCTGCTGTTTTACAGGCAGATTCACTCTTGGAGATCCCAGAGGGCATTTGGTGCCTTTGCAGGCTCCTGTAATGAGTAATGGCCCTAGCAGCAATAGCTGGTGGTGCTGCACATACGGGCTGGGGCGGCGCTGTAATGAGGCGTGGAGAGGAGCTTTGTACCCGGCTCACTCCGTCCGAGTTGTCAGTCACTGCTACATCATGGTTGAAACGGTTTATTGAGTATGACTGCCAAATTTTACGCAGGTGCCAGATTAATTTTGATGTATTGTACTTGCAGCGGCGACTCTGGACGGTTTGTAGTGTCTCTGCTGAAGACTGTCAATGGAAATGTATAAGCAGTTGGCTTGCACATCAGCGGTGCCGTAAATAATTTCCCCCGCTATTTTCAAAACATCTCAAAAAGGAAATATATTAGATAGAAATAGGGAGGGGTTCCTACTGTGAGCTAGATTTCTCTCCAGTTTTGATTGCCTTTTAGATGGGCGACGGCTGTTCAAAGTGTTGCTTTCGCTGCTGTTCCTGTGCCTCTGGAATGACAAGTCCACTCTGCACTGGGTGAGATGGATGTTCAGATCTCCTGCTGCTTCTTTTGCCAGGGTCTTTATCTCTTCCTCCTTCCCTTCCCCCCCCTTCCTGTTGGCTGAAGTGAAGGAAAGCCTTTGTGCCCACTGTGTCTGGCCTTGCCAGGGAAGAGGGTCGTGGTTTCTCTCCTACGAGCCATTTGGCAGCAGGTACCTCACAATCAAACTTAGTGACTAGTTCAGACCTCTGGATCTCAAGTCATTCACATGCCTTCTTCTGCTACTGCTGTCTCATCTGACACCCATGCACAGCTGTGTTCATTCATTATTCAGCTTTTGGTATACTTCTAAAATAGAGTATATTTTGCCTGAGTCATTTGGAGTGGGGCGGGGGGGGGGAACCCCAGCCCTAATTTTCTGGTGAGTATTAGCCATGTTTGAAGGCTGTTTTTTAATGCAGAATTGGAAAACATCTTCTCCTTACACACTGTGATATTTAAAGCAATCTCTACTGACCATACAAATCACATTAGTTATTTTGCTAGCTTTGCTACTTGCCTGCTTTGCCATAATTTTGTAGCAAGGCTTATAGATGAGTCTTGCTTTTCAATAGCAGCCTTCCAAGAATTAAGCTTCGAAACTGATCCAGCTTTGCTTTCTCATTTTTTAATCATATTCCACTCCGTAGTGGAAGCTTGTTTTATCTCATACCTTCCTGCTGTCCCTGGTGAGGTTGCCTTATCATGAATTCATTAATTTCCTCATGATGTTCCACTGAAATTACTGGCTGGTTTGTTTTTTCTTCTCTGTTTTGGTAAAACTTTCAAAGATTTCTAATGAGGTGAGGAAGCATTTTGCAGAAACTGTGCTCATTTTATTTCTAGTCTGACTCTTTTACAGGGCTTTGTGACTTGGCAGTAAGGGGTTGTATTAGGATATATGTGGTGGGAGCAATCTGGGAGCAGGGTAACCTTACAGGTTTCTTCTGCCTTTAACTTCTGGGATTTTTTTGATCTAGCTCTGCAAAGAAAATTCAAGTAAAGTCACCACAAAAAATATCAGTTTCTGGAAGCGGTAATTTTTCATTTTTTTATTACTATAGCTTTATGGTTTGCTCTTAGGCAAAAATAAGTGAAAGAATAGAGTGCTGATCATGTAATTCTCGTGCATCCTGTCTTTGGGACAATGCAGCTACAAATCTCGCTATTATTTGTGGGCTTTTTGCAGCTGAAAGGTATGGAGTGGGTAATATTCCTGTCTGCTTGTGAAGTGCCATTTTTTTTTTTTTTTTTTTTACTGTGGGCTCCAATCTTAGCTGGAGGTTTTAGTGTTGTTTCTGTACTAGTAATCTTGACACTGGGGACCAAGTGTTCAGCCTTCCTCCGTGAAAGTGCTTTGGGTGAAACCAAGGGTGGTATTTGGGGTTAAACAAGTGAAGATATTCAGACAGAATTTGTAGGGAATGCCACCTCTCTGTGTGTAGCAGATGGAATGTGAATTTTTTTTCGTGTTTGACAGGGATATGTCCGGGTGTATCCAACAGTGATGGTTTTCAGTTGAATTACCACAATTATTTTGAAGCATCAGCAGCAGTTACTGTATGGAGTTAAAAGATTGCAAAGCTTGCCAAGCCCCTTAGGAGGGGCTTCATGTCAAGGCAAGTTTTATGCAGGGATTATGCATGAAATGCTGTGAGTGATTGTTTTGTGGAACAGCTCAATGGAGAGCCCCTGAGAAGAGAATCACATCTTGGTGCAGTTGGCTTGCAGTGGAGGTAGAGCAAAGCCACTGTGACAGCAGCTGTCTCGGACTTGATTTTTAGCAATAAACCCCCCATCACTGCCATAGGCAACCTCTGTAATGAGAGTGACATGAAAATTTTGGAGGTGAGAATTCCTTCGCTCTTTTCCTTTGTAAAAGAAAGAGCTGAGAGTTTAAAATGGCCACAGGATGCACGGTGGCTGTTGAATGACAGCGTGTGAAAAGGCTTAGACTTATGCCACCAATAAAAAGAGGTATCTTTTGAAGGGAAAATCCAATATTGTCAAACCAGAGGTGGTTACTAAAAGTAAAAAGATGCCTCTCGGAAAGAGGAAGCCATCCTAAGACAAGGAAACTAGAAAAGGGCCTGAACTATGGAAAGCTGAATGTAAAGGATGAAATAGGAAAGCCTGCTTCCGAGGTTAGCTTATTAACTATGAGGAAACTGTGAGTAAAAACCACTATTAAAACCTTTTCCAAATAGATTAGCTTCCAGCTGTAAAAGGAGCATTTGAGAAAGATAGGAAGGAAAATGTGGAAACTAAAGTATTTTCTTTGCATGTGAGAGGATTGTAGAGTGAGCTGTACACACTGGAGCCTTTTTCTTGCAGAAGACTTTTCTGAGGAACTGTCTCAAATTGAAGTGTCAGTGGAATAGGGTTTATAATTAATTGGTGAAAGGAACTGTAACAAATCATCAGGACCAGATGGTATTAAATCAAGATTTCTAAAAGCATTTGAATGTGAACTTGATGAGCTGCTGACTCTGGTGTGTAACCTATTACTTAAGTCGGCCTTGATGCCGGAGAACAGAAGATTACAAATGTGATGCCAGGATTTTTTTCCTTTTTTCTGTCATTTCTTTTTCCTTCAGAGCCTGATGAGTATAGCAGGGAGATGCAGACAGTAAATGCACGGGGCATATTGCTGGAAACTGTAATAAAGAATAGACTTAATGAGAACGTGGGGAAGAGTCAATATTAGCTCTCGGAGGGGAAAGTTGTTTGAAGGAGCCTGCGAGTATGTGGGTGTAGGCGAGTGAGCTGGCATGGCAGGCGTAGCTTTCCAGGAAGGTTACCAGAAGGTGCCTTGCTGAAAGCACTCAACGTTTCAGAACTCCCAGTTAGAGCCCAGGTGAGCTGTAGGCTCTGTGCAGTTAAGAGGAATGTTGACAGAAGGGGGTAAGAAAAACCATTATTTATGATTTCGAGTAGTTTCATGACTCCTGTACTGCCACTGGGGTTCTCAGGGGTCGGAATGTGCCAGCAGGGGTACTTTTAAAACTCATCTCAGAGCAGCCAGACGTTCAAGCAGGGAGGACTAAAGGAGGATGGTTAGTGCCCATTAAATCCCGTAACATGGAAAATCCCAAACTGACAATTGTTTGAAGTGATACAGAGGGACTTTTGGATACTTGCTACTGTTTTTACAGTTCACTTGCTGCAGGCCACTGGGAGGGAGAGCAGGGGGCTTAGCTTGTCTTTTGGGTCTGGTGTGGCCACCAAATTCTTTTGTCTGGCTTACACTGGCAGTAACTCAGTTAATACAGCAGCGTTTCGGAAGGGCACGGGGGGCTGTGCTTCTGTGGCACACAGATATATAAATACCTATTTTCTCCTCCAGGGTGGAAGAGAGAACATATGGGTTCCCCTCTGGGTATTGTAGTCTTAACTTCACATTCTGCAGCGTTTGAGGTTATTTGAATAAAAATATTTAAAGGAAAGAATAGAAGCCTTTCAGAACATGTGAGTCTTGTGCGTTATGACAAGATAATGAACATCCAGCTTGTTGAAATTATTCCTTTTTTTTTCCTGCCACCTTCATCTGGTTGAAACTAAAATGTTCAGAGGCTGCAGAGAGGAGAAGAAACAAAGATGATACGCTCAAGATCAAGAATTCACATTCCCAAGGTTACCTATTTTTCTTGATGTGAGGAAAGGAAAATGGGTTTGAGCCTCTTGTCCAAAACCCGTTCTGATGTTCTGGCAATAGCTGTCTATTTAATGCTGTGCTTTAGACATCTGATGTCCTGGCTTCCCTTCCCTTGCTTCTCATTATGGTTGAAATGTTGCTTTTGACAGTCACAGCACTGGGCACGTAGCAGTTCCTTCAGATGTGTGTGCTGTTCACGTTGCTCAGCAGGGGCGTTATGCATATTGTTATTCCTGTACCGGTGCGTGGAAGAGGGGCTGCAAGTGCTGGGGTGTTTATTACCAGTCAGCAGCACTTTGACTCGAGGTTTGTGATGGAATTTGCCAGCTCCTGAAGGACCACTCTTACTTAGTATTTCTGGCAGTGTGTATTTGCTTTTGTTACGAGGAAAAACTCCGGGAAGGCAGCAGTGTGTTTACAAAATGAAAAGTGTTTCATCATGGTGTCTGCAGCTTATAAAAGGCTTCGGGGACTGAATGTGTACGAGTCTGTATGAAGCAACCTTACCTTGAATGGTCTGTATCAGCACGGGTTGTGGTGTTCTTTCTCTCCCATTTTCTGGCTCCTGACCCCACCTTTTGTGTTCCTTGTAGGGCTGGCTCAGCCTGGGGTGGCTTCAGGATTTGGAAAAAGTTCAGGAAAATGCGTTGTGCAATAAATAGCGATTAATGTTGGTTATTAATTTTTTTTTGTTTATATGAATTATAAAGACTTCACTGACTTTGTACTGGAAATGCATCATTTTTGTGCAAAAGATAATGATATGCATCTCTTGCTCATCTCAGGTTGAGATACAAAAGACTTAATAGCTCACTTTGAAAGGCTTGCTTTTCCTTTTCATCAGTGGAACTTCAAGTTGGGCTATTTCTGAATAGGAGGAAAGCTTGCACTACTGAAAATAAGGAAAAGAGAAGTGGAAATAATTTTTTTTTTATATATCATACATTTGTACAGATGTGTGGACTGACATACTGTAGAATTAATAAGGAGATATTTCCATAATTATAATTTCTGGAATTTGCTGCGAAAAAGATTTAATTTTCCCCCCCCTCCTACTCAAGAGAAGCCAACATGATAAAAATATAACAATATGATTACCAACAGAAACAGATATGCAGGGAAGGTTAATCTTAACCAACCTTTAATTCTTTAGAATGTAGGATTGCTTGTTTGAGAGGTCAGACCATTGCAGCAGGGCTTGTACACATGCAGGAGGCCATCTTCTCTCCCCTGCTTAAGTGTGACTGTACTAACTAGATTTTAGTCCTTTAAAAATCTCCTAAATCCATTTTAATTCCTGTTAGGAGTTGTGGAGGCTTGTAGGGGCTAAATAGCTCTTTGTTTTACTAGAGGGATGCTGTTAGGTTTATTATCTTATTGTCAGCAGCAAAAAAACTCAAAAGCAGTGAATTGTCAGAAATCCACATGTGCTAAATATGCCATCCAGGCTGCCCTGGTGTTCCCAGCTGTTGGCCTGTGAGTTTTCTTGTGCAGGGGAGGTATTTGGTTGCATTATCTGGGAGTCATCAGAGCAGTCTGAGTGAGGCAATGGGACTGTGATGATTACTTCTCAGATCAGTTATCTGTTGGAGCACTTGCCTCTGGCATTAGGTTGATTTAAGAGAAGCCTCTCCATTGGATTTGAAAATTTGTTTCTAAATTAAAACCAAAATAATTTAGCCTCATTCCTTGTGCCCTCATCTTCATGTTATAGAAGTGCCTGTAGCGGAGCTCAGATTGAAAAACCTCAGATGTTGAGATCTATGTCAGGAGCTAGATTTTAACTGAAGAAAAACATTTTGGGATAATTTATGAGGGTGTTAAGAAATATTTCTGACTGTTCAGGTTTGCAGAAGGAACTGGCTGACACCTAAGGTTTTTTTTGTTTGTTTGTTTGTTTTTTTTGGTTTTTTTTTTTTTGTTTTGTTTGTTTTTTTTTTTGTTTTTTTTTTTTTTTGGGTGCTGTAAAGCAAAGCCAATCCCCTCTTGATCGTATCACCCTGCCCTGTCTCTTCTTGTCATGAACCTTCTTTTGAAATGAAACTGGTGCCTGAAGAGTGTTTAAATGCAGAGAAATGTTTATTCACTTGTCTGCTCCCTGGTTCCTTCAGTGGTTGTCCTTCTTGGTTTACCAGCACCATTTTTCTTTCACCGCAGTCTGTGCTGAAGAATTTGGTTTTAAAGATAAAAGCAATGCCACTGCTGCTTAAGAATTTCTCCCTGTATTTTTTCCCCTGCTATGAATAATACCCATCCCATCTTGTCCACTGCTTTTGAGGGCAGTTGCCTCAGAGCCCTCCTTGTCATTGTATCAATTACCATTTCAAACGAAAATATATTTTTTTTTTTTGGTGACTCTTGCTTGCTGAACAGGCAAAGCATTCACATTAAATTAAAAAAATATAGAATTAGAAGAATACCAAAAAAAGGTCCATATTTTAACCTAAATTCTTCCTGTTTTGTTCCTGAGTGCACGGCTTTGTATGTAGCACTGAGTGTTTGGGTCTGTATTTGTTACTTGTCCTTAAATTTACCCTGGTCTCAGTGCACAACAGATGTTATTCTCTACACTGATATTTAACAAACTTGATTAGTGCTTTCCTTTTGTCTTCAAGTCACTTTTATATATATAAATATATGTGTGTATGTATATATACACATGTTCATACACATATGTAATTAAATATATGTGTCTCAGGGTAAACCCTTGGGGAAAAAAAATCTATTAGTAACCACTGTAGCCTCTTTCTTCTTGTTCTTATTTGACCTTTTGACTTTAGCCCTCTTCCTTGTTTGTCTTAGGGTTCTTACATTGTTTTTTTATTTTCTCCCACAAAATTGGTTATTTCCTACATAACACTGCAGAGTTTGTTTTCTGATAGCCAGATAAATGAGACCCACCGCATTATGTTTAGAAAACACCGTGTTTTATTTGCAAAACATATTGGGAAAACGTGGCATGAATTATTGCTGGTTAACCCAAGTTGTGTCTTACCCTGTTTTTTTTTTTCTTTTTTTTTTTCTTTAAGTCTCTAATTATCTGTCTCAGGAAATGTTTAAAAACACTTCATTACTCCCGAGATCAAATCAGCCAACATTTAGATAACAAAATTAGTTTCCCCCTCTTTTTTTTTTTTTAAACAGACATTTGTGTTTGCTGTTCTTTAATCGTCTGGTACCAGTCTAGCTTGATGTATTTGCTATCAGACCTGCAGTGATCACACCCCGGGAGAGCATTTGAAAGGCCTTTTCTGGGTCCCAGAGCTGCAGTGCATTGAGGATTATAGAGCAGGGCTTACTCTTTGGTTGCAGTAGTTCCCTGAGTGCCTTCAGCATCCTGCTTTCATCCCCCTCTTCTCACCCATGTTGCCCTCACTGAAGGCTGATGCAACCAATCCAGCTGATTTTGTATAATTCATCCATGCATTCAGCAATCCCATTTTCCCCCAGTTGGGTCACAGGCCTTGAGAATGAACCATTTTTAGTCCATCTCCTTAATGCAAAAGGAACTGAAACTTTGGCGATTGCCATTTTGTTCTTAGGCTGCTTATTCTTTGTCCAATATTGTGCTTTTTTTGTGTTGGTTTTTTTTTTTTTTTGAGCTTGTTGCTTGTTCCCCACAGCTCTATTTGCAGCAAGGTGTGGATCCCCTCTTTCAGCAAGTTTTTTCACTGGTGATTAGGATCAACATTCCAGAGAGCTTTTACAGCTTTGTACTAGAGAAATGCCAAGTTTTCTCTTAATAGAAAAGTAACAAGTAAATTTGCCTTGCAAGCATCTGCATGTGCATACATGAGTACCTGTACAAAATCGTGCATGTTGCAGGAGCCTAAAAGAAAAAACACTTTTATCCAGGTGTGCTACAAGTAAATAAAAATTACTTAGATATAGAGGACATTTATAGCCAACCTAGCATTGATCAGTGTAGCCTGGCTGCTTTTTTTTTATCCTGAGTTACCTTTCTCGTGGTTGTGCAGATGCTAAACTGGCAGGAGGACACTGACTTCTTCAGAATATGAACTGTGGGTTTAATTAGTTGGCAGCAGCGAGCTTACATGACAGAGGAGCAGTTCTCAGGATGTTTCTTGGTAAGTTAATGTACGGCCCATTGAACCTTTGAAGCATGGCTCTCCAGAAAAACCTCCAGTGAGAATGCATTCCTAATTGCCAGCAGCACTGGTTAACAGGTTGTCTAAGCAATTTAATGGCCCAGCTTCAGAATAGCTTTAATATATTCTTGTCACCCTGTGTGAATAAGTTGATATACTGATGAAGATAAAGCTGCCTCATTATTCAAATATTGATAGTGGTAGGTCTTTTTCTGTTATCTTTCTATTTATATCCTTTTTTTTCGCTGCTATGCATATTCATGTTCATGGCCACTCAGTGGGAATAAAGGACCTGAAGAAGGACTTTTTCCTTGTCCAAGGAAGTAAATATTTGGTAACTTGAGATAAGCAAGAGATAACAGATTATTTCCATAAAGAACGAGGGCTCCATAATTTAGGATTATTTTGAAACAACGCATACCTTGCCAGCAGACTTTTGAGACAGTGTAATCAGTAGCATTTGGCTGGGTTCCATGTTACATATATTTTGCTCAGAAACCCAGGTTCAGTGTATTACAGGTGATGTTTTTTGGAGGCTGAGCATTCAGTAATAAAAAAAAAAATAAAAAAGTACCAGAACAGAGATTAAAATCAGTGCATAGTCTTTACAGCTGCAGATCGTGATGATTATTTAGTAAATTGGGAGGGGAGTTGTCTGTCCACCTGTGATGTTACAGTGTCAAGGTTTGTTGTCACTGGTGGTGGTTTTCTTTCGGTGCTCATCTTGGAGACACAGGCTCTGCTCTGCAGTGTCAGCCCTGGACGAGCTTTCAGCTTCGATTTGTGGGTTTTGGTTCCCTCCATCCCCTGTTGTGACATGAGGCAAATACCATTACTAGTCCTTAAACATAAGCTGTTCTACTCTGCAAGAACAAATCAGTCACAGTCAAGTGTGGCTTTTGGGAAGATTAATGTGGTCATGGAGAACGACTCAAACTGGTGTTTCGTTTTTTTTTTTTGTTTGCTTTTTTGTTTCATGCTTTGAGTGTTACAAATTATATTGCTGAATGTATTACTGCACTGGATATATGAAATTCAGGGGGTTTTATGTAATTTTTATTGAGGTGGTATCCAGAATGGAAGACCTCTTCTCACTGGGTTCTCTTGATACAGAGGGATATCTAACTAAGCTTACAAATTGGTTGGTGGTGAAAGGAAATGTATCCCAAATTAAAATCTGCAAATTTAATTTGAGGGTTTAAGTCTGCAGAGGAGGAATGAGATGAGCAGGCAAGGGTGTTCATAGCAATCTGAGGTTCCTTAGGTTGCTTTTGTGAGGAGGCAAATGGCCTTTAGTTAAGGCAACTAGAAACCTTGGTGAATGTTAGTTCTTGTTGAAAATGAAGTGAAAATGAGTGGTTATAGTTTCCCCTTCCTAGACTAGCTGTACCTTGCCTGCCTTTCACGAAGGACCTTTGTATTTTGGCAATGTGGGAATGGCTGACCTACCCAAGAGGACTTGAAGGAGTTGTGTGAGTTCTTGCTGCTTGATCCCTTGCAACAATTCCTTTCAATTGCCTAGAAAATTGTAAGAATATAGATGGCTTATTATTCCTCTGCCACAGATTGTTAATGTTTAAGATTATAAATTATATTACATAATGCTAGTTAGGGTTCAGGTTTCAAAGCACTGTGGCTGCTTCTCAGAACTACTTAAATATTTGCTCCTCAAAGGGGCTCCTGTGCAGGCTACTCCTATTTATCTTTATTTGCTCTCTGCCTAGAGGGATTTTTCAGTAGTTAGAGAACTAACTAACTGTACCTTTAAGTTGAAGACTTCCCACTCTTCTCTCCCCTTGACTGCTCGTTGTGTTTCTTTGTTGCATCTTGTCTATATTAGATCATAAAGTTTCCAAGACAGGAACTGTATGGTGGAAAATCCAGGATCATGGGTTATGATCTTGGTTTAGGACCTTCAGGCAATATTAAAATACAAATAACTATGCTTGAAAGATGTTTAACATGTGATCCAAACTGTTACAGGGCAGCAGTTTACATTCTGTTTGAGCTTTAGCAATATACAGTCAAGTTCAAACAAGTTGGAAGCTGACTGTCCTGACTTACAGTTCTTGCTCTGTAATTTACCTGCTTCTCGAGTCTTCAGCAAGCTCTGTTATCAGCAAATGAAGCACAAACAGGTATGCTAATACAGCACTTATTTCAGGATTTTAGTTACAGGAAAGCTAGAGAATTCCAGTATTTCCAGTGGCAGTTTCTTGACGTAGTACAGCTCTTCTCAGTGTGATTTTTTTTTTTTTTTAATATGCAGAATACGCAGTAGTGCACATTCAGATGCTGTAAAAGCAGTAGATCTTTATTTAAAAAAGCTAATTTCTTCTTAAGGGTAAGCACTTAAAAATTGGACCACAACATTCCTTTTTATGCACGTGTTAAAAGCATAGTAAACAGTGGCACTATAGCATTCTGTTTCTCAGATGATCAGATAATGTAATTTTTAATAACTTGTCAACTAGCAGTAATAGACAGCTGTCTGCAATTTGTGTAGGATCCTCGAAAGCCTTCAAAGTGGAAAAATGTATAATAAAACGTGTGCAACATGCGATGCATTATTTAACATCATAAAGGGTTGTAGTGCTGTAAATTTACAGCTGTCTGTAAACCACACTTAATAGGATGGTGAGTTACCTTTGCAGTGAATTTTTTTCTGGTGGGGAGCCTCTCTCTGTGCAGCCGCCTGTGCCTCTTCCCTGGGTGCCAGGCTGAGCCTGCTGGCCACCACCTGTGGAATCAGGATTTTTTTTGCACTTTAATTCATTTCTGTGCCCGCTGATGTTGTGGTGATTATGAGGACAATGAAAAAAAAAAAAAAAGCCTAAACAGAATTGAACAACCTCCGCTGGTGCAGCCGGTTGCCCTTACTCAAAAGTCCATTTTCTGTTGGTTGAAAGGTTGTCTTATCGGGAATTAAATTTTTCAGCTGAGGAAGCCATCTGACTGGAAATGGAAGAGAAAGGGGGGGTTAAGGTTAACTGAACTGTTGGGGGAAAAAAAAAAAAAAGTTATAAAAGCATTCTGTTGGCTTTCCTCTGGCAGGGGGAGGTGGGTCATCACTTGACTTGCACAGGGGGGAAGCATTTGGTGCACTGAAGTTGCTGGAGAAATTACTGTGGTTGACAAATTTTTATGTATGGTAGGGTTGTGTAAAGTCATAAACGGGAGACCGATTAAGGGGCAGAGCTTTTATGTCGTGTTTAATTTAAAGTTCCGTGAAATGGGCAGGGCTGCTACAACACAGTTTGTTCTTGCAAGGACCGAGTGTGTCTTTATGGTGAGCCTGATGGGTTGGGAGATCAGTTGCCCGGTTTTAGTACTGGGGGAGCAGGCAGAGGTGTTCCCAAATAAACCTGATGGAGTGGCAGTGAGTCCTGCAGGTGTTTCCTGGCTGTGGGGGAGCTTCGTTCATACCTAGTGGCAGGGATGATGGGGATGTTTTGGTGTGAGGGTTTGGGAAGTGTGATGTCTCCTTTGCCCACTGGCCATTTATCAGAGGAGAAAACAGTGGGTTTTTTGGTGGTGTGTTTTCTTTTTTGTTTGTTTGTTTTGATTTGGTTTTTTAGCGTGATTTGAAACTTTGAGAACAAAGGGAGCTTTTGGGGGAGTTGGTGGTATCAAAGGGCAAGGCAATCCTCTGGCCTTGATGTGCACCCCTGCGGTGTCAGGTGTGCTTTGCTGGGTCAATACTTTGCAATTTCTGTCCACCCTGCTGGAGTTTCCAATACTTTTTTTTTTTCTTGTTGCTATTTTGTGTTTGTCTGCTTTTGTTTTTGTTTTTTCTTTTTTTAAAAATACTTCTTCCTTCTGAAAGTTTGGGAATGGATGAAAGCATGTTTGATGATAATGGATAACCATGAAACAGAGGTAATAAAGATGTAATATCTGAGTGCATTAGGGCAGGTTGCTTCAAATCAATCTAAAGACTGATGATCTTCAGAGGAGACACATTGCTCCTGGTGCCCTGGGCAGGAGCCCATCCTGTCCCTGCAGCACTCCCAGCACCCACCAGGAGCCTGGGAGCCAAAATACTGAGGTTTAGGGGAGTGAGGAGTTGCAGCCCCCTTGGAAGCTTTTCAGATGATCAGGTTGTTTCTCTGACATCTGTCCCAGGATTAAATTTCCAAATGACTGCATAGACCATCTTCAGGCCTTGTTTCTGTAGGATGGAATTGCATAATGAAAAGCAACTTGACAGAATGTCACACCATGTTTATGTATAATTTAATAAATATGATTCACCCAGGGTATGAATAAAGCTATCAAATTGGCCAGGTAGATAGCTGAATAGTTCAGTGTGAATTTCTATATTGTCACAATTAAAAGGAAGCAAATTTTGGGAAACTGGATTGTTATGGCTTGATTTTGTTTTGAATGCCAGAGAAATCCTATATGTTATTGAAAAAGAAAGAAGTAATGGGGCCCTGGGAGATCTTAAATGTGAATATTAACAGCATGTTTCTGGGTGTAATCCTCCCAAAATGTGAGCTGTGTCTTGGTGTTACACTGTAATTGCCCCTTTGTTGGCTGCCTGGGAGAGATCACAGGGTTGAGATTATTACTTTGGCCTGGCACAGAGCTTAGTTTGGGCTCTTTCATTGCTGTGTTTGCTTTTTAATAAGCAATTCACTCTGGGAAATTATTCCTCCAGATCTCTAGAATTGGTGAGGGGAAGTCTAGAATGAGGTGAAATGGATAAAGATGTAAAATTGAAGCTGAAACCTAATATACGGAGAGGCTGTCTGTTAGCATAGAAGAAGTGGAGTTAAAGCAAATATGATTTTAAAGTTTTCTAAAGGAGCGGGGGGGGTGGGGGAGGAGGAATTTTCTGTGAGTTTCAGGAGCACCACTTGGATAACTGTGTTTGAGAAGAAGAGTACTGCTTGCCCTTCAGACTTGCTTGCCCTTCAGCCTTCTTCAGACTTTGAAGACAATTTCTAAGTAGTCTACAGTCTGTGGTGAAGTAGACTACTTTCAGGTTATTTCCAAAAAGTACAGGGCAATTTGTATGATGTGAAACTGTTTGTTTGCTACTCCTTTTGGTAAACTTTGCTTGTATTCAATAACTAGATCCATATATGTGAACAAAAATAGCCACCCTAAAAATGCAGCCTTGCGATTTATTTTGAACTTGTATTTGCCTTTTCAATAAAAGGGTGAGTTTGGTGAAAAACTTCTCATCACTGCAAGCTTCTTAAAAGAAAAAAAAATTCCTCATCAAATGCCTCTATGCTTTTTTTTTGGTAATTATTAACATTATGAAATAACATTCCAAAGCAGCAGCACATGCTTTGAGAGTCGTCTGCCTCTCTCTGCGCTGAATTTGTGCTCCATTTGAGTAGCGGGCTTGGAAGACCACGGAGATCCTGTTTCCTTCCTTGCACGTGCAGTTCCTGCATGTCTGTGCAGGATTTTGGGAAACCTCTTCCAGCGGTGTCTGTAGTGCTGTTGGAATCTGCTGCCCTGATGCAGAGCACGGAGCTTACCCTGAAAGCATCCTTTCTTTGCGGAAGGGATTGGTTGCCGTGAAAAGGCATAAATATTGAAAAGATACTTTTCTGGCTTGATACTCCGAGGAAGCCTTTTGAGCCTTTCTTGTTTACCTTCTGTGTTTTGAACTGGGCTGTTCTGATGGTGGGAGCAGATAGCAGAGAGGAGGGAAGAGAAGGCAGAGCTTGGCATTACCTGCTTACAGGTGAACGTGGAGAGTGGCCCCCACATGCTTAAGTTGTTGTCACCACGAGTTTGAGTGTACCTTTACAAAAAAAATGAAACCCCAGGAAGCTGGTGAATGCAGTAAGGCTGATACATAGGTGTGTTAGCAGGAATTGCTGGAGAGGGAAGTGGTGTTTTGCCAACCCTGCTGGTGGAGTGAGAACCTGCCGGCGTGAGGCAGCCTTGGGGTGTGCAGTCTTGCTTGGGTTTTGATGGAGGACAGGTCTTCTGTCAAAATATGTCAATATCCATCTTTTGTGGAATAAATACAGATGCTTTCAATTGTTTGAAAAGAAGTAAAGGTGGAACAGAGGGTCAGTCTGTCCCAGACCTTGTCCATTCCCCATTGCATTTGGGGTCTGGGAGTGTCCCCTTGCAGGGGCACAGGGAAGAAGGTGCTACCCCCTGCGTTCAATATTCGCTCTCATCAGCACTTCTTTGTGCAAACACAATACAAATATTAAATTACTCTTTGTTTTATTTTGTTTGTTAAACGTTTGCCTTCACAATGCAGACAAATTGCTGCTGGCACAGCTATTGTTTTTGGTGGGGTTACTCTGGGGATGTATCTGACAGATCTCTATTGCAAAACATGGAGGAAAATTCTGAGTGGTCTCCTCTTTCATAAAATGCAAAAGCTTTTCATTCGGTTTTGTTGTTATTTAATTAAAATAAATACACCCAGAGGCTTGAGCAATTGCTGGATGTTTAAAAAATAGAAATAGGAAGATTAAACAATTGAAAAAAACCATTGTAATGCACAAAGTTATTATACAAAATGTATAAACTTATGTTAATAGGATGATAAAAATTCAGGGGGAAAATTGGCTTAAATATTTTAAAGTGTATCTTTAGATCCATTGCCCTTTGGATCCTATGGCCTCAGGAAAAAAATTGGTTAAATATTTAAAAGCGTATCTTTAGATCCATTGTCCCTTAGATCCCGTGCCCTCTTTCAGCATTACTTAATCTTCATATTTGTATTTTAAAATATTTAGCTAATTATATTTTAATACTGCCTTGTTGAAAATTGAGTTGTATTACATGGATCCTAATTTTTATTGTGTATGCATCTGACAGAAGTCGGAAGAAAGGAAAAGCCAAAACTCTTTTCTGGATTATTTGATTGCTTAAGCTCTCTGCAGGGACAAGCATCCTACCCCCCTCTGCAGAGTTGTGGTCTTCATGTACCTTGGCCAGCAGTGCAGGTGATGCCCTGCAGGTGATCCAGGCTGCAGTGGTCCTTCCTGAGTCATTTTATATATTTTTTTTTGCCATAGAAAACAAAGTGAATTTGGTTTCTGTGGTCCTCAGTTATCTTCTGGAAGTAGACAGGTGAATCCTGCTGAGGAGGAAACAAGTGATGCTGGGGAGAGGGTCCACAGGCTCCCCTGCCAGACTTGCAGAGGACTCTTACCCAACTCTCCTGCTTCTGGAGAAAAGGTGATGGGTGTTTAGGAGCTTTGAATGAAATATTGGAGGCTTTCTCAGTATAAATTTTGTCAGCAGAGATCAGAACTTTTCACCCTTCGATGTCAGACAGTGGCAACACGTTGGGATCTAAGTGGCACATCTACATATTTCAGCAAAATACGCTGCCTCTCCCGCCTTCACATCCACTTCTTAGTTTCATTGGCAGACAGATTGCCTTTTATGTCCTTTCCCTGCACGTTATGCCAGAAGGTTCCTTTGCAGAAAATAAATTTATAGCCCCTGGCTGATAAAGGTCTTTCCGCAGCGATCTTGCCGAAACATTTCGGGAGCCATCCTTCCCGCTGTGGTGGCATCGCTCACCCATCTCTCACCCAGGTGACAGTCCACTCGCTGTATTTACGTCTTTCCACTGTAATTCTTCAGACCACATCAAGGGGAAACTGAAATTCGTAAATGAAGATCTCTTGGATAACTCGGTCCCAACTGTTTTGCTGACTTTAGCTGGGTGGTCTCACAAAAATACTCTTTTTTTTTTTTTTTCGGGTATGTGCTGTCGGGTGTCTTTGCTTCCGGGCAGCCTTCGTGCGTGTGCTCAAATGTGCATGTCCCATGTACTTATTTACTCTTCCAAACTGACATTCAAGCAAAGAACAACTCAGAGTTGTGTTCAGGACGTGCTGTGGTGGTTTGATGCCAGTGCCATTGAATACCGGAGCGATCCCACATTTTGATAACGTTACTTTTAGGTTTTGCATAACCATGATTGGTTTTATGTATGCAAGCTTATTCAGGATTTTTAAAATTCTGTCCAATCTGCCATTTTACATGCTCCCTTCTCCTCAGGCATAGAGGTAGGCAAATGAAAAATAGCCTAGCAGTCACAAAAGGTTAGTGGTGCAAGTGGAGATGTGAAAACACTTCTAAATAGCAGAGGTTGTCTTTGGCGTGATTAAAAAAAAAAAAAAAAAGCACCAACTTTTTTTTGGTCTAGCATTCAGTTAAATTGGAAAAAAAAATTTGGATATAATGAAACATAAAACTGCTTTTGTCTCCCCTGTTGCAGCATTCTAAACAGAATAATAATAATAAAAAAACCCAACAACAGCAAACTGATGTGCCATAATTTGCTGGATTCCACCTCTTCTTATTTTGCAAGAACAGAATCTTTTCTAATAACGAAGCAAGAATTTTGGCTACGCATTTGTTGTGTTAATGTGGTTAGAAAAAAGTACTTTGAGATTTTGTTGAAGCTTATCCAGTGACAAGATGTATTGTGATGACTTGCATATCTTAATAGCAAATTTTTCATCTCGTTAATAAGGAGGAAATGTAAAGAATATTATCAAAATAGTCTGTCTGACATGCAGAAAATGTTAAACTTTATCACATTGCAACAAAAACTCATTTATGGCCACACAAAAAAATGATTATGTCTTGTGTTTGCCTGCTATAAATTTGATTTATTCCTCTAGTAATTACAGTCGCTGATTTGGTAAAAGTTGAAAACATTTTTTTTCCCCCAAGCATAACAAGGCTTCTGCATTACCATTGCTACTGCACTGCAATACTTTGAACTCGCTTAGCAGACATGACAAAAGGTTTTAATTAAAATACTAGTGAGATAAAAAAAAAAAATAAAATCATTTGTCTGCATTAACTTTGTACGTTTCTCATAATTCTTTAATTCTTGTAATAAAGGAAAAATACCATGGCAGTGATAAGAGGCTGTCCTTCCCTCCTTTCTCTACCTCATCAGTAAAACATCGTGTCAGGGCTCTGGGATGTTTTGCTTAATCCCACCCTGGGCTCTGGAGTATCACTGAGATGTTGCTTGTTGGTGCATGGATGAGTAGGAGATGCTTGGGAGGCTTCATTCACCAGCAGGAGCACAATCCCACCGTGGTTAGGGATATTTCAGGATAAAATAACTCACTCTTGAGCTTTACCCCATCAGAGTATTCTTGAAATGAAAGACTCTCAGCTGTAAAACCAGTAGGATGGATAGCCCAAGGACCTTCAGGCATCTTTCTGCCAAATATATGGTGATTTTGGTTATGGCACTAAAAATAGCAAACATTGTGTCAGAGTTCATTAAATCTTTCGACCTTTTTTTTTTTCTTTTCGCTGCTTTGCAATAAAAATCTCCTTCTCTGAAACATGATTTAAATAATGATGTAAATCAAGCAGAAACTTTGAAGTAAATTGGCTACTTTGATCTGACTTTGTTACATCTCTCAAAGGAGAGGTTAATTATTAGTAGTTTGGTAATTATTAGATTGCCCTGACTTGCTGCTAAGTACAGATTTTACGTTGAGGTGACATCTTTTGTCAACCTTATAAGCATGTGTTATAGCTGTGTGACTGTGCCAAATAGGCACTCAGGTATTTAATATTTTTGGTAGTAAAATAGTTGTTTAGCATGTATTGAGTGCTGAATATATAGTAGTATTGATGTCAAAATTTGAATTCAGTTAAAATGCACCAAACAATATTAAATTGTTAACTAAGTTTTTCTTGATTTTACTGGGTACATAAATCAAAAGCAAACCTGGTGCATTTTGCTTTTTGAATGGGTAAAGGAGGGCTTTCAAGGTTTAAGATAGTTACAGTATTAATTCCGGATAGTGACTGGGAAATGTTTTTGGCACTGGATGATTTTGTAAATGGTAGATCTCATCCTCTTGCACTTAGTGTTTATTTCAAGATCTTCATGCCACGTTATTTCTTAATTGATTTCTTCTTTTGAGCGAATCAAGTCTTTGAAATGAATTAACTGGATAAACTGAAATGAGGAAAAACTATTTCTACATCGGTCAAAAGGTCAATCGCTATTTAGAGTTGGTTTAGTGCATTACTTTCAGTTGTTTAGCCTGGTGATTTGCCTTTCTTGTAGACATGGCAGGCAAATGTAGGTTTTTTGAAGGTATAATAAATTTGAATACTTTTGATTTATAGATTAATTTTAATGTTATGTATATTTTCAAGTATACAAAATATTTTGTAATGCTTTAGAAACATAAGCCTAATTTTTTTAAAGTATTTTAGGACATTATTTAAACAAACATTCAAAGTAAACATTTTGCTTCTCAAGGAAAAACCCTTAATGTGGAAGGATGCATGAATTTGTATGAGAGATTCTTTTATTGGGTGTCACTTATATAAAAATATTCCAGGATCACAAGAAATTATGATTTCTTGTATTTGAGATTACAAGAAATAAGAATTCTGACTGTCCATTTTTACTGTATTACTTGGTACTGTTACCATACTTCTAAATAAATAGTGCAGATATAGCCATTATAAGTAATGTGGGAATCTGTGTTTACTGTGTTTGTTGCATTTGGTGTCACAGTCAGTTTTCTGTGAGTTTCAAAAGACACAAATATTTCAGTGCCTGATGGTATAAAGGTCGAATTGTAGAGCAAAATGGATATGCGATACATTTATTTTACTATTATCAAGATATTCAGGTTTTTTTGTGCTTTATTCACACATAAAAAACTGAAATACAGGCATTTCTGAGACAGGATTTTGGCTTATTTTACTCAGCAAAAACTAGAGTGTTTGTATTGTAAATATCTTTTTAGAGTGGTCTTTATTTTAATACTTTCTATTATGGAAGATCACTCACTGGGGATTATAACTCATGATAATTCCTGTACAGCAGTGGGAAGAGTTGTTTATTTAAAAATAAGCTTGTCTAGATTTTTTGAGTGTATCCATCCACATTTAATGTACAGCTGAATAGATGCTCTGTAGTAATGGATGTGTGATACAGTAAATGTGTTATTCTATGGTCACTTTAGACACTTGTATTTTAATTTTAAGCTGCAGCTCACCTTTAGACAGTTGGCAGGGATTGGATGTTCCAGTGTGAGTGACTTGCAGTTCCAGCTCTTGTCTGGGGACAGTAGCATTGCTGCTGCTGAAAGGAAACCCTGTTTGGTTCATGCAGACTGGTGCCATTTGATTTCTAATTTTTCATACCCTTTTAACCGAGGAGGAAAGAAAAAAAACTTAGTGTATTTCATGAAGATGTTGATAAAGCTCGAGTAGACTTAAATTGAGGGTTTGCTTGTAGTGGCTGTTTACTGGTTTGGATGTTGCTGCTAATTCTCCAGTGTTAATGCATTCTCAAGGGTCTTTGGGCTTTGTGTCAAAAGCCTTGTAGAGAGACAGATAAACATCAGCACTTCAGTGGAGTAGAGGACACATTTCTGGCAGCACTAATGTGAGCTTGATCTAATAGTTCCTCTGAAATTTTCCTTCATGCTGTTTATTGCCTTTCTTGGTTGTATGCTGGAGCAAGATGTTACTGCTTAGCTGCTTGAAGATTATCCTGTTGTGACAGTCTGAGTCAATTGTGATGGATTAAAACCAATCAAAGCATTCCACTGTATTGCGTTAATTTTGGAATGTTTCTTATAAGTCTTTTTTCCATTACAGTCTGAACTTACTGTCGTGTGGAGTAAAAGCCATAAGGCAACCAAAGAAGGCTGAGAGTCACTAATCCTCGAAAGAACAACCCTAGCTCTGACTTCATGCTGTCTGTCCTATCAGTGTCACTCCTAAAAGTTTGTTTGGATGTCTTACTGTGCTAGTGCTAGAGCTGTTCTGCTCTGCTGGTGTTGTTGGCAAGTCAACCGTGTGGTTTTCCTCGTTCTGAAAGCCTTCAAAGTTCTCTAGATTGGTTCCCTTAAAGTCAGTTCTCTGCAGGAGCCTGCTCGATGTGGAGTTTAAACCTTGCAAAAGACGAGGTGGGGAAACCCCTGAGCAGTACCTGGAGAGCGCTCCTTCCTAGCCCATCCTGGGCAAAGTGGCAGCGACCACGTTCTGCTCTCCTTCTCTTTTCCAAGCTCCTTGAGTATCAGCACAGGTTCTTCTTGGACAGCAACGTTACTGTGGATTATACAGCGTGGAGAGCTGGGGTTTTGAGATCTTGTGTATGGAATGAAATGTTTCTTCTGGTCTACCCTTGGCAGACTCCGAAGTTGGGGTTGGCTGTTTGGGGAACAGATGATTTGGATGAAAAGAGAGCCATCGTTTAGGCATCCTATGCAGTACCAGATATTCTGTAGGCAAGAAAAGACACATTAGGCTGATGTGTAGCAGTTAATTTCTTAAAAAGAGTAACTCTAATCCTAATGACTAATAATTAGCTGCTCTTAATTCTTGAAACACGTGTCTTTATCCCTTTGATTACTCAGTAGCTAATAATAATTTGTATGCCAGTCATCCTTGCTTCCTCATTCTGTAAAGCTGTTAAGTTCTTCAAGATTCCATTCATAAAATATATTTGTTTAAAAGCTCAGTACTCTAAGGAGGGGGAGAGGAGGTGCTACATGGGAACCCATATCAGAAAGGAAGTTCCTACTTTTCCTCCTGATTATTTTAGCGCTGTGATGAAGAGGGCAAAGTGGATGAGTCTTTGGAGGCGTGAGAGAAGGTGCAAAATGAGATTTCTAGTGAAAATGAGTCCGTTCCAGGGAAATTGTTCATCTTGTTCCGAGGTAGAGCCCTGTTATGCTTTGTGTCCTCTCCTTTGAGTGAATAGTCAAGGAGCAGTGTTGAGTCATATAATAACTTTAAAGCTTCTTGGAAACTAGGTGAATGTGGCCTATGTGTGCTTGACTGCTGAAAGTCCAGCCTGGTCTCTTCAGCAAAGTTTGACACCAGCTATTCCTGTTGAGTCACAGAGAGTGCTGCTGTAGTGTTATATGTACAGGAATAACATGAAGTAGGGAGAAAATACACTGGTGTTGCATCAGCTGCATGAAGAGCTTCAGCCACTTCTTGTTTTATCAGGCTCGTGCCTGTATTGGCGTACCAGTCTGGTTGTGTCAGCGCTGCTGAAAGAGGAAAGCCTTTAATCTGGTACATCTCTGAACAAGATGACGTAGCTGCTGCCCTTTGGTACTAGCAAGGATCTGTGGGCTGAATATTGATGGGCACCTCTACCCCTGTGATGCGGATCCGCGATTGTTCCCGCTCCTTTGACGCTATTGGAAACGGGGGCGGGATGTACAGCTGTGCTGGGAGAAGATGGCAGTGTGTCAGTCGGATATATCTGACAAAAATTTAGCCCCCCTCCCTCCCAGCGGTGTAGGCAAGATAAGTCTTTGATTTCAGCGCTGGTTTTGCTGATCGATACAGACAGCGCTGTAGGAATTACCTCGTTGTAGTAAAGATGTAGCCGGGAAACCACAGGCAGGACCTTATGGGCATCTGAAGCAAAATTCCTGGTCAAACTTGAATTTTTCCCCTTGCCACAGGACCCTCGAAGAGGATAGAGCCCATAAGCAATATTCCTAGATTTTGTACAGGTGGGAGTAATGGAGGTGTCATTTCTCCCTTGGAAATCTTTGAAACTTACTCATCAAAATTAGTCATGCCTGGCACTTGTAGGTAACAGAGATTGTTCAGAATGTCTTAAGAAATGTTTTGCCTTACATTGAGAGGTTTGTTTGCTTTGTGCCCAGAACTCACATTTCACTCTCGCCTGCTCCCAGAACCTACTGTCAAAATAATAGATAATCTTTTACAAAACACTACCAAGAAACTAAATGTTTATCAGCTTCTTTTTTTTTTTTTTCCAGAAGAAAGCTGGGAAAGGTTAGGCAAAGACATGCGTGTATTTTAGTAGTCTAGCTTTGGCTGAAGAAGTCTTGGCTGTTGATGGTCTTTTTGGATGGTGCCAAGTGCTCATCTGCCCTCCATCTCAAAGGGAGCTGCGACTGGAAAGGTCACCAGCCCATCAGAATGCAGGCACTTAATGCATCTTTCTGGTTATATTAGATCTTAATCACTTAAGCCAAGCACGAAATGGCACCTCCTCCAGCTCTAGAAATACTCATGTGAAACAGGGTTGTGAAGGGCCTGGCAAGTGTTTGCCTGGTGGTGCCAGAAGAAAGGACGTGTTTCTGCAGTGGGGTTGTGCGCTTCTAAACTTCCTTCGCCTGTAAGGATGCCGTGGTGGGTGGCTTGGAAACTCCAGGCCTGTGAGTTGGCATTCCTGCTGTAGTAGGCAGTTGCAGGGTTTCTTCTCAGCCACATGCCGAGGATTTTTTGAGGACCGCCTTCTGAGCGACTTCAGAGGCACGTGGGACTCCTTTATACAATCGTGGCTTGGTTCTCCAAGGTCTAACTGGCCCTTCATTTGAATCATGCATTTTGTTGTCTTTTGTGTTTTGTAGACGTTGAGGCGATTGCTGAGCTGAGAGCTCCCTTGTGACACGGAATTGCATTTTTCATAGAGATAAACTGGCACTTGAAATCATAAAAGATGAATTTTATTTTTATTTTAATTGTTCTGTCTTTGCGCCCAGCTCTGTTTTACACTTTGGAGGAGGGGCCATGATATTCTTTAGATATCCACAGAGTTCTTGAATAAATTAATGTACTTTTTGGAAAACAAACTCACTTTGTAGTTTAGTATCAAAGCAGAAGAAGCCTCAGCACTAAGTGTCTGCAGAGCTACGACCAGTGTGGCTCAGATGTGTGCAACTCAGATGCTGCTTCATCGACTTAAATAAGTTTTCTCACTGATTTTCAGAATAGCAGCTTCATTCCCTATTATACAATATACAATTTCTGCAAGCTAGATATTCACCAAAGGTAACATTAGACACTGAGCAAATAATTGTTTCCTGTCACACTGCATTAGTGACTGGGAAGAAAGTGTTTCCTAATTTGTATTTGTGCAGAACTAAATATAGCTCTGGTGAAGCTTAACTTCAGCTCCAGCCGTCCGAGTCCCTAAGAAATTCAGTGCTGTGTTTGTCAGTCACTGAGAAAATGGCTTTAGACGTTCTTGTGTGCTCCTTGCCCTCCCACTTGCTGGTTTTATAATCTTAGGAACTTCAGTGTGAGGCTAACCAAACTCTCAGAAAATCCTGACAGCCCTGGGTTATTGCTGTATGCAGGAGCTATGGCAGAGATTTTTTTTTTTTTCTACTGGGAGTTTAAGAATATCAAGCTCTTGTATCCCCCATTCCATATTTATCCAGGACAAGGTTCAATTGTGCTTTGGTTACGCTTTCCAGCAAAAACTGCTCCAATTTGTTACTTTAAATCTGTAATTTCTGTTCTGCTCCAGGTTTTCTGTATGGCTGATGGCTTGATGCATAAAACCTGATAAGAAGGATTCAGGTTGGGCTGTACCAGTGAAATCATGCTGGTAAGATAAATCTGATGCTGCAGAAAGGTGTGTTGAGTAGATTGTGTGTCCTTCCTGGGAAGGATACAAGGCGATGTCTGTGCCTTCCTATCGAGTCTGTTAGCTGTGGGATAACAACCTTTGTGCTGCATTTGCCCTGGAAAGGCAGCACATCTTCCTGAGACGATGGAAATGCCAAATGCCAGGTTTTGGAGATTGCCAGCAGAAAGACTCATCTGTGAGGAGGACACATCACCTCCTCCAGCGGGACTAGGTGTGAGCCCACGCTCAAAGTAGTCCCATTCCTTTTTATTGTAGGAGTTTGGATTCATCAAGATAAGCTCATCCTCCCTGGTTGTCTCTGCTTGGCACTGAGCAGGATGTTTGTGTTTCAGAGGTCTGAGGGATCTTCCATCCAGGGTTTGTAGAGACCAAGGCAGTACTTCATCACTCATTTTGTGTCACATCTTCAGCCTTAAAACTTGTGCATTTCACTAGTGCTCTGCTTGGTTTCACCAATGCCCTGCCCAACTTTCTCATGTTAAGGGGTGATGCACATGTTTAGGAAGAGGAGAGAACACCCTTGCTGTTGCTAATGGAGGGGAGGAATCCTGTATTGGCTATCTGCCTGCATCCATACCTCTTACCTACAGAGACATCCTTTGAGGAAGTGATCTAAAGAAATCCAGAGAAAATTGCTGAGATTTGTAACAGCTTTCCTTCAGGCAGACTGAGATTTATTTGTACTGTAGGATGTGACAGGCAATTCCTGGTGCCTCAGCTCTGTCTGAAGTGTGAGTGATTGCTGGAAACACGAGTGATTGCATTAGCAGCTTTCCTTCCTCCAGTGGGGAGAAATTTTGAGTTTGAACTCTCCCCTTTTTGAGATCTTTGAAGTTTGGATCTTTAAAATTGTTCTCCACTCCAAAGACCTACTGGTGCAGTTGTCATCCTTCCCATCTAAGGAGGAGTGGACTAGCCTCCCTTCAGAGACCATTAAAGCTGTTCATTTCATCCTCCACAGGGGTCAGCAGAGAAAGACATAAGTAAGCAATTATTCCCTGCATCTCCTCCCAGTAGCTGAGTGAGCTCTGGAAGTTGAAACATCATTAAATCTGTGAGCAGCACCAAGGGGTCTGCAAGCCTCTGCAGCCAGGGAGCCAGCCAGGGAGCCCATGGCACTCAGCAGAGGGGAGGGCTGAGTAACAGGTGGTATTTAGAGACTAATTAATATTTGTGAATAACAATGCGCTATTAGCAAGAAAACAAATCAGCCTGCTTGTGAATATTTATGATGATGACTTTTCAACACTGCTTGGATGGCGCACTCCTTTTCCAGCTGCCGCGCCTCCTCTTGTGTCACAACATTTTACACCAGGGTGAAAACATTCCTTGCCGTGTGGATCCGTGCTGTGGGGTGGCAGCTGGCTGAGCAGCTCTGTGGAGTGTGTGCTTCTAGGAGAATATTCTCACCAGTTCGGTATTAGTGGGCCACTAGGTCCCAGACATTTAAAGTGTTCTTTGCTGGTGGAGTAAGCCAAACGAATTAGCTTGAGATTTCATCCCATCAGGAGCCAAGCCATGCACACAGAGACAGAGCTATGTTTGAAGAGAAAGCAGGTGTTAAAGGTTGTTCTCCCTCTTAATGTTGTGTGCGAGTATTTTACAGTAGATCAAACTTGCCTAATGTAATCTTCATAATGCTTTCATTTAAAAAGCTCCCTGTGGTTTGTATTTGTGGAAGCTGAAAGAGCAGAATCTACTTTGTAGGTTGGTGAGGCGGGGTGTACGATTGAACATGTGTTCACACTGTCATTTGGGAAAGATAATAGGTTTTTAACCTCTGTCAGTGTTAGACTGAGGTATTTATGGAGCTCTATTAAAGCCGTGCCTAGGCAGCTAACCTTGCAATACAGGTTTTTCACAATTTGCCATTTTCTTGTGATAAGTTGTGGCTTTCCTTGGCCCTTTGCTGCGTCAGACAGCATGTGAGCTTACCGAGGGGTGAGGAATTCCTCGCTGTTGTCAATGCTGCGTGAAAGGCTCAGGGATACTGGTATTGTCCGATCGGTACATCGCTGTCTCACAGATTGAAAAAGCAGCCTTGAAGACTTTCAGAAAATACTCTTCTGGACCTGGCACGTGGAAATTGGCAAAACCCACGGAGGTGGTGCTGGTGCTCTCAGCAGTAGAGGGGTGCAGGTGGAGATGCCAGGCTCTTGCTCAGGGGGGATGCAGCGTTGCACTTACTCTGGCCAGCCTGGTCTTGAGCTTGACTTGTGGGAGGGGGGAAGCTGTGCGTTACTCCAGTCTGCTAAAATCCTGTTGGTACCGTCTCTCTTTCGTCACTGGAGGCTTCTAACAGCCTAAATTAGCGTGATGGGGACTGCAGTGTGCTTCCCCGAGGAGGTTATCTCCTGTGAGCTGCCATCACCGCTTTCGTCACCGCTGATTATTTTGTTCTGTTAATGTTTAATCCTCAACAGCAAACACCTCTCCCTGTATAAGCAGAACATCTGTTTTATGAAGTTGGCTATGATGTCCAGAACTGAGTCAGTGTAAAGTTTTAAATATGTGTCAGACAAACAGATGCAAAGAAATTCAGAGCTGAAGCGATCACTTTAGAGTGCACAGGTCCTCTTGTGGCAGGGATTTCCAGGTCTTAAATTGCATGTTAAGCAGTGCTTGGTAGGACTGAGAGTATTTTCTAACCTCATCTTAAAAATTCTTTTCTCTTTGTTATAATATTTCCAATGTAGAAGTGGTTTGTTGGGGATTTTTTTTGGTGACGTTTCCCCTTTTCTTATCAGTAAAGTCACTGTGGTGTACTTGAGAATAGTTGACTTGAACTGTCCCTGATATACAAATACAAAATCTACTTATGCTTTTGGGAGAAAGGAGTTTATAGTGAAATACATGAGTGTGTACCTTGGATGACTGCAGCTATGTCTGTTAGAACTATAGGAACCTCCACAGGGTTTTTAAAGAATAAATTAAAAAAATAATGCATAAAAAGCAACTTAAAAATCAGCAGCAGAGACTGATATGTTTAGAGAAGATTAATAATTTCAAGTGTTGGCTTAGAGAAATTTCAAGCATTTTTTATGCATGTAAAAAAGGGTTGTGTTTTAAGTAGCTTAAGTATCCTTCTCTGTGTGCAGCACGTCCTGGGGTTTAACAAGCCACTTGCTGCTGGATGGATTCCACTCTCATGCTGTTGCCATTCTTACAGCAGACTGATGAAGAGAGTGGAAAGAGCCAGTACTGGAATATGGTCATCCTGTTAGTTTGGGGGAAGGGACAAACCAAATTTGTGTAATCTCTTTTCTTTAGTATGCTAATCTGGCTCATGAGCATCGAAGTGGATGTGTGCAGGCCTAGAAGAGGGCTTTTCTCAAATTTCCAGGGGCACGTGGCAGGAGGTGCCAGATGCTTGTCTGAAATTCGCACCTTAGGGATGGAA
Organism: Pyrocephalus nanus; assembly: GCA_038380795.1. NCBI lineage: Eukaryota > Metazoa > Chordata > Aves > Passeriformes > Tyrannidae > Pyrocephalus > Pyrocephalus nanus. The sequence goes on from CM076269.1 coordinate 3,138,272, forward strand.
ATCAAGTGTGGGACAAGCTAAAGGTGGGAGTTGGCGACCTTATACTGAGGGAAAAGTGCAGGGGTAGAAAATTGGCAGCATGTTGAAAGGGGGGAAAAAGGTGGGGCGTGTTCTAGGCAAAGGAGCTTGCAGGGGCAGAAGAAAGAGGGACAACTTAGTCAAAGTTATGGAAAACATAGAAAACATAGTGAGGAGCGCTGTGCATAGATATTGGCAGGGTAAGACCTCCAGGTTTATAACAGGAACACGCTCAAAATGATTGCAGGGAAGGCTGCCAGTGTGTGCCAGAAGTAAATATAGTAGTGTAAGCACTGCTACAGAGTCATTGAAGTCAACGCTGCATAACATAAATTGCATAATATATTTGTTTGTGAAGGTTATTAGAGTACAGTTTTAAATGGATCTGAGTCCTTGGAAAGGTGAGTGTATTCTGGTTCTCTGGGCTGAGGTTTCCAATGCATCCCAGTCTGATCTGGGGCAGACTGCCAGCACAAGGGGGGGAGATTGCTGTTCCCCTCCTACCTGCTCCAGTGCTTGTCTGAGCAGCTCCTGAGCTGCTTCCACACCCTGTGCCAGGAGGAAGGGAACTGCCCTCTCCCCTCAAAAATGGGAATGAAGAGGGGAATTTTTGTTGTGCTGGTCAGCCGTGTTGGCGAGGGGATGAGAGAGGGTCTCCAAGGGACCTGTGTGGATGAGGGAATAGATGGGGGTACCTCTAAACACAGGGGGCAGTGGGCAGGCAGGCTGTCCTGGCCCTGTGTCCCACCTCTGAGCTGGAGCAAACCCTTTCCCTTCTCCCACCAAGGGTATGATGGTCAGTGCATGACGCAGCAACTGTCAGACACCCGGATTTCAGGGCGTTGTCACACTCCTTGTGAGAGTGCTGAAACTGTTTGCAAAATGAGTACTTCGTAAATGATAAAGACTAAATAATGCATTCTGCGCATTTGCATAATTTTGAATCACTTATCCTTCTGAGGGATGTAGTTATTTGGCTCACGTTGAAGAACGCTTAGTGGTGTAATTGAGCTCAAGCCATCGGTTGCTGAGCTGACACTGAAGATAGGAGGTATGTTTGTGGGGAGACCATTCATGCTCCCTGGGATGTCTCTGGCACCACAGAGCAGAGCGGGTGAGACGGATAGGAGGCACAGTCAGAGCTGTGAAAGGGTCAGGATATATTTCAGAAAGGGCTTGAGACCGGGAACAGTCAAAGTGGGACTTATTTCCATGGTGATGGTGTGCAGGGTCATGACTTTGGGAGGCATTAGGAGAGGAATTTTTGGTCTGAGCTGGGTTGGATGGAGGGGTTACCAGTTGGAAGTGCTGGAGAAACGCACCTTTGTGCAGTCACAAGGTGCCAGCAAGCCAGAAGGGCAGGGCTGGGCAGAAGATGCTGAAGTGGGGTGACAGAGGAGGCAGGGAATCACCTGAGAGCAATCTCCAAGAACTTGCCTGGTTTGGGTGGGCAAATGAGCCCTGACAGGGAGGTGGTGTAATTCATTTTTTATTGTCAGGGAAATAAACTTCAGGGATAGGGAAAGCTATTTAAGCCGCTGGATCAATGTTGGCAGGAAAACAAATGGATAAAAGCTGTTCAGGAATAAATGTTAGGCTGAAAGAAGTTTTTTAACTATTGGAGGAGCTCGGCTATGCAGTAGGCACTGGATATGGAGGCTGAGGAAGAGCACTGCCAGTGTGTGGGGGTCTGTTGCTGTGGTTGGGGTTCTTGGATGTGATAGATGTCATGGAGGGCCTGAGCGAGTGATCTGTAGAGGAAACACCTTTCCCACTTGCACCTGGTGGTGAATTTTTATGATTGTGTTGAGTCCGAGGAGGAAAAGGGAAATTGTCCCTTGGTGTCTTGGCTTTGAAAGTGCTGTAATGGGAATGTGTGCTTAACTGAACTGCTTCTTCCCCATGATGGAGAACTCATGTCATTAAGTGGAGTTTAAACGTTTGTGTTTTGCATTTAACCTGTGAATGTCTCTGCTGTTATGGTCACTTATGACACTTATGTTGTTGTTTTCTTTTTTTTCCCCAGGTATTTTTATGGCCTCTGTCACAGTGGTGTCTCAGTGTCTCCCAGGCATTTATGGATTTATTCTGAGAACGTTCCTGTGAGGTAGGGAAACGTTATCACCTTCATTTTATAGACTGGGAACCGAGGCAGAGGGAGACAAAGGTTGCAGGAGTCTGTAGCACAGCCAGCAGTCAAAGGCTAATTGCCAGCAACTGCTTTATTGCACTAATCCCAAACCCAGCTACCTGTCTTTGGCTTTTTTTCTTTCTTTCCTTCTCCCCCCTTTCCCCCCCCTTTGAGTTTTAGTAGCAACAATCTGCAAGGAGCTGAGAGGACCTGTGGAAAATATGATTAGGGTTACTGGTGTCCTTTTTTTAACATTGTTACTTATGAGTTGAAATGCCTTTCTAAAAATATCAGCAGATCTGTTTATGTTAAATGATTAACATGTTTAGACTTCCACAGATAAGCTGCCATGCCTTTTGAGTCAGTAACTCCTTTATCCTACCTGTCTAGGCTTGTGGCTGTTGAATTCTTACCCTGCCTAAGCTAATGCCATCCCAATCACCTAAAGCAATGCCAGGAATTTCATCATCCATGCAAAGATCTGATTCGTGTCAAGACAGGTGTAAAGTTTCTCAAGCACACTTATGTATAATTACTATTTGACTTTATTTTTCGAAGATCTTTCCAAACCAGCGAAAATGTTCAGCTTTGAGCTCCCAGATTCTCCCAGAAATTGGATTTCAGTGCCTGATTAGTGATGCTGATCCCTTTCAAAAGTATTGCAAAGTTCCTGACACGTGCGCGCACTGAATTACAATTTGCATCATAAAATCTAGTATAATGAGCAACAGCTTGAAAAATGTCTCTCTTTTCCCCTTCAAGTAAGGAATTTTTAAGTTAGGTGTCCCTTGAGCCCTTTTTTCACTTCAAGTTGGTATTTAAAGTGTGACTTTTACTACTTACAGAATTTTCTTAGATGTACAGCCATGTTATAAGTTAGGAATACACCAGCAGGCTCTGCCAAATACTTTTATTGTATATTAAAATCATCAACATTATTAAAGTTATAACATTGCAAAGGAATATTTAATGCCATCTTTCTAATTTCACAATCTGTAAAATAAAACACACACAATAGATTACGTTTATGCTCTTTGTTAATGTATATTACATGTCCTTGTGTCCCCAAGAATGAAGCCCTAATGACTCATGAACTGTCTCAAAGTGTACTAAATAAGATTAAAGAGCAGGCCAATGACCTTAACAGTCAATTAGGCTATGCATTACTCAGCCCAGTATTTGTGGAGTGTGGAAGAGAAGCAAAAACCCATTAGCTAAGATGCTGATGCTTGAAACAAACAACATTTCTGTAAAACCAGGAACCATTCCCGTCGCTTAAGTGGAGATTGAAGCACGTACTGTAGGTATGTCTTTGTGTTTGTGTGTTTGAAAGTGCTGCTGATGTGCTCCTGGGGATTGGAGAAAGCCTCCTGCCGGGATTTTGGGCTCAAAGCCTTGTGGGACAGATCCTGCCCTCCCATGCTGCTGGGTTGGGCAATGGCAGGTGCAGCAGGAGGTGGTGCAGTAGGAGGTTTTGGGATGTGCCACCTGAGAGGTTACGCAGAGACAACAGGGAGGGGGAGGGCAGCTTTCAGAAACCTCGTGTTTGGCAGAAGCAGCAGGCCAGGGAAGGAGGTGCTGGCGTGGCGTGTGGCACGCTTGGTTTTCCTCACAGGGGAGCCCAGCGTTGGCAGGATGGCATTTGGGTGCAGGTGGCAGTGTGAGCAGGAAGGCTCTGGGCTGCTGTGCCCGCTGGAGAAGAGAGTTCAAATATTGCATCCCCCTTTTCCCACAGCTCAGGGCTCGGGGGATGAACGGGTGCTGAGTACACAGTGGTACAGATGGGTCAGATCCCCTGTTCCCCACCAGTTCCTGCACTGGCTGCAGGCTCACCCTGTTCCATTGGAGTTGTCAGCAGGAAACCAGGCTGGCAGCAGGGCTGAGTGCATCCCAGCGACAGACAGGCTGACTCGGCGAGGTGCAAGCCTGGGCAGTGCCTGAATTACAGCAGCATCTCTGTCATCTTTAGGGTGACATTTCTGAACTAATCATCTGCACTTGGTTTTATGTTGGCATTCAGAAGTGTAGTAGAGCAGTGTGAGGCTGGAAACAGCCACTCCCCCCCCCGGGGAGGGCACTGCATGGTGACAGAGCTGAACCAAGAGCAGTGACATTGCGCGGGAGCTGAGGCGGCAGCTTGGCCGTGCTGCTCCTCAGCAAAACACTGGTCCTTGAGGGCTTCTCAGTTTTATAGCTCTTCCTTTCTGGTGTGTGCAGTTATGAATGCTTTCAGCTGACCCTGAGAAGGTCTTCTGTCATTCTTAAAGTAAACTCAGGTTTTAGGAAATAAAAGATGACAGGCTCAGTCCATAAACGCCGTGGCTGAAAGTACAGTTTGAGTGGCATGCGGTAGCATCTTTTAAAGTAAATCAACTTTTTTGAACATAAATTGGGCAGAATCTCCCTGATCTAGGTCATAGTTTATCTGTAGGGTTTTCTTTTAAGATAATTTCCTTAATAAAGTCTATCTGATCTGGGGGGGAGGGGACAGGGGAGCTTGGGAACAAACTGTACTTCTGCTCTTCAGATGAATGGGAGAAGAAAGAAAAGGAAGGCTTTCAATCACGTCAGGCTAAATCTAAAGCATCAAGGAATGATGTTACAGGAGAACCCCTGAAGATAAATTGTAACCTAGATTAGCAGAATACAGATTAGGTTTTCAGGAGTTTCGAGACAGCAGAGCATCCTGAAGCAATCTTTTGTCATTTGTTTAAATTAAAATTGTTGTATAGTTGCACTTTGAGGGATATATAAAAAATACCTGAAGTATCCATCTAAATGTGACAGTCATGAGGTAATAAATTTATTAAAGGGAATACTGCTTGAACAGATTAAAAGAAAAACAAAGTTAGGGTTTTTAATTTGAACTAACTTTTGATGGGGAAGTACTGTATGTCTACATGATTATGGTTTGGAGGATTTTTATACAAGGAGCGTTACCACTGGAATCACAGTTAAAACTGAGACTTCTACATCATTAAGTTTTTTTTTCATTATGACTTCGGAGTATAAAACAATTGTCAGTGTGTCACAGTGTCCTCTTAAATACTTCAAACATTTTTACTCTTTAATTTACATTATGGAAAATGATACCATGTTCTACCTGAAGGGGTGTTTTCTGTAATAGAGGTTATGTATTTCTGCAAAGTGTTGGCACAAAACTTGTGTGTTTAAAAAGTGATTTGGTTGTGTTAATGCCACACTGGCTGGAACATATTAATACTTAAAGCAAAACAGCCAGTCACCCATTATTTTGCACTGTAATCCAGTGAGCAATATTTTCTGGCTGTACTTAAATGACAGGCTCAAAAGGGCATTGACGGAATTTGTTGGAGTAGCTCAGCCTTATTTATATGTGCCTATATATATTTTTGACTTAAGAGTCTTTGCAGGTCCTTTTATCTCACAAATAAGTGGATTGCTTTAATATATTGGAGCCCAAAGGGCATGACTGCTGTCCATTTAACCTGGCTTCACGTGGTGTGTGTTGGAGAATGTGTGTGGAGAGGGAAGGGTGGGGTTTAAAGCTCCAAATTCGCACTTGTAAAACTCCCTTCTGCTTTGAAGGTATTTGCTTTAGCTGTCTACAGGGATATATAGATTTTTCAAAAGTTTATTTATGAAAAAGAGGATCAGCAGATGTTGGAGACGTTACAAGATTTAACCATATTTGCAAAATTGAACGTGAGCTTTTAGCCCTCTGGTCTTTTTCATTTCCTTTTCTATTGCGTGATCAGTATACTGGTAGGTGGCTTTTGTGCTGTCACTTTACCTGTTTAATTAATTTAGTTATCTGAGGGTTATGCAATAAAGGTAGAATCACCATAACTGGCAGCATAACCTTGTCATCTCACGGAGTCAGCACTTGCTCAAGCTCTGGCGCAACGGCTTTGAAAAGCTGCCACCCCATGTGTGTGTTTCCTAAACTCCAGACAAGTGCTGAACTCATTAAAAATACATGCTGCATAAGTTAATGTGCATAAGGAGTTTTGGTACTTGAGATCTCCTTTGAGGCTGCATTTAACTCTAATTAACTCGGTTTCGTTCTATCTGCTATCAGCACAGGCTTGGCTGAAACCAGCCCAGTATTGGTTTTGGGCTTGGGGTTTGAAGCAGAGCCCGGCGGGGTGACGGGTTAAAAAAAAAACACACAAAGTCACGTTGTGACTGTGCCAGGGTTCCCGGGGCTGTTGCAGCTCCCAGGGCTGTGCATTCCCTGGGGCAGGGGGGCCACACCGAGCGGATGCGCAGCCCCCGTCGCGCTCGCGGGCAGAGCTCGGCGTTCCTAAAGAGGCCTGAAATAATGAGGCTCGCTGAGCTGTGACTGAACAATTGTGTGACACCAAACTCCTCTGACTGAAATAGAGCCTGAATTGTTCCGCTGGTGGAGTAAGGAACGGCAAGCAGAGACTACCAGTATTTTCACTGTTCTGACTGTTCTCCCTGTTCGTACCTCGGTTTTATTCATCATTAACTCAAGGATGAGATCCGAGGATTCTCCTAATTATGATCTGTTTTTCAGGGGAGGCAGGCAGCAAGACAGGGATTACTGTGATAATTAATGGCATTTGTAGTAAAGACAAGGAACCAGTAATACATGGATTGGAAATATTGAGTGGGTTTTTTGACCTGACAGTGTTGGAAATCAGGCTTTTTGTTATGTCCAGTAAAGTGGGTTTCACTGAAAGCTGATACCAGTATTTTGTGAGGGAGAGTTTTGAGTGTATCACTCTGGGGGAAAATACTCACAGATCCATATTCAAGAGTAGGCTGCCGTATTTTGTGAAACTGGAAGAATGCATGGATTTGTTGCATTTTCATTACAAAAGAAAACTTTTTCCCCCCATTCCTTTGACTAGTACTAGGGTTTTAGTCTTGCAAAAAATTTTCTGGGTGGAAACATCAGGTAAAATGGATTCTGGATTTATACACTGAGGGGGGTGGGAACCACCACCCAGCAGTTTTTGAGTGTTCATCATTTCCTCAAAATTGGACCTTTCTAAGTATTTCAGGTTGGGTACACTAGCAATTGAGGCATTCAAATCACTAACTGCTTTTGAGAATGACAGCCAGAACCTCCATTAACGTTGCATCTTCTGCCTAGGGGATCACAGAACAGAACTTGATGTGCCTTTGAGGATGGAAATGAAGCAGTTTAGGAAGTTTCTGTGCTTCAGCTGAGATGTGGTAACGGCACACAACCGTGCCTAGTTCGTTTTGCTGAAAAACAAAATAGAAATCACAGAGGATGATCTAAGGCTGTCTGTTTTGCTTTGCATAGAAGCAGGCTAGCAGTGCTCCTGTAGTATCTTGCCATGTCTCAGCTATGAGGATGGTAATTTCCAGTTGATGAAAGGTAAATTATAGCTAGAACAGGTGGATGCCTTAAAATCGTAATGTGCTTCGAGATACTTGTCAGCGTTCATGGAGGAGTGGCACTTGCTGTGCTGGTTTGGACTGGTGGTCAGTCTAATTTGGTACCCTACCCCTGGCAATGATCAGTGCTAGATAACAGGCAATCTGCAGGAAATTGTGGATTTGATTATCAGATGTTTTGTCTGCTGGACAAGTGCTGGCACTTTTTAAAATTTAATTTTTAAAACTAAAACAGGCCATTTTAGTCAATGAATGAGTCCCTTCTAAAATGCAGTTAAAATTTCTCTTTAAATCTTCCTTCACAGACAAAGAGTTTATTGTGTTTCTTAGAAGTGTTTTCCCTTCAGACATTTCATCTGAGGATTGGTCTAAACCATAAACAGTTTTCAACGTGGCTTAGACCAATCTTTCTAAATGTTCTTCTGCATCTCCAAAAAGCCAGAGTCATGGTAAATGAATAGTCTGGAGTTGGTGTGTTTTTTTTTTTTCCCTAACATTATAGCTGAAAGGTAAAATACTAAATGGATATCATGTAGCTATTGTATTGCTTGAACGTGTCTTCACGTTAATTAAAATTATTTTAAACAAGGTGATAGGAGTAAAGTGCAGAGTAGAAAAAAGGATAGATCAGAAAAAGGAGATAAGATAGGTATATTCAAATAGGCAGAACCTGATGAAATTTGCCCTAGGGTACATCAGCACTAGCCAAGCAACCTTTGAACCATTTACAATTATCTTTTAGAAATTGGGAAGGGCAAGAGAGGTCCTGGAGGACTGAAAAGGGCAAAGGCATTACCTCTGTATGAAAAAGGGAGAATCCAGGGAGTTATGGTTTAGTCTAACTGCAATGCTTAGGGAATTGGAACAAAGTTTTTAATCAGTTTCTAGGAATGTGGAGGATTAGAAGATGATAAGGACGAAGGGGGGCAGCAGTACCTCTGATGATGTGCTTTGACTTCAGTAACTTTTGGCATAACCTCACGTGGCATTTCTGTGGAATAGGAAAATAGATGTATTTAATTATACGGTAAATAACTGTTTAAGGACTGTGTTTGAAGAGTAACTTAACTGTAACTTACTTTGAAAATCGGGAAGAAGGGAGATGGCATGAGGAATTGAGTGAATACACCCATGTTTGTCTTGGGCTGAGCTTTATTTGCTGTTCTCTTTACTGGTGTGGACAAGGGAATACTAACTAAATCTGCAAGTAAGCCCAAAACTGAGAGGGGCTCAGGCACTGTGAAGCACAGTTCGGAATTAAATGGCTGCGGGAGATTGAAAAGGCACGTGGAAATCTGCAAAATGTAACTTACTGAGCTGAAATGAGGAAATATAAAGCGGAGAGGACGTGGTGGGGCTGCACAGCCGTGGAGGAGCACTCGGGGACAGGCTCTGGGTCGCCACCTGTGCACCAGCTGATGGTTGCAGAGAGGACAAGCTCCATCTGGAGCGTTTGCAGAGGACAGTAATTAAAGGTAATGGTTCTGTTGCTGTCAGTGCTGCTGAGGCCCCAGACGTGGCTCTGTGTCCAGCTGCAAGGATTGGACATCAGGGAGCGTGGGTTGGCTTGAGGGCATCCCTGGATGTGGCTGTGGATGTTGTTGGAGCTGGGTCTGACCAGCCTGTGGATGAGGAGATGAGTGGTCAGTTGCTGTCTCAGCCGGGGGATGGACAGGAGGTTCTCCTAGTTTATGGAGAAGCTGTGACTTGAATCCCACTGGTGATCACAAGCATGAGGAAGGCATAGGCAAGTCAAAGAAGGTGCCAAAACCTGGGATGAATCAGGCTGGGGACTGGAGCAGGAGGTGTGTGAGTGGGGCCAAGGGGAGCAGGACTTCCCAGGCCTGGGGGAGGGAGGTCCTGAGCGCAGCCACCCGTCCCTTGCAGATGGATGAGGTGGTGGCAGTGTCCAGCTACTCTGCAGGGATGGGAAAGGAGGGAAAGTGCCCAGGATGCTGTAAGGAAAGTTCTGAAAGTTCAACTTCAGCGTGGAAGAGCACTGAACAAGAGCCTAGAGAGCTTCTGGTGCTTCCATTTTAGGAAGTACTCAAAAGTCAACTTGGCAAGGCTCTGAACAGCGTGGTCTGACTTCAGAGTAAGCCCTGAGGTCCCTTCCCACACGCTTTATTCAGAGTTTTAATAAGCTATTTCCATCCTCCTTTTCTGCAGAGGATGAAATTTTTGAATTATGGGTGTCCCAGGTGCGAGTGGCAGTGCTCCTCCAGGTAATGTTAATTAATGGTTTAGAAGGACCTGGAATTACTGGGATCGCTTCCCTTTGAGTAGTGTCTCTTAATAACATAAAAGCATTTGTTTTCTCAATCAGGCTTCAAGAGGAAACAGTGTAATCAAATGTTTAAATTTCTTCAGTGCTTTAGCATTTTCTTTGTTAGAGGCACCAGCACGTTTTCTAGGGCACAGGTGTTTAAATTCAGAGCCTTTAAGAAACCTTTGCGTCAAGCACATGGATTGGATTGGGTGCTTGAAGGAGATTGTTGCCTTGTAATATAATAAACATGTACCTAATCAGAGAAGCTGATTATTTCCCATCACAATAAATAGAAAGCATGTGATCAGTGACATCAGCATCTATTTTTTTCCTTAGTGTTTTGCAGAAGTAATAGCTATGAGCTTGCAATAGTGATATGTAATCTCTAACATGCAGTGGTTAAATATTAATATACATTGGCTGTGTTTAAAGATCAAGAACAGCTCTTAGGTAATGAAACGTTAACTCTCTCTTAAACTCCATCAAGTTTTGTAAGGTGACTTCTTAGAAGGCAACTGTGTTGTTGTCAGAGTTTTGTTGTGGCCTGTTGTGTGAACCTTAGAAAGAATTCAGTGCAATTATTAGAATATTCAGAAACTGACACTGAGGTTTCTGTTGAGGTCTGATTTAATCAGTTAAAAGCACAGCCAGGCTGCTTGACAGGTGACCACAGGAAACGTTCCCAAAGGGTATTGGTCTGTCTTGCTCATCTGTCCCATTTCCTTAATCGTGCTGATGGGGTTTTTGTGTTTTGTTTTGATTTTGAGGTGGCGCCATAAAGCTGACAGGGCCACCTCGTTCAGAGGCGCAGCGATCAAGGGGTTACTTCCCATGGTAGCTGTGACAATCTGTAGGGTCACACAGTTACCCAGCTGCCCCATCCTCCCTGTCGGGACAGTCTATCTTGGCACGGTGGCACAGAGGCTTTAGGCCGTATGTGTAATCTCAGTTAATTGTGTTAGGTATTTGTTCTCCCTGTTTAATGTTTGTCAGAGTCTTGTAAATGAAGCTGTTACAGTGTGAAATTTTATGGTGTCCAAGTTGGAAATGATCCCGCTTATCTTGTTGACTTTCTTACCAAGCTGTTCCTTGTGCTGGTTCCGCTCTGCAGTCCAGCACGCAGGAGCGGCGAGCGGGGCTTCCTCCTGAGTTTTGCTCGGGAGTCATTAACTCCAGATGGCAAATACGATTTTATGCTGCTGTAAAAGGTGTTTTTGTTCAAAAGGAGTTCTGTTGCGCGTGCGGTGGGGTTGAGGTTTTTTGGAAACCTCGATTTACCCTGTTTATCTCAGGAGCACCAGTTACCTGGCTTTGCTGGGGTGGAGACCTTGACTGGTGAGACACACAGTGAAGAAGGGCTGATACAAAGTATGCCACAGATACGACAAAAACGTCATATTGTTTTCTGGATAGCAGAGTGACTGATTGGCTGTAGGCATTCCTGACACTGCCTGACAGAAAGGGTTATTTTATCTGAAACCAGTGCAGTTACAGATGAGAGAGCTCCTGAAGAACATCACTCACTTTTACTGGCGACATCCATCACTTCCTAATTATGGGTGCTTTAGGGTGGATAAACAAGTTCTCTCCATTACTCCTCCGGAGCCTTTCATGTCCCTCTGGCAGCAGCAGAGGGTTAAAGTTGGCCCTTTATTCAGGGGCAGAGGGACCTGGGATTAAATTAGTGCACACTGGTGTCTGTATGTGTTAGATGGGTATCCTGCTGTTACAGGAATGGCAATGGCCTGTGACTGTAGGGAATGAGTAATTCTTTGTAGCTTAACCACCAACTTTGAAGCACAGAAGATCTGTTAAACTGAACTTGTTTGGAAGTCGGGAGTTTTCACTGTCCTTTCAAAAGCTGAATCAGATCAGAGCAAGTCATGAGTCCAGTGAAGAGAGAAACTCATGATCCCTGTTCAGGAACAGGAGAGTCTGTGCATCTCGGTTTTCAAAAACATGCTCATTTTGGCAGAAAGAGTGAAGCTCCCCTTGGATGGTCCAGGAGCTCTCGCCCCTCTGGATGTCCCTGGAGCTGCCTTGGCCATGGTACCTTCATCCCCAGCCCCTGCTGGCTGCAAGTCCCTGCTGCCCCCAAGCATGGGATAGAGTAGGGTCTTCCTGTACCTCCTGGACTGGCTGACATCACCTGTCATTGCTGCCTGTCGGTCCTCTGCCGGGACTGAGACCCAGGTGGGATTTTTCCAGCATGCTGAACTGCCCTGACCTCTTCCCACTGAATTTCTTGGTCCTGGTACCATACTTTATACTTTTCAGGAATGCATATACATTTTTTTTTTTTTTAAGGCCATATGCATTTTCAGTGCAGTCCTTAGCACTGCCTAGAAATCCGGGGTCGATTCCAAGCCCTCTGCTGCTTCCTGGCATCAGAGCAGCCGCTGGCAGCTTTATCCATTATCCAGCGGCCTAATTGATCAGGAAATCGTTGTATCCACGGGAGCCCTTGGCACGGCTGGGTGCCTCACACTCCGGTGAGCTTCACCCCTCACCTTCTGTGTGGGGGGCTTGGATCTTCATCTTGGCTCTTAAGAAGGTCATTTTCCTTTGCCACACTGAATAATTCTCTTCTTGTAGTCTTAACTGCAAGAGCAAGGCAGGAGATGCACTTTGTGTGCTTCTGTTTACATTCGGATAAAAATAACACATGGTTGAAGAATTGTTTGTTTTTGTGTATAAGATGGGCCGTGTGCTCCACCCCTGAGTGTGCCACTGCTTACATTTCTTTGTATTTACTTTGTGTGGCCCGTGGATCAGACCACAGGCATGGAGAAGCTGAGGTGATGTGGTCAGCATCGGTGCCTGTGTGCGTGGGGTGGACAGGGAGGGATAAGTGAGCATTTTCAAAACTGTTGTTTAATTCCAGCGACTCTGCAGATGGCACAGTATTTACAGTTGCTGAAATGATCTGTGCTGCCTTTTTCTCTTTGAAGAGTAGCTGCCTTGCAGCCCTTCCCTGGCTGCTGGTAATAGCAGTAATTAAGGCACACCTGGTAATGACAGCAGACGTGCTGTGCCTTCTGCTGCCGAGGACACTGATGTCCTGAGGTCGGGAGTGCCCACTGCTGTTTAATACAAGCCCTCAATTTAAATGTAGGCTCAAGGTTAAAACCACAGTCCGTAGATAAGGTGGGAGTGGATGGCTCTGTTCCCCGAGTATATCCCTGGCTTCCTCCTGGGAACTGTAAGTAGGACAGGTTGAAGTGAGTTGGTATTTTATTGTTGCCCTTCTGTCCTTAAGTTTGTACTGCCTGCAGTAGGGCTTTTTTGCAAGAAGACCCGAAGGTATCATCTGTTCCTTCAGATATATAGAAGGAGTACAAATTAAATGAAAGTATTTTCAAGCCAAAAAATGTAGGTTTGGCGATCCTGTGGTCCCCAGACTTGCCAAAGCTTCAGTGACCAAACGCCCCAAGTGCCGGTTTTGGAGGAGTGTTGCCCCTGGGTTGTAGCTTCAGAGTTCTGGAAGCAGCTCTGGACATCTAATGCATTGAGTAAAACCTCCAAATGTTACTGAAGTTCCAGAGAAGAAAGCGAATTGTGCTGATGGCTAAGTTTATCTTTTCCTGAAAGTGTGGTTCAGAGTTGAATTTACTGTTGGGGAAGGTGGCTGTGGGAAACAAAACCCACCCCAAAACATGAAATACCCCATGACCACTTTGTTGAAGTCTGGAAGACCGCAATGTGTTGTTATCCATCAACTCCCCAAAGACTAATTTGTGAGAAAGGTGGTTCCAGAACTGAGGCTTTTTCAGGGAAAGTGCAGGAGAGCCCATCTGTCAATATTGTTCTTACTGCTTTTCCAGTGCTTTTATAAATTGATAGTCTGGGAGTTGTCTCTGTTGCAGGTAAAGCCGGTTTCAAGCCCTTGTGTGCTGATATTTTATAGAAGTGAGACGTGAATGCTCTGGGGGAAAATGGCATTGTGAGATAAAGGGCTCTGAAACGTGCATATAGCTTAAATGTCATCTCACAAAAAAAGAGATAAAGCAGATGTTAATTGTAAAACTGTACTACATGTACACTTTTTTCTTATTAAAGCTATTGAATATGATTCAGCATATATGAACATGTATGAGTGCTGTGTTTATCCCTCCTAAAAATGTTTCCTTGAGACTGTTTTTTGGTTATGCAAATACATAGTTTTAATAGAAGAGAGTGTAGATTTAGTAGCCTCATTAGAGAGAATATTTTTTTCCTAAGATGAAGAATCTGAACTAACAGTCGATTTTTATCATTTGTTTTGAAGGAGAGCATTGCAGGTACCCATTTTCTTCAAGCATTAGATAAGCAGTCTGACTGGAATAGCAGTTTTAATCTGGTTTAATGATGTTTTTCCAATATGAAAGGGGCCAAGAGATGCACAAGTCTAAAGGTCTACTGGTAACAGTCGAAGTGATGGGAGTTGTTTACAGAACATACAGTGACTGGATGTCTGCCTTGTGCTGAGAGCATATATGTGACCTTTGTTCTTGGTTTAAAGTATAATTAAGATATTCGTGCCTGTGTGTATTTAAAAACAATAAAACCATTCTGTTTGCAGACATTCAGGGGTGGCAGACACAGATGAAGTGTTTCAGCGAGTGCTGGTGATAACTGTTTTGTTATTACTGATGTGGAGATGCCTTTCTCCAATGCAGCTATGAGGAGGTCAAATCAACCCTTTTATTAAGTGTTACTCACATGAGCGAGGTAATGGCCTGTTGTCTTATCTATGTAGGTAAAACTCTCATCTTCTTCAGGTCCTTGCAAAGTGAAAACTGAGAAGTCGTGGCCTGGCCTGCCTTTTTGCCTGCAGTGCATGCCAAGACTCTTGCAGACTTGTTATGGAGATATTTAATAGGCTTTGCTTTGTCTTGCTCTGCCGGTAGGGCCGTGTGCTTTCAACACGTATCCAGCTGTAAAAACCTCAGAAAGGCAAAACTGGGGGCAGTTCACGTCTGAAATCCTTCAAGGCTGACTTTTAATTCTTTCTGTTGTTCCTTAATGCCTGAAGTTTCTGGCGTGGTCAGAGCTAATGCTGGTCACTTTGGGACGGACCATCTTTCTTACTCTGTTGCTCCAGAACGTTACAGCATGTGATGGTGAAGCATTCCCCATCCTCAGCCCTGGGCTTGCCAGCTCTGCAACAGCTGAACCGAGTGACCTGCGGTCTAGTTGGGACAGGAATTCTTTGTCACAATTGAATTAACATAAATATTTCTAATAAAATGTGCGTATGTCCATAAATATATATTTATTTAACAGCTTGCAGTGCTTGAACCACAAACTGCAAAGGGAGCAATGTAAAACCTTTTCAACAGAGGAGGCAAGCAAATAAAATTTCTTAATTTAGCCTCTTTTTGCTGGATTGTAAAACCTGGTAAACAGCTGCCTTAGAGGAAAAGGGCTTCAGTAAGTAGGGGGAAAAGACTTGAAAACAAATACCCCTTCTCAGTCCTCTTATAGCAGAATATCAGCTGGAAAGAAATCTAAGCTCTTTGTAAGAGGTTAAGCAATAAAGTTTTGAGAAGTGGGTATTTTTTCAACATGAATAGAGCCACGGTTTGCTGACAACATGAGAAAGGTCTCTGGTGTGTAAATGTCTGGTTTTTCCTTGTGATCAAGGAAGCCAAGATCTACTGTCAGTGCTGTCCACTAACCATAGCTGAAACCTTCTTTTCTAAGGGTTGGTAACAAATAGAAAATTGACAGCTTCAGGAAAATTTATTAAAGAGCAAATACTTTCTTTTTAATTGTCTTTTTTTTGGTTCATTTAGAGACAAGAAAATCTAGCCAGGGATCATTCTCCTTCTCCCTTTTTTACTGCCTAAGATTAATGCCCAGACCCTTTAAAGGCCATTAGTACGAGGAACAGAAGTTAAAAGAAAACAAAAGTCTCGTTTTCAGTCGCTTCCCCAGTTATTCATTTTGGATTCAGTGCGTGAACGGCTCGTAGTTCGCTGAGGGTCTGAGTCTCAGGATCGAGGCTACAATGGAGGTATTGTGATCACCTTTCTCCCCCCACCACCCTGTGCAGCCGAGTTGAAATCCTGCTTTTTGGCACCCAGGCTGTTGCTTCGGTGACCGGTTATGACTCTGGAAGTATACATTGTGGTCTGGCTCAATAGCTGAAAGGGTGTAAGAAGAAAAGATAAATGTGTTCAAACACAGCTCTGTTTTGCAAGCCTTCAAGGTGATTCAGAATAGAGTTGTTGGCGTATTTGATTTAACGTGGTGTATCACTGTAGCGTTAGGAATTGAAATGTCAGTGTTACAAATCCAGAAAACATAATTAAAGGTGATTTAATACTCGGAATGCTGTGCCCTTTGCATACACATTGTAATTACCTCTAATTTTTGGTAGCATGGAGTTCTCAGTTTCTCTAAGCAGCCCTGTTTCTCTGCAATTATTTAATTTTAGAAATAGTTACGTGTTAATCACTCAAACTTTATTTTCCAGAAACCTAAGATGCAGTCTGTAATTTTGGGTTTAGTGGATGCATCTTGTGCTCCTTTATCTTATTGATGGTCCTCAAAGTTTCTGTGTGATCCCAACAAGGTTGTATAAATTTTTGGAATGAGGAGGGAGCTTCATGACAGTGACATGGCAGGGGTGAAAGAGCGAGAAAAATGGTAAATTCCATAAACAGTTGAATATAGCAGGGAAAGGAAGAAGATAGCCAAATTAGTGTGCAAACACAAGAAAAATGTGTAATTTCGGGGAAAAGAATCACATGTGATAGGCGGAATTTTCTTTCTTTGAACACTTCCAGGAGTGGTGTTCGCAGGATTCCTTCACTGCTTCCCACGGCACTTAATCTCTCTGGCTTTGCTCTGTGTGGTTGGTGAGGTCCTTGGGTTGGAGGTGTCTTTGTGTGTTCAGACACCCCTGTCCGTGCCACTCGCACTCACAAGTGACAAGTGGAATGATTTAATGACCGTCTGTCCCATGAACGTGCTGACACCACAAGTTCACTAATGCTCCTCTGGGGGTAGTGAGTGTGGCCATTGTCTGTGCTGGGTGGATTGCTTTGTTTGCCCTCCCCAAAGATTAGTGTTTCCATTCCCCTGATAAAAGACAAAACATTCCAAGCGTGCATTCAGAATGAAAACTCTTGCAGATCTGGCAGGCAGTACAATATCACTAATAGCAGCAGATACTTAAGTAGCCTATTTTCATAATCCCACAGGTAGTTGTTGAGAGCATTTTCTCCTAGTGGGAGAACATCTATCCTTCTGTTGGGCTTCTTGTCAGGCATCACTGTATTTATGACCTTAATGGAGTTTCTAGCAGTCGTGTGAAGATATAGTAGGCCCTGTGTATATCCATAATTCAAGATTTTATTTTATACCTAGTAGCACCTCATGTTGGTGTGGAATTTGGGTCGCGTCTGCACTGGTAACACAAAAACCGTTCCCATGTCCTCGTAAATGTTCCTTCCTTGGTGGTGGATCCAAATTTAGACCGGCTTTGTAGCTGCGTTTTGCTCTTTTAAATGAGATGATTCTCTTGGGCTAGATGGCATCTGCTGCTGAAGTGGTACCTAGGGCAGAATTAGTAAATCAGCCTTTTCAAAGCATTTCCCCAAAAATCTGGTGTGTGGAAAGAGCATAGATTGACAAACTGGTAACTTCTCACTGGGGTTTATGGAAATTACCGAGTCAATTACATGGTGCAGGAAGGCTGTAGAGTGCAGCTTGTTTTCTTTTCCGTGTATGGTTTTTAAATACATTGCGACAGTTTTGGACTGGGAATAGCATTTCAAGAGGAGACGCTTTGGTGCCGGAGAACCAGATTGTACAAAGAGGATTTCAGAAGCTGATAATGAAAGGCTGTACTCATTGGCGATATGGGAATAACCAGTATGTTGCAAGTCAGATTACAATCGTGTTGTTTCAAAACAAAAGTTACCTGGGATGCGTGTTCTTGTTTTGATCAATAAGCCAATCTTGGGAAATGTCAAAGTTTTGGGCCAGGAAGGGCTAAGGCTTTAAAACGAAGCATCTGCTGCTGAAATCTTGAGCCTCTGATCCTTCTGTTTAATCACTTGGTAAAGGAAGAGATAAACAAAATATTCTCCAAGTTACTTAGTTAAAAAAAAAAAAAAATCTATTTTTTTTGCATGTTGACCAGTAATTTGTAGGCTCTGAGGAATGAGATGGTAGACCTAATTATGGTGACTTGTAACATTCTATTAAAGCTTTATAAAAATGAGTATTTTGGTAGATTTCAGCCTTATTCCCTGGAACACTTGTTCTCCAGGAAGCATCATCTAAGGACTGGGTGTGAAGTATGTGCCCCCTCATATTATTCTTGTCAGAGTTTGCTGATGAACAGTTTGCTCTGAACCGTTTCCCAGAATAAATGGGAAAATGTTTAAAGAAATTTCAGGAATATAATCCCCACTCTCCATGGGCTGTTCTCCATGGTTGTCCCCAGTTGTTAGGGAATTACAGGTCCTGTCTTGCCTCCACACTGATTCCAGGGTCGGAGGACAAGGCAGAGAGACAGTCTCTGGTCTGGCTGAGAAAGGAGACGAATTTTTGAAGGTATCTTTTCAAAGAGGGGCTATCCTCATTAATAGATATATATCAAGTGTAGCTGTGCTGCCTGAAGGAACTTAGTCCAGGTGAGCTGTAAATTCTGAAATCTGCAGTCTCCTCATTCAGTCAGTCTCTCATAAAAGGTGAAGGAAGCTCACGTGGTAGTGACTCTGATCCCAAAGAGGAGTAGAAAGTGGTTTGTTGAAACACAGCACTTACCAGAAGATTCTCCCTCTGAAAGGCTGGCAAAGGCTTTAACCTCCTGGAAATACTGATGATGAGGGAGGAGCGCTGTTTTGGCTGTGGAAGAGTGCTGATGCTTTCCTTAAAGGTTGTTTTCTGCAGAGGGACATAGGTTTTAAGATTTATATTTTTTTTTTCTCCTAATGTTATTGAAATGTAACCGTAGACCCTGGGTGGGAGATTGTTTTTTAAAAGAAAATCAATCAAAATACTGCATTGAAATATTCTTTTTTCTTAGAGGTTTTACAGTGTACAGTGATTGAGCTGCTGTGTGTAGATAGAACCTTTCTTGCAGAGACGATCTGGGCTTCACCAGTCTGTGCCCATCTCCTCCTGCTCGCTCCAAACCTGTTTTGTCACTAGGAGCCGGGCAATAAATCAGGAGTCTGCTTCAAGTTAAAAAGAATTGTGTTCTCTTTTCCCCCCCTCTTACTTTTAACTTGGACTGGTTCCCTGATCCAGTCCACTGCACAAAACCATTGAGGCAGCTGGGGAGGTGACTGGACTTGGGCACTGTGACTGCTTTAACCCATCAGTGTTGCTGAAAGATGTGCTTAGCAAATGACTGCCTCGATTACAAGAGATGAATATATATTGTTACCCTGGAGACTGTTGTGAAAACTTAGAGTATGTGCCCTGGGTAGCAGTTGTCCCTGTTGATGTGCAAGAGTCCTCTGCTTCTTTTGAAAGAACCTGTTACAGTTTTTGAAAGTACTGAAGTAAAAATTAAACTGTGTGAAAGCACACAGTTACACTCTCAAAGGTATCAATTCTAGTACTGACCTATTTTATTTAAGAGCTTTGGGACTATAAAGTCAGGTCTCAAAAAAATGTCTTTTTTTTCTTTTCCCCTTTGTAGATATTGGGCAGTTGACTTTCAATTGTGTTCTCAGTGACTTGCCAGTGATATTATTACTTAAAGCTTTTGTGGATGAACTCTACATTTTTGTTCAAAATATTTGTAGTTTTAAAGGGAGTAACCTCAGAACAGATGGATAAGCTGGCTGTGCAGTGAAAGCTTGTGATTGATAAAATTTTCAACTTAAAGAGATCTTGCAGTTACTTTTTCCACAAAGTGCACTTACTGGTGGCTAGATTTCCATTTTACTGTTATCCACGGAGACAACTGGTCAGTACAGGAACAGTGCCTTTGCATTTGGAGGTGGGCAGTGAAGAGTCTGTTTGTTGCCCATTAAATCTCTTGGAGGACATCAACTTAATTTCTTCTAGAGGACTGGAAAATAATGGGAGGTAGTTAGACTTTTAAAACTTTTTAGTTTGAAGAATACTTTCCATTATCGGTATTGGAGTGATGAATAATGCTGAAATCATGTTTGTCCATATTAAATGGCAGCTGGCAGAGTGTGCCCTCTCTTGAAGAGGACGTAGGGACATGCTTCTTTAACTTCAAGATGAGATCTATAGTGAATCTCAAATGACTAGACTCATGCATTTGAAAAGGAACTGGGTATAGTAACAGCAATCATTTTACTCTGCAGATTTCCTAGCAGAAATAAATTAGTCTCATTGCTACATTTTTATTAAAAGTTTCAAGAAAGAAAAGACGCCTTATCTGCATCAACTCCCCACACTCCCTTGGCACAGTCATGCTGCGCTTGATGCTGCTGATGGTGAGATTTATCATTAAATGGTGATTTTTAAGTTGTTTATATGAGAGAGATCATGCTGTACTCTGTAATATTACTTTGCTTTCCACTTCACATCCAAAGATTTGAACTTGTCTTGCAAAGTACAGGTCCTGACTCTTATTTACAGGTGCCAGAGCTCCAGAATGCAGAAGTGGAGCAGCGTGTTCAGTATTAAAGAACCTCTTAATGAAAGAGTAACAAAAAAAACCCAAACTTTTTTTTTTTTCCAAATTTTGTTCTTGTTTAGGGTTGGACAGTTGAGGGCAGTGCCTGGCACAAAGGCATGATGCCTTACTAGGGAGAAGCCTGAGGAGCAAAGGTATCACCACCATTACCCATCTTTTTCACACTGTTGCTCCATCCCCCTGAAAAAGAGATTGGGAGTTAGGGTCTGCAGGTCTTCCTTTGTTTTCCCTTTCCTTAGATGCAGGGGAAGACTCTTAGGTATTATAGGACTATACAATCCCATCAGCCAAGAGCTGGTAGGGGCATCAGTTTCAAAATCTGTACCTGGTGTGGGAGCACTGGTGGGATCTGCTGCCCTCACATTCACAAGGGGCAGTGGGGTGCAGTCTCTTTGGTTCAGTTAAACACTGAACTCTGATGGCCAGGCAGTGATGATATTGTTGAAACAGCAGATCTTGGGGTAAGATGAAGGTACACAATTATTTATTTTTTGTTACGCAAAAATAGCAGTTTCATGTGAGACATGTGGGAGGATGGGGGAGAATCAACATTTGCCAAACAGAAAGGGATAAAATCTGGTGGAATAACAGAAAACTTTCTGTGAGGCTAAGAGGAAGGCACTAAATAAAAAATGAAAACCTCAAAACCTGAAGAAATTTTCAGAGGAGAGGAGAAGGGGGTGCTGCAGCATCTTTTCATATCTAAAGTCAGTTCACACAGATCAAGAATTTTGCTTCTAGAGGCCATCTGAGTGTCTCTGAATAATGTGCCTCTGAATATTTTGATGATTAGATTGCTCTTTTGTGTGTGTGTATGTGCACATAGCAAGAATTTTCCAAAAGCACTCAGTTGCTGAGGCATGCAGGCTTGTGCAGCAGCTTGGCAGTAGGTGCCTTGGAAAGTCAGTGGGCAAGCGCTGTATTGGCAATTGAAAGTTTTTTCTTCTCTCTAAACGTTGGGTGTAAAAAAAACAAAGCAGGCTGTGAGGCCCAGGCAGTGTAAAGGTGTCTACGAAGCATTATGTAAACAGTCTTTGCTTATAGCTTAGTTGGTTCATTTTTATTTATTTATTTTTTTTTTGGTGCAAGTCAGAATATGTTTATTCCTGCAAGGCTGTGTGGCATCATTTACTTAGCAGGGAGTTGTGTGATGACAAAATAGTGTATGAGGTTGTCCGAGGGGTGAGCGTTTTGCTGAGAGAAAGCAGAACAAAACCAGCTTAAAGGGTGGTTGGGGTTTTTTTTTGTGTTTCACTGGAGGAACTGTTAAAAGTCTAAATTACAGTTTTTCTGATGGCTCTTTGAAGAGGGGCGTGACTGAGAAATGTGTGTGTGTGTGTCAGCAGAGTATTCATAAGAGAGCGGCTGCAGGAGCTCAGAGGGCTATTTAATTCTTCTCCTCTTCCATTAGCCCATGAAGCAAAACGAGTGGGAGGTCTGTGAAGCCAGATCAGTGTTGATAAGGGAAACCACAGTTCCCAATGCAAGTATTTAGAAACTCTCTTTAATATTGCAGTGAAAAGCAGAGCAAGAAGGTGTGACTGGGTGCGGGAGCCAGCAGTACTGGGGCTGGAAGCAAAGCACATGTCTCCCAGGGTCTTGTGACAGAAATGAGAGGGAGAAGTAGTGCATCCCTTCTGTGTCCTGATGTCAGTACCAGGCATCAGTCCAGATTCCTCCCATACTGAAACCAGATTGGCTTTAATCAAATGGGATTTGGGCTCAGGATAGCCGTAGTTGCACGAAGTGTCATGTGGCCGGGGTTGTAAGAGGCTGGGCTAATAAATCCAGTCTAGTCGTCTGACTTGGGGTGCTGTAAACCCGAAACCGGAGGGCTTTGCGAGCAGCACGGTTGTGTTTTGGCCATGTGGATTGCGGCACCCCTGCCTGGGGCTTCCCCGCCGTAAAACGGGCAGCTCAGGAGCCCCCCAGGTTTTCACCCATGCGTATCCGGGATGGAGTGACTGGGACGTGGAAGTTTCTGGCCTTGGTGAGTTTTGAGGAGAGCAGTGTGATTTTTGTGGAGAGGCAGCCGCACGGTTCAGGGGAGATCGAGCCGGTGCGTGGTTTTGTTTCCCCTCTCGGAGGTGCCTTCGCTTCTGTTTAGTATTCTGCGTGCTGTGCTGAGACCTGGGTCTTGTTTAATCAGTTTGGTTCTGATTGCTTCCTTGTATCCATTGGTCTCATCTTGAATTCAGTGCTTTGCATTACAAATCCGCTCTCCAGAGATGGACGGGATATACAGCTCCATCTGCCGCGTCCCCCTCTAGCCCTTTCTCTCGGAGCCCTGTTAACAGGTGACATGCACAGCCCAACGAGATTCCAGCTAATTGTTGGTGTGTAATTAGGAAGATGAGAGCTGACTGGATTGTCTTCTGCAAAATGGAGGAGCTGCTGCAGAGTTGGGGAGCACTGGCAAGGGCCTCGGGGTGCAGCTCCCGTGCTCAGTCTGTCCCAGAGGCTGCCTTGGCTTTGAAAGGGTGAGATGAGTCACGGGAGCTGGATTATTCCCCTGGCATGCCAGCTTCTAAATGCCAGAGGAGACATGGGGAGGTAGATGTCTCACAGGAGTATCATTTGTTCTCCTTTGTTTTGTGACATTTGGATGACAGCATCTGTGAAATGGTCATTTGTGCTGTTACTGTTGAGATAGAGGTTAGTCTAAAATCAGTATGTGGAAGTGCTAATAAATACAGTGTTTATGCACCATCAGTGGATAGATGACTGTTTTGATTTCTTATCTCATTCTGCTAGAGCAAAACCTCTGTTGATAACAAGATTAAAAGAGAGAACCTGTATATTTTTAGGCTTTTCCTAAGGTGAAAAAATTAGAATTCAGATGGTTTGTAGCTCTTTTTCCAAAGGGGTGGTATAAATTGTTGTACTAAAACTACAGTGGAATTTTAAGAACAAAATCAGTCCAGAAAATGTTTGCAGGATAGTTTTGTTTTTGTAGAAGCCTGGTAAGTGGAGTAAGCACCTATGTTTTCAAGACAGCAGTATTTGCTCCTCAGAGTTTCATAGTGGACTTTTTTTTTTAATCTATTTTCACTAAACATTGTCAGGGAGGCAGAGTGCTATCACTGATTTTATGGCTGGGGAGTGCAAGGTGCAGGAGTGAAGGCACTGGACAAGGCTGTGGGAGTCCTTGCACTTGGAGGCAAGGCTGGAGCTCTGGAGCATCCTGACTGCTGGGAACACACCCTCTCTGCTCCGCTGCACCTGATGGGAAAACAAAGCACTAAGGTGGCGTTGGAGCTGCTAGGAAGAAAATTGCACTGTGGTCACTCTAAAATACATGCATGGTATAATTTTAATAGAAAGATGTGTGTACAGATGTAAACGTGCACAAATAATGCGTGAATGTGTGTGCACTATCATGTTTAAAAGTCCTTTGGAGACAAACTCTCATCAGGTCTATATTGGAATCAAGTAAAAGAAGTGATAACTGCTTATTATGTAAAATCTGGGGAGCCACAGCTGCTGAGGCTGTGGCTGCAGTCTCAGTAGGAAGCCTGACGAGATCTCTTACATTGGCCAGTCCCTGTTTTTAGGCAGCCTTTTCTGAGTTTTTACAGCCCCTGTGCTGCTGTCTTATAGCATGGACAAAATCTGGTCATCCACTCTGGGAGAGCCCCAGGGAAGGAGCTTGTGAATTGTATTTTGAATGCAGTGAGTGGGATTGTATCACCTACCTTTAAGTTTGCATTTTCTTTTGTATACTATGGACCGTTGAAACTAAAAGCTTCCCCTTGAAACAATATAGTGAGAGATGAAAGTTCTCAACAAGGGCTCTGGCAGGTAGTTCTGAAACACAAGTGCAGTTTAAAGCTGTTCAAAACCAGCTGTAATGACAGTAATATCATATATTGCTGTCAGAGAAAAACACAATTTCTTCCTCAGTGGGGAGAGGGAAATAGCTGGTTAACAGCTACGAACTCACCTCCCGAGATTTACCTCTTCAGATGGAGGGCAAGGAAAAAAAAAAAAAGTGAGGCTTTCCTATCAAGTGTATGTTGTTAGCTGTATTTCTTAGTTGCTTGGCTGCCAGGGTTAATGATGTGACTGGAGGCCAAGTAAATGTAATGTGTTCATAGGTAATGGTGTTAAAAATGAAGCCTGGAAAGGCTGGCTGGCAGCCAGTCTGGGGCCCCCCGTTTCTCACCGCTGGGCTTGGAGAGAAGCTGAGAAGAGGAGCATCTGTGTGAGAGCTGGGAGGAGAGGCAAAAATGTTCAAAGTTGTACCTTACTGTTAAGTTTCCAAACGACACCATGAGTGCTGGTGCCTGTGTAGTGGTTTATTAGGACATGTAATGCCTGTGAAGTCGTTTCAGCAGAGGCAGCTGCGATCTGTGAGGTTTGCTCTTACCACTCACCTCCCATGGCTCATGGAAGCTCATCTGACCCCGAATTTCTGCTGATCTTGAGTTGTGCATTACACTTTTCAGCAGAAATATAAATTTATCGTAGAATTGGATGTGAATTCTTACGGAAGAACCTTGGTGCAGAACACAGGTGGGGTGAATTTTGTTAGTGTTCATATTCATGGAAGTTCATTTTAGAGACTGTAAAGGATGAGAACACCACTGGATTTATGGTGTTTCATGAAAAAGGTGCCTGGCTCTCCATTTTTAGAAAACATGATGTTAAAGAGCGTGGCTTTTAAATTATCACTTAGGCTGTATTGCCATCCCCCTCATTTCTGAGGTGATGCTTTGTGTTTTTAATGTCTGTTTTTGTTTTGATTCATTTTGAGTTTCACAGCGATGGCCTTAAGTAATCGTTCTGAATAAAGCAAATCTGTTTTGGTTACATCAACAGGGCATTTAATGTCCGCACAACTGCTAATCATTCTTCAATTTGTGCAATTAGAATAAAGCTCGGGCCATAAGTGGTAGAAATATGAGCAGGTCTGAAGCTGCTGCTCTCGGCTTACGTGCTACTCAGGTGATTCCAGTCTACTCCTGAGCCAGGGCGTATTTACTTCAGCTTAATTAAGCACCAGCCCTCCCAGTGCTTCGCCTCCTAGTGCAGTCAGTGATCTTGATTCATTGGCTGGTCTGGAAGAAGATAACAGCCATGGCATAAAGGATGGGGTGTTTTTTCTTGCCGGTGTGTGCTCATCACCGCTAAGTGCTCCCATTGATTACAGCAGCATGAACACAGCTGAAAACAACACGGTTGGTGGTTTCTAGGAATGCTTGTGCTACCATTTACCCAGCCCTTTTGCCTTGTTGCTTGAGGACTTTATTTTGAAACAGAAGTAGAGATGTCAGGCAAACATGTGCAAATGCTTGTTGTGATTGCTGTTTGGAGGGGCTACCTGCTGGCTCCCCAGGATGATTTTGCAGCTGTGTGCTCTGAGCATCCCTAGGAGGCAGGCTCTGGTTGCTGTTGGGGGGCACTGGAACCAGCGTGCAGAAGGCAGGACAGGTACAGTACAGCTGGCTGGGTTGCTGAGGGTGTTGTAGACTGTGTTGATCTAGTCGTGCACGTGTCATGTCATGTTTTCCCAAACTTTTAAATAACCGGTGAAAAGCTTCAGCTAGTGCTCCTTTAATAATTAATCGGTGTGAACTTGACACATCTTTAAGCCATTTTCATTTTATATGGTATGATAGACTTTTGATTAATTACCCTAGCTTGTAGAGTTGTCATAGATTAGTGTCTTACTTAAAGGGAAGGAAAGGCTGTACTTTCCTTGTCACTGACCAAAGGCTAATGGATCAGGTAGAGGATGCAGTCAGCTGTCGTGCATGAACCCTCACAGGCACACAAGCTCCCCTGCCGTGCCACAAGCAAAATGTCAGCCTCCCCTGAGTTCGTCTGTTTACCTTGTTACGTGTTTGGAGTGGACACACCACAGTAGGTGCTGCTGGAATAGGAATTAATTCTTGCGAAGGGGCAGCAAAGTGATTTAGAAGAGTTAGGCCCCTTCTTTCCTAATCAACTTGGCTACCTCATGTTGTGCCTAATTGAGATTACAAATTGCACCCTCTCAACTGTCTTGGTATACACTTGAGCACTGGGAAATGTGTGAGGAAAGACAGCAAAGGGAGGGGAAATGCAGATGTAGGCAGTGATGTATGGGACCTCTGGGAGCAGACCTACTGCCAACCAAATTGCCCATGTCAGCTTTCTGAGTGGGCTGGTTGCCTGGATTAGGGCAGGGCATGCTCTCAACGAGGTCTTTAATGCTGCCTCAAGACCCCCTTGATGCTGCAGCTGTTCAAATAAGAACTGTGTATTTTTATTGAATTTAGTATGAAAATGAATGATACAGTGGTCTCTAGGGCACTCTTCTAATATAATTTTGTGTAAAAAAAAAAAAAAGGGCTTTTCTCTTCCCCGTGTTTTTGTGAATGGACGGAGTACAGACACAGCCCTTTTTCAAAACAGTGTTGATCTGGGAGTGTTTGCAGTTTGATCTCATAACTCCATCCATCTCCCTTAGATACAATTTGTCTGTGATAACTTGGCACTGCTTGGCAACCTTTCATCTCCAGCACTCGTGCGGCTGTCCCCGGGATGCAGCCGTTCCTCCGAAAATACGGCGGAGTTCACGGAGTTCTTTGGTTGTTTTGGAAATGGTGCCCCCCTCGGGAAGGGTAAGAGAGCCTGGCATGTAGCACAGGGGTGTTAAAGGCTTCTGGGACAGGAAGGATAGAGAAGTGCTCTGAGCAGGGGTTTTATCAAGCAGCTGACAGAGGTTTCTGGTTTGCACCGTCCTGGAGCTGGTCTGGCTCTGGCCGCTGTTGTTTCTCGCCGTTCTTCAGCTGAGTGAGCTGAGATGAAAGGGTTTGTTATCCTGATGCTTTCTTCAGAAGTTAATAAATGTAAAGGACGTTTTGGATTCTCTCTGGCCCCTAGATTTGATTGCTGAGCGTGGAATGGTTCGGAAGACTTTGTGTAGTTCAGGATTCAAAGCCACTTGAATAAACTCAGGGTTTAATAAACAAAAGATGGATGAGATGGTTCACTGTTTTTCCCTGCACATTTGCCTAAGGCTTTCAGCTGTCCAGAAAAATGACAAACTACATCAAACAGAACCAGTTATTGGTGGCAGGGTGTTTTTTTAATATTTCATCTCAAGAAAGTTGCTGCTGAGGTGTTTTCCCTAGCTTCTGATACACTCTATTGGCAAAAAAAAAAAAAAAAAAAAAAAGGTCTAAAAATCCTGTTTGAAAAGAGTTTAAGAAGTCTGTGATTATCATCATGAATTCACGGAATTTCTCTCGATAGAAATCTTTCTATATTAATAATAATTGGAAATGTTTTAAAGGTAGCATTTAGTAATATTTTAGCACTGTCGCCTGTAGTAGGATTTTGACCTTTTCATTGCCCCCGTGAGCCTGGGCTATTAATCAGGGAAATTGCACATGAGACATGAGGAATGTCTGAGATAATTTACGAAATTCTGCAGGTACTTTCTTGTGGACAAAAATATCTAAAACTTGGACTTCTTTAACTTGTCGAGGAGTCAAATTACAATAGTTGTACATGGTGTGTGCTTTAACTCTCAGCTTGCTAACAGCTCAGGGATTGCTATATGCTCTGAAAGCTTGGGAGGCTATGGGAATGTGCTGTTACAAACTTGGAGGGGTTAAGGAGGCTTGTAGTTAATCCAAAATATAAAAATGCTGCTGCAGCAGAATTGCTTCAAGCTCTTTTAAAAGTCTTTTCAAGTTAAGATGACATTGCTTTTGGTTTAATATAATGAATTCAGTAAAGCAAGAAGGCACTAGCTGTTCTGCTTGTTCTCACTCTCTGGTGAGGAAAAGGGGGCTTATAGGATTCTCATTCGGCTAAATAAAGTTTGACTTGCATGTAGTGTGATAAATTCAAGTAGAATGCTTTCAAAGATAAAGAGCCAAGTGTCTGCAGCTTTTGTGCCTCCAGTAATTTGCAAGCAACTGTCTTGGACAGTTGATGGAAAAGGGTTTGGGGATGGTGGGCTTTCCCAGGGTAGTTGGGTCTGTTTGAAAAAAATAATCAGCTTTGCCTGGTTCACACAACGGTCTGTCAGTAGTTATTCAGCCTTGGTCTTAACGACGGCTGCTGCCTCCAAGTCTGCTGTGCCTGTAGTTTCCTGGTCTTCCCTGGTGCATCTTTGCTTCAGGCAGTGGTTTGATGAGCTTTTCCTGTTCACACGGGGAAGAAATGAAGTCCTGCTGGCTCCTCTTGTGGTGCTGGTGCTGCTGGACGGCGAAGGCTCTCGGGGAGGCCCCAGGATGGGCGCTTGCAGGTTGGGTAGTGGAGTTTGCCAGGCTCTTGGAAGGGTCAGGATTGATCTTGCAGCGGTTCATCCAGCGTAACACCAGACAGGACTCATAGGAGCACAGGGATGCTGTGGATCTGCTCCTGGGGAAGGTTGCCAGGACAGGCATGTGGCAGGTGTTGGTCTGGTGGTCAGTGCTGAACTCATAAGTAAAAGATGCTGCAGTGTGTCCAGAAGCTTTGCCATATAACCAAAGGACATGATTTTCCACGTTTGCTGTTCGAGGAAGGTGCAGAAGGAGGGTTGTATCCGTGATGTGTCCTGACTGTTCATTTCAGCCCTTGGGAGTTCTCCTCTTGCCTTTGCTCAGGAAGGAGTTCCTTTTGCCAGGAATGGCCACTTTGGTTCAGTTAGCAGTGTGAGTCTTAACCAGTATCTGATGACCACTGTCAAGGAAAGTACTTACTATTATTTTGCATTTTTAATAATTCCATCAGATGACTTCCCTAGGAGATGCCAGGTCGCAGGCACACTCATTTTGGAGGAAGGCAGGTTGACCTGACTGCAGAGATTTCTGAAACCTGTAAATCTCGGCTGAAGAGCAAGCCCAGAATCCTTTTTCACAGAGGTCTAAGCCCCCATGACCCGTCTGGTGCAAGGCTTTAGAGCTTCTGTGGGTGAGACAGAAGCGCAGCAGAGCAGTGGGGAATCTGCAGTGCCTCAAGCAGCCTTTTTCTGCTGGTGTCCTCGGCGTGATGCAGAAGGTTAATCTGTCAGGAATTATGTCTGTGAGCTTGGAGGACAGAATAAGTTTCATTCTGAACAGCAGTGCTTCATGAGGAATAGCTATTCAAAGTCCTTCACGTATTCTTTTTAAAAGGGCTGTAAACAAATTGTTTCTCATAAACCACCTGCATACATAAAGCACATTCCCTATTGCCAGCATCTCCTGGAGTTGGATTGCTGATTTAGCCCTGACAGTGCTGTGGGTACTTTGTTCTTTTTCTTAAAAAGCTGATCACTGATACTTTTCCAAATGTTTCCATGTCTTTAATGTTAGTTCAAAATATCCAATGCATTGCTCCTCCAGACAGAGGGGATACCAGCTGCTTGAGGAAAGTTCCTATTCCGTTGCCTCCTGTCCTGCAGTCAGGAATGGCCTGTGTCCTTCATGGAAGAGGTTTGGGATTGATTTTCCCTAGAAGACAGTGGGAGAATGGTAAAGGGAAAGCCAGAAGTCAGATAAAGGAGTCTGTCTCAAAGCCCTTTTCAGAAACCACCTCTACTCTCTGAGAAGAGAAAATTACCTTGTATGTTGCATATGATTTTAGGCTGAATTTTTTTTCCTCACATTTCAACTCTCAAAGAACTTTTAAAGGATAAAATACAAAAATAAGATTTAAACCCAGCCTGTCAGCAAAGGGTAGTGCATTCTGAAGCAAAGCCTCTGGGCTTTGAACCTTTGCTGGTTGACCCCTAAAATACTGTAGGCTACTTCCCTGCTATAGCTACTCTTCAAACATTCAGTGAATGCTCACCAGGTAGAAGGACTTGACTCACTAGCCACAGAGTGAAGAAGCAAGATTCTTCCAAGAAAGTTCTGGGACAGCATCCAGGTCAGTGGAAAGTGTCCTGGAATTTCTGACATGAAATCTGTGGCTCTGCCTGTAGTGTCTACCTTCTTCCTGCTAGGAAGGGTTGGATGGTTCTGTAAGATGAACTCGTTTTTTCCAAGCAGTAGGTTGGCTGCATTTACTGCAGGGAGTGTGGTGGCTTTTGTGTGTAAAGAAGAGAGACTTCTTCCATTGCTCTGTCCTCAACCCATCCCGTTTTGGGGTCTTTGCTACGTGATGGGTGAGAGAGCACTTGGTTCTGCTGGAGCTGCTCCTGCCTTCCCCATCAGTGACAGGGTTGGCATGTGTCACTTCAGATGAGCTTACGCTGCTGTTGTGTGTGCTGTGGCAGGAGCAGAGCTGCCCATTTTCTGACAAGGTTCCAGTGGTACAGCAAGTTGATGGGTGGTGTGCCCTACACTTTCTAAATTTTAATGCCCTGATGCAGAAATTGGGGAATGAGTGCATTCCAAGCATAGACTGGCCTCCCTTCTGCAGGATACACACTAGCAGCTCCTTTTGCAGGACTGTCCTGACCTTGTTTATTTTGGACTTAGGCACCATAAAATAGCTTGTTAATTGCTGCTCATTTAGAATTATAATTAGGTGTTACCAGATGAGTTCTGTAATACACAATTAAAATCTTATAAAAAATTTTGTGGCTTTTAATACTTCATTTATTGGTTAAATTTTAATTCAGAGTACACTGATTGCAAGCTCTCTGTGTATGTGCATAATTATTAAAACCCACAAGGGTAAAACAAAGCAGGTTTGAACGATGCAGAATCCGTGCACCGCCTGGAGGTCAAGCAACCAGGGACACAAGCTCTGGCATTGGATAACTTTGTCCTGCTTTTCTGTAGCCTGAGTGAAACATGGCACTGGCATGAATGTGGTGGTTGGTGTGTGCTCTGGCTGCTTCAGTAAAACCACTCCCCTGCTCACACCTGGCTCAGGTCCACCTGAACTGATGGGCTGGACACATGTCTGGAAGTGATGGACATGGAGCTGCAGTCTTTGGGCCTACGAGCTTTCAGAGGGAATGCCATCAAAAGCCACTTTTGATGCATTAGTCTGCAGATAAGGAAAGGCTCGGACATCTGGTGGCATTGCATGCCTAAAAGTTAATGCTTAAAACTTGGAGCGTGTTCCTCATGCGTCGCGAAGAGCTTCAGAGACGTCGTTTGGTGGCAGCTGAAGAGTTGTTGCTGTGCTGCTTTTAATTTAATATGTTTGGATTTGATGAACAAGGTGCTGCATTTTGTGTTTGTGGGCTCCACACCAGTGTCAGCCACGTGGAGGAACAGGGGCTGTTCCTTTTCTTGGACTTATACTTAACCCGGTCCTCTTTAAGCTTTCCTTTGTTTCTCATCAAGCTAGGTAATGTCTTTTCCCTTTAAGATCTGTTCTGTTTTTCTGCTGGAAGCTTTTTGGTTTTTTTCCTTCAGGATTTCACATTCTGGCAACTAACAAAATTAAAATAGCTTTCCTCCTAAGTACTGTAAAACGTACATTGAATCTGATTTCGACGGCGCCAAGTATGCATTTCAGCACGCTAATGTACGAATGGATTGAAAAAACAGCTAGCAGTAATTTTCTTTCCTTAGGTTTTACTGAATGCTATCCCAAGAAGCTGCACATTATGTATTATCCTCTTTATGTTTTAGTCAAGGTCATGTAAAGGTGGAGGCCTGGAAGGAAAAAGTGGATAATTTCAATAGTAAAGCTTCGAAGTCGCTGCAGACGGCATATGGGATGTCTAATTTTTCAAAGATCTTTCCATCTGCTATTGGCAGAAGTCTCCATTAGGAAAGGGCAGTTCTGTGTGAGGTACATAATTTATTTCTGGTTTAGGTTGATCTTTTATTAGGATTTGGGTTTATCTTGACTCAGACCATTAGCATGGGACCATTCTCCTGGCAAAGAGAAAGCACAGAAGTTGTCAGATCTGAAATACAGAGGAAATGCTCTCAAAGTTTGAGGAAGAGGAGTTCTTTAAGACTTGAATTATAGAAATCCAAAGCAGGCTACCATCTTGTGGAAGCAGAAGTGTTATGGTGGTGGATTTTGTTTGTTTTCCTTTGGATACCTTACTTAAGGTTGAATTGCAACACTTGAATGTTCTAAAGCCATAGGGTGTAATGGAGGGAGAAGTACAATAAAAGGTGAAGAATGTCCTGTACCTGTTTGTGCCATGTGAGTGCTGTGCTGCATGTGAGAACTGATCTCTCTTGCTGCCTCTCCATCGTAGAAATAGCAAAGCCTCTGGAAGTAACAACATAGCCGCTATCGCTGAATACCCCTGGCTAGCAAAACATGCATTGTCTGGTAGTCAGAAAATGTTTGGGTAGAAAAAGCGAAAACACACATAACCTTATAAATGTATAAATTTAGCGTGGGTTTTGTTGTGGATGAGAAGGATCCATGGGGATGTATGAGATCCCTCAGGGTGCAAGGAGCAAGCAAGTATTTTGTAAGGGCAGTGATGTACCCAAGTTAGCCGAGAGGGATGCGATGCCATTCACTTTTGCTCCGTGTTTTGGATTTCTTTCTGCGTTTGGCAGAGGCAGTCGCTACAGGCTCGTTAAGATGTGCAGAATATTTTTAGCCTCCCACCTTTCCTCGTCTTTCTGTTCTGAAGCAGGTGAGGTTGTGCATCCTGGATGAGGTGGCAGGCGGCCACCAGGGATCCACGGCCACCAGGGATCCACGGCCATCAGGGATCCACGGCCACCAGGGATCCACGGCCATCAGGGATCCACGGCCACCAAGGATCCACAGCTGTGTGGAGCCTCCTGATCCGCTGCCCTTGAGCGCTCAGCGCTTGTGTGTGGCCCCCACATGCGAATTTACAGTTCACTTGTAGGATGTGTGCGTGAAAACGCGAGCGTGGAAGCAGATGTTGGCCTGTGTTGAGGAGTGCTGGCATTTTGCTCCGTGGCATGAAAGATGGAAACGGCCGGTCTGTCCAAAAAATGTTGGATTCACTGCAGCTTTGATGCAGCTGTTATCTCAGTCCCTCTGGACAGGAAGTAACTAGGAAACTACTGCTTTGATCTGGCAAACAAAGGAGACTTGTAAAATATATTAATTGATTTTTCTTCCATCAAACGGTTTTGAACGCACAGCCTGAGATCTGAGTGAGACAAAATCTGATGTGTGTATGTTGCGTGTGTCTTACCTCACAGAATGAGATGCGAGAAACCCAAATTTAATTTTTAGCCTGAAGTGCTACTGAAGGAGAGAAATAGTTCGGAATGAAGAATTTGGAATTGAAATTTTTGGATTCAGACAAAGTTAAGACTGGCTTGCCACCATTAATTCAGAATTTCTTAATTTGCGGACATTTGTTCTCTTCATCTTCAGTAAGCATTATGTTACACCTAGGGCTTGGTTTTTATTTACATCCCTTTAATATGGCCTAGGTACTCTGTCATATATGCTATTCAGAGGTTGTTTTCTTTTGCCAAAGCAAAGCTAGGGGGCCTTATTAGGAGGAAAAAAAAAAAAAAAGGATCATCATAAATTTAGCATCTTATTACAATAAGCTTGATTGCATCTTGGTTTCTTTATAGGTTACGGAAAGAGTTTTCATTTTTCATACAGAAGGCAATTGCATGAAACTTGTGCTTTCATAGTTCCTGCTTATTAGTTGCGGAGGGAATTTCTGGGTGCTGTCTTCCATGGTAACAGCCAAATGCCTCCAGAGCCAGCGGGACTGCAGGATGCTGGGGGCGTTCTGCATGGAGAGAATTCAGTTTAATAAATGTAATAAGTCCATTTACCCTCCTGGGCTATGTTAACTACCTGCATATAAACTGAGCATACATAATGTTTGGGCAAAGGTTATGGAAGCAGTTTTTGCAGGCAAGGCTAGCTCCAGAGCACACCGAAACAGCAGCTATTCTTATTTTAGCCCTCAGTAATACACACAGTAATGGGGTTCAAGCAGTATCTGTGGTGGAGACAGCAATAACAACTACGATATAATTAACTTCAAAACCCTTTAGGAGAGAATAATTCCGAAAATCTAGCGTCGAAAACATTCGCAATTTCACAAGATGAGAATTACAGAAAGTTTAATTGGATATGTAAAACCCCTCCAGTAGGGCGTAAGTTGTCTGCTAAATGATGGCGTTAGGAAGAAGCCAGCCCTGTGGCTGCCCGCTGCTGTCTCCTCCTGCAAGGGCTTGTGCCGGCTGGCAGGGGCTGGGATCCGGTCGGATGGAGCGGTGCTGCTCCTCAGCTGGCGGTGCCCACGTCTAGAAAGGATGGCAGCCAAGGCTTCTTTGAGAACTCGGCATTCTGTGGGTGCTGGGTTGACCCGTGGAGAGGGATTATCATCTCTGTTAGCGGGATCAAAGCAGTAAGTCCTTTTTTTTTTTTTTTTTTTTTTTAACTCGGATGCCGCGTGTGAGAGTGGCTGCGAGACGGTGGGTGGAGGTTTTGTCACCAGTGTGTGTGCGTGCTTTCCAGAGCCAGGCTTAAAATAGCTCCAGGCACAAGTAGTTTGCTCAGGATTATTCAGTCACTGGTGTATTTGGCAATACCCAGTCAGCAAGGTTGAAGGTGTTTGTGGGATCCTCAAGTAGGGCTTCGTGAGCGCCCACAACTGCGTCGTTGAGCTCAGAGGGCCCAAGAACATGTTGAGAATGATGGTAAACTTCAGAAGGGGCGACTTAGAAGAAAGTGAATAAGTTACTCAGAGCATCCCTAAAATTAGAATGGGAGAAAGTAGGAGTAGGAAAGGAAGAAGAGGGTGAAAGGGGGGGGAGTGAACCGGTTTCTTGATGTGGTTTGAAATCGATAGTGGAGTATAAGAAAGCAAGCTGGGAAAAGCAGTTAAATCAGCAAGGCTGGGGGTAACTCATGCTAGGTAGGTGGCAGGCTTGAGAAGCTGTTTGAGATGAAAATTTGAAAACCTGACTCCCAGCTATCGGTGGTGGAGCGTATAAAGTATGATGAGCATAAAAGGAAAATTGAAAAGATCCAAGGTGGGCTTTGAAGAACTGATGACTATACATCTAAGATAAATAATTTAGGCAAATCAGAGCCATTGTCTTGTGTGAAAATTTGTCTTAGTGATTTGATGTGAGGTTAAGGGTGGCAGTTAAGGAAGAGGAGTGTACTGCCAAAAAGGGCAAAGTACTTTGCATCAGTTTTTAACCACTAAAAATGTTGTGAAAGACTCGGAACTGGTATTGTGCCTAGTCGTTCTAAACATAAAAGCTAAGCAAATTTCAGAAATTGAGGTCTTGGCAAAAGCAGATTTGGAATAAGCTGTTAATCTGAAAGGCATTAAATGAGCAGACCCCAATAGTATGCTGTGTTACATAAAACATAACTGAACTTCCAGCAAAAGTAAGGGATTTTTAGTTAAAGAGAACTTTTTTTTTTGAGGAGAAAGTTCTTTATATATTTTGTATTCTGGTTGAAGCAAAAATTACTGAGAAAATAACAGAATACCTGAAAGATCATGTTCTCCTAGGGTCCTGCTTTGATGGATTCTGCCAAGGAAAACTGTTCTAGTAGTTACTCAAAGTGCCCAAGCCAGAGAATGTGATTACAGTTGGTTCAGATTCCAGGAGGTCTCTAAAAAATTTTGACACCAAGGCCTCTTAAAGAACCTGGATAGACGTGGATAGAGCAAAAGCATTCTTACAAAGAATAAACTGATATAATTTTGAATTAGAATTGATTTCGGATTTCATTTGGTTTCAAGCCAGTAGACACCATGCAAATCCTTGAAGCGATGGAAGAAAAGATTATCCCTCATCTGGTCAATCGTTTGCACGTTCTTGCTGTTTTGGTTAAAATTAGTTCTGGTGCTCAGTGGATCTTACATCTGCTGCACTTTGTGTGTTCTGTCAGTCTGAGAGATGCAGAACCAGCGTGTTTGGCATTGCTGGAGCCAGATGCAGGAATATCAGTGCCACAGCTTACAGTCAATAGCAGTCAGCTGTGGTGTGTTGTCAGCAGCAAGCCCAGAAGGACCGTGTTCTTAACTCTCCACCTCTTTAGTTTGAAAACTTCTGTCTGCATCCTGGATGTGCAGAACCTGGTGCTCCAGAGTTGGGTTTAGAGGAGAGGACTTGATACTTGTGATTTTAGTCTTTCCTGTGTGTTCCCTAGTGCTGAATTCAATCAAGCCTGTTAGGGCACCATCACTTGTATTAAGAATATATTGTCATGTGTGTAGCAATTTGCAGAAAAAGCACAGGAATTCTGGCTTTGTGGAAGTGTCTGACTCGTGAGCGTGTTCCTCCACATTAGGGGAGTTTGCTGATAGTTAGGGGATAGCTGAATTTAGTTTTATTTTCTGTAGGATTTTCTGCTGCCCTGGATCTGTAATCCATGCGTCTGGGTGCACTGCTGGGCCCATTGTACAGGTGTGAAACACCTCTGTTGAAAGGGAGATATACAATAGTTTACTTCTTTGAAGGAGACTTTACAACAGGCATCAGGAACCTATCCACTTGGGTAGTGTGATCTACAGCAGCCTGTGCTTAAGGCTCACTGTGAGTGATGGCTGGGCATGGGAGGCTCAAGACTGATCTATATTTTAAGTGGATGTTTTAACTTATCACCATAGTTATTTAACAGGGCCCTTCATAATCCTTGTTCCGGTGGAAAAATTCCTCTTTCTTATCTAGTGTTGTCTGCAGGCAATGACACCTTCAGAAATTAATGTCTTCAGGAGCAAATGCAGCCATTAAGGCTGACAGGAATGTCCCAGTTGTGCTTGCATCCTGCTTAAAAGTGAGTCTTTCCCTCTTCTCCTCTCCTTGGGTCGAGTTGGGATTGCATGCTCAGGATCAGAAAGACCTGTAGCTGGGCCAGCTTGTTGCTTAAATGCTTCACACTTTTAAATGCTTTGTCAAAAGAAGGAGAGTCTTTTTAAAGTACTTCTGAACTGTTCTTGCTGTAAACATATTGCTCCATTCCAATCTGTCTCTGTTATTTTGTTGGTTTGTTTTGGGTTTTTTCCCAGATTATGGGATATGTTGGGTTGTTTCCTTTGAATTTTTTTCCCCACCCCATTTTTAATTTCTATGCAAACAGGTGATGAAACATTTTCCTGCTGGAAAAAAATACTTCTGTGGTATTATTTTTTTTTTCTGGACAGTTTGCTGAGAGTATTCAACATAGACTTTCTCTTCCTCTGTCTCATTCCATTACTCAAAGTTATATACCAGTGGCTAATTATACTTCTGCACTGCTTTTCTTGGTGTTTGTATCCTTCATGTACTTATAGATGGTTATCAAATCCCCATCTTGCTCAGCCTGTCTGTCTCGTGCTTGTGACTTGACAGAGATTTTTATCCTTCCTGGTTCTTGAATTGCTTTGCTCATTCCTTCTCCCCAGATGGATTGAGAGTCTTCTAAATGAGAGCATCAGATTGATGCTCTGGATCCGCTCCCACCTGGATCCTGGAAGTGGTACCTTTGCTCATGTGACAGTTGCTTTAGCTTTTGGCCTTTTTACTGTACTGCAAGTTCGTGTGAAGTTCCTCCCTAAATCTGTCCTGGTGTTGCCATCTTCATATATCTCCCCACTGAATCTCTAATACATTCCCTGCATGTGGGAGTTTGGAGTGAAACGAGACTCATTTTGTCTTTTTTGGCCATATTGCTGTACTCCCCAAGTCTCTTTATATTATATTTCTCCCAGAAAAGCACAAAGAAATCTATGCTAAAGGAATACTAATGCAGTGAAGTGAAACATTCAAAAGTCATTAGCTTGTGTGTAACTGTGCTTCCACAACTTTTAATGTGTGCAATATGATGATCTTGAATTATATGGTGTGTCATGGTTTTCCTCTTCCTCCTTCAGAGCACAGATGAGGCGTTATGTACAGAGTGAAGCAGCTGAGCTGTAGCCAGTTATTGTTCTCACTTTTAGCAGAATAAATAGCTGGGTGGTGGTGTGTTGATTGGATCCCTGCGGAGCACTAGTTTCCCTTCAGGGTACTTGTGTAAAATACCAGGTAGGTGTCCAGAAGGAAAATTTAAGGTTTTGTTGTGTGTTGCACATGCAGTAGCACTGGGAAAAGCTGATGCAGTTTTAGCCCCATCTTTGCTGTCATCTGGGTGTTGTCCAGTTGGTATCTTCTGACCTGCATCCTTGAGCTCACCTTGCAAACGTTCAAGAAGTTTCCACCTTGAAAAACAAACACAGTTGTTTGAGGTTCCTTTTGAAAAGGCACTGTTACATCTCCAGGTCAGATAAGGACACTGCTTATGCACTGGGCTTTCCTTCCTGCCCTGTAAGTTTCTAGAGAGTCTCTTAACCGTGTTTCACAGCAAAGGCAGTGTCAGTAGTCACACACACAACGAAACCTGGCAGTTCTGTGGATGTACAGGGGGTTCCTGGAGGGAACTTTTTGTGCTGACTTCTTAGATTCTTTGGGTTGCAAAGCAACTTAACCTAAAAAGCGATTTTAGTGCAGTATTTTTTGTCCCTGGTTTGGAACGGGCAGTCTTGCTTTGGGATGCTCCTCTTCACCATGCTGTCCTTGGCTAGCGACCCCACGTGACACTTGCTTCAGTCTGTCTTCCAGAAGAGTTCATAGAGGACATAAGCTGTTCAGTGCTGGTTTGAAATTCCTCTTGACTCTTTAAAGTTGACTGCTTTTTCTAATCTCTTTGCTGTCTCCTGTGAGACACGCTCATTGCCAGAATTTCTTAGTACCATATGAGCTGTTGGTATTCTTGGCTCTGTTTTAAATGAGTCCAGCTTTTTCTGCCTGTCTGAAAGAATCAAACTGTGCAGGTTTCAGAAAATGTCCTCAAGACCACCTCTTTTCCATCCACTTGCCCCATGGCAGAACGGGATATATTCAAATGAGGTTTGCTATTTTTTTATTTACTGTGCTTTCCTGCTTTCTAGTTTTCCTGCCAAACTAGCACTCTGTAGCTGTAACACTGAGTTTGGAGCAGAGGCAGGGAGTTTAGCTTGCTAAACTCAAAGCTGTTTTTACAAAGCCATCTGGAGTGCTTAGCCTCAGCCTAATTTTG
Source organism: Pyrocephalus nanus (assembly GCA_038380795.1). Classification (NCBI taxonomy): domain Eukaryota; kingdom Metazoa; phylum Chordata; class Aves; order Passeriformes; family Tyrannidae; genus Pyrocephalus; species Pyrocephalus nanus. Next base: position 3,177,536 of record CM076269.1, read on the forward strand.
GGTTATGTAGTCTAGAGTTTAGAATATTGCCAGGACCAGATGCAGAAGGAGAAATGAGAATGCACGTGTGTTTGTGAAAAACCTTCTTCAACATTGTCTGGGCTCCCAAAGACAATATTAGTTCTGAGATTCTAGCCAAAGCAGTGAGATTAAAGGAGGCCTTCAAATGAAGGGACTGAGGTCATCTGGTGCACGGGATAATAACTCCAGATGCAAGAGAGAGCAGCCTGAAGAGACATGAGATTGCTGGGGGCAAGACACAGTAAGAATCTTAAGAACATTATTTGGTCAGTTGCTGTTGGGCTTGGTTTTGCCAAGGCAATACTGACTTGGTGTTTGTTTAACTTGTCACCAAAATCTACCCAACCTTATTTGTTTTTTAGCTGCCTTCCATCCCAGGCTGCCTTCTGCCCCGGGAGAGGAAGCCTTTGGCATTGGTTCAAGGTGGGCTGTTTAAAGCTGTCAGAGTAACACTGGCCTTCTAAGGGTTAAATGAGCTTCAGCTCATTTTTATTTTAATCATTATTATTTTAATCATTATTATAATAATACCCTGTCGCCTTGCTTTGGCTGTTGGTTTGTCTTGTTGGGAAGGAGCACCTCCCTTCTGAAAAAGTTGAGAGAACTGAAGCACTAGGAGAAGCTTTTTTTCAATATTTTCAATTTCAAAAGAGAATGACAGCTACTGAGATGATTAAAATTTTAAAACATTCCAATTTAAAGTGCTTTAAATATTGAATGCAGACAACTTTTCCAAAGGCAGAGCAACCATGGACTGAGGAGGCGGCAAATTTTGATCCTATTAAAGGCCAAAGGTGCTCTATTAATTTTGGAGGGACAGAGAGCAGTCTTGCATAAGAAAAATGGGCATTTCTACAAGATGGTAAATTATTGTATAGCACTAAACAGTTGAAAAAGATCAAGTCTATGAAGCATCTGGTAGTGTATCTGAGAATTCATCAGTTTTGCATGATGCATGCTGTATTTATCTCATGGGCTGGAGAGGAAAGTTATAAATCTGTCAATCTTGAAACTGGAGAGAAGCTTGATCACATTTGCTGAAAGAAGAGAGAAATCAAGAGACAGACCTATTCTTTAGCTGAGTTTTTTTATGTTCCTGAGAGTTACTCCTGAATGAGGGCTGTGGAGGTGCCATTGACATGACTCTGAGCAATCTGCACTCAAGATACACCATTAGATGAGGCACTTTTGTTGTTAATGGAAGTGAATGAAAGAGGAAAAGCTCTCTGAAAGCTATTCATCCCCAGTGTGGTCTGACAAATACCTAAGATGTTTTCAGCACCACCTGTAAAACTTCTTCTCTCTCCTAATCTGAGAGAGTTTGACACACATCATTAGTTTTGACACAGTAATTTCAACCCTTGGTGTTTCCCACCCCCCCTTCCTCCGTGAGAAGGGTAGAGTCGTAAGATTCTGGCTGCTGTTGAGCCAGGTGAAATGCTGCCCAAAGGTTGCTTCAGTGGATTCACTTCTCTGGGCACCACAAATTACCCCTGTCCATGCAGAATTTAGGAACATAATCATCACTCTTAATGCAGGCATTTCTTCCCATTCCTGCGTGGGCTGTGTCTGGAGAGCCGGCTAACACCGGGCAAACGGCGTGGGGACTGAACTGTCGGAATACAGCTTGTGCAGCTATAAAAAATACAACTACCTGTGCCTGTCTCTGCTATGTAAGACATGTTAATGGTGCTTTTAGTAATCCTTTGGTGAGGGATGAGTGAGGATATGAAGTTGGAGGGCAGCACAGGCAGCGGAGCGTGCGGCTGGTACAAAGAACACCTTTTGCAGTATTCAGAATCTTGCTGCTGAACTTAGTTCGATTTATGCTTTCTCATTGAGACAATAAAAGAAGGATGAGGTGATCAGTATTCTCTCCGCATCTAGGTTAGAGCTAGGTTATTTTGTAAAGTATTTTCAGATGTCTTGGCTGCAGGAGATGTTGCATAAATAAAGATTTCTCCGTGTTGTGCGATATTACAACGTGTGAAAAGATTTACTGTGCAAATACAGTAACAGAATGGGGAAGAATCATGATCTGCTGTTTGTTAGTGTGATGCGATGTAAATATTTGCCAAGGTGGATTCTCTTGAGATTTCTTGTGGATTTCTCTAGGCACCATCGTTGCTGGCATTCTTTGAGCACTGTGTTTTTGTCAGAAGTGACTGTGTTTGTAACTTGTGATACTTCCATCAAAAGCTCAGTGGTTTTCAAAAAAAACCCACCCCAACCTCCCACAAAAAAAAAACCAACCAAGACGTCTCCTCTGTCAAAAACCTAGCAAAATGCAAAAATATCTTTGGTAGAGCAGTCTTGAAGACGTTTTTGAAATGTCTGCCAGCGTGAGTAAGAGTGATGCATTGGGCCACACACAGCCTGTGCGCTTGCAGATACTTTGCTTCAGGGATGCTCACGGGGTCCACTCAGGCTGGCACCTGCCAGGATGAGATTTTTTTTCACTAATAATGCTGTGTTCCCAACTTCTGGTAACCTGGAGCTTAGGGGGAGAATCTCATCAACTTTTTAATGACTGTTGGGCTTGCTCTGAGATGCCCTGAACTCTAAGTCAGTGCCCTGTCACTGCTCGGTGTAGTTACTGAGGGCATGGGGCTTGCTGACTCCTTTTCAGTCTGTCTTAACAGGCAGACCTTGGGCTTCTAGGTGAAAGTACAATGAGTATATTCTCATGAAAAGATAAAGAAGGCAGGCATGCAGAAACTGTATTCTTTTTAAATACTTTACTTTTTTTGGTCGGTTCTCAAGGAATTTTCTGTATTTCAGTATTCAGGCAGATGCCCAAATTAAGATAATTTGCAAGGTGGTTTGCTTTGTTTTGGAGAAGGAGTTATCAATCATCATCAAGGCAGCCATCCTTTCCCTTTTTGTGAGTTTGAAGCTGAGGTGTTTGTTTGGGTAAAGCTTCTTTGTATAGACATTTTCTTAATAACATTCTACTGTGACTCTGGTAGCCCTGTGAGCTGACAGCTGCTTCAGTTCAGCTTCTGTTTCTTCTGCTTGAACCCGTTGAGACTTGTCTGGTGTACACCAGCCCAGCTGGATGGCCCAAGCTGTGCTTCACATGTAATTTGACCACAAAGCACCCTTCCATATGCAATCAGACGTGTCTGTCTTGGGCAGATGGACAAAGAGGAGTTACATGAGCGTAAGACCGTGCCTTGTATTTAATGTGCAACTTCAGAACTATTTGTTTTGAATAGCAGCAACCAAAGGATGCATTAATAGGCCATAAAACAGGCTGTACATGAAGATAAACTTGGAGATGGGTGTGCATTTATGCCTCGTGACCCTTGAAATCAGCTTATTGGCTTCAGGGACATCGATGCGGTGCTCTGTTGCTCATGCAGCACAGATAGTTAAATTTCACTTTAAAAAGTATCTGTAATGATGTCTTTACGGCGTAGTTTGGTATATTGGCAGTTAATCTGTGTGTCATGTTTGATCATCTTCCATTTCTCCCTCTCTCTTGGCTTGCAGGAGTGAGTCTGTGTCTGCAACGCTGGATGTACTGACCGCTTGCCTCAGACTGAAGAGGACTCGCTCTGCTTTGGAATATGGTGCCTAACTTCTGCATCCCAGTACTCACTGTGCTAGCAGCCATCCTCTGCTGCTTGATGCTGCCTTCAGCAGGAGCGGACAGTAAGTAACACACACTCGGGTTTGGACAGCTTGAGTACCTTGAAGAATTTATTATTAAGAATTATTAAACCTTTTGGGTTTGTACTGGAAACACTGAGAGCTAAGGGACAACTACCCCCCCCCTCACACACCCCCCCATCTCCAATCTCTTCTTTCCCAGTGAGCGCATTGCAGATAAACAGGATGCCTGTGAAAAGGGGCACAAGTAGAACGAAAAAAGACCGACAAAATTTATTCAGGCGCAGGGAGAATTTCTGTAGTAGCTGCAAGATCAAAACCTGACAGTTTGATTTCTAACACGTAGAGATGAGTAAAGAAAATTGGGGGCGGAGGAAGAAAGAAGTATTGGGGTCACAGTAATCCCTGTTACTTTTTCCTTGTTCTTTTGCCAGCTCTCGTAATTTGTGTAGCACTGAGACGTCTCTCCTGAGTCAGCAGGCGACTGAGAGCTGTTGGGGAAGAGGGTGCGAGTTTTTACCTTCTGGTGTAGCTCTCCTACACCTCTATTTCAGCAGAATTGGAGTAGAATGTTTCCTTGTGGTCGTGCTTTACGCTGTTGTTGTCCTGGCAGTCTTGCAGAGCTGCTCTGACTGGCTTTGGGTAGCCCCATCCAGGTCAAGGAGAAAAGTGTGCACAAAAATGCTGCTGTGGACAGACAAGAGGCGAGAAACACGGCTAATATTAGCCTACTGAAAACACTTTTTAGCAGGAATGCCTCATGGAATGAGTTACACAGAGAGCAGGAAACCTCGTGGCTTTTTTGCACGGTACTGGTTTTCATAAATCATGTGTATTTGTTAGGCTATCCCCAAGTATTTATGCATCCCCCCTCCCCTTTTTTTTTTTTAAACCTGTAACCAGTTTTTCAGTGTCTAAATGTCTGTACAGTCATCACAGGCTCTGGCTGTTGTGAATACTCCGTGCCTTTGAAAGCACCCAGGGCTCCTGGGACGCTTGAGCTGGAGCAGAGGTGACCATGATGCACCTTCTGAGCTGCTGGCAGTCATCTGCTTCTCACTGCAGCCTTAGTTACCAGGCTTATAATTAGATGTAATTTTGTTTAAGTTTAAGAGGAGATCTTGATTCATGTTGGTAGTAGCCTGGCTGAATGGAGAAAACAGATTGGGGGGGGTCCTAAATGTTCTTGACTCTTGGGAAGGAATAAATTTAGAGAAGCTGGAAAGAAGAGTGAAGGAGGGATGTGAAGAAACATACCAATTCACTGGTTTTGTTGCCATTAGGGATGACTTGCACAGACAGCAGATTAGTGTTTTGTCTGTATGAGTCTGAGCTGCCCAGTTAAACTGGGAGCAGCAGCTGTCTCCTTCCTCAGCTTTCTTCACTGTCTGCTGGAGCTGCTGGAAGGTGCTTATTCAGATCACTTTCTCTACACACTGTAGCCCATTTTGGGACCTGGCACAGAGAAATACGTGTGTAATGTTCTGAAATGTATAAAAATTCCCTGAGGTTCATTATCTTTATCCTGGCTCCTGCAAGCAGACAAGCGTCACTCCCATCAGGTGTGAGGAAGCTGGTGGAGCTTGAGATGTCCTAGGACAGTTCTTGGCTTGAGGATAACTTGCAGTAGATGTGGTTTGCTAATTTTGTGGAACACTTCCACATGCTTAAATTTAACAAAATTGGCTCTGTTTCGCAGGCCCAGATCCAAATATTGGTGTCTCAGTTGTGGAATGCTTCTGTGCTGAGAAGCAAGCCTATCTGTATGTGTGCCTCTTCCTCTGGCTCAGAGCAACTCTGAATTACTTTTTGCTAATCTGGAAGGCAGGTCTGGAGGGCAGCAACCTTTTAGCCACCACGAATTAGCCGAGGGTTTCCTAGGATGGAAAGTGTTGCTCTGTGTATTTTAGCAATTTAGAGGTTTTTCTATCTCGCCCACTGGATCATGCCCCCAACTCTGAGGGGCTGGGACCTGTGTGAAAGGGCCTGCTCTGTGCCTCTGCAGGGGGGCAAAAATATTACCCCAAACCCTATGCTTTTCATGTCCTTCCATCAGTGATGCAGACAAGAAGATGCAGTAGTGAATGTGGCATTGGGGAGGTTGAGGAGAGCAGGGGGAGGTGTGACAGTGTATGCACACTGGAGCTTCCTGTTAAAGCTAGAGAGGGATGCTGTGAAAGGAACACCCTGTGTGCACATTGCTCATTTTCTTGGTCCCCATAGCATCCTGTTGGCTTCAGTCAAAAGTGTGTTTACTTAGACAGGTTATGGGTGTTGCCAAGATGTCACTGTGATTCTTCCTTTTCCCCATTGCAGCGCTGCTTGGAGACAGTGGAGGGATGGGCAGCCTCTGGATCTGCAAAGCATTCCTGCATTTCCCCAGTTAAAAGCAGCAGGATAATGAGAGCAGGGTTATCCCTGGAATTTCTGGAGTCTGTCCCCAAAATTGCTTCTTACAGGAGCAGGGAAGGAGTGCAGGGGGAGGGCTGTGCTGCACTCCTGGCAGCAGCGTGTCGGTGGCTGAGTGTTCAGGGAGCACCCACAGCTGGGTCCTCCCTACCCTTCCCCACCTGTGCTTTGGAGCTTCTGTTGTTGTAACACATTTCAGCGTTGCTGCCCTAGCTTCCTGACAATTAGGCAGCTGGCAGATAGCTGGATGTTAACACCTGAGATAAAACAGATTGAATATGCATCACCCAGCGGAGTTAGTGCCCGGCTGCGCCACGAAACCTCTCCTGGAACTGAGTTTATGGGAGCTGTGAATAATGTCAGCCATGAGGAATTGAAGGGGCACCCAAAAGTTAAGCTGTGTGGCAGTGTTAGAAAAAGAGAGAGGCTTTCTGGGTGCCTCCCTGGCAGCAGGACCAGAGTGGTGGTTTCCTGGCCACTGGTGGGGTGCTGGGGAGGAGAAGGTGAGTGGGAAGGGGCACACGTGTGATGAATGGTGGATACAGAAGTGCTAATTTGGCAGAAAGCTCTTCCAAATCCTCCCCAGCTTTTACAGACTGCAGTAAGAAATTATTAAATTTTCTCTGTGATCTGACTGTGTTTCTGTCAGGGTGACCCTAATTCCATTAGAGCAGCTCCGAGCTGATTCAGGATGGCTGTTTTACCCATTCTCCCTCAGCTTGCTTGTGTGGGTTTTTTTATGCACTCTGTGCTTCCCTGCCTGTCAGCTTCTGATTGTGCATGGGAAAAATGGCTTTGCAGATTTCATTTAATGTTCAGTGCAATTGTCAACTAAAAGATGCTTTTTTTCAGCTTTTGAAAATGTCATTTACTCTAATAAAATAAAAAAAAATCCTCTCTCATAACAAAAATGCAGAGAAAACAGGAAAAAAATCAATACTGTCATCAGAAATCATCAGCAATGTGTTCTGTTGTTGGCTTGGTTTTTTAAAAATCAGGTTTCGTTTTTGAAGCCCTGGGCATAGGTTTCATTAGCCAAAGGAAGAGACTAGGTGACCCATCCAAAGCCTTTTCTAACCACAGTATATCTTAGTCTGTCTCCTACAGAGTTTCAGAGGGCTTAAGGAATAAAACCACTTCAAAAGTGACCTTGTAGAAGGAAAGAACTAAGGCAAAATTAGGCCAACTACCTGTGAATTGATATGTGGTAAACAAAGAATTTGCACCTTTTGATTTCTAGAGGTAGAGCAAGCTTGGCTTATACTGAGGGGATGGATGAAACCTGCATCAGTGAGCTGGTGGTGGTGGTGAAGGCAAGGCTCTGGCTCCCACCACCTCTGGTCAGAAAGGACTGCAAGTCTGAAGTGTCTCAGGGCTGCCCTGCCCCTTGTTGCTTTATATCCGAAACATGGGCACCCTGCACTCTTGCATCAGTTTCTGCTTCCAGCTTTCCTGTTTGCTTGCCTGTCCCCAAACCCTGCATGTAGTGATCATGTGTAACTGATGTGATCGGATCCAGGTATTGCAGCACGGGTAAATACTAATTTTCTGCAATCCTGCCTTGACTAGCTTGACATATTCCATCAGTGAAAAGAACATGGAAAATATTGTTTAGGAAAACCCCTTGACCTGAGGCACTGGGGTGGCATCATTAAGGGACAGGTTGAAATATTAACCACAGTTATTGGGCAGTGTTTATTTTTTGTGTCCTTACTCATCATAAAAATAAATATATATATTTAGGTAGAAATGGATTCCACACTTTTCTGCAAAATACCTAAATGCTGCCTGCTGGTAACTGAATGTTGCAGACATCAAGGTAGGAGGGATGCTCTGAGGACAAATGCCACGTATAGAGTAGACAACAGATCTTTCTCTGCGTTTATAGCCCTTTTAGCTCCAGCACTTGCAGGAGTCACATGAATTTGTTTGGTTTGCTACACACCACAGATCACAGCATGATCATTTGTCTTTTTTTATGTATTGTTAAAGCTGACATCATTCATCAGTCAACATCAGCTGTCAGGTCAAAGGTCTGCCTAGCCCCAAATCCCTCATCCAGTGGTGGTCAGTACAAAGACCTACAGAGGATGTAAGAGCAGCATGAACACACAGTGATCTCTTCCTGGTGTCCTCAGGGAGTGGTGGCTCCTGGACCCACAGAGGTGCTGTGGTAACTTCAGCCATTTGCTCTGATGCAGCTCTGAGGGGTCAGTCTGCAGGGATGCCTTGTGGTTTGCATGGAGACCACAGTGTAGGCTCCAACTTTTGCTTCTTCTCCTTTTACCTCCGCTCTGTGGCTTCGTGTTTACACCCCTTACCGCTGCTCTGCAGGGCTAAGCATTCTCACTTGCCATTCACACCATTTGGGCTCGGCTGCACAGCCAGAGTTAACTCTCCTGCCTTCCCAAGGGATGGAGTTCCTGTGTTGAAGTGTCCATGTAAATTATCCACCACAGTGACAAATGTTGAGGGGCTGGCGTATTTAATACTCGATCTTTGAAACAGTGTGCTTATAGGCTTGGTGATACAGAAAACCAGTAAAACTGCTTCCAGTTTCATCTTCAGTGTGGATTCATAGATTTTAAGGCCAGCAGTCAGATCAGTGCAGTCTTCTGCTCTGACTTGCATAGCACAGGCTGTATAATTTCAGCTAGAAATTTCTGCGTCTGCTTTTAATAGCTGTGGATGAGCTAGCACGTAGCTTTTGGGAGGCTACCAAATCATAATTTGAAGTCTAAATGGTAGAGAATTTACCCATCTCCTATGTGATCTGTAAAAATGGCAAGTAGTCATTACTTCTTCAGATCTGTATTTGTTTCAAACGGCGTTTATGCATTTTTTTGGGGGGGTTCAGACACTGGATGTTGGAACGTCTGTCAGCTAGGCTGAAGACTTCTCCTATGTAATGAAATCTCTTGGAGAAGCAAGTTAGAATGGAGAAATTAGAAAAGCTGAAAGTTTGTCCTTTTTGTTGTAGAAAAATGGGCTGGTTTTGATTTTTCTGACAAGATATAATTTTTGTAGTTCTTCAGTAATCTTTCAGACTTCTCAGGATGTTTTTTTAATATCAAGGACCTTTGAATCCCTTTCTGGGACTTTGATCCCCAGGATGGAAACTTGTATTTCATCACTGTGACTTGGCTTTTTGCTCAAGAATATCTGCCCTTAAGTACATTAAAGTGCATTTTGCTGGATCCCAGCTCATCCAGTCATCTGAGTAACTCTGTACAGGTAACCTTCCCCTGCTGTTAATAGCTGACTACCAGTCTTGGTAAAGCTCACCCTTTTCTTTCCAGATATAATTGCAAGCAAGTTGCATTTATTCACAGATGTTAATCAGTTGTGGCTGTTTGCAGGGTCTGCTACGTGTGTTTTAAGGAGATATTTAAAATATCCTACGGTATTCATTGTGGCATTCCTTGCAGGTGGAAAGGAGTGCCAGGAAACTGATTAAATAGTACAGTTTGTTGTGCTGCTGCTTGCTACTGGTAGTACTGACGTCAGAAAGGGGAGAGATATGAGATCTGCTGGAGCTTTCAGTGTTTTAGCTGAGCAGTTGTAAAAAGCAATGAAGTGGTAATAGGGATGCCTTTTTTTTTTTCTTTGATTATCTGTTCATTATACTGGTGCTTTGGAATGATACTGTAATATAGGATGATCAAGCTCATTTTCGTGAACAAGCAAGAGTATGAAATTTGTTTGCTTAAAATATTAGTCTTTTTGGATGGGGAACATGCCTGGTTTAAAAAGGAGTGTGTGTGTGGGGGAAATAAGCATCTGTTCATGGGTGCTTTTCCTCTGTTTAGTTGTCTAGCTTTATGTATCAGGAGCTGAAAAGCAGTGGTGTACTCTTAATTGAATGCTGTGTTTAGTCCCTTGTGAGAATCGCTGCTTTGTCTGTGCCAGAGACAAATCTCATTTATTTTGTTGGTGTGAAAACACCATAGGGTGCTTATTGAAAGTTTTAAGTCACAGAAATGTCGTTTGCCTTGCACACTTTACCGACACATGATCACTGAATTAAAGCACATTTTGTAGTGGATGATGGCTTTACATCTGTGTATGAATTGTAACCTGCAATGCCAGAGCTTGCTTTGAATGTCAGTTAAGTTTGGGCTTTCTCTGATGAATTATAACATTAAGCCTTCGCAAGGCTAAGGGGGTATCACATGGTACTAAAAAGAAATAATTACAGAATATATTCCATTTCACGCAGTACAGGCTGGAATGAACTTGCAGTCCTGCTGTGCTTTTCAAATGGCCCTTCATTGCGTGTATTACTTGTTTTCCCCCTGTTCCCCCCCCCGTAATTAATAATATAATTTCAAGGAAAGTATTTTGTAAAATTGGATTGAGACGTGTATACAGTACCTGGTCAAAACTTAAAACTAAATGGAAATGCCACTATTTTCCAACCGAGATTCATTACACACCAAGGGTGACTGTTGTGAGTTGGTGCTTTCCAGTCAGCGTGTCAAGAAGAGGTTTGGACTTCGTTTGTCTCTGCTACGTGAGGTTGTTCTACTTGAGCTTAGACTGAGTTCTCTGGAAGTAGCCAGGGTCTCATGGAAAGAACCAAAACAGTCCACTGTTGGCACTGGTTAATATTGCAGACTTAAAATGAATCAGAGAATTCTTGCTTGCTTTTGCTGTTTTTCATGCAGGGTTTTTTTTTTTTATTTTATTACAAATTCGTTCCACATGTGATAACTTTGTTCACCTCAAAGATGAGGGATATAAACTCTTGCAAGTTAATTGTCACATGAGGAGAAGACAATGACTCTTGAGCCTCTGCACTTTGTTGCAAGGGTGCAGAACACCCACAGTTTTCTTTGAATTAAATTTTTAGCCAAGTCCACTTCAACTGTTGTGTTACTTCCATTAAAGGTTGTTCTGAAAAGGGGTTTTAAAGAGACCAGGAAATATTCAGCAGCTTTACACATGTAGGGTTTTTGCCCTGAAAAACTCCATTTGTAATAACCTTTTTTGAGCCTCAGCATTAGCACAGCTGTGCCTGGCAGGTGGGACTGTCCCTTTTCAGCCACTTGTCAAAACCAGCTGGGGCTCGAGTGGGTGGGAGACACCAGAGTGCTGAAAAACTCTCACTTTCACTGTGGTGGTGTCCATAAGGAAGAGGTGGAGCTTCCTTGGTTTTCAAATTTGAAACTGAAGTTCTCTCTTTTGAGAATAAATGCGAGAGTTGCTTTGCACGGGTTTCAGAAAGGATTTCAATCTCCGTGTTGAGGGAAAAAAAGACATCTTTGAAGTGATGTGGCTATAAGTGTATCATACTTATTCAATGTTTAATTTACAACAGGGAAGATCCTTTGGAAGAACTGAATGATGAGTGGTGAGAATCTTGTTAAATGCTGAAAATGGTTAAAATACTGGTATGTAGAAGATTACTATGTCTTTTAGTCCCATTTAGCATCAAACAGAAACTTTCAGGAGTTTCAAGATGCAAGAAAACCCTGAGGGAAGCAAAATTTTCTCATGAGCAAATCCTTTCATAATCCTTTAAAGGGCTGGGATGCCTTGTCCTGGCACAGTGATCTCATTCTTGCCATGCTGAGTACAAAGAGTTTAGTGTGGCTCTGGGGAGGATGATGATGGCAGTTCAAGGCCTGGAAAGGCTCCCTTTACTCCTGTTTGATATAACAGGCAGTGGTCCTGGCTGTTGACTTGTCATTTATATACTGTATATACACTTCCAATATCCTTTTTTATGCTCCATTACGTACAGTTTATCAGGGGTTACACAAAGTTCCTTAGTTACAACCTGTTGTTTTCAGCTTTTTATGAGTTTGTTGTATGGCTGAAATGTGCCCTGCTCGGTCTTCAGCCAGAGTTCAAGTTGGGAGGCTGCATTTGATGAGTTGGACATTGGGTTTTTTTGGTTCTTTCTGCAAAGGTTGTCTTTGAATGCTCTTAAAAACAAAGGGAGTGGAAAAATACTTTTGTACCCTTAAAGCTAACTCTGTGGTGTTATTTATAGATCTCTAGTCTAAAATGTGTGTGAAAACAACTGACCACTAAAGTGCATCTGTAGTATTGTCCAGGGAAAATGGAACCTGATTTGTGGAAGGAGTGACCCAGAGAAAAATGGGCTGCTGAATAATATAAAGGGAATTTCATGCTGAATCATTAAGTAGATGATTCTTTCTGAGCTGGTGTGTAACTAAACTAGCTCTATATTCATCCTGTAGCCAGAGCCGCTCTTGTCTCAGCCTTCCAAAGATCCAGAGGTGCACAGCAGAGGCCTCCAGGTCCTCCAGCGCCCAGCCTGGAGTGTGGGCAGAGAGAATTAATTCACATGGACACCATGGAGTTTCTCTTCTGTTGCATTTGTCTATTTCTTGAGGCAGTTGTGTAAATAGAAAGTTCTTCTTGTTGAAGTTGCTCTGTGGTTGTACTGGAGGCCACAGGGGCTTGGTCCTGTCTTTCTTGACAATGCCTGTTAAATGCATTTAACATAATTAACTGCCTAAGTTGAGGGTTTTTTTTCCTCAAATGCTAAAATACACCACTGTTCATATGACTGCCCTATTTTAAGAGCAGAGTATGATTTGGGGGCTTTTTTACACATTAGTACAAAATCCCTCTATTGTTCAGTCAGCATCTGTGCAGTGCTCCACATCTTTTTCCATTAGACACTCAGCCTTCTGTTGCAGATAAAGCTTTTTTTTTTTTTCCTGAGGCAAGTTTAGTTCAAAAAATTCTGACATTGTCTGTAACCTGTAGTATGTTGTGTGAGAAGTTTCCTGTGTAATTTTGAGGAATTTAAGAAACTTCACGTAACATATAAAGAGTTATATGTAGTTTATATGTAGTATACCATGTGGTGTTTTCAAGTTTGTGTCAAATTACAGATGAGACTATGAATTATTTTGTGTTACAGTAGTTGCTGGACTGGGTCAAACTCTAGGTCCATTTATCCCAAAATTGCCCCAACCTAAGCCTCCAATGATGGGCAACAAATGCTCCATGTTTTAAGGAGGTGCAAAAAGAAACAGCTCATACTCTTGCCTTTTCTCTCCCCACCCAAATTAATTCCTATTTCCTGTGTGAAATTAGAAGTTGTTCTCAGAAGCTGGACTTCTGTTTTTACTTCTGTAAAGCTTCATTAATTGCAACAAGTCTAAATATTGGTATATCCACGCGGGCAAAGGAATAATGCCCAGTGTAGGTTTGTCAAGGTCAGATCAATCTAATTTCCTTTAATGACAGGATAACAGGCTTTGTGAATGGAGAAGCAGTAGATGTCATTTGTCTTTAGTAAAGCTTTCAGTGCTCCCTCATGAGACTTTTTCCTGTGAAACATCTGCTCGTAGGGTGGGTATTTGGCAGTTTGGTAGCATTCAGCATTTGCAGTAATGATCTCTCTGATAGAATAGAGAACATGCTTATTAAATTTGCAGGCAACAACAAGCTGGGAAGAGCAGCAAGCATGTTGGAGGACACCATTAGAATTCAAAATGATCTTTACAAATTGGCGAAACTGTCTGAGAGGATGCATGTCAATAAGGAAAAATGTGGATAGATGTTTGAAAATAGGAGCAATCAGCTACATAAATACAGAATGAGACAACTGCCTAGACAGCTGGTATACAGAAAAGGTCTTGCAGTGCTAATGGATCAGAAACCACACAGGAATCAACAAAGCCATGCTGTTTTAAGAGGCACAGACATCACAGGGATATGCAGAAATGAGGAGTACCATCTTGAAGACGCATTAGATGGTCCTTCTGCTCTGCTCACGTGGGTAAGGCCTCCAGTGGAACATTTCATCTTGAGCATCCCACTGCCAGAATAGAAGGATTAATTGAGGAGAACTCAGTCTTCCCCATCCTGTGCTAGGAGAAGGAATTATGTGCTTCAACTGCAGCTGAGAAGTTCAGGTCAGGCACTAAGCAAGGCTTGCTGACATGCAGGATTGTTGGGCATGGCATTGAATTTCCGGAGGAATTTCTGGAATCTTAAATGCAAGCAGAAAGTGTTGCCCCATATGGGTTTTGAGTAGACAGTGTGATTTCTTAAATGAATGTTTCTTTGTCTTCACTCATGAATCAGGAAAGGTACAGGCTCCCAGCCTGATACTCTGATATTTTTAACCTGTCCTTTTTCATCCTCCTCTTAAGTGACAATCACTCTCTTCCCTCTGACTATGGAACTTTGTGTGAAAGTGTTTTTCCAAGTCCTTAGTCCTCCACAGTGCCCTTCTCTGATGTTCTAGCTGTGCTAGGGGAAAGCATGCACCTCCTTAAAATATGGAGCATTTGTTGCCCATCATTAGAGGCTTATTTTGGGGCAATTTTGGGATAAATGGACCTAGAGTTTCACCCAGTCCAGCAACTACTGTAGCACAAAATAATTCATAGTCTCACCTGTAATTTGACACAAACTTGAAAACACCACATGGCATACTACATGTAAGTACATATAACTCTTTATATGTTGAGTTTCTTAAATTCCTCAAAAATTACATGGGAAACTCCTCACACAACATACTACTCTAACAAGACCACCTGCCTAAAATATGTCCAAGTGCTTATTTATTTGTATGAAAGGGAAAATGTATTAAAAATGTGTGTTTGCATAGAATGCTTTTAATGTCAGTGGTAGCAGAAGGGAAGATGTGTAAGGGTTTTTTCCTTCTCCTTGCAGTAGTTATTCTTCCTATCAATAGCTGTGCATCAACCCATGGTCTGGTGAGTGGAGTCCAAGGGCTGTATTAGATGGGTATGTCTTAGTCTTCATGTTAAAAGATGATGGTTAATTTGTTGTATGTTTATTGTGGATAAGAAGCAGCTATTTACCCACCTAGGCTTCTCCTTTCCTGGGTTTCATAAAAGAGCTTCGTACTTCTTGGAAAACTTTCTCAAAAACAGATCAGAGGAGATTTGTCTTTTTAATGAATTGATTTAAATCAAGATGCAGGCCATTACACGAGTTCCTGAATTCTGGAAACTCTAGCCGTTGTGTTGGGGCTTTTTTTTTTTTTTTTTTTTGCCATCAGACTTTGACTTCAAACTGCAATTATTTTTCACAGGATGAAGAATGAGTTCTGTTGCCTGTTATGAATAATAGAGTATGGTAATATCACAGCTATATATGCAAACTCTGCAGACTGGCAGCACAGCTGCTAAACGTTACGTTTTTAAAATATGTACAATCTGTTGTCAACAGAATTAAACCCAGGAACATTATATGGTTTGTTTCTGCACGAGAGTGTTTAGTAGGGAAATTTAATGACGAATTGTTCTACATTTTAATCTTTAAAAAAAAATTATTTCTGAGTCTTCGAGCCCTTCTAGTGAATCGGGGAGATTCTCAAATTAAGATGTGGAATTCTAATGGCCAGCCTGACATTTCCTGGGCCTGGCTGGGATACCTGATCTTGATTAGTTTTCTAGCATACCTGCTCTGCCAAGCTGGAGAGGCTCACACACTCCACAGCTGAGCTTGAAGTGGTTGCACTGTAAACCTCGTTCCAATTAGACGGTGAATCCTGCTCTGGTAGTGGAAAGTTGTTTTATTGTTCCTCTCCCCTGATATGGATGCAAGTGGAAGTGTTGAAGGGAAGCGTTATCGCCGTTGTTTTTGTAGTTTGTTGTTATCTTCCATCTTCATATACAAAAAAAGTGAGAAATGCAGCATGCCCAGCTGTCTGAGAGCAAATGTGAATCGGCAAGATAAACCTTCAGAGGCTGTAAAGGGCCTGACTACAGATGATCCTTCAGCACTTCATTGCCATCCTGCAGCCTGCATCCTGGTTTGAACCACAAGCAGCAGGAGAAATAAGGTGGAAAAACACTGAAGAACCTATAGTAGTCCATCATTTTGATGCTGAGAAGGGATTGATGTGCACTCGGGACATCTTCTGCTCTCCTACTCCTGACTAAGGAGCAGGAAAATAAGGAGGGAACAACCCAGAAATGTGAGAAATGAGTAAATGCGAAGAATGTAGTGCATTTAAATTTACTGTTCCTCATTAGGAAAATGCTGGAACACTCTGTGGAGTCCTGCTGTTTGAGAGAAGATGCAGGCAAGCACTGTCCCAAAATGCCATCAGTGGGGTGAGGGAGCCTGGCGCTGCTGAGCAGCTTCTTGGGTGTTCCTGTGCTCCATTCCTCTCACCTGCAAAAAGAAATGCCAGCATTAGCAGATCTCTGATTTTGTCTGTGCTGGCAGAGGGTCCCAGGACTGATTTATAGCACTTGTTCAGCTTTCAGCGAGCAGCAAATGTGTTGCTTAATTATTCATGGCAGATGTATTATTACAGGAAATTAAGACATCGAGGAAACAAGTAAAAACTATTACTGAATAGAGCTATAAACAAGGTAAGGTGGAAAGAGATGCTGGGGAACGAGATGCTAAAAAACCTTGGTGCTCAGGAACGTTTCGCACCTTCTGGAAATAATTGGTTAAATTCCCAGATATGTAAGTCATCGTTCATAGTACATAATTAAATATTCTATTAGCTAACAAGCTGCTTTTAATTTGTTACATTTGTCATCTGAATTACACGTTTGTGAATGTGTGAAACCTTCCTATGGCTTCTTTCAGCACATCTGCTTGTGGAACACCACAGAGTTCTGTTTGCGTCTTTGGCTGTCCTCGAAAGGTTTGGCGTGTTACTTGTGCAGGACAGCTGAGGTCAGCCTTTGGCTTTCTGTACCAAAGGAACAGTTTCTGGGTTTAAGTTCTGTGTCCCTGAGCTACTGCTGTGCCTGGAGCAGTGGTGTATGATGCTGCTGGCACAAGATTTCCATTGTGTGCAGGCAGGCACACACACATCCACCCGGCTCTCTTTCAGGTGGTGCTGTAGCTTCATTCAAAGATCTGTTTGTGTGTGTTGGTGACCTGTGCCATGATCCTGTCCTCTAACCTGTGTCTAATGCCCCACACTCAAACAGAGGCCAGAGCTGTTGGCTTTGAAGAGCACCAGCACTTTTCTTGCTCATCAGGTGGCATAGGAGGAGCCTGGTGTTTGATTGCTCTCCTGTAGGTGTAGAAATAGTTTCTCATTTATTGTTGCTCCAAGTTTCCCATTGGCTTTAAACCTTGCACATTTCATGACAATTTTTCAAACATGTATTAACTGACCAAACCTTACTGAGAAGGAAGTGGTTTAAAGAAAACCCTTTCAACTTCTCTTTCTGGAATAGAGTTATTAGCTTTATTAAAAAAAAATTATAGGGAACATCTCTAAGTTTGTGTGTAACCTCAGGCTTCCAAGAGTTTCCATTTCATTACTGTTCATAAGCTCATTATTTTGGTACATCTGCAGTAATTTTGAAGCCCTTTACTTTATAATTTCAATTATGTAGTTTGAAATGTAATGATATTAGGAGCCCTGTTATGGAGGACTCGGAGCAATTTTAAGGCGAGCAAATGGGTGATTCAGCATTGAATCACAGAGAGCGTGTCTACAGGCAGGGTTACTCCTGGAACAGTCTTTTCTGAGGTGCAGGTATTCAGAGAAGCAAAAATTCAGTCATTTCATTATACACAGTCTTTCAAATTCAGTGACAAAATAGCCTCGTGTAGTTCATTCCCGTGACGGGAGGGGAGGTATTTGAGTCCCTTTACAAAGTTCAGTTATTTGGAGGCTTTGCAAATATCGGTGGGGGAAGGAAAATACTCCGTAACTTGTACTGTGAGGGTAATTTTCCTGACTCTTGCAAACAAGGTATATGCAAAGCAAATATATGAATATAGCATGTGAGACAAATGGGGCAAAAAGGATCTTGCAAGAATCACACTGAATCATCAGCATTCCTAATTGTGTTCTCTGAAAGCTTGCTGTGCTGTACACATGCATCTCAGGATCGCCTAAACAGAGCTTTGCTTGCAGACCTAATCAATTGGTTCTCGAGCCGTTTAGCTTTTTAATTACTCTTGTCAAAGTGAAAATTATGTGAAAGGACTTGACTGTGCAATTAGCTGCTGAACATTTTCTGCAGCAATAGTGAGAAAACAATACTAAATCCCAGAATAGCAGTAGATACAACCATAGGAACAAATCTGCTTCAGCGAAGAAAAAGATAATCTAGTAACTAATCTGAATGGAAGATAATTTATTTTTTAAATATGCATATATTCACAGATGTGAGGAGAAAGGACTGTTTGTGTAAGAAAAGCCTGTCCCCCAGCTGAATGGCAGGTTAGTTATCACTTTCTGATTTCCCTCTGATTTGAGGGCCCTGCTCTTCACAGGCAGAGGCTGCAGCTCTGCCCGCAGTCAGGACTGAGCATGTTAGAAGAGGTGCCATCTCTTTGACCTCCAGGCTGCTGGGGGCTAAATTTTAGGATAAAAAGGGTTCACCTTTCCTGTGCCGCAGCTGTGGGAGAGTTCACAGCGTGTTTCTTCCGTGGACCACAAGAGCCTGGTTGGTGTTCGCTCAGCAATCTATAGATCATCTGCTCAGACAAATTATATCTCTCAACAGCTTCACACTAAACTAATCTGGGCATTTAAAAAATAAATAAATGAGGCAGTGTCTATAAAGAGCTCCCGTCTGGTGAAGTGGAGCGGTTGGAGCCTGATTGATGAATCCCATTTTCCAGCCTGCGTGTGTGTGTGTTCGCCGCTCCCCTCGGCCGAGCTCTGTCATCCAGGACAGCCCTTGTTGAAGCATTCTGTGTGCTGGCTGGGACCACGGGCCACCACGGTGGGGCTGTGGTCAGTTCTTGGCCAAGGTGCAGAAGACAGAGCTCCTGCAGGGTATCTGTACCTTGAAGTGCGTTGCGGGGAGTGGCGCGACCCTGTCCCGGCTCTGCCACATCCAGGACCGAAGTGGGGAAGTGTCTGGTGCCCCTCAGAAGCCCATCACGGATAAAACAGTGCTTCTTACAAACGAGATTGAAAACAGGGGTTAAATTTACTGACTGTTGGTTGGCTGAGCTGGTGGAAGGGGCCTGTGTCGCTGCATGCCTGCTGACCGAGCTCACACACTTCTCCCGGGGATAATGGCTGAACAAATCCCAGTGCTCGCCCTCCTGTGTTTGGAAATGCTTAATAGATTTGGAGGCTCAGAATTTTAATGCAGCTCTTTGCTGTGTTGAGAGAGGCCTTTGAAGTCACCTGAGTTCTTGACTAAGCGTACCTGCCAGATTTTAGTTTATTTGTAGCGGGGCGCTTGATGAGTTCTGATCTTCGTTAGGCTGCGTGCCGGAAGGTCAGTCTGCACACAGACACACATGCCCAAAATAATTTATTCTGCCGCCTTTTAAGCACCTGCTGCACGTGGACGTGTCACTAGAAAAAGAAATCGCGAATAACAATAATTCGAATAATTGGATAGCGAATAACAAAGTTTCTCCCAAGATGCAGCATTTTGTACAAGGACTCACGTTTCCAGGACCATACACAGGCAGGATGTTTTTCTTTTCCCAGGAGATGATGAGCTCAGATCCAGCAGTACTGAGACCATCCACTCCTTGTGGAGTTTTGAAAGCAGGTGAAATGCAGAAGATGGTGCCATTCCGGTTTACACCGTGAGAGAATTTACTACTGGGACAAAACCTCATCACTTTTCAGATTACAGAAAGTTCCAGATTGTCCCTAGTGCTTGCCATTATGTGAATGTTGATGCTGAGGTGTGTATTGCATGCCCTTTGGAGGAACAGTGAAGAGATGCTCTCTTTTCTGAAACTTGGTAAGAAATTATGGAGAGATTGAGACTGGGCTGTGAGCATGAAGTTTTTAAGCTGCAAAAAGGAGGGAAAAGCTGCATCTGCCTGGGAAAATTTAAATACTTTTCTCAACATGTTTGCAGGTAGATCACCTTACAGGGATGTGAGAAAGGTTTGCATTTTTGAGCCCCAAGAGGTTCTTGAGGGATGCTCCCTCCTCCCCCTTTGCTTCTTGTCGTTTAACATTTTTGAAGTTCTTTGGGTAGTTATATTTTTGTCCCTGTAATAATTATTAAATTATAAATTATTTTTATAAGCAAACCCTCTTGACTGTGGATAAGCAATCTTCGTAAATTATTTGGTGGGATACTTTTGAAGTTTCTTCATTGCTTATGACAAGATGTTTCTGCTGCTGTCACTGTTGATGATTCATACCTCAAGTGAAGTGCTTAGCACTTCAGAAAACATGTAACACAGTCAGTCCTACTCAAAGTCTTTCCATCTTTAAAAAAAAAAGAAAAGAAAAAAAAAAGGGAAAAAAAGGGGGAAAGAGAGCTGTGATGGGCTGTGCTGAAATGGTGCGTGAGGCTGGTCTGCAAGACTGGCTCCAAAATGTGGAGAGGGAGGCAGGGGCCCTTCACTGATACTGAATCAGAGGAGAAACGGAGATAACACCTATTCTTAAATGGTTTATTTTCTCCTAAGCACATGTATGAGCAGTCGGGGGTGTCTGTGACCCTGCTGATGTTTGTGTGCGTGCACGGGAACAGGGTGCTCACTGCAAGCCTGTGCATTTTGGGGCATTCTGGTTGACCAGCTGGGCTCACAATGCTGGATTGCACGTTCTTGCCTCAGCCATGGGAGAATCTGGGTGGATGATTGGAAGGAGTGGATAATGAAGAGGTCTTAGACTGGTTAGAGAAGAAAAAAAAGTAAGATGGAGTATTGAAGTACTGGCACCATTTGGTTGTGGCTGTGTGCTCAGAGTCTGTGCTGGAGCAAAAAGGGACCCCTGTTAAAATTATACAGGCACAAACCTTTTCAGGGCTGGAGGAGGAGGAAGCTGGCTGCCTAAATTCCTGCTGTTTTGCCATTACTGATGTTTTCTCTGTGAGAAGCTTCAATGAGGAAGCCTGACAGATGGCAACAAAGGGAGCGGTGCAAACAAGGGCACTCCTGCAGTATAAACGTTGAGCTTTAACTGTTTCACTGAAGTGTCTAAAACACATAGAAGAATTTGGGCAGAACTACACAGACGTGTTAGAGCAGTCAGGTGAAATTTCAGAAAAAAAAAGAAGAAAAAAAAAAGCAGTGGTGGTTGTTTTTTCCCCAGCCAAGATGAATTCCAGGGATGCCTCTGGGAGCAGCTGCGCGCCCTGAATGCTGATGGGCAGCTGGTGCCAGTCCTGCGCCCCCACCAACTTCCTCCATGTTTCAAGAAAACTCTCCTGATCTTGTTTCAGCCATCACTTCATAGGAGTGCATTTGCAGCTGCACGAGTGCAGTGAAAAGGAGGAAAACTATGAATGAGCAGGAAGAGTTTAAGGAGGGGGGTGGGTGGGATCTGGCTGGTTTGGACAGGTGGTGTTTGGGGGCTCTGTACTGGCAACCAGTCAGGATTAAGGACAGATTCGTTTGTTTCAGATAGGTATTCCAGGTTTCGGTAGGATTTTAGCTTTTTGAATTCTTCTGTTCTCACAGAAGGATGGAGGAGGCTGGGGAATTGAAGCGTTCGTTGCTGGAACTGGATGAGGTAAACGTAAGTGGAGGAAATTCTAGATAAATTCAGAAGATCATGATGTAGGCTGTTTATAGACTTGTGTCTTTTGAATTGAAAGCATCATTGTAGCTGCTGTGTGTTTGGAAGCACTTCAGGTTTGAGTGGACCATAAAAACGTGTGCAGATGTTCTTCCTTCTCAGCTCTCAGCATTCAGGATATTCAAACCACTGCAGTGGCTTTCTTTAGAAGTTGTTTTATGGGGATCTCCACAGTATCTTAAAACCAAAATGAGACTTTCTTGCCAATATTTACCCTTCACTAGAGGCACATGTAAAAAAACCACTGGAGTGTGTGTTTCTGCAGGTATAAATTGCACCATTTACACTATAAAGAGAAAGCCTTTTTAGTCAAAAGGAAAAGGTGGTGGAGTGGAAAGGTGAGCTGCTGTGCCTCCACCTCACTACTTGATCTCTGAATGCTGAGTTTCTTACCCCTGCTTTGTGCTGCTGCTGTGGCAGGCCTGAGTTGGAGCTGAATTTATGCTAGTTTAGACTGCTTCTTTTGTTTGGAAGTCACTGATGTACTAATGAATGTGAACTCAGTTGAGACTCTCAGAGGACCTTCTGTTATTGCCTCTTCGTCTGAAATGCTGACAGAGAAACTAATACTCTTTTTTCATATTAAAGAACAATAACAGCTTATTTAACACTGTGTAAGAAAGGTTTCAGCAGCACTGTACTTCAGTGAAATAACGAAGATATTTCTGTGAGCTGCTCTACATCAAAGAGTTATGAAGCAGGATTTCTCTGCCACGATGTGACCTCTGCAGCGTTTCAGAGTGCTGGTGCTTTGCCCATCAGCCAGCTCCATGTTTTTGCTGTGGCTGGTGGTGTTCCTGCTTAAACCACAAAAAAGGACTTTTATCTAAGCGCTTTCTGGGAAAACTTTTTCTTGAAGTGTATGGACTTTGGGAATCAAATGCCACAAATGTTTTTTTTTTTTGGTTGCCATACGAGCATACTTGGCAGAAATAGAAGAAACTTGAGTAAAAGGGAGTTTCTTAGGGAAGCAACTCTCCTTTTTGGTGGTTTCTGCAAAACTGAATGCATGTTTTCCCAGTGGCATTCATTTTTGTCTTTCGGAGTTGTTGCATATGAACTTGTGTGGTTTTGATGTATTGCTGGTGTTTTAGCATTCTTACTCATCAAGGAGCTCTGTCTCATTTGAACATGTGAGCTTCATTTCTGCACGTTGTGTAATGGAAAGTGAGAGTAATTTATTGTCTCTGTTAATGGGATATGTGATCTGGATCAAAGTCCTCTTGAAACCCGTAATAGCCAGCCCGTTATCAGTTGATGCTGACCAATATCAGTAATTTTCCCTATAGGAAATGAAAATGTTCCATCATTAGGCCAGGGGCCTAATCTGGTTACCTTCACATTTCTCCCTTGTCTCCATATTTCAGTCGTGTGCCACTTTGCACTGGAGACAATTTGCATGCCACAGAGCTTGGGTCTCAGTCTGCAAACCCGTTTTGTCCCTGTGGATTTTTGCCTGTTGGTAACTTTCCAAAGAGCCTGGTGCAGCCCATCAGCCTCGGAGGCAGTTCCATTTTGGTTGGGATTCCCCTTGCAGAGGACTGTGTGGAAGGGTACCCTTCTCCATGTGTCCTTAGCTATTTCTTTCCTTGCTGCCCTTTCCCAGGCAGGGCTCAAGGCAGTGCCCATGGTGTATTCCAACCCTTTGTATCAAACACAAATAAAACCACTGGCAGCCCGTGCATTTTCTTCCCTGAAGGAAGTCAATCAGAACCAGGAGTGGCATTTCAGGTGGTCCTGCTTTGTACAGAACCATTGTCTTGGAAAAGCCCAGAAGAGCCTCTAAAAGCAGACGTGGCTGGGGTGACACTGCTCCATCTGGGTGTGCAGACAGGTTTGGATTCTGCTTCCCATTCCGCTCTTGGCTTGCTGGGGAGGAGGAAGGACTTGGCAAGGATGCTCAGTGTGGCACAGACTTTATTTGTCCTTCCAGACATGGAAATTAAAATGCCTCAGTGTTTATGGAGGAGGGCAGTTAACATGGCTACTTACAGTCAGTCTCCTTATGCTGATTTCCTTGGGTTTTTTGTGTGTTTTCAGTAATGGCTAATGAATTTAAGAAACAGATGAGTAATTTTTGCTTTAATTAAAACTAATCTTGTGATTTGAAGTAATATGTTGTTTTTTTGCTGTGGGTTTTTTGTGTTTTAAGAGCTGATATGGAGCAAAAGCAGCTCAATAGACAATTTAATGAGGGATAAAAATTATCAGGTCATGCATTCTCTCCTTGTATTGTTCAGCCATAACATAATATATATCCTGTCATTATTCCCACCCCATCCATTAGCCATCACAGTTCAGAAATAAACAAATTACCTGCTCCCTTCTCCATTAAATGTAATTTTATAAACTGCATTATAACAAAGCTAACTGAGCTATAAGTAAGGGAAAAAGACCTTAGTTTTCAATGTAAATGGCATAAATCTGATTGTGCAGAAAGGATGTGTGGGAAGGTATTGTTGCTGTAAGGATATTATATGAATAAATTTTTTTTAAAAAATTAAAGAACTGTTTTAAAATTCAGGAGTTGCAATCAAGAAGTAAAATTCTTTTTGGGGAAAAGGGAAATGCTTCTCCTCCTAGAGGTGCATACTGAAAATCGGGAGTCAAAAATCAGAGTTTGCAGCCAGGATGATACAAATGGTTGTGCAGGGAAACCTTTTGATGGTGAGAGTGGTGGTCGGTTGGAAAAAGGAACCAAAAGAGGCTTCCAAGTCTTCATTTGTGGAGATACTCAAAGATCGACAGAACAAAGTCCTGAGCTACCTTCTTTAAACTTTAAACACTGCTTTAAAGTTAGTACTTCTCTGAGCAGGAGGTTAGAGTAGCTGACATGTGCATGTCCCCTCCAACTTAAATTATTCACTCCTTTGTGCAACAGACTAAGACAGTTCATTTAAGAAATTTGGGACACAACTTTGTTGTTGCTTCTGTATGGCATCTACTCAGAGCATTTTGCAGCAGGGTGAGAGGCGATGTATTTCCATGATACCTTGTTTGTAGCTTCTGGGGACATGTGTGTATAAAAATAGCAGGTGAGTTGGAAATGCAGAAATAAAGCTTTGTATCTAAAAAAGTAGTACCTTAAATTTTACCTTGGTTTAGAGATGTCCCCTTCCTTTTTGGCTGGGAAATGGGGGAAACGTTTCTCTTCTTTCTAGCTTTTTGACTGTATTTCATTTTTATGGGGATGGAAAAAGCTGGGGCATAACATTATTCAGTACAGCATGGGGTATGCTGTAAATGAGTGTTGATCTCTCCTTTCTGGGCTTTGCATTATTTATAGATCAGCTTCTGCATAATTGCATTTGAATACTAGCAACCAGTCATGTTTGCCATAAAAATAGAAAATGCATATTTTAGACAATATCTTTAGAACTGTTTTATCTTTTCCCTGTGGGTGTCCCTGTCATTCTGAACTTTGCCAGACCCCAACTCCTGGTACCCCCTTGGGCATCCTTGTCTTTGGTGATCCTGTGCTTTCTCCTGGCAGCTGCAGCCAGGTTTCATGGCAATACCAATGGGCTGATATTGCCTTCGATGGTGGGGAAGTCATCTGGCCTCAGTTTATTTCTGGTCTCATTGGGGTGACCATGAAATAAAGGTTTTCCTTTTTTCATGTTGGGCGAAGGGAGATGAAACCGATTCTCTCAGCACAGAGTGTGTGTGAGAATTCCATCTTGGAGAATCTTGAGGTGAGTTTGGAGAGAAGCGATCTGAATTGATAATCAAAAGTTCAAGTGAGAGCTGTAGGGGAGGTTGAGGTTGCTGCAGAGCGCTTGCTAATGAGGAAGGGAGGGCAGTGCTTTTCCAGAGAGCTGCTGAAGAGCTTCAGACCTGCTCCTGTGTATTCCATAATGCCTGTTTTTCTGACGGGACGCTTCAGAGAGTGCTTGTGCTTCCACGGCGCCGTGCCGAGTTGGCGTGCCACTCGTGTCCCCACTGACTGATCAGTTTTGTTTCTGTAATTGGCAGGCAGTGATGAATGCAGTCCTTGAGCAAGTTGCTCTTGTTTTTCCTGTGTTTAAAAACGTCAAGTGGACATGTTAAGTAATGCCCTCGCCTTCCCTGCTGCACTTGTGAAAGTAGCAGCCAGTGTATGGTGAGTGAGTCGGGAGGCTTTTTGTCTTCTTTCAGTGGCCCATTCCCTGTTA
This sequence comes from Pyrocephalus nanus, assembly GCA_038380795.1. Lineage (NCBI taxonomy): Eukaryota > Metazoa > Chordata > Aves > Passeriformes > Tyrannidae > Pyrocephalus > Pyrocephalus nanus. Next base: position 3,203,195 of record CM076269.1, read on the forward strand.
GGAAGGCATGATAGGTTCTCTGCTAATTCTCTCCTAAATGTTTTGTTGATATAAAAACATAGTTTCTCCTTTTAAATCCCACCTCCACCCCCCAGCCTAAGCCCCTAGGCCTGTGTGTGCTGTCTGTGCTGGGAAGGGGCTGTCAGCATCAGCCTGGAGCTCAGGTGGGTGTAGCGATTAGATGGGGGACCTGATTATCATTTCAGGAACAGAAGACAATCAACATTACACCTAATTACAAGTGTGCCTGTTTAATCTCTTAACGTTTCTTGTTTGACCTGTGTCATGCCTGATCCTTCGAGCCCCCATAAATGGTGTCAAGGATTGCCGCCTCCCGCTCGCTGTGCGTTGCTTGCCGGGGTGTCTTGGCCGTATGTCTCTGAGCCAGCCCTCTCTTTTTCAGATTGAGGTTAAATCCATTTAAGGTAAACAGATTAACACATTTCCCCATGTCTAACGTGAGAGCAGTCTGTCATTTCCCTAAAAGCATTGCATGCGACAGGTCCCAGATGCTGAGCTTTTCTGGGCAGCTGCGTTATTTGCTTGACTGGATGGGTTTTACAGCTGGTGTCCGGCTGTTCTTTGTTATGTTTATCTGCAGTCTCTGGGGCTAATCAGATTAGCAGATAGCATAATCTTGCTAAATATCTGATTCCCTTCTGAGCCCCTGGGGTGTCAACTTTGCTGGTCCCTGTGGTTTGTGGAGGGGAGGGGGGACTGTGCCTTGGGACGTGGCAGAGGTCACTCGGAGGCAGCAGCTGCGTCTCCCTGGTCCTGCCCTGGAGTCTAGCGTGGGCTTGTTCTGGCAGTTTCTGTTATGGCTTTGTGTAAAGGGTAAAGTCAGCTAAAAGGAATTGGCTTGGGTGATTGGCCTGAGGGTCTGCCCTTGGTCCATGTTTTTAAGTTTTCTACTTCAGGCTCCTCAGTGTGAGTTACTGTTCCATGGTTGTGAGGCAGAGGCTGTTTGGGTTCCCAGAAACACTGCAGGCGTCTTGGGCTGTTTGGAAGGGGCAGTTGGACCTGTCTCTGGGACTTCTTCAGCCTGGAGAGCCCTGGTGTGGGCTGCCAGCACTACTGGCTGTGGCTGTAAAGATGTTACAGAAAGTAGGACTAGGTCAAGACTGCTGGTGGGTTGTGATGGATCTCAGTTCCAGAGTGTGTTTGATGGGGAGAAGGAAACCAGTGCAGATGGGAAATAAAAGAAATACAAAATCCACTCTACGATTGCAGAAACTGGAGGGGGGGGAGGTTGGCATGTTTATGACTTGTCTGTAATGTGCCACGTGCTGAAACTGAGCATAGCATAGCTCAGCCTGAAACAAATTATTTTAGTGGCTGTAAGAAGAATCAGTATGGCAGCATTATATTTGTAAAGCACATGCAGTGAGTATATATAGAATATTATTCCTTCAGTATAAAATATCTTTGATTTTTCTTTTTTTGAATAAGTGTGTCATGCTATGAATATATAGCCTAGAGCTCTACACAAGTTGAAACTCTCTGTGGTTTTTTTTTTTCGTTGCTTTAAAGTTTTGGTTACCAGAGTCCAAAGTTGCAAAAGCCCTGTTTGTACTGGTAAATGGGTTTTAACTGGAAAAATTTGCTGAATGTGTACTGTACTACCTGCTTCTGCCCTTTATGTAACCAGGACACATTTGTGTCCCCTTTGAATGAGCCATCAAAGCTTCCTGATAGGGCATCATTGCCTGCCTCTTGCTCCCAGAGCAGCAGGAGCAGGTGAAGCCATCTCTATTCCACGTACTTGATGTCCCTTAACAGAGCCCTCATTTGCTGCAGGCTTGTCTGAAGTGGGAGAAAGCTCACCAAAATGTTGATAATTCATGATAATGCTCAGGTAAAATGCAGTGTGGATTGCTGATTTCAGGAGTGTTGCTATTAACCAGACTCTACCTGCTGTCTCTTCCCCTTGAAATGACTCCAGCTTTGTTGTTGGTGGGCATAATTTAAATAGTCTGTGGGCTTTCATGGGATCTTAGGGTTTGTTTGTTTTATTCAGCTGTATAGAGGTCCTGCTCAGGAGCCTAAGCTGACTCTCTGTAGCCCTTTCCTAAAGCCTTTGTGCTTTCCAAAGAGGAAAGTGCCAGTGTCAGGCTCTAGTTCTGTGAGTCCTGGGTACAGACTCGTGCTGGTTCTGTTGGAGCAGGAGCATCATCCTGCCTGTCTGTGCTGACACTCCAGTGTCTGTCACAGGTGCAAGGATCCCTTTTTTTTTTTCCTTTCCCCTTGTAGCCTTAGGAGAGTCTTTATGGGGCTTCAACAGAGAAGTGAACACTCAGAGATTAAACCTCAACAATTTTTCTTGTATCAAATGCAACAGCAAAATGTAATGGAAGGTTCTGTGTAGGAAAGTATGGAATTTATGGACTTCCTAATGCTGTCAGGGGTTTTCAGTCATGCTGCCTCTGGGACTGAAGCTTTTTTTTCCCCATATTGGTGAACTCCTTCACTGCACAACATCAGGAGGAGAAAAATCAGCAAGCCCAGTGAGATCTCCTGAAGGAGGACACAAGTTTCATTCTCAGGATCTCTTCACATAAGGCACAGGCTCCACTTCATGACTCACATATCCTATGCATGTTTGTATAAACACTGCAGCTACTCCAGCCTGCAGTTTCTGTAGGAACCCCACTGTTGTGGCTTGCTGGTGTTTGCTCCTTTCTCCCTCCTCAGTGCCAAGACTGATCTCCACCCCACAGATCTCTGACCTAAGTGGCTGCCCTTTAAATTGAACTGCATTTCTGAGCATCTGTAATTTTGGGGGCAGATGGTTGTCATTTATTAAAAGGGTTTCCAGTACTGTTAATATATTCCTGAACTGGCAGTATGTGCTGAGGCCTTTCCTTACAACAGTGTTTAATGAGCTGGAGAGAAAGTTCAGCATTTCAGAGGCAGCAGAGTGCAGAGGAGGGACTTGCCCTGCCCTGATCAGCAGGACTCAGTTCCCACTTCAGAGATCAGGCTTGATCTCTTCCAGGCTCCTCTGAATAAAATTTTGCCTGTGCTTGTTGAAGCTAATTTAATTGACAAGACTGTTGTGTGGGGAAACAAGTGCAGCAGTGCAATAACTTGCTGGCTGTACGTTGTAGTCTCTAAGTGCTTTTACTGGACTTGTGTCCTGTCTGAGTCTGGTGGGGTTTTTTCCGTGCTTTGGCTCAGGAAATGGCAGGCAGAGCTTTGGACCAGGCACCAGAGGGGAGGTAGCATTTTCAAGCAGTAAACTCTTTTTTTCTCTCTTTATCTGTCAGCTGTCATCAATATCTGAGGATGCAGTTTCTGCCGCTTTGGCAGGAACTTTGCTTTGACAAATGACAGTGTGGCTGCTTTTGCTCTTGTCCAAGAGGTGTAAAAGTGATGGATGTCCCAGTGTGTGGTTCCCACCATGGCAGGACCCAGGAGTAAGGACAGTGGAGCAGGTGCAGATTCCCTGCAGCTTTGGGGTGTGTGATACAGGAATGAGTCTCCCTCTGTCTTCCCTCCCTCCCTGGTTTTCACTGTAGGGGCCTCAGTTACTGCTTGGTTCTTAGACTGGGAAACATACTTTTTGGGTTTATTTTTGTTAACAGCTTCTGTCACAGAGGTATCAGTCTGCAGGAAAGTGCATCAGGGTAGGAATTATTGCCCTTCATTTCCATAAAACCCACAGTGAGTAAGAAACAGTTGGAAACTAGATAGCTTTAAAAAATACTAAGTTTTAGGTTCTTATTTTATAAAAGGATCCCTTTTGGGTGGATCCTTAATGCTTTTATTGAGACATATTTAAGCTATGCATTTCATAAAGAATTAACCTTTTCCGAGAAGGGGTCACCCAAAAGCTGAACCCTGTTAAAATTAGGAATACAAATCCTCCTTTTTTTTCTTTCAGTGTCACAGAGGTGAGAATAATTAAAAAAAAAATAAGAAAGAAGAAAAATGTTGATTGCTTCCTGGGCATTTTAGGTCCAGAGTTGCTTAAAAACAACTCTGTCGTGGCCTGAGCATACTGCCATCCCAAAAATGTTAGGTAATGGGGAGTGCTGTGATTCCATCATCTGTAACATTAAAATATTGCTGACTTGCATGATGGAAAGCCCCACTCTGCATTTGTGGGTGGCCTTGTAAAGGTGCAGCCACAGTCTGAAACAAGGGGTCTGGAGAGGGACCAAGAACGTGCTTTCCTGACTTACTGCAGACACTTAGAGAGAATTTTCCATTTCCCGCCTCTTGGATTATTTGGCACAACTGTATGGTTTATTTAATTCTTGCACTTGGATCTCAGCTCAGAACTTTTTATCACCAGATCTTGCTGAGCCAAAATTTGCATTCCACCCACCTTAGAGCCTCTGTATTACAGTGGGGAGCTGGTTTGTATAAAGCAGCCTCTTTTGACCTAGCAGGGAAAAGCCTAACAGGAATCACAGGCTGGAGGAGCTGGCTAAAACATGTCCTGTGTCAGAATGGAGGTCAGACTGGATGATAGAGTGGACCATTCAGTCCTAAAAATCTATGAATATTAATATGCATCTATTATAGTATAGAGTACAGCGAGGTCGTTGATTAATGCCATTTCTGCCCTAAGCCGTTGTCCTGTAAGGGGATTCTCCAACTCTCCTGTTTCTGATGCTGCTCTGGGGCACCTCCCTGACTAGAGGTTAATTATCTGTTGTGTGGCTATTAAAACAAAAGACTTACTGTTTCAAATTTATCACTTTTACATTCAGCTGAATTACTGTTTCTCTTGCAAGTACGAGATGGGATCACCCAGCTCAGTCTCTTCTCACAGACAGTTCTCTAGAGTTTTGTCGACCCCAACCCCATCGTCGAAGGGCAAGGCACAGCTGATGTAGGTATTAGATTATTTTCCTTTAGAAATTCTCTTGCCTTTTTACAATAATGTAGTTTTGTAGTCTTCCATATCCATGCTCTTTCTAATGTCTTGTTCACGACTGTGAAGGAGCAGCTCACCGAAAGCATCCACTTAGGTACTTATGTCCAGTGCCTTTCTGAGTGGTTGCAGTTAATTTAGAATCCAGAAAAGGGTTCTGTTGGTTTAAATTATTCCCTATAAAATGTGTTACCTTAAATTAGACGAGGCTGACTTTCATCTTCTTTTGCTGACCGTTTATGCAGGTTTGTTGCATGGATAAATAAAACCTACCCTACCTTGTTATGATTCTGATTGAGTTCCATCTTGGAGAACTGTCTATCCTTGTGCTCATCTGCTCTTCCTAACTGAGTAATAAGTTCTGGTCTCAGGTCAGAACTTCGCCACTCTGCAGTGTTGGTGTTTTTGTTGTGCTAAAAATTAAACAGATCGAGTTGTACCGGGAATTTCACCGAGTAGCAAACAGGCCCTGAGTTAACCTTATGAAAATATAGCTCAGAGAAAATGGCTACTCCAATGACATCACAAAAAACCAGATGCTGCTGTGCCTTTTGCAGGGGACGTCCTGGCAGCTGTGGACAATGAGCCTTTTCTGCTCACTGCGGTGCGAAGCTGCCGGTCTTTCATCTGGGTCAAAGTACCCAAGTTTGGTACAAACCCAACTCGATCCAGAGACTGAGATTATGCCACAGCAGCCTTGAAAATGAGCAATAACGTGGGCAGTGTTGGTTCCTACGGATGGTGTTCGTCGTGTGTCGATGTCCCGATTTCATCCCGCCTTTCTCTGCTCAGACAGGATTGCTCTAAGCTGTTCACAACAGATGTTTGTCTGGCATGTTCTTAAAAACTTCTGGTGAGAGAAGAGCCCACCATCTCCTCGGCAAACTGCTCCAGTGTTTAACTGTCAGTATATTTGTGTCTTAGGAGCATGGTATAGGAGTTTACCCCAAACATTCTAACCTTAAACTCCCTTTCGGCAGCTTTGTGACTATGAATTGTTGTCCATTTGCATGACTTAAAAAAAAAAAAAAAGGAAAAAAAAAAGGGGGAAAAAGTTCCTTTCCATCTTGCAGTTTCTTTCCAGATCCTTGAAGGCTGTTCTCGTGTTTTCACCCTCCCCGCTGCCACTGCTCCTTCTTTCCTTCCTAAGCAAGATAAACTTCATCATTGTTGTCACCTTGTTTTCCTCCATTCTCATCCGGCCTTCCCTGACTGCTGAGACTCTCTGTGACAGCCTCCCCTCCGGTAGTTTCTCCCATGGTTCATGTGAGCTGTCTCCCACATAACTGGAGTTGTTGGGTGTTTTTAATTCTGCTCATTTGTTTCCCCAGAGTAGCCAAGGTTGCCAACACCAAGCAGCACTTTATGACAGTTCCTAGTAGTATTTCTGAAAACTGTGTATGCTTGCAGTCCGTGACACAATTCCCTGCTGGAGACACTGAATTCCATTAGAAACACAGGGGAAAATGCAGGGGGGTAACCACTGATTTGATAGGAGATAATTCAGAGGATTATACAACTAATGCACCTTGGTTGTTGCACCGTGAGCTGTTGTTCCCTTTTATGTGCACACGGGGGATAGCCCGTGGCTGTCACCTGTCTGAAGGGTGCAGGAGGGTCAGTGGGCCCAGCCTGGCTGCTCCTCATCCCTCCCACCTGCAGACTCTCCTGCCTTGCTGCTCCACGCTCTCCAGCCAATGGATGCTAGTTGCTGTATTTAGCTACAATACTGTGGGCAGGCTTTCTCTCTCTAGTGGCTGACCTTAAAACTAGATGGAATAACTTGTCATGGTAGATGCTTCCTCAGTGCAGGGATTGAATTGCTGTGGCTGAAGAAGGAGTGTTGCCAGGAACAGGCTCCCTCATTTCCCTCCCTTTCCAGTGAAGCTATTGTGCTGCTTCTGCAGTTAATATTTTTCTTTTGAGAGGGCATATTTCTTGATAGCTCCTCATTGCTTTTCCAGGAGGATGCAGCAGGTGAGAAAGGCCCTTTTTAATGCCATGTCCAAGGTGTTTAAGTACTAGAATAAAAGGATTTGCCCAGGCTGAACACATTTGTCAGCTGCCTCTCCAGCCAGCTGGTTCTCAGTCTGAGCTCCCAGACTGAGCTTCAAAGATGCTAAGCCTTAGCTGCTCTGCTGGTCTCGGTAACATTTCTCTCCACCTGAAAGATTTAATAACACCTTCACTTGCACCACACAAAGCAGATTGTCTTCAGGATCTCAACAAGCAAGGCGTGTATGTCCTCCTCCAGCGTGTAGGTTATTACCTGGAGATTGCAGATGGGCACTTCTGCTGTCTCTGCAAAACCCCGTCCATCTTCCAAGGAGCAGGGAGCTAGCCATTATGAGGGGACAGCAAATATCGATGTCTGTACACCCTGATGGATGGTTAATCAAACAGGACCCACAAATGATAGACTCACCTAATTCTGCTTCTTTGTTACCATTGGAGGATCCCAGAACTGCCAGGAAAAAACTCAGAGCTGTGAGCTCGTGTGATGGGCACACATTGACAGTTTCTCTTGTCGGTGCTCAGAGTCGAGTCCTTGTCAGTCTAATCGTTACCTGCTGACTTGTGCGCAAACCTCCATGAGGTTTCATTATAACTGTGCTCTGTGTTAAACTTTCCCCTTATGCTGTGCAAAAGTGGCTTTATCAAGTTGATAAGTAGTAATAGCTCAGCTTCTCCAGGGAGGAGTTGAGAGCCCTGACCATTAAATGCAGTTTCCTTGAAGGTGGGGAGAAAAAAAAACATGGAACGATGCTTTGGTTTTGTTCGTGCTGTTTGAGTACCCACATCAGCGTCTCCTCCTCCAGATACCTCTCTAAAATCTCCCCCATACTGGGGTTAGTGGGCCAGCAACACCAATACTTGTCAAACTGGCAAGAACATCACACCTCTTATCTATAAAGTGTGAGAAAACAGTAATTGCTTGTCATTGCTTACCTAGTTTGTTAGCTGATACTCAGAAGATGTGGTGGTAAAAAATGTGATGTTGATAGTTTACTCCTTGGTGTCCATGAATTACCTCTTGAACCTCCATGGAAGTAGGAATTAGGAATGTCTGTAAGAGCTGGATGCAATGGGAAATGAAAGAGCACTTAAGAAAATCAAGAAGAAAGATCTGTTTATATAAAATACATATATGATTTATCTCCCATTGAATTTAGCTTTTGTGATGGTGCCAGAGTCTAAATAATTTAGTTTCTCATGGACAAAGTTAAAGTCATTCTGAGGTTAGAGGAAAAAGGCTGTCTGCTGTGATTGCTGCTGGCAGCAGAACCTGCTCTTTCCCTACTTTTGTGGTCACATTCAGTGGGCTGGAGAGCTGCTAAAGGCAGTTTCCTGAAAACTGAGACTTGGCAACAGTGGCCTCTACGTGCTGCCACTTTTTACTCACCACATGGCTATTGTTAGTCCATGAACAGTCAAAAATAAATAAAAATACAGCGATACAAAGAGTTAATGGAATTGCCAGTCTGTGATACTGGTCTCCTGCTCTCATTTTGCCATGTCAGAACTGATAAAGCTTGTTGCAGTCATCACTCTCTTTTGATTAACTGATACAGCCTTCTTTTGAGCATTTTATATCTCAGATGTCAAGCTCTCTTTTTGCAGTGACAAAGGGCTGGTTGGGTATATCCAAAAAAGGCAAAATCTGTTGTTTGTGGCTCTAAAATGCTCAGTTACTTGATTACTTAGTGGAAGTTGCAACTGGGATTCATTTTGTGCATAGACTTAACGCAATAAGTGAATGTAAATGGAGGTGACGTGTTGAAACAGAAGTGGGAAGTGTCTCTCAGAGTCTTTTAATGTTGGTAGTTTGTGTGTGGCAATCCTGTGTAGCAGGAGCTCCGCTGAACTGCTTTTCTTTTGGAGTGCTGGCGTCCAGCGATTCTGAAATGATAACGCTACCCCCACATTTTTGTGGTGGACTTTGTGAGCGTCGGTAGGTGCAGCAAAAAAATTGTTTGTCTCACAACCAGCAGAGCAGGGGAAATAAATTATGGAAATCTGATTAAAAAAGAAATAGAAGATGTCTTGTCTGGCCAAAGGTGCGAGGAATATCACGAGCACCAGGGACCTGTGGATAACACTGTTCTGGGGTCCCTGGGAATAACAGTGTTCAAGGGCTTGCCATTCCCCGTGCTAGGGCTGCAAGGTGTGAAAACATTTGGAAGAATTGTAAGTGAAGTTAATTTGGAAGGGCTGTGGCTGCTAGTCGAGTCATATTTCTGCGTAAGGGAGATAAATTTGCAGGTTGATGTCCTGCACAGTTCACACGGTCTTGGAGCTATTGTAAGAAGTCATCTTTCATTAGCAGTGGTCATACTTTATGCTTACAGCAGAGAGCTTGTAGATGATTCTGAACTCACTGAAACACAGGAGAGGGAGACTGACCCTTAAATGCAGCCCTCCCTGCTGAAGGCAGGTAGCAGAGAATTCCATCTTCTGATGGGGAAAGGAGTGGAGCATCATGGACCGGTGTACAGGCACACAGCACTCTGGTACTGAGCTGCTGAGGGAGCTCTGGAGATGTGCCAGGAGAGCTGGGAGGAGCTGGGTTCAGCCTTAGGAGATGGATGAAGGTGGGACCTTGCTGATGTCTTCAGCTGCCCCGTGGGAAGGGGTGGAGCAGAGGGTGGAGAGCAGGAGTAGTCAGGCTCTTCTGGCAGGTTTGTGGTGACACAGTGAGAGCCAACAGAGACAAAAGCTCCAACATGAGAAATAATGATAAGCTATAATAGTTAGGGTTTTTTTTTAATTTCCCTACCATGAAGATGGCCAAAGGTCATACCAGAACCCCCAGGGATGTGTTGGATTGTCCATCCTTGAAAATACTCAAGGCTTGACTGAATGGGGCCCCAGGAAACCCGATCCAGCCTCAGAGTTGGACCCAACTTCGAAGTTGGCACTGCTTTCAGTGGGTGTTTGGAAAGGATGACCTCCAAAAGTCCCTTTCAACCTATATTATTCTATGAATCATAAGCTGTTGACATGCTCAGAACTGTGGCGGGGTGTGTATGTGTGCACAGAATGTATACAATGAAACAAATTCAGTGTCCATTTTGTTTAATTTCTTTTGTTATTTAATCCACTGCATTTGATTGCACTCCAATTTTTTCTTTTATCTTTGAGACATATGGATGGAATGGAGCTCAGTGTTTGTTGAAGCCAGTCCCTGCTGCTGCAACATGCATCCAACCATGTCCTGGAATCCAATTAATAAGTCTATTGATGTGGTGATTATCCGTGTTTGAAAATAGTGGGTTTGTTTATTTAAACGTGGGCTCTGATGGATGCATACAGTCATAGTGTCTGCCATCTTTAGTCATCCAGTTGCTCAATAGCTGTCATAACAGATAAGTTTAGCAGAGATGAGATGGAGAGATACAGGAGCTTGTGTTGAAGTTTGCTATTAATAATTGAAATAAAGGATCAGATGTTGTTAGGAGTAGCTTTTCCTCTTGGAGGGCAGAGCAGCACTGGAGGAGGCTGCTTCAGCACCACTCAGAACGGTGAGGGTTCCACTTCAAGCAGAAGGTTGGATTGGAGGCCCCTTGAGGTCTCTTCCCAGCTAAGGTTTTATGATTCAGTGGAGTTTTTTCCATAAAAAGTTGAATTGTTTCTGTTTTCCTCCCTTCCTCACCTGTATTGTTGCAGAAGTGGTTCCAGGCCCTGTGAAGAGGGTTACATCTGATCCAACTTTTATTTGTGCTGCATATTTTTACACCCTTTGCAGGTGTACAGGTCAGAAAACATCTGAAGACACCTCCTTCAATTATCTAGGACAAAAATATTTTAGCAAGCTGTCACTTGCTTAGGTCAAATGAGATAACAATCAAGTTTGTTTCAGTGTTTGCTCTGTTTTTCTGCCTGGCCTATAGCACTGGAGATCGGGGTTCAGGGTGTCACTTTTGGCAGGCAGAGCACAATCTGTCTGGATGGCCCTTTTAAAACTCCTAATGCAGAGTTTTCCTTGTTTCTTTCATAAATGGAACGGTCTCCTCAGTGTTAAAGAAATAAACACAACAGAACAAAAAGGGCTTGCAGTACTCTGACTCATTTAGCTACAGTCAGTCTCTGTAAATCATGCCAAAATGGCAACAAATCTGGATTTTAAGAAAACTTCAGAATTCTGAAAGAGGAATTACAGAGCAGATGTCCCAAACAGTCGAGATCTGTTTCCTCAATAAAATCACGAGCAAAGAATTGGAGGAGAGAAGGGGCCTAAAAAGAATATACATTTCTCCTTAATCCTGCCTATCAACTCCTTAAATTCAGGTTTCTCCTTCCTGTGCAACTGCAAACTCGCACTTGGACAGCAGTGAAGCAGCAATGAAGTTGTTTCTGTCCTCCTTCCTTTCTGTAGCACGTTTGACAACGTGTGACAGTCCTGCATTCAATTTAAGCAGTTTTAATTTTAGCAGACTGCGTTCTGACTGATCTGTTAAAAAAAATCATTATTCCAAGAAGGAAAAAAAAGACCCCAAATCTCTGCATCCAAGGAGATAAGAATCAGAAAGGCACCTCTGGGGTTTTTCTGGAGTTCTTAGGTCTGGGTTAGAGAACTGATCTCCTGCCCTGGGTTCCACCATCCAGAAGGGATTCCTTGAAGTGTGAGCTGGGTTGGAAGCCAGCCCATCAGTGCCTAATGGCCTTGTGTGCAGTGTGGATATACTCAGAAACCACTGTGCATGAATTACATACATGGATGCCTGCTAATACAGCAAGAACAGCACTAATATTGCTCTGTGTAATTTATTTTGTGGAGTTCAGCTGCTCGCAGGTGAAGCTCCAAATTAGCAAAACAAAAGTGGCTGGTGATGTTAATGACGGTCCCAGCAGTCTGAAAGATAAGTCCCTGTCTGCTGCAGTGTCACTGTTGAATTTATAATGCTTTGGATGGGGCTTTCTGGTACTTTGAATTTAAAACACTAGCCTCCAAAAGTGATTCGGTGCAACTCAATGAAAAAAAAAACACTTAATAGCCTTTAAGACACCTGGAATAGGAGGCTGTCTTTCCTTGGGGTGGTGGACTGGTGTGTCACTCCTCTCTGGGATGTGGCAGCGTGATGGCTTCACAATGCCGAGACAGTCGGAAGTTTTAAATTAATGTGCGATTAATTTCCCTACTGTCATCATCCTTTCTCAAACCTTTAATTCATATGCCAGCTTTATCACCGGTAATAGTGGTAGAATGCTTGGCTGAGGGAAATGTGCATCTCAGATTGTGACTGGTGCTGTTGGGTGATTTCAGCGCTTTGCAAATCGTGTTGTCAGCCTCGGTCTTACGGTGTAGGCACGGGGAATGTGGGCAGCTGCTGTTGTGCTGGTGGGCTTGTTCTCCCAGATTACAGTTCATCTGCTTCTCTACCTTTATCTCACATTTAATTACCTGAGGTTATGTTATTAACAACGGCTGAATTGCATGTTTTGTATGACTCGACAGCACAGTTCCGAATTTGCACAGTAAATGCGCCTTTGAGGCTGCTGGGGAGTCATAAATAAACTTATTTTTCATTCCATAACCATGGTTAGAGTGGAGATCTGGACATGCACTTGCATATGAAAGTGTGAGGGTGGGTTTCTAAGCAGCCTTGTTAACAAACACTTCCTGCATGTGATCAGCAGATCTGCAAGTTTTCTTGAAACTTGAAGTGGCGTATCCTGAGGGCATTGCAGATGTGATCTTGTAAATTAAACTAAGGGTGAGCAGTTTCTTGGTTCAGTTTAAATTATATAGGGGAATTAACAAAAGCCACACTCAGCTGCGTAACTTTAAAAATTAAAAGGAGAGGGGATGAGGGGGAAAAAAAAGGTGTTGGTTAAGAGGATGAATGATAATCTCAAGCTGCCCAAACCCAAATGCCTGCTTTTTCTTGGTTTTCAGTAGGGTGATGGTGGTAAAGTATTATGATTCTACTAGCAGATAGTATGAAGCAAATTCAAAGAATTCTGCAAGAATCAACACACAATATCACTTCTCTTTTTTTGTTTGCTTGTTTGTTTGTTTTAAGATGAAATCTTTAGTCTGTGGAGTCTTACAGGGGTTATGTAAGACACAAAAACATTTTACTGTTATTAAGAAGAGGATAAAAATGGATCTGAGGTACATTTTGGGGGAAGGAGAGGAGAAGCACAGAGACAGAATGGAACCCTTTTCAGCTAAAGTATCATGTTTAGCACACAAACAAGTGGGTACAAGTGACAGCAAATGACTTTTAAAAACCACAGTCATTTTTCCAACAGTTGTTTCCGTAACCATAACTTTGGGACGTTTTTCCAGCAAGAAGCGTTGCTGAAACTCAGATTTATTTTAAGCTGTTGCACGACCCCTTTACAGAAGGGGCTGTGCAGTGCAGCCCTGGTGAGGCTGTGGGACAAGATTCTACTTCAGAGAGCCCCTTCCAGCCCTCTGTGCCCCATACATTTTGGCTGTCCCATGCCATGCTCGCTCTGCCAAGCTTCAGTGCTCAGCTGCTGCTGCTTAGCTTTTGCACTTCACATTCCTCTTTGATAATGGTGACAGGCAACAACCCGTTTGATACCCTGTTGGTGTAACTAATTCCAGCTCAGCAAATGGGAAAACCCCCCGTTTGATAAACATTTATTCTTGGAGAACGCAAGCAGAGTTGGCAGGCGCCTGCCTTCCAGTCAGTCCTTAAAAACACAACATGAAAACCAAAGGTTGGTGATAGGCAGGTGATTATATCTGCATGGGTAATTCTCAAGCAAGATCCATTTGCCTATTTACAGGTGTGCTACCCTCACTGTTAATAGACCTGAGCAACTAATAGCATTCACGTGAGGCAGGCATAATTGGACAGGCTCTTTTGTTTCATCCTGTTCTTTCTAGGCTGCATTACAGTCTAGCAATGTGCTGACCTGCAGTAGGTAAGGAAGGATGATGCTCTTTCAAGCCTCAGATTCACACACAGATCTGTGTTTCACCCTGGTGTGTGTCCTTCACAAAATACACTGGGATGTCATATCCCCAGGCTGGAAACAGGGCCTTCTTTCTCATGCATGTAAAACCTGAGAGGTGCAGTTAACTTTCAGTGAGATAGCTTGTCATCTGCTTTGCTGGTCTGGACTTCAGTTCAGCAAATTGAGTGTCAAGCCAGGAGCCCTGGGACTCAGTCAACAAAGCAGGGAATGGGTGAGGGAGACTTAGACACAGCACTCTTCAAGACAAGGTTTTTTCCTAACTATTTCCTCTAGAATCTCCACAAAGAGCTTAAAAGCAAGCTGAACCTTGCAAGTTTGACATCTGTGTGTGCGTCCCTTAAACTTGTAGTATGGGATAATTTTGTCTGGCAGAGATGATGAACGTAAGTGGTGCAGGCAAATAGTGGCGTGTCACATCTCTGCAAGCAGCGTGCTTGTCTTCTGCTCTTGTGGCAGGTGCAACCTTCCATGTATTTTTGAGTCTCAGGTTTGGGGATGAAAATCTTCCCAAGCTGCAGAAGTCAGTGTGAAAGCTGCTGACATGAGGAGAAACGTGGAAGAAGATGCTGTAGGTCTGGGTTGAGGGACAGTGCAGGACCGTCTGTGAGTAGATCACGGCTGAAAATACAAAGATGAGTTATATGACACATGAGAGAATACAAACCAAAAAAATCACAGGAGCTACTGGATGCTTTCTGTTGTTCACAGACATTCCCAGTCTTTGTAGTGAGCTCCTGCTTAGTAAACATTACTCTTCAGGCACTGTACCAGCCAAGGTGGCTCATGGCTCTGAGCAGCAAGGTCTTCTTCTGAAGGGTACCTGGCCTGAAAGCCCATGTCAGGAGTGACAGTTTCTTTGGGTTTAGTCATATGATGTAATTTCCTGCCACCAATTCACTGCATTTTGGTCTGCTAATGTCCCACCAGGTACTGTAGGAGTTGATGTCGCAGTAAGGTCTGTGACCTGAAGCAGGAATTCATGGTGAGCAAGGAACATGTACTCCTAAACCAGTGTGGATTATACTTTTGGTGTTTTTAACTAGGGAAGTGTTTTTCTGGGTAGCAGGCAGCGTTTTGGCTTTGTGAGGATAAAGTACAGTGTCTCAAATACCACCTCCTTGATGGAATGTATGTGCTGCCTTGCCAAGATACCTACTGCAGCGGTGATGTTAACTGGTTTTCCCTTTTCCCAGAGACACAGATACTGTCAGAGGTGCTGAAAAAGAGATAATTCAAGATACAGAAGGTTTTTCTCCTTTAGACAGATCAGTCCCTTCAAAGCCACACACTGTTGTGTGCTCCAGCCTGTGCACACATCCCAGCCCAGCTCTGGAAATTCAAACTTGGCACCTTGTGGTCCAGGTACATTCTCTGCTGGGCTTCAGGATGAACCTGGTGGCCACAGCAACTTTCCACAGCATGGCAAATGGTGACTTCTCCATGTGGACCTTGGCTTCCTGCATTTCTTGCAGAAATGTACATAATTGGGTGAAATCAAGTGAAAGTTTGGTGCAAGCAAAAGGCCAAAAAAAAAATAAATCTGGAACCGTGCCTGGTAGCTGGAGATTTAAGGACTTCAGTGTAGAAACAGAGGCTGACCCGGTTGTCTACACAGAGAAAAGTTATTAAAGTGAAAAGAGCTTTTCATTTTATCAGCTAAATTCATAACACAGCAAGGAATGGATGCTAGAAAAATTAAATCAAGAATGCAGCAAAACCACGAAGGAGATTAATTTTGATGCTTTTCTAGAAGTTAGCCCTTTCTGAACCAGCAAGCCCTGGGTGGTGGAGGAGGGGACGGGACCCCTCCTGGGGTGAAGTGCCTGGCAGGGCTGGGTTGGGGTGTCTGTAAAACTCTTAAATCTCTGGCACGTGTCACTTGTTGTCTTCACTGTGGGGTTTGGAGATCCATCATTGTTGTGTGGAGTCAGATGTTTTCAGAGCCATTTTTGGGGAACTCAGGGGTGACTCATGGGCAGGAGACATTGGCTCCTGGAGTTCCCCCGGCTCCTCCACTGGTTGCACCTCAGTCAGCGTGTGGTTCTTGTCTTTCTGATGTGGAGTGTCGGGGTTGCTCAGCATTTTTGGCAATGTCAAGAAAGACTGAGTCAAAATGATTAACTAATTCCCCCTACCCCCCCCTCCCAAGGTCGAGAGTATTTTGCTTGGGTGCCCAGCTCACTGCTCTGGTAAACATTTCAGTGTGGAAATTATACTTCTTGTTTTTCTGCAGACTGTACTACAGCTGTTGCATGATAAAACAGTTGACACAAACAGAAAAAAAAAAAAAAAATCACTGGTGTTACAGAAATGCCAGCCTGCACTCCCTATCATTAAGCAGAAAGTCTTCCTCTTGACCAGGTAGATGAGGCAGAAAGTTGGTTCATTACTAGGAGGAGGACAGAGCAACATACAGTGGCATTAAAATGAAATGCAGGTCCCCTCCTGAGAGCCTGGGATGCCTTTGCTCCAGTAACAAATATCCTGAAGAGGTCACTTACTCTCTGGCTCCCAGTTCTGTTAAAATCATTGTATTATGCGCTCTGTTTACAAAATAAGGTTTACACTTGCTTTCAGTTCTTAAAAGCAGAGGAAAAACCTGAACTTGGCAAAGCCTTTTGAACTGCTGAATCAAGACCTAGCTGCTTGCAAAGAGGGATTAAAACCTTTTAATCCTTTTGTGTAAAAAAATTTGGTGTTTAATGTGGTAGGCATGCTGGCAAAAATTAATTTTCATGTTTTTTCAAGCACAGGATTTCAGTTCTGTCTTTTGTTTCCTGGTCCTGCATATCTTAGCTGGTTCTTTACACTGTGCAATGCACTTTATTAACTTTGAAGTTTTGAAGAAATTTGCAAATAACAAAATGCAGATTGGGAAGGAAAAGTGAGTTGCTCGGAGCTGGCACAGCTGTTCAGTGGGATGACTGATTTCACAGCCCAGTAGATGGGGTTTTTATCCTCTTGTCCCTTACACGTATTGTGTGCCAGAGAGAAGGCAGCCTTAATTCAGGTACTGAATTCTGTGAATGATTAAGTGAATGTTCTATACATGTGCATTTGAAAGCCCTTAAGTGAATGTTGTGTAAATGGTGATAATTGGAGACAGTCTCCCTGCAGTTCTTTCTCAAGCTAAATAAGGTCTAAGGCCAAAGGCCCAAATGCTTAATTGTATTAAACACAGAGGCTGAAAAATTTATTAACTCAGAAAGTGTGTATTACCAAGTTAATTGGTAAGTGCCTTTAAGCTATTACCAGGTGGAAATTTGACTTCAGGTTTCAATTTTAAATTAAAGCAGAAAACCATTCTGTGAGGCTGCTGGAAGCTCTGCAGTTAGAGCAGCTCTTCTCTGCTCTCCTTTGTTTTTCTACTCTGTGTAATGCTTACTACAAATGCTGGGAATTGAAAGCTGAACCCATATATAGGGCTCTGGCTTTTCCCCAAAATACGTAACAGGCTGCACACACAAGCTGCCAGCCCTCTAGGGAAACGTAAAAGCAGAGGATGGGAAATGAAGATGACCTCAGGTTCTAGAAGGATGTTTTACTGGGCTATTCTTCTGCTTTGTTTTTAATCAGTATTCTTCAGTTGTATGCAGGACCTCTTTATGCTTCTTGGAATATTTTTCTTTTTCTAGTTCCATGTTATTTCAGTTATTGGAAGCAAAAAGAAATGGTGTCATGGTAGAGGGATTGATTTATTCCTCCCCCCCCCTCCTTCCCTGACACACAAAAAACTTTAAAAACCCCATGGACGAGACTCAGTCACAGCAGAGGGATTAGCCAGAGTTAGGGATTTTCTTGCTAAGATGTAAAGCAGCTCACACTGATAGCCAGCCAGGCCCTCTGAGAAAGACATTGCAATTACAACAGGCTGGAAAAATAACGGAGAAAATTTGCCACCCTGCGTGCAAAATCTGTAGGCCCCCTGCAGATGTGATATGAGGAGAAACCACCTGCCCATTGCGTTCAGGTTTAAGTTGTCTGCATAAAAACTCCCCAAATAAATCGGCACCCAGAACGTTCAGCGCTGCTGAGTGACTTGCACAGCATCCTCGTGTGACGGCTGCCTGAGACAATTCTGGTTCAGTATCATGTCAGTTAATTTTAGGTGTTTAAATTCTGTCAACAATTTCCATGATTCATAAGGAGACAGAATTAGAAATTTACTCAAGTGCAATACTATGATGACAGGCTGTTGCTGTAGCTTATTAATATCCAGTAATCATGGCCTTAACACTTGAGTGAGTAAATGGCTTTTAACCTGCATTGCTGTGGGATAAGCAGGTTTATCCAAACATCAGTTATTTAACAGTGGATGCCCAGTTTTTACTGGTGAGGGATTGGTTTATGTACAGCTGTCCAGACATGAACTAGAAGTACACAAAACACATGAGGGTTTAATGCCTTTCTTCAAGAAGAAATCTAAAAATATTCGACTTTGACTTAGATTATTAGCAAGTACAAATCCTTTATTGGCAAAAGGCAAAAAGGTGGCTTGAAAATGCCAGTCTGGGTGGGAAGGTTCCCTCTGTGTGTCTGCAGAGACACCTCAGCCCTGTGGAAGGCACTGCCTTCAGGCTGGGCTTGTGGTAAGGAAAGAGCCTGTAGAAATGGTAAGGGGCACCCGCTTGCCAAGGCTCTGGAGAAGCAGGAGTTGAAGATGGTAAGAGTTTCTGAGCTTAAGCCGTTACAAATACTGATAAAATTACACGTTTGACCCGACATGTACCCTTGCATTCTCCTCAGTTACGCTTACTACAGATAAACAAAGCACAGTGGGTCTTGCATGCTGAAATGAGTGCCTCGAATCTTAGTTCACAGCATTTCCTGCTAGTGTTTAGGGGAAAGCACAGCCTCTGCTGGATGAATTGTTTTGTTGTTTTTGTGATGTAATTGTGCTGTTGAACATTACAGAGGTCATTGAACACGTTAAAATATCTGCTTCTTGGAGTTTTGGGTATTAATCATTGCCTTTATTTGATTTCATTTTGTGCAAACTCAAAAGTTTTGTGTGAGTAACTTCATGGAAGTCAGGATGTGAAGGTGAGGGGAAATGCAGCTTGCTCTGAGATAATGTTTGTGGATTTTATTACCATGGACACCCACACTTGAAGCTGGAAAACTCAACCTCTAAAATTGGATTGAAATAGCAGAATCATTTGTCCTAGCTGTTGGGAATCTCTTAAGCATTAAAACTTAATAAAATGATAAAACAAAAGAGCAGCATATGCAGGTAACATTAGGTAACCTGTTATTCAGAGTGATCTGAGGAATATGTTGAATTCAGAATGCCATTTTCTGCGACTGGGATCCAGCTAAGTGATTTAAAGTGGATGTGAGAAAGGGTTATGATCCATTCCCTGGATAAAATGAAAATTGTGCATGTATCTGAGCATGCAACACCCCACTATATACATTTGCATTTATTTAATAAGTACCTTGCACCAAGCAATAAAGGACAAAAATTTCATACGCCAAGTGCTGTCATCTTAGTGAAATAAAACCAAAAGAGGAGAAATAAGGAATGAATTAGCATTGTGTGCTCACCAAGACCCACAGATGCTTTAGTAAGCTGTTGTTAAAGAAATGTTATTACAAGGCTCAAATAGGCACTTCCTCTGTGTAAATTATCCAAGAATAAAAAGTGCAAGTCTGAAAAATTGCGTTTTGCCAAACAGTATTCATGGTAATCACAAAGGGACAGGAACTGCATTCAAACAATGGTGGGTGTATTGAAAGGAAAGCACAAGGATACGAAACGTAAGGATAGCTGGAGAGCCCACTGGCTTGCCCCCTGCCCTGCAACAGATGCTTAGGAGAAGAATCATAGATCAGCTTTCACCAGAGTATCTTTCCAGCAGACATCCATCCATGCACAGATATCAATCATCCAAGATCATAAAGGAAACGGAGAAAGAGAAATACCCTTGCTGTGTATAAAAGCACGGGCCACCTCTGTCTTCTAGACCACTTTATTTCCACTTCAAAGTGAGCTGTGAACATGAGAAAGTCTGTGTCATTGTTGGCTTCTTCCCAGTGCTATAACTGAGCCACATCAGCGTGTTTTGTGTATTTGTCCTGACAGCAGCCATGCGAGAACAGCAGGTGAGTTTTACGGTGGAAGGTGAGGCACGGTTGTGCCTTTGCATATGTGACAGGGAAGGTTAAAGGCAGGGATTTCAAACCTGAATTTCACAAATTCCAGGCTCAAAATCTTTTTTCACTGTGATCTGCTCGTGCTTGTGTCAGTAATTTCTTCTATTTCATTTAGCCCAGGCACCTAAATAAGGTTACCCATTTATGCCTGTTGTATGTGCTTATCTAGTTCATCTTATATCGCAACTGTAATTTGTTTCTTCACAAAGGAGACTACTTTCAATCTTAATTTAGCTCAAGTTATAAAAGCTTTTGGATAAAAATACAAGCTCCCCTCTCCAGAAACGCTGGTCTTATTTTAGGCTACCCTTCTATTTAGAGTAGTGAGGACTTGTAGCATGAGGACAAAGATAATTTTCTTTAAAATCTCTCACAGCAGGTGAGTGTTCATAGAACACTTAATTGCAGATGTGTTTAATATTTCATTTTTCTCAAACCTATGTGGAACCCTTTGGAAAAATAGCATCCACAAGAACAGGAGGTGCAGTATGGTGCCAGTTCTTGAATTAAAATTTTTGGATGAGGAATATTTGATGTGGGTGCTAAATACTGAAAAAGCATCAAGATTCAATTTAATTTTCCCATTTATTTTAAGAAAAATGATGGGTCTTTGAAATAAAACAAGTTAATGTTTGGGTATATGAGGTATATTTATGTTGGCTTATATTACGTTTCAGCCGCTTGAAATTTTTTGGCTCTTACAAAATTACAAGGGAATTTCTTTCATGTGACTGGTGTGTGCTTAACGTGTAGCAAAGTGCAGGGATCTGTGCTAAATATCCAGGACCCAGCATCATTTTTGAAAGATCTGGCTGATGAAGTCAGGTAATGCAGATCATATGTTACTTCTCAGAGGCCACGGTTCACACAAAAGGCACCTTGCCAAGTTAGGGAGAGGCTCCACGTCTGTGCTCAGCCTTGACAGAAAACTGGCAAAAGATACTTTTCTCCCTGGGAAAGTCCACTGGGTTCACCCAGTGAGAAAGCTGCACGGCCTAAAAACAACACATGTAATGGAAGTGACTTTGAACTGCTCTGGTAAAGAAAGGAAAACCTGAAAAAGAGAACTGCAGTGTTACTGTTCTGCTATAGATGTTTGGTAGGGGCAGATTTTAAAACGGGCGCCGAGATGGATTTCTGATTTGTAAGAGTGGTTTTGTAAGCAAACTGTCCGGAATAGCAGAGAGCAACGGTGGTTTTGAATATCAAATACAGGTGAGAGAGGCATCTTCATGGCTGGCTGTGCCCTTGCTCTGAGCTACCTGGCAGAAACGCTGTCAGGGGCTCTCCAGGAGGCCTGAGGTTCTGCCTTTGAGGGCTTCAAGTTCCCCTCCCAAACCCCTCATGCTTGCTTTTCTTGGGGAGGGCAGGCAACAGCCATCACTGTTAGTGCTTCCCTACGTGTCTCTGGCTTTCTGGGCCCAGGTTCTTGCAGACCTTTTAAAATAGAATTTAAGAGAGCATTTCTTTTGAAAGTGTGATGCACCACCCAGCTCAGGACACCGCATGAGTTCTCTGCTGTTTTCCAGTGTAGTCTCGTGTGTGGCTAAATCTCTGCTAGCATCTCCTTCACGCCACGAGGCCCTACTTGTGATTCACTTTATAGGATTATCCGGGAATCTGTGCTTGCTCGGCAAGTGGCTTTTTCAACACTACCAACTGTGAAAGGAAAGTCCTTTTCTTCTGAATTTTTTTTTTTTTTCTTTCTAATTTCTCAATGGAGAGCACGTCTGAGCAAGTTGTTATTTTTCCGCCCCCAGCCAAACAAGATGAAGCCAGTGTCTTACAGTAAAAAGAAAATACCCTATTTTTTAACAGTCTTTCTCCTCAGAACTGTGTTGTTCCCATAAGCTCTCTAGAATAATTTAGTTTTGAGCAAAGACCAAACAGGGAAAATTCCAGCCAAGGAGTGGAAAGTTCTCCCGTTCTCCTGCCTGAAGCTTATGAGTGAACAGAAACGATGAGAGAGCAGCTTCCCCTCCTGGTGTAGTAGGAACTTGCTTGTGAAGTGAGGAGCACGAATTAGTTTAGAGCGTGAGGACTGAATGTGCTCCAGGGATCTGTCACTGAGCAGAGAGGCTAGGGAGAGAAAGGCTGGAGTAGTTTGGACTTGTGGGAACTATGCCAGTCTGGAGTTGTTACTCCATGCAGTGGAGTAAGGGAAGGTGGGTGTGATGGGCACCCAGCCATCCAGCACCTCTCCCTGCTGTCATCCAAGACTTGTTCGGGAGGTTCTCTCTCAAGCTGATATTTCACAGATTTGTCTTTGAACTACAATCACTCTTTTTTGCTCTCTCTTTTTTTTTCTTTTTTTTTTTTTTTCCCCTAAACTTTCAACGGAAAATCCTCAGCTTTGGTCCATAGGTCACCAGGGAAATGATGACAGGACAGGATTTCACTGCAAAAGACACATCAGTTCCTTGTATTTATTTGTAGCATGTTTGAGCAACAAACAGTTGAATTAAACAGTTGGTACACCTGTAATCCTCTGTGGAAACCCTGGTTACTTTGAATTTAAGGAGAGAGAAAAGACAACACAACCTCTAGGCTACTTCTGTATTTTCAGTACATCCTTATTTTTCCTGATTGTTATTCTAGGGCTGCCCTAAGATTGCAAATGCCCAAAACAAGCTAAAAAAGACAGCTTGTGCCATGACCTGCCCCTATCCTTGGTGTTGCCCCTTGGAGGTAACTAGTGATATATCCCAAGGCAGCTTCCTCTGGGCAGTAGAGCTATGGAGTTGTTGGTTGGAGGGGAGATGTGGAGGTTGTCCAGTTCACTTAACATGCATTTTTTTGCAGACACCAAGAGTTTAGTGGATGGTCTGTCTCACTTCTCTTAGATAAGTTGTGGGATTTGCTGTGAGAGTTACCAATCAGTATAAAGATATGCCTGCCCATGCCCGACTCTGCTCTCCTGGGGCCAGGACTCAGGTTTATAGGTTTGCTTAATTAGTACTTCCCTTCCATTTCAAAACTTCAGGGCATACAAATGTTTAAAAATGGCTTTGTAGAAATGCCCTTTCCCATACTGAGAATTTGGTTTATATATATATATATTTGTATGCTTCTGTGACCAGTCTCGAAGGATTTAGGTGGTTTCCAGAAATCGGTGTTGCTCAATTAAATGTGCAGGAGGGAAAAAAGATTCATTGCAACAATGTAAATTCAAGCAGGTCTTGTAGGTTTTTCTGCAGGTGAACATTCCGTTTCCTTTTGTTCTGGTTTTTAATAGTATTGATTTTTCTTCCTTTTTTTTTTTTTTAATGTACAAAAGTAAAGTAAGTCCTCAGTGTACGAGCTGAGGAGTAAATACACAGGCAGAGGTCTAATTGCATTGTATTCTTCAAGGACAAAAGTTTTTGGATTCTGCTGTATTTGCCATTTGAAAAAATTACACTAAGATCAGAGTAAATAACAGAAAAATCAAAAAACCAAATCAGCTGCCATACAAGGCATCAGCTCAGCACACTGCATAGCTAAACAGTCAATCACACTGCCATCACCAGCAGCCTGAACGGTAAATTAACATTTCACTGGAATAGATGAGGGATGAATAAACACGGATATATGTAAATACAAACTAAGTAGAAATAGACATGATTATAGATGAGTAAATATGTGAAATCAGCATCAGTTAAGCAAGCACACTTAATAATTGCCTGCTGTCCACGTCAGGACAATGTGCCAAAGCCTTCAGACAGCAGCCATCATGTCTTAAAAGGCATTTTCTGGGTTTTGAGTGCAGCCCCAGGGTTGCCTTCCCCAAGGATGGCAAAATTCAGTACTTGTGTGAGGAATTTCTCTGGTGAGGCCAGATCTGGGATATTCCTCCACAGCTGCTAAGGGAGAGGTGCCATTTTCCAGTGCTCCCCAGCTCTGCCTAATCCTTCCCTGAGCCACTGCGCTCCCTGCCCTGCTGGAAAAGAGGAAAAAGGCACCTTTCTGCCACATTAGGGGCCCAGATGTGCTCCACAGAGGCCTTGGTGACCCTGGAGCTCTTTATGGGGTTTGGGTGCCAGTGTCTGGAGGCAGGGAGGGGAGTAAGGAGCAGAGCACATCCCCTGCCCTCCTCAGCAGCTCCTTCTGTCTGACTGGCTCAGCTGTAATTTCCAACTGCACCCACTGCATTGAAATCTCTCATGCATTGGGAAAATGTGTCTAAAGGCTGCCTTCTTTTTGGATTGCTGAATTTGTATCCTTCCTAGATCAGGGAAACTCAGCCCTCAGTTTGTCAGGAGTTTGAAGCACCTGGGCTGACAGGTATCGTCCCACTCTCCCCTCAAGGACACGCTTGTGGATGTGTCCAGAATGTGAAGACGTGGGGCCACCAACAGCTCTGCTGAGGTCATTGGTTCATTGTCTTGGAGTTGAGCAGGTTTCTTCTCTCACTCATGCTCCTTTCCACATGCCAGCAGCTGTCTCTGACCTGTTTATGGGTCAGGTTGATCTTTGAAGTGGTTCACCTGTGCATGGAATGACACTGTGAGTGGACTCCATTAACTCCCTCTGTGGAGTTCAGTGTTTTTAGTTCTTCACAGGGATATGGGGTCATCAAATGCTTCTCACTTGGACAAAGCAGTATTTCAGAAAGGTCCTTGGATGATGTGGTGCAAAATTTTCTCATACAGCGAGCGCAGAATTAAAATACAACCATTCAACCCTGGATGCATAGTTTTAGCCATCTGAACCTGTCATGTAAATCCAGAAGAACACGACTGTATTTCCATGAATTTTTTTTATTGATTATTAAAATGTTACATAATACTTTTTTTTCCCCCCTCCATTTTTGCTGAGTCTTTCAGGTTTGAATGTCACTTTGGTTTCTTTGCTGACTTTCACTTCTAGTGATTAGTTTCTTAGCAAGCACAGGCCAGCTCTGCAGGTTTCCAGATACTTAGGCTGTAGGATTTCTGTCAGTCCACATTTAAAATGAGACTAAAGGTTGTTATTTGCATACTTAAAAACCTGTATCTGCTAATTTTTATGAATGTCATAACAGCTTTCAGTAAAACTAATGTCAAGGTATGGTACATTTGATAGGTTTGGTGTGTCAGCTGTTCTGTAATTTCCAGTGCTATGACCATGATATAAACCTGCAAAATCCATTTATTAAAAAAATAAACCGTAAAAATGGTTCCAAATTGTCATATACCTGAATGAATGCCCGGGGGGCTGGGGGGAGACTTCTATTGCCCTCATTTATAGGCAAGCCAGATGGACTTTATTCATTTCAGGAAGAAAAGGTACTCAAGCAGAAACTCTGCTTGTCACGTTGCAGTCTGCACTGAGTTTGTGTGGCCAAGGCCATTCAACCTGGATTTGTAGTAGGAGCACCACTTATCTTACAATTTAGATTAACATGACACATTCCTTGCTTATCTGATGTTGTGTCCTCATGGGGGTGATTTGGTTATTTTTCCAGGCAAGCCAACGTTTATGAAAGCTCCTGAAGATCAGATTGGGATTTCTGGAGGAGTGGCCTCTTTTGTGTGTCAGGCAACAGGAGAGCCCAAACCTCGTATCACATGGATGAAGAAGGGGAAGAAAGTCAGTTCTCAGCGGTTTGAGGTAATTACCAAAAAAAAAAAAAAAAAAAAAAAAAGCAAAGCCTGAACCCAAAATTTCGGTAATCAGTCTAATCCTTGCGGGTCTTAATTACATAACAATCACTTCAGCCTGGGTATCTCTTTGTCACTAGAATACAGAATCCTGGAGCTTCAGAGTCAGGTACATTTCCTTCCCTGCAGCAGTGCAGTCTGTAGAGCAGGTGGTGTCCTTTGAGCACGAGGCTGGAAGCGCACACATCCTTCTTCAGAGGAGAGACCGGGGCTCAGGCGGAATTGGATGGCAGATTAGAGTTGGATCTAGCAGTAGTTTTCGGGTTTCATTGTGAAAATTTATGAGGCACCTCTTTGACCTGCTGTTCCCAGTGGAATTCAGAAGTGGGATGCCAGAGTGCTACTGGATGGCTTTCCAAGCAATGGCTACTGCCATCCCCCTCCCACAGATGTGCTTGGAAGGGGAACAGGGAAGTCATCCTGAAGGGTGGATTGACTTCCCTGTGAACTAAGAGCATGAGAGAAAGGAAGGGAGAAGAGCAGGTATCAGAAATGTCTTTGAAAAGGGGTCCAATTTGGTTCCTATTTTAAATAGCAAATAGATTTTCACTGACTTTCTCCACCTTTTTCTCCGCTTCCCCTTCTTGGTGTTGGGCTCTTTTCTCTAAAACTGCCCTTGGAAATGTGACCCTTCTGCAATTCTGTGGCCTTTCCTCTAATCCCCTGTCTTTGATGTTTTTGCTTTTCTGACTGGAGCACAAGATGACTTTGCTGCCCAGAATGGATTGATTCAAGTCACCAGTTTTAATCATGATTTCGTATGTGAGCAGAAAGCCTTGATTAAAGTAATCAATTTTAATCTTGTTTTACATTGTTATTTTTCCCTGGTAAAGGTTAAGTTTTGTTGTATAGTAAATATTTAAACATTCTAATTTGTAAGTAGCTATAACCTTTGTAGTGAATTTGGTGCTTATTGTGGCTGTCCAGAGGGCTGTGCCATACTATATGCATTTATATGAGCAATTTCATACCTTTGTTCACGTCACTTTTGATACATAATTGAGGCATTTTTATTGGTTCAGGAGATAGTCAATAATATCTTTCTTTGTTTTACTAGATAGCTATTAATTCTACTTTATTGAACTAGTCTTAATGGGGGAAAAATTGGAATTTAATTCAAATGAAACCCCCTTTCCCCCCCCAAAATCCAATGTACTCATGCTGAGTTGTGACACAGAAGAGGTGTCCATCATTAGCAAATGAACAGCATTTTGGCCTTAATGTCTGTCTGCTCCTTAGTAGTTGTAGCTCCATTCCTATCACACAGTGTTTGTTCAAAGGATAGTAAGGGCAAAAGAGCTTTTCTGCTGTTTCATCTCTTAGCTTTTTAGTCCTTAGCTTTTTAGTCCTTATCACTGAAGTGAATTAATCTCTGTAGCTGAATTTGACTTGTTCTAAAATTTGGCAGTAGCCCTGTCCTTTGTAAAGGTTTAGCATTTTGTCACAGTTTCATATTTAATTTTAAAATGAGCGTTTAAAAAAAAATAATAATTCTTTAAGATGTATTATGGTGATACTCACATTTCTCTGTCTTTCTTTACTTGACCCCATATTAGAGGTTTCTGCAAGCTGTTTCTGTTATTTGAAGCAGAAGGACTATTCCTTCTGGTGTGAGAAATAACAGATTTTTTTGGTGGTCTTGGTTACCTTTTGATTTCTTCCCATTTCTCCTGTCACTGCAGAGTGTTATGGTGCACATTGTTTTTCTCCTTCCTGTTCTTATTCATTTGGTCTTTATGCTGTGGGAGGAACTCCTAAGCAGGCTTTCGAAAAGAGGGTAAAAGTTTTGCGTGGGGGCAATGCAGGTCCTAGGCTGACCTGCGTGTCTGGAACGAGGTATTGCTTGGCTTCTTCCATCTTCCCTTCCGTTCCCAAGGGACAGGAGGAGAGGTTGTGCCTTTCCCTCCCGCTGTCACCACCTGCAGATCGGTATTTCCAGCTTCTGCTGTGCTTAGCAATAGGAGAAGGGTGAGTTTGGCATTGACAACGGCCCGAGGCTGTGCCTTCACAGCCTTGCTGTTGAGGAATAACATACAGTGATCCAGCTGCAAACTACAAAATACCTCTTTATTCCGTGTATAAGTCAGAGTAATGCGTGTTACAGCTTAGCGGGATGGATGGAAAGGAAATGATTTATTAAGGACTTAATTTATTATGCTGGGGAAGGAAGTGTAATTACATCACTGTTGATTATGCCGGAGTTGCAAAGCACCTGATGCTGAAGGACATTAAAACCCCTCACTGTCTGCTGGAGTTATCATGCGCTGTAGGTACTCCAGGTTTTATTCAAGTTTTGTGCCTGTTTTCCTGGCCGTCCCACAGGAGTATATCCATTCTGCTCTTCCCATCAAGGTGAAAGTTGGCACTAAATTGTGATCGGTGTGATTAGCAAAACCATTAGTGCAAATATGGCTCAGATGTTTTAAATCACCAGATCCGCGTCTTTATTACCAGGTTGATAATTTGTCAACCTTAATGGATCCATAAAGAACATCACTGGGCCTTCATTTGTTCTGGCCTCCTCAGAGGACAAATATGTTCTTGACGCTGAAATTTTTGTGTTTCTGGACTTGGAACACTTGACTAATTGAATGGTATTTTAGAGCTCGCAGAGTTTGGTTTGGTTTGGTTTTTCAACCTCTGCGCTGTTTTGACTTCCAGAAGATAAACCCTTGGTTCAGAAGGTACCAGTAAAGAAGTGCTTTCTTTTCATTTCCAAAGGTTATTGAGTTTGATGATGGCTCGGGATCAGTTCTGCGGATACAGCCCCTGCGTGTTCACCGAGACGAAGCGATCTACGAGTGCACAGCAACCAACAGCGTCGGGGAGATAAACACCAGTGCCAAATTAACAGTGTTAGAAGGTAAGGGGGAAAATCCTTGCGTGCCTGAGGTGGCAGGAGACATGGTTTTGGCATCTACATGGTGTTTTTAAATGACATGGTGATATTCTAGCCTGGTTTGGGAAAGCTGTGTTCTTCCTGCATCCTTTGCTGTAATTTCTCCTAGTGATAAGAACCTCATTTTTGAGATAGTGATGAAAGGATTGCAGATTGTGAACTTTCTTTAAAGTGTTTTCGTTCTCTGATTGAGGTGTGTCATTTCTGACTTGGAGGGCTATCTATAGAGACATTTGTATACTTTTCTCATCAGTTTGCTTTGATAGAATGCCCATTTTTAGAGTATCTAAGTATTGTATTTGACAATCAGAAACTTAATCTATGTTTCTGCACCTTCTGGACTAAATCGGCACATTTCTTGAATAGATTTTCAGATGCTCTTCAGGTTTTAAATTTGATGTGGAATTGAGCTGAGCGGTGGTTTTTTTTCAGTGTACTCTCAACTTGTAATTCTGTCCCTCCTTTTAAAGAATAGATTTTCATCCTTGTCTGCTATATGAGCAAGTTTTATTTTTCTTGCTGTGTTGTTTCTGCTAAATGAAATGTTTTGTGGTAGAACAGTTTATTAGATATAAAAGGGCTAGTGATCAGTTGATTTTTGTATTTAAATGCCAGAATTATTGTCTGCTCCTAAGGAAATATTTTTTTTTTTTTCCAGCACATCAGTGTTCTATCATTTGTATATATATAGGGTTTTGTAAATGTATTGAGGTGTTACAAATCCAGGGCATTTGGCTGAGGGAATTTTTACCCCTTGCATTTGCTAAGACAAGCAGGAAAAGGCTTAGGCAGATTGCTTGGTGTTCATGCATTGATGCAAAAACTTCTAAGGAATGAAAAACCTCTAGACTGTTTGTTGTTTTAGGATTTTGAACCAGAGGGGACTGGTTATACCAGTGGTGAGTGTGCCAGCCACACGTGACAAGTTGCCTATTGTTCCTTGTTCTCCTATCCCCATTTGTAGCATAGGGGTAATCATATTTTCCTTTCTGCTCTGTGACAAAGAATACATTAAACAACTGTAATGTGCTGAGGCACCGTGGTGATGGGAATCACAGAAATCATTCAATACTTGATGTGATTCTGTATCTTGTTTCTGGGGGGGGGTGGGGCACCTTAAAGATCAGCTTGCTCTTCGGTAATAGTATTATCAAGAATAGGATAACAGGTGCTATAGACTTGAAAATTGTTGGGAGACAAAAATCAGGTCCTTTTTGTTACCTCCTGCCTTTGCAGTCGTGTATGTGAGTGCAGAAAGCTCTGTGGAGCTCTTTCAGCAGTTTACGTGCAGCTCTGCATTTAAATGCTTCTTGCAACTGGATTTTTGTGATACTGGATACTTGAATGCCCAACTGTTCCGAGTACATTCCTGTTTCCTTTGGTTGCAGTTGCCTTTGGATATGTATGCACATGCACACACACGCTAATAATTTATTTGCTCTGTGTTAAATGTTCAAAGGCCCACAGAGACATGCACTGCATAAAGGAGCACAGCACTATTTCTCAGCTCCGCGGCGCTCCTGCTGATTTCCTGATGAGGTAAAACTTGCAGACCACCACGTAAAATAGGGAATGTTAGGAAACACCAGAGACGGGAAAAGGCATGTGGGCACACAGCTCAAGGAGCCACAAGAGCAAAAGTCACCAGCAGTCAGGCACAGAGCCTGCTTTTCTGATGGGAAAATTCCTTTGATTGGGAGTAATGCTCGTTGAACATGATCCCACAGGGTCAAGAACGATCTGCAAGCTTAGAGGGGCTGTGTTTTCCACTCTTAACTGAAGAGTATCGACCCCTTGCTGGGCACTCTTGTAATGGGCAAAATTAAGAAACATTTGCTGTCTAACAGTTTGTGTGTGCTCATGCATATAGAGTTGTGGGCTTGATGGAGAGGATGAAGAGCTACATGTGCCTTTTATGTTGGCTCAACTGACAAAGAAGATGAGTTCTGTTATGATGTATCTTTATTTAAGAAAAAAATGCTTTATATTTCTCTTTTCTGAGGCTTTCTGTGGGCAAGTCTGTATTTTTTCAGCCATGCTATCTTATTCTGTGTTGTCTGCCATAGATTATGCTGCTTCTGCATTTTATGAATATGGGAGTTTTTTATTATTAATATTCCTTTGCTTACCTGTTGGCAAAATGGATATTGCAACTTGATGCCCTGGTTGTGGTTATGTTTAGTCCCAATGGCTCCCAAATAACAGCGGTAAGTGCCCAAACTCTGTTATGCCATCACTTTCCTAACATGAATTTTGTAGAGGTATTTGAAAATGATGCATGTCATGTGGAACCCTTGATACTCTCAAGACTGTCAGCTAGGATTGGATTTTTCCTCTGCTTCTGGGGTTAAAATAATTTCTGTAATTGGTCTCAGGTGGCAGTTTGAATGATACAGACGTTCTGCACTTCCTTTCAAGAATTTGACTAATGCAGTGGTCCCTGGTGCATGACAAAGCTCTATCATAGACGTCCTCGTGGTTACATGCTGCTAAATACACAGCATGTATTGATTTTTACATTAAAAATCCTTTATAACAATGAGTTTTAATGCTTCTTCACAGTTTGCTCTTGAGGACATAGGCCTTCACATTCAATCCAGAAGTCACAGTCAGGGTTTAGTGGGCTGTTATCAGATGTCTTTGTGGCTAACTAATCTGGAGCTTTATTTTATTTAGATTTCAGCGATGTTTTACAGATCAGAGGCAGATAATCCTTTCTAATTGCCAACTTATTCCATTCTGAATATTAAGAGAGAAGCATGAGTCCGGTCTCCTGGAGGAATCGGGAATTCTCACATAAGTGAATCTCTTTTAACAGTTCAGTCCCCTCCTACCCTTTCATTCTTTGCTTCTTTGTCTCTCGTTTTTCCCCCCTAACCGCAGATTCTGTTGTGACCAAACAACGTGCACTTAATATAACTGGAAATTATTTCTCCTGTTGATAGTAGAAGAAATAGACGTGCATATACCTTCTCATTTCTCCTGGGTAGCTGATAAGCTGAATTATGTATGAGTCATATTGAACATTTCTATCTTTTTTCCAATTATGACCTGAAGCAGCAAAGAACTATGTTCCTGCCTGGCAGAGGAGGAAAGCAGTGCAGGGCGGGGAGGGCTAGAATCAATAGGCTGACACACATTCTCAAGAAAAGCCTTGGGGACAGTTAGTGGCACTAACAAATTAATAAATATATTATTCAGTGGTAATGTTGAGGATTACAGAGCTTTTTAAATCGGGAGGCTGTATGAAATGCGAGTAGGAAGGATGCCAGCGTGCAAGAACGTAGCAGCAGGCTGATTGCAGGAGTGTCTGTGTGGGCTCCTTCCATAAGACTCCTTCCATGTTCAGCACTGCAGCTGTGTTGGGAAAGGTGATGGTAACAGTGTTTGTCTCTGGTTGCCTGTACACCCCAGTGTGCCTTCAGTCTCTTGTTTCCAGCAGTCTGGACCCAACGGGGAGATAAGGAAAAGCAGTGGGGGGGAAAAAAAGTCTTCCAAGGGCAGGGAGAAGTATATCGATTTTATTGGGAAAGAAAGGAGGCTCAAATGCAAAGTATCAGTCCCTTCTCCCAGGGCTTTCCAACTTGGTTCTGATTTCAAGAATTGGGTAATTGTTTAATTGCTACTGGTCCTTTAATGCTTTACAAGCAGTCTTTTTTATCACTCCCCTGTAACCCAGAGCACACAGTCATATCCAAATGACACTGAATATATTCAGTTTCATTTCCCTTTGTTTTTAAGTAGGTTAAATGAAAATGAAAATACCGTCTCCAATTTCCATTCTAGATCTATGCAAATCCCTTATGCCTCTATCCCAGACTCCTAATCATGTGGTGTGTAGTTATCTGCCTGGAGAGTGCTGCCAGGCTCCACAGGAGAGCAGCTTCTGGTAAAGAGGACAGACAGGGGAGCCAGGAAAGGGTTGCTTGCACAGTGGGTTTCTAACCTGGCAAGTTGAATCCTGCTGGCTGGCTTTGTGCTGACGGAAGTTGGGGAAGTTTTGGAGTGTTACCATGAACATAACCCTGGGCCACAGCCCCTTCAGGTTGTGCCTGCTGTGGCACAGACATAACCATGGCCACAGATGCTTCCAGATGTACCTGCTCTGGCACAGGCTTGTCCATGGCCACAGACACTTTGGGGTGTCCTGTCCCTGCCTGGACTCATCCCCAGGGCAGCACAGGGACAGCAGTGATGCCCTGGCCATCTTCCAGCCCAGGTCCATCCCCATGGCTGTTACCAAATGTTCCCAGGCGTGGCAGAGTGAGAGGATAACCAGTGCAGCAAGCAATGAAAGCAAAAAGGAACCTCTAATCAGCACCAGACTAATACACAGTAAGACAAGCAAGCTCCATGGCAAGCACAGAAGCCTGCCAATTAATAGCTAAATTGCAATAACAGATATAAAATTGATTTAGCACATTTCCAGTCAAATCTGTCATTATCTTGAACCCTTTGAGTCCCACGTTGGGCACCCAAAAGAACTATCCTGGTTTAACCCCAGCCAGCAGCCAAGCCCTGCAGCTGCTTGTGTGCTCCCCCTTGGAGGGGTAGGGGAGAGAACTGGAAGGGGGAAAGTGAGAAAATTTGTGTATTGAGAGACAGATGAAACAAAAGCCATGCATGGGAGCAGAGCTAAGCAGGGAATTCCTTCACTGCTTCCCATGGGCAAGCACCTCCAGGAAAACAGGACCCCATCACATGTAACAGTTACGTGGAAGATGAATGCCATCCCCCCAAATGAGTGTGGCCCCCCCTTCCTTCTCCTTTGCCGGGTTTACATGCTGAGCTTGGGGTTGTATGGCAGGGGGTATCCCTTTTGTCACCTGTCCTGGCTGTGACTTGCTGTGCACCCCCAGCCCAATCGCTGGTGGGATGATGTGAGAGGCAGAAAAGGCCTGTGCAAGCCCTGCTCATCCTGAATCATCTCCGTGTTATCGACACCATGCTCAGCACAAATCCAAAACACAGCCCCATACAAGCTACTGTGAAGAAAGTGAAGTCTATCCCAGCCAGAACCAGCACACCTAGAAAGTTCCTGAGTGCAGCAGCTGTCCCAGGGTGGGAAGCACTTCTACCTTATCGTAATTTGCTGTTTACTGAACCATGTCATGAGCTTAATTTCTTTCACCATCTGCCAGTTGAATTCCAGTTCCTGGGGTTACCCTGTTTGAAATGCTGTAAATGGTAAACATTTGACTGTTACAGATGATTTCTGCAGAGAGCTAGATCTCGGAAGGCCTGAACCAATCTGCCCTTTTTGTAAACATTCATCTAAAAGTGATTTTTGTCATTGGAATAGTAAACAGAAGTTAGCCATGTTTAATCCTTGTTTATGTTTGGTTAGTTACAAAAGGATCAGTTGGATCACTGTACTTTGGCTCATGTTTGTCTTAGTTGCTTTTGCATCTTTTTGCCAAGAATAATTCCTAGCAATGATGTGTTATTAAACTGAAACAATTACAGAATGGAAATCGAATCTATTTGCGAGTGTTCCTTCTGATTGTGTAAATGAATTAAGGCTCCCTGTACCCTGCTACTCCTGGGATTGGTGCTGTTCTCCTCATGTCTCTGGTCAAGAGAGGACAGGTCTTTCCTCTGCATCTTCCATGTTAATTAAGTGTTCCAATTTCCTTCGGTCTCTTCCTGGGAAGAAAGACTGCTGTGGTCCTACTGCAGAGGTCCTACTGCTGTTCTTAGCTCTCCTCTCAAGCAATCAAAATCCATTCTGGAGGAGGCAGAATCTTTAACTATTGCACTGCCAAGAGCTCCAGCACAGTGACTCTCCACGTGCTTCACTGCTTAGGGAAATGTCATAACATAGAGCACCTATCATCTTAATCCGGGTGTGAAATTCCTGGTTCTCTTCATTATATTTATTTGCTTTCAAAGCAAATAAACTTTTTTATAATATATGAGAAGAAATATTTTCTTGGCTATGAGTTTAAGACAG
This sequence comes from Pyrocephalus nanus, assembly GCA_038380795.1. NCBI lineage: Eukaryota > Metazoa > Chordata > Aves > Passeriformes > Tyrannidae > Pyrocephalus > Pyrocephalus nanus. The sequence continues at coordinate 3,237,661 of CM076269.1, forward strand.
AGAAGTAATTTTCTCAGGTGGAAAAGTTTTAAACTGTTGTTGGTCTCTCCTTCAAACAGGAGAGTCAGCAGATCTTTAGAATGTATCAGGCCCAAATGCCATGATTTCCATTTCTTATCTCTGTTTAAATGATTAACTAATGGCACATAACCACGTAATGTATCCATGATAGCAAGTTCCCTCAGAAGACTGCCATGCACTGTGGTTAACATCCAGGTTCATTCCACAAGTTTATGAAGCAAGAAATACAACCTTTGAAAAGTTTTGTATGAAATATCACACAGTTAATGCCAAGCTGAGCCCTTTGGAGCTGTGCCCTCCCATAAAACCTTGTGTCTGAAAAGCTACTGACCTCTTAATCTAGAGCACATTCTTCTTGTACAGTAAATGGCTGTTCCTGCATATTACCTCTCAAATGAGGTCCTGTGAGATTACATCTGAAACGAGGTGGAATGTTGTCACATTCTTATCAGCAAACTATCAGTGATAATGCAATGCCCAATAGGAAGGACTGCCCAGACAGAAACAATTGAGCTTTAAGTGTCGAACAAACAAGAGGGAAGTATATTCTACAGAAATCTGCAAAAGCTCAAACACAGGTTTCGTATTGCCAAGTAGCTTGAAGTTCCAAGTGTGCCGTTGTAGTATTAAGTGTGCAGTTATAGCCTGTTAAAAGATTTCTCAGAGCTCCTCGCCTCATGCAATTGATTTATCCCAAGTTTATTTAACAGTTTGTGAGTGCTGACTTTGGTACTGGAAATCGTGTTCAGCTAAGAATTTTTTTGCCAATAGCAGTTTGTCTCGCCATTCTATTTTCTCCATTTCTGAAATCCCTCACGAAGATACTCAGAAACGAGGCCGTTCATTCAGAGCCTCGTGGCGACCTACTGATATCTTCTGTCTGCTTTGAAAATTAATAATTGAGTCCTGGGCATCGTTTTCTCTCTTTTCCTGGGCTCGGGGTGTAGAGACAGGTTGCTTCTCACTCTTGTGTTACCTCACAGCTTCCTGGGAGATTGTCTTGGAAAGTGTGTCAGGCCGTTCTGCTGCTGCTCTGCTGTCAAAACGTTCAGCCTGTTCCAGTAGGTAAATGAGGCACAAGCAGATGAGTTTAACTCTCTGGCAGGGATGTGCTCGTGCAGGCAGGTTCCTGCCTGGCCGGGGAGGTGTCCCCCTGGGTTGCCATATCCCAGCTGAGACCAAGGATGGCCAGATGACTGGCTTCTGCATCCTCTGTTCCACTTTGAAAATCAGACAGGTTAGATTAAATTGTCTGTGGTTTAAGCTAATCTGTTTTGACTCTGCTGGAACAGATCATCGGTCCCAGCTGGGAGGCAGCAACCACCAGTGCTGCCTCTCACGTCGCTGCAGAAGGGCTGGGGTTCCCCTGTGCCACGACCCCCGTGGCCACAGCCATGTCTAGACAGCTTAGACAGGACTTGGGATTTTGGGGGTGTCAGTGGGCAGCAAACCAGGGTGGAAACCTTGGCTCAGGCTTAGGCTAAAAAAAGAGCATTTTAGTCTAAAAACAACAGGAGATCGGAGCAACAAAGTGAAGGCTGTGAGGAGGAGATGCGTGTCCCCTAAACTCTTTGTGTTAGATATTATCGAGGAAGAAATGGCAAAAATAGCATAGGTGTAATGTAAAAAGGTGGTAAATCTCAAAGCAGATACATTTGTTAGGAAAATGAGTGTTTAGGTGCCAGTTTACCACAAAGTGGCTGAATAAGCCTCGCCTTGCAGTAAAATGAGTTTCATAAGTGACCTGGCAATCTTCCTTTTTGACTCTCCTGGTCTCAGTGGTCCTATTCCATACCTGTTCCTGTTTGATTTCAGGGCCTTTTTTGGAAAATGCCTGACTAGAGATGTTGCATACAAGGAGCCTTATAAGGGCCTTTTCAAAAGCACCAACGAATCTATGGATTTTGGAGATAAACCATCAGATGTATGCTAGGATCACAGTTGCTGTTTTCGTTCAGTTGATCACTGTCTGGAATAGCTTCTCTGCATTTCTCCAATGCACACCCACGTTTGTCTCCTCTCCTCTTGTTTCCAAGCAGTATGTGCCAGGCTTACAGCAAAAATTCTAATTATTTCTTATGTTTGTTCATATTATTCCTGTCACTTAAGGTTATTTGGCTCTTCTTGCTTGATTTTTTTTTCGACTCTTGTGTTTATTTACAGCATCTCCACAGCGCTGTCAGCTTAAGACCCACCTTGTGTGCAAAGGCTGTTAATGCATCTCGTAATTTCAAAACTAATGTTCAAGGAACTTGTTGATAGAGACCATTATTGCACTACTAATAAAGAAATAGCAAACAAGAGAGTGGAGTTGATTAGGTGTCAGTGAGCCCTGATTTGGCTCTAAAAATGTTTATTTGGTAATAACTAGTCTGAGGCTGGACCTGGTGACTCTCAGATAATAAAATCACTGGCAGCCAGAAGAAAATTTTTTTTTTTTTTGGTAATGAGTTGTGTATATGGGGTTCTAGAAGCCTTTCAGAGAAGGAGAAAAACAGCCATGAAAATCCATAATTGTAAATCACTCCTTTTCCTTTTGTAAATGTCACTTTAATGGAAATTTAATTAATTCATTCGGAACAGGCAAAGAACAACTTAGTTCTCTCAGATAGTTTGCGTAACTGGAAACCTTGTCAGAATACCCCCCCACACACACACACACATTTCTTGTCAGATTTTACTGGTCTACTGGTGACCATCAGAAAGTAAAATAATATGTCTTTATCATCAGATGTTTCAAAAGACCTTCCTTACTGCTGGATCTCTTTCAAGATGCCTTGTTCTGAGAGCGTCTGTAGCAACCTGGTATTGACAGATGTGCTCTCTGTAGCTTGTGTGTCAGTCCTGCTGCTATCTCCCGCTGACTAATAAAGTTAGTTGCTGGTATGTATTTGTAGAGCCTTTGAAGTCTGTTAGGTTGTGGAATAGCCTTCTGAAAGAGTTAGTAGCTCATTGTTTAACTATTGGAAATTAATGGGAAACGCTGCTTGATAATGCCTTATGGATTACCTGCTTTGCTTCCAAGGGTGAAGTGAAGGGCAAGGTGTCCTGGAAAGCCTTTCTGAGTCCTCAACTATTTTGGCAAAACTACCTTCCATTTCTGCTCACAACCCAGAGACTCTGCCCACAGCTTAGTGAATTGTCATTTTACTGGCATCCCATGGCTTACACAGGCACTTAAGACAAAGCACCACAGTGATCTTCTGCACCTTCTTGTGCAGAACTGGGAGAATATATACCCTTGATGGAACCAGAGAGTAAGTTCTTAAATGAAAAATAGGTAGTGGAGAGAACAGAATGTGATAACTATTACTGTGGGGAATGCAGTGCTTACAGGACAAAGCATAACTCTCTGCATGCAGGGAAGGGAAGTTTCTGTATGGTCATCTTATGCCTTATCTATGCCTTACCTTCCTCCTCTCACTAAGAGGAAAAAACACCTCACAGCTCCAATTAAATAATTCTTGGAGAAATCAATATTTTAAAGTGAAAGTCAGAAAAATGTGAAACTGGGATATCAAGGTATGCTGATAAATCCGTAGTGACAGCAGCTGTTCAGAAGAGAGGATGTCCACAGAGGGTGTAGTGTGCCTCATGACTGTACCTGTGGAAGAAGAACATTTCACAAGTATTTTAACTTCCTCTCCTGCACAAAAAGGAAAGTCACATAACTGCTGCAGACCTTTTGGTCTGAGATGTACAAAACAGAGCAGGTTTTGCACTGAAGACCTGTAATACTGATCACTCTGACATCTGGTTTCTGTGTGTCTTGCTTATTCACAAGTCCCAAATCTGGTTGTCCTTACGGATCTCTTGTGGGTCTTGTGCTTTTATACATTCTGGTGTCAGGAAGGCTCTGCTGTTGTGATGCTTATTAAAATGCAGTGCCCAGATAATGAGCAAAAGGAATAATTAGCCCTGATTTTGGATGCAAGGAAGTAATTATTGTGGATGTTCATTGTTAATTTGTAACTTGAGCTGTGTTAGTGACTAAAATATGTTTGGTATAAAGATGGCCTAAAATACATGCATTCCACGTGCTGTCTTAGAGTAGTAAAACGCTACCTTCCCTATGGAGTTTTCTAACAGCTGTTTATTCTTGTGGTTATTTCAGTTGGATAATAAAGTAGTGACTCTTTCTGGCACTCCCACCTGCTCAGATTCTTTCTGCCCAGAGCTCCGGAATAGCTCTTTCAAATCCTTTATCCCAAGGAAAACCAGCGGGTGTGAGGTATAATAAGATCTGTCTTTTCAAGATTATCTAGTGCCTTGATGAGGCAGGTTGGATGGTGCCATGGGAAAACACTGCAGTGTATTCATCTGTCGTGCTAATCCTGTGCTCTGTTCCTTCAATCCTTTTATCACAAGGGTCCAGCCTGGATGAAACCTTTCCAACTTCTTGGTGTTTGAGTTGAGTGGAGAAGTCTAAATAGCAACCAGAGCTATAACTTTATCCAGCTATTGTGTGCGAGTGTTCGCTGTTGTGTTGCTGTTCCAAGGTGGAACTGGGGGGACACATTTCCTTGCAGTAAGAGCACTTTTCAGCACAGGATGCAGAATGCTTTAAGTAAAACTAGCTGCACAAAGTGCTACATGCAACAGAACTGGCATTATGACCTTTTAGCTACTTTGAGACAGCTGGAAAGGTGCTGGAAACATTAACCTGCTGGAGAGCTTAAGAACACCAAGCTTTGTTTTTTGGTGCTACAGCTCCAAAATGGTGTTTTGTTTGCAAGCAAGGCAAAACTGGAATTTATTTTTCTATATCTCTTTTGATTTAGACAATGCCACAGTTGGTCCCAGTGAGGAGAAAGTCCTTGGAGAGAGAGAACAGAAATGATAAACATATTGATGAAAAATGCATAAGCTGCACACGGGGTGGTTTTAACGAAAGCTGCTGCAGGGGAAGGTAATAAATTGGGGAATGCACAGTCCAAGGTGACAGAGATCTGGTCTAAAGAAGGGCAGACAAAAAAGGTCAGGAGCAGAATCAGCCTTCCAGAGAGCCTGCACCTCCTTCACTTTGGGTCCCAGCAGGGAAGAGCAGTGCATGCCAGCAGTGCCACAACTCATGGAAGTGCTGTCCAGATGGAGGCAAATCGAAACATGTGACAAACAAGCCAGGCTAAGCAGAGAGCTTGTTGTCCCTTGGAGCCTGTCTGGAAGGGAGACAAGAACCCAGCTGAACCCCTGGCAAGTATTAATACCCTGAAAAGCCTACATATGGTAGAGATCAGAATGGTTCGCCTGGAAGAGTGACGAGGTCAGCAGGGAGAGAGCCCTGGCTTGCGTGGGTTTTGCTCTGTAAGAAGATGGGGTGTTGTCTCCTGTCTCCTGCTAGGAGGTTAATTTGGGCAGAATTTTTCTGTAAGAGCATCCCTGGTGTGAAACCTAGCTGGATCCTGCATGCCATCAGCAAACCCAGCACGTGAAGTTGCTGAATGGGTTGAGGCCGGGGGTGGGGGGAACTCTCAGTGCGTGTTCTTTTGCAAATAAATGATTTGGTTGCTTGATTTGGATGTGAATTTGACCCTTCAAAAAGCAGCGTCGCAGAGAACCTCAGCTGGCACTTTGCCTGCGGGAATAATCTGGCCTCGTGGAAAAAAACCCAGCAGTTGTTTTGCCTGGAGGTGGTGGGCTCAGTCAGAGTCCACCTGATTGGCATGGAGAGCACGTCCTAACGTTGTAACTTCTGCCTGCCATGCGCTCACAGTCAGTCCTGAGGAGGAAATCGCTGATCAGATGAGTAGCGGACCCGAATGGAAATCCTAATCTTTTGCAGTAGGACTTTTTAAAAGGGAGGAAAAAAAAATAAAAGGGTTCTGGAGGATTCATGCTTTTACTAATTAGACACTAAAAATTATAGAAGTACTAAAAAAAAAACCCAACAAAACCCGTAGCTCTTGCTCCAGGCATGAATTTACCAGCTTTAGTTTGTTGCTCAGTTCGGTTCATTGATCTTGTCACAATTGATGATTCATTAAGTTGTGACTACTGTAGAAATTACAATGCACAGATGTAGCTGAACTGCACATCTGTGTGTTCCCAATGTGTTAATGATTTAAAAATGCACTTTCTCTCTGGCCATCCACTGTGCTTCAAGTGCCAGCTGACATTTTGTATTACTGAGCCATTTGTTGTGGTTGGCAGAGGGAAAGTCTTTTGGTTCTCCTTGTACTTTTTTTGTGACTTTTATCCATATTTCAGAGAGCCGGATTTGATTTTTTTCTGAGCAACCTTGGCCTTGCAGAATGCGAGTTGTGATGTGTGTCTCTTTCTGCAGGCTGCCACCTTTTTCAGTGTCACCCGCTTTCTCCTGGTGTTTGCTTACAGCAGATGGGGTTATTTCCTGCATGGAATGATGAGGAACATGGCAAGGATTTGCTGGTTTCCTGACTTGCTCATGATTCCGAATTTTAATTTTTGAAGTTTGGCTGGGGTGGCATTGACTTGGTTCCTAGCTTCGTGCTAACAGCTCAGTTTATGTAGTTTATCATCCTAGCAGGTCCTAGAAGAACTCAAAAATTTTTGTGTGTTGACTTAGAGGCTGATTGACACCAGTAATCCAAGAATGTGTGACAACACCATAAAACATCTTAATTGCTAAACCTACTCCTAGCCTCTTCCCGTAATGCAAACCACTGTTCAGACTGTTTCTTATTAGAGACTTTCATTTGATCAAAGCAGAAATCTGAGGAGTTGTCTGTCTGAGGGAGTGTGGCTTTGCATTGATGAGGCAAAGCTGTACCCACTATTAAATCATAGTAATGTTATGCCCATATTATGGAGGTAATGGGTTTTCTTGTGGTTACATTCTGTCTCTAATACCACTTTCTAGTGCAGACAAACCCATAAGACTCCTCTTGCTTCAATTCAAGCCTTTCAGGGAGTACCCAGGGAGAATAGAATGCATCTGTTCAAGCACATACCAGCCAACATACCTGGCTCTGTATGCACTTCCAGTGTGATTGTAGGCTCTGTGGTTAGAGGGTCCATGTCTAGCATCTCTTGCTTGCTTTCTCTTTGGCTGAGCCATACAGATATTTCTGAAAGGTGGAGTAAAGGATATCTTTATGAAATTATATACTGTGTCATCCCCAAAAAAGTGCAAGCCAGCTGTGGGTCCAGCAGTAACTGGTCAGTTTATTCCAATAATTAATATATAATTCCAGTGTTGAAACGGTATAATTTCAACTTCACTCTAAGCCATTTGGCTCTTTCTGACTGTAAACCCTCTTTTCTGCCGTGTGTCTCTGAGATCCCTTTGTCCATGTAAGCTTCTGTAAATTCTCTTCAACAGGCTGAACATTTGAGCTCAGTAAGCCCCTGTTTTATGGCCTGTTTTCTAGCTCCTGGCTTGCTTCTTAGCTTCATATTGAAATTCTCTGTGCTGCTTTTGTGCTTGTATAGAAATACATGCATTGTAATTCACACTGTATTTTGCTGCCATAAGAAACAGCTGCAGTGATTGAAACTGAAGGTCAGTCTATCCCACTTTTTATTTTTTTCCCAGCAGCCAGTTGCTGAATGCCCAAGAAGTGTGTAAGGACCACGATTATAGTGACAGTTCCTCCCAGTGCATGCTTCTCTAGCCTCTGCTGATGTGCACCTCTGACATTTTTGAGCTAAAGGTAGTGGGTTTAGTCAGACTAATGAAAGAAGCATCTAGTTGTGCTTTAACTTTTGGTGTGCATATTGGTAACACATATAGGAAGATGTTCCCCAGCTTCACTGTGGGAAAAAACCCACCTATTAACTGCTAATATCAATTCTGCTTTGCAGTCTTTGTAGGAGAAGGGGCAGTGAGTTACTCTTATGAGACGGGATTCTGGGTTCAGTAGCTCTTTATTGCATCCATCCTCATGTCTTCATACTAAAAAGTGCTGAGCTATTTAGTTGTGATTTAACACATGTTGGTTGCAACAGCAGAATCAGGTGTCCTCATCCAGTAGAAACAGGGCTGGGGAGAACTGTGGAGTTGCTTTTCCTTGTCTGGCACAGTACTGGATGAATATTGTGAGCCCTTTGAGTTGCCATCTTCCAGGACAGCTTCCATCCTTCAGGTTGAATGCATGGTTTTGCTCAGCACTGTGGCAAACAAGAACACATCTGGAAAACTCTAGAAACCCTGTTTGTCTGGGTGAGTCAGTGCACACGGTCAGACTAGATAAAAGATGAAAGATCTGGAGGGGTTTCGTGATGGGCACTAGGAGAGAACTGACCTCAGTGACTCAGGGTGTTTTATTTTTCTTCCAAATCCCTTGTGTTCAGATTACTCTGTACTCTTCAGATGTGAATGTGTTGGATGTTGCCTCTTTAATTTTGCACAGTTTGTAGCAGTGTGTCTCTGTTATTTATAATCCAAGACGCTCCATGTTTGGGAGGCACAGCGGCTGGATGTGCTGTGTAGCTACGGTGAGGGGAGAAGCTCTAAGGCATCTTGTGCAGCTGTGGAAGGCTGCACCCAAATCCTTCTTACACTACTGATTTTAGCAGCAGAAGCATGCACATTCCTCATCTCCAGACCTGGCTAAGGGCTTTTGCCCAGCAAAGGGAAATCTCAAAAGCTGTCAAGCTCCAGGATAATTTTCCGTTCCCTACCTTGCTAAAATTCAGCCCTGGATCAGTGGATCTGCCCTTGGTTCAGGCTCCCCAGTTCAAGATTTGGAGCTGTTTGATGCAAATGAAGGACAGTAAACAGCAGTCGCCTATCAAGACTTGATTGAAGCCAGCTTCCAATTTTTATTTAAAAAATTTAATCCTAACGCAATTGAGATGTTATTTGTGAGTTGTGCAAGTCATAAACAATGCTGGAGTAAATAGAATGGAGCTGAGCCAGACAGAACTGGTCCTTTTGATCTCCTCTTCCTCTTTTTATATCCAGAAAGGCAAGAGACCTCAGGTATGTCCTTTGTCCCATCTAGTCCTGTGCTGCTATATGGTCCCTTCATCTGACCAATGGCAAATACATAAAAAATGTTCTTACCAAGAAAAAAAAATAAAAAAAAAATCTGTGTGTTTAACAAAACTGTCTGAAACATAAGTTAAGTCACAAAACTTGACAGCTCATCTTCTCCACCTCCCTAACAACTGTGTCACTAATATTCATTGAAGCATAGAATTGAAATGCCTTCTTTTAACATTTAAACCTGTTCTTTTATGGTATACATTTTTTTAAAAAATTGCAGCACTGTTGGCCTTAAGATCAGTGCTGCTGTTCTGAGCCTGGCAAGTACTGGTTTTCTGTGGCTGAAAAATGAGTCTGCAGAATCTGAATATAACCTGGTGATTCATTACTTTATGCACTTTTCAGTTTGAGATATGATGTGCTGGATTTCACGGAACTGGACCTCCCTGCCAAATAACAGAGTTTGAACTTGTTCTCCTTGTGGCATTAATTGCTAATTTACAGCTACTATGCAGGAACAGATAGAGAGTGGTACAGCACAAGATTCACCAGCAGAAATTGCCCAGATTCCATGGTTACTCAGTTAACAATGACTCTGTAGTGCTACTGTTAGTGTGACCCTTTCAGCATTTTTTAAGTTATTTTGGCATTTCTTGTAGAAGGCCATTCTGTCTTCAAGACACTCGACAGATATTCACTGAATAATGGGATCTTCAGAACTGAAGCTTTGCAGTTAAATAGAAGTTTCAGTAGAGTTCTGGCTAAAGCACAGGAAGTTCTGCTGTTGTTTCTCCCAGTCACCAGTGTGTTTCACAGGCTATTTTTTTGGTCCCAGGTAGGAAAGGGAAGCATTGTTTCTAATTGAAGTGCTACTGCGCTTTCAGTAAGTACCATTTAAGAGAGTAGGTATGCAGAAGCCCGAAGTTTGTTTAGAATCGAAGTACAGCTCTTTAATCTTCGGTCCACCGATCAGCTGTCTTGGATGATAACCCTCCACTTCAACAGCAGAATTAATAGCAGCCTTTGTTTGTTCCTGTACCATAATATTTTTATAAAAGAAGTCTGTGTATGATCTGCTGATGCTTTTCAGGGAAGCTGAAGCATACTGAGTGCCATTTTTCAGGACATGTTTGTGCGTTACCATGTCAGCTGCTCTGTGCAGCAGTGCAGGGTAGGCATTCCACTTGCTGCTCTCTCAATAGAGCTATTGATTTTCATAAAGATATTTTGCAAGTGCTTTACCAGTCTGCCTTTATTTAAAAACTGTGTACAGGATTTCCTCTATGAGCTCTGAGCATTTTCCAAAACAAATAGGCTGGAAGTTACATTTGGAAGACGCTAAGTTCTGAACAATGCAGGTGCTATGAATGTTTTTGTTCTCTTCCCTTTAGCCAGAGCTTAATTTCTTAGTTCAGGTGTTTCCACCAGTCATAGCAGTGCTGCTTGCTCTAGCATGTAAAGGTGATTGGGTGCTGCTACTTGTGTAGCTGTGTCCGAGGTGACTCTTCCTCATTTGGGGTTAACTCAGTAGTTGTTTTGCACCGGAACCAATCTGCTGCTCCAGTTCTCAGACTCTGATAAAACGGAAAAGTCCTGAATAAAAAAAAAGTGAGTCTTGCACCGTCTTATTTGTGGGGAAATTTGATTTTGTTTCCTGGATGGCAGCAGGGGAGGAAGGCTCAGCTCACAGGGAGGGCACGGCAACCTCACGTGCCATCGTTGATTGTGTCATCAGAGTAACGAAGGGCTCTGATTGTGGAACCTCACAGGAGAGCTGCTGACACAGCACGGCCATGCAGGCACAGTGTACCTCAGTGAGCTCTGTACTGGGGTCTAAAAGTCCAGGGAGGTGGGACAGGACAGTAGGTGGGTACAGACAAACCTGTACACATGGCATGAGATAACACAGAGGCAGTCTGATCGCCCGGAGTATCACTGGTTACAGCGTAATTGTTGCTTGAATTCCGAAGAGATCCAACTGGGAAAGAAGGATTTAGAGTCCTGTGTCTTGGTGAATATGCTGCAGAAGGGCCTCTGTCTTAGCCTGGGGCACTGCATGGGAAAAAATGTGAAGGAGCTTGTGTGAAAACACGAAGTGGGTGATGGAGCATTGCGGGTGCCTGGCGAGAGTCAGCATCTCGGTGGAATGCCGTATATCAGGGAGAAGAATGAGTCTTTCAAACAGAAAAATAGTGGAATCTTATTGTCTTAGAGAGCTCAGGATAATAGCTGGGTAGTCCTCACTGTATGGCCAAGCTTCAGCAATTTAATATTGGGTGGCTTCACAGCTCTGCCTGACAAGGATATACTTTTACTCTGTTGTGCATTAGTATAACCCAAAAAGCATTTCCAAGGAGCTTCTGAAATCTTTTTGAGATAGCTGTTTTTGAGGCTCCACAACATTCAGAATGCTAAGTGCTGAAAGAGACTTAAAGGAACGAGAAATTCTAGCTGTCAATATTCACTTTTAAAATAAAATAAAATAGTTACTACTGGAGGGAAAGGGAAGGAGAGGGGAGGGGGGGAAAGGGGAAGCAAGGAAAGGAGCACATTCTCAGGGAAATGACTGGCTGAGATGCACTAGTTAAAAATAAGGAAGGTCCTGAAATGTAATGGAGTGAATCACTTATGACCAGTTTTATGGTAGAGTAATCTGACATTTACTTTCAATGGTAAATACAGAAAATGATAGTGAAATGCTGAAAATGCGATGCCATAAAAGTTACAGCCTCCTCATCAAGTTTATTATGCTTTGGGAGAGACAAGGTCTTTTGGTTGCTTCCCGGAATAGTTAAGATGTTTGAAACTTAAGACACTGAAATGTAAACTAGTTCCTTTGCTGCCTGTAGGTTTGAAATGGCCAAATATCAGCACAATTACGCAGCCGACCGGTTCTGCTCGAGTGCCCGTTGCCCGCAATTGGCTGCGCATCAGCTGGTCGTGAGCTGCAGGTTTCCATGGAAACTGCATGTACAGCTACCTGTGAATAATTGAGAATGGCAGCTGTAATGAGAGAATTTGGGGCGAATTGTGTAAATATTCGTAACTAGATTACAGTGGCAAAATATTTTCGCTCTGGACGGAGATTTAACTTCCGGGATTTAAAGGAGATTAAACTGGAGGGGTCGGGGGAAGAATCCGTCCTTGTGAAATGTGGGGATGAGTGCTTTTAAAAGCCTCGGCAAATTCCCGGAATTTTAAGAGTAGGGTGTAGGAAAGTTTTCTTTCCCTGTGCTGCCTCAGGGGTCTGGTATCTTTTGTATTTTTGTTCTTGGGAGCAAGGTAATTGAAAGGCAAAAGCTCTGAGTTTGTAGCAGCTGTGTTGGCTGGCAAGTGACCGCTCCAACCCCACTGCTTTGGGGCAGGTGCCTTGTTCATGCCCTACTTGCAAAGACGTGTGAGGATACACCAGAGGTTTGGAGTAAGATAACCAGGTAGCATCTGCCAACTCTCACCTTCTTTCTCCTCTTAAGCTTATGTTTTGTGGTTTTTTGTTTTTTGTTTTTTTTTTAATCTATATTGGTTAGATGCAGTAGCTTAATATTCAGAGCACTCTTGTGCTCTGCAGTGTGATCTGCATAAACCGAAGGAGAGATGCTACAATCTAGCTCCTTCTATAAAGACAGCTTTTTGTGTGATAGAGAGGAAAAGCCAGCTGGATGTAACAGGATTCACTTGTGATTGCTGCTCAGATACTGGAGACATGTATTTATGTTGGGTTGAAGTGACCTGAAGAATTTCCATTGCCCGTCCCTGGGCATACTGTCTCTTGCACTGAGCTTGCAGAAGAAATGTGTGCAGTCGTGCCAGCAGGATATAGGTGTGTTTTGTATTAGCCTAGGGCTTAAAAGAAATGGTGACTGTTTTGTGCTCCGCAGCTAATGAAAAGGTTTGGGCAAAGACATCATAGTTAATTTTATAAAAAAAAATTGTCTTTGAAACGTATTTTCTTTTATTTTCTGCCAGCAACAGTTTCTCACAGCTGGTAAAGCAGTAGAGTCTATGTCTATTTTTGTGAGAGCCCAGAGCAAGCCAGGGGCTTGGCATTACCTGGAAGAATATCTTCTTCGTCTGGGAAGCTTAAAAGTCGGTGCTAGACTCCCAGTTGTTCATTGCCTCTCCAACCACAGAAAGACCTGGGAAATAGCTGCTTGTGCAGTTTAGAAGAGAGAATGTTAATTGGTGTAACTGAGCTTTCCTCCTCGGAAGTAGCGAACTCTGAAAACTCCCAAATCCTGAGTGTTGCTAAGCTAATTGGGTGGTTAAATTTAGCAAACCCTCGACTGTGCCTCACTGAATAAAACAGAGGTACCATTTATTATTTAAATATCTGTTGTGACATGAGGCGGTAGCTCGGGGTGGGCTACCTTGCAAACCAGGCAGTCTAGTAAAGTTATTATTGACTTGAGAGATGGAGCTTGTCATGAATTGCATCTGTGCTGATGCTGTCAGTTAATTTTGAGCCAGATAGCTGTAACCAGCTTTCATTCCATGAGCAAATACCTGGGGATATATGGGCTATGTACTAGCAGTGCTTGGCTGAAGAGGAATTAGTTTTGTCTTACAGTCAGTGATCCACAGCATCCAGCAGCCTTAATAATTAAAACCAGGACATGTCTCAAGACTCTGATCTGAGTACGTAAAAAGGAGGTACCTTACACTTTGTATTTTGTTTTTTAAGGGGAAAAAAAAAAATCAAACAAACCCTCACCAAAGAAATTCTGTGCTGATGACTGAAAGATTTAATAATAAAGAAGGTTAAATGGGAGGAAATACTCTTGCTCAGGTTTCCCTCTGCTCCTGGTGCCAGAGCCTTGTCAGAGTGAAATATGTAACACTGGCTGAATGGCTGAGCAGCTTCCATCTGCTTCAGGATCTCTCAAAGATAATCAAGAATGATGAAAATTGTTTCTTCAGTTTTGACCTCTAACCAGCCTGTTAGCCTTATGTCTATAAAACAAGAGATGTCTCCAGACTGGACATAAATTGTAATGCCAGTGTAGATCACAACTCCTCTATCAATATTTGAACTGGAAAGAGCTTATATCAGTATAGCAGCAGTTTATTGTATTCATGAGCAGAACTTTGTACCCTTAAGACTCGTTAATTTGACAGAACCCTAATAGCATCCTGCAAATCTTACTGCCATTTCTTGCAGGAAGTGAGGCCCTTCAGGATACGCTGTCCCAAGACTAGGGGAGCCATTTGCAACATTCATTGCCTGTCCATGCCATCTTCCTGCAAAACAGGACATTTATTTAGTCTTTTTTACCGCAGAGATTGGTTTCATGTATGCAACGCTACTGTGACACTGGCCCATCCTCACTTGTCTCTGTGCCTGCCAAATGACCTCTCCCAACAATCTCTGCCTCTTCTGTGTAATATCAGGCATTTTACAGCCATTGGTAGCTTTCTGTAAGTCCTTTAACTTTTGTTTTTTTCACGCTATTCATTCAGCCTGTTTACTGTCTCCTTGCTTGCACCTCGCTGCCATGGAAATTCCTGCATTCATCAGTTGGTCCTTACTCCTGAGTGCCCTGTCCCTTTCTCTCCCCCTTTGTGCTGTACTGATAGCACAGTGCTGATGCCTAGCTGACCACGTAAAATGATACGTTATCTCACACCTCTCCTTTCCCCAAGTTCTGATTTTAATTTCTCTGCATGATTTATGTGCTTTGGGCACCCTGAGGAGGAGGAATGCTTCGTGTTTAACTCCATAAAAACTGTTGATAAGGGGTCTAACATCACGAGCTGTCACTTTGGAGTAGCGTGTCTGTGCAGAAATGCTTGCTCAGAGGAAAACAAGGCTTGTGCTAACTCTTTCCCTTTCCTCCAAGGATGAGTATCGTGGGTTTCTGGAGATGTTTTTCACCTCACAGAAGTTTTGTTCCCTTATGCAAATGCTGCATTCCCAGGGCTGGTTAGCACAGCCATGGCAGCCTGTCTGCCCTCAGCTACCAAGCCCCTCGTGCAGTCTGAGCACAGTGAGCAGGAGCATGGTTGTTTTCTTGCATCTCCCCCCTCACTCTCAGACCTTCCTGACTGTCATTCAGGTGTCATTTTGGCTGCCGCATGCTCTGCCTCATTTGCTTACATTCCTTAAACTCTCACTGCAGTAACTCTCACAGGGTAATAAAAAAGGTGGTTGCGTCTAAATGTTGTTGGGAAAATGTTAAAAGATTGGCAACCTACTGGGAGAGGCTATTGGCTTAAGAGGGATTTAGAGGGCCTTAAATAGCAGAGGTCTTTGGCTGTGGAAGAGGGAAAAACACCGTGGAATATGTTTGCAGTAGATGGAGAAATCACTGGAAAACTGAGTACTTCAGCACAGAAGTCAGTGAACTACACCTGAGCCTGAAAAAGCTGAACTGGAATACACATTGTCCTTTCTGTGTTTCTTCACAGCCAAAACATTCATCTGGGCCTTGGTTTTAATGTGGAATGAAAGGAGAGGGCGTTGCTGTAGTTGCACAGTCTGTCCTTTGCAGAGAGCCAGGCAGTCAGGACTCAGCCTCTCCACTCCTAAACATCCAAGTTGCCTGTTACAGAATTTTAAAGACAACTTGAGACAACTGGCCATACCTTTGGAATTCATCCACTGCCACCCTGTGAACCTTCAGGGGAGACTCCTGAGAGAGATTATTTAAAATGCAATTTAAGCTAGCATGTTACTGTAAAGGAAGATAAACACCTTTCCCATCTGTAATATTAAAAAGAGGGCTCAAATCTTGGAGGCACTGCAGAGTGCCCAGGCTGATAATTAGGACTCACCTTTGGTGCTTCTTGCTTCTTCTTTTTGTACGGGACAAGGGATTCGTTATCCTGAGCTCTCATTGCGGTTGGGTTTCAGAAGGAGCACCTGTCCTGAGGATGCCTTTCGTACAGCTTGGAGATCTCAATGTTGGAATGCTTTTTCTGAGAAACACGGGAAGTGAGTGGTTCATTTGAAGGACTTGTTTGCTTGGTGGTCTCTCTTTGGTAATCATTTGTGCTGACAGCAGGGCCGTTGGCTGCAGCAGCCTGTGTGCTGTGGGCTTAGCTGGAGACTGCAGCACCGCTGGACTCCTACCAGAGCGGTGTTTGTTCACCTGTAGCAACAAAGTGAAATTGTGTTTATAATCCTTGCCACATCCCTGCAGAACTGTCTCATCCACGTACCTTTGGGGCTTATGTGAAGAGACGCCGTTGCTCCCTTCCCCAGCACCAAGAAGCAAGGGGGGGGTTTCCCTCGCCTGACTGAATTTCTCTCCCTCCTTTGCACCGCATCCCACGGGAGCGTCTTTCATAACGCTTCTGGAAGCTTCTCCCTTGAAAGGGAGCAGAACCTTGTGGGGCACTGCCTGTGTTGTTCTGTGCCTTATCCTCGTGCCCCACAAATCAGTTGCTTGGACTGGTGGAGATGGAGACCGTGCTGCATCCTAAGCATGTGTTGTCCCTGCTGAGGGAAGTGATGAGCGTTTCCCTGCCATGTCCCGAGGATATGTGCTTGTCCAGCCCACAGGAGCTCGTGTTCTTTGATCTGCTGCAACACATCTGCTCGAAAGGATTAGCAGAAAAACTCCCTTCTCAGCAGCTTACAGTTGTCATATATTGACACCTGTATTTTGGTATTTGCAAGCTAAGCCTGTGCACTTATACAAATAAGCAGTCTCAGTTCTACACGGGTAAAATTGTAGGATGAGCCTGTTTTAATTAGAGCTGGTGAGACTCCTCAACACTCCTGCTGTTTGCTATCATAAACATCTTGCACATGTTTGCAGCACAGCGAAAAAGACAGAGTTATGGGGCAGGTGCTTCTTCTAAAGCAACAAATCAACTCACAGGTAATTGAAAAAGCCAGAATTGTTTTCAGAGCAGGGAGAGGAGATACAGAAGGAAATATCGGTGCCAAATATCTGGTCTGCAAATCTCATGAGAGGAGAGTGGGGAATACCTTCAGTAATGGGTCTCCTAGGATGTTTGTCTCTGGAGTTCAGACTGTTCCCTAGGGGTTGCTTGTTAAGAAGCTTTTCTGGTTTTAAAGCAAACAGGGCTCAATGCCCGGATTTTTCTTTCAGGATCAGCGTAAATTTTTCGTATGGCCAAATATGGGTACTTAACATTTTTCAGATCCATGGATTCATAAATCAAACCGGGAAGCTCTTGCAGTACTAAATAAAGGCTATTTGTAATGAAGAATGTGCATCACAGTATCACAGTCTCCAAAGCAGTGATTAAATACTGTACCAGCTCTCCAGCTGGATTCAGTCTCTCCTGTCAGGGCCTGCAGCAGGAGCCAGTGACACTTGCCAGTCAGAACAGTGAGCTTGTTTTTTCACCTCCACTAAAACCTTTTTATTTCTTACTGTTTCACTTGGTCTGTATGAAAGCTCCCTTGGCCACCTCTTGCTTCAGACGTGTCAGCTTTCTTCCTGAATAAACATCCTACTTTACCTTAATTTTATTAGGTAGTAGGTTTCTTCATTCTTATTTTCTATGCTTGTCAAACTTTTATTAAGCCCCTTGGTTGTGTGTTCCTCAATGTGAATGGAGTCCTCATGCAAATATTCCTGTTGATATTAGTGAGCTGTACCTCTGTTGATATTAGTGAGCTGTACCTGTGTACCTTCCTAAAGTGACTTTGCTTTCCTGAAATCCAGTACCGCTGCTCTGCTGCGTTTGGAGATTATAAAAGTCGGAAAGCTGTGATCTCTCATGCAGGCTTTCTCTGGTTTAATTCTTGTTTGAACTTGAAAAGGTGTTTTAGAGAAGCATCCCATCTTAACTTGACAATCATCAGCTATGTGCAGTTCATGGGATATTGTTTCAGTTGTTAATGAACCTGTTAAAAGTTTGGCCTTTCAGCCTTTTATCTATTAAGGTTCTCTAGACTCTAATCAAATTTCTCTTTCTGTGCTGGCATTTTGTCACTACGATCCGGTTGCCTTTCAGTCTTCTCTTTGATAAGGTGAACAGATTGAGACCCTGGAACCTCTCTCTGTAAAATAGTTTGTTTCTCCATATTTAAACCATTCCTACAGCTCTGGATTCAGTGTTAGTTATACCTTCCTAGGAGTACCAAAGATGGATTGAGGCAGTGTATGTGCCCGCTCCTTGGCAGTGTTTTGGTGCAGCCCAGAGCTGTCTCCTTTGGTTTTTCTTCCTTACAGACCAGGTTACAGCATTATGTGCTGTGTTAAGGATGTGGCTCCCTTTCACAGAGAGGCTGTTCAGACACAGGGTCTGTAGGAAGAGATAACATTTTTATTAGGCTAGATAACACAGATGGAAAAAAATGAATGAGAAGCCCTTCATCAAATAAGATCCTTTTCCACCCCTGCAAGCTTGGCTTTCCTTGCATCTTTTGAGCTGCCTGGTTATATCAAAACTGTTGCCAAATACTTTGACCTTTGTTTTCAGTCTTTATGCTATCCTATCACTTTAGGATTCTTCTGGCCTCACCTTTAGGCTGGCCATGAGGCTCATCATGTCAGGGGTCTGCTTTATTTAAGGAATCACGATATTTCTGCTGTGGGATTGTAGTTCTTCCTGCCTTGAAAATTCTGTAGTTGACTCCTAGCACTGCAAAAGTAGGCTCAAGGTCTCCTTTTAAAATAGGAACTAAACATGCACAGCACAACACACAAAAAGGCCCTTATCTCTTAGTTGGTTTTTCATTACCTCCTGTGGCTCTAATCTGATTGCTTTGCATATATTAATGAAGGAGGAAATAAAATATTTGTAATAATAGATGCATGGCATTCTGGGATTGATTATTTATTTTCCAAAAAGGTATGCTCTGGTATTTATGGATTTAGGCAGCTTTGGGATGCTGGTGGTGGTTCCTTAGGGGTGTTCTTGGGACCATCATGATGCACGAAATGATGTAATGGACTCTATTCCCTGCTGGCTGTTCTTTTTCTAGGAATGCCAGTATTTGGGCCATGACTTTTTTTTTTTTGTGGTTTCGTTCAGTACTTTGTAGACGTACAAAGGAGACATCCCCTTGCATGGGGATTTCAGATCCATTCCTCACAGAAACTGCTTTTGGAATGGAGGGCTGTAGTGAAGGGCTGCAGACCAGACACCTCCATCACACCCTGGAGACTTGCCTCTGACTTTGGTACTGAAATGTAAATGCTTGAAAAAAAATCTCGATATTGCTTCCGTAGTTAGGGAAAACACAAGGGGAAAGCATGAGATGTTCCAGCAGACACAAGGAGAAAAGGATCCAGGCCTTCCATTTATGGTCTCCTTCACGAGCACCAAATTTTTTCAAGTAGGATTTACTTTATGGAAGAACAGATGCTTGCACTGAAAATGTGACTGGTTTTCACGTTCTCCAGGGCTATCAGTGGGTGTTGAATATTTATATGCTGAAGGGAAAAGGTGATGAACTAGTTTGCTTCATACTAGTTTTTTTTTCTGCAGGAGTGAAAAAGCCAGGAATTCTCAGATGAAGTTTCCTGTTAGTTGTTTTCAGTGCATGAATAGTAAGGATCATGTGGAAGAGTGTGTGGGTGATGAGAGAAAACTCCCCTGGGTTATGTAGCGAGAGGTTGGGGCAATTCTTACCTCTCAGCATGTGCTTGGTTTGACAGTGAAAATAAATAAGAGGGACCTAAGAAAGAGAGTTCTTCTATTTCTGAAAGGAAGCCTATGGAAGTGTTTTATATCATATTTTCGTTACAGTCTATGGAACCTGACATCCTCTGATTTTAATCTCCACAGAGCTGTAAATGCCACAACATATTCACAAGGCGTGATGATCGCTGGGTCACTGATTGCCTATGGAGATGTGCCTGTTTCAGCCACCTTGCTGCTGCCCCAGAAAATCAAAACACAGCTACCTCACACTTGAAATGTTGAGTCCTCTGTCCCTTTTCTCTCCCAGTGGTGATAAGTGTAGAGATATTGAAGTGAAAACATCCATGACTTCTTTCTGTAATAGGTGAGAGCCTGAGCAGATGGAATATTTTTACCAGGGGCCAGGTCAGGACAGTCTTTTCACAGTAGGTGTGTACTTGAACAGGTCTCTGTTGACATGTTTTTATTTCCCCTTGGAGGCAGTTTCTCTGTGATGAGTGAGGTTGTTGTAGTCCTTCCCTCCTCTAGAGGAGGAATGTGAGAACGTGCATGCAGGTGTGTAGTCTCTCTCTCTCTAGAAGCTGCCTCTCTGCCGTGGTGGTGCTTGCTCACCCCTCACCTTTTGATTGCTGTCCTTGTTTCCTTAAAAGACTTCCCCATAAGCAGTTTGCAGTTTGAGAGGAAAGAGCCTGGTACCTCGTGGTGCTGGATGATGGAGCGTTATCTTTAAACTCGTCCAGTGGTGCAGAAAAGAAACTGCTGGTGACAAGAAGCCGGTAATGGCAAGTGAAGTTCCTTCTGGAAACAAAACATCAAACTGCATGATGTGCTTGCATCTCTGCCAGTGCTGTCCCTGGCTGTTGTGGAGATGGGGGGCTGGCCCCAGTGCTGGGGATTTCTCTGCAGCAAGGCAGGAGAGATGGATGGGGTCTGGTGGGTTATAGATCAGGTAGTGTGTGTACTGAAGGTGTTTCGGAAATACACTTAAAACACTTAATAAGGGCAGAAGTAAAATTGTCTGCCTGTGTTTATTAATTTTTTTTTTTTTTTTTTTTTGTAAGCTTGAGTTGCTCTGAACTAGGTATTCTGGAAAGGACTGAGTTCCCACCAGCCAGTCTCCACTAACTATGTATTAGCACAGCTTTATCATGGATCAGCCTGTTATGTGATCAGCCTGTTTTTAAGCAGAAGGATGGTCCCAGGAATTATCATCAGTTCCTTGGCTGATGGGGCTCAGTGAATTCTCTAGGTTTTGCTCAGCATTGCTCTGTGGGCTAGGGAGGGTTTGGGAGGGAACAGATTTACCTCTTGGTAAAAATGATGGCTGTTGCATGTTTCACTCTCATATTCTCTGCTGCAATGAAAGGGAGATTATAGCTGTGCTTTCAAATGTCTGAAAGTTGTTGACAGGAACAGTGAGAAATCTCAGATGCTATCTGTATTTCCGGATCTCAGTTGTTTTATTCAGTTCTAGCTGCAGTAAATTTCAATGAGGAGAGGAGAAAAAAAAAAGGCATGTCTGTTCACTCCATTCTATTTTCAGTGCCTTTTGGGCAGCTCACTCCCCTTCTTGGTCTGTTAAGCCATTAGCTTTATTTTCAGTGCTCAGTTTTCGGCTGGTGGGGAGTAGGAAGAGTTGCCCAGAATCCCCAGTGCTGTGTGCCTTTAGTGGGCCCAGCCTGGGGGAGGCTTGTGTGCAGCTGTGTTTCACACTTCCCACAGTGGGAATGGAAGTTGGGTTTGTTCCCCTCTGTTTCTGTGGGAGGAAGGACGAGGGACTCAGCCCATGGTATGGGGCATGAAGGTCTGTCTTTCCCTGAGGAATAGGGGTTCTGGGGGACCCAACATCCCAGGGGATATGAGACACACTTTCATCATCAGATCCCTGGAGCAGGAGATGTGATGGCCACAAGGGATCCTCATTCAGGTAGGAGTGGTGCACATACAGATGCTTGCGCTCAAAATCTGTCCTGACCAGGAGTAGATGGAGATGGGCATCATGGAGGTGTTCTCATCGTGGACTTGCATGTCCCCCCACTCAGGTGGGGAAAGGCCAAGGAGAAGACCACCTCTGGCACGTGGCTGTGCAGTACAATCCCTCTGGCACCAAGAACGTGTGACCAAATGCTCTGAGAGGACCCGGCCGAGGAAAGCAGCTGCCCCGAGCTGCTTAGCTGTGCTGTACCCAGAGCCAGCCTGATTCCCCTGATTTGTTCTGAGCAAATATCCCATGAGTGAAGCAGTATTGGCTTCTTTGCAGGCATTTGCCTGAAGGAGCAGTAGTTCATGGAGTAGATGGGAGTAGTGGGTGCTGTTTGAGGTGTAATAAAGAGGTGCAATTGCGTTCCCTAGTCTTCGGCAATCTCTTGGCACTTTTATGAAACCTTAACAAAAGCCACTTCAGGAACTTCTGCCTTGGGAATCCTTTGCCTGAAAGGCACCAGATTTGGATTCTAAATCTTAATCTTCGTTTCATGAGGCACCTGCTCGTTTTTAGACTACGTGTGACTATTTTAGAGCGCTTGGAGCTTACTTTTAAGCCAAGATCCTTCTAGGAAAGATTTTTAACTTTGGCAGAAGCTGTACACAGTTGTAGTATTTTTCCTTTGGGAAAGCTGGCACTGATCATTTATGTTCTGAGAAAAGACTGGTTTTCGTTTTACAAAAGAAAGAGAATTTAAACCCCAGGTTAGGAAGAATAAGAATAAAGAATTCCCCTGCTTTTATTTGTACAGGCCACATACTTCCTTACACAGCCCCAGTGGCATGGAAACCCCATGGTGACCCTGTCATTGTGCAGCACAGAATGGAGATTAATCTGGAGAGCAGTAGGTAATGAAATGAGTAGTTTTAGCCTTTTTCGTTGTGTTAGCAGTGAGGGTATTTAGGGCTCTAAGTGAAAGAAATACACTTGCTACTGTTTCAGGGGGTGTTTATCTGAAGAGTGAGTTTAAAACATCATTATACAGAAGTCTACAACCTCTTCTGTTTGTGTTTATATTTTTGGTCAAAGACCAAGAGGTAGGAAATGCTCGTTACCAGAAGGAACTGCAGGTGTTTAAGGCTATGGTATTAACTCCAGCCATTACAATGGCAAAGGACAGAAGAGGTGTTTTTTTCCCCCTGGTGCATTTTACTTTCTGCGCCCTTTTGCCTGCTTTTGTGTTCCTTAATCTCTTTGTACCCGGGCTTCCTACCTGTAAATGGGAGTGAAGATTCCTGCTAAATGTTCTGCTTTCCCAGAGAGACAATAAGAACAGACAAGTTAGGGCTGGTTATTACTGGCTAGCAGCAAGGTGGAGGCCGTAGTTTGCAAAGAAAAATAGTCAGCTATTGTGTTAGCTCTGTGCTTAAATTGGCCTCATAGAGCTTTCTAAGACAGAATTAAAAAAAAAAGAGATCTCTGGTACTGGCACACAACAAGAGCTCACACTTCTGGAGCAGACACTTCACGGACCTGTAGCAATGTTTCCTGTGCTGCTTTAAGCCAAGGTTGGTGGCTGCACAGCAGAGTAACCCCAGTCTATCCAGGGAGCAGTTGCCTGTGCAAACAGACAGCACTCACTGGAGATCTTAGAGCCTGGGCAGGCTGTGCTTGGGTTTTCCAGCACAGTGAGGTGCTTTCTGGACAAGATCCCAAAATGCCAATCTCTCTGATGTGCGTGCCAGAAAAATCTGTGTAAAGCCGTCTGACATCTCAGTAACTTTTTTGTTGTTTTTTTTTTTTTTTTTTTTTAAAGCCTATCCTTTTGAAATCTAAATGCTATAAGAGTGAGTGTTGTGTTATTCCTGTGCTGGCATCTCCTGGGATGACTTTCACATCATATGGAAGTGATGCTTTGAAACCTGTCTCTTTACTACTTGTCTCATAATCTTTCTGTTCTACCTCAAGCATCTCACACCAACCTCCTTCTAGTGCTCCACTTCCTTTGTGATGCCGTGGTTCTGCATCCCAAAGATTCTCCAAATGACCTAAATATATGTATACAGGGAGAAAGGATTTCCAGAAATCAGAGTTGCTTAAGATGTCTTTCACAAGCAGAAGCTGCAGGAGGGTAGAAGGACCAAAGCTGAGACTCTTCCCAGCCTTGTGTGTGCTTGCTTTTCTCTGCTCCTGGCTCGAGAAAGTGACTTTCCATTTGGTTATAGATACACCAAACACTTCTGTTGCTGAGCTCTGATAGTCAGACAAAGCAGGCACTTGGCACAACTCTCTCTCCTTGTTTTGGTCACTCAGCTGTCCTTTCTTTCAGGGCCCATTGTGCTCTGTGGGTGAGGTGGAGATGATGCTGCTTGCTCTAGCTATTGTCCCTCTTACAGTCCTCTCAGTCCTGTCCAAGCCTGGCAGTACTGTGAGTTGTGATGCCCAGTCCCATCACTCCCATCCTGCAGATGCTTTTGGCAAGACCAGCACCTGCTTTTCCTTAAAACAAGGCTGGGAGCAGTGAATGCGAGACCTACAGGAAATTGTTCCTGGACTGGAAACAAAAGCAAAGGAGAAGCCTGCCACAACCAGACAGAGAAGTTATTTGAAATAAAGGCACCTGCTGTCTCCCACTGAGCACTGGATACTAGCACACAGTGTCATTTGCAGGGCAGACTGGTGCTGACTTCTGTTACCATGGGATTTTGGCTTCTGTAGCTTTCTCTCTGCTGCCTTGAAGAGCCAGTTTGGAAGTTTAGAGCCCTGGGGTGAGTAGGAGAATGTTTTGGGAAGAAGGAGCAACTGAGGGTATCACATGTGAGAAACAGGAATCCCACCTTTTCTAGGCCTCCCTGATTTTTTGTGTCATTGGGTGGATGAGCCCAGGTGTGCTTTCTGCTCTCCACATCCCCTTCAGGGCTTTTATTCTGAGAGTCTGGTGCATTCTTTATGTCAGTGGCTTGTGGGAAAAAAACATGACAGCCATGATAAAAAGGATCTGGAGGAAGGAACTGAGATTTCTATTACCTTAAAAATAATAATACCCTCTTTTCTTTTTCATGTTGCCCTGCTTATCTAGGATATTGGCTCGCTCCCTCGCAGTGCCTCTGAACAGAATGAATTGTGCACGTGGCTCTGTACATCCATTCCTGAACAGGCCTGTGGCAGTAATGCCTGTTGGGCTGTTTGCATGGGGGTGCCCATCACTTTTCCTGTCTGCTTCTTCCATGTGGACAAGAGACTGAACTGCAAAACGTGTGTGCAGTGGCCACACTTTGCACCAGGGTGCGTGTTCACACGGGGGAAAGTGTGTGGACACACCCTGCAGGTGGGGAACTCAAGTTTATGCCCACTGGTTTGAACTTTGAAAGGTGTCATAGGTGGAGCGTGTGGCTTGAACAAAAACGAGCTCTTTATTAATTGGAGTGCTTATAAAAATTAAACATTTACGGAGGAATGCTTCTGTGGCCTTCATTTTATAGAGCCCCCTCTGCAGTTAACAAGTTACTGCTGTAGGATTATAAAAGCATTACGTGCACAGTACTCATGCTTCACACAAACCCAGCATTGTTTGACTTCTCCTTTGGTCTCAAGGGGACTGGACAATGAAAACCTGATGGAAACTCAGCTGGGAGAGTCAAGATAAAGCTTTGCAGTAGGAGGTTAACCAGATTGTTGGTGCCTCTGTGGGACGCTCTAACAGACTCCTGCTCCAACAGGACAGCCTGTGCATGGCAGCTTATTTTATCTGCATCCCATAAGAGGAGTTTTGCTGCCATACAGATCCTTTCCTGGGAGGAAGGTGTCAGGTCTGCTTTCCTTATTACTGGCTTGTTATCATGGGGGAAACAGGTTAGAAGGGACCTTTGGAGGTCACTGAGCCCAGCCCACTGCTCAGGCCAGGGCCAGCTTCAGTCAGTCTGTGACAAGAAATGCTGCAAGCTGGGTGGTGCAGGCAGCCTCCCAGAGCACAGACATCTGCCAGGAAGGGGGTGATGCAAATTCCTCTCTGCATGTGTAATGAATCTTCTGCCTTTTTGTAATTAAGTGCTCATGCCTGCTCTTCCATGCAGGCTCTAAAGACATCTAGAGAGGTGACAGGCTTAAGGAGACAAACACTAAAGAAAGGAAGCCTGAGAGTGTAAAAAAGAAAAATAAAGTAAATAAAAATTAGGAAAAGCTAGCATTTAGGCAGTCTTTATAGGCACTAGCTCCTTACATTTCCAGGGCTGCAGGTGCTTGTGCAGGTGCTGACTGCCTGGAGCATTTTGGTTTTCCCTCCCAAGGAAGGCATGCCTTCAAACCACAAGGACAGACCTTCTGGCAAAGCTGAAAGGCTTGAGCCACCTGACACTGCTCACAGGGAAAAAAACCTGCAGGGTCTTTGTGTAAGAGTATAAGAGAAAGGATAACCTCCACTCATCCTGTGTTTCAAATCACTTTTTGAATTTAGTAGATCAGAATCTTTCAGAAGCTCTGACCCTTGCCATGGTTGTAATTGATGCTAATTAGAAGTTTTTCCCTAACATTTATTGTGGGTATGTCCCCAGATGCACTGCCTGAGCTTTAACTGCTGGATGCTGTTTCTTGGTATCTTTTTCTCATGCCTCCCACTCCGAGGAAGCTGCGAGTGATCATACCTTGATTTCAGAGAGATGGAGCCAGTCCACCCCAGCAGTTTAGTCAGAAGAGTTGCTGTTGGTGCTTGCACTGTCTTCACCAGAGCAGCTTGCACTCAGAGAGGAGATTTCAGGTGGCAGGCAAGAGTTGCTTCTCTTTTGAGTTCAAATATAAACAAATAGTACTTAATTTCTTAAGTGATTCTGCTAGTTGGTGATGCTGTAAGAAGTAGCTTGGTAAGGACTGATTACCTTGACCCATACAGGGTTGTAGATTAAGTCCTTCCACTTGGATCTTTCACCTTTAAATGTGTTGCTCCTCAAGACTGCTGGAGTAATGACACTTTTAGCTTTGAGGTGATGGGCAAAGTGCATTTTTCTTACACTTCAGATTTGTTTAGGGCTGGGGGCTTTTTCAAAATGAACGAAGCAGAGCATGGGAGAGACAATGCTGTCCACCTGCAGTCTCTTGTCTCTGCACACCTCTCTTCCTTACAGGCAGTCTGGGGGCTACAGGAAGCGTGACTGCAAAATTCAGTAACTGTGTGCTACTTTGGGAATACGCATGAATATGATGCAAGGGAAGGAAAGGAGAATTCAAAGACAAATATTCTGTGGGATGATAAATCAGAAGGCTGCATATTGTAATTAGGAGTAGCACTTCTAGATTTTTCATGGGGTGTTAATTTCTTCATAATCTGAAATAATTGAGTCAAGTGGTATTTTTATTTTTTCCTCCTTCCCTAGGGAGAATAGAAGGGGACTGGCTAGTTTGGTCCCACCCCATACTTCATTCTTCTGCAATCTATTTATAGCCTCTGCAGAGGGCAAGGAAGGAGGGAGACCTTGGAGAAACAGGGAGGCTTAGCCTTGTTTGTTTTACATTTGAAACCCAGGCTTTTAACCCCTTCCTTGCTGAGCTGCCCCACAAATATCAGAAATCTTTCACCTCTGGCAAAGGAACGAGCGCGTCTCTTGCTGTCAGCTCCAAAAATAAAACGTGTGTGTTGTTAACTCTGCGTTATTACAGAGTAACTGCCCTTCAGTGTTGATGAAACTGCCATCTGTTGTTGTGTGTTTGCCTCCTCTCGGTGCTGTGACGAGTGTGGGTGTGTGGCTCACACGTGAAGCTCCCATCCTCTCCAGAGGTGCTCCCCGGGCTCCGCTGTGGCAGCGGGTGAAAGGAAGAGCAAGCCCGGCTGATACTTCCAGATTCACTGTGCTGAAGAGATAAATGGAATTGCCAGAGGGGTTACTAATACCCTTTAAAAGAAGAAATATTCTCTCTCCCAAAAGGATGTGGGAAAAATTAGAGCAATTACATTTGTATCGTGAACCTCTGTATCGAAGGGAACAGGGAAGGGGAGTGGGGAATGCAGTGGAAGGAACAGGACTAGGAGTTCCCATTCTGTGCTCCACAGTAAATAGCTGGGCTTAAAAGTGGGACAGGAGAATATGGTTATCAGTATTTTTTCTCCAAATGTGTTTTCTCACATATGTGGGCACGAGCAGGGGGTGGCTTTCCAGTATCACTAGGATGCAGAATATGTTACAGCTGCATATTCTGACACAATACAGCCCTGCTCCTGTGCAGCGTTATTTGTGTGCACAGAGAGAGCAGGCTCTCTTCTAGCACCCTGTGTTGGTAGAGCAGCACTTCCCAAAGTGGGAATGAAAGGAAAGGTGGCTTTTTTTCTAGGTTAATGCCAATGGATTTTTCCTTATTAAGCTGAGTTCTCTCTGCTGCAGCCTCTGCCACAGTGTAACTGGAGATGCCCTGCTTGCAAATGTCTGGGAAGTCAGTCTATTTTCCATCTGTAAGTAATGTTTTAGTGTTTAATGCAATTTATCTTCACTCACATCCCAAAAGATGTCAACACTAAAACATTTGCTACAGACATCATAAACCCGAGACATTGGCAGGCACTGCTGAACAGAGCAGAGAAACAGTGGCAGGGAATACATATTTTTGAACCATCTGGTATGCAAGTGCTACTGGATCAGGAATTGACACGGTGCAAAAAACTCACCGCTGTTTGTCAGGTGACCTTTGGGCAGTCGGCAGAGAAGTCAGCGCTGCATGTAAATGCGCTTGAAACAGTGCAGGCTGTCTCAGTTCATACTTCTGGGCCCCGTTCCCCCTCGCTTGCCAGGTTTCAGAAACTTAATAGGCTTATTTAGTAACGTTTAGGAGCAGCTCAGATAAACCAGTGCCTCGAGGGCTTTGTGCACCACTCAGCTCTCTGCATACGCACTTCCTTCCCTCCGTGGCCTGCAGGGAAGCGGAGTTTCGAGAGAGCCGTGGGTGGGAAAAGATCCCTTTTCTTTTTTTTCTTTTTTTTCCTCCCCTCTGTGTGTTTTGATGTTTTGCTTTCTACCCAGTCTTCCCTTTGTCAGGAGCAGCTTGCACAGGTAGTAAATACACGTGAACACGTGCACACAGACACAGGCGCCGCTGTGTGTTTTGTCTTTGTGGTCTGTGCCTGTAGTGGGAAGAGGACTCCTGGGGCTCTTCATGTTTTGATGGAGAAGCCCCTTGGAAACAAGTAGCCCAGTTATTGCCAGTCTTTGGCTAAGGTTACTGTATACTTCAGCAGTGACATCTCTGCAGACAGCCGTTCCCAAAATAAATACTGCAAAGTCTCTAGATTTCTCCCCTTTCCTTCCCAGAGGGTTTCGAGCTCGTTTCTGACCATGCATCAGATGAATGTGTGTTTACTGCTGCCTATAAGCAGCAGCCAGCATGAGAAATTATGAAATTTCTCAGCTAGCCCCTAAAGCATGATTGAAAGTAGGGGCCCTACCAGCTAAAAGTCTGAAAGGCTGAGTGTGTGCAGTCTCCCTCAATTACAAGTATCTCAGAATGACCCCAGAGAAAAGTGGCCCATAGCTCCTTCCATGAAAAAGCCAGCTGCTGTGAAAGCCTGGCCACCCCCACACAGAGCAACCACAGTTCTGCCTTGAATGGTTAAATTAGGCTTTAAAATACGCTGTGTAGCAAAGATCCCTTGGAATTCAAAACAGTGGTAAAAACAATAAAAGGAAAATGAAGGTACCATCTTGCTGGAGTAGTGACAGGTTGTCCTATGGCATCTCCCTGTGCCACAATTCATATAAAACACTGTGTCCACAACAGGCTTTTGAGACAAATCTCTGATTACTACACAAGTGTTTGAAGAAATCTGCAGCACCCCCACACTTGCTGCAGCTTTACTTTTTCTTTCTCCTTTGAAGAAAGAAGGTAATTTCCAGATTAATGCTGTCTCTTTATGAACAGACTTAACTAGGCTGCTCTATATCTCTTTGTCTTGGTGGCTGAATAATACACAATAGGAGTCATTTGCTCCATTAAAAGTAGCTGATACTACATTTTCATTAGGCTAAAATGAAGAGACTCAGTATGGATTAAGCACCTGAGTTTTACAGCCTCTGCTCTGTAGGTTTACGTGTACAGGAAAGACAGCCACATCTCCTGGAAGGTGAAGTTGCCCTGAATTTACTGTCATCATTTGGAAAGCTCTTCCATGGACAGATATTCCTTGCTGAAAGAGAGCATTACTCAGTTGCAGCCTAGGGAGGAGGGATGGGGTGCCTCATTGGGATTATGAATGGGATATGTTTAAAGGAAACTTCTTCTGGAGCCTTTTGCACTGAGAGGAGACAGGGAGATAAGCCAATAAACCAAGGAGTGGACTTCCCTCCTGCACACATGCACTAGCAACTTCTGGATTTGCATAACTCTCTTGACAGAAGTGTGCACATGAATGACACATTCTGGGGCTACTGAATCAAATGGGGAGGTGGCACAGTGTGTGCTTGAGGCATTTTTAGGTATTGTTTTATTTATTCCCATGAGAAAGATACTGATATCACAGAGATCTCTAGTTCAGGCTTTAAATAAACTAGAACCAAAGTACAAACCTATTTTTAGGTGACTTTAAAATATCTCGACATGTTTACCAAGCTGGCTTTGAACCAGCTAAAATGTGTAAACAGTTAATACAATATATTGCCGAGACACAGACTTTCTGTTTTCTTACAGTGTGGGTTATTAAGTGCTTTTCTTCACCACACAAGCACCGAAAAGGAAGGAAGATACAAATGTAAGCAACAGTGACACCTGACACGGTGTCAGTCTCCAAGCATCCTTTTGATACATGCTAGCACCACAATACCTTCTCCAAAGTCACATTTTGTATTCAAGCACACATCAAAAAAAAAAAAAAAAAAAGAAACAAAACTACAATGCACAGCCTTCAGTCTGGCTTTCTAATGCTATATTGCTT
The DNA here is from genome assembly GCA_038380795.1 of Pyrocephalus nanus. Taxonomy (NCBI): domain Eukaryota; kingdom Metazoa; phylum Chordata; class Aves; order Passeriformes; family Tyrannidae; genus Pyrocephalus; species Pyrocephalus nanus. Next base: position 3,267,985 of record CM076269.1, read on the forward strand.
AATAATTTAAGGACAGTGATAGCCTAAAAATTGCAGTCGTAGCAGCTTCACATAACCTACATTAGACAGAGAGGGAATATCATATTTATTACGTACTCAAGATGTCTGACTTTATCAGGAAAAAATCTTCTCGTTGTTTGGCACTCTATCACTTAGAAGGGCTCAGCTATATGTTCTGTATTGCTAACAAATCCATCTGTAATCATTTTAAGAGGCTGGCGTTCACTGCCTCTGCTTTCCCCCAGTGCTACTCGTGGGGCCTCACCAGAGTAAACATCAGCTCTTCTGGGACAGCACAAGAGAGGGAGAGCGGAGCCAACTCCACTATTGCAAACAGTGGGGTTGTGCTGCCGTGTTGTCCTGCTCCTGATGGCTTTTCCTGTTCCCCACGAAGGTGCCTGTCCTCAGTGGATCCCTCTGCCTGGCAGCTCTGGCACCGGGAGCAGTGCAGCCGTACTGCCACCAGCCCTGCTGGCTCTGCTGGGTGGGGGGTGCATTTTGCAGATGAAAAGGTGGTGTTTCCTGGTGGGATGCTTACAGAAACGGTGTGTGTTTGCAGTTAGGAGGTTGTTTTTTCTCTTTAGGAAAGCGGGACGTCAGTTCAGGACTAAAAGGTCATAGGAATCGCTTTTTAGCGAGGTAATTTCTGAGTTCAGGGGACATTGAATTCCAGTTATAATATATCTTAATGTTATGTTCACACACTGTTAAGGTTTTATCAGTACTAAACCAGAAAAATGTATTCATCCCTTGAGAATGCAGATGCTTCATGGGGCCTGCTATTGACTGTAGCAGAGAAGGAATTTGATTTCTGGGCTTAGAAGATCTGTAGAGAGCACTGATCCTTGGGAGATTACAATATTTCCATAAATAAGGCAGGGAATATTGTGGTACCGGCAATGGCGCACACACACACACACACACAAAATCTGTGTTCTTCCTCTCACACTGGTTTCTTCTTGCAGGCTTTGTGACTTTAGCTAGGTTTTGTTTTTCGACTGACAGTCGTCCTACAGTCTTCAGCTCAGCTGGAGTTACCTACTTGGACTCATCTTGATTTTCTCAAAGGATTCCCAGTGTCCTGGATTTTGGCATTACCATTAAACCTATCTCTCTGAGCTCTGGATTATGCTGCTGGGGCTGGCTGAGTTGGAAGAGCCTGTTCCCCTTTTGTACTTGTGATGATTAGCTGTTAATTCAGGTGCACTGTGTGGCCTCCAGATGCCTTCTTTGAAAAAGCCTGTGTTTTTTTTCAGGAAGGATTGAATTGCCTCTGCTCTGGAGCGTTCTGTGCTGCAGCAGAGGGAGGGGCAGCAGCCTTTATTTCCACCAGGAGGGTGTGAGAGGTGGCTGTCGCAGCGCCGGTACAATACAGTCGCCAGCCCCAGTAAATCAGCACCGCCGGTGCTTGCTGGGCTGACGTCTGGCTCAGTGCATAAAACTCTTTTCACTGCTGCAAAACTCGTTCCTGAAATGTGGTGATGACGGTCAGCTGGATTCTCAGGACCAGAGATCAGCTAAATGTCACAGTGCCACGATAGCTCACGCCGCTCCCTGATGGGGCAGCGTTATTGATAGGTGTAGGTACCTGCTCCTGGATGCTTTATGGGAGCACAGTGGGCATAAATGGCAGCGAAGGGATTTGTTTGTGGGTTGAGTGACTTCACAGGATAACAAATGTTATCGGCTGCCGCGCTGTCAAGGACACAATTAATTCTGGTTGCTCGGTACAGTTAATTTGGTATGCATCTCAAATGTTTTCAATGAGCTTTGCATGCAGATCCAGTGGACCGTAAGAAAAGTTTCTTTTTAGCCCTCAAATCTGCCTCATCTATTTTAAAGTGATTCTAAAGGGACCTGACAGTGTCCCTTTATGTGAAACAGAGCTGCTGGTTGAAGTCAGAGGCACTCTGCTCTGTGCTCTCTCTCCCTGGGGGCACTTGGACTGATTGCCCTTTTGTAAGACTCTAAACTCTGCAGTATCAGGCTCCTAATCAGCTCCTAGAGCCCTCTGGGTTGCAAGGCCATCACCCACGAGTGGCCATCTGTAGCCTTTGGGGAGTTGCAGTTAAAGGGTGGTGCTGGCCCTTATTAAAGGAAAAGAAAGCAGGGTTTACCATTCTGTTCGAATCTCTCGTGTATTTCTGGGGCATCAAATTTACAACTGAAGTGCCTAACACAAGAATTCAGCTTTGTATGTGTTGGAAAAGTATGCTGATTTATTTATTACTATTCTTATGTAATTCATAATAAGAAAATAGTAGCACACAGAGTAACAGATTTTTAATTATCATTCTTCCTAGCCACCCTCCATGTCCTCTGTTTTCCACTTAGGATGGTGAAAGTCAAGTTTGTTGTTAAAACAGCAAAGTTGGTAGTAATGGGAGCAAAGAAAGAATGAACTCTTTGTTTAGGAACTCAAGTGTGGAGAGGGGAAAAACTCCTTGTAAAAAAAAAAAAAAAAAAAAAAAGACAGGGAAGGGGCAGTAACTTAAACGCAGCTATTAAGCCATATTATTGGGACACTGCGTTTGTTCTTAATGGAGGGAAATTAGCAATGCAAATATTTCTAGTCACCAATTACCCATGATATAAATAGGTCGGAAATTTGCACTGTTAATACCAGCCGTGTTGAAACCTTTTCTCAGCAGTTCATCAGCAGAGAGATTTTGGGGTTTTTTTGTCTGATTTGTATTCCTGTGGCTTGTTAAAGGCTTGAAGAGGGGGAGGAGAACAGGAGTAGGAGAAAAACAGGTTTAATGGGCTGTAAGGAGTAAAACTCTCTTCTGTTACTTCTACTGTAAACAAAACAATCAGCTGAAGCCTGGCTTTGTTTAAAAAAGGGAAAAAATGTAAATAGCAGTGATTCTCCTGTGCTGTTGCTCTTCCATACTTCATGTGCCTTCCTTAGAGGGTTTTATCCTTTAAGTATAAACAAGGAGGCTTTACAGACACATAACTGCCAGAACAACTCTCCCCAGACAGTATTTCTGCAGAGAATATAATTAATCCAGGCTGTGGTGAAGAGATGTGGGGAGGCTGGGGTGTCATGCTGGTGGGCACCATGCATGCATCAGTCACTGAAACTCAGCCTTGGTAGGTCTTCAGAGCTTTTCAAGGCACCCAAATAGTTTAGAAACTACTTCTTACCCAGCAGATTTTGCTGAATGAAATATCTTATTCAGGGACCAGATGTTTCTGTTGAAAACTGAACACTCACACAGGCACATGGAGATGCGCCTGCTCTCCTGTCTGCTGTTTAATTTTTAATTATGTGAATCGAGCAGTTGTGGGTTGCATGTTTTGTTCCAGTCTGCTCTTTCATGTTGCATTCCCACGAAGAAACGGCAGCTTTTCTGGTGCAGAAAATCGTGAGCTAACCCAACACAGTGGTACTGACAGAAAATAGCTTTTTCTGAACTTGGCATTCATGTTATGGCACCCAAAAGCTGGGGCTATGGAATAGCTCTGCCATCCTACAACATCCTACAACTTGCTATCTCTCCCAGAGGAGGGGCACTCAGCCCTGGGTAGTTCTTTGGAGTAGCCACACGTTTAGAATTTAAGAAATAAATAAAGGGGAAGGTAAAGGAAAGGGGAAGGTAAAAGAAATTTTAACCTTGTGTTCACTGTCTTATTCTGGTTTACCCATGGGAGGAGGTAAGCTCTAAGCTTTTGCTGGGACCTCTGCTGTACTAGCAATGCTCTCAAAGGGTTTATGATGTGCCACAACTGCCCAACTTCACCTTCACAAGCCAAGGAATTGCTCATTGAATGATCCATAACACAGAGTGCTTTTTGTGCCTGGATTCAACACCAAGGTCCAGTAGCTGGAATGAAACAGAGGAAGAACGAGGTTTTCTGCCTTTAAGAGTGAGTTTGGACTGTGTCTCTTCATGGTCTCTTCCAGGTGAAGGATTGGCTTCACTGATACTTTTAGGTTGCCAGACTGTGGCCAGATATGTGTGTTGCTCTGTATCAGTTAAGATTTCTCTCCAAGGAGAGGGGGGTGCTGTTCCCTCTACACTTTTTGCCACGTTGGCTTACGTGGAATTCGCAGGGATGCCCATGGAAGTGTGTCTGTGAGGCTGGTGTTGCAAAGTCCATAAGGATTGCACTGCACAATCCTGTTTGCACGTTGCAAACAATAGGAAGTGTTTCAAGGGCTTTTCAGTAGTGTCTGGATGTGCCAGGCCAGGCTGTGATCCCTGCCTGAAACTGGTCTGCTCCCTTGCAAGACAAATTGATGGGTGAGGGTGTGAGTCTGTGCGTCTGAGTTTGTGAGTTGTGAGTCCGCACGTTTGTCTGAAGCAGGGCAAAGCAAAGTGGTCCTCTTTGCTGATTATATTAACTTTGTAGTTAATAAAGTGTTCTGCAGCAATGATTAACCATGCTCAGGGAGGAGGTAACTGAAGGGTTGGGGCTTGTGCCACTGGTTGGTAGCTGTGTCATCTGTGTGTGTTATGGATCATAGAGTTTTATGCGAAACAGTTTTAGCTCGATCTTAAAATGCTGTTCCATCAAAACTCACCCTTTAAAGGAACAGCACACAGGGTGAGGGGAGAATGGTGTTCACAAAGGCTTCTGCTCCTCAGCCTTTCCCAAGAAGAGCCATAGCATCTGCTCCTCTCCCTTGGCTGCTCGCTGTAGGATCGCGCTGCTCTCATTACCCTCTGTTCTCAGCTGCCGTGTCAGATCACGCCATCGGTCCATCTACCCCAGGGCTGTGCCTGCTCATGTTTGAGAGCTCACCCACACCTGCACTTAGCCCAGTAACAACCACCAAACACATGCAAGGAAGATGAATTTCTCCTGTCTGTCCCGTCCTATCTCCTGGCATCTGCTTGTGCCTTCAGCAGGATTTGAGCATGAGGAGCTGTGCTACCACAGTGCTTCTGCTGACAGAGAGTCCTAGGACTCCAGCGTTGTCCTGTCATCATCTTCTGTGAATTCATCACATGGTCTGTGTGCTCCTGTGTCCCAGACAACTTGGGAACCCACGTACCTTGCGAACATTTTATTTCAATGATTTAGAGGGGAGCGTTATCATCTCTTGTCAAAAATACATTATGAAGGCAGCTTGTCTCCACATGCTTAACCCGATGAGGAATAGCAGCTCTCAGGGGATAGCAGTTCCTATTTAAAAGCTAAAAAATGATAATTTTCTTTCAAATATCCTCAGAGATTTACATGTCATTAGCCCGTGCTCTCAAAGCTGGCAGACCCCAAAACACTGAAAACTGAACTAGAGCACTAATCCCTTCCTGAAAACAAAAATGGCAGAGATCCTTCCTCACACTCAGAGGTTAGCAAAGAGCACTAGATTGTTGGGGGAAGCTGAGTAATTGTATCCCCACTGTGCTCCCAGGAAGGACAGCTTTCCCCTTGTGTGCTATGCACAGTGGAGCCCTGTGTGCAGTTCAAAGGATAACCTGGTTTAAAACAGTTAATAATTGGATCTCAGATGCTTAAAGGAAAATTATCTCTCAAGGGTGTTGCAGGAGAAGTGACAGCAGGAGTTGGGAAATGTATCCTGCTTGGGATGAAACAAGCCTGTGATGGCACTGCTGGGCTTGAGTTGTGTTGGCTTTGGGGCAACTCAAAGCAAGCAACAAGAATGTGAAGAAAGAAACCAAAGGTTAGCACAGAAACAAGCTTCTTGTTAAGTTCTACCACCCTTGGCTCTTCAGACCTTGATTTGGTGTTTGTTTGGGGGTTTTCCCATCTGCTTGTGTGTTGGAATGCAGATGTCAGAGAGGTGGGTGTGGAACAGTGGCAGAGTAGCTTGCTGATGATATGATCAAACCATTCAAGTCATGCACTTCTGCAGAGAAAAAAAATGGTACTGCTATGATAGTTCACTTTGTTTGGGGAGCCAAGGAAGTCTGGATAGCCCCCGGGCCAGGAGAGCTTAGTGAAAGCACTGCCAAGCGATGCTCTTGGCACACTTTGCTGGCGTGGCAGCATGACAAACTTCTGGAAAGGGTAGAAGTGAAGAAGAGAGGCATTGCCAAGTCCGTGTGTATTGGGAAAAGTTTGTGTGTGTGTGAGTTCACACACAGAATATTGATAGCATCTCTTTCCAGCGTGCTGAGCCAGTTGTCACTGCGTGCCAGTCCCTGGATTTCATACGTTGCTGTCTTTGCCTAGCAAGCTTGAACTTCTTACCCTTCCCTTCAAGGCTTTCATGCTTGCATCTTGATGCTTTTGTCTATCTATCTGTCATTGCCTACTCCTTTCTCCTTAAAGCTGCTTTTGTTGTCTTTTTTTTGCCCACAATTTCACTTTTTTCGTATCACTCACGGAATGGTGAGGCTGGACTAGCCAGGCTTCAATTCCTCTAATGCCCTGGTGGGGAAGGCCCACTGTAGTACAAAGTGGTGATGGAGAAAAAGCCTGCAACATATTCACTCACTATTTCAGTTGCTGTTCATAAGGGTACAAGGGGGACCTGGGTTTTTGCTGTGTGCTGGTTTCCTGAAATGAAGGATGGTGGAAGTCATATAAAAAGGCTGTGCATTTTTAAATCATAAGGCCTGAAAATTGGAGGGTCCTGTTTAATGAAAGTTAAAATACCAGGGAAGCCCTAGATAGGCATGTCATACTCTCTTGCCAGTATTTTAAAACAAGTGGTTGACCCAATTAATTAAGCCTAATATTTGTGTTAAATAACTTTTTAAAATTTATTTATTTTGTGACAGAATTTTGTCTGTAAAGACCCAGGGTATTACCAGGCTGCTTCCAGTTAGTGTGGATTTGTGGAAAGTGCTTCCATTTTTTGGACGATGCAAGTTTAATTTATAAAGGTAACTGTGCAGTAGTGACATACTAACTTTTGTGAGGCATTGGACTTGATGCATCTGATTGGGATTTGTGGTGCTGAAAGGTTGTGTGTCACATTTGATCAGTTACCAGAACTCAGAAGCGGTTCTTGTTGGACAGTCATCAAACAGGGACGTTTCTAGTGGGACTTGGCAGGGACTGGCACTGACTCCGGTGCTAGGCAATGCCTCAATCAGAGAGAGAGAGATGGCAAATAAATCTTCTAATATTTGTGGATGACAAATGTAAGCAGATGATTGGTGCAGGGGATAGAGTTTTTTATACAGCTTTATAACTAAGAGCTTTTCTGGAGCTGTGCACAAGGTTTGCACAGTCTTTGGGCAGAGTAGTCCACCTTTCCATCATACAGAAGCAGCCCTTTTTGATGCAGTGCATGCAGTTGGGGTTTCCTGGTGACTTGCTCAGCCTTTCAGCTGGCAAAATGGACTATGGTGTGTCCTTGGACCTAGAGAGAAGCTAAAGTTGGGGAAAATCCCCCACTTTGATATTTGGAAGAGCAAAATAGCATCTGGTTCACAGTGTTTTAAGAGGAGTATTGGAGGTGAGAGAGGTGCAAACATAATCTAAGGCTGAGAAAAATGTGATATAATGGTAGACTGGAGGAGATCAATTTGCTTTCCTTATTAATATGAAGATGGTGGGGAATTTGATTATGGTTTCTAAAATCATTTCATGGGGAGAAGAAAGGCTTTTTAAGGGTTTCTTAATCAAGTGAAAAAACGTATTAGAAGGACTTAATAGCTGGAAACTTTGAATCGTAGTGAACTGAAATGGAAGCAAGGCATGGATTTCTAGCAGACAAGGGGGCAAGGTGGAACAATCCAGCACTGGAAGTGACAAATTCTCCATCTTTGTGTGACTCTATTGATGCCTGGGTGATACTCTTGGAGAAATTTGAAAGTGTACATTTTCTGTATGAATAGGAAGACTGTGCTGCTTTACAGTCCGTGATGAAACAAGGCATCAGACAGATGATCTCATGTTCCCTCAAGACCTTAAAATCTATTTCTCTATCTGGGTACACAGTTCTTCTTTGTATTCCTTGGCTGGTGTATTGAATAAACTGGGAGAGAAAAGCCCTGAATCTGGCACTGTTTCCAATTCAAGGAGGTTCAGCAAGGCCAGCCTGAGGAAATATGCAGGTGACAGACAGCCTTAGGCAGAGCTTTGCAGGGAAGTTTGGAGATCCTAAATGTGTGAGGGTGGAGTGGTTCCTGTGGGAAGGAGCTGGAGCAGAGCTCATGCAACATTAGCTGAGCAGCCAGTAAGGAAGGTTATTAGTTGCTGGTTTCTTGGGTGGATTTAGAACGTCAAAGAGCAAAAGGGTAGCTGCTGTACTCATGTGGAAACAGTGTAGTAAATGCACAGGGTGAAAGTGAGAGAAGACTGGAGATATTTTAATGTAATACAGGGCAGGAAATGCATAGCAACCTGGAAGGCCAAGGAAAAGGGCAGAACAACAGGGACAGCACTAATACTGGCATCTGCCAAGGAAACTGAGAGGAGAAAACAGAGAACTGGAGGAGATGGGCTGCTCAGTCTTCATCATGGTGAAGCTGAGTGACAGCAAGGCAAAATGTTGTAAAGAAAGGCTTTGAAGGGAGAGTCTGGCCGTGTGATGGAGGGAGAAGCTTGAGATTTCTGCAGAGCCTCTGCACCTTCCCTGCTGCTTTTGGTCTCTTCTGAAGGGGGTGCCTGGGAATGCTGTTGCAGGAGATGGATAAATACAGTATAGTATAATGCCCCCAACGGAGGCTGTCAGTCAGTAGGGATCTTGCACTATTGTAATATGTTTACACCACAGTTATCAGAAACTAAATTGCCAGGGATGAAGAGAATACTCTGCCAGTAATCTTGGCTGCTACTTAGCTGAATGACAGATACAAATCCTGAACCCAAAAAAAGGAAAAGCGATCTGGGCAAACAGCAGTAATCTGTCTGTAGATTCATTTTACAGCTAATCAAAGTTGGATATTACAAGCTTGTAGCATCTGGCAGTCCATAAATGATATGATGAAACCCTTAACTCTTTGACTCTCTGACAGTGCTGCTATGATTTAAACAACTCTTCTTATGTTAAGCACTGGAGGGGAGTGAAAGGGAGGACAGAAAAGAGAAAATTGTTCAGTTGTGGGGCCTTAGATCTTGAAGGGACTGTCGTCCTTTAATCCACACAGGACTCAACAGTGTAACTCTTAATCTTTTGCAAGACCTGTATGTTCTACAAACACTGAAAACCTACAGTTCTTGCCCATGAAGCTCAAAGAGGCAGAAACCATCTTGGAAAACAATTTTTCACCTTTAGGAATTCAGTGTGTATCAAATAATTGTTAAGGTAAAAGACCTCCTATTATGTCAAGTACGAAGGGCTGCTTTGCTGCTTTAAAAAAAGTCCTTGACCAAAAGGATTGCCTTTTAATATCATCACTAGCAGCCAAAAAGCTATACTATGCACACCCAAAGAGTTTTAAGTTCAAATGGGTTCTCTGTTCCTTCTGAGGGAGTTCTGCCACTGGGAACTGTGTAATTTCTCTGGTTCTTAATGCACAAGTCTGAATAGAAAGGAGTGGAACCTCTGAGAAGTAATGACCTAAAATTAGAAACATTATTTTAAGGCTAAACAATGTTTTGCTTGGAACAGCAGTTTGAGGCTGTTGGTACAGATTATGCCGGTACAGATTGGGAACCAACCTAATAGCAGGAGAGATTCAGGGGGATATACAGTGCTTGTTCTTATCCATTTTTTATTAATTCTCTTTGTGTGTATCCCTGTTTCTCCCTGATGGCCGCAGAACTTTTCAGCAAGGGTTTCCTTGGTGGTGTTTGTAACTACTCTACCCTTCTTATTCCTGAGGTCTTATCAGATAAAGTTCTCTGAAATTCTGATGCTGTTTTAATGTGGCTCTTAATCTCAACTTTGCCTTGTCCATATGTAATCATCAATCATTATTATAGCTTGTTAAGCTCTGGTAATGTGCTTGGCCTTGTACACTGCAAAAAAAGAGAATGACTGCTGGCAAGATGAACTAATAGGCTGGGGATGTGCTGGGAAACGTCAGAGGAGGGAGAAATGTGGAGGTCTTTAGTTTTATATATGATTGTTACTATTGATTCCCTATTTCTGACCACTCTGAGCTAGATGTGAGGACCTGCCTTCTCTCATCTGTCCATCCAATTTGTTTTCATTCCATTCTGTGTTTTGAATTCTGGCAGACTTGAGGTGGAAGAGGTTTTTTTGTTCTGCATTCCTGGAGCATTTTCTAATTCGTCCCTGATTTTGTGGATGTATGGCTATGCCCCAGCACCTGTTTGTGTGCAGAATTTGGAAGCTGTTCACCCAGGTTTTCCAGCTGTCCACCTGTGGAGCATCTTTTGTGGAGCTGCGAGCAGAGCAGACCATGTCTCAGGGGAGGACAAGGACTTGGGTTTGTATTCAGAGTGATTGGCTGGAAACCTCATTCTTAGAAATACGGTAGGAATGTCACACCAGAACACTTGGGAAGACAGAGATATATTTAGAACTCCCCTTCATTCAGCTGTTGTCTAAGGGAGTTTCTGGCTATTACCTGAAGTTAAGGAGTGTATTCATTATCTAGAGCATAATGGGCTTGATTGCAGGCTTTAAAGTAGGCAATGGTGTTTATAAATCAACAAAAGCTGGTCAGAATTAAAGCTGAAGTTTCAGTAATAATGTGTAATCAGCTATTAGGAGCAGTTTTAACAGCAGTCCTCCGTCAGCTTCCCCTAAAACAAGGCACATAATCTGCTGGTAATAATGATAAATGTCTTTAGAGATGTTATGAATTGAACCTCAGTACTTCCAGTAATATTTATTGAAGACTCCATGACCTGTTCAGCGTCCCCTTACGCACTGCTTATCTTCCACTGCTCTTTGTATCTGAGATCTGCTTTGAATTTTTACAGAATACTCACTTCAGCCGTATTTTTGAAAGGGAACATGACATCCAGTCCCCTGGAGTCCTCTGAATGAGCATTTTATCAGTGAATCAGCCTTGAAATGTTACAATGCCGTTTTAGTATTTGTCAGCCTCTGTATAAAACATGCACAAAGCCAAACCATAAAGAACTCAACACTTAAACAAAGAACAGTAAGCATCTGAATTGCCCCGAGAGCTTGAGAGCTTACTTGAGCTCCAAAGATTACCATGGGCATTTGTTTCAGTGGTTTTTCCTGGCTCTTGGTGTAGCTTGCACCTTTGCTTCTAGGCAGAAAGCCAGTGCCCTTCTGGTAGAATAGCCCAGCAACATGTTACTGGGGGACCACAGCTTTTTGTAGTCACACAAGAGTACACTGAATTGGTAAAACAGCTGAATACAAGGCTGAACTATCTTAGCTAGCAGTAGTTCTTCTGACAGAGTGCTCGCTTCTGATCCTGTTGAGTTGATGTCCTTTCCTGGCCTCTCTTAGAAGTAGAGGTTAGAGTGGATATCATCTTGTTTTGCTTGAAATAAAGAGATTTACTCCCACCTCCATTTCATCTGGCTCTGAGCTTGCTTCCAGCTGGAACAAAGCACTCCTTAAGTTTGGGCAGTGATATCTTGAGCTACTGGAAAGGGGCCAGTCCAAAGCACTTGATGTCAAGGAGATTTAATATAAAGTTTCTCCTCAGAAGAATGTGAACTTGGTGCCAAAGGCCTCGATTAAGACCATTTCTAAGCCTGTTGGACATTGTCAGATGCCTTTCCTGATGATTTAATTAGCTTTGTAGGAAGGTTTAGTGTCAGCTCAGAAAACAAATGGGGAGAGAGGGTATTGCTGGCTGTCAACAGTACCGTGTTACGTGAGAATTCAGCCTTAAAAGCGTTTTTCTCAAGTATTAACCACAGTTCTTTTAAATCATGGAGTAACAGCTTCAAAATTATCCTATACAGTCCATGCTGAAGAAATCTTAATTACCTGAAAGCTTACACGAAACGGTGACTGGATGTTTGCCCCAGCTGGAGGGACTGTGTGGCCAGTACATGCAGGGGCGTGACAGAGCAGGTCATGGAGGATTTTTCACAAGGATGAAATAATGGGAAAGAGAGAGAAGCTTGTTGACATTCAGAAATGCAGCTGCCAAATACCATCTCTGCTTAGCAGAAGGCGGGGTGGTCTGTGCTTGTGCGTCCTTTTTGTAAGAGGAGACAAGGGGGCTCCTCTGGCATTTCGGCCCCGCTCTCAGCACGCCAGCGTTATCAGCTCAAAGGAGAAATCAGTGCACAGTCCTGCCTGGGTGTGGGACAAAACCCAGCCTGCCTTGCACTCTGTCGCTGGGGGAGGTGTGACACCGGTCTGGACGTCCCGCTGGTCACAGAGGTCGGATGCGCGGTGGGATCCGACGCTGCCGAGGGCAGGTTTGGATGAAATAAAATGGGAAGCCCTGTCAGGGGGAGGACAGTGGATAACACATGTAAAGCTGTGGCTAGTGCTGCCTGCTGTGCCAGTGTCAGAGAGGCTCCTTCAGTGATCCCACGTGCCATTCTTACAGGAGATCACGGGAGTGTTGGCAGATGCTTGTAGGGCTCAGTAGATGCTGGGGGCAAGGGCAGCTTTGTCATTACTTCCAGCCCTGGCATGCTAGTTTTTCAGCTGGTTTCTAAATGGAAAAAATGGAATTTCAGAGGCACAGGAGCAGCATGAGAGCTCCCATTGCCAGCTACTTGCTTTGTTGCTGAGGTTCCATGTGCTGCTGTCCAGCTTGGGCAGGCAAACTCGCCTTTTCTGATGTGTGCATCTTCCAGACGTGGAAGTACCATGGGGTGCTTCTTGGGTGGTGGAGAGCAGAGCACAAAATGAGGTGCTGTATGGGTGAGGGGACACCAAACCAAAGCACAGGTGTAGGTCAGAAAGCTGAAATCACAGTCTGTCACCTCGCTACATGCACTGCTACCTCCACCAGGTAGTTGTGGGCACCACTGCAGTATGAGCAGTGCGCACCTCTCATGGGGTAGGATTATAACCCATGCTCAGGGAGTGTGTGTTGTTTTGTAGATCCTCTCAAATCTTTGAAGCTTACATATCTCTTCTACGGTTCTTTCTAGGCAAGGCAGACTTTTTTTTTTTTTTTATACAGAGATTAAAAATCTGTGTTGCCATTTCGAAAACGTAGATGATGATGATGATTTCTTCGTCATCTGAAATGTGCTGTTTTCGAGTATAACAGCTTGGCTTGGAGGAGGCAGCAGAGAGGATCCCACCTGCAGCATGTCTGCACACTTGCACGCAGCCTTTCCCAAATGCTGACTCCATCTGTCATGACAGGGTAAAAATAATTCCACAACACTGTATGCTCTGCAGTCTTACTAATATAGAGTCATGCTTAGTAATAAATCAAATGCTTAGGTGTCATGTTTCATCCCATGCAATTAAACTTCATGAAACCTCTGAGAAATGTATTTTAACATCAGTATGGGTTCACTGTGAGAGCCTCTAATGTGTGTTTGTCATGGTCGATTCCAAAATTCATGTGATGCACCGAGTGTGACAGTGATTAGAGGACTGTCATTTCAGTATTCATGCATTCATGATTTTATAACAAGGTTCCAGGTTAGCTGTATGGAAAATATGAATCCAGGCTATTCTGCATGTGAAGTAAATATACCATTAAGCCCATGTCAGGTCAGTTGGGGTCAGCATGCACTGGCTTAATTTTTTTCTGTGGAACAGTACATCATGACACTTATTGGACTGCGGTGCCTAAACCCTTATTTAGGCTTCCTGAGTAAAGTGTTTGTGAAGCAGTCCTCATGCAGGCAAGGTAACTCCTGTTCAGAGTGTTATTTAACCCTGTCTCCTTCCTTGGAATGCTGGCTGTTCAAAAAAAAAAAAAAAAAAAATAAAAGCCTGGTGTAATCTGTGCCGATCTCCTACCTCCACCAAATTCTGGGGGGCTTTTTCTGCACCCCTCACTGCCTTACAGAGGGTCTCTTTGATTTTTGCCATTTTCTGTGGTGGAGCACTGAGTAGTATAAATTTGAGGTCATGAGGGAAAACAAAAATAAAATTTGCATGCAGTTCCAGCTTGTTTTCATAGCTGGTGAATAAGCTCTGACATTAGGATGTAGATGTGATTCACTCAAGTAAAAGGTCATCAGCAGATCAAAATGAGAACTAAATACCTTGACAAAAATATCTACCATGGGTAATTTTTTTTTTTTTAACTTTTTCTCTGAGCTTTACTTCAGGAAGGCATTATAATATTCTCTAACATGTATTGTTTCTACAATGAGCTAGAGCTCTCTTACCAGGGCTGTGAAAACTGGCTTGCTGCTGAAACGTTCTGTAGTAGGGAGAACCCCAACAGTGTGGTTTTTCTTAACTAAACAGGAACAGAATGAAAGTACTTTAAGGACTTTCCTAATTATTATTTTTGTATAGCCATATTAAAAAAAAAAAAGTAATTTAATGTTTTGCAGTAAAATACGGTGTAGCCTGTGGAGCTTCTAGTCTGGTACTCAGTAAATAAAATATTTTGACACAGTTGTGATGTGGAGTATCGAAGCTGTCTGCCTCACATGGGCACTGTGTAATTACCCATCTTAATCGCAATTATGTAATCTAGTATGTTGTTACAAGATTAGGGTATCTGTTTGTGGAGCTGAATCCCTGAAACGTTCAAAGATCCGAAAATTACCGTGGGGGAAAACAAGGAAACGTAAACATTTGAGAATTCCGTTCAGGGAAGGCCGTTTGGGTTCAAAGACTGTGCTGCCAAAATCAAGGGCGTTTGCAGTCGGGTGGGGAGGCAGCACGTGTAGGCACAGAGCAGTGGAGCTGTAGGGTCATCCTGGCCGTGCCTTTGGGGCCATCCAAAAGCTCTCCTGCTCACGGGGCTCCAGTGGTTCACAGCTCTGCCCTGTGACTGCCCCAGAGCTGGGCATCTCAGGGGGGAAGAAGAAGCCTCAGCTGAGTCTTTGCCACCGTGAAGGAGTGGCTTGGGCTGGCTGCAGCTTGAAGGCTGGGAGATTGCTCCTTCCTCTCTAATTGTCAGCCTCATCAAGGGAAGCTTTTCGCTCCAGCTCAGAACTTGGTGCTATTTTCAAATTAAAGTTCATTGTTGAAGGCTCAAGTGCGAGAGGTTTTTTTCCGTGAGGGTTTTTCAGTTAAAAGTGCAGTTTCTTATTCTCTTGCTGCTTCTCTTGCCAGGTAGGGAGTGAATAGATTACTCAGGGTTCAGCCTTTCTGCTGAGAACAGAAGCTCCTCGCTCAAAGGGAGACTGGTCATTGTGCACCTCGACCCAGCCCATCGTGTCGGGCCATTTCGCTGTGTACAGAGGGAGACACGTGGAGAGAATTCAGCAAGCAAAAGGGGTTTTGTGCTTTAGGGAGAAAGCCCTATAGCAGACTGGGAGAAAAAGCAAAAGAATTATTCGCAGGGCTTATAACTCCAAAGGTCTCAAAAGAATAGAAGCCTTAGACCGGAGGCTTTCATCATGAATGTGGATTTGAAAACAAGACCAGGTTTTTGACCTAACTTAAACAATTCACACAGGAAAGATACCCTTGCAGAAGTGGTTAATGCAAGCAGAGGGGATGATTAAATGAGTTAGGCCTTGTAAAAGGATCCGTTTATCAAGGCTGTGTACCGGGGGAGCTGCCATCCTCAGGAGGCTGGCAGAGGGATTTGCAGAGCCTTCCTTTGTAGGTCATGGCTTCCAATTTGTCTTAACTTGCTACTGATTAAAAGTTAGCAGCGGATCTCCCCGTCTTAGCTGTCTGAAGTGAACTTTTTACCTCAATATTGCTCCAGCATGTGCAGCCTTTTGCAGTGTAAGAGTTGCCATTAGGGTGCCCCCCCTTCCCAGCAGACTCAGCTGACAGCTTGAGACACAAAAAAAACGCTGTTTTGTCTCTGCTGAGCCTGGACTTGGGTCCTCAGAGACCATTTAAGGGTACTCGTGGCTCCACAAGAAATCTTTCAGGTGACTTTACAACATTATTTTCTTTCACAGGGCTCCAGGTCTGTCTGTCAGAGGGTTCTGTAGTAACACCCTCTTTGTAAAACCACCGAGCTCTGCTGGAGAACGGTGCCATGGGAGAAGCATGAAGGTAGTGGTGAGGGTTTCCTGAGGTGCAGAGGCTCTGCACAGGTCAGACTCTATCACATACCCTTCTAGTGTATTTTCCACCATATTTTTATATCTGGTCCCCAGCACCAGTCACTTGTGAAATGCCCTGACAAAGAGCATGTTCCCCACAGATGGGGAGGGAGGGCTAACAACTTCTGCTGAAGCATCAATACTTCATCACCAGTGGCAGGGCATCAGGAGCTAAAAGGGGTTCCTTGGAAACATCAGCACAAGAGCAGAGTCCAGCAAGAATATTGGCAATAGCAGATCCCTTGGCCAGAGCTCTTTTGTTCTTTCATGGTCTCTATGCCTTTTTCTTTTTTTTCCTTTTTCTTTTTTCTTTTTTTTTTATGTACACGATATTTCACCTCTAAACCAACTACAAGTATTCATTAATACCAGTCAAGACTTGCCGTGGAGTTTTTAAATGAGACTCTTCTGCTGAGTCAGATGGATGACACATCCAACCTTCTCGTGTTACATTGCCTAAAATAGAGATCTTTTTAAAAGCAGGAATAGAGTGCATCTTGTCTCACTTCATTCTGCATATTTGCACGGGGATGCCAAAAAGCTACTTGTCAGGCCACAAAGTGATTTCTCTGCAGATTCAAACATCTTCTCTTTTAATAATGTATCTTATAGGAGTGACTGATTTCAGGTGTTGTAAGGGTAGATAACAATGGTTTCGAGGAAGACTTTTCCAAAGGCTCCAATAGCAGTTTGGTACTTATCTCCCCAGTAGATTTTAATGGGAATTAAGCACCTACAACTCATTTTTTTGCCTCAGAAAATCTTCCCTGCAGGCTATAGAAGAAGATGGGTAGCATTAAAAATGATGACATTTATCCAAGAAATGGCAAAAGGGAGCACAATAACCCCGCGCTTCACAGGTGCTTTTCATCAGAAACGAAGCCCCACATCTCCACAAATCCAGGATACAAATGTTGCTGCCCCCTGACGTTTGACCAATTCGGTGAACTCTTTAAGACCTTGTATCAATGCTACGTGCCGGCTAAAGGCACGAAGTGAAGTTATGTGCTCTGCCTCGTTTCTCACTGCAGTGTTTTTTGACAGTAGAAGTCGGAGCTGTGATCAGAGCAAGCAGGGTGAAAATACGGTATATTCTTAAGGACAGTGTAAGTGATGTGTAGGTTACCAGGATAGAAGATCTGATGCCTCCTCCTCCTCCTCCCATCACTCTCTAGGTGGGTTAGTGGTTAATTATAACCTGCCACTTGGGTTTTCCCCGTGTGACCAGCAACGATTTCCCTATTCCTAGATTAATTAACGTGTTAAATAAGATCTGTCCCTAACACCAGTCTCGGGGGGTAGCATGTTATCATTTATCTTTACCCTTTAGTTATGGACATTTAGTAAGTTTTCAGACATCTCCACCAGGATTTAATCCCAATCAGCTTCAGTTTTGGGGATGGATTTAATCATGTGCTATAGCAGGCTTTTCTTCTGTTTACTCTATAATCCAACCAGAAGGAAAAGCTTGAGTTTACTCCTTCTGACCTGTTGTTTTTATATCCCAGATGAGTCCTGGGTTCCTGCTGGCTCTTCAGCATAGGTTTGTCACTCACATTTGTTGTTACAGTTTTGGCATTACAGGGCAGCGATTTCCAGATCACTCTTTCTACCTCTTCTCTCAGTAGATATTTTTGCTTTCTGGATTCTCAGATGACTTAGCTCTCTACAGATGTTAAAATAATTGCAATTACTCCAGTAAATTTGTTAGCTAATTCCCATAACACGTTGGCACTAAAACTAAAAGCTGAGTTTTCTTTCCTATACTTTTTTTTTTTTTAAAGTGCTGAGCAGCTCAAGCACTTGAATCCAAAATGATGCTCCGTTCTCCCTTATTTACCAGACCTACTTTTCTGTTATTTAGTTCTGCTATCTCCTCATTTCCCGGAACTTTCATGGCAACGTTAAGTCATTCTGGATTTTCCACTTTTTGTGCTGCTCTTTCTTGCTTTGGTCCCGTTTTGTTTCTGCCATACTTTGGGTTTTGTTTGTTTTTTTTTAACTGCTGGTTTTGTAGTGGAGCCACGCTGCCCTCCCTGTTCCCACAGACCAGGCTGGCTGAGTTGGTGGGAGAGTCTGTCTACAGAGAACAGATATATAACAAATTTAGCTATTAATAAAAAACTGTATGACAGTTACTATTTCTGTACCACTTCCTTTTGGGGGAGCTGCATGTCAAAATCTGCACATTAACAGAACTCTCTTTTTAATTTCATTTTTCTTGTGACTCAGTGGCAATAGCATTTACTCTTTTATTTGGCCACCACAGGGGAATGGTAATAGATTTTCTTTGAAACCATTTTCCCTCATCATTTCCCATTACAGCAATATACTTTTTCTTATAAGGATCTGCCCATAGGCTTCTGCAAAAATAGTTTCTTGTACAGCAAAAGTGGTGTGAAAGAGCTCCGTTTTCCTTGAAACCAACAGAAGATTTTCATACTATTTTTTCAAGTCTAATTTTAATTTTAACAAACGAAAAGGAAAACCTGGTAGGAGGCAGGGGAAGGTGGTTTATTTCCTGTGATCCCAAATGGACTTTCCTCCATTGTCTCACACACCAGTATTTTGGATGCTATAAAACGTTTTGAGTTGAAATGCAGGGGGAATATGAACACACATTTAGGCTGGTTTCCCCTGAGAACTGTGGCAATCATGTACTGGTTGTTTTGAAAATGGAGGATTGCAGTAAAAACTAATTCCACTTTGTGATGCCTTAGCAGTGCTTTGAGATTCCGCTTGTGTAACAAATGATGGGCTGGTGAGATTTAAGAGCAGAAAGATGCAAGCACCTAGGAATACAAATAAAAGTATTTCTGGCCTCACCTTAATAATTGTATCAAAAATATATCCTGGAATTGATAACTAAAGGAAAAGAGCAGCTGACAGAAGTCATCTGGAAAGCGCAGGGATTAGCCGGTGACATTCTGATCTGTACAATTAGGTGGATGCTATTAACATTTAAATAGTTTAAAAATCAGCTCACTGAAATACGGAATTGTGTGCTTGAACTGTAAAAATGCTGTCATTCTACCTGACTCAGTGATAATTGCCTAGTAAGTGCTAAACGTAGTGAAATTGCAGCAAAGGCTCAGAAATGCAGGCTGGGAAACAGTGATGGGAATGAAAGCAACATTCATCTTAAAACAAATTCAAAATAGCACAGAGTTGAAAGAAGGGAAAAAAACCCACCAAACAAACAAAAAAAAAAGCTTTTAAAATGCCAAGTTTGATGTAACCAAAAAAAGAAAATAAACGGTGGTGCTTTTCAGCTGAAGAAATCGGGGATAAAATCTTCACTGCGAGTATAACTGTTTTCTGCACGTGTCTGCTCCTTTTGGCTGGAGCCAAAAGGTCTCTTCCCCTCCCTCCCCCCCCAGCTTATCCTCAGCCAAAGTCTGTACAGATAGTTGAGTTTGCCCGTGTAAAAGCAGATTTGCTGGATAAATCAAAGATCTGTTTGGCAACAAGTTGCTGCTGTTGTTAGCACACAGGAAAACTCGCTTTGCTCTGCATCTTTGCTCCTCAGGTTTGGTTTTGTCTGGCTTACTGAGGCTGATCTGCCTCACTGGGGTGGTCCCCTGGAGTTGGGCTGCCCTCTCTGTGTATTTAGAGCTCGTCCCCTCTGGTGGCTTTGCACGACTAGCACCGAAAGGCTCATTTGCTCCAGGGACCAGCTGCAGGAGAGCTGGGCACGAGAGATGGAGTTAATCCAAAGAGTTTCACAGGAATGCAGGAGATGGGACGCAGCAGTGGCCTTTCCAAGTTAACTCCTAGCCCAGTGGCAGGGCACACTGCCTGTGCTGCTCAGAGGGTCAGGCAGGACACAGTAGAGGCACGTGCTGCCTGCTCAGGCCGACCAAGGAGTGGCTTTAGGGGTCCTAACAGGGTAAATAGCAGCACTTTTTTTTGTTTCTTAATAACAAAGGAAGCAGCTGTAACTATCTCTGTTGCAGAGCTGTAAGTTCTCTGTCAGTGCCCGGTGTATTCCTCATCCAGCTAATGCAGCAGCACCTGGGAGAAAATATGGTGCAAGTCACCCACAGGCTCAGCCAAAATGAGCTGAATCAAGAACCGCCTTGCTGTCAGCCCTGGCAGCTGCCTCAGTGTGTGAACACCTTGGTAGGAAGCTGCTTCAGAGAAACTGTCATGTCAGTGTGCTTGGAGATGTGTCTGGATTCGGAGTGCATCTCCCTAAATCCATTGGCTCTATTTAAAGCATTTTTCTTGAGCATACATGCCATCTCTTTGGAAAAGCTTGCTCTTTCACTGTCATATTTCTCAGGGCTCATCTTACTTGGAAGGGTGGGGGGTGATTGTTATTTCCATCTTTCACTCCAGATAGGGAGGAAGAAAGGTTTTGACTCCAGACTGAGAAGTAATCTCTCTACCACCACTGCAGGCTCAATGGAGAACAGGGAGTAAAACTGCGATATTAGTTCAGCAATACAGCATTTCAAAATTTTGCATATGATTCTATTAATGATGTATGAGCAAGAATAGATGGCAGCTTTCTCTCCTAGAGCTACATTTATTTTGCAAAACAATAGGATGGGAGGATGTTTAGCTTCATTTTTGTTAATATAGTGAGCAGACATGACTGATTACACGCAGGGAACAGAACAGTTATGTTAAAAAAAATGATGCAGTCATTTTCCTGCCTATAGCCACATTTCAGAACCACAAAGGATTATTTGTAGATCACTGAGAAGTGTTAAATGAGTTCATTGAATATTCTGTTAATATGCAGAGATGCAAAAACAAAAGACGCAAAGGTAAGAATTTCTTTGCCTCTGTACTTTTTCATCAGAGAATACCAAAGACAAATAACAAATTTTAAAAAAGCCTAACCACCTCTTAGAGGTTTGAGTAAGGGAGGAACTAGAACTGTTCCAGAAGGGGGGAGGAAAATTTAGGTAAAGTAAGAGAATTTTCTTTTTCTTGCTTATAGCAGTAGGCACTGACTACTCTTAGCAGGCTGCCAGGACTGGGGAGGTCAGCTCCAACACAGAGAGTCATCCTGTGAGAGTCACCTCACCAGCAGGTCCTCAGGCCAGGAAATCCTTGATCCTCATTCAGTGGGTGTATTTCTGTTTTGGACGGCGCACCACCCCTCTTATGGTGCCACTGCAAAAGCAAGGTGTGCTTTAGTACACTGCCTGGCACAGAGGGGAGGATCCTGTGATCCCCACACACGTGTTCTGTGTTTCTGCGTATCCAGAAAGGCCGAACCATGCCGCTGGTTTTGTCAGGAGATTTTTTTTTGTGGTGATTAATATTTGACCAGCTCCTAAAAGGTACCGGAAGCTTGTTGTAGTACCTTCCCTATTCAACTCTGAATTTATTTTCTTCCCGATTGGCTTTAAAGGTGTGTAATCATGCGAGGCTTGGACCGTTGGCAGCGCAATTTTGATTCTTAGCAGACGGCCGGCGCAGGAGCAGAGTGCAGGTTCCCGCTGTCCCCTTGCTTTAATAGATGCGCTGCTATCCCAGTTTCATTAGCTTCTCTCCAGCATTCATCAGCTTCTCTCCTGCTCTTCCACATTCTCTCTGTGTTGGTGTGCAGCTGGAAGGTGGCTGTATCCTCGGAAAGCCGGGGGTACCCCTGCCCCGCACGGTGTGGCTCAGAATACAAGTGCTGGTGCTGCTGCCTCTCAGAAAGGATCTTGCTGTGATAGTGTAGAGATAAGCAGGGGGTAATTTAGCTTGCCTGTGAGCTCCCCCAGCTCAGCAGCGCCGTGCCTGAGCTATCTGCCATCGCTGCGGGCCAGGGGTTCAGCTCTGATAGGCTCGGGGTGCGCTGCTCCACTACAAGCAGGAGATGTTGTGCAGGGGCAGGTTGTGCATCGCTGGCATTCGTGTCTGTAGCAGGAACAGCTTGACTCTTTCTCCTGACAGCAGACAGCCCATGTGTCACAGCTCAGCAGCAAAAGAGCAAGGACAGGAGTGCAGGGCTAAGGCTGCTGTTGTAACTGAAGTGGAGCTGCCGGGTGCCCCGGAGCTTCTTTTTGCTGCTTGTATTAACTACTATTTCTTTATTTGCTTCAATTATTTCTCAACTGCAAAATACCAACAATGTATTTTATTTTTTTTTCTTTTATTTCCTCTTATAGCACTTTAAGTGCCTCTAGCTCTTTGACTTTAGCCATATATCTATCATCAGGAAGGTTGTTTTAGATCTGACTACATTTAGCCCCATGCATAAAGAGAGGTATTACTGCTGATCTCATTTTGAAATGTTACTAAGAGGGAAAGTGAAATGACTGCAGGTTGTTTTGAAGCAGGAGCAGGGTTTGTAGTCAGAAGCAATGTTTCAGTGTTATTGGGGAGAAGTGAACTGATGACAAAACCAACAGTGAGTCGAAGAGGAGGCCTCTGCTGCTTTGAGCAGCACCCTGTGCCATCTACCTGTGCTGTCCAGCCTCTCCAGTGACAGGAATCACTGTGTTCTTAAAGCATCCTGGGCAGGCTGAGCTTTATTCTGAAGGATCATCTCTGAGATATGTTGATTATCAATATTTAAAAGGGCTCAATTAGATGTTCAGGCATATTACAGAGTGCAGCTAATAAGAGCCATGGTGTGAAATACAATAGCACTCTGGTGACACTGTTACAGCATCACGGTTAATGACCAAAATATTAAAGAACTTATTGAAGTTCAATCATCAATCAAGGTAAATTGATTCTTCTGGCAAAGAATGCAAATAAATGTGTTCCTTTGATACTGCGTGAATACCAACTACCCAGGCTCGGCTCACACTCATTTCTGTGGTTATCAATTTATAAACAGCTGCCTGAGCCATGGTGAAAGGAAGAGGGGAGTAGCAATAATTAACATTCCATTTACTAATTACTGGCTGAAGTTGTCACCATAATCTTGATGGCTAGATTATTGCTCCGTTTGCTTCTCTTTGCGTGTTGTCTCCATCCTTATCTGTTGAACCAGGGGCTAATTTCAGCAGAAGAAGTCAGAGAGAGGATGAACAGTTTAAATCTTTCTGCAATCATTGTTTCCTTCAGACACTAAATGTGTGTGAAAGTGAGACTGAGAGTCTGTCTTGGTCAAAGTTGCCATTATAATCAAGATATCACTGGAGCAGAGGCTTGTTCCCCTGCTGTCAGGAGGTCATCAGTGCCTCTTCAGATCCTGCTCTGGTTCTCTTTCACCTTTCTCATCCAGTTTGCTCTGTTGGGCCCTACACTCAAAGATCTCACAGAACTTCTTCTCTCCAGTAGTTTGTTCTTTTTACTTTCTTAGTTCTTTGGCTGTGCCAGTACCATCAGCCTTTGCTTTGTTTACTGGTGGAAATCTTGCTTGCGGCTGTGCTTCCCCAGGCACAGAGGTTGCCTGCCATCCCTAGACCCTGCATACCTGGGATACTCTTCCCATCTCCCCCTGACACCTATAAACACAAGTAGAAAACCTGTTTTTTTAGTATGAGCCCTCCTTCTCCTAAAAATGCTGTGTTACTGTCACGTGGGTGTGTTTTTGGGGTGCGTTATGTTCCACGGGGAGTAGGAGCTTCAGGACAAGATGAAAATCTTCAGAGGCTGCAGCTGCTTTCCATTCCCATGCTTGGATATCCCCCTCTCCCCAGCACTGGGCAGGACACCTCACAGCCTCACAGCTGCACTTGGCATCCCATGAGGGCTGCTTGCATTGGGGTGCTTTGTTGTTTTCCAGGGTGGGCAACAGGCAGACTGTCCTCTCACCTGGGCCACCGTGGGAGCAGCAGAGATCTGATGGACACCGATGATAAACACTGATCTCCTCTCATGCTGCTTATACAAATGTCACATTATGCTCTCCTAATGTAAAGCGAGAACAAGCCATTCCTCACCTCAAGGACAAAGAGTTGGCGCCACGACCATGGCCGGCAACTCCTGAAATCTTGCCAGGACTGATAATATTAAAAACCAAAATTGCTGTAGTAAGAATTACGTTTGTTATATTTCATAAAAAATACCCTCATTAAACATTTTCTGTGAAAGACCAAGCTGTCAGAAATAGACCTAGCTTTGTAATTGATTTTTCCTGTGTGGACTGCTCTCCATCCCAGCCTTCGAGTGAGCCTCATTTATATGTGAAGTGCGTGTTGAGTAAGAATAGGAGCTGTAGAAGAGAGGGACAGAAGAGCTAAGTTGTTGCTGGGAAGGAAGGAAGTACAAATGAGAGGGAGAGAGGTCAGACATTCTGCCTAGAAATACAGATTTTTTTTGTTTGGTTGGTTGGGTTTTTTTAAGGGTTTTTTTTTTTGAGGGATGGTTATTGTCTTTTGTTCCACTGCCCAAAGTTACCGTAAGGACAACTGCAGTAACACATGTTTTCACATACCCATATTTTTTTCTGACAACGAGGAATGCAGGCCCTAACTACTACATGGGGTACGGAAAAGGCCACGAGAAGTAATCTACAAATGGAAAAATATTCCATGCAACAAAAGACTTGAAGCTCTGTATGCTGCACTTAGCAGAAAGAGGAGCAAGAGGTGAAATATTTGCGGAGTATGAGTGCCGAAAGTGAGAGAAGGTGCTAGCTGCAAAGAATGACTGTTTAATCCATCAGACAGGGCCACAACAAGAATCAATAAGTGGAAGCTGAAACCGGAGAAATTCAAGCAAAAATAAGGCTCAGATCTCCTACCAGTGGGGCTGATTTGCCACTGGAAGCATCAGCTTCTCTCTCTCTCTCTGTCAATGTTATCTAACACTGGACACCTTTCAGCAAGACCTTTCTGCCCAGTGTACATGGAAATGGAGCACAGGGCGAGTGTGAAGGGCTGCTGCATGGAATTTGTCACGGCAGGTCAGGCAAGCTGACCAAATACTCCTACTGGTCTTATAATTTTTACCTGGAAATGTAGCAGGTAATTTTTGGATTAGCTCAGATTTGTGGTTCTCCTTAGATCTTTTTCTTGAAAGCAGCAAAGAAATGATTTTCACGCGGGTTATTTTGAAGTGGAAATGAAATCAAGTGAAATTTTTGCTTGGTGGTACGTAATGTCCTCCCTGGAGTGGCGTGGAGAAAAATCCAGAAAGCTATCATATGGATTAGCAGCAAACCTTGCTCTCCATCTTCGCAGGCACGCAGCTTCAGTCACAAGGTTAACAAGGTCCTTCCGTCCTGCAGTTCCGTCTCTGCATCAGCTGGCAACTTAAATTCCTCTACAGGAAAGTGCAGGTCCTTTCTCTGGGGTTTCAAAGACAGTAGCTGTGCTGAAACTGCACTGCTGGACCAGCATGCCCTGAGTCCTGACAGGACATCCAGAGGGGACGTTTCTCTTTCAGGTGGGAGCGAGCCGTGGAACTGGCTCAGCGGTGGTCCTGGGAGGTTGCTGTAGGACAGCGTGTGCAGTGCTGGTTTGGGATTTTCCAGTAAAGTCAGAGTCAAGGGGAGGGTTGAGTACTGAGATCGTATCCTGCTAGTGATTGACCACTAACAACAAACCCCAATTCTCGTCCCACTGATGTGGAACACAACTAAAAACAGCTGTTTCAGAAAATCTGAGTGGGGATAGACAGGATACGTGCATGCAGGGCTCACCTGTCATCAGTTTCCCAGAAAAGGAATCTTCCTGGAGGTTACTGGAGAGAAATTGGCAGCCGTGGGAGCGGGAAATGGTGTAGCTGCGATGCCGCAGCTGGTAAAAAATGCTGTCAGGTTTCCTCAACTGTCAGTTAAGGAGGAAAAGAAAATGTAGCACAGAGCTGCCAGCACATCTGGCATAAAAGTAAAGGTTTAACTAAACCATCCGTCCTCCAGCTTGGCTGGTTACACGCTGCCCTAGAACAAACTGTGGAAAAGCTGACAGGTGACAGATGGTGGAGGCATCCTAACTTCGTCCACTGGCTCCTCCCAGTCATGCTCCATTAGCAAAAGCTCTGCCCACCTGAGTTAGGTGGCCTGTAGGAGCACTGCTGTGGGCTAAGCTAGACCTGTGCCAGCAGGGTTGTTCTCAGGTTGTTTGCCTTGTCTGGCATTGTCAGTAACCACAGCTGTCAGGTGTGGATTTTGGTATGTCCCTTTTTCCTCTGGTGATGGCTCATAACTACGACGTCACTGTTCCGTTTTTTAGCCAGGAACACAAAGCTCGCCCTTTCTCCTGTGTTCGTTACTCATTATCAGGTTCTTTTCATTAAATTATTGTATGTCTCCTATTACTTGTAATTACTGCTAGAAAACACAGAAAGATGTTAGAGTCATTTTCACACTTGGTGGAACCAAGACCAAGATCCCAGTGGTCCAATGATCTGAATTGGCCACAGTGTTTAGGGTCAGTTGTCTGTGGTCAGGGAGGAGCAATATCTGCTGCACTGAGCAGGAAACAGCTAGTTAAGAATAAATGGAGCACTCAGAGATAAGCAGAAATACTCGTCCTTTTATCGTCACCATCTGCTTTTTTCCCATGGAGGCATGTGGCATACTTCACTTCAGCCTAATGCCAGCTCTGCCCAGAGGGGTTTAGATGAAACAAATGAAATTCCTTTCTTCATTATACTGTCCTTGTAAAATTGCCTGACCCTAAGTCTTTACCCTTTTTCTCCAAGGTTAAAACCAAAACCAAAAAAAACCCAAAACTAGTGGTGAGGACCCTCTTACTTTCTGCCTCTGTCTACATTTCTGTAATGACTTAATGCTTTCTGGTATTCAGATGTGATGAGCATAGTTTTGGGGGGGGTATTGAGATGGTTGCATTTATATCAAGACGTCCTCCCACATTGCTGGCATCACCATCAGCTTATCTGTGCAGTCATTGGGACGGTGTAGCTGCTGAGTTACTTCAGCTTAGTGTCTAGACTCTTTCTCTCCAGAAAGATGATTAGAGACTTAACCAAACCAATCCAGTCAGTTGTGCTCCCATCCAGTCTAATCCCACTGAGCAGAGTGTGGGGAGCAAACTGGCAGATGTGGCCGTTTCCACCTTCTGAGCTGAAGAGCATCTTTAAGACTCTTGCGGTTTTTTAAGCTTGTGGAAGCTCTTGGCCCACCCTGAACATCCTTATGAGTTCTTCTTTAAATTACTGCCTCGCCTAGACCTTCTACATCTTTTCCCCTCTCCCTCCTGCTCCCATGTGAAATGATACAGTGCACTGGCACATTTCCTCATTAGCACAAATTTCTGTGGTGGCTGGATTGTGTGCGGTGTTAAAATCTGGACTGCGGTTGTCAAAGCTGGGACGCTTCGAAAAGAATGGTTTTTTACAGAGCCATATGCAGCCCAGGGAAAATTTGAAAAAGAAAATCTGCCTGTAGAGACAGCATGCACTTAACTGACCTTTTTCTTTTTAAACATGAGAGAGGCACGTAACGCTTGAAAATATGCACTGTAACCACAGCCCTGGCTTCTTTATGAGCATGCAGAGTGGGCATTAGTTTTTCCTGGCATTTGAGGATATGCTGCATGGGAAGAAGGCAGCAACTTTGTTGTAGATGCCCAGCAGTGATGGGAGGAAGCTGCACTAGGCAGTAGCACATACTAAAATCCAGTTCATACAGAGCTGTGCATTGCTCAGGACTGGCAGTCCTGCCCACTCTCTTTGGACCTGCAGGGTTTAATAAGCTGCCTTGGCACAGCAGCTTCCACGTTCCTGCACTGTGAACTCTGCAAGCTCTCTCCATGTCCCCACTGCAGTTTATAAGCTCTGTCTGCCAGGGATGCTCTGGAGCACCTTCTGCTTCATGAAAAGGATTGTCAGGAATATTTTTAAATACAGCTGGCCAGTCTCTTAAGAAGTACTCAGGTACAGATTGCTACATGGAGAATTCAACTAGAATGCTTTGAGATAGTTTTCTAGGAAAGCTGGGAGAGTTTACAGCCTTCTCTCTGCTATCTCCAAGATACAGATTTATTTGACTTCAGAATCCCTTCAAAATTCCTCCTTAGTCAGTACCCACTCCTAGGAGGTTCTTCCACTTGAAAACAGTTAATTAGTCATAAATATGCAGTGACTGGCCAGTCTCCCTAGATAGATACACACCATTGAAATACAATTTGTGGAATTTGGGATTGCTGTAGGTGCCACAGAACGTTGAAAATTAATATCCTCAAGTGAGTATCCCATGGGAGGTTATGGTAATACTGATGTCCTCTTAAAACTCAGGATTGTTGAAAACACACATGAAATAATGGGCAATAAGAATTCATATAATCATCTCTGAAAAGTTAAACATGAATCAGCCAGAATTGATTGCTTTAAAAGACAGAAGTTTAATGATCCAGAGAGCAGCAGTAGTGGTACCGTTTTGTTCCTCAGTATGTAGCCCTGCAGAAAGAATTACCACGATGGCATATAACAAAAATGTTAGAAAATTGAGCACAACTGTTAAAAACACCCTTTTCGATAGGTTTTTGATGATTATGAAATGAATTGTACCAGGTTTCTGCTAATGCAGAAAATGCCTCTGTAGTACAATAAGTGGAACTGTGTGAACTGTGAAGCCTTGGGATTGCAGTTTCATGGAAAGAGGTGAATGCCATGCCTCCTACTGCATTATGTATTCCCCCTGGAGTGCTTCCTTCTTGCAGAGTTTCAGGTCTGGAAAAGATGAGCTGTTACATTAGCAGAAATCTTTGCCTGCAATCGTGTATCATTCCAGGAGCTAAGTCTCTGTAATTAGCAAAGGGAGCAAAGCACTTGCCGTGTTGCTGTGGTACAGAACTGGTATTAGGCAAATGGAAGCTGGGCAGCGTGGTTTTTGGATTGTGTGTATTATGGGACAGCTGCAGGTAGTCTCACAATTAAATGTGTCTGTTAGCACATGGCATCCCTCCCCTTCAAAGTGCTTTGTGCTGTGCTCTTGGGGGTGTTGCTTTTGCTGGCTTGGGGATGTGTACAGGCAACCATCGCCATTCAAGCAGTAGTTGCAGCTGCCAATCCTGTGCAAATACAGACAGCTAGGGCAGATCCCTGCGCTCTTCATTTGGTTTTAGTACTTGTGCACGTCCCCAGCATGGCCAAGAAGGGGAATGTGCTCACTTCCAGCGGTCCAGGCTTGGTCTTTGGTCAACAGCAGCCACAACGTCACAGGGCTGTCAGGTTTCCTGCAGGGTTGGACACTAACGTACTCCAGGCCCTCAGCCACAGTTTGGGAGCTGCACAAAAGAGCTCGTTTAGGTGAGGTGCCTGTCAAAGAGCCATTCAAAGGCCCATCTCCCTTTCTCCCTACAGGGTGGCTTAATTCAGAGGCTGCCACCTACGGAGAGGGGGTATCATTCAGAGTGAAATTACAGACAACTGACACAATGCCTGTCCTTGTAAATCCCCAATAATTGTGACAAATGTCTGGAGCGCCACAGGCTTGCCGTGCTCTGCCAGCCACCCTGCCAGCCCAGCGATGGGGCCAGCGCCGACCCCAATCCCGGGGCTGCCGGCACCCAAGCTGGGCTTTTAACTGTTCCCTGGCAGGCACACGGCGTCAGAGCTGGTTAAAGCAGCCAAAATGGCAGCAGTTGTTTCCTGCTGCCTGATCTGTTCGTATTGATTACAGGCCCCGGGTGGAAACCCACAGCTGAAATAGCAGAGTTCGCTGCCAGTTTTGCTGTGTCAGCAGGGTCCTGAGATTTCAGTAGCATGAGATCAGGAGGGAGATTAGGTCATCTGTCCCGATGTCCTCACCTCTCAGACGGTCACCAGATAGTCCTGTGGTACACCCAGGCCTCTCATTACACAGAAACCCATCCCAGGAGATTGGGAGGTTCAGGGAAGCTGCTGATGCTGAGGCCCCCGTGATGCAAGGGGGGCTGTTTGCAAGGGGCTCGTGCCATCCCTGCTCGCTGAACTGTGGGCTGCTCTTGGTGGGGAAGCGACTTTTCCTCTCCCATCGGCCCCATCTGCCTTCTCTCCCTGGAGATCCATTAGTGTTTCTGATCCCTCAGCTTTCTGCAGGTTTTGTGGGATTATTCCTGGTGCCAGCCCCAACCATTGCTCTCCCCAGCCCCATGGTTACGGCGAGGGCTTGCTCTCTGCTGCTTCAAGGAAAGGTGGGAAGGAAGCAAAACCACAGGCACACTGCAAATAAAATTCATCCCTGAGCAAAGCAAGCAGTTGTTTGAAGCTCTGGGCTACAGGAATTGATGAGAAGTTGTCTTGTTGCAGCTGTCACATGTGTGCTGAGGGCAACACAAACATCCACTCCTGCCTCTGGCCCGCTCAGCGACTCAAGTGCTGCGTTGGGCAGTTTGGCTGCACAAACCAGGCATTACTCTCCAGCCCACGAGCCCAAACAACTTCTACACACATGCACTTGTGATGCAGCTTCTCCAGCAGGCTGAAGGAGGCTTTTTATAATTTTTTTTTTTGTAATCTCCTTTGAAAGATCCCAAGCAGCAGTGGGTCCATCATCCTTCCTGGTGATATGCCCCAGTTTTGGCATAGCATCCCAAGGAAGGGATGGTGCCCATCTCCAGTGTGGCATGTGGCTCTAGGGACAGAGGGCAGCAGCAGAGCCACACCAGCACCTGGACAGCCATCAAGTCAGCCCAACACCTACTTAAGGGCCAGGGGCCGTGGCTGTGTGGTGGAAGGAGCTGCAGCCTCTGTGATGTATTTTTCTTTCCTGCACTCGTATTTGACACTGATTGTAGCAGCTGGTAAAATACAGGCTAAAAGAACGTGGGGTTTTGTACCAGTCTGTTGTTCCCTCCCTTTTTATGTTGCCCCAAACTTGCTTACTCAGGAAATTCTTTTTTTTTTATTTCCGAATTAAGGATGTGAAATTTCTTTAATTTTAAGATCTTTCTTAAAAAATAATAGAAGTATCTGTGGAGCCGCCACATTGAGATTGATTCATCTGGAAAGAGTGGTATTTAAAGCCAATCTTGCTTCAGTTCGTAAATTGCTTATTATGTGTGGTGCTTAGGTCTTGAATCGCTTTTCTTGGCCAGGGTGCTCCAAGCTCTAGGGGAAGAAGAGCGTGAAAGGTGCAGCTGCATTTAAAACTGAAGTGCTCATTTTGAAATATCTCCCTGTAGCGATGGGAATTTTTCTCCCCTAAACAAGTGTTTGGTTTCAGGCTGGTTGGAGACACATCCTTGAGGAAATAAAAGCTAAAAAGGAAAAAAAAAATAAAAAGGACTGTCTGCAGATTCATTTTTCCATTACTTGGAAGTCATCTTGTATATAATTTAGATGGGTCTTAACGAAGCATAAAGTCACTTTCAGAAAATTGATGACTCTTCGTTCGCTTCTCTGAAACGAGGGCCTGGAGCCTTCCCCTTGTTCTTTTGGTGGGATCATCAGATCTGATTGCAGAAACCCGATGAAGCTCTTAATCCAAGCACCAAGTAACCACAGCTCTGGCCTTCTCCTCTTTATTGATCTTGCGGCCGGGCCACATTTCTATTTCAGCCTAGTGTATACTCCATGTTTCCATACCTCCAGTGAAACTCATCCCTGGCCCTTCTGCATTTGTTAACTCTTTAGTCACCTGACGTTGTCTGGTTAGGGTTCAGAGAGTCTGTGGTGGCGCAGAGAGGACTTCTACCATCTCTGACTCTGAATTTGCAGTTGTGTGGACTGAGCAGGACCCAGTGCACCCAGGGAGTTGGGGGTCTGTGCTAATCACATCCATAGCCTCCAGTTCCACCTCTTTTTATCTTTATTTGCCCCCGCTGTAAAACAAGATGCTGGCACGGTCACTGTGGACACATCGTGGTGGGTCCCTGGCGTTTGCAGGATTTGTGGTGGATTTGCCTGGGCATCCTGGGAGGTGGGTGAGCCCGGAGGATAGCCTGGGCCCGGGGGAGATGGCGCATGTTGTGCATTCCCTGGTTCTTGATTTGTGAGCTCGAGCACACTGGAGAAGTCAGCAGGTGGGAATTTTTCGCTGCTTCGTCCTCCCCGTGCCTCAGCGTGCCGCGAGCTGCAGTTTGCCAACTTGCTGCTTTTCGTAGCAGGAAAGGTCAGGAACCTCATAAACAAGGTGAGAAGCAGAGTGGGGCGGTACGGCCGCCCGGGCTGCTGATTCCTCCTGACATTAAAGCGCTAATGAATGTTCTGTCATGGTCCCGTGAATATTGCAGGAAGCTTTCGCCTCCCGCCTCCCCTGCCTTGGAGTTGCCAAGGTTACCTGACGTGACTTTCCTGGGAGAGAGGAGCGATAGCTGCAGGTCGGCAGCTCCCGGGAGCATCCCGCCTGCGCAGCAGCGTGGGGAGCGTGGCCAGTGCAGCCTTGCCATCCTCCTGCTCCCTTTGGTTGCTGCTGTTCCCCTCGCTCCCACCCCACGCTGCCTAAAGGAGTCAGCGGTTTCATTTTATTTTAGGGTTTCTTGAGTAAGGATCATATTAATTTTGTTTTGCTTGCATAACCCAGGTCTGTTATCATCCGACTAATTACTCACATTTTCCTTCAGACAGCAAATGGGAGAGATAAAGCTGCAGCAGGTTTATGTGATTCCTGCTTATCAAATTACTGTAATTATTTGAAGAATGGCTTAAAATTGTGGGGAGTAATGAATTTAATTACGAGTTTGCAGCGATGCCTCGTGCTGCATGTGGCTTGCAAATGGGCAAGTTTACGAGGAAGGCTTCCTGGCAGAGCGGCAGCGGGCGGGATTGCAAAGGGAGCCTCCGGCGCCTCCATTCCACGGCAAGGGGGGTGCAGCACGCTCTGCAGGTCGGCTTGACAAGTGGTGCTCATCATTCAGCCGCTTAGCCCCATCCTAGCACAAACCCAGGCAAGACAAAGTGCCGGCAGCCACCTGGTTGCGGTTGTGTCTGTGGTGCTGCAGCTGGTTGGCTCTGCTGATCTCCTCAGCCCCCGGGGCACGCAGGGGTGGGGGGACCGGGCTCGCTTGCCCAGACCTCCACACCTCCACCTGTTGGGGAGATCAGCCTGCGGGTATCTGTCAGGGAGGGCAGGTCAGGCAGTGCTGACAAACCTGTCCCACCAGAGCCCCAGCCTGTTGCAACCCGCTCCGAATGTTCAGAGTGGTGTTTGCCACCTCCCTGCTCTGTGCTGGGAAGAGCAGATTTATTTTTTTTTTGTCACAGCATGGGGACCCACCTGACCCCTGAGAGCTGTGGAGCTCACACTCTCCTCCCAGGCATGGCCCCACACCCTCCAAAGCAATTAATTTCTCCCTGGCTGCTTGTGCTTTTCTTTACACCCTGCTTAGTTCCAGGTGCTGTAAAAACTTGTGTTCTGCACTCTACCAAAGGGCTCCAGCCCTTCCTGACGTTGGCAAATGGGAATGTGGCAGCTCTCCATCCCCACAGCCACAGGGCCACTTGAACAGCTTGAGACACATCCCTCTGGGCTGCTCCCTGCCTCTTTGCACAGATGTGAAAACTTTGTGTTTCCTGTTATTTGAGGTACTGACAGTATATGAGATTTCAGTCCTTGGTTTGTTGACTAAAATACAAGCAGTAACGAGAGGGTTGTAGGAATAGTGAGCTCTACAGGCAGATGGTTGGGACTGGACAGTATTTTTTATGCTTTTTTTTTCATTACATGCTGGTGGTATTTGATGTAGATGCTGTTAAGTAAGTGAGTAAATAGCTAGAAAGACTAGTCCAGAGGGGTGCAAAGCCAGATGAAATAGTGTTCTTTGGAGCAGGATTGTTTCAGAAAGCAGGAATATGTGCCTGAGAGACAGCCCAGCAAAGGTGAATCACACTGGCATGCCCAACAGAACTGGATTGTGGAGATAGATATAGGGCCAATAGAGTGAAGAGATTTGGGCTAGATGCAATTAGGCAGGGGAACAAAAGTGCAATCACAGAAAACTGAAACTGGGTATATGGGAAGTGGGAAAACTGCTGGAACTTCAGATCTGTGCTGAGATGTTTGTTGATTCATAAAGGACTGTTGGCTCATCTGGTACAACCTGACTGTCACCTTGTTCTGTGTGGCATCCCTTATAACTGGGTAGATAGTTCAGGCCTGACTACTTAAAATATCAGATATGTAAGGCAAAACATTAAGTGGCCAACAGCCATCCAATGTCTGAAACCTTTGCAGTGATGAAATGGCTTAAGAGATGATGCTAACAAATGGTTCATGGTCTACAGCGTGGGGATCACAGTGGTAATTTGGGGGGGAGGGTTGTTAAATTAAAACAAAGGTGGCTACCTTCAAGGGGTAGCCAAATTTCAGAAGTGCAAGCTTGCCCTAATTTAAGATTTAGGCAAATCTGGCTTGCATGCAAAGAGAAGAAGGCATTATCAGTCAAAGCCCTCATCTTTCTTGACGCGTGAATAAGGGAGTTTGTGTGCAGGAAGGAGTTGTACATGATATTATGTCTGTCTAAATGCAAGGTCAAAGCAGATTCTAAATGGCATTGACTTTTAAAAGAGCTTGTCACAAGGCAGACATGAATTCTGCATAATCTCTGCAGTTTTATGTAAGCGAGGAAGAAGCGAGGTACGACGAGAGCGCCAAGAAGAAATGTTGTTGTTGAAGCCGTAAACCAGGTGCAATTTTTGGCAGTCTTTCCATGAACGTGCTTAAGCCAGGAAGGGAGAGAAGCCCACTTTCATTTGGAAAACTCGTAAAGATTAGTGCAGCAAATGCTGCAATTGTTAGTGGGCTGATGGCAGTCATAAATACAGCTGAGTGAGAGGCGATGGCAGGGCATGGCAGCTCACCCTGAGTCTGGCTGGCTGTGACTCCCCAGACTGACCTCCAGCCATAGCCAGCTCCTCTGGGTGTCTCCAAGGAGGATATGTTTTCTCCTTCCCACACTGGCATGAAGTGTTTCCACGGGGAAACAGGTGTCAGCATGTGGGACAACAGAAAGAGACTACCTTAAGCACCAGAGCATGAGATTTCATTACCCTTAGTGTTTTTAGCCTTTACAGCTGCAAATGTTATTAAACATCATAAAATTGTCCAGGTTTCTTTAAGTTCAGCTGCAGCACTTTTCCCAATTTGTGCTTAGGTGAAAAAAGAAGACAGCAAGGCTTGTCTGTGAAAAAAAAAAAAAAAAAAAAAAAAAGAGAAAATAAGAGTCATCTTAGATTCTTAAAAGCAGTTTGGAAATGTGAAATAAAATTAGCAATAATATTTTGCACACAAAGCTGTCTGCAGGAAGGATCTGTGTCAGAGCAAATAACGGTGGCCAATGTTTTCTTCTCTCAGTCATTTTTAAAGGTCATTTCATGATCAAAATCTACTTGCTAATTTAATTTCTATTCTCAGTGTAAAATGTAAGATGATGCTGTTATTCTGTTTGCAGGTGGTTTGCAGGGGAGAATCAACCTTTATGCTCAGTATGTCAAGGTCTGAGTCCTAAGCTTGTGCCTGTGGTGGCCCAGCTTAGGTAGGACCCTATTTCCCAGTCCAGGGTTTCTCAGATGTTTTAATCCAAGGGCTCTCTGATCTCTCTGAAAAAAACCTGTGGGCTGTCCAGTGTAATGTTGCCTTATGGTACCAAATGAAAATTTTTTCAGTTGCTTCATTTATTTTTCTGATTTTGCTTGCTGCCTTGCACGTGTGGGAAGGCAGACTTGTGTTTATTTGCCATTCTGTAGCAGACCAGGGTTGTTCATGAGCCACAAGTTCTCCCTGCCTCACATTGCCTTAGAGATTTCCTCTCCCCAGCTCTTTCCATTCTTTTAGGACGCACCTTTCAGTCACAAGGTGTGGAATCGGATCTGTCGCTGAGCAGAAAGAGAGAAGGAAAAGAAACCCAGGGAATGAAACACTTTGGAGAGTCATATTAGCCTTAGGTCGAGAACTCAACAGGCAATATGCAACTTGGCTTTTCAGCTCTCACATGGCAACATTCATGGCTCTGGGACATTTCCTTCCTGCTTTGTCACAAGGAACGATTTCCTCTGTATGGGCTCTGCAGAGATCTGCCTCGGGTCTGCTCCTGGGGAGATGTGGTGCAAATCCCAGCAGCTGACTGCCTGTCTGCCAGAGAGCCCCATCTGCGGTGGGAAAGCCTCAGGAGCAGGCAGCTCAGATTGCAGAGGTCTCTGTGGTTTCCCTGCCATTTCAGTCTCCAAGAGAAACCCACGAGACCTTCCTCCAGCCGCTGAGCCACGGGTCTGGTCACGAGGAACTGAGTGTCGTCTGGAGAAGACTGGGACTGTGTTGGTTTTCACAGATAGGATGAGGACCTGCTTTATTTTCCCTCAGGCAGGTCATGGGTCTAGTCTGGAAGAAAAGAGGAGGTTTTCCCAAGGAGTCTGAGGCCCCCATGATCATCTCCAACATCAAAGACTCCTTGTGCAGGGTGTCTTGTCCTGGCATTTTGTGTTGGTTGTCAGCTCAGTAGGAGTGAGCAGCTGACATTCAACCAGTTCCACTTCAGTCCTTGGCAAGGGTGTCCTCTTGTGTCCCGGGCACTATTGATGTTGGAGCCCCATCAGCTGTGAAAATCACATTCTGTGTCTTCAGGATCTCAGTAGAGTGTGCTCTGCTTAGGGTTTGCTGTTGATGCTCTGAAAAGGGACACATGGTCTTGTTTACTTAGGGCACGAGAGATGCCTTAGACAGGGATGCCAGTGCTTTTCCTCTGGATGAATTGTCCTAACACCACTGGCCTGTGCACTGTGTAGTGAGCTGGGGAAATAAGGATTCACAGTATTCTTATCTGCAAGGAGGTACCTGCCTCTTGTATCGTCTAGGAAAGTCTTAGAGCGGCCTCCGCTTAGCAGAAAGTTTTCTTTCCTGTTAGTGTTGCAGCTGGGAGAGCCATGCCTCATCTCTTGCTTGTAATTACATCAGTGGAGTGTCTTGGGAGAAGGTTAAATAGTCTTTTGTATATCAAATAAAGCCAGTGAACTTCACTGAAATCATTTAATGAAAACAGTCCTGATTATCTGTATATTCTGCTGTGTGGTATTTTAAAAGAACATCTTAAAGGGAAACGTGGAATTGTTTAAGGCCTCTAAAGACCATAGTGCAGAGGCTATGCAGCAAATGCCTTTATAATCTAGGATCTGAGGTAGGCTTTGAATCCAATTGTGTTTTTCGCTGTTGTAAAACATGAGAGATTTTGATACAGTAACTCGGATTTGATTCAGAACTTTCTTATTAACTGTTCTTCATGCACATCAAATTTTAGAGAGTGAGCTAAAAGGGCTCTGCACATCAAGGATGGAACTGACTCAAGGACAGAGCTATTAAGGTGTGTAATAATCAAGAGAGGAGAATTAATTGTCTTTAATTTGGCATAAATCCCAGGGACCATAACTTAGGTTATTAGGAATTCAGGGCCTATTTCCAATTAGTTACACCCAAGCATGCCCGCGTATCCAGCTTCGGGAGTCTAATCCACGAGTGTGTTGGCACGGCGATGGCTGACATGCTAATAAAGGACAGCACTGCCTGACCTCTCCGTGTGTGGTCACTGCCAGGCGGTGTTTGCCCAGCAGTAAATCAAACCCTGCTACTGCTTTATCGTTTCTGACACCTTGCAGCGAGCAGCTCGGTGCGTGTCAGCTGCTCGGGCAGTCTGTGCAGAAAAAAAAATCACCTGGGCCATGCTGGAGCAGGTCAGAGAGGCTGCTGTGGATTTTACATGCTTTTTTAGTCTTTGAGCTTCCTTCTGAGACATCTGCTCCAGCCAAAGCCAGGGTGTCTGCCCTTTCAGGTGTACGAAATGTAAATAGTGCAATTGTTATCTGTACCGGAAAATCTGGTTTAACCTGAGCCGGGTTACAGAAAGATGTGGCAGCGGTTTCCTGAGTTGGCAGCAGCAAAAGCACATCCTGCGACTGCGTGGCTCCAGATGCAACACCTCCGTGCTGAAAACGTGGAAAAGTTATGATGGCCAGCCAGCTCCCCCTGCTCGTACCTGCAGCGTGGGGCAGGGGTGCCACGTCCCATCCACGGCAGGGCCGGCTGCTTCATGAGCACCAGGAAATGGAAAGCACAGTAACATCACCCTTACTGCAAAGCTCTCAGTGCAAACATCTCAGGGTTTCAGGGAAATGTGGGCAGAACAGTCGTAGCCGTGTGTGTATGTGAGGGGCAGAAGGAGAGATGGTTCAGAGCAAAGGAGACAAACCAATTTATGCACTCAATTCCCCTGTAATCGTTTTCAGAGACCTGCAACCCCACGGAGCTTTAGCCCCTGTCTGTCAAATGCTGCCTGCCAGTCAGTCAGGAATGAAACAATACTCGGACAGGGCAGGAGCACAACCTCCCTTTATAGCTGTTCTCAATTCTGTTTATCCTGAACCTTGACTTTATTGCATGAGTAGATCCTGGAAAGTCCACAGTGGCTGCCTCTTCCCCACCCCCTTCTGTGATTTCCCATTTGGAAAAGAATAAGGAAACCTCAACAGCTACTGTGGAGACTGCTCCTTGCAGCCACTAGTTAGTGGAGCTAGTGCAGGGATCTTCCCAAAGAAAACTAGACTTATATTTATGGGGAAAAATAGTAGATCGTCCTTAAGACTTCAAGGCCAACAATCCTCCCATTTTCAAGAAAGGGAAAAACTTTTTTAAAGCTTTCCTTAATTTAATTTTCCAGCACAGTGAAACCAAAGCTTGCCAAATCCAGGTGTCTGTTTAGTTTTCTTGGTCGTCTATTTCTGACAGATGTAATATTTTTGGCAGAAAGGTAGGGACCATATTTAGAAAAATCACACCCTTCCACCTGGGAAGAAGGAGTCCCATGCCACCAAACTGTGCAGCCCTCCTCATTTGCCAGGGAAAAGGGGTGGGGAAACCCACAATTTCTGTAGTAGTCATTTGATAAAATGAACCTTTGACTAACAGCAAATATGTCTGCAGTTAGGGAATGTATTTTCCCTGAACAGCAAAGGAATTTCAGCTGATTTCCTGTATTTGGTTATATTAAGATTTGAGCACCACAGGAGCCGAGAGATGCCATTTTTTTTTTTTTTTATCCACTTGGTCTTGATGTGGTTTCACTGCCAGCTTTCCATTTATCTGTTGTGTGCTCTTTAATTCATGAGGGCCTGCACTGGGGATTTGTTTAAAGCCTTGGCTGAAATTGTCAGCCACTCCTTTTATTGCACATCTTTCTGAAAAGATGGGTGTTGTGGCAAAGCAGTAAATAGGATATTGAGCCTCTGCAACACTTGCTATCTGTAAAACGAAGAGTTTGTCCTCTGTTAAACTCTGAGCAATTACATCATCCCCAGCATTAAAAACCATCCCTTGTCTGGCAACAGTGTCTGACTTGTGTTTGCATGTAGGCATTGGCTTGCTGGGGGCCTTTCTACATCCCACTGTCTCTGAAGGACTGTTAAAGGTAACCAGAGTCTCCATCTAAAGTGATGTTGGAGCCAGTGCAATTAATGGATCTTCTAGAAAGCAATGGCTTAACATAAGACATAAAACAAATAGTAAGAGGATATATCTGTCCCTGACTCTGGTCAAGGCTTGCTGTGTTTTCCCCTCTATTAAAAAAAAAAAAAATCACTCCCCCGCCAAGTAAATAAAGTTAGTTTCTCACTATTGTCAAGATGTTTTCTGGGACAGAGCGTTTTAAAACTTCTGAAGGGAAAGCAGTGATTTGCCGTATCGCTGATCTGTCTGGCGTTCAGATTAAATTAAAGCCACTCTTACAAATTCTCGAGCGATTTCCATGCCAGCAGACCCTCTCTGCCTGAGCTGGCTGCGGTAGAACAAGGGCACTGAAACTTCACATTAATTGTTTCATTTGAAAATGGAATTTCTCTGAAAAAAGGGGTATGTGAGACTTCCACAGTCACAGAGCTACCTGATGTCAATATGTGAATATTTTCTGAAGTTTTTTAAAGGTTATTTTCTTTCTGAATACTCTAAAGAAATAATGCCTTGGACTGTAACTTGTGCTTTACTGTATTGGCCTTTAGTGGTTCTATGTACCGTTTTTGCTAACTATTAAAAATATTTTAATGTGATTTCTGAGCATTTGCTCAAAACACAGTTTGCTACAATTAAGGAAATGGCAGACACAGCCACATGCATGAGATTTAATTGATAGTATCAGGAAAGGATGGTGCTGGAGTAAAGGCACAGAGTGAGGGAAAAGACAATATAGGGAGGTTTGAGAGCAGGCTGTTGAGCACCAGGACTGGAGCTTTTCAGCTGTTGCTGCAGAGGAGCCTTGTTTTTGTAAGAATTGTGTTCATCCTCCTTTCCCACACCCACACACCTTGATTGCAGGCTTTGGGATTCAAACTCTCACACGGCATCAGAGAGCAGCTCCATCCCATAGCTTGGCAGTTTTGGAGGTTGATTCCAAAGGTTTCAGTTGAGTCTTTGAGATGAGAACAAAAAGGTGTTCCAGGGGGACATCCTATGGGGGCAGGGGGAATCCTTGTTTTCCTTTAGAAGCACTGGCTGCTTGGGAATGCCAGAACATTTTTGTGCTTTATCTGACGACTCCCCAGCTCCTCCCCAGTATGACTTCTTAAGTTTCAATTTCCAAGCTGGGCAGCTTTCCAGCCTGTGGGGATTGTTGTGACCCAGGTGCAGGGCCTGGCACTTGGCCTTGCTGATCCTCACACCGTTGTCCCTGGCCCAGCAATCCAACCTGTCCAGATCCCTCTGCAGAGCTTTCCTGCCCTCCAGCAGATTGACACTCCTGCCCACCTTGGTGTGGTCTGCAGCCTGGCTGAGGGTGCCCTCGGTCTCCTCGTTGTTTGCCAACTTCCAATCACCTGGTCCCTCAAGGGTTTTCCTTTGGGGATTTTGGGAAGGGGGAAAGATAAGAGTCAGGAGTTTCTCTCCTTAAAAAGTCAACAGTCGTTGATCATCCATGTTGTCTGAATACCTTCGTTTTTCAGTAGCTTGGATGCAAGGAAAGGCAATGCTTTTTTTTCTTTTCCATGTTGGAACAATTGCTGGGTGGAAAAAAGGCTTTTTCAGCAGAGTATTTTATTAAAACATACAAGTTTTTCCTGCCCCTAATCGAAGTTTTTGCTTGAGACTTGCTGGCCAGTGATGCTTTGACAGGCTGCAATGTTCCCCACAGGAGGAGAAGCCACTGGATTGACAATGGTGCAGAAACTAAACAGGAATCAGATTTTAGCACGATCTACCCCTTCCAGCAGGAGTTAAGTGACCAAAAATCTTGCATTCTGGCCTGTGAAGTGGAAATGAACAGATTTAGTATTCCAGCTGAGCGGCTACAGGAATGCTTCACTTTAATCTGAAACTCGATGTTAGAAAGCGTGGGAGAGCTCTGCTGTCAGATTAACTCCGTTCTCATGCACTTTTTCCTGCAATGAACTGCAACCAAACATACATGGATCAAAAGTCAAATGCTCCATTAATTTAACCACACGTTGGATTTAATGGCATATGGTAATGCATTATTGATTGCACATCTTAAAAATGAAAATCTCTATGCTAATAACATCTCACATCAGTGCAGGTAGTATGAAAAATGCAGTGGATTAACAAATGACTTGGAGTACAAGTAAGAGCTGTTTCCATGCTTTTCCTTGAAAAGATTGAAGTTTTGGGTGTGTTTTAGCAGGAGTTTGGTTTTATATTCTGTCGTGAGGAAACGTGCAGTAGGAGCAGTTATGTCGTATTTCTTGTATAAAATATTAAAAAGCAACAGTGGTTTGAAAACAGTTCTAGAAGCAGTTATACTCAACAGCTGGTACCAACAAATGGCACAGTCCTGCCTGAAAGCACAGCATGGTCGTCTTTTACTGTTCCTTTACTATGGAGTCTTAATAGCTGGCTGCAAAACCCTTCTGAATTCATGTGTTTGAAGAACTTTTGTGAGTTCTTTCAATGCATACTTCCAGCTGATGACTCTTTTTTGTAATAGTTTTTTGAAAGAGCCTAGCCTTATTTATCAGCTGTTGGATATGACCCACAAAACTCTTATTTTCAGCTACTTGAAATTGTGCTGTAATTCTGAGGGAGAAAAAATAAAAAAGTACATTTTTTTTTTTCCCTCACCCAACAAGGAATTGCCTGTTCCCCTCTGAAGCTGTGGGTAGGCTCAGCCATCTCAGCAGATCTTGCAGTGCTTATGAGGACCCTGAAATCAGAGGAGTGCAAGGCCATGGTAGTGGGTGGAACTTCATCCCCAGAGGGTCTTTTCTCATTCCTTCCCTTGGGCTGTGCTTAAGCCTGAATCTGGGCTGGGTTAGCTGCCCTGTGAGAAGCTTAGAGGTAGCTGTGGCTGATATGTGACTTTGTCTGGTGTATCCTGGAAGGTTTTGGTAGTGACGTGCTGCAGGGCTTCTCAAAGGGATGGATGAAGTGTTTCCTAATGGAAATTTCCTATTTTCCTGCATCTGTGGCGTCATCTTTTGTCCCAGCCAGTTCCTTGGGGCAGATCAAGAGGCATCATGAGGCCTGTAGGAAAGTTGTTTGGGCGACAGCAGCATCTCTAAGGACCAGGAGAAACAATTTGTTTCGTACCATTGGGGTGCAGTGCCCCCTCGAGCTTGGAGCACCGAGGTTGCCCCTGGGTGGGAGGGAGTGCATGGCAGATGCAGGGTGCTCAGCCCTGGGAGGTGACAGGTTGCTGCAGTGGCTGTGTTAGCTTGTCACCGAGCTTGGGGGAGCACGGAGAGAAGCAGCACAAGGACTTGGCAGGAGCACAGCCTGATCTTTCATCAGAGTGAGCTGGGAGGCGCTGCTTTGTCTTGCCTGCTCCTGGGAACACTCGCCTCTGCAAAGCCATCCTGCTCCCCTCTGAGGTACAGAGGTGCCATGGAATGACCAGCTGCGCTACCGAGGAGGTGCCAGGGCTTGTAAATGGAGATAATTGCTGTCCAGCCATGAAAGGACAACGTTAGCGGCGCCCTTCTGGCTCTCAAAGAGTAGCCCTGTCTCCCTCGGGTGGTTTTTGGACTCACAGCCTCTAGAACAAGCAGGTCCCCTGAGCTCCCACGCTGTGAGCCCCTGGAGCAGGAATCTGCCTGACAGTTTATCCTCTTCTGCCTTGTCTAGTCTCGTATTTTCTTGAATTTTCCTTATAGTACTTTCTTTGTTTTTGAACTGACTCAGATTCTTGCTTTTGTGAACTGTTTTGCTGCTGCTGTGATCTTTCTGAGAGATAGCAAATTCTTTGTTTACTGTAAGCTCTTGTGCAGTAATTCATGTGGTTACACCGTGACACAGAGAAGTCCTTCTGGAGCTCGTTTCCACACCCACCCATTCATCTGCACCCTTTCTCCCCCTTTTCAGTGAGCGGCTTCAGCATGTCACGTTGGCATGATGTCATACAGAGCCAGCAGATTTGTCATTAAAAGCCTTGTCATCAGTAGATGACTGTTTGTATTTTCTGCCTGCCTGAAACTGTTCCCGACTTACTAAACCAGTAATTAAGAGTTTGCTGCTTTTGAAACAGGTTGGTTTCGCTGCCCCACCTTTTCCTCAGGCCATTGCGAGGCGGTGCCAGTGTCGACAGGGGTGTTCATTAGCCTGCATGAGACTTGGCTCGGGCAGGGATCACACTCAAAATGCGCTCCTCCCGCCGCTCCCCAACACTGGGCAGCCTTTGGAGACCGTGAATTTGGATAACATTTGTGGTTGCACTTCCTGGGGGACTTCTGCAGGGAGGGAGGAGGATGTGGAAAGAGAGCATCGCCTCAAAATGGCTGATGAAACGCTCGTTGTGCAGCTTCAGTTGAACCCGAACAGAGCGGTGTCGGGGTTTTTCTTGTCGTGTGAGGTGACGCCGTTCTCCTGGGCCGCCGGATTGCTCGGCTGCTTTTGATTGTCTTGCAGTAATTGAATAGCCATGCTGTGTAACCTGTGCTTGAAGGAATCAGAGCTGTTTATTCAGCAAACAGATGTCCTGCTTTGTGGCGTGCTTGCAGTGTTACTGGCTTGCATCTTTCATTAGTTCATATTGCCGACTGCCCGGGCCATTGTCCTTGCACCGACAGTTTTGCAGTTGCTAATGTATTTCATTGTCTCAAAAGGGAGATTCAGAAGCTCGTAGAATTTGCAAAGTAATTCCATTGATCCACCAAATACGAGTCTGTCAGTAGGCAAGGGTTACCCCTGCAACTTGCTGTGTTATAGGAACCAAACCACTGCCTCTGAGCAGGATCTGTCCATCCCTGGTGACGTGAACTGGGTGAGATTCCAGCCTGCCCCACCGAATGGCTGTGGAACATGTGAAATAGCTTCTGGTTTGTGTATCCTGCTCCTGTGCAATGCTGACCACAGTCAAACACATTTATCAGAGATCTCTCTGCCTTCAATCCATTTCCTGACTTGTCCCTAGCGCCACGCACTCCTGAGTGATTTCAGATAGCTGGCAGAATTGAAAACAAAGCAGCTCTGTGTTTTAATCATCCCTCCCAAGACCCTAAAATGGATGTTGGGCTGGAAGTTCCTCAGCTGATGTGGGCTGGCAGCAGCCAGTGGCCCAGATAAGCCGTTTCCAGCCCTGTGTGGGGATAAGGCCAAATATCTCACTTGAAATGAGATTCTCAACTTGAGTTGAGAACACCCCTTCCATTGGGGCAGTGGTTTTGATAGATTGTAAGAGATTTAACCTCGCAGCTGTAGCTGTAATATATGGAAAAACTACTTTTTGCCATTTCCAAATTATATTTGGTATCATTTTTTTTCTCTCCCCCAGCAGCCTGAGCAATTGGACTCATGATAGTAAGCAGGCCTGGCTTTTATGGGAAGAAGAATGTGACAAATAACTCCCATAAATGTGTTTACAGTTTGCACTATCATTTCTAAAATACCATTTCCTGTGTTGATACAGAGGAAATTCACAGTGTGAGGGGGAAGGTTTACAGGTGCCAAGTCAGGATACGACCCCCAGAACACAATTACTTGGCTACAGGACCCGTTAGTGCTGCGCAGCGTTCGTGCTGGTAGGAACCTGATATCCAACTTCTCTGTTCTGTGAAAGATTACAAGTTTTGAGCGAAATCCTGGGGGTAAATCCTGCAGGATTCAGCTGTCAACAGCTGTGCTCACCACAGACTCCTCTGCAGGCCTTTTTTGTAAGCAGCTGTTATCCACACACCATTCCACGCTGGGGCTGATCCGGGCTCCTTTTAAGATGTAAATTGCAACTGCCTCCATGTCCCCTTACCATCACCTGATATTTGGAGAGATGCAGAAAATAAGGACACAC
Organism: Pyrocephalus nanus; assembly: GCA_038380795.1. NCBI lineage: Eukaryota > Metazoa > Chordata > Aves > Passeriformes > Tyrannidae > Pyrocephalus > Pyrocephalus nanus. Next base: position 3,312,921 of record CM076269.1, read on the forward strand.
CAAGGGGTATGTGTCTCATGGCAGCATCCTCAAGGAAGGTAGTTTTCTGGGGAGCTGGAAAAACAAGCCAGGTAATTGCAGCTGCTCTGAAGGAGGTCTCAGAGCTCCAGTTTGGCGCTGTGGGAAAGGCTTCTTACCTTGGTTTTTCCCTTAAAGATGGGGAAATGTGAGGCACAAAAGAGCTGTATGAGAGCAGGGGTTAGATTTCTGTCACCTCGGAAAGATTAGCAAAGGGAGCTGTCAAGTGAGCAGGAGATATCCTCTGCCCATGCTGTCACACTAGATGCCAGAGGGACATTCCTGGCTCCTTGGTGACTGCTCCTAGCAAGACCTCAGCCTAGTTGAGGGTTTTCCAGGTTTCAGTTTGTAACTGCAAAAACCCACTCGTTTGTTTTTTTTTCTCTCCTGCTGTTTCCCTGTCCTTTTCTCCTGCTTCTCTCCTCTCCTCTCCTGCTTTCCTCTCTGTCATTTTTGCCGTTGCTGCTGTAGTCCATGGAGGGAATTAGAGCTTTCAGTGCCCAAAAAATTCCTGTTGTGCGTAGATTTTGCTCGCTCTAACCTAGTGCCTACCTTCTGAAAGTCCCTGAAAGCAAGAAAGAAAAACTGGTTTAGATGGTATGCACTTAAAAGCAGATTCATAGCCTGTTCTAATGTGCGTTGAAGGCACTACTAGCTCTGCTTGAATAAAACCAAGTGCTGACAAACTCATTTTCTGGAATAAGAGAATCCAGGCATTGGGTGAAATAGGGATGTGGCTATTACTGAGGAGCTCCGTGTGCAGACAAGTTAGCACAGCTAACAAGGGCTGAAAGGAGACATGACTGAGCCTCATAATTAGACCTAGATTAGACTTTTGCCTGAGGGGAAGGCAAGGCAAGAGCAGCTCTGAACTCCCAACGTCCCCTGTAGTGTTTGAACATGGAGGCATCCCTGGCCCTCCCGGTGAAGTCAGCAGAGCCAAGCCGGGCTGGAACCCAGCCCCGTTATCTCTGCAGGAGTTGTTGCTGGCAGGGCAGGCGTGGGCTTGTTCTGGGCTGTGCTCTGCGGTGTGACCAGCTCAGGTTTTCTCCGAAGCCGCTCTTTTCCAGGAGGGTTTTGGGGGGCTGCCAGAGCCACACCATACGAGGGAGATCTGAAGTAGCTGAGGTTCCCCATCTCTTGTGATGGTACAGGCACCTGAGGCCCTTGGACCACCTCTGGAGAAGGTGCTTGTCCTCCCCATGAGCTGACCTTGTCCCAGTGCATGTCCCCTGAACCACTCCAGAACATGAGGTGAACTCTGGTGTCTGAGGTGTCACCAGAGACCGGCTGTCAGATTTCCCCTGGCGTCTCATCACACACCGCCGTGACCTTGGACTGCTGCTCCTAAACACCACTGCTGCCTCCACATTTGACTGACGAGGGATCAAGCAAGTCCTTGCTGCCTGTGTGTTTTGGTAGATGCAGGCATGCCAGTGCTGCTTGTTGGAGTTTTGGTGGTTTCAAGCTCCAGGCATCCACGAAAACTGGGCTGTACCAGTACCAGTGCTAGCCCAGGGAACCTGCTGTGTGTCTCTGGCTCCAAAGGACGCATTATATCTCTACTGTTGTCATTTGCCACGATAGTTTTGGGGCTTGTGTGCAGTTAAGAGGGAGAAGAACACATGAGCCTTGCTTGCCTGCGTGTGCTTGTCTGAGCCCAGCTCGGTGTGGGGTCGGGGTGCTGAGGGTCATCAAGTGCCCAGCACTCTCAACTGGGCTCCGTAATGGTTTGGACTTGCAGGGGGTGGATGGTATGGGAGCAGCACCTTAATGTAACTTCAGGGTCTAGAAAAGGCTTGAGCTAAGAGTTCTAGTTGAGCAGAGGTAGCTCTGCTGCTGGGTGTTTGTAATCAGCTTCTCCGTTGTACTCAGTGAAGTCGAGGTTAGATGGTGTAATTCCTGCTGGTCTGTGACTCATCACAAGCTGCTAATTTTGATTGAACAGTCACTTCAGTGCAGCAGGCGCTGTGTACCTGTGGATCAGGCACTGTGAAGCACTCTCTGATCTCTCTGGTGTCTGTGGGCCAAGGATCACTGCAGGCAGGAAGAGATGTCTTGCTGGTCTCAGGTTCTGGTTGTGTGTGCTAAGCCTCCACACACAGACTTTGGAGGGAGTTTAACTGGGTGATACTTAGCTCAGTGTGCATTCTTTGTAAAATCTTGTACAAACCAGAAGAGATTGTCAATGGTAATCATGGTGATTAGATTAGATCACTTCAGGGTTTCAGCCTTGCCAGAGTAAACATCTGCTTTCAATACCCTAAATAGCAAGGTGCTGCTCTTTAGGCAAACTTGGCCTCCATCCAGGGGACTACCATTGTTTACTGCTTTTCCTATGTATCTTCCTTTGCTTTTCAGTCCTATACCGTGTTGTACTTCTGTGTGTACCCTTCTTTTGTGTCTTTTCAGCCATGTAGGAGTATTCATTGTGGTTGCTCAGTACTGAGTGCTTCTGTTGCTTGCTATTGAATGCTGGTGCTGCTGTCTTCCAGTTAAGCTCCATGTACCTTTTGTCTTTGAAAATCAATGGAGAGCAAATATTAAAAGAACTAGTTTTCGTGATACCTTTCATTAAAAAAAAAAAAAAAAGAATAAAAAAAATTCCATTTAAGTTTGCTCATGATGAGAGAGGTTTCTCAGGAGGCCAGTCTGGGACACAAAATACAGTTTGTGCTTTTAATAAACATCGGGAACCCTTTTTCCTGTAGAAAATCTTGGATGCTTCATAGTCACTGTCATTTTAAACAATATTCCCAGGCATTTTTTTTTTTGTGTTCAGCAGATGTTGCCTTGTGCTACAGAGTCTTGATTTGCAACCAAGTCAAGGGTCTTGGAAATTCTCTTGAGATCTTGGGGAGAAATATGTAAGATTAGCCCACCACAGGCTGTGGTTGTGCTGCAGGTGTGGCAGTACAGGTAGAAGGAAGCACCTGAGGTGGCCTATCACTAGTACCTTCCAGTGAAGAGTGAGGGATACGGTTCCAGATGTGCAGTGATAGCGAGAAAAATCAGATTGCAGCGAGTTCAGACTCCTCTGGGACTGGGGAAGATGCTGAGGTCTTGTTTGTTTAAACACTGCAGTGAGCTGTAAGCCTTGCAGAGTTGGGTTTGACGAAGAAGAAGGTTTGCTTAAGTTCCCTTAAAACGGGGAAAAAAAGAAACGTAGTGGAAAATAATTGAGTTTCTGGTGCTTTAAAAGCTTCTTAATGTTCTTCAAGTTCTTTTTTTTTTCAGCGAAAAGTATGTCCTTTTCATTGCAGTTCAGGCTTAGCAGAGTACAGTACATCTTGCCACAGAATGAATAAATGAGCTCAGTTCTGCAGCTGCTATTGAATGACGATGTTGGAGCATGCCTTGGCTTATCAGTGAAGGCTGCCTAATGTATTCCACCCAGCCTACCTGAGCGTGCTCTGCAGCAGCAGCAAACCCAATTAACTGTTTTGGTACCTGCTGTATGAATGGGTTTTTAGCATTTACAGGGGTGCTTCGTTTTGAGGTGTTAGAGTTAGGCGTGCCAGAGCGTGCCCTGGCCATTTTTTGTGCACCACTGTTGCTCTCTACAGCCCAGGAAATGCTCCAGGAGCTTTCCACGGCGCACTCTGGCCAGGCCGCTCACGAGCGGAGTGCGGCTCGTTAGCTTCACACGTTCATTGGTTTCTAAAAGCCTTCTGAATCAGATTTGGGGGCATGAGGGAAGAGATTTACAGTCAATCCTACCAGTGTGACAGAATGTTCCTAGCCCCCCAAAAAAAAAAAAAAAGAAAGGATAAAATGAGCCTCTCTGGACTCTTTCTAAGGGGTTTTATTGTTTGGTTGTTGTGTTTCAAGATGCCTCGAACTATGTGGCTTTGTGTTTGTCTGTTATCTTCAACTCGGTCCTCCCACAAAAAGGCAAATACCTGCTTTTACTGAATTATTAACAACAATAGATGGAGCTTACGTATCAATGAAAATTATGGACGTTTCCCAAGGCAATTGATTTAAATGGAGTTAAATTTAGTGGAAGCTTCTATTGGTGTAATGAATGCTCATTATAGAGCCTAATGTGCTCTAAGGGCTTGATAACCTTCTCAGTAGGGAAGTCAGGCTGCTGTTTTCCAGCAGAGGCACAGATGCCGTGCCGTGGCACTGCTGTCACTTGCAACTGCGCCCCGGTTGCTCCTCTTTAACCTTGTGTGTTTTTCCCCTCCTGCAGAAGACCACCTCCCAGCTGGCTTCCCAACCATTGACATGGGCCCTCAGCTGAAGGTGGTGGAGAAGGCCCGCACGGCCACGATGCTCTGTGCCGCCAGTGGCAACCCTGATCCCGAAATCTCCTGGTTTAAGGACTTCCTGCCCGTCGACACTGCGACCAGCAACGGACGGATCAAGCAGCTCCGCTCGGGTAAGGTGGCAAAGCAAGTAAGCCTTCCCAGCCTCCCTCCTCACTCTTCCTCCCCTCTCTCTTTACACGCTGCTGTTATTTTTATTTCCCTGAAATGGCGATTCTGAACCCAGATGTCAGTGTGCTTTGAGCTTGTTTCTTTTACGATGTGAGAACGGTTTTTGGAGCTGATCCTCTCTGGAAGGGTATCGTGGCTTCTTAAAAGGAGACACTAGAGTGGACATGCCTTTTGGAGCATCACCTGGATTTCTTCTTCGGTAGACCGTCTTGACATTACCCCAAATCCTTGGTAGGCTCAGAGATTTCACTACCAACTCAGTGGGTCTCAGGTATTTTTAACAGGAAAACAGTGCAAATCAGGATAATGAGATATTGGTTGAGATTTTACAGTCAGTGGTCATAGGCAACTTCACTCCTTACACAGACTCTGCAAGACAGTGCTCTGCTTTCTGTTGGGCTCATTATCATCCTTGCTATGGGACACCACGAGAATAAAGAAAAATCCAAAAAGCAGCAATTCTCTGAATTTCAAAGGAAGGTGGACACAGTTTTGAAATACACCATTTCTTTTAAATTCTTTGGTTTGACAAGCCACATATTACCTTTTGAAATACAGACAGTTAGTTCTGGTGGGTGGCTAAGAATGCACTCATTTTAGCAAGGAACCCTTGTTCTTCTGCTGGACTGTTCAGTCTCCCAGGACTGTGAGGCCCATTAGAGAATTAAAGAAAATAAAACATTGCTTTATTCACTGGTGAAGTGGAGCTCCCCAGCATGAATTAGAGTGGCTATTTAACAATCCACAGCACCACTACACAGCAGCTTTAGTCTGGGGGGAAAAAAGGCCCCCAGTACCCTACAGAAAGTACAGAGGGGAAAAGAGCTGGAACAGCTTTGGTCAAAAAAGAGACAGACTGCCTTGCCTGGCCACGATGTATCTCTGGGCACTCTAAAGTCGTTGGTTATGAGTGCTGCTGCCAGGAATCCACCATCTTCTTCCTAGCAAGGTGAATGTCTTGACACATCTCCCCGTAGCCGGAGCCCTCTGCTTACATCTGATGATGCTTGGATGGTAAGAAGTAGGTTTGTACTTGGGGGAGTGGGTAATGAGACATCACTCTCATCAAAAATAGAACCCAGCCTGACACTCCTGATCCCACCTTGATGTACCAGTGAGTGCTAATTATACTAATGCATTTATAGCTTATGAAATTTCCCAGTGACCTTTAGCTTATCTCCCCCACAACATGGTTTAATCTTGATCTGTTTGTGCTGAAAGAAAATATCACACTTGTTAATTATTCTGAGAAGCTTTAGGAAGCAGCAATAGGAGAGCGCACATGGGTGTGTTTCACTTCATAGCTGACTAAATCAGCATCAGAAATTACCATAAATGAGCAGCAAGGCAGCCTCTGATGCACTCGCTGTGTGTTCTCCAGCCTCCTTTTCACAGGCACTTGGCTGCCTCTCTACCAGCTGCTTCGCAAGTAGTGAGACAGAAAGTTTAAAAACAAACTAGTAAACCCTGTCACAGGGTCCAGGGTTGGATTCCTATTCGCTGTTCTCGAGCAACATCTCAATTGAATATTTCACCTGGGATTCAAACTCCAGAGCTGGCTGCTTGCTGAAGACACAGTAATTACCAAGGGAGGTGTCAAGGGAACCTTTTAGAAATCAATGAGCAGCACACATCCTCAGACTCACAAAAGGAATTGATTAGCTCTCTAATGCAGTAAGGGGAGGTTTCCGCAGTTCAGTGCAGGAGACTTCCAAATGTGAGTTGGAGGTTTTGTTTTCAGGGACCTGATGATAACAACGCCAAGATTCGCCAGGGCTTTGCTCCGCCCTGTCATGAGGGAAGAGCACAAAGTCAACATCTTCTCGTGGGCCAGAGGTTCAACCCTTGCTTGCATTTGTGGCTTTTTCCTGTATTTGTAGTGGACATAAAGTGGGGCCTGCTCTTTGAAGTACCCGAGTCCCACTTACGTGACTGCAGTCATCCTGTGTGAGCTCACTGTGATGGGTTGGGTGGTTTCTGATTCATTCTGCAAGGTGCTAATTGAGCTCTGCAGCATAGTGGGGCAGAGTTGTTGTTTTTCAAAGAAAAGAGTATTTAAATAGATACCTCATTAAATGGGAGAGTTTAATAGTTTGCAAAGTCTCTGCTCCATTAAGATCATATCTTACAGTCGGCCTGGCATATCTGCATGAATATCAGTTTACGCTATCTCAATCTAAATATACGCTCATTTAATTTCATTTAATTAAAACCCAATAAAAGCCAGACAGATGTAATACAGTTAAAATAGCTCCAGCACATTGTGAGCCCAGTATTGTGTATATAGAGTGTCTGACCTTCAATGAGTACATAATATATTAGTATTCAGATGTACAAAATAAAGGTCCTGAAGGTCAAAGCAGCTTTAGAGTCCGACTTATAGAGGGGGTTGGAGGGATGAGTTTGTTTTTCAGGCTCCTGGTGTGGAATAAATAGCTACAGGTAAAGAAGCAGCATGTTTGGGAGAGGTGCTCTCTTCTGACACTCACAGTCACGTGGGCTGGCAGTGCTTTGGGGGCTGCAGGCAGGTCTTTGAACTTGCATGCACTCAGATCATGGCCCTAAGGGAACTCTAAACATCAGTTTTTAGAGTTCTGTTCATCTGTCAAGGTACTAGAGTTTGTGGTTTAAGACATCCAAGCCGTCATCTTAGGCTGTTTTAACCCCAGAGGACTGGTGTCTTTGTCAGGAGCAAATGCACAGTTTATAAATCCATCCCTCATTTACTAATTATATCTGTATGCGTGTGTATGCATTTTTTTTTTTTATTGTACCTTCTGACAGTTAGCATAGCTCTTTAAATTCAGAGGGCTTTTTTTAACTCCTCCTCACCAATACATAGATCTTTCCTCCCAAGTAAAGCTTAATTCTTTTTAAAGTCCAGCCCTTGGGGAGTTTTGCCAATAAATGTTGGGTTTATAGTTCTAGAGATGGGAGCACAAATAAATACAGGGTTTCATCTCTGTTATCACAGATCAAGGCAGAAGCAAGGTCTCTGACTCATGCTGGTTGTAGCCAAATTCTCCCTTGCTCATCTTGCTGATGCTTCCCACCTCTTGTGGAGAGGTTGCTTTTCTGCAAGTGCAGTGACTCAGGACAACTCCCTGTTCTCCCTGAGGGTGACACATGATCTAAGGCCAGCTCTGGGCTGGGAAATCTCCCCAGCATGCTAACACATTCAAAACCTGTTTGGCTGAACTGATTTTATAACTGTTGAGACATGGTAGTATTGCAGGTGATACACCATATGAGTTCTGGCAGCAGAGGGTCAGTGCTGCACCTCTAACCACGTTTTAAAATCAGTTAATGATGTGGTGGAAACTCTCCCAGTATAGATCAGATGTGCTGGTGCTTCACAGTTCCTCTGTGAAGATTCTTGGATCACGAGCTCCTGGGGACTTCAAAGCAACTCAAATGGAATTCGTACTCTCAGAGCTCTTGAATGTGTCCAGTGAGTTTCATAGGTGAAGAACTGCTCTTCCACCTTGCTCTTCAGAAAACTTATGAGCAAAATGTCAAATCAGAGTAACTATTCTGACTGTTAACATACAGATGCCTTTGCCACGTAAGGAAACACCGAAAATTCAGGAAGCATTACCTTGCATTTAATAAAGAACTTGGTGTTACAAAAAGGATCATTCTCCTTTAATCACCATCAATTAACCGAGTTAAGGAACCGTGCCCTAGACCCTAGTGTGGCTTTCAGGCAATTAACTGCAAGGAAAGTATGAAGAGAGTGGTGCTTTCACTTCTGTGCTAGGAAGTAGCTGAAAGCACTGTCAGAGTTCTCTGGGATTCAGTGTAGCACTGCCCCTGGTGCTCAGCTGCAGCCAGCAAGAGCCTTGGTTTCTCTGTTGATGTTGCAGTGATTTTTTTTTTTTGGTGGTTTAGGTTCCTGCAAGGAAGTGGTATGTTGGTAAGTCTGTGGTAAGTTTGTCATCAGAGTGAAGTCCCTTCTTCAACCTCCCCACCCTGGGAAATACTGATGCAAATAACCCTGTGGGGTTTCCTGTGTATCATCTTCTGGATTGCCTTGCTTTGGGTGCCTGAGTGTGCTTCCAGTACCCAGAGGATGTCAGGGTCAGTGCTCATTCCTGGCTGAGGTGAATGTACGGGGTGTTAACTCTGTGTCTGTTATCATGAAGGCGAAATAAACTTCCTTATGAGTGTTTTCAGACATTTCAAACACAAGGAATTGGGTTTGAAGTTTGATCTTGGGCTGCCCTTTGCATAAGGCAGCCTGGTGGTCACAGGGCACAAGCTGGCATCAGTAACCAGTTTGAGTGATGGCACCTCCATCACTTGATGGACTCTCTTATGTTGGCACTCTGTGCTGTTATTTTGTACCTCTGAGGGACACCCCGAAAGGACAAAAGCCAGAGATGGATTCTCATATGCTGGGAAGGACATTCCTTCTGGATGAGGAAATTTGGGGTGCACCAGAAAAGCCTTGTGCACTCTCTGTAATGGTGTCCTCTGAGTGAAGAGGGAATGTCTTAACTTTGCCAAGGTGAGAGAGGCCCTGAACAAACACTGCACTAAATACAGCGAGCGTCTGTGTTGCTCCCACAGGGGTTGGCTTACATTTGGTAAGCCAGGAAGTTTGGGATTCAGCACGTGAAAAAGTGAGCTGGCCACACTTAACATTTTGGGAAATCTGCTTCTAGAGCTCTGTGTAGACAATTGTGTACTAGAGAAAAGGTTTGGCCTCTACAGGGAGCAGATTTGAAGATTTGCTGCAAATCTTTTCTGTTTTGGGACAGAGCAACAAACCCTATTTCAGCCAGATGAGAGAGATAAGGAAGTCCTGTTTTCTGCCCCTTGGGCTTGTGCTCAAAGTCATTGCACTGTTCCCAGGGGAGGTGACACACTGTGGGATGCTTTTCTTAACTCTGAAAATCGTGGAAGGGACGGGGCGGGGGACACACAATACCCCAGAGGGGGAAGGCCCTAGACCAAAGAGAACAAAAATAATCACTTGGCAAACTTTCCAAAGAGGCAAAGAGAAATAACCCTGTTTTCCATGGCTGTGCTATTTCATGCAAGTATCTCTGGGTATAACTGTTCTGTCAAGGATAGCAGTAGTTACTAAGATAGATAAGCAAGCAGCAGATTTATTATTGTGAGAGTGAGATTACCCACAACTTCAGTCACTGAAAGATTTTTCCTGATGCTTCAGTCATCTGTGGATAAGAAAACGTCAGAAAATATAACAAGGCATAAAGTTAAAACGGGGTAATGTCATCTTGGCAGAGAAAAATGCTAAAATGAGTAGTTTGAATTGCTGTTCCTGTTTCAAAAAAGGACTCTGCCTAAAGGAAGGGTAGTTAGGAAAGAAAAAGGAATAAGTATAAATATTGTAATTACTTTTTAAGAGGCAAGTTAAATGTGCTTAAAATATGCCTTCTTTGTATTTACAGAAATTCTTTTCTGTCTTTCTTTGCCATTGGGTGATCATTGTTGTGGATAATGGAATGAGCTGTAAATCTGAGATACACGACACTCTTATATGCATACTGGTATTTATTAATCAATACACTGAACATGATTTGACACACTGTGTCCTGTTTAACCCTGTTTTTCTGTCTGTTTAAACTCCTCAGTTTTCTTTGGTAAGTGCTTGGTATTCAGATCCTACAAATCTGCATAAAACCAACACATACCATGAACTGCCTACAGATTCAATCTGCATGAATCTCTCCCTTATACTAACAGCCTTCATATGTGCAAATTAAGACCAAGGGGACAAAAGTGGGGATTAGAAGGGTTCCCTGCAAATTTACCCAGCTGGAGCTTCTCCATCATGCTTTGGTATTGATTGTGCACCGAACTCAAGACAGTGACCAGTGGATCCTGCACTTGCTAAATACACTGACCTCATAAAAATGAACCTTTATAGATTGTTGCAGCAGGATAATTTAATCTCACTCCCAGAGAAGCCCTCCTTATAAGATACTCTTCATTACAGCATGTAAAATTATCTTCAGTGCCTTATAAAGAGGGTAGGGATTCCTTTCTCCAGCTAACATCCAAATTAGGCAGGAACAGCAGAGGTCTGGCTAGCATGCCACTGCTGCCTTACCAGAAACTACTTCATTTCGAAATATTTCTGTATGGAAAGTTAATTCTGCGTGACACCAATTTCTTTGCCGGAGGGAACTTGATGCAAGGGTTATGGGAATGTGGAGAATGATTCAAAACTGATTTATTACACTCTCCCCTTAGTTTAATGTCTTTAAGTGAGCGGATTTTGTCCCACTGGTCATTCTAACCTCGGAGCAAAATTGCACTTAGTGCCCGCAGCCATGCGCTTTCCACCCCTCCTGCCCAGCACACTCCACGGTCACACAGCCCCCAGGACACACCCTCCTTGCTCTGGATGGGGAATGAAGGGGCACTGCACCATCCTCCCCGAGTGTCCTCCATCTCAGCTGCTTGAACAGGGGTGTGGGTGAATGCAAGTGGCGAGGGCAGCCACCAGTGCCACCTGGGCAGCTTAGTTCTGCCCCTGATCGTGAGGGTGGGGCTTCAAGGGCAGGATGCAGGGCTGGATGCTGCACTCCTGGAAGCGATGAGCTTTACTAACCCCCTGAGAGTGTCACTCTGACTTTTATTGCGCATCAGTTTCTTTTTGTTTATTCCTGTCGCGCTAATACAAGTTCTAGCTTTAAAAAAAAAAAAAACAAACAAAACTTTCTGCTTTTTTGGTTATGATTTTCTTCCTTTCCTCTTTGTACTAATGCTTCTCTCTAATCTTATTTGCATTCAAATTACCTCACCAGGTGGTACACCGATCAGAGGTAAGAATGCTGAAATGTGCCTCCAGTTGTCACGTCACTCCATCTCCTGTCTGCCTTGTCCCTTCTCCTCCGGTGTTTCTCATCTCCAGCTTTTACTCTCAGCCCTAACTCTGCCAGCGCTCTCGCTCATCTGCACTCTCCCACTGGTGTGTTTATTTTGGTTGGGTTTTTAGCGTGGTTTCTTGTGGACTCATCCATTGCAATTCTGCGCTGTTGAAAGGGGGTTATTCAACGGAAAGTTTGCAAAAGTTTGGAAAACGGTCCCAGGCCTCCACCACAGGAGAGCTGACGTCTCCTGCAGCTCCTGCAAGTCTCTGAGCTTCCCACACAGTAGTGGCCTCTGAGGTCTTGTGTCTTGGGGGTTTTATATGGATTGCTTTGGTGTAAGTGCATGGAGGTAACATTTTCACAAGAGAACAGTCAAATTCTTCCCTGCTGCTGCTGGGCACTAAACTCTCATCAGAAGGAGAAAAATTCTTGAAAGGTTGCACAAATGTGACTCTGGGATCAGGAGCACCTTTGTTTGTGTTCCTGATGTTTGTTTTTCAAGTGTACTAACCCTCTAATGTGGCGGCAGAGTGGAGGACCACTGCCCCAGACCCCCCTCTCTGAGCTGGACGTGCCCATGTTGCTTTGCAGCGCAAAGATTTGTTTTAAATAGATGAATCAGATGGACATCTGGCTGTTTAAGCCTTCATTAATTAAACCCACCCCTGGTTTGACAGCCCAGCCCATCCTGGTGCACAGTCAGTCCCAGCTACTTTTCACAGCCCGTATGCACCAGTAATGACTTTCCAATTGGAGTGTTGTTTTTTTCTGGCCTAAACACTCAGAGCTGTCTCTTTAGATTAACTTTAGCATGTTAATCAGTGTTTTATAACCTAAGGCCCCTCTGAATTCTCTTGTGATTTTGGTTACCCCTCTTGATTGACCTCTGGATTTCTCGACAGAATGACTACTACCTGTAAATCAACACGACCTCGTTTGTTCAGTTTTCCTCCTTCTCCCTTTCCCTCCCCCTTTTCCCTGAATCACTGCTGGAAGTTAATAATCTGACTCTCAGAACTGGTTCTGTTGCTGGGGGTTAATGTTTTCAGCTCCTGTTAAGGGATTTTAGAGTAAATGTGAATTGCCGTTTGATACGTATTTGCATTAAGTTGCCTCTGTAGCAAATCTGGGTCAGGGAAAAAGACTGCAAACCTTATTTTTGTATGAATGGGCTTATAAATCTGTCATTCCTCCCTTTGGAACGCTGGAGATTGACAGCTGTGATGTTGCAAGCTCCTTAAAACTATTTCTTCCATCTCCCATCTCTGCCGCAAATCCTAAAATGAAATGACAGATGGAATGCTAAGTAGCCGAACGCTCTGAGCCCTGGCTGAGCGTGCAGCCATCCCAAGGCCCTCCCTGCATGCCCACCCTATCTGATGACATTAGTGACTCAGCACCAGAACCACATGGATGCTCCATCCATCCTGCTTGGGAACCGACCGCATCTCTGTGAAAAAGAACCATCCATCTCATAAAACATGAGCTCCCCGCACCCCCCACCCCCTCCCCGCCCCCGTTTGAGTCCTGACGAGGTATTTTGAGAATGTTCTTGACATTATTTAAAATATATGTGTCCTGTTTGAATGTCAAAGATGACATTTCTGTGAGAGCAAACAGAAGCCACGTGCTGCTCTCTGGCTTCTCCTAGAGGATTTCTGTCAGCCTGATGCCTTTTATTTAAAACGGAGGTCACTGAATTTCTAAAGATAACGACAGATTAGATGAAAGTGCTTTTATGATGGTGAGGTTGTGTCCATGTAGAAGTGACTGTTCTGCCATGTTCTATACCCAGCTGCACTCTTGTTCCTCATTAAGGTAAGTTTGATGCTTTGGAATCCGTTAATTTGGTCTGAAAGGAAGGGTGAACTAATTACTCTTAATGAACCCTTTTTGGTGATGATGATGTTGGGGGGGGGAAGGGGTGGTTTTGGTTTGATTTGATTGCTGCTGTGTTCTGTGTTGCTAGGGGTTGTGTGTCTGGAGTACTTGGGATGTAACCCAAGACATTTGTGCCAGAGTGGTGGCAAACCCACCCACAGGGAGCAGTGTGTGGTTAGCCAGAGGACAACCTGAGAAACTCTACCATGCACCCCTCCAAACAGGAGGAGAATTTTTTTTTTGTCTGTAAACATTTCGTTCGGCCCTACTCCGTGCATTTGGTCCTTTCTGTCCAAGACATCTCTGGCTTTCATGAATGTGGAGGAGCTCCTATCCTTAATTCAGAATTTACATTTGTAGCTTCACTCTTTACCCCTCTGGGACTGCCCCAGATAGCAGCTTAATCTCGAAATCCATGTTTGTTCATCAGAAAGACACAGAGCTGATAAATGCCTCTCAGATTGGGCAATACCTGGCTTCTTAAGGTGACCCACAGATAGTATCAGCAAATCCATGCTTAGGCAAGTTCTGCCCCATTTATATTTTTGAAGTAGAATATAAAAGATGTTCATTTCCAGCATTTCTCTGCAATTGAATTCACTCAACCTCCTGTGAAACCTGGCTGCGTTTTCCTGCCCAGGGCTGTAAGAGAGAGCAGAGCACAGTTGTGTTTCTGGTGGGTGCCGGACTGAACAGGCACTAGATCGGATGCACACGAGGAGGTAAAGAAATATCATCATCTAAGGCATTATCCCTCTCCAGTCAGATTTATTTGTTACTTTTCTGTCACCACAGGAAATATCAGAGGTTCCCATACATAAGAGTATTTCTTCCCTGCAGACGTCAGCGTAGCAGAGGTCTGTCTGAATTAACTTTAGATCAGCTCACTTGGGTGTCAGAAGCTGTCTGGGAAGCCAGGTAAACACCCACACCGACTTCTGCAGAGCTGCAGCTAAACCTTTTCCAGTCCCAGGCGAACTGGTTTAAATATAGCTCCGATATTTCGACGCTATCCTTGCGAGCTGGAGCGTAAAGCTATCCAAAGGGATTAGAGGGAGCTAAAAGAATTTTGCTGTCTCTTTTTGAGCATGTGTTTGTACATTTGGTTGCACTTTGTGTGCGATAGGATTTTTTTTTTTTTCTTCCCGTTTCTTGAGGTTTTCCAGTCAGCAGAAAAAAAGAACAAAAAAAAAAAAAAAAAAAACCAAAAAGCAAAAGGAAAACAATTTAAAAATGAGAAGATCACTGTCAGGGGGTGTTTGGGTGGGGTAGTGCCTGGAAATGTTTGTAATGCCATGTTTCTCACTGTCAGAATTCAGATTGACTCGTGTCCCTTTAGAAGCACGGAGAGGTGTTACTGTGCATTTGACAGTGCTGTAGTCTTGCATCTGACACAAAGTCCCCTGAGATTTCCTGTACCTGCTAGTGAGAGATCAGAGCATCCTGAAACTCAGCTGTCTTAAGAGGAGACCTCATGCTGCCGAGCACGTCGAGTCTCCTTTACTCCCTCTCTGCCCGAGTCCAGCTCACGGCAGCCGTGGGGTGCTCTCAGCAGCTGCCTCTGGTGCACAGGAGAGCGATTTCTCACCAGTGCTGCCATCCAGAACAGGCCCCTTGCATGCCAATCACCGGCCTCTCAGGCATAATAACCATAATGAACACTAGCAATGAAAATATATTTGTAGTTACCTTGTTTTGCATACTTGGCAGCGCCAGTGGCTGGTAGAGGCTAGGGGCAGTCCTCTGAAACAGCTGGGAGATGCTGCTGTTATAAATTACCAAAAATATAGGTAATGCTTATTTTCATTATTAGTGACTCTTGCATGGTTTTGGTGGTTTTTCATGGCAAGTGTTGAGTATCTCAGGCAGCAGCCAGGGTGTCATGTCCAACTCTCTCACTGTAAGGACTTCACAGTGTCTCTTTCTCCACCATATTCACATTTATGGGTCCTTGCTTGGTCTGGCCTTGCCTCTGATCCTGCTCCACAGCTCCCTGGATTTTGTTAGAGGAATCCTCCTTCTCTAGGAGGGAATTTTTAGCGAAGGGATTGGGGGATTGGGACCCACACCTGGGCACTGGCTGAAGAGGAGGCTAAGAATAGTGCTGCAGTCAGTCAGTATTTATGTGAGGGAAGCTGGTGGGAGGGAGCGGTTTAGGGGTAGCCACCTGCTCTAGTGTGCAGGGTGGGCAAAATTTACCTCTTCACTGAGAGGAAAGGCCCTGGTCAGGCAACTGGGTTTGTTACATCTGCGTTACAGGTCCTTTCCTTGGATGAGTGCCGTGACTGCAGCCTGGTTCCACTGACTCTGGGGTACTTCCAGGAGCATTTCGTTCCATGTCAGGAATTTTACAACCAGGGCAAAAAGTCAGTCCCCGTGTTGAGAGCTAGAACGACTGAGGCTAGGAATGCCCTAATTGAGAAAAAGAGCCTCTTCCACCACTGGGGGTGGAGCTCTGGGCTGAAGAGATATGGAAGAGTGTCACCCCAGGATCTGCTGTGTTTGGCTCCATGCAGTGCTCTCTGGGAGAAGGGAGCACAGGCACCTGATGTGCTACAGAGCAGGATTTCAGAGATCAATTTGTATGACGGCACAGAACCTTCTACATTCAGTTTGTCATCTAGAGGAGAGAGTGACAAGCCCTCCGTGGCACAACAGTACCCAGCACTGCCAACAAGCAGCCCTTATCAGGATCTGCCTTTCCCATGCTTTCTCTGTGCAGTGCACTATTTAAATGCTGCTTTTAACCACTGTCACTGCACCTAATGATTCTGCCTGAGCACAAGTATATTTGAATAGATAAGTATCTTGGAGAGCTGCTAATGGGGCTGCTGTCTGTGCCCGAGTTAAAGAGCAAAAGAAAAGCCAGGAGAGGAGGGGAGGCACTGGCAAGGAGATACCAGCACAGAGGAAAGAGGAATAAGGAATACGGTAGAAGGAATGCTTGTCAGTCAGCAGAGCTGGCTCTTGCCCTCAGCCCCAGAAAGCTCTGCCTTGTCACCGTTCTCTCACTGGAGAGCAGCCAGGGGTTTTTCTCAGGAGCTGTCAGCACTCTGATAAGCTGAGATGTGTTATCGGGAGCAAATCCGAGCCACAAGCAAGACTGACTGATGTGGGAGCGTGGTGAGGAATATCTGCCCCTCTTCTCCTTCTGGAGCTCCACTGCAGCTCAGGGGCTTAGGAGGCAGCAGAGGTCCAGTGGTGCTCCACAGGGAAGGGTTTCACTCTGATGTGCAAGAAACGCTGCAGAGCCCTGTGTGGACAAGACCTTACTCAGCAACTTGTGCAACATAAATCCCAAAGTCATGAATAAAAAGTAAATCAGCCTTCCTAGCCCAGGTTTGCAGAGGCGCAGAAGATTATGAGATGTTGACAGGGCTAGGAATAGAAATCAGGTCCTTTGCACTTGTCAAGGCAAGGAATTCACTGCGCTTTTGAGAGTCTTTGGATGCAGCTTCCATGAATTTCAGGGGAAGGAGCTACTCAGAACTCAGTTCTTCCTTTCCTGTACTCCTTGTGTCCTGTCCAGTCTAGATGTGAACCTTCCAAGAGACAAAACTATTGAATTTCTGTGGGATCATTGAACTAATGCTGGGAGCATTTTATATGTTTTTTTACAAGTCTCAGATGCATTTCTGTCTCCATCTTTCTGATCCCAGAAATGTATCAGCTTCTTAACTTTATTCCTAAATCTTTTTGCTCTGAGACACCCTACACTTCCCTGGATCCATCACTTAGTTTTAAGTTGTCCTTCAAGAAGACCCCTGTAGTCCCTCTGACTGCCATCAGTTTACCTTCCAGTTTCTGCTCGCTGTCAGCTGTGCTGCAGGATCTGTATGTTTGTCTAATGATGATTTATTGCAGTACCTGTTTTCTTTCTGGTTCACTAGAGAGGTTTGCGTTAACTTCCTTCTGCTCTGGGTTTTCTCCTGCTCCTGGCACACCTTAGTTTGGATAGTTGTGCCAAGCCAGACTAAACCAGAATCCCTTGCCCAATGTCCCTGAGCAGTTTGCAGGCAGTTGCTGACACGTTACATGTTCATAGTATGGTTTTAGAAACTGGTCCATGCTGGCTGCAGAACTGAGAGGCATTAACAGCATGTCATTTGAAACTCCCCTCTGCCTTCATTTTCCTCACCCTCTCATGTTTTTTCTTTCTGCTGTTGAGGTCCCTAGAGATAAAAAATACTTTGACTGACATTTAAGTGGCGTGGGGGTCACAAGTATGAAGGGTATAAATACCAGTGATAGCTATTAAATGGCTAAAAGGGGCATGGTAAAAGATATGTGTTTATGGGCAGGATTAGCTAGGGATATTACTTTTGTCTAGGCAGACACCCCTGCCTATCACCTGAAGCTGGCTCTGCTCACAGCCCAGCCAGCTGGATTTTTTGTTAATTTTGGGTATGTTTTGCATCAGGCAGCTTTTCCCAGCCAAGCTTGATGCAGGCACTCGGCGTGAGCTCTGCAGCACGTGCCTGCCCAAGGAGCAATGAGCAGAAATTACAAAGGGGATAATACACGGTGAGTTCCAGGAAAATCTCTTCCTGACAGAGAGCATAACCAGGCAGTGGCATCAATTCCTTGAGGAGGTGGTGAAAGACCTATCACTTGGCACATTTAAAATGGGATCGGACAGAACACAGGTACATTTACAACAGGGAGCAATCCTGCCCTGCCCCCAGGGATTCACAAGGTAACGTAATAGGTCTTTTCCATTCCTAGATTCTCTGATTCTCTGTGCCTTGTCAGTGCAAGGAAGCTTCGTCCTGCTCCACTGCCTGTCATGCTGCTGTCTGCTTGAAGATGTTTTTCCCAGACAGCGTGTGGAAATTCACTGTTTTCCCTGAATTAAGCAGAAGAGCTCTGTAGGCTTCTGGCCTGTGTGTGTGTCCAGAGAGTGCTGTGGCTAGGCAAGCTGGCAGGTCCTTTTGTTAGTAGGTGGAAAGAGTTTTGCAAACGAGCTTCCTCTGTCTAGCTGAAGCCTCATTTCCAGCACTAATGCAACAATAGGGAGGGCTCTGTACATCATTTTTATTCTATGGCAGAAGCCAGGGAAGTTCATTTTTCCCCATGACATATAGGCTTATGCTACGGTCTCAATTTATCCTTCTAAATAATGTAGGTGGCAGTGGTTGATTCACATTAGTTTTTCTTCTGTACTGATGATATGAAAAACTGAGTTTGACCTCTGCAGCTTGAACCAGCAAGAAAGGGAGAAGGCAATTTCACCGGCTATTCTCAGTGCGGCCCTCAGCGGTCATTTTGAACCGTGGCAGGCAGAAATGAGTTCAAATCCTTACAAGCAGAGGGGTTAATGTCTTCTAGTTCAGTGTGTGGTTTGTGAGCAGAGTTGCCCTCTTACAGGCTGTCCTAACCAGCAGAATCTGAGCATTTGGAGATGCTTAAAAAATTATTCCCACAATGCCTGGGGGGGGAGCAGGCTGAGCAGCTTCAGTGCCTGCCCAGGGCCGTGCACTCCTGCAGTGCCAGGCTGCTGTCATGTGCATCCTGCTTCTTCCTTCCTCTGCATCTCCATGGTTTAGTCTGCACATGGAACCAGGTTCAGGGAGTTTATGTGTGACCAGTTGTGCCAGGCAAGAAGTTGGATGAAAGGCTGGGACGAAGGGAGGGTGGCTTTTCACGAGAGTGCCATGCAGCAAACCGTGTGTGTACACTGGTGTGTATCTTTGTTGTCTCAGACTGACTTTCTAATCTTTTTATATCATGTGTAATGAAATCTGAAAGAACAAGGAGATTCACTAACGTGGAGAAAGCTGACTAAGGGCAGTGTTTTCTCAAAAAGGGATGTCTGTCGGAAGGAAGGGTGGTGAAGTGGGAGGGATGGGACTCCGCCAATTTCTGCAGGAAGGTCGCAATTTGTTGGGTGCTTGCTAAGCTTTGTGTGGATCAGATAAGAAACAAACAGCAACAGTTAGTGTGCTTTGTGCTTGGCTGTTTTGATTAAAGGCTTATTAAAGGTTCTTTTATTAGACAGGAGTCCCATACAAAGCTGTAATTAATAAGTGCGTATGTGTATGGTTTTTTTCCTTTATTGAAGCAATGAATATAAGTGCTTGGGGTGGTTGGAAATACAACAGTAACTGGTTCCCTGCACATTAGGAAAATAACAATAATCAATTTCACGAGTTTCTAACAGCAGACTGGGTACCTTTGGCTGCATGCTGGTGTCCTGTGGGTCCAGGGAACATCCTGAAATATTTATCCAGGAAGATACCTTAAAAGCGTGGGGCATGGCCTTCCTTTTCAGAGGCTGTCAGTTTGATTACCAGATTTGCCATAACCTGAATTGTCTGTTTCATCTTGTTTGTGTACAGGAGCTCTGCAAATAGAGAACAGTGAGGAGTCAGACCAAGGCAAATACGAATGTGTTGCAACCAACAGCGCAGGAACCCGCTACTCTGCCCCAGCCAACCTTTATGTTCGAGGTAAGAGCAGCATCCACCCAAGGAGGTCACCCTCCTGCTTTCCAAAAGGCTCCATGGCTTTCAGTGAAGGAGTATGTTCCCCAGTCACAGTTGGTGGATTGTGTGATGGGGCCTTTTTCTCAAAAACCAGCAATTTACGTTCAGTAACATCTTTGATCCACATTGTTTTTGACTCACATTTCTGGAAATCTGTTTTTTTTTTTTTTTTTTTTGCTGTGTGTGTGGTATTATGTAAAATGCTGAAATATGGGCAGAACTGGAATTCCTTTCTCTCTTGAACTCCTTAACTTTGTGTCATAGTTATTTTAATTGGGATCAAGTGGTGCTTAATCCTCTTAGTAGAAACTAACCTTTGGTGGAGCACTGTAAAACTGGTCATGCTCTGATGAGCCAGAGGTGCTCAGCTATAGTGAGACAATATTTAGGCCTCTGCTTTGGAAAGTGTACCTTTAAAAACTGAGTATCTTTTTGGAGTTGTCCTAATCCATCTTATATGCACCAATGATTGAGCCTCTGGGTATTAAAGGCTCACACTGGGAACCTGCTGGAAATTAGCCACAGTTCATATAAAGTGATTTTTCTAATGGTTATGCTATGTTGCCAATTTAAAGCCGTTTTCTTCAACATACCAAAATAACTAGGGTTTATATTAGGACAGTCTCCTGGCAGTTTTGTTACTCTGCATTGAAGGTGTTTGAATTAGCTTTGGAGAGAAGCAAGGGCTAAATTCCCTGTACACTTTCTGTTAATTTTGACAAGAAAAAAAACGTGCTGCTTCACAGAGAACTCTGTAGAACCAGAGCCACTAGTCAGGAACCCTTGGGAAATGTAGTTATGGGTTTTCCTAAGAAGAAAAAGAACATCCTTGTGCTGGTGCAACCCCTTGCTTGTTAGGAAGTTAGGACCAGATTTTATTTCCACGTGGTAAATCAACAGTCTAATAATAAAACATCATATTCATCTCTTCCTTCCTCTGATCTGAAGAAAGAAAATACAATCTTAAAGCTGTATTGCTTTGGTTAGTATGGAAAGAGGACATGAGAATAATAAAAGTCTTCTCATGCTGTGTGTTTGCTTCTAGGAGTGGCTTCTGGCATTGTTTTTGTTGCTTATTATGGGGGACTGCTTTTCTGTTTTGCAGCGTAATTTGGATTATAAGAGTCTTTGGAAGACTGAAGTATGCAATTAAGCATGTTCAGAAGATGAAGCTATATCTATGCAGTGGAATCACTCATTTCACTCTCACAGTGTACTTATGGATGATTTTGAACTCCCTGTGTTCTTGCAATTTCATTTTTCAGGCAAGCTGTACTAAAGCTCATCCCAGATTGACCCTTTGCACTCTGAGAGAAAAGAATTCTAGTTACCAGGCTGGCTGTTGTTGCATAGGTTTTTGTGGATACCCAGCTGCATTGCTGCAGTATTTGGGATGCTCTTGCTTCCTGTAACATGCTCAGACTGTCAATGTTCTGTTTTCTGTAGAGATGTGGCTGAGAAAGGCACGGAAGCTTCAAGAGGTAGAAAAGCATCTTCTTAACAACTTCACAATTTCTTACTAATGAACGCTCTTTGTTTAGCAAACGAATCCCACAGGACTGGGGAGTGCACTGAATTTTACTCTTGGCTTGCTGCTCAGCAGGGTTTTCATCTGTCCTGTTTTTGGGCTAAGCATGGGCCATGGATGGTCTGCACATGTGAGAGGGCCGTGACGTTCACCAAAGCAAGCATGTTCTCAGACATATGTTTGGCTGTTAACTGTCTTTTTTTTTTTTTTTTTTTTTTTTTTTTTTTTTTTTTTTTACATAAATTTTTGGAACAAGCCTTTTTCTTGCACATAATCTTTACAATATGAGTTTCCAACCTTGTGTGATCCTCGTAAAGTCCTGATGTATGTTTAAGATGAGATACCCCATAAATTATTATCAGATGATATTTCCTGTACATTCCAGGTCCCAGATGGTTTTTTTTGCTTACAGTTTCTGATAGCAAATGTCCTACCAAAAAAAAAAAAAAAGTCATATTGTTACTACATTAGTTAAAGACTTCCAAAAGTTACTCAAACCGAGAACAATATTTCTTTAACGAGCAAGGAAAAAAAAAGAAAATATCCTTCTTTCTTAGGTCTGGGATGCAGCATAAAAGAATCCCTGAGGGGGGAGTTTCTTGTGATAGTCCTACAGTGTTGTCATTAGACAGATCAGTGACTTGGAGTAGGATCTTCATAAAGTGCCTGCATCTTTGCTAGAGAGGACATTAATTAATGCTAAATTACAGCGGAAATTAAGTATGTGGGCTGCACTGCCATTGCTTGGTGGTTTTATAATGATTGACCTCATTGCAGTGAATACCCAAGAAGCCACTTCCTTGGGAAGCATGGCTGAGTGTGGAGCAGCAGCACCAATTTCCGCAGTGGAGTTCTTGGGACTGCTTGTGCCTGCTCTCATTTACAGCCTATTGTTTTTCTAAATAGTTCAAATGTTTGCTTGTCTCTTGACTCCTGGGATTTATGGTTTTGATCATGTCCTCCCCTTTCCTAGCCTCCCAGGTAATCCTTTGTGAGGGGGCTGTGTTGGAAAGCACAGGCTCATTAGCATCTTTACACTTCTCATGCTAACAGAGGAAGAGGCTGGGTGCTGAGAAGGAGTATCCAGGCACTGCTCAGGGCTTTCTATATCAATGGAAAAACAGGAGGAGGAAGGAGCAGGCTACACCAGTGTCTTGTCTCTGTGAATCCTTTACAGCCAGCACTTCTGCACAGATGGACTTCATTAAAAGTTAAAACATTTCCACACCAGGGATTTGTAAAGGAAAATGGATGCATTTTCCTCGCAGCTATTATTTTCATCTTGCTAAGTGTGCTGGAAAGCAACCCTCATAAGCCTTCTGCTTCTGGACTGATGGGTTTATCTGGCTCTGCTGCTAAGCTGGGATGGGGCTGGGGCTCAGCACTGGGATCTGACTGCCTCCCACTGCTGGAGGGCTGCAGAAAACATCCCAGACCATCAGAGGAGCAAGAACAGGGTGAAAGCAAGAGCAGGGAGCGTGCCAGGGCAAGGTGGCTGTTTTGGGCATAGCAGGGGTTTTGAAGGAGGCACGGTGGCATATTCCTGTCCTGCCCTTTGAGCACAAGCATGTTTTCCAGGGCTGGTGTGGATGTTATTGTTTACCACCATGAAGAAACACTCATCCATTCGTGGGCCATGGTTACATCTACCTCGATATATTGTAAGAGTGATTAGATTTGGGACTTGATGGTGCTGCAGGGAGATGGGAAGGGAATAGAAACATATGGAAGATGTGATTCCTCTAATCCAGAGAGTTTACTGTCTAATTTAGCAGCAAAAGATCCAAGAAGTTTACTCAAGACATTCAAGGAATTGATGTAAGAGTAGAAGGCAGAATGTACCTAGTGTGGAAAAAAGGAAAAGGTGGTGTCATTTCGTCATGCCCACTGGGAGTACAGAATAATTGCACTGGTTCACTTACACTATTGGTTTTTAATGAACACATTTCATTTTTCATTTGCCTGCAGCTTCAGGGATATCTTCACAAAGAGGAGCATTTTCAGCCAAAAGTCTTGTCCTGTGAAATGCCTGTTGAAGGTGGTGGCCTGTGTGGTGCACCCCTCAACGGTGGCACTGTCATCTGACTCTTCTCTTCCCCTCTATGAAGGGGTTTATCCACCTTTCTGTTTCTCTACACGTGATGTTATTTTTTTTCCCTGCTTTGGTGAAGCAGATGAGCAGGAAGACTCTGTGTAAGAATATCCTTATTAATGCACTGTGGAGTTCACTAGGTGTGTTCCCCAGTGCTACTTACAACAGTGAGCAATGCCTGTAGAATAGTACTTAAGGGAGCATTGCCTGCATACACCCCATCAAACGAGAAATCTGCTGCCCAGTTTTCACTTCTTAAGTGCTGCTTTTCAGGCCTTCAAGGCATGGCCCGGTGGGGCAAGCACAGCGAGTTCCCTGGCCCAAAATGCTGCATTTACTGTAGGGAAGCAGCCATGCAGCTACTCTCAGAAAAAGACCATTTAAAACTGAATTGTCTGCTCTTCCCCCAAATTGCAAACTAGTAAATCAGACTGCAGTAAATAGAAATTACATTCCTGAAAAAAATCTGTTGCTTTTTTCATCTGCTTTTTGAAAGGCCAGGCTGTGGTATTTAATTTGGCAGCAGGGAACCTCGCTTGGAGTTTGAAGTTTTGTTTGCCAAATTTCACCAAGGAGCCATCACCCGAAACAAAAATTTGGATAGTGGCTCTGTTCCTAGCAGCAGTTCTCTGGCCTCTGCAGGGTTTTACCCTTGGGAACTTGGCACTTAGCTTGGGCTCAGGCACAGAGGGAGCTCACCGAAATGGCTACTTGTGGCTATATGATACTTACTGCAGCAGGGACCTTGTGTAAATAATAATAATTCTGAGTGACTGACGTGGGCCCGGAGCAACAAGACTTGACGCCTCAAAAAGGAACGTTTTCTGCTGATGTAATATTAAAACAGCTAAAATAGCAACAGCAGTCAAAGCTCGAGGCTATTGCCAGGAGAAGAGTAAAAGCTGAGGACAGTGGTTGAACAGTCAGCAGCCGAAACCGGGGATGTCTGAAAAATTGCTGAACAACGAGGGAGTACGTTTGTTTACAACCCAGCTACATGCACACTTCTGGCAATGTGCTCAGTTAAACCTGCCTGTCCTCGGGGCTGATGGGGGTGACAGGGCTTGCCCAGAGAGGGACATTGCCGGTGCTTGAGGGCCTGGCAGCGATCACACAGGCAAGCAGGGGCTGGAGGGACTTGTGAGGGAGATGCCTGGATGACAGGAAACATGAACTGGCAGTTGAATCAGACTGGATGACCCAGACTGCTGCTTCGGACAGATGTCTGCCCTGGACCATCAGAAGAAGCAAAGCCAGGCTGCAGCAGAGGCCACAGAGGAGGCAGCTGAGGAGGGCTGCAGGTCTGAAGGGCTGCAGTCCCCCTGCTCTGTGCAGTCCTGACCTCAAGGTAACGCTGCAACCCAGCAGCACAACAGAGAGCGGTGACACCGATGAAGAGAGTGCGCTCCTTTTTATGGGATTTCAGTACTTCATTTCATCTGCCCCGGGGTGCTTCTCCCTGCTGAAGCTGTGGCCCTGCTGCTGCTGTAGCCCAAGTCAGAGCAGCTGTGGTTTGGGCAGGTTGGTTGTAAGCAGGCTCAGGGCGAGCGCAGCCTGATGCCAGCGATGCCAGGAGACAGACGCTGCTCGCTCAGAACCACGGCTTGTGCTGGAGCTGCCTGGCTTCAGAGCCAGAGGAGCACACGGAGGCTTCTGCCAGGTTTTCTCCTCCCCATATATTACCATTATGAATATTTTTGTCGTGTTTCTTCTCCTGGCGTGGAGCGTGTTCACCATCGGTGTTGCTCCGAGCCTTCTGCTGTGCCGTAATGATTTTGATGATCGTGGTTTAATAAATAATAGTTCTTTGTCCTTCAGCGAGCACATTCCATCTTAAGGTTTCAGTGTGCTTTATAGAACTCAACTAAATAAGCTTAACAGTTTTATTCCTTGCAAAGTCCTTTGATGGTTCAAAGTGCAAATTTGAGGCTCAAGTCTGATTATTTATAATATGACCTTTATGGAAAATAGAAGGAGAGTGACTGGTGGCTCAGTGCGTGATAATGCAACACAGAAATGGACTTGAAAACCTCCTTCCCACATGACCTGCACAGACGTCTGTGGAACAATTAGGCCTGCATATCTGTGCCAACTAAATGTCCATTCCCTCCCCTTCCATATCCACTTGCACAAAGGGCTAAGAAATACATCTCTGGTGCTCTGAGATTTTCTGCTCTTAATTGAATTCATGCATGCATGTGTGTGCACTGTGAATGGGAAAGGATGGTTGGACGCCCTGAGCATCCTGTCTGTCTCTCTAGGATGGAATATACTCATCACTGTGGCATGAGAACATTGTTCATCGGATATAATGGGAGGTTGTCTTATTCTCATGTAATCTGGTATAAAAAAGACAATCTGTCCTTTTGTTCCTCTATACCACTAAAAGCTGTAAAGGATAAAATTTGATTTATGTGGAGTCCTTGAGACACAAGATGTGCTTTTGGAGATAAGCAGGAACAGGTTCATCCCCCTCTGGGTTTTTGTTAACCTCTCTGTCTTTTTGATTCCAAAGTGTCTGGGTTGGCCTTTATATTAATGCCTTGCATAGCACCAGAGGGTTTTTGCACAGGACAGATGCTGGCAGTTCCCAGCAGAATTGCAGAGCCAACTGGGATAATGAACTTTCTTGTTGCTTTCAGGAAAGTATTAGCTTCCCACTCTGAAAAGCTTTCAAAATGTGTTCCTTTGTTTGAGCGAGTGATCTGAACTCTTAGACCTGTGCCTTCCTATCCTGGCCACAGCCCCCTGCCTCATTTCAGCAAGCTAATGCCCAAGAATACTCAAAAGCAGAGCCTCCCATAAGTCCAAATTCATTCTTTCTGCAACAGGCTGCTATGGTTAGAGCTCTGTTGCTGCACAGACAAGCACATCTGTGGCAGGGTAAAAGCCAAATTCAGTCAGCATGGGAATTTCTGCCCACAGAGCATGGGGGCCATCAGACACGTCTCTGATACAGCCTTGCTCTTTTGCTTCTTTGCTGGTTCAACTTGGAACTCAAAAAGAACCCCGTTTTTGCCTTCTGGAACTTGCTAGCCTCACGTGATTTGCTTTGTCTTGCACTTAGACTGGCGTGTTCAGCTTAGCTGCCAGGCAGCTCAGGTTTGTGGGAACAAGGTAGTGTGCCTAGGGAGCTGTCATGTATCAGGGGATACTCTGGGTAACCCCAGTCTTAAATCATCTATCCCTGCATGGTGGGGTGGCAGATGTTATTTACTGTCACTGATCAGTCATTTGTTCTGTAAAGAAAGCAGAAAACCTGTTGATAAAACATGCTTCGTAGCTTAGGAGTGACATGGATAAAGAATTGGAGATAAGGGAGCATGTGAATGGGATCTGTAAGGAGATGAAACTTTCAATTTGCCATTTATCAGGTTTATCTCAGATAAAGCAGCAGCTGTTTAAGCCTTAACTAAAGAAAAAGCAGAACTTGCTGCCCAGGTGTTCCCTCTCACCTTACAGCTGTTCCAAAATAGCCTGATACTGGGTTTTATTCCTTATAAACCACTAATATAAAAAGAGATTAAGAGATAATCCAGCAATTAATGACAAATAGCAGGTCCTAAAGTTGTTCCTGTTTGACAAACCAGAAAGTAATCTGTTTGAATTAGTGTGTTTCATATGTGTCTCCTCGCCTTTCCAGCTCTAATCTGAAATGTCAACATGTGGGGAAAGCCACTGCTGGAGCCTAGTCCTATCCATGCCCACTGAATCGTGCAATCCTTGCCAGATTCCCCCCCCAAAAAAGCCCCTGGCTGTCCCCAGCTGCAGCAGCACCCCTCACCTTGTCCCCAAGCAGGTCAAGAGGCACCACAGCGAGGCCCCTTGGTGTGTCTGGGGTCCATCAGTCCTCCCCAAGGGCAGGGGGTGGCTCTGCAGCTGCTGTGTTTTGGCAGCAAGGACAAGTGTTCCTGTAGCTGTTCCAGCATCATCCACCAGTACAGGCCCTTCAGCTTACTTACCCTTCAGTCTCACAGCCCCAGTGGGTGCAGCAGGTTGGTCCATGGTGGCAGCACTTGGAGTTTGTGTTGCCCTACTGTGATGTTGGTGCTGCTTTCCAGAAATGCAGCCCGTGTCTGCTTTGCCAGAAGAGCTGTCCTTCCTGGGCAAGGGCAGGAAACAAATCCTCCCTGTTGGGAAGAGCTGAGCAGAAGGCAGGAACCCCTCACTGTCTGCTGAGGCCATGCAGATGTGATATGCTCCATTAGATTGGGAAATAAAGTGTTAGCTTGGGAGCAGCAATAAAAAGGTTCCCTCCCATCACAGGGTCTGGCAGGATCAAATGAGCCTTATGTTAATGTTTTGTAGACCGAGAGGTAAATCCTGTGTGTGAAGCAGGCCAGAAGAAACCTGGACCTTAAGCTAGGACTGTTTGTTTTGAGGATATCTGGGTGGGCTCCTTGCTGGATGTGACCCTCACTTATGGGCCAGTTTAACTCTTGAGTTGGCTGGTTCAGGTCCTCTGATATCAGTTCAACTGAAGAAACGTAAACTAGTGTTTGTTGTTCTCCAGCAAGCTCCACTGCACTTTGTAGGCCACTGTGGTAGCTGTTATTGGTAGCTTGTTGTCTTGCCTGTACCATGTCAGTGTTGGTTAAAATGCTGTCCTCTGATCCCTGGACGTGGCTGGCTGTACTCTTGCACTGTATAATGCCACATGCTGTTCTCTAATTTTCAGTGTTTCTGCTGGAAAGCAAAATCCTCCCCCCCGCCTTCTCCTTCCCCCATCAAAAATGTGACTCATAAGCAGTCTTTAACTATCAAATCCATTTGTGTATTCTCTCGGTGAGGGTTCGATTACAGCTGATACACCACAGATCTGCAGCTGGAGTGAGGTCACTCCTGCCAGAGAAATAAGATCCTCTTTGTGTATAAGGAAAATGCAACTAACCTTCTACTGTCTCTCCCGCAGGAACAAAAAACTGGGACCTGCTCAATTCTCTCTGGGTGTTTTGTCCTTCTGATTTCTTGTCCATCTCTCGCTCACAGCACAGTACCAATAAGGCTCTCCCAAAACTGAGCCCAGCTGAGACTGCGCATGTCTGTCACTTGCCCAATACCTCTCTGCTGCGTTTAGCTCTTTGTTTGGAGAGGGGGGAACAGCTCTTCACGGTGGAAGATTTTTTTTCCATTCGCCACTTGGAGCATTTCTTTCGCACTTTACCAAGTTCAGACCTACGTACATGCTCTTCCCAGCGTGTGGTCAATGGGTTTTAAAGTGCCTTTGCCATCGTCTCTGTAGCTGGAGCGGGTGCGTGGGAGCAGTCTGGTGTGATGGCTGGAGTCCCCTTGCTCTGTGTGTGTGTGGGTGAGTGTTTTGCACGTGCAAAGGTGTCTGTGCCTCCAGCATCTGGCCCAGAGCAGGGCAGTGCCTGCAGCACCCTCGTGTGAGTAAGTGTGGGACGGGAAGGGCTGGCCCTGCTCGGGGCCAGAGCGGTGCGAGTGTGACACGCTCTGTCCGTGGAATGGTCTCTGTGTGTGTGTGCACGGTGGGAAGTCGTGGCTGACCTCTGTAGTCTTGTCTTGTCGTTTCAGTGGTGTGCGGACAGATGAAGCTTGGCCTGTTTTTACTCTCTGTGTTTTTCCTTGTCTTTTTTTATTCCCTCCTCATCTTCATCGCACTCTGCCATCAAACAAAACAAACTTTCATCTCTCAGATCAGCGAGAAGGTTGGTCCTTTTCACTTCTTATCCATCTACAGTACGCCACGTCAGATGGGACTTTTCCAGTAGGGAGAGGAGAGCCATCCCCAAAAGGGGAGGGGGCCCTGCAGATTCTGGCTCCTTTCCAGGCGCAGCCACAGTGTGCCTGATGAAATCTGCTTACTGTTTGCTGTGACTCTGGTGATGGCGTTGATACTTTGCTCGCATGCCTTTGTTGCTTGAGAATGCACAGAATATATTTTGCATGCAAATACCAGCCAGGGCAGTTTTGTCAAAGGTAGGGTAGGAAGAAGTGCATGCTCCTGGATGTGGTGTCCTTCTCTAACCCTTTATCTGTGCTAGGTGCAAGTGTAATACCTCTAAACTGCTGCTGCTTTCTGGCTGGAGATCAAGAGCAGTCTTTGGAAGCGGAGATCAGAATGATCTCCACTTCCCTTACAAGTTGCTAGGGAGAGCAGGTTCCTCAATTCCTAAAAGTTTTAACTTCCTCTAGAAGGAAAAAGCTTACTTTTGATCTCAGCTGAAGGAGAACCCAGCATGCTGCCCTCACTTGCCACAAGGCAGCAGGGGCAGCTGGCTGAGATGCAAGTCCCTCGTGCTGAGGCAGCTTCCCTGCTCCTCAGCAGTCCCCACTCTGGCAGTGACCCATTCTCCACGCTCAGACCAGGGCCCTTGGCACGAGCAGGTCTGCCTCAGATTTCTGCCCTGGGGCTGGGTCTTCCTCTTGCTGGCAGGAGAGAAGGGAGCTCTATCAGCAGCCCCAGACATGCCCAAGGTGGCTCAGGGAGGCCCGTGGTGATGTGCACAGGAGCTCAGAGCCACTCAGCAAAACCTGCTTTGTGCTTGGCTGTGCTGTGTCCTGCTGCCCTCAGAGAGCCAGAGGTGAGTAAAGGACAAAAGCGAAAGGCGACTCCAGTTTTAAATTAAATCCAGCTCCAGACCTGGCTTGAGGCACTCATGGCTTCATGCTGAGGAAAGCTGGTGTTTCTGGCAGAAGTCCCGAGTTGGTTTCTGGAGATGACTCCTGCACCAAGCAGGTTCTGTGCGGGTCTCTCCCTCCTCATCACTGGAGGTGAGGGATGCTCACAGCAGCTCTCCAGGCCAGCACTGCTCCCAGGTGGCACAGGGAAGAGATCCTGGCTCCTCTTGACACATACTTTCAGGCACCTGGATGAGTTGATCTTATAATCATGACTGGAACAAGTTTTAACAAGTTGTCATAGCAGTTGTTCCAGTACACTGAGCTCGATCCCGTTTCTCTCCCTGGAACGTGCTCTCATTTAGATTGTACTGAGGCACGGGACCTTTTGCTGTTTACCCTCTAAAAATAGATTTTGTAGAGGATAAAATTACCTGAGCCCAAGACAATGATGACAAATGAGAACGAGGAAGAAAAGAGAAGAAATTAAGGCTGGGCCCAAAGCCTCCTTGATTTCAGTGAATTTGGAGCACTGCTGTGATGGCTGAGGCACCTCTGGAGAATAAACCTTTGACAGGGCACTTAAATGTTTTAGCCACGTGGCTTAGCTGAGGAGAGGCAGCTTGAGAATAGATAAAAGCTAGCAGGAGTGGAGAATTTCTCATTTTTTGTGTCCAGCCCTCCTTCCCACTCCACCAAAAATACCCGCGTACACAAATATTTAATGTGAAGCCAGAAATTAGTTTCTAAATATTCCAGTGGGATTTGCCATGCTTATAATTTGTTTGGCACTGATAATTACATCTTACATTTTTCCAGCTTTACTTTAAACTGCATACTGCTAACCCATGCATTTAATTATTGCTCCGTGGCTGCTACAAGGTTATTTATTAACGAGTTACTTTATCTTGATACAGTGGATCTTTTCTCTTATTCACCTCCTTAATGTTGTGTTATTTTCATCAGAGAAATTTCAGAGAGGGAATGCAAATTGCAGAGCTCCACAATCTTGCTCTCCCTTACTTTGCTATTAGTATGTCAGTATGCTGAATGCTGATGTGTCTCCAGTGCTGCACCACTGTAATGATATATCCTCTTTTATATGTGGTTGTCAGCGCAAATAATTAGACCTAAAAGTTATAGCTGAAATATAATCCAAAAATGGCAAGGCCCTGTTTTGGAAATTGTCTATAAAATGTCAGCACTCAAGGATGCATTGGGAGCATAAATAGTACAGCATTGTTTGAGCACAAGATTAGACTGTAAATGCATTTTTTCTGGTTCCCATTTTTCCTCTCCTGCTGTTGATTCTGTCAATAGATTGTGAGACTTCAGCAACTGCCTTTCCATTTGAAGTCCTTCCTTAAAATGATAGCACTAGGGAGAGATGAAAGGTGTCTGTGGATGAGTAAACCATGCAGACCTATGATCATGTTTGAGGTTAGCTCCTAAATTCAACTCCTTCCCGACTTGGAGGAGGTGGTTCCTGAGGAAGGCGGGAGTTTTGACAGGATAGGAGTGTGCCAAGGGCGAGAGCACACCCCATGCACTAGGGATCCTTCAGCTTGCCTGGCTGGAGTAGTGAAATTGGACAGTGTCACACTCTCAAGGTGTGCCCCAGCATCACACACTGCTGCTTCTCTCAGCTGGGGGGTTAGAGCAGAGCCCCCCAAACTTGCCTTGGCTGTGCTGGGACTCAGAGGAGCAGCAGCCCAGGCAGTCCTGGTTCTCCCTCAGACCAAACAGGACTTCAGGCTGCTGTTCTCCCATGCAGAGGAGGAGCAAAGGGGAGAGGATGTCAGGACAGCGATGCAGGACCAGAGCATCTGGGATTGCATCAGAGAGGAGCAGAGAAGTGTGCAGAGAACAGGTATCACCATGGGGCAGTGCCCAGGGAGCCATGGGGTGCTAGGAAGGGGAGAGATGATGCCCAGAGTTGGGTGCCAGGTAGGCATGGTAGGAAGGAAACCAAAAAGTGGGAGCAGGGAAGTAGAGGTGTCTGGATCTCTGCGAGCCGGAGAGAGGGATGTGAGCGTTGTCGTTTGCTCGGCTGTTCCGTGGCCAAGACAGCCAGCAGGAAACAGCAATTTGATTTCCCCTTCCCCAGCAGCACTGCACGGTTTTGGGAGCATGGGCAGTCCTCCTGGCACTGCTGTGTTTCCAGCAGGGCCTCGCTGGATGCCAGCAGTGTCTCAGCACATGAGAGGGACTAACAGCACCAGCCTGAGAGCCCTGAGCTCAGATCCTAGAGCTCTTGCTGACAGCAGCAGGGAGGGGTGGGTCCCTGGTTCTCCAAGGGGGTAACGTCACCCTCAGAGGGAACCTGAGATGTTGGGAAACAGCCACTCCTGTGCTGAAAGGAGCCAGGCAATCGATTGATGCTCTTTGCTCTCAAGGCAAGGAATGTGCATGCTAATGCACGCTGAATTATTAACATTTCTCAACCTTTGTGGCTCTTGTGTTGCCTGCTCCCCTCCTTCCTCCCTGCAGTCCCCCCAGCCAGTGGGGATCCAGTCTCCACACTTTTTCTCCCTGTCCTGTGAGATCCAGGGCATGGGCTCAGGTTGCACTGCACTCACTGGTCCGGGGTTTCACTTCACTTCCCAGGGAATGCTCTCAACGGGGAGGTGTGCTGAATAGTGGAGCAGCACAGAGCCCTTACGATGCCTATTCTTGGGATGAATGATAATGAATCTCATTTTTGACAGTCTGCTGGTTTAACTAAACCTCTGAATTATACTATTGTCCATTGAAATCATTTTAATATTCACAGCAATTTTCCCTGTGCTGTTCTTGCAAAACCCCCAAACCACCTTCTTCTGATCTTTATCCAAAAAGAAGATTAAAAAAAAAATGCAAATTCGTGTGAAGAAAATTGTAATAAAGAGGGAAATTTCATTGCTGCAGTAAATGAAGAACAACAAAATTTTCTGGAGCACTTAAGGTAGCATCATGGACTGTGCTAGCCCATGTGATTTTACTTGTAAATTGGACAGAAATCCTAAGAATGCTGCTTTTCGAGGAGTTTTACTGATTTAAATTATTACCAGATTCTCAGGCTAGAAAAGCAAGCGACTTAAATCATTGGCTTGAGCCTGAGGAGTGTGCTGATGGTGCTGTACAAGCTGCTGTGAGAGCTCTGCCAGCTCTCACTAATGCTAAGTGACAGCACCTCCCCTTCTCCCTCCATACTGACTGGGACAAGAAGCTGCCAGTTATCCCCCGAGAGGATGGGAGGCCGATGGAACCCCATCCCTTCCTTTGCACGTGCTCCTCTGGGCCAGATCTCTTTCTGAAGGCGCTGCCCTGACCCCCTTCCCTTGTAGGGAGCTGATCCCTCCACATGGCATCCGTTTTTAGCAGCTGTGGTGCCCGGGGCGCTGATGCTCTCTGGTGCAGCCAGCCCAGCTCGGCAGCTCTGCTGGTGTGCTAACGAGGGGAGGGCAGCTCGGCCAGTCTGGGTCCAAAAAAGGCACCCACAGGCCCTGCCTCTGCAGGACACATCAAGGGCGACACAGCGCTGATGGGGCTCACACAGCCCCAGGAGCACCCTGAAAGCAGGGACACTGGTGGGGCGCAGGGGAGCCTGCAGCGGGCCGTGCTGCCTCTGGTCTCACAGGGCTGGAAGGGAAAATCTGTTTGTGCATGCAGGGCTCCGACTTTCCTGCATGGCCTTGTGTCCTCCAGCGTCTTGTCCTCCTGTGTCCCTGTACGTGAGTTCCTGTGCACCTTCCCTCTCCCTGTCCTGCCCTTCCACCGCTGTTTCTGTGACTTCGTAGTGGCCTCCGGTGCCTGCCAGCCTGTTTGCCTTGTGCATGTGTGTGTGAGTGTTCTGTGCACACCTATGGCTTTATCCTCAAAAGTTTGCTTTTTTTTTCTGTTCTACTACAGCTCGGGTGGGTGGGTGGGTTTGGTCCTTTGATGGGGACAGAATTTGAACAGCTTCTACCCAGAATAATTCGACGCCATTTTCATTGGAAAATGAAACCTGACTTAACGAGTGGTGCTGGGATGCTTTGGTTGGAAATACACACCATCATGTTAAACCATTGCCATGTCCATCAGGTTAAGTCCGTATTCTCATGACTGTGTAGCATTTGAGTACACTTTCAGTTCTGTCTCATTTGGGGAGCGCTGCCCCCTCAGTCAGGTAACACCTCACTGGTGATTGCTCATGTAGGTATTGATTGGAGATTTAATAATTGATTAAAAGGAGCATACAGCAAGACTTTGGGTTTAGACACTCAAAAAAAAAAAAAAAAAGGCAAAGGAAGTTATCCTTACCCTGGCTGGTAAGGAGCTAATGAGCCCTGTTTTGTCACTGAGACGATGTGTAGTACACACACGATGTTGACAGTATTGTCTAATTTACCACAAAGTCTTAGCTCTGTTGTACATGCCAGTGTGGGGGCTTCTGTGTTCAGTCTATTTCTGCAAGCCTGATGGTTTGGGGGGATGAATCATCAAAGAGAGCACTAGTGAGATTTGATTTGGGGAGAGCCAGCTTGGCAAGCGGAGCTGACACCTCTGCAGCTCGGGGTGGGAGGGGGGAGGCGTCGGCAGCTTCGCTGTCAGCAGAGATGCCGTGGCTGGCAGGAGCTGCGACTCCCCAGACCCCCATCGCCCAGGGGAACACGGCTGTGCCTGTGGCGTGTTGCAAGCTGGCACTGCTCAGGCTGCTGCCCCATTTCCACCTGCCCCCAGTGCTGTGGCGGTTCCCTGCTCCGCCAGCCCCACGCTCTGATGGAAGAGCCGTAATTGGCAGGGAGAGGCTCCTCGGGAGCCGGTCAGTCGTGAACCCGGCCCTGCTCCCGGGCTGCCCTTCTGGTGGAGGAGGCTGGGGGAGAGCAGGGCTGCTGGGCGAGACACGTTCAAGCAGTTTTCCTTTTTTAACTACAGACTAAAAATGAGCTCGCCCAGAGGAGGCCAAGATTTACCGAGCACAGTTGCTTCTCTACCCTTGCTTAAATAGGCCCATAACACTAACCCTGAAGAAGGGGCCTCATTTCTCAGTGTCATTTTCCTGACGGGAATGCATATGGCAGGCAGCTTTAGAGGTTTATTGTAGCTGAGAGTTGCTTACAAATAAGTCTTGAATGAAATACCCAGCAAGGGATTGATATGAAGAGAAGCTGTGCAATGCAATAAGGAGGAATACATCTCCCGAAGAGCTGCCACAAAGGTGGGAAGGGTTCTGCCAGCCCAGCTCTCTTCTGTCAAAATGTATATGATCTCACATCTGTCAGGATTAGTTCTCTCCTGCCCAGCAAGGTGATCTCTTCAGGCCCTGACAATGTCATGCAGCTCTGGTGACTATTTTTTCTCAGCCGAGGTAGAACCTGAGTTACATTTTGAAAGGAATTATATTTTATTTAGCAGCACACGTGTGCTAATTCAAAAAAGAAACCCTTTCTGCTGCCCCTGCCCAAACCCTGTGAGGTTTAGGGGATGGGCTGCTTTACTCCAGAGATAATAAATTGAACAGGTAATTCCGTTTTGCAGAGCTTCAGTGGGCTCTTCACAGAGAGTGTATGTGACTGGCATTTTGCATGCTCTCTAATTAGAGGGACGTAATTTAAATGGAGGAATGTTTCATGTTAGTAATATGATTTCAAAAGGCCATGTTTGGAGGGGATGGATTGAGCCATCCCTTAATGAGTTCTTCTAATAAGATGCCAGTGGCAAAGGAAGGAGAGCAAAGCGTGTGCGATTTGGCAAAGCAGCAAACAGCTTCTGCACTTCATTTTATCCGCCCGGGGGGGGTAGACAGGCAAGAACGTTGAACCCCTCTCATGTAGCCCCAGAGTGCAGCTGAGGGCTCTGTGCTGGTTCTGTGACCCTACTAGCTGTGTCCTCCTTGTTTCAGTGCGGCGTGTTGCTCCTCGATTCTCTATCCCTCCGAGTAACCACGAGGTGATGCCTGGGGGGAGCGTGAACCTCACGTGCGTGGCAGTAGGTGCTCCCATGCCCTACGTGAAGTGGATGGCCGGTGTGGAGGAGCTGACCAAAGAGGACGAGATGCCCGTCGGTCGGAACGTCCTGGAGCTCAATAACATCATGCAGTCTGCCAACTACACCTGCGTGGCCATCTCCTCCCTCGGCATGATCGAAGCCACGGCCCAGATCACTGTCAAAGGTAAGGAATTTTTCCTTCTGGTGCACCTACTTGGGTTTCAACACCGTAGCCCTTTGCCAAAGTGGTTTTGGCTGCAGCCAGCTGACTGCAGTCTTCTTTGACTTTTCCACCTTGCAGCTTTTCTGCCTTCCACCCACAACTTCGTTTTTTGCTGCTCGCAGTGTGGGACTTGCTCTGAGGGTCATTTTCCCCTCTCCCTGCAAGTGGCATGGTGGGAGACAAGCTTGTGTCAGGCTGGGTCCCTGTTAAGCCACAGGGGAACCTCAGTGAGTCTGTGTTTATCCCAGCAATGTCTGTCTTGTCCCATGCATCAGCAGGATCAGCTCAGCACAGCAGCAGGCTGTGGGCTGTCCTGGGGCAGGGTTTGGATGTCTGCAGTCAGAGGGCTGTTTGCACAGAGATGTCCTCTTGCACTAAGGGTAGGACAAGGTCAATCCCGGCAGTGTGAAGTGTCCATGGACCTCGACAGAATAAGCATCCTCCCCCCGTCTGCAGGGAGGACTGTATGTGTTCATTTGAAAATTGTTGCATATTCATCTGTCAGCTTTTTTCCTTACTGTTCTGGCTCTTTTCCTTTCTCTTCTGTGTGGTGCTGTCCTTAAGGCTTGCTTCCTGACAACATTTCACCGGTAGCTTTGCCCCACAGAGGATGTTGTTGCTGATTACTGACCATAGGGCAGCCCACTCAGCTCCCTAACAGGAGGCTGAAGGTGTCCTGCATTTCCCATCTGGAGGCCTAGCAGGTCCACATTTATCCCTCTCTTCCTCTCCTTGCAGTTGATTTGTAGCTCAGATTTCCACAGATACTTCCTCCTTTGGGTTTGTCTGTTCCTTGCAGACCCCCTCCTGCACTATGGCCAGCTTTAACACAGAGTTCCTGCTGGAACGAATCTCAGAATTGATTGTTAGCCCTCTCTGACCTGGAGATAACAGCAAATTCTCTTTGCCAGTCAGAGGATGCTTTTAACCTTAGCTGCACACTGCTCCCTTTACTCACAGCACCTGCTAGCCAGTACCTTTTCCAGCCTCTGTTTTTGTACAGAGCACAGGGATTGCCTTGGCTGTACTAGATACCCAGGAGAGTACAGAAGGAAGGGGTATGATGGAGAGGTGGCTTGGATGTGAGGGGAAGAGGTGGGAACTGCACCACTGCAGTGATGGTTCCCAGCATTTACCTCTTTGCACCTGGGATGACTCTGCCTTGTGGGCTGATGAGATGCCCACTGCTGCCCCAGGGCAGGGAGGAGTCTGCTCAGCTCCTTTAGCTCTTTACCTCCCTCCTTGTTTGCCTGTCTGTCTTTCTGGTACCCTCACTCTGGGTACCTTACTGCCCCTGTCCCAAACTCCTTCACCCTGGGTTGTTTCTCCTGTGCTTACTGGCACACAGAGCGCTTGCAGGGCAGGTGGGAGAAGCAAGATGACACAAAACTGATTGCACTAAGCATGTTGACAGTACCAGACCTGCCCCTTGCTCACATGGAGGCTGCACACCCAAAAACTGGCAAGAGTCAAGCTTGTGGCTCTCCAAAGGAAAGGGTGGAGTAGTGTCATCCATCCTTGAAAGCCTTAGGGAGGCTGGAGGTTTCTTGGATGCTGTAGGAAATGTGTTGCTTCGGGCCATAATATTGTGGAGGATGGGTTTGCCCTCCCGAGTCCTCCACGGGTGGTGGTGTGGTGTCTGGCTGTGGGTTGTGTGCCCTTCCCTCTCATGCTGGTTCAGCCCTTGCTGATTTCCTCAGTATTCATGTGGCAGTAGGATTGGAAAAGGCGTCCTCTCTGGCCCTTGGAGCAGAGAGCCTGCCTCCCTCAGCTGAACCACGTGGAAACTAGAAACTTGATGACTTTGCCAAAGAATGAAGTGCTTGAGGATCTTAATTTGGGTTGAGCATTTTTCCTAGTTCCTTGTCAAGCACAGCTGCATTACAAGTAACTAATGACTTCAGAGCGGTTTGTAGGAGGTTTGAACTTACTGTAGACTTTAATTCAGTCATTGTCTTAAAGTATTTGTGTACTCTGCAAATCTCTCTCACATACACTCATTCTCCTCCTTTGTTCTTTTGG
Organism: Pyrocephalus nanus; assembly: GCA_038380795.1. Classification (NCBI taxonomy): domain Eukaryota; kingdom Metazoa; phylum Chordata; class Aves; order Passeriformes; family Tyrannidae; genus Pyrocephalus; species Pyrocephalus nanus. The sequence goes on from CM076269.1 coordinate 3,350,997, forward strand.
TAAAACGGCAAATCTGGAAATGCTTACAGCAGTTGTGTTTTCATTAACACTTCAGAGATGTCAGTGTCACGGAGTTCTTGTATAACAGTTTATTGTCTGGTTGCAGTTTGACAAACCATCCAGTGAAATAGTGGATATGAAAGTTGGTAATTTCTCCATCTGTATCTCTCCTGCATGTACTATAATACAAGGCATTCCCCCATCAACCCATCTAACAGCACTGTCCACGAACTCCCTATGGCCTAAGATACTGTCTCTCTAGAATCAGGAGCATAATTCTAGATTACCTTTGGTGCTCTGATTGCTTTACTGTGCTCCTTTGTAAATCAGCTGTACACCTGGCTTCTGGGGCCAGCCCAGCCCGGCAAGCACCTTCCTACTGCCAGCTGAACCCTCATGACAGAAACATTCCTGCATCCCTGTTGAATTACCTTTATTTAGCCTGCTGCTGGTAAGTGCGTCAAGCACATCTAATAACATGATTGCTCTGTTTATCCTTCCATTAAGAACCACTTCAAGCAATATATGGTAATATAAAAATGCATGTTCTAGAGTATGAAATGATTTCTGCCTTTTAAAGAAGAATGTTAATGGGAGGTGGCAGCTCCATTTTTATCCCCATGCACATTGCAGGGTTTGAGCTGACTGAATTATTTAAATCACACCTCTCTGCCTTCCAATTGCAGCCCTGCCAAAACCTCCAACAGAGCCATTAGTGACTGAAACGACAGCTACCAGCGTGACCCTCACCTGGGATTCAGGCAACTCCGACCCCATTTCATATTATGTCATCCAGTACAAGCCCAAATCCTCGGAGGGTCAGTTCCAGGAGGTGGATGGCGTGGCAACAACCCGCTATAGCATAGGCGGGCTCAGCCCCTTCTCCGAGTATGAGTTCCGGGTCATCGCAGTCAATAACATTGGCAGGGGTCCCCCCAGTGAACTGGTCGAGGCCCGGACGGGAGAGCAAGCTCCTTCGAGCCCTCCCCTAAAAGTCCAGGCACGGATGCTGAGTGCCAGCACCATGCTGGTCCAGTGGGAGCAGCCGGAGGAGCCGAACGGGCAGATCCGAGGGTACCGCGTGTACTACACCACCGACCCGCACCTGCCCCTGAGCATGTGGCAGAAGCACAACACGGACGACAGCCACCTCACCACCGTGGGCAGCCTCATCACGGGCACCACCTACAGCATCCGCGTCCTGGCCTTCACTTCGGTGGGCGACGGCCCCCCCTCGGACATCATCCAGGTCAAAACGCAGCAAGGGGGTACGTATGGAGGGCGGCTCCGTGCCCGCCCCGGGCATGGCAGCTGCGCATGGTGCTCAAAGTGATTGCGTGCCAGAGTGGGCGTTGTGGGGCGTCCCCACCCCGCAGCCATCAGATTTAAGCTGTCAGATCGTCCTGGGCGGTTGGTATCAGTCTCTGTACGAGTAACAGCCCGCTGTCGTGTCGGGGATGCAGTGGCTAAAAATGTGACGGGAGGTCCTGGATGTGGATGTCGGCACCTGTGTAACTGCTTGGCCCTTCTGGGGTCTGAATGCTCGTGTGGAAGGAAGGATCTGGGATGCAGTCAGGGGCTGGAAGTGAGCACGATTCCCACAGTCACCTGCCTGGGTCCCAGAGGTGCGTGCTTGTGGCCTGGGTTGTTCCAGGAGCGCAGCACAGGGGAGAGGGAAGAAGAGAGGTTCTGGAAGAAATGAAGGAGGATCTTCACGAGGTGAAACTCGGACTCTGCCAAGCCATGCGACTCCTCTCCCCTCTCCTGCCACTAACCATGTGTGTTTGTTCCCCAGTTCCCGCCCAGCCAGCTGACTTCCAGGCAGAAGCAGAGTCTGATACCCGCATCCTGCTGACGTGGCTGCCCGCCTCCCAGGAGCGCATTACCAAATACGAGCTGCTGTACTGGGAAGGGGAGGATGGCACTCAGGTGAGGATCCTGCCTGGCAGCACTTGGGGCTGGACAATCACAGTTCATCAGCTTGGGAAGGGTGTCTGCTTGAGCTGGGGTGGTAACAGGACTGTTCCTTCATGTTTCTTGTGCTTCGGGCGTGTGGTAGGAGCATGGCAATCTCTGGTTTCTGTGTAAGCGGCCTCAGCAGTGCTTATTGATGCCAGCAAAGTAGCTAGTGAGTGGTTTGGGACTGGAAAGGCTCCAGAAAGCCATGACAGCATCCGTGGGGCATGCTTACTGCTGGTGCCTGTAAAGAGTAGGACTTCTAGGCAAGTCTGAAATGGCTTCCAATATGTGTCTCCAGCCCCAGGACTGGTTACATGTAAGAAGCAGATTGAAGGTGGTCTAGGGAGAGCCCTTCCACATTTACTGCAGGTCCCTAAAGGAAGTCCAGTTCTAAATGCATCAAAAGTAGTGCTGGCTTCAAGGTAGCACAGCAAGAACTGCACCATGACAGCGTCACAGCGTCCCATAGTCCTCTCCTCCTCCTGTTATTATAGTGCCATGAGAGCTGCCAGAAGTAAGTGCCCTTCAGGTGAAGTGTCAGCAAAACAAATCCTTTACCAGCACTGTTTAGGTGCATTAGGGATCCCAGCTAGAGATGCCTACAAAGCCTAGGACAAGGGCTTTACTCTGTTTCACAGGCAAGACACTGTTGGGAGAAAACACACTGGTGTGTCCCATGCCCCTTGCCTGAACTGTACAGCTAGACCCAGCATTCCCACAAAGTTTTCAGGCCAGTAGGTGCAGTCTGGACAGCAGGCAGTGTAGCCTAGCTGTTGGAGAATTCTGCTTCTCAGCAGAGTCCTGTTGTGGCCACCCAAGAAGCTCCATGCCTTGGAGTCGTGCAGGACTGCAGGCAGGCTTGGCAGCGTGGCTGTGGCTTTTTGTGGTGCCAGAATGGGTGGTGGGGCTGCCTATTCCCTTGGCACCGGGAACTGAGCACCAGCTTTTCCGTATTCTCCAACTACACCAAATAATCTGTGTGTTTCCTTTTCTTTTTCCAGCAAAAGGTGGAGTTTGACCCAACCTCCTCATACGCCGTGGAAGGTCTCAAACCAGACACGCTGTATAAGTTCCGTCTGGGTGCCCGCTCAGAGCTGGGGGTAGGAGTTTACACCCCCACGATCGAAGCCAGAACTGCCCAATCCAGTAAGTGTCTGACATCCAACACTGCTGAAGACAAAAGCAAAAGCAGTCCAGTTCCCACTGCCTGGGCACGGAGTATCTGGGTGCCTCTGCCCCTGTGGGTCTGCAGGGATGCTGGCGTGCAGTTTGCTAAAGGGTGTGATGGGGAAAGCCACCTGGGGTTTTGGATCAGGGCTCTTTGGCAGAGTGGGTGCACCCAAGTGGTAAGTTCTTCCTTCGTGTCCCTTTGATCATGCTGTATTGCCCTAAGGGTAGATTCATAAAAAAGTGATGGAGGAGTGAAACAGGTGGGGAAATCGCTTTGGAGAGATTGAGTTGAGTGGGTTTGTGCATCTCTATGAATTTACTCCCATGCAGACAAGCTGTCTGGACAGGCAGCATATGGGTGTTTGTCTCTAAATGTGACTGTCTCCAAACCATTGGATTTTCACCCCTTCGCTCCCCATTCCAGCTGCCTTGCTTACATAGGAGTGCACCCCTGGTCCATAGAATTGATTGCAAGGTGAGGAATCCTCTGAGGCCAGATGTGCCTGTGGCTGTCAGGCAGCCTGAGGAGTGAGTTTGGAAAAGTGGCTGTTTGCTGGGGCCGTGTGAACAAGTGAGGCTGCAGCTTTCTGGGACTGCAGTGCTAGGGGGGAACCAGAACAAGCTGCAGCTGAGTTAATAGAGAGGCTCGATAATGAGGTGACCCAGGCAATATCACTTTCATCCTCCCTCTGCCCCGTGTGATCACAGAGCGGGAGTTTGCACTGCCCTGATTGGCAGCTCAAAGTGCTGCGCCTAAGCAGATTAGGGCTATCAAAGGGCCCTGCGATAAAGCTCGCTTTCACTAACGATTTTTGGGCTTGCCATTATGCAAAGAGCATTAAAAGGGGGGAGGAAAAAAAAAGACATTTCCGTTAGCACCGTCTGTCTGGGATTTAGTAGCTCTGTGGGGTGAGCAGTTGGCACGGGCAGCCAAGCCTTCCCTGCAGGGAGGGCGGCAGCGTGCGCAGCAGCAGCAGCCGGGAGCCTGAGATGGCCATTAGAAAGGGAGCTCAGGCAGGGAAGAGCAGCTCTGCTCACTCTCAGAATGACCTTCTCTTTGAGGGAAAGCTCAGCTTCATTAGCATACCAGTCCCAGGCATTCCTCCACCTCGTTAAGAGAGCTAATGGTGTCTTGGAGCTGCACGGATAGGCAGGTATGAAAACAGAGGAAGGTTTCGGATCATGCAGTTATAAATATTTGAACGTTGAGAACTGACTCTGAATATGAGGATTCGTACACCTGTTTCAGTTGGCTTTTGTACTGATAGGCAAAGGTTGCAGCAACTCTCCTGCCATGTAAATTAATTCCATCAGTGGATGCCCTTATCCTTGAAAACACTTAATCAGAGACAGCTCCATGCATAAATGAGTCCTTCAGAGGTTCACAGCAGTCCAAGTAAGAGAAACATTTGCTACATGGCCTCATCAAGGCAGACTTCCCATCATCTTTCCATGGCCTACTCCATGTGTTGTCTGCTCACAGGGGATCTCACACCAGTTTGGTTTTAAGGTTGTCAATTTAGTGGCTAGTGGAGCTATGGGTGACTGGTTCTGGCATCTGTGTAATAAGAAAAATGTGCATAGGTTGGAAGAGATTTGACTTTTAGCCACAGGAGTACCTTGGTCAGACTCCTGCTTTCTCAAGGTCCTGTCTTCAGGCTCTATTCCTGGCCCTGACAGACCAGTCAAGGGTAACGTGGGAGGCCCATCATCGCTAAAGGGTCACTAATGGGGTGGAAAAGGGTGTTGGTATTGCTTGTCTTGGGGCACCCCTGCTCCCGAGGTGTAGGGATGCTTGTCTGGGAAGGCCAGAGGGATGTGGTGTCCCTTTGCTGCATTCCAGCAGCACAGCTGAGGCCTCATCTCCTGAGAAGACAGCTGTCATCTGGGCTGTCTTTCCTGCTAAGCTGCTCACTTAGTTGCTGGGCACCCTGCAAAAAGTACAAGTAGTGCTGCTTTGAGGGCCTGAGGAGCACGGGGGAGTTTTCCCGGAGTTTGCAGTGCCTCGGGCAAGCGAAATGATGCAAGACAGAAGCATCAGCTCTGTGCCCGTCAGGCCTCAGCATTAATGTGCTGTTCTCCCTTGAAACACGAAGGTGGGTCTTGAGGCTGCCTTTTCCCTAGCCTGAGGAGTAGGTGGGCTGGGTGGGTGCACAGGGCTGCTGTGGGCCATCGGGGGAGGCTGGTGTGAGTAGCCTGGAGACAGCAGAGGTTTGCACAATGTGTGTGTGGGTACATCTGCATGTGCGGGTGCATGCTGGCCACCCAGTCTGCTCTTTGCTGGTCCCAGGAGGGATACTTTGACTCCTTGTGCATTTTAAGTTGATCCTGTTCATGTTACCAAGGTTTATTTTGCTTTCTTTAAATGTTAATTTGAGTTTTTTGCCTTGCATATCATATGTGTGACTTTTACCCAGTCAACAGCCAACGTTAGACTTGCCCACGCTGCCAGCCAAAGCTGCCTTTGGAGAAGGAGCTCACTGCTCCATCCCAAGGGAAGCAGTGGAGGCCCAGTCAGAGCCAGTCTCTGCTGTGAAGGGCCTGTCTGCAGACAGGGGCAAAGGGAAAGCTTGCCAAGCCCCTTGTGTGATGGATGCCACCAGGCCCTGTGTGTGTACCTTATTTCCTCCACGAATTCATTGTAGGTGTTGCTTTGTTGCTGTGTCTTCCTACTCTCTTCCCTGCCACTTTTCTGCTGATTAACCAAATGAGTGTGAGGATTCACTTTCTGCCCCTGCTCCCTTTCAGTGTACCAGATGGGAGGGCTGATCCTGCTCTGCCTCCCTCACACAGGCAATTGTTTGCTTCCACGCATTGCTTTGACTTCTCTTTCCTCCAGTGTAGCTCCCGTAGAAGCGGCCTGATTGCTCAGGCATCATCTCTTCCAGCTCTGTCACTTCCTACTGTCTTCCATCCTTCATCTCTCCAGGCATCCCAGCCCATGCATCAGGGATAGGCCCTGCTCTCTGGGCACAGCAGCGGGCACTAAGAGTTACATGCCTGCAACTGCTCCTGCAAGCACGTGGGCCTTGTTCCTGGCAAGCAGAGGTTACCAGTGGCATTGGGAGGTCCTGCTGTCCTCAGCTTTCCCACATCTTCTGCCACTGCCAACCTGTGCACAGCAAAGCCAAGGCACAGATTGTAGAGCCCTCCAATTACCTGCGGTCCTTGCTGCCATCTGGAGTGATGTAGGCAGGCTTGTCCCTTTGCCCTGGGCAGGCTGGCTCTATGCACTGATGGCTTGAAGGACAGCAGCATGGGGAAGGGCACCCGTCCTTTTTCAGTCATTTTCTAGATTTCTGGGGGCATGGCAAAGCAGGAGACCTTGTACTCACTCAGCAGTGAGGCCAAATGAGAGGAGGCTGCTGCTGCTATGAGAGGGCTCCCACACTGCAGGGGCCCTGTTGCAACCAGACAGCAGCTCTGCAAGGCTGGAGAAGGGAATGGACCAGTCTAGTGTCCTAGAGATGTTTTGCTTTGTCCAGATTGTCTCTCCTTTCCCAATCCCATTCCTCCTTCCTCCAGATTGGTTTCACTGCTCTTCCCCAGTGCGCTGTGTGGAGAGACTGCTTCTCATCCCAATGAGAAGCATCCACTGCCTGGATCCCATTCCTCCCCCTGTGGCCAGTTAGCTGGGGCTTAGAAGTTAATGCAAACTGCAGGTGCTTTTTTGCCTGGGAGGGGACAAGACTTGCTTACCTTCTGCTGTACAATTCCATGGGCTAGGAAGCTACTGAGGCAGGTAACCAGTTTGGCAGTCAGTCCCAGATTCCAGGGACATGTGTCCAAAGCAGCACAACCACATTATCACCCATTCCCACTTGGTTTAGGGTGCTGCTTTCAGCTGATGGTCGTGATTTCAAACCCCACCAGGACAAGCTCCAGCCAACCTCAGTCACCAGCTTTCCTTACCCTCTTTTGTTTCGTCCGCTTGTCTAGGAGAGAGTTTTCACAAGCCTTCCTACAATCTGGTGTGTGATCTTCCCTTCTGCCACTCTTGCCTTCTGCAGCTTCCTACCTCTTCTGGTTTCCATCTGCTTCAGATCTTCACTGAAGGCATCTTTCTTCTCCCTAACCAGTCTCTCTCTCCCTCACACTCCACACACACTCCCCTTCCCTTACTGCCATGTGTTGTGTTTGATAAAGTGAGCGTCCAGAACTGCTTTGGAAAGAGGTGCTCTCTGGTGCAGAACAGCATTTCTGTCTCCATGCTGTTCACCTGGCCTTCAAAATCAAATTGCCCCCAGTGCCATCTTGGATGGTCTGTGAGGAAGGCAGGCAGCTGTCCCGTGTATGTGTGTGTGTGTTCAGCGCTCCGTTGGCTGGGTAAAAGTTCCCTTTGCGTTTTGGTTTGTCCTTCCACTTCATTTTCCCTTCATCTCCCCACTTCATTTATTTATCCCCAGCCCCCTCCGCCCCACCCCAAGAAGTCGAGTGTGTAAGCACCAGCTCCACTACCATCCGGGTAAGTTGGGTGCCACCGCCTGCCCAGAGCCGCAATGGGGTCATCACCCAGTACTCCATTGCCTACCAGGCGGTGGAAGGAGATGACAACACCAAGCATGTGGTGGATGGCATTGGACGGGAGCACTCCAGCTGGGAGATCAAGGACCTGGAGAAATGGACCGAGTACAAGGTGTGGGTAAGGGCTCACACGGATGTGGGGCCAGGACCGGAGAGCGTCCCCGTGCTCGTGCGCACTGATGAGGATGGTAGGTGTTACTGAACGGCTCCTTCAGCTTCTGCCGTGGGTTAAACGGGTCTCTCCTAGCAGAGGTGCTGGAAAAGGGGGGAAGGGAGCAGGGATATTGACCTGGCAGTGCCTTTGGAGCAGGGCTGGAGGCTGTCAGGAGCAGTGCTCCAGGGAGCGGGTCTCCCCAGTTGGCCTGGAGGGGGTTAGGTGAATGGCTCTGCTGGCCCTTGGTCTGCCTCCAGGCTGTGTGTCAGGTGTCCCAGCATGGTCCCACAGGGTCCCACAGTGTCAGCATTGCTTCCTGCCCACGCAAGGAGGCATTGCTCTGCTTTGCCATTGTGGTTTTATAGTGTGTGGTGGATTCCTTTTTTACTGAAGGTAGAACGAGTACTCCCAGCCAAAGGCTTCTCTCACATTGTGAGATCGGGACTTAAGAGTTTACTTGTTGACCTGAAATCCAGCAAACTAAAGAGGGGGAAAAAGAAACCCTTTTGAAACTTGTAGATACTGCAGGAAAGCTGCTTCCTGCCCTGGCTTCCAGGCAAGCCACAGCTTATATAAAGCTGCTCTTCAACTCACAAGTCAGAATATCACACGTACAGAGCACTTTACTGGATACGACAGCTTTAAAGAGAAATTGCTTTGTATTAGCAGGGCTGTCAGTTATGTCATCGTGATTTAAGCCAATTCCTTTGAAAGTGCCAGAGCTCAGGGTGACAGTAGGAGCTTCCGTGGCTTCGTGCTGACCCGAGAAAGCTGCAGATTTAATGGGAGAAGAAAGAGATGTGGCATCCAGGCAAAGAAAGCATGATCCCTGCATTGCCCAGTCAGTGTAGGAAATTGAAACCAGACATGTTACAGTTTCCCTAAATGGGCTGCCACTGTCCCCCACGTCTCCATGGCTCTGGAAGTGGCGTCTGGGAATGCTCACTGACTGCATTCCTGGGCTGGCAAACACATCTGTGTGTGTCCTGCTGCCTTTATTGTTTGCCTCAGTTCTCATTCAGCAGAGTTGTAGCCCAGGGGAAGCTGTTACCCCAGAAATGTCGCAGCAGGCTCTCTCAGTTAATTTTTGGGCACCGTGGTTGGACATTCCAGCTTAGCTGTCAGGAGTGATTTCATATCCCTCTGACATGCTGATGCTCAGTAGATACCCGTGATGAAGGAATGAGAAATGCTAAAACAGTGATCTGAAAACAAATTGAACTTTCTCCGTTTGGATCTCAGATGCAGCATGTACTTCCCGTAGTGGGGCAGGGTAAGAGTTCCTCGAAACACCGTGATCTGCTCACATTCACATCTTTTTGTGTCCCTGCAACATCCCAGTATCATGTGCTGTTGAGGCCTCGCTTGCCAGCGGAGCTTGACACACAGCTTCTGTCTGGTTCTCAGGGAGGATCTTGTTTTCCGCTTGGACTCCCGGCTGTGTGTGTGGGCAGGTGTCTTGCCAGGGCAGGACAGCCCCAAGGCTTGTGCAAGGTCACTGCACTAAGTGAATTGTGTATCACAACATAGGCTGCTCCAGGCAGAAGGGGGTAACTGTTCAAGCACAGCCCCCTCCATTCCCATACCTTCAGCTGGCCTCGTGGTGCTCAAATGCACTATTCCTCCTTTCACCGTTTTATTTAATTATCTACAATTAAGAAGGACATCTGGGAAAAATAATGAATTGCCCTGCAGCTTAAAAACTGTGCTTACCTGCTGGGTAGCTGTTTCTTCCCGTTTAGTTGGTTGAAATAGCAATCCTCATTACATCTGCTTGTCAGCTATCCATCCATAATTATCTGATACTGATTCCTTGCTGTGTTGAGGATTGGGGCATATGAGGTTCCAAACCCCTGGGTTTTCCCAGGCCGGTGGAGACTGGAAAGGGTCCTGTGGTAGAAATGCTGGGATGGAGCCCAGGTCCTTCACTTGGGTAACAGGCACTTGCATGGCAGTGGTATCCTCTGCAGGGAGTGCACACCTCTGCTCCCAGCTGCTCCAGCCAGAAGGAGCTTTCCAGGAGCAAGTGAGAAGCTAATTTTTTAGAATTGACATTTTTGTCACAGTCAATGCAAGAGCAAAAAGTAATAAGGAGGTAATTTTTCCAAATAGTAAATAGGGTATAAATACATTTTTAAACGGGCCTCACCTTGCAAGAAAATTGATATTTTCTGGGCAGTGTAATTTTTCATTTTATTATCAAAAAAGCATTCAGCTAGCCGTGCATGAAATACAGTCCCCAGAGCTGTCACAATCCCCACAGGCCCCTTTATCTGGCTGAGTTCAGTGACTGCTGTCACTGAGCTCTGGGTTATTGTTTTAGGATGGTGCTTTTCCCCCTCATTAACCTCTCGCTGTCACAGGGGAAGAGCACGTGTGTGCTCTGGCTGGTGGCAGGTACCAGGGCTCCCTGCAAGGCAGGCTCAGCGCCCAGCCATGCCACCTGGGGCTGTTGGACTGTGTTCAGGTGTACCCAGAGGGGTCTGAGGGGAGGTCTTTGCATCAGGCAGGATGCAAAGAAGGCTTCAAAACCCCCGCCTGTGCCCCTGGGCACCCTGAGCCGCAGGGGGTTACCATATTCTTTGTATCCTGCTGCAGTCTCGTATTCTTTGCCTCCCCAGCTGCTGGAGATGAGAGGGATAGGTGGACCTTGGATCTTATCTGGCACAGTGACTTTTATTAGGGGTTCTCCTGCATATCACAGTCGAGTTCTTTCCTACTGAGAGCAGCAAAAGTGCCTGGATGCTGGGGAAGGATCAGGGATATGGTCACGCTGAGACTGAAGTATGATGTCCTGGGCTGTCCTGGCAGTGAGGGGGAGGGAAGGTAGCAGAGGAGTGAGAAACAGTGACAGTGACAGTGACTGTGTGGTGGTACCTGCTAACTGTTGTCCCCGTGTGTTACAGTGCCCAGTGCCCCACCACGGAAGGTGGAGGTGGAGTCTGTGAACTCGACTGCCATCCGGGTGAGCTGGAAGCTGCCCATCTCCAACAAGCAGCACGGGCAGATCCGTGGCTACCAGGTGACCTACGTGAAGCTGGAAAACAACGAGCCCCGAGGGCAGCCAGTGATCAAGGATGTCATGCTGTCAGAAGCACAGGTACAGCGTGGGGACCACGGGCTGGTGGGCATGGGACTTTCCCTCTCAGCAGAGGGCCAGGCTGGCTGGGTCCAAGCATTTCTCGGCCTCCTCTTGCAGCTCCAGAGTGTGGGACTCAGCCTGGCTGAGCAAGGCAAGCAGTCTGTCCCCAAACTGTGGCTTACACGTGGGTAGAGAGTTTAAGCAGGAAAGGATTGCTGTAGAAATGATGTATTGGACGATGTTCCTCTCTTACCCCTTCTCTGACATGTCCTGTGCAGACTCCAGCTGGAACAAACTGCACTTTGCCCTGTCAGTTTATAAATGGTCAGAGTTTTCAGTGAGCCTCGGGTCTGTTCCTTTCATGATGCTGATTATGTTCAGAGCAAAACTTCTGTCTCAGCAGAGTCCACCTGGGTGCTGTCTGCCTGTGGTGCGTGGGGGTGGCTCTACACCCGTGGGTGGACACAACATGCCAGGCAGGACAGCACTCCTGGCTCAGCAAAGCCTCCCTTCCCTCCTGCTTTTGCGAGGCAGGGACTTGGTGTTGCACTGCCTCTTGAAACCAAACTGTAGGTGAAGCCAGCTGAGTCTGGGAAAGGCTAGGGAGGGGGGAAAAAACAAAAAGAGGCGCAGGCTCACATCACCTGTAAATGACTTTGCCTTCTGCAGTCCCCACACCACAATCTTAAGTTCATACTTACGTGGTCTCCTGGATCCCTCACCGGCTGTGAGCCGCAGCCCTGTGCCCACGCAGTGCTCCAGGCACGGCTGTGTGCTCTCTCCCAAGGTCCAGGGAAGTTTTTGGTGCCCCGTGTGTGTGATGAAACACAGCTCTCCTTTGGAGCAAGGGTCCTTCATCCTGGATGACCCCTGCTGCTCGCAACAAAGATAATCGTATAAATGAAGAACAGGATCTGCTGCTGTTGAAAGCAGCGAGTAATCGATTCAGAGCTGGCTTGCCTGAATGATGCTCAATATAAATACTGGAGAGCTGCAACGATTAATTGATCTGTCTCCTGAATGCAGCTGTGAATCATTTATGCATTTGTCAGTGGGGAGTGCAGTGCACAGAGGCAGCTCTACCCCCCATTCATATTCTGAAGGATGAAACGCAGTAATAATGCGGAAGGGGAAAACTCTGAGGAGTGAAAATGCTTTGAGGGTCCTTGCAGTGTTGTCTGGGGCACATCTCTGTTTGTGTTTCAGGTGTTGCTTTATATTAATAGTTAGAAAAGCTGCTTACTGCCCTTTACTTATTCCAGGAGGATATAATCTTCTGTGTTGTTTGAACAGTTGATGATGTGTTGTTCAGCTGGAGTTTGGAGTTAATGGGTTGGTCCCAAGCGTAGGTGGGCGAACTTGGCAATGTTTTTCTTGTTGGTGTTTTCAAATATTTTATGCTTGCCCAGCCAGTTCTACTTTCACTCCTTACTCATACATTTCAGAGAGAGAAATCCCATGCTAATGTGTAGGAACGAGGATGCCAGAGCCAGAAACTTTTCGAAGTAGTGCTGGATTTTGCATTAGCTTGAATGTGAGCATCAAGGAGGCAAGTTGCTGGAAGTTTCCTGGCTTGTCAGGAAACCACTTACCAGTCTTCTGTATTTGGTGAATTTATGTGGGAAAGTTTTTTATTTCCATGATACTTTTTCCTGCTGTGTGTGGTGCTGAACTCATCCACTGTTGTTTTTGGATGAAAGCGAAGGCCAGGAGATATTTGCAGAGAAGCAACTACTCTGAAGGAGTCGCGTCACTCTCGGGATAAACTGATGATGACCCGCAGGGAAGAGGTTTCACTGACTTGGCAGAAGAGATCTTTATTTCCCAAAAGAGTGAGAAGCCAGGCATGACCTGTGCTTGTGATGAAATACATCTGCTCCAGATGCTGAAGAACCCTGTAAGAGCTGCCATCTTTCAGTACAGCGGTGCGTGTCTTTGCAAACAGCCAGATGAAACTTTAACGAGTGGTCCTGGAAGAGTTATTTTCTGTGGAAGGAAGCAAAAAGATTCACTGGAAAAACCTGTCCCTGAAGGTCACAGGATGAAGATGGCCACAGTTCAGTACTCATAAAGCTTCATAAACATTTATACCAGTGCACAAGGAGAGAATTAAACTGATTGAAAATCTTGGGGTCAGAGAAGAAATTCTCTGGACATGTAGGCAGAGCCCCTCCTCCTGCCTAGCCAGGCTGTCTGCTGATTCTGAGTAGGTATGTACCACGTAATCTGCTTCCTGCAGACAGTGTGAAGGCACTGATATTAAAGCTGACTCATGATTTTTACTTATTGAAGATGAGAAATATAGAGAGAGTAAACGAAGATGAAAAGAAAAAGGAAAGGGAATGGAGATGTTAGCTATGCAGATAATATGGATTCTGAGCTTTCAAAACCATTTGAGCGGAAAGGACTAAAACATCAGCAGAGAAAGGGGGGCCCTGGTGCCAGAGAGATCACATTTTATTTTACAGCCTCCTGCCTAGGGAGAGTAATCAGTTGTTAGGAAGGTCCTATGATGGAGCTGAGGCCTCTCCCTCCCCTCTGTGGCTGCACCTGTGACCGATTACCTCTGTCAGGATTCTGTGTGCCTTCCACTTTAAGCTTTCACCTCCTGCTGACAGCCTGATGGACAAGCAAATGTGGCCATGCCCTGTGGAGGAGCACCCAGGGCGTGTAGGACTGCAGAGCTGGGTCAGCACCAGGAGGCAATGCCGAGTGTGGTGCACAGGGCATAGAGGAGGCAGCAGGGAAGGCATCAACCTGGGAAGACAGGCCTTCCTGTTGGGGCTCCCATGGAAGCATGGCCTGTTTTCTCTTTACCAGACTGGCAGCTAGACATTGTGTAAACCTCACTGTTGGTCAGTTGTGTCCTGCTCCCAGCCTGCTTGTCATCCCATCAGACTGGAACATCTCGAGGGGGGACTTTAAACCCCATGCTCCCCATGTGGCCTCGACAGCTGCTCCTGCCTTTGAGTGTGCAGCATATTTGCCAGGGAGTCTAATGCCTGCATTGCCCTGGGGACACAGTGTGCACATCAGCCTTGCTGCCCTACAGCCATCCAGCATGCCCAGGGAACCCTGCCGGTCTGGCTGGGTCGAGCTGGCTACAAGGAGGTTGGGCTTTGTGGAGGGAAAACTCTTGCCACCTTCTCCTCCTGCTCTTCAAGGAGAGTTGTGGCAGGGGAGGGGTGTGTGCTGCCCACGAGAAGGGCTGCAGGCTCACGGGAAGATGGTGTGGTCTCTGCAGGCAGCGTTTCTCCATCCAGCGTGCAGGCTGAGTGCACGTCCCACCAGCTCGCTCCAGAAGAGCAGGAAGAAGAAACGGCAATCACTTGAAGCTGTTGGATTGAGATTAAAGGAGGAAAGGGAAGCAGAGGCTTCTGTTCTCCCTGGGCAGTGCCCACCCCAGGCACAACACAGAGGAATTTACAGCCTCCCTCTTTTGCTGGGTGATAGTCAAGGATCTTTATCTGAACGTCTTTGGAACAACTTCTCATGCGTGTGTGCTTGTCTAGGTGAGAGCCTGGCATGGAGGGGAGATGTACTCTGCTTCCTAAGTGGAACAAAACTGAAAGGCATCATCCAAGAGGCTTTTCAGTCGTGGACCAAGGGGAAGTTCTGGAGCCCTCAGACCCCTCTGCCTCCCACAGACCGAGCACCTGAGTTTACACCCGAAGTTTCACTGTTGTGCCACAATCACTGGAGCAGAGAGAAAGATCTGCAGGAAAATCCACTTCCCCTAGCTGGGGCTGTTGAGGAGGGCTTGAATCTGTGTTTTGCAAGAGCCTTGGTCGGGGAAAACAGCCCTTCCCTGGTGAGACATGACTACGCTGTGTTGAAGTGTAAAATGAAACATTAAGGCATTGCAGCTGCCATAAATACACACTGTTAGCTTTAGCACTTCCCCCAGCCATCCTGCCTCGTGCACACAGCCCTCTCTGAGTTCTCTTTATGACTGCTCCTGGGCTTTTCAGATCAATTTGTCTTACTGACCAACCTTAAACAGTTAAGAAGCAATTGAGCTAGTTGAAGGAAGGAAATGTTTTGATCTGTAGATTATATTATTTTAATAATGAAACTGACTTTTTACTGAGGTATTTATGCAGGCCTGGCTTTTCAGTGTTACTCCTCCAGCACAGATCTCAAGGCATTTCTTGGCACTCTGATCTAATGCAAGATAAAAGTCCACTGAAACATTAGAGCAAGCAGAGTTTGAACATTAAACACTTCGTCTAAATTCCTAGAGGGTGATAAACTCCCTGCTATGGTGTGAGAGGCTGCTGAGTAGCCTCCTGAGCCCAACTCTGCTCTGCTGTTCATTCCAGTGGGGTGTCACCTTCTGCTCCTGTAGGTATGTGGAGGTGAGCTGGGGTGTTACTGCCATCCATATGGCCCCGTCCCACCAGGGACATGCTTTTGTAGGAGAAGTTACTTCTGGAGAAAGAGCTACTGGGCCTCATATCCTTCTTCTGGCAGGACTTCTTCCAGGTTTTAGATCAGCAGAGCAGAGTGTGTGGCTGTTGACCGTGGTGTGGGCTGGCTGGCACAGGTGGGGCATCAACAGCATTGACTTGGGTTGAAATAAGTGTGCAACAGTGGAAGCAGCACCAAGATGTGCGTGGAAAGAGAGCCTTTAGAGACCGTAATACTTAGTGAGGGCCTCGGCTTTATAAGAAGTCTTTAGGGACAACTTGACTTCTTTGCTGAAATTTAATGTTGAGGTGTTTTAGGGGAATAATTGTATTGCAGTCTCACGTCATCAAGTGAACTGTAATAAAATCTTGTAGGAACATTTCTCCAATAGCTTCTTCTTTCTGAATTTAGAGAATAAAATAACAAATATTTTGAAAGTATGCCATGTATTTTACTGCTGAGGAGAGTACTGTGCCACTGTGATAGTCTACAGCCTCTGAAAGTCAACTCAAATAGCCTGAGTTCAAAAGGCTATTGATACCATTTAGTACTTCTGTTGCACTTGCAGGTTCCCAAGCACTCTGGCAGTATTACCTGGGCTTCCCAGGGTCCTGAGGAAATCAGTGTCTGAGCACTGTTTCACAGCTGGCAGCTCAGGCTCAGAAGCAAGGCTTGCCAGGACTCACACTGTGAGTCAGGGGCAGTAATACCTATCTTCACTTTCATCTCTGTGCTTGAACCCATGGACTGGTGCTTCCTCCAGGCAGATTTAGTAACCTGAGATGTAAAAGGCATCACTTTGGCTGAGAGAGTTTACTGTGATCTCTGCAAACCTTCCTTTGGTGCATCAGCCACGGAGAACGGTGCTATGGGCATGCGTGGCAGCAGCCGAGCTCTGCCGTGTCTCACCACCCTGATCAAGGCAGCTTTGATTGCCTTAGAACCCCAAATCCAGCCAGAAAAATTCAGAGCCCTAATTGAGCTGCCATGGCCAGGAATCTGTGTGAACTTCTGGTGGGAAATGGTTTATGTAGAAGTTTTCCCTGGAGGGCCAAGTGAGCGTTTGCTGTTGTGTAAATGGGAGTGAGAAGCTGTTTCCTCAGCACATGCACGAGTATGAACCTCGCTCCGAGCCACGCAGCACTGTTGGAGAGGAGCAGCTTAGTGTCTAAGATCTCAGCCTCCCCTTCACTGTAGACGAGAGACAGCACTTCTCAGTTTCCCCAAGTCCCCAGAGCATTGTCTTGCAAGTGATTCAGGAAGGAGAAGCTCTGGAAATGTTGCACTGGTGCTTCCCTGCGGAGAGTTCCCTCTGAGCTTTGCGTGTTCAAGTCTTTGGTTCTCAACAAGAGATGGTGGCTGGAGGATCACTAGGACAGAAACTGCAGATCAGGCAACACAACTGTTGTGAGTGACTTGTGGGGCAGGAGTCAGCCCCAGAGCCTTGTTGGTACAACCTATCCCTTCTTGCTTCTTGCTTGTGGAAGAGGCAGAAAAATGCAAACAAAGCCAGAAGGGGAAAGTACTGCAAAGTTAGGAAGTGATGACCTGTCCACTTGTGTGAGGAGGAAGCTCTTTGCCCCTGTTTGTGTGAATGATCTCAGACCTACTGCTCAGGCTAGCGGCATGTCGAAAATCGCTCTATGCCACTTCTCCCCTTGGCACAGCCCGTGCCAAGTGACCCTCTGTGTATAAGTGTTGTAATTCCCCCAGCCCAGTCCTGCTAACTCCCGCTGTTGTCGTCGTCATCCCCTTCCTACATGTTGCCCCTTAAAACTCTGTGTCTCCATTTTTCTCTCCTCCTTCCTTTTCCCCCCCGTCAGTGGAGAGCTGAGGACTCCGTCGACCATGTAAGTACCACTTGTGTGTGTTCCAGGTTGGAAAAGAGGGGTTTGGTAATTCGATTTGTGAATTTTGTAGACACAGTGCTGTCAAAACATTCCTTTCACTCCCTTAATGAGGCTGGAGAGTTACATTGCGAGACCTTCCACAAGCAGCAAATACAGGGAAAATTGGCATTTAGATTGCTCCTAAATGCAGAAAAGCAATTGACATTTCGTGTAATCTGTATATCCAGCTTGTTGCAGTGCAGTTTTAGGCAGGCTCAAGTGATCGACTCAGGAGGCACATCCCGCTTCCTGCAGTAGTTGGCCCACCAAGTTACATGGTAGAATTAGATATATAATCTTTAAACCACATTGATCGTAGTCATGAGAAATAACCTACACCCTCAACCGTGACCTTTGGTTGAAACACGGGTAGTAATAAGGAAACAATCACATTTAAACCGTTTTAAATTCAATTTTTCCAACATAATTTTGAAATACAAATTTGGGGGAACAAACTAGAAAATGACCTTTTTAGAGTCAGCAATTCAATTACGTGCCCTACTGTGAGCTTCCCCAGCACGGTGCATTTCTCCTCCTGCTTTATACGGAGGATCCTGGGCTTGGAGTGGCTTTGTCATGACAGCACTGTGTTTGCATCGTGCAATCAGACCTTCTTTCCTCCATCCCCTGTCTCTCTCTCCCCCCCCTCCTCGCAGCTTGCCTTGCTTTGCTCCCGGTGGCATGCTTTTTTTTTTTTTTTTGGCGTGAGAATTTCTTCTTTGCATGGGTTTGGGAGGAGTGAATTCTCTTGGGATGATCAGAGTCTGCAGGTTTTTTGTGAGAGTGCTTCCCCCGCGGGTCCATTGGCACCGATCGGACTGTGCGTCCACTCACCCGCACACACACGATCTGCTGCAGGGGCGGAGCCGGGGTTGGACTCTGGTTCACACGGTGATTTTGGCGGGGTTCTTGTTGGTGCTTGTTGATACTTCTCTGGGCTGGCTGGTTCCGCAGCGGTAACACGGTGATTCTGATGAGTAAGCCTGGGCAGGTAATCTGAACCAGCAGCACTGACTGGAAATCAGCAGGTTTAATAGCGTGGGTGTTCGTGCGAGTGAGTGAGCGAGTGAGTGATGGGAGACTGGCTGTGCTCTGAGAGCAACCACAGGTGCCCCTCGTACCCCTCAAGCTGGCAAGAACCCCCGGGGCAGAGATCAAACCCCAGGAGCAGCTTCTAAGAGTGCCCGTGCTGCCTGTCCCCAGCGGCTCGAGCTTAACCCTCTCCACCTCTCCTCTTCTTGTCTGAAGGGGTAAATAACCAACCCAGAGCCTCTGCCACCTTTCCAAGAGTTCCCCCAGCCCCTTCTCCAGCCCAGTTGTCTCTTGTTCCCTGACCCAATGGGTTTTTAGTGCTGATGGCCCAGACAGTGCCCACAGATGAACGCAGCTCAGGTGTGCCTGCCCTGAGCTCCCAGAGCTGCTGAGTTAGCTCTGCTTGCTCGTTTGCAGGCCTGGCCAGCCGGGCTTGGCACAACTCAACATTTCCACAGGAGGCCAGGAGGGAGGAGCGCTGCTCCCCTCTTTGATCTCAAATTGAAGTGCAGAGCCTTGCCCTCCTCCTGCCCAGAGGAAGCCAGTTAGCAAGGATGCGAACACCCCACCGAGTCCGCCCCCTCACAGACCTCCCACCATGCAGCTTTTCCCTCTGGGTCTTGCCAGTGCCTTGCACTGACCCATCCCATCCCTGCAACACCACGCCTGGCAAGGAGGGTGAACACGATGCTGTAGCACTGCAGGTGCTCCCTGCCCGGGGCCCCCGCCCCTGCACTGCCTCCCCGTGCTCCCCCACGGCTCTGCTGCAAGAGGCAACTTTAAAAAAAAAAATCCCGGAATTAGCCCCCGAGAGATTCACACAGCCAGCTGAACTGGCTTTTGCTCTGGTTCACAGCTCCATAGACCTCTTAACTTCCAGGCTTCACACAGGACCATATCTGGATCAGATCTCCCTCTTGGCAGAAGCCGTGGGAGAGCACAAGCTGCTGACTTTAAGTTGGTGGTGGGTCCCTGGAAAGGCCAAGCGTTAGAGGCAGGGATTGAAGTTAGGCAGGTGAATGTTGGAGTGGCAGCAGTCGTTTTTGCTGGCTCTGCGTGGCGTGTGTGTTGGGGCACGGTGCATGAGCGTGAGCCGGCGAGTGTGTCGGTGTGTTGCTGTTGGAGGCACTGACCCCAGTGCCCTCCTTTTGCTCGCTCCGGTAACAAGTGTTTGCTCTTCTCATTTGCCTCTTCCCTGCCGTGTGGACGTGCTCCCAGGAGACAGTCATCGGAGGCCTGCTGCCAGAAACCACCTACTCCGTCACAGTTGCTGCCTACACCACCAAAGGGGATGGTGCCCGCAGCAAGCCCAAAGTCATCACCACCACGGGGGCAGGTGAGTGTGGGGAGCAGGTGCCACAGCCTCGCAGGGGGTTGTGGTAAAACCTCCCAGGAGGTGCGTGGGGAGTACGGCCAAGGCACCTGTGCAGGAGGAAGGAAGAGGGCTGGAGACGATGCAGAGGTACCCACTCTTGTGATCTCCAGCCCGTGCTTGCAGGCTTTGCCACTGGATCACCTGAGCAAACAGATGGACAGACGCTGCCAGGGCTGGTGAGAGAGCATTGAAACTCACGGGTCTGAGCTCATCTGCGTAGTCCAGAGACCTGGGAAGAGGAAGCCTGAAAGTCCAGGCCCTCCCTCAGCTTTTGGAGTCCTGGCCTATCCTCACCTTGTTTCCCGTAGGCAAATGCCATGTCTTGCTTCCTTTGGTGACTGCAGCGCTGCCTGGAATGGCCCCTGGCACAGGGGGCTCCTAAGAGGTGCTTCTCAGCTCCCCCCAGCCATTGCTGCTGCTGTCTCCCCAGGCTTACATAGCTGAGCCTGGCTGCTCCTAGAGCCCTGGTAAAACCTGGAGTGCAACAAATCCTGCCGTAGAAGTGCTGCAGACACAACTTCTAGGTCCTGGTGATCCCAGCCCAGGAGTCATCAGGTGCTTTCCTCCGGATGTGGTCAAGCTTGCCTTTGGCAGTGGCACCAACTAGTTGTGACACTGTCTTGTCCACTCACCTTTTCCCCTCACTAGACCTGTCCTACAGCTGATAATCGTGCTGCTTCCTCACATCAAAACTGCAGGAACAGTATATTTACCACTTGTTATTGCGGGAATGCAGCTTGTGCAAACTGAGAGCGTTTGTTCCTGGTGCTTTTAAACAAGGAACAGCTTGCCATCTCCTCTGCGCTGCATATGGGGAGTTCCAGAGGTAGTTTCCACTGTCACAGTCTCAAATGCTGCCTCCCTTGTGCCTCGCCGTGATGTATGCTCTGTTCATCAAATTGCTGCAGCTGTCCTATAAACAGGAAAAGCTTCCTAAACAACCCAGTGTTGCACTGTAAGCCACAGTGGGTCTTCCCCATGTTATGGTGCACATTTAAGGTTAATATTTGGCATCAGCTTTGAAAATAAGGTGTCCCTTAATACTAGCTGCTGTTAGGCATTGTGTTATGAGTGCAAGGAGGATGGCACTGGCAATGGGAATGTAATTGTAGGTCTTAAATACCTACAAAAGCGCCCCCAGAGCTGCCTTTGTAGAGGCTCGGCTGCAGGCCTGACCTCAAAGGGGAGCGTCGGTATCGCCCTCTAATGGCAAAATCGGGGCATAATTCTGTCAAATACAGTTTCCTCTTGTGCTCATCTTCAAAACTGTGCAAGAATATTTAACTAGGTTTGGCTACAATCCCATTTTTGTTTTCATATCAGTGGCCCCGTCCCTTTGATTCCGAGTATCTTCCCTATCAGTTGATTTGTTTACAAATCTGAGCTGATGTGAAGACAGGCTCTGGTTTTAAGTGAAGGAGATCAAGGTATTAAACCATCAATTTAAAGCTATCAGTTCCCAACCGGTGACGGCAACACCCCTTGACTTGTGCAGCATAAGCAAAAACCCCGTGGAACGCTTGTGTTCACCTCTCACATCGACAGTGACATCACGAATCTGCTTCTCAGCTAAACCAAAAATGTATTCTGATGGCAAACAGCCCACCCAGCTCTGCTCGCTGCCTCTGCAGATGGTAAAACTGCAAGGTTTCAGGATGAAATTTGTCTGCCTCCAGACAGACCGGGGTGCTGGAATCGGGCTTCGGGGTGTCTGTTGTGGTGCAGCGTGCCAGGGTCGGCACGGCCCGGTGCTGTGCACTGGCTGGAGTGTCTGAAGACCACTGATTGGGAGGACGGGACTCAGATCTTCTCTGAGATAAATACGATGCTTTGAGGTCCCTTAAACCTTTCCTGTAAGAGGGGGTGAATTTTGGGGCTGGATGTGGCTGAATTTATTTCCCGTTTAAATGGCAGCACGTGGGAAAAATGGCAGCCAAGAGCTGGCTGGCTCCAGCTTCCCTCGCCACCGGATTAGGTCGGTCTGCCTCTATCCAGTGTGAATTGTTTGTCGTCCTCTTCACCCTCTTGTCTGAACTTTCCCACTTTTCCTCAATCCTCACGGACTGAGCAGCACAGAAGCCGTCCTTCCTTCCCTTCCTCCCAGGCTATAGATGGTCATTGTGTGTTTATGTTGCAGTCCCGGGGAAGCCCACCATGATGATTAGCACGACAGCCATGAACACAGCCCTCATCCAGTGGCACCCACCCAAGGAGATGGTAGGGGAGCTGCTGGGTTACCGGCTGCAGTACAGACGCCTGGATGAGGAGAAAATGAACACGATAGACTTCGGGAAGAGAGACCATCACTACACCGTGACCAACCTGCACAAGGGGGCCACGTACCTCTTCCGATTGTCCGCCAAGAACAGAGCTGGCCCGGGAGAGGAGTTTGAGAAGGAGATCACTACTGCTGAAGATGTGCCAAGCGGCTTCCCACAGAACCTGCGCGTGGTGGGTCTCACCACTTCCACCACAGAGGTTGCCTGGGAGCCCCCGGTCTTGGCGGAAAGAAATGGCAAGATCGTGAACTACACGGTGGTATACAGGGACATAAATAGCCAGCAGGACCTGTTTAACATCACCAGGGACACGAGTATCACTTTGACAAATTTGAAACCTGATACCACTTACGACATCAAAGTGAGGGCCCGCACCAATAAGGGGGCTGGGCCACTCAGCCCCAGCATCCAGTCCCGGACCATGCCTGTGGAGCAAGGTAAGTGTCCCTCTAACAAGCCCTAAGCAAGCTCTGCCTCCAGGACAGGGACCCTTGCTTTGGTTCGTGAGGCTGCCCTTCCTTCTTCTCTGACTGTTGTGATCAGGTACTGTGTGGCACCCTAGTCTAAAACTAGTTCAGTGAGGGGAGGCTCAATGAAGATTTCCTCAAAGTTGCCATTTGGGAGGAGAGGGGCATTGGTGGTGCCTTAATCGCCTCCACAGGCACACTTTGATGTTTTATCTGTACATAAAAGGCTCTTCCTTGAACTGGAGCAAATGGCTGAGCAGGATCATCTGCACATCCAGTACCTGAACACTGCTGTTCTTTGATCATGACAAAGGGCCAAGGGAGTGTGAGTGGAGGGGGGAGAGAGAAAGACTACAGTTCAGCCTACAACTTCCTTTCTGTGATGCTGGAAAGTATAGTCAAAAAGCAAAACTCCACTGGAGACTGTAGACTCGGTAAAAGGCTGCTGCTCTCTTCTTCTCATTCCTTACTTCTCTGCTGTAGCTGAACTCTTTGACCTCTGCTGCTGAGTTAGACAAAGAGAGCCTTGGAATTGAGCTGCTGCCTGGCTCCCTCCTGACTTGGCCTAAGAGTGCTCAAGTATCTTGTTTTTCATTTCAGTGTTTGCTAAGAACTTCCGCGTCAATGCCGTCATGAAAACGTCTGTGTTGCTGAGCTGGGAAGTGCCTGACTCCTATAAATCTGCAGTGCCTTTTAAGGTAAGGCTGGGATTCGGAGGGCTGGGAGCTCCACCTGTGGCAGTGAGCAGGACTGGGGTCTGCCTGTCCAGCTGGCCATTGTCTCTCCATGACAGTGGTCACACAAGCCTGTCCTGATGGTTGACACCAGAGCTGAAGCATGAAAAGCTATAAATTTGATTTAATAGCAGGAGATCAGGTCAAAGCGGTCTGAAAACCAGCCAGTAAATCAAACTAAGGACGACTCCTGCTGTGTGTCCTGTTTCAAATACCCATATTGCCTTTCCCGGGTTACTTCAGAGCACCAGGGCGGATGCGTAATCTCAGGGAGCGAAGGGGAGAGGCATCATCACCCTTCCTGAAGGTGTTACAGATGTGAGCAGCTCAAGGTGTGTCAGTGCAGAGGGAGCTCTGCAGGAATGGCTGCTGCTCTCTTTTCTCCAGTACAGTCCTGGCTGTGGTGTCATCCAGCAGGCTGCAGACAGCACTGATGACCCGACGCCTTCCTGCTCTTGTCTGTCCCCAAGTGCGTGTCACTGATGCAGGTCAAAGACTGGAGTGTGGTGGGAATGTTTGCAGATCCCAGTGGAGTTTCTCTCCCTTCAGAAACGCGTCAGATTGCTGAGGATAACCCTCCACCCAGTCTGAGCAGCAATCTGCTGCCTCTGCAGAGGTGGCCGGGGTGGAAGCAGCATGGCTTCTCTTCTTAGCACATGCCCCCAGCCATGCTGTGCTCAAAGAGCAAAGGCGAGGCCTGCATGAGTTGTAGGGGATCCATGGCCAGGGGAATGAGGGGAAATCTTGAACTGCATCCACATCAAAGTGGATGAGCGCCTCCCCTTCCTTGTTGCTAGCTCTCCTTGTTTAAATCATGAAGCTGAATTACCATGATCAATAACAGGCACTTGTTAACATGCTGAGTTTAGTTGAAGCAGACAAGGCTTTTGTGAGTACCTTGTGGTATTCAAAGCTTTCCCACATGTGGGGTTCATTAAGGTCAGCGTTCAGATATCTGGCCCCGAGGAACTTCTCAGAGCCCTGTTGCTTTGCACTCTGCTGAAGAAACAGAGCCCTTCATCTTGCCTTGTTCTTGTGGCCCCAAGCCCACATCAGCATGTGACAGCACAGCGCTAGGAAGGGACAGGGTGACCTTTGGAGCATTGCTGCCACACAAGGATGGTGGAGTGGTTGGAGGTAGCCAGGAGCCAAGGGTGGATAACGCTGGTGCCCTGTCTGTCTCCTCTCTCAGCTGCAGAGCTGTGATTGCTTACACAGGGGTGACTCAGGGTCTGCCCCTGCTGTGGGTTAACCCTCAGCTGACACAGGAGCAGATGGCATTAGCCACTTGCTAACTTAAGAGCAGTCATGCAAATGAGAGTGTTACAAGGATATTTCTGTAGTAGTGCCTCCTTTCCATTAATATTCCCGGACTTGCAGACACACACAAGTCAAGGCCAGGAGCTACGAGGGTCAGCTCTAACTCGTTGATTGTGCCACTTGAAAGAAATCCTTAACCTTCAGGATTTTGTGTTTTTATAAACAAGGTTCACCTCTCTCCTCTAATTCAGGCACATGGGATGCTGAGGCCAGAGCCTAATACTGTAACTAGCATAGCAGATAAATCTCCATGGGAACAATTAGTATTATCTACACTTGATAAACAGTCTCATGCTAAATCTATGTCCCAAAGGGTGTCATATTCTACTTTAACAGATTTAATTAAAGTAGATATTGTTCTGACAATGAATAGTGAGGCACAGGCAGGACTGGTGCTTTTTTTTTATTAGGGGATGAACCAAGACCTTAAGATTTTTCATTGCTGCCAAATCAATAATGAAGGTTTGAGATCTCTTTGGGGAATTTTCACAGCTTCTTCTGGTCCAGGAGATAAATTCCTTGTAAAATGTTGCCCAGCAGCTGTGGGGGAGCAGGGGGCACTATTCCTTTTTTATTCCACTGTGCTTGCAGAAAGCTGTTCTGGAAGGTGCAAGATAGATACAACCTTCTCCTTGGGGAAACTGCATTTTCCTGAGACACATTCTTCAACTTAAGAGCAGGACAGAGGATATATTGGTAAAGTCAGCACTGCAAGGTATTTTACAAATGGGGAGAAGGAACAGCACCTTTTGAAAATCGTTGTGATACAGGTTTAGAAAGAAGCCCTGAGAATGCTGGGCAGTGCTTTCTCACAATGTGTCCCATGGAATGCATAATGAACTCCTCCCTGCAGATATGCCAGCCTCGTCTGTTCCTCCATCAACTCACTTTCTCTTCCACTTGTGCACACGATGTGCCTTCTCATCTTTTGGTTCGGTGCGTTCTGTACTGCCCTGAAATCAAGCATGAGACCTTCAGCAGTGACATTTGGGCCCACCTACCTTTGCACGTCTTCTCTCATGGGTAGGAGCAGCACAGGTGACATTTTACAGCCATCCACGGGCCAGTCAGCGCTGTTTGGCAGTTCAGAGCCCTTGGGCCGGATTTGCTGCTGACTCCAATAGTTACCAGTGGGCCATGATGCAGCCTCTAAATAGCATTCCTGCCTGAGCTTCGGGGCATCTTCCAGCTGCACATGAATGGCTGTTTCTGAGCCCTTACATCATTTCAAGGTTTGTGTAGAGGCCTTAACTAATGGTGCATAACATTTGAGAAGACAATGTGTTGTGGCAGGTAAAGGAACGCAGAACTACTGCAGCAACGGTGAAGAGGGGGGATGGCAGAGAATGCTTCAGGAAAGCATTGCAAATGCCAACTTCTCTGTCTTGGGATGCAAATTTCTGTGCATGGCAATAAAAATCATCATCTGGTGTCAGCACTGAATCAAAGGCTGTGTCCTTGGCCAGTTCCAGCGCAGAGCAGGCAGGGAAACTCTGAACTGAAATGCCTGACCATCTCTTCTGCCTCCTCTTGCTCTAGGAAAATGGCTCTGTCCTCAGCACATGCCTCGTGTGCAGGCAGTTGGTGGCTGTCCTCCCTAGAGCACACAGTGCACACAGAATCAGTTGGTGATACCTTTATTAGGGAAGAATTTAAAATGAGAAATCTCATCTGAGAGGCAACAGAGCTCTGTGGGTTTTTCATGCTTTCAGCATAGGTCTTAATGCCTGAAGTTTGGTTTTGCTCAAACCTGTGTTGGAGCACACGAAGGAGAGGTCCCACTGCTCCCCCAGGACACCCCCTGACTCTGGTATCTGGTATATCTGGACATGTACTATTGCAGTATCATTGCAGGGGGTGGTGCTGGCCCACACAGCAAAGCTGCTAAGATGACTTGAAGTCTTGTAGTCCTGTCTTTGTTGTGCCTACTTCTTTGCCAGAGCCAGGGGAATCCTGCCAGCTGCGTATCTGATACTGCGGTGCTGCAGGAAGCATTTCTTCGTTTTGATTTCTCACTCATTGTAGCACCCATCTGATGTACATGTCTTTGGAGAAAAGTATTAAAGCCCAGGAGAAAATACCATAAGAGGAGTCACAGCGGAGAACAATTCCCTCTGGCTGTCCTACCTTTGACAGCCTTTCCTGCACATGGAGCAACCAGCAGGACGTTTGTCCCTGCAAACCTCTGTTATTTTAGTGCTTGGTACTTACTTTTGATGCCCATTGCTGGAAACTGAAGCGTGTCTACAAACCAGATTGACTGCATCTCTTCTCCGTAGCTGGCCCCTCACTGCTGCTGTGTTACCTCTTAGGGGTCTTTTTTCATTAGCAAAAAAAAGCTGTGGCTCTTTCTCCCAACCTCCACGCAAAGTGACGTGAGGAGCTGTGGGTATCGCCGTTCGTGCAATGCAAAAGCAGAGCTGCAGATTCCAGGCCTAGCCTGGTCCTTGTGCTCCACTGTCCAGGGCCTCTCTT
The DNA here is from genome assembly GCA_038380795.1 of Pyrocephalus nanus. Taxonomy (NCBI): domain Eukaryota; kingdom Metazoa; phylum Chordata; class Aves; order Passeriformes; family Tyrannidae; genus Pyrocephalus; species Pyrocephalus nanus. Next base: position 3,377,867 of record CM076269.1, read on the forward strand.
TTCCTCCCAGCTCCACCACTAAATAGTAGAGCAGTGCTGGTCAGCTGCACCTGTTCCAGAAAGCTGGCAGCTTTCTGGAGATTTCTGCCTCCTGCTGAAAAGGGGACTCGGAAGGAAAGTTCGGTCCCTCCCTTGCTGCCTGCGTAACCCTGAACGGGGGGCTCAGCTGGTGAAAAATCTGTTTTTCTTCAAGTAATTTTTCTTCCATAGAACTGTCTTCTCCCTCTCAAGGCCTCTGTTGACTACAGCACATTTTACTGTGTGGTCTCTGCCTGCAACAAGTAATAGCTGCCATGGTTTAACATGCGCCAGCTCTGCCATTGCCATTTTTTGGCATGCTGTGTCTCTGCACCACTGTCAGGAATCCAGCTGGATTTGTCTGTGCTGGGCAGTCACCTGGTAGAAAGAAACATGCTGTTTTTTCACAGCTGAGGCACAACCTATAGCCCCTCCGGTTCTCTGCACCCCATTTATCTTTGTCTGCAGGAACTCCTTGAGTTTTTGCTTTGCAGAGGCAGCACTCGGGGTTTTGGGGTACAAGCGTTGCTCTGGCAGGATCAGGATCGAGGTTCCCTGGTCAGGTGGGCTGTTTAGTGCAGCTGACTCAGCAGTGCCCGTGGCTGCCTTGCCTGGAGTGAGATGGGGGTCCTGCCTATCTGCAAGAAGGCACTGAGAAAACGTCGTTAGCTGAGAGGCCCAAGTGGGGAGAGCTGTGCGTGGGGGGCTGCCCCCGGCCACCAGCAGCTCTGCCCTGCCCTGCCCTGCCCTGCCCTGCCCTGCCCAGCATCCCCTCGCTCCAAGCACGGCAGGGAAGAGCAGCGCCGACCTCCTGCCCACGGCTGTGTGGCGCCAGCATCTGTTGTCATGGCGACGGGGTGTCACACCTGCAGAGCCGCCGTTTCGGGTACCACTTTGTGAGCTGGATTTGTCAGATCATCGGTGAGGCGTGCGAGCCCCCGGTCACCTTGCTGGGAGGGGGATGATCTGCATTAGCCATCCGATCAGGCGTCAGCCGGTAGGCACGGGAGTGACAGCAATTCCAAGCAGACAGGATTTTAAAACCCCATCAGCCTATTGTGCGTTGTAGCCCTGTGAGGCGAGAAACAAAAATCCTGTTTGCCCCCACACAGGGGCCAAGCACAGCTGTCTGGGTTCCTTCCCCAAATAGGTGCTGAAAAGCAGTGCTTGTGGCACCACCAGGCTCACTGCTGGCACTGGCCACCCGGGCGCTGCTGAGGTGACCCCCTCTCTGCTCCATCACTGCGAGGCACAGGGAGCACAGCTCAACCCTCTGCTGGGGCTTGCTCTTCTTTAACTAAAGATTTGTGGCTGTTTACGAAGCACACAGTGGCCAACCCACCTGAGGCAGGGCCCAGAGCTGAATTGTCACTTCTAGCTCTGCTATTTCGAGTGTGAGTTCGCAGCAGCAGCATCTGCCAGCTTCATGAGCGTGTCCCTTTCCCGTTTCAGATTCTCTACAATAGCCAGAGCGTGGAGGTGGACGGCCACTCAATGAAGAAGCTCATAAGTGACCTCCAGCCCGACACGGACTATTCCTTTGTGCTGATGAACCGTGGGAGCAGTGCTGGGGGGCTCCAGCACCTCGTCTCAATCCGCACTGCTCCCGACGTCTTGCAGAGCAAACCCATCGCCACAAACAAGTACATACAGGAAGGAAAATTCACGCTCACCCTTCCCAAAGTGCAGACCACCGTGCCAGTTAGGTAAGTGCCATGCCTGGGTGGGGAAGGTTAGGGGGGTGGGGGCAGGAGGTAGGGAGGGAGAGGCTCTGCCAACCTGTGGATTTTGTAGCCTGGGACTGAATTTCCGAGCAGGCTCTGGTGCTGAGCCAGGCATTTACCCATAACGTGGGATCGTGCTGTTGGATCTTCTTGAGCAAATATTTATGTGTAATAAAATTAAGACAGTTCTCTGATAGTTTGCCCTCACCCTGGTGAGTATGCTCCAGATGCTACCAGCAACAACACGGTTGAGGATCAGGAGGGACTTTCTCTGACACTGTATAATATCCTTTAAATAAATAATGCCTAAAGCCTCAAGGAGATTAAAAAAGCGAGTTTGTGGAAGTCTTATTCGTTACTGTGGTATCCTTGTGCTGAAGCTCAATTCCCCCAGGGTTCTTGCTACAATCCGATTATATAAATGTCCTTCTCACAGCTCCTACACCACCCTCTGGAACACAGTCTGTAGATCTTCATTATCTTAATGAGTGCTAACGGGAGTGTTCTCTTCTCTGGTGCAGCTGGAAAATGAGCTTTTTCCTTACTGAGCCCTTTTTGTTGCTTGCAGGGCAGGGAAAGGAGCAGGTCATCCCTGCGAGGCATATGGCACATGTCACTTGGTGACCTGCCAGAGGCTTAGGGTCCAATCTTTATGCTTTCCTTCCTTCCCAGGTGGTACTACATCGTGGTGGTGCCAGCAGACCAGAGCACCAGCACCCCGACTGCTCGGTGGCGGACACCTGACGAGATGGAGCTGGACCAGGTAGGAATTGTAGCAGCTGCTGTGATGGAAGAGGTTCCCTGGTGGCCCAGCACACTTTTTTCCCCCAGGCCTCCTGGCAGCAGCGTGGATGCAGTGACAGAGGTGCAGGCTGCACATCAGAGAGGGGAGCTGTGGGACGGGTGTCCCCTCGGCCTTTCTTGGATGGTGGCAGAGTGTGGGAAGGGGGCTGGAGTCCAGCAAAGGAGGAGCCACCTCCCAGACCGTGCTCCCTTATGAGACCACGCTTGAGTATCTCAGAGCTCTGACCAGGACAGGTCCTGTCTCAGGTCATACAGTCCTTGCAGCCTCTCTCAGCTGGAACGACCATGATTGTTGTTGTCATTGTCATTGATTTTGCAAACAAGCTAGGAGAGAAAGGTTTTGGTTTCAGTTTATGAAGCTGTTTTCTCAGGAAGCTTTTCCCTGTCTGGGTAGGACCTAGGCCTGCAGTGTAGATGAAGAGTTCACTCTAATACCTAACAAAACCTGCAAAGGTCCCTTCACACTTGCTTGGTAAAGGCTTTCAGCGTTCACCACCAGCCCATTGCCCCAAGGTGCAGCTTGTTCTGTGGAGGAGTGCATGGAATGTGTGCAGGTGTCAGGAAAGGTTTTATGGGCTCTTTCTTCCCCACACACACCACCACCCCCCCCAAAGCGAAAAGGAAAAATTCCACAAAGTCACACACAGAAAGATCCATTAAGAGAACAAAGTTGCAGGCTTGAAGTACTCAGAAATGACAAAGTGTTAGGAGCTGTAAGTCAGCCCTTATCTTTATTTGCATGATTACAGTCTTTTCTATGAGGTCTCAGCTCAAATGGTGTATTAGTTAATCTATTCTGCACATGAAGCACAACTGTATGGTGGAGAACCATCATCCACAGGTCTCCTGTATCTTTTCCAACATCACAGATGTCACAAGAAATAGAAGACCAGGATGAGTAAGGATGGTTTGGTTTTGAGCTTTAGATGTTTGAAAGCTATCAAGAGATCCGGTTTCTATCTGTCTCATCCAGCCTCAGGCAAATGATCTGAACCAAAATTTTCATTAGCAGCCACTGTCTTGCACGTTGTGATTTTTTTTGAGTGCTCAGTTTGAGATCCTGGAACCTCATTTGCAAAGCCTAAGCATCCCCAGCTGCAGAGAAAGTCAATAGGAGCTGGATACAATCAGTGCTGTAAAGAAAATACTGAGTTTTCTTTAAAAACAAAACAAGCTGATGTCTTTTCCATTTGACATTCAGAACCACTGGACATTTTTTTACCTTAATGTCTCTGCGTCTCTGTTCTCTATGTGTAAAATTAGGATAATCGCTTCCATCTCACCTCATATGGGTGTTTGGAAGATAAGATCGTTAATGTTTGTGAAGCACTTGTAATATTATAGTGATCAGCACCATAGAAAAGCCCTCGAGGAAATTATTAATTTTGTCTTCAGAGCTGAATTTGAATAGTAAGCAATAAACAAGGCCTCAAGCTGCATAATGCGAAGAAGAAAACAAAATGTGGAATATCTGCCCTTTGATTAAGCACTGTCTGTCCTGTGCATTGAACAAAGCAGGGGCCTCACAGAAAAGACAGTCTGTGACCGTGCAGCCAAGGCTGTGGCGTAACACACGCACGCAAGGCGGCTGAATTAATTTTGCACAGGCAGTATTAATTTTCTAATTTCTCAGAATCTGAGCTTTGCAGTCTTTTGGTGCAGTCTTTTGCTGTGTGTCAGTGGCAGGAGCCTCCAGCAGCCTCAGTCACAACTGGAGCCCTGTGGCTTCGTGCCCATGCACACGGAGCTGTGCTTTCTGCTCCAGAGAGCTCAGCTGTGTTCTCAGCCAGATACAAGAGATGGGTGTAGGCAGCAAACTCCACACTCTGTCCTTGTGCCTTTTCCCCCTAGGGATACAGGGACACTTGCGTGACTGAGATTTCTCCTTTTTTTTTTTTTTTTTTTTTTAATTTGGTGATACTGTAATGACAAGCCATAACTTTCCTAAATTACTCTAACATGAGCATTGATAAGAGGGCAAGGATGGTCTGTCGATGGCAAACTGTAGGGGGTTTCTTACTTTCTTCCCCAGCTCTTCCTTTTCAGAGAGAGTGAGCTCAGCTCAGCAGTGTGGCTTTGTGTGCACATCACTCTCCCCAGCCCTCTGATGTTCCCCATCTGCCCTGACAGTATTGCACTGATACGTTTCTGTGTGAAATATATTTCATGCCTCCCCCTTCAATTTGAATTAGAATTTCTCTTCCAAACCCGATATTAATTTTCATTCATGGCAAAAAAAAAAAAGACCTTTAAACATTTGAGAATCTTCTTAGCAGTGCAATTGAATTTTTGTGTGTTTATATCCTTTTTCATGAATTTGTGACTATGAAATTTGCCGTTTTTACCCTGAACATCCCGTGAAATCTGTTACCATTCATTGTGATTGACACAAAGCTCTGCCTGCAGCACAGCAGCAGGTGAGATACCGAGGCACTGACAGAAGGGAAAGACACAGCAAATGTCACTTTTTTCCCTGTACATCAGCATCAGCTGTAATTCACCTCCAGCGTCCGTAGAGAGTGTGATTTGCTGTCCAGACCAATATTTGGGCCACAGAACGTGGCCTGGTCCCCTCGCAGCCCATTAACTCAAAGGGGACAGTCACAGCCAGGCTGTTTCAGCCCTAAACATTCACCATGTCAGCTTTCCAGGACTCGGGGTTCTTCTAAAGCTGCTATCCTGGCGGAGGTGCTTGCGGTGAGGGTCTGCAGACAGACGCTCCAGCAATGCCTAAATGGATAACACGTGCCTCTGCTTTCTTAGTACCACCACATCCAAATCAGACCCAGTGTCTTCTCCTCCCTTCCTTCCCTCCTGCCGAGTCCTTCAGCCAGTAAGGTGACAGTGCGAGGCGGTGTCACGCTGGGCGAAGCAGTAGTGATGCACCTTGTTTGTCCCCAGTTGCTGGAGGCCATAAACCAAGGGAGCCAGAGCAGGCGCCAGCGACGCCAGGCAGACAGGCTCAAGCCCTACATTGCTGCTCAAGTGGATGTGCTGCCCGAGACCTTCACCCTGGGGGACGAGAAGAACTACAAAGGTTTCTACAACAAGCCTCTGTCCCAGGACTTGAGCTATCGCTGCTTCGTGCTGGCCTCGCTGGAGGATGGGGACATGGTAAGGACTTTTTTTTGGGGGGGGTGGGTTGGGCACAGCCTGTCCCAGCAGAGCTGAGTTGGGCTCAGTGCAGGCAGGGGAAACAACTGCTGCAAGCTGAGGCTGCCATGGGAGTTAACTTGATAGATGGTGTGAATAGCACGTGTGTTCTACCTAGCAGATGAGAGTGGGGGGCAGTGTCAACACACACTTTCTGCACCGGCTCAGTTGTGGCTTGCTGGGTGGTGCTCAGAGCTTGACACATGGTTGAGATGGGATAGGTCCTCATTCTGCTTCAGTTCAAGTGACTGTGAAAAACAGCCCATGAAACCTTGCCCAGCACAGCAGCTGCTGAGATTGCAGTGAACAGGATGTTCCCCCTGCAAACCTGCCTTCGCTGGCCCTTCTCTGCCCGGAGTCTCACCTCCAGATGATGATGTCTGCACTAGCAAACCTGGCTCCCATCTCAGCAGGTCGCCAGCAGGGCAGAGGTGCATGCTGGCCTGCTGTGTAGGCATTCCTGCTCCTGCATCTCTCCTTGCCACAGGCTGGCAGCCTGCTGCCGAGCACACGGGGCCTGGGCACGTGAGCAGGAAGGGAGCAGCTGATGCAACGAGCAGGGAGCAGCGCAGCAAGACCTGTGCATCACTGTCCAGCTGTAAACACAGAGGGGCAGGAGTGGTGGTGGCGGCAGCGTGTAAATAATGGAAATAATAGAGATGCACAGAATCCTTTGGTCAGCTTCCAAGCTGTGGCTTCCTTCCTCAGCCTCATTTGCTTGTAATGGCTCATTAGGGCTGGTCGAGTTCTTCATTAGTCATCCAGCTCACGTGTTCTTGTGGCAAGATGTGCGCGCTGGTGAGGGAAGGAAAGTCACAGATTAACAACAAGGTAAGGCAGAGCGCCTTGAGATGAGCCATCCTGACAATCCCTGTCAAGAAGAGATGACCTTAACTAGTTGATCCCAACTGTGATCATCTCACTAGCACAGATGTGCCACAGCCCTCCAATAAACCACCAGGCAGCAGTTATTATACCACTCCTACCAATCTCCTGTATACCCTGCTCCTGCAGACCACCTTTCTGCATCCCCTGCTGCATCACATCCATTTTCATTTGGACTATGAGGCATCCTGTCCCAGGCTGTGCACCGTCTCCCCCACCCAGCTCCTCCGAAATTGCTTGCTGTGTCTCTGCTGTCAGCAGGCGAGCATAACATTGCCACTCTTCAAAGGCAAAGGGAGAGCGGTTGAAACACCATCTCTGGGAGCAGGGACACCTGCACCTCACAGTCTGCCTTTGGAAATGCCACTCAGGTAACACTCCTTCTGATCTCTCCTGTTCCTGCCTTCTCTTGGAAGGAGGTGTCTGCAAAAATATGAATTATGAATGTTTGCCCCTTGCACAGAGCTTTGGAAATGGCCACATGTGTTACTTTGCTGCACAGGTCAGCGAGCTCCTTCCCTCCCCTCCACCAGTGCATCCTGACCTTTCTAGGTAGTCACAGGCAAAGCCTTTGTGTCTCTCTCACAGAGGAGCCGCTTGCCCATGCAAAGGGGAGCCTCGGGCCTGCAGCCCCATCCTCTCAACACCAGGGCAGAGTTTTCTTGTCTTTCTCCCCCAGACAGCGGCTTCTCTGCTGATAAATCTGAGGAGAGCAGCTGGGATGCTGCACTAGTGTGGGCTGCCAGAAGGATGTCCCAGATAAGGGTATTTTCTGTACTCCAGACGTTTGAAATCAGGCTGGCTGGGATCAAGGGCACCTGTGAGAGAAGATCAAGATGTGCATTTGTGGGACACCAGCACGCTTGGTTTTTCCCTTTCTTCTCCTCACATATGTGGAGATACGAATTGCAGGTTTAAACTTTGACCTTAAAGCAGGAGATTTATAGATCCACAGGAACCTCTTCAATGACCTAAACTTTCTGTGGCAGGAGCAGAGCGTTTCTGGCTCCTTAATGCCAGGCAGCAGGTGCTGCTCAAAAGCCACAGGCACGGAACTGATATGGCTCTGGCCCTCTCTAATAGGGGGAAAGGATTTCTTTTTGCAGCATTTAACCCTTCTGACCCAGCAGCACTGAGCTGTGAAGGTACAACACTGCTCCATAAGCCTTAGCAACAGCAGCAGAACAAGGTGCAGTGTCATTTTTCTGCAGGAAGGGTTTGGGTCTCTGTTAATTCCATCTTGCAGGTGGGGCTAGAAAGCTGTCCCTTCAGGTTATAAATCACGGGGCTCCCAGATTGCAGAAGTCTCTGGAAAGGAACCTGAAAGAATGAGCCTCTTTCTAAGGTCTGTTTATCAGCGACATCAGTTCTGTCATTTCATTCCTGTAAGAAAACCGCCTTGCCCAGCAGGGGTTTTCCTAATATAGCCCTGTCCTGGAGAGATGTGTTGATATCAGCACAGCAGGTATTATAAACCACTTAGGAATCATCAGCCAGCCCCATTGTGCAATTGGTCGGGATTCCAAACCTTGTGATTTGGCTCTGAGAGAATCCAGGGCTGGCAAGTGGCTCTTAGCTGGGCTGCTCCAGTTTGGCACCTCCAGGCCGGGTCTGCCAGCCACAAAGTCGATGGCACTGGGAACATTTCACACCTGGCGAGTTGCTGGCACCGAGAATGTTTCACACCAGGAAGAAACTGTTGAAACAGCATGAGCTCCGCTGATGCCAAGGGAGGGAGTGTCTCATGGTGTGTTGCTGGGGTTTGAGAAGCACGACCATTCCCTGCAAGCCAAAGGCAAGGGCGAACTCCCTGCATTTCAGGGATGTAGCTGTTGCTTTAGCATAATGGATGCTTGCTTTTCTCCCCCTCTCCTGCCTGTGGTGTTCAGAAGAGATATGCAGCCAGCCCCTACTCGGATGAGATCGTGATGGAGGTGGCTTCGGCAAAGCAGCAGGATGAACCAGAGATGCTCTGGGTGATGGGACCCGTCCTGGCCGTGATATTAATCATCATCATTGTCATTGCTATACTCCTCTTCAAAAGGTGAGATCCAGTCCAGGACAGAGCACTTATGGCATGAGGACTAGAGGTGCTGGCACCTTTAGGACTTTCTTTGTAATCTTCACATAGGGGGGGTGGCTCTGATAGGCAGTCCTTGGTGGTCATGGGGAGGAGGAAAGTCTCTACCTGGCACAGCAGAAGGCTGCCTTATAAAGAGAGCAGAAGAGCTGGAGGGGCTGGGTGTGCAGAAGGTAGTTAACATCAGCCCCAGGACACAGAGCTGCTGTGGATTCTGGAAACGTGAGCGGTGTGACAGAGGAGAGCAGCTTTGTCTCTGAAGCCAGTCTGACTGCTCTCTGGTCACGCAGCTTGGATTGGCAGCCTTGGGAACTTCTCTAGTACTGGTTTTCTGTGAAAATTGCCTGCTTGATCTCTGGCAGGTGCCCCCACTCCCATGAATTTTGACTGAGGAACATGATCTTGGTGGTGAGAACAGGACACAGATGTGGCAGGCTAAAATCAGACTGGAGCTCTGTTTTGGAGGCCTCTCAGTCCTGACTACTGGATCAGAACCATCCCCACACTGTGCTCCCTTTAGAAGCAAACACCTGCTTTTGCCTGGGAGAGCAGTCCTGCTAGAGCTGTAACTGCAGTGTGAGAGGATTGTTAGTCCTCCAGAGCAGCCACAGGTTGCATCTGCACATGTTCACATAGCCTGTTCAATTACAGTAGGTCATTCTCTATCAGCTCAGCTCTAAGGTTCTGCTCCTCCTGGGCTCTCTATTTACATATGTCTCTCTAGCTGGGGAAGGGGAATGGCTTTGTTGTCTGATTAAATGGAGCTGTGCTGTGCATGTGCAGTCAGTGCCTTTCTGTGTCAGTGATCATCTCCTTTCTTCTCTTCCTGCTTTTCCCTGGATCTAGTAAGCAAGAAAGGTATGAATCCATTTTATCTTCTTGTTTTGCCTAAATACCAAGTCTATTTCCCTTTTTAAAAATCAAGCCTGAAGCTACTGAGGGGCTTCTTTGTTTTTGGGAGTATGGAGCATGCCAGCCCTAGGAGTTTACAAAGATTTTGTTTCCTCAAAGGTATCAGCCTCCTAGCAGTTGTCAGCCTCTTAGAGCCCTCAGAGAGAAGTTCCAACAGAAAGACTTCCCAGATTGTTTTTGCAATTAAATTAAAAATAACAGAAGATGTGGCAACACCAGCAGTTAAAGGGGTTCCTTTGTTTTCTCAGTGACTTCAGACTGAGAGCTGTTCCATCAAGAATGCAGGTGTATTCTTGCAGTCTCTAATGAGGAAGCTTTGAGACAATACCAGGGAACTGTAAGAAACAGCGAGTTTGGTGGTCTTTAATGAGAGAAGATGGCCCCAGAAGGGATTTCTGTAGCAGGGCCCCATAGAAGATATTCCCACCTTGGCTTAGCTTAGCACGAGGAAGCACCAAGCCTGCGGTGCCCAGACCTGACATTCATGTCCCTGCTGTGTCCTAGCCCTTGGAGCAGCAGCAAATCCCCTTCCAGCAGCATATCCCCTTCCAGCACCATTTCCCCTTCCAGCACCACCTGCATGCTCAGAGTAATGCTGTGGTTTTGGCTGTCCAGCCTCTCTTCAGAGGCATTTTCCCCCTGAGGTATCTGTGTGTCATATTCACAGTGGCAGATCTACAATGGGAATGGATAGAAGCTGAGCATCAGTGGGTAGCTTGGGATCTGGAGGATGGTTTAGCACTTGCCCTGACTAAGCTAACGAGAGAGAGACAAACTTCATTTACGTGCTGTGCCCATTCCCAAGAAAAGCTGGCCCACTTTGCTCAAGGGCTCAGGGACTGGTGCACAGTAGCACATTGCACATCCTGCTGTGCTCCTGATAGGAGAAACACTGATTTATTTGTTTGTCACGTATTTTCCCTTTTTTCCATCAGTGCTCTCAGTCTTTCAGCTCTTTTGTCTCAGTCTAGGCAGCTGGAAGGCTTCTAGATGTTGAGATGCCTCAGAGTAGTGTAGGACTTCTGCATGTTGGCAAAGCATCAGGGTCAGCACAGAAGAGAGCACTGCTGTCCTGCCCCTGCCCAACACCCCTCTTCACTGCTTGGGTCTATCCACCATATTTTTAATCTACAGCAAGAAGTGGGACTTAAATATTCACTAGAAACCCCTCTTGCAGTATTAGATTTTCCTTAATATTCACTTGTCCACTTTTTGATTGGATCTGTCCCTGCTTTGCCTGTGAATTCCAGCAAGAGCCTGAGGTGGTGGCATCGCTCTAGGCATAAATATAGCATGAAGAGACAACATTGTACTTTATTGTTCCATTAATACACGCCTTGGGTGCCTTCAACCATTCAAGACATGTATTAATGGCCCAATAAAACACACCCTGAAGAGCCTTTACGCTATTATATTATAGCATTCTGTATTTAAATATTTCTAATACTTGAAAAAAAAATTTTATTATATCCTTCCACTACAGGAAGTAGTTCCTAGAAACAGTAGGAGGAAACAACATCTGCATTTTCTCTAATAAATATTATGCAGAATACCACATTTCAAAGTGCCTCGCTAATCAAACATCTGACAGTGCTTATGTATGATCTCTCCTGTTTCACGGATGGGAAATTGGAGGCACGAGAGATGATGTGACTTTCCCTGAGCCCCAGGGAACCTGGGATGGATCTGAGTATCTGGGACACAGGGACCCAGACTCCTTCCCAGGATGGTTCATGCCAGCCTCTGCCAGAGCTCACTTGCTTGTTTCTGCACTCTCTGTCCGTAGGAAAAGGGCACACTCCCCCTCTTCCAAGGATGAGCACTCCATCGGCCTGAAGGACTCGCTCTTGGCCCACTCCTCTGACCCAGTTGAGATGAGGCGACTCAACTACCAGACTCCAGGTAAGGAGCAGCTCTCACCCTCTTGCACCCTGTCTCCTCCAGTTCCCCTCTTCCACATCCCCGTGCCAGAGGTGGAGTTGCAGTCCTTCCCACCCTCTGGCAGCTCCACACCCTCTCAGTCACAGTGGCACGGAGGGAGCTCTAGACCGAGGATGTCCAGCAGGTGTCTGCTGTGTGGGTTGCAAATCCTTCTCCCTGGCCCTGTCACTGCAGGCCTGCAAGGCTGGGGAGCCAGGGTGGGGCCAGCCTGTTGTGTGGTGTGTGTCAGACATCCTGTGAAGCTTCACTGCAGCCATCCTGAGCCGAGAGGAGCCTCCACACAGTCAGGAGCGCCCGTACCTGCAGTGGTCTCGGGCACTGCGCTGGGCTGGGGTTCAGTGCCGAGCCCCACTGCTGCAGTGCTGGCCACATGGGCTGCATCTGGGGGAAGTCAGGAGGTACAGAGCCCTCGTACTGCTGAGGGTGTCCCAGCAGCTTCATCCTGGCGTCTTTGGTGTGCTGGCTCTCCTGCTGTGCTCGGCTGAGGGTGAAGAGAAGAGCTGCCTTGCAGGCTACATCGCTCCCCAGCCGGTGCTGTGGCCCAGTGAAGGGCACTGCTGCTCAGGGTAGTCTCAGTGCAGAGGATGATAGTTCAGTAGAAGCCAATCTCTGCCTGCTGCTTTCACTGGCCTGGGGTGCCTCGGGCTGTAGCTGGTTTGCCAGCCAGTGGAGGCAACTGTGCTTTGCACTGCAGAAAGATCTTGTGCTGCTGCTTTGTGCCTGCACATCTCTGACGGCACCGAAAGCACAGTACCTGTCATTGTAGTGATCAGAGACAGGCTCGCCCTGACTCGTTCAGAGCCTTTCAGAGAGTCCAGGTCCTCGATGAACTGAGGGAGCTCCTGGGCTTTTGTGGTGGAGGGAGCCAGTTCAGCAGTAAATGAGGCACATACAGTTCTTTCTAACTTGCAGCTCCTCCTGGTCTGTAACCTACTTTCCTTTTCCTCCTGCTGCTCATTCATCTAAGAGCTTTCATCTAACAGGAAGAGTTTTGGAGGGACCATTTCGTGATGTAAAACTGCTGTGTCTGGCAGTGAGGGGCAAGAGGAGCCTTTCCTGTTGCCACTCACAGCAGTCTGACTCACACTTTGGGGTGAGCTTCACCAGCACATCACCTTCTGTGCCAGGGCAGCTGTCAGAGGTCCGTAGTTAGTGCATCTCCCATGCAGGACCGATGGCAGATCTCAGGGATGGGAGGCAGCAGCAGCAGCCTGGCAGTTGCCAAAAGAGCTGGCACGTTAATTGGCCACAGCACGGGCCAGCGTGGGATTGCAGCACAGGAGGGAAGTGCTGTGGGGAGAAAGGAAGGCACCTGTGCCAGAGGAGGAACATCTCAACAGGCAGATCAGTGGGAGCAGCACTAAGAAGGGGTCACACACAGTCAGCAGCAGCGTGCAGCTTCCTGAGGAGGAGCACAGTGTTGAACAGGGCTGCTCCAGGATAGCTTATGCACAGGGACAGGCCTCTCTGACATATCTCCACATGGGCTCGTGGTTTGCATTGCACAGAGGATTGTGACAGGTCAGGCTTGTGTCTGCTCCCGTCTCCAGCAAGATTGGGGTGTTTGCAACAAGGACGTCCCTTGCTAGGGCTATAGCAAGGGTCAAGAGTTGCCATCAGAGAGAAGAGGGGGCTGGGAAATTTTCTTTTCCCCTCTGTGCCTAAGGACAAGCCAAAGATGCTGGCTCATTTGGTGAGTTTGCAGAGCTCTCTGGAGAGGCAAAATCAAGCCACAGTGCCCAGTTCACTCGAGACAGCAGCAGGGGCCTGGGACACTGCCAGACACCGCTCCTCCACCACGGCACAGCACGGTGTCCTCCTCCCCTTCTCCCCCCTTCATCACTTGTGAGTCTCTGAGGGGTGGAAGTGGGTGTTGTGCATCCAGAAGTGACTGTTCCAGCTCCTGATGAGCTTGTCCTCGTTAATGAGGCGCATGAAAACCACCAGGCCCAGTGGGTCCGTGCTGTTGCCCCCGTCACCCGCCGGAGGTTGAGGCAGTGCTGTGCGGATGCACTGACAAGAGGTGCTGGCCACCAGCCCTGGTAGCTCCCTGCTGGAGCGTGCTGAGCAGGGAAAACTTGTTTAATGCATAATTAATTGGGCTCCTGTTATTAAATATTAAGCTTTCTCGTTTTTGTGGTTTCTGCTTCAGACAAGGGTTTTCTCCCCCCCGTCGGCCTGCCTGTACTAACGTACTGCTGTGCCAAGTCACTGAGAGGATCCAGGGCCGGGCTGTGTCCCAGCACACCATGAAATGAGGATGGGTTGTGCTGCTGATGAGCTGCAAGCGAGCTGGAGGCTCAGGGGCTCTGAGCAGAGGTGGCTGGAGCTGAGTGCAGTGCTCGTGGCCTCCAGCCAAGCACAGATGCCACCTGTACCTGGCATCCCCTGGCCCTTACTGGCTCCCCTGGGGCACAGGCCTGTGGCCAGGGGTGTGCAGCGAGAACTGTAGCTCTTGGTGTCACGTAAAGACCTGTGTGCTCACTGCCCTGCAAGTAGCCCCAGCTCCGTGTGTTTGCCATCAGGGGATGGCACTGGCCAGAGCCAACAGCCCAGAGTGCTGGAGAGCAGACCCCTGGGCCAGGCAGCTGGTCCTGTGCAGGAGGGAGGCTCCCAGTGCTGTGGCAGGTGGTGCTTTCCTTTGCATCTTCATCTCTTTGTCCTTCCATTTCTGAACCTCTGCAATGATGACTAAAAGCTAATGGGATTTCTGTTCTTGCCCCGTTTTCTTTTCTTTGCAGGTGCCAGTGTCGCCTGTTGCCCGAATATCTCAAGTTAGTTTTAACTCCTGTTTTTATCTTACCACATCTTTTGCTTTTTTTTTTTCTTTCACTTTCTCTCTCGTCTCTGTAATTTTTGTTTCGATGTCATGAAGGTCACCCTCACCCACAGCAGAGTGTAAAATGGCGGTGATTTCACTTTCTGACACGCTGTGTGGGGGCCAGGCTCGGTACTGCTCACACGGCACTACAGCAGCTCACCACAGCACAGTGCAGAAGGGAAGGCCCCGAGGGCTGGGCTGCCAGGAGGCTTCTTCTTCAGCAGCCCATTGCCTGCTCCCAGGCCATCTGCCTCCCCCCTCGGAGTGGTATGCCAGGCTGTTCTGTTTGGCAGTGCTGGCACCAGATTCCCAGGCACAAAGCAGAGGGACTTACTGCTCTAGAAGGTTGGATGGAGAAGTACCAGCCTGTGGGTGTCACCGACCCTTTATCCCTTGTCTTCTGAGCTTCAGGTTCACCCTCAAACAACCATGAAAGCGTAGCCTTCCTGCTGCTGGATGTACATCTGTGTGCAAACAGGAATGGGGGGAGTATGTGGGATAAATACTTCCCCCCAGGAGCAGAGCCAAGGGCTTTGCAGTCTGAGGCCCTGCAGGCATTGTGAGACCTCTGAGCCCTTCTAGCCTGGTGGAGAGAGCTCACTGTCCTCCTGCCAGAGCAATTGGAAGAGCTTGTGGAAGTCCTGGCAAAGTGTACAGATCTCCTCCATCTTGCCCTGCAGTGGCAGTGGCAGTTGTTCTAGGTTCACTGTAGGGAGATTCCAACCACCTCTTTCTCCCCATCTGCCTTAGCAGCTCTTTTGTTGCTGCAACACAGGCTTGGCCAGCAAAACCACGAGTTTGATGAGACCCCATGGTATTTCTCAGTTGAGATGAGGGTCTGCAGCTCTGCTGTGGTCCGTGCCATACTTTGTACATAACCACGTTGGGACATATTCCAGCCTCTTTCTTCTTCCAGCCCCACACTTCTGCCTTGGCCCCACACTCCTGTTCATCAGTAACAGCTCTGCAAAGGCTGCCCCTGGGCTGCAGCCTCAGAGCTCTGTCACCAGTGATCTCTGTGGGCCTGCTCAGCCACCTCGGGGATCCTGATGGGTGAAGTGGCAAACAGAGGAACCTCAGGAGGAACCTCAGCACGAGGCAGAAGAGGGATATTTCCGTCTCCATCTGCCCGTGTGTTCTCAGGCCATCCGTGGATAGCTCTGCACTGTCAAGTGATGGCAGGATGAGTGTGTGTTGGATTGGGTCTTGCCTGTGTACGGATGTCAGGTGCTCTGTGCAGAGGTCTGAGGTGTAACACTTCCATGTTACCACCTTGTGGCTTGTCACCACTGTGTCAAATGCCTGCACCCAGCCTGGGGACTGCTCCATCGCCTCAGTGGCCCATCACTGCCATCTGTGGTGCAGTTCAGGCTCCCGAGAGATCAGAAAGCTCCTGGCTGTGCTCCAGCCTTTCTCCCTGAGTGTGAGTCAACAGCTTCAGCCTATTAATAATCGTTATTCCCCGTGTGGGGTTTCTGGGAAACCCACAGAGCAGCCGATGGAGTCACGAGCCTTGTGATTTGGATGAGGTGTTTCACAACCACGTTCCTGCCAGTTCAGCATCTCAGCATCAGAGAAGGAGGTTGAGCCCTTAATCCCAGAGGCCTAGTAGGGCTCCTCCCAATCCCACATGCACACCACCACAATACCTGTCCCCTGAGTGGGATCTATGGGATCCCCTTCTCTTTCAGGGCCTTTCCCCTGAGCAGGAATTTGGCTCTGCCCAGCATGAGCCATCCTGCTTTAGACAGGGCAAGACTTCTGCCATGGCTTGAGCTGCATGCCAGCTCACAGCAGCCTCCTAAAAGCTGCTGGAGGGCACATCACTGCACATGGTGCCTTGCACGAGCCAGCCCAGAGGAGCTGAATTTTGGGCCCTGGAGCTTGCTCTGCCTCTGCAGCTTCACTGAAAAACATTTAATTACTCATCTGCAGGCAGAGCTGCTCCTCAGCTCTCAGAACATTGCACAGTGTCCGACAGGGGAGCAGCCATTGCTCCTCCATGGGGCCCTTCTCATCTTTCCCGAGCCCCCTGGGGACTGGGGCAGCATCTGCCTACCCAAAAAGCTGTGCACATGCACTGCAGAGGTTTCGTCTAGAGCCGGTCCGGGCGAGTTTCTTTTTGGCTAATGCCACTGTCAGGCCTAAGCAAGAGGATCAGCCTCAGCCCTTGGCGGTGAGAGCCCCAGAGGATCAGTGTGTTCAACTTCAGCCCACCTGGGAGCCGGGAAGCGCAGCGACAGCGTATCCTTGGGCTGTTCCTGCCGGGGGGGGCTGCCCCGAGCCCCTGCCCGCTGCGTGGCCTGCTCTGTGTGCCCGGTGGCTGTACTGTCCTGGCTCGCTCACCCCGGTCATGCCCATTCTGCACATCACCTCCCTGTTCTGCTCACCGCACCGCGTGCTCTGACAGTGTGTGCCGCATGCCCTGTGGTCTCGCCGACCTCCCATCCATCCTGCCCGGCGCTTCACATCGTCACACCTGTCCGTCCGCCTTGCGCCCGCCTCTCGGGTTTGTTGTGCACACGGCGTTGTGGAGCCTTCCCGGGGGCCCTGCAGAGCCGTAACCTCTCCCTCCTCCCTCCTTGTCTCACTGTGCAGGCATGCGCGACCACCCCCCCATCCCCGTGAGCGACCTTGCCGACAACATCGACCGCCTGAAGGCCAACGATGGGCTCAAGTTCTCCCAGGAGTACGAGGTGAGCGTGGGAGCGGGACGGGCTGCGGGGCAGAGTGATGCTGGCCAGGACCCCCCACTGGAGAGGGCTCGATGAAAGCTGAGCTGTGCCTCCCCTGCAGCAGCACCGCCTGGGCAGGCCCCACGCCAGCCCTGGGAGCCTGCCAGCTCTCCCTGCCAGCCCCAGAGCGGTGGGAACTCGCCTCGAGCAGTTGAAGCATGGCTGGTACAGGAAAAAAAGGCCTAGCAGCAGAATGCACAGCAGCCTGCTGTGCTCCCACCATGGTTACAGCCTTAGGAGTGAATGGGAGCTCGTGTCTGCCTGCCTGGGCTGTCGTTGATTACTTTGTTCTGCTCTGTGAGGGCTGCCCTCTGTCCAGGTTGGCTGAGGTGTTTCAATCCACAGCATCCCGTGCCCCTTCACTTCCATCCACATTCAAAGCTTTGCTCTCTGCATCATCCTCTGATGCCAACGGATATGCATTTGAGTTTCCATTCCTGCTTTCCCCATCTGATCTCCCCCTGAACACTGTTGGACTGTGCTGGCATTAGCCTGTGCCATTCAGCATCTCTGCCACCAGAAACTCTGCTGATGTCCCACTGCCCTGGAGTAGTCCCAGCTTCCCCTGCCTGCACAGAGCTCTCTGTGCCCTACAGCCCTGAGCTGCAAACTCACCTACATCACTGAATCATGCTCCTGCCCTGCTCCATGTCTCTGGTGGAGCCCCTGGGTAAGTAGTGTGTGCACCCAACCACTGATGCTGCCTTTGCTTACACATGCACTGGGCGTTTGGTGAATCCCTCCATCCTGCACTGCACCTCTCCCAGCCCAACCTCCTCCATCCCTGTCCTCCCCAGAGAACAACTTGCCAAAGGGGTGCACACGTGGAGGGGAAGCGGCTGCCTTGCCTTTGTGGGAACTCTCCAGGCTGCGTGATTAGGCTGAAACTGTGTAAAACTATGAAAAGTTCTTCTGCTGCCAGGAGAGCAGCAATGGCAGGATGATGTTTTGCTGTGCTTACATGCAGGACCCTCTTGAGCTGCAGGAGACTTGTAAATAAACCCCCTACTACTATTAAAGAGGGAATAAATTTAGGAAGTGTTCTCTGCTTGCGCTATCACTTCTGTTTGAATTGTTATCTGCCTGTGCCTGTGGCCTCCCCTTCCTGCACCATACCTACCCTGATTCATGAGATGAGATCAGAACATTTGCCCACGAGGTAGGATTATATATGCCAGGAAAGGGAAAGCAGATCTCTGTGCTGAGAAGGCAAGGGACGAATTCCAGCTAGTTCAAAGGGTGTGCTTGTGTGTATCCGAGGAAGGCACAGAGCTCTTTTTCGCTTTGGGATGCCAAGATGAGGGCTTTGGCATCCCTCTGTATTCATCTGTCTGAACCAGAGAGATGAGCTACAGCATTGCATCGCAACTTGGGGAATGTTTAAAGGAATAATGTGCTTCCCTTGCAGCCACCTGTGTGTTCATGTATGTCCTGCCAGTGGTGCCAAGGTGTGCAGTCATATCTGTCTGCCCTGGGCTTTTTTGTTACCAGTCCAGCTGAAAGGTTAAGCAGGGCTGCCCACAGACAGGCTGTGGCTCTGCTGCACGGTGTGGATTTGGCAGGATCCATTGTCTGTGCACTCCCATCCTCACACTAGGCCTGTGCTCATTAGAGCCTGCAGTGTAATACTGAGCTGTGGGAACTGTTTTGGAAAAAATGAGCATTAAGTAAATTCTCCTAGCTGCTTTCATGAGCCTCTCTCTTCTCATTTCTCTTTCTTTAGAATATCATGGCTGGTTGAGAGCACCAATCAGTTGTACTTCTCATGTTGAAGCAGCTATTAAGTAGCTGATTGTTGCATGTAATTTTTTCCTCTGGATTCTTCTGTGTTTGACTCCTTATCAGCTGGAAATTACTGAACATGGCAGGCTCATACAGTGTTTGACACCAGGATGGACCCCAAAGCAGAAGGGGTTGCCCCTTGTTGGCATGTGAGGATCGATACAATCATTTCCCATTTGAAATGCCGGTGAGAAGAATCCTGGACCGAGTTTGCAGAGGACAGCAAAGCTGCCTGTGCAGGATTGCTGCTGCAGTGGGTCTGCTCTCGTGCTGGTCCCTGTGTGCGTGGGCAGAGCAGCAGCTCCCTTTGGGGCCTGCGGTAGGAGGGCTGGAGGGCAGGATGGGCACAGCATGTGCTGCTGAGTAAGGGAATCTGCAGAGTGGATGCGGAAATAGCTGAGGTGGGAGGGGAACAGGCTGTGCAGCCCCGTGGGAGCCCGAGACAGGAACCACACTTTGGCACATTCTGTGCATGTGCAGTTAAGTGGTGATACAGTCCCTGGGACTGTGTGAGCCCCAGACCTTACGCAGAGCTGAGTGGTGGCCCGGCACTTGGGGAGATGGAAGCCCTGACCCTGTTCCCCATGGCATGGTAGTGCTGCCAGACTGGGCATAGCACTGCTGAGCAGGGAGACCCAAGGGAGGGGGGCGTTGCAGGTGAACCCCCAAGGCCCATTTGCTGTTTGATTGTGCTTTGGAATAGTTGAATTTTAAGTGTTTTTACAGAGTAGCCTGTCAGCCTAACATCTCCATGGGGTGCAGGGCTGTTTATAGATGGCTCGTGTTCCAGGAGCGGTGGCACCACAGGCAGAGAGCAAATATTTAACAGCACTTTTAAAAGCACTGAGGCCAGCTGGCCCAGAGCCATCAGTCT
This sequence comes from Pyrocephalus nanus, assembly GCA_038380795.1. Classification (NCBI taxonomy): domain Eukaryota; kingdom Metazoa; phylum Chordata; class Aves; order Passeriformes; family Tyrannidae; genus Pyrocephalus; species Pyrocephalus nanus. Next base: position 3,397,596 of record CM076269.1, read on the forward strand.
GGCACTTGCCTGAGTTGTGCAAGCAATAGCAGGGTAACCTAGACACAGGTGACACAAAAACAAGACCTGTCACCACCTCGCCGCACGCCTGGGAAGGGAGCACGGAAGGGTGGCAGAGATTTCTCACAGCTACCTGACCTCCATTCCCACAGGTCAGAGAACAAATAATATTGCTCATGCCGGTTTGCCACCCCGAGCAGCCAGCATGGAGCAAGCTGTGCACTGGCTGCAGGCAGAGCAGGCTCACAAGCTGCGGGTCAGCCCTCTCCCCTGGCGCCTGGGAGCCATCCCAGCTGGGCCTGCTGGTATCCCTGGTGCCACAGGAGAGGCTGGACTGCAGGTGCCAGGAGCTGAGCCGGCTGCTGACACAGTAAAGTGCTGCCAGCTGCTCTGGCGTGGGGCACAGCCCCACCATGCTCCCCGGGCACGCAGCAGCCAGGGAGTGGGGTACAAGGGTCTGGCAGCAGCTTCTGGCCCGGCTGCACCAGTAGAGTGTTTTATTTTTAGTGTACAGCGAGAGCTACAGTGAATTGACAGTGTGGGATTAATGGAATTTAGTAGAAGGGAGGCTGAGCCCCACGAGCGCGGACCTGCGGGCGGTGGCAGGCGCTGTCGCTGTGTTGGAGCTCCTCCTGTGGGCACCTTCCCATGCTGCAGCCTGTGCACAGGGAGCAGGTTCCTGCCCTCAGATGGTGCAGGAATACCTGCACTGGTACAAACAAGTGTGCTCACACACACACACATTGTGTGTGCATCTCGCACTGCAGCCGTGGGGTCCAGCAAGCCGAGCTCTGGTGTCCCCTTTGGTGCTGTTAGCAAACACAGGACTGGCTGGCTGCTGTTTCTGGGCTAGGTCCTGCCTCACCTTCCCGGGGGAAAATTTTTTCCTTGCATCCAAACTGCAGCTCGTAGCTATTGCCCCTCATGCCCAGTCCCTTTGGCGTGTCTGTCCAGTGTATGGCCCCTGAGGGCAGAGCAGGCTGTAAGTCATGAGAACCTGGCAGTGTGGCACTGACCATCACATTAGTTCTTGGTAATCTTTAGGTTGTGTATGAGATTTGACTGTGCTTCTAGTGTAGTGGGGAGGCTGCAGACCCTTCCTCACAGTTTTCTAAGAAGGCAAACACACTGCTGGCCTGCCCAAACCCTGGGTTCCTTTGCGTTTTCCTTAAAGCCACTGTGGACATTTCATCTCCTTTGCCTGCAGCCCTGGCAAGACAGCTTAGGTGGTGGGAGAGGTGCTTGGATCCCTGGAGCCAGTGAGCCCAGGAGGTGCTGGACCCAGGGTGCAGATGGCACCCAGGGAGCCAGCCCCTTGCTGTGGGTTTAATGGGCTGCTCGGGAAGCCGCCTCACGCGGCGCTCACGTTCCAGTAATAGGAACAATAAGGCTGAAGCGCTGCCAGCGATTGATTCAGAAGCGCATTATGTCCTCATTTGAGACGCAGCACGGATTGACAGTGGTCAATGCTCGTGCTAATGGGGTTGATTTCGCAGGAGGCCGGGGAGCACTCACCTTCCCATCGCCGTGCCCTTGTGCAGCCGGCTGAGCCGCGCGGGGTCACGGCTGCCCCAGCTCCTCGGCTGCCACAGGGGTTTGCCTGCCCGGGCTGCCCGTGCCTGCCAGCAGCAGAGACAACAGCAGGGGACTTGGCATATGGAGGGATTTCGGAGCTGCACTGGGGAAGGGGAGCAGCAAACCCCAGGTGGGCTGTATCTGGGAGATAAACTGGCACCCAGGAATGTTTTCAAGGCATTTGCGGAGTGCTCTCGAGTCTGTCGAGGAAAGAGCCTTTTTCCAATTCCCTTTCAATGGTCTGACTCTGCCTTTATGGCAGTAGCAGCAGGAATCCCTGAACTACTTTGGAGAGATTGCTCCTTGCACTTCCATGCTGGGAAGGAGGAGTTTCACTAATTGGGCTTTTTCTTAATTTGCACTTGCTGTCTTACAGCATCTCCCCTGTCACTTTAAAGCAAAGTAAAACTAAAAGTCATGGGGCTTTTAAGTTTGTTCCTGGCTCATTTCCTTCCAATTTCCCGGCCCTTCTGCTTTCTAGGAAGAATGAGTTGGAAGTGTTACTCTGATCAAGTTTGGGGATGAAGCGGTCATTCCCATGAGCCCCAGAAAAGAACAAGAGCAGATTCCCAGTGCCCAAGCAGTTGTGGAGCAAGGTGGGGAGACAAGGCAGTGCTGCCACAGTCAGGGGCTGCAGAGCATTGTACAGAGATGGGACAAGACTTGCCAACCACCACTCCATGTAAGGGTTCCAACTGCTCTCCAAGCAGCCCATCATCCTCCGGTTTATTTACGCATTTGTTTGCCTTAAAGGGGGGAACAGGTGTACATTAATTCATCACCAGAGTTTAAATTAAATCATTTCACTTCTAAATGAGTCGATAATTTGCAGGAGTATTTAATTAGAGCCTCTTTGCACTCAGGTGCTCTATTACTTCTGACTTTCTCACCTGTTTGCCCTCTTAAGAGGCTGATGATGATTAGACCGTTTCTGCACATCCCCATTGCACATCAAAGCAATTAACCCTAATGGCAACCCCTTGATGCTCCTCCTTGGTTGTGGGAGCCCTTGGCAGCCTTGTTCCCCTGCCACCACCAGGAAATAACCCTTTCCTCTGCTGTGGCAGGACAGGGACTTGCAGTGCCAAGCACAGCTCGGTTGGCCTTGCAGCCTCATGGCAGTGATGTGCACTGCAGATTGCACATGAACAACTGCACTGAGCTCTGCCTGCCTTTGTTGAGGGGGGGAGGACTTGCTCCAGCACCCACCTGTGCCTTCTGAGAGTGTTCACAGGGTGCAGGTAGGGCTGGTGCTTTCTTGGGTTGATTCTCTGCAGCAGGAAGATCCTCACTGATACCTTCAGGGCCAGTCTCAGCCCCACTGCCAGCCAGTTGGTTCTCTGCATGGGCTGTCTGTGCAGACTAAGGCCACCTTTTTGAAAAACAAGTGTTATTTATGTCTCTAATAGGCACTGGTGTGTCCATCTCTTATCCTCCTTAATTTGTCTATTTGTGCTTCTCCTTCAGTGTGCTCTGGATTGACCAGGCTGGTATCAAAACCCCTCTCACTTACCTCTACTTCAAACCAGAAAGTCCTTACACATTATATTCCTCTTATTTTTTCCTGCCTTTGATCATTTCTGCACTGCCCTTCTGCAGTTCATCCTGGCCATTAGGTGGGCAGCAGCCTTCATTGCCACACAGCTGAGAGGAGAGCATCCAAAATGCTGATCCAATGAGCAGCCTGTCCTGAAAACAAGATACAGGCACCTGGATGAAATGAAGTGCCCCAGAATGCTGTGATCTGTGCTGGGATGTCTCTGTGCCTGGGCAGAGGAGTGTGCAGAGGCTGTGGCAGCCAGGCCAGTGGGTTTCCAGCCAGAAGCAGCGCTTGCAGCCTCCACTCTCACCATCCCTGCTGCAGCGCCTCTGAGCACAGCGGCCGCCTGCTTATTACACTGATAATAGAAAATTGCAGGTTTTCTGTAGGAAATGTCTATTTACATCCTACATTTCCCAAACTGCCTATTAGCATCGCTATGATGTCACATCCTCCTGCGTGTTTTCGTCAGCGCTGCGGGCAGCCTGCTGCTGCTGCTGCTGCTGGTGCTGCTGTGGGGAGGGCTGGCAGCGTGGGGACAGACAGCTGCCCCCTGGCACAGCACTGGCCTATGGTGCTGCAGATCCCTCAGGGCTGGTGCAGCAATACCTGTGCTCTGTGCCCAAGCCAGTATCCACACCCACTGCTGGGCTTGGGAAGGGCCTGCTCAGGAGCGCTGGGGACAGCAGTGGATGTCACCTTATGCACAGCTGATGGTTGGTGGGACTGAGCAGAGGGACCATGAGGGCTGTCCACGTCAGCCCAGTCAGGGAGCTGTGCTTCTCAACTCAGCCTCTTGCTCACAGCTGATCCAGAGCTGACAGACAGGCCTTTCACTGCCTAAGAAACCTCCTGACACGGCTCTCTGCCGAGCAATGAACATGGATGGCTGCAGAGAGCACAGCATGCCGTGCTTCCCCTGGCCTCTTTGCCCAGTGTTCATGTCTCTGGGCCAGCAAAGTTTTGGGAAGCCTGAGCTGGAGCGTGACTTTAATATTTTGGCAGTGTTGGTGTCCATGGGATGACTGAGTCCTGCTGTAGCTGTTTGCCCCCAGCTTGCCCAGGGCTGCACGTTCCGAGCGAGTCCCTACCTGAGGCAGCTGTCCAGGTGCCTCACGAGTCTCTCAGACAACAAAGCCACCCCATCTTGGAGGGGTGCCTGAGGGATGGTCCTTGTTCACCTTGTTTTTATGCATGGACAAAGCCGAAAGGGAAGGCTTTGGGAAGAGGCTTGCCAGGCCATGGAGGAGCCATGCAGTGGGTGCACCGGCACATGGCTCACAGGAGAGCCATCGGATGTGCAAGGCCAGGTGGGAGTGGGATGTGTGCTTTTCAGGCAGTTGCACGGTGTGCAGGCCTTTGGCCAAGATTTACAGCGATGTCTCTTCTCCAGGTTTATGGTTTCTTGTCACTCTGTTAACTCAAACAAGAGATATTTACATTGCATAAGTAGCTGGAGCAGTGGATAGTAACCTATCAATTTTCATGACTATTTTTCCTGGCAAAAGCTCATAGGCTGTCTTGCAGGACACTAATACTGAAAGCTCTTGGGGCACAAGACACCCAGGGCTTGCTATATTTCAAGAGACTGCAGTTCAACAGCTAATAAAACCGCTAGGTCAAGAACTGTGCAGTCAGGTCTCTCTGGAGTCCTGGCAGAACACCAAATTTCTGCTGATGGAGGATAGCACACAGCAGAGGAGATGAAGGCTCATCTGCAGCAGGCTGCCCCAGCGAGGGGCTGCTTTGCCTGTAGGTCATGGGATGCATGTCCCACTGGGAACTGGTTTTCAGTGTGGTGTGGTTTGACACCCGCAGAAGTTGTGTCTGCCCTGGGGAGAGGTGTGCAGGGCAGTGCAGATTTCCTGACTGGAACACACGTGTGCTGCAGGATCTCACCACGCTGTAACCGCTCCTGACTCCTTCCTTCTCTTTGTCTCCACAGTCCATCGATCCGGGTCAGCAGTTTACCTGGGAGAACTCCAACCTGGAAGTGAATAAACCCAAAAACCGCTATGCAAACGTGATTGCCTATGACCACTCACGTGTCATCCTGACCTCCATCGATGGTAAGAGTGACTCAGAAGTGGGTACCCCAGCAAGCAGCTGAACCTGACCGTAGCAGGGGACCATCTTTTTCCCCGTTTTCAGTTGAGCAGGGGCAAACACCAAGCATCAGCATGATCAGATGTTTCTTCTGAATGGCCAGAATAGAGAAAGGGCTCTGCAGAGCTTTCCTCGGAGCAGTTTGTCCTGTGTGGCTGCTGCTTGATACTGCTTGGAAGCAGAGATGTCTGTCCCAGCAGCCTTCCTACTTCTGTCCTTGCTGTGACTTCAGCTGCCTCCCTCAGTGTCTGGTGAAACATGGCACTGTTAGCCCTGCCACCCTCTGTCCCAATCCAACTCTCAGGCCAGTATCTTCCTCTTGGATTTGTCAGTATATGTTGTGCCCAGAAAGTGCCCAGAGTGGCATAGAGTGAGGGGCACCCCTTCCCCTGGGACATCAGGCTCCACACATCCCTGTATTCCATGGGAGATGCATCGGGCTCTGGTGTCCATAGCCCTGACTCCCATGGCTCCAAGAACCAGCCCCACATCTCTGGAGTCTGGGCTAATACATGTTTTTAGTTCTCTTGCACACAGAGGAGCTGGAGCCCAGGCTCACCTGTTCCCACTGTTCTACAAACCAGCGTCCAGCAGATCTGAGCCCACTCGTGGGGATGAGGAAGATGCAGCTAGTTCAATGCCTGGGGAAGGAACTGGGGCCTGGCTTTGCACAGGTGGCCCTACAGTCACTAGCATCTTTTTTCTAGAGATGGAAAAAGCTTTTCTAATGCTAATGCACTACTCATCCTCTTCTGGAGGAGGAGGGGGGGCCAAACGGTCCCTCACAGCAAGCCCTGTTAAGCAGAGGCAGCAGCAGCAGCAATTCGATTCCCTGGCATGCCTGCTCATGGGCAAACCCTCTCAGACAGCTGTGGGGTGAGCACGTGGGGGAATCCCTGCTTTCTAGCCTGACTCAGTTGCTGTAAGTGATGTCTGTGCCTTCCTGGGACCCGTTCCCGCAGCACCCTGCCAGGTCCCCGCCGCCCATGCCAAGGGAGCCGAGTGCTGCACTCCAGCTGCTGCCACTCCCCCAGAGCCACCAGCACTTGCTGTCTGCTGGAGAACTGTAGAAAATTCCCCAGGACAAAAGGACGAGGGGTGACCCCCAGCTTTATTTTCTTCCTCTAATGAAACGCTGATGCTCTCTCCCGGGGAGACAAGGAGATTTCACGCTGCTTTCTCTCCCTGCGGCTCGGGCAGCCCGTGCTGAGCAGAGTTTGGAAGCAGCCCCAGGCCTCTGCTTTGCCACATTTATTTTATTAACTATGTGCTTGGATTTTTAAGGCCTTTACAAAAAATTCCTTTCCTTAAAGTGGTGGAGGCAGAGTGGAGGCTGGAGCAGCCTCTGCCAGAAGGCAGCAGAGGGGGGTCTCACATGGAAGGGTTTCAGTGGTGGTGGGAGTAAGATCTCCTCCTCTGGGATACCTGGCCCCTCAGGAAGGATGAGAGGACATCCCTGCCTGACATCCGTTTCTAACAGAGACAAACTAATGAAGCAGCCTCATTTTTAAAAGGTGCTGTAGGACCGTAGCAAATTGCTGGTGAATTTAAGACAATTATTTCAATGAGTTGCTCTGGGCCAAATGAGCTCCTTAATATTCCTGCCTGTGAATTTCCCTTTGTGTGCGGGTGGCAGCTGTCTCTCTGCTTTGGTGTTGCCTGCTTGTTCGGTTAATGTGGGAATTACAAAGGATTCTTCTCTGATCAGGCACCATCCCTGTCCTTTGCAGGATTCCTGGGAGAAAGATCCTGCCATCCCCAAGCCTCTCCCCTGCCTGCAGGGCCCTGCAGAGCGATAGGTACAGACAGGGTCGTGGGCTGCCCCCCCCAAGTAACAGTTTTGCTCTTTGTCCTGCCCAGGAGTCCCCGGCAGTGATTACATCAACGCCAATTACATTGACGGGTATCGGAAGCAGAACGCCTACATCGCCACGCAGGGACCTCTGCCAGAAACCCTCAGCGACTTCTGGAGGATGGTGTGGGAGCAGAGAACAGCAACTATAGTCATGATGACCAGGCTGGAGGAGAAGTCCAGGGTACAGTGTGTGCTTCCTTTCTTTTCCTGGAGCTGTTGAGGGGCAGGAGGGGGAGACAGGAGCAGGAGTGCGTGCAGGGAGAGGCAGTTCCAGGGATGTGGCTCACTGTTGCTGCCAGCCTTGTAAGTGTATCCCTGTGGGGCAAAAGGGTGGCAAAATCTCCTGTCATTGTCCTGCTTGTTTAGCCCTGTTTTACCTGTGTGTCTGCGTGCACACCCATCCTTTCCTTCCCCACATCATTCACACCAGAGGGAGAAAGGAAAGCTCTGAAATGGGGAGTGTGGACAGTTCCAGAAGCTGAGGAGCTGCAGTGGGTAGGTTTTACCAGCAGCATCCTGCAGCCTGACAGGACCCTGGCATCTCTGGCAATGCAGGGGAATGGCTGACAGGGTCTCATTGCAATAACAAGACTAATTTGTGCCTTGTCCAATGACAGTGTGTATAAATGAGCGGCTCATGCTGCCAGGATTAGATATTCTGATGTAATAAATGCAAAGCTGCCTGCAAACCGTGGGGAAGGTGTGAGGTGGAGAAGGAGCAGGAGCCCTCACTGCAGATGATACTTAAGGTTTTCATGACAGAGGTTCTTACCAAGCCCCTGAAGCAGGAATTTCTATGCTGGGACCAAGCACTCCCATGCCCAGATGCACCCTTTGGGCAAAGCCCGCCCAAGCAGGAGGCAGCTTCTCTGCCTCTTGTGATCCAGTTTGTTCCTAAAAGTAAAATTTTAGTGGTGAGCGTTTGTACTTGCAGAATATTTTAGTGTTGCCATGCCAACAGCAGGAGAAGGGGCTTGTGCACTCAAGCTGTGAAGCACTGGTTATTTTTAGCCCAATAAGCTCATTCTTGAGAAGCAGAAGCTGTCAAGTTTGGGTTTAGTTAAAACTTTTTCCCTCATGCTCTCCCTCCCTTTCAAAGCTTTAGCACTGAAATGCTCACAGGGGTGTCCCAGCCCACGCTGGCTGGGAGGAGGCAGCTGGAACAACCCATCACTGTGGCAAAACAGATCTGCTTTCTCTGCATGTTCAAAAACAGGCACTGTTGATGGGTTTCCCCGGCTCTACAAATGCCCTGCAGCCTGCAGGGAAAAGCGGTGCTCCTTGGAGATGAGCTGCCTCTAGAGATGCAACCCCAGCTTTGCGCTGTGCACGGCCCTGCCTGTTCTGTCCGATGGCCACTGTCACCCACCCAGCCCAAAGAGGGAGGGAAATTAATCTGACCTGTCCTGCAGCTCAGGGCTTGGCACATGGGCTAAGCAAGATCAGAAGCTTCTGATCAACCACCCCCTGCAGCCGGGGGTTGTGTGGGGACTTTTTGGTTGCCTTTACCTTTCGGTAATGGAGCATATATTTGAAGTACAAGGAAAAGCCTTTCTAGGTTGCTGAGGAAATCCATGCCCGCAGTCCTGACTCACTCAACTCCTGAGCTGCTTAGTTGTGGCAAAGCACTCCATAGGTGCGTGTTTCTTGAAGATAACAGGTTTCCTTTGACCCCACAGGCACTTGTCTTTGCCCGAGATGCCTGTGCTGCCGAGCTGTGCGTTATCTCCCCCAGCACCTTCCCTGTCATATCATCCTGCAGTTGCCTCTTGCAGTATTGGTTTCTGTCCCAAACGCAGTGTGGGTGGTCAGGCTTCTGGTGACAGGGCAGGCACTGTGAATCCCTGTCATGGGCAGGAGGTGACCAGAGCCCTCACAGAATCTGCAGTCAGCCTGCATGACTGGGCACACTGCCCAGGGGCTCTAGGCTGACCCAACCAGACCCAGACCCAGACCCCAGCATTTGCTCCCTGGCACTGCCTGCCCGTGTCCTGCTGCCTCTTTGGCACATCCCCAGCACTAATGAGAAGTGGGCAGTTTTCTCAGGCACTACAGGAGGGGCAGGTTGCCAAGGGAGGCATTGGAGAAGCCTGGACGCTCCTGAATCCAACCAGCCATCCACAGAAAGGGCTTCCCTGGATGTGTTTGCTGGACCCTGTAGGTGTCTCAGGGCTCCCCCACACAGCAGGGCCCTGGCAAGGAGGTGGGATGTAGACTTCCAGGAGATTGTTTTCTGTAGGGTTTTTTTGTTGTCTTTCTCAGCATCCTCCAAGACAAGATGGCATTCAGCCACCTTGCTGCTCTGCTTTTCCTCATGCACCTTTGATGATGGCTAGACCTCTCTGGGGAGCACACCTTTTTGAGGCCAGGGAAGATCCCATCCCAGTCATTGCCCATTGCTCCAGACTTTGAGCAATGAGTCACTGTTTTGCAGTTCATTCCACTCCAGAGCCTTCAAACCTCATCTGATGTAACCCCTGGGGTCCCTGCAGCATTGCTGCCTGCTGATGCTCACGCTTGCTGTGGGACAGCACCGCTCCAGGCAGTCACATGGCGTCACAGCATTACCCAAGGGTGACCTTGCTTGAAAGTCCCCTTGCCCAGGGGCTTTGGTGTGGGCACAGGACTGTCTGTCCAGCTGCAGAGCCCGGGGTGGGCAGCAGGGCCTCGTGGCGAGGTGCCCAGTGCAGAGCAGGCTCTGCCGCCTCTCCAGGCGAGCTCCCCGGGTCACCCTCGGCAGCGCTGTGATAAGCCAGCCAGGACCAGCAGCAGCTTGGCAGCCCTGTGGGGGTGACACTGCTTTAAAGGGCTCCCGAGCTGCAGGGGGAAAAAAAAAAAAAAAATCTTTAAAGAGCATCAGCTTTTATGGTCTGCAATTTCAGCTGGCTTGATGGTCCAAATCATCCTCCCTTTTTCATGTTTTCACAAAGCGAGAAGCACATAAAGGATAGAAATGGCTGGATTGTGCAATTTAGCTGCCTTCAAAGCTTTACAATCAGTTTCAGAATCATTTGGTGGCAGTTCAGAAACACACACCGTAGATTAGCTTTCCCGAAGCTGCTGCGAGTGTGGCGCGTCCCTGCCGGGCTGTGTTGCACGAGAGAGGTATTAAAGCAGGATTTCTCCTACCCTGGGCTATCCTCAAGAGCCTGGCAGAGTGAGGTCTCCCAGAGCAGAGTGCTGTGGCTTGTTCTGTTCCAGCCCTGAGCACCAAGCAGCCATCCCTGGGGTGTGATCTCTGCTGTCCCCAGGCAGGGGTGTAAAGAGGCTGCTGCTCAGGGGCTCTGGGGAAGAGAGGAGCCTGGCAGCCACTTCGTGCTCCAGCCCTCTCACTGGCAGCGATGCCATCTGGAGCTCGCAAGTGGAGCCAGGAGCAGAGTGCAGCTCTCAAGCTGAAGAGAGGTGAGGTGCCCGGCTGCTCTTGGGCACAGGGCATCAAAGGGGACGGACAGGAGCCACTCAGCAAAGCTGCAATGAATGGTTGTTCAGGACATTACTGGGCTCCTTAAGTTAATGAGAAACAAGCACTGCCAGAAGAAAACATCTCTTGTCTGCTTTAGTGCCACAGCGTATCGGCTTCAGCATAAAATTTACAGAGCTTGAAAATGGGGCATAAACATTATGGGTAAATTTGGCAGAAAATGTGACTGACTCTTATCTGGTCATGAATAAATAATTTTCAATTACCAGCCCAGGCGCTGCTATTATCCCACACAGGGAACTCCTCTGAAGTTTGTTTTGTGCTCGAATGCACATGGCCCTGCAGCGTGTGGGTGGCAGGAGGAGGCTGCTCTCCCCAGGGGTGTGGGCTCAGGCACAGGGACACGCCGTGCTGTTCCCCTGGAACATCCCCTGCAAACCACACCGAGGGCGACAACGGCAAGCAGCTGCCCCAGCATTTGCAGGATGCCACGCTGCCCTCCCCTCCATCAGAGAGGGGTCACGTCATCCCCAAGCCAAATTCAGGCAAGGCAGACTCGTGCCTCGGTGGAGACACAGCCTGCAGCTGCCACCCGCTCGTGAGGATGGGATCAGTTTAGCTGTGAAATAAGGTTTGTGACCTCACAGTTGTTCGTGCTGTAGCCAGTCAGTGTCTAATAACAGGCTGGACTGTTATTCCAGAAGAGGAATCTTCTGAGATTTTTGCAGGGCCTGCCACGCTGCCACAGGCTCGAGGCAGCACAGCAGCTTGAGCGGCAGGAGACCCTGGGCGGGAGGGAGTGGAGCTGCTCTAGGTGCACAGGCTGTACCCCATTAGGCAGCCTTGCTCCAGGCACTTCTGCCAGGGCAGGACTTGTTGACAGAAGAACCTGAAAAAGCAGGGGCAGATGCATCCCTCTGGCTCCAGGTGTGTCTGCATTCCAGAGCCAGAGTGCAGGATGAGGGCTCTGAGCAATCACAAGCCCCACCCTGCCGAAAGCGCTTTCAATTAAAAGGCAGAACTTCATTGATTTCTAATTAAGCTTATTGTTTCCCTTCCCACACGTTCCCCTGTAAACACGTTCTGCTCATAATTAAGTTTACTATTCCTTGACAAGCACAGATGATCTTCCATTCACTCCTCTCTCCTAGGGCGGGAAACCATTTTCGGTGCAGTGCACACGGGTGGGAATGAAGCCCTCCTCCTGTCAGCCAGGCACTGCGGGGTGGGGGAGCCGGGTGTCAGATGAAACAGGGATGCTCAGGGTGCCAATTAAATAGGGAGCTCGGGGCTGCAGAGAACAAAACCGGAGGAGTAGTTTGCAAACGCTGAGCTGTGAAGAGGAGGAGGAGGAGGAGGTCATCAGCAGGTGAACAGGGAGAGATGTGCAGGGAGATGAAGGGGGCAGAGGGATGGGGCCCTGGGGATGTGTTAGGGCTCTCTGCCAAGTGGGCTGCAGCAGGAACTGTGGCTGGTAGTTCAAAGCGCTCTGGCTGCAGAGTTGGAAGGGGGTGATAAAGATGCTGCAGGGCAGGAGATCTCTAGGGAGCAGCAGTGTTTTCCTGATGGGACAGTGCTGCCTGCAGGAAGGGGCTGAAAGGATGGTTTTACCACAGTCTGTGCCTCAGCTGGCATCTGTGCCTTGTTTGCACAGCCCTTTTGAAAAAGGTAGTGCCTATTGTTGTATCCTTGTGTACTGTGCTGGACTTGGAGCTCTGTCCTGCCTCAGCTGTGGGTCAGAGACTCTGAGCTGGCATAGCAGGGAGCTGGTAGGGATACAGGCTGCATCTCTCTCACCTCAGCTGCCCTTTGAGCAGAGCCTTGCCCACAGAAACCACTGCTTCCCCTTCCCAGCTGCACCTGCTCTCCTCCCACCAACCCACAGCTGCCCACCTTCTCTTCACCCAGGCGGAGCTCAAGCAGGGAGGTGGTGCAGGCACAGCCCAAAGACCCTCATCTGCCCAAACAGGAGGCAGAGAAAAAAAGTTACAGCAGGCACAAAATACTCCTGGGAATTGCCACTTGCTGTCTTCTTACCTGGTGCTACTCTTGCTGCTCTGTTTGGTGGCTTGGCCTCCTTTGCCACTTCTCACTGGTGGCTCTAGTGGTAAAAAAAAAAATCACTCTTTGAATGGATTTTGTGGAAAGGAGCCCAGGGGGTGCTGCCTTTCTGCTGGGGATTGGGACACTCTGGGAGAAGGAACTCTGGGTGTTTGGGGCCCCCCTTGCACAGTGACTCATTTCTGTCTTTACTCTGCCACTCCTCACCCCAGATGCCCCAAGCAGCAGCCAAGCACTGACCCTTTCTCCTCTCCTCCCTGCAGGTGAAGTGTGACCAGTACTGGCCGAGCCGGGGTACGGAAACCTACGGGATGATCCAGGTGACCCTGCTGGATACGGTCGAGCTGGCCACCTACACCGTCCGCACCTTTGCGCTGTACAAGGTACGGGGCTGGCTGAGCTGTTGCTGCTCCAGGGAGTGCAGAGACAATTCCTGGTGCTGCAGGTTGCTCCACGGCCCACAGGCAGAGGCCACTGGCTATGCCTGGCTTGGCCAAGTGTGTGGCCACTCCATCCATGGGCCATTTCTCACAACTCCAGTAGGAGACTGGCTTGTGCATCTGACCACCACTGGCTTTTGGCCAGGGTACCTGATGCTCTTCTGTGTGCATTCAGACCCTGTGATAGGCCCCAGAGCAGGGCTGTTCTTGCCTCTGGCCAGTGTCCATGTAGCAGCTGTCCTCCTCCTGTTAGAGCGACAACATGGGAAGCAGTAAATGATTAGCACTCCTGTCCCTAATAATGCAAATGGAGAGGTTGTTTCTGAGTACAAACCCTTCTCTCCTGCCTGCTGTGTTCCTCATTAGTGTTTGGAAATCCCTGGGGGCAGTGCCAGCAGCAGCATGTCGAGGCAATGCAGACAGGCTTTGCAGTGGGCTGCCTCTGTGGGTGACTGAGTCTGGGCCAGGAGCGTGGCAGTGCTCGTGGGGACACACTCACGCCCCAAGAAGGCATCTCACCCCCAAGCAGTCACCCAGCCAGTCCTACCACATTGCTGCATAGATCACTCAGCCAATCCCAGACAGAGGCAGGGAAGTTTGCAGACTGAGGCATCATCCCAGAGAGACCCCTGATTTGGAGGAGTAGGGAGGGAACTGGCTGCTCTAGCCCTTCCATGCCCAGGGCCCATTTTCCCTGAGCATGCAGTGAGTGAACCTGTGCTGTGCAGAAAGGAGTCTTTCACCTTCCCTGAAGCCTGCTCCAGCCCTGCAGAGCTGCTCTGCTCTCTCTATCAGCTGGCTTTCCACAGAGCATCTCTGTTTATAGAAGCCTTGCAAGATACCTACAAACTGCCTCCAAATTCCCAGTGGCGAAAGCCCAGTACATGCATCGTCTCCCAGAGCTTTGTGTGCCCCATCAGTGGGTTCCTGTGATGAGACTTCTCATGCAAAACAACTCTTTGTCTCCAACAGAACGGCTCCAGTGAGAAGCGAGAGCTGCGGCAGTTCCAGTTCATGGCTTGGCCCGATCACGGGGTACCAGAGTACCCCACCCCAATCCTCGCTTTCCTGCGACGGGTCAAGGCCTGTAACCCACCAGATGCTGGGCCCATGGTTGTGCATTGCAGGTAGGATTGTGAGTTTGTGAAGCTGCCCCTGGGCACGTTAAAGCAGGAGCTTTAACCCGTCTGAAAGCGGCGTCTCCTCTTCTTGTAGGAAAGGTTTCACGGTAGCGTAACCTGCACTGCATGCTTGGGCTGGGAACAGAACAGTCCCAGCTGTGGTAATGCAGTGATGACAATTCTGTTGCTACTGCTGTGTCAGGTTAAACAGCACTAATGCATGTAGAGCCTCAGAAAACACGTTTTCCTGCAAAACTGCTAGTGCCATTTAAAAATTAAATTATCTGCGCCCAGCGTAAGTGGGTGGTACCTTCAGAGGCACATCACTGATAGACGCGCATGCAGTGACCTCTGCAAACATTCATACATGGTATTTATAGCAGAACTCTTTCACAGGGTAGAAAGGCAGCTCTTTAAGGAAAATATCAGCCTATTAAGGCTCAGCATCTTACCCAACCAAGATTTATTTGTACCAGCCGAGAGGGGACTGTTACTGAACAAACCACTCCATCATTGCCGTTCCAGCATACGCCTTACCAGCAGTGTTTAATGCTCTTCTTTCATGCTCTGTTTCAGATGGGAGTGGGGTATAATTAACACACAAACAAGCTGTATTAAAGCCCTGTTAAGGATCTGACTTGCACCATAAATGAGGAAATGCCTAGCTCCCTATCTCTGCCTGTGTTTACATGTCACAGCAGCATATTTGTTGTTTTCAGGTTGCTCTCGGGGTGAGTAGTTTGGGGTTCTCCACTGCTCATCCAGCAGCTGTGGAGAGGCATTCAGTGTTTGAGAGGAGGGCTCAGCATAGACATGTGTAATCTTACCTTTCTGCTTCCCCCCTTAGGCTGGCTGTCCTTATTTAATGGGTTAGGAAACAGTGACTCTGGTTAGGGGACAAGGAGGCTTGAATTTATGGGCTTCACTGGCACTGGGGCCCAGCCTGCTCTTCAGGTGTTCTGACGTAGCACACACACGTGTGCTGTCACTCTCCTGCCTGTTAAACACATCTCTTCCTCCCTCGTGGAGGGTTCTGCCAGCCACCACAGGGACCAGCAGAGGGTGACCTCTTAAGCAAAACCAAAGCTTGTGTGACATCTGTGGGGAGACCGTGTCACCTCAGGCCACGTGCTCTGTTCCCACAGCGCCGGCGTGGGCCGGACCGGGTGCTTCATCGTCATCGATGCCATGCTGGAGCGGATGAAGCACGAGAAGACCGTGGACATCTACGGCCACGTGACGTGCATGCGCTCCCAGCGCAACTACATGGTGCAGACAGAGGACCAGTACATCTTCATCCACGAGGCCTTGCTGGAGGCTGCCACGTGCGGCAACACCGAGGTGCCTGCACGCAACCTCTTCGCTCACATCCAGAAGCTGACCCAGGTGCCGCCGGGCGAGAGCGTTACCGCCATGGAGCTGGAATTCAAGGTTGGTGGCAGAGCCCCCACCGCCCCACTTCTCCAGCTTCCCCTCCCCCCATCCCTGCCCACAGAACCCCACGGGCCGCTCGTCCAGGGGTTGGGAGAGGAGAGCTATGGATCATTACAGACAGTTATTCTTTTGTGTGTTTCTCAAGCAGGTAGGCAGTGACTTGAAATACATTTGAATTGTAAAGCTTGTGTGTCGGCCGCGGTCCCCCCTGAATTGGCAGCTTCTGGGGAGGATATAAAAGGCAGATGGATGTGCAGTCCTCAGCAGCACGTTCTGCTCTGGGTTCACCGTGCGGCGGGAGCTGCATCTGAAATCAGATGCAGATCATGTTAGTGATAATTGATGTTACTGTGAACAACTTGTCTGGAAATGGCTCCAATTTAAATATGTGAGACATTTCTAGCCTCGTTTCTTCAGTGCTGAGATCTGTTATCTTTTAACCACCTCAACGCCAAGGCTCAGTGTCTAGAACTGGTGAAAGCAGTGGTTTTAAGGCACACTGTTTTTTAAGAAGCCAAGCCCACGTTTTGCTGCTTGTATCTGTGAATGCCAACTGCAGATATTTATTACAGCCTTGGAGCTGGAAGTGAGCTCTGGTAAGCGCCCATATTCTCAGATGAGGTGCATTAGTCCAGTGAACTCATGCAGGAGAATGTAGCTCATGCGGGGAGGCAGCAGACCGTGCAGGCTGTGAAATGAACTGCAGCGGTACAGCTGCACCCTGGAGATTCCCTCCAAGTGACGAAGGAGCAGGAGAGGCAAAATATTGACTTTCTGCGTAAACTGGGAACAGTTTAACATCTCTGTCCTGTAGCTATCAGAGCTGCTGGTATCCTGGGCTTGGGACAGTGGAACATGCTGCATGAGTGTCTCGTGGGGACACCTGCCCTGAGAAACTCCTTCAGAGAGCCATAGAATTTTTCTCAACTCAAGCAGATCAGTTGTAAGAACAACAAAATTTTGTTTTCCTTTTGCTTCTCCCAGGGTACCTTTAGAACAATAATGAAATTTGCCTCTCTCTGAGCCCTGGCAGTGTCCACTGCTTGAGAAACCCAGGGGAGCAGGATATGGGAGGACCTCACAATGCTGCATCTCTCTCCAGAGGGCAACCCTGTGGTTCTACGGGGAGCCTCTGCCAAGGACCAGCTGCCACTCATAGAGAGATGGCTCTGGAGATCCTGGAGACAGTCTTTTGGGGAAGGAAAACAAGGAAAAGGGAGGGGGAGAAAGAGGGACTTCTGTTTGAATGTGTCTGCCAGCAGATCTAAGTAACACATTTACCATGACTCTAGTTTACAGGACTCAAGGAGAACCATAAAATGTCTCACAGTAAGCCAAAATAGATCTTCTTTACCTAAAACTGTCACAATTCTCACATTTTCTTGGGTTCTTCTGGGGTGAGAAGTAAATAGCAAGACATTGTTGAAAGAGGGAAAGCTTTCCTTCCCTGGCGCCACCAGGCGCGTGTCCCTGGCTCAGTGAGCTACAAAGCTTCATGTCCTGGCCCTGTGTGGGTCAGAGAGCTGCTGTGGGTTTCCACTCCACTACGTGAGGCTTTGGGGACGTGCCTTAGGTCAGCAGAGATGGTTCCCCTGCTGTCACCTACAGCCACGTGCCAAAGGCCAGCAGCGAGGCCATGCTGGGTGTGCAGTGCCGTGGGAGAGGGGCCGACACGGTGCTGAAAACCAGACTGGTGATTACTGTGAAACAGAGCATCGAGGTGCAGCCTCCTCATGACATGGTGGCAGAGCCCTTTGTCTGGTCCAGAAGGACCTGGTCCCCAGCAGGTGTCCCTCACTCAGAGGAGGGAGCGTGGCTGTGTGCCCAGAAAGACTCCAGAGCCCCAATTTTATACCCTCAGACTGCTGCCTCCCCAGCAGGGACCTGACGTGTCTCCTCCTCTTTCAGCTGCTGGCCAACTCTAAAGCACATACCTCACGTTTCATCAGTGCCAACCTCCCGTGCAACAAATTCAAGAACCGCCTGGTGAACATCATGCCATACGAGCTGACCAGAGTGTGTCTGCAGCCCATCCGGGGTGTCGAGGGCTCTGATTACATCAATGCCAGCTTCATAGATGGGTACAGGTAAGGATCACCTTAGGTGACTGGGCCAGCCTGTCCTGCCTGCTTCAGAACCTGGGCTTCTCCTCTTCCCCAAGGACCGGTCCTTACTGCCTAAGGTGGGCTGGGATCACTTTGTTGAATTTTATCACTTTCCATCTTCTCAGACACTCCAGTGTGTATACTTACAGTATGTGAAGACTGCTAGTGAGTGAGTGCTGCCAGGCTGGCTTGCAGTGCTGTACACAGGCTGGAGTGACAGGCTGTGTTGGCTCCTGTGGAGGTTTTGTGGGATATTCTGGTAGGCATCCCTTGGCATGTGTTTTGTATCTGCAGCATCTAAAGCAAACCTGCCTCCCCTCAGTAGCTGTAGCAACCAGAGGTAGAACTGTGCTTGTGCTGAGTGGCTGATCCAGGCAGCAGCCCAAGCCTCATTGTCCCATGTTTTGGTTTTGGGGGGAGTCTGTGGATCCTCAGGCAGGGCTGGTGCTGAGCACTGGGGATCCCATCACTGGGTTCCACACTCCAGAACACCTTTTAGAAAGCACACATTAAGATCTAGTGGGGCAATAATATTAACATTTTCTGTATGTACCTGCGGGCATCACGCTCTCAGATGCAAAGTGCCAGGAGAGAAAAATTCAGGAAAACAGCCCAGTGGCCACATCTCCTTCCCAGCCAATCCCTAAACAGTGATCCATACTAAATCCTAGTGATGCACATAAAAGGCTCATTCCTGTCATCTCTCTGTGCACCGTGACAGTAGGGTCACGCAGTGCAGGAGCAGAGGATACAACGATGGATGTGGCACATTTGCTCTCCAGCTGGGCTCTGCCCAACCGCCTCTTTTGGGCTGGTGCCCTCCCAGGAGCAAAAGGCACTGCCAAAGGGAACAGATGTGGGTGCATCCAGGCCGGACACTCCGTGCCTTGTCCCTGCTCCAGCAGCTGAGCCCAGGGAGAAGGGCTACATGGAGGCAAGAGCGGACAGGGAACAACTCAGGGAGCATCCCAAAGCAGCAAAACCACAGCAAGCCAGGCTCCCTCAGGGTGGAACAGAGTAATGGGGAAGGATAAAGGGGCTGGAGAAAAGCTGTCTCAGAGCAGCCTCGGCTCCCTCCTGCCTTTGCAGCTCCGAGCTGTCCGGCACCGATCATTATTGTGGCCACCTGCACACTCACCCTGCAGCCTGGGTCTGACAGACAGGCTGCATCCACTCTGTCCTGACTCCAGAGCTGATGGAGAGCAATGCTGGCTTTGCCCCTTGGTGATGCTGCGGGGAGGGAGGGGGAGCACTGCAAGCACGGCAGGTGGTGCCAATCATGTATTACCTACCCCATCCCCAAAGTGCTCTGTTATCTCCTCTCGTCCTTTCTTTTGAACCAGCAATCTTCTAGGTATTATCTACAGAAATCAGTTGGCCCAAGGTCCTGCAGATACCACTGATGCTGCATCTTTATTAGCTCTTTTCATTCTGCACCCCCCCTCCCTGTTTTTTTTTGTGATGTCTTACAAATCCTCCTTGAAGCAGCCCCTGTTTGCATCCTGCTGCCTTGCAGCACGTTCATTAATTTTAGCACCAATAAAAATAGCACCAGCAGAGGGATGAAGGCAGAGCAGAGGGATGAGGGCAGGACGGAGGACGCCGGCCCCGGTCCCGCGGGCTCCAGCGCCCCACAGTGGTGGAGCCAGCCCGGGCTCTGCCGTGCCAGGCTGGGAGCTGGGTGAGCCAAGGAACCCTTCTCTGAGCACAGAGCAGCATGGGAGCTTCCTCCAGGGTGGGGTCCTGTCTGGGGCAGGTCACATGGAGAGTTTAGAGGGGTGCTCTGGTTTGCAGGAGAACCAAGAATAAGTTTTGAAGCTTCAAAGAAGCGGGCAAAAAAGCACTCGCGGATTCCACGCTGCCCTCGTTATTATCTGGTGTGCGTGATTGGGGTGACCCGATTCAGTTGCTCTGTGTCTTCCCATACAATGGGAGGGACAGGGGGTGCTGCAGAGAGTAAAAGTGTGGGAATACAGGGGTGCTGCTGGGATCATCCCCAGGCACAGCCTCTCCTTCCAGCCCTAGTGGGTACTGGCAGCCTGCTCATGTGGGCCTGGGTGCTGAGAGCGCTCTCAGTGCAGCAGCAGAGCTGGGAACAAGCAGCAGCAAGAAGGCTGGGCTGGGGATACCATCACCCCAGCAAAGACTAAGAGCCTGTCTGGATCCTTCACCTTGTGGTGCTTGCATCTGTGGGAAGCACTTAAAAGATCCTTTCTGGGCAGGCTCATTTCTCCCCACAATGCCCATGGCTGGTCCTAGAGGCCTGCCTCCTGCAGCTGGATTGTCAGCCCTGCTCCCAGCTGCACAGGGACCCTGCCTCCAGCACTTCTGGCCCGCCAGCCCCCAGGAGCAGCTGGTCTGAGCACCTGGAGCTGCTCTGAGCACCATTGTGTTTGTCTTCTGCAGGCAGCAGAAGGCCTACATTGCCACGCAGGGACCGCTGGCCGAGACCACAGAGGATTTCTGGCGGATGCTCTGGGAGCACAACTCCACCATCGTGGTGATGTTGACAAAGCTGCGTGAGATGGGCCGGGTACGAATCCTCCTGGGGGGATGAGGGGACTGGGGGGTTGCTGTCTGTGGGCATGACCTGTTGGCTCACCCCAGTCTGTCTCCAGCACCAGCTGGCACGTGCAGTGGCTGACCCTTTGGCCCCACAACCATATTTGCCTGCAGAGAGCAGGAGGAAGGAGCAGCAGCTCGTCAGTGCTAATGTCTTGCCCTGCTCCTCATCCACAGGAGAAGTGCCATCAGTACTGGCCTGCAGAGCGCTCTGCCCGGTACCAGTACTTCGTGGTGGACCCCATGGCAGAGTACAACATGCCACAGTACATCCTCCGGGAGTTCAAGGTGACGGATGCCAGGGTGAGTACATCTGCTGGCTCCCCTGCCTCTGCCCTGCCCAGGCCAGCCGAGGGAGCGTGCAGCAGCTCCTGGAGGAATGGGAAGGTTAAGTGCTTCCTTGCACTGCAGAGAGCACTCCTCTCACCGCAGTTTGTGCTTTGCCAGCTGTGGCAGCCCTGGTGAGCAGCTCAGGGATCCCTGTCAGCACCAGACCCTGCCTTGCCTGTTCTGCCCACTTGGGCAAGCGTTTAACACAGGTCCCCCTGCACTTGGAGTCTCTGTGTGCAGCATCTGACTGGGTGCAGGACACCTGTGTGACAATAAACATGATCCTGGGATGGAGCTGGGCCCCAGACAGGATCAGGACACTGACCAAACTGCAGGAGCCAAAGCCTTGCTCAGCTCAGCTGCCCTGGGGTGACAATGAGAGGATAGAGGCTGCCCCCAGACATGCAGTGAAAGATCTGCCTGGGCTCATCTGTGGCCTGTGCACCCTCTCACCTGGCCTGGGTCAGGGGGTCTGAGAACAGCAGCACCAGTGCTGAGGGGATTGAGATCAGCCCCTCACCCATGATTCACCTCTAACACCCCTCTCCCTGCAGGACGGCCAGTCCCGGACCATCCGCCAGTTCCAGTTCACGGACTGGCCTGAGCAGGGAGTGCCAAAGACGGGAGAGGGCTTCATCGACTTCATTGGGCAGGTGCACAAGACCAAGGAGCAGTTTGGGCAGGATGGGCCCATCACAGTGCACTGCAGGTGAGTGGGCACTGTGGCCTTTCCCCACCGAGCAGGTGCTCCATGAGTGCCTTGCACAGCTCCTGGGAGCTCTGCAGAGCCTTCCTGGCGCTGGCAGGACTCCTAATGGCCCCTCTTGCTCCCTGTGCAGCGCTGGGGTTGGGCGCACAGGCGTGTTCATCACGCTCAGCATCGTGCTGGAGAGGATGCGCTACGAGGGGGTGGTGGACATGTTCCAGATGGTGAAGACCTTGCGGACGCAGCGGCCAGCCATGGTGCAGACAGAGGTGAGCGTCCCCTCCTCTCTGGGGCAGCGGGGATCTGTGGGAGAAGGGAGGGGAGGTGATGTCTCTGGGTGTTGAACCCTACTGTTTGCTGCCCTTTGTGTCCCCCCCTTCTCACGTTTCCCTCCTTGCTGCCTTGCAGGACCAGTACCAGCTGTGCTACAGAGCTGCGCTGGAGTATCTTGGCAGCTTCGACCACTATGCAACGTAACTAGTGCTTTCCTCCAGTCGCGGTGGGGATGTCTAGGAGTGGAGACGGGTCCCTCTGAGCCAGAGCCGCCCATTCCTCAGTCCTTCTGTACAGGTGGAGGTGCTGCCCAGGCAGCAGACCTCCACGCCAACCAGTTTTGACCACGGAATTTAGGAACTTAGCCCCAGCGCCAAATGAGGGAATCCGACTCCAAAAGCATTTCCAGTCTCTGGCTGAATTTCTGCTCATGTGCATCTCTCTCACCCTCTCTCACGCCGACTGCATTTCACAGCGAGGCTTTAGGTGGGTGGAATGGGATCTTTTTTTTAAACATGTAAAATAGTTACTAGTGGTTTTTATAATCTCCTCTCTCTCTCTTTATTTTTTATTTTTTGCAAGTCTTAATGTTTTGCCCAGACAGAACTGGACCCGCCAAACCTTTGGGAGTTGGGTTTGTTTTGTTTTTTTTTTTTCATTTCCTTTTGCTTTTACATTTTTTACTGCCCTGTGTTTATTTCAGCCCAGTCACTGCTGGTTCTGCCCATTTTAGTGCAGCTTCCTTGGTAATTTGCAGCAGCTGGCTTGTGGTTCCTGCCCGGCTCCATTCCCCATAGGCTGCTTTTTAATCCTCTGTAGAATATGAAATTTCATGGAACTGGACCTAAGCTACCAATTATTTTTTTAGTCTCCTCCCCGCCCCCATTATTTCCTTTAGTAGGTTTGGGTTTGGGAGGGCATGTGGGAGCGCTGGAGAAGCGGTCCCCTTTGTCAGCTGGAAACCGTTCAGTCCTATTACAGTACGTGTTCAACCGATCCAGTGACCGTGTGTATTGGCAGATCCTGATAATGACGTGAGTTGTCGTCGCCTTGTTTGTGAGAGACCCGAAATCCCGGGCTCCAGGCATTGGAACCTCTTTTTGTGTGTCTTGCTGGGAAAGTGGGGGGGCAGGAGAAGCGAGAGGGTCCGACACTTCCCTGGGGAGGGGATGGAAAGAGCAAGACGTGGCCCTTTGTGTTAATCCCACCGTTCTGTGCGTGCAAGCACCATCCTGTCACCTCTCACCAGTGGAGTGCATCAGAGCATTTACACAGGCAAAGAGCACAAGCCCAGGCGACCCAGAGCGGAGCTGGGCCGGCTCTCTTTGGAAGCAGGGTACTGCGAGGAAGGGGAGGGGAGTACACATGGCTTCAGAGGTTGGGTGTATCTATAATTTCTGCTATCCTGCAAATGTTAAGAGTCACTAGAATATTGTACTTTCCGCTACTTCAGGACGTTCTAATGAACCAATGTGGCAAGACTACTGGACTTAATTTAATGGTACTATATATTAATACTCCTTATTATATCACGCTTGCACTAAAGACGGGGAGTGAGCAGCCCTCTTTCGAGTGCATCGAGTTATGAATAAAGGTGGTGGAAGGGTATCTAATTGTATTATCACATGTATTCCGAATGTTAAGAATCCAAGCTACGTTGAAATCAGCAATCCAGGGTTGGTAATGTTGGAGGACACATTCATTTTTACCTTGTGGATGCATAGTGCTGTAGGGGTCACTGTTGTATACAGTCTGTTTTCTATTTGTTAATAAAAAAAAAAAAATCTACAGCATCATTGCATAATTCTTGATGTTAATAAATTTGAATAATTGGGTTTCATACAAGCTGGCTTTCCTGTCTGTTTCTTCAGCAGTTAGCAGAGGCCATAGAGTTCTTTGGCAATGGACATGCTCCTCAGCCCGTGGCAGAGAAGTCATTTCCTGCAGGCACATCCCAGCCACAAGTGCCCCCACGCTTTCTGCGAAGACCCTGTGCCTGCAGGGAGCTTGGAAATCCTCTGTGACAACTCCTTTTGTGCATCCATATGTTCACCTCCTGCCATTTGCAGCTGTACTGGGGTGCACTGACCTGAAGGACCTGGCTGGACTTGATTGTGGGTTTGCAGGAAGAGAGGGGTCAGTGGTGATGGCTTTGGTGGCAATATAGGTCGTTGCCAGCCTCCCGGGATGCTGCAGTAACACAGGCACCTTTTTTCTCCTTGTCCAGGAATACTTGGGGCTTCCTTCCATGTCTGATGTCTTGTTCTTGATCCTTTACAGCCAATCCAAGGAAAACGTGAGGGAACAAACACTCCGAATTCACTGCCTCTGCAGGCTCTGCTTCTCCACCTGCCACGTGTAAGGCACAGAGTGAACTTTTTGGGTGGTCATTTGGCTTGTCTGTGGGCCAAGTTGAAGCAGGAGGAGGCAGAGAGAGGGAGAACAAGCACCTCAGCATGGAATGCATGAGGAATAGCAAAGTAAAAGGGCTGGCTTTTTTTTTTCCTACCCTGGTGAAAATTTTCCATTCCTCAGTCGTACCAGGTAGCCCCAAATGCAGCCTCAGATACACAGCTTTGTAAAGGGCACAGTTTGGCAGGTGGGACAGCAGCTAAATGGCAGCTAGTCAAAGGTGAATTTCTGGGCACTGAGGTGCTTTTCTGCTCTTTCTATTTTCATATTTTTATTCATTCCACTGATATCTGTAGCAAGAGCTGTGTAGGCAGTGCCTAGGCTTGTCTTGCCTCCTATAGTGATGCTAACTCATAGGATCATGGAATGGTTTGGGTTAGAAGGGACCTTTAAAGATCAGCTATTCCGAATACAGTGTTGCCCAAGCGCCAGCCCTTTGAGATTTTGTTCCTTTAAATTTTGTTTTTCAAGGGCAAAATAGTCATTAAGGAAAAGAAACAGCTGTACCACTGAACAAATCCGAGCGGCCTCTGCGCAGTAGCTTGGCAACTCCTTCCCCCACAGTCCTGGCATTTCTCGTCCTCAGCAGCGTTGCCATTTTCATTTGTAACATTTCCTAGTTGAGAGTGACTTCTTTTTTTTTTTTTTTTTTTTCCTTTTTTTGCTTGTTCTGACCTGGTTCATTTCTGAGAGCAGGAATAATTCTGATCCTTCCAATTAAAAGCTCGTTGTTGCCCTTTTGCCAGTTATAATAAGCAGTCCCAGCCCACGGTAACAATTACAGGTTATCGAGCTCCTTGCCTAGGCATTTCTGCTCACAGGAACATTTTAGCACTCGTTACCATAAAAAGATGGGCTCCTGTCTCCTGTGGGCAGCAGGTCAAGGGAAGTGATTCTGCCCCTCTGCTCTGCTCTCCTGAGACCCCACCTGGAACACTGTGGGGTCTCCAACGTAAGAACCATAAGGACCTGCTGGAGCAGGTCCAGAGGAGGTCATGAAGATGCTCATAGGGCTAGAGCACCTCTCCTGTGAAGGCAAGCTGAGAGAGCTGGGGTTGTTCAGCCTGAAGAAGGCTCCAAAGAGACTTTACAGAAACCTCCGGTGCCTAAAGGGGCTACAAGAGAATCGGAGCAGAATTTTTCACAAGAGTCTGTAGTGACAGGAAATGGGGAGATGGCCTTAAAATGAAAGACAGCAGGTCTAGATTAGACATAAGGAAGGAACTCTTTACTGTGAGGGTGATGAGGCGCTGGAACAGGTTTCCCAGAGAAGTTGTGGATGCCCCATCCCTGGAAGTGTTCAAGGCAAGGTTGGATGTGACTTTGAGCAATCTGGTCAGGTGGAAGGTGTCCTTGCCCATGGCAGGGAGTTGGAACGAGATGATGTTTAAGGTCCCTTCTAACCCAAACCATTCTGTGATTCTGTAATATTTAAAAGTTAGGCTTTCTTGATTAAAGGATGGCCGGTGCACACTCTGGGGTTCTGGTTTGTATACCTGGCAATTCAGATGAGCAAATGAGAGGCAGCAGACCAGGGAAAACCTGTACTGGAGTGGTGTTTGTTAGGACTTTCAGGACTGCTGCATGCCCACAGCATGACACTAAAGGAAATGCGTTATCAGGAGAAACATACAGTGAAATTAAGGTTTTATTTAGGCATGAAGGACCAAGTACGCTCTCTCAGGATGGCTGTGAGCTCTTTCAGGTGGGTTCTGCTTAATTTTAAGGTTGCTTATTGACATTTACACATTTAAAATGCATTTAGCACACCACGCTCTGTGGATCTGTGAAAATCGCAGCCAGTCCCATCCACGGAGAGGTCAGTGTCTGTGGACGGGTTCTGTCAAGCACTCATCCTTCTCCACACTGGAAAGCATTTGCTGCTAAGGCTGTACTGTCATGTCCCAATCCATCACATAGTGGTGGTGGATTATCAGCAACACCCACTGGCCACGGAGCCGCTTTTTTACGTTTCTGGATGACCGGCCAAAAGTTCTGGCGTGGGCCAGACCTGGCTCCAGCCCAGCTCCAGCCTGAATTCACTGCCAGACGTTTCCACAGTATCGAATTCTCCTCTGGCTTTGCTTACACACGGAAATTGTAGGTGTATAATTAGCCGAGTTGATGCGTTCGGTTGGCACACGCCTGCTGTGTGTCACCACTCGGCGGCCGAGACCCGTCAGCTCAGGGCAGCGCCCATTTGCACGGGATCAGTGCCCAGCGATCCACACCCCGCGGGACCGGGTTCGGCTGCACCCGGCGGGACTCCCCAGAGCCGGGATCCGTGTGGGACCCGGGCGGGATCCGTGAGGGATCCATGTGGGATCCGTGAGGGACGCGGCCGGTCCCCCCTCCCTGCGCACGGCCCGAGGCTGCCCCGGGCCGGCCTCCCGCTCGAGCGCCCCCTATCGACTGCCCGCGGCGCGGCCCGGCCGTCCCCCGCCCCTGCCTAGCAACCGCCCCGCGCCCGGCCTCCTGATTCGCTGGCCCGCCCCGACCGGCCGTCGAATTCCTATTGGCTGTGAAGCGGGAGGGGGCAGCGATTGGCCGCGGCAGCGGAGGAGAAGGGGGCGGGGCGGCAGGGCGGGGTCCGGGCGGAGCGGAACGGCCGCGGTGGCGTCGGCGGCCCGCAGGACTCATTGGGCGCGTGCCGCGGAGGGATACGGCGGCCGGGCATCGGTGGGGACAGGCGGCGAGGAGCGGGACTCGCTTTCGACGTGAGCACGGCGGGCGGGGACTCGGTGCTGCCGCGCCGGGCCGGGCCGGGCCGAGCCGGGCGGGCGCGGGGGGAGCCGTGAGTCGGTGGCGTTCTCGCCGTGAGGGGGAAGAGAGAGCCAGGGGAGGGCGAGGGGGGGTCCTGACGGGCACGCGCGCTCCGCCAATGAGGAGGCAGGGCTGGTGCGGACCCCGCGGCCATTGGCCGGCGGGCGGAGGGGGCGGGGCGAGCGGCGGGTCCCGCCCCTCTTCCCCCGACAGCCCCCGCCTCCTCCGCGCAGGGCCGGCCCGGCATCATGGCCTCGGATCTGGAGAGCCTCAACCCCGGGCAGCGCATCATGACCTTCCGCCCCACCATGGAGCAGTTCCGCGATTTCAGCCGCTACATCGCCTACGTGGAGTCGCAGGGCGCCCACCGCGCCGGGCTGGCCAAGGTGCGACCCTCCCTCTTCCCCCCGGGCAGAGGCCGCGCCGCCGGCCCCGGGCCGCGCACCGGCCGCCTCCGCCCTTTGTTTACGCCGCGGCGCCGGTGGGGCGGGCGCGCCCCGGCCGCGGCTCGGCCCGAGTTCCCCGAGTTTGACGCTGTCCCCGGCCGCGGCCGCCGCTCCCGGGCCGTGTGTCCCCGCAGATCGTGCCGCCCAAGGAGTGGAAGCCGCGGCAGTGCTACGATGACATCGATGAGCTCGTCATCCCCGCGCCCATCCAGCAGGTGGTGACGGGGCAGTCCGGGCTCTTCACGCAGTACAACATCCAGAAGAAAGCCATGACGGTCCGCGAGTTCCGCAGGATCGCCAACAGCGACAAGTACGTCCAGTCCCGGGCACGTAGAGTCATGGGGTGGTTTGGGTTGGGAGGGGCATTAAAGATCATCTGTTTCCCCACCCTGTCACGGGCAGGGCCACCTCCCACAAGACCAGGTTGCTCAGGGCCCCATCCAGCCGGGCCTTGAACACTTCCAGCGATGGGGCATCCACAGGTTCCCACAGGGGCCAGGTCCTCGGTACAGCCTGGTGCCGGTCAGTGGTGCGAATGTCATGCCCTGAGCAGAGGAGCTTTGCTCATACAGCGGGCTGTGAGGATGGGGACCTTTGTCACTTGTGCAGCAAGAGGATACATAATGCCAGCAGAACTTCTTGCTTGTGCTTTGGACTCCTGTCTGTCTGTCCCCAGTAGCTAGACCATCAAAATATTTTCTGAGTGCTGGAGAGAAGTGTTCTTGGCATGAAAAAGGAGATGTAGAAAAGGTCACTTTAAAAGGAGTTTTAAAAACAGCCTTTGCAATAGCTGCTTAGAAATAACATTGGAGTTGCCAGCTGCAGTCAGTCCATCAAAGCTTGTTGTATCTTGCAAGAACAGTACACATCAGATGTTTTAAAATTCTGCTTAGTAGAATAATTTAATGGAAATTATATATGTGATTGTCTGGAACCTGTGTATATAGACACACATGAAATAGGCGTTAAGAGTATAAATTTGATCCCCCCATCCAGTATATATTTAACAGGGAATGGGAATCAGGAGCAGGTGTTTTGCTGGTAAACTGAGCATGCTTGACCAGTTTACTAGCAGATGAGTCTTGTGAACATTTGTTACTTTCACTGAAAGTGAAAGGCAGGAAACTTTGGGTTTGTTGGGTTTTTTTCCCCTTTCAAGTATCATTTTGTATCATTGTTGTGTTTGAATTGTTGCTACTTAGTAGCTGCAGCATTGATACTTAGTAGCTGCAGCTAAAAAGTGAAATTGTTCTGGCCCCAGAAAAGTGCACAAAGCAAAAAGTGAAAGTAAACTGAGAAATGGGGAAGGTAATTTTCTCCCTGGTATTTTGTTCCCAAGTCTCCCAGGGACAGAGCTGTGGCAGCTCTCGTTGCTGTTTGGGCAGTTAAGGTGTCTGGCTTTCTGCTAACACACATTAGGTATTTTTATTGTAGCTTTCCACTGTTCCCATGGTGGAAAATGTTGGTTTAGACTCGTCAAATACCAGACTGCAAAGCCTTGAGTGCCTTTGTTGTTCTTTCAGGTACTGCACTCCCCGGTACACAGACTTTGAAGACCTTGAGCGAAAGTACTGGAAAAACCTTACATTCAATGCCCCCATCTACGGGGCCGACGTTAACGGCACGCTTTACGACAAGGTGAGCAAACTGCTTGGCTTTTCGGGTAACAGTTATCCTGGGATGTTGAATTCCATGAATACTAATGTAGCATTTGACTCTTGCCTTTTGGAAGGAGTTAATGATAGTTTTAGCATAGTTCCAGCTTCTGGAGTAGGCAAGAACACAACAAACCACGTGTTTATAACATACTCTCCGTTTAAGCCAGGTAGTTAAAGAAGGCTAACAGAGGTAGCGTTCCAAGGGATCTTTGCTCGCGCTTCAGTGTGACATAGTTTAGTTCAGGAAGGCAGAAACCACTGTTGCCCAAGTGTTGCTTTGTCCCGAAGGGCTTACGAGAGTTGGAAGTGTTGATCAGTGGATACACGCTGCTTTAGTATTCACTGGTGCGTGTGTTTGTGTGGGACAGCTCTGTAGCCATTATGTGGTAGGACGATAAACGTCAAAAAAGAGTTGGCATTCTGCTTGCTTGTCTCCTAAATTACCATGATTCACTATATTAAAAGATGTTTGGAATGAAAAGTGGTTTTGTTCAAGAGGGTTCAGACATCAGCTCAAGCTCAATCAACATCAGCTATTGTTCTCTGCTCTATTAAGTTTTTAGCTTTGTGATTATTTTTCCTTCCTAATCACTGTGTTTGCTGGTAACCTTTTCCCCTCCATAAAGGCTAGTAAGCAATCAGTGCGTAAGCTACACCATGCAGAACTTTTAGCTTAGGTGAACTATCATCTCACAGCTTGAGCTGTGTGATTCTGTGATGTGCTGTTTCACAAAGCCTGTTAGCTTTTGCAACTGTCATCTCAGTTGTGTGTGTCTGTTCTTTGTAACCCTTGTTTGACACGAGGCTCGTGTTTTACAGCATGTAGATGCGTGGAATATTGGCAGATTGAACACAATCCTGGATATTGTGGAGAATGAAAGCGGCATAACCATTGAAGGAGTGAATACTCCTTACCTGTATTTTGGCATGTGGAAAACTTCCTTTGCCTGGCACACCGAGGACATGGATCTCTACAGTATTAACTACTTGCATTTTGGGGAACCCAAGTCATGGTAAGATTTTTCTAGGGAAGCTTCTAAATGTAGAAAAGCAACACCATAAAATATTGGAGTCAAAATCATGAAGTTGTGAGAGTTCACTAAAGTAATTACCATTTCTCCAGCCTTGCACTGTGGAGGTGTCTGATAACGAGAACACTAGAAACCTGTAGGGAACTGCAAAGCAGTGCATGTCCTCGGCAGAATTTGGTTGGTAACCTTCTATAAGAACTGTTTGCTGTTCTGATGAAGAGAGTTCTTCAGCATTACAGTGCAGTGTGGATGTTCTCTGCTGCAGTAGGACCAAAGCTTGGAAAACTTGCTTGTTATTTCCTGAGGCTCTAAAATGACCATACAGAGGTATGGTCATGCAGGCACTGGGGGAACAGGCAATTTTTAATGGACTTAAAAATGTAGCTGTTTATCAGATCTAAAAAGCAGGCCAGTGGATCTTGCTGTGGTTCATCCAGCTTTCATGATTCTTA
The DNA here is from genome assembly GCA_038380795.1 of Pyrocephalus nanus. Lineage (NCBI taxonomy): Eukaryota > Metazoa > Chordata > Aves > Passeriformes > Tyrannidae > Pyrocephalus > Pyrocephalus nanus. The sequence continues at coordinate 3,427,887 of CM076269.1, forward strand.
AAGGAGGCTCCTGAAATTTTCTGTAGCATGGGTTGCTTTTCAAGAGTGAATCATGCTGTTCTGTTCACCAATTAATTTCTCAAGCAACTTCACCAATTGTTTCCATGGCACTTTTGTTGGAAACTAATATTTTTGGCTGCCTTTTAATACAACTTTGAAGTGAAAAATAATAGCTAGCACCATGTGACCAGTGAACAACCCCATGCAGTGGGAGTAGCAGGGGAACATGAAACAGAATAGCTCAGTTTGTTGAACTATTTGGCCATTGCTTCTTTTACAGTAGTACTTGAAAGAAGTGAGCTTTGCTGGTGTCTCAGTTTGATTGATTTATTAAGGAGCTCCATGAAGAATATAGCACTGTATTCCAGAGCAAAAGGAAACTAAGTAATTTGCTTTATTTACTGTAGTCAAACCAACCAGGAGTTTTGTGGTATAAAAACCATAAAAAGGTGTGTACAAAGAGAGGCAAAGCCCTGAAGAGCACTCTGCCTGTTGTGCATGTGTTAAGGATGAGGCATCTGACTTAATCTCATCTTGGTCTGAGCAGCTGAAAGAGGTGATTCCATTTTCTCTCTTGCTCTGTGTTCCTCCTTGCACTGAGTGGACTGGCAATTGCACAGCTGTGAACTGAGACAGCTCAGGAAGTGCTCTTCCCTTTCTTGTTGCAATTCATGTTTTGTTGCAGCAATCTGTTCATTGTGTACATCAGACATTTCACTTCCTTAACTGCTTGAGCAAAACTCAGTCAAAGAGCTGGTCAGCTTTTTGGTCTTGGTTTTCTTGGGATAGAAAGGTAAAAGGCCTTGATGAAGATTTTCAGCTTTTTATCATCAAACTTTGCAAAAGGCAGTGTAGAGATAGAGGATTTATTTTTGTAAGTTGTTCAGGACTTGATGCCTGATTATGATTTCCAGTCAAACTTTGGGATTTTGCCGTGTCACTTGAACTTAACAGACTTGTTCTTACCACTGCAGGTACTCGATCCCTCCAGAGCATGGGAAGCGACTCGAGAGACTTGCAAAAGGTAATCGGGCAGTTTGTCCTGCCTTTTTTTTTTGAAAGGTGGGAAGTTTCACAACAAGTTTCAGCTCCTTTAGAGCACAACATGCCTGTAATATCCACCAGAGCACAAGCTGGTATGACTGAAGTGATAATTTGCCTTTCAGAATATAGATTACGTTACTTCTAGGTAATTGTTTGTAGGATACACACAAGAGAAATGTCACATTAGAAATAATGAATTTATGGTCTGTCTAGCCTTTAATAAGAAAATCCTTACCTGTTGATGATTAAAAGTGGAAGTTTATGGCCAAGGGAAGATCCTTCTATGTAAGGTCTTTCTTATGCTCTTTCAAACTGGCAGCTGTTAAAAGATAAATCTTGAGGAGTTGCCATTTTTCTTCAGAATGCAAACTAGCCCACTTCAAATAAGGTGGTCCACACTTGTAGGTCTAGGGAAAAGCCCTATTTAGACTGTAACTTTTCCTAAAATCTGCTGAAAAGTAAATTTGCTTTGCAGCACAATGGTAACATCTCTCCTTGCCTTCCTTTTAAACAGGTTTCTTTCCAGGAAGCGCCCAAAGCTGTGAAGCATTCCTCCGTCACAAGATGACCCTCATCTCTCCGTCAATTCTGAAGAAATACGGCATTCCATTTGATAAGGTGTAGAAAAGTAATCATGGTTATACCAGCTCAGTCAAGAGGTTCCTGCAGCCCTGTCTCATTTCTAGCAGCAGCCAGTAGCAGATGCTTAGAGAGGAAAATATAAACAGGAAGGGTATAAGGCAACTTTTTCCCACTGTACTTCCATTCATCTGGCAGTTGGGGCCTGAAAGAGTCTGAAACCAAAAAAATCTATCAAGGACTACTGAAAACAAAAGTTTGGTTTTCCATAATTTTTTTTTCCTACCTTAAAACCATACACTACATCCTGTGTTAGATTAACTTTACTGCTTAGCTATGCATTCAGTGAAGTGAGATTGTCTTTTTTTTGTTTCAGACTTGTCCCCTGCTAATTTTGTTTGTTGCAATCCACTTCCTCAACAGAAAATAAGGCTTGTTCCCTGTTAATTTTTTAATTACATTAATAACTTTATATATTTCCTTTCTCTGGTGATGATCTGCCGTTCCCCTTCTCCACGTAGAAATATGGAAGATCTAATCTTTGAGTTCTTAAAGTAATGTCACATCTTCATGAGTAACTGAAGGGTTTTGTTGTCATAAGCCTTTAGACAGTGGGGAAATGTTGAAGAGCAGCAGTGGAAGGCTGACTGAGAGTTGTACTCGAATATGAACAGCAAAAGAAAACAGCAGTAAATTTCCAAGTTCTGTGTGGATAAAAATTTACTTGATCTTAGATACTGTTCAGCCAAGCCAGCAACTGATACAGAGAAGTACCTTTATGACCTTCAGTAGCTGATCACAGAGTGTTTTTTATGTGTAACCATTTCTGTGCTATTTTGACCAGTTGTTTTAGTTAAAAAAAAAACATATTGAATGTGGCTTTTTCGTAAACAGATATTTAACATAAGTAGGAAAATAGCAAGGGTAAGCATCAAGTCTATCCGTTGCAGCAGGTTGCTCCAGCCACCATCTGTGTGTAGGGTTTTTGGGTATGCTGCAGAGGGGTATGGGAGCTGCTTTTTTAATCATATCCACCAAGTAGATTTAAGTTGTGAATAACACTGTGGTGTCTCAATTGCCTTCCAGGTGACACAGGAGGCTGGGGAGTTCATGATCACCTTTCCTTACAGCTATCACGCTGGCTTTAATCACGGCTTTAACTGTGCTGAATCCACCAACTTCGCTACGCTTCGGTGGATCGAGTACGGGAAGCAGTCGGTGCTGGTGAGTGGTTTGTGGCCATCCTCTTGCATACAATTCTGTGTGTGAAAGAAAGGATGCTCTGCTGCTCATTAAGCCCCCACTGTTTGTTCTAAGAGAGCGATGTCAGGGCTTTGTCCATGTAAGATGTGATGTTTGCTTTCTCATACGGTAGCAACGTCCAGCCAACCTCCTGCTTCATGCCCTTGTTTCAAACATGGATAGCATGAAACGTGTTTTGTAACTTTGTGCAGATCAAGTGAGGCTTCAGAGAAAAGCAGGAAACGTGTCTTTCCAGAGATGAAAGAGTTTGTTTGATAGTCAAGGCTCATCACTACTTTTGTCTAATATTTTAACCATTACTTACTGACCGTTTAGCCTGGAAATATGGCTTTGGTAACTTAAATGACTTACCAAAATAAATATCTTGGCTGAACATTTAGCCTGGATAATGTTAAATCCCTGTAGAGGTGCCTTACAAGTAAGTTATATTTTCAGAAGGTACATTGAAGTGAATGCTTTGAAGCAGTGGTTGTCCTGGATGAGGGGAACCTCTACTGCTCTGGATAGCCTCAGAGTTTGTGTTGCTCTGATTTCTTCATTATAGTCTCTGGTTTTGCTGCCTGTTTTTGTATAAGCTCATTTTAAAACAGTCAGCTTCTACCAGCAACTCTGTAAATAAACTGGTGAGCTTGCTTTCTTAGTTATTGGGATAACATTTGGTTTTCTGCTTTGTCTTTTTTGCTGGCTTTTCTGCCCAGTTTTTACTAACTTAATATATACCCTTTTGATTTTCTTGGGAAAATCTTGAGTGAGAGTTCTGAGGCTCCATTACATGTGAGTGTGGGATTTTTTTTCCACTAAGCTCCCGAAAGCAAAGTGATACAGGAATTCAGAGTAGGATTGTTGAGTATGTGGCCTTACTTTAATATTTTCTGTGACTTCAGTGCTCATGTCGGAAGGACATGGTGAAGATTTCCATGGATGTGTTTGTGAGGAAGTACCAGCCAGACCGCTACAAGCTTTGGAAGGCTGGGAAGGACGTGACTGTCATCGACCATGCTCTTCCTACCCCAGAGGCAGCAGAGTTCCTGAAAGGGGATCTCATGCAAAAAGTCAAGAATGGGAAACAGTGTGCTGAGGAAATGGAAACAGAAGAGACGTGTAAAGAGGAGGTGGATGAGGATGAGATTAAAAGGTAGTGCTTTATATAGTCCTCTGTTTTTCTGTTGGATTCTTAGAATTTGGACCCTGCTGCAGTTAAATGTTTGCCACTGACAAGAACATTCAGAGTTAGCAATAATATTTTTTCCTGGGAACAGGGTTTACTCTTAATATTTTTTACTGTTTGAGTCCACATTGATGATAGTCTGTGGTAGGTAGGAAGCACACCAGCTTGGAAGGTAGTTCTTCATCTTGGGACAGACCTCTAAAGCCTGGACTAGCAGTGTGCACCATGCACTGAGAGGCCAGAAATAAAAGGGGAGTGTATTGAGGTCATGGGACAGTACTTGCTAGCAAATTTTGGTACAATCAGTGCTGCGAGCTGTGACATCAGTGTGCAGTTCCTGGTTGCTGGAGGTCAGCAGGCTAATCATCTTACATTTTGCAGTTTAAATCTTTTTCAGTCAGTGTCAGCTACTATTTCTAAAGCTGTCTTTGGTGGTGGGTTTTTTGGTTATTGTTTTGGTTTGTGTGGGGTTTTGTTCAGAGGGTTTTTTTGTTCAAGGTAAAGAATGCCTGGCTAAAGCATAGCTGCTCAATACATCATTAACATGCTGAGGAATCATCTCTAAAGATTACTGGCTCTTCCTCTGCAAAGGCAAAGAAAACATTTCAAAATAATTTGGAAACTATTTGGCTTGCCAGATGCTGTCTTCTAAAAGACTGTTCCAAACCAGACTGTATTTCCTGCATTCACACAGAAGTTCAGCACCCTTACGTGTTTGCTAACCTGGCACGTGGATTTGTCTCCTGCAGCATCCCCAAGCATCGCATAGGAACAAAAAGGCACAGGGTCTGCCTGGAGGTGCCTCAGGAGGTGAGTGAGAGTGAGGCCTTCCCCAAGGAGGAGCAGTATGAAGCAGATGTGGCAGAGCCTCGTGAGAGGCCTGTGAGTGAACTTGGGCAGCAAGGTGAACAAAGGCTGAAGCTTCCAGGTAACTGTGTGCCAAGCTTTTTTCCTGGTACAAGGGGATGTGGTATTATTCTTGAAGGAGAGAAGCTGCTAGAGCTGAATCTGGGGCACTCTTTCACATGATACTACTCAGTAGGAATCCTTTGTGTCCAAAAAAGCAGACACTGGTTTGTCAGACCCATGGCAAGCGCTTCAGAAATTTACTGTCATAAGACTTAAAACATTACCATTTTCTAGCTTTTGATTTTTTCTCGTTTTATTTTGCCTGCCTGCATACAGAAACGTATCTGATCCCTCAGTAGTCTAAGCTCCTCTGTATCCCTGTTGAGCAACGTGACCTGTTTATGTGAATTGCTTAGTAAAACATACACACACTTCCTGGTAGTGTGGGTCTGGTATGCTGTACAGGTGTGTTAATTGTAATAAGTAGGCTGGAGGAAAATTCATGTGGCTTGTAATAGGCCATTTATCCTTGCTATTATAGGAGGAGCAGGGGGCCTCTGGAACAACATAAGAGCAGGGAAAACATGTGTGATGCCTCCCTCTTGTATTTTTTTTTCCCAGCCCTTTGTTGGTTTGTGGGTATTTATTTTTCTTCTATTAAGTCTCCTGTGACCATTTATAACCTTTTACCCACAGCATCATGTGGCCAGGAGTTGGGCTGTTTAGCTGCATACATGCCTGTATAAAGGATCATCTCTGCTTGTTTGTTTTGAACTCACTGTCTGCTGGTTTTGTTTGATATACCCTAGTTCTGGTGCTGGAAGAGGCAATGAGCAGACAATTCTCTCCCTTGCTAAGCCACCCTTGACATTATAGATGTTGGAATTAATGATCTACTCTACATGATTTACTGTCACTTTTTTTGCATGTAGTAGTTTGCTTTCCTGTTTGGTTTTGTGCAAACGGTTGCACAAATGTTCTCTCTCTGCCCAGGCTTCAGAAAAAATCAACATATTGTTTCTTCCAGATCGTGGGGACTCAGCTAAACTGGAAGAATTGAAGACAGTGAAGCTTGAGGAGGAGGAAGAACAAGAAGCAGCTGTGCTGGATCTCTCCATTTCACATGCTTCCAATTCCACTTCAGTGCTGCCAGCGTCAAAGCAGGGCGCAGCATCCAGCGTTCAGTCCAGCTCGCCTGCATATTCTTGCTCCTCAGACTCTGAATCGACTGAGCTGTTGGCCAAACGAACTCTTCCTGGGCCAGCTGGGGTGTTCACAGTCCACAGCTACGCTAAGGGGGATGCCAGTGGATCCGACAGCGAGCAGACTCCAGGGAAGAAAGCCAGTGCCACCGCCAGCACGAATGAGCAAGAGCTGACAGAGGTATGGATGGCAGGAGAACTGAGAGCTGAAGGGCTGGAATTCCGTGGTCAGGGATTTGCTGTGACAAAACTTCCTGTCTGTGCAGATTGCCATTTCGTCCCACAGGTGTTTGCATAGCGAGTTGCGTAGTTGTTAATGTGTTTTTAGTACCTTTGGGCCTTGCTAAACAGACTTTCATCCGAATTCTTGTTTTACACTCTTTCCTCGTCTAGAAGGCAAGGAGATGCCTTGTTCTGAGAGCTTCTCTAAACTGTTTAAGTGCTGTAAGGCAAAAAAAGTAGCTTGGTGGTTTTGACATGGTAGTGTTACAGGCTGAATGAGGTTCTTCTGTAGTAATAGAAACCTATTCATACCTAAAATTAATATCTATCTATTAATACAGCTTTTATTGCATGTGTTTCTTTTAAAAGAGAAGAAATGATGCAATAAAAATTATTGCTTGGGAAAATGTAAATCTCAGTGTTTAAGAACTACCAATGAATGTTTTAATAATCAACCTAAGAGAAGAATTAAAATCTTACCTGGTAATGTCTTTTCAGTATTTTATTTCCCTCTTTATGTGTAGAGAATGGGAGGCCAATAATGATTGTGTCCTAAAAATTTAGGAATTACAGAAATGGAACAGCAAATTGGCAAATTTCTTGGTAGTTAAGCTGAAACTAAGGAAGAGTTCTCATGGCTATTTAAACTAAAGAAATTCTGTTGCAGATACTGATGTCTCCATTGCATATTTTATACAGGGAAGAGGTGAAATTTTGAATGGGTGTGGATTGTTTTCCCCGGTGTGGTGTGTTTCAAAACAACTCTTCCATTAGGTGGTAACTGGGAATGCTAATCTCCATTTCAGTGTTTCTTAGAAGTCTTGTATCCAACTTTAGGTAGTAGGTTCATATCTACTGAGAGCCTTCCTGGGCTGTTAAAATCATTGCCTTAATTGCCATGGTTGTCAGGTTAGTAGTAATCTTGTCAGTGTGACACTTCTTTTTACATAAGGCCAAGGGAACAGAAAATAACTATTGTTGTAGTCTCCTTCTTCCAGTCTGTCTGGTAAGACATCAGTGCAAGTAATAAGCAGAAAGGATGACAGTGTCCTTCATTTAAAATAAGACTGTTAGTTTGAGATGTCAATGAACTCTGTATTTTTTTGTTGTTGTATTTTGTTTATTTTTTTTATTTATAAATTTGGAATTTTTAAGTGACAGACAAACTGAGGGCTTCCCCAGAATGCATGAAACTTCTAATCACAGCTCTTCTAAGTTGAACCATTAACTTTTTCTTCTTTGTTTCTGTCTTTTAAATGATTCTTTATAGAAACAGAGTTGCATGAAAAGCTATGCTAGGACATCTGAAAAGTGTCCATTCTACTGACTCAACAGAGCTAGTACAGCTCTGCCTGGTTTTTCATAGCAGAAGTGCTTTGAGGACTTACAAAAAACGTAGCCAGTTAGAGCTGAAGCTAGGCTGTTAGAAATAAAATCGTGGAAGCACGTCCTAACTGACTGCTGAATTCTTCTCCTTGTCCAGGTAGCAAAGGAGTACATCAGCTCAGCAAAGGACAGCAAGAAATCCAAGGGTCGTCGCCAGCCCTTGAGCAAACTCCCACGCCATCACCCACTCTTGGTTAAAGACTGCATTAGTGATGATGGTAAGTAAAGCCTGGTGCTCTCGGGGAAACTGTACAGAGGGTCTCTGCTTCTGTGAGCAGTATGGTGATAAACAGGAGTCAGCAAGTGACACTTTGCGTCCTAGACAAGGTGCTTGTTCCATTGCATCGTTAAACTTTCTCTTGAATGGTGTCATCTTTCTTTCCTGTTCTGTTCTTTGGAAAGTTGCAACCCTGAAAGGAAAATTAAACCGGTACCAGAGACTGTTGTATAATTGGGTCTGCCTTAGAGTATTCCAGTCATCGATGTAAACATTCATGATTTTTAAAAAAATTCCAGTGCCAGGTTCTTTGGCTGACAGCTTTAGTCTTGATATAATTTGGAGCTGGTGCTGTTCTCAGTCAGCCTATCTTGTGTCTGCACGGTTGCTTGATTAGTGGAAGCCTCTTAAAAAGGAGGCTGAGTTACTGGCTTCCATCACCCTCCTGTCAGTTTGATTTCTGGCAGCCTTTCATCCATCTCCATTCACAGCTCCTCGCCTTATTTAGTTCTGTTTACAAGAAGAGCATCTGTAAAAAGACACATAATCACTGAGGGAATGATCTCTTATCACAGAGGCACCAGAGCAGCTAACTCCTGAAGAAGAGGCTGAGGAGACAGAGGCGTGGGCCAAGCCACTTAGCCAGCTCTGGCAGAACCGGCCTCCCAACTTTGAGGCTGAAAAAGAGTACAATCGGACCATGGCTCAGCAGTCTCCCTACTGTGCTGTTTGTATGCTCTTCCAGGCATACCAGGTATGAAAACAAGACTGTCAATGCACAGAGATAATGGAATAGGACGCTGCTGTGGTATGTAGTTTTGCTTATGTGGTTTTGCATGTTGCCAGTTAACAAAAGCTTTATCAGTGTTGCAGTCTTCCCAAGGAATTTTTCCGGGAGAGCCCAAGTGGGTGAACCTTCTCACACCTGTGATGGAACTGGCTGTTGGTTCTTAGGAGCTCGCTCATCTGTTCAGCAGAAGCTTTTGTGTTCTGTGGCTTTTGCTCAAACCACAGAATGGAGCTTGAATGTTGCTGGAGCTGGCTATAAAATCCCATTTCTGTTTTCCAGACTGACTCCTTCACTTCTGAAGTGCTTTATAAAAGAACACTTTAGGTCCACTCACACCACATGGTCTTTGGGGAGCTGGCATGGGAAAAAACCTTTTACTTAGAAGGATTTAGGGTTGTGTTTACAGATGGTATAGATAGAGAACTGTCTTGTCTTGGAGTGTGTCCATAATGACAGTAGCTATGGCATGTGAAAATGTGCTTTAACAAAGTGCATGGCGTGAGATGGGATGCAGAACTCCTTCATCAAACTGACTTATTGCTAAGGCTGGAGTCCTACACTGAATTTTTTTATATGCCTAAGCTAAGTAATTTTAAGATAGCTTGAATAGTTGTCTGAGTGTTTGACAGCTGCGTTTTGCATTTTTGAGATAGCTTGACCCTTCCCATACACTGAGTATATTCAATTCATTTGAAATCACTACATCATTATAGTGGAACTAGAAACATGTTCTTGTTAGGACTGGAAATTCTGCATAGGAGCTGTGTGGTACACAAAAATTTCACTAGTGCTGACAGTATATAGTTAATGATTTGAGGACAGTTGAAGTTCTGTTAGCTTCTCTTTTTTTAGTTGCTGTTGAGCAGAAAACTCTTAACTGCAGGTTTTCAAATATCTGTCTACACCAGCAGTGAAGCAGAAAGTCTTCCAAGATTTGAGCTGTGGTTAGGCTCTTTGTTCCAACTGCAGAAAGTCTATGGCAAGTCTGGAAACTCACTTCAGTTACCCATTCAAATAGAAAATTGGCACAAAATGCCTGACAAATATGCACTTTTCCTTTGGGAAGAAGAAAAGTATCTAGCTGCTTGGGGGAAAAAAAAAATCATGTTTTCTTCAACTTAATTATAGATTTCCCCCAGTCATTTGGTCTTTTGCTTGACATGCAATGTTCAGTGTAAGTTTTACAGAACTTAAAGAACTTTTAAGAACTCTGACTAAACAAGACTTGCTGAAAACATGTCCATTTCCTTCCAACTGTGAGTGTTACATGGATTTGTTTTCCCTAGCTTTGGATGCACTGTAGGAGGGACAGTGCAGCCTCATTCTACTACTGCAATTTCTGCTAACAATTACTTTGAAAGATTAGGCAAGCTACTTCAGTGGTGGCCTGTGGTTTGGAACACATCTGCAAAGAAAGAGATTAATTTCTGATTAGCTGTTCAGAAGAGTAGCTTCAATGGAAACATACCTCTGTAAACTTTGTATGTCTTTGGTGTTTGGTTTGACATTGGCTTAGATGAATAAATTACAAAAGATTAGCCTGAAGGTCTCCTGAGCTTTATCCCGGAAACTGCATTTTTAGTCTGCTTCTTTCCCAGAACAAATTAGTTTTAAAGCCCATTAGACTTGTTCAGAACTACTCAGAGAAAAAATAATGGAGATTGCAGTAGGTATCTATTTGTGTGTTGGTAATCCTCCCATATTAAGGTAAGATAAATGTACAGTGGGGGATAGCACTGTTATGATCCTCTGTATTACAAGGTGTTGCCTGCAGAGCATGAGGTGGGCTTGGTGATTCTTCTGTCACAAGAGATGCAGTTTGAAGTGTATCTTGTTGCTCATTAGAGAGATGCAATTCAGACTTTCTATGTAGTATTTGGGTAGAACATAATTGCATTCTGAAGCCACAGCAGCTGAGGATTTTATAAACTAACCTACCAACTCTATAATCTTTCAGCACCTTCATCATTTCTTTTAACTGGATTTATGTATCCAATAATGAGTGAGTAAAGATGAAGTGAGACCATTTTACTTGTAAAACTTAAATCCCCCCCATCCATCCCTTATAGGCAGAATGTGAAGGCAGCAGCCAAAACTCTGGAGTAACTCCAGCTGCTGTGGATGGGAAGATCCGAACCAAACCCCTGATTCCTGAAATGTGCTTTACTGCAACTGGCTGCAGCACTGACCTCAATCTTTCAACTCCCTACCTAGAGGAAGATGGAACCAGCGTACTCATCACCTGCAAGAACTGCCACGTCTGTGTCCATGCAAGTGAGTGCATCTGGATGTCACCCTGAGCTCTGGTGTTCTCTGTGCTGAGTCTTTACGTCATAGCAGGCCTCTACCAGCTGGTTTAACATACAAGTGCATGAAGTTGAGCCCTTACCAGAGTAGGATCTGCCTGAGTGCTGGCCTGTGGAATAGGCAGCTGGCTGCATGGGTAGCTTCAAATACACAGCGTCATCCTGGGGCTCCTTGATTTTAATTCCTGCTTGACTTCTGGGCCCAAGGGGAATGGGCTCCTTGATTTTAATTCCTGCTTGACTTCTGGGCCCAAGGGGAATGGGTTTGAGTTTAGATAAGCTCTTGAGTGAGATGTGTCTGTTCTAGGTTGTTATGGTGTATCCCCTGACAAGGCCACTGAAGACTGGATGTGCTCCCGGTGTACAGAAAATGCCTTAGAAGAGGTAAAGTTTTTCACGGGTGGAGTCTGCAACATCTTGGCTACAAAGTTAATTTCCATACTCTTGTGGGTGTTGGGATTTTTTTAATTTTATTTTTATTTTAATTTTTAATTATCCTATGAGAAGAACCTAGAGAATGTTCAGGAGCCAGTCTATTCTATTTTGGTGCTTTTAAACCATAATAATATCCTTTTAACCAGCACAAAGCTGCTGATTCACTTGTATCAGAGGGAAGATGTTCTGCATGAATATGGGAATAGCTCCATTGTCTATCTTAATTTAAGGTAGCTACTATTTCTAAAGGAGAAAGTAACTTGTGTTAATAATTGGGGAAGTGTGCATGTGTGAACAAAGCAAGAATGGGATTCTCTCAAACAGCTGTAAAGACTCTAGATCAGCAGAACGGGTCAGCCTTTCAAATTGTATTTCCTCATGTTTGTCCCAGATCCTTTTACACTTCCACAAAGGACAGAGGATATTGCAGTTGTAAAAGGAACCCATAACAAACACATGGGACTTTCAGTGGTAGGTCTGCTTGCCTTCAACAGACTTGGAGTCTGTATTTGCTGCCCTGAGGGCAGCAGCTTTTGAGAGCTGAAGGGCTCATCTGTACAAGGTAGTTAGCTCTGTTCTGACAGCAAAACCATTTTTTTCCTCTGGATTTTGAGGTGGAAGTTATGCAGCAAGTGCAGTGCTCTGGATTTCACTCTTCCAGCTAATTCTTTTTTCCTTGCTCCAGGATTGCTGTTTGTGTTCATTACGAGGAGGAGCACTACAGAGAGCCAATGATGACAAGTGAGTGTTCCCAGATTTTTGTGATCTTAAGGCAGAAGCTCAGTTCCCAAGTATCTGAGGGTAAGCTGGTAAATTCGGTGTCTGCATTTGGTGTAACAAAGTGACCAACACCTTTCACAGTTTGTGTTACTGGGAAGGATATGGTAAAGTGTGTTCATTGTGTTCTCATGCAGGAATTGTCATATCTTTAGGTAATGCCTCATTCTCATTCTGTTGATAGCAGCTGTTGATTTCTTTGCATTTATAGTGTAGAGCTATAATATGCAGAGGTATAACCTACCACATAAAAACAAGGTTCCCAGTGAGATAACATCTCTCAGTACCTTCTCTACGGAGGATTTTGGTTTCTCTATCTAATTTGTGGTGACATTGGAGACAAAGGACAACCACAGCTTTAAGTAGCACAGCATATTGAAATTCAGGGTACTTCTACACCAAAATGTGCATGCAGCTGCCTGTCCTGTGTCCTTTGGGTGTGGTGCTGTCTTCTAGCATCATGAAATAAGAAAACTTGGCCCAGCAGTCTTTTATCATGCAGGTATGGTGCCAGCAAAAGTCACACTAAATTGCTCTCCTGTTAAGCCTGTCAGTAGTAGATTGGAAGTATGAAGAAGTCTTGGTTTTGCCCCACGTGTGACCTGTTACTAGCAGTAGGAAGGAAGATTACACTGCTAGTTCTCAGAGGGTATTTATCATGGTTTATGTGGCAAACTTCAATAGAACTGTACTTGCTTAAACTCCAGAGCATCCTCTGTTGGCCCAATACATATTAATTTCTTTTTCCTCTCTCCTGTCCTGACAGGTGGGTTCATGTGATGTGTGCTGTGGCTGTACTGGAGGCAAAATTTGTGAACATTGCAGAACGGAGTCCTGTAGATGTTGGCAAAATCCCCCTGCAACGTTTCAGACTGGTAAGGATCATCTGTGTTTCATCAGTGGTGGCTCCAGTCTGTTCAGAGTCTGAGGAACTTTGCCCACCCCTTCAAATCCAAGTTATCTCCTCTCCAGGCTGAACTATATAGTCTGCTCTGTTCTGTGTATGGGAGATGGCAGTTGTCCCTATTGCCATTTTTTTAACCTTTCCCTGTTCTAGTATGTTATTCACGTGAAGAGCCAGCAAAAGGGGCACAGTTTTCAGTATGTGGCAAATGACATTCATACAGTGGTGTAACAATGATAATTTGTTGTTTTGTTGTTTTTCTACTCCCTGGTATTTAACTTGCTTTATTGGCTGCTCTGGAGCACTGAGATGCTTCAGTATATGAGAGGCATTCATATAACAGGTGAATGTCTTCAGGAAGAAAGCAACTGTACTTAACTCTTTTAACAGCTCAGTGTTTAGGGGCAAATTATTCTGCTTTGCATATGCTCATGCATTGCAGATAACATTCTTCTCCTCTGGCAGCCCAGCAGGAATGACCCAAGTGTAATTGAGTCACTGGTGGTAGTGATAGAATTTTAGCTGTTACTTCTGTGGTCTTTGTCCATTATTCTAAATCGTGTTGCTTGTATTTCTGTAACTTAATAGTCAAGTGCTGAAAGGCCGTATTGAGTTGGAGCACTGCAAGCTGATTTAATCTAAGTTCTCCTGTTGCTAGCATCCTTGGGTCACATGCTTTGTGCATGTTGTGCTGGTAGATATTTAATTCACATTTTTCATCTGTTGGGTTAGTTTACTTTTGTGAAGTATTTTCTGGTAGACAATAGAACTGGTAGCCACCCACCTCTGTTTAGTCAGAAGGCAGCAGTGCTCTCACAAAGACTAAATGGCACAGCTATTATATTATTAGCTGTTATAGCTAGGCCAGCCAGCCCTTTGTGTAGAGCAAAAGCTAGTTCCAACCAATAACTTCTAGTTTCCTGTCCACAGAAATGCATCTTCTGCAAGAAGAGGAGAAAGAGAATTGCAGGTTGCTGTGTACAGTGCTCACATGGTCGGTGTCCCACATCCTTTCATGTCAGCTGTGCCCAAGCAGCAGGAGTCATGATGCAGCCTGATGACTGGCCATTTGTTGTCTTCATTACCTGCTTCAGGCATAAGACTCCATCTCAGGCAGAGGTGAGTTTAGGTGTGTGACTCCCAGGATTTGAGCTGCAGATCTTGGAGGGACTGAAAAGTTTTTGAAACTTCATTAAAGGCTTGGCTCTCTCACAGTGTTCAGTGTAATCTAACGGTGTTGGTCTTGGGCTCTGATCTCAGCCTTGCTGCTGCTCTGAGTGATCTTGGTCAGGTCCTTTATTGTACTTTGGTTTGCAGCCCAGAAGGACTGAAGGCATCACATCCCTCCTGTGGCTGTTGTAATGAGGAATAATAGTGGGGTTTATGCTGTGATACTTAATATGCAGGAGTTACTGCTGGCACTCCAGCAGACTGCATGAGTGGTCATAGAATTTCACATTTAAGTGATTGATTACTTTATAAAGTTCCCATGTAGCCTTTTTAACCGAAACCACAACAGTCTATTAGGGAATGTTTACCTTAAAGGCCTTGTATTGCTCTGAAGAATGAGAGCCTAATTTACTAAGTAAATTAAGGAAAGCAGCATCTAATAGATTAGGCTGCAGGCATTTGAAATTCCTGAGGCAGAATTTCTTGAAAAATGCTGCTGATGGTGTTTTAACTCATCTGAACTAAAATGTTTTGCTGTGTCGTGTGCCAGCACTGGAGCTATGGTCCTCAACATGTTCCTTATTGAGTTAATGAATAAAAAAGTGATTTTTCTTTTCTCAGCGAGCCAAGGCTGCACTCCAGGATCTGTCACCTGGACAGATAGTCATCAGCAAGCACAAGAATGGTCGCTTCTATCAGTGTGAAGTGGTCAGCCTTGCAAAGGAGACTTTCTACGAGGTCAACTTTGATGACGGCTCCTTCAGTGATAACCTGTACCCAGAGGACATTGTGGTACGTTACACAGTGACATATTCTGGTATAGGGCCCATCGTGAGTCCATTCTTGCTGCTGCAGAGAAGACACATCGGGGGATTTGCTGGCTGAGATGTGCTGCAGGATGGCCCTAGGGGTGTCATCTGAGACTGACTTAACTGAGGGCACATATAACAGGGAGTGCAGCTGATCTCTGGCTGCCTGGCAGTGGTGGGTCTGAAGGAAAACTTGCTGATACTTGCTTACCATTCCTACATCAAATACTTTGAAGCTGGTACCACTGTTGGGATTTAAGTGCAGACCACACCGATGGATGTCTTTCGGCCTAGTTTGCCATCCCTAAAATGGAGTAATAGTTTGGGTGGTGTGCAGTGTGACTCCTTGGTGGTTTGGGAATCTTCACATCAGGAAGCTGTTTATCCTTCTCTCTCCCATCTTCCCTCTTTATCCTAGAGTCGAGACTGTCTTCAGTTGGGTCCTCCTGCTGAAGGGGAAGTCGTGCAGGTGAGATGGACAGATGGACAAGTTTATGGAGCAAAGTTTGTCGCATCACATGCCATCCAGATGTACCAGGTACAGAATTGTTGTCTGAAAATTCCTCACTCAGAACAAGCCAGTCATATTTACAGGGCTGCATTTAAAGCTGGCAGAGCTGTAGGGGAGTCATGCTTGAACACTCCAGGGGAAGTTGCTTGCTGTTGTCAGCAATGCCAGATGCTGGTAACAGTTTCTGGAGTTAAGAGCAAAGTGGTTGCTTGCAGCTGTGCTTATATCCAGCTACCTGCTTCTGAAAATTGCTCCTCTGCAATTCTTCATCAGACTCTGTTCCTGTAGCTTAAACTACTTAAAATAAGTTTGGCTTTGCTTCTCTCTGTTTAGTGAGATGCACTGTGCCTTGCACCTTCCAAAGGGATGAATTTTCAGGCTGTATTAAAGTAACCAGCCAAACTGTTTTGTCAGGTGTTAAAAGAATATCCCCAAACTTGCTGGGCTGCTTTTACTGTCATAAGATTGGTGAGGTTTTGGTTAAAGTCTGTTGCAGTGTGCATAGCTGCTTACATATCTTTTATAATTTCTAGTGGTAGAAGATTATTTTATGACAGCCCTCTCTAGGGAGGAGTAGGCAAGTTCTGGGGAGCTGTGGGAGGGTTCTAACTTCTGAGACTTATGGCAGCACAACTTCTGGTTGTCTACTAGGTGGAATTTGAAGATGGTTCACAGCTGATGGTGAAAAGGGATGATGTATATACTCTTGAAGAGGAGCTTCCTAAGAGAGTGAAATCAAGGCTGGTAGGTACAAGGGATGCAAACTTCTGCTAAAGAAGTTCATTTAACTTAATTTGTCCTTGAACAGCAAGCTGAGCTTCAATGGAACTCCCTAAGTTCCTTCACTTAGATTTTGTTCTGAAAAGCTCTTAGTAGAGTGGCAGCAAGACAGATGGCTGTTTTTTGAAATTGTAAAGTAAATTCAGATGGTAAAGGACCTCTGCAGGTCTCCAGACACCTGTTCCAAACAGAGGTAACTTGTCAGAAAGGGTTGCTCAGGGCTCTCTCCAAATATCAACAAGGACAGAGATCCTAAAGCCCTTTTAAGTCCCTGTTTTGTTGGTTTACACTTCCCACTACAAAAATTGTAGTTACTATTTAAGTTTTTGATTATTAACAAAGACAGAGATCCCGCAGCCCTTTTAGGTTCGTTTTTTTGTTGTTTTGCAGTTCCCACTACAAAAATTGCAGTTGCAGACAGCACACCGGGGTGTCTTGCTTTACAGCACAGACTTTCACACCTGATGCAGATCTGTTGGCAGGCACACAGGATGTTAGAGGTTTAAGAAAGAATGTATCAAAGCTGAATCCTGTGACCAGGTGTTTAAACATGCCTGCTCCACAAAGAAGAAATTACACTAGGCTGCTTGAAAATTGGAACAGGTGACTCTGTTTATTACTTTGAGAAAGTGATTCTGAACTTGAATCAGTTGCTCAGTTAAATTTGAAACCTGTGAATTCTTTAGATCTCTGATTACAGTTCACTTAAAATTATCCCCAGACTTGTAAATCCAGTTTCTTAAATATTTTTCTTCTTGTGTTTGGTCAGTTTTTGAAGGAGGCTGAATGTTCCCAAGTGTCTTGGCTTGGTTCTTTCTCACGTGCAGTAGGAGGATGTGGAGGCAGGGATTTGGTCTGTGCTCTGGTGACTAATTCTGCCTTTTTCTCTCAGTCAATAGCTTCAGATATGCGCTTCACAGAGATCTTCGAAGAGAAGGAGGTCAGTCAAGAGAGGAAGAGGCAAAGAGTGATCAATTCACGCTACCGTGAAGATTATATTGAACCTGCCTTGTACCGGGCCATCATGGAGTAAGCGCTGCCTGTGGCAGAGGAAGAAGATGCCCACCTCCCCCAAGGATTTAAATGTTCCAGTTCAACAGGCCATATTTGGATGCTTCGAATCCAGGGGTTTTATTGGGGTTTTGTTCTTTTATATTTTAAGGAAGCTAAAAAGCTGTTGCTCTGCAGTAGCTGTAAGGCAGCTGTTGGATAGTGAAAGAGATCCCATTTGCTGGAGCTGATGCCTGCAGACTCCTGGTCTGAAGTTGGGTCTTCACCAAATAAGCCGGCTTGGGGGTGTTGCTTTCATCTCGTTGAGCAGTCTTGCTTTTTCATTAGAGACAATTTTGAGAGGTGGCAAACTCTTCTGGGAGTTGTAGCCAGGAATCTTGGCAGCTGCAGAATGGTATGGTCTGTTGTTTTAACTGAATAATGTTCCAGAATTTAGGAGTCTCCCTGGTGACCACACCTGGGCTTGAGCAGGCAGTATTACTGGTGCTGGAAATGGAACCTCTTTTATACTTGTATCCATCTTTTTGTCGCAAGCAGCTTCAGTCTCTTGTTTCTCAGCGCCTCCTTTCTGAGGTTGAGCTGTAGGCTGTTCAAATCCAACCAGACAGGAGGTGCTTGTGTGAACAGGTGAAATGTGAAATTGAATCCAGTAGGACAAATTATTTAACCTTCCATTTAATATTTTTGTTCTGGTAGTGCTTTTGACTTACTTAATCATAAGTTTAACTGTATTAGTATGTGCCTCAGAACCAATCAAATCTGTCTGGAGCCCTGCGCAGTGCAGCCTTCTAACGAGAATAGATGTTCAGCTCCCAATAGACATTCAGCTCCCAAAGAGTTTGAGTTTCTCTAAGGCAATATGACTAAAGGGACAGAGTCCTAACTCTCCCTTCTTGAAATCCAAGCATCACAGGGTTGGGGATGACAGGGCTGCAGCATCTGAAGCCGTGCAGTTCCCTGTTCTGGGGCAGCACTGTCCGTCGTGTGCCCGCAGGCTTTTGCTTACAGCAGCTCATAGTGGGTCTGAGACAGATAAAGCATGCACTGAGCTGTGTGTTACTGAAAGGCTGTGCACTGCTCTCCTGAAGCAAAGAGTGCTGCCCTGTCGCTGTCTGGCAAAAAGGTTACTGTAGCATTTTTATAGAGTGTTAGTAGGACACATCTCGGTTGTGTTGGAGAGGACTTGCTACCCCAGCAGCAGGAAGCTGAGTTGAGCTGGGTAATTGGTGTGTGTGCTCGGAAGATGTGCCAACTTGCTCCTGGTAATTTAAGCATTAACAGGACACAGTAGGAGCAGTGTAAATACCTGTTCCTTTCCCATTCTGTAGGGAAGGGATTTTAGGCTGTGGAGCAGATTGGCCACCTTGTTTTTGCATGGAATGATGGGGTGAATTTTCCTACTGGAGAAAATCATGATTGCGTGTTCTCCAGAAACCGTTCAAGAGGAGAATTTTCTAATGAAACAGACCTAATGCATCCCTGCTTCTATAGGGACGTGGCAATGTGTCTGCAAAGTCTGAATTTGTAACTTTTTTTCCTTTTGGTACATAGGATTGCTATAAACCAAACTCTTCTGAAACCCCGGTGCATCGACTTGTGATTAGCAATAAAATGTAGTATTGACTAGTGATACAACTCTTGATCAGAAAAGAAATAAACTACCACTTTTATACAGAAAATCTTACTCAGCCCTACATTTTTATAGGGTCAGGAGGCCGATATAAAGTAGCAAAGATTTGCACAATCACTGTTTTGCGTAGAGGTAATCTGTCCTGTTTTTGTGGTGGAGTACCTCATTCATCAGTATTGGAAGGCTTAAACATTCTGAAAGGACATAGTGGCTTGCTTTTATGATTTTTGGTTTGTTTGTTGGTTGGGTTTATTTTTTTTCCTTTTCCCTTGTCCAAAAATCCCAGTCTCAGGGTATAAAATGGTATTCTGATGAATGGGATAGCAGGCTTGAGAAAACCAGGATCTGTTAAGACCAGAGTCTGGTAGCTGCAGTTACTCTGGTCCAGGCAATAGGAATGAAATTGCACTTTGACATCTGAGCTTTCACATGAGCCTCTGAAGTGATGTGCAGACATGGAGAGGAGCTGGCAGGGCCTTAACAAACTTGCCTCTGTTCTGTCAGAGTTCATTTGGTGTTAACTTCCCATAGGCTGGACACTACCTGTGTGTTACTGAAAAACATACTCTTTGTATCAATCTGCTGGTTCTCTCTCAGGAGAAAAGGTCCCTGCCTTCAGGCTTTCTCCCCAAACTGCCATATAACTTAAATGCACCTTTTAGGTGCCACACATGCTACCTGTGCTGCAAACACCTGGCTCTACACCTTCATCCTGAAATGATGACCTAGATACAAAACAGCTGGATTTGTTTGGAGGGCTGTTGTTCTAGGGGTTGTTCTCAGAGCTGTCCTGGGTAGGGCCAGGAGTTGGATTTTATTGATCCTTGTGGGTCCTTTCCAAATCAGGATATTCTATTCTTCATTCACCTGCAGCAGGTTTTGCCACCCCCCTCTAACAGTATTGAGTGACTTTCAAGAGCTCCTGTGTGTGGTATTTGTTCTGGAAGAGGAGCTTTGTTACCTGTTTTCTGCAGGCTCCAGATTTGCTCTTGTCGGTTGACTGCACTGTGTTGGAAACCGCTGCCATCCTGCACTCTGAGACAAAGGGCCTTCCCAGTTCTCCTGTCAGTCCTTGTGCTGCATCATTCAAATGGGAGCATATTGTACCTACTGCAGTGAGTAAACTGCATTTTGGCTTCTCTCCATGAACTTAAAATTGGTGACCCTGATGTTTGGGCGGGTCTGTATTATTTGACTTAGCAAAAGCAATTGGGTTTATGGCTGGAAGTATAACAGGTAGCAATAAAAGCTCTGTACAGAGCAGCTGTCTCAAAGGTACATAGGCTTTCCATTACCTAGACTTTTATTGTGTCTGATAATTTTCTCCAGGTTTTTTTTTTCTTTTGGAAGTGTTTTTATCCCTGTTAACAGCATCATTCCAGTGAGGGTGAGATGCTGCCAGATTAGCTAGGCAGGTGTTTCTTGAATGTGTTCGGTACAAGATCATGCTCAGTGTGCCCCACAGGAGCTCTGGTGGCCCTTTGTTAGGTCCATTGCATGTGGTACTGCAGGCAGTAGACCATTACTTCACTTTCCATGAAGCTTCCATCTGTGACTGGTTCAGGAAGCATTTTTTTGTATAAACATACAGTGGCTTGCCCTTAATTCAGGATGAGCTTCGCAAGCCAGTGATAACTTTTCATAAGATTTAAAAAGGTGACTCTATTCTTTGTAAAGCATCTGATTGCAGTAATGTTTCTGCCTGTGGCTGGACTTCTAGGAGACCTCTTTTCCATCAGCAGCCCCCTCAGATGATTAGGGGCAGTATATCAGTAGTAGGACCCATTCTCCTTGCTCCTCCTCTCTCCTCCCAGTGTTTTGAGCTGGGTTGAATTGATTCTGCACTGTTTGAGGAGCATAGTCACATATCCCAAGGCTTCCAATGCATCTCTGTTCTTCCATCCTTTAACTGGGCTCCTGTTGTCTGACATGTCTGCAGTTGTGCTTGTTTTTTTAATGCAAACATGGGATGAAATCAAGACTCTGGTAGCCTGTATGTTGTTTTCAGTTTCCTCAAATAATAAATCTAATTTCGAAACGGATAATCTGTAAACTAATTTGAGAACTAAAGCACTGTAACTTGGAAATTCTCATCATGCTTCTAATTTTTCTATTAGCATTACTGATTTCTAATACTCATCTCCTTCACGCTTATCCTTGTGAGTTCTTGGGTGTCTTTCAGAGGCCTAAGTGGAGTTCTGTTATTTAAGGACTCAGTCCAGCCTGGCTGTTCATGTCTGTTCAAGCAGAACAGGGATGGAACCACAGAATCATCTCTCCTCACTGAGACACAGAGCTGAGACATCTGCAGCAAGAGCTGAGTTGCCTTAGGTTCCCTCTGTAGCTGAGAGTGCCAGGGGAGGCGTCATCAGGAAATCTTACCTAGGTGCAGTCTCAAACAGCTCTGCTCTTTGCTGTGGTGTTGGCTCTTGAATTTCACAGTGCTGGTTAAGACTTGCTGAACTGGCAGTTGGGGAAAGGAGATTCTTCTACCTTAGCTCAGGGATTTTTGTTACTGATACGCCAAGTGACCTTGAGGAATTTGCTTATTCACTGTAGCGTTAACTCAGCCCATAACTTCGAAGCCTAAAGTGCCAGGTATTGCTGGAGCCAGCTTTTATAGTTTGGGGAAAATGGTAATGTATCCTTTTCACTGACAAATTTGTAGATCCTGCACAGAACCTTTCGGTGTGTGCACTTAGGTTAGTGTTAAGTGTGTAGTATTTTCAGTTGAACATGAACAATGTGGGGTATTGCTAAAAGGCAAAATAAGCCTTCTTCCTCTTTTCCCATAATCATTCTTCATTTTTCTGCACTGCTGTTAGAGCTGTTGAGCAGCTTTAGATTTCTCCCTCAGATGACTGAAGAATGCAACACTTCAGGTGGGGTTTGTTGCTTGGTTCCAGTGATGAGCACAGCTGAGGGTGTGTATCTGCAGTTTCCTTTGAGCTCACCAGAATGGTCTCCAGAGGAATGGTAAACATTCACCTGATTGCTATCTTTTGAGGAACCTGTGGCAGATCCACGCACAAACATTGCCACAGCCTCCTCGCTGCAGCATGACTAATGTGACAACACCAAAATCAAAGCCATTTTGACAGCACCCAGCGAACGAGGGAAATGTGTGGGAAGGTACTGGAAAAAGATTTACATGGTGTAGTATGGTGTGTTAATTTCTAAACAGAACTGTGTGAGGTAAGAGAGCCTGAGAAGAGTTGTCCTCGTCCTGGAATTCTGTGTTTGAGAAAAGTTCTCACTGTTATGAATGGGCTGTGAGCACCGTCAGTACACGATGCAGGAGAGAAATGACACAGTGCTGCTGTCTGGGCTCTTGTGCCTCCTGTGAGTTACTGCCTGGTGCACCCAGCGTGGGCCCCTCATGCTGCCCAGGAACTGGGATGCTCTCACCGTTATCCACACTGCTGGCTGAAGGAAGAGCTGCCTCCTCACAGGCTGTAGGCAAGGTGTGTGGCTGGAGTGCTGGGATGTGCTCATATCCAGGCTGAAGTCTTCTGTGTAGAGTTAGGAGAAACTTGTCTTTACAGCCCAAGAATTTGTACCAGCCAGTCTCATGTCCAAGCAGCTCTTGTGACTGCCCTGACATACAAGTCTGCTGTAGGCCAAAGCAAGCTACTTCAAGAAGTGCAGTGGCTCAAGCCACAGTCTTGCTGAATTTAGGGAGGCATGGTGGAGTGTTGTAGTACCCGTGGACCTCCAGAGACATTTCAGACGTGGGGATCAGATGGTTGTGAATGTGAGCTGATGGCCTTGGACTCTCATTTCCTCAAGTGCTACTGCTTCTCTTGAATACAGCACCTTTTGAGGTAAATTTTCTTGCCTATCCTCGCAGCAGGGGTTAACTCAAACTTCATTCCTGATAGCCACAAGGAATTAAAAGGAAGCGACAGTATCCTGGGTGCAGCACATGGATGTCTTAGGGGTGGATGCTAACCAAATGCAGGTGCAGAGCAGGTATTAACTTGCATCCAGTTCCATGGTGTGATCTAGGAGAGAAAGGAGACTGGCAGTGAGGAGCAGCTCCACCGAAGGGCTGAGCAGCCTGTGGGGTTGGAGCTGCAGTTGCCTGTGGTGGATGGCTGCCCAGGCCGCTTGGCTCTGCAGCAGGAATGCAGCTTTGCTTGCTCAGGCCCAGCAGAGCCAGGGCAGGATGAAGAGAGCAGTTGTGTTGGCAGCCAGAGATGGGTCTGTCAGGAGTCCTCTCTGGCTTTCCCAGTTCCAGCTGGATAGATGTTTCCAAACACCATTTAACAGCTGGTGTCCACAGGGACTGGCAGGAGTGTTAAGGCTTTTATTCTGCCACTTTTCCCTTGCATAGGGAGCACAGGCATCCTGCTTGAACCCTCAGCCATCCTTGCAGTGGGGCTGGGGCCAACCCTGCTCTTCCTCACTGGTTGGAGATGAAGGCTCCTCAGGGATCACTGTGGGAGCAGGGGGCTGCGGTGCTGTCACCACCAGGGAGACCCCCAAGCTGGCCCCTCAGCACTGTGCAGAGCCTGGCAAGGGGAGAAGGACAGAAAAAGAGAGACATTGGCTCTTCTCCCTCCCAGCCCAAGCGGTTGAGGGGCTGCCAAGGGCTTTGCAGCAGGGAGAAGAAAGGCAGCGTTCATGGGAGCTGCGTGACTCCGAGCTGCTGGGCCGGGAGCCAGGCACGTCAGCACCTGATGGGCCAGCTTGGGGAGGGGCTTCTTGCTCCTCACCTACAGAGGAGCCCTTTGAAGGGGTTGCAGTGTAGTGAGGTCTCTCCTTCCCCACTGCCCTGCCTGTTCTGGGCTGTGCTGCTGCCTATGTGAGGCATCACACTGCCTCTTTCCCCGGGAGCCTGGCTCCTGCACTGCTGCCCTGGACAATGCTGGCTGAGACAGCTTCCCAGGGTCCCTCCTGCCTGCCTGTGTCCTCCAGCTTCTGTCAACTTGTGGGGGCAGCCCTGGGGGACCTGGATCAGTCCTCTGCCCATCTGTGCAGACTGCAAACAAGCAGCCTCCAGCTGTGTGCTGGCTCTGTGGAGGCTGAACAGATTGTTCCCAGAGAGAGGTGCAGGGCTGGACAGTCATCAGCTCTCACAGCAGATCCCCCCCCCTTATGCAGGCAGGCTAGAGCCTGCCTAGAAAATCCTTCCTCCAGAAGCCATTGGACAGAAGAGCCCTTGTGTAGCCTTTTTGGAGGGGTGCCTGGTACCTGCTGAGGGAGACTTTCCCCTTCCCAGTGAACAGATGCCTGCCTATGGCTGGGCCATATGGTGTTTTGGTCTCACCTTCTCCCAGCACAACCCGTCCTCCAGCCCTACAAGCAGGTGAGATTGCTCAGGGCTCTGCTCCCTGGAGACAGCTCCCCACAGGCTCTGGGAACTGCCAAGGGTCTGGTGTGGGAAGAGGTGTGACAGGTCCGTGCCTGGAGTGTGTCCCTGTGGGAAGTGCTGCCCTGTCAGCGTGGCCTTGGCCCTGTGTCACCATTCCAGGAGAGGTTTGGCTGTGCAGAGGAAAGCATAGCAACGGTGGGGTGAGTAGATGAGTAGATGGCACTTCAGGTTTGTGGCCAAGGATGCTTGTGACAATTCTGGGGACACCAGTCAGGCTGGGATGAAATCTGGTTCTGCCTGCCAGCCGTGAGTCTGTGTCAGAGTCAGAGTCTCTCTTTGGGGCTGGATTCATGCTGTAAGCCATTCCTGCCTGAGCTGGCACATCCCTCCTGGTTCCTCCAGCAGCATCTCTGCTCTTTTTCCCACTCAGGTTTATTGGGTGGACAGTTGCCCAAGGCTCAGTGTCAGCAGCCGTGCTCACTCTCAGGCCTGTGGATTTGGGACACGCAGGGATGGGAAGGGAGGAGCTGACAGCTTTGCCTTTTGCCAGCATGTTGCAGGGCACAAGGCCAGCCCTCTTCCTGGCCTGGCTGCAAACTCAGCACCTTGTTCTTCTGCTCCCCTGGCTTTTCCTGTGGGCCAAGGGCTGATCCTGCTCCTGCTGTGGCTGCTCTGCTGACTTGCCCTCCAGCTCCCTGTGCTTGCTGCTGTGCTTGTACCCAAAGTGCTGTTCAGCTTGGCTGCCTGGGTGCACTTTTGACTTGTTGTGGGCTGTCTGGGCAGCACTCCCTTTCATCAGTGCTAGGGGTTCATGGCAGAGGGCTGTGAAACTCCCTCTTCCACGCCCTGCTCTGTCCCAGGCACCCAGGAGGGTTGATGCCTGTGGACCTGTCTGTCTGGCCTGGCTGGGACAGCCCGAGCAGTGATGCTGTGCCTGGCTGGGATGCTCTGTGCCATGGTCTGTCCCTGGCACCCCTCCACTATGGAGATTATCCAATAATTATCCCAACATCCTGTGCCAGTGCAGGGCGGAGGAGCTGGTGCTGCCCCAGGCACTCTGGCAGGGACCAGCCATTTCCATCTGCATAATGGAGAGACTGTAGCACAACCAGCATCAGCCCACTCTGGGATATTTTTAGGCCCGGTTGTGCTGATGAGGGAGAGATGACAGGATCACTCCATATCCGGACCACGCGATGCCTCTCCCAGCTGCAGCCACCTGGTGCAATGGGAGGAGCAAGGGCCATTCCCTCAGGAAAGGCAGCAGTGACTGGTGCTGTGGCTCTGGGCTTGCTGGGAACAGCTGCTGGTGCAGGATACCACCATCCTCTCCCTGAACTCATGCAGTTTCACTGCTCTTTAGAGAGCAGGTTAATGAATTCCCCAGATCTCACTGTCCCTTGACCTTAAGGGTATTTCCTGGCTTGTGAAGGAAAAGGAAGGAGGAATCTGAGCAGATGATGCTGTGGGACTGAAGCGTGGGCAGCAATGTGATTACACATGGTCACTTGCTGTCACAGAAATGGGGAGCCCCTTCAGCTGAGGAGTTTGGGTTTTCTGCAGGGCCTGAGGCTTGGGAAGTGGTATGGAAGAAGGGATCAAAGCTTTCCCTTTTCAGCAGAGCCCTGGGTGGGGCTGCAGCTGACAGAATGGAAGGAGCAGTGAGTTGGAAGTGACTTGGGTAAGAAGCTGGAGAACAGGATATCTGGGGCAGGAGGCCATCCCTTTGTGGCCAGGCTTGTCTGCAGCTGGTCCCCCAGCCCTGCTGGGGATGCCTGGCATGAAGCAGGAGCCCCATGCTCTGGGCACACACAGTGACACAGTGCTGCTGGGAGGTGACAGTGCCAAGCTGTGGATGTGTCCTGGGTGCTGGCAGAGGGGGTAACTAAGTACCTAACACTGCCAGAAGTGCCAGGGTATATGGCTGGGTTAGGAGAGGAGCTGGGCTAGGGCAGGCTGCTTCACACCAGAGCTCACGTGCCAGCCCAGCTGGGTTTTAGGTGCTGGACTCTGAACACAGGACTTGTCTGGGCAACTGTGCAAATCAGCAGTGTTAATCTACCCCATCCAGCAGGAACCTGTCTGTCAAGGAGGATGTCACTGGTACCAACACCTCGCTGTGGTTAGCTGCGTTGGAAGGACCAGCCCTGCTGCAGGTACAAGCCTCCCTTGACTGGCTGCTGAGCCCTGGAAAGTTCCAGAAGCTGCTTCTGCCTGGCCCTGTGGACCTGCCAGCACGCCCCAGCATAGCAGTGGTTCAGGTGATGGTTGCAGAAAGTTCATATTCCCTTGGCTGCGGCACAAGGAGTTGGTTCCCAGGGGTAGGGTGGGACATATTTATTGGAGAGGCTGAGATCTGTCCCTGCCTTCTTGCAGCTGGGCTGGGTGGGCTGCAGCTGCCTCTGAGCTGTGTGTAGGGGACCTGCTGGCTTGGCTGTTCCCCCGTGGCTGCTGGGACAGGGGCAGAGTCCTCTGTGCCTGGAAGCTCTGCACATAAACAGTTTAGGACCCCACTTACTACACAAGGATCCAGTGTTCCCTAAGTCCTGTTCTCACTTGTATCTACCCCCACAGGACTGTGTGACTGTGGGTAACGTACCTGGGGGGGTTGAGGTACTTTGGCAGCACCCCTCTGTCTGTGTCCCCTGCCTGTGGCTGGCAGCTGAGTCCTCATGGCTGCTGTTAGCCCATGTTCTGCCAGCTAACACAGCACAGCCTCCAGAGGCACTTCCCCCTGGCTGCTCTAACTCCCCATCATGCAAAGTAGCTGCAAGAATGCACAGGTTGCCACAAATGCTGAATCTCCAAAACACAGCATGCCCGTGCCCCACAGCAGAGCACAAATCCTTGGCCACATCCTGCAGCACAGGGGTCAAGGCGGTGCAAACCCAGCCCCTGCACCCTCCCACACAGGTCCTGCTCTGCCCTACGGCTCAGTCTGTCCTGGGTGGTCCCTTTCCTTTCTTCCCTTTCTCGAGAGGAAGCAGATAAGCCTCAGCACTCAAGAAGCAGAACTGACACGGCAGGGCTGCCTCAGCTGGGCCTCTGCCAGACCAGCACCCTGTGCCCAGCAGCTGCTCCTGGGCCCACAGGTGAAGCAGCTCCACCAGCAACACCAGCACCTCCTCCACCACCACCCAGTGACTGGCAGGATAAGAGTTGATCGGTGCTTTCCCTTTCCTCCTGCTTCTCCTTGCCCCCTGCCCTTGCTGCCTCCCATCTCCTTGGTCCCTTTCCCAAGCATCATGCTTGCCCTGTCTTGGGTGGGCAGGTAGTGGGAGTGTCTTCACTCCAGGCACATGGCCCTCTATCCTGGGAAGTGCTGATGCCCCTCGGTGCATCACAGGGTTTTGAGAGGGGCAGCCCCCCCTGGAGGGGTGCAGCCTGTGGCTCTGCAGACAAGGCATGCCCTGGGAGTCGCTCACCAGGGGCGGTGTGGCCAACCATTCCTCGGGACACGTGGGGAACAGGTCAGAGCAACGTGAATGGGGGAGGTTTGTAAACCTGAAGTGGGGACTGACTCCTGCACTTCTGCTGCTCTGCTTGCGCTGTGGGTTTTGGCATCAGCTCACTTGGGCACGTGTGGGAGAGACAAGTATGAGCAACAGAGCTGTTTGCTGTGTTGCATGAAGGTCACAGGTGTGTTACCTGGGTTCTTTCTGAGGCTTCAGTTCACCAGGGAGCAGTGGAGGTAAGATAGGGTTTAGATTGAAGAGGCTGTAAAGAAGAGCCCATGGCCACATGGCCCCATCACCACAGCGGGCCAGCTGAAGGTACAGAAAGGCTTGCTTGCTCCAGTGCAAGTAATCAGGTGCTGAAGCTCCAGGCCAGAGATGAGGCATTCCCTGGATGAAGGGCTGGTGGTGAGCAATGCTACAGGCAGAGCAGTGCTACGGAGCCAGCACGGGCTGTCAGACCTGTTTTTAGAAAGAGCTGGAAAGAGCAGGTGAAGAAGACTGTCCTCAGGCTGACCCCTCCACACCCTCCCTACTGCCTTTTCTATCACACAGGAATCACTCCTGGTCTCTCTGCTGCTGGAGCTGTTTGCACAGGAGATCAGGAGGGGTGAACGTGAGGACGCACACAGGTCAGGGCAAAACAGCAAGCACATCCATGCAGCAGCCCTTCTTCATCCTCAAGCCACAGGTGTCAAAAAATTAAAGCTGAGACCACCTAATCTTATTTGTAGGCTACTGCACGGTGGGGGTGGCTGCCCCTGCAGCCTTCAGAGACCACGCTGTACTTACTTTCAGGTTCGAGTTTTTCCCATTTTCAACTTCTCACCTTTGGCTCCTGCACTTCCCTTTGCCCATAGCAGTGCTCTGCTCCCCCTGGTGAGGAGACCCTCTCCAGGGGCAGTGGAGTAGCCTGTACTCCTCACATCCCACACAGCTTTATTTGCCACACTTCCAAGCCTTAGCTTCTTTTTTATGGTGGTGCTTCTCCTCAGGATTTCTGTGCCTGTTCTGAAGTTTGCAGAGCTGGACCAGCCACCCAGTTGGCTTTGCCAGAGCTCTAGCTCTGCTTGGAAATCCCCTCCATGACCCTCTGACTCATGGTTCTCAGAACCAAGGTGCTGTGCTGCGGGCTCACAGCAACACTCATGTGTGGGGACAGCCCTCTTTTCCAGCTTTTTCTCCTTAATTCCACCTCCCACCTCTGCTTTCTGGGACAACCTCCACCCTGTGGTACAGCCTGTTGTCTCCATTCCCAAGAACCTTCCTTTGCAGCCCATCACTGTGCTGTGGATTGTGATCATTTTCCCAGGCCTTTCAGCTCATGCTGTAGCAGTAGGCAGCCTGATCACTAATTTATAACCCCCCAAATGTAAGCCTTGACCTTTTCATTCAGGCAGTTGGTTTCAAGAACTATTAAATGGCACTGGACCAGGATACTGTCACTGTGGGTTTAGGCACACTCCC
The DNA here is from genome assembly GCA_038380795.1 of Pyrocephalus nanus. NCBI lineage: Eukaryota > Metazoa > Chordata > Aves > Passeriformes > Tyrannidae > Pyrocephalus > Pyrocephalus nanus. The sequence goes on from CM076269.1 coordinate 3,457,179, forward strand.
CATTGCTGATGTCTCCCCATTAAGACTCGGCTCACCAACAGACCTCAGAATGTAGCTGTTGATACACATAGTTGTTAAATCACAAGTCTTATTAATTCTTTATAATACAGACTTTTAATTTAAATTCTATGGAATTTTTGTTGGCAATGGAGAATGCAAAGTGTGCTCTAGAGATGCTCCCATTCTCACCAGCCAGACCTTTCCTTTTGCCCATGAAGGAATTTCCCTGTGCTGTGTAACAGCCTCAGGATGCCCTTAGCTGTGCTTTCACCTTCCCAGCAGCACTCTGGGGCTCTCTGCCATTTCTCTGCCCATTACTTTGGCTCTTTGAATCACACTGGCCTCCTACCAGCTGACCATTCATTAAAAATTAACAGGTATGTTTAGGACAGCCTGTGATTATGTCATCAAAATGTTTGCCAATTACTCGGGCCCTGTGGCGTGAGTGTGACTGGTTTGGGGACCTTTCTCCCTGTGCCCCTGCTCTGCCAAATTCCCTCCTCTCTGTGACAGCACGGGAGATGGAGCCACTCCTGCCATTCCTGTTTGAGAGGAGGCAGTGGCTGGACAGTACCTGCTACCTCACCTGACTCTTTCAGCTGTTCTTATGGCATGAAAGGGGACAGGGCAATGCCTGGCTGGAGGTTGAGGGTCATGGCCATGACAGCTTGAACTGTCTCTGAAATTCAGGTTCCTTCAGCAATCATCTCAGAAACTCAAGGGCAGCCCTCCTGGCTCCGGAGAAGCAGCGTGGCCACAGCTGGAGCTGGGCTCCTTCCAGGTTCCTGCGGCACCAGCACGAAGAAGTGCGCTGGTTTATCCGATGATGGCAAATGGGCTGGGCAAGATTCCCCGTTTTACTCCTGGGTCTCAGGTAGGCTTCACTGGGGATGCTGCTGGGGAAAGACCACAATTAAAGAACCTTCACGCAGCCTATTATTGAAGAGGCTGTTTTCAAGGTGTGCAGCCCAGTAACCGGTCAGGGCACCAGATTCCACAGTGACTGCTGTCACTCTGAACAGGTTGGGTAAAATATTAAGAGGCATTGCAAAAATATTTCCCATCCGTGAGGGTTCTGGATGTGCAGCTGAGATACAGTTGGCCAGCCCAGGTGGCTCTAACCTGCCAGCAGCAGGTCTGGAAAAAGATTTGGGATGATCCTGCCTGAATGCTTACCCTGATGCTATGGCAGAAAGGACCAATGCAGGCCTTTAAGATAGAAAATAGGAACAAGCAGATTTAATCCCTGTGTCAAAGCATTAGGGACGCTCATTGTGGGATTCTACATCTTGAAAAGGTTTCCGGAAAATCAGAGAGGCTGCGTGGAGCAGAAATGCAAAAAATGGCTTGAGGGTGGGAGGAAAAGCCTGGCAGAAAGAGAATTAAGCAACTCAGTATATTTAGCTTATCAGAAAGACGGATGAGAGGGGGTTTGCTTGCAGCATATGTGTAGTGTCACAAAGAGAAAATGCCAGGCTCTGAAAGGCTCTTTAATCAAGCAGAAGGCAGAACAAAATGGTATGTCTGCAAGCTGGAGCCAGACGCAGGGAGGTGGGATGCTCTTCTGAACGTGAGGGTGAGGGACTCCTGAAACAGACCCAGAAAGGTGGGAGTCTCCACCGCTTGTCTCCGAATCAAGCCTCCCCCCTGTCTTGGAAACTGTGCGCGAACCAAGCGTAGTGTACTGGAATTACTGCAAGGAGATGAACTGCTGAGCTCTGTGCTGCTCACACGGCCCCTGCCAGGCCACTGGGTCACTTCAGCTGAGGAAGACCCTGGGAAAGCGGGTCCAGCTGGGGAGAGCGCTCGGGGAGCCGACTGGGCAGGCTCCAGGGGTTTGCCTGCGCCCGTAGTGGTAAGTGTGGCTCTTTGCTGTTGAAAACATCTGGAGGGTGGCCGAATTTTTGAGCCGAGTTCAGATTGTTTTAGCTTGTTTTGTGTGGGCCTGCTGCTGCTGCTGTTTAACATTTCTGTTCTTAGCACAGCCAGAGCACCAGAAATGTGAAGTATTCTCCACAGGCTGATCACAGACAGAGCCTGCGCTTAAGAATAAAGCATAATGAGTGTGTGAATGAAACAAGTTCGGTCAGAGAGATAAGACAAAATACAAGTGTCTTACAGCCCAGATTGCATTCCCCAAGCCCGTGCATCGGCAGAGGTAATCTCTATCTAGCCATTACTTGAAAGAGATCTTTGCTGTGGTATTTAGTGGGATTTAATTAATCATAAAATATTGCATTAATTAGTATCAGGTCTGATTTGATGACATGTAATTTGGGGAGAAGGATTACAGTGTGAGTATTAGAATGATAATTTTTACGGGGTAGAGAAGCAAAATTAGATTAGGAGTCTCACTATGGAGGAAGCCCGGAGGCTGATGTGTGTGTGTTTGGCATCTGATGCAGATGGTTACAGCATAACTTTATTTACTGTTGGGAAAAGCAGCTGTAGCTGTTATTTATGCGCCCTTCATATAGTGTATGGCTCAAACACCCTGAATGAAAAAAGCAGGCAGGCATCAGTTCAGTGGGAACGCCCCGTGGTGCTTAGCACCACAGATGAGGGGCATTTGCAGAGCAATTTTGGCATGCCCCAGGTGGGCCCCTTTGAAAAGAAGGGCAGAATGAAGCTTTGCTGGTGGTCACCTGCTGTGCCCAAGTCATGCCTAGTCCAACATGAGCATCCCAAGCAGCAGGCAGCACTGATGCAGGGACATGGGGGTGGGAACCCTCACTGCCTGCTCTGAGCACTGACTGGTCCAGCTGTCCTGTGTTACCTGCTAATGCAGCCACCAGCTGTGCCCTCTGCCAAAGCCTTTTTTCCCCAGTCTTGGCCAGTGTTGCTGTAGGAAATGCTCTGCAGACACGTGGGCACTCACAGGCTCAGCAGGTTTGCCGCAAGTGGGCTTTGTTGAGCAGGATGGGCTGCAGCTCTTGCCCTATCATTGGGTCAGTTTGGCTTTGAAAGGCTCCAGAGCATTCTGGAAAGCGGCACGGCAATATGATAGGATTTAATCAGACTTAATTATTCCCCTGCTGCCTATCTCCTAGCAACATCCAGCTTGACATCTGCCTGCGAATGAAATGTGTAAGTTAAGTAGGAACACGCTCAGACTGAAGTCCTGCTACTTGAACCAAATCACTCCACTAATCATTGCGTTAATTCATCCCATGGATGTTAGACAGCTGCCAGGCGCTGGTACCTGATTTTCAGGGACACACAGTGCTTCTCTCCTGAGCTTTTTCCAGGCTGGCAAGAAGCATGACTTCATCCTGGGCCCTTTCCAGCACACTGACACCTGATAACAGGGGTAGGGTTTCCCGAGTGACAAACACAGGTTCAGGAGCAAGCCCCAGCCTTGTCACTGTTTGGCTTCGTGCTGTAGGTCCCTGCTTATCTCATCGTTGGAATCAGACCGCCTGCTGTGCCTGCACACCGTGGGGTTCAAAGGCCGAGTGGTACAGCTGGGACAGTTTGGATGAGGTTTGGAGTCAGACAGAGCAGATGTGGAGCAGCGGGGGCAGGCAGTGCAGGCAGCTCCCTGTCACTGGGACAAGCGCAGCTGAGGCAGGGAAAAGAGACCCAGCTTACATGGGTAGAGGGATGAAGAGGGGAAGAGAAAAGCAGGCCTAAAGCAAGTGTTTGTAGAGTAAAACTGGGCTCCAGTCAGACATGATGTGGCACAGGAGTCAGTGGTGCTACTGGAGGAAATGAGCCCGGCAGCAGAGCTGGGGCCTTTGGAGGAGGCTGCCCAGCCCAGCTCTGGCTGCCAGCTTGCCATGAAGCTGGAGGGAAAGGAGGTGCCTCCAATGGGTGAGAGCAACAAGCATCTTGAGTGGGGCAGCCCTGGGAGCTGGGGGTTGTGTGGGCAGCAGAGGGAGGGCAGACCTGCAGATGGACAGGGCTGCGTAGATGCGGTCATGTCCCCTCTCTACATACCTTCTGTGGGGGAAATTAGTGCCAGTGGTACCCGGGTGTCTGCATGAGTCTGATGGTCTCCTGCGCTGCACCTAGGAGTTGTTGTTGGTATCCAAAAAAACCTAATGGCATGTCAGTGAGACACGTGCCTCCCTTATGTCTCTGCAGAGGAGTGTGGCAGTTCTGCAAGCCTGGCTGCGTGGGTGCCACACTTGCAGCCAGCTTGCACAGACTTCGTTTGTGTGGAACACAAAGTAGGGCTTCTGGCTGTGAAAGTGAGGCTGTGTGAGCCCCCACCAGCTCTCCCTGTGACCTGCATGAACTCTGCCTTTTGTGGACTGCCAGGGACTGGGCCCAGGCAGTGCTCAGGCAGCCCTGTGCTGCTCAAGGCAGTGCCTGCTGTTCGACATTGGCACCTGGGCTCGCCTGCACGGGGAGCTGCCACCATGCTGGACATCATGACGCGATCCTGCTTAGATTCCCTTAAACTCACGTGGTTTTAGTTTTCCTTCTGTTTCTCATGACACATGGAGGATCACTGGGCTGCTGTGCTATGCTGAAGATACAGGCTTATTCCCAATGATTTCTTTCAGATGACTTTTCCCCACACTATAATTTCTAATAGTTTCCCTTGATCATTCTGCCCCTGTGCTGCCTTATACTTGAGCTTGTCACTTGTCCTCTGCCTAACGAGCATTAGGGGTAAATGGCAAGGCCAGCAACAAAGAGGGCAATGCCATGGGAAGAGCGAGGTGCAGGCAGGCCCCAGTGCTCGCAAGGCAGCTGACAATGTGGAGACCCTCACACATCGGGGAGTGCCTGGGAGCTGCACTGGCTGGGTGGTGTGAGCTGTGCTGTGCCGCAGGAGGGCAGCTGATGGGGTCTGTGCCCCCCAGCATGGTGTGGTCCGGTGGCAGAGGCTGTGCCACACTGGGAGGCCCGGGGAGGTGGCACAGTGTGGTGCAGTGGCTGGGCAGGACCTTGCTGGGCATGCAGTGCAGCCAGGATCTGCAGGAGCTGGAGGACGGTGCGAAGGCAGTGACCGGGCTGTGCAGCGTGGACAGGGGCTGCGGGGCTGTGACGGGCACGGCCGGGCTCCCTGTGGAGGGGCTGCAGCCTCGCTGGGCAGAGCAGGGCAGGGGCGAGGCCGCTCGGAGCAGCGCTCGGAGAGGGTGGGCAGTGCAGCAGCTGAAGGGAGAGGCAGCACTGGGTGCAGTGAGCACAGGGCAGGGGATGCCGTGTCACTGCCGGGGCACAGCGCTGGGCAGCAGGGGCGTGCAGAGCGGTGGCTGCTGAGGGTGCGGAATCTGGAGGCGCCTCGGCTGGGGAAGGTGCAGTGACATGCAGTGACAACGCGCCAAGCCTGAAGTGCCTGGAGGGGCCACGCAGCGGTCTGGAGGTGCCACGGTGGGGCTGTGGAGGAGCGGGGGCGGCGGTGCCGGCGGTGCCGGGGGTGCGGGTTGGACTCCGGTGGGGAGCGGGGCCGGGCACCGCTGTGAGGGGGCTGAGGGGGCGGGCGGGGAGGGGCGGGGCGGGCGCGCGGGGGGTCTCCCTGCGCACGCGCACCGCCGCGCGCTGCCGCAGCGCCCCTCCGGCGGGGACCACCCCCCGCCCGCCCGCGCGCCGCTGGCGGCGGGGGCGCCCCGCTATTGGCCGGGCCGCGGCCCCTCCGCGCCGCCCCATTGGCCGGTGGCGGCCGCTACGCGAGCCGGCCCCGCCCCCTCCCCCCCCGCGCGCCATTGGCGGGCGCGGCGCCCCCCGGCGGCGGCGGCGGGTCCCGCGGGGCGCGCCCGGCATGGCGGCGCCCGCAGCCCCGAGCCCGGGGGGCGCAGCCGGGCTCCGAGCGCCCGGGGCCGCCGGCGGCCGGGTGAGGAGGGGCCGGGGGGGGGGCGGGCAGGGCAGGGCCGGGCGCGGGGGCTGTCTCGGCGAGCGGGGCCCGGCGCGGTGCGGGGTAGCCGGTAGCGGAGCCCGGCGAGGCGCGCCGCGCTGCCCGTTCAAAGCCGGGCTGAGCCGGCCGCGGGGAGCTGTCAGCCGGCGCGGAGCTGCCGTGACGCCCGGACCCGGCTGTCCCTGGCCGGCACCGGGTGCCGGCACCGCCTCCAGGGCAGCGCGTCCCCGCGGCGTGCCCGGGGCTCCGCCGCGCTCCATCCCGGAGCGGCGCTGCCCGGCCGCGCCCGCGGGCCCTGGGGCACCCCGGCGATGCGGGGCAGCTCTGCGGCGTGCCGGGGGACGCGGGGCTCGCCAGGCCTCGGCGGCCGGCTGTGTGGAGCGTTCGGGAGCGGGGCCGGTGCCCTGTCACGGCGTTGCGGTGACCCCCCCCGCCCCGCCGGAGCCGCGTGTACCCTTGGGACAGCCAAAAAAGGCAGCTGTCTGGGGTGGTGGTTGTTACTTCACTGACGCGGTTCGGGTAGCGGGAGTGTTTGACCATGTGTTTACCTTGCTGCACGATTACTGTGGATGTGGGAGTGCCTGTCCGGGGAGGATGTCCGTCGGAGGAGGCGGCTCCGACCCCAACCTCAAAGTGCTTTTCTCTCTCAGGTCATGTAGAAGAGCAAATCTAATGTGAAGATGGGACTGTTGGTGTTTATGCGTAACCTGCTGCTAGCCCTCTGCCTCTTTCTGGTACTGGGATTTCTGTACTATTCCGCTTGGAAGTTGCACCTTCTCAGATGGGAGGATTCAAGTAAGTATAAAGCACCGTGTAACTTGCTGGGCTCCCTAAAATGTCTGTGAAATAGCTGCAATAGCAGTGAGGTGATTCTGATTTAGTAGTATTAGAGGGATGTGGTTAAGCCCACTCAAATGCTGGAGCTTTTAGTATGCTTAAGGGGTCGAATTTGTGACTACCTAATGCTCTTTGTGGCTTTACTTTTATTACTGGGTGCAAGAGCAGGTTCATGCTTTACAAATCTAGTATTAGAGACCTCGGTTCTTGGAATATTTTATGTTAGTTTATGATTCCTAATTGTCACAATAAAGAATTTACATACTGAGGCTTTTGTTCCCTGAATCTTCTGTACATTTTAAAATGTCTATGACAAGTTGTTTTTTTCCTCTGGTGAATTTTGATTTCTTTCTGTAGTCATATATGCTGGTTATCTCATCATCTTATTTTGTCCTTCAGAAATCCTCATCTTCCATTTATCTTCCATGTTATTATCTGCCAACTATCTGTCATCTAAAAGGATGTCTCAACCTTTTTAAGTCCAAAGAGACATCTGACCTCATTGAATACAATCTGAGGATTGTACTGTGCCATGGGAGGTTACAGTTGCAACGACACAGAAATTAGGCCGAGGTTTGATCGCTCGGTTACTCCTCTTATTTTTGCCTGTGTTGATTCCTTTCTTGCTTGCATGCGAGAATTATTTATTGAAAATATAAAAAAACCCAAGAAAACAATTCCCTCCTCTCCCCCTCCTGCCCAAAACACAAGCCAGCCTTCTCTGCAGCTGTTCCACAGGCTGTTTCAGATTTCTCACAGCCGACTGTTGCTCCCTGGATCAGCAGCTGAGAAACACTGATCCAGAACCGACAACAAGCCGCAGGTCAAATTCTGCCATTGCTGTGTTGCGTTTCCGTGTGTGCTGCTGGAGGTCTCTACTCCAAAGCTTGTCAAACTTAGCATTTTTCTACCTCTACATGCTCCAAATCTGTGGTTATGTGCTCTTGAGAAGTTTTGCATGATGACAGATGAGGACTCGAATAAGACACGTGTGCTGATGCAGTGATTTTGCCGGGAGAACTGCTAAGGTGCCTTGTACTAGAACAGGTGTTGTAAGATTGAATTTGTTTTGATCGGTGTCTTTCTGCACAGGGACTGTTACTTCAGGTTTGTGCTTCAGGGAGGGAGTTAAAAATCTTGATTGTGACCTTCTGAAAAGTAGCACTATAGTGGAAAATCCTTCCTGCATGAAAATAAGTGCAGTCGTAGTTAAAAGAACAGTTTTGCCTTGTTGTCACGTGAAAAGGAGCAGAAATGAAGCATTTTCTGTCCCACTTGTATTAATATATTTTTTGTCTATTCATGTCCCCCACCTGAGAGTTCAAAACCTTTAAAGTCCAAAACCAATCAGTCAGTGGCTCCTTTGGGGGAGACCCTTTGCTTGACAGATTCACTGAGATGGACAGGACTTTTGATACCCTATTTATGGAGACTGCACTTAATAGCAGTGGAGAACCTTCTCAGCAAGCTTCTCCTACGAGTTATTCCGCTGTCGACAAGCCTGCCAGCACCAAAGAAAACAAAAAAAAAATGGCCCAGCTCTGAGCAGCTCACAAAATAACTTTTATTAATGCAAATTTGAGACAACTTATGGGGTTCGCGTCGCCGGCGATAGCGTTTAACTGCAAAATTCCACTTAACTAAGAAAACCTCAAGCCAGAAGCCCGCTCCCCGAAAACAGCAAACTCCCTAAGAAGCAAGACATCAGTAGAACACCTCAATGCAAAACTCAAGTGACCCCCTCCTCCACAACAGACCAATTTACAAAGACCAGGACAAAATCTGAACACCCTGGATAACACAAAGCAAAAAGGAAAGAATGTAGCAACTCCTTACTAGCTCACACTTGAGCTCACCTAGAGCGAGAAATACACAATTTAAGGCAAACCATGTACAACTAGTTGGAGTACGTGATCTAAGGCAATAAAATATATTAAAAAAAAAAGGTAAAATATATGCACGGTAGTCTATAAGGTGTAGGGCAAGGTAAAATGAGTAGGGCAAGGTAAAATGAGTAAGGCAAGGTAAAATTAGTGTAAGGTAAAGATCAAATAAATAAAGCAAAGTAAAATATTAAAGTCAGGGTAAAGTAAAATTTAGAAAGCAAAGTACAGTTAGTAAGACAACATATAAGGAAGCAAAAACACCCCTTCATGCCACAGCGTGTGTGGGACCTTTGTTACATGTGGAGAAACAGCTTCGAGTTTGTGTCGCTTACCAAGGTGCTGGTGAGGGTTCTGACTTTCTCCAAGTTTCTGTGCCTTTAGCTTTGTGTGCCATTTGTTGTTTCACGCCCTGCCAGTCGCTGGGGAGTTCTGAGGTAACTCTGCCTTGTGATGCTGCAGGGTTGCAAATCTGCGTGCAGATGCTGTGGGTTTCTGTAAATGGAACACTTTTACCTGGAAAGGTGGCCTTAAGTTGCAGCCTAGTTAGAGTGTGTTGGCTGATTTTGGGTAGCCAGGATGTTCTGGCAGGAGCACTGTGAGGTGACATCACAGACCCTCTGTTTGGTGTGTGTCTCCTTCTTATTAATCTTTTGTGGAAAATGTGTTCATTTGTTCTCGGAAGTTGCAGTGCACATGCAAAGCGATGATGCTTTAGATTTAGGATTTAGATTATTGATCGTTATCAGTTGTCACAGTTGATTCAGGCTGTACTGTTGTTCCTTCTAGACACTTTTATGGATTGTGTCTTAAATATCAGATGAAGCTCTTTGAAATATTAGTGTGAATGGTAGTCCAGGTTAAGAGGACAAAATTTTCTATGTTACTTTTAAAGTAGTGGGAATGGTCCCTGTTTTCAGTTGGCCTTCAGAGTTTTGTATGTACCAAGCCCCATTTTATTTATGATGTGATTTTACACAGGACGAACTTACGCAGGTTCAAAATGCAAATTTGAAAGTCCTTACTGGGCAACTCGATATCAGGAGTTAATGTTAAGCTTCTAAACATTTGGAAGTTAACAAATCATAGACTTGAATTGACTTACTTAACTGTGATTAAACTTCCTTGAGCATGTGTAATATGATACAGAGTCTAATGGGGCAATTATACTTTCTATTTGCTTAGGTGAGCCTTGCCTAGTTCAGTGCACAGGGCAGGTGGTTTCCTCAATTCAGTGTGTGACCTTGTAAATTTCTTTAAGATTGATATGATAATGCTGATGTCCCCAAAGGCAAAACTAGGTCACGTGGTAATTTTTTGCGTGCCTAATGATTCAAGATTGTTCACCTCGTGTACGTTACCTTTTTATTAAATTATTTTCTCTTTTCTTGTGTCCAGTGTCTTTTTTTCTGTTCAGTAGTGACTCCCTGGCTTGACCAGTCACATTCCTCTGTTCTGTTCTGCTCTTTGTGCTGGAGGAGGCACGAAACTAATCTGACCCGGCCATCTGACACCCTGGCAAATCTCTTCAGAGATTGGTTTTAGTAAACTTGACACCTGTCTTTAATAATGGAAACCAGAAAAAAATTGCCATAGAGTATGGTGGAAAACACTTGATCTGCTTGCTTGCTGTCTGTGTGGTTTGTTCACTTAATGTTTTAGAAAATGCCTGCATGTTGTTGTTATGAGTGAATTTGAATGGTAATTGTATAAAGAATCTGGTCTCTCTGAGACTTGAATGTTTGTGTATTTAGCTTCGAAAGTAAGTGAATATCTAAAGTAATTTGTTTATGTGCACTTCTGACCTCTGCAAGAAAGGAGGCTAAACTTGAAAATAGACTGAAAGATAAACATCAGCGTTTCTCTTAACTATCTCTTAACATTAAATGTTCTCCATTTAATGTTAAATCTCTCCTCTTTGAGTGATGCCTTATTGAGTTCTGAAGACTGTTCTCCTTGCTGTGCAACTCCACACCTTGCCAAAATAGGAAGGAGAATAAGGAATAATTAATTCTCTAGAGCTTATCTTTCCTGTGACAAGAAGAGATCGAGTTTGGCTAATGTGAGCTAATTAACACTGAATTAAGTTCAGGTGTTTCTTCCATTAAAGACAGACCTCCCGTGATTGCTGCCCTTCTCTCTCAAAGCCTTGTTTCGTGTCGGTGGCAACGTGTTGTTAGTTCTCAGAGCAGCAGCAAAGTACAGAAATGAGATGTGTAAGTAACACTTGTGCGAATGCAGGAGGGCCCTTGAGTTCTGGTGATTGTTGGGATAAGTGGTGTTTGGCACAGAGGTGAGCTTTTTTTTTCCTCTTTCCCGATTTTTGTGTCGCAGCTTCAATCTCTGACAGGAGGGGTAAGAGAAGTGCACCGTCCTTGCGTGTTCTTCCCAGGCAGGCAGTGGTGACAGATTCTGGAGCCCTCTGATGAAGTGTTCATGGAGGTGTGCTGAGCACACAGAACTGTGATGTGGCAGACAAACAAGGAAGTAAAAGGTTTGTAATCAGGTTGAGCTGTCCTGAACATTGAGCTGTCCTGAACGTTCCAGAAGGATCTTGGAGCAGCAGATACACCTCTCTGCTCATCGAGTTTCTGGACACTTGGTTGCCAGGGAATTCTTGGAGAGTAGTTGTGGTGATTGAATCAGGTTTTGAAGGTCTGAGACGTGCACTGCAGCCTCATTCCTAACAATTTCTGGTCCTTTTCTTTCTACCTTCCCCGATACTTTTGTTTCTGAGGAGGAAGGAAGATACTATGTGTACAACTGTGAAGGAGACAGTTCGTGGGAAGGTGGACCACTGTCTGTGAAAACTACAGTGGGAAATGGGGTCTAGCTGACAGGGCCCCTTAGGTGTGCTTTATCAGCTTGGAGAAAAGCCTTTTTACTCATAACAAATTTGATACTGGTATTTGTTACTCAACCTGGTATGTGTAGAGCCGATTTTGCAACTTCAAAATGCATGTCTTGTAAGGAAGGAATGATTCCATTAAAGAAATGGCCTGGCCGTGGAAATATTGGACTCATTCCCCCAAAGCAGCTTTTTATTTCCCCCCCCTCCTTTCTCAAAGTATTGAAATATACTTCAGACAAGGACAGTGTGATGCTGTTTTCTTGTTCTCCATTGTGTGTCTCTACATTAGCATGGAATTAATTTAAGGAAATAGATACTCTGCTTTAGGTGCTTTTGCCAAAACCTAAGTTAATGCAGTTTGTAGCTGTATATATTGAGCTTGTCAGTTTGAATGTGGTTTTTGAAACATTTCCAGATACGTTCTGTTGATGTCTCCATAAAAAAAAATCAAGTCACTACTCTGTCATCTGTTGCTCTGTGTTATTTTCAACTCTAGTTCTGGAAAGGAAGCCAAAGAGATAAAGCTCTGGGAAGAGATTTTCTGAAGGTATTTCAGGACCCTTATCCTTTTTATTACTTTTTTTTTTTTTTTTTTTTAAATGTCTGTTTCCATGGGAACTGAGGAGACATAAACAGGCAAAACTGACTCACTTCTTGCAGGTTTTTAGTCTGCTTGCATTTCCATGGAAACCAGTCTTGCAGCGAAAAAGGGCTAAATTAATCAAAAGCAATCAAACCTTTATCGTTAATATAAATACTGGTTTATCTCTTTCGAGGCAAAATGTTTTGGGTTTTTTTTGTCACTTTTCGTATCAGCGTCTAAAAACGTGCTGAAGAAATGTATCTTCTTGCAAGGGTTTGGAACGTGGGTGCTCTTCCTCCCGTGGCTGAAGCCCCGTGGTTTGTGTGGTGGTATCTGCTGTGGGTACAACTGTTGTGTCTCGAGTTACTGGAGGTGTCATTTGTGCCATGCCAAGGGAGTGGATCTTGCACACACCGACCTCTGGCTTCTTTCTGCTCTGCTGTTTAATGAAAAACCAACGAAGAGGCGTCGTCGGTGTGTGAGCAACTAGGCCACAGAGGCAAACTTGTCCCCTTTGTGGAGTGAGGCACGTCATGGTTTTGTGTTCTGCTGTGGCTGTCCTGCTTGCCTCTGCCAAAAAGATGGGAATGCAGGAGTGCTCCTGTAAAAAAAATAACAACTCTGGGCCAGCTCAACTTGGCACTGGGAGCACAAATCTCTGATTAAAGTGGTTTGAGCTAAGATGGCTGAATGGGTGGTTAGGTGGGTGAGGGAGCTTATCTTTTTTTTTTTTTTTTTATTGCGGGAATTACAAGGCACTCATGCTGATGTTGGGAGGAGTGGTAAGGAAATGGTGATAGGAAACATTTTAATTGCTCAGTATCTGCCCTTGGCCTTTTCTTTAGGGGCAGAGGTGTGTGCCTGTATGTTCTTTAAGGCAGACTTTATTGCTGTTGACTCTGCCTCCCAGGCTGGAAAGCCTGAAAGATTGTGGGCATCAGCTTTTTTTTTTTTTTTTTGAAAAAGACTGTTTTGGACATTGTTGTGCAGCAGTCTCAAGTTTCCTGAAACAGTTACTTTTTTTGCTTTTCAGGAAGAGAACCTGGAACAGCACTGAGATGGATTATTGTGACTTCTCAAATGTTTGAGTTATTAGTAACTTCAAGGTTTGTTTCATCTGCTCAGCTGTCGTGTGTGTTAGTGTTGTACTTTCTGCATCAAAACTGAGAACAAATGTTTAGAAAGTTCTCATAACATGGATTCAGCTACAGTTTTAAGGAATGGCCAGTTTTCAGATGCTTTAGGGATTTGAAGATCACCGTGATACTTTTTTGGAACACTGAAAATAGCAAGTAAAGTTATTGAGGCAGCAGTGAGTATTAGAAAGAAGGTGTAAAAATAGGAGTTAAGAGTTGTCTGGTAAAATAGCTTAACTCTTCTAAGATTTCTCTTACTGGCCTGAAGTATTCCACTTGTGTTCAGCTTGAAACTTAAAAGCTTTGGTGTACTAGCTATGGTGGATGATTCTCTTATCTGTGCAGAACACAGAAAAATGGATTTGGTGCCCAGAAATTGCTACTGCTGTTAAAAGTTACTTTGTGCTCCCTATCAGTCTGCCAGAATAAGCAGCATGGCTAAACTTCAACTCCTGCAGCTCGGGACACTCAGTTGTGGTAGTGTCTTTCACAGCTGTAATTGTGCCAGGCAAGCTGCTTTCTGCTTGCCTGGGGGCAGATGTGGCTGTTCCTGGCTCACCTGAGGCAGCCACCAGGGCAGAAGGGGCAGTCTGCTCAGTGAACGTGAATGACAACTTGCAGGAGTTAAAAAGAAAATTTAAAAAAAAAATTCACGAGTGCCTCTCTGTCTTTTAGAAGGCAGCACGTCACAGGGCAGACAAGAGGAATATGGGGAATGACAGTGTTTCATCTTTTTCTGGCCTGTTTCTGCCTATTTAGTGAAATGCCCGATGTTACTTTATGACCCTGCTGTCTCTCCAGGAATTTCTAGTGCTGCTGTAACGTTAACAGTGCAGGACGAAACTCTGCAGGGGCAAGGGGAAATGGTGCATGACAAAACTGTTGAGAGAGGGAGCAAGCATAATGTTGCCTCGTCCTTGGGATTTCTTTGGAGGAGGAGAACTCCCTGAATGCTTTTCCGGCTTTAGGAACCTCTAAGGAGCAGATTTAGTGAGGGGCTTAAAGGGCATAGCACCCTAAGCGTGCTGTGGGGTCGAGGGGTGGCTTTAGTGCTGTGCTTGTGCTCATCTTTGTTCTGTGTTCATTTTAGCTTGTTCAGCCCTGGGTTACTGTTTTAGGTCTGAACAGATGATGACTTTTTAGCAAGATAGAAAAGCCATGTGAAAGAATAATTCTCCATCTCCCTGCACGGAGCTGGGCCTTAGTTTTGTGTCCTGAGACAGTAAGCTGCTCTTGCTTCTCTTGACAGCAAGAGTCTTGCTGCTGTTTCAGTCCGTGTTCCAGCCTTTCTATTTCCCTCCTCTCCATTTGTGGGACTAGCTGATGGGTACACTGAGGAACGTGCCCAGTTTAAAGCAGAGTATGATTTTTATTTGTTTCACTGAGTTGACCTTAACCTGACTTAGGGTCTCATTTGCTTCACTTGCTCAGCTCTTGCACATTTTCTCCCTGGTGCCCCAGCAGTTTTTTGGGGAGGGTTCCCGTGACTTTGAATAGGCAGGTTGGAATACTGTTCATAAGGGACAGCGCCCAGTGTCTTACATACAGCTGAAGCTGTGTCCTCTGATACATTTTCAGAGGTCAAAGTCAGCAGTTTTCTCTATCCTGGAAAGGTACATTGCAGTGAAAGCACTTTACCTCTCGTCCTGCAATTTGCTCTGCAGCTGAGTGCTTTCAGAGGTGAAAGGACTTATTCATCTCAGCTGACTGTGAACCCCTCAGCAATGTGTTCAGCTGGAAACAATACCTCTTTGTGAGGGCTGTCTCATCCCTGTTTGTGAGTGGTTCTCTGCCTCTTCTCCTCACCCTGCATCCCCTTGGGTTCCCAGTCCTCCCCTCTGACCATTGCAGCAGTGGCTGTAGTGATTAAGGTTATTACCAGCCTTCATGGGGGCTCTTTCCCATCACTCATTTTATAGAATAGATCACATGGGCTTTCTCCCTTGGCTTTAGTGCAGTCAGGCTGGCTTTGGGCACCTTCCACGCCCATTTCAATTCCGCTTCACGTCAGTTCTGCTGACAGTGTCGGGACAAAGGAGGTAATTTGTGATTTGTCTCCAGCTGAAAAGCTGCTTTTGCTGTGATCTTCTGACCGTGACCTTAGTACTGATTCTGGCCATGTCTGTCACGCCTAGGGATGTTTTGCAGAGGAGATTTTTCCTAGATTGTTACCTTCTGCCAGCGTTGTCACTGTAACATCTCATTTTTTTCTCATTGCAGTCTGGGTGCACATCACAGTGTCAAGCTGAGGCAATAAAGCAGCCAAACCTGGGTATGACTTGCAAGGACAAATACACTTGGGTCATGAGGTATAGCTCTCTATGAATTATGTATCTCTCCTGCACTTCAGAAGGAATGTAATTGTGCATCCAGGCATCAAGCAAAAAGTAATTTGTACTGTGCATGAATATCCTGAATAGGTGTTTGAACCTGAGGTAGCTGATTTCAAGTGGTTGTTCCTTCGTGGCACTGGATGATTATATTGCTCTTGTATGCATTGCTTTCCTGAGGAAGTAATAGTGTGTGAGGATAGTGCCAAAATTCTAGTCAGGTATGGAAACTACAGGATTGTTTCTAAACCAGTTTCGTGGTATTTTGAATAACCAAATGCCTAGACAATCCAAGATACGTATATCTCTGAAGGTCAGAATTTAGCATTTCTTGTTCAACTGCAAAAAAACAAAAACAAAACAAAAAAACCCAGAATGTGTTAAAATTAGCTATTTCCATTTTTAAGCGCTTAAAATCATACCTGCTTCCTATCTTTAATTTATTTTTTTTTTTTTTTAATATGATGCTAGGATCCCTCCTACTTCAACTCACTCCCTGTTACAGCATATCAGTTTTTCACAGTTGTTATCTTGTGGGTTTCAGTGTTTGGACACTGATTAAACATGTGAGTCATCTGAACTGCAGCAGTGCAGGAAGTGTGCCCCTTACTCGCTCACAGAACAAAAGGACTTAATAGATACAGAAAAGTTTAACTGGCATCTTGTCTAACTACAGTGAGTGTGCATGTTCTGAGGAGTATCTTTCTTCAAAGCACTGTGCAGTGAAAACAAGATGTCACAGAAATCAATAAAAGCTGAGTTTTCACAACAGGTAAGTAAGTAGCTGATGGCTTCCTACATATGAAGGCTTACTCTAAATAAATGCTGACGAAGTTAATAATTTATAAGTGCAATTGCATCTTTTTGTCTTTGTGACAAATGAATCATTCTCAGAATTGCTTTAAAATACTATATAAATATTGCTTCTCAGCTGTGATGGTGCCTAGAGACACTAATGAAAAAAATGTACTGAGAAAGGTTTCTTAAGATGCAGAGTGATAAACAGACTTGACTCAGGAAGGTAGAGGAAGCTGAGGCACAGGAAAGTCAAATTTTTCTGTGTCACGCAGCAGCTCAAGGGCAGAGCTATGAATAGAATAAAGGTCTCAGGGTTTTTCATCTCGTGTCCAGTTGGCCAAATGAGACTCTCTCTCCTGTAACTGCACATTCTGTGTCTGTGTAGTTCAGGAGAGCAGCAAGTTGCTTTCTGGGGGAAGAGGTTTTCTGATACTTGTGAAAACACAGCAGTATTTCAAAGGGCTGTATTGATAATAAACCACACGGTCTGCCCGGGCCGTGCTGGTGGAGCGATGTAGGTACTGTAATTAGGGTAGGATGTGACTCACGTGAGCTCCTGCCAGAAGCTGCCTCAGATGCATCTGTGCAAGTGCCTCAAGAACTAAGTGTGCAACCTGAACTGTTTGGAATGCTGGTTTGGGGCTTTTTAACCTTCAGATTCACCACATCACAGGCTCTGCACTTCGTGCTTTCTGGGTGCACCAATACCACAGCCGCCTTTTCCTTTTTAAGGGGAATTTTTTTTTTTTTTTCCATAATGGAAAAGTTTAACTTTGCTCTCCGTACACAAGAACTCTTTTCTTCTGTTTTAACTTTAGTCTGTGCCCGAACATACATCTTTTTTTTAAAACTTCTAGAATTTTTGCCCCGAACAGTGAAAGGCTGAGCTTTCAGAAAGAGGGAAATAGCAAAAGCGTTCAGGCGGTTTTAACCACGGGAATCACTAATGCTCTAGGTATAATTAGAAATCTAATTAACTGTGAATTTAGTTGCAAAGACTTTTCAGCCTTTTGAGACTTGCCTCACACAATTCCATCGTGTTCCAAGTGGAGCATAGGCGGTTCTCTATTAAACAGCTAGGAAATTAGTAATGCTGCTCCTTTCTCTTAGCACTGCTGCCATAATCTCTGTTAGAAGTGCCTTATCTGAGCACTGGAAAGGCTTTTATTATTTTTTATTATGACTCATTATAACATTATTTTCTGTATCTTTCAGTTCAGAGCTTTTGTGTTTGGGTCAGGTGCTTCATTAGAAGCAGAAGCATGAGTTAGTACAATGTAAAGACTGCAAATTGAATTAAAGTGAAAAAATGTGTTAATTCTGATTGAGTTTACTTGATTTTTTGCTTCGTATTTAAGGATGCTTCAAATGTAGTTGAGATATTTCTAAACTTTTGAAAGGTAAGTTTACACATTGGTTTAGGTTAAATATCAGGACGAAATTCTTCCCTGTGAGGGTGGTGAGACTCTGGAACAGAGTGCCCAGAGAAGTTGTGGATCCCCCCATCCCTGGAAGTATTTAGGGCCAGGCTGGATGGGGCACTGAGCAAGCTGGTCTACTGGAAGGTGCCAGTTAGAAAAATATGAAAACTTAAGTTCTGTATAAAATACTACTTCTGCTTGCTGTGTATTTTGTTTCCCACAAGGTTAGTTTAATAATTACAGCAGGTTATATTATAAAACAGTTTGTGCTTCTGTGAATAGAGACTGTGCCGTTCTTAGGCTGGTGGTTTTTTGACCTTTAAATCTCTTAAGTTCCTTGATGTAGTTACTGAAACTTTTTTTTTTTTAAAGAAGAATTAAAAATAGCTCATAAACGAGGGCTAAGTACTCTTTATGATGTACTCTCCTATGCAAATTACACAAGGGATGGATGGGTGAAGGACTGGAGAAATCTGCTGTTGTGTAGTGGATTTGCCAATTTTCTGATAGAGCCTTGATGCAGATGCAGGATTCCTTCTGTGGTTAACTGTATGTATGTCTTCAGGAAATGGCAGTGTAGAAGTGAGAGGAAGAACCATTAGGGTAAGAACTAAAAACTCAGTATTGGGAAGTTCACTCACTTCTAGCAAACTTTATAATTGTAGCATTAAGAAGAGCTAAGATAAGAATTTTTTACTGCAGACTTTAACGTAATTTCAGGAGGTCAGAGCTACTTTGTTTTTAATGTGTAACAGTGTGGATAAAAGGCTTTTTTTAAAAAAAAAAAACCCTGTTGGCCATTGTGTATTAAATTGGTAGTTTTGACATAATTCTGCACTAATACTCAACAGCAGTGTTTGTTTGTGCCTTTGCAGGAATGGAATTACCCTTTTAAGTAGCTTTATTTATCCCTGTCCTTGTTCAGTGTTAAGTAATCTTGTGATAGTTTCTTTCTCCGAGGACCTCTTTAGAAGTCTGAGCTGCGTGATAAATTTTTAATTTTTCCTTTGTTTTCCTGGAAGAGACAGACAAAACCCTGTAAGACAGTTTACTCTGCAGCTGGATGTGTGGTGGACCATTAGGATTTGAAGAGTATGAAAATGTTCGGCAAATGTGTGACATTTACTGTCGGATTTCTCTCTCCCTGAGAACTCTCTCCAGTGCACCAGAAATTGTCTGCTATGGTTATCTCTATTACTTCTTTCTCTGTGAGCATTTTTTTCTCCTGTTATACTGGTCTGTTTCTGTAAGCAGTGATTTTCTTTTTTAAGGCGCATCCTGCCTCATTCTTTAAGTGAAAGTCATGTGACGGACCGTGATTTTTCTTTCTGCATAATTTTTCACCTGGTTCTGTGCTCTTAATTTTTTTTTTTTTTTTCCCCTCCAGTTAAATGCTTTAATCTTTGTGAAGACTAAACAAACACGGTAGGCGAGGTGAAATGAGTGAAATGAGTTCTGGAATTGCCTCGCCGGAAAAGTTTCCGCTGAGCCTGTGGCTAAGCCGGTACAGTGGGAAAATACCTCCCTTCTCTTCCCTTTCCCTCCAGCTCTTTAGGAAATGTTATTTCCAACCCAATGCCAGGCAGGCTGACGTTCTCCAAGCAGTAATTTTTGCGGGAATTCCCGGGATCCCGGCGGGTGCGGGAGCTCTCGGGCACCGCGCGGGGGCAGCAGAGCCCGCGGCAGGTGGGGGGTTAAAAAACCCAAAAAACACACCACCAAAACCACCGAAAAACCGCCCAAACCACCACTGGCAAACCCCCAGACCAAACACCCAGAGTGCTCTGGAGTGGCCGCCGCCGTTCCCTGGGTGAGTGTTAGTGAATGTTGGTTAAAAATAACCCTTTCTGTAGGAGAGTCACCTGGTTTTAGAGGGACTTAATTTGGAGAAACCTTGCTATTTATATCCTATATATATATATATATGAATATTTATATATGATGAATAATATATGTATTCATAATATATATTCAAATATATATTCATAATATATATTAATATTTATATATTCACTGCTAGTAGCTATTGCCAGTAGCTATTTTCGCTATTTGATCAAGTCCCATCTTGTGACAAGTTTCTGGTTTTGCCTCCTGACACTCCAGTTCACAAGGTCTTTAGTGTCTTACCCTAATAGCTGGATTTTATTATTTTTTTTCTTTCTTTTACATTCAGCTGAAATTCTGCACATGCCCAAAGAATCCAGGGAGATTGAAGATATTGCACAGCCATGTAAGGTTTTGAATACTGTGCTTGTGTTATTGTAGAGTTAAGAAAATCCAGGCAATTCTAAAATTTCTAGGAAACCACGCTTTGTTACTTCATTTATTTACAGAATAGCTTGTTTTGTTTAAAGGACTTCAGCTGAGGGGAAAGAAGACAAGTTCTAACTATGTAATCTTGTCTCATGGGTTAGTGCTGTGGAGAAAATCTGGATGCTTCTAATCCTGAGATCCTTTTCACAGAGGTGGAAGCAGAGAAGGAGAATAAAGAATAAGAACCCATTTGGTAATTAGGATTGCTTTTCTTCAGGTAGAATGTCTGGGAACTGAAGACCAAAAAAATGCTGGAGTCCTCTGCCAAGGGGTGAGGACATGTTTATGATTTTTAAAAGAACTACTGCGGTTAATTTCTTCGCCTGCTTTAAAGAGGGAAGCAAAATAAAAATTTTGGGAGACAAGATTGTGTTAAGAGGCACTTCTGTTGTATAGGTCTCTCATGTTTCTTGGCAAAATGTGTCTAGGCAAGCTCTGCCCCTCTGTCACTGGTGACAGTCTCGTGTAAGGACAGCTGTGCCTGCTCAGACCAGAAGCCCAGGCAGCAGGAGGTCTCAGAAAGCTGACAGTGGGGTTGGTGGTGCTGTTTTTTCTCCTGTCCCATTCTCCTATCTGTTTATGCTTTTAAAAAAAGGTGGTTAAGAAGATGGTGCAGTGAGTGTTTAACTCCAGGGAGAAATCACAGTGTGAGACTCTTAGGGATTTATCTGGGTTCAGAAAATAATGTAGTATCTATATAGAGGTTGGAAAGACTTAAGAATGTGTGACTAACCAAGATTTCAGAAAGCCAGATTAGGAAGGATAATGAATAGTTCTTCAAGGTATTAAATTTCTTTATGTGAACTTACCAGGAAAAAAAATATATTCTGATGGAAGCTGTGCTTTTCCAAATGTTTCCTATATTGTAAGCACCTGAAAGATCAAGTGCACATATTACATTATTTCTTTGAAAGCAGCTAATCTTCATACTTCTTAGGTTTGCATGAGGTAACTGTTGATATAAGATCAGCTTGAAGATGAAAGATTTACTGTAGCAAAGCAGGGCGAGGTTTGGAATTAGGCTTGGGAAATATTCAGAATTAGCCTGTGGTTGATGCTGGTTTCTTTTCTGTTCCTTTCTTATATCATTGTTTTGAAGCTCAGAAAACCTTAATAATACTCTGTCTTCTGGCTCCAGTTGATCCTGAGAGGTAAATTAAGGCTGGTTTGGAGTGACCAGCCAATCCCTTCCTGATTCATTTTTGTGTCAAATTAAGAAGGCAGTGGATTTTTCTCTGGAGCAGAATCTCCATCTCTGTCTTTGTTCTGTTGTTTAAAGCAGAATCCTTTGTGCTTCTCTCTTCTGATTTTTTATTTGTATATTTCTCTCTTGATTCCATTTAGCCATTAACATTGCAGGCTTAGTGGTAAAAAGAGCTCTTTTACTAAATATAACTGTGGTGCACTCACAGTTGTGTGCATGCATAACATGCAAAAAGTGGGGGGAAAAAACATATTTTCATCTTGTGTTATGTGTCCACATATGGTAAGCTAGGGGAAAATAAACCTACACAGATCCCTTTTAATGTCAGGTTTAAAATACCTTGAAAAATCTTAATTACTTTTACGAACAGAGCAAGACTTTGCAAAATTAGTGTAGTATAATATAATATAAGCTCATTCCCTCAGTCCCTCCTCGTAGGCCTTGTGTTGGTGCCCTGGGGTTTGATCATTGGCACAATCCCTTGTTTGTTTGGAGCCCTCCCTACAGACCGAGCGTGATGCAGTAGAACAGAGGGCTCATTGTCATCTGGAGAGGTTTGTGGTTTTTAATTTGGGTATCCCCGTCCCCCCCCCCGCCCTAAACTTTTTTTACTGCTTTATGCCAGTGAAATTATTCCATATACTTTTGGGTATTTCCCCTTCTGTTTCTGAGACCTCTTTATTGTGCCCATGCTGTGCTGGAGGTGCACGTATTGGGGTTTGTTGAGGAAATGCCAGACCCAGTGAAGGGGCACTCAATATGGAATGTATGATATTGAATATGTTGAATATACAATAACAATACAGATATTGATGTTGCTGCCACAAAGGCCTTTTGCTTCTCAAGAGGATCAAGCAGTCACTGTTAAGGGAGTGTAGAACAGAGGGATGAGTAGAAAAACAAACTTCAGGCACCCTCTCTAGACGTCCTGTTCTGTGGTGCTCTGGTGGAGAAGTTTTTCGCAGCGTCCTGTCTGAACATCCTAATGTGTAACTTGCAGCCATTGCCACTTCCTTCCCCGAAGGACTTTGCAGGATGGTGTGGATGTTGAGTGCATGTTCCATATGCCTGCTTTTTTTTTTTTTTTTCATTAAGTGCAGTTATAGGTATAAAGTGAAGACCAGAAGACAGCGTGAGAAGTGGGCTATTCCAAGGTAATCAGAGCTCACTCTCTTGAAATTTTGGAACTCAGCAGTTGAGAAGGTCAGTGAGGAAAGGCCGTGGCTGTTTGTGCAATATTAATAATTTAGGCTCTGAGTGCTTGACACACAGCTGTTTAGTAAGCTCAGAATCAGAGCTGTTTGGAAGAGGATGGCTGTTACAGACTGCTGTGTGATCAGAAGTTGAGGACTGGTGTGAAGGTGATGGTGGCAAGAGAGGCCATGCATGTTGTAATTGGTTCCCTCTGAAGAAGGCAGTGCTGCTGAAAATAGCTGGATTGGGTGTGAACACTGCTGTGTTTTAACTGCTTCTGCCAGCTATAATTGTTAGGAATGTCTGGCTTGTAGCTAAAAATGTGGAGATATCTGGAGTGTTGAACCCAGGTTTGATTGTTAAAGAAGTGAGTATAAATTTGGGTTTGCAGCCAGTTTCAGGGGAAGTCCACACTGTGTTGCATCCAAAAGGAGTAATGCCCTTAAAGTCTTCCTTGTGCACTTGTGTTTGGTTTTTCTAATCCTTTTGAGCGTTTGCATTGCATATTCTGTCATATTTCAGTTTTCTGGACCTTTTTCTTCAATTCCACCTAGTTCTGCAGTTTCTGTTGTAGCACAGATGTTTTCCAAACTATTTTTGAGGTGTTTATTTTTTCACACTAAGCTGTTCAAGTCTCTCCCATGAATTACTTCATTGATACTAAAATCTCTGTGGTATAGAAACACTTGAGGTATTTTATTAGTTGTGCAAGAAGATGTGTGCTGGTGGCAACCACAGTGTAGTGTATGCTGATTCATATCCCCTTTGAATCCTGGAAGCCATAGCACACAGTTACCTGTTTTTCTGCCTGCAGGGACTACACCAATAGTAGTGGTTGTCTCTTCTTCACAGCAGCTTCACTTGTTGTCTTTGAAAGGTGAGATTTCCAAAGCATGCAAGCCTAATATTCAATAACAAATACCGCGATTTCTTTTCTTTCAGTAGGAGTTGAGAGGTGAATACATTCCTCTTCCAAGGTATTTTATCTTACAGTAAGTTTTGTCAGTTCCTCCTAGCGCGTGTCTTGTACACTTTATAAAACATTTTAATTAAAAAGCATTATTTGTGGTATTTCCTATGTCCAGTGGGAGTTTATTGGGATTAAAGTCTCCAGAAGGCTTCGTTTTGCATTGATTGCTGGGTGGTTCCCTTCCTACATCCTGTGGAGTGTGAAGCCTCGTCTCTGGAATGCCTGTCTGCTCCAATAAAATGTTTGGGGAATGTGTTTTCTACGCAGTCACGTGGGGTATAAATCCCCTGTAATTGCATGTTGGATACTGGACTCTGGCAGGATTATAAACACGTGCAGGCGTTTGCATGTTGGGAGTTTCATCTTGAAGACAGGAGCAAATCCATATCGAGAATTTTTAATTTCTCTTCTCCTCCCTGTTGTTTCTGCATCAAGGCAGATGCTTTTGGCTTCTCTTAAAGGACAGTCTTGAACATCTGTCATATTCCTAGATGGATGCTGGGCAGCTGTACTGAGAAAGAAGTTATGTTGCTGTGATTGCAACATCTTAGGACTTGGGCTGTATTAAAAAATAATGTCTCTTCTGCCATAAAGCAGAAGCCTCCTTTTTGCTGCCCTGATATTAAAAATTGTTTAAACCTAATTTCATTTTTTTTTTAAAGCGCTGGCAGCAGAAAGCTGTGAGAACAGCAGTGCTGAAGAGAAAGGAGTGGTGTTAAGTTCCAAAATACCTATTTAAGTTTTAAAAAAAAATTAATTAGTATTTATTTTTAACTGCTGTAACATATTTTCCTATTTATGTTGTGTTCCTCAGTGCCATTATCTTGCATTTTTGTACTCTGGGCCCTCTATCTTTTAGTCCAACTACCTCATTGGCATTAAGAAACCAATGGGGAGTGAGCTGGAAGTACAAGGCAGTTTCTTTTCCTTTTGTATAAAGTTCAGGTACTTTGTAAGATGTTTGAGTAAATATTTAATTTTGTAAACTGATTGTCCTATTTTTTTAAGTGTAGATGAATAAACTGATTTCTAGTACTGTTTATTTTCTTGATTATCTGATCTTAAATATTACTGCTTGTTTTACAAGTTGTATTTTTTAACAATGGCTGTTCAAAATGTTTTCCTTCATAGGAAATTGTAGCAAATAGCCCTGGAAAAGAGCTGCAGGAGGTCTTTCTCTGGGCCTTTAGAAACCATATTTTTAACATCATTTTATGCCAGCGTATGTTAGAAGTACTCTATACAGTCTAAACATGGAAACTTGGCCAATCTATCCAAGTGCTTAATTATTCTTCCCTGTAGACAGATTTTTTTCCTGACATCTACTGTAAATCACTTTGACCACAGTCAAGTCCATTGCAAGCTTTTCTGGTCCTCACCTTCTCTTATTTTAATTTTTTCTTTCTCCCCTCAACATGTGTTATGAATCTTAGATTGGTTGATAAGCTTCCTCCAGTCTCATTTTCCTCCGATTTGGGATTTTTATCCTTTGTAGTGGAGAATTTTTGTAGCATACGATCATTGCTGCTTCTAAAGACCCTACAACTTGTGCATGTGTTTCTTGGAGTGTGGTGCTCCAGAACGGATTTCTCTGGAGGCTCTGTCCGTATGGGGGGAGTAGAAAAAATGTGGTTTGCAGTCGTGCTCCAGTTCATGCTCTTCAGTGCAAAGGCATTGGGGTTTCACTATTGTGGTGCCAATTCAGATCAGCTCGCTGTTCGCTGTAACTCATTAACACCGTTACGTGCCCTCAGAGGTTCTGTGTTCCCTTGCCAAGATTCAAATATCTGTGTATTTGCTGTACACTGGGAAGTCTCGTTGCTGTTGCTGTGAAATGTGTAAAAATGTGGTTCTGCGTCAGCTCTGATGGGAGACACGAAACCATCTTGTGTGACTTTTCCTCCCTGCTGCTTGTTCACGTGGGCATTCTGCAGTGGGGATGGCTGTGCTTTAAACTGCACTTGGAGGCACTTTTTGCCCTGCAGTGCTCACACAGGGCATGCAGTGCTTACCCTCCCTCACCTTGCCTTGAACACGAGGTGAGAAGAAGAGTAGAGCACCCAGTTTCTGAATTTCTCTGCTACAAAGATCATCAGCTAAACACTGCGATGGTGGTGGCACCTCAGGTTCAGGGCTGGTGCTGAAGCTTCACAGCGACCCTCTGTGAATGGATCTGGAATCTTTACATTCATCAGGAGGGGACTCTCTGCGTGACCTCCCCGTTTCTGCTGTTGCTGTGCTCAATCTGCAGTGTGATGGCCCTTCTTCCAGCCTGGGGGTGGTGGGTATTTAAAGGATATCAGAAGTGTTGCTGCACCTGGGGCCGTTTGCAGATGGGATGTAGCCTTCAAGTTGCTTTTTGGAGAACCTTCTGATAGGATATTTGGATTTCTCTGATGTGTGGCTGTTGGATGACACACTACTTTTAAAATCTGAAACCTTCTTTTGGCTTTACAAAAAGGAACCAGAAAATATTTCTGTGGTGTTGACTGACTCTCATGTTCCTTAAAGGATGGTCTTTAAATTTTATCTTTTTTTTTTTTTTTTTTTTTTAAATTTTTAAGTTATTTTTAAGAATAAAACTATATCTTGTTTTCCAATCATGGAAGAAGGTCTTTGGACAACAAACAGATTAAAATCACAGCCAACCCAAAATATGGCTCCGTAATGGGAAGAAATCAATATACTTGGAACGTTTTTACAGGAAGGGAATTAATGAACTAATTCATTAACACACTAGGTAGGTGTTTTTGATGAATTGAGTGTTCCCGGTGGCCAGGGCTGGATGTCACCTTGTGCAGTGCCGCTTTGGAACAGCAGAGGGTACTGTTGGTGCGAGATAAAAAAAGCTTTTTCACACAGAGCTTGGAAAAAAGCTTTTTTTTTTTTTTTTTTCCTCCTAATATATTCTTCATTGGAACTGTTGACATGTTATTACATATTATTACATAGTCGTCTTTGGATCTCCGCCTCATCTTCATAGCATCCATTTATAGATTTACTAAGTAGTTTCGTGGACAATTCCCCAATTAAGTATGAATGTTTTCTCGTTATTTTTGCTGTCACAAAAAGTGCTTCAAAGATGTGTCTTCTGATACGGGTTGTTTTTCCTTCAGTGTTGTGGAAGGACTGTTCCTGCTTTGTTCTAGACTGATGAGTTGATTGTCCTGGAGTTTTCCAGAAAGGTTTTTCTTCTGGAGATAAAATATAAAAAAAAAAAGAACGGTAAAAGGTCTGGGGACAAAGTTGCAGTTATTCCCTCTCTTTTTGTTGGACAGCCCTCATCTCTCCTCCTGTGTTTTATTTACCACATTCTTGCATAGTCTCTGGCTGCTGTTCACTAGAGTTGGGTTTTATTAGAATGTCAACAGGTGGGCTGTTATTTAAGACCTGCTTTTAAGGAATGTTACCACTTTGCCAGGGATCATTTCAGTTCTGTGGAAAGGACCTGAGCTTTCCAAATCTTAAGTTTCCGAGGGTATGGTTACATGGTATGTTGATTTTTGTGGCAAATCTGCTCTAAGTGACTACACAATAACACTTTTAAGGACTATTTTCAACCAAACCTCTTGTTTCTACCACTTAACCTTGATCCACCTGCTTCTGTTCACCTGGTGGTGTGGCAAACAATGCTCCAAACCTGCAGAAGACCAAAGTGGAAAAGCATTTTTCCAGTTTGACCATTCAACCAGAGGAGTTCTTGTGATGGCTCAAAGAAAGGGACACGGGGGAAGGGGCTCAGGGGCTGTTTGGGGCTGTGGTGGGAAGCTGTGCCTCCTGTGACATCACTATTTAAATTTTTCACTAGCAGAATGCAGGGCATTAATAATCCATCAGCTTGAAATCTCGTGGGTGAAACTCGAAGGGGGAATTTGTCAGTGCAGGACACATCAGTCATGTGGAGTATATTGAAACAACTGCAGAGAAACTGCCCAGATCCTGTGAGCTAACTCAGGTGATTCCTGGCCAGAACACTCCCAATTTGCACATTGTTGTATTTAACTGGCTGCTGCTCTTGTGAAAGCCAGTACTAAAGAACAGTTTATAATGGGTAATAGTCATGACCCCAGCAGGACCATTGAATTTTCACTCCTGGACTCAAATAGTAGCCATTAACAATATATTTCATTATCCTGGGAAGGAAAAATCTTTGCAAGTGAACCTTAACCTTGTAGTTATTACATTTATCCTGCGCTCTGCTCGGGATAAATTCAGTTTCTCACTTTGAAACACATTGTTAGGACTGCTTGGCTGGCACAGCATTGCCAGCAGACTGGAAGGTCTGTCTTCTCTGCAGTTGACTCCTCTGCATTTAATTTGTTCTGAGCCAGCCTCAAGTGAGCAGCAAGTGCTTGCACTAAACCCCTGAAAGCAATACTGATACAGAGCAGGGGTGTTTCACAGTCACAAAATAGTTGAGACTCGAAGGCAGCCTTACTGTGCAGTTGTGGTTCTTCCTTCTGTTTGAGCAGAATTCTTTGCTTTTCAGTTTGTTCCTGCTGCCTCTTGTCCTTTCTTCACTGGGCACCTCGCCTGAGTCCATCTCTGCTGCCTTTAATCCTTCCCATCAGGTTACATTACTGAGATCCTCCTGAGCCTTCTCTGCTCGAGGCTGAACAATCCCAGTTCTCTCAGCCTCCCCTCATGGCAGATGCTCCAATCCTTTAATCATCTTAGCTCCTTGGACTTGCTCCAATGTGTCTCCCTTGCCTTGTGGAGCCCTCCAGCAGTGCCCCCCCAGTGCAGAGCCCAGGGAAGAGCCCCCCCAGTCCCCCTCCTGGTGTATCCCAGTGTGGTGTTGGCCACCTTTGCAACCAGGGCACGCTGCTGGCTCAGTTCAGCCGCTCCACCCAGATTCCCAGGTCCTTCTCTGCAAAGCTGTTTTCCAGTGGGTTGGCACCCAGCCTGGAAGGCATAGTTGTTCCTCCTCAGCAGCGGGACTTCGCATTTTTCTTTGCTGATCTTCGTGAGATCTGTCTGCCCGTTTCTCCAGGCCTTTTCCATTTTTTTTTTTTTTTCTCAGCAGGAGGCCCATATTTTCCCTATCTGCCTTTTTATTGCTGAATTACCTATAGAAGTGCTTCTTGTTCCTGTTCATGTCTCTCACCGTTTTCAACTCCAGGCAGGATTTGACCTTCCCAAACCTATTTGCTCACTAGGGTGATGTCTCTACGTTTGTCCTGGCTCACCTGACCCTGCTCCCACCTCTTGTGTGCATTCTTTTTATGTTTAAGTATTGTCAGAAGCTCCTTGTTCATCCGTGTGGGTCTCTTGGTGCCTTTGTGTGATTTTCTGCACGTTGGCTCTATGATTCTTGAGCTTGGAGGAGGTCATTCTTCAAAATCAGCAAACTCTCCTGGACCTGTCCGTTCCCAGGGCCCATATCCTGTAGGTTTTTGTGAAACAGATCCCTGAATTCTGCTCTCCTGAAGCCCAGACTTATGATCCTGTTCTGAGATCATGGTGCATTTCTTCCTGGTGGAGCTGTCCTATCCTGCATGTATCCACAGCAGAAAAACTGCACAACTACCCTAGGAATTATGTGGGCTGTTCTGTTTGTTACAGCTCCAAAAGCCATTCAGTATTCATTTGGTCATTTATAAGTTTCCTGTACCATGGGTGTGGCCAAGGTACGATGGGATTCTGGCAAGTGATCCAGCTGCTTTTTCAGGAGTGGTTTTCTCATTGGAATTTATCCCATACCTTTCCTCATGTTCTCCATCTTCTCCCCACACCCCATTATCTGTAAGCAGTGGCTGTACCAGATGATGTTAAAGGAGAGTGGATACAGTGCTCTTAAATGCTGTGCTTCTGACAGATCCTAGTTAGCATCCAGTATCCCTGGTCATCACAGATGGTGAAATACTGGCAAAAATGCTTGCAGAGTGATTTGAGAAGGCTCTGCTTGCTGTCAGTCACTACTGCCAAATTAGCTTAATTAAAACCAGCTGTGGGAGAGTGCTCTGCAGCAACTGATAACTCTTGTTTCCTTCTCTGGAGTGTCGCTGGGCCCCGGGGCTGGTGATAACGAGCTGCCTGGATGCAGTGAGGATCTCGAGGTGGTTGCAGTTCTCTTCCATATGTGCAATTTTGAAGTTGGCCCTAAATCCTGCGCTTGGCTTGCCTTTTTCCATATGGAGTCCTTGGCCTTGAGATTCTGGGCTTTGTGTATCACCTTGAATAGCACCTACTGTGGTTAGTGTTGCCATTACCTGATTTGCTTTGGGAGAGTTGCCGGGAATGTTTGTTCTGGTCTGGTTTAGAGGGAATGTCCAAGGTTATTGTGCCTGAGAAAAATGCTCTTTTATTAAAGTTTAAAAACCTCACAAAACCAAAAGAAGCTCTTCCTCTACAACAAAACCCTGACTTTAAAAACCAACAGCTTAGGCCGTTTAGAAACATGGAGTTTGCTTTCTCGGAGTGATCAGCAGGCCTATGTGTTTTCTGAACTGCTGTCTCAGGCTTCTGCAATATTCTTCTTTTGTAGAATGCCCTATTCATTGCTGTCTCCCTTCACTTAATCCTTCTTCTCTCTTTCCCTATCATCTGTTCAGCTGTGCAGGCAATTTCATAGTCAAACTGAGGGCCAAAAAGTTGCCAACGTTGATGACTTGTCACAAACCAAGAAGAGGCCATTTTCCATTTCTGAACTGATCCCAGACCTGCCAACATCAAGCTGTTGGGTTTTTTTGCCAGTCAAATCAAGTTGTGTTAGATGAGGCAGCTGTTTTAGAATAAGGTTAATAAAATGACTGTTGCCTTTTATAAGGAGTTCTGCTAGTGGAGTAGTCCAAAATTTGTGCAACTCTAAAATTTGTGAATCCCAGTGAGCCTGTGAAATCCTGGCTGGGAGCACACTTCAGCAGGTGGCTGGAAATGCTAATAAGGAATGGAGTGTGTTGTGGAACGCTGTGGAAGTTTTGTCTTTCTGAGATTACAGTGGATTTTCTTTGTGGAAATTGAATTAGAATGGGAGTTGCTCTTGGCACCTCTCAATTTCTGGAGTTTCAGTTTTTGGTGAAAAAGTGAGTTGGCAGTTTCACAGGATCTTATAAATTGTTTTGGTGATGCTGCTACTGCTGGATGCTGGATTACTGTTTCTAAGCAAGCTGTTCCCTTGTCTTGGTATTTTCATTAAAGCAGTCAGTTGACATGGTTTGGTTTTTTTCTTTCTGTTTTTTTGGGGTGGGTTTTTTGTTCAGCTTTGTTTTCTAGAGGCATTTCGTTTGCTTGTTGCAAAAACACACAAGAGACTTTGTGACTTTCCCAAACAGGGTCACCCTGTGTGTTTGGATGCAGTGTAGTTCTCTGCAGTCCTCTGGTAATTTACTGCCTATTCCAGTTTTGCTCACAAGCTTTGTGTCACTTCAGGCTGACAGTCAAAGATCTCTTAAATACAATTTATCCTTGTACAGTAAATGTTCTTGTAACTGGAGGTGAGACTGGCACCTTTTTCTGTCCCTTTGCTCCTTAGAGGAGTGGCAGCTTGGTTGTGCTTTTAGTCTCTGCTGGCTTGGAAACTTCATTAAGAGTTATTTTTTTAAAGAAGGCTGGCTTGCTTTGTGAAACACTTCAGTGAGGTGCTCAGCAGTTTAATTCCATCGATCCTAGACTGGAACCAATGCTGCTTCTCATTCAACCTTCTGGGTGCCTTGGAATTATTTTGATTTTTTTTTCTTTTTCCTCACTGGCTTTTTTCTCTGCCAAGTGCTAATTTAAAGGGATTCATTGTATTTTTGTGTGTGGTGTGATAGGAGGAACACTTTTCCTTTAGATTGTCTCCAGCTGTATTTGTCCAGGGGCTGGGTGGTGTGGTGAGCAACTTCCACTCCTGCAGCTGCTGTTTCAATAAGTTTTTCATTGTCCTACAATTTCGGCACATGGAAATGAGGCCCTACTGACAGGATTTAGTCCATCTCTGAGTTATTTTCCTTATGTTTTGATGAACCTTTTCTTTAAAATTCAAATTGAACACTTGTGTGGGAGAAAATAATAGGAAATGAGAGTCTCTATATGCACTGTTCAGAGTTATTGTGTTTTTTGAGGGGGGCTTTTTTTGTT
Organism: Pyrocephalus nanus; assembly: GCA_038380795.1. Lineage (NCBI taxonomy): Eukaryota > Metazoa > Chordata > Aves > Passeriformes > Tyrannidae > Pyrocephalus > Pyrocephalus nanus. The sequence continues at coordinate 3,488,566 of CM076269.1, forward strand.
GTTTTCTTTCCTTCTTGAATATGGGAGCTTCCATTTTCAAGCAGATACTCTGGGAACTTCTTTATTTCCAACTTAACTTGTGTTAATATTTGGCTTTTGTGTAGACATAATGCCCTTTGTGGACCAGTTATTGTGTCTGTAAGGTAAAGACAAGCTGAAGGCACACAAGCTGCTCCTCAAACCATTCAGCTGGGGAAGAACTCATGCTGGGCATGTCTCTGTGTGTGTCCACCACCTATAAAATCACATACTCCTCAGATTTTGGAATCAGTTGTGGTGATGCTGTTAAAAACTATGCAAATTCCCCCTAAACCTCCCCCTGGCCCCAAACTGCAAAAAAACCCCAAACCACTGTGAGTGAAAAATAGATCCAACAGACTTTCTGCTCAGTATCACCTTTCATGATAATAAATGATCTAGGTCGTTGTAATGCAGAAGAAATTCGAACATGGCCATTTTCTGGAGAAGATGCCTATAAAGCACTTGTATTCAGAAGATGCTTTATGCTCATACTACTTCTCTTGTACCTTCCTGTCATTTGTCTGTGCTCTGGGCAGAGAAGAGAGAGGTGACAAGTACCCCTGTAAAGCTGTGCATGTGACCTTGTTGGCAGTCAGCTCTGGCAGCTGGGCCAGATGTTGTGTGCTTTAAGGCTTTGGGAGGCTTTTGACCATTGGCTTAATATCCTGAGCTGTAGATCATTTTGAAAACAAATGTGAGCTTCCTTGATGGAAGTATTTGTACTTCTGCTTTTGGGAAAGGAGGGGTTCCTGAGCTCTAGCTCGGAAAAGCCAACACACAGAAGAAGGTTTTTTTCCATGTGAGGGAGGAAAAAAGAGTTGAGTGGTTCCAGTAGGTGTAAAACCAAGACTAGGCTATTAAAATAGTTGTTGTCCTGATTGTCATTAATTGCATGCAGATATCTTTATTTACATAAAACAGCAAATAATGTTGTTTTATCAGCATTATTCATCAACCTTCCACAGCTCTCTGACAGTTTTGTGAGCATATGTAAGTTTAAGACACAGCTCCTGGACTGTGTTTTGTTAGGGTAAAATCTCATGTCCACATTTAATAAAAATGCAACAAGAGTAAAGCAATTTATTTCTAATTATGAATGCTTTAGATTTCATAGTATCTAAGCTAACAATATATATTTTGTTTGCAATGTGAAAATACAGAATTAATTTTCTCTGTGCTGTGTAATTCCCCAACTGCCAGTATCCATTTTCTGTCTTGCCACATGGATTGTTATCTTAGAAGAGAGAAATTTTACTGTTTTGTAATTTATTGTATGTTCCACTGTGGAATTTGGGACTAGACTGACTTTGTGCTACAATAATAATTCAAACTAAAATATGGAGCTTGGCTTAGGAGACCACGAGCTCCTTAAAATACTAGGAATCTGCTTGGGGTTTTTCTCCATCAGGGAAAGAACCTCTTGGATGCCTACCAGCTTTCTTGGTAGAGTTTGGCCTGGGTGTTTTTGTGACTTTATGGTGGTTCTGTATCTTCTCTACAGCTGTGCTCCTCAAAGCCGTGTATGTTTTCGTTCAACACTCGCAGCACCTTGATCTCCCCTTCTCCTTTGTATTTGGGAACTGTCCATCTCTCTCCTGGAATGAGCAGTGGGAGAGGCTGATGCTGCTGGCCTTCCCCTGGAACAGGGGAGCTGCACATATTGGATGCTCAGCCTGTTGGTCATGGCCCTGCGAGGTTATGTGGTAGATCCAAATAAATTCTGATCTTATGAGTAAAACATACCGGCCCTTCTTGCTACCAGACAGTTATTTGGGCCCTGCTGAAGACAATGGCAGTGTAATATCCTTCTGAAGCGTTTGCCAGCTGGCACAGGGCACCACATCTTTCCATTCCATTCATTCACTGCGGAATAAATAAAATTGGCACGCTCGGGCCGTTTTAAAAATACATCTGTTCGGAACATGAGCGTTGTTTCTTCTGCAGTTCGTTTGCCACCCCACTACAAATGCCCTGATGAAAAAGGAGCGGTGCACGAAGCAGCAAGTGTAAAGGTTGGTTAGGTTGCATGAAATTCATAAATATTCATAAAGGAAATATTACTACATCTTTCAAGTTCTGTATCAGTAAGAGAGCTGTATTTTCAATTAAATTACAGGAAATTGAGAGGTGATAGAGAATTACTTTCTGTTTACAATGTAGCATTAAATTCCTCCAGACGAGTGATAATTCTTTGCTATATCCATTCTTGGCTCTCTAGCCTTTTATCCGAGGGTCTTTGGAAAAAAGCAGATTGTTTATTTTTATAGATGGGAAACAGTTTAATCAAAGGATTTGTTCAGGGCTGCACGGGTTATAGCGCAGAACTGCCCCTATTGGCTGTGGTTTAGTTTGGTTTGTGGTTTAGCCCATGAGTTTGCAGAGACAAGCTCTGGACCAGCCGTGCCTGCCCTGCCCAGAGCAGAGGTTGTGCTGAGCCTCAGTGGGCTGTGTCAGGGTTCTCAGTGTGGAAGCTGGATGGCACCAGGCTGAAGCACAAAAGGGACCAGAGTGGATGGCCAAGGAGTTTGGGTTCAGATCTAATCTTGGCTATGAAGTCAGCTATCAGTAAAACATTGTGTTGGATCAGCCACGGAAACAGAGAGAGAACCCACTGGCCTTCTTTAGCACTTTGTGCTTTATAGCAATATTTAAAGAGATCCTGGCTGGAGCAACAATGCAGAAACGTTTCACTTTGTACATTGAATAAGTGAATTAATAATTAGGGAAGAATGAAATTTTTCTGTTCTTAGGATATTTCACAATGATGCATGTTCCCAAATGAGGGTGAATCTTCCCTCATAGGTACGTTACCTGAAACGAGCACGAGCCCCTTCCCACACCTCTGCACTGAAACAAGTATAGCCAGGTGGCACACAGGACAGGAATTCAGATTTAGTGCAGCCTTGTTGTAAGACAGTTTATTAAATCCAGAGTTTATTGGAAATGTTCTTTTCTTTGCAATAAGGTGTTTCCTGTTGCTGAAGATGTGTCCTCTTGCTGAGTGACTTTTTCCTTCCCATAAAGGGACCAATTTTGAACTTTGAACTGGGTCTCCTATCACTTGCAGACAGCACTGGACTGAAACTCTGCATATGTTTTGATTGCCAAAACTTGCAGTCCTTTTATTTGCTGCTATTAGCTGTCACATCTGTGATTAGGAAGCGTGCCTGTGCTTCCTGTGTGTCATCATCATATATTTTTTAATCTTGGACATTGAAAATGTTAGAATTACAGTGCTCAAACAATACACTTGAGATCTTAACTCCTTGTGGTGTCTAAAGATGGGAGCACTACTGATTGTTTTTCACAGGTGAGGTGTTTAGGATTGAGATTACTGGTAAAAGTGATATTATATATATGTTTTTTTGGACCTTCACTGATGTTGTGTGAAGTGGTGCTTGGGGATGCCTTAATTAGTGCCTTGCATTTTAAATAATGAATATGAGTAACTCAGAACATCCTTGAGGCTGTGGTACAAAAGATGTTATTGCAGTGACCAGTGTCCTTAACACAGAGTTCTGTTCAATTCCTTGGGTATAAGAATTACCCTAGACTGTAGCACTGTCATGATAAAAATGGGTCTTAGTCAAAATATTTTTTTCTTTGGGGCAGGAGGTGTTCTAAGGCTGATCTTCCTGCCAGATGAATCCCGACAGTAGCACGTTTTTTAAGAGTGGCACTCTACTTTTCTGAGCTTCGTTTCCTGACTGGATAAAACATGAGAATAATTTTTCTTATTGCTGATTTCTGTGTCAGCATGTTATGAAGAGTTTTATGCATTAAGTGTTTCTTCTCTGGTATGTGTCATGTTCTAGAATATTGATCTGAAATAGAAAAATTTTGATGGCTGTTGGGGTGTTTGATCCTGTCCTTTTCAGTACTCAGTAGAAAAAAGGGAAACAGCTGAATGACAGACTCCTATGGATAGTCTTCTAATTCTGCAGTAAAAATAAAGCACCTAATTTTTTTTCCTTTTCATTCTGACTCTGAATCAAAATTTTATTTGTTAATGTTACTGCGGTTGCCATCCCCATTCCAGCTGATGGAGCTCTGCAGGATGTCTGGTCTCTGATCGAGGTAGAAATTACATTAAACATTATTAAATACAAGTTGCAGTTCTGTAAGAGTCCACAGGAGTATCTGGAGAGCAGGGGTATGGAATGAGAAACCTACGTGGATTATGCATGGAAAGCAACGCAGACCTCAGAGCTCAAGAGTCTGAATGAGGATGTGCCAAATTACAGCCTTATGTTGTGATGGATTCTCATATTCCCTGTTTGGCTTGGCCTGTGGAGTGTATTGCTGTAATGGTATGTGGTATTGAGGCTGTGTTAAGCCTTTATTATTAAACTCTTATAACTCCTATGGGACTGATGGTTTGTGGTTTCTCAGGACCACTTCCAAAGCAGCACGCAATCATGTTTTTTTTTTTTTTTTTTTTTCTTTTTTTTTTTTTTTTTTCCTGGGGAAGTTATTTTATTGCTGAAGTCTGGTTTTGCTTGCCCTTTTTTTTTTTTTTTAAAGGAAAAAAAGGATAAAAGAAGTTATTGATTCAGCTTCTTTGGTTTCCAATAGGATGAGACAAATATCTACAAATCCTTGCAGGGGGAATCTGTAAAAAGCAATAAAAAGTTAGTGGCTTCACAGAGGGACTTACTATAAAAGTCTTAACTGAAATTCTGAAACAGCACTTAGGTAAACATACAGTTTATATACAGTTCTTGTTGAAATGCAGGTTATATTTGCTGTTATCATTCTGTGTTGCCACACTGCTTGTTTTCAGTTTGTATACTGCATTTTCATCAGTGCTGAAATCAAAATGAGGACAGTATTTGTACTGGAAGTGGGTCCGTGTGTTTGCTCTTACATGATTTTAGGAACTTGACACAATTGTCTTCAGGAGCTGTTTACACACACACATCTCTCCGGTGCAGTACCCGTATGTAAAATGTTTATCCTGTGCTGTGCATCACTCCCTCTTGGAGTACGAAGCTTCAGGTGTTGTCCAGCATGGCTTTATTTCTCTCTGTCTCCTACAAATCCACAGTTTTGTTGGTCAGCATCATCACTCATTTATGAAGACCCAAATCTTCATTTATTTTTCTGTTTGGAAACCTGAGTAGTGGAAAATAGAAGGCAGTTAAATAGTTGACTGATGTCCAGAAATGCCTAGAGCTGAGGTGCACAACATATGCAGCAAGGTGAGTGATTTAATTTGCCTGTCTTGGGGACAGGGCAGTGTGGTGCAGAGTTATCCAGGCCCTGAGAAAGCTCATGGTTAACAAAACAAACAGGAGGAAGGACCTAAAATGGGGGACACTGGAGTGAAAAGTTTGGGGTGTGTGTCCAGGGATAAGGGGTCAGCAACACTTGAAGCGCATTCCTTGCCTTGAAATATGATCAGTTCACATACCTGGATGACTTAGCTGGGCTGTGGTGTAAGTGCAGAAGCAAATGTAGTCACCTCAGATTTGCAGATCAGGGTTTTGGGGTTTTTTTGACTTCAGGACAGAACTATGAAAATCCGGTTGTGTTCCTTCAAAGGCACGTTCAGCTCTGTGTCCAGCATGGAGCATTGTTGGAACCGAGTTTAAATTCGTTCCCAGAGCAGCATTGAGTCTCTCTGCACAGTCTGTGTTGGAGTTCCTGGTTCCTGACTGTAATGGGACCCTTGTGGTTGTTTCAGAGCAGTCAAGCTGCCCCGTAGGCAGGGTCTTAGGCAACGCTCCTCCACACTCCAAAGGGGCTGGGATGGAGTGCATACAGGCCACCCTGCACAGCTCTGGTTTTTGGGGGTTGATGGAGCAAATTCATGTGTTGGTCTGATTTGTGATGCTCTGTCTGGATTGTGGGAGGTGAGGGAAGGTGACCCAGAGCTTAGGTCCCAGTGCAGCTTTAACCCAAAGTTGAGACAAAGTGACCCAAAGCAACTTTGCAGTCTGGCTCGTGAGGTCTCAGCCATCATTATTCCTGGCACTGAGAGCCTTCCAAATAAGCGAGTGTTTATGCTGTCTTCACTTCTTCTGATGGATTGAATAAGATCCAGATTTACATTTGGATTGTGCTGTATCTTGGGGTTTTCTTATTTTCTTTTCAGAACTGCTGCAGTCACTGGAATAAAGATTGTAGTTAACACGAAAACAAGGTGTAAAAGGCTGGCACTGTGGTGTGTGCAGCCTGAAGCTGTGCATATTGGCAAGTTACTCTGTGTCAGATTTCGTGATTTGGTCATAAAGGCTGTCCTTCAGTTAGAGCAGGATGAAAAGTACCTAAGCTGCTTTGTGGAAGGAGGTAGCTGAAAAGTTGGGGGCTGCTCCTTCAGACATGAGCACCTCTTGGCACCCAAACCAAGGGCCTGTGTAAAGTGGGTATGTTTTACATTGTTGTCTTAATAAGTTTTGAAAGATAAAAGCCTTTGAGGATTGCCTTTTGAAAGGTAGAGCAGCCTCAGGGGCTCGGGGAAAGGCACTGGGCACAGACTGAGCAGCCACTTTGTCTGAGAAAAAAAAAAAAATCTAGAAAGTCTGGATGGAGGATTTTGAACTGAGCGATGACTGGAAGAGATTTGAAGCTTGAAGCAAGGAAACATTTCTCCTTATGTTTGTGAAAGCAGGACATGGTGTATTTGCAAATAAATCTGGCTTGCCTCAAAGAAGGGCTTATTTCCATCAAATTCTGACAGAAATAACCTGTTGTTCTGAATTTGGCTGAATGTGAATAGCTGGCTGGGTAGAAGAAAGGTGACACGTGATTATCTTCTCAGTTTTTTTCGAGTTTATAGTATCTTCCCTTTTGAAGTGCTAATGCCAGAAATAAACACAGTGTTTTAATAAAGATCTGTGGTTTGTGCAATTACTTGTGCAGGTCGAGGGGGAGTTGACTCTAATAGAGTTTCTTCACAGTGAATTTGATGTGGAAACTGTGAAACTAATAGTTGCATGGAGGACTGGACTGGAAAAGGGAGCTTACTCTGCTTGTAAATTAATTTTTTTATATGAGGAAGATAACATATTTATTTAAAGGAATGAAACATTATGCTATTTTGGTGGGCTGCAATAAAGCTATTAATTTGGTTCTTTCAGTGCTTTTCAGCCATTCTTAGATAAGTCGTAATATTTCATGTTCAGTGTTAGAATGCAAAATATATTGTAGGAAAATTAACAACATTTAAATTTGGCATTAACTACAAAGCAATACTTCATGATGATAAAAATCTCAACAGTTTTTTAAAAGTAGAAACCCACAGAGATACTTTAGAATTGATGGCAGATGAAGTTAATGCAGTTAAAATGAATTAAACTCCTTGCTATTTAGAATAATATAATGATGTCTGAATTTTATTCCCAAAAGAGGAAATACAGTTGTTAAGTCCAGATGGATTTTTATTTTTATTGGAGTAGGTTTTGAGACTAGTGATATCTTCTTTTCTTTTTTTAATGTTACTACCATTCTGTTGGAATTGAGACAGCATAGACCTTCTTTTTTTAAATCATTTTAAACCCAGTTGAGTTAACAGCCTTACTATATTTATTTTGAAAATTAGCACTTTCATACTGAATTTTTAAGAGCTGGAAAATAAGCACGAGGATGATGCACAGTGTAGAGAAGCCAAGGGCTTGGTCCTGTGTCAAGTTAATTGTCAGCTGTGACACAGCAACTGCCACTGTGATTGTCACCCGCCCAAATTTAGGGTGATGCAGCAGGAGCTTAAACTCTTTGCAAGCAGGCTAAGCCTGCTTGGGCTTGGGCTTTTTGTCTTGCACTGAGGGCTTGCAACTTGGCAGCATTTGTGGTGCTGAAGGTGATGTGTGATCAGATGATCACATCTGAAACCGAAGTTGCAAAGAGAAGCGTTCAAGGGTTCAATCTGTTAATGTAGCCGAAGATGAAAGGCAGTTCTGCTACTGCCAGGTCAGTAGAAAGCTTCTCATTCCATAAAATTATTAATCCCATCGTGGTGGTTTGTTCTTTTCTGTATTTTACTCATTGACAAGTTGTCTCTTAAGTTCTGGTAGTGGAGTAGAGTTTTGTAGGCTTGATCCTTCAGTCAGGGTTGGCATGAAAATAGATGGCAAACCATGAGGCTTACCACCAAAATAAGTGTTAGCTTGTCTCAGGTAGGCATAAAGGTGAGGAAAAACCCACTGTTGAGCATGATACCGTATTGCAGCTCCACTTGGACAGAATATCAAATTATTACTTATAATTTTGCAGGGAGATTCTAGGCTGGAAGGGAGGTATGTGAGGAAAATGAGTGACCAGTCTAGGGTTCTGGATCGTGGGGTGAGCTAAGTGCCAGCAGGCAGTAAGGGATTCTGTGTGGCCAAGTGTCAAACTGAATTTATAAAGACCAGGAACTTTAAACCACAGTTGAGGCAAAGGGTGTCCTGTCATGTAAAACAGTGACTAAGAGTATCAGGCATTTAGCTGGTGAGCAAGAGCTGTCATTGCAGTCATGGATAAAGCATTGTTGTGATCTCCAGATGGGTAAATAAAAGGGTATCAAGTAGAGGGATTATATTTTCTTGATGCTTGGCTCATGGGCTGCATAAATGAAAAAGGTGAAGGTTACTGATGAATTGAAATGTATTGAGTTGAGGAACCAGTAGTGTGAGTAAAGATGTGAGAAGCATGGTGAGAAGTGCAAGCAGCACTAAGGGTTTGTCTCAGCAAACAGTGTCAGGGGAAGAATTGATCATAACAGGCATAACTGGGGACAAAATATTGGTAATACATTTGATAAGAAAAAACTCTCTAGTCCATCAGTCAAAGCATGTTATGATCCAGTTTTGGTAAGGTCAACCAAGCTTATTAGTCATAAAATGAAATTATTTTCAATGAATTGTAGCTACTCCATTGGTAATGACACTGCATACTCCGTTGTTCTGCCTTCACTCGATTGCTATTGTTTTGTCTGGTTGGTGAAGAAGTTGTTCTCCTTCCTGGTGGAAGGGAGCACGAGGAATTGCTTAAGCAAAATGACAAAAAACAATGTTACAGCAGGAAATGGTCCTGGGGAAAAAAAAAAAAAGTGGGAAAATGAACTTGTACTCTTGTGTTACAGATTCAGTGGTTCTTTCCTTTGACTCCGTTGGACACACAATAGGCTCAGGTACAACGCTGTGTTCTTCTCTATCTCCCACCTCATGACAAGGCTTCTACTTAACTGGACATGGTAGCCATGTTGGGAGGCAGGCCACTGAGTCAGAGTTTTGTGGGAATCAAGCCAAACTGGGTAAATAGGTCCTCTCCTGAGCCTAGTGGAAGTATTCAGTCGCAGTGTGACACGAGGATTGACATGCGGGACTCCGCTCGTTCCCCAGCAGGGCGGGTGACCTGGGCACGTCACGTCGTGGGTGATGCAGTTTGTGCTTCTCTTCTCATGTGAAAGGCATTAAGGTGATGTCACCCACCAGCTGAAGAAAAACTGTCCCGTGCTGCTAGGAGAGTTTCTTCTCAGCTAAACAAACAGTTGAGTTATCTGGGGAAAGACGTCAGGAACGCTTCCAGGAAGGAGAAGGAGAAAGAGTCGTAACTAAACAAATAGGGCTAGAAATTTTTCTTTTCGGGTGGAGATTGACTAGCATTATCAAACCCCAGGGCAAACCCTTCCCAATCTAATTTCCTTTGGAACCTGAGCATGACCCTCAGTTAAACTGAACCAGAGATCAGAAATTCTTTTGTGTTCAGGCCATTTCATTAAATCAATAACTATCCATTGGGCTGTGTGCAATGCTCAAGCTGCAGCCAAGGCACACCATGGTGAGCATGATACTTAATGAAATTCAGTTTACAGTGTATGTATAATGATATATGAAGTGCAAGGGAAAGCCTGAGAATTGCTCTTTTAAATAAAACCCCTAAACACTTAGAAGATGGGGGTATTTAACATCTTGCAGAAAAGACAAAACCTTTCCTTGGGTTATTTTTTATTTTATCTTGCTTGCCAGCCTTTTCCTCTTAGATTAATAGGGGAAACATGCTGCCTTCCAACATAGCACCTGTCTTCTGCCTGCACAGTTTGAAAGAGAGCCTGCTGCCTGACACTAACAGCAAAGCTTGGACACATTTCTGATTTACTAACCCCAGAGCTAGTGGAAGTAACTTATTTTGTTTAAAACACCCCAAATGTTTTCTACTCTCCCTGTATCTCCTCTAAAACTTATATCTGGAAATGGATTTATTCTGGGTGCATGGTCTGATGTGGAAATATCTCTAGGGTGCAGAGTGGATATGTTGTTGTGTTTATGGCGGGAAGACACCCTCTATTAATTCTCCTTTACTAATTAATGTGTCATAACTGAAGCGTGCCTGCCTCCTTCTGTATTGGATGATGGTTTCTTTGGTCTGCAAAAGTAGGGAGGAAGTTGCATAGGTTTGTGGTACAAAATCTGTGAGTAAAAATTCAGGGAAGGGCATCTATGGAGTTAACCATAAATGTTGTGTTATGATACTACCAGTAGGGAAGTAAACTTAGTTATGAAAAATAGTTCAACTGCTCTGTGTCTTTTGGAGTTGTGTTAATATGGAGGGTGGGAGATAAGCCATTGGACTGTCTGGATCTGTTTTAAAAGCACTGATCTTTGTTCTGCTTGCATTTTGCAACTCAAGCTTGGATTGGTTAGGAGTTAAGACAGTAAGACACGACCTTTTGTAAACCCTTTTGCAACAAGACCGAATTTATTCATTAAAGGAATTTGAAGAAAACTCATATATTTGAGAAGGGAGGCTCAGAAATTTCCAGAAGAGCTGTATGTTTATCGCTTTCATGTTTAGTATACTTTGCATTATGTGTGATGTCTGTCCAACTGAGGGATAGCTTTCCTTGTTGAACAGGAAGGAGAGAGAGAAAAACTGTGGCTCTTGTGCTCCCGCTCTCCAGCCCATCTCACCTTGCTGCAGACCCAGGAAAAGACAGAGCCCAGAAAGAACCCACAGAAACAGTGGCAGCTCCAGGCCCAGCCATTCCCAGTAGGTGATGTTTCAGGTTGGGGTAAGAAGGGACTAAGATTGCATACTTTGAAGCATAAAATTACATACACCTTTTTTTTACTAGTCAAAATTAAACAGCTGAGCATAACAGTCTCCCTGCTAAGATTTCATGCTGCTTAAAACTGGTACTTGTTGACTTTTATTTGCATATTAAACAGCTTCTTAGAATTGCTCTTTGGTACTTGCTAATCATGCCATGTGAAGGGCAATGTTTTGTTGCAGCTTCTGTATCTTATTTGAATTGACTGTTTGTCCTTATCTTGGCTTTCCCCTTAACTTTGTCCCACATGCAAATCTCAGTTTTCAGGGATGCTGAAAATCTCTCCTTATGCAACTCAGATTAATGACACTCTCTGGGTTGTTCTGCATAAACTTTCTGAACCGAGTGCTCAGAAGTTCATTTGGCTCTGGAGTCTTAATGTCCTGCTTCACAGGAAGATGATCAGAGTAGAGGACGTGCGAGCCAAATGCGCTTGGAGTGTGAGGCTGAACCGTGAGGTTCATGCCGTGGTCCAGCCTTCACAAGTCCAGTTGTTTTTGTGATTCTCTTCACGGCTGTCCATTCCCTTGAAAGATAAAGCTTGAGCAGCAGAGACAAGTGTTTCATGTGATGTCTAGGCCAGTGTTTCAGCTGAAACCGTTTCAGAAAGGAGGGTGTTGTGCTCTGAACTTGGGAAAACGTTAATCAGGACACACTGTGTTTGAGGAGACCCCTTCACTTGCCGTAGACAGCTAGTGCTCCTTTTATTTTTTTCTTCTCTCTCTAGTTACTTTGTTTTATTTTGTTGCTACCAAATCAAACTTTGGACCTTGAAAGTTGGATTTATATCCCTGCTATTTTTGTTCAAGACTTTTTTTCCCTACCTCCTGTGTCTTAGAGCAAGTTAAATTTTTCTTCTCTAAGCCTCACAGGGTGGGAGTGCACTGAAAGTGCAACTTTCCCATATGCTACTGTGCTTGCTGGAAACACTGAGGTTCTGAATACCTTACAGCTGTAGGCTTATGCTGTTGTTAGACAAATGTTTGATTGCAGTTCTGACCACTGGTTCAAAGCAGATGTTCTCACTGCAGGCTTAAAACACGCTAGTGCTAACATCACAGGCAGCCAAGTGTGATCTAGGTCTTGTTCAAGTTGTTCAAATACATTAACTCTTCCAGTGTTGTTTCTTTTTTCCTGTTCAATTTAAATATTAACCCTTATGAAAAGTTTGGGTTATGCAAAGAAAATGGATCTTTACACTTCGGTTTAGAGTAGCATATCTGCTGCAACTCGTGTGCTTGTGAAAACCCACGTGCTTCCAGATGCTGAGTTCACAATGACAGTGGAGTAATCACCTGAGAATTTAAATCTGTGCTTACTTCGGAGTTTGCTGTTCCTTATGTCAAAGTCCTTAACCATTGTGGGAGAAGCTGTGAGAACTATGAAGGAAACTTTCTCTGTTTTGTTCAGCTGCTGAAGATGCTCAGATAACCATTTTGTGAAGGATGAGAATGACCCTGGGTCTGTCCTCCCAAGAACAACTCCAGAATGAATTTGGTGACTACTTGCCTGCATTTTGGATGGAGAGTGGTATGGATGGAGGCCAGGAATAGAAATACAACTGAAACCACAAGGTATCAAATTGGTAGAGTAGTGATAGATTCCTAGTGTAAGAAAAAAACATTGGTGACTTGCAGAAGATTCCTCACTCTTCATTTGCTTTCTCAAGGAGACTCTGATAGTACAGATGGCTACAATTACAAACTCTGATATTTCCCAGATTTCCAGGTTAATGGTAATTAATTTAGATATTGTGTAATTAGTAGAAGTTATGAGGTCAGTGTTCTTGGTTTGAGAAAAGCAACTTAAATTTCTGTTTGGAGCTGATGTGGCTCTAATATGTTGGGGTTTATTCCCTCCTAAATTGCATTTCTAACTGTCTTAAGGCTACATGGTAATGATGGGAGAGGTGAACTTACTGTGCTGCGTTTTTCTGCATTCCTGTAAAGCAGAAAATAGATGGGGAAAAATTACATATTTTCTCTGCTGGTTTTACTGGCTTTATTCTACAAAAATCCTTTTCCTCTTTCCTTTTTGATTAATGAAGTTCTGCTTCATTCTTTATTTCTTTGAGCTCTAGACTGTGGGAGCTGCTTGAATCTTTGCCAGTGACTGTCATGAAGCAGTTGCATAGTCCTTATGTGGCTTTGCCAGCATGTTCAGTATCATCTGTCTTCTTATTAGTGCTCTGTTCCACCAATTGAAAATACAGCTGTGAATGAGCTGAGGTGCAAATGCCAAGAAGCTGCTTTAAGAATACGTCAAATTAAAAGTATTTCAGTGCGATTTTTCTCTCTCGTGTGGCATCTTCTCTGCCTCGAGTCAATACATCCTGTAAGTCACTAAAAGCCAGTGTAGATTATTGCTTTGGTAATATTGTTCTTGACTTTTATTAGGAAATACGATACAATTTATGGAATAAAGAGTATGTTGGAAGACTCAATAGGGCAGCATTAACTCCATGGGCCAAGTGGATTCGTGGTAGTAAATGAAACAACTGTTTAGCAAAGGTTGCAGTCTGGCTTGAAACAGATGACTCTCTGGGAAAAGTAAAAGGGCATATGCAGTTCATAGGAGGAAATGTTTCGTCTTCCTATTGGAATCCTTCCGAAATTCAGCTTACAGCAGTCTGTTGCTTTGCTACCTTTGGAGGTTGCTACAGTTTTATTAGGATAACCCGTTATAAGGAGATATATAGTCCATGTAAAGGTAGCCAGAGCCTTTTAAAATGTAACATCCCAGAATGACCTGTTCTTTGGTTTACTGTACCTATTTTGGAGGTAAGACAAGCAGGCAAAAGACATTCCTGATGGGTGACCCCATACAGCACTACCAGCAAGTGACTGCTCAGGCTGTAAAGCTGGGCCAGATGACTTTGGAGGCTCCCATCAGGAATTACAGGAGAAAAAAAACAAAACAAAAACAAACCAGACCACCTTGAAGGTATAGAGCTAGAAATTACTTCCTTTTGCTGCTAAATCAGAAACATTTAGTATCCTCATGATTTTAGATGTCAGCAGGGCATGCAGGGCTTTGTGTCTGAAGACACATTTCTTCCTACCCCGCTTTGAACTCACAGGTTTATATTTCAGCTGTGCCGACAGTGCTTGGTGTATCGATTTCCACTAAATATGACTGTTTTTCAGCAGGTGCAGTACTTGGAAAATGAATATTGAGCTTGGTGCAGCAGGATGGTTGTCTGTAGACAGTTTGCAGTCTACTCTAAAGAGTAGTTTAGCAAACCCTTTTGTTCCCCAGGAAAAAAAAAAAAAAAAAAGGAAACCTAAGTGAAGCTACATAAAAGTTTTTGAAGAATTCATTTTTTTCCACATGTGGTAGAAATGTCAGATGTGGAGATGGTTTCTACACAGACATAGATTGGTGGGGTTCACATCTGGTGCTGGGCAGCGAGGGCCAAGCACCGAGCTTTACAGGTGTCAGTTCTGCTGTTTCTGTGTATTTTTATGGAGCAGGGAAAGGCACCAAGGACTGGGCTTTGTCTTGCCCGTTTTCTTGGTGTTCTCCTTGATGTCACTTGGCCAACCTGGGGAAAAAGGTTGTTAAGTGTGTATGCCAAAGAGTAAATGGGGGTGAGGAGGAAACTGGAACATAAACATGCATACAGTCTGTGTGGGACTGTGCTCAGGAACACAGGTGGCCTCAGCTTTGCTAATTATGAACTTGGCTTTCCAATCTATTTTATTATTCCCCAGTTATTTCAATAGCCTCAGAAGATAACACTTCCATCAGTAAATTCCATCACTGAAGAGGTTAAAGTGAAAATCCTAAGGAAAGGATGCAACATTAAGTCTTTGTTTATCCAGCACTGTGATTGCTCCTCAGTAATCCTGAGTGGTATTTTTTTAACCCTGGAATAAAAGGTTTCTTTTGTCCTTTTCAGTTGATCCATTTAACGTGACTTTTTTTTTTTCATTAATTCTTTCTTGTCTCTCGAGTTCTAAGAGAATTGCGTTGCATCAGCTGAACTTTTATAACTGTCCCTATGTGTTTTCTTAGACCAAGATGAATGGGGGTGCATTTGACTTTTTTTCATTGCAGAGTAAGTAATTTTACCTGTGATCTTTGCCACAAATGTGGACAGTGACCGAGGCTTAGTCCAGCTGGAGCCTCAGTTCTGCAGAGACCAAACTGCACTGGACAGGATGAAATGTATCGGGGTGGTCTGAGCTTTTCTTGGTAGGGCTTCTGTCTCTTGAAAATCATCCTGATTTCTTTGACAAACACAAACATTTTGAATAAAATTGCTAAAATGGAACCTTCTGCCTTCCCTCCTGTACTTGCAGTTACCAGATAAACACAGAATTAGAAGTGCATGTAGCCTGCCTTTAAAAAATATAATGAGTTTTCTATTTCTGTGGACAAAGTTATTTGTACTGTTCTAAGTAGCTGTCTTCTAAAAAGAATAGTATCAAGTCATCAGTGAAATTGGTTATGGGTAGTTTGAAAGGATAAAACCAGTGAGCCAAGTTAATTCCTGGACTGTTGATTTCAGATTAGTAGCATAAGGGGAAAGTTTTGCCCATTTTGCTTCTACACAGCTATATTGGCTACAGATGCAAAAGGCAGTTGGAAAACTTGATAGATGCTGTACACAGTGCTTTATGGCTTCCTGGGTGGTCTGCATTGAGTTTACAGACACCAGACAATGCATTTCTAACTTGTGGCCTGGTAGCTGGATTTCTGCTGGATACTTGGGAGAAATTCCCATGCTAATGCTAACATTGAATTGGGCACAGGATTTGCATCATTTATAGAAATTGCTATGCTTGGCTGTTCTTCTGTTCATATAATCCCAATTACATGCTTTATTATGAAGTTGTTGTCAGTTGTTAGTCTCTTATTCAATTCTGATTCTTCCTGGAAATGTAGAAATGCATTTTATTGCTGACCTCAGATGACCTCTTGTTCTTATGGGGCATGATGAAGCTTCATTTCCCATGTTCACTCATTTCTGTGCTTCTGTACAGTGCTGTACCACACTGGCAGCTGAAATCTGTAGCTTCCTAGCAAAATGTGATCCTTAGTGTGCCTTGTGCTCTTTTAATAACGTTGCTTTTATTTCTCATGGGCCTTTCAGTCTTTTGTGGGCTGATAATAACATAAAGCCTCGATCAGACTGTTCCAGGATGGTCTTCCAGTGGATGCAAACTAAGTTCTTTATTACTTTACTCATTTTTTTTTAATTAAAAATAAAACCTGTGCCACACAGCCACATACAGGTGCCTCGTCTGGAAATCGGTGGGTCAGGCATGGCCTTGGCTGGATCAGACCTACCAGCAGGTTAGACCTGAAGGGTCTAAGGGTCTGAGCTCCAGAACTGTACCTGTTTGGTGGCTCTGCATTGTCCTTCAGTGCTGAGACCCCCTAATGTTGAGGGCACAGGGGAGTGTCATTAATGATGATGGTGGTGGAGGCCAACATCGAACCACAGTTAACAGGTCCAGCTGGCCCAACCAGCTGGTTTTTGGTGGAGGTGCTGGAGTATTTTTACTTTGTTCTCTCTAACTGTTCTGTGCTGTTTTCTCTGATATTCCAGCTCTTCTTTATCCCACTGTGTGAAAAAGAGGGGAAATGTTTTTGTGTATCAAATGATTAACTTGGTGAGTAAGGCTTTAAAAACCAAGGTGGTGGGAGGAGAAAGCAACCTATAGGTTAGGGAACAGAGAGGTGACATGACTGCCAAGGCAGACTTTTGCCACCTCTTTTTCAAGGGAGAAAAGGCTGGGAGTGGGACTGCCCCTTTCTCAAGCCATGAATTATGTGCTTGGCCCCTCTACTATCATCATCACACCCTGACCAAACTGTGTTTTAGATTCAGTCATACTTCAGTTTAGTGGGTCTGTGTTTCATCCTGTTTTAATTTAAATACATAACTCCAGACAAGGATTGCCTTTGCCTGCAGCTGGGCTATGTGTGTTTGGCTTTCTCCAGATATTTGGGGCTTTATCTGTCTTTTGTGAATCCAGGCCGCTTACAGCCAGAATGTGAGCTGAATTTTGGCCCCTGTATTCGTAGTGATACAACTAAATGACACTGGAGGTCTGTAAGAAGACTGATTTTTGCTAAAAAGGAAGGTAACTTTGAATCTGTAATTTTAGAGAGTCCTAGTGTCTTTCCTGGGGAAGCAGCGTGTGATAGAGATTCATTTCTAACGTAATGGAAATGCTGACTTCCAGAAGTGCCAGTGAGTGTGAGGTGGCCCGTGGTGAGGGCAGCATTTCTCTGCCTGCAGTAGCTTGCACACCTCATCAGCCAGTGAGAGGAAGGACCCTAGTTGCTTCTGGATTGATGTTACAGCCTGAAAGCATAATTTACACCCTACTGAAGGGCAGGAACACGCCTGTGCTTCTGGCTTGAAACTGGAAGTGTTATTTTGTTTTGTTTTAGTTCATGCATTTCTTGGAAGGTACCCATTGCAAGGTGGTTGACATATAATTTGATAAGATTGCTTTAATGCCTCTGTCAGTAACAATCAGGGAACATCAAAACTTTAAACCTAGGGAAGGTAAAACACAAGAGAAACAAAAGGTAAATTTTGTGAAACGTTGCAGTGGAGTCTGTCATCTGTGGTGCTTAGAGTTCAGCATGTGTGTGTGTTTTGGTGCTCTGGTTGCAAAGCTCATGAAGTGCTGAGTTAGCAGAAAGCCCAGGATGTTGTTGTAGTTATGAGGTGATATAATCTCTTATTGCATTCCCTCTTTTTGTATTTCCTGTTGGGAAGAAGGGAATGTTGGCTTGAATGGGTTAAGACTGGTGACAGGTGGGTCAGTGGCTGTAGATGTTTTTTTAAAAAAAATGATTAAAAAAAAAATCAAGATCTCTTTTGCTTTTGGCTCAGTATGGATGTTGTTTTTGGGAGTCAGGAGGGTTAATAAAAATTGAAGGCATGTTTCTTTCTCTTGGAATGGATGCCTTCCTATGCACAATCCTACACGTGGAGGAGTTAAGGTTGGACAAGACGTAATTTCTTGTGGGAGGAATAAAGTGGGAGGAAGTTATGACAAAAGCAGCACATGGGGGAAACAGGACTTACTTGTCAGCATGTGGAAGGTGGAGGAGAGGAGCACAGGTGCTTTTCTAACGTCAAGTACAGCGGGGAGGGTGGGTGGCACACGGGTGCTGGCAGAGAACAGACAGTTTGTGCCAATATGTGTTCTGCAGCTTCTAAGTTGTGTCAAATATAACACATCCCTCAGGAATTAAATCTTAATGGGACTGAAACCAGTGGCACAGTTTACGCTGACCTGGGTGCAATTGTTTTGTCTTAGGTGCTTTGGTTTAGGTTTTCCTGCTCTGCTGGTAAGTGAGGATGTGAAAAGCTTGTCATCTTCTGGGGTAAAACCACTGCTGCAGAAATTCTGGGGAGGGGGGTCTTGTGGAGAGAGCAATCTTCTGTATTTCCAGTGAGCTCTAAAAGCTTATGAGAATTTGTGTTGTCATTTTTTTTTAATGCACCCTGACTGGATTATCTTTTGCTTCTCTGTTTGTATTATTTTTTTATTGTGTGTAGTGAGACCCAGCGGTTCTCAGTGCGAGAAGGACACTGAGCTTAACCCAGTGCAAGAAGGACACTACATCTTTTTCTTTTTCTTGTATATCTCATGTGAATTCTAGTATCTCTATTTTTTATGTCAAGTGTTTGATTTACAAGATCACAATATATTCAGAGATGCAATGAATGCAAAGCTTACATTATATGGTTAAGGATGTTATGAGTGATAACTTTGTTTCTGTAGCTGTCCCCTGTTTGTAGCATCAACTCATTTTGCAGTTTCCTATTGAACAACAATCTGAACTTGAAGCATTTCTGCCATCATGACTCACTTAGTCTTGAAGAAGGGCTGCTTGATTATGAAGTTGTGCGTTGGAATAGACAAGGAATGAAGAAAAATTTGAAAGCTCTACCACGTCAGAACTTAGGAGGAATGTTTGTCATACAAATTAGAGGCAAAATTATTTGTACAGCAAGCAGAAGAGCTTTGTTTGTCACTGCATAAGTGTTTTCAGTAATGCTTTGTTTTTATGACTACACATAGCTTGATTAATTCTAGTGATTTCTACATTAATGATTAACCATGTGTTCTCTTGCTTTATTATTTCCTGGAGATTCAGAAATGTTAATTTGGGAAAACCTGGAAGTAACAATAATCTGTATTAACACTTGCTAGTGACTAGAAATTATGATACAGCTATTTTCAGTAAGAAAGAATTATTGCCCTTCCACAAGGACTTGCAACTTTTTGATTTTGATGCCTTTTGCAGGGAAGACACTAGCAGGTTTTTTGGTAACGTGTCCCTTTGTTTTGTTTTACAGAATATGACAAACTGGGCTTTCTCCTGAACCTGGACTCAAAATTGTAAGTAGAACAGTAGGACTCTTCTTCATTTCTGTAGTTACATCTTTTTGTTGTAAGCAACTTTTATGCCACCTGGGCAGCCAGCTCACTGGACTCTACACTTCTACCTGGGACAGCCAGTCCTGCAGCCACCTGGCAATGACGACTCCTTTCCTTGCACTGGGCTTTGCAGGCCAGCTTGGACTGTGGATCACTGTCATTAATTCCTTAATAAGTGATCAAGAGGCTATAAATACTCCCCTGAAGCCATGACTTGCCAGTCTGCTCTAGATATCCTACTGTTAATCTTGCAAATGAAAAACATGTTAAACACTGGGAAGCAGAAGGAACGCGAATCTGCAATTTGCCAGGATGCTTAGAAGTTTATATTTCCTTTCCTCTTGTTTCTTTAAAGATGGATTCTAGTATTTTTGCTTGTGAACTAGAGTGGAAAGGACCCCCAACACAAGGCAGGGGACCACTTACTGTGTCAGAAGAGCACCGCGGTGCTTGAAGGATGGCGAAACTCCTGATACTTTTTGCCAGAACTCAGCTCGAGACTGACCCTGTTAACACTAGGGGTCAGTAGCGACCCTGTTTCTGAGGTCAGCAGCCCTGCTGTAATTTTGGGGTTGGGAGCAAAAAGGCTGCTAAAAACCCGCTGCCACTTCAAAAGGCACAGCAGCAGTCTAGTGGCTTTGAATGACTCGGGAGTGCGTGCCCTGCACAATGTGTCGTGTTAATATAAACCCCATTCTTAATGTTTTTGAAAGTTTCGTTGCACTTAAAAGGGTGTAACATTTTGAGTTTAGCCTTGCTGAACGGCTTGGGAGCTTCCATAATGGAATAAAAGCCTCATAAGTGTGTCAGGAACCGCTGTTTGCAGAGGGTGAGAAAGTCTCTAGGCTTCTTTTACAGAGGCAGCTGGAAACATAAGCTCATTTATAGTAATATATGGGGAAAAGGTAGCAGAACACGTATGAGAAGGAAGGAATATTGATTATTTATTTATTTATTTATTTATTTCCCCCTAAAGGCCCTGTATCTCATTCAGTAGGTGGGAAGGATGGTGTTGACTGCATGAATAGGTTTTTTTCCTACTCTCATTTAAAATACTTCCTTTTATGCAGTTTTTGTTGTGTGCTGTCTGGAACCCATGCTGGTTGCAGAGTTACCAGTTTTCTTTATTGAATTTTCTGTGCTGGGCCATCCTTGTGATACAGAGACACTATTGTATGTACCTGTACAGCACTGTGGGATGAGATGATATATTATCTTAAATTTATACATGTAGAAGTTCAAAGCAAAGAGATTAGTCTGGAATTGGGGAGTGGGTAAGTAACCTTTGAGTGGATGTCTTGATGTTGATAGGGGAAAAATGTTTTTTAAGTTGTTTGTTTTTTTTTTTTCCAGGCTGTTTTGTGTATTTTGTACTGCCCAGTTTACTGAACATGCCCATTCACTGTCCACACACTGTTGGTATATCCACCTATGCTGTTTCCAAACCACTGCTTCAGTCTCACTGTACTCCTCCTGCATGCACTGCCCTTTTCTTTGTTGCTTTTAGCAAGTCCCATTGAGTCTTCCTTCCCCTGATGCCTCTGTTACATCCTTTACTGACTTACCTACTTGATTACAGCTCTCCAAGACATGGCCTGCTCCTTCTTATACTTACAGTATGAGGCCAAGTGAAGTTTTTTCCTGCTGCAGGGCTTCCAGAACCCTGATTTATTTTCTTAAAACCCTCCCCATGATAAAAACTCTACAGATAAAAGATCTGTTTCGTTGACTACTTAAAAAAAATATGTTTATTTAGCACCCTGAATGTTCATGTTTGCTTTTCAAAGCCCTAAAGTTAGCTTCTAGAAAGACCTGTAAAAAAATCAGCATGATTAAAATAAATATTATGAAGTGACTTAAGGAACAAAGAAAGCAAGTACTGTGCATAGGTAAAATCACTTGTTTTTAATTGTAATAGTCCTTTGTGGGTTTTTTTGTTGGATTTTTGTTTGTTTGTTTTTCTTTTGGTTGTTGTGTATTTGTTTCTTCTGTGTAATTAAAACTGACCCTGCTTTGATAATAGACCTGGTGACCTACAGAGTTCACTTCCAACCTGAATTATTCTATGAATTTTTTTTTTTTTTTTTTTGTACCAAGGAAGATAGAAAATAGCTGAAAATACCATAAAACACACCAAATCTATTTTGAAAGAAAAATGGGTGACAGTCTAGGGGACTTTTGCTGCCGTTCCACAAGTTCAGCCTGTGTGGTTGGGGTACCAAATTTTTCTAAGGTTTTCTAAGTTCAGACTGAGTTCAGTGGCACTTAGTGGTAAAAAAATGCTTCCTGTTACTCAGTCAAGATGGTACCATTGCAGAAGCACTTTCTGGTTAAAAAAAGTTGCTTAGAGTTGAAAGGGGTGATATGTTCTGCACTGATGACTTTGTTGGTAGAAATAATTTAATTACATCTGTTGTTCTGATATAACCGTTCTGGTGGAATTTTGCCATAGATCATAACTTTATAGGGTTCACTTAATTGACAGCATGTGAGAATCTTGTGTGACTTGGAGCACTGAGGGCAACAATTAAGTTTTCTTCGGATTTTTTTTTTTTCTTTAATCTTTCATTTGCTCAAAATCTGTTCCTGGCTGTGCCAGTTGATGTTGTTGTAACTAATGACCTGGAAGACTAACATTTTCTACAAAGGTAGATCTGCCTTAAAGCTTAAGTGCTCTGACTTGCATTTTAAAAGACATACAGAGGAAAGTATTTGATGTAATCAAGTGGTTATGTGTCTTTTTGCCTTTGCAGCTTTAGTTTTTATTCATGCATTGCTGCTTTAGTGTTCTCTACCCTGCAGATGCCCAGGATGTGTTATGCAGGTATAGTACAATCTGCTGTGGTGACAGAAATGTAATGGTTCTGTTCACTGGTTCACTTTGAGTTCATCCAAATGGTGATGGAACCAGATTGGTTCACTTTGGAAAGAAAAATCTTTCCCAGAAGCTCTTGGGAAGTGTTTTCTGTAGGAGCTGTATGTCTGATGGATGCCTTGCCGTAGCATTAGGGAGGCTGTTACGGACAGGAATCTCACCTGGAAAGGGGTTGGCCAGTTTTAAAGATAAATGCTTCATGGAAATGCCTGGTTCTGAGCAGTCTTGTAGGAAAGGAGAATACTGAGATGGAATATGCTTCCTTTCTGGTGCCTGTGCTCTGCTTTAGGAAGTTTTTTATCTTCTAAAGGGCAGGATGATCAGGTGGGGATTGTTAATGACATAGGGGATGAACGAAAAGCTGAGGACTTCTCTGGACAACACAGTTTATGAATTAGTTGTTCCCTTAGTCAGAACAAGACATAAGGCTCCTTGGGACCAGATTAGTGAAAAAAATCTGTTTGCAAGAGAAGTTTATCTTTTAGTTACGCTTGTCCCAACCATAACATCGTCACCAAAATTAGAGTATCAACACAAAATGTGCACGAAGTGCAGTTGTATCAGTTCCTCCCAGGTAAAGAGGTTTCCCAAGCAGCAGAGCCACGTACCTTTTTTTAAACCTGTAAGAATAAAATCAAGCATTTACTGGTTGTGTAGAGAAAAACACTTATACAAAAAATATGGTACAGTTTGCAGGTCTTAGTTCTCAGAGGGGCCAGTAGTTCCTGAACAACTTAAGGCCATCAATCACATTAGTGACTCAGCCAGTGGATTACTAGGTGCCACCAAATGCCAAGATTTGCAGTCACTTTCTAACATCTGTGCTTGGCAACGAGTTGCATGCTTTTGTTATTATCAAATATTTATATTGTAGTAGTTCTTTGAGGCTGGCCAGGTCTTAGAAACAAGAGTCTCATTCACTACACATTCTGAATCATTCCCTGAGCAGAATCTATGTTTGCATTGAATTAAATGGGATTTCCGAGGGAGGATCAGCATATGAACGTGTAGTTAATTATAGACTGTATTTAATGCTTATTAAGTGGGCCAAGCTGAAGGTTGCATGGTTGGTTCTTTGTTCTGTCACTTAGTGCTCTGTGAATGCTTGGTTTAGTGACCTTAAGGATTGCTTTGAGTCGGCCTTGGCAGATTACAAGTGTAGATTCGCTTGTCTTGAGCGTATCAAAAGTTCCTTTTTTATAAAAAACCCATGTGATTTGAGGGCTTTTCCCTTGTGCTGTTGCCCTCATGTTTCTATGCCAGCTTTCCTTCTTACCCCTGCTGGTGTGCCATTTGCTTGGTGAGACAGAAGCTGGTGACTGCTACTTCTGTCCTTGTTTCAGGCTCATCCTTCAGAAACTACTTTCAAAGGTATTTTAGCAGTTAGATTGGCAATTTGATGCTTCTAAACAACAGCCAGAAGGAGGCTCCCCTTGGGAGCTTGGTAGATCTTTTCACCTGCTGCCACAGTCAGCTCAGAACTTTGGATGTCAAAATCTCAGCTGACGAATGATGGAAGAAGCTTCCCAGGGTTTGACTTTGGGTGGCAAAGAACCACTCCTTCATAAAGTTTTACGAACGTTGGAAGATGTGTTTGAGCTTCCTGGAGTCATTCTGCACTTAAACAAAAAGACAGTGGGTATTATAATGTTTTAACTTGAGAGGGGATTTTTTTTTTTTCCAAGGTAGAAACAGGCAAAGAAAATTTGCTGCTCCTCTCAGTTGGAAAGATGGCTGTGAGATCAGTATTGTTGACCACAATAACTTGTGATACTAACAGTACTCTGTATTAGCTATATGGTGTATATTTTATATTGTGTACTTTGGGAATTTTTAGGAAGTATGTAATTAGGAATATTTTTTTCCAGTGGACTCTGTGTTTTGCAAGACATTTTGTGCTTCTGTGTATTTACATGTTTCTTCATTATTATAGAGTAGGTTTGGGAGGTGCAACGAAGACTTTTTGAATATTCATGACAATTTCAACTTTGTTTTAAAAAGAAAAAACAAAGAAATTGAGTTGGGGGGGGAGAAAAAAGCCAGATATAACAGCCTTCACCCCTCAGATGAAACTTGATCTAGACTTTGAAAAGACCATAAAAATGGAGGGAACTTGGGCTAGGGAAACACACAGATTGGGTTACTTATGTTTGTTGAAATTTCTTTACTTCAGAGCTTCAGTAATGAAGAACTGAAACAGAGCCCCTTCCCCTCATTTTCTTTCTAGGCTGGGAGGTTGCTTTGAAATTGTTTGTGTCTATGTGTGGTACTTCGCCCTTAAACACTGTAAAAATAAGCAATAAACGTGTTGGAATGCTGGACTTTCCCAATGCCTGCTGCTGTGGGATTTCTTTCTGCCCTGTTTTTTTTTTTTCCCCCATTTGTCTTCTTGTATTCCTGCAATCCTGAAGGGAGGAAAAAAGAAAAGAAGCGAGAAGTCCCAATGATGCCCCTTCCTGCCTAGGCAGGGTAAGAGTGTCTCTCATGGGCTAAATAGAAGGACTCTGACCAGCACAACCAAGGGTGTCCTGATGCTTTTTCTGAGAGATTATTTCAAGGCTTAACATGCTTTATTACATCGGTATTTTTCTGGCAATTGGTTATTTTTTTTCTCTTTCATATCAGACTTCTGATCTATCTCCTTCTGCCTCATCTCTTCCATTCTGTACTAACTGAGCACTTGAAATATTTAAGAAAATGAACTGGAGCTATTCGTAGCAGTTCAGTTACCTGGCTGTTTGTTGTTGATCCATCAAAGCTCCCACATTTGGGTGAGGTGTAACTGCCACCCCTGTTTTTGTTTTGCTCTTCTTAGTTCAGTTTGTTTCAGTTTTGATCCCTTTGGTATTCTCATAAGGATTTCTCATGTGAGTCCTTGTTATGTAACTTTGGGATTCCTGTGTGAGGCACACTTGATGAAGGAGAAGATAAAGGCTGTAGAGCTCAGAATCACTGGCAGCTCAGATAGAACTGATTCATTACGCGGTTTGTTAAGTGCAAAAAAAAAAAAAAAAAAAAAGAGTAAAAAATTTGTTTGGTGCCTTTAAAAGGACCAGTTTCCTGAAGCTGGAAGTAATTACGAACCAAGCCATGTGGGAAAAGGATGTAAAGCAAGAAATATGAATGGCTGGGCATTGTTTAGAACTGTTTTATGCTGTTAGACCCAAAAGTTCAGTTTCATAAGAAAGAAACATTCATGGAAAAATAGTTTTATTGAGAGTGTGAGGGGAGGCAGTGATAATGTATTTATAGAAAAGGTAGAAGTGTGCAGTAGATGCATAGAGTTCTGTTCTGTTTGGATGAGGGGGAAAAAAGTGATCTCCTCGGTATCAACAGCAAAATTTCAAGCAGTAGACATCTCAGTTTGTGTGCTTTAGAATTGGTATGTTTGGACAACATTCTTGGAAGAATTTCTAAAGAAGTAGTAGAGGACTTTTTGGACTACTAGAGATTATTAATAAATCTTCAAACAGTAGGGGTTCTCCATATCCTTGGCAGAAAGTTGATGTGCAAATATTTTAAAAGCAAAAGGGAATGACTCACAAGCTTTTCAACCCATTTTTGATTCTGAGGACAATAAATAACATTGACCAATATGAGTTACCACAGGAAAAAAAAAAAAAAGTAATACATATAGTTCCAATTAGTGTGCATACTAAAAAATTAGCACTTTTTTTAGATGTGCTTGTTCTTCATGTGAAGGTGCCTGTCATGTGTGAGATTGATTTCTTTCTTGATATGTTCCTCTTGGGTCTGGGTTTGTATATTTTATGTGTTCTTCTAACTAGTCAGACTAGTTGTATAAAAACTGGGAAGTCTCAGTTCTTTTTTTTCCCCTGTACCTGTTAGGAATGCTTGCTTTGCTTATTGTTCTTCCACATAGTGGCATTAAGCTAAACTAACAAATGGACCAATGCAGTTCTGAGCAAATTGTTAAACTGATGCAAGAGCTGCCTCTGAAAATCCTGAAGGTTACGAGTGTGACCTCCAAGCATCAGCTCTTCTGTACCTGCCTGGCCAGCAACGTTCTCCACCTCCAAAGAGAAATCTGCTCCTTTTTGTTTTCCCTTGGAAATGTTTTGGGGAAACCTCATCTGATGGTTGAGTGGAAATCAAGGGTATTCCAGCAAGCAAACATTATAGTGTTTATTGAGCCTGCCCCTGAAGCATGTCACGTACTCTGCAAGACACACTTGCTATGGTATCCAGACACAGCTCGTGTGTCAGCTTATGTCAGTCCCTGATTTATAAGCTGGCTCTGAGGAGGTTTTGTAAGTGGGTATATGGGAAGAGACAATTTTACTCAGTCTGCCTCTGTCTTTGTCTTCAGCGTTGCTGTGATGTGACCAGAGACATCAGAGCTTTGCTGTCAGCCTGTGCCAAAAAAACCATACAGACACGTTAAGAATATGTAGGAGGCCATCAAGGCAGGGAAGGGTTTAGTGGAACAAACACATACAGGCTTCTTGCGTGCTGAGGAAGGACAGTAAAACCGAGACATGCTTTGAACAGCTGTGATTAGCATCTGTTAGGTAAGAAAGCAATATTTCATTTATGCTGAGAGAATGCAAGAAGCCTTATTGCTGGGAATGTGATCTGCCAGGCTGTGACACCATGATCCTTAAATTTCTACAGAGATGGTAGGCTAGAGGACCTCAAGGTGGGAGAGACCAAAGGAACCCCGTCAAATATAATCCAGAGGGTTATTTAATTTTACATGTTCTATTTCCCAGTTTTAAGACTGTAAACCTGACAGTAAGTCTTGATGAGTAAAGACCTCTTTATTCTACTGTTACAAACTGTTCTAGGACTGAAGGACAAGGTAAGTTTTGATCAGGTTGATAAATCTAGAATATGCTTTTTCCTTCAGGAAGCGTGATGTTGCTGCTAGCATCCTTGAGAAGTCTGCACTGAAAAAGTACTCTAAAGGACCCCAGACCTGACAAGGACTGGTGGGAGAGGTGGTGGTGTGTTATACCCATTGCAATGAACCTACTCTGCGGCAGGAAGGTTAATTTGCAGCTATGTCTAATGTGCCATATCAGGGAAGGAATAGTGGAGAAGCTCTTGCTGTAAGATGTTTTTGAGGTTATGGATGTTTGAATTAGATTATGAGGATGAGATGAGGTTTTCTCCAGCTGCTTTTGAGAAAACCAAGCAATTAAATTAACTTTAATGAAATAGTTTTATTTCTAACATTATACTGAAGCTCATGTGATTCCTTCTCAGTTTGCAGCAGAAATGAAAACAGGCAGAAATGCTACTCCTGACAGTATCTCCAGCCCCAGTCCTGCTCTCAGAAATGAGAATCAGGACCTCAAAGGGAGGGACAGAAAACTGACAGAACATGTATGTGTTGTTTCTGCCTTGTCTGCCATGCAATCTGTTCCAACTTGTTTAAGAAGGATAAACTGAAAAGCCAACAAACAGTGTTTTTGATTTGCATATTGAATGTGTGTTTGGATACTTCTGGTTGATTTCAGACCTTTTAATTCCTACTTAGAAATATCTTCCCCCTGGCTCTTTAAGAGGATTAATCTTGAAGACCTGAAAAACTCTGAGCAGTGTCCTGTACAGCTGCAACATGTTGGGTGCCTTCCTCCTGCCCCTTTTCATCCTCTTTTAGTGATCCTTTTTTACCTCATTTAAGGCAGAAATCCCCAAAGGTGGTTGTGTCATTGCACTGTTTGAGTCAGGGGCTCTGATCCGTACAGGAATCAAAGCTGTATTTTATCCTCATGAAACTTAGGCTCAGGGCGTTTTGTGAAGTGTTGCTATTTCGATGAATTAACAAGGAGGAGAGGGTAGGATTTATCCTGTTGAAAAGGGAAACCTATTTTACTGCTCATCCTTGGAGCTCTCCTTTAGCCTGTTCACCAAACATCTTGGAAAAAAACCACTTTCTCTCTCTCTTTCTCTTTTGGAAAGCCACAAATAACCTGCTTCTGATGTAGGGCTGATGTTCAGTGAAGTTAAGGTGATACAAGGTGAAGGAAGGTCTGATTAACTGGGCTGTTGTCTTTGAGACAAACTTGATTCAGTTCCCTGACTCATGGTGGTTACCTGTGCTGCTTTGGATGATGGATCCATGGCCTTTTCAGACAAGCAGCTGCTCTTTGAAGTGAAGAAGAAAGAAATAAAAAAGCAGTTATCAAAATAGCATTCACTAGAACAATGCATGGAGATAACAGGAGGGTTTTTTGATCTCAGTGGTTCTGCAGCTGTTCTTACTGTTTAAGGTTCTGGCCATTCTTTATTTTCCCCAAAGCAGTTGGGATTTTTGTTAGTTTTGTGAGAGTGCTTTCACTCACAGTAAGTGCAAGGGTTCCTCCAGGTCAGAGTTAAGTTCTGTATTTACAGCAAGGTTTCTGGAGGAAACATTTTTCCTCCCAATATGTAGTCTTCCTCTTCTTAAGGCTTCAGTGTGGTACTTATTAAATTAATTGCTGTCTGCTTAAATTCATGGCATCTGTATCTAATATAGGTCAGCGAAGACAGCTTTTTTTGGACTACTGCTTCAGAAAGAAGAGTGAGAGAAACTCAAAGCCTCATGACTATATACAGCATTTTGTAAAACTACTGTTAAACCACATTCCCCAATTGTGAGGTCACCTCTGCATACCATCTAAAGCAATTTATTCACTGACCAGTGGTTTTTTCCTCTCAATTTCAGTCCAGCCTGGGGGGGCCGTTGGGGGGGAAGAAGCATCCTTATCATATCAAGTTGTCTTTTTCCTTGTTTTAGAGGAGTTGTTTTGTTGGGTTTTTTTTCCCAGGCTGTTCAGACCTTCCAAAGAGAAGTTTAAAGGGCAGCCTTTATTGCCCTTACTTCTGCAAAGTTACCAAAGAAACTGAAAATACTCCCCATTGTTTAGGGAAGGAGAGAAATACACGACTGTTGGAGCAGTCCTTGCTCCCTCGTCACTCTCCAGGTTCCAAAGGGAAGAAGCTTTGGTATTCCCAAATTGGGGATGCTGTTAGACCTCTTAACCTTTGATCCCATCTATACATCTGGCACCTGTAACCTACTGACATAAAGAAATCTACACATTATATGAAAGAAGTGCTTGCTTTTGTCTGTTTTGCTGTCTTTAGGATAATTTTGCACGATGCTCCAGTGATATGGGAAATGGTAAATAATAAATCACTGCTGATATTTTCCATATATTCCACTGTGCTGGTGTGCTCTCACACCCAGCTCAACACTGAGGTGTTGCACAGCCTGGTGCATTCTGCAATAAAATGAACTACAATTTTCAGAAGGAAGGTTTGGGGATTAAAACCTTAGTGTAAACTGATTTTCTCATTTGGCATTTAAAACTGCTAAGCACTGGATTTGGACATTCAGATCTACTGAACTGTATTATCCACGGACATAAAACTGTAATTTCAGCTGTGGTGCTCCAGGAATTCTTAGCTGATCATTTTTTTTCCCTGCAGCTCTAGGCTTTGGGGGAGTATCTTTGTTTTCAGATGTACTGATTCCTGTTAGTCTTGAGTGGAGGATTCCTGGATTCGAATTGGCTTGAATTATTCATTCTCATCTCTTTGTCGCTTGTTTGTCTCTCCTGGACCTACACTGCTGAATTCATTACACTACAAATAGAAACCCCCTGTTCCCTGTCCAAAGGAAGCCTTATCCATGTGTAGATGTAACAGATGGGGGTTAGTGATGAAGACTTAAAGGGTTACAGCAACAAAATTATGACACTGCAATTTATCTTCCTGCATTCCTTCATTTGACCAAAAGTGGATGTGATAGGTGAGTGTTTTATTTCCTATCACACTTTTATTTGCCTCATTTTTACGGCCACTGCACTAACAGTGGGTTTTGAGAGGCATTTAAATAGAGAATTGCAGCATTTAGTTTTTGCAGGTTTTGAGAATTACATGTCCTAATATAAGGGAGCACTATAATTTCTGACTTTGGGAAACAGTTTTTTTAGATATTCTTTAGAAAGTTCTTCAGAAGGGAGTTCAGCTAGGAATCCCAACTGACTGCTGAGAGAGTTTTTATTGACTGCTGAGTCCTAACACATCCCATCTCCAAAAAAATGGGATTATTCTCCATGAGGTTATCCTTGTCTCCTGTCTGTAAAACCAGAATGCTGATACTTACCACTGAGGATGGAAAACAGTAATTTTGGACCTATAGAAACTAGAATATATAAAAATTCAGCAATATGCATAGAGGAATTTGGTTGGTTGTCAGCTGATGGTTACTTCATCATTAAGTTACGATTTTTTTGTCCAAAGATTAGTAAATTATCAAAAACTCAAGGGGCAGTCATCTTTGGAATTTTTTTCTTCCTTTGGTAAACAGCTGCCTTCTGTGAAAATAAATTTCTGTATTTCATGTTTTTTGTTTAGCCTAACAATTGGTATTTTAGCCAGTTGTTTTTTTCCTTTGCATGTTTCTTTAAAAACACAAGAAAACAAGCTCGCAAATGGACTTTGCTCCTCATGTCTTTGCTCCTCATCTGTGTCTATTTGAGCACAATTCTGTTTTTTCTCTGTGCTACTAGTCTTAAAGGTAAGATGCAACTGAAACAGAATTTTTTTTTAAGAAGGGGAAAGTTTATAAAAAACAAAGGAAAGCGGGAGATCAAGGATATTACTCAATCTTGGAGGAGTATGTAGCAGGAGGTCACATACAAAATGTGCCATGGACTTTTGCTGGATTTTTTTTTTTTATCTTCATCCTTTGAACCTGGTTTTATAAACCCAGCATTTTATTTATTTAAAAGAAACAGGCAAAAACTGTCTACCCTGAAAAATTCTGACTCTTTTGTCCATGAGGATCCCAGCACTTTCTTAGGAGTTGATAAAAGGCTATTGATTGAGAAGCTCCAGGCAGGGTTGTTGGTCCCTGTGAACTATAAGAGATGGTACAGAGATGGTAAGAGAGAAGATACAGCCCTTTCTGACTGAAAAGTCACTTGTAGCTGTTATTTCCTAAGATGTTTATGTATTTAGCACTGCTGAGACTAATCTTCTTTTGCCCAGTGGTCTAATTCCTACTATTGCAAAGACCAGGAACGGAACTCAGTGAGGAAGCAGGATCCTCGTGACTTTTTTGTGGATGGAGGCCTTTTCGGTGTGTTTGTGCAAAGATGGCATTTCAGAGGGTGAATGGCATTGCAGGGTTAATGCTCTGCAGGTGTCCTTGCCCCCCTGCCCACCCTGAATCCCCTCAGTTCTTCATTCAGGGCTGTGGAGGTGGGTCATGGGTTTTGGTGCAATGTCTTTAAGATTTTGTTTTCCAGGGCTGGTTTAATATAATCTGATCTTCTTCATCTGCTGTTCTTGAGTAGTCCAAATAAATAAATGAAAGTATGTGTTGATTATCTTTGCTCTTAAGAAATTAATTTCAGGAGGAGCCACAAATCTTGGTAGAGAGGCAGAACTGGGCGTATTTAGCATCCATCGTGTCATTTTAGCAACAGGGACTTGGACCATCTTTCCTTGTATTTGGTCACACAACCTCCCCGGGGAATTTGCTTACATACTGGAGTAACATTTGAAAATATTTACATCTATTTTGCTGGCTATAGTGTTATAGATGCATTTCCTGTCTCCTTCAGTGTAAGCATTTTACTTTTCCCATTCTTTCTATCTACTCATTCCTTTCTTTTGTTTGTTTGGTTTTTTTCCTCTGTTGGAACTAAAAAAAATAGCAAATATCAAATGCTCAAGCTGTGTAATTCTTTGAACCCAAGTTTGCATACTTCTAGGAGCTGTAATTGGAGTTTCTTCTGTTTCAGAGTTCCCTAACCCACACTGTACTCCTGCTGAACGTGGAACTACAACCATGTTCCAGGGGGAGGGTTCATCAGCTCATCTTCTGTTTGTGGTGTCTTCCACTCAAGGAGATGTGTGATGTGTGATGATCATGACTCTACTTACAAAGTCAGATGTGCCCAAATGGATTTTTTCAGTCCCTTGCTGTTCCTGGTGTATGGGGTTGACTTGCCCTACAGGTGAAGGCAGCTCCTGTTGTAAATGACTTCTCTTCCTTAGACTGATGAGCAGTAACTGAGCAGCTGCATCCCTAAACCTGCTGAAGGTGTGGTCTCATGCCTGGTCGTATTTCCCGTGAGGCTGGCAGTCTGTAGTGAAGGGGAGAGCTGATGGAACACCTACTTTCTCACCTGTCTATTTATTAAAAGTCCCTACCAGTTGAGCAGGAAAGGAGGGCTGGTTTATGGGTTTTGTTTCAGGGCTTTTCCCCATCAAATGGAATTTATTGCTTTACAAACTTATACAGTATTATGGAAAAGATTATCAGAGACTGGAAGCTGTCTATTTATGAGGCTATAAGTGAGGTATAAAACAATTTCTATTCAGAAATATAAACAAATGCACACCACAGCCACTCTGGTTGTGTCTGCATTAGTGTCTTTTTTGGAGCAGTCCCGCAATTTTGATGCAAATCCCGTAACTGTAGCTTATCATATGCTGATTGATATGTAGCCTTGGGCTTATCTGGGTGAAACTGAGCTGAAAGTTTTATTCCAGAAGTCTACAAAGTTGTCTTTTGGCCAACATTGAGCCATGAGTGTATGTGGTGGATGCATCTGACCCAGGGTCCCCTGCCTAAAATAAAATGCCCTGAATGTCACACGGTGAAGATACGGGGTCTCAGCATCAACTGCTTTGATTTAGTGATCTGACAAATTACTTGATAATATTATTTCATTATTGCTCCATAATACCTCAGGATGTTTTACATCCCTTTCATTGCATGTTCTCATCATATCTCCTATTTATTCCTCACATACCATGGCATACAATTCATAGGGTTGCTCTGTAGGCATAAGACTCAGGTTATTTTGACCCAAAGAGAAAGAAACCCCCAGGAGAAGGATCAGCCTAGTGGGCACGTTGTCAAAGAACTCCTTTTCCTTATTTAAGTGCACATGTTTTGTGTGCAAGAGTCACAGCAAGAAACATCAGTCCTCAAACAAGATGGTCTCAAGTAGATGAAGTTTTTCAGTTTTTACAATCCCCAATTTAGGGTTCCATGTGAAAGGCAAAGCAGCAAAATCTCTCTTAAAGCAGATTTTGTAATATTCAATTACACGAGCTTAGTTGCGGCCATTTTTTTTTTTAATAGTCTAAACACTGGGTTGTATTACTAATTTCTTTCTTCAAATGGATTTAGATTCCAGTCTTATGAGGATGACATGCTGTCCCTGACCAAGACATGATGAAGGAATTAACCACAGTGACGTTTTCGTATTTGAGATTAAAAGAAGACACACGTCTGCCAAATGTGAGCAGAAGGAAAAATCTTGTTACTTTTTCTAAATCCTCTGAAAGCAGCTGGATTTTTAACTTATCCAAATTGTGAAATTTTGTTAAGATTGATGTCCACATCACAGTTTAGAGAAGGACAGAAAATCTGAAGAATTCAGGATGTGTGCTGGTCTCATAGGAGAAAAGTCAGAAAATAAAGCGAGAGTGCATTTTCTCTGTAGTGGAATAAGCCAATTATTTCCCTTTAACTTCACCCTTATGCAGGCGCTTGTTTAAAGGCTGCAGATGTTTACAGTTACTGACTATGATTTGTTTTTCTCATTTATTCTGGATACATTTCTTATCTTACTGGGTTTTTCCTCCACAAGATCTGAGCAAAATTAAAAGGCTCCACAGTGTCATATGATTACATTCTTTCTGCTGTCTCCACTAGCTCTTTAACTTCCTCAGCCCAGCATGAGAATCAAGGCTTGGAATGATGTGCCTGGACCTGGAAGATGAAGAGGGAGATTTGCACCCTGCTGCCGTACCAGCCATGATAGTCCTGGCTGGCTTAGCATGAAAGCCTTGTGTGTTTGGGATCATTTTGGAGTCCAGGCACAGTAACGGGGCGAGTGAGATGAACCTGTTTACTGGCTTCTGAAGCACTAAAAAAAATAATATTGTTTGCTTTGGTGCATAGTTCCTGACCCATGTGCTGTAAGCAGCGTAAGAACAAGAATCAAATGCAAACTCTTCTGAGGCCTGTGCACCGTGGCAGGTGCCCTTTGCAGGATGTGCTTTCAGTTACTCTTCATCTCCCTTTTGGGAATAAGGAACATCATCAAAGAGGCAGCAATAGATGTGGCAGAGGAGTAGGTACATCATCATCAAATGCAGAGGTGATGTTTATTTGTACACTCAGTTCTGTACGCTTCTTTTATCTCAGGACCATGTACCTACTAACACAGTGTGATTTTACAAAGTTGGATTTGTTTGAAAGGTGTGTAGTTCTCTGTGGGATGCTTCATGCAGGATGTTTCCCATCCTCATTTATGGAAGACTAAACTCTGCAAGGTCTGTGAATCTTGCAGAAAAAATACCCACAAAGCAAATGTGTGTATCTAAGATGATGTTAGCTTGGATAGCTTCACGTGGTAGCAGAATGGTAAACAGGAAAGCTGTATCCAGCCTAACTCTAAATTTGCTCTGAGCTACACCTAACAGGGATTTAGCATTATGATCACGCTGGCAATGACAGTGTGCAGGGTGTATTTCAGAGAAATTGAACAAATAAAGTGTGTCCCCGGATGGATTTAAAATGCAGAGTGCCCCTTTCTGGTTTTCTGGAGCCTGCTGAATCAAAATGCAGCTACAGGAAAGGAGATGAGCAAACGTTGAATGATAAGAGGTGGCAGCTCCAGTTGGCTTAGAGAACTGTTCTGCCTCTGGCACTTTGGATCATGAACTTCATCACATCCAAGAAATGTTAACAGCTCGGCCCTGGGGCTTTAGCAGCTCTGAGAGTCTTTGTGGGGTTTGCACTGACAGCTCCCCCATCAGTATGCGTTGGTTGGCATTCCGGGCGCCTCACATGCACGAGGGTTCCAGCCTGCTATTCCTTTGCAGAAACACCATGATGGGCATCTGAGTGGCATTTTAATTTGGTAATGAAAGCGCCATTAAATCAGAAAGGAGGAAAAATGCCTGTGTTTGTGGCACAAGATATTTTGTGTGACCACTGAGGTCATTTGAGACAGGCCTGCTGTTGAAATAGTTACACAAGTTTGCCAGCAATGACTCACTACCATGGTGGCCACAGATAAATCCCAGTTGCTTTCTCCTTGTTTTTGAAGGTTTTGGTGTTAGGCGTTTCTGTACGTTGCCTAAACAATAAAATTCCAGCAACACTTAGGTTTGCTCGATAAAGATTTCCCACATTTGTTCACATCTGAAGTGCTGCAACAAGCTGTGATCCATCCATCCTGCTGTCCCTTTTGACTGTGTCAGAAGGGAATATATTTTATCACCACTAACCCCCTCGGTTTTGTCAGCAACAGGCCTTTCCTTGATGTGCCTTTTCCTGAAGAAATCCTGACTGGGAGTCAGAACACAAATCATTCAGGTGCCAGTCTTCGAGATTCAAAGTTCTAGATGCTCACATCTCAGATGCTTTCTCATCTCTCATTTAGAGAAGTGTATTATAATGTTACCTAAATGAAATATAATATCACCTATGAAACACAAACTCAAGGATTTGGGTTGTGCTAGATAATGTTACACCTGTCTCTCTCTCTCTCCATGTCTATATAATATATTCAGAGATATCTAAACTTTGTTGTAAGTAATTGACAATATAAATGGCCAAATGTATTGTTCTGTCATCCTACAGATGATGAATTTTGATAGTAAAATATTGCATGTTTGGGTTGTAACTATGCAGCATATCTGTGGCAGAATTAGAATTGGATCTGTGTTCCTGAGCTTTTTCTGGTGCTTTTTGTCTGAAAAATCTGAAGAAATGAAATACTTACAGTGACTTTATTTTCTCTAGTTTATTTTCCTTCCAGATGTTAAAGGTTTAGATTTTTATTCAGCAGAAATTGATCCTGTTCTTTAAGAACTATAGAGGTTCTGTATATATGCATATATAAAATAGTGAAGGGATTCTGTATATATGGAGAATTCTCCTCTAGTTTAAGAACTGTAGGAGGTTTTGTACTGTATGCAGCTAGTTGTAAAATTAACTGTCCATCTGTTGTTCATCCAGTTGGAACTGGCTACTGACCTCCTGGGAGGTGATGCAGGACCAGTACAAGAAAAAGAGTTGCTCCCAGTTGAGCATGGAGTTACTGTCATTCCAGTATGGAACTTTGAAACTCTCTGAATCCATGCTCAATAAGTGATATTGATGATGCCTGGAAAAGAACAGGGTCGTGGTAACAGTGGGCTCTTCAGAATTTATTTTTGTAGATCTGCTCTGCACATCTGTGCTGTCATCTTCATTTGACTCCTCTGTTGACCTGTAGGAAAAAAAAACCTTTTATTACTTGCCTACTGCTAACAGAATGGGGTAGCAAATACAGTTTTATTGATCAAGTTTTTGCAGTAGTTAACACTTGCAGCTTCCACTGAATGTCAAGCATGGAACTGTAGATGCTTTTTTTTTTGTCTTTGAAGGAATATTAACAGTTTTCATACTATGGCTGACATTAAGGCCTCTGATGTTACTTGGAAAACACGAGTGAATTAACCCTTGTAATGTTTTCATGAAAGGGATGAATGTAAAAATGTTGCAGGTGGTGAATAGGGACAAAAATAAAATTAAATGTTTTTCCAGATCACTCAGTAGTTCTATGGTAAAAGTATGTGCTGGACTGAAATACCTATTATTGAGTTGCTAATCTTGTTTCTGTACAAAAACTGAATGAAAAAACCCCACAGGATTCTAAATTTGGCCCAAACTTCACTAGTCAAGCTGAATTAAGACACAACAAAGCAGCAGCAATGTCATCTCTTCCAAATACTGAAAGCACTCATCCCTTGATGATAGCCTGTCAGTACTGCTTGGAGTTTTGTTTCAAGTGCTTGAAAGGTATCTTCTGAGTAGTTTTCTAAATAATACTTTTCTATAATTTTAACTTTGATCATAACTTAGAAAAATAGCTAAAGCAAAGTGCCATTTATGTTATTTTTTTCCTTTTTAAAGGTTGAAGTTTGGAATGATATATCGACATTTTTCTTCCATTAACTTTACCTTGCTAGGTATCAAAATCTTTCAGCAAAACTGGTGATTTAGTGATATTTCAGATATCTTTACCCCTCTCCTTTGTTTGTTGTTCTCCTGTGATGCTGCAGTGCAACAAATAAATATTGGCTGTGTTTGCTATTACTCCCTGCAGCTGTTTTTCAGCAAAGCTATAAGGAGAAAAATAACTTGGATGATTGCAAAAGCCAGTTCGTAGCCAGGAGAGTCCTAATTCCCTGCTTGTTTTTCCACAGGCCTCCAGAATTGGCATCGAAGTATGCAAATTTCTCTGAGGGAGTGTGCAAGCCAGGCTATGCATCAGCGCTCATGACTGTCATCTTCCCAAAGTGAGTAAATACTGTGGGGATTTTTTTTTTTTCCCCCCCTCTTCCCCTGTTGACTTCTCGTGCTTCAAGGTGGGTCATCTGCAGAGTTTGTCTTCAAAACTGTCATTATTCAGTTCCTTGATTGGTTCAAGGGGAGACCTGTGTTGAAATTCTGGGCAGTTTGAGTGGTAAGGGTTTAATTGACTTCAGCCTGACTGGGAGTTTGCTCAAGGAGTAGAGCTCTGGGTGATGAGTAACAAAACAAATTATGTTGTCAGTGTGTGATGCAGATGTGTGGTCAAGCTCACTGCTACTACCTGATGATGCAACAGTGAGGAAGCTTTGGTCATGAAGTGAGAGATTAAATTGACTGGAGTAGTGACGTGTGGTGTTCTGTTGTGTTTTTTTTTTATTCTTGGGAGAACAGGGTGAGGCATCCCTTGGGTCCCTGGAGTTTGCAGAATTGCTGAAAGGCAGTTCAGAAGATAGACTGGCAGGACCATTATTCTGTGAAGGCTCAAGGATTTCAGTTTGGTGCATCAAGTGGAAAATTTGACCAAATAGGTTATTTGGCCTTTGCACAAGCTTCTAATACATGTGAAAAGGATGCTCTGGTGCAACGATCTCTTTGGCAAAAGAGGTCGTGGACTTTTTAACATAACTGGCATTTTTCCAAAAGACATGTTTTATATCTTTAGAGTAGGGAATTTCCATGACTTGCACATATGGAGGTGGCCTTCAAGCCAAGCCTGAAACTGGTGGTATCTTCTGTCTTTGTTTTTGTTGGCAAACATGGTATCAGAGAGCTCTTTAAAGTAATAAAATAAAACTGACATTGCCTTGTAACCAGCAGATACTGCAATCAGGTCTTTAAAACAAAACAAAACACTAAGTTTCTCCATCAACAATTATCAGGAAAACAAAAAATTGTCACTATTATCTTCTGTGTGAATTTTGAAACTCTGGTTAGAATATAAATAAATACTAGAGCTTAAGGTAAGTACTTTTAAATCTGTGTTTGTGTACATATTAAATGTAAATACTATAGAAGGGGATAAACTCATTATTGCAAAAATATTAATCATAGTTTAATTTTAAAGACTTTGGCTTTAAGAAGGTTTTTTGCCTCCTAGAATCTGAAGTGTTATTTATTCTCTCCCTCAGCAGCTACTTACAGATTTCTGTTTAATCCTCTTCTCCCTTTCTCTGACTGCACTGAACTAATAATCATGCAAAGAGGTAGTAACTTGTCTCCAGAAGAAACAAGTGGTTGTTTCCTTCTTTGTACACTGAAAAATCATATTCATAGTTCTAAAGACAGCATCTCACTGGGTATTTATGTTCAGTTGCTTCTCTAACCTGGACCCTAAAACTTGCTAATGTTGACATTTTCCCTGTGACATCTTTGAATTTTCCATGAATTGAAATCAGTGTTGGACATTTCATTATTTTACTTAGTACAGTTGTAAGGATGACTGACCAGTAGTTCTGCAAAAAATTCCTGCTGCACTTAACAATTCTTTCTCTTTTGCAACTTATTCTGTACTCAAAGAACTATGCAATGTTAATATTACCAAGCCAGGTATCATAATTCAATATATTAGAGACTCTTAAAGCCAGATTGTCTTGCGAGTTCATTTAAAAATTTGAGCTGCATGATTTGTTTTATTCTGGCTTTTGTTTTCGGTTGCTTGTGTCATTAGGAAACCATCATCTCTGCAGCTGACATTTTTTAGGCTTGGTCTTTGCTGTAAAATGTGTGTTTTTGTTGGGTGTTTTTATTATTTGGATAAAGTTGGTTTGGCCGATTTCAAGCATAAATAAAATGAATAAATGTTTTCCCATTTTAAGGTTCCTGACTTTTTAGTGCAATTTTAAATATAAATAGGCAAAATATGATGGAAATAGTTGAAATAGAATGAATGTTTTTCAGAGGATGTAACTCTCCTTGGTAAGTGCTTCTTACTGTAAAAAATGTGAGGTCAGACTTCACCAAGCATAAGCAAGTGCTAGAAGAATTAAGGAGCAATGCCTTGAGAAATCTCAAAATGTGGCTGATGGTAAGGAAAGACTAAATGTATGTTTTTTTGTTTGTTTAATGAGGTCCTCAGTCAATCAATTTTCATTCTAGCAATGCTTGATGCCTTCATAAATAACCCTACCTGGAAAAAATCCTGGGTTGGAGACTACTAAATAAAGGGTTGGTTACTTCTGGAGAACAATCTGGATTGCCTGATTTAAATGGCCACAATCCAACAAAATATATGTTAATATATCCAATATGAAATAAGACATCTGCGAGGAACAAATGCAGATTGTACCTTCAAGATAGAAAAAACTCTGTCTTGGAAACAGATACAGAGAAATTTTCATGTGACCTCAACAAAATCTCGTAGCTTAAACGCTGTTTCAGGTTCATGTGAACACAAGTAACTTGAGAAATTTTGTGTGAAGCACTGACTTAAAATTAAAATACAGAACTCCGCAATCCAAGACTTCTAGAATACTGTGTCCAGTTTTGATGGTTAAGTGTGAGAAGGGAGGGGAAATAAGAGATGGAAGGAAAGCCACAAAAATGAACAAGGACTTGCTTAAACAGTAAAGTAAACAAGACTCTTAGAAATAAGTCATCTTTCTGAAGCAGGAGTTGTATCCAAATGAGGAGAATAGGAAAGAGCATTAACTTTGGCAAGTTAAATATAAACCATAATGAGGTAGGCCAAAAAAAATGTTGAGGAACAACTTTTTATAAAGGCATTAAAAAAAATAATAAAGCTTTTTGTCTGACTGTCAAAAGCAGAAAGCCTGTCAGAGACCCCAATGAGCTGATAGATATTCATAATATTACATGTGAGCTAAGGGAAGGTAAGGCTGTAGCAGAGAAGTTATTTGCATTGCTATTCACTGCAGAACAGTTCCCATGAGGAGCCTTCATTTCCAGGGGACAGGCTGGGGAAAACTGACAGAAGGTTGACGTTTTGGAGCGAATCAGCACAAAGAACTGCAAGGAAAAGTTCTCACTTTGTGAGGAACTCGGTGTTGAAGTTGCCGAGTTACACACGGTTGTGTATAATCGTTGCTTAAATTGGCCTTAGAATGCAAGAATGAAAGGCAGTTAAACGTGCTGGGCTTTTCAAGAAGGGCCTGTGGAGCATTTGGGAAACTGGGAACTACTAGGGAGCCTGGCTTGTGTATCAGGCTCCTCTTAGAACCTATAAAGAAAGAACAGAATTAGTGTTCATTCACGGGAATAAAGGTGATGACAGAGAGGAGACAAGTTGTCTTCTGCAACAGGAATTCCTGCCCTGTAAATCTGCTTGTGTTGTTGGAATGACTAGATAAACCTTTGATAAAGGTGATTTAACTAATGCAGTATGTCTGGATTTCTTCTTCTTCTTGACAAAAAAACCCACATAAAAAACCCAGAGCAAACCCCCCCCCCAAAAAAAAAAAAAAACAACCAAACACTTGGTGTTTCAAAGACTTTTGAAAAATTAAGTTGGTGTAGTCCTGTAGTGATCAGGTAGTGACTGTGTAAAGATTAGAAAATGTATGGGAAAAATATATGTATAGTATGTGGAAAAAAAACTTGTACAGTACAGGGATGTTACCCCTGGAGCCTTCTGGAGAAAGTGAGCTGGGATCTCTGCTGTTCCAAGTGCTCATAAACTGTCTGGAAAGCAGGATGAGTAATAAAGCACTGACACATTTTTCCAGGTGGTAAGATCAAAAGCTGACTGTGAGGAATGTCAGAGGGATCTCGCAGCAGTAACTGATGGGGCAAGAAAATAGCAGGCCAAATTAAGTTCTGGTAGATATAAGGTAGGGTTTGTTGAGAAGACTGATCTGACAGTGTATACCTGATGATGGACTTAGTTATGCCTTGCAAATTGGGAAAGAGATCTTGGCATTACTGTGGAATTACTTTGTTCTGGGACTTACCAACCAGCAGCTGTTAAAAGACTGTGGGTATATTAGGGGATAAATGCAGAAAGCCCAAGAATATGTTATGACACTGTGTGAACACCTCCATCTTCAATAGCCCATCCAATTCTCTTCAACTGACTTTGAAACAGATTTAGAGGAATTAGGAATGCATAGTGGTAATAAAGATGAAACAAAAACGTGGATCTTATTTCCAAGCTCAGAAAGACTGAATGGACTTACTTTCCAGTTCGAGGTAGAGCAAGCAGAAGGTTTGTGTAGCATTGTGAGTGACATGGTCTGGTGAGATTTGGAGGTATTAAATGCAAATATGGTGCACCAGGTTTAAAATAAAGAAAGGTGAATGCTATGTCATGCTATTTCCAGTTACATTTTTTTGAGAATGTGTTGCATGGGAGGGGGGGGAGATTGACTTGTTCTATAGACTGTAAGTATTCAGCAACAGGCATGGAACTGTCTTAAGGTACAGGAGACTGGAACCTAAATGGATGTTGAGAGCAACATGTAGCTTTATATATTCCCTGTTTCTTGGGCTTTTTACTGAAATATTGGCCAATGAGCACAGACATGGAGTATTGGGCAAAATGCATGTCTGGTCTAACCTGTTGTTCCCTTGCGTGTGTTTTCTTTGTTTTTTAATGCTTATGCCGTAAGGGCAGAGTGACAGATCTTCAGAAAAACAAAATGTGATCTGAGTCACAACAGTGGCTGCCCATGATGAGAAATGGGTGCGTGATCTCAGTCCTGCATCTCGCTGTGGGGCTGGCCAGCTGGGCTGCCTCTGCTGCTCCCTGGAAATGGAGGAGTTATCTCATTTCTCACTCTCCAGGACAATGAGATTCTGCCTCTTGCCAATCTCCCCAAGAGCAGATATAATGACTCAAAGTGCCTGAAGGAGGGTTTCTGGGTTTGGAACGGTGCAAAGAAAATGACAAGCGCCTTTGGTAAAATGGCATCAGTAGGTCAGTGAATTAGACTACTATGTTCAGTGAATTACACTATTTTAGTAGTTCTGAGGTCACCTACAAGTCTGGAGCTCGTGCTCTGACCTTTATGTAGAAGGCAGTAACTTGTGTTTGCAGTGGTAACACTGCAGTCTCCTGCATGTCTGGCCTTGCAGTGGAAACGATGCTGCCTGTGTACAGTTCTTTCTATGCCCTATTCTTTATCAAATGAGAAAGGAGAGCTCTGCCCACGGTTTGTGGCTGACGTGCCAGCCCGGGACAGTTCAGCTACTCAAAATTTTCCAACCACAAGCTCTTGTAAGTTGGCAGCTAATACTAAAAATTAGAGGAGGCGGTAATTAGAGAGGGAATGTCTGCAGCCTCCAGACTGTGTTTGGTAGGAGAACATGGCAAAGAAGTATTTAAAGAAATAGTATCTGGGACTATTTCAGAATAAGGGAGAAATGGGAAGTTCAGCAGACAACAAACCTGTTGGTACTGTGACCGAAACAGTGAATTTAACATTTATGATTCAGATATGTAAGACTATTTTTGCACCAAGGATATGATTGTAAGCATCCTTCTAGTCAATCGGTGCTAAGAAAGTCTTATATGAATCACGAACCTATTTAAGTCGATTCCAGAAACAAAATCAGTTTGGTTTGTTTGATTATTCTGCTGCAGACTTCCTATCGATTAGCAATTGGTATTTTCTTCACAATTACATTTTAATTTTTCAATAACACAGCCCGCTCTCCACTCTGAGGATAAATGTCTCTCCTGTAAAGTCTTCTGGGTTTATATTTTCATGCTGAATCGCTTCTTTGTACATAAAGCTCAACATTTTTTAAGCTTTCAAATCAGCAGAGAATGCATGAGACAGATTTGTGCCAACCACAGACATTTCAGTGGCTTTCTCTCAAGTCATTGTTCTGTGGGTTGTTTTTTTTTTTTCTGATGTTTAGTTCCCCCTTGACTTTGTAGGTCATAGACTCCCATGCCTTTCTTCACTTCCACAGGCCAGATGGGTATAGCTGGGACAGCACCAGAAGGCCTTTCCCTAGGGAGTGCAGGGTAGACTCTTTGTCTCCTTCACATCAGGGCTTGGCAAA
This sequence comes from Pyrocephalus nanus, assembly GCA_038380795.1. Classification (NCBI taxonomy): domain Eukaryota; kingdom Metazoa; phylum Chordata; class Aves; order Passeriformes; family Tyrannidae; genus Pyrocephalus; species Pyrocephalus nanus. Next base: position 3,532,224 of record CM076269.1, read on the forward strand.
AATTTCTTTGCCATTGGTGTCTTGCAGGTGTAGTTTATGCAGCTTTTATATCTTAGGAAAAAAAAACCCCAACATTCTTACATGCAAATGGGGGGTAGGGACTTTAGGTGGAACTGGAGCTTTAGCAGGGGTCAGGATAATTTAAAAATGTAGTCTCCTGACTCCAAATACTTCCACGTTCATTTCCATATCTCCTTACAGGAGGCTGCGCCTCTTATTATAAGGACACAGGAGCACCTTTCCATTCCTCACATTTCTGCTTTGTTATTTAGATAGTCAGAAAAATAATATTTTAAAAGGAGAATCTTCAGCCCTCTGCTTAGAACTGACTTCATTTTTGTTTGACTGTCTTGGTGCCTCGTGAATTGTTGCTGTGCCCAGCAGGGGCTTGCACTGAAGTGACAGGGCGTGAGCTCGGTGCTTAGAGGCTGTCAGTGCAGGTGAAGGCTGCTTCCTTTGTGATTAACTATTTAAGGAGAGCAGAGGATGGCAGCTTCACATGGTTCTTGAGAGCTCACTGAAGAAATAGGCTGGATAATTAATGTGCCACTGAGGATCACTGTGGGAATTCAAAACTATTGGCTGGCTGTAGTGTCGTCCCTCTGCTGCACAGACTGGGGTCTCTTCAGGTGCAGTGGGTGGTATCTCTTAATTTTTTAAGATTTATAAAATTGTATATATATTTGCTGAATTAGTTATTGATAGTGGGAAGGGTCTTCTAAATATATGTATATTGTACATCTCATTTTGAAACACACTGAAGTGGTTCATTTTGTTAATTTGAGTTGTGAAGAGCGGACACATCTTGAGGTTTTCACTGAAGTCAGTGATGGCAGAGATTGTTAAAGAACTCACAGCTAATGTTTGGTGTCCCAGCAACTGCTGTAATTGGAGCTCTGGAAGGAAATTGGTCCGTGCCAGTGTCCAGAAGGGTGTTTGGAGCGCTGACCTGGAGTGTTCATCACACCTCCCCTCAGATCCTGTATCTCTGTTGCATTACTGGGGTGTGTTGTACACTGCAGGTATATTTTCTCCTGGCTTCCCTCAATTCCTTGGTTAACTCTGGCTAAAGGAGTTCAAAACTTGCAGGAGGGGAAGGGATGGATGAAAGAGGAACTGATGGTGCCCTGATCAGTTAAGCTGCCATGGTTTCCCATTTCTCCAGGCTCCAGACTGTTTAAATGCCTGGCTTGTGCCAGGGGCATTGGAGTGTGATGCTGCTCACTCCTATCTCCTCCTTACTCCCGTTTTATAAATCCCAGGCTAAATAAAGGTGCAAGCCAAAACACACACCCCCTCAGATCATTCCTGGTGTCTGGGTGGCACCTCCCCACGCAGAGCTCCATGGCTTTTGCAGTAACACATCTTCCCGTGTGGTCAGCTGCTGCTCCACTGTTGCTGCTGTCAAAGGGAGTGATTTGCACTTCTCTATCTTTTTTTCCTTGTGACTTTTATGAAGTGGTGCCTTTTTTGTCCCTTGTTGGCTCTGGAGTGAAGATTTTCCCAGTTTTTCACCTCTGCAGATAGTGTTTTGGGCATTATATATAATTTGGAGGCACTTACAAAGAGGATGATTTTTATTTTTTTTAAATATATATTAATGTAGATTTTGAGTGACAGAATTGGGTTAGAGTATGCAACAGGTATAATTCCTATGTTTGTTTTATTGTCACAGGCTCATTTGAGAGATCTAAATCTCTCACACTTCTGCCTAAAGGTGACAAGTATGTTATCTCACAAAATATTTTTGCCATGGCTGGCTTTAGTGAACACACAGTCTGTTAGAGGATGTTTGCTTTTAATGTTCAAACTAGGATTGTTGTCTGAGCTCTTGTTGCTATTTATAACTGGGGCAATTGGATTGCCCTTCACAAAACCCAGATTGCTTCAGTCCCTTTCCACCTGCCTTGTCTGCAGGAGGAGACTGGGATTAAGAGACAACATTTGATAACTCATGTTCAGAGTGTTGCAGACCTCTGGTACTGAAGTGGTGCCAACCAAAGCTTCGTGCAGAGTGTGGTCAAATAACTAATTTCTCTGCAACAGAGAAATTGAGTTTGTTTGTGTTTTTTTTCCCTACGTTCTTTTTTTTTTTTTTTCTATGGAAAACAGTGATTGGGAACATAATTCCAGAGACAAGCAGATGAAACTGTACACACAACTTCACTGCTAGCTCTGAAATTAATGGCACTGAAGTACCAGCTGGAGCTCGTACTTCAAAAGAAAATTCAGTGGCAGCAGCTCATTTCTTCACTTCTGGCAGCCTCTGAAGGTGTGTGTGCTGCTGCACTCAGGTTGAAGTAGATGTGGCCTAATGTAAGAGTAGATGTAAAAAAAAAAAGAAAAATTTAAAAGAAAAGGCTCTGTTTCTGTGTTTGCATCCCCACTGTTTGCTTCAGGAATTTGTGCTGCCCTTGAGCTGCCTGCACACACTGCAATAAACTGGGCAGGTAAAATAATCCTTATGCCTGAACATGAGTTTTCACCACCCCATCCATCTACTCATTTTGTGCAGGATTATTTTTGACCCAGACCAGTGCACTGGTTCGGTTTATGAAATGGCCATATCATTGTACAAACCCTGCCAGGGTGCAGCTTGAGAATGAAGAGCCAAGGTGGTGGCACTGCAGAAACTCTGCAAGCCAGGCTGGGCACGAGGACTAAGATATGGGGAGCTGCTGCTCAGGAGGTAGGGGTATGGTTTCACCTTCAGTTCATGCAGGTTGTTCCCTCTATGTATGTCTTTAAAGAAATGTGCAAAGTAATCCATGCAATTCCCATGTACAGATCGTGACAGTAGATTCTGTTTCAGAGCCACTTTTGGAGCTGAAATCTTTCATGTTTAACCTCTCTTATAATATAAAAGTATATGAATCCACGTAACGTGCAGGCTCTGTGCCTGGAAAGTTTGTCTCCAGATTCTTCTTCGTGACTTTCGTGAATTAAGTGAGATTGTAAAATGAAAGCTGGAATATACACACGGACTTCACTGAGCATGTGCCTTTCTGGCTTTGAAAAAGGTGCAGAGCATATGTGCTCTCACTTTAGTGTGAGCACACTGCATTGTATGCCAGAGTGGGAACAGGACAGGTTTGGTGTGTTTGGGGTTTTTTTTCTGCTTTTTTTGTTTGTTTTGTTTTCCAGAATGCTAAAGTTATTTCTAAATTGTGAACTGTAACAAAACAAAACAACAAAGAAAACAAGGGACAGCATTGCAAACGTACAAATAAGTTACCATATTTACATGAGCGTGTACAATCTTAATAGAAACAATAAACTTAATTCATGCCATCAAATAAGCATATTTTATTGTGCATGTGTGTTGCTGTGGCCCATCTGCTCTTACAGCTATACCAGTAGAAATGTTTGACTTTCAGGAAAAATCTTGCAGCGGAGATTGCTTGAGGATCTAAATGCATTTGAGTGACTGAAAATACCAGTGAGCATGGAATGCAAGAAATGAAAAATATCAGTGAGCATGAAGGTTAAGCTGTGATATCATTGTGGTTTTGATATACAAGGCTTACTTTCTTTTCTCTTCCTCACATTCCCATAAGAAAATGTTTTTGGGTATCTCTCTTTTGATCAAAACTCTGACTTTCTGAAGGTTCATCTTTGTTGGTCCAGCCCATCATCTCCCCAGAGCCCCAACAAGTTCCCTGGTATCTGCAAGGCTCTGTATGTCACCAGTGATTGCTTCTTGCTGTAGAAAAGCGTGCAGCTTCCCTCAAAGTTTTCTGAATTGCGTTCAAAAGTGGATAATTGCTCCTTCTGAACTCCCTCCTGGTGGTTTTCATCAATCTATCTTTGGGTAGACTTCAAGTGAAATTATTTTCCTCTTCTGCCTTTCCCTCTCCTCTATTACTGCTCACTTTGTTCTATTATTGAAACATTTCAGGAGTGTCAGTGCTCGCAGATGCTGTCACTGAGCCAGTGTACATTGGCTAAGAACACGGATGAAAAGCAAGCCTGATAATTTATGCAAGATTATTAGACCAAATTAGAAACAGTCTGGGGAACCCTCCAACTCTACATTAGGCAAATGAAGGTAAAAACCGAAAAAGATTAAAAATTCTCTTTGTAGCAATGTGAAAAGTCACTTGAGAACATTGTTCAGATAACATTGTAGGAACTCTGACTCCCCTGCAGCAAGAACAGCATAAGCTCCTTTGGCAATTATTTTCTTTACTACAATTCCGAGCTAACTATGCAGCAAAATAAAATCCATAAATTAATTACTGAATGCTATAGAAGCAATGCTGTAACTGTTGTAATATAGTGTCAGGGATCACAGTAGCTTGGTGAAGTTTCCTGCAGTTTCCCAAGGGCTCCTACTCATCGGTTCAACCCAACCCAAAACACAAGTAGTGCTGGAAAGCAGGGCAAGAGCAGTGCCCCCCACTGCAGTGCAGCTGCCTGCAGTGGGCTGGCAGATCTCACCACCTTGGGTATTTTATTCTGCTTCTATTTTGATAAATTCTGGAGAGTTTTGCATTCAGGAAGAGTTGTTTCCTTTTTGTGTAATCTGCCATACCTTTAAGAGTGGTCACGTCCTTTTTCTCCTGAAGCCCTTTGAGTCACTGATTTTCCTTGCACGGGAACTTTCTGTGTGCAAGTCAGGGCTGTAGCTTGTTCCAGTGCCCAGGCTGTAAACCAGAAAGCTGGACACAGTTTTTCTTGAGAGGTGTTTCATTGTGATTTTCCTGAACATCGTTGCATCTGCCTTGGTAATTTGCTGTTCTTTCAAGCTCAAACGAGTGATGTAAGCTTCAGGTTTATGTACGTTTCAAATAACACATCTTGTACTGTTTTTGGAAAAAGAAAAAAAAAAGAAAAAAGATTTGAGGTTTCTGTGGTTTCCCCTTTCTAAATTGATATTCGTGTCGCACCAATTTTGGCGTGTTTCTGATCTGTTTATCAGCTGTGCCAGCCCGGGTTCGTGTTTATACCAGGGCAAACATAGGAATAAACGTAGAATTGCACTTCTGAAAGTGATGTCAGTGTGATAAAGAGATTCCTGAGACATGAGTTAATTTATCTAGGAATGAAACATTAAAATATGTATGACCTTCTGTGGGGTTTTGGAGCGCATGAAACCAGAAGAATATATAAATATGTCAGTGCACAAAACCACAATAAAAGGTGTGTTCATCTGATTTTACTTTAGACATGCCTCTGTTAGCAATCTCTTCTGTCTTTAGATGCTCTGTTAGAACCAGAAGTGCTTATTTCTGGGCTTGGATCTTTTTTTCTTTCCTTTTCTTTTTATTACAGGCCGTTTACACTGAGAGCGAATGAGTGAATGGATGAGCTGTTCTAAACACAAACAGTTCCCATGAATGCTTCTGGAAAGGTGGAATAGTTTTAACTCACCTAAAAAGGGACAAGCAAGGCCTGCACCTCGAGCAAATCCACAGGACAGCAGCTGTTGTGGTTGGGTGGGAGAGTCTCTGCCTCCATTTTGGAAAGAAAACACCAGCTTTGGAATGGTCTCAGGGATGTTCAAAGCCACACCAGCTGCTTCACCAGGCAGTGAATCACGGATAAATAGAATAGCATATATCTGTTCTGGGAGTTTTGTTTATGCCTTAAGAGTTTGTTTGTAAATGTGTAACCTGATGGATGGGGAACAGTATAGGGCTCCAGGCAGTCTTAGTGTAACCTGTGGCAAAACAAGCAGCTCCTTAGAGCCAGCGATGGCCAGCTCTTTTTGCTTCTGATTTATTTCTTAAACAGTTGTCTGTGGAGTTCAGGCATCTGCAGAGGAAGATGCTGGTCCCAAGGCTCTGATTAAACAGGCCAGCACACAGTCTGCTGTCACTGACTTGTTCCTGCTGTTCTTGGAACAGTTGAGAAAGGATGTCCAGAGTCTGAAGGAGGCAAAGTGTGCTTACAGGTCTTGGTTTAAGCAAAGTAGACTAAAATAAGAAAACCACAAAATTTCTCTGTTTTTTTTTTCCTTGTTGGGGATTTTTGTCAGCACATGTACCAGGCATTTCTTCTCCTTAAGACAGATCTGATCTCCTGGGTAATAACTATTTATGGAACAACAGGATACTGAACAGTTTATAAACACTAGACTTGTTTACTTCTGCTCTGTGACTGCTCATTTCACATAGGGGTTTCCTCATCTGTCAAGGGTAAAGAAACTTCTCTGAGTGGACACATCTGTAAAGAACTAGTTGGTCTTGCTCTGCCATAGTGTCCTGGCAGGAGATTCTGTCCTGCTCAGCCAATAAAATTTTCCACCTGTGTTCAGTAAGGAAGGTATTTTAACAGGAAAGTAGTCATCTTGAATTTTCTAAGAGGAAAGGAGGAACTGTTCTGCTTCATCCTCCCAGGTCTGGCACCTGCTGCTAATGGAGGGTGTGGGTTTGAAATGTTGATCTCTGTCTCTTCCCTGGGAAGCAGATCCTTCATTCTTTGGTACTGCATTATTAGGATTTGCTGTAGCTGGGGGACTTCTAAACCACGTCAAGACAGGAAATGAGAGGAAACAGGGCTAATAGTTTGGGTGGTTTTTTATTCTTTATATTAATAGGACTTGGTTTCCAGTGTTCTATCATCTCTCATGGGTTGTTGGACGGAAAACACAGAAGGGGAAGCAGCACTTCATTCTGCACAATTAGCTGCCAGACACTGCACCCTCTGAGAAGGAGGGAACAGTGATGGTTCCAAGCCATCCAGGAGAAAGAGGAGAGAAATCCTGTGAAACAAGACACGCCTGGAGTGCTCTAAGATACAGAATAATTCGTGTAGAAATCCAGAGCTGTATGTATGCTGACTGACACGCTGTCTCGTTCTGAACAGTGGCGGTGCGAGGATGAACTGCTGAGATGTTTTGACAGATGCCAGTCAGAGGGATGTTTTTGACAGATTTTTTTTGGTAATGATTAACGTCACTAGAAGCAGTTGTTTGTGTTTTCTACGTGTTTGTTTTAATTCATCTCCTATTTGTTTCCCTTTCGCAGCAGTGCCCAGTTTACCATAATGAGATTCAGGAAGCTGGAATCAGTCTCAATTAGTGAGGCTACTGTAAATATTTTCATTGACAGAACTGTCTTTTTTCAGTTAAGATCTGAAAATACTTGAATGTTGTTTTGTGTTAAACGGAAGATCCAGAAATTCAAATAAAGTGATACCAGGAGGGCAGTTGATTCTGAAATAATAATAATCTTTAGCTATTCTAAAGAAATTATGCTATCTGAAGAGGCAGGAGCTCCCAGTTCTTGGTAGGGAGAGGAACTGTAAGTACCCCAGACACCTGGCCTAGGAAGAGCCCTCAGCAGCTTGTTCAAAGTGACTGCTCTTCACCTGCCAAGGAGTAAAAAATTAAGTGGGAAAAACAGTGTTAAGAACTTAAGCTTTTTCTAGACTTGTGGGAATCTCATTTCTAGAAGTAGTTTCTTAACATGGCTCTGACTCTCAGCTGCTACTGAGGTGGGGGTTTTTATACCTAAGACCTGAATGTCAGCCCATCTAAAGATTTAGACACGCAAGGGTGGAGGTTTCCAAACTTGTCCCAGTTTGCAAGTGTTGAAAGGGTTTGGCTACTACATTTTATTTCGTTTTAGGGTTGGGGTTTTTTTGGTAGATTACAAGGCACCTTCTTGAGAGACCACTAAACAAAATTTTAAAAAAACAACGCAATTTCTCCAGCAAATCACGGTTGAAATTCTTGATCAGTAGCTTGGAAACAGCATAAAATTAGCTAAATGCAAAATTCTGAATATACCTAGGCATCGATCTCTTCGTTTCATCAGCTGCTAGAAGATTTTGGAGGCTTGTCTTGATTGTGGAAGCCGAGTGTCGACTCTGCAATGCTGTGACTCCCTAATGCTGCTTTTCACAGCAGTCCTAGGGAAAAAGACATTTGTTCTCTGTCTCTGTGTTCCAGGGCTTGTTCCATGCCACAGCCCTGGTTTGTTTTCTCTCACATGCAAGGCAGTCACTTCCCTCCCTCTCCCATTTTTGTTCTGAGCCCTCCTTTTGGCTCCATCTGCCTTTCCACGTGGATGGAGATTGTGTCACACAGATCGTGTCCCTCCTTTACCGCTCTTGGGCTTACATTTCTGTTTACTTTTGTGTATAAATAAGATAGTAACCTTTGTTGGTCACGGCATTTTTAAGTCTTCTGCAGCAGTCCATAAATCCTGTGTCAGGAAGCGTGTTCAGTGTGCCTGTGCCCTAGTTGTACTGCTGACATGTGAGCTTAGCTGCCTGTAGACTTCCCAAAGCACAGTAATGGTACAGATGAAAACCTGAGACAGGTTTCTTTTCTCAGTTTTTTTTTTTTTTGGGAGAGTTTTGGATAGAATGGGGAGATTCAGAGGCAGGAGAGAAGAATAAGAGAGAGTGTACTGGTGCACCAGAGGGTTCTGGCTCTCTGTGGCATTTTAGGGGAGCACAGGCAGTACTTGCAGTGGTCTGTAGTGAGCCAGTGCAAAGCTTTGCCTCCTAGGCCCTGGAAACTCTCTCAGTTCCCACTGACAGGCACAAACTGGTGGGTTTCCAGTAAGCGTCACTCAGGAAGGGACCCTACAGTTCACATCACCCCTGGAGCATTGCAGCCACCTTTACTCTGCTGAAATGAAGTGAGCTAATTTGTTTCCCAGCAGACTAATTGCTCATGGCTTATTATAGAGACTGTTTGGTGCCCTGTTCTGAAGACTGTTTGTTCCGGACAGCATGTTTTAGAATATGTTTGTATGTGCTGGCAAATTTTTCAGGTTGTGCTGGGTTTTTTTTTTCAAAAGGTCACCTTCGGTTTAGAAAAGTTTAAAGAACTGCAACAGCTAAATAGATACAAGGAATTCAAACAAATCCTGAAGGTGGTTGGATTGTGGAATTCTTTTCAGCTTTTCAGTCTGAACTTCCTTAAATTTGTTAAATTACTGAACTGACTCATTTACATCTCTATTCTAAGGCCTTCCTGGCTTTATTTTTCCTACATCTGCCTTAGAACTTTCCAGGTTTTCTTCAATTACAGTGTTTCATTAAAATTATCCTTGCAGTGTTGCCTTAGTTTCTTCATACTGTGTCATGTCATTTTGACCTAAACCTGTTTCTCAAATCCGGAGCTAAAATAACTACTACCATTGTGTAGTTCCCTCTCCCTGTGAGATTTGTGCTGCCTTTCCCTTATCTGTCTAAATGAATGACAGATGTTTTTGCCTGGGCTGGTCAGTGGTTTTATGCTGCACAGCACAATAGGACCTCAGCTTTCCTCCTCGGGCTCAGCGGTGATTAACGCTATGAGTAACGTTCCTGGAGGCTACTGGGTTATTCTGCTGGCAGAAGATTATTCTGCCCTTCCTGAGCTGAGTCTTTCTGCCTGTTCTGCAGTTTTGCACACTGTGCACTTTGGGTAGCCCTGGGGTTATGAGCCACTGCCTTTATCTATCCTTTTCCTTCCATGGTAAAATCTTCTATTTGTCCTCTAGACCACCATGTCTCCCGGTATGCTGCGATACTACAAGTATGAAAACACTTGTCAGCTCATTCTGCTGAGCCACTGTTCGTGATTTCTGTAACAGTCTGCCTCTGAACCTGTAGGGACTGTTTGGCAGCTGGATGATAATGATCTTACTTTAACATTTGATATGATGCCATGTTTTCCGTGTTTGGAATGTACATTGGAAACAGCAGAAATTAGTTTTGGCTGGAACTTCAGTGCAATCTTGCAGGCAGTAAATAACAAGGACTTTAACAGGAAAAGAGAACCCAAACACTTTGTGTTCTGGGTTGGCTTGTATGAATCAGCAAGTCTGTGTTGCTAAATAACAGGACCGGATTGCTAAATGTAACCCAAATAGTATAGCCATGTAGAGACATAACCCATGGGATTCTGCTCCAAAACTGGCCTACAGAAAAACATCAAGCTGCCTCCTCTTCACATAGCTGAGCCTTGAGCTGGGACTTTCTCTTTTTAGTCTTATTAACAGTAATGTGCTGCTTTCTCCTCTTGTTTACACTTGTATCACTCCTTTTAGTCCCTTGTAAAACTGCTGTTAAGTTCATCCACCTCATTTGTCATACTTTCAGTGACAAGATCTGCCTCCTTTCACTGACTCCCTCTTTTCCACTCTATTAAAGTCAGGCTTATTGGCCTCTGCAGGACTCTGTGGACAGTTACTGCCAACCACTTAACTGTTAGCTGAGTTAACATAAAACTTTTTTGTCTTTCCAAGGAAATCTGGGAACATTCTGACAGCTCACACAAGCTGTTTGCGAGCCTGTAGTGGATTTAATTGCAAAGATAAATTATTAGATGATACTTTACTGTAAAATGTTCAGAATTATTTAATCCTTATAATTGTATTATCGAGGAACCTGAGACTAGGGAGAAAAACAAGATGGGGCAGAAGAGAGCTCACCTGTCCGACTGAAGGAAAAGAAACTTGGTTTGAATTGCTTACTCTTTGCCTGCCAGATGTTGCCACAAACCACCCCACGAGTTTCCACGTGGTAAGTCTGAGCAGCATGTTCTGCAGTGCACACACCAGGCATGAAGTGGTGGGTATGAACCTGCCCTTGGAAGGAGGAGAAGCTCGCCCGTGGCTCTCGTGCCAGCGCTCGTAAGCCTCGTGGGCAGCTTTATCCTCTCTGACAAGGCTCTCCTGCTTTTGGGACCAGGCTTCTTTCTTGGTGTGGCTGTGTGTGCGTGCCAGGTTGTGTCAGCAGCAGCCTGAGGTCCTTGCACAACGCCGTGTTACATAATGTGGATGTGCTGTGAGGTCTCTGGCTGCAAGGTGGGTTGGAGTTTCCGTCGGGTTTTCTGTTGGGTTTTTCTGATGTGTTCATTAATCAGAGGGAGGCGGGGCCCGATGCATTGTGAGCATCCTGAAGGACAGGTCTGGGCATTGCGGAAGAGTAAAGCCAGGTTTTATTAACAAATAACAGAAATTCCACCAGAAATGGTGGAAATCGTTGTAAAGGGACCATGGTACTAATATAGTAGAGGCTATGAATGATGTTACAGATCAGCCTCATGGGAAATTTGTAAATGTTGGATCCTTTGTTTCCTTTGCTGTTCCTTTCTAAAATTTTCATTTTCAGATGCTCTGAATTACACTGATGATGAGAGAAGAGAAGCTCTTACCTTTGTTGCCTTTTGCCTTTCGGTTTGCAGACAACTGGCAAAGCATTTTGGCCAGAGGGAAAGAGAAGATGTTTTCTTCTTGCCTATGTTGGTTTAGCATAGTATTTTAGTCCTCTAGTTTGGAACTGGGCAGAAAATGAAAAGACTAATAGTGGAAATTCTTGTAAGGTGCTAATTTAGTGTGGTTTGTCAGTGTTTTCTACAGTTCTTGTGCCATTTGATTTTAATGGATGCAACTCTGAATTTACGGTCTTGGTTTGCCTACAGTGAGGGGGCAATAAAAAAAAAACCTAAAAAACCCAGTAGTTATGTCTGTGCTTTGGTATCTGGAAGAGTGAAGGGGAAGCTAAAATAATTCCATTACAGGCGAAAAAGCCCTGCCTCCTGATACTTGTGCCACAGAAAAGTATAGATTTCATTTCTTCCTAAAGGAGCACATCTCCTGCAAGCTCTGTAAAATGTACTTACAGGAGGGAGGAAGGCAGCTGAGGTACCAGAGCACTGGTCAGAGTGTGTGTGTGTGTGCCACACTCTTGCAAGCACTAGGAATCATGTAGGAAAATAAGCATTAGCAGTCAGTGTATTTCATAGCAGACATTTAATAGTCCATTAGTACTTCTGATGACATTTCCGCAGTGTGTAAGGTGCTTATTAAAAGCACATCCATTATGGATTATGCTTCAGAAAGGAGGCATTTGTGGGCATGAGTCCCCCCCACTGCAGTGTAACATTAATGTTAGTTTTAAAAATTTATTTAAAAAGAGAGAGAAGAATGTGCCCAGTGAAGGTATAACTTAATAAATCTTTGCTGTGTGCATGATGCTTTATACTGCTGTGGCGTAAATGTGCTAAGAAAAAATGCATAGAAAATATTTTTACAAGCTGACTCTGGTTCCTTTTGTGATTGGTTTCAGATCTTTGACTTTAAACCAACATTTCCAAAGTTTAGTCTATATCCATGTTTTTATGTACCTTTAAGTCTGACTTTTTTTTTTTTTTTTTTAAGCTGTATATGCTACAGAGCTGTAAGAGCTGAAGCACTCAATACCTCTGAAATCCAGGCCAAAGTTTTTTAGACTTATTTTACTTAAATTGACTCAGAAAACTGAACTCTGGGCAGCCTATTTTGAAAACGTTGACCTCAATCACTAAGTTACCAAAGCACAAAATTTCACACAGCGATGGAAAGGCATTCTTCATGCTGTCCATCCCTTTAAATGATGTGTCAGGGTAATGGTTGAACTGTTATGATAAAACTTATCTCGGAATATTTTCTGAGTCAGTCTTGCCATAGGACTATTCAAGAGAAAATAGTCCAAGAAAGTTGTAGATGGCTTAGGAGTAAATGTGCCAGACTTGGTGCCTACTTTGCAAGCAGGCAAAGGATTAAGTTCAGCTTTCTTCCTCCTTTGTTCGGTTAGAGAAGGATAATGAAGTGAGGGCTAAGGAGTCTGAGGTACGTCCAGAAGAACATAACAGGACCCACTCTAGGATGGCTGCTGGGAAGCAGGAGGGACAGATCTCTGGAGGAAGGGCAGTTCAGGAAGGACCTTGTGGATTACAGGAGTGGTTCATGGGTTTGACAGCCTTTGCTAAATTACTGAAATGCGGTGTTTGTGTTGTCAGGAGTCTTGGCCTTATCAGGAGGACTCTGGGACTGTTACAGTCCTAAGTGAGCTGCCCTCTCTTTGGATGTTCAAAGGCTCTTTCATGCCTGGGAGGCTCTGGCCTGTAAGTGCTTTTTTGGACTCAGGCTTCTCACTTCTGGAGAATAAAACCTGCCATCTAGCTGCCAGCACAGTCCAAGTGCGGGCTTCTCTTTCTGTTCTCCAGCCTCTTGCTTAATACCTTTTGTAAGATCAGCTGGCTTGATGCTGAAATGATGTAGAAATGAGACCTCAGATCAGATGAACCGAAGTCCCAATTGCTCCAACAGTGTGTTCACTTCAGGAAATGTTCTGCTTTGTGCTGGCCAGGATGGTTCGTGGGTATAAATTACAAACTCAGATCATTTGTCTGAGAGCATCATTTACAAATTTCTCACCTCTCTGCCAACCGCTGCGCTGAAGAAGTAGCTTGAAAAAAAATAAAAACATAAGGGAGAAGTAGTTGTCACTTTTAGTATCTGTTTCCTTTACAACACAGGTTAGCATTTCGCAGCGATGCCATAATGTGCACGCTCACTGGACGTGCTGGGCTTTCTTCTTCTTTTAATCTCTGCTCTGTCACTGTCCTTTTGTCCTTGCCTACAGCAGCACTGCTGGCTGTTCCATAGTCCTGGGTCTCCCAGCACAGTTGCCCATTTTCTCAGAGAGCTCTGGTGTTAACTTGTTTATCAGTCCTACCCCTCCACCAAAGTCTGCAGGTGTGACACTGGGTGTTTGCATACATAGGAAACCTTTGACTAAATGGTGAATACCCAGACTGGTACTTCTCTGTTTAGCCTAATTAATTTTTCCAGCATCAACTGAAAGGCTTAGTTCATTGCTTTCCTTATATCTGTTCTGCAGTAGGCATCAAATCTGTATGGGCAACCTCAGTTTAGGGCAAAAGTCTAGAGATTTACACTTAAACACCTGCCTCGATTGGTTAAATTACCCTTGTGTGTTTTATGCCAGGTAAATATGCCCATTAGCAATGGGATGATATGAAAGCTATGGATTTCTAGTTTTGTTGAATGTCACATTTAAAATGTGATTTCCAGAGGATGAAATCCTCTCTTTTTATACATTAATCCAGTTTTCACAAGCTCTCCCTGGCCAAGCATTAGTTCAACAGAATAGCTACTGGTAATGATCAAATTAAAGCCTTTTTTTTTTTTTTTTTTATTTTGTAATCTTACCACATGATTAGGCTGATTGAGGTCAGCAGGAATTACAGAATTTACTTGTATAAAATGGGGTTTTAGAAGATCCTTGTTTCTGAGATTTGACCTGGATAGGAATTGAGCTCTTGCAACTTTATTGTTCCTTGCTTCATGAGGAGAAGGATCACAGAATCACTGACTAGGCGGGGTGGGCAGGGACTTTTGGAGATGGTCTAGTACAAACTCCCCTGCTCAAAGTGGAGTCACCTGGAACAGGTTGCTCAGGACTGTGTTCAGTTGTGCTCAAACAACCTCTCTGGGCAATGTTTGACCACCCTAGGAGGATTATTTCAAATGGAATGGAATTTCTTGTATTTAATTTTTTTTTCTGTTGTATTTAATTTTTCCTATATGTTGTGCACCATGAGAAGAGTCTCTCTGCCTCCTTGGCTGCCCCTGTCGGGTGTTTATGCACATTGATAAGAGCCCCCCGAGCCTCCTCTGCTCAAGGCTGAACAATCCCAGTTCTCTCAGCCTCCCCTCACGGCAGATGCTCCAATCTTTTAATCATTTTAGCCTGTTGGACTTGCTCCAATGTGTCTCCCAGCAGTGGCCCCAGCCCTCCAGCAGTGTCCCCCCCAGTGCAGAGCCCAGGGAAGGGCCCCCAGTCCCCTCCTCACATAGCCCGGGGTGCTGTTGGCTGCGTTCAGCTTGCCCACCTGGACCCTCATCTTTGCTTGCCTTACAGCCCGTGCCCCATCTCCCTGATACCTGGAATAAAGGCCTCATTCATCTTTGAGTTATCTTCCTTCCTTCAGTTTCCTCAATTACACCCTTGCTAATCATTTAAAAAGACCCCCATTGATCCAGAGGTAGACTGCCACGGAAGCTGTCACTAAAACTCCTTGGAGGGTGGATTCTTCGTCATGCTTCTGCCCATAGCAGCAGCAGCAAGTATTTTTTGTAAGTTAGAGGCATTTTGTTTTCGTTTGTACAGGCAGGAAGAAGGTGGAGGATAGAGTGTACCTTATTTAAGCCTTAGCTCTCCTCTGTCTTGCAGGTTTGTAAATCTGCCTTCCTATCTTTCTGCTTTCAAGCCTGGTATGCTTAGGAACCAGCTTCAGAACAGTAAAATATCTCTGAGCAGCATCTCTGGTCTCTCTCAGCACTAATCAGTGCTAAATCACCCATCCTGGCTTGTATAGGAATTTTAAAGAGTCTTAAAAATGTAATGATTGAGCTGCTAACCAAAATGGGCAATCTGTCGTTAAGATCAGACTTTCAGCTGCAGGAACGGAAGGAGCGAATATATTACCTAAACTTGCAAAGGGAATTGAGAAACCACAAGACAATAAACTTGCTTACCAGGAAAACTCCTTAAAAGAAATGTTAAAATTAGAATTCTAAACATTTAGATGACCGTGGTATGAGACAGAGCAGCACAACTCCTGTAATTGACTGTCATGCAGTGTGAACGTGTGTGAAATTTTGCTCGTACTGAGCCATATGTAGTGGCTCAAATCTCACGATTCAGTGCTCTGAGACAGGATCTGAAAGAGATGTAACATCATATACAAGTAATAAAGCTGCTATAGTAACTGTAGATTAAAAAAAAAAAAAAAGAAGAATATGAATTCTTGCTCTTTAAAGCAGCGATAATGAAGCTGATTGGGGTTGGGAAGAAACTGTATCTCTGCTCAGTTTATTCCACTGTGGCTTAGCATGAAGTTATTTCACATTTGTGGGAAGCATGTTGCTGGTTTTTGTTTTAGGTGGGATTGCTTATCTGATTTGGTGTAGCCTTGCTGTTTGAAGTAATACATGTCCTACTGTCATCTAACTGAGCAAAAACATGTGCGGCTGCACACATCCTATTCCTAGCATTTTCCCAAAACCTACCAGCTAATCTAATCTCTGTTAATTGTTTGAGCGATTTCTGTGTCTACCAGAGGTAATTTGTCAACACTTCCCACACAGGGCTGGTTTTTAAGCCGGCATGGCTGACTCAAAGCCCGCGTATTTACTGCGCTTCCTGCGGGTCCACAGGGACAACGTGTGAATGTCCAAGGCAAAGCTGCACGGGAAGGGGAATGGGAGAGTGTCTCTGTGGTCACCTACTTTTTGTGCTGTCAGATTGAGGCTCTGAAATTGCTCAGTTGGCCAGGGTTGTAGTAGCATTCCTCTTCTTCCTGTGCCTGACTTGTCCACGTGCCAGCTCTTTGACAGCTGCAGGACATTGCTACAGAGGCAATTTTCCCGTGTCCGAGCTTCATTCCCACGCTAGCTAGTGGGTAAAGAGGACTAATGTGGCTGTTTGTCATTTGTGTCTGGACAGACCTCATCTCCTTATGAAGTATGTCTTTTTGAAAGCTGGTTGGTGTTTTGTTCCCTGTGTGCAGCCGCTGAAGAACGTTGGGCAGCTCAGAAGAGCAGGAGAGGATCTCCTTGAAGCAGTTGGTAGATGCCATAATTGCTGTTTCTTGTTCAGTGCAATCTGTGGGTGTAGTGACTTCATGTTCTTCACTGACCCAAGCCCAGACCATTTCCTGAGTGTGCCATGGTTTCTGTGCCTGTGCCCTGTTTGCCAGTAAAGCAGCTGGGGCTTTATTGTATGTGTATGGCCCTTCAGCCCTTTACAGATCATAGAATCATGCAATGTTTTGGGTTGGAAGGAGCCTTAATCATCTAGTTCCACCCCTCCTCCCCACCATGGGCAGGGACACCTTCCACTAGACCAGGCTGATCAAAGCCCCATCCAACCTACCCTTGGACATTTCCAAGGATGGTGCTCCAGCCCTCTGCTGTCTTCGTGGCCTTCCTCTAGACTCACTCCATCAGATCCATGTCCTTCCCTGGCATTTGTAGGGGTCCTGCCAGGAACTAGAGTGTGCAGAGAGAGCTTTTCAGCCATGTGCAATAAATCTGAAACTTCCCAGTCGTCGTGACATCCACAGAACATCTTAGGGAAAACTGTCCTGTGTGAACACAGGAGGAGGCTGGACTCCTTACGAGGTGGGAGAGGGGCACTACTGCCTGCAGTACTTCCTGATTTAAAAGTTGCCAAGTGGTCTGCCAGGCCACGAAGGAGTAGTTGCTTACCTAGTGGATGAAGGCAAGTGGCTTCAGGTAGACACAGGGAAGCCAGTTGAAAGCTTTAAGAGATACAGTCTGAGAACACTTAAGGAACATAATTGATTTAAAGGCTTCTGTTGTGCAGAGATGGAGTGTAGGAACTTCCCAGGTGAGAGCTGCGTGAAACAAAACTTCTCCAGGCTTGGTAACATCAAATCCCAAAGGCAGAATAAGGGAAGACCTTGAGGGCAAAGGGGGGATTGAGAAGTAGGAGGCAGTGTGATTGCTGAGGCAGCTGGAAGGAGATCTGATCTTCTGTGGGGGGTCTTCTGGTTTTGCTGCACTGAACTTTCCTTGGGCTTTTAGTACAGGGAAGAAAGGTAGAAGGGAAAAATCAGATACAGTCTTTCTGCATAATGTGTTTCTACTTACATGCATGAGAACAAAAAGGATTTAATTCTTCGTGCATCAGGTCATATATACCTGGGCAATTCCTTGCCAAAGCATGTGACAGCTGCAAAATGTCTGTATGAATTCCAAGGAAGTCTGGACAAACATTTGGAGGAGGGATCCATTGCTGGGAGGGAAAAGGGGGGTTGCTGATTAGACAAACCACATCAAGCTCAGGAAATCCACTCAGCTGAAAATGTTTGAAAGCTGTTTGAATGTTGGGGAGGAAATATTTTATCTCTTTGCCCTGCTCTTGCTTTACCTTGGACATTCATTTATTGCCATTTTTGGAAAAGAGATTTTGAACTCTGATCTGACCCAGCACAGTCTCACTCTCATCCATAGGTAGGATTTTCCTTGCTGCCAGGCAAGCAAGCTGATGAATTCTTACAAAAATAATCCCAAGCTAAAAATCAAGCAACACTTCTTTTTTTTTTTTTTTTTTTTTTGCCCTCCCTCAGAGACAACCAGTTCTGGTGCAGTGACTGTAATTACCAAGGAAGCACACAGCTCTGATCCCCGTGCCTGTCCTGGGGTTAGTGTTGGTGCCTCAAGGTCCTTGCCCTCAGTCCAGGCTCTTCACTAGTGTTTCAAGAAGCACCCATGATGGCTTTCAGAGGGTGATAGCAGTGAGCAGAGCAGGCAAAGTTTGTTCAGGTTTGTGCTTTGCAGCATCAAGCATGCTCTTGGCATCAAAAGAAGTTAGTAGCCGTGGAATAAAAGCTCCCTCTCACTGTTACAGATTCCCTAAAGGTGTACTGGCCCCAGACAATTTTTGAAGCAGTTTGTTGGTCCTGCTGCACATCAGCCTGTTCTTATTTCTGCTAGAGCCACTCTTGTATTTTTGCTCCCACTTCCTGTTTTCAGGGAAATAATAATCCCTGTAACGAGGGGTGCCGTTTTTCAAAGTTTAGCGGATAAAAATTGACAGGAGTGGACCTGTTTCGCTGCCTTTAAAGCTTGGTATCACCAGAGGGGCTGTCAGTTTGATTCACTCCATGACTGGCCAAGATTCTAAAATGAAAACCATTGCTGCAGAGCATGTATCAGGCTGTCATGGTGGAAAAACATGCACTGGGAATGCTCGGAAGTAATTGCTACAAGACAAGTTTGGTAATGTGTGTGACCTGATTTGTTGAGGAGATTGTTTACTATGCAGTTTCTGTTAAATTCAGCAAAGTGGCTGTCTCTGAAAAATCTTTCTTCAGTGACTTGCAGTGACTTGTGGTTTAGACAGTGATATTTACACAGCATTGATGTGAGAATCTGCAGGTTTTATGACTGGGTTTCTTGTGAACCTCACTGCCTAATGCTCTTAGTCTGCAGCTCAGGAAAAAGCAAAATATGCAATGGAAAGGTAAAATTCAGGAGGGCTGAGCGTGAGCACTACAGAGACAGAGAGAGTAAGGTGGGAGGATCCTGTACTGTTTTCTCACTCCACAGTTGTCTGTTTGAACAGTTGCCCTAAGAACACCCATAAATACTTGTGGGAAGTTCTCCTTTTGGCCAACAGCGTGTCTGTTTTCCTGGCTAATGCAAATCTTCTGTTTCTCTTGTCATTGAGATCAATGGATACTCAGCTAATGTAGTCCTTCAACTTTTTTGTTTAGACAGGGAAATGTAAGAGTATCCTGAACTAGATTGGCATTGTGGGCTTTAATTTTTTTTTAAAACGGCCCTAAGTTAATATGGGGAAATTGTTTTTAGAAAAATAACTGCTTGGGAAAAAATTTGGAAGAGCGGTCACAATGTTTTATAGGATTTTATTATTGCTTTAAAAAGAAAGGATAATATTATTATTGACCTGCCATTACTGTTGTTATTTATTTATTTGGTGACTTGAACCATAGCTTTCTTGTTATTTATTCTGTTGTACCTAAGTAAGTTCAAAGTGACTAAGTATTTGTTGATTTATTGAAGGCTAGAGGTACTTAGGATGATAAGATATTAGAAATACCTGGTGATTAAGATCACTCATCATTTATAGTATGGCCTTCATTTTCTTGTGCCAGTGCTTTTCAAAGCTTTCACTTTACAGGCTATGAGCTTTCATGCCTTTTTTTTCAGTTTTTCTTAACCAAGGTGATTGTTTTGTTAAAAGTGAGATTAAATGAGAACAAAATGACTGCAATTTGTCATTTTAATGGAGAGATTTCTTGCCCTGTCACACCAAGCATGTCTGCTCCCAAAATGTCTGTAGTGAAAAGTTTAATACCTTCATGGAATTACTTTTAAAACTTTCAAGAAGTGGAAGGAAAACACAGAATACATTCTCTATGACAGATATAAATTGCAAGTAATTGTTTGTGGAGCACCATCTAAGTAGTTAGACAAACATGGGTGGGCAAATAAAAGAATGAGAAAATAAACCAAAACCGGATGATGTCAAGAAACTACGGTGAATAGACTGAATTCCAGGCTGAGGAGGAGAGTGAGCTGGTGGAGGCTCCAGAGCACAAGTTCTGTGAGGGGCAGCTGAGGGAGTTGGAGATGTTTAGCCTGGAGAAAAGGAGGGTCAAGGGGACCTCATCACTCTCCATGCAGCTCCCTGAAAGGATGCTGTGGTCTGTTACGTGTCCTCTTCTCCTGGAAAATGGCTTTAAGTTGTGCCAGGTGAGATTTAGATGGGATATTAGGAAAAATTTCTCCACCAAAATGATTGTCGAGCACCGGAAGAGGCTGCCCAGGGAAGTAGTGGAGTCACCATCCCTGGAGGTGGCTAAAAGGTGTTTAGATGTGGCACCTGGGGACATGGTTTAGCTATGGCCATGGCAGTGCTGGGCTAATGGTTGGACTCGTTGATCTTAAAGGTCTTTTCCAACCTAAACAATCCTATTGTGAACGAATCCCTGATGGATTCGGGGAGATGCTGGGTTACAAGGTCACTCACTCTCTGTACTTTGTTCCACCCACTCGCTAAGGGCATGGAAAGCTCCCGGGTGTGGCAGGATTTCTGTGTCAGCTGGCAGTGCTGCACACTGGAGCCACTTCATGTCGGGTTGCCTGAGGGGGTGGGTCACTGAGAGAGTATTAATTGTAGGAGTGAACTTATTGATGCCTTCTACAAAGGCTGAACGCAGTTAACGCTATTAAACGTTGCTACTGGGACAAAAGCAGTGGATCAGCAGTGTTCACTGCCCTTTGTAATATTCAGGAGCAAATACAAATGTGGATGATGAATGTGCCTGCAGCATTTCTCCGGTTTGGAAGTTGGAATCGCTCAGACTGCACTTTGTCCATGTGCAATAGCTCCCTTTGATAACAGCCAAAGACATGTAATTTTAACTTTAGCCGTTGTGTCTTGTTTTCTTTCCCACAGCTGTAGGAAAAGTGCTTTCTTTATCGAGGATACTGAAAGAGAAGATGTATTTGTGTGGGTTTTTTGTCCCCTCATCTTCACCATAACCATTTCCTTTAGTAGCTAATAATATTTAGTATTTATTTCAGTGACTTTCATAAATCTCAAATGCATAAACCAGCAGCATCCTTTTTTTCTGCATTTTTTTTTTCTTGTGGGAACTTGTTGAAATGAACTATCTCATTGAAAAACTCCATTCCTGGAAGGAGGAGGACTGTTGTACCGTTCCTCAAGTGGTGCAGTAAGAATCGGGAGGGTCTGCCTGCTTTGATTAGTGAATCAGGGAGGATATCTGTTCCTCCAGAAGATTTATAGCATTTTGGAGGGCAGGCTTTTAAAGCATGCCTTGTGCTTCAGGTATCCATCAAGCCTCTTAGCAGAGGCCTTTGAAGGTACTGCCACGGGTGCTGTTGTTGCTGCACAGGCCCTTGCCAGATACATGTTGAATTTGGACATGTGGACAAAGGGGAGCGTAGCACCCTGTGCTGGATGGAAGGATAGGTCTTATTTTTTCCACCTGTTTTGAAAGTAATACAGGAGAGATCCACGTGGTTCATGGTTCTTTTCTTCACCCGAGCAGTCAAGTTGCAACTCCAGTCTCTTCCTCCCTGCCTGATCTCTAACTCAAGCCAGACACTTTCTGTGTGGGATGATGAAGAAAGGATGTAGCTGTCTGTGCTGGCACTGTTTGCAGTTCTCTCTGCAGCACCCACTTGCTCTGTGAGTCAGTAAATCCTTTTGGTTTTGTCAGGTGGCCTCTTACATGGAAAGTCTTCAGTGTCCAGTCTCTGTGTCCTATCTCTGGAAACAGTACCCAGAAAGAGGTTTTACAAGCTCAGTGTCTTACCCTTGTTTTGTTAAGATACTTGTTTATTTTTAAAACCATGGGACTAAAGGAGAGAGGCGTACATTAAACACTGCTGATATTATCTGGAAGATTTTAATGCATGTTGCTTTACAGATCACTCTTAGGCTAAGGGCTGGAATTAATAAGGTGATAGAGGAGCCAGAGAATTACATGAAACTGGGCACAAGCTACACATCTACCCTATCAAACATTATCTCCAGTTACAGAAGTACCTACTGGCAACCTGAGGGGAAAAGATCCCTCTGAAAACACTCTTTCCACTTGGGCTTTTGGCCTTTTTTTTTTTTTTTTTTTTTTTTTTTTTTTTTTTTTTTTTTAGGTTTTCAGTGAAATCCTTGGAGATTTTTGCATCTGGTTAAAGGAAGAAAAAAGCCTCTGTCTGAATCCTAAATAGTAACAACTGGCTGCCCCCAGTTTGTCCTGCACTACAATGTGAAGCCTATTGTGCAGCAGAGAACCAAAAACGCATCTGGAATTTTTCCCGTCGGGATTGATGTGAATCTTGTTAATAGCAGCTTTGTGATGTATCTGTAATTGTTTTTCAGTGACATTATTCTGAGAGGAATGGAGTTTTTTTGGATACACTGTACAGATGCATATCAAGTGGCTGTACCTGGGAGATGGCACTTAAAGCTACATTATCCTGTTTCACTTCATAGAAGGAAAAAAGCTTATTCTGTGGTCAGATGGATGAGACTGCTTTGACTTCGAGGCAAGCTTGAAAATCACACAACTGTTCCTTGAACGACTTCCTACACGAAGGAGCATGCCAAATTAAATTGTTTAGGCATTAGGAATTTGTGCAGTGGAGAACATTTCCACTCTCGCTGTTTTTTAAGCTAGGACGTCCATCTGCTGAATGGTGCAAGTTATGGTGTGGATTCCAACCAAAAAGCTCAGTTTTAAAGTGCTCAGGGAGAACTGTGCTTGCCCAGCATCTCCCATTCTTGTCCAACACCTTCTTGTGCTTTCAGCCCCTTCTTGTTTTCGCTGCAGATTTCATTCTCATTTCTAGTTTGTATCTTCCTGTTTCCTCAAAAAAACTGCAGACTTGATTTGATATTGTCACTGCTATGCCAGTTTCTCACATGAAACCCATATTGTGATGACTTTAAAAAAAAAATCTTTTGAAAATAATTGACAGAAAATTGTAAGAAACGTCACAGCGAACTATGTGTGTAATTGTCTCGGAGCATCAATTTGTGTGGTTTACAAAGAAGCTGAATGATTTACTTCTTGTCTTTGTTTCTTTGCATTTAATTATCTGCCTGTCTTGTGTGCTGTAGGCAGCTATTGGAGCAACAGCTTCTGCAGACTTTTTTTCTCTCACTTTTAGTGTTTTTCTCTCATTTCCTGTTTGTGTTTGAAAGCAGGCTTGTCCTTTGATTGCATTTTCATTGGGGAAACTCTCTCTGGATCAACTTAAAGTCACTGTAGGGAGCTGCACTGATGAGAATTGCAACCTGCAAATATTCAGGAATAATGAGTCAGGATGGAAAATGCATGCAGTTGGGAAATAATGGATTCTTTTCATTCTTCCTTGGGTTTCTGAGCACTTATTAGTTATTGAGGTCTCATTTCCAAATATAAGGCTAGAAAAGTATTTTTTTTTATTTGCTATGTTTTTGGGGGTTTTTTTACATGAAAGCTGAGAGTTTCCCAGGAGTGGGATATGGGGAACTGTATCCTGTAGAACTTTTCAGAATATAACCCTACATGTAAGAAAATCAGGAGAGCTGACAAGACCTCTGTTAATGTCATGATGTGTATTTCACAGCAGAGTAATATTTTCCATATCATGTCAATAGGAATTTTTTGTCTCAGTTCTGAAATGGCATTGATCATTCCAAAAGTGTATGAGCCTTGAAAATATTGACTGTTCTCTCAGACCAACCCATCTGTTTCAGTTACAATGCTTGAAACACTGACGTTTCTTCTGCCAGCATCCTCACTCCAGCAAGACTTATGCAGGAAACTTTTGCCCCAACTGGATTTTTGACCCAGATAAGAGCAACAGGACAGAGGTGAAGGAACATCAGGCTTTCAGAAACTGAACAAATTATGAAGCCCAGTCCCTTGTCTGTGCAGATAACCCCTTTCATAGAATGATCAAGCTTCCTGTCCCAGTGGAATATGAACAGGAACAGAATCGTGCCAAGCTTTGGGCGACTGGCAGAGTTGGTGGCTGGCATCTTCCATGGGAGCTAACTATTTCTTCTTGGGAGAAGGATTGGACCCTTTCACGTTCCCTCCTCATCTCGTTTTTTATTTGCACGGAAGGCTTTGGAAACTCAGGCAGTAATTACAGTCTGCTTTCACTCACCTTCATCGTGTTTCCAAATACCACATAATCTCATCTCTTTGGCTCAGTGCTCCCTCCAGCTCTTGAAGCCCTCACCTGGCTTCTCATAGGAAAAATGAGCTGTAATTCAATCTTGCATCATTGACAATAACACACGAAAAGCAAGCTATGACACTGAAGTGATGTTAGGAGACTGGTTTTTAAACTAACAAAACTCTGCGTTGTCGAGAAGTTAGCTTTTCACCCTTGCATAATTGTGTTTTGGTATTAGGGAGTTCTGTGAACAATGACAAATTTTTGCATGTTGTCTTATAAGCTGCACTATGAGGCAGGTCAGGACAAAGTTTCTGCCTTGTCTGAGTTTTATAGCTTTTTTTTTTCCCCTCCCCAAAAAGGAAGCCAATACCTTTAAACCAAGCTTCTTGTTGGGTTTTTTTTGAGTGCATGAGTGGTTTTTGTCTGACATATTTGGAGAAACAGTAGGAAAGTCCGAGGGTTTCATTAGAGCAGGCAAACTGATCTCTTTTTGTCTTTAATTCTTAGTTTATCTCAAAACTTTCCAGTCCCCGTGATTACTACTTGTGTTACATAGGTGAGCTGCTCGGGACACCTCATTGGACTTCATGCATGTCAGAACACAGTCAGTTAGCAGGAGGGACTGAGCTGATATTAAATAATTTGTTGATTTTGTGCCTTGGTGGTGCCATAAGCTCAAGATATTAATGACTGCAGAAAGGTTAAACTTTACGTGTCTTCCTGTTTATCACAAAGGTGCGGGGTACAAACAGAAAGCAGTCTTGGCAGGCAGCAGGCTGCAAAATCCATGTGCTGCTTATCTGCAGTGGTGTTTGTACTGAAATTTTGATTACCATATATGAAGAGAAATACTTAAAAAGCATAAGGAGTCTGAAGAGCAGCTCTTGATTCCCAGCTACAGCAGACTGTAGCTTGGGATTTTGGTCCTCTCCTAGCAATGTTATCCCAGTGTGAAAGTGGTTTTAGATGAAATAGATCTGTGCAGGACTTCAAAAGATCACCTATTTATTTTCCCTCTTAAAAGTAGGCACAGCCATGACTAACCCTTGTTTAATAGATATAAACTTGTTCTTAAAAAATAATACAATCAAATCAGAAACCAGCGTAGCTGATATGAGTTCTGTAACTCATGTCCAGACAATAGATTTCAGTGTGTAATCCACCCAAGCACAAGAAACCTTTTTTTAATGTTTAATTTAAGTTTCCTTTGCTGCATTCTAGGTCCAGGGTTACTACCTGTCTTTACCAGGGATATAGAGGTGCTGCCTTTCTCTTTTGCAGCAGCCTTGTAATATTTAATGGCTTATCATGTCCTTTCAGTTCTCTCTAGACTAAACAAAGTAATTTTTTTTCTAGCTTTCCTCAGAGACCGTGTTTTCTAGACCTGAGATCTTTCTCAGAGCTTTCCTATGGCCTTTTTTCAGTTTGTTCATTTTTTTTTTTTGCTTGAGGCCCAGAATTGGATATGGTCCTTGGGCCAATGCTTTCCGATCCTGACTAAAGTGGAGTATTTAGCAGGTTTTACAGCTGTGATAGTTACATTTTCAGTCATGATAGGATGTTTATCTTTTCTGCAACTGTGTGACAATGTTCTGTGTGTGAACTGCAGAGCGGAGGATGGAGGCCCTTTAAGATACACCCTGGAGCAGCTGGTCCTGCTCTAAACAGAGCAGGGAGCAGGCAATGGGAAAAGCCTGCACAGACGAGTTTAAACAACCTACTAGGTGATGGAGAGCAGAGGGCAAGAAGGCTGATGATGCTCCAGGGTGCTTCAAAGGTACAGAGCAGTCATTCCCAGGAGAGATGGCTGGGATAACTGGGATGGCTGCTACGTAGTCCGCAGGTTTTTTGTTCAGTTGACTTTACCTGCCCCTTCCTTTTCTTTGCTTATGAAATAAAACCTGTCCAAGGGCGTTTTTCTGGAGTGGTTTAGACATTTAATGTCAGAAAGGACCATGGTTTACACTCATGGTCCTTCTTGCAAAGCTGCAAAGGATCAAGTGATTACACCAGCTCAGTAAAGGACAAAACCCAAATGTCAGAGTTACTAGGACAGGGCAGAGAACAAAGCAGAGCAGTGTTGTACCACTGCATAATTCAGTGGTGTCTGTATCGAGAATGGCCTTTGCAGCCTGAGGGAGACAACTCTAGGTACACTCAGGATCTGTAGGCACAAAGAGCTTGGAAGAAGATGGGTGGGGATCTGTGGCTCACTGTCCCTTGGGAAAGAATTAAGAGGTCTCAGATGGCAGTGGCCAACCATTCTTCAGTGGTAAGTTGTCTTTACCATAATATTCTATTTTAGACTATTTCTGCAGTTTGCTAAGATCAACTTAATTTTTGGCCTGATGTCTGCTGTTAAAGATATTCTTGTTGCAGCCATCCTTTTTTTGTTGTTGGTTTTTGTTTGGCTTGTTTGCTAGTGTGGGAAAAGTGGTATGTTGGTTGTAGGATGGGGTTAATCCTTTTTAATGTGGTTTCTTAAATTTTTGAGGAATCTTTGAGCTGCTTGGATTTTTGTGACAGAGGATTAATGTCAATAAGAAATGTGAAATCGGGACATCACAAACCTCCTCAGTCCTATGCTCTCATACCATGCTGGTCCCCGGAGAAGGGAGGCAAGGAGAGAGCATACATCTTGGTCTCACCAGGGAAAAAGGGAAAGGTTAGTTTAGATTTTCTCTCTCTATTCTATAAATGCCTCTGTCAGACCTAATGATTCAAGTGCTCGAGTGCTTTGGCTTGTATTTCGTCCATTTTATTAATAAAATTAGTAGATTTTGTGCCTTCTGTCTAACCATGGATGCTTTTGAGCATCAATAAGCAGAAGATAGAAGTCATGCCGGAACAAATAAGTCATTTATTTATGTGGCTTAAAAAAAGAAAAAGTTATTCTGGCCCCTTTACAAATGTGCAGGGTCTGTACAACATTAGGTTTTAGCACCATTTGATTTTTTCCCTTTGGCTTCCACTTTTCTGTTGCTGCTGATTCTCCCTAATTAAAGAAAAAACAAAAGGGCAGGTTGGCTTGAAGAAGGAGGGGGAAAAAAAATAAAAGAGAGGAATATCTGAGAAATAAGCCCACAGAGGAGCTTAGTGGCTGCCAACCTGCCTTTCCTTAGTGTCATGACTTACAGGAATGTGATGCCATCTTCTCCTTTACTCTTTCAGAGACTTGACCTTGTCTTCCTCCCTCCTCATTAAAGCCAAGGGCACATCAATCAGTTTATTTATTTTACTTTCTGTCAGATGCATCTTATTCTCTCCCACACATTTATGTATTAGTTGCCTTGAAAGCAGCAGACAGGAATAGGGAGCAGATTCCAGTCAAGATTCAGTGTCTGGAATTGTTCAATAGCTACCTTGACCAGCAGCAGTGTAGTCTAGGATTTGGTCTGGGGTGCTTTGGGTGGTGTGTTCTGCTCATGCTTAATTCCTAATGCACATCAAAGAGGAGTAGCTGTGAATGGATCTGAGTATCAGGGGCAGAACAGAATGGTCGGAAAACTTGGCTGGGGAGCTTCTGGCAGGCTGTTTAAGCCTTCCAGGTAGAAATGTTTTGGGGTCACAACTCTTCTTTACTTGTCAGGGGGGAAATAATTGGAAGTGTAATGTTTTGTCACATAAGCCAGAATCCCCAAGGCACAAATGTGTATCACATTTTCTTGTGTATATAGACTCCTGTTTAAGAACAGCTTTTGGCAGCACACTTCCTTTCACTGTGCGTGGGGTACAAGTTGTGTTGGAGATTTTATTGATGTTTTTGTGTGAGGCATTCAGACTTGAGAGCTGGGGGAGATTTGGTGCATACCTCACAATTACCATATCCAGCGTTTCGTCCATTTAGATGTCATTTGTGTTTTATCAGGGTATGCCATTCAAACTAGAGATTTTGGATGCTTGGCATTTCTCTCTCAAATTACATAGGCTGTAAGTGTGTGCTACAAGCATCCAAACTCTTCATCTTTTCCGGGCTGTCACGTGCAGTGAGCTTGCATTATGTCTGTTCTGGAACTGGGTTGGGGTAGAGAGGGGAAGTGCTTAGAATTTAAATCTGAAAAAATCAAAACTCTCCCTTTCTGTGTGGGTTTCTGAAGCAACACAGGCCCGTTTCAATTCTGGATAGTGGTTGCTGGTGAAGCCAACCTGCCTTTAGGATAGTCCTGGCCAGAAAACTCAGGCAAAACGCAGCATCCTGTACCGAGCTGCCCCAGTGGATACAGAGTTTAACATCACTCAGAAGCATTTGCTGTTTTTCTGTTTGACAAACTCCCATGCATTCCTTGGAATGTATTTTAGGTGCTCTGCAGAGAGCATTCCCATGGCCTGTTTGAGGCATATCCTGATACTTCCTTGAAGGGTCCTGGAATACGCCAGTCGTGGTTCAGAGCTGAGGCAGGACAGCATTTCCCTGTCCCAGCTGGACGTTGGTTCTGACCCACTCTGATTTATCGAGGTGGCAAAGGAGCTTACAGCATTTATGATTTCTTAATATTTCCAAAGTGGAACTTCTTTCAAGATTTATAAGAGCTAAATATCCTCTAATTTGCTCCCTTTTTCTCCCATATGGATATAATATTTCCCCTAAACTGTTCCTCCTCCTTCTTAAATGAATTAAAAGTCTGTTTCCCTGGCTCTGTGTACAGTAGTGTTAAATATTGCCAAATAGTAGTAGCTGGTCTAAGGCTAATATGTTCCTTGCTAGAATAAACCCTAAATTTACTTTTAACAAGTGATTAAAAGGCTAATGGTAATTTCAGCCTTCTCTTTGGCATGATTTTAATCCCTTGGTCCAAGCAGAAGGGACATCATAGAGCATCAAATCAATCGTGCTTGAGCTTCAGCTGATTTTGGGAACTCCCCTGGGGTCCAGGGAGTTCTTGAAGGATCTGAGTTCCCTCCTTGTTTTACCAGCCCCAAGGCTGTGACCCCCAGAGCACTCTGTGGGACTTGCCTTCTGCTGTATGTTCAAATGGTGGCTGTAAAGGAAGAGCTGTGAACATTTCTGCTGTAGCCCTTCAGGTTATAAAAGCTCTTGCACTGTATGAGAGTCCTGCAAAGATTCCTCCTGTTGATGTTGGAAGGAGGTGGAGATAATTCCCTGGAGACCCACCAGTGTAACGTAATAATTATATTTCGGTGCACCGAGATATCTGAGAAAACACTGAACTAATTTGTCAGGTTACTGAAGTTTTTAGGATATTTTCAGAGTAAATGTATTACAATTAATACTGTCTTGTTCTTATTTATTTATTTATTTTTAAATAGGCCCGTGGGGGTTTTTCACTTAAGAGCTTCAGAAGCTCTATTTAACACCCCTTTCCCACCTTTTCCCAGATAAAATCTATATATCCTTTTGTATTCTCGGCTCTGGAAAAAACATTCCTTTCCTCCTAGATTAGTCCTGTCATCTGTGCATCTTGCTTTTATGGTTATAGATGATCTTATTAAAGATTGCATGAGTGGATGTGAAGCAGCATGCATGGGTGCATTCAAGTCTTCTGGTTTTGTTAAATACTCTCTCTTGCCCCTTTCCAGAGATTTCTGCAACCTGTGATTTACTGGGCATCTGCAACAGGACTTGACCTTAAGCAGTTTATAATTCAGATTTCATTCCATCCTTTCCTCACTGTGCTGCTGTCTGAAATTCTTGCTCTGTACCTGGCTGTGGCACAGTGAAGATGAGTCTTTCCTAATTCAGGTAGTTCAAGGCCAAAGGTTATCTGATTGCAGTAGCACAGAGTTGCACGCTGAGTACAGAAACAGCCTGAAGGGAGAGTTAAACCTGTGGGTTCCATCTGTCCCAGCCCCATGCCTAGGTTATCCAGGCTGGATCTGTTTCAGAAGCATGTGCCTTGCACTACAGTGGAGGTGTACTCTCTGACTCTGAATACGTGCTACATTCCTTTCTTAATTTCTGTAGAATGTTGTGATTGATTTTGATCCAGGGCATCCCTCCTATCTGTTTTGATATGATTGAATGAACAAGATTGCCGGTAGTATTAGCATGCTTTCTGTCTTGATACATTCAGAAATGGTCCCATATGGAAGTTAATGTTTGCTAATTGTTTCCTTCTCTCTGGCCACTGTACTAATTGTTTCTAGAAGAGACAAATTTTTTAGTAGCTGCCGTGTTTGTGTGTTGATGGTGTAATTAGGATAACGTATTTCAGTAATATATTTCCATAATGACATGGTGAAGAAGGACTAGGTTTCTCTTTTGTAAGGGATTCTGGATAGATCACAACTGTTTGGTTTGGCAAGGACCTCTCTTGAATCCTTTATATGTTACTGAAAGCAGAAGGAAACTCCCAAGTCCGCACTGAATTTCCACTGTCTGTAAACCAAGAGCTGCTTCACGATGCCCTGAGCTGTTTCCTCTCTTGCCTGTGTGGTGATAACTGCTGTGTATGTGTTTATGAGTGAGGCCAGAGCAGCCATGAGAGCAGGTAACCCCAGCCTTGCTCTCCACAGGTGCATTCCCACCTGCCCAGAGCAGCACAACGTGGATGTGTCATGGACAATGGAAAGGCCGCTCCACGTGAGCAGCACACGCATTGTCATAGCCAAACAACAGTGGGGAAGTTCTAAATTCTTGAGTGGAAGGGATGGCCAGGTCGTGACTCGAGTGATTTGAGTGTCCTCATGGCACAAACTCTGGCAGATTTGGCTCACTGCAGCTACCTTTGGGTAAAAGTAAAATCTTTCACATTACTGTATTGCCAGTGACAATGTAGAATCTGCACTTAGGTATGGATTCTCTCAGCCTTCCTGCAGAAATTTATCCTTCCTAGTTCAGGAGTTAATTTCTTTCTCATTTTGATTTTCTCAGGTTCTCGAAGCCGGCACCAATGTTCTTGGATGATTCCTTCAGGAAATGGGCACGAATCAGGGACTTTGTACCCCCCTTTGGAATTAAAGGACAAGGTATGAATGAGAGCTGTCGGAGAAGAAGGTGGTTTTGCAGATGTTTGCCCCATTTTGTTTTTCTGTTTTGAGAACTTAGGTGTCCCCTTGAGCTCAGGGGTTTTTTTCCCCCTGTTTGAGAGAAATACTGTACATGTAACTCACAGAACCCCAGAAGGGTTTTCACAGCTGGAATGTGGACCCCAGAGGCTGATCTGAGGGAAGATGGTGTAGTACATGCAGAAAGTCAGTGCAACAATGGCAATTTAGACCTACCTGCTCATTCTGGAAGAAACATTTTGACACTGACTGCCAGAGAATCTTGTTGCACCTTTGCTGACAGCAGCTGAGAGTTCAAACTGACTTAAACAACCTTTAGGTCAGTAATTCTCTGAAGAAGAGGAAAGATGCCTCGGGGTTGACCACTGAAACAAATCTTCATTTTCTTCTCATAGCATTTTATAGCTGGGCTAATTATTGACTTATATAACAAATAGGAAATGTCTGTTGAGATGCTTTGGTGATGATTTGCAATATGTCCTGTCCTCCAGCTGAGTGTCACAGCAGGAGCTGTGTCTCAGGTGTGCCGTGGGAAGGCAGGGGTGATGCTGGTGGTCACGAGATGGGGGCCAGTAGCCCAGCCAGCAGATGATCTGTTCTGTGGGTGACAGGCTCCTGGCTATCCCACATGTGCTATCAAAGGCCTCTCTGGGTGAGTGGTGGTGAGCAGAAGGCTTGTGCTCACTGTAGTGATTTGCTGCAGACTTTCCGAAGTCCAGCGCGTTTATTAAGAAACGTTGGTTGCTTTGCATCAACTTGCAGGATTTTTATTCTGCTGACAAACTCACAGATAGAGATAGCCCCCATGGGAACTGAAATATCTGGTGGAGAAGGGGCAGCAGCCACAGAAGGCCTGGGTCTGTTTCTCTGCCTGGAAGCAGGTGTGGCAGTTGTCAGAACAATCTCTGATGAAATCAAAAGGCTCTGCTGACAAATTGCTTTTGGCTTGCATCAGTTCCCTTCTTTGTTTTGTCCATTCCTTGTCCAGTCGGTCTTTTGCAGCTCAATCGGAAACTAATTGCTGTCCTCTAATTTAGCCAGCAAAGGACTCGCAGTGGCAGCACAAGTGAGGGGCTGCGGTGACCACAGGAGGGCTTGTCCCCTTCTAACCAAGCACACAAGGTGTACAAAGCCAGGGCAAGCTGACTGACCGTCCTGGAGGTGGGATTTGCAGATTACACATGATGTCAGCCAGACCTAACAAAAATCATTGCATTAAACGGAATCCAAGTGGAGAAATTCACCAAAAGGGAATGACGGAACAGCTCTGGCAGCCTTCTCCCTGGGTTTGCTGCCAGCTTGTATCACCACTGCAATGTTATGTAAATCTGGTGTTTTATATTGGATTTCCTCAGTTAAAAAGAGAAATGAGAAATTGCCATTATTTAAACGGCTGTGAGCTGAAGCCACGGGATGGAAACCGTTGAATAGGTTATTTTTTTAACACCCTCCTGGGACTGAACTTTGTGCCAAGTTTCAGTCTGGAGCAAGTTCTGTGTGTGGGAGGGTTGCATTATAAATCTGTGCAGCCCAGGATTTCTAATGGCCGCGCTGACAGGCCGTGAGTCCTCGCGATGCGAATGGCGCCCTTTCATGTTACACATCACTTGGAATTCTTGCATCAGTCTTTTCTGGCTGTCCCATGGGACGCATTCGGCCTCAGCCGAGTGATTGGATGATGGGATCAGCACCTCATTAGGGCTTTCAGTCAGGGCAATCTAATGATATCCAAAACAACTGACCCAGGCAGGCAGCGTGGAGCTCGGTCACCTGGCGGTGCGAGGTGAAGGCTCTCAGAGCTGGGATGTGCATGGGAAAACGAGTAGTCAGGGTGGCTAGGAAAGTGTGGAGAGATGTGGCTGTGTTGAAACAGATGGGGCAGGAGTTCTGCTCTGTGCATTAGGCAGCCCCATGACACCGTCAGCTGAGATTTCCAGCGTGCATCACACTGGGAAGGGTGGTTGGTGCTTGTAGACAACGACTGTAGCTGAGATGGTAATGGAGGGATCTTGCTGAGAACTTTGGTGAATAACACCTGGTGTTTTAAAGTCGCTGTGCTCTATTCCAAGTGCAAAATGGCTTGTGTGTGTGTAAAATACAGCTACAAGCTGAGCTTGCTTACAATAATGCTGCATGTTTCAAGAAACTTCTAGAAACTGTAGCTTGAAAGTACCAAAAGTTATGAAATCAAGGGATTCTTAGCAGCTTTCACTTTTTAAAGTTTCTCTCTGTTCTTCAGGCTCTTACCTACATTTTGCTTTGCTTTGTCTCTGAATGAAAAGCTGAACAAAATCCTTTTTCACCCACCGCTTGGTGTTTACTGGTCCAAGAAAGAACAATTCCAAGATTGCCAGAATGACTCTTTGCAATCTTCAGGGGAAAGCAGCTTTTGAGGAGCAGTGCCTACTGGGCTGCACTAATTTGGAATAACACGTCTGTATAAATTACATGCAAAAGAGTAGAAATGGCTCCGAAATTTTCAGGGCAGGGCTACTGCTCTTTAAAGGTTATCATATCAAGTAGAAGGCAGTATGCTGATCATTTTGACACAGTTCATCAGAGATCTTCATTTTGTTCAATGAGAATCTGATTGCAAAGACAGTTCTTCCATCTCCAGATGCTACGAAGTACTCGGTACAACACAGAACGTTTAACAGAGTTTCTTTGTGAGAGATTGCTCGCTCCTTTACTCCACTGGTCATTTTCTGATTTGTCCATCAGCCCAGGCAAGGGGGTTTTATGGGCCATTCTCTCTCAGCAAGAGCATTTGTGTGTAGAAGCCGTCAAGGGGAACGTGGTCTTGAATAGGAAAGTTTTTGGACTTTGCCTCAAATGCTGCTGGATCTGAAAGGGACTGTTGCAGTAGGAATTGCAGCAGTCAGATTGGAAACTGCTGCTGTTGTCAGGTAACAACCTTAGTGATTGCTTGTGTGCTAAATGAAAGAGGCACAGAAAATAGGCAGGTGGCAACCCTGCTGTTTGATGAGCAGGGCTTTTTGGGATAAGGCAAGTGGCACGGAATCTTTTGCAAACTCTGAACAGTGCTTGTGAGAGTCCTCTACAAGGTATTAGAAATAGATGAAGAGGAATTTAGGAGCAGCAGTCATACCTGTTTCTTAATCTGTCCTAAATGGGCAGAGTTTTAGTTCACCAAAGATTTGGATGATGGATTGATCCTGATTACTTGATCCTAATACTCAGCAACCTGGGATAAAAGGAGCTGAGAACTCTCAGGAGTGTTGAGGCTGATCCAGCAGATTGAAGGTGTCATTGCCTTCATCAGAGATGTTTGTAGCCCTTGTGGAAACTCTGGCTTTCTCTGTGTGCAGAGAATAGGGGGAGTAATAGATTTGGAGAGGTGGGAAGAGGTGTTAGGTTTTGATGCCATGAAGGGTCACTACCAGTATCTAGTTTGGCTTTCCATGCAACAGTGGGTCTAGGTTTTGCCCAGTGATTTCTGCAGCTGGCTATGGAGGTTATCTTTCAGAATCTGGATCAAGATTTTCTAAATGAAGAATGACTGTGTTGCCAAACAGGCCAGTGTCACGTCTGACTGCAGTTACTTTAAAAAAAGGAGATGCTTTTGCCACGTAGAGCTTGTTGTCTCCCACTATGTGACTTACAGAGTCTGGAAATGGGATGGGCCACTGTAAGTGCTTGGAAATGATGACTGCATCGCTATTAATAAATAAAATGGTTGTCCTCTGGTCCTGAAGGCTGTTGAGCTCATTGTTCAAACAGATTAACTCCCTGCCCCCCCCCCCCCCCAAAACAGAGTGGTTATGTCCAGGCTTCCTATCAAGAAAGGTCACTGGCCTCTATTAGCCTGTGAATGCGTGAGAATTTTAGAGGAGGATATTTGTTGGCCCTGGTGAACACATCTGGGACTGTGCTAACCTTTTAATAGTATGGACTTGTGTGGGACAGCGTGGGCCCGTGCCCTGCTGCCAGTTTGTTTATTAGTGTGTGTATAGCCAAAGTGGGGAACATGGTGAAATTGGTCAGCCCTGAGTTGTCAAGAAGAGCAAACTGTAACAAGAAGTTGGAACTCTAAAAGCTATAAGTGTCAGAATGTCCTGTGGGGGACAGCTCAGGCTGCCGAGCACCCTCCTGTGTCCCAGGCTATTGTTTTGGCATTAACTGGGATGTTGGAGTGCCTCCCATGTTTCACCATGTGCGGGGACCTCATTTCCTTGTAGGAACTCTTCTTTCCCAGCACCCACCAAGGCTGCTGTTGCAGCTTTTTTCAGTGAGGGGCAAGGAGACTGTGGCAATCTCAGGCTCTTAAGTGAGCGATGTGGAGATTGTTAAAAAATTGAAATTGAAATTTCTTCTTTAGCAGTGCACTGTCAGTGTAGTTATGGAGGTATGAACATGCACGTGCTGTCCACATAGTTACAGAGACCCTCTAGCACGTACACTGCTTTCAGGGTTAAATTTGTCAATGAATAAGCAATGGAAAAATTGTTTATAGTGCTAGTGAGATTATTAATCCCAGAGGGCCTCCTCCCCAAATTTACCTCTGTAGCTAAAGCAAAAGGAAAGAGTTATTTGGAGAAGGGCAACAAACAAGACTGGAGAAATACCTGA
This sequence comes from Pyrocephalus nanus, assembly GCA_038380795.1. NCBI lineage: Eukaryota > Metazoa > Chordata > Aves > Passeriformes > Tyrannidae > Pyrocephalus > Pyrocephalus nanus. The sequence goes on from CM076269.1 coordinate 3,567,773, forward strand.
CTATTAATAGAATTTCTCAGTACATGTGGTTTGAAGAATATAAAAGGCTTTCATAAGAAAGAGTAGCTAGTATCTGGCATCTTCTCCATGTAATGACGATGGAAGAGTTGCTGTAGTTGTGTTTTTTTTTTTAACCTAAGTGAAAACATATGGCACAGCATGCACTAAAAAACTAAACAGACATGATCCATGTAGTATATCTTCCATGCATTTAGTCAGTAGTTGTGTCAGTGCTTAGCAATAATTATAGGTCTTCACTTCCACCTTTGTTCCTGCTCAGTTGTTTTCAGCAGAGAGGCTGCTTTGTTGGCCCTGAATCAGTTTGCCTTTGAAGGTGATAGTTATTTGTTAGGGAGTGATTCTCTTGTCACCATCTTACAGGATTTCCCTCCCGCCAGGAATCTAGAAAGCAATTTCTTCCCCGTGGCGATAAGAGAATATCGAGAACACGTTTCAAGTGCTGCAGTTTTTAGCAAATGTAGTATGAACTGCTGGCTAGGAGGCTTTGAATATTCATTTGGTACAGGAGGGACATCTGGAATCGGTGACAAAGGAATTAAGTCTTTGTCCAGACCACCAATGCTAATGAATGTATTGTGCAACGATTAACTGTATTTGTACTCGGTTTTATTTGGATGTTTCCTTCTGTGTTGGTGCTTCTGGGAAGAACCGTGGTTCAGTGCTGCTTAGCAGTGTTTTCACTGGTCTCGTGGGGCAGAGGTCATTCATCTCCAGTAAAACTGTTGAGTTTTCAGGCGTGCAAAAGTTGGCATATCACAGTGTTACTGGGAGAAAATCTACTCTCTTTTTTCCTGCGTGTTCTTTTCTTGCATAGCTTTTACATCGACTTTCTTGGCACGAGCAACGCTTTATCTCTGAGAAAACATGTTCGGTTGGACATGACAATTTTAATTTACAGCTGACTCAAAGGAAAACTGTCAGAAAATTAGCTCTTTTCCAACCTACTCCTCTAGCTCTTTAGAGAGACTGGAGTGCCACATGCAGACACCTTCCCTACATTTGACTGGGTCTGAATGAGTTGTTTCTTTTCTGTTCTAATTCTCCATTCTTGTCCTTATTTTGTTAGTGGTGCTCTGTTGTACAGATGATTTTCTTACTATGAGCCTTTTTTTGATCTTCGTGTGTTCTTCCTCTAACAAATAAGCAAGAAGCACAAGCATGTATAACCATTAGTTCTATTCAGAGTAGGTATTAACACAAGATTGTTGTTTCTTCCTGAGTTTGAAGCAGATTTCTGAACTAGTTTCCACTAGAATTTTGCATTTGACCAAAATTGGTAATAGTTGCCATTATCACGTGGGAATATAGATATAAAAATGCTGCTGTTTCCCCAGGGAATTTGGCTGATTTTATAGCCTCAAGAAATTAAATGAGATGTTTGAAAGGGAAAAAAAAAAAAAAAAAAAGAAAGTTTCAGAAAAGGTGGAGGACCCGCTTTTTGTTGTCGAATAAAGCCTCTAAAGGGAGTTGTACTGTGAATTTTAAAGTTAAATCAACTTCCATTCTTGTGCTCTCCTGATGAAAGTAAAACCCTCTCGTGCAGTCCCTTATTTCAATCAAAACTGATGCTTTGTTTCTGAGTGTGCCTAAAGAACAGCCCCTTTCCCAACCCACTGAGAAGGGAAAGGTGCCCCAGGGAGACTCAAACCTCAAGTGTGCCGTTAATTGGGTGACTCCGCATTGGAGTTCGTCACAGAAGTCTTGAAGTGCAATTGAGACACGGATATTATTCCTCTCTTTTACCTCCCAGAGGGAAAAGCAAGTCTCCTCTGGCTGTTGGGTTTTGAAGTGCCACTTCTTAATGCTTCTGCAAGGGTCAGAAGAATTAGGAATCACTGTCGTAGCTGTTGAGTTTTTTGGCCTTGAAGACACTGCTTGGCCACCTGTGAAGGGTCAAAAAAATGCAGCAATGAAGGGAAGAACAGCCCTCTGTAACAACTGTATTATTTTCCTGCTTGTCTTCAACCAGCATATTGTGAATCTTTCAAGGACCGCTTTTATTTGGCGTGAATTCTCCTGTTTTACAGGCATTATTGCTTCCTGTGCATTGAACTTGAGTTTGGATCAAAATGGTTAATGCACGGTTATTGCAAAATGTTGCCCCGTTTTTTTGGCATAATTGTTTTTTAAATTAATGTTCCAACTTTCCAAGCCGTGGGATTATGTTGGGAACTAAGCTTGTGTTCTGAAAAAACAAACTCTTGGTTGTGAAGAAAAGCTTGGAAAAAAAAAAAAAAAATCCCCAAAGGCTCCAAAACGACGATGTAAATGAAGAGTCCAAATGTTATGTATTTTATTTATATCTTGATATAAAAAAAGGCCTTAAGGGCTTTCTGGAGCTTACATTTAACGCATGCCAGGTTCTTCTAAAATTGCTAGAGAGGGTACCATGCGTGTTCAGTCTTTTTTTCTTTTCTTTTGCTTTGAGTTTTGTGCCTATGCAACACTATATGCCTCTTGTCTTAATGCCATTAAAAATCATCAATGGAATTACTGGGATATTTGGGGGAGTGGCAGTTTTAAGTCCTGTTGTTAGTATAGTGTATCTCAAGTAAACCACCTAAATCTGGTACAGCTAATGACCTCAAGAAAACCACTCTTGTGTTTACACACAGGTTTTGATTTGGGGACAGATTACTCAGTTGTCTTTGAGAGCCAGTTCACATGGGGGTTTTTTTGGTTTTTTTTTTTTAATTTTTTTTTACTGCTAAGTTCAGGAAGTCTTTGTAGCTGCTTTTTTTCCTGCTTAGACCTTTTAAAGTTAGCTGATCAACAATATATAGAAGTGGTGCAGGGAATTTCAGACACATTGTGATACCTGTTGTAATCAGGGGATTCCCAGCTTCACTAAAATGGAAATAATGCTGTGTGTGTCTGTAGCTGGACTTGGTGTTTCTGGAAGAGAGCTGGAGAACAGGATACGTGGTAAGACTTGGGTCCATGGCCTTGTGCTGGGCACCAGGGTGGGAAATCAGAGTGGGTCAGGTTGGAAGGGACCACAGTGGGTCACCTGGTCCCACCTCCCTGCTCCAGCAGGGTCATCCCAGAGCACATGGCACGGGATTGTGTCCAGACAGTTCTTGAATATCTCCAGTGAGGGAGACTCTGCAGCCTCTCTGGGCAACCTGTTCCAGTGCACGGTCACTGCACAGTAAAGAAGTTCTTCCTCATGTTCAGGTGGAACTCCCTGGGCTTCAGTTTCTGCCTTGTGGCCTCCTGTCCCACTGCTTGGCACCACTGAGCAAAGCCTGGTCCATCCTCTTGGCCTTTCAGACGTTGATGAAGTCCCCCCTCAAGGCTGAACAGGCCCAGCTCTCTCAGCCTTTCCTCATAAGAGAGATGCTCCAGTCCCTAAATCATCTTTGTTGCTCTCTGCTGGATTCCCTCCAGGAGCTCCATGTCTCTCTTGTCCTGAGGAGCCCAGAACTGGAGACAGCACTCCAGATGCAGCCTCACTAGGGCAGAGTAGAGGGGCAGAATCACCTCCCTTCACTTAAAGCAAAGATCATTCATCAAAAGATGTAAAAAGCCTTGATGTAAAAGTTCATTTCTTAGCTCCCATATAGAGGGAGATCTTAAGGTAAGAAAATTCTGAAGGAGGAACTTTATACAGAGATGAACATTCAGGTAGTGTGTATAAAAAAAAAAAAGTGTATTCACTAGGCTTGTGCTTAACAGCTTTTTTTTAAAACATTGCAATTTGTTTAATCCATAGCATTGGTGGTGTTCAGTTTTCTCTCCCCATGAAGCTGGCACACATGTGGCATTCTGTTATCGTGGGACGGGGACCTGTGCGTGGAATCTCCTGGGGTGCTTCAGGGATGTCACCCAACCTCACTCTGGGCAGTCTATTCCCAGAAGCTGATGCTGATAACCAGTACCCTGCAGAAGCGATGGCAGCTGGGTGACCACCTATGGAGGTGGGCACTGGCCATGGCTCAGAGAGTGAACACACAGAACTGCAGCAGCACAATGTCCCCTGACCCTAATGCACAGTCTACAGATACTTGCTGCTGGCAGTAAGGGCACGTGGACTTGCCGTTTTTTGAGGAAGATGGCTGGTATAGAAAACTTGAAAAATTACAGCCTCTTCTCTTGGCTACTTGAGCATCCCAGTGTGCCTGCTTTCTAGGCAAGACCCTGCGAGGTGCCTGCAGCAACCCTCGGGGGGGGAAAGGTCTCCCATCTTTTTTTAACGATACAAGCAAGAAGCTTGTACATTAGAAACAACAATTTTAAGTGTTGTTGACATTTACGCTGAAGGTCTTTTCCACTCCTTCACGTAAATAACAGAGAAAAAGGCTAGAATCGAGATTTAGGCTTGTTCTCACTGTGTGGTCACTGCCTGCCTGATTTCTAACTATTTACTTTTACTTTTTCCAAATGTCTGAAAATTTCGGGGTCAACCTGAAGTCAAGATGTACTTGGGTTCAGAGAAATCATGCAGTCCTGGGCTGGCTTTTGAATCTTCTGATGATATAAGGCAAAGTTGATAGAATATGTCAAGATAACTCAGGATTCTTAGATAAATGCAGTCAACTCCTCTAGATGGGAGGAAAAATGTGCAGAGGCTTCTTTGTTTTTATAGTAATAGTGTATGCATAGTGGCTGATAGATGAATGGGGTTAAATAATCTCCCACACTCCCCAGTGAGCTAAATTCTCCATGACAAGAAAATAATAAACAAGCTATGGCTGCAGAAAACTTCAGTAGATTGCTTGCCATAGTGATGTGTTCATTATTTAATAATGAGAGAAAGTGAGGGTGAAAATGCAGGATATTGACGTTCATTTCCATTAATTTGTCATTAAAGTGTACCAGACATATGTGAAGAACACAGAAGTCAAGAGGGCTGTCCAAAGATGAGACCTTTTGCAGAGGACTCCTTGTCTAAGAGCCAAAGGCCTTATTCTGTTCCTAGTTATGTCGCTTATACTTGCCTCGTGTACTTCAGCAAGTTTGATTCTCTCAGAGTATAAAGATTTTTGCTGCTTTCAAAAATGAGAACAGGTGGAGGACCTGAAAATGTGAATTCAGGAGCAGGCACATGTGTTCACGTGAGTGTGTGTGTGTATATGTATCACCTTAGAGCCTTTGACTTGCAGGAGCTGTAGAAAAGCCACATATTTTTACTGTTGGAATGAGTTCTAGAAGCTCCTTCTGGAGGAGGTCTTGTCTTTCCATCCTGGTGCCAGAGGCAAGGGGCCAAGTGCAAATGCCCACCTCAGCAGCAGTGCAGTGAACATCTAGTAAAGTTCCAGCTCATCCAGAAAGACTTTCTGCCTCTCCCCTGCCCCAGCCCAGGACAATTCCTGTTAGTGCTTGCAGCTCCTGGCTCCAGTGAGGGGGCTAAACTAGATGAACTCGGTGCCATGTTCATTCCTGCTGTTAAGTGGGCACTTGGCAGTGAAGTACTTTTATTGAGCTTCATCCAGCAGTTTTGAATGATAACGCTGTGATTTGTGCAGCTTCCAAACCTTTTGGATGCCGTGGGTTGTTGGACTGTGGGGGCTGCTGGAGAGATGTCTCCTGTTGGGCCATTCATGATCTGTGCTGAGTGTTCTATATTGTTGTTAGTTTTGTTTGCTTTTTCCTCTCTGGATGATGGGAATGGGAAGCATCTCTTTTCCAAATACTGCCATAGCCACTCCTAAAGGAGTTGTATTTGATTCCTGAGCGTTCACTACGAAGGCATTACTAATTAGCTGGCATGAGGAGGAAACCCGAATTATGTGAGTGCATTACTCAGCTGTATTATTTTAATGTGCTTTTTAAAATAGTCTATCGGATGGTCTCCAAGTAGTGCAGGGTGTGACCTGTGGGTGGTAGAGCAAACCTGGCATAACAAAGGCTTTGGTGATGGGAGGTTGCAGCCCTTGGCATGCAATCCTTTGATCTCCTTTCTGAGACTGTGGGAAAACAAGGACAGTAACACATACTGTCCAGTAAGAGTCAGTGTATGAGACAAGCCAAGGAGAGGACTGTGGCATGGTGCCATTAGAGGTCGCAGCAACCTGTGGCAGATTTAGGAAAATAGCATTCCTGTTGGAGGAGGGGAGCCTGCTGCCTATGCATCAAAAGAAATTCCTCACATGAAGGAAAATTAAACAACACCACTATTTTGTTATCAAAGTAAATTGCTCTTACCCTTATAAATTGTCTCTTCCCTTACTCCACTCCCGATTATGATCTTCTGAAAGTAATCACACTTCTCAGCTTGTGATGGTTGGCAGGGCCTGTCACTGATACCGTGTCAAAAACTTCCCCAAATCTCAAAGTAACTGTCAGAGTTTTCTTTTTATCACCTTCATTTGTCTGCCTTGTGTGTCTCACCAGCCCGTTGTCAGGTTCAGAGATGTTTGGCCCATGGATTGCCTCGAGCTGCTGTGTTGGTCCCACACAGTCCCAGTCCTGTAGTTTCTGTAGAGGGACACAGTAAATAAGAGCAGAACTCTTTACTTAAAAGGAGTCTCCCCAAACTGTGCCCATTGCAGTAAGTGCGTGCCTGTCAGGAAAGCTATTTAAGTTCAGTGTAAAAAATCACTTGATGTCAATTTTCTTAATGTTCCTGGTGTCATTTTTAATCTTTGGTAAAAAAAATTAGACTTATTTATTCATTTTGATTGGTTGTTTCCTAAGAACTTTTGAACTAGTTGACTGATAAGTTTAAGGGAAGGACATGATAGATATTTACAATCTCCCAAGCAAAGTGGAAGGCCATCAATTCTTCACAATCTTTTCCCCTGTAAATGAAGCTCAGAGAAGCCAATTCAAAGTTGGAAAAGGGAAGTGTTTGGAACTCCATATGGATTGAGGAGGATTCTGAGCTCATGGAAGAGAAATCACTGAGGGTTGCGGGATACAAAGGAGCTATACCTGACATGTGAAATCCCTGATTTGAAAACACTTAAATGGTAGAAGAGGATTTCAGGGAAATTTTATGTCTGTTTGCTTTGGTTTTGTGCTTCTCTTAGGCATCTGCTTAAGTCCACAGTTAGAGTGAGGATTTGGAGGCAGATGGACATTTTTTCAGAAGTTGCTGGTGCATTTTTAAATCCAGACTAGCCAGAGTATTGCTGCTTCTTGGCCCTGGATAGGTCATGGTAAAGGAGTTTGGACCTTTTTGGGGGAGAGAGGTGGTAAAGTTAGGGACAAATGACAAAATATGGAGGGAAGCAGACTCAAAAATTTCCATAGCTGATAGAATTATTGGTGTGTAATGATTGTGCTTCTGCAGTTTAATGCATTGCATTTGTGTTTGTGTCTGTGCTTGCATAACTTACACCATCTGGTTGCTGCAGCATTCACTGGGTATCTGCAGGCTGTGGTTCCATGGGCATTTCTTTAAGCAATTATGGTGATTTAATTGAAGAAAGACTGAGAAACTGAACCTGAACCAAAAGTAACCCAGGAGAATAAAAAGCATCAGTTTTAACTTGGTTCTGTTCCTGCATCAGCTGCATAAAAGCCTGTCTGAAGGCAAGCACTGACAGTGATACTGGCCTTTCCATGTCTGAAGTGTTTGTTAAACTGCCATCTCAGGGAGGTGGGTATGAAATCACTGCTATAAACTGTACTGTGCTTGCTCCCTGTCACACTCTCCATACAAGGCAGTGGCACACTGCACCAGAATTTGGCACATAACATGTCTTTACAGCCCATGTGTGAAGGTCATTGTCTAGAGAAAACAGGAATATGCAAGTGTTTATTCCTAATGAGAACCTTATTTCAGTTCCTCTCAGTAACTGCTTCAGATGCTTTACATCACTTTGGTTTTCGTTCTCATTAGAAGTGAGAACTTGTTCCTAATGTCCTCTTCCTTTCTCCCCAGATAATCTGATCAAAGCCATCCTGTCAGCAACCAAAGATTACCGTCTAACTCCAGCTCTTGACAGGTAAGAGGAGACCTTTTAGAATAGAAGAAGTCACTCTTTTCCAGGTGTCCTAAATAAATTTTGTTAGACGTTTTTGCCAGATACTTTTGCCAGTAAATTTGGCCGTGTTTTGTAGGTAGATCAGGAGCTGGAAACTGAGTCCTCTTTCCAGTAAATCTGTACATGCTTTTTGACTACTTCCTAATCTTTTGTTTCATATGTTGTTACAAGACATGCTCTTGCCCCTTATTCGAATAAGTAAATAGCAGATTTTCAATAAACACTTTATACTTTTCCAGCCTTTCTGACAAAACAACACGATCACAAGAAACTCTTAGAGGGAAAGAAGGGACTGGCTTATTTCAACAATATTTTTCACTTATACTCCACTCGTAAAGCAGGAATGTGGGGTTGTATTGGCCAAGCCTGTGCTGGGGCCCTGTGGTACTTGAGTTCAACCCTTTGGAAGAAGCTTCTTTGGTTCTTCAGTCCTATTGTAGAGGTTGCTTCTGAAACTCAATGGCATGTGTACAATCCAGCTTTCAAGTCCTTGCTTTTCTGTCATTCTGTCCCTTTGCCCCAGAGTTTTGGTTTAGTGTCACCTCCTGAATTAGGTGAATTTTTTTTCAGAAGCTGTCAGAGGTTTTTCCTGGGACATGAGCTCTTTTCAAAGTCCTGGTACTACTTCTTTCCAGTGGTACTTGAACCCGGGCTAACAACACAGTTCCTGCTTTCTAAACACACTGAGTTTATTTCCTGGCCCAGCTCCCCCCTCTGCCCACTTTTCCATGACAAAGCTCATAAGCTTTTCCAGCCTTTCCATAGGCCACCGCATCTCTCCTGTCGATTGTAGAGCTTGCCTGGTGTAGTTAGAGTTGGGAGCTACTCTCTGTGTGAAAGTTTATTCTTAGTCATTCACAGTCTATGTGCTAATTTAGGTTTCTTTGAAGTTTGCCTTGCCTCACAGCAGTGCCGGGCAAGGTTAGCCTTCAGACTTCGGATTAATTTGAGAAATTATGTCCAGAAGGCAAAAATCATTTCACAAATGACCTTCTTAGAGATTTTGCACACAACTGAGTCTCATCCATCTGGGGTTTATCTCAGCTCTGGTTGGAGAGTTAAGATTTTAATCTGTTGAAAAATCCACATATAGGCTCTTTCAGAAGGTTGCTCATGGGAAATTAGTGTTAATGACAGAGGGCAGGTGGAAGATTCTTGCAGTGAAGGTTAATGTAATTGTGACCCTTGCTGCTCACCTGTTTTTTGAGGAGTAGAATGTTTCAGGTTTTCTAAAAGTAATTTCTCAGGAGGCTGTGAAACATAACCACCCCAGCATGAGCTGCTCACTTTGGTTAATGTTCTTTAGAATGGGTTTGGTGCAGAGATAGGAAAGACCTAACACTCAAGCCTCATGAAATGTATGCAAAGTCCCTGAGACACCAAACACAAATGAGAGCTGGGGAACAGGCTGGACATGTATTGCTGTGGTATTGCAGTAACAAAGTTTAGTGGTGTGTAAACACACTTATCTTGAGGAAGTTGTCTGTTCCTGGGAATTGTTGTGATAGAGGCCAATCAGTGGATGTTGGTTGTGTAGTACTGCACAGTCAAATACCTCCCAAAGCCCTTCCAAGTGAGCAGTTCTTAGGAAAGTTAAAAATTGAATTGTTTATGAGAGACAGGCTTGGGATAGCAAGCCCCAAAGTGAGAGCCCAAAGGAGCATGGAGCAGAGTGTTATTAGGAGAGAGAGTTTGGGTACTGTAGGGGGTGTTAAGGCTGCCACAGTGCTGCTCTGGGAAACCTGCTTGGTGAGTAGGGCATGGATGAAGACTTGGGTATGGTTCCAGAAATGTTCCTCACTGTGGTTGTCCATGAATTCCAGCACTGGCTGCAATGGGCATCTGCCATTTTGGATTCCAGAAGAGCTGACAGAGCAGACTGGTGAAGGAAGGTTAGATGAGGACATCTTGTCTCAAGCTCAAAGCACAGCCCAGCAGTTCCTCTCTGTGACAGCTCCAGTGTGGTGGGAGCAGAGCCTTGAGGTTTGATTCCCTCCCTTACTGCTCACTGGTCATTGCCAAAGGCCAGACCTCTCTCCTTTGCTCACCACCTTGGAGCAACTGGAGAGAGCCTGACTAAAGGGACCTTGAAAGGTCCCTTCCAACCCAAACAAACCATTCTTGGTTCTGTGATTAAGGGCTGAAAAAATGCTTTATTGGGGAAGCGTTAGGTAAGAGACACGACTCAAATCTGTAAGGTACAAGGGCTTCAGACTTGGGAGATCTTGTGAACCCTTCCACTTGTAGGCTCTCAGAAGTCTAGTGAGCTGATTTTAGAAGCAGGAGAAAAGGCTGCAGGTTCAGCCTCTCTTCAAGATGGGGTCACACCAACATTTTCCCTGTTGGCAAAGCCAGTCTAAGAATCGAATCCTGCCCTTCTCCTTGTGCTGCTGCCATGGTTTGGAAAGGGACCAATGGATCAGTGAAATGATTCCAGTTTACAACTTTTTTCTCTTAACCCAGGTCATTCCAGTGGCCTCATTTCCACAGAGGTGAGTTCCAGAGCTGTGTGGGCACAGAGCTGTAACGGCAGCAGGAGAGGCAGAGGGCTGGGGCGGGTGGGGAGGGTGAGCGCTGCCCAGCCCTCTGGAACAAATGTTCCTGTAACTATAGGCTTGAAGGCAGCTTTCCCAGGGGGAAGGGTGGGAGAGGCAGGAAAGGTGAGGTCAGAGCAGTGCGTGAGAGCATTGGAAGGAAAGAGAGGATTAGAGTTGTGTGGTGGAGGATCTACACCGAGCCTTTGGTCTCGTCCCTACCCAAGCGTCGCCGTTTCTGTCCTCCTTCACAAAGTTGGTCCTTGAGATGTTACGTTCACTTGCCTCTCATAAGCCCTGGAAATGAATTTGTTTGTTTGATTGTCTCTGTGACAAAGGGCATCCTGATGCACCTCTCCTGACACGGTGTACTGACACGGTGCTGAAATGAGGCAAACGTGATCCTTCCGGGTGGTGCGTACACCTTTCATCATCCCACGGCAGCTTTGCCAACTCACTTCAACTAATCCCTCCATTGTGTTATAACTAGCAACAGCTGGAGGGCATGTGCACAAAGGCTATAGTTCACACCTGTAACACAGTGTAAGTGGTGCCCTGCTTTCTTAGCTCTCTTCGTGACTCCTTACTGTGGCACCTTTGTGTTGAACAGTAACCTGCTTCTGCTCCGGGACAGGGGGTAGGAAAAGCTGCAGTGGTTTTTGGGAGGGTAGTTACAAGTCAGCTCTGAGCTTTTCTGTAGAAGATTGGAGATGCAGGGGACTTTCTTTGGAATCTCTGACCTCTTCCTTCAGAGCTGCCGTGTCTTTCTCCCTAGTACAGATGTTGATGGGCCTCGTCTTTGACACTTCATAGTTCTCCTGCCCTCCACTGACTTTTCCAAGCCCATTTATATTGTTGACATTTTCACTACTTCCTTTAGTTGCTCATCCAGTGGCCTGTCCCTCATTCTGCAAACGGGTCAGGGCTTGGTTTCTAGTTCCACAGCCCTTCTGCTGGCTGGACTTCAATGGATTTGGGGGTTAAATCTCTCTGGTGATGACATGTAGATTTCCTATGAAAAGACATAAATATAAAAACCCAACTGACCTTTCTGTATTGCCTCCAGGTGGTAATGAAGGAAAACTGAGTGTCTGAGCTTATAACTAACACAGTCTTTACTAATGCAGGATATAAACTGAGCAAGTCAGAAAGGAATTTGATAAAACAGGAGAGATGTGTCCCCCTCTGGCTTGGGTTGATAGCACCCATTTAAATAGCAGCAGCCAGTTCAAACCAGAATATGCTAAGCCTCCCTAAGCACCAGTTACCCTAAAGATGTTTTTTAATTATTCTGTTATATCTTTCCTCAAAGCCTTCAGTTCCAAAGTTGCGTAAAGGAAGGCTTTGTGGTTTCTCTCCCCTGACAAATCCCCTAAAGTGCTTTGATAAGGGAGGAAGAGGAAGTATGATTCTGTGAATTGCTACAACGCAAACACGTGTTTACAGTGCTATATTGTTCGAGAAAATCTGCGTGAATCCTGGTTTTGGTGTAGATGAACTCAACCCTGGAGTATCTGTGTCAAAGAGTCTGTACATCTGGCTGCAGCTCCCAGCTTGGGGCTTTAGGGAAAGTCTGTCTGTGGAAAGTCCATGACCCTCCTTCATACCACCCTGGTAGGAACCTGGGCTGTGTCCGATGTGTTCAGTCCCTGAGCTCTCCTGGAAAAGAAATAGGGCTTTGATGTACTATGTAAACAAACATTAAGGTGTTTGCACACTTCTTTGTGGAGAAACAATTGAGCTGTAACTGATGCTGCTTGCACGGTGTGTTTCTTCAGCCAGAAGCTTGCCTGGAGCCAGCGGTGACTGTGTAGGTTTCCCATGCTCAAGCCCCATCAGTGGGGAGAGTTTGAAAGAAATTTAAGCTGCTAGAAGATCAAAGATTAGACCTTAGGGTCAGAAAGATACTAATGAAAAATCTTATCTGCAGACTTTGGGAAAAAGGAGAACACATTTAAATGTGTCAGGACCACAAGGGTATGAAGGTGGCTCAGGCATGAGGCTGGGCAAAGGTGATTAACCTATCAGTTATGATGAGTAAAGGCAGAACCATTCACTTAAGCACTTGTTTCATTTTTGGAGATAAAAATAGAATGATGTTGTCCCATTTTGGAGCAACAATTAAATACTTAGTGTATTTTTTATTATTAACTGTGAGGATATAAAATGACAATTACATGTTTTTCACTGAACAGTGTTTAAAGATTTTTTTAGTTTGTAGTACTGTTTTCCTTTTAACCCTTCTTGGAATGTTTGATAGAACAGCAAATGTTGTGCCATTTTTGGAAAATATGGGAGACGATAAAATGATGGCTGTAGGTTGATTAGCTTGGTTTTGCAGGAAAAATCCTGGAAAGTCAAATCTGGGACAGAGCTTGAATGACAGCATAACTGATGTGAGTTACTTTGAGTCTGTGGAACTGAAATCTTGCCATGTAGAGGATATATTTTTTCAGATGAACTTTTAAATGATAAAGGTAACCTTTTCAAAATAGGCATTAGTTATTAGTCTCAGTCCATTATATGTCGATTCTACACTACACCATTTAGATATATCCTTTTTAGGAATGGGACAGTCACATAGCTTTAGAAAGTTACTATCAGGGTTGAGAATTAATCCTTTAGTGACACTTCTGTTGTAGTCCTGCTGGCAGGTATTTGCAGGGGCTAAAACCAATCTGTAATAAATATAAAATTACACTAGAAAAATTTGCCAGAACCAAAGACTGGGAAAGTAAGGAGTAGCAGGGCCAGGTCAGTCTTGACCTTTGCATGGGATCTTTCTTTGAATAATGCTGTACTGGAGCCAAATCAAAAATCAGGCATCACAGGGGTGACAGCACAGATCGTGTGTACAAGAGGAGGATTATATTCTGCAAACCAATGACTACAAAAAGAGGACTGGAATGATGTACGTAGAATCTCTGTGTAAAAGGGACTCTGCTTTGAGCAGCATTAGCTCCACGTGCTGGTCTTCCAGATTCAGTGCTTCAGAGATCTGAGGAGAAGCTGAAAATTGTTCAGAGGAGGTACCACAGGTGTGAATCAAGACCTAGGAGAGCTGCCATACTGTGCAAAATGTGATGAGCTCGCTCCAGTTGGTGTGGTCAGTGGAAGATTAAAAATGGGCTTTGATCAGTCTACGAGTACTGTGTGGGAGCAGGGCCATGAAAAGCTGCTGGAGCAGCTTTGGCTTGTGGAACTGGTTCTTTTACCTCATGTGTGGCAGCTCATGCTCTCCAGTCTGACCCTCAAGGGGCAAATGTTTATACACATGCAGATGTGGAAGGGACTACTGACAGTAGATGGTGCTTTAATTTAGCAGAAGAGCAAAGACTGTGATTAAGTGGTTTGAGGCTGGAACCAGCAGATCTGTATTTAAAATTGGTAAGAGCTACCATCCTAACATAAGTGGGAGGAGGATAGAGGGGAATCTCTGTAGCTTGCAGCCTTTGGATTTTGGCATGGTATCCTTCTTCAAAAGAGAAAATTAAGAAAAGTCATGGCTGAGAGACAACTGAGTAGAGAAATTACGATATTTCACCTGGCAGTCTGCTATTGAGGAGGTCAGACTTAATCATCATTAAGAGTGTATTTCCATCTGAAATGTCACTTGGCCAGAACTGTCTATTTTTCCCTTCTTTTCCTGAAAGGTTATGACAAAGCTGTAACCACCTATGTCACTTTTTTGGGTGTACTTATGGTTGACTCTTTCACTTGCCCCTTTGTCACAATGTACTGCCTGAACCAGATCTTGCATCTGCTTTCCCCTTATTGCCAGAACTGTTTTTTGTTTTTTGGGTTTTTTTTTTTATTTTTTTGCTGTGCCATCATCTATAAAATTCTTTCTCTGTTGTGGTTTGATTATCACAAACATCTATGCTTCTCCAGCCTTAGGGACACTGGGGGCTAACATGACCATCTGCTTGAGGATTTTTTTTTCTTTCGGAGAGGCTCAAATACTCAGCGAAACTTTTTCTGGGCAGGGGAAGCTGTTCCAGAGCATTTCTTGGTGCTGTTAATTCTGCACGTGTCTCCAGCTAATGGCTCTGTCAGCAGGGTGACCCTCAGTGGTTTAGCTGAGTCTTTAAGTGCACTCCAGCCCTGCCCTGCAAAGAGGGACCCCTCGTAAGTAGAGCTTTCCTCGTGCTGGCTCTTTAGACTTATCACGGAGAGGACAGCCTAGAAGAGCCCAGTTGAGTGTGCCTGGGACAAGGAAGGCTGCCTAGCCCAGAGGTCTGCTCCAAACAACTGACTGCCTTGGACCCTTTCCGAAAAAGGCTCTGCAGACACGTATTCCTTCAGTGAACTACCAGAGGTGGAGGCACACTGCCAGAAGAGCCAGCTGTGTTTGGGATTAGATGGCTGGAAAGAAGTCCTTTCTCTGTCTTCAAAACAAGATCACTTTTTAACATCTGCTGCAGAGAGTTCTTGTGACTCAGGGTTCCACAAGAAACTGTTCTCCTCCTTCTTTTTCCTGTTTCTTTTTCTTTCTAGTTAAGGTTATTTTCCTTCCCTTTCCTCACCTGTTGTGTCTCCATATATGTTTCCTACTGGACAGGAGTGGGGAGGGGAAGGGGGTGCCATTTTTCTCTCCATTTAGTGGGGGTTTTTTTTGTCTCTTGAAGTCTCGTGATAACAGCAGCAATTTTGCTCTCCCCAAGGTGAGCACACCCCAGATAACCTGGCAAGATCTGCCTGCACTCACGAAATTGCTTGGAGAAAAGACTTCCTCACTAAGCCTTTGGTTTATTGTTATTTCAGTGCTGAATGAATGATGAGAAGGTTTAAGTAAACAGATGGGTTTGATTCAAGCCCATCATACCACGGGTGTGGGGGGAGAGGAGCTGCTTGTCCTGACAGCTCATCTCATTAGGCCACACGTGGTGTGAGGTGTTGAAAGCAGTTTATCACGTGTAATGCCTGGGCATGATGAGGTGAGCCGGGGATCAAGTGTATCTCTGTCCCCACTCCTAATTCTTGATATTTGCAAAGGTTTCCTGTGGTTCTCAGGTGCGTGCAAACTAAATATGTGTGGCTCTGTGTGTTTGAAGTGACATTACAAAAATCACCTCTTCCTCTCTTTCTTCCACAGCCTCAGCTGCCGGAGATGTATTATTGTGGGAAATGGTGGAGTACTTGCAAATAAATCATTGGGGTTAAAAATTGATGACTATGATGTTGTTGTCAGGTGAGTCTTTGGCATTATAGTTTTCTTGTCATATATTCAGTTTCTGTATCAGTTCCCTTGCTATGCAGGCAGCCTCTAACCTGTACCACTGACAGTATCCATTTGTTTGAAAACATTAACTTATATGGAGGGGAAGAAAAGACAAGAGCATATAAATGTTTGTTATAAATGGTGTTCACATCAAAGGGTAGAGGCACTCCTCAAACATTCCATTTTCCACCGCTGTTTGGGAATGTGGTCTCTCACGTGATCCTGCTTGAACCTTCTCTTCGTAGCTCCTTTCTGAAAGCTGCTGCTGCTTTTTGTGATGCCCTTAGGTGGTGAGGCAGTAACTCAAACTGTTGGATCTGCTCCCAGATGTATCCCCTAGGTAGCTCAGGGGAGTATTACTGGTCATACATGTGTAGCATTCCCCAGGAACTGCACTTCACAGCTAGGATGGGAAGGGCTACGAGTGATTCAACATGGGATGTTAGGGGGCAGAAAGCCTCTATGAGTGAGGACCCAGTGATTACAGGCGCCCTAAAAACTGGGAATACTTTGCCTCCATTCACTGCAGATGACAACGTTGAATAAGGGAGCAGAAGCAGAGTGGTGTAGGAGTGGAAAGGACCACAGGCAAAGTCAGGACTTCTTGCTTTGGCTGAGGACCTGGATCATCGCCATCTCAGAATGCTTGAAAAACGTGCTGATATGTGAAATCACAGGTCTAGTCATAACTCTTAGTAATAAATCTGTCAAGTCAGGGAGGCGTTCTGGGTGACTGGAGATTAACAAACATAATACCTGTACTAATGGAGACTGAGAGAGAGAGTGTGTGTAGGAGGGAGGGGGGGGGATGTGCTCTAGGGAGATACAGACCCATTAGTCTGACTTGAAAAAAAAAATGCAGGGCTTTCCATCAGGTTTTGGATCATGAGTAACAAAATATTACAATGGTAAATAGGAAAAGTGGGATAAACTGCAGTGTAAGTTTATAAAAACTGGTTTAACATAGTCTTAAGTCGACATTTTTTGTCATAGTAAGATAACTGATTTCACGTTAAAGGAAATGTATCCGATATCATCTCTCTGAATTTCAGTCAACTGTGAGATGTGGTGGCAAATAGCAAATTCTTAGCTAAGGTGGAATAAAGGAAGGGATTAGTAAAAGAATTTAAGGCAGGTATCATTTAGCATGGTCTCAGTTCTCTCCTGTGTGCCAGTAATGGGCACATGAGGAAAGAACAGAACATACAGAGAGTAATAAATATCCTCTAACTCTGGGCAAAAAGGCAAAGAAGACTCCTTTTAATCCTTTGTTCCTGTGAATGGTTCCCTGGTTCTCCATCAGTGTGCTGGACACAGGGATGGCTGTTCAGAACAGGACAAAATTTTTACAGCCCTTTCCCTAGTCTTACTACCAGTTCATCATAGGCTGGTGACTTGTAGTTATTTGAGCTGAATCAAAAAAGCAGTTACAGTCTTTTCTCGGGTTCAAAATGTCCAAAAAGGGGCTAAAGAATGGTTTCAATCCATCTGGACTAAGCCACCCACTAAGATTTACATCAGAAAGTCCACTATTTAATTTCCAAATGAAAAGTTCAACTTCTTCCTCTCCATGTCAGTAAATCTAAGTCAGTTTGCAAGCTGGGAGGATAAGAGGGCAGCCGAGCACCTGTGCTGTTTGTGGGGCAGATAAAGAGGAGAGAAGTCAACTGTAAAGGTTAAATGAAGCCAGGTGCTTGGATGTGTATCCAACTGCTTGCTTTACTCCTGTGGAAGCTGAGGAAGTCCCCTGTATTACAGCATCCTTTTTCAAGGGTTGCAAAACTCCTTTGAGGGATCATATTTGGGACAGAGGAAGTGAATTTTAAGGGGAAAATGTGGTACATTTGTGGACAAAGAAGCGATCCAGCAGTACGTGGAGTTTTTTGATGCCCATGCGAGGATTGCTAATTGCAGCAATAAATTTTGTTCTTGTGGTGAATATCATCCAGTCAGTTTTGCCAGTTCTAAAACAGCTTGGAGTGAGTTGGTTACTGTTTTTCCTTAAGTAGATATTATCAGATTTCAGTGCAGATGTTATTCCCAGCTGTGACACTGTTTACCTAGCAGGAGCTTCTTGCAGCAGTCAGTCATCAGTATTCTGAAATGCTTCCTTGCAGACAGGGCAAAAACAAGTCTGTATCAGAAAGTCCTGATCAGAACAACACAGGGATTCACCTGATCATGATACTTCAGTGATAGAATCTTCATGGTGCCACATTTAGGATTTAGTGTCTCGTAGGCAGGCACAGACTTAAAAACACTCTGAAACTTCTTACGTGAGAAAACTGCCCATCCATGGGCAGTACGAGGAGGCCTGGCATCCCAACTCAGGTTTTTCATGATTTAGCTGTGATTATAACCAGCAGTGTGTCTTGCCTGAGAAGGGGTTCAAGCTGTGTAGCATCACCTCGGTGAACACAGGCTGTGGCTGCCAGAGCTTCTCCTGCTCCATTGCCCACACTTTCTTCACACAGTACTTTGTAATATTTGTCTCTGTTTCCTTTACTTTATTGGAGGTCATCTACCCCAAAGACACACAACACCCTAAAGTTTAAATAATGCCCATAAAAAGAGCGAGTGATGTGTGAATGTTCCACCAGCACCAGAGGAAAGGCTGGCTGGGAGCACTGTTACTGCAGGTAGAGAGGTCTAGCTACCTCAAAGTCAGGCTACAAAGTGAGGGTTTATAAACCATGGAAAAAGACTTCATCTGCTGTATAAATTGTGGTGGTGCTGATTCTTAAGTTGCTTTCCCTCCGATATTTTATTCCTAATGATAAAGCAAGTATTTTTACTAAAAGTGCTTAGGACTTTATTCCTCTAAAATTTGAATATAATTTCAGATTTTACACAGAGATTTTCTTCTGCTAAAAAGTTTCCAATGTGAAATGCTTACCCAGGCTGAAAAAGACAAATCCAGATACTCATTAACATTCCTGCACGGCAAAATTTGCAGTCTATAAGCACTTTCCAGTATATTGAACTACACCAAGTCAAGAATGCTGCAATAATTCAAGCAGGCAATGCTGTTCCATCAGGGGCTGCTATTTGATGTCAGCAAGATTTGTATTCCAAGTTACTTGAAACTTCCTCAGCTTTGGGTTTCTAGTTTTGAATAGAAGTTTTGAATAATGTCATGGAAGTCATCAGTGCAGTTCATGCCAAAGCAGTTTGTTTTAACAGAAGTACAGCTAAATACACAGCATTCCCTTAGAAATCAGTGTGCCCAAGAGCAAAGCTGTGTGCCTGCTTGGGTGTTTTCAGAGTGGGATGCACTTCCACAGCAGGAACTCCTTGGAGTCAGTGAGACTGAAGCTGTGCTGAGCCTTGCCCCAGCTGTGCAGCCCAACCTCCTCCTTTGTGCTGCCACTGCAGGGCAGCTCACCCTCCAGATGGGCCAGTTTGGGGAATTAAGCCCAGGACATTGTTCCTTTGGGGTGTTTTTTTTTGTTTTGTTTTTTTTTTGAGAATTATATCCCTAAACAGCCTCACTGCAGGTAAAATGAGCAGTGTAAGCTCTGGACTGGGGTTGGAGCACGAGACCAGATTCAGCTCTTTTAAAACTGATGTGGAGCTGCATCACCTCTTTCAGCACAGTGTCAAAGAATCCAAGTGACACATCACAGGAGCGATGGGATGTTAAAATATTAGTGCTTAGTTTGTAACTCCAAAGTTTTAAGGACAATATTTTTTCAGTTTCCTTTTCCAAAGCTTCCAATTCAGCGTAAATCTCAATAGTGGATATGCAGAAATGGTTTGCATTATATTCAGTTATATATTTTAAATGTCTTATAGTTAAACTGTCGTCGCAGTTTGGTACAAACCTTCATAAAATGTCCGTGATGAAGAACTGGAAGAGGTAACATTTGCTGCTCTAACAGCTGCTACAGGGAATTCTTGCCCAGCAGTGATTGCTGTGTCATCAACACCCATGAGTGTAAGTGGGAATCCGTGACAGTGTCTTCTCTGGTTGCCCTGCAGGCTGAACTCGGCTCCAGTGAAGGGCTTTGAAAAGGATGTGGGTGGCAAGACAACACTCCGGATCACATATCCTGAAGGTGCAATCCAGAAAATGGAGCAGTATGAGAAGGATTCCCTGTTTGTTCTGGCAGGATTCAAATGGCAGGATTTCAAGTGGCTGAAATACATTGTTTACAAGGAGAAAGTGGTAAGAACACTGTCAGCTGACACTGTGAAGGTCACCTAATTACTAATGGTGGGCAAACGTGATATCACCATCCTATTTGCCATGTTTTGGTCTGAGGAGAATTCCTGTGTGTGTGTCCTGCTGCATTTAAGTGAAGACTTTCTTTACCTCCATGAGCTGCAGCTTTAATAATGTTTTACAAAGACATTTCTCTGTAACCTGACCTTGCATCACAGATGAGGCTTTCTATTCAAGCTTTTGTTGGTGTGTACTAGGAACGATGAATTTAATTTTTATTTATTTTAAAGGGTATTTAAAAGGACTGGCTCTTGCATGGATTTTATGGTCTCTTAGGATTTAAGAGCAGAGGAAGGAAAATGGCAAGGGGAAGGAGTGGGAGTTTGGGGACAAGGATGTGATGACACAGGAGGGGAGGAGGAGACAACACAGCACAAATTGTTGAGAAGGCTACAAGCAGACCTAATGTGATCTCCTGAATAGCACAAGCCTTTATATTTTGCTCAGTTACTGAGATTCGTGATTTGTGTCTGATTGAAGTATCATCCAGAACAACAGTATCAAGTCTAATTTTAAAACACTGAAGTGGTGAATACACTGTTTTCCCCATGTAAATATTTTGCCCCCATCGGTTGCATTAGTGCTTTTCTGAAGTACCACAGCCCTGTTAATAGCCAGGGTTGTTCTCTGTAATTCACCCCTCCTAAATGGAATCAGCTTGTGATCAGTGACTTCTCATTCAGTGGATGGTTTGTCTTTATCTGCTGGTCACGACATCCAGAATAAATGCCCTCTGTTTGGGTATAGTTCTCGTTTTACATATCTTACATATCTGTTTTCAAATGTTGCTTTAATGACTTTTCAGCAAGTAACGAGACAAATGGATTAGCATTTGGAGGATGGCATATTATATCATGTGTTTGGAGACAGGGAGAGGAGGTTGGCAGCTCACCACGTACAGAATGGAGCAGTCTGGGAGTATAATTGCACACGGTTGTTACAGAGATGGCCTTAAGGGCTCATACTTTGCTCTTGTCTCATACTGGCACCAACTTGCAATTATTTTCCTGGTACCAGACGGATGAAGTTACCTGTCAGCCTCTGGGCAAGCACCAGTGGGCTTTCGTAACATGAATAATTGAGTCAAAAGTAATTTTCTGTGCTTTATGTCAGGCTCTTCTTCCTCATTCAGGGGAAGGGAAAACCCTGGCGCTGTCAGTGCCCTGCAACCTGAACGCAGTTGCAGAGACTCGTGGTGTTTAGCTTGAAGCTCAAAGGATGGGTTGGTTTACTTGGAAACAAATTGAATTTCCACCTGATGCTTGCAGTCAAGTGGCCACCACTAGATTCTAACATGCTTTTCCCCTGCTCTTAGAAAGATGCAGTCTGTTAAAACTTGCTGGAAGACGGGGGAGAGTGATTGCAGTTGTTTGAACTGAGTGCTTCAGTGCCCAGCTTGGCAGAGAGCAAAAGGAACTGGAGCTTCTTGCATTGCATGTTACTTCAGTGCTCTTGTGATTGGCTCTTTATCCTTCATTTCTTCAGAATAAATGCACCCTTTTTTTTTTTTCAGTTCTTTTAGGTGATGTTTTCCAGATCTCTTTAATTCCTGTTGCTCTTTTGAATGCCTGCAAGTTAATTCATCTTTTCCTTAAGGAGCAGTGCCCAAAAATGTACAGACTACAGCAAAAAGAGAGAAGCAAACAGCTGCATCACTAGCCTCACAGTTCTCATTCTTTATATATTTGCTGTTTGGGCCTTTTCCACAGTGACATGGGAACTGAGTGCTGGGTTCCTTGAGACTCCAGGTCTCAGGAAGAATTGAAGAGCAGCCACCTCCCCAGCTCAACACCCTGTGCTTGTGCCGTTGGCTCCTCCTGTCAGAGAGCAGCACTGTGCGCTTGTCCCCAACAATTGTTTCTTCCACATCTCTTCTCCAGTTTGCCAAGTTCCTTTGGCAGAGCTTCCCAGCATACCTGCCATTCTTTCCAGATCCATGTCCTCTGCAGTTTAATAAACATACTTTTTACTCCATCATCCAGGTTAGTCATGAAAGCACTAAACAAAGTTGGTTCCTAGGCAGAACCCAAAGTAATAACATCCTCCCATTTCTACAGTGAGCTCACTGAGAACTCATCCTTGGTAGTTCTTTGGCTACTTCTGAACTTGTATCACAGTACTATCCTTAATAACAGTTTGGGCATGTTTGTGAAAGTGATCTGTCAGAAGCTTTAGTGAATACCAGTTACATGTCTTCCTTCTCCCCAGTGATAATTTTTCTTCTATATGAAGAATTTTTAAAAAAAAATAATTTGCTCTTGACAAATCCTCATGGGTTGCTACTCAGTCTTTGTTATTTTGTTCAGGTGCTTACAAATAATTCATCCTGCTATTCTGGGAATTGAAATCATAAATCAGCTCTCTTCCCTTTTTTGCCTTTTTAGGCTAGGCACTGCTTTTGTCCATCTTTCAGTCCTTTGACAATCCTACCTTGTTCTACACAAGTTCCCAAAGGGAGTCACTGCTGGTTTTTGAGGCTGCTGAGCCACTTCATTGAATACTTTAGGATACTGCCCAGGTGACTGGAAAGCATCTGTCTTATGCTCTCTAATCTGGTCTCTCTCTATTTGAGGCTGAGATCTTGCTGTCACTGGCTTTAGCTGTGAGCAGGTGGGTGGCACAGCTGCTTTTTCTAGAGGGAACTGATGCAGAAAGGGCTGTCTCTTAGATAAAACAAGCAGGGCTATGAGAATAGCACATAGGTGTCTGTTCTGGTAGTGAGTGTTAGCATTTTTATCAGTGTATGGTAAGTTCAAGATGACAAGAGCCTACCCAGTGCTCTCTGTGGAGAGTTTGTTTCTCTCAGCTGCTGTTCCAGAGAAAAGGGACTTTATTCCTTTCCTGGATTCATCTAGAGGCACTTGCTTGACCTGAGAGGTCTCTGTGCCACTGTTGCTTATTCCTCATCTGATGTGTTCCTCTGCAAGGCTCCATCCCTGCTGCAAACCAGTGATTGTAGTCAGGAGCCTGACTCAGGATGGAGAAAAGGAAAATGGAAACATCCTGCTAAAAAACACAACTGCTTGGAAGTGGACACATTCCTCAAAAAAAAAAAAAAAAAAAAAAAAAAAAAAGGCTGATCTCTGCCCTCTGACGTTTCCTTTGCCTGTGACTGTTGATAGAGACTGCATGTGTCCATGGCACAGTCACAGGTGGGTAGGAGACTTCCTGAATTCCTCCAGACACCTGTAGATGCTTGGACCTGCTTGACCAGAGATTCTGGGCCAGGTACTTGGATCCTGGCTTAGTCCTCTCTTAAGTGAAATCAAAGGGAGTTTATCTGAGAAAGAGTAAATGAAAGGCAAGTGGCTATTTATTGCTAGGTCAGTGATCAGATAAGCTTATTCTCCCTGCAGCTGAGAGGGATTTGCTCTGTGTTATGTTAGTCTTTTGGCAGCATTTGCATACTGAGAAAGGGGTAAGTGCCTTGTAGAGGGAAGGATTTTCTGGAGATGTTACGAGGAAAAAGAATCCATGTGATGAAGAAGCACCAACAGAATGGAGAGGCAGGGGATTTTATGTGTTACACAGTCTGGTGTAATGGCCTCCCAGAGATCTGTGTGATGCCCTAGGAGACTCTCTATCCAGAAACCAGAGCAGTGGAAAATGGACCAAAGAAAAAGCAAAAGCTCAGCTGCTTTTTATTTCCCGGTAAAACAGGAATATCTGGAAGCAAGTAAAAACTTGAGAGAAAACATTATTCTAGAAAAAGGACCGGTTTGGCTAAATATTCAGCAGCAGCAGCAGCGAAACCAAGGTAGTCTCCATCGCAGAGTTCTGGCTGAGCTGACACTCCAAATTGTCATTGCAGGAAGTTACAGCAGTACTGTATCAACCAGAGAGTGCACAGCTACCTTTAAGAAGGGGAAGGGTGAGTGAATCTGAGCGACTAAAACCCTGGTAATCTGATTTCAGTCATTTGACAAGCATTAGAATAAACTGAAGGAGAAAATAATTGCACCGGTTGCGACTAAAAGGAGTCTGGGGTAGAGAAAAGGTGACATGGTTAGCAGAGGGGAGTATTGCACCATGCTGACCTAATATGTCACTTCACAAGTGGAAAGGAAGTAAGTTGGAGTCCCACAGCCTGCAATCTCTTGAGCTCATGGATGTTGCAGATCTCATGAGCTCATGGATGTTGCAGAAGGGTCACAGATGTGGGTCGTTCGTGCGTCTGCGGTGACTGGTCTGGCAGTGCTGCCTTGGAGTCATTGCTGCAAGAGCCTGCTGACACTGCCAGGCACCCTGATGAAATGACTGCTGCCAGTGCATCCCCAGAGAGGGGATTACTCATGGGCAGTCGCTCAGAACAGTTACACTTTCTCCTGGACTGTTCTTTTTGCCAAGAGACGTTACCTATGTTGTGATCCACCCTGCTGCTTCCCACTTCTTGTACCCCTCCTGCATCACCCTCTGGGTCTTCCAGAGACATTAGCTCCTCCTGAGTACCCAGAGCACCAGTGGAATTACAGGGGGAGGGAGATTTGGTCATATATTGCTCTTAAAAAAAGTTCCTCTGATGCGTGGAGAGTAGTTTCCTGAAAAAAAAAAAACGGGAATTTACAAGCTCCAGATATGCAAACCAGCCATCTCAGCCTGGTGCTGAGGCCAATTCCAGGGTGGTTTCTTGCCCATCGTTAGTGAATCAGAAGGAGCTCTCTTGCTTGCTAGGGCTCACTTCCCTGAACATCTGGCACACGGCAGTAAAGCAGCCAAGTGAGGGCAAAGGTGTCACTAGAAATTGGCAGCTCACAGGCTTCCTCCTCGTGTAATAATGAGCCTGCGGATGATTCCGGCGGGAATCTCTGCAGCCTCTGCCAGGAGGAGTCACTTGTGCGGTAAAGCCCCTGCGGCACCTCCAAATTCTCTTTGATAGTGAAAGTCATAGGAGCAAGTGAGCACCTGCCTGCCAGCGTGGCCAGGCTGGGTTGTCTGTCCCTTGCAGGGGCTTGTCTTTGACAACTTGCACACAGCAGCCATGCCGTCCAAAAAGCAGTCCTCCTCCTCCTCCAGCGGTGGGCACGGCATAACCCCTCCTCCTCTGTCACTGCTGCTTGGGGGGGATCTTCTGGATGTGGCAGCAGGGGAGGTTTTATTTAAGCTTTTGTTTGGGAACTACATTTTTGTATGAGCAGCTTACTTCTAGTCCCGCTAAAATGTGCGTTACGATACCCTCCTGGCGTGGTCAGTGTTAACTGTGCTAGAGCCAAGGCCGGACTGCTGCCAGAGCCTGTGCTGTCTGCTGAGCTTTTGTTTAGAGCTCCTCTTCTTCCATTAGTTAATGGCCTTGTCACGCTGCATGTTTGCTAGGGCAGACTGTGAACGTCACAGCCCTGGAGTTTGCTGCGGATTCCTCAGATTCTGAAGCAGCCTTACCTGTGGGCTGTTTTACATCCCTAAAAAAAAAAACAACAAACAAAATTGGGAGCCATCATGCTCCTCCTGTCATCTTCAGGAAAACGGTGAGGCTGTGAATCTGTTGTTGCTGTCCAACCCCAAGTAAAGCTTCATTCACATGTGTGCATTTTCAGCTTGTTTGGAGTTTGAGACCAGCAGTTGAGCAGGTGATTTCTCTGAGTCTCGGAGAGGGAGACAGAACCTGCTTCTTCCAGTGCTGTCCCTTGCCTTTGGTGACAAATGGAGTGGCCACTACCACTGGCAGATTCACTCCAGAGTTTGCTTCTGGATTGCAAATATTTTCTTTCCCTTTTCTCCTCCCAAGGACTTGTTGCTTTATCTTCTGTGCAGCTGATCTTTTCAGGTTTTGAAGGACTGTGGGATGATTCTTGGGACAGCATTCTGGTTTGGTGGAGCTCTAAATCCACCACTAGTTGTCTTACAGCATTAAGAATGTAAAGCTTGGTTACAGATTTGTGGTGCCTCATCCTGTGCTGAAACACAACTTCAGCCCACCTGCTCAGAGATGTGCCTGGGCATTGCCTCGTGTTTGCCTGCTCTCTCCTTGGACTCAGCTGAAAGGAGACAGAAGCTGGACATGCTGCTCCATCATAAATGTGAAAAGCTTCTGAACTGAGAAGTCAGCTGTAAGGGCTGTCTCCTTTCTTTCACAAATTTGAGTTTTCACCTAAATAGCCATTTATAGCTAATCCCTTCAGAAGTATAATATAGGAAGGCACGGCTGGTGAGTAAGGCAGCCAGCCTGCTTAAAGGACATGATGAGGCTTGCAGTAGGGGAAGAGGCAAGAAAGCCTTTTTGGTGTCCTGTGCTCCTGTGATTTCCAAGCACAGAGAGTGGAGGGATTCTAGGAGGAATTTTAGCAGGGAGTACCTTACCACATCATCAGGGTGGTTCATTGCCTCAGTCAAGGCAGCTGAACTGTTAATAAATGTGGAAGCACAGAAAATGCTCTGTAATAAAAGTGAAAACATGAGGCAGACTCTCCTGGTACCTTCCAGTTCTCCGACTGAGATGGGGTGGGAGAGTCTGTGTGATGCATTCTGTGGAGAATATTCCATATTCCTTTGGCAAAGAGCAGCTGAAAGTTAGTTTGTCCTTCTGGGATGATTCTTGTGACATGGTTGAGTTTTGGTTTTTTAGTTTTTGATCTCTCTGGGGGTGTAGAAGGCTTGTCCATACTGCCTGAGGGGTTGTGCTCCCATGGTTAGGAGCTGTTTCACCAGTGCAGTGCATTGGTGGGAGTAGCCCAAGGGAACCATGGAAGACTTACATATGAAAAAAGTAAATCCTTCTCTGTGACTGGCCAGGAATTCTGAGCCATTTCCAGAAGGTGTAAGGAGAAGTATGAACACTATGAGAGAAGGCTTTGAGAAGTATGTACACTATGAGCCAGTTTTTTTCCAGTCATGGTTAGAAGAGAGGCTGGAAAATATGTAAGGATGCCATATAAAATCTTTTCCCTGTTGACCAAAAGAGGGAGAAAACCTTAGCTCTGTGTTCTGTGATTTTTAACAAGCTTTCAGGTAGCACTGTGGTGAGACCATGCTGGAACCTCAGTAGGCAGATGACCCAGTTTGAAACGTGGGCCTTGGGGGAGACTTCCTGGCCAGATTCCCAAAGGAAGGTTGTTGGTATGGAAGTTGCAGGCTGGAGCTTGCCCTTCATACATACCTGCATGCAACAGCATAATAAGATTAGGCAGGTCACTACATAGCTGAGAGCTGCTCCCACCCAGGCATGCAAGTGTGTCTGTGAGCACAGACATTGTCAGGCATCAGCTGGTGACAGGGGCTGCTCTGGTGCCATTGCAGTGTGCCTTCATAGCATTTAATATTGTCAGGTGGGTGCACGCTGGATAATAAAACTTGTCCAACTGGATTGGAGAGTCATCAATATCCACGAGTGTAACCACATTCAGCTAAACCCTTGGGCCTGGTGAAGAAAATAAAAAATAGCCATAAACTCATTATTTTCTAGATGCAAAAATTCTGGATAGCAAAAATTTGTGAAGTATATGTATTTGTAGGAATGACATCATTAATAACTGCAGGTTTAGACAGTTTCCCTTTTAAATTAAAATGAAAGTTGTTGGTGTCCCTGCCCTCTCAGTCATTCCCACGGCATGCGTGGATTTTGTCCTTTTTTTTTTGTCCCTTGCTTTGCTTGCTATTACCTAATGCCAGTCATCCTTGCCCAGTACTTCTAATAAAGGAGGAGAAACATTTATCCACGCTGGGCATCAGTAGTCCTTAAAGAACCTTTATCCCACATCTGCCAAGACAGCATCATCTTCATTTCTGGCTCAGTAATCTCAGCTGTAATATGAAAATCAGAGAGCTCCAGTCAGACTTTTATTCTTCTTTAGTTTCTTTTCCTTTTCATCATTCTTAAATGAAGAGACCCAAACAGAATTTACCCCCTGGAAAGACTGTATCATTGCCCGAGCAGAACATCCTCTCTGAAATTGCCTCACCATCCTGCTTTTATCCTGAGACAAATTTCTTCCTAAAATTGCCATCCTCTAACCTCTTCTGAAGTCTGTTCCCATCCAACTGACAAGTGCCGTTCTTTCCTGGATATTTGATCGCTCCTTCCTTCTCAAGTGAAGTCAAAAAGAGATGGCTGATTGAAAGAGTTGCAGTT
Source organism: Pyrocephalus nanus (assembly GCA_038380795.1). Lineage (NCBI taxonomy): Eukaryota > Metazoa > Chordata > Aves > Passeriformes > Tyrannidae > Pyrocephalus > Pyrocephalus nanus. The sequence goes on from CM076269.1 coordinate 3,595,770, forward strand.
TTTTTGTGCATCTTTTCCTTTGAGAAGTCAATGTGAGGACCAACTGAAGAGCTAGTGCAGCTGTCCTGAAAAAGCATCAGGAGGGTGCTCATGTTGCACTCACCCTCTTTGGCAGGCTCTGTCAATGTTCAGACATCAGTATTATGCAAATCCCAGTAGGTGCATTTCAAGGTCACGGTACATGTAAAGTCAGGTTAACCTGCCTCGATTGGAACATCTGAGGCAACGCAAAAGAGATTCGTTCCAAATCTGATGCTGATCTTGATGAAACGCACAGTTCCGTAAACAGCAGAGCTAACCAAGTTGCCCAACTGCCTGTGGGTTTGTGCCCTGCTCCCTTTGGCACCGCAATGCTCTCAGATATCCCCAAAATCTTACATCTTGCATGCTCCCTTTTGTCCCTCACTGCTGCGTGGTCGTTGCATGCTGGCAAAGACAGGCGTGTCCAGTAGCCCCTACGTTTGTGATTGGGCACCTGGCAGCCCAAATGAGCCACCACCAGTGCAGCCCTTGCCTACTGAGGGTGTTTCATTGCCCACGTGGGCAGCAGATGTTCCTCCAGACTGTGAATCCAGCACATGGAAGAATTCCGAGGGCATCGTCACCAGTGACACTGAGACGTCACCCGGAGGGTATCGACCATTCATGCAACTGTTGGTGGGATAAAGACATTCTGTGTTAACACTTGAGTAAAGAACTACAAGAATCATTTGAAGTCTGCAAAGCCTCCCTTAGTCTGAGAGATTTGAGTTCAATTTATCTAGTTACGAAGTTCAATTTATTTAGCTTATGCCTGAGATTTCGGGAGGATTTACTTGTAGTCTCTACCTAGAGGGAACGTTTTTTTTCTCACAAGGCTTTCTAATTCTGTAGGAAGAAGAGTGTCTGAAGCTAGGCAAACGACCAAAAAAGGCAGCACATTTATATCAGTGTAATTATTTTTGCTACATCTGCCCTACAGGCTTGATGAATTTGCTCTTGAAAGTCTTCAAATCAAGACTGGATATCTTGGTAAAGTTCCACTCAAGCAGTGTGAGAGCAAAGGGCTGGAAGGAGAAGTTGCTGATGGAGGAGCACTGCTCCCTGCTCTGCAGGACATCCAGGAGGATGTTAGCAGGATCTCTCTTGGCCTCTCAAGCAGTGCTGATAAGAAATAGCAGAATGTGGTAGCTAGAAGCTCAAGCTAAATAAAGTCAGCCAGGACAGATGTAATTTCCTAGAAATCTGGCCTTATAATTCTCGAGTGACATACTTGCAGAGGTGAACACCGGCTGCTGACATCTTTTTCTGAAATACAGACTTAATCCAGCATCTGGGAAAACTCTGTGTCTTGGGAGTGCTCAGGACAGGGCTTCACTCTTGTGTTGCCTTCCTGCCATCCTGTCCTGTGACTCTGGGCCCCCCTGTCCTCACTCTCTGTGACCCGTTTGTTGACCGTGAGGAGCAGGAGAGCAAGCCAGTCATACACCTGACAGCTGGTCATGAAAGGAAGTTATTTGCTTTATCCAGTTCTCTGCAAAAAGGTCACAGCAAAATTTTCTCTTCTCGGGGCACAATTAGGCCAGATCTGTCTCTGCATCCAGAGGGAGAACACTTTTTTTTTTGGAGTCTCTGAGGTGAGCGACCTCCAGCATAACAAAATTCCCCAGAAATGCTCTTCGGAGAGCATTGCAACTCCACGGGATGCTGCGAGTTCACCCGTGCGCGGTGTGAAGACTCACAGAGGAGGGGGAAAACACTGATTTGATTTTGTAAATAAAATCACATGGTTTCTGTCGGTGGCTGAAAAGATACCCCCGCCTTTCACAGCTCCAGGAATTTTGCTATCTGCGTTTTTCCTTAAAGTGGAAGGGGGGTGGGGGGAGAAAGTCTTAACAGTAAATATTTATCCAAGATGTGTGGTTGTTAATATGATCCAGTCTTCAGTCATTTTGAATGGTGTCACGATGACAGATGTTAATTCAGAAAGGAATAGATTGGACGATTTATGCCTGAAACACATGTGTTCCTTGGCAGGCTCCATGGATTACTTGCATAGTTAGAGCTGTCTGAGCAATTTGTAACGTTTTCTCTGCCTCAAAGCACCAAGGGCTCCAGGACAGGGGGTTGACCTATATCTGCAGTCTGCTGTAATAAGCGCTGAGGTAACCAAACTCCCCGTGTTCTTTTATCTTCCTAAATTTATCTCCCCCCCTGTGCTCCAGCTGTGTGTGGTGCTTCTGGTTCTTCCCAGGAAGAACGGCAGCTTCCTTCTGCAAGACAGGAGGATGCTCCTGTGTGCACGAGGTGCAAATCCCTGACCTCCTTCCCCCTCAGATTCAGCCTCACTCCTACCTCAGCACTCACAGTTGTTTAATGCAAACGCTTGTCGTGACAAGAGAAGTGAAAATAGACCAAGCCACGTGAAGACTGAGATCCCTAAGCAGGAGGGATTCTGGAAAGACCTCTCTTTTTTTTTGGTAGTATTCTTACAGCTGTGATTTTATGGAATGTCTGAGGGTGTTTCTTCTCTTCTTAGTTAAGACAGATTTGTAAAAGTGTTAGTGTCTTTTTTTTTTTTTTTTTTTTTTTTTTTTTTTTTAATATGAGGCATAAAATTGGAGAAAAATGGCTAAGATGTTGGGTGCACAAGGCTTATGGTAGGTCTGCTTGGAAGTTTTTCTCAGCTGGACCATCAGTTGTGTTCCAGCCATTTTCAATTAAATTAATTTTGCCCACTCTGACAAGTACAGAAAATACTGAGCCTGGCCCAGGCAATCAACACGTTGACTATTTGGAAAAAAAAGCCCTCTTTAAATGTAAATGTTCTGTTTGGATTAAGTTTATTTAAATTCTAATCTTTTAAGAATATTAAATAATGTTACTTAAAAACCCTTCTGTAAAACACCCATTATTAATGCAACTCTAGAAAATAAAGTAGGGCAGGAGCTTCCTGGCATCTTCCCAGTTTCTTGTTATTTTGACCTTTCTGCTTTCTGCTCTTAGAGGATGCTGAATAATTTGTATATATTCTATATGAACACTCAGTGAACATACAAATTATTTGGCTTCTCATTTCAGCAAAGATGCCAAAATAGGAGAAGACAGATTTTCTGTGTACTCTTGCTGTAAAAACAATGTAAAATTTTCCCTGGAGTCTCACTTTAAGATAACTTCAGAAAGCAGCGAGGGTTTCTAGGCCATAATTCTTCCTGTGGTGACCCTTTAGCTTTTTTTTGTTGTAATGTGCCAAGAGTTTAGTCTAAATATGTGTTGTTTAATGGGTTGCTGTTTGTATTCAAACTCATGAACCAGTTCAGCTCCCTAAAAAAGACTTTGCTGATGGGTGTCCTCAGATGCCCTGGGATGCCCTTGTGCTTTGTCACCCAAGCCTGCAAAGGCAAACTTTTTGAAATTTTTATCCTTTTTTTTTTTTTTTATCCTTCTGTGCATTCATACTGTTGTAAGTGGAGCAGGTAGCTGAGCTTGTAGTTGGGATCACCTTATGTTTTCCGTTATAAGCAACGGGGAAAATGCTTTATCATTTTATTACACCATCATCTTTGAGCTGATGTTTTCCATGCCACGTGTTTGGCACAGCTGGAAAGTTCAGCTGAAATAACTCAGCTGTCTCTCAGGATGAGGCTACTGAAAATGCAGTTGTATCGCTGTTTAAAAAAAAAAAATTATAAAGTCTCCCACACTGTTTTGTTGAAATTTTCCAATTCTTCAGCCTGCTGTGTCTCCTGCTGTGCTGTGAAATCCCATGCCTTGCTCTGATGTTCCAAGGGGGCTGTTAGATGCTGGTCAGTCCTACCAGGGCTTTCCTGTCCTGCCTGGCAGGTGCCCTCTCCTCACAGTTAGTTGGGATGCAACATCTCCAGGGATGTGAGAACCAAATAGGATTTTCTCATCGGTTACTTCCTCCACAAAGAGATTGGAGCAAGGACAACAGACCAGGGAGTAGGGAATATCTCCTGTACTCTCAGGAACCCCTTCTCCTCCTGCCAGCTCCCAGACAGCAAGAAGGAGCTGTAGCCTGGTCTGGTGCATGGCAAGAGCAGGAGTATTAAAGAGTGATGGGTACTTGGGACAGCAGAGAAAGGAAGGGTTTTACAGCCTGCAGAGAACTCCTAAAACACTGACACTTTAAGACTTCTCAAAGTGCTGTACGACTATAAAAGTCAAGCTGCCAAAAGTTAAAAAAAAAAAAGGCAAAAAAATAACATTGCGTTTTCAACGTTAATTCACTTCTCCTGTGCAGATGTTATCCTTAATTACATAATTATATCCTGGCTCACTTAGAACACAGCTGTCTATGTAGTGGAGAGGGAAGACTGAGATTTAGTCTAATTTCTGTAATGCAAGGCATTCAGCCTTCTGTGAGTGGTTGCAGAAGCCGTAGAACATGTGGATAGGAGAGAGGAAAGGAGAGGAGACAGAATGGTCTCCTGATTACAGACACTGAGGGATCCTCTTGAGGAGGTGGTTTAACACTGACCAGTGTGATGCTGAGCAAGTTAGATCAGAATTTCACAAACACATTTAGGTCTCATGGGGTGGATATAAAGGATATCCTGCTGCTGGGTGTCAGCAGCAAAGTCACTGGAGTTGTACTGTGAGCTTAACAAATGTCCTGAAAATTCAGCCTAAGGTGTCTGAAGTAGAGCTAATGGAATCTGGACATCATCTTTGTCTGCTTTCTCCCCTGTAAAATGATGTAATGCATGCCAATTATTGCAGAGATGATCTGAATATGGAAGTGTTATTTGTAAAATACTTAGATATATGGTGATATAGGGAAAATCTTGTGGGAAGATTAGAAAGCCAGTGTTCACAACAGCAATCCTGAGATGAAGTTGAGAGACAGCCCTGCTTTAGCACTTACCAACTCATGGATTTGGCCTTTTAACCTTGGTATTCTTCTAATAGATGTTACATGAGTATGACATTTTGTAAACTATGTCATTAAAATAATAGCAAAATAAAAGGACTGGTCTCTTACAGGAATAAAATACCCTGTAAGTAATGATGATATAAGGCCTGTTCTTCTTTGGGATTTTTCAGAAACTCCACTATTTAGATATTTTTTCATTGAAGGATCATTACTCACAGACAAAAAAACCACAGTGCAAACATAAATTATCTAAATCCAGGCCTTTTACTAAAAACTTCCGTCTTCCCTAAGACATCTCAGAACAGGAATATTTCTTCAAATTTTGGCTCAAAATCCAGCTTGTATTTTGAACAAAGGAGCCTGTAGTACAGTCTATCCATCACCCTGTTTGCACATAGTACAGACACGTCTTCTGACACACCGTATGTGAGCTATCATTTATGCTTTAACTTGTGAAACAGCATTCATCAGAATAATCTTCAGAGTTTTTCTGCAGCTCATCTGACACGTTCCAAGTTCCGTTTTCTTCGCAGGACGGTCTCTTTTCTGAGGGCGTCTTGTTACCTTACAACTGTGAACCACATCTTGCTCTCAGTTGCACGGATAAAAGCGTGGAAATTCTTTTTTTTTTTTTTTAAATAAATTAATTCCTTTTCATTCACAACACAGCATAAGAATAGCTTTGCTCTCCCGACTCCTTAGAGCTGGCCCTGGCCTCGTTGCTGCCTTAATCCTGTGAATGGGAAGACAGCAGTTGGTGTTAGACCGGCCACACGGGAGGCAGGCATGTGTCTGTATTTAGGTTAGCTGTACTACCCGGTTATGTAGGTCAAATGAAGCTGGAAATTCAGTAGGCCTGTTTGAATACGCTTATCTGCTTATTCATAATGTGTGTTTGCAGGTAAACAGGGCGGGAACTTCCTACTGGCAGCCATGGGAATGAGCACATTGCTGAGTTACAGCAAACTCATGTGACACGCCAGTGTCACCCTCGTGTCCCAGCTGGCTTTGGTCACCGTTGAAGCTGCTGCTTTCTGAGCCAGTTTTTGGGGTGGGACAGCTCCAAGTTTCTTTCATGTGTAGCCAGGGTGCCGTGTAGGTTACAAAGTTTAAAGTTTGCAAGTGCTATTTGGAATTAAGTTTCCCTTCTCTTGTGGTTTTCATCCTGGTTATCAAGCCTAAAGAAACTTGTCTCTTGTCAGTGCAGTGAAGTATTACTAGCTCAACTCCATCAACAAAGAAGAAAATATTTTTGCTTTAAAAAGAAAAGAAAAAAAAAGCTCTAGTAGTACCATGTATTGAGGTGCTTTTGTCTCCATCATATTTTGCTGCTCTTTGCTTGCTAGGTATAAAATGCATTAGTGTTTCACACTGAGAAACATTACTAAAAACTAAATTTGTGGTCTCTACAACCTGTCAAGAGTTCTTTTGGGGGCTGCAAGGATATTGGCAGATGGGAAATACTGACAGAGGAGTAGCCTGGGAAATTTTAGCCACTTGATTTTAGACTTTGGTCAGTGAGAGGATATTTGAGGAGGAGAAACAAAAATTATGAAAAAAATTAGGGATATCATGTTGCATAGTCCAACAGCTGCATCTCTTTTGACAGCAGAGCAAAGGGAAGATGAGGGAAAGGCCTGAGCAGTGTTCCTGCTTCAGGCAGAGCAAGAGCTTTTCAGTGGGGCAGATAAGAGTAGAACACCATGGTCTGGTCTCTAGAGCATTTCTGGACTCTAGAAACTGAAGATAGGATCATTCAGAACGAGTGCTGGCCATCAGAGCCACGTGCAGACAGTGGTGAGGGGTTCTTCATCACTTTGAGGAAGTTGGGTAAATATATTTGAAGTGTGGGCTAGTGGGTCTGGCAGTTGACCATCAAGCCAGACTGCAGGCTCTCAGCACCTCTGTTCTTGTTGCTAAAAATTCCTTGTTGCTGTGATAATTGGTGCAAATGATGCAACTTCATTTATATTGCCACTTGTAGAAGAGCATTTTCCAGGCCTCCATGTCTACTTGACCGCTGAGAAATGCAGCACTGGCTGATAAGATGGTTATTTTGTAGTGGAAACACACCTTCGACATCTAATCCAGTTATGACTGAGCAGAAACCTTTCAAAAGCCTCTGCAGATGGATTGCAGCAGTTCTGCTGTAGACTGTGTGACAATGAGTGCTTGTGGATGACAGGTAGAGAATAAACCACATTCCAGCTTTGGTGGGGGCAGAGGTTTCAGTGAACTGTGATCTCCCGGGCACAATTAGGTCTTGTGACTGGTACATCACCCCCTGACTTTTTCTTTTCCTCATATCCTCTCCATTTCTGGTGTTACCAGTGTTTGAAAGAGCAATAATCTCCCTTTACCCCATGTTCCCTCTCCAGTCTGTTCACCTTGTTGCTCTGCAGCCGGTGTTGCATACCCAGAACTTATTCAGCTTCGTGTTGCACATAGCTGACCTTTGCAATCTCCCTGTCCCCTTCCCATCAGAGTCAGAAGTCCTGGAGAGCAATGCTGCTTGTAATCCTAAATCCAGTAGTAACACAGAGGTACAGAAGAGGCAGCAGCTGTGTTATCAGGATGCAGTGACACTATCCCTCTTTTTGCTCGTTATATTACAAATGTTGTTATCCAGGGAGACTCGGCCTTCTAGTGGTTTGTATCTTCCAGTGAGGTGTGCTTCTTGGCTAAAAGGCTCCAAGTTTCCATATTTTATTTTAGTCTGTGTTGTGATTTGCCTTGGTAAATCTGAGAACAGGAGATGGAAAACTGAATGGAGACAAAAAATAGTTTACAACCGGCTGTGCCTATTACCATTCAGTATTCTTCAAATGGACAAAATGAGGGATTGCAGCTGGATTGTCTTGTCCCTGGGGCTATTTGGTGAGCCCTGCCATTTTTTATCACTTCCTCATAACCTGCCATCTTTGGTCTGTCATATCTGCACTGGTTTATTCCTGGGATGGTGACTCTTTCTGCCTGGATGGGAGCTGTACAAGAGGCTGGCTTAAAAGCCCTGGCCTATCTACATTCTTAGGTACTTTTAAAAGTAGCCTCCTCTGAAAAGCCCTTTGCAATTACACAATTTTGAAAATACTCAAGATTGCATAAAGTGATGTGGCCCTCATAGACTCGTTCTTCGGTCACGTTCTCCTGTCTGCCTCTCTCTCTCTCTCTCTTTGGTGCTTGGGTTTTTGATGCTTATTATTATAAGGGGTTTTTTTGGCCACCGTTGCTACCTTGAATACTGATCTGTGGCTGAGGCTCTGGGTGCTCAGTAACAGCAACATACCAACAAATTGTAACTGTGGGAACTTAACACAAGGAGGGAAACACCGTTTCCAGCCTGGACCCTCCATTTCCCACCTCAATGCCAGGAGGCGATGAGGCACCGTGGGAACATTGCCTAAGCAAGTTTTCAGACTTACTTTCTGACTACTTATTATGCCAGTCAGGAGTTGTTTCATCCTTAGAAGCCCACCCGTAAGCCCTGCAGGTTTAATCGCCGTAGCAGAGAACAGGGGGTGCCCCCAAAACTACAGCTGCGAGTTTGAGCTCCCGGCTCTGGCAGGAACAGCGGTGCCTTCCCTCCCGGTGCCTGACGCTCCTCGGGTGGCTGCTGGCCTAAAAAGGGACAGCGTTTTCCCCCTCCAACGGGAAGTAATTGCCTTGGAAACCCCTCGGAACATCTGGGTCCAATCAGGCTGAGCATCCCCGGCGAGCATCCGCGGTGGCGGAGCCTTGGAAGGGGCTGCGCCGCCACCACCGAGGGGGTTGCGTCAGGGGAGCAGCCTCCCGGGGCTCCCGGCGCTGCTGGTGCTGCTGCCTTTCGTGGCTTGCCAGGGACAAGCTGCAGAACAAAACCGCAGGGCTCGGGGCGCAGCTCGGAGCTGCAGGGCTCGGGGAGCCAAACCACAAGGCTGAGGATGTCAGTAATTACAAGCCGGGAAAAGCAGGGTTTTGGTTCTTTGGCCCTGTGTGGGGCTTTGCCTGCTGTACAGGGGGAAGTGTGAGAGCTGTCTGCTGAGACTCCATGGTTGTTTTAGAAACACACCAAAATGAAAGATCACCCCAGGTGGCCCTTAATAATCATCTCAGGGGAACTGCCCCGAAAAGTTACAGAGAATACAGAGCAAATAGAAATGAGGCAGAAAGGAGAAGCCAGAGCTATTTCAGAGCAGCGTGATAGCTGAGGAAACTGGTTAGGGAGATAGTCGTGATGAGCAACAGGAGAAACAGCTACATAGAAGGGACCAAAGCAAACAGTTTGTATTTCCAGCTGGGAATAGGGACCCACATTTATTCTGCACTGGCATTGAACAAGCTGAGGGGAGCCCAGGTGTGGTCATCACGGTTCACACAGTGCTGTGAAAATGAGCAGCACTGGAATGTGTAGTTACCTCTTTCTGGACAGTTCCAGCAGCAGCAAGGAATAAAAGTCTCCAATGTTTATAACCTTTCTTCTTTTCTCTTTAATGTTTTGTGTGTAACGTAAAAGCCGTGTAAAACCTACTTAAATCCCAGAACTTAAGTGGAATCTCCTATGGAGTGTGAGTCCAAACAAAAGACATCTTTTGTCCACTTTAAGTAGTTTGCAGACCTTTGGTTTGAATTGTTTGCAAAATTCAGGCGATGCCATATTTAGAGTTGCATGTGAAATCGTAATTGAACTTATAAATTTATTTTAGTTTCGAGGTCACACACTATTTTTCCAGGGTGTGCCTGCTTAAGCCTATGATAAGATGGTTTCACTGAATGAGTAGCTGTTCAAGACTTTTGTTTATCATCTTCATTTCTGTGAGACTTGGAGCATGCTTAATGCAAGTGGAATCTGTGATTTTATTTAATTTTTTTTTTTCCCTCCTTCCCTGGAACTGAAAGGCCTCTACTTCACATGCGCCTTTAGGAAATTCCAAAGGTTTAATATTTATCCAATTTTTAATGAATTTTCACAAGGAGGCAAAACTCAGCTGACATACCAAATCCCTCAAATCCCTCGGTCAAATGGATGTTGGACTTTATTAACATTTATAGTGGGTTTTTTCTGGTTTGTTTTTTTTTTTAAATGCTGGGATCATTCAGTTGCTGAAAATGTTTTATTGTAATGGAAAGTGTTAGACTGCTTTGACACTGGGCGTTCTTTCTAATTCAACTATGATGAAAGAGCGGGAGTGTTAATTAGGAAATTTTTCCATTTCGGGTCCTTAGAGCACTTCACCGTTGTTGAAATGTGAACCTCAACTCACAGGATGCTTGCCCTGGTCATCCAAAGTGTGTTATGTTTGGGCAGTTCTGAGAGGACGCAGGACAGCAATGGGGTTTGGCTTTCCTAGACTGCTGGTCAGGATGACGCTGTGCATCCCCCTCAGGTTCGCTGTGTCAATGCCTTTTGCAGCACGAGCCATCTGCCAGAGTTTCAGTTTCAGGATACGAGATTCAGCAGCTAAAGATATCCGTGGGATCGTTCCGTAAAAAGCCCTCGGCGAGGTGTTTGGCGACACGGGGTGTGAGAGTTCGCAGGAGCCGAGCGCGAGGCTCCGAGTGCAGGGAACGTGTGAGGTGGCAGCAGGCATCGGCTGCGGCAGAATTCCCGCTGATAATTACAGTGGGTGATCGCTCCTGGCCAGGGGAAGCTCCTGAGGGTTCTGCAGGGGATCACCAACATTTTCAGCAGTGCCCTGAAAGCCGCTGTAAAGTCACTGTTAAGCTGGCGGGCAACCCAGAGCTGGTGTAAATGCTGAATTCCAAACCGTGTGGTTTTTGTGGAGGGTGTAGTGCCTGTCTCTTCTGCTTCTCAGGGAGATCACAGGGAAGATGTCTCAATGCTGGGAGAAGGAGGCGTTCAGTCAGATTATCCTGCCCAGGCTGCTGGTTAGCAGATTAAAAGTCCTGCCGTCCTCCCTGTGCCCTGGTCTGCATTAAGCTGAGCAGTAGTTAAACATTAGTTCTCTAAGTCCTTTGAACATGGAGCCTCTGGTTATTTTGGGGGTACTCCATGCTATGCCATGTAAATGGTGTACCCTGTGGCTGAAGTACCAGTAAGAGTGAAAAGATGGCACCAGGGAGGGAGGGGTTCATTCCTGCTGAAGCCCAAGCCTGTCTGTCTTCCTCACAGCTGCTATCCAGACTAGCTCAAGTGCATCAGTCCATACTGCTGTCACCTCTCCAGGATGCACAGATCCCCTGCAACCTTATCCTGGTGCCCTGTGGCAGTGAGCAGGGACGGTGGGAACTGCTGCCATTAGTGCATTTTAATATTTTTTTTTAAATAAAATAATAGAAATCTGCTATATTTTTTATATAATTATGTTTGCTGTTTTATCTTTCTTTTTCTTTTTTTTGTTTTTTTTTTTTGTTATTACCAGAGTGCCTCTGATGGCTTTTGGAAGTCAGTGGCAACCCGTGTCCCAAGAGAACCTCATGAGATACGAATCCTGAATCCCTACTTCATCCAGGAAGCAGCTTTCAGCTTCATTGGACTGCCTTTCAACAACGGCCTGATGGGCAGAGGGGTAGGTATAAAGCAAAGGAAGCAAAACCACAGAGAGGGATGAGAGACCAAACAGCAGAGTAGGCTGTCCTGGTTTTCTCTTTGGGTCTCTGCTGTTGGACATTGAAGGGAAGGCACTTTGGCTCTGTTTTGGTGGCAGCGCTCAGTCTCCTGCAGACCAAGGCAAGATCCTCCCTGATCTGAGGAGTTGAGGGGGGGGATCATCAACATTTCAGCAATGCCTTGAACACCACTGTGAAGTTGCATCCCAGGCTTATATAGCAGAGGAAGGTAAAGATTGTTTTATGAGACCTTCGGTAGGAAATTCTGATCTCGCAGCAACAAGTTTTAGATGTAAAAGCTTACAAGAGAAAACAGTGCAAACCTCAGTTTTAGGTCATATTTATTAACAAAATACCTTAATGGTCATTCTCATATCTCTCACCCCCAGCGCAACTTTTTGGAGTGTTAGTGTGGAGTAGGTGGTGACCTGGGTTTTCTGGATTATCTCACATTGCAATGCTGTCCTCAGAACCTATTTATATTTGCTCTACGTAATATATCAGCCATTAGAGTAAGTATTACTTGGGTGGGTGAATTGCTCATGTACACATGTGATATAGTTGTTGATAGAGACCACACGTGACATTTTTGGGCACATTAGCACATCTGACAAACCCAGGGAGAAGCACTTTCCCTGGACAAGGTCTGCTTGCTCGGCCCCTTCCTTTGCTATCAGCGCAGGAGATTTGCCGTGTCGCAGCATGGATTTGGACTGGACGGAATAGTGACTCATTTTCCATGCTCTAATTATATCACAAAGACTTCAGAAACATTAGAGACATTTGCTCTGTGCAAGTCAGATGGGTGGGTGCCTGGAGATAAGACATTTCCTTCTTACAGTGCGATGTGCGGGCAGATTCAGCCACATGGAAAGGGCCTTTGGTAAAAGGCACTGCTCTCTGTGTGTATGTACATACAGAAGTTGTCACAGGATTGTGGGAGCACTGCATTTTTGTTCTGGGAGCACTGAATATTCCCATCAGCTAGGAACTAACTTACTTCACCTTTCTGCATTCTTCAGAACTTACCCTTAGAAAGATGGGGTCTTGATTTGTCTCCCAGAAAATCAGGACTTCTGCCCCACTAAAGGACAAATATCATCAGACTTTCGCCTTTATTTTTCTCTAGATTTGTTTTTATTTTTAAACACGTTATTTTAATACAGAAGTTATTACTTAAACTGAGAGAAGAGAGAATCAGGAAATGAAAATGCCGTGAACTGAAGTTTATGAGGTTTTGATAGGTTGTTTAACACACACTGGATTGGGAAGTGAAGGCATCTTAATTGAAACCTGATGTTTCCATTCACAAAAGTCCATTTGAGCATTTAAAAATAGTTTATGGAGCTTTAAGGCAAGCAGTCTTTGCCCATGACCCCTACTAGACTGTGTGAATTGTAGCTTATTCCTTCAGGTGGGGCAGCAGGAGCTCTGCAGGTGCATGCGTGGGGCTGGCATGTCAGTATAGCTGGGCAGTCTGTGCAAGGATGCTAATAAAGGGATTCTGTCAGAGTTTGAAAGCTGAGAGAATGTTTCTAGCCTGTGATTACAAATTTTACTTCAGGCATCAACTGTGGACTGCTGTCATGGAGCTACAGGGACTTCACACTTTAGCAAATGATGCTGGATGAGTGCAAAGCTTGGAGCTTTGTAGGTGCAAAGGCTCCAAGAGGAATTACTCATGCCAGTGTAAAGAGGGAATAGTCTCGGTAGGATCCTGGTGATACAAATTTGCTACTGGCCTTTTTTCACTCAGAGTTTAAACAGGAAGAGTGTAAATTAGAGCCTGTAGACGAAGAATCCACCTCTCGCTAAAGATTTGCAAGAGATCCAGCGAGGTAAGTCAGGCAGCTGGAGCGAGGAGAATTAGAGCATGGCTGGTTGGGTGCAGGGTCATGCTTTACAGATGAGAGACAGCCTGGAAAACTTTGCACAAGGAAGAAGCATATGAACATGGAAAGGAAAATGCTGAGATCTACTAAGCAAAAGCACAGCAGTGTCCTGAGTTTGTCCAGGGAAAGGGAGTTGGAGGCAGATTGGTGCCCCCGTGCTGCAGCGTGCTGTGGTGTGCTGGACAGGAGGATCAAGGTTGGGGATGCCTTGGTAATCAAGGGCAACACGAAATCCTCATAAAGAGCAGTAATATTCCACTCTTCTTTGGTTCTGATGCCTAAATAAACTCCAGTGCTTCTCTTGCGCACCACATATGGTAACAATGTGCTGCCAATTAACTTTGTAATTTGGGGGCTTTTTCAGCAAGGTTGAGGAGAGCTAGTAAAATAGTTCGGGGCTGATCTCAAAGCGTTTTTCCCAGGATTCAATAAAGGGTGAATGTAGTAACATCCTCTACTTTGATAATATAATTTGGGCCAGATGGTTCTGAAGGATAGCATTGGCATGCAACTCAGATGTGTGTTTTGATTGCACTTGTAGCACTAGTAGCCAAAAGTCTGAGCAAGAAGCAAAATTGGTCACCCCCAATGAACAGTGACTTCTCTCTGGGACTGGTAAAGTTTTTCAGGAGTTTTCTCAGTCCCTTTATTTAAGTCTTAAGAGAGGGAGAGTTGTTCCCTACTGCATGTGGACTTTTTCTTTTCTTGGGTTAAACTGATGATAAAGAAAAACCTTAAGGATCCTAGCAATGTCTGGGGAAAAATCAATGTTAGTGCCTGAAGAGGGTTTAACAGAAAAGAAATTATCTAGTCAAGATCCTCTCTCTAATTAAAGAATCCTGTGAAGTGTGGGTACAGGGCTGGCTTTCTCATTAGCCAAAGGTATGTATGTGACTTTTGTTCAGGTGGAAGTTCTGTGTCTTTGGACAGTCAAGACAAATCAGACATCAGTGGTGTTGCAGCTGGTGGCTCAGGCAGGCAGTATCCCTTACCCTGCAGACAGTTTACTGAACATTAGTCCAGGGACATCATTGCTGGTGGCACACACACCACTAGGGATGGGCGTTGCCCTGGTGCCTTTTGCTGTGCAGTGAATAGTCCTGTCCAGTCAGAGCCATTGCAGCAGTGGCTTTCTGGCTCCTCTGGGAGCCCTGAGCCTGGTGTGAGGTGTCCTGGAGAACATTGCACAGATTATCAGGACTGAGGACTCCAGTGCAGACTGTGATGTGTATTTCTCTCTCTATGCTGGTGCTGTGCATCCACAGACCTTTTTATGATTTAACTTCTCATGAGAGTAAGGTCTGTGGCCCAATACTGTAATACTAGCCTTTGATTTGCTCATGTACTGGAAATGGCTCAATCTATAAAGAGATAAAGCTTCCTCCTCTGGACTTCACCCAGCCTCAGCACCAGCGTGGTGAAGGAGGAGCCATGTGCAGGAGGTGTTACCAGGCTGTGTTAGGCACCCAGCCATGGATTAGCACCTCTGCAGAGTGCTGACAGCCCTCATGAGCTCAGGGATTAACCTCTGATGCTGGAGTGTTAGCACATCCTGGCCCAGGGCTTCTCTTAGCTGTTGGGTGGTTTTGCCTGTGGGCAGTCAGCCATTCTGGACATGCCAGACCTGGGGACCCTTCTCTCCTTAGGCAGTTTTCATCTCCCTTGGCTGGTCATGACCCTTCCTCTCATGAGTTGCCCTGTGGTCAGCAAACTTTGTCTCCTGGGATGTTCTTACTGGACCAAGACTCCGTGAAGGCCGTGTCTTTGGACTTGTTGGGTCTTTGTGAAGCAGAAGAGAGGTGGGGGATGGCAGGAGCAGAGCAGTCTACCACTCAATCCTTTCCGTTTACATGCTGCTTCTTGTTTTTGCACTCTGATGGCATCTTCTAAGACATGTAGAGGGACAGGTAAAGGGCCACTGCAGCTGCAGTCAGTTGAATGTAGAGATGACCTGTTGTACTGCTTTGGGTTTGCAAGACAGCACATCTGCCTTGTGGGCTGGACTGTTCCATCCATTCCCACTGCAGTGGGATCAGTCCAGGAGCTGCTTGGACAAGTGGAAGGGAGCAGGTAAATGCAAACCAGCCCCTGCTTGGTGAAAGCCCAGCCATGTGCTTCTGCACGTGAGGGATGAGAAGTGACGGAAGGGGAGTTCACTTCTCAGTGAAAGGGTAGGCCACGAGCTTTTTATGCCGTATTTCCAAGCTTTTCAGGTAAGGGAAACGAAGAACAGGTTTGGGGTTCCTCCCATGCAAACATAAAGAAACAGAAAGAAAATACTGTTGAGTATGTTGTAGTGACTGTTATAGTTTTTTTCCTTACATCTTTTGTTTTGAAAACTTCATTGCTATTAGGTGATCAGGTCTGTAACTGATAAAATTAAGGTAGCAATTTTTCCCAGGTAAGCAGTTTCTAAGATTTTCCCTCAAATAATTTAATATGGTAGTCAAACCAATTTGAATATCTTGGTGCATTATTGTTTGTAAGGAGTTTATTCTTTAGTAACACCTTTTAATTGAAAAAGGTAACATTTGGAATAGTCTGAACAGTCCCAATAAGTCTTACCCTGAGCCAAGTAAAAATCCCATAAATAACTGGAATTCATTTAACATATTAAGGGAGTCAAATATTTCTAAAAACAGATTTACAGCAGTCATTTCCTTCCAGTCCAACAGGCAGTGACACAGGAATGACCCGGGCATGGAATGAAAAGCAGCAAGAGCTTTTCACATGCACCAAGCAAAGAGCAGTTCCGGCTCAGGTTCAGTCACCAGCACTGGAACTCCAGCACAGTCCTGTGAGGTGATGCTCACCCCCAGTAGAGTCCAGAGGAGGGCTGGTGTTCATTTCTGCTGACTGACTTCAGCAGTGAGTAGAAGTCAGCCTTTAAAGCCTCTTCAGGGGAACCAGTGGAAGATGAAACATCAGTGTCTTGAGGGGAAGCCTTTCATCTTTACGCTTGCAGCAGAGAACAGTGTAGGAGCAGTTAGGAGAACCTGTCCTATGTCTGTACTGCTAAAGGCACTTGTGGTCCCCTGACCTGGCCGTGCAGACTGGCTGTGTTTGCACTGCACAGAGCTTGCAGTGGTCCCTGACACAGCACAAGACCAGAAGTCCTTATCTCTCTTGTCTTTATGCTTTTCTCACCAAGATCCACCAAGCATGTGCTTACCTCAGCCACACAGGACATGTACCCGTGGCTCTGGAGGCTCAGGCAGCCTTTGCCCAGCACTGCTGCAGTGACATGTTGCTCATCACTGCTGTGTTTGCTGCTTCTGTTTGTCACATGGCCTTTCAGTGTCATCTCTGGCTCATCTGTCAGTCTGCTGCGTTCCCTCAAATGGGACCAGGCAAAGGGCTGATCCCTGGGGAGCATTATATTAGATCTTACATTTTCCAGATGTTTGGTCTTAGACAAGCAGGCCAGGCTTGAAATTGTGGACTTTCAGTTCTGGACATGTTACACAGTGAGGTTGCCCTTGTTGTTTACCAGGACTGGAGAGAGGATGCTGAACCTGTTATCTCCGTGGGCCCCAGCTGGGACAGAAACCATTGACACACAGCAGGCAATACCAAGCTTGCAAGGCCAATTTCAAGGCTTGTGGCAGGGAATTGGCAGGAGGAGAAGACTGCCAGTGCTTTCTGGGGCTTTGCCATTCCCAGCTTGCACTGATTGGTGGACACCAGTTCAGGTCCAAAACTCCTCATGGCCACACCTGGAGCAGTGGTCCTGTTGGGCCACTCCAGGCAGCCCCATGCCGTGGCCTAACCTGTACTAGCCAGTCTCTGGGCAACTGGGAGGCATCCCAGGAGGCTCCTGCCTCAGCACTGGCCACTGTTGGGCTCTTGCTCTTCAACCATTTGGCTGAAAGCACCATTGCTTGGTGATACAGGAACACCCAGGCACACAGAGGGCCGTGAGCAGGAAGACAGGCTTTGAGCTGGTCCAGCACCAGGGTGTTATTCCTGAGGCAGGATGCTGGGATTTTGAGGGGTTTTTTTTCTTAGCAAAGGCCCAGAATAACAAGAGGCCTTCTCAGCTGTTTGAGAGAGTTGTATTTTCATAACGCAGTGCAGGAGGTGTGGTGGTTGCTTTGGTATGTCTTTGGGGCACGGCACAAGGGTGTGTGTGGTGAGGTAGCACTGACGCATCGAGCAGGGCATAGCAAGCCAGGTTTGGCACAGCCATGTCCGTGATGCCTAACTTCTTTTGGAGTGACTTGTCCCTCAGCTTGCCTCATGGGTTGTACATGGTCTGTTAGATACAGATTGGAACTTTGCAGCCAGGGAATTCGTGTGCCTGTGTCCAATCAGGAGAGCTTGGAAGCTGCGTAGATGCTGCCAGAGAGTAGTTATAACCATTTCTTCTCTGATACATGGCTCCACTCATTTGCCATTTCTTTGCTGAGAGGAGAGGAGAAGAGAGTCCTTCCCTTGGACCTGGAGAATGCTGCTGGGTTGGCTTCTCTGCAGCACAGCCTGGGACACCTCCCTACATCTTACCTTATCTTTCCCATGCCACAAGCTGGACCCAAGGTAGTTCTTCATTTTCAACAGGGAGAAGGACTAGCAGAAGCTCAGCAGGCTGCCACAGCAGAAAAGGGCTCAGTTTCTCCAGCTTAAACCAAGTCAGGACCAAAGTACTAACCTTTAGTTAACCAACAATCATGCTTCTTTTATAGTTCTGTTCAAGCTAGCTCCTTTTTCTTCAAGGCTGTCAATTCTCCATTACTGCATCCCTCTGATGATTCCTTCTTTTTTAAAGGTAAGGTGTTTGGAGCAAGTGCCCAGTTATGTGTATTAGATCTGGATGCACACACATTTTATACTCATGTTCTTCTCTTAGGCAGTGTTAATTACAGGTGGGCTCTGCATGCACCCCTGTGCTGCCCTAACAGTTACTGCCCTCAGTGAACAGCAAGGATCATAATTTTTGCAGTATTTTCGAGTAGCCCCACAGGGTTCTGACTGCAACAGTGGGGCTGCATCTCACCAACAAAGGCATGAATGGCTGCAGACCTCTGTCTTCAAGGGGGATACGTGCTAGGCTGTAGCTACCACAGTGTTGGAGGGTGCTAACATCCAGAAGGCATAATTCAGTTAAAAAAATACCATCTGATCATCAGTTTCTAAATGTGATTTTAGAGCAATGCATAACTATCTTGCAAGGACACTCTGGTAGTTGTAGGGACCAAACCAGATACATCTACTACAGTTCAAGAAGTTAGGTAGGTAGGTAGTTTCAGGTGTTTTAATCATTTTTGAGAGCAGAGCAGGTGGTACTGAAGTACTGGCACGTGAGGAACTAATGAAGAACAGAAGCAGATGAGAAAAATTAGCTCCTGTTTTTCCATAAAACCATCGACGTATTATAGACAGAATAAACTCAGGCAGATATTTGGTGACCAAAGGAAAGCTCACTCTCGATTTCTGTCTTCTGGTGTGTTCTCCAGACAGAAATAAGAATGTGCCTGAAAGAAAGTTGTGGTCGTTTGGCAGTCCTCCCGTGAGGTTGGGTAGTGTGATTAATTCTCTGCGGTTTGCAAGACTCGCATTAGAAAGTCAGCTCTTAAATGTTAGCTTGGCTAGTGGAATTCCCTACAGGCAAAGACCCTGTGTCTCCCTCGAGCTGTAGCGTGGGAATGGGCCCAGTGCAAGTGTGGGTGGTGTTAACACCATCCTATTCCCAGTGACGACACAGTCTCGAGGACGTAACCATTTACTCACTGTGTTTTGGACACTGTAACTACAGCTCTGCTGAGGCAAAGGGTTTTGTGGCACGTCCACTTAAGAGCTGATGCAATCCCAGTGACATCCAAATGTCATCTCCTATGCAAAATAGAGCTGAGAAGTCTGAATTCAAACTGCCATGTCCAGGAAGACAGGATGTTCTTGGATGTTTTGAAATTCAGGGGAATGTTCGTATCCTTGCCTAATAAACTTTTTCCAATTTATTTTAAACACCTATATCCTTAAACCCCTTGATATTTTTTGGCTACTGGTGGATTAACAATTAACTAAATTAACTAGAATAACCAATATTGTTTGTGGGACTGTCAACTGAAATTAAGTAATGAGAACAAAATTACTCTGCTGGGGTTTTTTCCCAACATCTAGAGCTGGCACAGGAGGATATAGGAAGGTGTTTTCATTTCAGATGTGGACTGTTACTGCAAATGTTTGAATTTAATGTCTCACTGACTTAGCCATAAGCAGTTTTTGCCTGTTTGTCTTCAGATTAGAGTAATTCTAGTGCACTATAGTGAATTTCTCCGTAGCATGTGAGTTGTGCTCCTGGCTCTGCAGATCTCAGGTAGGGTATGGGTGACATTCTTTGCTTGGGAAACATTGTTCTTCTGACTGGTCAGGCAGTCAGAAGTGAACAAGTTGGTGTGCTGACAAAAACCGGTTCCTTTGAATGAGGAGCAGAAACTCAAAACATTGTTCCCAACCTTTTTGAACAAGCATTGCTCACCATTTCAGGGTAAGCCACTGTCAATGAAAAATATAAATGTGCAGTTGGTTTCTACACCTCAGCTAGAAGGCTGTCACCCTTGGTGACTGTCTGAGCACGTCCTCTGAATTCGTGATACTTTTGATTTGGCCAGTGTTGGATGCTCTACAAATGAAGATAAGATACGTGGGTGTGTTTCTCGGCCTCTCCCTAGCCCCTGGGGCAAAGCTGCCTCTGGATTCATCTGGCTAAAGGGGAGCTAGAGAAGTCAGTGAGCCAGGATTTTACACTGGAAGCACTTGGCTGTCCCGGTGGTTGTGTCCATCTGAACGCAGAGGAGGAGTTGTAGCCGTACAGGGCCTCGGCAGAAGGCAGGTGAAACAGGAGGAGCTGAGGCTGGACTTCAGTGCAAATGGCAGGTCAGCAGATGGGAGAGGACAGCTGGGGTTTCCCTTCTTAGAGTGGTACCACCCATCTCTGACTGGCTTCCCACTGCTCCTTGTCTTCCCAGAATGCTGTGGATGGGAGGGTATGGCACAGGCCAGACTGCCCTTTGCCTGTTGGGGTGCCCCTGGGCAAAGGAAGGGGTCTTGGGCGAAACTTCTACCTTAGATCTCCTCTCCATCTCCCAGAGTTGTTTAACAAGCTTAAATGGCTTTTGCCATCAGTAAAACGAGCTGTTCCTCATTCTGCTCCTGTGTGGTGGCCTGTTTGGGATAAGTATTCCTCCTTAGCCTAGCTGGAAGCCAGTAATGTGCATAGCATTGTAATCCAGTATTTACACCTGTTTTAATTTCGGAAAGCTAACATATCCACTGTGATTCATCCTCCAGCTCATCTGCTGCCTTCCTCTCAGGATGGCAAAGTCGTTGAAGGGGAGTCTGACCATCTGCATGAATCCCTCTGCCCTTCAGTGCTCTCCCCTGGAGAGTCATGTCACAGAGCCTCAAACAAGAGCTGCTGCTTTTGGGCTAGATGATTCACAGGAAGCTGGCTGATGTATGATTTTCTTTACAAGCTGGGAGGCTGTTGCCCCCCCCACCCCTCAAGCTGGCATTGGGCAGCTGATGTGCAGATAGAGCCAAAAACCGTATTTATGGTTTTCCATTTAGGAGCGGCAGTGCCCTTGTGAGCAGGGACAGTGAGAGGAAATCTTTGATTATGAAAACGGCAACCTGCTAATGACTTCCATTCCTGCTTTCTCTCCTCTCAGAACATCCCCACCCTGGGAAGCGTAGCAATAACCATGGCGCTCCACAACTGTGATGAGGTGGCGGTAGCTGGGTTTGGCTATGACATGAGTTCACCCAATGCACCCCTGCACTACTATGAGACCATCAAGATGTCTGCCATCAAAGAGGTAGGGAGCTCCTGCCAAGCACATCTTCCTGCCAAGCCCACCGGCCACCCTGACTCCGGAGCCTGACTGGGATGGTGATGTCAACTTCCAGCTTTCCTGTGTGGGTCAAAACACAGCTCCACCCATGCGTTTGCCTGTAAAATTCTAGACATTCTCCCAAGTGCAATGTATGTTAAAAATGGTTATTACTGCTGGGAAAAGTTCTCTGGAATGTGTCTATAATGTAATTCCTCCTTTGAGCAGCAGGGAAAAGATTCACATAAATGTTAACTCACGAAGGGTGAAAGGGAGCAGTTCTGCTCTGGGGTTGAAAAGATGTGGCCTCTCATGATTTTTGGTCCATTGTATTGTTCTCTGACCCATAGGCTTCTTTTGTGAGATGATCCCCTCTTCAGGCCCTGTGAAACATGGGGAGGTGAGATCAGCCCGTGCAGCTCTCTGCTTTTTTGATAGAGCTCATTCTTTCTGAGCACAGATGTGGCCCAGGAATTTCTAAAATTGCTTCTTCCTCTTCACTGTCTCCTTGGCAGGGAAACTTTCTGTATCCTACTCCACTCTGTGAAAAGTTGTATTGTTCATGGACAGTAGCTGCCTCCTGGCACTTGGCATTTTTTCACCTCAAGCACTTGACCATTGATCCAGACTAGCAGGGAAGCTGGGAAGTTGGGTTTTTCCAAATCACAAGATTATACGTGTCTTAATACTCTCACAGGCTGCAGGCTGCATGACCCTAGGCAGACTGAGAGAAATTATAAATCAGTGTTTAGTCAGCTTGAGAAATGAGAAGAGTGTGTCTAATTATCAAGAGTAATGAGGCTTTGGAACAAGCTCTCAGGACAGGCCAGGAGAACACAATGAGTTTGGGAAAAGACTATGAGGAAGTCCTGGTATATCAAGGGACTGGACATCGTGCTCCTGAGGTACCTTCTGGGCCTGTGGAGGTAGCAAGAGAGTCTGCCTTGCTCAGTGAAATAACCCTGGATTTAATCAGTCCTGGATGGGTGAGTGCTCATTTACAGAATTTGAGGGGTATGTCCAGAGAGGAAAATTGAATTGAGTCACTGTGTACAGAGGTGGTCTGGCTTGTGAAATCCCTGAATAGAAAATAGCCAAGGAATATAATTTTTGCAGCAGTAGAGGAGTTATAACCATTGGCTTGCCCAGTTCTGGCTCTTCCTTGGGCATGTGTGTATAACCACTGCCAGAGAAACAGCACCCTGGGCTCCCCGGGCCCAGGTCTGAGTCATTACAGCTGGTTGGCAGAAACAGTTGGATAACAGAGGCTCTGGTTGAAGTCTCTGGTCCAGATCACTTGGATCTCTGATTTTGGAGACCAGCACCCTGAATGGGATCCAAATGCCACTGGAAGGCCGGAGGAGGTCACTCCTGGACATTGTATGTGGTCTCAGGAATGAACATTGCGTGGCACAGGGCAGTTAGATGAGGATGAATGCATGAAATGCAACCAGTAAGGTCTCCTGGAGAGAGCAGTTAGTGCCTGATTTGCCAGGCCTCTGCTGTCTGGAAGCTGTCAGTCATCGTGTCCGGGAGGTTCTGTACAGAGGTGAGGGAGCGTTGAAAGGTTCTGTGAAGCCTCACTAGTTCAGATGTCACTGGATTTGTTTCTGCAGACAAGGCTGTTGTGGAGAGCTCTGCAGGCCAGAGGAGCTG
The DNA here is from genome assembly GCA_038380795.1 of Pyrocephalus nanus. NCBI lineage: Eukaryota > Metazoa > Chordata > Aves > Passeriformes > Tyrannidae > Pyrocephalus > Pyrocephalus nanus. Next base: position 3,618,569 of record CM076269.1, read on the forward strand.
GTTCTAGGAGGAAGGTTCCTGTTCCACTTGAAGACTGGTTATCTGATCCGTGTCTGCCCATCTAATCCTCACATCCTCACCCACAGCTCCTCTTACATTTCACTGCCCTGGTACAAGAAAAGCCATCTGTTCCCAAGTATCAATAATTAATGCTCCTCCTGCCTCTGCCCCTCCCAATATGACAAATTGTTTGTGATATTGTGGAATGTGAAGAGCGGAGAGAGGATCACATTTCTTTCTCTCCCATTTAATATTAATGGTAGCTGGTAATTGTTAGTCACCTGAGGGTGAAGTTGAAAGGTGAAGGGCATAATAGCTGGATTATGTCTTCTGCAGTTGCCCTCAAAGAATGCACAAATAGAGATTTGGCCCACTCCAGACTGGAAGCACCCTGCACACCCTGCTTGGAGAAAGATCTGCATGCACTTTGCGAATTGGGAGGCTGGCCTGCACTGGTACCTTGTGCCAAACCTTGCCCTTGGCATTAGTGAAAGAAGACTGACTCAGAACCCAGCTCCACCAAGATCTTTGTCTGTTCCATCTGCTCTGACACCCAGAGGCCCAAAGGGCATCCACAGCATTTTCCTCAGTGTTACTTTGGGCCTCTGGGATTATGTCCAGGCCTAGTTCATTCTGGTCCTCCTCTATCTTTCAGCATCTAAAGGAGCCTCTAAAGCAAGCTATACCTGGAAATTATGCAAGCATCATCTTTGTCCTCTGGCCTGCAGACCCATGGAGCCTGGAGTACTCATTCCTGGGCAGGGAAGGGGAGTAGGTTTGCTTGACCTAGCCTCATCACAGCTGTTCCACAATAAAGAACATCCCAGGCAGGAACCCCTGCAGTTTGACCAGGTTTGGTGGGGCAGAACCTCTGTTTCTGAAGTACAGATCTCTTCACTGAGTGCCAAGCTCCTTCAGCCTGAATGTCCAAAAATCTTCAGTGTTAAAGCCTGGAGAGCAGCTGCAGGGAAGCACTCCAGCTCCACCCTGAAACCATCACTGCCTTTACAGAGGAAATGTAAACACCAGCAGCGTCCTGGGTCTGGAGGTGCCACACGTGTGTGGGAGTCTGTCTGGTAGCATCGGAGAGCCCCTTCCCTTGCCTGGTGTCTGTGGGGAAAATGGCCCTGCTAGCAAGCTGTGAGTCCTCTCAGCAAGGTGTGCCACTGATTTACACTTGGGGCTGCTTGACATCTCTCTGGACACCCTCGAAGCCCTGTGACTCATCTCCAAGGAATTTGCTCTGATTACATAAAAAAGACGGCAAAATGCGCTTGCTTGCTCACAGCTGGGCGGAGATGCCTCTCCCATGCCAAGACTGAGGTGATAAAATCTCAGTGGAAATTAATGTGAATTTTCCTGCTGCTCTGTGGGACTGACAGCTGAATTTCCATGAGGAGAAATAGGCAGCCCCAGTCCACAGTTTTGCATAGCCTTTGCTTTTCCCAGCAGGAGTAAAAGCCCTCAAGGTCCAAGATTGTGCTGGTCTTGCTACCACAAAAGGCAGCTGCCTACACTGACTCTTCCAGGATCTCCTACTCCTGAGGGCTAAGCAGGCATTTCCTGCCCCAGAGGAAAAGGCTCTGCAAGGAGGCAGATGCTCTGGAGCTTCATCACTGTTACCACTCAAGAGGAAGTGTATGATCTTTGGACTCTGATCGGCAGTACGGCTGCAAACACACATCCTGTGCTTGTGGATGCTCTTGGGAGTAAATTTCTCCAGTTCAGCCCTGGATGGCTTCTTTACCTTCTGTCCTGCGTATCTCAGTGTACTCTGGCCAGGGTATGTCCAGGCAGAGCTGGTAGAGAAGACTCTTTCCTATTCCCAAGTGTGACCTGGAGAGATGTAAGCACACCAGTGCAGTGCTTTGAGTTTCCAGGTCTGTGAGCTGGAAGATCAAAGCTTGCACTGCAAATCAGCCCCTGGATGCCAGCTGTGCTGCCCAGCACCTTCTCCCCTCGTCTGTCATCTTCTCCCCATCATGGCTGAGGGTGCAGAGTCCCTGCCCTGCACTTCAGCAGGGGGTTTCTGGGTGGTATGGAGACAGCCTGCTTTTCTCTGATCTGTTACTGGGATGCTCCTGCCCAATAAACTGTTCTATAAACCCTCACAGGTGATTTTTCAGCTCTGATCCCCCTCTCTTTGTTTTAACTTACAGAATGTCCCACTGTGTCATCTCCGTTCAGTTACTATTTTCCCTGTTCCAAATAACTTTGCAACAGCTTTTGACCCTTGCCTGCTTCCATGAATGCTGTACAGAAAATGATTTGAGTCTTTGCCAAGGTGTCTGCTAACTTGTTTCTGTTTTTGTGGCAATGAATCCATCGGAGCTGGATTTTCATATACTTTATTGTATTTTTATTCCTTGCTCAGGTCCTGTAATGCTTCCTGCCCAAGCACTCCATAAAAGTGTATTTTTATCACAGGTCACTGTCTTCTATTAATGTAGAAGTGTCAGACCCACTGGGAACATAGCGGAGGAAACATGGAAATGGTGGTGAGGAGAAAGGAATAATTTTAAAATAGAGTGAAATAGAAATTATTTAAGGATGGGAAAGTGGCTGTTTAGAATAGTAAAAACAGACCCATAAGGAGCTTATGAAACTGAGAGAGCAGGGGGCTGTGCTAAATCATGGGAATGAAGTGCAGGACTGGCTCCCAGCATCCCTCTTCCATGTGCCCTGCTCCAGCACACAGCCTTGTCCAGCTTCTCAGTCCAGAGGTGAGCTTCGATCTCCTGGTCATTTCTTACAGGAGCAAGAATGTGAGCAAGGAATCACCTCGATGCCACACAGGGAGCTGTCTTCTTGCATTGTGGATGGTAAAAATGGTGAATGCACGATTAAAAGCCGCCCTTATCCATCCAGAGCCTGTCTGCGGCATTTGTGTCCCGCAGCGGAGCTGCTGACGGGTCTCCTTTTTCCTGGAGGAGCAGATCAAGCACCAGCCCCGACGTTGGAGGTGTCAGCTGCTTTGATACAGCTGTGCCCAGCACCTCAGTGACTCGCTGCCTGACCCAGGGGGAGGTGGGCGGCCGCCTTTGATGGCTTCTTTCTGATCCTTGGCTCCGCTTCCCCAGCAGGTCTTTGTGGGATGCTGGAGGACACTGTCTTGTAACAGTTCTTATTCAGCCTGTGTGAGGGCTGTCAGAAGGGCCAGGGGAGGTGGCCTGCAGCATGCAGTGACACGCAGCTTTGTCTCTGTCTCTCCCCAGCAGCAGCTACCTCTCAGAATAATCCACAAACATCAAGTTTGGAGTCTCGACCCACAAAGGCACAAACAATAGTGCTTTATCATCATCTGGGCTCTCTCTGTGAAGCCGGCTTTTGCATTTTAAATCAACGCAAGTTGCTTGGGAGGGGGTGGTCGGGCTGCTTCAGGCCCCCGAGTACCTTAAAGTTTGCGGTAGCCAGCAAGAAGAACAAAACTCCTTTGAAAGCCGGGCAGATGTCTGGCCTGGTGATTTATAGACTGAAAACACGGCTGTTCGAGCCCGGCTGATGAATTGCGATTGCAGTGCAAGGAGTGGTGCGGACTGAAATGGAGGTCAGCTTTGGAGGGGGAGGTTAGGGGGCTGGGGCACGGGGACCTCTGAAAGGGCAGTGCTTTTTCTTGGGGCCGGCGGTGATGACTGATGAGGTTTATGCATTTTTGCCTTTGTTTAAAAGCCACCTGTTTGACAGCGTTTTGGCTGGGCGAAGGCCTCACGTGCTGTTCCTGCGCGTGGGGACTGTGTGTCTGTGTAAGAGAAACGTGGAAAGGGTTGGTGGAATAGCAGTCATGACCAGAGCACAGGTATTGCGTTGTTCAGTAGGGCAGAAGTTCAGTAACACTTGCGGTGTCACTGTGCACCAACAGCAACAAGGAAGGTACGGCTGTAGGATGGACAAAAATGGAATTAGGGTTTGGACAATGTCTCTGTAGGAAAAGAAAGTGGGAAACCTACAGGGGTGTGGTAGAGGCCAGCTGCTGACCCCAACATTGAATGCAGATGTCTGTAGGGGTGCTGGGTGCCACCAGGAATGGCACTGTCATGGCTGTACAGTACGAGCCAGTATGACTGTCAAGAGGAGAGCCAAGCTGTTCTCAGACACAGTGGCTAGCACAGCTCTTGTCACCGACCACGAGGGCACAAGAAGAGCTGTTGGCCTTTCACAGCTGTGCCCCCTTGCAGAGGGACATTTTAGGAAATTGCCTTTGATCAAGTGCCTTCATGGTTAAATTAAGTGGAAAGGCAACAGAAGGGATGATATGACTCAATAACTCGGATTTTGCTTCCAAAGGGAGGCAGCTTGATAAGCAGGGCTGTATATAGACTCAGCAGTGCTGGCGGGGTGCTCAGTGAAATTGGGACACACTTGCAGACTCTGACCTCTCTGAATTTGGGCCTAGCCTGGGAGAATGGGCTTCTGAAAGCAGATGCACTGAAGAGCTCATGAACTCATTGTAGACTTGAAATCTTGTTTGTGAAAGTACAATAGTTATCTGCAATTCATGCTTGCAGCAAGGGGGAACTGGCAGAAAAAGGCTGTAGACAAAACTTCATAAAGAACTGCTTCCAAGTGGCATTGGAAGTAATAGAGGAATGAGGAAGAGCATCGAGAGTCTTCACTCCTGATGGCTGGAAAGAACAGAGATAAAGTGGAAACTGGCAAAAGTCAAGTTCAGTTAGATCTTGCAAAGGAAAAGAAATGAATACTGGACAGTCTCACTGACAAACAAATGAGGAAACAAGGAAAGAATTACCAGAGCAGGCATTCAGGGAAGTGAAGGAAGCAGAAGGATTAAAGTAGGAGCCACAAGAATATATATATATATATATTACCTCCATCAGGGTGATATGATGAATGTGAGAGAAAGAGTGGCTTATGGTGAGGAGTTCACAGAAAAAGAAAACTACTGGGTCAGCAGTGAAAGGCAAAAGCTGTTGAAGCTAATGCACTAGGTGTGAGAACGCAAGAGATCTCTGTTCCACTTTGAACCAATTAAGCTGCAAGTCCAGAGGAAAAGGTCCCCAATAAATCTATCAGGTTACATGTTGTTCCACAGGATTAGCTTGTAGTGGACATAATACTTCTTTTTCCCTTCTTTTTGGAGGGGGATGGGAGCAAGGGAAAATAATCCTGTCAAATTCAGACCTCTTACCTCAGAGGTACTATTCAGAACTTCAGAGCGGAGTTTAAATGAAAGAATAATTAAATCCTGAAAGCAAACACAATGTGGATTTACCAAAGGCAGGTTACAAAAACTAATTTAATATCTTTATTTGATTTAAAAAAAAAAAAATCATTCTAGGGACAGAGGAAGTGTAGTAGCCCAGTCAGTCAGAAGTTAAGTTGAGCATGTGATACTGTGCTGTGTGAGATATTATTAGTTAAGCTTCAGAAGCCACAATTTGGTGCAACACCTGTATGTGAATAGTCTCTCTAAAAGAGAACACAAAAAGCAGCACTGAAAGGACAGCTGGGAGTTCCTCCACAGGAAGTCATGTTTAGTGTTTGCTTTAATGATTTTTGGCACAGAAAGCAATGGTGTGCAAGTGGAATTTTTGATGAGACAAAACCAGGTGTGGTCAGTACAAGGGAGGATCAAAATACCATCCAGGAAGGCCATGAGCACCTTGAGAACAGGAGTAAACTGGGTGGCATGAAATGAGTATGAATGGAAGGTCATACTGTTTGGGGCAATAATAGACATTTTGACTCTAGGCTGGGATAGCATCATTTGGCAGAGGAGGAAAGTGGTTAGGTAGGTACAAATAAATCACAGGATAATTCAGGCTGCCAAACTGATACTGTGAAAAAAAGACAAATACAGCTCTGGAAAGACTAGAGGAAAGTTGTAGAGAGAGGGAATTGCCTCTGCATGAAGCAGAGGTCTTTTTGTCTTTCTTCTGGTTCACAAGAAGTAAATTTGGGGTAAATAGGGTCAAGGGCAGCTATTGTACTTCTGGGAAATTTCCCAGTTTTCATGGGGTAAATGAACAGCCTGTTTTGGTAGAAGGAAGACATGAGTTGTTTAACTTGGTAAAATGAAGAGATACAGTTTCTCTCTGTGTGTGTATCGAGAATAAGCGTGAGCTAAAAGAGCTGTTTGAAATTCAAAGTTGCTGTAAGAATGACTGGGCATAATGGTAGCTGTGAGTAAATCTCTTAAAGATGGGAAGATGAGGATGCCCAGCCATCCCTTTTGTTTCAGTAGGGGTGACTCCCGAGGGGGTGCGGGCAGGACGGGGCAGTCTGTGGCTGCAGCCACGTCCAGGCAGTGGACTGGGAGGGAAGGGGGAAACAGGAGCTGAACAAGGCATGAAGAATCATGAAGATTAGGCAGCTCTAGAAACAAGGCAGTGAAGGTTAAAGACAAAGATAAGTTAGCACTGGTGGAGACTGGAAACCAACTGTTACCAATGAAGTAGCAGTTCTTGCTGCTGCTTTGGTTTCTGTGCAGGTTTTCAGGGAGAAGTGCTGCTGACTTGCAGAAACACTGAGGATGTAACAGAACTGAGAAACCTCCTGCTTTACAACTTGCTATTTTTCGTGAATGCATTCCTCCTTGACTTCACTCTCTCTAATTTAACCTTCCTGTGTTTTAATTGCAGCATGGTTGATAAGACTAATGTGGTTTGAAGCTGAGGCATTCCCCAATTGTAATTGATTACAGACGGGGAGCTTACCTTCCTCCTGGGTTGGTCTCTGAAACGTTTCCTTAGTCTTAAAATATTCTACTTGGCTTCTCTTCAAGCGGCAGATGATGTTTTGTGCTTCCTTGTGGAATTGTAAAGATAAAAAGGACAGGTGGTCTGGGGCTGCTGTATTTGCATAATGCTGAAAGGTGGCTTTAACTGATGATAAATTTTCATCTAATAACTGTGACCAAGCGCTCAGACCCACTGCCACCTCCCCGGGATCAACAGCCAGAACAGTGCCTGTGCTTGCAGAGCAACTCTCCTCCTGCTGCTTCTCTCTCCACTGCAAAGAGCTAACATCCACTACTCAGAGAGAGACCCACAGCACAGGAAATCCTAGCGTGATCCCCAGAGAACAAGAGAGGTTCTGGAGCCTCCTGTGATGTTCCTGCTGTGAGCTCAGGCAAGCAGCCTGTTTGTTTGCACAAGTGGAAGCTGCACCGGATGCGAGCAGCAGAGGAAGGGGGAGAGGGCAGGGCCAGTCTGCCAGGTTGCAGGAGCAGCAGTAGTGGTGATGTGCAGGGACAAGAAGGTGGAGGTGGCAGTGAATGCTCCAAGCTCCTCCATCACCATCTGGGAGGTTCAGATTGACAGGAGAGGAGCTGGAGTTTTGTGCTGGTGGTGTGTGCTACCCAGGGTGCTATTTAGAGTGGATACACCCTGAAAGCTGGAAAGTTTTGGAGGGTATTTTGTTGCCTTTTCCTTGTTGGGGCAGTGGGACCAAGGTGCTTGTCTTTCTGCCGGCTTTGAGAAAACTGCTCTGGCTCTTCTCCCCGCTGCTGGTGCTGGAATGCAGCTTCCTTTGCCTGATTAGCTCTGTCTGTCAGTGAGGTGAGTCCCTCTCCTGTAATCAGTAACCAGAGCTGGTGTTGAAGACATGCCTCATCCCTCCTGCCTGCCTTGCTCTTGGACAAGGGGGGGAGCAGCACTGCACTGAGTGCCCTGGTGCTGCTCTTTGGGAGGGATGAAAGCTTGTCCTCACCAGGGAACCTCTTTCTCTGCGGGCTTACATGAACCACAGTACATTTGAGAGTACTGACGCAGACATCTGTAAGATCCATGGTTCTGCTGGGAGGCTGAATTCCCTTTCATGTGACTTTGCTTGGAACAAGGAGTTAGTGGCAGTGCCCAAGGAACAGAGCAGCCTGGCTGCTGAACAACCAGAGGTCGGTAGGTCTTGCCAGCGGTTTTGCAGTCAGTGCTGGAGCCAGACCTAGACGTAGAGAAACCGCAATCGTATCACCCAAAATTTTATTATCCACCTCCTGTACTTAAATTCCTGCTCCACTTTTACTTTTCACAAAGCAGATTTCCTCCTGCCATCAGATAAGGCACTTGCACGTGGCCTGAGGTGACGTTTTAGGTGGTGGGATGAGTTTGCCTAGAAATGTCTGCTTCCCCAGTTCCCGTCTGTACGAGGAACACAAACAGGTTGTCCTGGCCGAAAGCAGTTGGCTTCTCATGCTGTTTGATGAGGCTGAAAGGCGTGGAGGAGGGCTCAGGTTGTGCTGTGACGTATCAGGCGCATCAGGCTCCTGGTGCTCCAGGCGGGTTTGAGCGGCAGGCCCAGCCAGATGTGAGCGAACGCGTCGAGACCTGGTGTCCCAGCGTGACAGCTGCTGGCTGCCTGTTGGCAGGAGCACACCCGCACACTTGGCTGCATCTGCTGGTGCTGAGCCTTCCTAGCAAGGGGCTGTGTTGGCAGAAGAGGCCCTGGTGCATGGCAGGGGCCAAACCCTGAACCCCCAGCTGACATTCCACGTGTGGGAGTGTTTCCAGCACTCTGGGGGATCCTGGCTCTCTGGCTCCGAGTGACAGCAGCACTCAGCCCTGCTCTCCCAGCTCCCTCTGCTCTGCACCACTGTCATTCCCAGTGCTGCTTTCTGGAAATGATACTTTTTTTCCTCTTACAAGCCACCTTGCTTCTCAGTGCCAGAAGCTCTTGAGTTGTTTCTGGGCAGCATCTTCTCAGCTTAGAAATGGGGTCTTCTACGTTTACAGAGTCCCAAAGAGCACCAGCACAGTTTACCAGTGTGGTCCTGTACCCTTTGGAGGGTTAAGGTAACAGTGTCACTGGAAGCAGAGGAAGTCAAAGACTTCTCTTGAGCACAGGTAACAAGGTAACACCTGCCTGAACTTTCTTTAGCAGCTGTAATTGTCATCATTCCTGTGCACTGAGGGGATGGAAGGGGTTTTTTAAATGCACAGTAGCAGCAAGAGTGGTATTTCCAAATAGTGCTGGAGATCTAGAGAGGGACCTTCAGTCCCTTGGACCTTCTGGCAACCCGCTACATGCACACCGTGACTGGGGCTGTCAGTGCCACTCAGCAGTCATGGCTGAGACCTGCCTGTCCCAGACAGGCCAGGGCAGGACAAGCAGCAGATGACAAGAGAGCCACATGGACGTTGTGCATGATGTGTGCAACCAGTGCTTTGCAGGCAGGTGCCCACAATTCTGCAGTGGGTAAGTTGAATTTCAGTACCTATGACAGAGTGCCCTCAGTGGGGCTGGTGCTTTGCTGGTTTGAGGCCATTTCAGAGAGGCTCCTGTAGAGTGATTTTGTCATGGTCCAGATTGTATTTAGGGCTCAGATTAACTGATGACCAGAGCACTGTCCTGGAGCCCCGGCATCATTTACTGGGATTCTTGTCCTGTTGGGAGATTTAGGGGAAAATTGCTTTTCCCTGTTCTGCCTTTGTCTCTACAGGGAAACAAACCACATACTACTGTCATTAAGTGCTTCAGTAGTACCAGTACTGGGGAGTGATGGCAGAAGCTGAAATCTGCTGCAGGGAACACGTCTGGGTGGGCTGACACCAGCTATAGGAGTCCCTGCTCTGAAGTCCCTGATGGGAGATGTGGCCATTTCACCCTTTGTATTGTATTAATGTAACCTTTAGCATGTGATTTCTTGGTGGCAGGGCCAGCAGAGGCAAGAGCCAGATTTAGTGGGGCTGGTCCTAGGGCTTTTCAGCTGCATGCATTCCCAGAGACCTCCCTTGGCAGGGAGCTGTGTGTGATGGGCACAACATGTCCTGCCACCACGTTGTCTGCCAGCTCTGTTGCCCAGCATACACCACCATCAGTGCTGCACTGTTGGACTCGTGTAAGATAGCCTGGGAGGGCACTGTAACCTGCTACATCTGCCCAAGGGACCTGGGTTGCCCAGACCTCACCATGCCAAAAAAAAACTTCACCATTAAGTTACACAGGTCTGGCCCTGCAGGTGTATCAGCTTTAGATAAGAGAAGTCCCTTGGTTTGCAGGAGCTCTTCTGGGCTGCAGCGGGGTCTTTTTCCTTGGCAGAAGCCACTGCCTTGGCCCAGATGGAGTCTCCCACAACCCAAGGGACCAGGAGCATGTTGGCCAGGGTAGCTGCTGACCTTCTGTCTCTCCCCTTTCCTTCCAGTCTTGGACGCACAACATCCAGCGGGAGAAGGAGTTTCTGAGGAAGCTGGTGAAAGCCCGAGTCATCACTGACCTGACCAGTGGGATTTGAGTGGCTGCAGCCACTGCCTCCAGGGGAGGAGATGAAGACACACGCTGCAGCTCTGGGAGCAGGCACTGGCAGCCCCCTGCAAGAATCCCACCTCACTGAAGACACACAGAGATGCCCAGGTGCTCTGGGAAGACCCTCTTGCATTGCCAGTCTGCACCTGCCACCTCCAGGCCTAGAGCTGGCAGGAGGTGGGCAAGGGACTAAATGGACAGTTCTTGAACTCTGCATTGCAGACAAATCTTCTGCATCCTGAATTAGACAGGAAAGACTCAGGAGAGAGAAAAAAGATTTGTGAATAAAATGATTTGTGCCAAATGGGAGGTGATGCTGCCCTAAGGCAGCAATGCCTGAATGTACAAAGTATTATTTTTTAAAAGACTCTGCTGGAACCATACTAGAAATACCAAGGTACAAGGCAAAGTCTGCTTGTGCACAGCCCTGCGAAAAACCCGGCCTCTTCATGCTCCATCTGCGTTGTCACCAGCCTCAGACCTTTCCCCAGGAAAACAAATCCATCCAAAACTTCGGTGTTGTTGGTGCTGCTATAACTCAAAGGGAGAATAATGGCTTCCTCTCATTCTCCACTTGGAGCTTCTGAATGGAGATGAGCATGGGTTTGTTTTTCTGCATTTTTTTCCTTGCTTCCTCCACAGAGGTGGCAACAGCAGCAGCAGCCATCAACTTGGCTGTGCTTTTCATGGCCATTTGCTCTGCCTCTGCCCTGACCCTGAGGTAGAGGGGGGAGTCGATGGCTTTCTCCTGCTCCAGCAGACCCTCCCCACCTTCCTGCCTGTCACGGTGTGGGGGAGCCTGCCTCGTTGTGCTCAAGGCTTTTGGGCCTCTTGGTTTGTGCCTGCTGTGCAGGGCCCCCGTGGAGTCTGTGCACATTGGTGTCACTGTTTCTGGACAGCATCTCGCTTTGCTTTTGTGTGGGAGGGGAGTAGTTCGCTCTTTGGAAGGAGGTCAGATCTTGAGCGGAGATCTCAAGCTTTGCATTTTGAGAGCAGACCGCTGAAGATGTTTGCTTTATGTTCCAGACCCGATCATGTTCCCTGTTTAAGCAACGTGTGACCTCAGTGAGGATGGAGCCTCATGGGAACCCTCACCCTCCACTCGGCCCCTGCTCACACCATTTCCAAGCTCCTCCCGTGCTGCTCTAGCACTGCTGCTCCTCCTGCTCTCAGGAGCACATCCTTCCTTGGTCCCAAGATGCAGTATTTGCACATTTGATTTGTACACGTATTTCAGAGGAGCTGGAATAAACTGAGCAACGTGGCCAAGCGTGAGGACAGCAGGGTGATCTCCTCCACTGGGAGGGTGTGGGCAGAAGGGGGATCGCCAAGGGAGTGAATGGTTACAGGTGGAAATTGGCTCCCATGCTCTCCTGGCCTGGAGCAGGCTGGGCTGCACCCACAGGCACTGTCCAAGTACCTGGGTGTCCAGCATGCAGCCAGCCAGCCCTGAGGTCAGTGGAGGGGGATCCCAAAGGGATGCAGGTTGGGCTCGTGGTCCTCGCACTGCATGCAATGTAACCCAAGGATTGTAGTCTGTCTTACTCTGAGCTGCCTCTTCCCCTGCTGACTTGTGGGAGGCTGTGACTTTGGAGCTGAGACCCTCAAAGGGGTGTGCAGGAAGGGCAGGCAATGACCCAGGTGTGGGGCAGAGGAGCAGACTGTAAGAATGGTTTGAGACCAGGCTGCAGGCAGAGGTAGATCTCAGGGCATGGGGCTGAGTGCTGCTTACAGACCAGTGTGGGATGCATCCCTCAGGAACCTTTCCTGCATGGTGTGCCTGTAGCCAAGGAGTTTACTCAGGGGCAAGTCCTGTCCAGCTTCTGGTTGTGGCTGCTGCTTGCTTTGTCATCTGGGAGCAGCTCAAGGATTGTGTCTCTTCTGGCATTCTCCCCTTTCCCTGTCCCTTCCATCCCTCTGGCCTCTCAGCCAGGTAGTTCCTGCTCCCACCAGGATGCTCTGTGAGGTTTCCAGCAGGTTTCTGAGCATATGCTGTGGTAGATACTCCTGTGAAGTCTTCCCCAGTTTCTTTTTCCTTCTCAAGGAGCCCAGGGGATAGGATTTCCCTGGCTCTCACCTGGTGACACTCCCTTTGCAGTTTCTGTGTGTCAGCCTAGACCCAGGACTGTCATCTCTAGAGTCCCAGTCATGTTGGCAGTGGGGATGCTTGGGCTGGACCTGGCTGAGGTTGTGGATTGGGAAGCATTAACACCTACTGCTCAGCCTTCCTGTCATCCTAGCTCCCCACCACGACCAGGGACAGGTCCTGATGGGAATTTGACCCTACAGACCAGAGAGATGACTCCAAGCCCTTCCCTCCGCCTTGGTAGGAGTCTCCAGGCAGAAATGCCCGGGCTGACTGGTTGAGGGCATGGCCCAGGGTGACTGTGGTGGCTCAGGACCGCCTGCAAGTAGAAGGAAAGAGTGTTTGGGGGCCAAGACTCCCCTCCAGCTCATTGACAGCACAGAGCAGCCCCACGGCTGGGTGATGGAGCAGCGTGAAGCGCTGGGTTTCACTCCTGGATGCCGTTCCTTTGGCTGCCTCCCCATGTGCACCTGCAACCACCTCCCGTTCTTTGAGACGCTGCAGTCCTGCCAGCTCAGGTCAGAGCACGGTCAGTGGGACGGATGTGAGTCTTGGCCTCTCCCTCGCAGTGACTCACCTTGTCAGATCGGAAGGGAGAGCCCAGGGGAATTCTCCACAGCCTAAATATAGAGCGGGGTTGCCTGGTGCCTCTGATGCGCTGCGGTGCAGAAAGGCCGCTCGGGTGGCGGGGAACCTGCCCGGGGACACGCAGGGAGGCCGGGAGCCAGCGCCCACAGCGGGTTTCGCTCTGACTAGTGCAGAGGGCAGATCTGGGGAGCTGCTGGGCAGCCAGCACATGCTGCTCCAGGGGAGGGGGCTGCCAGAGAGCTGCTATTGCTGCGCTGACCACACTGTGAGCACAGGCTGCTGGTGCATTTGTGGTGTCAGGCTCCTGCCACCAGCTCACCCCGTTAAGGCTGGCTGTGCTGTGGCCTCAAGCTCACACGTGCCAAAGGGAAGCACCGTGGCCAGGGAGCACGAGGCAACAGTGGGATCCAATCCCACGTCTCTCAGCCCAGTGTCTCTGGGCTTCCAGGACCTCCTTTCCTCGGAGGGAGCAGTGGGGAGGCCCTGCCTGGCCATGCTGTGCTGCCCCTCAGTGTGGGCACTGCTGGGAGCAGGGGAGGGTGTCAGGACAGGGCCATCTGTGTCAAACGGGGGCAGTCAGGCTGGGTATGGGCAGCACTGGACATGGGCAAGGGCTTCCAGAGTGCCTGGCAGTGGGGTGGCCACCACGCCAAGCTCCACCAACACCAGTGTGGCACATGCCGTGGGTCTGAGCAGTATTAGAGATGTGTACTTCAGTGCAGGAGACCCCTTTGAGGCCATTACCCAGCTCCTGTGGGCTCTGGCTCCTCTCACAGCCTGCACAGGGACTCGCAAAGGCCAGTGGGTTTGCCGGTACTGTACCAAGCTGAGATGCAAGAACTCAATGAGTTTTTAAAATTAGTTTTTAGTTTCTGCGTTTTTTTGGTTTTTTTTAATTTTCCCTCTAGGCAGGGAGGGCAAGAGTCTTGCAGGCTCCTCCAAGCCGGCTTATGTCACGTCAATTCAGTCATATCACAGAAGCAATAAAGCTATCAAACAAGCTTGGCTGGCCTCTTTCTTCTGCTGCCTTGGGCCTTTTTTATGGGAGGCAGAGGGATTCCCCAGCTCGGTCTGTCCCCAGCCTGGTTTCACTGCTGTCTCCTCCAGCACAGTAATCCAGCTGCTGGGAGCTGCAGCTGGTCAATGCCACTGGCCTGGTGCTGGGGACAGGAGAGGGCTGTGCTCCTCCTCGCAGGTGACCTGAGAGGTAGGAGAGGGCCTTGCTCTTTGGGTTCATTTCATTTTGGAAGGCACGGGTGTGAGAGCTTGTCCTGCCTGGGACAGGCTGCCTGGGACTCTGCCTGCTCTCTTGGGGACTCCCTGCCACCAGGGTGACTTCCTGCCAAGGGTCACAGCAGCAGTTGGGCTGGGTGCGGCCAGACAAAAGGAGGTGTCCGGCCAAGTGACCTTCTCACTGCAGTGTCCAGGAAGGAAGCAGTTTAGGAAGCCAAGGGCCAAGGCTGTGACCAGCTCTGACACCTGCCAAGTCCCAGCAGGAGGAGTGCAAGCCCTGCAGCAAACCCTGGTTATGCTGCCGGGCTCCCGGAGCCACAGGTTATGTTGGGGACAGTCCCATCGCCTGGAGGAACAGGAAGGCTACTTCCAGGTGGGTGACCGGTCTGCCAGGCCTCCCAGCTCCTAAACAAGGGTGGGTTCCTGCCAGCACTTTGGGACACCACAGGGGCAACTGCCCAGCCCACTGGGGCTGCTCAACCCTCCTTCCTTCCCTCCTCTCTTCACAGCTCTTAAAGAGCAGGGCCACCACTGCTGTCAGGCTGGGCCAGCCCCAGGAACCGCCCATGCCCTGTCTTCGCCTTGGGAGAGCTGAGGAAGGGGAAAGCACAGAGCCTGGGACCGGGGCACATGTTCAGGTCAGCTGAGACAAGGAGAGTTGTTCAGAGGTGCCCCTGAAAGAGCCACGTCAGCGCTGAGATGGGACACCTGCGTCACAGCTCTCTCCCACGTGTATTTTGTCACACCCAGCCCTGGCCTCGCACAGGCACGGCGGCAGCAGCCGTGGTGTGCTCAGTCCTGCCACTTGACTGAACTGCATCACCCCCATCCCGCCACACACAAGGGTGGCACCTTCAGGGACAAATGTCGCGGCAGGCCCCAGCCCCGCAGGGCTCATTCCAGACCAGGCAAGGCACTCAAGACACCCCAGCCCTGGGGGTGCAAGGAGCGTGGGCTGACGTAGGCAGTGCCAGCAACAGCCACGGAGCCACCCATCTGTCTGGAAACCTGTGGGGCTGGGCACCCCAGCACCCTGTGGAGCCTGGAGCATGCTCAGCACTCTCCATGGCAGAGCCAATATTCGTGGGAGCCCAAAGGGAGAGAACAGTACCTGGATTGAAGCACAGAGCTGGGACGTGCCATCTCCTGCCACCACAATCTTGGAGGGACAAGGAGGAGGTGCTGATGGTAGGACATTAGTGGGGCTGACAGCAGCAGCAGGCTCATGTCTCTCAGGACAAGGGACAAGAGCAGAGAAAGGAGCCAGTGTCCCCAGGTGGTTGGGGTAGCTGCCTCAAAGGGGCCACACCTGTAAGAAGACAGAAGCCAGGCACTGCACAGCTTTGCACAACCTCTTATTTCACAGGTCTGGGGAGGACACCATGGGCTCACCTGTGTGGGGTCCTGTGGATACCCTGTGCCATGCCCATCAAATCCTCCTGCTCACCACCAGCACCACACTCTCAGTAACTCCCAGCTATATCCTGGGAACATCAGGACCTGCCCAATCTGTAAGGAAGGTGGAAAGGGTTGGGGTTAACCTTTGTGGTGAGCCAGCACCTGGGGCTGTCTCCAAGCCCTGAAGGCTGTTGGTGTGGGAGGCAGCCCTACCCTCCTCTGGTGTAGGTCCTCTGGCATGGGCAGGGCTGTGGCCAATCCCAGCCCCATGAGGACAGCCAGTCAACCTGGAACAGGACATACCACTTGCACTGAAATTTTCCAAGCAGGCAGCTGTGTTAGTCTGCAGCCCTGAAAAGCAGAGGATCCTTTTTCCCTGACCCTGGCTGGCTCTCTACCCCAGGGATGCTCCCCAGCCTCCAAACCTCTGCTGGGCCAAGTCATCCAAGGGCATCACTTCTGACAGCTCCCACGAGGACATCTCAGATGGGAGCAGCCTCAGGCCAGGGCAGTGGGGCAGCACAACCCCACGGCAGAGCCCATGCTCCCACACAGTCCCACTAGCAGGTATGGAGCCACTCATGGCCACAGATTTGGCGAAGGTGCTTGTGCCAGGACCGGGAGGGATAAGGTGCCGCTCCAGGGCAGGGGCAGCAGCTCTGGGCAGGCAGCGCGCCACCTCCGCCGTCCCTGCTCGCGGTGGCGGGGACGGCTTAGTGGGCGCCCGCACACTCCCTAGCAGGTGATGCCGCAGGAGGACGCGGGAGTTGTCACCCCCGCGGTGGATAATCCGAGGAGATGAGCGCAGACGAGGCGGCGGCTCCGCAGGTGTCTGCAGGCGCGGCCGTCCGCCCCCGCCGCGGGACCGCGGGGCGCGGGCTGCCGGGCGGCGGGGAGGAGGTTAAAGCCACGCGGGGTGCCCGGGCTCGGGGCAGACCCCACGGGCCACCTGGGGCCCGGCGTGCAGCCGCGGCACAGCCGGCGACAGAGCCGCTGGCCCCGCTCCAGCCGGGGAGTTGCGTAAGGCCGGGGAGCTGCGCCGGAGCGCAGCCGGGGCAGGTGACACGGCCCGCGGCACCCCCGGGACGCCCGGCCGCCCTCGAACCCCGCGGCCATGAGGGCCGGTCCCGGGGGGCTCCCCCGGCCCGGGGCGCGTCCCGGCGATCGGCTCCGGCCAGGGGAGCACGTGTGAAGCGGGGCTGAGCGGAGGCGGCCCCGGGATTTGGCACGTTCGCAAAGGAGCACTCGAGAGCCCCGGGATGGACGCGGAGGGCCCCGGGCCGTGACGTAAGGACTCGCACGGGCTCGGCTCGACTCGCCAGCCGGCCCCCATGTCCCCGGGGCCAGCGGCGGCCCCGGCGGAGGGAGGCAGGGCGACGGCAGAGGTAAGCAGCCCGGCGGCGGGCGGCCCCGCCGGGGAGGACCGGAGCGCAGGGCGCGGGCGGGCGGGGAGGCCGGACTCCTCCTCCGGCGAGGCCGGACGCGAGCGCCAGGCACACGGGTGGCCCGCGGCGGCTCGGGGTGCGTGGGACGCCGGCCGGTCCCGCTGAGACCCGGGTGGCCGCGACCCTGCCGGCCACCCCAGCCCCGCCGGGTCCCCACGTGTGCGGCGCTGCCCTCCGACGCCGTGGGGCTCTGCTCCCGGAGCGCTCCGGGGAGAGCTGAACGCTTCCCCCGGGGTGTTCGTGTGCCCGTCCTGCCTGTGCTGTGACGGGGCTGTCGGGGCAGGGAGTCCCGCTCACGGGGCGTCCGGCCGGCCGGGCTGCGGGTCCACCTGCCCGTCCGCCTGCCCGGGGGTCGGCCGGCGTACGGGCGGCGGTAGCTGGGGTTGGGTGCCGCCGGGGGTCCCGGTGCCGATCCCGGCGGGGTGCGAGTTTCCGCGGGAGCTCGGCAGCGGTGCGGGTGCCGGCGGGAGCCGGTGCTGAAGCGGGTCGGGCTGCGGCTCCTGCTGCTGGCGGTATCCCGGTGCCGTCCTGCTCCCGGGGCAGTCCCGGCGCCTGTGCGGGTCGGAGGCCCGGTGCCGCTGCGGTGCGTGTCGGGATGGCGGCTGGTATTCTGGTGCCAGTTCGAATCGGGGTCCCGGTATCGGTGCCGGTGCCCGCCCCGCCGGTCAGGTGACGGCGGCTGGAATTTGACACCGGTAGCGGCCAAGGCAGCAGGATGGAGCCGTCGCTGCCCCGCACTGTGCGTCCGCCCGCCGCCGCCGGCACCGCACCGCGAGGCTCAGCGGGACCGGGACCCGTACCCCAAGGCACAGCGGGAGCGGCACCGGGAGCAGCGGCGGGAGTCGGTGCCGGCGGGGCAGCGCCGGCCCCCGCCAGCGCCCCGCCCCGGCGCGGCGGCGGCGGGCGGCGGGGGGCGGCGGGGAGCGGAGGCGATGCGGGGCAGCGGCGGCCCGGGGGATGGTCCCCGCCGCGGGCACGGTGAGTGCGGGCCGGGGCGGCGGGCGACAGCGCCCGCCCCAGCCTGCCAGCAGCCCTGGACCTCGGCAGTGGCTCGTACCGGGACTGCGGGGGGGACGGGGGAACCCGCTTCGCCGCCCACCCCTCGGCAATACCCGGGGTGCCGAGCACGGCCCGGCGGCGGGAAGCGCTGGGAGCCGCGGCGGGGATGGGGTTCCCTGTTTGGGTAGGGAGAGGCGGGACCCCGCTGCGGGCGCCCGGGGGACACGGGGGCGGACACTCTTGCCTCTCCCCTGGGCTCCTTCCCGGCCCGTTTGGCACATCGGACAGGTCTGCGCTCCGGCTGCTCGGGCGGTGGCCGGGCGAGAGCCACGGGGAGGGGTTGCCCAGCGCCCCCCGCCTCTGCTGCTCCCGGGCTGGGGCCGAGTTTGGTCTCATCCGTATACCCCACGTGTCCGTCCCCGGGCCTCCCAAGGCTTCGCGGGGCGGGTGCCCGCTCCGCATCACATGTGGGGTTGATTTCTGACCCCCCGTCAGTTCTGCCAGGGACAATGCGGAGGGATGATGGGCCTCCACCGGTTCCCGCAGGTGCCCGCGGGGGTCTCCAGCCACCCGCTCCACACTTCCAGGCGGGACCCGCGGCTGCAGGGCAGGCACGGCCACTCCGTGAGCTAAGACCCTCACTCCGGGGCTGGGGCACCCGCTGGCCCCGCTTGAATGCACTTCGCGAGTGTCTGCTGCTTCCCTCGAGGTCCTGGTGCAGCCTCGGGGCGCCCGCTCCCAGCCCCGCGGCTCTCGCCTGGCTCTGCGTGGGTGGGTGTGCGGTGGCCCACGCAGAGATTGCCCCGGACAGGGGAACACGGTTGCGGGGGACCAAGCAGGTCCTCACTTGGATGGGCCCTGTTCCTACCCTGGAAAAAAAAGCCTCCTGTGCCTGTGCATCTCCCGGCTGGACTCTGGCAGCCGTGGCAGGGGCAGACCTCAACCAGGTTCTCCCCATACGGGACGTGGGGATCTGACGTGGGGTGTGCAGGTCTCGCACTGCCATAGGGTGCTCAGGAGCTTGTCTCAGCCCCGTCTGCGCTGGGGGAAAAGCAGGTGCTGAGCGGGGCTGCGGGGCCAGCGTGGGCTGCCGCCCTGCGCGTTCGGGGAGCTGTCCCCGGGGACGGGGCCCCGTGTCTGCGGAGGCACTGGTGGAGCACGTCCGTCTCTCCGGCTCCGGGGCTCCCGGTGGCGAAGGGAGGCTGCCCTCGTCCGGCTCCCCGCCGGCAGCGCTCCCGCCGCAGAGCCCGTGGCTGTGCTGCCGCCGGACGGGAGAAGCCTGAACTGCATCGGCTGCTCCGTCCCGTCCCGACGGGATGCTTAAGCCGAGGGGCCGCGGCGAGGCCCCCGGGAGCGAGGACCGGGAAGGGTCCGTCCCCTCCCAGCAGAGCGCGGGGACCCTCGCCTGGTCCCTTCGGGGGTGCCGGCCTGGGAAAACCATGACCTGGCGGCAGCGGCTGGCGTGGGGCCACGGGCCACCACGGGAGCGACGTGCAGCGTAGGCTGTGCTTGGCCAGGCTGTGGCGGCTGGCGTGGCCGGGGGGGCCGGTGAGAGCCCTGCCGGCACCGGGGCCGCATCCTGCCTGGTGCACGGGCCCCGGAGGAGGCACATGGGTCTGTCAGCGCCCATCGCAGCCCCTTACCACAGCGTGGCCAGTGTAGGGCAGCATCAGATGTGACAATCGGGACTTGGAGCCATCCCCTGAGATGCTGAAGGGACTAGAGGAAATTGTTTTTTCCTCTTGTCCCAGGGGTGCCCAGTCACGTCCTTTCTTTTTTTTTTTTTTTTTTTTTTTGTGTCCCATCCTAGCTTTGCTATGGCAGCAACTGGGACATGCCAGGACAGTCACAGAGTGGATGGGGGAACTCCCTAGTGCAGAATGTCACTAGTCTCCAAGGGGACAGTCCCATCCCAAGAGACAGGGAATGCAGCAGATGGGCCAAGAAGGGGTACAAGCCCCTTGGGGATCTGCATCTAGGATATTCTGGCTTTGGACACTGAGGCACAGGAGCCTCCCTGCACCGTGGGAGGGCGCTGGGAAAGGAGGCGAACATGTGGCTGCAGACGGGGCCTCGCCCCAGCACCTCCTGGGGGACATTACTCCCCTGAGACTGTGCTTGCTGCCTTGCTGGGATGATGCACGGCAGGGATCCAGTTCCCCTCTGCATGTCAAGGCAGTGGATGCCGAGCAGTGATGTTGGGGAGAACGACTACAGTGAGCCCAGAGTGGTGATCCACACCCTGACATGTACACTGCCTGCCTGTCCTGCCCCTCGAGACCCCACTCACCCAGGCTGCTCTGGGGTCGCATGTCCCAGCTCGGCACAGGCAGCAGGCTGGGGAGCCAGCACAGGGCCGAGGGGTGGCTGCACCCGAGGACCCTGTGCTAATGGATTTGGAGTTTCCAAGGTCAGGCTCCCACTGCAAGCAAGAAAAACATTCCCAGGGAAGGGCCATGGGAAAGGGCCCCCCCCGGCAGTACTCCCAGCCCCAGCCACTGCCTCACAGCCCAGCTTGGCATCCCAGGCCGCTTTGCACAAGGAGGTGGCTGCATTCTCCCTGAGGAGAGGTGCTGGACAAAGACTGGGTTGCCCCAGCTGCCCAATCTCTTGGAAGGGGTGTGCAGTGTGGTGAGGGTGTCTGGCTGTGCCAGGAGACGAAAAGGGTGAGAGTGGGTCATGCATGGGGTGCAGGAGGTTTTGTGGGGTTCTGGAGGGTGATGGAGGGGATTGCATGCTTGGAGAAGGCAGGAGAAGCATGTGCCAGGTCCCAGCCAGCCAGGTCGATACCCACCCTATCCCTGCTGCGTGGGCACTGACCCCAACCTCTGCACTTGCAGCGAGCATGGACCAGCGACAGGGGCCACCAGAGCCAAGACCTGCAGGACCTGCCACGCACCTGCAGCCCAAGGTGAGCCCAGGTCTGTCTGGCTGCGATGGCCAGGACCATTTTCCCATCCCCATCCATCCCCAACTCACGGAGACTCGTCCCTGGGACTGTGGTTGAGGCTCACCCAGCTGTGCTGTGCTTTGTTGCAGGAGGGGACACTGTGGGGGCTCCTCGCCATCCTGTCGCTGCTGGCTGGGCTGGCCACGGGCACCCTGCGAACACTGCACTGCAACGAGACGCTGGACACAGCCCCTACGCCACAGGGCATGGCCACTGCCAGCCCATCTGTGGAGGATGGTGTGGAGGTGCCACTTGCCGCTTCCTGGAGCCAGCTGTACGGTGCGTGTTGGGACAGGACCCCCAGCCTGGGCAGGGTAGCCCTGCAGATGGGACATGGCCAGGTTGGGAGCTGCTGTGGGGACCCCCAGCCTGTGTGGGGCTGTGGCTGCACTTTGGGGCTGGGCTGAAGGGGGCTCAGTGGTGCGTGCTGGGGATGGCAGCAGAGCCCTAGAGATGAGAAAATTCTTAGCTGGGCACCCACTCACCGCACTGCTTCTGGGCACCCAACCAGTGCCATGTGGGTGGTCAGGAGGGATCCGTAGGTCACAGCGGGGGCAGGCAGGCTCAGCAGGCCCAGGAGGGTGATGGGTGAGCAGGATGAGTACTGATGGTGCTGTCTCCTCCACGTACAGGGGAAAATGCGACGACGGGTCGTCCGGGCACCGCGGAGTTGGCGGAGGACCTGCTGCTGCGTGCTGAGCGCTCACCGCCGGGCACCGGCAAAGCCAAGAAGGGGGCGCGGAAACCCTCACGGGGCGCCCGCGGGCGCAACTGCCACATCCGCAACCTGATGGTGAAGGTGCGCGACCTGGGCCTGGGCTTCAACTCGGACGAGATCGTGCTCTTCAAGTACTGCAGTGGGTCCTGCCACCGGGCACGCAGCAACTACGACCTGACGCTGGGCAGCCTGCTGCGGCAGCAGCTCATCACCCCAGGGCCACAGGAGCGGATCCTCAGCCACCCCTGCTGCCGGCCCACCCGCTATGAGGCTGTCTCCTTCATGGATGTGGAGAACACTTGGCAGACGGTGGAGAAGCTCTCAGCAGCCGAGTGCAGCTGTATTGGTTGAGGAGGGGGCCACTGGCTTGGCCTCAGCTCGATGCATGCCGGCAGACTCCGGCTTGCCACATGCAGTGGCACCGGCTCTCAGAGGAAGGGTCTGGCAGAGGCCGGTGCCCCCGTTTTTACGTGGCCACAAAGAGCCGAGGTGAGATGGAGCCATGACTGGGGTGTGGGCGGCCAAGCCCCCTCCTGCTCAGTGCCAAGCAGCTGGTGCCGACGGCTGTGTGGGATCCTGCCTGGGTGCACTGTGGCTCATCCCTGAGGGAGGAGGAGTATGGAGCATCCCCACCACTCACCAGCTGGTCTGCCAGCCCAGTGTCCACCAGCACCACTCCTCCACCGGTGCTTTAGAGGAGCTGGGGTCAAGTGTCACCCTAAGCTTCAGAGGGGGCAAAACCTCCCTGTCCCCTCAGGTACCCTGGGGTCAGTGGTGGCTGGAGCTGCCCTGCAGAGAAGGGGTGACCCTGAGGACAGGGGTGCAGCAGGGCCAGCTTGCACCCATGTGGAGTGGGGGACCTGCACCCGGACCAGCAGCAGCCCCTGGTGTTCTGCAGGGTGGTGGGTCACAGGCACCCACTGGAACCCCCACCCCTGCCTGGCTTCCAAGGGGGTGGCAGGGTCCCTGCCGATGCCCTGTGGTGCTGCGGCACTAAACTATTTATTACTCTAAATTATTTATTTATTGTTCTCGAGCGGCAGCTCCTATTTATGACTTTGGGCCCCCGGGGGGCCGGGTGTAATTTAACCCCAGCGCTGCAGCCAAGCCCTGGGCAGTGCCCCGTGCCTCCCGCTCCTCCCCCTCCCCCCCCCCCCCCACCCTCCCCTTTTCTATTATTTGTAAAATTTGAGGGATAAACTCTATTTTTGTACAGTCGCCTTTTCCTGTAGCAATAAAGCGATGGGCTGCGCGTCCGACCCCTCCGTGTGCCCGTGGTGGGGACGGACATGGGGACGGGGCGGTGCCCCCGGGGGCAGTGGCAGCGGGAGGGTGGGGAGCGGAGGGGCCCGCCCCGCGCGTGGGAGCGGCCCCGGTGCCCGGCAGGGGACGCGCGTGGGCCGGGACTACCGCTCCCGGCATGCAGCGCGGCGCTGCGGCAGGGCCCGGGCTGCCCGGCCGCGCCTGCGGGGCCGCGGGGAGAGGCGAGGCGGGGCCGGAGGGGAGCGGAGCGGAGCGGGGCGGCGGGGCCGCTCGGGGAAGTCCCGCGGGGAAGTCCTGCCGGCCCGACCGAGCCGCCCCGCGCCGCCCCGGTGCCACCGCCCCCGGCGGGGCGGGGAGGCGGGTCCCGCCGCGATGCGGCTGCCCCTGCGCCGCCGCTGTCGCCCGCCCGCCGCCGCCGCCGCCTCGTGAGCGCCGCCGCAGCCATGGAGCGGAGGGCGGAGGCGCCGCCGCCGCCGCCGCCGCAGGGCCTCGACTTCACCGTGGAGAACGTGGAGAAGGTGAGCGAGCCCCGCCGGCCCGGCCGCGGCCGTGGCGGGGCGGGGGTGGCGGCGGCGGGGCGGTGATGCTGCCGCGGGGGATGCGGCGCGGGGAGCCGGGGGTGGAGGGGGGGGCACCTGCTCGGCTGTGCCGGGCCCGGGGAGGGCGGCGAGCGGCAGCCCCTGCCCCTGCCTTCCCCCCGGGGCGTGGGGCGGGAGGGGGACTCGCCGGGGCAGCACGGAGTGGGGAAAACGATGTGGCAGAAGGGAGGGGTTGTATGTGTGTGTGTGTCTCCGGACGGCGTCCTCTAGGTCGCCAGCTGCAGCGCCGGGCAGGGAGAGCCCACGGGGTCTGGTGAGGCTGCAGAGCCAACCGCATCGATGTGAAGCCCATTATCAGTGTCTCCATCAGGCAGGGAAGGGGCTACTGCCAGGTGCTGGGAATTGTTGAGTATTGCGGTTGGGATTTCAGGGAGCGGATGGCCCAGTGATGTCCTTCTAACCCTGCAGTCCAGCCCCTTTGCTCCTGCTGATGCTCAAGATCCTCCAAAGCAGTTGCAGGGCAACAGGAGCGAGGCTGAGATTACTGAAATCTGGGATCCAGGGAATAACCACGGCAAACCAAGGCCTGCTGGCATCACACTGCTGCTGGGGTGAGCCCTGAGCAGCTGCCCTGTGACCTGAAGTTCATCACAGAGACCAAACAGGGCACCGCAGTGAGCACCCTGGGAAGGCAGCTGAGCAAAAACATTCCCTTGGCCACCTTGAAGGTGATGGGGGCAGGGCAGCAGAGGATGCATCCCTGAAGGGCAAGGAGCAAGAGATTGCATCCACTTAGCCTGTAGCCAGACATCTGACAGACATCCATAGCTCTGTCCTCAGACAGCTGGTGGGAATCCCAGTGTCCTCGTTTTTCCTCTATAAGAATAGACTGAGATCCTTGCCAAAGCAATGCTTACAGGCGTGCTGGTGGGCACATAGAATCATGGAATCGTTTAGTTTGGAAAGGACCTTTCAGATCATCGTGTTCAACCATTAAATGCAGCCCTGCCAAGTCCCACCACTAAACCACGCACATTTCACACACGTCCCTCCCCAGTAGGTTGCCTGGCCTGGCTGGAGGTGTTGGGTCGGGAATGTCAGGTTTGTAACTGGGCACTGGTTGCCTTTGTGGCTGCAGGTGAGACACAGCCCACCTCTTCCAGGGAGACAGAGGCAGAGCACGGCCAGGGGGATTAACTGATGTCTGTAAAATGGTACATTCATGCAACCTTCTGCAGCTTACTCTGCGTATATCCAGGGCTGCTGGATGATTTTGCCTCTGACTTCCTTTCTCCTCCTCACACACAAACCGCTCCTTTGTTTGCACCAACAATGAAGCGCACACTTGCCCGGCAAGGGTGGGCAGTGCCAGCGTGGGGGGCACCCGGTGCTGGCTGGGCGAGGTGGGGCTATGCCGAGACGCAGCTTGTCCTTGCCAAGCTGTTCAGGATTTAGTCTCCTGCTGCCTGGGAGGAGGCAGAGATGCCCTCTAGGATGCTTCATCTCCCCTCCCCCAGCCCGCTCGGTCTCTCTGAGTTTCCGCAGGCTTTGCCACCTCAGTGGTGTCCTCTGAAGGTGCAGCTGTGGACCTCGGTGGGGCTCTGAGCTGCTGGCAGGGGGCAGCAGGGGAAGAAATGTGGGGTGGGATCAGAAAAAACCCCAGAGGTTCAGAGCTCAGAGCCCTACTGTGTCAGTCTTTTCCAGGGAAGGCTGTGGGATGTTTCTGGTACAAAGCGAAGGAAAGATGGGCTTTGCTGGGGGCAGGGTTGGTGGGAGGCAGGTGGGTAGAGCTGCTTTGTCAGAGGTGATGCTGAGATAAATGACGCTCCTACTGGCCTGGGCTCTTCCACCTGCCAGGTTTTGTGCATGGCACTATTAATAACACTGAATAGTGATTAAAGTCAGGGTCTGACTCCACTCTGAGTCAGTTAGTGCTAAGTGCTGGTGTCGGGAACAGCATGAGGAGCTGGTTATCTCTTAAATCAGAGGGTCAAAGCCTTTTCCAGGACTCCTGTATGGAAGTGGAAGTCATCATGTGTAGCAGTTGTAGCCAGGGCAGCCTCTGGCGAGACCATGCCTGTCACAGTCTTCTGATGGTTTTTGTGGAGAGGATTCGTGTCCCTGGAAGACCCTTTTGTACCCCTGCTGTTGTTTATTATGCAGTGGGCTGGGCAAATGCCCCCCCAGTTTTGCAGAGCTCTGGGTGCCTGCGTAGCTGAAGAATGTCATTGCTGTGTTTATCCTGCATAACCTGTGCCAGAGAGAGATCCCTCCAGCTGTGCCCAGTGGTTTCAGGGAGGCAGGAGAGTGCAGGTGCTGGAGGCAGGGCCAGCTGACAGGTCTGAAAGCCTGCGGGCAGCAAGCAGGCAGCTGCCTTCGTTCCTGAGGAGGTACCAGGTTCAGGTGCTGCACTTCAGGAGCCATCTGAAAGTTGCTCCCTGTATTTTTTTGCTCCTTTTTTCCATAAGGAGCTCTCCCGTGACGGCAGGAAGGAGCAGGGCTGGTCTGAGGCTGAGCCGTTGTGGTACAGTTACTGTGTCAGCGTCCCCCTGGTCCCAGCCGAGGGCTGCTCATCTGCTTTTTGTTTTCTTCTGAGCCTGACCTAGATGCTGCTCTGGCTTCAGCACAGCTAGAGAAGGCTGCTGTGGCCACACTGCCTGGACCTGCTGCGAGTCAACAGCTCTGGGCTGGCTCTGCTGCCCCTGCACCTGCTGCTGAGTGGGGCTCTGCTGCTGCATTTAGAGGGATAGGAGAAAAGGGAAGTCTGGGAAAGCCGAGGGCTTCAGGCTGTGAGGATGCTCAGCCTCCCATTGCCTAAACGGTGCAATCTGGTCTGTGACCTGCATGTGCCTTTGTGTGCCCAGGAGCTGTCCCCAGTGTGACTGACAGCCTGGTGCTGGGCTGATGAATCCTGCCCCAGTGAAGATGGATTGCAGATGTTCGGTCCCTGCTGGCTGAGTCCATCTCAGAGGAGCAGTGCACAAGCAAGGCTTGTGCCCTGAAATTTTGGTCTCCCTTGGGTCCAGGTTTGCAGCACCTAACACTGCAATGTCAGACAGGAGAAGAATGCAAGACCCTCTTCACCTGTTCTTAGTGCACTTGGATCTGCTTTGGCAATATCCCCCTTTTTGAATTAAGCAAAAAAGCAGTGCCATTCCTCCGTGAATTTTCCAAGTGCCTGCTCTCGCCCTCTTTTTCTGTCTGATTCCTTCCAGGTCCTTCCTCCCTTGGCCTGCCTCTCATCCTCCGGGGCGTTTGTAATATTCGCTGACGTCTTTTCCCTAGCACATTAGTGGTCTGGCATCTCTGGGCCTTCCAGATTGCCGTGTGCCTCTCTGGAGATGCCTGATGAATGCACAGAGTCTCTCCGGCAGGATGGGTAGGCGGGGTGTCATGGAGCTGACATCCGGAGCCTACTGCGATGGGAGAGGGATGGCTTTGATCACTGCTCCTCGGAGATGCTGAGCCTCGGGGATGTGGCAGCTGCTGGGGCTGCCTTCCACCCGGGAGGATGGGGAGGAGAAACCCAAGTGCATCTGCTTTCTTCGGGTTATTGCCTGTCTTCAGAAACCTGATCAAGAGAATTACAAATACTTGAGGGTGGGGGAATGCCATCCACTGTCTGGTGCACTGCTGGCACAGAGGCTTGACCACTTATTCCTTGGAGGCAGCCCATGTATGTGAGATGTGGCAGCTGTGCTAGGGATGATAAGATGGGGGCCTAAGGGGGGGAGATTCTTGCAAAATTGAGGGAAGCTGCTTTTCACCCACAGGGGAGTCACCTTGTTTCATGTTTAAGCAGATCTTCCTGCAGAAGCAGATTCCAGCCAGAGCCAACCTTGGCTGAACACATGGCTGCTTCCTGTGGTGTGGTGATGATGGGATGAGAGGGCAGCACCTTGTTTTGCCAGGGCTTGGCTGAGCTCTACGAGGGCCATCTCTCAGCTCTGATGCATTATGGAGCAGGAGTGGGTGTGATTGGTGCTTGGGCACCAGCAGGGATTTCTCTCTCAGAGTGCTTGTGTGCTCCATCACTGAAGTGAGGGGCAGAAACATGGGATGGTGGGCAGGGGTGTTTGGCTCACTGTTGCAACTCATCCAGGGCTCTGCGCTCCCAGAGCTCTTCTCTGGTCCTGCTCCCCCTTTGCTTGTTCAGATCCCTGCCCACCCTCACTGAGAGTGCACGTGTCCCCCACAGCCCCCATCCCTGCTCTGCAGAGGGCTGGTGGCAGTGAAGCAGGGAGAGGGATGTCGAAGCTGCCGAGCTGTGTCTGAGCTGCAGCCTCTTCTGGACAGCAAAGGACTTGGTGTGGGCAAGCTGGGCCCAAAGAAGGGCTTCAGAGTGAGAGCACCTTTTATTAAGAGGTGGGAGAAAAACCCCATCCTTTGGGACTGCTGGGAAAATGTGGGTCCTTGAACAGGAGCAGCACGCCTGGCAGCACACACCCGGCTTTCTTTTGCATCCATTAGCTCTCCTCGGCAGGCTGCCGCCTTCCCGGGGTGCTGGCTGCTCAGCCTGTCCCGCTGGGGCCGGGGGGGCCGTCTGCTGAGGGCGGGGGGAGGCAGGGATGATGTTCCCTTCTCTTGGCAGAGCCAGGGTAATGGCTGTGCTGTTGCAGGCCCGGAGCGCTGGCGGTGCGAGTGCGCTCAGCTAGAAAGGACAGCGAGAGACTGCGGCGGGAGACATCCGGGAGTGCTGCTGGAAGGAGGCTGGTGGTTGCCACTGCTGCCCCTGCCATGCCATGGCTGTGGGCACGGGGCGTGGAGCAGAGCAGGAATATGTTTTGCAGCTTGCTGTTTCCCCAGCTGGGATGCAGACCTGATCAGGGCTGTACCTGCTGTCAGCTCTGTGTGCTCAGCCAGACTGGCCCTTGGGGGGTATCTCCCCATGGAGCCCCCAAGAACAGCAGGCAGCACACTCCTGTCCTGTGGGGTCAGAGCTGTGTGTCTGGGGCTCCTCTTGGCATCCCATAATGGCACAGACACTACACCTCTGTGCAGGCCACCCCATATTAATGTATTTAGGCAGTGCAGTCGGGGGCACAGCCTGCTGGCACTGGGCTCCCTGCAGAAGCTCTGAGGGGTGAGGGCTGGGCTCATAGAAGATCCTTTTTCCTTGCAATGCCTAATTGAAATCTAAGATCAGGTGCCTCTGCTTGGCTGTAATGCTCCTTGGACTGCTCCCCCGCCACGTCCCAAAAGAACCAGCATGGGACCTCTGACCCAAGTCTTTTGGGCAAGCTGTCCTGCCCCAAAGGCATCTTATTTGAGGGGTTGATGCTGCACCAATGATTAAAGCCTGACTGAGGCTTTGGCCCCAGCTTTTTTGAGCAGGGAAGAGCCATCATAATAAGCCTGAATTATTCTCAGCCAAGCAGAGCTGATGTTGGGGAAAGCTTCTTCCCTGGCCAAAGGGCATAGCTGACAGCCGGGCTGTTTACCAGCTCTCACGTTACAGGTCTAATTGCAGAGGAGGCAGGTCTGGTGTCAGCCACCCGTTCAAATTGGAATCCACAAAGCCTCCCTGTTAGATGTCACTGCCCAATTTCATGCCTTCTGCTTCTCCTTGGTGCTAATGAGTTCCCCTTGTCATCTCCAGTGCTTCCTGATGGGCCCCAGGGTGTTGGCTGGTGTGGTCACGTCAAAGTTCAACAGCAGCCGGTGCTGGTACCTGCCCCTGGCATTAGGGCAGTGTCTTTCCTTGCTGGGGAGGAGCATGTTCAGGTGCTCTTCTACAGGGCACAGTGCCTTGCAGCCCTCAGCAGAGCGTGGTACTCAGCCAATGCACATGGCAGGCCAAGGAGAGAGCCTAGTCTGCTGCTCCCAGGGGTTTCTTCTGCTGCTTTGAGATGGGTTAGGATGGCCCTAGTATTCCTACCCATCACTGGAGGTCCTCTGGAAGGCTCTCCCATGCTGTGTAGAGCACCACATGGGATGTGCTGTTGGTAGCCCTGGAGCTTGTGCTGCCTTTCCCTTCTCTGCCTGGTATCCTGCATGCAGGCAGGAGCAGTCATGCTTCTTTCAGGAGCCCCCACAACTGGTCCCCTCCCAGGCAGGGTGCTTGGGGAAGGGGGATGAGAAAGTCAGCAGCTGCTTTTTTTTCCAGAATATTCTTCTGACTTCCAACAGCTTGCATCGTGAGGCTTTAGCGTCAGCTTTGCTTCCATCCTCTGAATATCTTCTTGTAGTTCGTAGACTTTTTCATCTCACCACTCACCTTCTTTCCCTGAGGGGCTGAGGAGTGGAGGCTCCAGCACGTGTCCTTGGGGGCCTTTGCTGGAAACCTCCCCAGAGCCTCCCTGCAGGAGGAGTGGGAGGAGTGGGCCTCTGGGATGGTGTTGCTGGGCGTGGATTTCTCCAGAGAGCTCGCTGGTGACAGTGGGCACTGTGCACAGGGTGGAACATGATGGGTGCAGGCAAGGTGCTGGGGTGGTGGTGGGAAGGCTGTCCCCATGGCTGGAAAGCTGACCCTGCCTGGGAAGGGGTCTTGCAACCCAATTTCAGCTGGGGAGCTTGTGGGTCAGAAACCCAGTGCTGGAGGCCAGGTCCATCCTCCATACTCGTGGTGAGGTCCGTGCTTTGCAAACCTTGTGCCGTTTTAGAGGTTGGGTCTCCTGTGTTCACATTGTGCCTCGTAATGTACGATGCATATGGATTTTTTTTCTCTCCACAATTTTTTAAAGTGTTAGCACTATTCAAAACAGAAGAAATAGATTCATTAGGAAACGCTTGGAGGCATAAAAAGAGAGGCTGGGAAGAGGTAGGGAGGGGTCCTGGGCTAGGGAGCAGGCACTGCTGACGGCCTTTGCACCTTGTGAAGGTGCCCAGCAAGCGGGGAAGGGAAAGAGTGGGTTGTCACCATTCTGGGAATCACAAGTGAGATTTATTTGGGGAAAAAAAAAAGCAGCAAGCTCCGATGGGAGCAAGTAAGAGACTGAGCCAGTAATGATTGTGAGCTCCAGCTTCAGCCCTGCTGCAGGATGACTCAGTCCTTAGCACAAGAGCAGGGGTAGGAGCCAAGTTCCTGCCCCCAGGAGTGGTTGAACTTTTAGCACATCTGCAGCTACCGGTCTAGAGTGAAGTAAATTGTTGCTGTGCCAGGAGGGGATGGCAGTGGTTACCTCTGCCCCAGCAGCTGAGCGATGCTTCGTGCTGAAGTCTGAGATAGCTGAGAGCAGAGTACAGGCCTGGATAGCTGCTGGAGAGCTCGTGGGCTCCCCTTGGCTGCTCTGTTGGGACAGATTTACCTCTCCCAGTGTCTTGCTTATCTAGGGTTAACCTTTTCTGTGTCAAGATATATCTCTTAGTGGGTCAGACGCTGTCCCTCTGCAGCCCCTGTTGGCTGGCTCCGTCTCCTACGACGTACTTCGTAACCTCTTTCTTTCTGACAAAGAGGTTATCCTCATTTTCCTCTGTCACAAAGTCTTGAACAGAGGTGTTTCAAATTGTGGCCCAGGCAATGCCGACTGTGTAAGGTTCCTGCCATTTTGTCCTGCTCTTTGGTCTCACTCTGGGAAGCAGCAGGAGGGAGGCACAAGCACTTAGTTGGGAAGCTTGTTCCCGTGCCCCAAGCTGCCAGCTCTGCATGCTTAAAAATAGGGTTTAAATCCTCTCCTGGGTACAAGAGGCACACAAGAATTTCATAGAGCTTTTTAGGGGGGAGGAGGAGGTTATTTGAGACCTGGAGCCAGGGTGGGGACACAAAAAAAAAATCCTCTGCACCTGCTGGAACCATCCTCTGATTTGCTGGTGGGGTGCAGTGGGTGCCTGATTGCCTGACAGATGCCATGGATTTTCCTTGCTCCTGGCATGTGCAGTCAGCGATTTGAAATGAAACGTGCTGTGCCAGGCAGAAAACCTCACTGCTGGAAGATGGAGATCAGGCAAGGGGTAGTTACTCTTCCCCTCCATGTGCAAGGACGTTACTGGCTACCAGTTGCACCCACTCAGGATAAGTAACTAGTTAATATTGGGCTTCAGATCTGTGTAACATTCCTCTGCCAATAATGCCTTGCAGCCTGTGTGAGGCTGTTCATGTGGATCTGAGCTCTGGAAAGCAGTAAGTAGATCTCCCAGAGCTGTGGGAGCAGGTAAGTGATGTTTCCCTTCTCCGTATGGAGGGACAAACGGAGCATCCCTGGACTGTCACGAGAGATGGTGGCAGAGGCAGGGTTAGATGCTGGCCCTCCTGGCTCAGCTGTAATCAGATGGGTTTGGGAATATTTCAGAGGACTTCATGCAGGGATTAATCCCTGAGCTTAGTGACTGTGGGTTTCCAGGAGTCTGTACAACCTGACAGACAAAGATCTGCAGCGGCTCTTGCATTCCTTGGGCTCAGCGATGCGAGTTTTGGACCACTCCCTGAGAGCCAGTGCATCCACAGCACCTTTCAGAGAGCAGGTGTGGATGGAAGCCAGGAATGCTGGTCTGCCATGCCCCTTATAGCCCTTAGGTGGCAGAGGGTTCCTGTGCCCACCCCACTGATGGCACATCAGCAGGGAAGCATGCAGATTCGGCATGAGTGAAGGTGCAGGTGGGAAATGACTAAGGAAAAGAAATTTCCAGAGTGAAGCATGAGAGGAGAGGAAGAACACTTTGCAGGTCCTCTCCTGCTGCCAGATCACTCTCGCTTCACTGAGAGTCTGAGGAGGGAGGCCAGCTAACACAGGCTGCTGTGGGGAGGGGGGCTGGCTTTGCAGGGCAGCCTGAGCAGTGGCCTCCACTCCATCCCAGTGACCATTCCCAGGCAGGACAGGCCGCGTTGGTGCTCCTTTGCTGCTCTAGGGTGCTTGCCTCTCTCTTCCAGGCTCTCCATCAGCTGTATTATGACCCAAACATCGAGAACAAGAACTTGGCTCAGAAATGGCTTATGCAGGCACAGGTGTCCCCCCAGGCATGGCACTTCAGCTGGCTGCTCCTCCACATGGACAAGGTGCCCGAGATCCAGTACTTTGGTGCCAGCGCTCTCCACATTAAAATCTCCCGTTACTGGAACGACATCCCTGCTGACCAGTACGAGAGCCTCAAGTCGCAGCTCTTCACCCACATCACCCGCTTCGCCAGCGGCTCCAAGATCGTGCTGACCCGGCTGTGTGTGGCGCTGGCCTCGCTGGCGCTCAGCATGATGCCGGACGCCTGGCCCTGCGCCGTGGCAGACATGGTGCGCATGTTCCAGGCCGAGGACTCCAACGTGGACGGGCGAGCGCGGTGCCTGGCGCTGCTGGAGCTGCTGACGGTGCTGCCCGAGGAGTTTCAGACCAGCCGCCTTCCGCAGTACCGCAAGGGGCAGGTACGGAGTGTCCTGGCGCAGGAGTGCGGCTCTGTCTTCCCTTTGCTGGAGCAGCTGCTGCAGCAGCAGGACTCCCCGGGTTTCATCAAGCAGAAGGTGTTGAAGTGCTTCTCCAGCTGGGTTCAGCTGGAGATCCCGCTGATGGACTGCGAGAACCTCATCCAGGCAGCTTTCACCTCCCTGCAGGACCCAGAGCTCTTCGACACGGCAGTGGAGGCTGTGGTCAATGCCATTTCCCAGCCCGATGCCCAGAGGTAAGGGCAGCCTCTCCTGTGTGCTGCAGGCTGGTGCTCCTGGGCATCAGTGGGAGAACGGGGTGGGAGGGTGAGCCCTGGAGGTAATGATGACAGGGTTTAGAAGTGGGAGAATGTTAAAAGCAGCTGGAGGCTATTGGTTTCTCATGGTTGGTCCTGGAAGGCTTTGCACTGTGGCTGACTTGTAGGGACCACGTGGTCTTGAGCAGCTGCAGCCCTTGTCCACCTCACCTCTCAAGCAGACGAGGATGCTCACTTCGGGCCCCTCGTGTCAGATCCTGCATGAGCCAACCAGAGAGCAGCTGCCCTGGGAGTTGAGAGACCCTCCTCTGCCTCCTGCTGCTGGTCTAGCCAAGGAGCTGATTCGATGCAGAGATAATAAAACCAGATCTGTCAGTTTTCTCCCTCCTCCTGGCTCCAACAGATTGTGCCAGCCAAGGACTCGTCCTTTGTCTGTGGCCATGGCTGGCCCTGAGCAGCTGAACTGGGAGCTGGGGCTGGGGCAGGATTGGCTGGGGCTGCGCTGTGGGGCTCTGAGCTCGTCTGCTTGGCTGCGTTATCTGAGCGGCTGTCAGCTCTTGGGACCAGTGCCTGCAGAAGGACAGTACATCTCCGGTTCCCGTGGCCACATCCCTTCCTGGCTGCTTAGCAACCTTCCCCTGAAGAGGAGGGTTTCCTTGAAGGCTGAGCTGAGCCGCTGCCACTGTGCATCCCTGTGCATCGCTGCGCATCGCGCAGGCTCTGACCCTCTGCTGCTGCAGTTGTGAGCCCTGGTCCTCCTCTTGGTTTAGGGCAGGGGCATCCAACATGGTTCCCCAGCTCCAGAGTCTGTCTTTTTCAGTGAAATGGGGTTGCATCTGTAGGCTTCAAGTCCTGGTGCACAAAGGCACCCGTCAGGGTTTTAATGTGCTGCTGGGTGTGGGGAGGGTTTGCCTCATGTGCTAGCGTTCAGAAGATGACAATAAGCCGCTTTTTCTTGTGCCTGGCAAAGGCTGAGGACCAACCGAAATCCTTGTAGCAGGTTTGGTTCAGAAGATGACAACAAGCCGCTTTTTCTTGTGCCTGGCAAAGGCTGAGGACCAGCCCAAATCCCTGTAGCAGGTTTGGTGCAGAAAATGAAAAAGTGTGAGAAGGTCACCTGCAGTTCTGTAATGTTGGACTCTGTCTTCCTCCTTTCCATTTCCCTTGAGTCTCAGAAGTCCCTTGGGTGTGATTCCATACCTTTGTGCAGGTGCCTGTCCCTACAGCACTGTTGTTTGGCCGCATTAAAAGGCTGAGTTTTCTGTTGAGCTTTCCAAGTGAATTTTGCTGAGAAGTGTGACTGACTGTGGGGTTTCCTCTTTGCTCCTATGCTGACCCTCCCATGCGGTTTTTGGCCCCGTTTGGTCCTGCCATGCTGGATGCTCCCTTACAGCATCATCAGTACTTGCTCTTAATCCTTCTTCCCGAAGGCACCATCAGCCACGGCAGAGCACCCTCCTGCCGTAGCCGTGCAGGCAGTGGCCAGGCTGGGGCAGGCAGCTGGCCTGAAAGGCTGCCCAGTGTGTAAGCCGGGTGCAGCCCCTGCCCCCGGGGTGTGGGGACAGCGGTGGCATTGTCACAGGGACGCCCTGCCAGGCGGCGTGTGGTGTCGGCTGCTTCCCAGCCCCGGTGGGCTCTCTCTGCCCCTTTGTCCCTTGTGTCCTCTATCCTGTGTTCCTCCTCCCGCTTCCCCTGGTACCAGCTGTCCCGCCCCTCTGGCTTTTGTTGCTCAGCCAAAGTGGATCCAGCTCTTCCCAGAGCCCCCAGGGAGTCTCCTGACCTTTCTGTCTCTTATCTTGACAGTCTGGGAGATCCCTGCTGCGTTTCAGCTGCTCTCTTCCTCCAAGGTCTCTTGCCTTTGTTTCTGCAGGGCCCTTGGCTGCAGGCTCAGAGCATCCTTGGCCTGGGCTGCTGGCATGGTCCTGTCCAGGGTTTTGTAGGGCATTGCTCTGTGAGAGGGTTAGTCTTGGGGCTTGCTGCTTTCCCGTGGGTTCCCTGAGTGTTTTGGACCCTGTGTCTTTCCCCCCTTGCTCCCTCCCAGCTGTCTTCATTGGTGTTGCTGCAGAGGTGATCGTGCAGGTGTGCTGCTGCCACCAGCAGAAGGCTCAGTGGGTCATGAACTTGGCTCCTGATGCTGAGGGTTAGGTAGCCTGTGGGTCATCTTCCCAGGAGAGCACCACCTTGCAAGGTACCTCTCACACTGCAGCACCTGTGTCAGGTGGAGAAGGGCAGGGGCGACCTCATGGGCAAGGACCACCTGGCCCTGGCGCTGCCTCACTCTTGGGTAAGTCGCCTGTGCAGGCAGCTCCCGTTTCCCTGCTTGCAAGCAGCAGCAGGTAGATTCCTCAGTTGCCTCAGAGGTGTTACTAGAGATGATGCCCCAGACTTTTGTAGGAGCAAAGCGTTTGATCTCCTTATCTGGCAGACAAGTGGAAGCCATCTGCACCCAGAGAAGGGGGTATCCTGGGCATTGCTTGAGTCTGGATGCCACTCCTCTGTTAAGATATGGTGTTCCTGAGAAGAAACCTTGGAGGCTGGGCCAGGAGCTGTCACTGGAGCATTTCTGAACACACCTCTACTCTCGAGGGTGGTGGGAAGCTCCTGAGTCGCTGGAGGGGAGGAATGGAGGTACTGTTGCATCTCATTTGCAGAGGAGAGGCTTGGGCTGGATTTTCCGTCTCATTTGAGGATTATCCCCTCAGCTAAGTGGGTCAGAGAGCCTGGCAGCGCGTGCTGCAGGGGGAGAGCTGGCGTGTGGCACTTGGCCGTGCTCCTGCAGTGCAGTGGGTAGTATTGGAGTGGGGTGGGGACCTAGAGGTCCACGTGTATGCCTGTGGTGGGAGTTACAGAGCAGGATGTTGGACCCTGAGTTGCCTCTCTGAAAGCAGCAGGGTGTTGCTGCAGTGGTGGAGCCTGAAAGCAGCAGGAGTGCCTGGTGTCCAGCCCATCCCTTTCTTGTCCTGGCTCCTGGTGCTGAATTCCTGAAGAGGAATTTCACTTGAAGAGTTTTTCCAAGAGCTTCATTAGAAACAGGTTTTTAATAAGATTGGGTTAGTATCTTATCAGGACGTGATTTGGATTTTGGATCGGGAAGGATGAGATTGTCCCATATGAGCTGCCCATATCTCCCATCTGCAGGTTGTCCCCCACACTGTGGTGTGGTTTTGGAAGGGTTGTGGGAAGAGCAGAAGGAGATGCTGGTCCCATGGAGGGACCTGCAAATGCTGCAGTTCACTGGGCTTTGAGAAGGGGCCAGACAAACTCAGGAAAGCAAAATTTGCTCAGCTGCTAAATACCAGGATAGCAAATTCTTGCTCAGGAAGGCTAAGACAAATGGCTGGAGGGAAATACATGGGCAGGAGTCACCACATGACTGCCATGTTCATGTACTCTTTCACAGGCATTCCCAGTTTTTGGCTGCTGGAAACAAGCTGCTCAGCTGGGCATCCAGGGGCTTGTCTGAGCTGGATGGTTTTGTCTTCCTCTGCCTGACACTGGGGTGCTGGGGGTGCGAAGTGGTGGCTGGCAGCAGGGATAGTGGATGCAGTGTCTGCCTCCTTGCCTGGGGCAAACTCTGCATCTGGTCAGGGATGTGGCATCAGCAGCACTGACTTGGTGGAGTGACCTGGGCTCCCTCCTCCTGCTCTGTCTGACTTAACCATGGATCTTAGGTGACTGGTTAAAACAACTCATGGAGAGCAAACACCTCCCTCCTGGCTGGGAACTCTTGCATCCAAATTGCCCTTATGTCTGCAGAGCAGTGAGCAGAGCAAGGTGGTGCTCAGGAGATATGGTTCATCCAACATTTTCTAGAAGTCTTCAGTAACATGGGATTGCAGCATGGAAGCAAATCCAGGTGGTTATTTCTGTTGGCTGTGCAGGGAGCCCAGAGGAACAGCTCGGGTCCAGGCATCTGCACTGTATTTCAAGGTAACCAGCAGAAGCAAGATCCTTGTCATAAAGGCATTCCTTAGGGCAGTGTGTGCTCAGTGCTGTGGAGGAAGGATGGCTTTACCCAACACTGGAGCAGTGTTGTTCCCTGTGCCTTTTTGTCTGGGCACTGCCCTGGCTCCCTTGGGCTGATCCTGCACAGGAAGAGAAGCTGGTGAATTTCCAAATTCTCCATTAGCACATCACTCCCACACTGCCACACACATCACTCACAGGGCATCAGAGGGCTTAAAAATGGTTTACACAAGGATACCTGTCCCCTTTGCTGTCTGCTTTCCTCTGGGGGAGAGGGGCAAGGGGAGGCTGACCCCCCACAGCAGAGAGTGGAAGCTGAGATGACCACTGGGACTGGAGACACCGTGTTCCCTCTGTGTTCTCTTGCTGACCCAGAGAGGAAGCTGCCACCACCAGCACAACTCTGTCCCTGCACTGATGGCACCAATGGCTTTGTTCTCTCCTAAGTCTTCCACAGCCAGAGCCACCCAGCCGCTCCAGGGTGGACGTGTGGCTGTCCTGTCAGCACTCACATCTCTTCCCCACGGTGGGCACAGGAGAGCTGGGGTGTATGCCTCCCACTCCAAGCATCCTTAGCCCCACACCTGCGTGTGGGGGACAGACGGGGAGCGCACGCTGCGGCTGCAGATAACACGCCTGGGCGGGCAGGGAAAAGGCAGGCTGCTCATCAGCCTCCGGCACGGCCTCTCTCCGGGGGCCCTGGGCTGCCTTTCACCTTGGCTGCCTCCTTCTCGTTGCCTTGGTTACCATCCCTTACAGGCAGCGGTGCGGAGGGGAGGCTGATGGCTGATGTGCGGGATGGGAGGTGGGAGGGCTGTGCCGCACTGGGCTGCGGCAGCCCGGGAGGGTGGGAGCCAGGGCTGTGCCAGGGGGCCAGCATTCTGCTTGGGGAGGAGTCCCCCAGCAGTTCATCTGCCCACTTTGGCTGCCCACTTCATCCTAGACACAGTGCACAGTCTGGATATACCCGTGATGGAGAGTCTGTGGTTTCCCACTGGCAGCTTGGGCTGCCTCTGTGCAGATCTGAGGAGTGCAGGATGTGAGCACGGGGAGATGAACCCCGCAGGTCTGCCCTCTCGCTGTCCTCCCGCTCTCCATCGAGGCTGCTGTGTAATGCAGGCACAGCTCAGTCACAAGTGGTGGCAGTGACAAGCTGGGGGTGCTGGCAGCCCTGCCGGCAGGTTTGGGTGAGCACGGGCAGGGGCCCACACTGTGGTGCAGTGGGGGATTTGCACAGAGCTGATGGCTCAGCCCTTCTCTTCGCCTGCAGAGATGCCAGCAAGGTGATTCAGGTTGTGCTTTGCAGGTATGTGAACACCCTCCTCAAGCTCATCCCGCCTGTGCTGGGGCTCCAGGAGCAGCTGCGCCAGGCAGTGCAGAGCGGGGACATGGAGACGTCACATGGCATCTGCCGTATCGCTGTGGCCTTGGGGGAGAACCACTCCCGGTGAGTGCTGGGGATGGCCCCCAGGAGAGGGAGTGAGCTTGCAGCAGCCTGCTATTCCCCACAGGCTGCTCTGGCCAAGGCCTGTCCTGCACCCAGGAGGCATGTGTCAGGGCAGAGGAGCTGGGCTGGTGGAGGTGCCGTTCTGACTGTGCTCTCTGCTTCTCAGGGCCCTACTGGACCAGGTGGAGCATTGGCAGAGCTTCCTGGCCCTGGTCAACATGATCATGTTCTGCACTGGCATCCCCGGACACTACCCCGTCAATGAAACCACCAGCTCCTTGACACTCACCTTCTGGTACACACTGCAGGTCAGTGGCCATCGTGGGCATCCTGCGTGGGTCCTGCCCTCCAGGCAGGGCTGGAGGCACCAGTGCATGGGGACTGGGGTCTGGCCTGGCTGCATTTGGTCCCAGAGATTTCCAATGTCCCCACTCCTTGCCCTGCACTTGCAGCTGCCGCAGGGCACATACCTAGGAAATGCGGGCCCCATGGCTTGCTTTTTCTGCCACCAGTCTTTCTTAGAAGACTTAAAAGTGTGAGCCCTTCTTTAAGGGCCTTATTAACATAACTAATTAAAACTTCATGTTAATTTTTTTTCCCCAGCAGCACACCTGGTTGCTCAGCTCCTTGCTGCGCGCCTGCAGCAGGCAGGGAGGAGAGCATGGATCTAGTGGCTGCCCAGTGTGGGGTCCCTCTCCCAGGGCCAGCGTTTCTGTGCCAGCAGAGCAACCCTGCCACGCTGTGCTCTATTTTTAGCTCCTGTTCATCCCTCAGCTCCATTCCTCTGCGATCTAATGTGGTGTGGCTGAGCGTGGGCTGGGAGGAGAGCGAAGTCGCTGCCGTGCTGGCAGCTCCTCTGCTGCACGAGGCCAGGCTGAGGCTCCCACTGCCCCTAGCGGCTTCTCTGGATAGGTCTGAGCTTATGGATGCAAGCAGGAGAGCACTGTGCTCAGGCATCCTTCCCAGCCTGCCTCGCAGCAGTCCGAGGCACATGTGCTCCTGGTGCAGGCTGCTCCTGAGGCTAGGACATGGCAGGACATTGCCATAACGGTGCTATTTGAAGGTCCACCCAGCTGCTGGCATCTTGCCTCCAGATAATGCTGCCACTGCAGAAGGGCTCAGCATCAGGTGGATCTTGAGGAGCTGGAAATGCGGCCTCCAAGGCGTAATAGATCCCACCAGCCCTGAGAAATGTCCCTGAGTCCCTCGTGCAGCAGGCATGGTAGCTCTGTTTTCCTTTCCCTGCAACACCTGATGTATTTATTCCTCCTCTGGCCCCTCCAGGATGATATCCTCTCCTTTGAGCCAGACAAGCAGGCGGTATACCAGCAGGTCTACAGGCCTGTCTACTTCCAGCTGGTGGATGTGTTGCTGCACAAAGCCCAGTTCCCTTCTGATGAGGAGTACGGCTTCTGGTCTTCAGATGAGAAGGAGCAATTTCGGATATACAGGTAGAGCTGCAGGGTTTGGGTTTGCTTGTCAAGCAGGCGAGGATGCAGGCAGCATCCTGCCACCCTGGAGACTGAGTGCTGTGGGATGAGCCAAGGAGGGACACAGAGGGGATTCCTTCTGTTAAGAGCTCTTGTGGTGGTGGTGGTGGTGGTGTGGAAATGAGCTGGTGTTTTGGCACAGCACCGGTTGCCCTGCCCAGGAAGCCATGGGATCACTCTCTGCATGGGTTGGGGACAGCATTTGGAGACCCCTGTGTTGTCTGCAGGGTGGACATCTCTGACACGCTGATGTATGTGTATGAGATGCTGGGTGCTGAGCTCCTGAGCAGCCTCTATGACAAACTGGGACGTCTCCTGACCAACACGGAGCAGCCATCCACGTGGCAGGTGAGTGAGGGGACCCGGGTGCCAGGCTGACACCTTGACACCTACCAGCCCCTCAGGGGCCCGTCCTCACCATGGGGCACTGAGAGCAAAGGGACATGACAGAGGTGAGGAGCATGAGCACCTTGCCAGCACACATGCAGGCTCTGAGGTCTGCTGGGGAGAGGAATAGGTTTTCTGCCTCCCTGTTCTTACCACTGCCAGGGATCAGCCTCCTCAGCCACTGTGGGGTGTCAGAGCTGGTTCTTGGAGCTGGGGCTGGGTTGGGCATCAGGGGTCAGTGCATGGCTCTGATGGTGTCTCTCCTGCCCTGGCAGCACACAGAGGCCTTGCTCTATGGCTTCCAGTCCATTGCTGAGACCATTGACGTAAACTACTCCGATGTGGTGCCAGGACTGATCGGCCTCATCCCCCGGATCAGCATCAGCAACGTGCAGCTCGCCGACACCGTCATGTTCACTATCGGTGAGGTCTTGGCTCGCGCGCAGGCTGGGCTGGGGAGGGGAGGCCCCTCTGAAACCACACCTGCCCGGCAATACCAGTGGTGAAAAGCAAAGCTGAGCATCCTGGGACGCAGGGAGCAAGAGCCTGCAGTGTAGTCCTGCAGTCTGATCCCGTCTGTGTGTGCAGGGTCCCTGTCCGAGTGGCTGGCTGATCACCCCGTCATGATTAACAACGTGTTGCCGCTGGTGCTCCAAGCCTTGGGCAATCCCGAGCTCTCCATCTCCAGCGTCTCTACCCTGAAAAAGATCTGCCGGGAGTGCAAGTACGACCTGCCACCTTATGCTGCCAACATTGTCGCTGTGTCGCAGGTAGGAGCTGGGTGCAGGTGGCTGTGGGATGGTGACGTGGGATGGTGACATGGGATGTGCTCCATGCCCTTTCCTTTGCCAGGATCAGGGCAGGGGGACACAAAGGAGCAGTTCAGGGCATGTTGCTTGGCGCAGGGGACTTGTCTATCCTGTTCCTAGGCCAGTAAACCCACATGGCAGGCCCTGTGTCCTGCTGTGAGTGCAGAAACGGCAGGTAGTGACAGACATGATTGCCAAGGGGTCTGCTGGGATTGCACTCGGGTGTCTGCCCTTTCCCTGTGGTTTCCTTTGCCTTGTTGGGAGCAGCATCCTGCCAGCTGTGCACCTTGCCAGGCAGTTAGTGCCACCTTGGGGGGCGTCCTGGTGGTCAAGCCTCTCCTTGGAGACTGAGCTGGTCGCTGCAGTGCTGGGGCAGCTTGTCCTGCAGTCCTTCTTGGCTCTCAAGATTTAGAGCGGATGGGGCTCAGAGTCCTGAGGCACTGGGAGAAGGGCTGGACTTGGGTGAGCTGCAGAGTGAGCATGGGAGCAGAGAGGTGGAGGACATGACTGCTTTTAGAGCCTGGGGGACACTGTCACTGGAGTAAGGAAACCCTGGCTGAGGTTGACTCCTTGAGCCATCCTGCTGTAGAGTCCATCCAAGCCAGGGGCTCCTCTTGCTGGGTAGCTGAGTGGGCTGGCTCAGGGGAGAGCTTATCAGGGGACAAGGATTTTACTCCTTGTCTGTGTGTGTTGTGGGGAGTGCATGCTGTTTGTCAGTGCCCGCACTGGTGTTGGTTGTGTTGTTGATTTCCTGCATCAGTCCTGCTTCCTGGAAGTGAAAGGGCTTTCTGCAGCACTCACCCTCCTCTTTCTCTTTCCTTTTGGCAGGAGGTGTTGATGAAGCAGATTCACAAGGTAAGAGGCTGACTCACACCTCTGTCTGGCTCTGCTTTCCCCCCCTGTGCCCCCTTAGTCATGCTCAGCTGAAGACACCAGGGGTGCCATGCCAAGCTGGGCTGTCCCCAGTGGAGAGCTCAGAGCTGCCTTCATGGTGTGCAGGACCAGGAGAACCTGCTGGCTGCCTCTTC
The DNA here is from genome assembly GCA_038380795.1 of Pyrocephalus nanus. Lineage (NCBI taxonomy): Eukaryota > Metazoa > Chordata > Aves > Passeriformes > Tyrannidae > Pyrocephalus > Pyrocephalus nanus. The sequence continues at coordinate 3,660,676 of CM076269.1, forward strand.
CTGTGCTGCCAGGCTTCAGCCACGTGGGCTGGGGTTGTGCTGGGAGGGATATGTCCCCTAGAGAGGGAAGTGCCCAAGGAGGCTTAACTCTAGCAGTTCGCAGTCTCTCCAAAGCCGAGGATGCCAAGATGGCAGGCATGTCTTCAAGAGGAAAAAGAAGGGAGATAAGTGTGGGGACAGAGCCCAGGTTCTGCCTGTGACCAGGACAGGGTGGGATGCTTTACCCCACAGGGGCTGAGACAGGCAAAGGATGGTGTCTCAAGGTAGGGTGATACCAGCGTGGAGATCTCTGGACACCAACTGATCTTTCCTTGGTGGGTGCTGGGAAAAGGCCAGGTGTGCTGATGGCAGAGCTCCTGTTCCCTGGGAATAGGAGCTGGCAGGGAGCTGTTCCCTTCTTCTGCAGTGAGATGCACCTAGAGTGACCCAGATGGAGCAGCTCAGGAGCTGCAGCACACCGGTCCTGGCTTTGCTGGCTGGGCCCCTGGCAGCTGTCTGAGCTAGAAAGTGTGCAGTAGGGCTGCGGGCTGGGCAGTGACCTGCCCTGTTGTGCCTTCTCTCTGTCACAGACAAGCCAGTGCATGTGGCTGATGCAGGCCCTTGGTTTCCTGCTTTCTGCACTGCAAGTGGAGGAGATCCTGAAGAACCTGCACTCCCTGATCACCCCTTACATCCAGCAGCTGGAAAAGCTGGCTGACGAAACGGTGAGTGCCAGTGTGCTGCCTCCCTCCAGAAGTGGCTTCCTCTGCTGGCTGTGGCCCCAGGGCTGCTGTGTTGAAGCAGCACTCTGAAACATGGGCTCAAGAGAGAACACAGCGCAGGGAACCCCTCTCTGGCACTTTGCCTCTGCAGTCCTGGTTCCTCAGCATCCCAAAGACATGACTGTGATTGAGCAGTGCAGTCCGTGTCATACTTTGGCTTTATTTTCCCTGGCAGCCCAATCCCTCCAACAGGCTGGCCATCATCCACATCCTGGGCCTGCTCTCCAACCTCTTCACCACCTTAGACATCAGCCACCACGATGATGATCATGAAAGCACAGAAGTCAAGAAACTGCCAGTGCAGCAAGGACCCAATCCAGTGAGTAGAGTGGTAGCTGATGCTCTCTGTGACAGCCTGGCCAAAGCCTTGCTATTCTCTGCTGGTGCCAGGAAAGGGGGGTTAATGGGGAATGCAGTGTGTGCCAGCAAGAGAGTAGTGCTGGTGCATTCCAGCTAAAGCAGCTCCTTCAGCTCATCCCACGACTCCTGAGGTGGACAGAGGGGACTTGCCTCTTGGCTGCCTCTTGGCTGAGTGCTGTTCTGGGTACTGCCTGCCAACTGTGAGCCATGCCAGGCTGCTTCAGCAAAAAACTGCCCAGCTTTAGAGAGGGGAGGTGGTGCCTGAAGGTTTGAGTCTAGGCCATGCCTAATCTTGAATCTTGCTTCCCAGTGCTGTGGGAGCCAATTCTCTTCAGTGTCTCTCTTTCTTTACAGGTGGTGGTGGTTCTTCAGCAAGTCTTCCAGCTCATACAGAAGGTTCTCAGCAAGTGGCTGAATGATGCCCAGGTGGTGGAGGTAATCAGGCTTCTCCTGTGCGCTGCCTGCAGCTCTGTCTGTCCTTGCAGGCCTGAGCTGGAAACAGCAGAGGACAGACTCTGGGTGATGGCATGTGAGAGGGATGTCTTGCTGAGTTGTCTGGACCAGTGCTGCTTGCTGTCATCAGCAGTGCCTGGCCATTCTTGTGTGTCTTGTGCCTCCACCAGCTCTGTTCCTCTGCAGTAACAGAGGCTCTGCCATGAGCAGGGAGAGGGATCTAGCCCTGTGTTCCCTAAGAGGATAGCTCTGCTCTGACCTGGACCTGTGCCATCTGGTGTTTGTCCAGTTTGCTCAGCCCAGTAATGTCCATGTGCGATGTCTCACCAGCTGCTTCTCCCTGGCCCTCAGGGAACCTTCCTGCTGTGGTGGGAGGGTGTTTCCTGGTCACTGGCAGCATCCTGTGCTTCAGGGCAGGGCACTGGTGTCAGAGCAGGTCTGAGCTCTCTGCCTGGCTGGTCCCTGTCCACATTGCCAGGTCTTCCCTCCCCTGGAACCAATTTGTCACGCCCTGACCGCCAGGAGAGGTCTCCTGGTGCCCATTGCTCATGCAGTCCCTCTCTTCTCCTGCAGTCTGTCTGTGCCATATTTGAGAAGTCTGTGAAGACCCTCCTGGACGATTTTGCCCCCATGGTGCCTCAGCTGTGTGAGATGCTGGGGCAGATGTACAGCACCATACCCCAGGTCTCTGCCATTGAACTCACCCGGCAGGTATAGAACTGCGCTTGGGGCCTCGGGGAGGCTGGAGATGTGCAGGGCCAGCAGCAGCTTCAGTCCTTCTCTCTCTCTTGCAGCTGGTTCACATCTTTGCCCATGAGCCTGCCCACTTCCCTCCCATCAAGGCCCTCTTCTTGCTCGTTACCTCCGTCACACTGACCCTGTTCCAGCAAGGTACGTGGGATCAGCCGCTCTCCGCGCTGGGGCTGTTGTCAGGCTTTTGCATGCATGGAGTCTGGAGGCGTCAGGAATGGCTGTTTTCACTCCTAGCTAAGCTAATGGGGCCATCTCTCTTTCTTGGATTCATCCCAACCCCTGGAAGGTGGGTACCTTCCCTGGAGGGCAACAAAAGCAGGGAACCCCCGGGTGCTCTGGGAAAACTCTGTACTGCCATGACAGCCCTGCTTCTGCAGCAGGGTTGGGTGTCACATGCTGCAAGGGTCTAGCCGGAGCTCCAGTCCAGCTTAGCAGGGAGGCTGTGCCCCCAGGGAGATCCTGGGGCTCCTCTGGAGGCCAGCACTGCCTGTAGTGGCCTGGAACAAAGCCCTGGTATGAGCAGGAGGTTGTGTGTGTGAGTATCTGGGGAATGACCTTTTCTGGTCACCTCAGCTGGCCACCGAGTCACACCGCTGTGATGCTGAGGATGCTGGCATTCTCCTGCAGGGCAGGAGCCCCCCTTTGGCTCACTGCTCACTCTACAAAAAGCAAATGGGGTTAGAACAGGCTCCTTTGCACCACGGCTCCCCTCAGCATCTTGGTGATTTGCCCTGTGACGGGGACAAATGTACGTTGGAGCTGCTGGCTCTGGTCCTTCAGCACCACCACATGCGTCCCCATGGGGTCTTTGCTCACAGCCCGGTGCCAGGTGGGGTGATGCTGTCCCCCAGGTCAAGGCTCAGAGCTCTCTAAAGAGGTGGGAGGAGACATGAGGACCTTGCCTCATCATCACACCGTGGCCCGAGCAAATCCCACTGCGCTGAGGTGTCACTGGGATCAGTAACAAGCCGTCCAGGCTTACCCAGAATCAGGTCCCTGTGCTTGTACCAGCGGTGTGTGGATGTGTCTGTGCTGGAACACTTTTGCCTTGGGGCCAGAGAGGTGGCGGTGCCTCCGGGCAGCAGCAGGCAGGGAAGGGGACAGAGCCCTAACTGTGCCAACACTTGGATGATAGCTTTGCTCAGGCAAGCGGCTGTTCAGCTTGGTGTGTGCCCAGGGCTGTCCCCTCTGATGGGGGGCCAGCTCTGAGCAGGGCGAGCCCCTTCTGCTGAGCCCATGGGGGCAGGAGAAGGGGGGGATGCCTGACCCCACAAGGGCCAAGACGTGAGAGCGCACAGTCAGATGCCAAGGTAGGGTGAGTGGTGCTGGCACAGAGACCTCTGGGCGCTGACCTGCTCTCCCAGGAGGATGCTGGAGGAGACCTCCAGGAGGGTCCTGGACTCGTGGTCTCAGAGCCCATCTGGGAATGGGGTGGGTGTGTCTGTGCCAGGGACTCCTGAGCAGCTGATGCTGGTGACAAGCATGTGCACGCCTGAGCCCAGCCAGGTCTGTCAAGCGTTTGCTGAGGTGTTGTCGTTCACTTGCAGTTACCTTCCAGGACCAAACAGTGCTCTGAAGACACCCGCTCAGTCCCCACAGTGCAAAAGCTCTAATTCTCCTTGTGGAGATGGTGCCCAGCTAGCCCCTGCTCCTCCTCTTCCTCCCCAAGGACACGAAGATCTCCTCCTTGGCTCTGCAGCACCCAGGTGCTAGCTGGAGACCCTGGGGCTTTAGACCCTTTCCTTTGCAGTTTCTTTCTGTTCTTGGGTTCTCCAAGTTTCATGATTTTTTGTATGTTTTGTTTCTTTAACTTGCTTCAAGCTGCTCATGTTGCCCATCCCCTTCCCCACACACCCCTCCTCCCTTACACTCCTGTTTTCACTTGTAAATTCTTTCTGTATCACATAACTATATGATGTTGAGTTGCTGTTTGTATGATTTTTCTCTTAAGTTACATCTTTATTATATTTTAGGGCCCAGGGATCATCCTGATATTGTTGATTCATTTATGCAACTCCTGGCACAGGTGTGTTTTAGTTTCTTATTCATTCACTTTCTGTTCTCTCTCTTTCTCTTTTTAATTCAATTTAAACCTATTTTTAGCTTTCTGTTGACAACGTTTTTTTTTTCCTTTTAGTTGAATATCGAGTTTCTCCATCTGTTTCCGTGGAAGTTGAAAACAAAACATTCTCCTTTAGTTCTGGGTTCACACCATCCCCAGGGCAGTGCCCTCCTCTGCAGGGCAGCCTCCAGCTGCCACCCCCTCACCGTGCAGAGCCGGTGTGGGGCGCTTGGGGCTGCTGCTGCAGTCACCCTTGGGTGACAGACAAATTAGAGCATTAGGTGGATGTTTTCTGACCCATTTACCTGCCCTCTGATGGGTCCTCTGGAGCGGGGACAGGCTGAGCTGCTGCCTTGCCCCAGGGCCGGTGGGAGGAAGCCCCTGCCCACAGGAGCAGGCAGCTGCCAGGGTTTGCTTCTGAGCAACGTGCTTGTGGTGGCATCTGCACCTGGCAGGTGCTACGTGTCCTCCCGCCCCAGCAGCCTCTCGGGGTGGTGGCAGCTCCTGCACAGGGAGCTGCTGGCTCGGTGGTGCGTGGGGACGGTTTGTGTTGACGTGGCAGAGGCCGCGGGCAGGCAGGTGGGGCTGGCACTTGTGGCAGGGCTGGCGGTGGGCAGGCAGGGCCAGAGCTATGCTGTGTGTGTATATACACCTGCTGGGAGCAGCAGGAGCCAGCCCACTGTGGCCCTTGAGGGATGTCCAGCCTCCATGTCCTTGATGTACTCAGTGCCCCTGTCAGAGATGTGTTCCCTGACACCTACCCACAGGTAGCACCTACCCCCATCAGAGTTGCTTTCTGCTGTGTTTCTGTAACAGAGACACCTCTAATCACATGTACTGGACCAGTGGCTGTGCAGGAATGCCCCCTGAGGTAACTCCCAGAGCTGTGGCCTTCCTGCCCTTGCTGGCAGCCCGGGGAGGGTGCCTGGCATGTCCAGGTGCTAAGTTGTCAGACCCCTCTGACCCTCCCACGGGTCCTGAGGGATGGAGTGGGCAAGGGGGCTGCACCTCATTCCCCAGGGCAGGGTGTGCTTCACCTGGTTCTCACCTTGATGCCCAGATCCTGCTAAGACCCACTGCAACTCAAATCCATATTGCAGCCTTTTCTTCCCTGCTTTTCCTCTTGAAAGATGTAACATAATCAAGATTATCAGAAAGCGTTCTCCGCTTTTGCTCTGCTTTTGGTTTTGGAAGCCATGACCTTTTAACAAGGGTTTTGAACACGATGGGAGGATGGGAAATGGGGTCTGTGCATGAGGTTTGTGGTGGTGTCCTCATTGCTGGTAGGACCTCCGTTCAAGCACTGTGCCTGGTCTGGGACACAACATTTCTGTAGATACAGACCAGAAACCACAGAGAAAAGCATCTGGGAACATGACCACCTTGTACACATGGTGGGGAGAAAAAGCTGATTGGAGCCTGAGGAGCTGATGAGAGCATGAGTCTTGGAATGTGTAAAAGGTAATGTCCCAGTTGTAGGTAAATTCTCCTTTTCTGTTCTTGAGTGGGACAAACAGTAATGGGTAAAGGATCCAGGTCTGGCAGTAGGAAGTCTTTCTAAGAGGGCAGGGAAGCACTGGAAGATCACTTTTGCATGGACTACTTGAAAGGACTTAACAAGCCTGTTGCTCTTGGAGGGCAGGTAAAGGTGATCCTGCTGGGCTGTAGGGCATCAGGTGACTCTGAGAGACTCTTCCAGGGCTACTTGTTTCTTTAGAAAAGTGCTGAGTTTCTCTCTGGCTTGGGGTCCTCTTCTGTGTCTGGACACAGCATATTTGTGCTTTCTTGGAGAGATAAGGGCAAGCATGCTGCACTTCCATGGGGTGTGCTTTGAGACCCAACACCAGCCATCCTGGCTGCTGGGAAGCTGTTACCCACTGTCCTCGTGGGCAGGATCTGCAGGCAATGCTGGGGGCAATGTGCTGCCAGCTGGCCCTGTCTCCTGTGTGTGGATCTCCAGACAGCCTGAATCCTTCAGAGGCACTCCTGCAGGAGCAGCTCAGAGGCTCCTGCATCTGTGGCTTCTCCATCTTGGATCACTGCGAGACATCTGACATCAGGCTGCCAGCCCGACACCGCCCACTCAAGACCTGTTGTTTTCCTGGGCTTTTTATTCCAGCAACCACACAGAGACCAAAGGATCCCATCCCTGTCCTCTCTCTTCATGCGTAGGACTCAAGGTTTCCTCCTCTTCCCTGGCCCACCCCTCCTTACGGACTCATGATCTCGTGAGGTGCTTTGAAACCCATCAAGAATTGGCCTTGCCATCCCTGATTGACTCCTTGCTCTCAGGACTCCAAGAGCTGTCTGATGTCCAAGGTGGGTCCAGCCTGTGCTCTTCCAGAGGACCATTCTCTGCAGTGATACTGTTGAGCATTTGTAGATCTGAGGATCTGCAGATCTGTTCAGATCTTATTTTCACATGGTGAGGGCTGTGTTTTCATCCCAGCCTGCTCTGCCTGCAGACTCTTTGGCAAAGTAATGCATGTTCCAAAGCAGCAGCGAGTTTGGACCCAAGAGTGTGTCAATGTGGAGACTTTCCCACTTCCCTGACCATCTCTTTTCGTGGTTGATCTCCTTAGTGGAAGAAGAACCTGTTTCAAATTTGTCCAGTTCTTCCAGACAGGCAGGCAGTTTTTTTGTCCTCTCTGCCAGAAAGTACTCTTTTACCTTCTTATAACTCAGGAGAAGCTCCTACCTCATGATACCTTCACATCAGTCCTCTGTCACCAGCTCACAGGGAGCCACTTTTGTGTGTGACAGGATTCCTGCTGACTTTATCTTTGGGCTTGGTGGGACTGCCCAGTTGGTGTAGCTGATCCTTTTGCCACAGCATTAATTGTAAACCCACTCCTGACCGTAGCTGGCTAATCACAAGAGCATGCTGGCTTAAAAAGAAAGTCTTACAGATGCCAAAGACAAACAGAGTTATCTCACTACTTGAAGCTAAGGATAAAATAACCAGCCTGCTGTAAGACTGCATGGAACAGTGCCAGCATCCTTTGCGATGAGATTGTCCTCAGCTGCTCCCTTCCCGCCTCCACTGTGTGCTGGGATCCGTGTGGAGCATCGCTGCTGCAGTGCCCAAGGGGAGGGTCCCACCTGGAGAACTGTGGGGCTCAGTTCCACCCGTGCAGCCAGAGCACTGGTGCCCAGAACCACACAGCCCGTGGTGGCTGGGGCTTGCACCCAGATCTGCACTGGAAAAACCAGGTGGGTTCTCGTGTTTGGCAGCTTTCATCCTCTCCCTGGCCGGCAGGTATCACTTCTGTGCGTGCTCCTGGTTGCAGGTAGGATTTTGGGGCTCTCCAGCCTGCCTTCCCGCTAGGGCTGCAGGCACATCAACTCTGCCCCAGCAGGCCTTCCTTGCTGATTCAGACCTTTGGAGCACTTTGGTGACTTCCCCTGACAGATCCCTGGGGCAGGCTGGACGAGTGGGGCCTCACCAGGCAGAAGATGCAGGACTGACCTTCTGTGATGGCAGGCAGTGCCTGGCCAGGCAGAGCCAGTGCCATCCCCTGCCTCCTTCCCTTCTTGAGCTGGTCCAGGCCTCATGAGTGCCAGCAGTCCTTGAGCTCTCCACGAAAGCTGCTCCAGCCAGCCTCAGGGAGCCCCGTGGAGGACATTGGTTCAGCATCCCCTTGCTGAGGCTGACTGCTCCTTCCTGGCCAGCCTTATGTGCCCTTTTCAAAGCAGGAGGCTCTGCTGTGCCAGGTGTGTGATCTGGGAAGAGGTTGGTCGTACTGGACACAATGGCTTGATCTGTATTCTGGAGAGCTGCAGGAACTGGTGTTGGAGTCCCCACTGTCCCGTCTGTGAGGTTTGGTGTCCTTTCCATGCCTGTCTGACTATGAAGAGATGGACACAGAAGAGCCTGCTCTGAAGACCTCTCTGAGGATCTCCCAGCTGCTGTGAAGAACTCAACATTCCCTCTGTGCCAGCCTGCAGCAGAGTTCTTATTGGAGAGCCAGTGCCTATCTCTGCAGTGGCTGCTCTTGCAGAGGATGTGGGGGGGATTCTGAAAAGATTTAAAGACCTCTCTCCATCCCAGAAGATGTGATCAGGCTCTGGCAGGAGAGAGGGCAGATGGGCTGGCAGTAGGAGCTCCCAGAGTTGGAGCATGCTTCCTGGTGCTAGGAAAGAGGACCTACCTGGTGCTGCTTTCTTATGGGAGGAGCTCCACAGGCCCCATCTTGGCGGGGGGTAAAAAGCATCTCTCTTTACAATAGACGTGTGTATATGTGCCTGGGTCTGAACGAGGCTTGCACTCTGTGCAAGGTGTCCTATGGGAAGGAGCCCTCCCAGTCCTGGCATGCTTTTCCCCATGGCACTGACGGAGTGAGGAGCAGGTGCTGCAGTGAGTCCGCAGGAGAGCCTGGGGGGCAGTGCCCGTGGCACGTCTGGCTTGGCTGGGAGAAGCACACTGCAGGTAGGTGGCAACCTGAGCACACTGGAAGTCTCTTGTGAAAACACAGAGCATGCAAAACTCAGGTTAAACCAGCCCCATGGACGGGCAGGGTAGATGAATCTAGAGCTGGGTGGTATCACAGGAGACAGCTGCCCTGGAGCAGCATGATACTGGGGGAGAGGCTTGTGGTCCCTGCTCTGGAGCCCCCAGCAGGGGTAGTCTCCATGGCTAAAAACTACACCACCTCTTGAAAGTGTTTGTCCTGTATGAGGGCAGCTGGACAGCAGCAGCCTCGATGATTGGACGAGTTTCTAAACCATTGCCCAGCCAGTCTCTCGCCTTCTGATGTTGGTGCCAGCACTTGAGGAGGGATGGTGCACAGCCTGTATATACACACACAGGTATAACATGGCCCCTGATCGCCCCAGGAAGCTCCAGCAGGGAAGCAGTTCCCTGTGATTGTGCCTTCTCTGCCTGGTACAGCGATGCCTGTGGTGCCAAAACCTGAGTCTTCTCTTGCAGTGTGTGATACCAAAGGTCAAAAAGGAGATGAGGTCACCCTCAAACCTGCTCCTCAGCTTCTTGGTTTCCAGCATTTTAACTGGGCAGGTGGCTGTGGACTTTCCCTGAAGAAGAAGGGGTGGGAAATAAGTGTGTTTTGCGCCAAGTAGAGACCACGGGGGCAGATGACTGTGCTCTGCTGGCTGAAAGCTCTCCCTGCTTTCATCCCTGGGAGCAGGCTTGGAGGGTGGCAGTGGCCTCGCACACAGCTCAGCCCAAGGGCTGTCTGGCCTGGTATCCTGCTCTCTGAGCTCCAGGCACAGGGCAGGGCTGCTCCAGTGCTGTGTCTGCTGTCCCTGCAGTTGCAGTGACAGCAGGGCAGGAGGCATGGATGCCATCCCCAGTGTTTTCTTGCAGCAGAGGGGTATGGTGGTCAGGGCATGCATGTGGCTGCCTGGTATAGCAGGGCTCACTGAGGCAGATTGGAAACCCTTCCCATGGAGCGGAAGGTGCAGACTGAAACATTTCCACCCAGTGCCAGCACCAGGGGGACCAAATCACTGCACAAGGTGCCACAGCTCAGGGTGTCTCCAGCAGCAGTGCCTCACCCCCACAGAGGCTGGTGGAATCACTGTGTGGCATTAGCAAAAACAAAGCTTTCCTGGTCTCAGACTTGCTGCTCAGGAACTGCCAAGGAACATTGGCATCTCACTGTCATCTGGTCCAGTCTGGGGCTACTGCTTGAACCAGGTGCTGTGACCCCCAGGGATGGCAGCATCTTCGAGAGGAGAGGAGCAAACCACACAGGTGGCTGGTCTCTGCTGAGCCCCACATGGCTGCCCTTGTCCTGGGAGCGGCTGCATGGTCTGCTCTGGTGGGACAGGAGCCCTCTGTGTCTGAGTGTTTGTGTGGACACCACTGTGGCACCTTTCCTCAGGTCCTGGGCAAACTGCCTGGGTGTTTGAATGACATTCTCTTATGGGGGAAGGGGTGGGTGAAGTGATGGTTTCCTGCTGTAGTGTGTGAATCTGCTGTTTGCTCTGGGTGTGCCCAGGTAAGTGTGTGTCCAGGCAGAGGCTGGCTGGGGCACTGAGTTCCTCGGAGGCTTCCTGGCTGCCTCTGCAGCACTGTGTTTATGCTGCCTGTCTGTGTACCTTGCAGGCTCTGAAAAGGAAGCCAGACCTCTTCCTGTGTAGCAACCTGGATGTCAAAGCAGTGTTTCAGTGTGGTGAGTACCATGAGCAATGGGTGTGTGCTCCAAATCACTCTGAGGAGAAGCCAGCCTGCTTGCCCTGCGGAGCTGGGTACAAACCAGCCAAGGGCTGGGGACTGCAGGGCTGATTTGGGATGGTGAGGGAGTTTTTTTGGTTGCTAACTTGAGTGATTTTTGCCTGCAGGTGTCCTTTCACTCAAGTTTCCTGAGGCCCCAACGGTCAAATCATCCTGTGGCTTTTTTGTGAGTATTGTGGCACTGTGCAGTCCTCTCTTGAGAGCTGGGAGGGCAGGAGTGGGGCTGAAGTTGGGCAGGGGTGCTGCAGGGTGGTGCTCTGAGCAGGCCTCTGTGTTGCAGACGGAGCTGCTGCCCCGCTGTGGAGAGATCGCCCCGGTGGGACAGGTCGTGCAGGAGAACGGCAAAGTGCTGCTGCAGGCAGTGCTGGAGGTGAGAGGCACTGGGACCACGGGCTCCCTGGGCAGCTTTGGGCTTTATTCCTGAGCAGCACCTGCTGAGCCAAGGGCAGAGAGCCCAGCAGCATCTGGGTGGGAGCAGGGAGGGCGACACCACAGGGGCTCAGCGTGTTCCGTTTGCTCTGTGGCAGGGCATTGGTGGCCAGGCTTCCCGCAGCCTCATGGATCACTTCGCAGAAATCCTCTTTGCCTTGAACAAGCACTGCTTCAGCCTCCTGAGCGTCTGGATCAAGGAGGCCATGCAGCAGGACGGCTTCCCCTCGGCCCGCGTCACTCCAGAGCAGAAGGAGAACTTCAGCCAGCAGATCCTCAGGTTCGTGTGCCGCTTGCCCCAGCGAATGCGGTGGGAATGACCCCACCCCTGCATGGCCTGGTGCATCCCTCCTGCTTCATGTTTGTCCCCCTCCGTCTTAGCAGAGAGCGTGTGAACAAGCGGCGAGTGAAGGAGATGGTGAAGGAGTTCACCTTGTTGTGCCGAGGGCTGCACGGTACGGAGTACACAGCAGACTACTGAGCACCTGGCCAGGACCGCGGACAATTTGCCTGGACCAGCTCTTCCCCACAAGGAAGCCCCCCCCACCCCCTGCCCTGCTGCAGTACGGCTCATAGAATAACCCTCCACCTAGAATTAACCCACTCGGGACGCTCCTCAGCTAGATTTGGTGGCCGCATCTCGGTGTCAGCATCTTTGTTTCCCCCAGCATGCTCCCTCCTCGCAGGGGACTGGAGTGCCGGCTGCAGGAGGCGGTGGCGGGGCAGGAGAGGCCTGGGCAGGACTGCCCCACACCCGGGCTACCTGCCCTTCCCCAGCCCGTGCCCCGTGGCGGGGAGGCTGCCCCGTGCCTGCAGCAGTGGCTGGCTGGGCGGGGGGGACTTGCCCCCTGCTCGTTTGTACGTGTGGTTGGGAGGGGGGAGGCCCTGCACCTAATTATATTAAGAATATTTCTATGTTGTGGCTGTCATTATTGCAGTGCCCAGGCTTTGCCTGCCCCTTGACTCCGGGGAAGAGCTCAGCAGAGGGGGTTAAATTAAGGTTGAGATGCCTCAACCCCTCCCTGGCTTCGGGAGGGATGGCAAGAAACAATCTGTCCTGCTTGCCATGCTCTCCTGCCTGACAAGGAGCAGAAACAGTCCTGCCCTCCATAAGAGGGGGCCTACACCCCTGCCAAATGCAGGATTCTCCCCCTCGCACAGGATATGTGTGCCCTCTTCCTGTTCATCACAGCAAGGGAGGGGCTTGTTCATGCTTGGAACCCTCCTGCCCTTGCCTTAGTGCCCCAGCCCAGCCTGTGCTCTCATTCCTGGGGGTCCTAGGTCTGGTTTTCTGTTTAATCAGTCTGGGACAGCTGGTATTACCCATCTGTGCTCCTCAGCCCATATTTTATTTTAAAAAATTGTTCACTTGCAACTCCTCTTCAGTTCAGCTTCAGTTAGCAGCAGCAGCCCATAAAGGCCTCAAGTCATGGTATTGTCAGGTGTTGCAAAGCTGTGACCTTTCCACGTAGGGCCAAAGTTGCCCTGGACTAGGAATCCTTCAGAGGCCAGGACTGGGACCCATATCTGGCCCTGCTGTTGCCCTGGCCATGAGCCTCAGGGTGCCACAGGCATTCCCAAACACACGTGCAACTCCTGCTCTCCCGCTGCAGTACTACTGACCCAAGGCTGCATCCAGCACAGGGCCAGCTGGCAGCAGGTCCGGGCCCCTGTGGGTCTAACACCCAGCAGCAGGCAATGCCGAGGCCCCCACACAGCCCCGCTCCTGGCTCAGTGCTGACGCTGCTGCCAGATCAGGGTTGCTCACACCCTTCGTCCTCGTAGGCAATGGCAATCCCTCGCCGGCCCTGCACAGCCTTGGAGACGGGCGTCTGTCCCAGCTGCTGCTCCAGGCCCCGCCAGCTGCGGGACTCCAGGAAGGAGGCTGGGAGGAGAGAGAAAGGGAATTGTTACCGGGAGCAGAGAGGCAGCGCTGTCCCTGCACCAGGGCTCAGCCCCAACACAAAACCAACACAAACCAGCAGGGCTGATTTCCGCAAGGGCCCGTGTCTGGTCCCTGCAGGCCAGGGCGGTGCTGGGGGGCGGCTGGGAGGCTGGAGGGTCGCAGATGTGGGTGGCTCTCATCTCTCCCGTGATCAGCGAGACGTCGGGAATGGCCTCTGCCGCAGGGACGGCCGGTGGGAGCTCCATGTGCGCACAGGCACCTGCCAGAAAACGGTAATGTTAGCCTGGTGATATGTCTGTCCTGGAGCTCCCCATGCAGGCAGGGCAGGATGCACTCTGGAGGGCACTGGGCAGCTGGTCTGTGGCTGTTACCCGGCAGCAGGTCTCGGAAGTCCGTGAGGTAGTTCCCTGTCCACTCTCGGGCCGGGTTACAGGCCAGCTCCAGCTCGTAGGGGGTCACGACGGGCCGGTAGAAGTCACTGGAGTCCAGGAGGGAGTTCTGAGCGCAGGCCACCAGGACGAAGATGTCCACTTCTGGGAAGTTGGCCAACTTGGCAGGGTTGGGCTTCCCCACGGCCAAGGTGTAGCTGCGTTTGCCGGCGCGGCGCAGCAGCTCCCTCAGGCGCTGCAGCAGGGCCAGGTACCCCGCCACGCCCAGGGTGCCCACCAGGACCCCCACCACGCGCGCATCCCGCGCCCGCTCCACCAGGTACAGGCGGCGCATCAGCGCCCGGTTCACATTGAGGGTCTCGCGGCGGCCGTGCCCCGTGGTGGGGTCAAAGGAGCTGAAGGGGCAGCGGTTCCAGGTCAGCATGAAGCTGGTGAGGGCCAGGCCCTCAGCCCCCACGTAGAACATGGAGTAATCCTGCAGCCCCCCTGGAGCCTCCACCAGGAACCGGCGGCCAAACCTGCGCTCCTCCCCGGGCAGTGCCAGGGCGGGAGGGTCCCCACACTCCAGCCTGGAGAAGGTGACGTTGGGATACTCGGGGCACAACTGCTGCTCCAGCTCACCTGAAGGGAGAGAGGAGGGAGAACTAAACACGGCCACAAGTGCCGAGCCGCAGAAGGTGGGACAGAGCAGGGGAGAGGAAAGGACAGAAATCAAGGCTGCCAGTGTCTGTGGAATGCCTGCCTGCAGAGCTCGGAGCTCCGCGCTCCTCCCTGCCCAGGGCACTCACCCATCGCATGTGCATAGACCACATCGCAAAGCACCACGACGCGGCTCTGGCGCTCGGGGTAGAGCTCCCGGAATGCCTCCGCGCAGCGCCCGACGTCCAGCGGCTGCCGCCCGAAGATGTGCAGCACCGGCAGCTTTTCGCAGGGGCTGAGGCAGGCCGGGCCGTAGTGCAGCACCGCCTCGGCACCCGCGTGCTCGGCGGCCACTTCGTCCACGCAGCAGCTGCGGGGACAGCCCGATGTCAGACGGGCTCTGCAGCACCTGGAGCTCTCCCTCCTCCTCCCTGGCACCGCCGTCCCTTCAGCCCCGCTCCCGCCCGCCCGGGACACCCCCCGCGACCCCCACCGACCTGCCGTACGTAGTGTCTCCCAGCACGAACATCTCGGCCCCCGTCGCCGCCTCCATCCGGGCCGCCACCGCCGCCGCGTCCGCCAGGAGCTCGTCGGGGAACTGGAGGGCGACCTGGGGGGGTGGTGGGGGTGGTAAAGAGGGTGAAGGACCGGGGAGCAGGCACCAGGGGAAAGGGGCGGCGCGCGGCCCTGCTCCACCCTCACCTTGCGGAACCCGCCATCCCGCACGAAGGCGGCGGCCCGGCCCGTCTCGTAGAAGGCGTCAAGGTCACCCCGCGGTGCCGCCACCGCCGCCGGGCGCAGCTCCCGCCGCAGCGCGGCCTCCCCGTCGCTGCTGAAGGCGGCGGCCATGGCGGCACGCGGCGCCCGCTTCCTGGCTGCGGAGCGGCCTCGGCCAATGGCAGCGCGGCGCCGCGCTCGGAAACCCCGCCTCTGGAGCGGGGAGCCAATGGGAAGAAGGCATGGTCGCGGTGCCTCATGGTCTGTGTAGTTTTGCCGCGTCCGCCGGCTCAGGCAGCCAATGAGCGGGCGCGGCGCCGCCGGTGCCGTCACGCCGGTCCCGCGGTCACGTGCCCCGGCGCCCGGTGACCCGGCCCTGCCGCCCTGCCCGGTGCTGGTGCTGCCGCCGCCGCCGCCGCCATGACCGGGCTCGCCCTGCTCTACTCGGGGCTCGGCCTCGCCTTCTGGACCACCCTGCTGGGCGTCGGTCAGCTCCGGGCCGCGGTGGGGGGGCTGCGCCGCTGGGCCGTGCGGCGGGAGGGCCTAGTGGGGGGAGTCGGTGCGGCGGGGAAAAGGAACGGGGGAGGTCGAGAGGTTGTCAGGGCCCTGAGGTTGCTGAGCTGCTCCCCGCGGCACCCGGAGCGCTGGTGGGGGGCTGGCCAGGCCGGACACTGCCCCGACCTGCTCCCTCGGAGGGCTCGGGCCCCGGCAGGGCCGCACCGCTCTCGGTCGCTGCTGGATTTGTGGCGATCAGCGCTCCGAGCCTGCCTGGCCTGGGCGACTGATTCGCTCTGCTCCGTGTGCGGGAGCAGCAAGGCGCTGGGGCTGTGTCCGGCACAGGCAGGGGAGGGGAGGGGAAGGCAGGAGCCTGGCTCTCCAGACTGTGGCAGGTGCTGTCTCTTGGATGGAGAGAGCGCCTTGCTTTGCCCGGCTGTGCCACCTTTAGAGAGCGTGTGAGTTTGTCGGGGTGATTGTGGAGTTGATGTGTGACCCCGCTGCAGCTCGTGGCAGCTCTGCTGTCGATGGCATTGGGCTCAGCAGCACTGAGGGTGGATTTAATGGCCTAGGGCTAGCAGGTAGGTTTTGTGCTGGCTATTTCCTCTTTCAGCACAGACCAAAGTGACCACAAGCCGGGCAGAGACTGGGGAGACCTTGTCTCTCACCTCAGTGTTCAAGTGAGGGGAAAGAACGAGTCAGAAGTGAAGGGTGTCTCACTCCCTCGTGTTTGCAGGGCCTGGTGAACCCAATGTGGTCCCAAGGCTGCCTCACTGGGCTCTCTGAGTCATGTGGCTCACACCAGCACAGATGCACACTGTGACCATGAGACTGTTGGAAAATCTCCCGAGCTGAGCCCAGATGCTCTCAACTTCCTCTGCCTTCCTGCAGTCCCTTTTTGAGGAAGACATGAGCAGGAAATGGTCTTGCTTCTTGCAGTGTTGCATCAGTGCCTCTTTGTGCTTTCCGTCTTTGTCCTAAGCCCTGATTTGATCCTCCAGTCCTGCTGCCCTCTCCTTTCTGTCCTTCTGGCTGCAGAGCTGGAAGCCCAAGTTCACAGGGAAGTGTCCTTCACCCTGTTTCTTTTGCATACAGATCTAAGGCTACACCTGCTCTCAGAGAGACTGAAGGTGCTCTTAGGATCTGCCCTGAGCTGGTTGTAGCCCTTCTTTACTGCTTCTTGGGAGTGGAGGCAGCCGAGGCTGGCTGGGTTCAGTTCTTGCTCTGCCAGCCAAGCAGCAAAGCCAAAACACAAGTCACAGGCTGTGTCACCGTAGAAATCATCCCTGAAGGTTGCCAGGGCTGGGCTGTGCCCTCTGTCCTCCCTGGCCGTGGTGACACCGTTCCTCATCCATGTGTGTCGCTGCAAGGGAGGGGAGCGCCCCAATTCTGCAGGCAGAAAGAGCAGACCAGCAGTGCCACCTCCCATGTTATGGCTGGCTGGCTTGTCTGGCAGTGCCTGTGTGCTCTGGTGAGGGGGGTGCTGAGCCCCAGGTTGCACATGGAGGGGCTTTAGCACACAGGAATGATGGGGACATCCCTGCTGCGAGGGTCTCTCCTTGGCACTGCAGCGCCAAGGCCTCCCAGTGGGATGAGCTGTCCTGCAGGTCTTGCCAGTGCTCAGGATAGGGCTCCTCCAACCTGGGTCCACGTTGCCATCACCCCTGGCCTCCAGGCTGCAGCTCTGGGGTTGAAGGGAGCAGTGGGACACGTGCAGTGACCTCTTTGCTGCATTCAGGCACTTCAGGAGTCTCCCATTTCCTCTTTTCCTGGCTGTTCGCAGGATAAGCGTCACACAGACACTGGCTCCAGCCAGATATGGCAGAGCCATCCCTTCACTCTCTGTATCTGGCATGGAGCAGATGCTGCCTGGGCTTATCTGTTCCTTATGGCCAGGTCACCCTCTCTTTTCCATCAAGGAGCAAGTGTCTCTCCTGGTGTGCAGCCGTGTTTCCCGCTCACGAGCTCAGAGCCAGGCAGGGGTTTTGGGTGGGTTTCACACCTCTGCGTGTGCCTGGGCTGTGCAGGGATGTCAGGTGTGAATCCCAGCTACAGTTCCATGTGGGAGAGGAGCACTCAGGGTAAGGTGCTCCCTGCTTTCCTGAGAAGGAAGGGCTTTCCTGGGTTTCTCAGGGGTGCACTTTGGTGTCTCCTGCCTCTGTTGGTGTACAAATTTGTCTGGAAATCACTAACCCTGGGGGAAACACAGAGGACAGGAGTCATGTCCTGAACCCACACCCTTGGAAAGGAGGTGCTGGGGGCAGCTGGAGCTTCTGGTGTTGATGGACCAGCACAGCCCCTGGGGGACTTGGAAGGGACACCCTGCCCCACAGCTCTGCATGCCAGTCTTCCCAGTAACCCTTCTGCGTGCTGTGCTGTGCTCCTGGGCCTCTGCACCGGGGCTTTGTAGGTCAGGGAGGAAGCAGCAGCACCAGGCTGGTAGCTGGTGCCTCTCTGAAGGTTTCCATGTTGTTCTTGCTTTCCAGGGATCTGCTACACAATATTTGACCTGGGCTTCCGCTTTGATGTGGCCTGGTGAGTTCCCTGTAAATATGGGCGTCCTTGGGGCTGTGTGAGGAGCAGGCAGTGCCTCCAGGGGAACAGTGAGCGATGGACAGCTCATCACAGGAGCTACAGTGAGCAGGGCCTCTGGAGGTGGGATAGATACAGCCCACGTGTCCGTGTGGCTGCCTCCATACAGGGTCCTGGTGCAGCCATCACTGCCCTGCCCTCCACATCTCCCAGCCCAGGCCTCCACTTCACAGTGAGGGTTTGGGAGGAAGATCTTGATCCATGCAGGCATGAGGCTCCTGTGTTGCTGGCTGGTAGAGGCTCTCGTGTCCCATTGTTTGGGTTCCCAGCCCATCTTGAGCTGTGTAATTCGGTGGAGGGGTGTCTGTTTTGGGGCTGTGTGGTATGACTACAGGAGCTCAGCTTGTGTGCTAACTCGGGACACTTCTTCCTCTCCAGGTTTCTGACCGAGACCTCACCCTTCATGTGGTCCAACCTGGGCATTGGCTTGGCCATCTCCCTGTCTGTGGTGGGAGCTGCCTGGTGAGTGGAACTGATTCTTCAGCATTCTCCCACTGTCCCACCTCAGTAGCTGTGTCTACACTGCAGTTTTCCCACAGCAGAGCAGGGGTAGAACAACCTGCACATGTAGGGCTGTGGGTCACCAGAGGGGCTGGATTGCTGGGCCCCTGGGGGATCTGGGCGGACCACCTTGCAGGCAGCAGTGTCAGTGGAAAGACAGGAAAGTCTCTGGAAGCTGCACCCCTGCCCAGGCTGTCCCGTGGTGGCTCTTGTGCCCCAGCAGTTCTGCTGGCGTAGGTGATGGAACTTGGGACCTCTTGTACCCTGGGGGTGGCTGGGCCAGCTCCACAGTGTCCCCCAGCTGCATGCCCAGTTCTTTGCTCAGTTGGAAGATCCTGGTTTCCCTGTAGAATTCTTCTGTGAGTGCCAGACTCCGCCAACCACCTTTGTCTGCCACAGGGGGATTTACATCACAGGCTCCAGCATCATTGGTGGTGGAGTCAAAGCCCCTCGGATCAAAACGAAGAACCTGGTCAGGTAAGCACAGGCCTGGGGTTAGTGCTCATGCTGCACCTGAGTGGGGCAGGTCCCAAGCCAGGGCAGAGGCTTCTGTCCAATGTCTGCTGGGTTCTGCTGGCAGACCATTCCTTGCTGAGCTGCTGATGCTGTTTGCTTTCAAAACAAAGAGCCCTAAAGGAGCCAGAGTGCTGCTTTGAAGAGTCACTGTGTGATATCACACAGTGAATGAGCCCAGTGTGTTCAAAACAAACACCCTGAGATCACACTTCCCAACCAGACAAGGGTTCTCCTTGCACAACCCTTCCCCAAGGAGCAGAAAGGGACTGGCAGAGGGCAAGGCTCCCTGGGTCTGCTTCCCACAGGGCATTCCCAGCTTACTCAGGTGCCATAGCACAATCAGCACCCAGCCTTTGTGTTTGGCAGCTCCCCCTTGTTTGAGAGGAAAGAAGTGGGTAGGCTGCAGTGCCTTTCTGCTTTCCCATACGGCTGGGGAGGGGTCTGGCTGCTGGCTGGCTGGGCATGAAGTGCCAGGGGCTGCCTGGGGTGGGGTCTTTCCCCTGGGACACTGTGCTCAGGCTTTGCCTTTCTCCCACAGCATCATTTTCTGCGAGGCTGTGGCCATCTACGGGATCATCATGGCAATTGTCATCAGTAACATGGCTGAGGTATGGGAGCAGCTGGGCTGCCCTGCCAGCCCTGTGCCAGCCTCGGGGCCATGGTGGGGATGGGCAGCTGGTCATGGGCAGGGGTTGTGAGTGGTGGCCCTGTGGGGACTTTGGACACTGTTGTGGCTTTGGGAGCTCCTGGACTGGTGGTGATCCTTATCCATGCTGAGCGTGTTGGGGGAGCACACGCAAGGGAGATGTCATGAAGCCAGCCAGGGACATGGAGTCAGGGCTCTGGCCAAAATATGGCTGCCTCCTGTTATACTGGGGACAGGTATCTCTCCCAGAGACCACAGATTTGTTGCTAACCCAGGTCCTGTGCTTTCTCTCAGCCTTTCACTGCAGTCATTCCAGAAGAGATTGGAGCCAGGAACTACCATGCAGGTAAGGACTGCTGGATCTCTGGTGCCATCACTGTGAGCACTGTCTCACCCTGACTGCCACCTTCTGACCGACCTGTGGCCCGCTGCAGGTGTCTGAAGGACATGTGACTCTTCTGCCAAAAGGCAGCTTTTTAGTTACCTTCTTGAGGTGCTTCTGCGCCCTGCTGGTCTGTGCTGCCCAGCAGCAGCACTGCTCCTCCCCTGGGTGGCAGCAGGTTGCTGTCCCTTGCTGGCCTGGCACTGTGGGAGCCTGGGCACACCCCAGAACAGTCCTGCTCCCAAAACAGGAGGACAACACTGGGGCTTGGAAGCTCTAGGTCTTCTGTCACCTGGAGGCAGAGCTGCAGAAGCATGCCCTGGGTGCAAGTGGAAGGGGGTTGCCCCGTGCTCTTGCAGTGTTCCTCTCTCACAGGTTTCTCCATGTTTGGGGCTGGTCTGACCGTGGGCTTGTGCAATCTCTTCTGTGGGGTCTGTGTGGGCATCGTGGGCAGCGGGGCTGCCCTGGCTGATGCCCAGAATGCCAGCCTCTTCGTCAAGATCCTGATTGTGGAGATCTTTGGCAGTGCCATAGGGCTCTTTGGGGTCATCGTTGCTATCCTGCAGGTACGTGTCTCATGAGGCCACCAAGCTTATTGTGAGCATAAGGTGCCTGTCACCTGCATGCTCTCTAGCTCCAGGGGGGCACACCTGGGCTTCAGCACCATCTTCTGCAATTGGGATGGGGAGGCTGCTCACAAGGTATGGGGTTGCACAGCTCTCCCCACAGCATACTGTGCCTATTTGCAGCAGCATGAACCCATTTGATGGCCCCTCTGAGCAACTGTCACCTTGGGTGCACCTTGTGTGATGCTCATGTCTTACCAGTGGGGTTGATAAGCTGTTTGCAGCTTCTGAACAGTCCTTGCTTGGGTGGGACTGGGGTGCTGGGCTGGGGTTTGTGGGCCACAGCCTAACCTCTTCTCTTTCTTTCTAGACATCTAAAGTAAAAATGGGCAACTGAGCCCTGTCGAACCCAGTCTGTTCCAGCCCGCCCCAAGAGGTTCTGTATATACTTATTTAATGTTTCTATACATGATTGGGGCGGGAGGTTCCTGGCGGCAGGAGCGGGAGCCCGACTGGATAGAGCCCCGTCCCGCAGATCCATCGGCCCCTCGGAAAAAAGCAAAATTTCTCTGTGTGAATCCTGCTCCCAGCTGCCTGGCCCAGCCTGTGGGGCCCTGCTGCTGCCCGTCCCCGGTGTGTTTAGAATCGACCACCAGTGCAATTCTGTGTCAGTGAAATAAATATGGTTCTCGTCCACGGATGCGTCTCTTCCTCTGCCCTGTGCATGCTGGGGAGGCTTGCAGAGAGCGAGTGCTGGTTTGGGCTGCCCCCTATGCTCAGAGATTCCTCTCTGTGCCTCTGGCAAAATCTCTGCCCTGCTGCAGGAGCCTGATGGTGTCCTCCCTGTGTGGGGTTAATCCTGCTGCCAGCTCACCCTGCGGCAAGATCTGTCCCGTCTGGGCTGTGGGAACACGGAGCTGTTCCTTGCTGCCTGGAGCAGGTATGAGGCTGTTGGAGCAGGCAGCAGGCACGCTCCTAGCAGCCCCACGTGAGATGTGTTGGAGGCACAAAGAAAGGGTTCTTTGGGCCTGTCGGCTCCCATCCAGGTAGTTTAGGACAGGTAGGGTGTACATGGTGTCTGTAGCCCTACTGTGCAGCTGGGAGCACCAGAGGGGCAGTGCAGCAAAGCTTTTGAGCCTTCAAAGGCTGTTCTCCTGTGTGACTGTTGGCTGGGTGCTGGGGCTCTTCAGTCTGCAGTGCCCCTCTGTCCCAGGGGGCCCTGGCACAGGTCCTGGGGTGGGGACACTTTGTGCTGGCTCTGTTCCCTCTCCCTGGCTGTGGTGAATACAGCCTGGGGAAGCTGGCTGTGGACAGCTGGACATGTAGCTCATCTGCTGCTTGGGGGAAGGGAAGAAAAAGGTCCTGCTTCTGCTCTGCAGAAAGCCTGGAGCTGATGCTTCTGCAGTCTGCTGTATCCAGCACAAGGCCCCCATCCTGCTCTGCTACTAGTACCCCTTTGTAGGGAAAGCATTGATCTCCCAATGCTGTGTTGAAGCAGATGCACATCTGGAGCTGCCCATCTCTCTTCCCCCAGGGGTGCCACAGTGTGGCTGCTCGAGCCTGCTGATTCTTGCCCTTGGACAAGGGCAGCTGCCTCTGCATGGCCCCTCTGAGATCTGCTGGTCTCCTGTCTCTGCTCCACATTGTCCCATGTGTTTTGGGAACAGCAGCATATTTCAGCCCTGCATGCATGATGATTGCTGGGGCAAACAAAGCCACTGCCCCTGCTAGCTGTGCTGGCCGTCCCCTGCGGCTGGAGGCTGTCACAGAGCAATGTGTGCCCTGTGTAGTGGCAGGACACAAACTGGGCTCTGCCTGGTTGAAAGAAAGGGTGTCAGGTGTGGGCAGAGTTTTGCCTGTCCTGCATGAGGGCTGTACCCCATTGGTGCTGCTGCAGGCCTGAGACATCTGAAGCCCCTGGGAGCTGCAGGGCTGTCTCATCAGACCCATGCCAAGCTCAGGAACGAGACACCTGGTGTTGGAGAGCCTGTGCTGGTGGTAGAGAAGCTGCGTTATTGGTTAATCTTCCTGGCTAACAGCCATCTTGAAAGGCTCGCCCATTTGTCTTTCAGAGATGGACCTCGCCCTGCCCTGCCCTGCCCTGCCCTGCCCTGCCATGATAGAAATCCGTCTGCTGCCAAAAATGTCCCTCCCTGAGGTGCTTTGCTGCCCTCCAAATCCTGCCTGTGTGTATCACAGCTTTGGGAGGGGAATGGGCTCCAGACTTGCCCACATGCCCCTTTGTAAGGATACGAGACCCTCCAGGGCTGGTCTCGAGGTGATCACGGCCCGCCTCCCGTAGCCACCAGTGATAAGGTGAATATGCCCCGTGCTTCCTTATTCTAGCTGTGGGTTCAAGGACTTTGACCTAAACACCTGCTGCTCAAGCACAGAGAAGAAGCTTGAGTGGGGCTCCAGGATCTTGCACTTTTCGTCATTTTGAAGCAGCAGCAGCTGGAGTTGGAAGATATTTGGATAACGGTGAGCATTGAGGCCATGCTGCTGAGAACACAGCTGCATTGGGCAGGGCACATCTCCAGGATGCAGGACTACTGCCTCCCTAAGATCCTGCTCTATGGGGAACTTGCCACTGGCTGCCACAAGAGAGGAGCCCTGAAGAGGAGAGACAAGGACTGCCTGAAACAATCCCTCAGCCTTGGCCATGTTGATCACCACCATTGGTCTACCCTGGCCTACAATTGGGAGGCCTCCATTTATAATGCTGCTGCTGCTTTTGAGAACACACGCAGGATCACTCTTGAGGAGAAAAGACAACGCAGAAAGAATCGTGTCTCCTCAATATCACCTGGGGAATCTTTCTGCTGTACCTTCTGCAACCGGACTTGTCTATCTCGCATTGGCCTTTTTAGCCATCAGCGCGCTTGTAGCAAGCGTGAGTAGAGCCCTTCTCAAATCTTCATTCGCGAAGCCCAGCCATGATGATGAGTAGTGATGTGGAAAATGCCACCTGCTGAGGAACCAAGAGCTGGAGACAGAAGTTGAGCAGCTTTCATCATGGCTTCCTTGCAAAGGTGGAGTAGGGCTGGGCCTTGCTCTGCTCTCAGCTGCAAGGCTGTCTGCCGAAGGGAGCTGAAAGGAGCATCTGAAGGAAGGGGAAAAGCCCTCGCTTGGGTGAGTAGCCAGATATGGGGCAGGGAGAGGCCTCGGGGTTGGGGCTGCTCTAACTGGGCACAAATACCAGGAAAGGGGGTGGGGAGGTGGGAAGAAGGGAAAGGCTGTGGATAGCACAAGAACTACTTGTGTTGGGCCAAACTTGTGGTGGGACCAGACCAAGATCTTTCAGTGATGCCGTTGTGGGAGGGAGAGTGAGATTCCCAGTGTTTCCTAGCAATGAAACATAGAAAGGGTGGTGTGTGCGGGGGGGGGGAAAGAACCACAAATAGGTTGCAAGGGACACTGAGCCAGCACCAAGGGGCGGGAGCGTGGCAGGCGCCGCAGGTGGGTCAGTGGAAGCGCTGCCTTCCCGGCACCGCGGAGCAGGGGAGGAAGAAAGGCCGAGATACTCTGTCCCTGCTTTGGGAGGGGAATGGGCTCCAGACTTGCCCACATGCCGCTTTGTAAGGAAATGAGACCCTCCAGGGCCCTCGGGGTGACCCACAGCCCATCTCCCATAGCCACCAGGGATAAGGTGGATATGACCCGCACTTCCTTGTTCTAGCTCGAGTGGGGCTCCAGGATCTTGCACCTTTTGTCATTTAGAAGCAGCAGCAGGAGGAACCAAGAGCTGGAGACAGAAGTTGAGCAGCTTTCATCATGGCTTCCTTGCAAATGTGGAGTAGGGCTGAGCCTTGCTCTGCTCTCAGCTGCAAGGCTGTCTGCCGAAGGGAGCTGAAAGGAGCATCTGAAGGAAGGGGAAAAGCCCTCGCTTGGGTGAGTAGCCAGGCATGGGGCGGGGAGAGGCCTCGGGGTTGGGGCTGCTCTAACTGGGCACAAATGCCAGGGAAGGGGGGTGGAGTGTTTCTAAGCCCACTCGTGGGAAGAAGGGAAAGGCTGTGGATAGCACAAGAACTACTCGTGGTGGGCCAAACTTGTAGTGGGACCAGACCAAGATCTTTCAGTGATGCCGCTGTGGGAGGGAGAGTGAGATCCTCAGCGTTTCCTAGCAATGAAACATAGAAAAGGTGGTGCGGGGGGGGGAAGGGGGGTAAAGAGCCACAAATAGGTTGCAACGGACGCTGAGCCAGCACCAAGGGGCGGGAGCGCGGCAGGTGGGTCGGTGGAAGCGCTGCCTTCCCGGCACCGCGGAGCAGGGCAGGAAGAAAGGCCGGGATACCCCGTCCCTGCATCCCGGGGGTGCGCTCGGAGGGTCCGCGGTGCCGCGCTCGGCGCCAAGGGCCGAGCATCCCGGGGCGGAGCGGGAGGCACCGCGCACACCCCAGGGGGTTTCTGCCTCGCCGGGACCCTCGCCCGTGAGCCCCGGTGCCTGCGGGACTGCCCTCCCGGCCCGGCGGCTCCGGGGCGGGCGGTGGAAGCAGCCCCGCCCGGTGCGGCGGCGGCGGGCGGAGCCGGCGTGCGGGCGCGGCCCCGTCTCCCTGCGGCTCTCGGCGGTGCGGCGGCCCGGCCGGCTGGGCCCCCCGCAGCCCCGGGCATGGGAGCCCGCGGGCCGGCGGCCGGGGCTGGAGGAGGAAGAGGAGGAAGAGAAGGAGGCGGCGGCGGGGGCCGCTGACCGGCGCCGGGGCGGCGCGGCAGCCCCGAGGCCGCGGTGAGTGGAGCGGCGCGGGCAGGCCTGGCCGGGCGGGAAAGGCCCGGGATGCGACCCCGGGGGGGATGCGATCCCGGCCACTGGTGGGTGGCACCGCCCCGGCTCGGGGAAAAAAGCCTCATTTTGAGGTTCTCATTTTTTAAGATAAGTTTTTTGCATGTGCCGGGAGAAAAATTAAGGGGGCGGGGGGGACTGTTAGTTGTGCTGAATGCGGCCCCTCGCCCCGCTTTTGGCCGGGAGGTGGCCACCTTTGCTGGCACCGGGGCCATCGGCTCCCGCCGTGCCTCTCTTCTCCCAGCCCTGAGATGTCTTATGGGAAGAAGGATGGAGTCCACAGAGATGATCATCCCCTCCAAAGCGAGCATCACCAGCCCCACGGCGTGTGCCGCACCCGCATGAATCCGGCATGAATCCTTGGGGACCAGCTCCTTGGCCCCAGGTTGCTTTTGGCCTCTCACACCCTGCAAAGATGCTGCGGTGGGGGGAGATGACATCATATTTCATAACCCCCTCCTTAGCGGATGTTTCTAAGCCCACTCATGTTCGTGGCATCCTGTGGCCACCGTTCGATTGAGTGCTTTGCTTTTGTTCCTTTCGAGCGTTGCTCTCCACTTGCCTCATGGGCCGCCCTGCCAAAGGGCCCCTAAAACCTGCTCTGATTTTTCCCTATCTCCTCCTCGTCTGGTTGTTGAGGCTCCGTATGTTGCGAGGGTTTTTGGGGAGGGTTTCTGCAGGTGCTGGGGCAGGTAGGTCCCTACATCAAGGGCTGTGCAGAGTGACCATGAGAAAGTTTGGGTGATAACAGCAAAGCCAGCTTTTCTCCAGAGGACAACTTTCTAGAAAGGACTTGGGTGAGGGGTTAGGCTGCTGACACATGCCAGGAGACCCTGGGCAATGGGGACACTGCTCTACATCCTGCAGATAGACGGTGGGCACAGTTGGGGCACTGGGCTCAGAGCCTTTTCCGGCATTTCCCTGCCTGTGTTGGGCTCCTGCCAGCACCCTGCTGCCTTCAGCCCTGCGACTAGGAGAGGGCACCCCGGAGTAGGGTTGAGCGAAGGATCTTGCTTTGCATCTCAGCTTCGATCTCCGCTCCCAGCCAGTGTGTCTATCACTGCTGGCTTAGTGCCTTGCGGCTCCCCAGGGGGCCCCACTGGACAGGGCTGGCAGCTGCCCGTGGCTGCTCTCAGGCCCTAGGCTGGTTGCCAGCGCCCTTGAGTCCTATCTGCACTCCTGGAGGGGGTCCTGCTGCAAATCTCCAGCCACTGGGGTCCCCCTGGGGCCCTGCAGTGGCACTGGCCTGTCCCAAGGTCCCCAGGTCCTTGTGAACCTCTATGCCTGTCCCTTGTGATTGCCTTGCCCTATCCTAGCAGCTTCCCTGAGAGTGAGGACTAGAGGGGCAGGGATCAGGGCAGGAGCTGGGGTGAATGGCTGTGCTGCAGCCCGAGCTCTGGCAGTGGCAGGGCTGGGAAGGGCCTCATCTGGGACTCTACAGTGACCGTCCCAGCTGGTTTCCCAGCAGGGCTCTGGCCCAGCTCCAGGTGTCATGTGGGAGATAAGAGGACCCTGACTCCTGGCAGTTCCCAGTGTCCCAAGGGGCCTCACCACTACCAGCAGCAGGAGGAGAGGGGATCTGCGCTGCTGACTGTAAGCCGGACCCCCCTGGACATGGCCAGGAACCGTGACTCTGGGGGGCTGGGACGTCCTGCTTGGCTCGGCTTGGTGTCAGCTGCGCAGCTGCTCTCGTGGTGGGTGCCCCGAGGACGGCCCCTGCCGGCATGACTCTCGCTGCTGGCCCCGCTTTGGTGCCGCTGCTGGGCTCTAGCACTGTGGGGAGGGAGCAGAAAGGGGAACAGGGGAATGGGGTGCCTGAGAAAGGAGTGACTGGTGGGGAGACCTGTTCTCTTGGGACATCCCAGGCTGGCCATGTTTTAGGAGAGCATGACCTTCTCCAAGGGCTCAACCTCCATGGAGGCTCTTTGCGGAGGTGTCCCCATATGCTGCCTGGGTGGGGAAAAGGGAAGGGGAGTGGATCTGTCCTGTTCTGGTCTTGGCCTAGGAAAGCAAGGAGGAGACTGGTTGTGTGTGGCTGAGGACCTGTTGTGTTTTCAGGGGGCTGTGCCTTCAGAGCAGGGGCCCAAGTGCAGCATTCCCCCTTCACCTCTGCATCAGGCTTGTGCTGCTGCCCAGGTGTCATTTGGGCTGGGGTTGGGGGCTCAGGCTTGTGCTGTTCTGAGCGTGGGGTTTCTTGGCAGGATCAGAACCGTGGCTGGAGCCGCCCCCCTGCCCCACTAAGCGCACATGTCCGCCTGCCCGTGCCCGGAAGATGACCAGGCTGCTCTTGGGGGTGACCCTGGAAAGGATTTGCAAGGCCGTGCTGCTGCTCTGCCTGCTCCACTTTGTCATCATCATGATCCTCTATTTCGACGTCTACGCGCAGCACCTGGACTTCTTCAGCCGCTTCAACGCCAGGAACGCCTCGCGCGCCCACCCCTTCTCCAACTCCTCCCGCCCCAACGGCACCGTTCCCAGCTACGGGCCGGCCGGTGCTGAGGCCCCATCCCCCAGCACCAAGCCCAGCACCAACCAATCTGCCACTGAGAAGCCCTTGCAGCCCTGCCAGGAGACACCTCCCGGCTTAGGTGAGACCTTTGGGTGAGCACTGGGGGTGAATTTGGGCTCTGACTCCGAGCATAGGGCTGAGGTGGGTGCCCATGGATGACATCCTTATCCCCTGGGCCCTGGACGTGGCTTCTTGGTGGTCCCCAGTGGTGAATCAGTGGAGAACCCCCAGCCTAGAACTGGTACCAGGACAGCTGGTTTCAGGTTTTGTTAGCCCAGTCTCTCTGCCCCTGTTTAGGAACGGTTTTGGACATTCTCTGCCCTCGGCAGTGCCGGTTCCCCTTGCAGGTCCCCCTCACTGTTTGCTTTACCAGCCTGGGCGGGAGCAGCAGGTGACCATGACCCTGGCCATGTCCTGACGATCGCCCTGCCCTCCCTCTTGCAGTTGGGCGCCTGCTCATTGAGTTCAGCTCTCCCATGAGCATGGAGCGAGTGCAGCGGGAGAACCCTGACGTGCGCCCGGGCGGCAAGTACACCCCGCCAGACTGCCTGCCCCGGCAGAAGGTAGCCATCCTCATCCCCTTCCGGCACCGCGAGCACCACCTCAAGTACTGGCTGCACTACCTGCACCCCATCCTGCGCCGGCAGAAGGTGGCTTACGGCATCTACATCATCAACCAGGTGAGGGGGGCAGGGGCGAGGGGGTGGCGGGGCCTGGGGTGGGGAACAAGCAGGCATCGCTGAGCTCTGCCCTGCAGTTCGGTGAGGACACCTTCAACCGGGCCAAGCTGCTCAACGTGGGGTTCATGGAGGCACTCAAGGACGACGAGGAGTACGACTGCTTCATTTTCAGCGACGTGGACCTCATCCCCATGGACGATCGCAACCTCTACCGCTGCTACGAGCAGCCGCGGCACTTTGCCGTTGGCATGGACAAGTTTGGGTTCAGGTGGGTGCCCTGGGGAGCTGGGGTGGTTTTACCCACTCAGGGCTGGGGTGTCTCACTGGGATAACATCGGGGCCACCAACCTCCATCGTCACCTGGGACCCGCATGAAGTCACTGGCTCAAATTGTGGAGCTGGGATGGGAGAGGGTACAGAGCTCTGGGTAGGGACTTGGCACAGGAAACTGCTGGTGCTTGTACCTGGGGGTCCCCGTGGGGCTGACCTCCATCCTTGCCTGTCCCCTGAGCTGACCTGTTTGCTGTCAACCTGCAGGCTGCCCTATGCTGGCTACTTTGGTGGTGTCTCTGGGCTAAGCAAGTCCCAGTTCCTGAAGATCAATGGCTTTCCCAATGAGTACTGGGGCTGGGGAGGAGAGGATGATGACATCTTTAACCGGTAGGTGTCAACCCCTTGACAGCACTGGCCAGTTGGGGTGTACCAGGGCTCCCCACCAAGGTTTTGTGGGGAATGTGTAATGGGCTGTGCTACATGTCAGGGAGGGATTGAATTACCCTCCAACTTTAGGGTTGATGACCCTCATGGATGGAACTGGCCTCTCTTAGGGTGTTGGGGGGCCGTGGGGCACCCCTCTGCCATCCTTGTGGCTGAATCTCCCCACACCAGTGGGATGGTGTGCCTGTGAGCTCTGCTCCAGACCAGGGCTGGCATGCTAAATTTGGATGCATCCAGGGCTGAGATGAAAAACTTGGAAGCATCTCAGTGGTGGCCCTGCAGCGGCCACACAGTCATTCCTGCCAGCAGCCGGCAGGCAGCAGCACAGCCGCGTGCAAAGCCCAGATGAATCCCCCCACACACCCCCTGCGCTGGATGCCAGAGCTGGGCAGTGGCCACCTCATCTCCCTGGGGCTGCCCAGGGGAGCTGTGTGCAGCCAGTGGTGCATAACCCACCTGTAGTGGCCGGGCGAGCAAAACACCCTGTGGGTGCCGTGGACACGCGGCACGGTTGTGATTTCCACACAAGGTGGGCTCGGCGTGGGGGACGAGCGGTGTGTGGAGCCCTGGAAGAGATTCAGGCAGCCCTTGATGTGAGAGGAGGGCTCTGAGGGAAGGGCTAGGCAGCGGCATTTGGGGAATGTAAAGGGCAGGGGCCTTGGAGGGAGGAAGGGATGGATGGCTGCACAGGGATGGCTGCCTGTGTGCAGCACGGGCTGACCACAGCTACTGGGAGTGGCGCTTTGGGCACGGTCTGCCGTGGGGCATGTGGCACCCTTAGTCATGACACTGGCCTGGGTGGGGCCTGGCTTTGCTCATCTCGGCTTGGCACAGCTTTGTTTAACCAGGGACAGGTTTATTTGGCTTGGGGTCTGACCCTGGAGGTCTCTGGGCTGGGGAATGTCCCACCCTGGCACCCGCACACTGATTCCCCCCCTGCTCCCGGCCCCCAGCATCTCCCTGAACGGCATGAAGGTGTCGAGGCCCGACATCCGCATTGGGAGGTACCGCATGATTAAGCATGAACGTGACAAACACAACGAGCCCAACCCGCAGAGGTGAGTGAGCCACAGGGGCTGGGGCAGTCGGGACGCTGGGCGATCGATCACTGGGCTCCCCCGCTCTGCTCACCCCCGCAGAGGTCTGGCACTGCTGGCACTATGGCAAGACATCGCCCCCCATCCTCATCCTGCTCCTCTCTCCACCAGATTCACCAAGATCCAGAACACCAAAATGACGATGAAGCGGGACGGGATCAGCTCGCTGCAGTACCGGCTGGTGGAGATCTCACGCCAGCCCATGTACACCAACATCACGGTGGAGATCGGCAGGCCACCGCCCCGCCTGGCCCGCGGCTAGTGCTCCTGTCACTGGGAGCTCCTGTGCCCAGGCTGGCTGGGCACAGCGGGTTTTGCCCCAGCTCAAGAGTCAGGACTGGACAGGGATGTTTTCTGCCTACTCTGCTGCCTTCTGGAGACGGCTGCCCCCCAGCCGGCCCCTCAGTCCCCAGGATTTCTGTCCCCCCCATCCCACGAGTGTGTTTGCAGGACCCCTGCCCCATACGTGGTGTGTTGGCGGACGAGCCCGGCTGCCCTGTGAGCAGTTCCCGGCACAGAGGGAGGGGGCAGCCCCAGGACTGGCAAGGAGCCCCCAGCTCATGCCAGCTCCTGCCTGCACCATGGGCGGGGAGGGTGAGATCCCACTGCTCTGCGAGAGCTGGGGATCCCCACCAGCGCTGTGAGAAGTGGGGTGCAGGCTTCCCCCTTTGCCGGCGCTGGAGCCTCTGCTGCCCCAGCTGGGGATGGGAGCAGCCCAGGCCCCCCAAACAAGCAGGCAGGATCAGGGCGAGGTTGCTGCCCTGGCTGGGCGTTGCCCACGCTGCTGGGCATGCGGACGTGGCTCGCTGTCTTCCTCTGCTTTAGTCTGGTGCTTAGAGCCGGGCCCCGTCTCAGCTCTGCCAAACAGAGACCTCTGGTTAGCAAATGTCCCTCGCTGTGCCTCAGTTTCCCCAGGACTGGGGGGATGGCGGCTGTATCCCATCCCCCTTCTCCAAAGGCAGGTGCTGCGTGTGTGTGTGCAGCCCCTGCCTGCACCTGCCCTCACCTGCCCTCCCCGCTTTGGCGGGGGGAATAGGGCTCATTGGAACCCCGCAGCCCCTCTTGATGGGGGCTGGTGCAGCCTCCCTCTAGCAGGGAGGGGATCTTCCCCCTTGGAATCTCCCCTTGTCTGCCTTACCCCTTTCAGGCCAGGGGCAGGGGGGCTGCAGGCAGGAGCAGCTGGGGCATGCAGGGCAGGAGCCCTGTGCCCCTCCATGGGACTGGGAGCCCCGGCACCCCTGACACCCCACGGGGCGCTGGG
The DNA here is from genome assembly GCA_038380795.1 of Pyrocephalus nanus. Classification (NCBI taxonomy): domain Eukaryota; kingdom Metazoa; phylum Chordata; class Aves; order Passeriformes; family Tyrannidae; genus Pyrocephalus; species Pyrocephalus nanus. The sequence continues at coordinate 3,692,083 of CM076269.1, forward strand.
AGCAGTGGGGTTGGGAGCAGGACAGCATGCCAGGGCTGGGGGGCACCGGCAACTTTTGTACATTTGAATGTCTGACCCTTTTTTCAGCGTACGTTGAATGCAGCGTTCGGTCGTAGAGACCGGGGGTTTTGTATTTAATAAAAGTTTGAAAAGTTGGCGGGGTTTGTGGGGCCAGGTGGGGGAGAATCGCCACGGGATGGGGCAGTGGGATTTAGGGGGTGGGGGGAGCAGCCTTGTTTGCCACCTCCAGCTGCAGGCTGGAAGGCAGAGCCCCTGCCTCACCCTGCCCACCCTTGGAGGCCCCCCAGCTCGCTCAGCACTGGGGGAGCCTCATAAGTTGCTCAGCCTGTGCTACAGCAAAGTGCCCAGGGCAAAATGTAAGGGCAAAACCAGCCCCCCTTACTGTGCCATGGACACTTGCTGTCCTCTCGTTTCTTTGGGGACAGTGCTCTCTCCCAGCAGGAATAAGCCCCTGTACCCCATCCTCTGCCTTACCTCCAGCTGGTTTTGTAAGTCGAAGCAGGGCAAAGGAGCATTCCTCAGAACCCAATCTGGCTGCTCAGTGCCAATGCCTTGCATTAGAGGGGAGAAGAGCTGCACCCATGGGATGTGCTCCCCCACTTTCCAGCCCCTCCCTCCCTCCCCCCCGCCCCACCATGGTTCCCAAAGAAGGGCACACAGCAGGACACAGCCTCAGGAATATAAATCTCATTAAAATCTAGGATACTTTAGAACTCTACACCAGGAGAGACACTGGCATCGGCAGCGCTGCCCGGAGACACTGGAACAGGCAGCGCTGCCCGGGGACGCGCGCGTTATTGCTAACAATTAGAGGTGAAGAGCAGCGGCATGACTCGAGGGGCAGGGCACGGGCACCATGCGGGAACCTGCGCCCCTCGCCGCAGCACGACGGGGGGCTCGGGACGGGGAGCTGGAACATCCTGCTGGGGCTCACCGCCCGCCGCCTCCCGCCACCGTGCCAAGCTGTGCCGCGCCCCTGTGTCAGCCTCGGGGCCGCAGCATGGGGAGCACAGGGTGCTGGCTGGGAGGGGAGCAAGCGGGGTGGGAAGGGTCTCACCCCATTCACCCCAAATCAAGAGCTCCAAGCCCTTTGGCTGGAGCTGGAAGACAGATTTTAAACCGCCCGGCCTTTGCCAGTGCATCCTGCTCCACTAATACTGGTTGGGGACTGAGCATCCCCAGATGGCTCGGAGCGAGTGGGCTGGTGCAGCCCTTTGTGTCTCCACTGGTACCTCTCGCTAAGCAGCAGCTGGGGGAGGCCTTCCATCCTGCTCCCTCTTAGCACCATGGAGGGTCCTCCCCTGCCAGTGCTAGGGCTGCCAGGAAAAGCTGGACCTCGGCCCTGCCCCGTCACCCCCCGGCCAAGCTTAAAAGTATTCCCCAGCCTCCTGCCCCACTGCGGGGCAGGCAGCAGCATCGGGCTGTGCCCATGCTGCTTGTGGCTGTGCCCAGCTTTGCAGGCAATTCCTGGCCACCCAAAAGGGCACCCAGAGCCCCCAGTGGGGCCACAGGGTGGAGGGGTGCACGGAGGGGAGCATACCAGCTCAGCGCCTGCACAGCCCCAGGGTACCGTGCATATGTTCATGCCCACGTACACCACATGCGTGCCCATACTGTGCAAGGGGCACACACGTGTGCACACGTGTGCTCTAAGTGCTTGTGTCTTGTGCCGTGAGATCCCATTGCCTGTGCAAACTGCATGCTTGCCCCCCCATCTCCCTGTGCCGGCCCAGTGCCTGACATCACCCCTGGGCATGGCCACCTGTGAGACCCATTTGGCTCTGAGCCACAGCGGGTGCCCACCCAGTCTGGGGGTCCCTGCAGTGCCAACCCCTGCCATGATGAGCTTGTGCACGCATAGGTTGGGATGGCTGCAGGCAGTCTCGGCATGCCCAGCCCTGGTCCTACCCCACGTCCTCCCCACGGGAAGGTCAGGAGGGTGCCCCATGGCAGGGCAGGCTGCCTGGCTTGGGAAGGGGGGGTGGGAGCCAGGGAGCTTCCTGCCCCCCCTATCCTGTGCATCTCCCCAGGACAGGGCCCCTGCAAAGTGCCTCTGGCTCCCGGCCCTCCCAGGGCTGTGCCCCCTCCTCTCTTGTCCCAGCGTCGAGCACAAAGGTTACCGTAAACACGAGGGTTAACGAACGCCACGGGGCGGGGGGCGGGAGGGGTTAACCGGCAAGGAGGTGGGGGTGTCTCGGGGGTGGGTGCTGAGAGCCCCCCGTGGTCCGGTGCAGCCCGGAGCCAGGCTCCGCCAGCGGAAGGTGTGAAAGGGGTTAGAGGGGGTGTGGGGATTGCGGGGGGTCACAGTCTGGAGTCCTGGCTGTGGGCTGAGCCATTACTGCCCTGCACGGGGGATGCAGCTGCCGCCTCGCTTTGGCCCTTCTCTGGCTGCAGGGGCTGCACCTCCAGGTGGGACTCGGTGGAGGGGCTGAACGCCGGGGCATAGCGCCCGCTGCGGTGCTCTGCCAGCGCCGGGCCCCAGTCCTTGCTTGCCTTGGTAGCATTTTTCAAGCGCTAGAGAGAAAGGGAGAGGATGGGGGCAAGGTTAGCACCCACCACGCTCCCGTGCCCCAGCCTGCACCAACATGCCAGCGGCTTCCAGGGGTGCTCAGAGATGTGGTTGCCCCATGGTTGCTGCCTGCAAGTTGCCACTGCTGACAGCTCCGGTGGGGTGAGGGACAGCCTTGCAGGCAGCCCCAGGTGGGACACAGACAAGGGAGTCTAGCCCCTGGCCACCCACCTCAAGCAGTGTGTCCCCCTCAGAACGGCACACTTTGTAGATGGCGTAGATGGGGATGCAGATAACGGAAGAGAGTGCCATGAGGAAGCCAATGCTGATGGCCCAGGTAGGGTAGACATACTCGTTGTAGGAGATGGGCCGGTACTGGATCACTGTGAAGATCAGGATGAACTAGGAAGGGATAGGCAGGATCAGCCAGTGGGGAGAAGCCAGGCTGCTCTGTGCCCCCACAACCTCCCTGTTCTGCCCCATCCCTGCTTTCCTGCAGCCCAGCACCCTCCTTCCCCAGGGAGTGTCATGTCCCAGTGAGCTCCTTGCCCCCTCCTCCTGTGACCCTGTGCCCCACGGTCGTGATGCTCACAAATATGATGGCAGGTGAGATGAAGCGCCAGCAGATCTGGAAGAAGAGTGGGGGAGGAAAGCCCAGCATCATCTCAATGTCCTTGAAGTAGTTGCGGTGCCCTGGGGAGACAAGTGGCCGTGAGCCCGGGTGTGACCCTGAGCACCCTCACACCCCACCCAGCACCAGCTCCAGATCTCTAGTGGTGGGACCCACCAGCCCCTCAGGTCACAGCTCCCCTGACTGGCCAGCAGCCTCACCAGTTAGCACACAGCAAACTGCTGACTGGCTAGAAGTCAGCGCACCCCCTTCCCCACTGGCTGACTGGGTCAGCCCTGCTGGCTGATCGGCTGCTGCACCTACCGTAGATGTACATGATGGCCACGCACATGATGCAGGAGATGATAACCAGGGAGAAGCTGGCGGCATAGTTGTCCATCAGCAGGAGCCAGTAGATGCCCGCCTGTAAGACACACCCGTTGGCACAGCTGCCCCAGCAGTACCACCGCTGTTGGTAGGGCAATGGCACAGCCACGCTGTGCTTGGGCCAGCAACACACAGCCCAAATACCACCACCACAGCAGGCACGGCAATGCCTGATGCCAGGGTCAGCAAGGAGACACTTAAGTCTGGATACCAGCACCAGTGTTGGCATAGCAAGACCAGGCGCTGGCTGTCACCACCACCAGGGCGGCAACAATGTGGGTGTGGCTGATGAAGGTGGCCATGGCAATTGGCAGCCCATCACCACAGTCCCGTGGTCACCTACCTGGGTGGTGAGCGGGACACCCAGCAGGAAGCCCGCCACAGCTACTCCCAGCGTTACGAAGGTCTTCCTGCGGATGATCCACTCGTTGCCCACCTCATCCACGATGGCCGTAACCAGCGTCTCCAGCAGACAGAACTGTCCATGGGGCAGAGGGGGCAGCGTGTCACCACCTTGGCCCCACAGTGCCATCCCATCCGAACATGCTGACCCCACCATGACCTACCTGCGTGCCCAGCCCCAGGAGGATGAGCATGAAGAAGAAGAGGATGGACCACAGTGGTGAGATGGGGAGCAAGGTGAGGGCCTCAGGGTAGGCCACGAAGGCCAGGCCAGGGCCGTGGTCGGCCACCTTGGAGACATCCACGCCCAGGTGGTTGGCCATGAAGCCCAGGATGGAGAAGATGACGAAGCCAGCGTAGACGCTGGTGGCGCAGTTGGTGATGCTGATGATGATGCTGTCCCTGTGGGAAGAGGAGTCAGGGCCAGCAGCAGATGTGAGGGGCAGTGGGGGTGCTGTGGTTGGGCACTCACCGGTAGCAGTTGTTGTGGAACTTGTTGTAGGAGGCCATGGTGATGAGCCCGCCCCAGGCACAGCCCAGCGAGTAGAAGATCTGTGAGGCCGCATCACCCCACACCTGTGGCAGTGTGGGATGGTCAGTGCTGTGCCCCCTGCCCCGCTCTGCCTGGGCCACCCACCACCCCTCGTCCCTGCTCACCTTGGCATTGAGGATCTTGTCCCACTGGGGCGTCAGGTAGTACATGATGCCGGTGACAGCCCCCTCCAGTGTGATGCCGCGCACGAAGAGGATGGTGAGCACCACGTAGGGGAAGGTGGCCGTGAAGTACACCACCTGCGGGGCGGCACATCAGTGGGGCGGGGACAGGCAGCAGGTGTGGCCTCGGCAGGGGTGTGGCTATGGACTGGGGGAGGGATTATGGTCCAGAGTGTGCAGTGATGGGCCAGAAAGAGAGGATACGGTCCAGGGAAGGGGACCAAGGCTACATGGGAGGAACTGTGCCAAGAAGGGGTGGGGCCATGCCCGCAATCAGAGGTTTATTCCCAGCAGGGGAAGGGCTATGCCTGGACTGGGCACGGCCATCTACACAGAAGGCATGCCCACACCCAGGGGGCAGGGCCCAGAGACGGAACACGCAGGTACCTTTCCTGAGGACTTGACGCCCTTGATGAGGCAGAGGAAGACCACGACCCAGGAGACGCCGAGGCAGCCCAGGAGGGGCAGCCGCACCTCGCCCAGGTTCCCTATGTCATCCGACAGCTGCAGCACGTACCTCCTACATGTGAAAGGGACAGCAGCGTCAGCGCGGCCCCACCATCACCAGCTCCCTGTCCCCCACCCCACTCCCTGGTACCTCCAGTACTCCTCGCTGGGGCTGGTGCGCTTCTGGGTGGTGTTGAGGAGGTGGGTGAGGTTGAGGGCAGCGCGGCTGGAGATATTCCCGTCCAGCACCCCCGCGCAGTCGGGCGTGTTCCAGGGGTTGCTGCAGTACGTCCAGGGCAGCACGCGCGTCATGGACACAAAGAAGTAGTAGAAGGCAATACAGATCACCACGTTGTAGTAGATCCCGATGTACGTGGACACCACCATCATCCCGTAGCCCACGCCTGGGAACAGCACCGGGGAGGGGTGAGCGGCATGGTGCAGTGGCACGGCACGGGCATGGCACGCAGCGGGGGGGTTGTGGCGCGGGAGGGGTGGGCAGCGTGCGGTGCTGTCAGCAGCCTTGCAGCCACACTGCGGCTCGTCGCCTGGCTGCGGCACAGGGGTGAGGAGCAATGTGCATGGGATTCTCCACCTCGAAACAAGCCTAGCAGTGGTGAGGGTCCCCTGACAGTGCACACAGGCTGCAGGCAAACCCCTGGGGTCTGCAGCCCTACAGAACCACTGGTTGGGGGTCACTCCTGGTGACAGGGACTTTAGGGCTGCAGCTATCTGGTGGCATGTGAGAGAGGCCACACAAACACAGGGGAGTGCAACCCCAGGCTGAGCACATCACAATGCAGAGCACACAGGAGAGTGTGCGTGGGCTGCTTGTGCTCAGACATGACATGTGGGCACATCACCCAGCAGGCAGCCTGCAGGCATGTGCCAGGGGAGCTGGCAGCATGGGAGCACACCGGCATGCCAGGAGATGCATCTGGACCAGGGTCCAGACATGGCAGGGCAAGCACACGGGCACAGCACAACCACTGCCTACGGTCCAGGGAGGGGACTGCAGAAGCACGCCCGCAGCTGGACATGCCACAGGCACCCTCAGCTTGTTCAGGGGGCCTGAGTGGCCTCTGCAAGAGTGACATGCTGGGGACACGTGTGGCATACGCAGGGATGTGTGTGCAATGCCTGCAGTGGATGCCAGCACAGGGCTGGGGTATGTGCAGGAGACACACTGCGTGTGCAGGGGCACGTGTAATGCGTGCAGGGGACGCCAGGCGGGCTGTGTGTGCAGGGCAGCGTGGCCGGGGCACGCATGCAGGGGACCTGTGCAATGCAGACAGGGATCTGTGTGCGGGGCTGCGCCAGAGGTGTGTGTGCACCCCACGGTGTGTGGGGTATCATACCAGGTGCCAGGTGCCGTGACAGCAGGCAACCTACGCTGGCATGTGCCAATAGGGACGGGCAGCTCCTTACCTTTGAACATGGGGCTGACCCTCCAGACGCCAAGGCAGCCCTGGCTGGCGAACTGCCCGAAGGAGAGCTCCATGAAGAAGAGGGGGATGCCACAGAACACCAGCATGATGAAGTAGGGGAACATGAAGGCACCTGGAGGGCAGGAAGCAGAGGATGAGTGAGCAATGACCCCATATGCTCCCCAGGCACTGCACCACCCCAAGCATCATGTGGGGCTGGGGCCACATCCCCACACCTGCTCAGAGAGACCCCACTCCCCTGTCCCCCTGACACCCACCTCCCCCATTGCGGTAGCAGAGGTACGGGAAACGCCAGACGTTGCCCAGGCCCACGGCGTAGCCCACGCTGGTCAGCACAAACTCGATCTGGTTACCCCAGTTGCCACGCTTTACGCTCTTGTCCTGCTTGCCCCGCTCCCCGGGCACGGCGCCATTCTGTGGAGAGATGCCGCGGAGTGTGTAAATTGGGGACCCCCCCGCCAGCTCCATCGGAGGGGTGACAGCCACTGAGCGGGGCTGGGTGGTCCCCGGCATCCTTCCCCATCCCACCCCCACGCCAGCCCCTGCCGCCCGCCACGCACAGGCAGTGCCAAGGAGGGGGAGGGCAGTGGAGGTGGCCCCCCCTTGCCCCCCCCCGCCATGAATGGCTCTGCCCGGAGCCCGGCTGCAGCGAAGGAAGAGTCTGCAACTCATACAAAGCAGGTTCGGGCGCCTGAGCACAAAGGGCCCTCTGTTCTCCAGGCCCCCCTCCCCGCGCCCAGCGAGAGAGGTCCTGCTGGGTGGCCACTGCCCACAGCTGGGGCAGGAATTGTGGGACCCCCGGAGTGAATCAGAAGCTCCCCTCAATGGGAAGTGAGGTGCAGTGATTAGAGCAGGCAGGGGGCCAGGTGCCTTCCCAGAAAAGGCACCCTGCAGGGTCCTGATGCCTGCTCAGCACCCAGCAAGGTGCAGCACCCATGCTCGGGGCAGCTCATGGGGTGTCCCATGCAGGTGGGTCCCCTGCGTGGACAGCCCCAGTGCCCAGCTGCCCCTCACTGCAGGGGACGGGGGAGGGCAGAAGGGGGCAAGAAAGAGCTCTTTGTGCAGCCTGCTGCACAATGTGAGCTCACACCAAGGAGGACAACAACAACTGGGATGAGCACCCGTCACCCCTGGCAGGGATGGCACCCATCACCCCATGGCTGGGCTTGTAATAATGTCCTGCCTGCACGCTGCAGCTCCAGCAAGATTGGGCTGAGTGTAGATGGCATTTTGGGGTGCAGGGGTGCCCCAAGCCCTCCCTTCCCCACCTGAAGCCAGGTGATGGGTACATGGGGTGAGGGTGCTGGTTGCCAGTCCGCGGCTCCACAGAACCCACAACCCTAAAGGAGCAGCACAAGGTGCTGGCAGCCCTAGGAGCGTGATGGAGCTCCGCAGTGCCAGTCTTGTCACCACAGACACCCCTACGCCCATGCCCACTCATGCCCCCCCCCACACCTTGCCTCCCACTCCGCGTGCCCCCCACGATGGCTGCCAGTGAGTGGGCCACAAATGGGAGCCGTCACTTTGTATCTGCTCACGCCGGCGGGGTGCAGGCAGCAGGCGCAGTGCACCTAACCGTATCATTTGATTAGGGCCGGCGCAGCCGGGACGTGATGCCCAGCGACTCCGGCACCGCGCTGCCAAACAAAGCCATCTGCTGCGAGCGGGGCCCGCACGCGCCGTGGGCAGCGGGGGGGCTGCAGGGGCACGGGGCCGGCGGAGAGGGGCGATGGGGGATCAGTGGGCACTTTGGGCTGGGCTACGGGGGCAATACGCTGTCATGCCCGGCCGGGGAGCTGGAGTGCCCACGTCTGACTCCGTGAGCAAAGAGTCCATCAGAAACGAGCTCACAGCAGCTCCGGGTGCTGGGGGAGCCCCCTGCCAGGGGAGGTCCTTATTGCGGGGTGCCACGCAGCAGCAGGGCTAAGGGGTCCCCAAGGCGGAGGGGATGGGACACTGGCACTGTCCCTGTGCCAGGGCACACTGCCCACTCGAGCAGACTGATCTGATTGGGAAGCCTCTGATTAAGCTGCTCACACTAACGAGGCTCCTAATGAGCAGCACAGCCAGCAGGAGGGGGGGCAACGCTCCAGCTTCCCTGACAAAGAGTCTGGTGGGGGGACCACAGACACTGCATAGTCCTGGCTAAGCCTGGAGCCCTGGCGCCCAAAGGGAACCTCATCCCTGTCCCAAGTCATTGCTCTGCTCCGGTGACCCTGGCACGGCTTCACCCCCATGCCCGATGGGGCGTCCCAACTTTGAGCCGTCTGGCACCAGTGCAATGAAACAGCCAGGCCTCTGCTGCTCCCCCCTCCTTTCCTGCAGCACTGGGCTTTGGTGCACTTGTCCCCAATAAGGGGGCAGCCACATGTGTGTCCATGCATGCACAAGCAAGCACACGTGCGCAAACAGTTGCATGCTCACCCATCGGCTTGCTACCAACCCCCCCCTCCCCAAATCTAGGAAGGTCACCCTCTCCTTTACACTCATTAACCACCCTACCAATCCCACATGGTAAAAGAAGGGGGGGGACAGAGAGAGAGAACCCAGACATCTGGGAAGATGAAACTCCCCCCTCTCCCCGCTGTGGGAAATGGACAGAGCTGGGAAGCAAAGCCAGAGCTGCCACCCAGCAACTATGCGGTCCCTGGGGGGAGCAGGTCCTGCTCCCAGGCCCCAAATTTTCCATGCATGTAAATCCCATGCAGCTCCAAAAGATGCCTGGCTTGGGTGGTAACATCAGGGGGGAGGAAAGGTCCCCCAGGCACCCCAAATGTCCCCAGAAGGGACGTTCCAAAAGGGAAGATCCAAAACGTCCCAAAAGGGGATGTTCGGAGTGCCCATGGCATCCTTCCTCCCCCTTCCCCAGGGAACCCCCAGTACACCATAGACAAAACTTCCCCAGCCCAGCAAAGCAGGCATCATCCATCACCCTGCCTGGCACCAAAGCCTTTCTCATGCTAAGCAGCATTGCCTCGCACAATGACAGCTTGGCTGGGGTGCCCGGATGCCCCCCACTTCCCTAAGGGGCCCTGATTTATGGCTGGGAAGCTTGTGGTGGTGGCAGGGTCTATGCTGGAAGGGGATGTCCTCATGGGAGGCATCTCCAGCATGATCCCCCTCCTCTTTTTTTCCCCCATTCTAACTGCCCACAGCAGGGTATTTCAGCCCAGCAGAGGCACTCTGTGAGGAATGAGCCTTATCCAGCCCCCCCGAACCAGTGAGGGACACCCAATTCTTCCACCCCACCTCCTGCTGGGGTGTCAGGTCTGCTCCTGCAATGCCAGTGCAGGGTACCAGCCATCCCCTGATGTCATCAGCCTGATGTCATTGGTCACTGCCATGGCAATGGCAACAGAGTCATGACTAGGTTAGGCAGGGGCTGCTCAAAGATAGAAACAGATGCTAATTTCGTCATTGCCACAGTAGTGGCTCTTTAAGGGCAACAAAGTGGAATGCCTGGGGCAGATGAACCCCAGCCTGAGGTGGGAGTCCCCAGGGGTGGAGGGATGGAGTCACTTAGAGAAGGAGTGTCCTGGGTGCCCTTGCTGGCTGTCCACTGATCCTGGGTGCTAGGGGCCCTATATTCAGCCCCTGTACTCCTTGTCCCTGGCACATGGGGTAATGAATCCACAAGTGTCAGCCCTGCATGAGGGGTTGTGCTCTGCCAGCCTTCCCATCCTGGTTCTGCCAGCCCCACCGGCACATCCCAACCCTCCCTGCTCTCTCTTTGGTGCCCAGTCCCATGTTTGCCCCTGCCTCAGTGTAGCAGAGGCATGTTGTGAGGGAAGAGGGATCTGGCATGGCCTGGGCAGTGGCAGCATCATCCATCGGTGCACAGGCAAGGGGACACTCCCAGGGCTGGGGTGATGCAGTGACAATGGAGATGTCCAAATCCCAGGACTTCCCAGCAGTGTTCTACAGCCCTCACGACCTCTCAGTGCAGGAGGCTGCCCAGCCCCAGTGACAGCCCTGAGTGTGCTCTGCCAGCCACCCACAGCAGCACCAGTGCTGCCCCGGGGAACCAAGGCAAGCTTTGACATTGCTCACCGATGCCCATGAAAGGTAAGAGGGTGGGGAGGGGAAAAGGAGGATCTTTGCTACACTCTGCCCCTGCAGCACCGAGCTGCAATCCAGGTGCTGTGCACCTCTTTTGCAAAATCAGTAGGTTCCAGAGTCAACAAACACACAACTGTCAGACACTCTCCTCTTGCTCCCAGCACACGTGAGGCCATGGAGGGGTTTGGTGCCATGCTGTGCCCTCCCTCCCTTGGAGCACCCCACGTCCCTGGCTGTAGGGTTTGGGGGTACCTCTCCAGCATGCCATGGCGCAAATCTGCAGCTGTGGCTCAGCACTGCAGAGCCATCACCCAGAAGCCAGAATAAAGGGTCTCAGAGAGCCACGGTGGTGGGGGGACAGCACTGGCACAGCCACCATTCAGCCTGGCCCCCCCGCTCTGCCCCCCAGACCCTGCTCTCACCTGCCCACTGACGTGCTGAGAGGGTCCAAGGGGGCCCCGCTGCTCGCAGCTGCCATCCGGGGGCCCAGGCTGGATGGCTTGGTGAGTCCCCAGCTTCATTGGCACCTCGGGCTCCGGCGCAGCAGCCGCCCACCCTCCCGCCTTCCCCCGCCCACTGCCTCCAGTGCTTGGCACTGCTCCCCGCTTGCCTCCCGGCCAGGCCCGGCCCCTCGTCGCCTGTCCCGACACAGCACCGGCACTCCACCACGCCACCTGCCCCGGCACCATCCCCGCCTGGCCCACACCGCAGGCACCCCCACAAGCTGTACCCCCACGAGCCAGGTGCCCTCCCCGGCCGGCGCGGGCAGGGCAAGACAGCGCAGGCTGCACAGCAGGCTCAGTCCTGTCCCACTTAATGAGGCCTCATTAGCAGGGTCCAGCTGCTCGCAGCCCCACACGCTCCAGCAGGCAGCACTGCCCTCCCCGTGGGCACTGCTGCCCGTCTGTCCGGGGCCAGGAGCTGCTCTTGGAGCAGGGTAGAGAGCCACGTTCCCTCAGAGCCCCCCATTCCCATGCCCCATCATCTCCTGCCCCACACATGCATTCCTGCCCCTCTTCCCATCATCCACGCAGCTGTCCAGCCCTGCCCACAAAACTGGGCACTCAAGGGCTTCAGGGAAAGGGCACGGCCCCTCCTGGGGATAGGGGCATAGGGACAAGCCTGTCTGCTGGCACATCCCCAACCTGGTGCCATGCTACTTCACTCAACGTCACACTGCTGGCGACATCATGGGGTCTCCATGGCAACCCTCACAAGGTCAGTGCCCCGAGGGGGACCATCTGGCTGGCAGGAGGTCTGTGCCACGACCCCTCTGCTGCCCAGGCACCCCACAACCTCCCTGCTCACCCCCGTGCCAGCACGGGGTGGGACCCTGGTGGGGTGCTGTGTCCCATAGGAGGGCAGGCTCAGGGTGCCCCCCAGCCAGGCCCGGGGTTCTCCAGCTGCTCCCAGCCCTGTGTCCCGGCTGGGGAGTGTGGCCAAGGCGCCAGTGAGGCATGATGGTGCACGGAGGGCGGGGGGACGGGCCGGCGCTTTCGGGAGACCATCTGGGGTCCGGGCAGCGGCGGCCGTGGGCGCACACGTGAACAGCACACGTGAGCGGGGCGGGCGCCCAACCCCCCCATGCCAGCACCCAGTGTGTGTCCCTGTCCCCTCCTGCACCAACCACCCGGTAGCTTGGGACGTGCCCCACCCGTGGGATGGCAGCACCCAACTGTGGCCCACAGAGCTGTCCCATGCTGTGCCAGCCCCAGTGACCCCAGCCCAGTCTTGCCCTACACATGCAACCAGGCACCTCTGTGCCCAGACACCCTGCAAGGTCTGTGGGCACCTTGTGAGCGTCCCTCTGTGCCCTGCTTCAGCTGCATCACCTGGTGCCTGGGCCACCTGCGTGCTACCACCAGATGTCCTGCCCTGGGCACTCTGCCCCTCATGTCCCCCACAGCAGCCTGAGGAAGGCACAGCAGAACCCACAGTCCCATCCTGGGGATGCCAGGCCCTGTGACAGCCCGTGGGAGCAAAGTGCCGCTCCCTTGGCAACCCAGCCAGCAGACAGAGGGGACAGCCAGCTGCATGGAGACACATCACTGGAAAGGAGGGGCCTGCACTGGGACCCTCACCTTCCCTGGCATTCTGGTCCCCACCCTTGCTGGCTGGTTCTGCTGGGGATGAACTAGACACGGAGGTGATGGGGGCATGGGGTATGGCCACAGGTCTTCCAGCCCCTGTCATTGTCCCCTGACAGGGCTACAGGGTGACAGGGGCAGGAATGATACCCAGGGACCTGCCCCAGGGCCAACATCCCCTAGCTGAATGCTTCCTGACTCCTTTCCTTTCTCTGGCCCCATTCTACCAGGGCAGACATGATTCTCCCAGGGCGTTCAGGCAGAAAAATCCCCCGCCGGCCCCCCCCATCACTGCCCCTTGGTATTCCGGGAAGGGCTCCTGCAGCCAAAAGCCACTTCCGCAGCTCCTGCCGCTGGCCGGTGGCACTGCGCCGCTGGGGGTGTCTGGGACAGGCAGAGCCCCCCCCAGCCCTTAACCCCCAGCAGGTCAGTGGGAGCAGCACCCCAGTGTCCAGCCAGGGTGGCCTCGGGTGACAGCAGAGCCTACCTGAGCTGGGCACCCTGCGGCCAAAGGCTGCCCAGCCGTGCCAGCAAAGGCAGCCCTGGGAGTCAGGAGCCACTGGCAATGCTGGAGCCTGAACAAAGCACCCTGAGAACAACAAAACAAAGTGTCCTTAAAGGCCAGAGAGGGAGAGGCTGTCAGACCCTCCCTGCTCCCCGTGTGGGCCCACAGGGACTCACTCTGCCCAGCCACACAGGGACTGATCCAGCCCCAGGAGGTGCCCTGCACCCCATTGGGCATCTGCTGTCAGGATATCTGTGGGGCTTGGGAACAGTAGGGTTCCCCCCACTCCCGCCTGCTGTTTTGGAGTCAGCATTTAGAGCTCCACAGGGGTGCTTGCAAAACACAGAGCCTGCAAAAGCAGGACACGGCACTGCCATCCCCCAGGCCCCAGCACTCAGGTAGGGAAACTGAGGCACAGCTGCACATCACCCAGCTGCTGCCTGCATCACCCCTGTCCCTCCCCAGGTGGGACACAGCGGGCACTCCAGGTCCCACCACAAACCCGTCTGGTCCCAGAGACTGCACACACAATGCTGGGCAGTGGCTGCATGGCAGGAGCCTGACAGGGCTGTGGGTGGTGATGGTGGGAGCTGCACCTGCAGGCAGGGACATGAGGACAGGCAGGGACCAAGCTTTGCCAGGTTACTGGCAGGGCCCTGGAGACAGGCCAAGGAAATTAGCTCCCTTCCCCAGGGACCCAGGCAGCTCAGTAGCCAGTGCGTGGCCTGCTGCAGCTCCTCCTGAGGTTCTCAAGATGCAGGGATGCTCTGGGGGGAGAGATGCTTTCACAGGGACCTGCCCTTCCCCTTGCAGCCCCCACAGCAGCACACTCCATCCCTGTGCAGGGGTATCCTTCCACTTTGTAAACAGAGGAGCCCTGGGAAGAGGGCCGAGAGCCAGGGTGACCAACACAGCACATGTCAGACCCTGTTGCGTCTGACACCCTGGCCCTGGGGTGGGCTGGTCAGGTACTTCCGAGAAGAAGGTTAAAGATTTACTGGGAGAGGGTGGGCACTCCCATCTCTGGCTCCCTGCTGCCCATGTCAGGCTCAGCCCTCACCCTGGTGTGATGCTGACTGCTCTGGCCAGGGTAAGAAAACATAAGCAGCACAGAGCCAAGGCAAGCACCACGTGCAGAAGTGCATCCCCACAACAGACCCCTGATACATCTTCAGCACCTCCCTGTTCCCAGCACGGGGCTTCTCCTGGAGAGATCTGCCTTCTTATCCCACCAAGACACCTTGACCCCTTTCTCTGTTGTGGCAGGATGGGTGCTGGGCTCCCCACTGCAGGCACAGCCCGTGGGGCCACGCTGGGACACACAGGCGGAGAAGCCGCATGCACGCAAGTGCACTGAAAGCGCTTGCTGGAGCATGCCGCTCCCCTGGCTCTTGGCTTCCCAGGCAAATCCTGGCTCCCAGCCCTGCGGCTGGAGTGTGCAGCTATTTCAGGAAGCCCCCCGGGAAGGGGAGGGCCTGATGACCGTGTCAATCCCAGCGTTCAGCTCCCATCCTTTGGGAAAAAGGGGAAAAAGCCATGCCCAGCTTGGGCTCACCTGCCCAACACAGCACAACAGCCTGTCATGGGAACCTGAGCTCGGGGCTCCCAAACCCCTCACTGCACAGCAGAGCTGCCACAAGCACGGGGCCATCGCAGCCCTCTGACAAAGACATGCAGTGGGCACATCCTGCATCTGCCTGGAACACCGAAGCCATCCCTGGTGCAGGTGAGTGCAGGGCAGCCCACAGCATCCTGCAACGCATCGCTTGTGAGGATAGAGGGTCAGGCACTACACCAGTGCCTGGAGAAACCTGGCTCTGCCTGCACACCATCCTACCAGCCCAGTCCGGGAGAGCCCGCTGGATGGAGGGGAAGCAGCCGCATCCATGCCCCTCTGGGGGCACCTGGCATGGAGGAGCCCCTGCACCCTTCGCCAACAGCAGGTTGTGGAGCCGCCCGCCTGGAGAGCTGGGGCAGATGATAAGGCTGGGCAGAGCGCCTGTGAGATGGGCGATAGCATCTCCAGGCACAGCAAGACACCGCACCCAAGGAGCCCCACAGGCAGCAGAGAGAGCATCAGCCTGACAGTCATCATGCTGGGGGAGCACCGGGGTGGCACAGCCCTGACTGGGGGCCCCAGGACAGCACCAAGCCCTACAGGAGCCCCGGTGTCTCGCCCTCTGCGCTGGGTTCGCTGGGTTCCCGAGGCAGTGGCGTACACCAGCCCGCTCCCTCCACCCCAGCACTTACCAGCAGCCCCTCGCTGCACTTATCGGCCATTCCTGGAGGCTGGAGCACGGTGCCGGCTGCCCAGTGCAGGGTCCCTCGCCTGCCCGCTCTCCGTCACGCTGGCTGCGCCACCAGCACTACTGTGCTTCAATCCACCGTCAGAGCAAGCTGGGCAGAGGGGAGAAGACACCAAGAGAGACGTGACTGGTGGGGTGGGCACATCCCCGCCCCAGGCCTCCCCCTCCCTTCGGGAACCAGGCGACTGTGCCAGACGAGTTGCTCCCCTGTACCTGCCCACTGGGTAGTGGGAATGGTGGAGGACACCGGGCCCGCGGCCGGCTGGGCTGGCGACGGGGTCTCTTCCTGCTGGCTCCCACCCCCTCCAGCGTCTCTGAACCCCCTGGCACCCACAGGAGCAGCGGCTCCCAGGTGTTTCCCAAGAAGCAGTTAAAGATTTACCCGGTGTGGACAGACGACCTTGCGGGCAGCTGGCTGCCGGCCCCCCAGCAGGTGGGTGTCGGGGGCCGCGGGCAGGAGCGGGGGGCCCCTTGAGCTCTCCCCCAGCGAGAGCTGAAGCCGAAGTGGCTGCTGCACACGGCAGTGCCGGGACTGGGCGCTGAGCGGGGCCAGTGCAGGGCTCAGCTGCCGCGCAGGACACAGATGGGAAACGATTGCCTTCTGCCCCGGTGCATCTCGTGCACGTGCAGCGCAGGGGGGCCGAGCCGCTGGGCTCTGCCGGGTGCCAGGTGCTGCCGAACAGGGCACGGGCATCTGCCTCCCCGGCCCTTACCCCTGCCCCAGCCAGGGGCTGCTGGAGGCCCCAGGGGAACAGTGAGGCCTGACCTCACCAGGAGGGACAGACGGTCTTGCAAAACACCAATCTGATTGTCTGTGCAACAGCACCGGTGTTTGCAGAACCCACACCAGTGCTTGGTGCCCTTGGTGACTGAAGGACCCCGACCCCCACCTAGGGTCCCCGACCACACCAGCAGCAGTCAAACACCCCAGGGCCTATCCCCAGGCTGCCATCAGTCTGGAGTGATCAGCAGAAGTGAACGAGGCCCTTTAGTCACAGGGAGAGAGAATGGGCAGTGGAGATAAGGGGCAGGAAGCTAGGGGATGTGGGGCGAGCCCCCAACCCCTCCAGTACAGACAGGCTGCTGCCAACAGATACCACATCCCACCGCCAATGCCTTCTCCAGAAGTGGCTGCATTTCCAGTGTAGCCGAGATGTCATCGCTGACATAAGCCTGACTCCTTGCATGGCACAGGGATCTCTCAAAGGTGGGAGGTGCAGGATCAGTGGCCAGACTTCACCTCTCATCACACACCTATCACCAGCTAGCCAAAAGCTGCCCGCCCTGCGGCCCTGAATTCAGACTGAGGACTCATCCGGTATCCTGGGAGGGAAGAGTACCCAAGGGGCTGGACGGCTGCCACTCCCCTCGGGGTCTGCCAGGCGCTGATAAGGCTCCATGAGTGCATAGATGCCACTGGCCTTGGCTCCCAGCCTAGCGTGGAGCAAGGGTAAAGCCAGCAGCGGGGTGGCATTGGGACAGATGCAGGGATGCCCGAGGATGCAGCATCCCCTGGGACAGCCCGGCAGGGATAGGGATTCAATCCACTGGTGGCTCTCCCGGATCTGAGTGATGCCATGACAGACAGGAGGACAGGGCAGCTCGTGTACTTAGAGACGGCACGGGGGACACCTGAGCACACACAGGGGCTCCCACAGGGGTGTTAAACCTCGGCGGGGGAGGCAGCCCACAGCACGCAGGGGAAGGTCACGGATGCCGGGCCGGAGGATGGAGTGCCCCGTTCCTTCCCGCCCGGCGGGTGGGCAGCCCGAAGCACCGGTGCAGACGCTGCCACCTGCGAGGCCATTTCCTCTGGCAGCATCCGCCGGGCCCGCCGCAACCGGGCTTCCCCGGCGCCCGCGGGAGGCTGGCAGCGGGCCGGCCTGCCGCCGCCATGCTCCCCCTCCCGCCCCGCGGGGGCGGCTCCGGCGGCGGCTCCGCGGGCAGCGCCCGCCGCGACGCGCCCGCCGCCCGGCTCCCCCCCCGCCGCCGCCGCCGCCGCCCGGTGCAGAACGGCGGCGGGGGGGGGGGGCCCGGTTACATCAGCCGCCACGTGGTGGCTGCTCCGCCGCCCCGCCCCGGCACATGCCCGTGGAAAATTACCGCCAGCCCCCCCGCCCCGCCACCGGGCCGGGCCGCCCCGGTGCCCGCCGTCCTCCCCGGGTGCGGCGGCGGCGGTCCCGCTCTGCGCGCGGCGGCCCCGCGCTCCCCCGGCACCGCGCCGCCGCGAGAGCAACAGATGCGGGACCGCCCCGCATCCCGCTATGCCGCTATCCCGCTCCCGACACTGTCCTGACGGGTGGCCGCTCCTGGTGCCTCCCACGATGCCCCCGACCCCGCCGCTCCGGAGACCCCCGCCGCCCCCGTCCCCTTCCCGCCCCTCTCCGGCAGCCCACCCGCCCCTCTCCCGTCCCATCCCCAGCGCTGTTGCGGCCGCCGGACGGGCCGGGCGCCGGGTGCCGGCGGAGGTGCGCGCCCCTTACCGTGCCCATTCCGCCGCCCGGCCCCTCCCGCCGCGCCGGGTGGGCCCGCGGGAGCGCCGCTCCCAGCCCGGTGCCGGTGCCGTACCAGGCCCGTAGCCGCCGCCGCCGCCGGTGCTGCCGCCGAGTTAATGAAAGTTTGGAGGTCGGTGGGGGCTGGCACCGCCTCTCGCCCCCGCCGCCGTGCTCCGCCCCCCGCTTCGCCGCGCTTCCCCCCCCACCACCCGCTTCGCCGCGCTCCCCAGCGCCCCGCCTCGGCACCCGCACCCGTGCCCGCAGCGCGGCTCGGCTCGGCTCGGCTCGGCGCACCGCGGGCACGGCGGGCACCGCGGAGGGCGAGGGCGCACGCGGTGCCGCGGGCACACGGGGTTGCGTGTGGCACACACGGCACACGCGTGGGCACACGGGTACCCGCGGCGCACACGGACACGCACACCGGCACACGCGGGGGTGCTGCACACACGGGCACGGCACGGGCACAATGTGCGCCTGGCACACTTGGGCACGTACAAGGCACACTTGGGCATGCATGGGCACCAGGAGACCACACGCAGCCCACAGGCATGTGGACAAAGAGGGCCATATGCAGGCTTGCCCAAGACCATGGCACATGTGAACATATATGGGACACATGGTCACACACATGCTCCTACTGGGCACACACACATCCCTGAACACACGGGTTTTCACACGCAGAGGAGCACACAGTGTGCACATAGGGCACTGCACCGTGGCAATCCCGGGCAGTGGGATGGGCACAGGCTCCACCCAGGATGTGTGAGGTTAGTGTGAGTGTTGTACATGTACGGGGGTCTGTTGCACATAAGTGGGTCACACGCTGTATGCCCATGCCTGTGCACGCTGCTTGCTGGCAGACGTACACGTGTGTGTGCACGCAAATCTGTGCACTCACACCCATGTAACTAGGTGTATGTGCCTACATGTGGTTGTACATGTTTGCATCTACATGTGTGTGCAAACATCCACGTCTGTGCATGTGTGTCTGCACATGTATGGGCACTTATGTGCACACGTATGGGCGCGTATGCACATGTGAACATGAGTGTACACAGGTGTGGATGCACGTACTGATATGTGCGTACCCATAAACACATATGTGTGTGTGTATGTGTGCCCATACCCCTGTGCATGTGCACACGTGTGTGCAGCCAGTGCACGCCCCCACATCCCTGGCCAGATGTTTCCAGTAATGCATGAAGGGTGCGCCAGGGGCCGCCCCTTGCTTGGCCCCTCGCCGAGGCCTCCCCTCCCTCCCCTCTCCTCTCCTTCCCAATGGGCTTCCCACGTGCTGGGACGGGTGCCTGCACTCCGGCACCCTGCCCTGCTTCCTGGATCTCTCCCAGTTCCTGGGGTGTGCTGTACCCCGGGGCTTCAGGGCGTCTGCTGGGGAGCGTGGCAGGGGTGCAGCTCAGCACCCCAAGTTCACCAGCAGCACAGCCCTTCCCACATCTCACCCTCTCAGAGTTCTCTGGTCCTTTCTGCCTCCACAGCTCAGCAGCCCAAGTACACAAACAATACAGCCCAAGTACACAAACAGCACAGCCCTTACCACATCTCACCCACTGAGAGTCTTCTAGTCCTTTCCACCTCCGCAGCCCTGCACCCCATCTCAGGGCTGACCCCCTGATGTTCCTGGTGTTCCAAGCAACTTGGGGAGCACACCTTACGAGTCTCCACGGATCCCTGCTGTCCTTGTGGTTTGCTGCCTGGTTAAGGAAATCCTCCGCAGGGATGGGGTGGAGGTGGGGCAGCCATGGGACGGGTGCCCCAGGGGTGTCTGTCTAGGCCCCACCGCAGCAGACTCACCAGGGTGCTGGGCTGCAGAATGGGAGATGGCTCCAGCACAGTCATGTGCCAGCACTGCTTTCGTTTTGCGTGTGGTAAAGCCAAAGTCAGGGTTCCCACAGCAGGAAGGGGAAGGCAGCAGTTCAGGCGGGTGCTCATGTCTTCCAACGCCCTCCCAGCAGCCACACGTGCTCTGCACCAGGAGCCAGGTTTCTCACTGGCACCCTCGCTCCTGGCTGCTTGTGGCCTCACACCCCACCCTGCAGCCCAAATCCAGCACCCAGCACCTGAATCCAGCACCCCACACCCAGCGTCCTGTGTCAGAGCCAGAACTCGGCTGCAACCCGCACCCCTGCCCCAGGGTCTGGGCTTTGGAGAGGAGCTGCCAGCCGTGGAGTTACAGACTAGATCCTTAAGGGATGTATTTCAATGGATAAAACTCATGCTTTCAAACTCCCTTCTCAAGATCTCTCTGCCTTTCTGTGCGCTTGATGTGGGGAAAGAGAAAAGAGGGGTCCTGCAGCCCCCAGGAGTGTCAGCAAGGGGCTGCTCCTGCCCCCCTGCAGCCTGCAAGATGCTGCAGTGGGCTTTTAGCACCCTGCAGCTGGGTGCAAACACCTCCTTCCCAGGAGCCTGGGCGCTTCGTGTACCCTTGGCTCTGGCCACGGTCCTGCTGTGCTGGTCAGGGCTTTCCTGGGGTCTTGTGGTGCCCAGAGACGCAGCAGGAGCAGAGACCAAAAGTGATCTGTGAGGTGAGAGGCTGCAGTGCCGAAGGGATTTAGGAGGGGTGCTCCAGCCTGTGCTTGTGCCCACTTCATCCATCTCTCCCCATCTGGTAGCAATTGCTCCCCCATTACCTCCCTCAGGGAACCCTTCTCTTTCCTTCCTCACCACCCCTCCCCAGGCTGGCAGATGTCACAGTGTCCCCAAATCCTTGCACAGTGGTGGGGGTGATGCCACAGCACCCCTTCCCCAGTGCCATTCAGCTCTGTGGGGCTGGAAGCTTCTGTTTCTGCAGGCAGGCGCAGTGACCTCATGGAGTCAGCGCCAACTCCGTGGGGGACATGGGTCAACGTGCTGGTGGCACCACTGCCTAGACAGCACGGCCTCTCCTCTTGTATCTCCATGGGTGCTGTTGCCTGGGAAACTGTGGGCAAATGCGGGCAGGGATCCAGAGGGGTGAAGGGTGGGGAGGAAATGCCAGCTCCCAGCACCTGCGAGAGGGATGGGCCGGTGGAAACACCACAACAATCTCTCAAGATTTCCCGTGCACCAGGCTGGCAGCATGGGCTTGTGGTGATTCTCACCCAAGTGGTTGGAGCCCTGACGTGGTCCAGAGCTTGTCCTTGAGTTTGGGGGTGCATTAAAAGCAGCAGGATTTGATGCTGTCCCCACTGTGTTCCTGACATGGAGGCTGGCTGTCCACCTCCCCAGGGGTTTGGGACCCTGGAGTTTTGTCCCAAGAGCTTCCTGAGCATTGTGAGCCTCCGGCACCACCAGCTCTGGATCTGGCCTCGAGGTCTCCCCACGGTGGGATGCTGTGTGCAGATCTGAGGGCTTCCTACCCTCCCCATCCAGGATCACATCCCCAGTGCTTGCATGAGTTCAGGGGTGTGAGGCAGGGGGAGGTCAGAATTCAGCTTTGGCATGATGGTACATCACCAAAATCTGCAGGTCAGCATTGGGCTGCCTGAGGAGCTACAGAGACAAGGGAACCATGCACTCTGGAGTGACCTTCCTGCTGGTCCCCAAGCTTCCCACCTGAGCACTGGAGCCTGGAGAGGGAGTGAGCTGGTGGGGAACAACCTCTGTTGTCAGGATTGGAAGAAGTGGGGTAGAAATCCTTACACAGACTGGATATGCCCGCTCTGGGCATTTCACAACTAGCCCTACATTACCAGGAAGAACCCTGCAAGAGGAGCAGGGGAAGTGCCACAGAAGAGCCACCAGCTCGTGTTTTGTCCTTCCAGCTTTCACATCTTTCTTTTCTCTCCGGCATGTCATCCCCCTCCTGCCTGACACGGGTGAATGCACTGTTCTAGGACAGCATGTCATTCTCCCACCCCAAAACTCCCATGATGGTACTGGAGCTCTCAGAAAGCCCCCCAAATTGTCCCTGATTTGCCAGCAATTTGAAGCCACCTCATAAGAGCTGCCTTTCTCCCCAGCATAGACCTGATGTGTTTGCAATGCTCTGGGGGCAGTGCCATGCTCCTGCTATGGCATTCTCCCGCATCTTGGGACTCCTGCCCCTCCTGTGGCAAGGGCTGCCCCTTACCCAGCCCTGGGCTTAGCTCCCCACCCCCTGCCCCTGCTGTGCTTCACCAGCAGCTCACACCCTCTCCAGCTCCAGGCTTCTGCTGAGTGCCCTCAGCCTGGGTGGGTGCCAGGACAGGCAAGTGACCTCGGAGATGGGAGGAAATGCCACAGGCATCATTGCTCCTGGCCACAGGGAGCTGTGTCCCCAGCAGACACAGCTCCTGGGAACTTTCCACTCTCGTGCCTGCTAGTGACCTAGGAAAATTCCCTGACGGAGGATCCGTCTAGTCAGCCTGGGGAAAGCTGATGGGTGTGGATGCCCTGGAGGACAGCAGCCACAAGGGTTGAAGCTGGCCCCCACAATGCCCCATTGTGCCCTCTCTGTAGCCTTCTTTGGCTGCACACACAGCACAGGTTTTGTGTCTCACACCACAGATAGGTGTGGCTGGTAGGGAAATTCCTGGGTACAGACAAGGGTTTCACTGCTGGGAGCCTGTACTTTGGCTTCAGGTCCCAAGGCTGTTGTTCTTCCTTCTGTTCTGGTCGCACCTGGCTGGGAGGCACAGAGCCATCTGGATGGCTTCGGCATCACCCATATCAGCTCTGCCTGGTCCCTGGGATGTGGCTCTCTCTGAGGTGTGGGGGGCAAAGGGGTTGCTGGGCACCTCATAGGAAGCACGTGCACCTCCCCTAATGCTGCTGAGGGCAGTACCCAAGTCCCTGCCCCAGTGCACTGTGCTGCAGAGAGCATGACAGCTGGGGTGCCTTGGGCTGCCCAAAATAACTGTCCCCGCTCCCCCGCTCCCTGACCACTGGGAGGTATCCCATGACAGCACCCCATGGACCTGGAGCAGCTGGAAGGGGTTGCCATCCTGCTGCAATGCTCAGCCCACGAGCTGCAGAGAAACTGGGGCTGGGGCAAGCATCACCCCAGGCACTGTCTCGCTGCCTTGCCCCAGTGCCCCCATGGGTGCTCTGCCTGGGGGCCACAGACCTGGGGCTCGTCAAACCCACCCTTGCCCCCAGAGTGGGATAGCTGGTGCCTGGAGGCTGGGCAGGACTTGCAGAAATGTTCCTGGCTCCTGTTGCAACCTGGCAGCCAGCCACACTCTACCGGCTGCCCCCCATCCCCTTACCCATCCCGTTCCCCTTTTGCCTCGAGCCAGCCATACACAGGGACTGGGCTTACAACTCTCTGCCACCAAATTCCTCTCCCTGGCCCAGCCAGCTGGCTCATGGGCCCTGGCAAAACTGAGTGGTGCTGCTGGCCTGCTGGGGCTGGTGCTCCGTCCCTGAGGAGCGGTGGGCAGGCAGGGATCCCAGCTTAGAACACACCTGGCTGCTGAGGCTGGGCTGGGCAGAGTCCCTGGGGTACAGGGTAGTGGCACTCCAACAGAGAATGCAGGGGGGTGAGGGACAAGGGACAACAGCTGCATCAGCACTTGCCCACCTATGACATTTGCTGATGCAAATCCCTGGAGACTGGCCCCAAGGCCACCTCCTTTGAATCCTCGAGGGCAATGAGAAGGACAAGGTGCTGCCCACCCAGCTCACCCCTCAGTGCTCCGCCCTGCATGACACAGGGGTTTCGGTTCCCCTCGGGGCATCACCATGAGGTTTCTCCTCACCCATCCTCTTCCCTTTGGGGAATTCAGCCAAGCATCCCCATGGAGGTGGGACACACAGTGACATCATCAGGGCTGGGGGCTAGGAAACAGCCCATCCCCCTGCAGCTCTGACAGCCTGCTACACAGCCAGGGTGCTCCCTGGTCCTGGCCAGAGGACCTTGGTATGCCAAGGAGTTAGTGACCCGTGTATCAGCAAGCCTGAGCAGGCCCAGGCCCATGCTGTGGGCATCCCTTGGCTCCAGGGTGAGCTCCTTCAGGTAAGAAACCAAGCCATAACAGAGAAGTCTGCAGGGAGCTCATGCCTGGTACTGCCATGTGCATATCTGTGCCTTTATCTGAGGCAGCAGCCAGAAGTTCTCATACCACCATGGCACTAAAATAATGAACAGAGCTGTTTACTTATAAGAAAATGCTGTAATGGCTCAAAGGACTCAACTGGGATAACCCTTTCCACTGACTGGGCCTGCATGGTGTGCTGTGTGTGGACTGGAAGTCTGTTCAGTGCAGGGAAGTTCAGGGTTCCTGCACGTCAAAGGGTTGAAGACTACCTGTAGTCACTTTATAGTGTGGACTCTATTAAATAGCATTTTAAATGTCACTTAAAGAGTGTGAGTGCCTTTCTCAATGGGACCATGACAATCGTGGTGCAAAGGAAACACCAGCTGAGTTTGGAGTGAGGGTCCCAGAGTGGCAGGGGGCTGCTGGAGGGCTCCATGGTTGAAGCCCACGGACCCCCAGGACAGGTAATTTTAAATTAAATTCCTGGTGCTAGCAAACATGAGCGGGTGCTGCGGCTTCTGCCAGCTGTCACGGCCAGACCTGAATGCTGGGGAGCCCCTAAGCAGCTGGGTGGGATGTCCCCAGCACATAATGGGAGGGATGGAGCCAGCCATGCTGCACGGACAGGGCTCAGGCGTGAGCCAACCTTGCTCAGTGAGGGTCACCCCGCTGTCCGGCAGCTCATTCTCCTCTGTGCAGGGGATCCCGGGGGACCTGGAGATGCTGAGGACCCACACTCACGGGCAGAGGGGCCGGAGCTGGGAGGGGAGCTGCCAGCAGGAGGAGGAGGAGAAGGAAGAGGAGGAGGAGCGCGGCCGGGAAGGAGCGGCGCTCCCTCTGCGGACAGCTGCCGCTCACTGCAGCCGCCGGCAAAGCGGCGGGTCCCGATCCTGCCCTGCTCCTACGGCCCCCTCAGGGATATTGTACCCCACGGGCGGTGGGCACAGCCCGGCGTGAGTCCCCTTCGTCCTCGCTGCTGATAGGTACAAGGGCTGCCTCTTGCTGGGTGTCCAGCGCCCGGTGTTTGCCGGTGCTGCCCTGTAGCCGAACACCCATCGCCCCCAGAACGGCTCACGTCTCCCTGTGGAGGGCTTGTGGGAGCTCCACATGTGAAGCTGGAGACGGGAGGAGCAGATAAAATCAGATATCACAGCGGATAAAATCCAGATATCCCTGCCTTGTGCCCTGAGAACAAGCTCCGGAATGTCTAAGGACAGGGACAGGCAGCCTCCGGGCACGGCCAGGCTCTGCCATGCAGAGCTGCCTGTCCTGGGGACACTCACCCCAGCAAGCTCTGCCGTGCAGCTCTGCAGCTGTTAATGTGACTTGGCAGCAGTAAGGGAAGCAGGGGAGAGAGGGGACAGGCTGAGAGGGATGGCCCAGACCTGGGGAGCAGTTGGGTTTATCATCCCCATGAAGAGGGGTGGCATGCTGGGGTGATAGGCGTGAAGGCCCTGTTCAGGCTGGCCAGCCCTGAGCTCCCACTGCTCAGAGGAAGAGTCGTTTAGGACTTTTTTTGGTCCAGAAGGCAGGGTTTTTAGGACAAACTAGAGGTAAAAGGCTTGGTGTCAGAGCAGGATGAAGCGCAGCACATTTATGGGAGGACATTGGGCTGTCTTGGCTGTCAAAGGTAATCATAGGCTGGTGGGCATCACATCTGTCCTGGAGAAACAGCAGAGTCTGAGATGGGATCTAATTAATAAAGACTAAGCGGGTAGGGATCCTAATGCACGTTGCCTTTGCCTCGTGGAAACTTGACCTCGCCTGTCCAAAACTATCGGGTCCCTCTCCGAGACAAGGAATTCACTTGTTAAAGGCACTGGGCAGACCAGCAAGGAGTCTGGTAAGATGAGCACGGTGGCACGTCCACACAGCACAGGGCTGCAAGCCCTGAGGGATGCTCAGGTGAATGTCCATGGCACCTCACACAAAGTCCAGATGGGTGTCTGAAGGCTGCTCTGCACTTTCACTGCAGGGCAGGGGCAATGCCAAACCTCTGCTGTGCAGACAATGCCATAGCGACACAGATAGAGCGACACACGGAGCAGCCGGAAACCATGGGAACAAAATGCCGCATTTCACTGAAAGCTGGGAGAAGTGGAAGGAAGGGGCAGTGGGCCTGGCTGGAAGGGGACAGTGGGACCGCAAAACTGGAGCTCCAAGAGCCTGGGGAGACAGAGCGGAGCGGCGGGTGCTCCGCTGCCGGCAGAGGGAGGCAGACACCGCGGCGGCGGCGGGAGATGCTCCGCACGGCCCCGCCGGCCCGGCACCAGAGCCCGGAGGGACGGGGGACAAGGGACAAAGCCTGCTGAGTCGGGGTGGCACAGCGTGCCCCTAGACCTCGGTTTGCCCTCAAGGCCACCCGGGTGAGCTCCAGGCTGTAACTTCGGGATGTAGCCCCAAGGTCGTTTCTGACCCCACAACCAGCCCCACATGGCACTGAGCACACAGCTGGGAAGGTGTCAGTTTGTGTCAGAGAAGATATGGACCTGCCCTAGTGGCACTGGCATTATCACTGCATGGGCACAGAACCTGTGCCATGATCCTGGAGAGCCCCGTCCCTCTGGGATGCAGCCTCATCCTGCCCTCATAAGAAGTGCTGCTGTCCCCACAGGCGTGCTCTTGTGGCTTCCACCCCACACTGGATGAGGGTCCTGGGGGTGCCAGTTCTGGGGCACATCTGATGCCGCTGGTGTACCCACTGCCTGAGTTGGTGTGGCAACTTAGGCTGCACAGGGAGCTCCCCACGGCCGTCAGCGCTGGATGGTGCCTGGGTGTGTCCCCAGCTAAATTTAAAGGACTTTGCGGTATAAATATCCTCAGTCGTAAATAAACAGAGAGGCGAGATGTTTATCGGGGCCTGCCTGGCAGCCCCGATCCAGCACTCTGGGCACACCACGCAGTCTCTGCAGTCCTCCCCGGGCTGTCCCCTCTGCCTGCCGCACAGCTGGGTCCTGTGCTGCCCTACAGGGACATGGACACAGGGTCCTACTCCATGCCACAGCCCCGCTCCAATTCCACTGGGCCCTAGGGGGAAAAGATCCAATAGACACTCTTGCTGCTCCTCCAGAAATGTTGACTCTTGCAGGTTGCTGGTGGGACTGGGGGTGGCCCCAAGCCCTGTGCTGTCACCTGCCACCAGCCCCGTTTGCCCAGTGCCCTGGGAGCAGGTTTGCATGGGGACACAGAGGGGTGGGTTTGGCACCCTGCCACCTGCCGTGGCTGGTATGGGACACCAGATGTCTGGTGCTGGGGGTCACCGTGGGGATCTGTACCACCGGTACTGGGGCCCTGGAGACCCTGAGGCACTCTGGGCCCAGCCCCAGAGCTGGTGCATGAGGCTGTGTTGCCACTGCCCCCTGGGGACCTACCACCATGGGACCATCGTGGGACAGGGCCAGAGTGACAATGAGGGACAAGGCCTGGACCACTACAGGGAGAGGAGCCAGACTACAGTGTGGAGTGGAGGTTGAGGTGCTGGGGAGGAGCCAGGAACATGCAAATTGTAGGTGAGGACCAGGCAGAGCAGTAGGAGCAGGAGCAGCCTCTCGGCATCGGCACTAGGCTCCCACGGGCCCAGCACCCATGTTCCTCCCAGCCCTTCCTGGACTACCCATTTCCATCCCCTGTCCTGCACCCTGCACCTCTCAGGGTGTCCGGCTGCTCACTTTCACGGTCCTAACTGACCTACCCAAGCTGTGCTGCACAGGTTTCCCCACCACAGCTCCCACCACGAGCTCCCACAGCCCCTGAAACCCTCCTGGTGCACACAGAGGCTGAAGCATCCCTCTGCGGGAGCCAGCAGCTCCTCTGAGCCCCATGGCTGTGCCAAGGGCGTGGACTGAGCTGAAAGGAGATGCTGTGAAGAGGATGCTGCCTCAAGCCAAGCCTCACAGTGCTGTACCCTGGGGTTGGTGTCAAGGTTTAACCCCAGTCAGCAGCTAAGTACAGCACAGCCACTCACTCATTTCCCCTTCCCACTTTCCCCACTGATGGGATGGGGAGGAGAATCAGGAAAAAAAAAATAAAATAGAACTTATGGGCTGAGATAAGAACGAGTCTGTGGTCATGCTGGGCTGTCAGCGTGTTGGCCGCACCTTGCGGAGGTGTGAGGGGAAACCTCTGGCACATCCACACCTGGTAAAAGGTCACCAGAATTCACCCCGACACCAGCAAACTGTTCCTGGCTAGCGCAGATCCGTCCTCCTCACCATCTGCAGCCCGAGGTTAATGAGTACCTTCAGGGTACACAACTGGAGGGTCATTAAACAGCAGTCGAACAAGACGGGGCTGCCAGCAGCACTCGAACAAAGAGGGCTGATTCACTGTTTACCCTGCAACAATATTTACCATGGCCGGGAGTGAGGGAATGTTTGTGAGGGACAGGACAGCAAGGCGACACGGGGACCGGCAGGGCGGTGTGGCAGTGCCAGGGAGAGGACCACTGTCCACTGCAGGCAGGGTGCCTGGCATGGCCATCTGTGTTTTTGGCTCAACAGGGTGTCCTTGTGCCCCCCTGGTGTGTCTGTCCATCGTGGGGAGCCCAGGCCACCTCCCTGGGTGCCCGACCTTCCCCAGTCTGGCAGCCTGCTCCAGCATCCTTGCTGGCATGTTGTCCTCATCCTCTCAGCCTGTTTCCCAAGGAGGTAAAGAGCTAGGAAACAGGACAACAGGGATGGGATGGAATGGGAGTACTTCTGCAAAGGTGGGGAAAGCCCTCCCGCAGGAGACATCTACCCTCAGACCCTGGGGTGAGACTGCTTGTGGCTCAGGTGTGGCTGAGAGGGATGTTTGGGGAGGACCTGTGTCCTCACTGATCCTCACTTGTCTCCTTTGCTGTGCCCAGAAAGCCAGTGGGGAGGGGGGTCATTTGCTGATCAGCTCACTACCTAATTAGCCCTGACTGGAGATGTGTCACATGCACAGCCAATATGCTCATGCTCAGACATATGTGTGTACACACACACACACGTGTCAGTTGTGTGCTCAGCAGCCTGAAGGCCAGGGCACCCATAGAGGAACACACTGTATCCCCTGGGAGATGCTAAGACACAAGAGGTGTTCAGCAGAGACTCTGCTTCATGCCAGGGCCTGCCACACAGCCGGCTTCCCTCACTCAGCAGTGATGGGCTGGGGCACGCAGCCTGTACCCTCCCCGTGAGCCCTCCAGCCGCTCTGGCTCCCAGCCCTCTCAACACTGCCTGGCACAGCCTTTTCCCAAAGCTGTGCATGCACTGCACCTTGCCAGGGCCTCGCCAGGATCACACTGCCACCTGTATGCAGGGACAGGAGCTGTTGGGCTGCTGGTGGCCAGTGGCTAGTGGGATTGGGAAGCACCCTCCAGCTCATCCCAGCACATACCCCTGGCATAGGGGCAGTGCTGGCTGTGGTTGGTGTACATGTTCAGCTGCAGGGTGGGTGAGCAGCTGGTGCCAAACCCAGCTACCCCCCCAGAATCCCACGGGAGAGTCAGGACTCGTGTCTGTGAGGCAGAGGGGTTCTGTGCAGACACAGCAGCACTGCGGATGCCCTGCCTGGTGAAGGGTGCTGCCTGCCCTGCCTGTGCAGGCTCACAGCGCAGCAGCCCACCTGCACACCCCTCCCTGCCCCTCTGGGCCCTGCAGCCTCCTGGGCTGAGGGTGGAGGAAGGCAGATTCCTTTCCAGGTGGAAGACTTCTCTCCGGAGCAGTGAATTATCTCTGGACTGTCGCACGCGATCCATCTGCTTCTCCACCCACCTGCTTGCCAGGCTGCAGGCTCGGCACCTGCCCCGTGTGCTGGCTGCACCAGGGTCCTGCTGCAGGGTCCTGACTCTGCATGCCATGTCCACAGCCTGGGTTCCTCGTGTCCTTGCAGCCTCACAGGGTGCGGGACCTCAGCAGGGCTAAAGCATGTCCAAGCACTGGCTGACCTTGGCTAAAGTGTGGGCCCACACCTCCATCCCCAAAGGACTGAAAGCACCCTCAGCACCCACAGGACTGGGAGCCGGTCCCACTTATCTCCCTGCTCTGCCCTGGCCTCTTCCAGTTACAGCTCCCAGCTCAGCCCATGCAGAGCCAGACCCTGTTCCAGCATCCAAGGCTCCAGTATGTGTCCCAAACAGTGCTGCCTGATGTGTACCCCCATGCTGTCATGGGGGAGCAGTGTGGGGGGCAATTGGCCCCATGTGCCTCTCTGCAGCCCATGCTGCTCTGGCCTGGGGCTGGTGTAGTTTGGAGCCTGCTGTCCAGGCATCCATCCCGTCCTGGTAAACCCTGGCCACTAGAAATGCTGTGTCCTGAGACAGGACCTGATGGCTGGATGGGTTTCCCAGCTGGCACCAGGATCCTCAGGCTTGTGGATGACAGTGCTGGGATGTCCCACGAGCTGACCCTCTGGGGCTGGGCAAATGAACTGGATCCACGGCTCCTGAGTCTCTGGCCAGGCTCCAGCAGCCAAGGTATCCCCTTAGTGTGACACTACAGGGGGGTGGGAACTACCAGGACTTGCTGAGTTCAGCTCTTTGGTAACCACTCTTTGCCTGGGGCATCCTCATCCACCTGGCTCTGTCGGGGGTAGGAGCAGAGGGGACAAAAGCTTGTCATTACCTGGTCCAGGGAAACCTCCCTCTGCCCAGAGCCAGCCCCCTGCCCAGATAATCACACTCCCCTCATTAGCCAGCCCTCATTCAGCCCTGATGAAGGGGAACAGCAGGGAATCCTATTAGAGACAAAATGACAGACCAGGGCAGGGATCCTGCTCTACCTGTCCTGGCCCCAGGCAAGCATCACTCACAGGGTGAAGGCTCTTGTGTGACAATGTGGGGGACAACAGGAACATGGTGGGTTTGTTGGGGGCCTCTTTGTCCAGCATCCTTGCTCCAGACACTGCTGTGATCCAATGGTGCTGGAGCCAGGGCAGGAATCACGGGTGCTGCCCACATGCTGCTGCAGGGGATCTGCCCATGCTCTGCACATCCTTGTGAGTGTCTGCCAGGCCCATACAGCCCCGTGCAGAGGTGTGTGCAGGTGTGCCAGGCTCTGACACCCTCTTGTACTCGGGATGAGGTTCCTCCAGTGATGCAAATTGCTGATGTCCCTTCTAGGGCAGTGTATTTGGGTGCCTTACACCATGGCAGGCCCCTGCCAGTGATGGGCAGATCTGCACCCCAGATATCCACTAAGCCTGGCCCCTGTCACAGCCCCATCCCTGCACCCCCATCCTGCTGCCCCATGGGAACCACAGGGACCTTTGGATCTCTCCAGCATGGCCCTCCACAAAGCCCTTCCCCAAACATTTGTGGGGCTGGATGGGACCACACAAGCTGGGCATATCCTGGCTCTGCTGGGGCATCCAGACTTGTCGGTAGCCCCAAAGTCTGGGTCACTATGGCTGGTGCATCCTCACCTTCTGGTTGTGGGCAAGGAGAGGACACAGGGCAGGCTGCAGGAGCCCAGGCAAGGTAGGGTTACATCTGCAGAAGGACAAGGTTCCCAGCACCTTCCCAGCAAGAACTATGGGGCTCATTAACCAGATATCTGTGGCAGGGATGGGAGGGACTGAACTGGGGATGGAGAGGGAGCTCAGAAGCCCAGCCTCCTGGCACTGAGGGGCTCTATCCATCCTCTATCAGCCAGGATCTTCTCTTGCCTGCCAGGGAGGAGACCCTGACTCAGCAGTGGGGCTGGTCAGCCCCACTCCTCCATCCCAAGGGCTGAGCCAGTGATTCCCACTTCACTTGCCTCCTGTCTCCTGGTACCCTGAGCAGCGGCTGTTGGTTCACCACACCCAAAGGGCTCCTGGGAATGCCAGGGATGAAGGGAGCCCTTCTGTCTCTCCAGTGGGCATGCAGGATCTGCTCTTCTGTCCCTCTGATGGATCTGGCAGGGTACCAGAGGGGATTTCTAGACTGGGAGTCCCTCTGGCAGGGGGATTGTCCCACCAGGACCCTGCTCCTGGCAGGAATAGCGGTGGGTAATTATAGGCTCTGGCAGCAATGTTAATCACAGGTTGTGGGAATAAAGGGAGCAGGTCCAGGTACCCAGGGGCCTGCACCTCCTCTGCCCCAACCAAGAGCCCACATCCCTCCTGGTGTGGCCAGTAGGGCACAGAGCCACAGCCTAGTATGGCCTGGAGGGAAATGTCCCAGGACTATTCCCTGACTGTTGGGGACGCTGAAATGGATCTGACATTAGCATAATACCTGAGCTGCATGCTCCAGCTCTCTCCAAAGGATGCTCTGGCAGTGCATGGGGCTGGGCAGGGCTGCTGTCTCAGTGCCAACAGCTTCACTGGGTCTTAACCCAACATGTCCTTTCTGCCACGCTCTCTGCCTCAGTTTCCATACATGTGGAAGGACGGGCAAGCAGGCACGTGAGCTGTTCTGCTGTTGGGGTAGGAGTGGTGGCATGGCCAGAGTTGCCCTGGGCTGGCTGTGGGGACAGCGAGGCACAGCAGGGCTCAGTGTGGCCAGTGGCTCCCACACACCTGCCTGCAGCCACAGCTACACCCTCTGCTCAAACCTGTGTCCTTATCTGTGGCACAGAGTTGTGAGTAGCTCTGGACAGGAAGGGCATTTCCATGGGCAGTGTGAGCTTGGCCAGGGATCTGGCCTCTCCCCAAGGCTGAGCATCCCCGTATGGCTGGTACCATCCAGCAGAGTGGGAAGGAGAGCCCAACACACCAGAGCCATCCCAGCCCAATTCTGCCTGCCCAGCTTCCAGCCCCCGTCAGTCTCTGCCTTCCTGCCCAGCCCCGGGCACCTCTCCCCGGGTTCCATTGGGAGATGCACATCCCCACCAGCACTGCTCCTCCCGGCACGTCCTCCAGCCACAGCGGAGAACGAACGGCGCCCGCTCTGCCCGCCCGGGCCTGACTCGCCCAGCCAGTCCAGCCGCCCCGACCGCCCGGCAGAGGCGGCAGGTTTGTCCCCGCACCTCCCGCCCCGCAGTGACTCAGAGCCCGCCCGCAGCCAGCGCTCGCAGCCCCGCTCCCTCCCCGCCCGCCCAGCATCACCAGGGAGGGAGCTGGCCAGCGCTGAGAAGGGATGCCGAAGCCAGGGCACGGAGCTGGGGAGGCAGGGCAGGAGCCAGGGAGATGTGCTGCCCCAGCTTGGTGCTCCAGGAACTTGTCCATCCGGATGGGGAAGAGGAAGGTGCCAAGCAACCATCCGGGAAATCGCAGCAAGACCTGACATGACTGGCCTGACAGGCTGGGAAACAGCCGGAAAGAGACAGCCCGGCCCCTGTGTCACGGCTTGGAGCCACCGCTGTGGGGAGAGGCACCAGGAAGGGCTCAGGACTGCTCCCCCAGCCACCTGCTTGCACGGGAGCTCGCTGGCCTGCCGGCATCGAGTGAGCCACACTGCTGAGCGCTGGGAACTGCTACCGTGGGCATTGGCACATGTTTGTGCGTGGCACAGGTGGACACACACACACGTGACATCGTGTGCACCTTGCACTGTACGTCCTGCGTACACACACTCGTCACCCACACACACGCCCCCTGCAACCCCCTCTACACTGTCCTCCCTGGGAGCGAGGCACATGCCTGGACATATATCCTACAGGCATGCACAGGCCTCCTCACACTCCTCTAAAAATGCCGTGTGTACATCAGTACCCCCCACATACATCTGCACACGCAAACGCCCCCATCAGAATGCGTGTGCACCCCACACGCACACCCTGCACACGTGTATACATGCCCTACACACGCATATATCACGGACACCCCCACTGTATCCACGCAAACCTGGGTGAGCCCAGACCCCACAGCGTGTATCGCCCCACATCCCTCACACCCCTCACATGTGCAAAACCCCGTGTGCCCACTCGACAACCCCCTTCACTTCACTCCTCCCCTTCTGGCTGCTTCCCCTGGGGTTGTCTCGGTGTGTGGTTGGGGAGCTGCTGCGGTGTGCTGCTTACCCAGACTCTTCCATTGTGGTGGTGCATTGCCCCCGAGCACCACCCCACCCTGGCCACGCTACAGTCTCAGAATCTTGTGTTTATTTCAGTTCAAACTGATCCTGATTTTAGATTTCTGCGTGCTTCTCCTCTGTATATTTTAACTATCTAGCTAAGTAGTAGAGTCAACCTTGCCAAGAACCCTGTTGTGCCATTGCCTTTATATTAAACCTGCTTTTGCTGATACCTTTGCTGGTGATTATTTTGAGTGACCCTAAAACACTCATTTCCCGGCATCCATCCATGCAGCAGCGCTGTGCTGTGCTGGGCTGTGGCTCAGCAAAGTCACTGCACACACTGTCACCGTCACGAGCCCATGGCCTCACAGGAGGGCAGCTGGGGTGGGAATCTGTGCAGTGCTGGGGGTCACACATTGGCAATCCCTGGCATAGCATTGCCAGGCTTCGCAGTGGATTTGGGGAGTCCTGTGCTGTGACAGAGGGACAGGTGGTGGGAGAGGCGTGCACGCTCCTTGCTGACACTGAGCCATCCCGAGAAGTTGCTGGGGGAGTGCAAGGGGGAATCTCACACACCTCTCCCTCTGTACTGCATCCCCACAGCCTCTCAGCACCCAGTGCCACCAGTCAAACGCTTCCCGTGTGCCTGAGGTCTCGGTCATGGCTGTTTTTGCAAATGCCAGGCCAGGCTCAGTGCTGGGGGGGTGGCACTCCTGGCACGTTCCCTGGGATGCTTGGGGTAAAGGTACAAATGTGGGTGCTCCCTGTAGGGTGCAGGACCCCCTACACCAAAGCTTCCCCAGGGCAAGGCAGGAGCATTTGCCCCACTCTGCTAGGGTGTAGGGTGGGAAACCCACCCCCAGGGCAGGGGAGCGTGCCCTGGAGCACACACACACACAGGGACAGGTGCCCATCGCCTCGCGTGGAGCCACTGAAGCCAGCGTGGGCTGCTGGCACAGCCAGGCACGGGTGCAGGCTTTGGCAGTGGAGATGTCAGTGACTCAGAGCTGGGCGGAATGTGGAAAATGCAGCCTGGCCGCAGTGCCACGTGAGGCGCAGGCAGGGCCGGGCCTGCCAGCGGCCGTGGCTCCAGAGCCGCGTGCGCCGCGCTGGGCGACGCGCGCGGCCGGGGCAGTGAGGGTGCCTGCTGACGAGGCACCGCCGAGGCCCTCATTAACTGTGTGGGTCGCGGGGACGGGTTGAGCTCGCCCTCCTCTGCGGCGTTGAGCAACCCTGCGGCAGGCTGGCACGGTGTGGCTGCCCGCACAGCCAGCAGCAGCAACCTGCCGGGGCGCTTTGGGAGCCCAGGGGCCACGGGCACGGCCCCTGCCCGCCGCAGCCCCGTGCTGGGGGTGGTTGTGGGTGGCAGCTCCAACAGGGATTGCCAGCAGGTGGGCTGGCTGAACCCAAGCTGCCTGGCTTTTCAGGATGGCCATGTGTGAGGAGAAGGAACCCCAGCTCTATGCTGTGATGTGCCACTGCCCCGGTGACCGTGGATGTTGTCTGTGTCCCCACTGCCCTGTGGGCCCCCCAACCCAACCCCAGCCCTCCCCAGGTGTATTTGCTCCCACACAGACATTGTGCTGCTGGGGAAAGCTGCCCAGACACCCTCCAGTCCTCCCTGGGTGTCATTTGAAGGTGGCAGGAGCTGTTCTCTGCTTCCCAGTGCCTCCAGACACTCTGGGACAGGCAGAGGATGGCCCTGGAAACCAGCTGTTGCTGGCAAGACCTGGAGCACTGTCATTTGCAGCTGATGTTGCCTTCAGCCAGGGATGGAGATGGCAGCAGCTCCTGAGTGGCTGAATTCTTCATCTAGGGCAGAGCTTACAAGTCCCTCTGGGCAGGGCCAGTGTGTGTGTCCAAGGAAAGTGGCCAAGGGATTTAATGCCGCAGGGAAAAGAAAATACTGGAAAGAGGTGGATCCCAGCTGGCGGTTTTCCTGAAGCATCCCAGGAGCACAGGCAGGACTTGGGCTGGAAGCAGGGGTAGGAATGAGGCCGGCTACAATCCAATTAACCGTGGTGCTCAGTCATTGGGTCAAACACCAGCTGAGTGAGACCATGGACCTAGCGGAAGAGTTGAAATCCAGGCTGCAAAGTGCAAGGAGGTTTGTTGGCATCTTCTCTTCTACCTCAGACTGTGTCCATGACCCCATCCTGGACAAGAGACAGGCCCTGGGGGTCCAGGTGGGATGCAAACAACATCCAGAGATTTGATTTGAGGGGAAGAGCCATGTGACCCCTGTTTGTTCTCTTTGTATCAGGGGACAACTTGGAAAGGCAAAGACCCAGGGACGGGGGGGGGGTTCAGGAACCAGGGAGCACTCCCAGTGGAGTGGTCTCAGGGACAGGGAGGTGTTTACAGCAGGTTTGGATGCTTGGAAAGTGGGTGATAGCCAAGAGGTGAAGCTGTAGCTGGGGTGGGAACATCTGGGGGCAGAGAGCACCCTCTGGACCACAGGCAGTGAAAGGCGGGAGGGCAGGAAGCTGTGGGGTCAAAGTGAGTCAGGTGCGAGTCACGGCCAAACAAAAGGTTAGATGCTTGGATAAGAACCACAGCTGACTCAGATTTTCCACCTCTTCAACCTCTTCCAGAGTGACCAAAGAGAATGGACAGGGACCAGCCAGTACCCACTTCTCATGGAGGCAGCGCTGGGAGGAGGTAGCAATTGCTACCCAATGCCTTTGAGAACCCAGAGTCCAGATCTGTGGTGGGGAACAGCCCCACTGCCCCTTCAGGACCCCCATACAGTGCTGGTTCCCAGGGGAATCCCAGCAGGAGCCCAGCAGCCAGCCTGGGAACCCGGGCTAAGAGCCCATACCTTCTTGGAATGCCCAGGCAGAGGCTGTTTGAATTAAATAGGAGAGATTTCCCCCTTATTAGCAGGCTATTAATCACATTCAGGTTTTTTTTTTTTTTTTTTTTTTGAATTGAGCTGTTGCACAACAGGTTGAGTAACAGCCTAATAACAGGCTGTAAATCTCAGTTTGCTCTTGGGAGATTACAGATGTTAATAACAGATAATGACCCACAACTCACGAGCTGCTCCTCTCCCCCGCCCCTTTGATCCCTCTGCTCCTCCCCTCACCATACCCAGCCCCCAGGATGGAGCAGGGCTGCAGGAAGACCCTCAAAAATGAAAACCACCAGGTAATCCCCCCATCACCAGCACACGTCAGAGCTGGGGTCCAACCCAGCCAGTCCACCCCACCAGTCCCCACCAACCCCAACTTCTGCAGTTCCCAACCATCACCTGTGCTGTCACTCACCCCACACTCCTCTGGAGCGCAGGTTTTGGGGTCCTTGGCTGTGTGCACCCATCTTTAGCCGTGGGAGCACAGGGAGCAGCAAAGCAGCAGTGCGTCCACAGCTGCGCTCCTGCAGCCCAGGAGTGCTGGCTGGGTGCGGGTCCCCAGCAGCCTGGGTGCCTGCAGGACTTGTGCAGGATGGCTGGGGCAGGCAGGGCTTGGGCCCCGCTCTAGGAGCCCCCAGCCTGCCTCCTTCCAGACCCTGGGCATGAATATCCCCATCCCATGTCCTCCCTGCTGCAATTGGTGTGGGATCTGGGCCTCACGCTCTCTCAGGGGCTGCTCTTGGGCTTGCTGCTACCCCAGATGTGGCAAGACCCGAGCACATCACTTGCTGCAGGAGACCACTGCACTGAAGGGACCTGCTTGCTGTCACAACAGCCACGCAGTGGAGCTAAACTCAACTGGGGAAACCTCCTGGGGCGGGTTCCAAAGCCGGTCCCCTCCCCACCTCCTGCCTGCTGCCTCATCCCTCCCTGGCCCATCCCCCACACCCTGACCCAGAGCTCCCTTCTCAAAAGCGGGGCTGACAACCTGGATGCATCCCAGTGTGCCTTTCCATCCCCTCTGGATGTATGCAAACATTGCCTGCATCCTTTCCCCAGGATGTGAACACCCCTGTGAGCCCGTGGGGCAGCTGAGTGAGGTGTTGGCTGAGCAGGGCTTTCCTCAGCCCCAGGTGCTGCTCTGAGGACCAGGACAGTCCCAAAAGGACTCCCCATCTCCCTGCCCCGTTCACTGGCTAGGAGCAGAAGGATGGAGGGACCCTTTGGAAGGTGGTTGGGGTTTTCTCCCAAAAGGGGGAAAAAGTGGGGAAAAAGTAGGGAAAAAAGAGTGGAGGATGACTTTCTCTTGCCCCTGTCCTGGATCTGGCACCACCAAGCCAGGGCACAGGAGCAGGGTGTCAATGGCATAGCCTTTGCCGTGTGATGTGGGGGCCCTCAGACCCAGGGAATGTCCCCCATGGGTGGCAACTGTCCCTGCCAGCATCACACAGGATCTTGGCCCACGGCCGCTGCTGTATGGAGGGTACAGGGGCTGGCAAGGGCCACGGGACAGGGTGCAGGAGGAGTCACCCCACAGGCAGGGCTGGTGAGGGTGGTGAGTCACTGCCAGCTTTCCCTGCCAGGGTGGGACCTCCACAGTCACTTGGCGTCCTGCTGCGCTCACTGGTCGCACTGGCAGCACCAAGCCACCAGCAGCCTTGGCAAAACCCTGCCCTGCCCCAAGGGCTCCTTCCCCCCCTCATGCTGACCTTGCCAGGAGACTGCCCCTGTCTCCAGCAGCACGGATCAGACACAGTCAGCCAGCAGTGGGGCCCCATCCCTTGTACAGGCACTTGATGGCCCCCACCCTTCTCCTTGCCGAAGGGTGCAGCCGTTTGGGGGATGCTGGGTGTCCCTGAGGCCAGGCAGACCCCAGGGGAAGTGCTCCCGCCACGCTGTGCGTACCCAGGCGCTGTGTACACATCAGCACCATATGGCAACAGGCACTGGCACCAGCACTGGCGCCACGAGCCGGGTACAGAGAAGGATGGGGAAGCAGCTGTGTTTGCCATGAGAGGTAACTGCTGGCCAGAAGCCACGGGCCAGCGCCCCGGACGGCACCGAGCCGGTGCAGCCAGCACCCCTGTGCCACTGAGCAGGTGTCCTCGTATCCCTCCAGGAGCACCGTGCTGTCCCTTCAGGGGACCTGAGACCCTGCTGTAGATGGAGAGCTGTAGCCAGGAGCCCACCCAGGCAGGGCATGGGCTCCAGCACGTGCCTATGGCAAGGAATATGCAGAGAGCCAAGGGGACTCTCAGGTCCTCCTGAGCAGGAGGAGTAAGGCCACCAACCCGTGGTGTGGCAGCACTCAGTACATACCTCCAGATGAAGAAATGGCTCAGATCTGTCCCACCTGCAGGTGCAGCCTGATGCCACCTTGGGCAATGTCCTCTCTCTGCACCCAGGGAAGGTTCTCTGAGGCTACCCTGGGGAATGCAGAGGATGAACAAGGAGGAAAGCAAGAGGAGGAGATGCTGGTTGGTCTGCAAGTTGGGGGATATAGCAGCCACAGCCAGGCCACCCAGAGGTGCTGGCTGTCCCATCCACCTGAGCCTCCAGCATCTGGCACCCTGCTAAGCAGATGCCAAACAGCACCCTCCCTGAAGGTACGTGGCACAGGGGCTGCCAGTCCTTTCTCTAGGGACACCACGCAGTGGGATGAAGACGGTGCCACTCCCTGGCTCAGGGAATGTGGGCTGGGGCTGTCTCAGCCGGTTTCCTTTTGGATGTTACTAGTAACTCCACACATGAGTCACAGTGTTTGTGGGTGTTCCTGTCCTGTGCTGGCCCCATGGCTGCCTTGGGTGGGTGGAGGGAGCTGTGGCCCCTTCCCCAGTCTGTCCATGGCCATGTTCTTCCACAACCTTCATGGGGACAAAAAAAGTCTTACAAGGAAGGAAACTACAGCAGTAGGGTGCTGGACTCACCAGGCTGGATGAGGCTTCAAGCAGCCTGGTCTAGTGGAAGGTGTCCCTGCCTATGGCAGTGGGTGTTGGAACTAAATGGTCTTTAAGGTCCTTTCCAACCTGAATTGTTCTGTGATTCTATGAGAGGAGTGCAGGCAAGAGCGGTGTCCTCATCCTGCACCCAAGGAGGGCTGGTGGCCCTTCACCACCCCTGCTCCTGGGGCTTCCACCAGCCAGGGCTCCCCAGGAACGGGGTGACAGCCACCCTGGCAGTGATGAAAGGTGGCGGAGGGGAGCTCTGTGGCCAGGAGGCTGCTATAAGGGAGCCGGGGACCTTTGATGTGCGGAGTTCTGGCCCCGCTGATTGCATTAGAGGGTTTAGTGCTCGAGCAGGCTCCCAGCCCCGCTATCAGGAGCTGACGAGCCGCTAAAGGGCCCAGCTTCCATTTTAGATGCAAATGACCCTGCAATTGTGTACTTGGAGGGCAGAAGAATCCCCACTTCACCGTCGCTGGAAGCAGATGTGGCTGGAGACTAAAAAGGTCTCAGGTGGCTGGAGTGGCCGTAATAGTCCCACTGATGGCTCCGGTCCGGGGTTCCTTCCCGGAATCAGCCTCTTTACGGGAAGTGCAGATTCCCCGAGGAGTTTCCCACCATCCCCACCGCCAGCCCGGGCTGCTTGCATGTCCCCCTGCCTAACACTAATGTCCTCGGGCCAAGCGGCTCCTGCTTCTGCCCTGGCTTTGAAGTGCATCAGATTGGGCTGGTGGGGAGGTGCAGCCACCTGACACACACCGGAGCGGTTTAGGGAGGCGGTACCCCTTACCCTTCCTTCCCAGGGCAGGGATGGTGTGGGGGAGGTGATGAGGCATGGCCAGAGACCCCCGGGTGTCCCCCAAGCCCCTGTACCCACTGTGGCCCAGTTTGCACCAAATTTGCTCAATGGGGCTAACCTGGGTTCGAGTCACTTTAGGGGCATCCTGGCTCCCTAAAACCCCACACTCCCTAAGAGTGAGGTTGGGCCACAGTCCCACTAGGATGTGGCAGCCCCTAACCACCCAGGACAATGAGGAGGGCTTTCCTCATGCTTCTTCCAGCACCATCCCTGTGCTGCTCTACTGGCCACAGGGTACCTCATGCCACCCAGCATCCCCCTTCCGTATGTGTCCTCTAAGGTGCCCTGAGCCTTCCCCTGGTTGGGAGGTGACCTGCCCACCAACCCATGGCTCCCAGTCCCCACACCTGGGCTTTAAGTCTGCAAGGGCAGGCTCTGCAAAGGGCTTGGTGCTGAGGAGTGCCTGAGATGTGGGGTGGGCTCTCCTCACGTGGTCCCTTGCTCACTGACCCAGGGACAGCCTAACAAGCAATCCTATAGAGTTCCTCAGCTCCATGGAGAGCTCCATAGTCTCATAACCCCTTAAAAACTTGCCCCTGATCCCCGGAAGCCTCCAGCCCTAGAGCAGAAGGAGGAGTGCAGGGCCATGCATGGGGGGCAGCAGAAGGGCCAGGGTGGCCTTACAGTTCTAAACTCCTGAGATTCCCTCTCCATCCTCTCCAATTCTTCCTATCTCTTAGCGTGGGCACAGCAGCCTCCTCACTATCACATGTGTCACGAGTTCAGTCAGGCCTCGTTTATTCCACATCTCTGGGAGGGGAGATGGATTTACGGCCATCAGTCCCTGGAAAGCCCCCCAGGCTCCCTGCACCCCACAGTACATAGGGTGCTGGGGAATCAGGAGGGATTGAATCAACACTGTGGAGAGCAGGGGACCTCAGGGTCCTGCGCAGTGCCCCACGGTCACTGCAGTTTTCCAAAACAAGGAGACAGGCAGGCAGGTGCACAGGGCACAACCTCCGTGTCCGTTCCTGTAAAACCGCGTGGCTCTGCTTTGATCTGGGTGGAAAATTCCCCGTTTGGCTGGCAACCTGCGGGGCCGGGGACTCCAACACCGGCTACGCTCGGCGAGGAGTTAAAAGCGTGTTTTTTTGGAAAGATTTTTCCACTCTTGACTGGGGAGGTGACATCCGAACCTTATTTTCCTTTCCTCGCTGGGACACGTGCCAGTGGGGCCAAGTGGCCCCGGGGGAGCCACGGGACACGGAGGCTGCACCGAGCCCCTCGCTGACACGTGGGAGGCAGTGGCGGAGCGGGACTGGGGCAGGGCAGGGAAGATGGAGCCAGGGAAGATGGAGGCCGCTAGAGGAGAGGTTGGGTTTGGGCTCGAGGCTGTTTGCCCGTAGCCAGAACACGCGCTGAGGTTGGGCAGGGAGCCGGCTCGGCTGCGGATTTTAAAAGAGCACCTCGTCTGCCAAGGACCCTCCTACTCTGCCACGGGCTGGGTGGATCCCGGCCCCGCCGTGCACCTTGTGCTGCTGGTGACGCGCTGCACGCCTGGCCGGCTCCTCTCCAGCGCTGTAGCTGCGGGGCCGGGAGGCAGGGAGAGGTGTGCTGGCTGCTCTGCCACACGCCTGGCCGTGGCCGTGCACCAGCTCAGCTCAGGGACAAGCCGCCTGCGGTCACCCCCAGGCACTGCCCAGCCAGGGCACACTTATCCTCAGTCATCCTCCAGGCAGGCTGCTGGGCTCCAGCTGGAGAGGAGCATCCCTGTTTCCTGGCATTGTCTCCACCAGCAAAGGGTCCCAGGAACCCTCCACCCCAGGGTGGTCTCTGCTTGGGACCACGCTTGCGGGATGGCAGTGTCCCTTCTGGCTGCTTCCCACAGGCCACAAGCTTAGGACTGGAGCAAACTAGGGTTGCCACACCAGAGAAACCCAGGGAGCAAGGAGGAGAGTGGGATGTGAGTGCTGGGTCTAGGAAAGCTCAGGCTTCCCCCAGTCCCTCTCCCATAACACTGACCTCCTATCCCACAACTTACAAACGGCATCCAGGTCCCCTCTGGAGCAAAACCTTCTGAGAATCAGCCCTCTGAGGAACCTGCTGCCCTGCCAGCCCTGTGGAAATCTTGAGGATTGAAGGCTGTAATAAGGATCTTCCTTTGTCTTTTCAGATGTGGGTGCTGCTCTGGGGGGGACACCAGCAGGCAGGCACAGGCTCTGCCCGAGCTGGGGGGTGCTGTGGTTCTCACTTGACCTGCTGCAGCACTGCCAGCACCCCACACGTGTGCACATTCACCTGTGGATGAGCTTAAGAACTTCCTGGGGACTGTGCTCATGCCATGAAGTTTCAAAGCTTGATGGGTGCTCCGAGGCAACCCCGCTCCATCCCCAGAAGTGGCTGT
This sequence comes from Pyrocephalus nanus, assembly GCA_038380795.1. Classification (NCBI taxonomy): domain Eukaryota; kingdom Metazoa; phylum Chordata; class Aves; order Passeriformes; family Tyrannidae; genus Pyrocephalus; species Pyrocephalus nanus. The sequence continues at coordinate 3,734,933 of CM076269.1, forward strand.
TGCCCCAGTGGAAGGGAGGGCAGCATTCCAGCTCTGGGTCGGCATCGATCTTTATTCATTCCCCTCCTGCCTGAATGGATTTATCTCTATCCATCCTTGGATGAAGAGCACTCAGAGGTCCCCTCCATCCCCACCGTCCCCGATGCACACCAGCCCTGCCAGCACTGCCAGGGTAGGTGACGCAGACGATTCTCTCCGAGTGACTCATGCTGAAATACATGACGTTGACCATATTTCAGGGCTTTCAGCTTGGATGAGAAAAACATCGGGGCGTACGAAAGTTTCTGGAGGGGATTTCTCCTCCCACTTGTTCACTTCTTACAGTTTTGGGGGAGAAAAGTAGCATTTTTCGTTAAGAAACCCTTTTTGATTGTTTGTAACATGGAAAATAGATGATCAAGCAATGTATTTTACCTTGATTTATAAAGAAAACAAAAAAAACCCCAAAAACAAAACCACAAAGAACATCTGGGTCCATCCCAAACAGCTCCTGGCTTCACACAGCGAGCAGCTAGTGCGTGGCCCTTCAGTTAGACATGCTGACTCCACCACCTCCTCCCTTCACCCCGGACCCTTTGGCTGAGCCTTCCTGTCAGGCCAGGGAGCCACGTGGCTACTGTGGCTACTGCTTGCTGCCTGCCTGCCCACAGGGCTGTGCCATGGCCATACCCGGCAGCACTGCCCATCCCAGCACAGCTCTTCCAGCAGTTCAGTGTGGTTTCGCTGCTGCGTTTGCTCACGGGGTTATCTGCTCCGGAGCTGGTGTTGGTTTTGGCACGCAGCACCGGGACCACACCTACCATTTAAATACCACAGCCAAGGGCTCACAGGGGGGGAAAAAAAAAAAAAAAAAGGAAAGAAAGAAAAACGAATATGAAATATTTGTTGCGGTTTGGAGATACACACACACACACATGCACACACACAACACAAACACACCAGCCTGGCTCCGGATCGCTGGCAGTCGAGGAAGGAAGACTCCAGCTAAGATTGTCTTCAAAACCACCCTGGCGTCAGAGTCTGCTGGAGGGAAACCCTTTGGGCCAAAATTAGCCCCTGCAACATGCCAAGCTGGAGCCTGCCCTCACTGGGCTGGGGAAGCCGGGGCAGCCCCGGCGGCACAGCCGGGGCCAGGGAGTCATGCCAGCCCTTCCCGGGTGGCTGCCCTCCTGCTAGGCTATGAAAAGCCAGGGAAAGGGTGTAAGGGATGGAAATCCTCAGGGAGGCAGCACTCCTGGGGATTGGAGGGCTTTTCCCCCACAACACCTTGGAATAGGAGGTGTTGTCCTAGAAATGCCCGTCAGGGTGGCAGCACTTGCAGTGAGTCGGGGGATGGAGACAAGGCAGAGCTGCTGCTTGGTGCTGGTTTGGGGTAAATGGGCACCCAGCAGCTAAGGATGGGCTGGGAACAAGGAGGATGGTTGTTCCATGGGAGCAGGTGTCCTTGATGGGACAGTTTTGGCTGTACCCTTACCCAGTGTCGGACCCAGGAGGCAGCTGCTGGCATGAAGCCACAGCAAAGTAGCCCAGGGGGTTCTGGGTGGCCGTGACATGCAATGCCATGCTGTGCCACGCTGTGCCACGCAGTGAGGCCTGCCGAGGCGGCTGGGGCAGGTGGATTACCGCACCTTCCTTTCCCCAGGCTCCTTCCCCGAGAAGTTTTCCTGATGATCTCACTGGATGCACATTTCTAAATCGTTTGGTTGATTGTTTCATCATCGGAGGTCAATTAAAGAGAAGGCGAGTTCCTGTCACCCTGCTCCGAACCCCTTCACTGCCAGAGCCCCAGAACAAAGGGAGGAATTGGGCTTGGGCTTGGCCAGCTTGGATTCCCATTTGCTTATTTCCAACAAGGGAGCGGATCTATTTTGGAGCCAGTATTCCCAGGGGATGAGCTCACCGGTGCAGAGCATGAGCAGGGTTGAGGGGAAAAAAAAAAAAATATAGCCTTTTGTAAGGTGTTGGAAACCTATTTACTACCAGGAGGCTGGGTAATTAAATACCACTTCCTAGAGCAGAAAGAAGCAGCTCTCTGTGATGCCAGGGCAGAGGGATTTGCTCCCAACGTAGTGTGGCTGCTGTTCCTGCCGGACACTGCCACAAGTGTTGTGGGTGGGAAAATGCACTTTTGTGGGTTGCTTGTGTGAAACTGCCCCTTGGCATCTCCCCGTGGCTGGCTGTGATCGGGGCTGGTGTCCTGTGCCACAGCAGTGTCCCAGGGGCACGGAATGGTGGCAGAATGGCTTTTCCATGCAAGGCATGACGGTGTGTGATTTACACTGTCAGGGTGGCTGTGGGCAAAGAGCCGTACTGGAGGAATAATAAAATGAGATGACCCAGAAAACAGCTTCCACACAGACCTCTCCAGCTCCTTGCCTGTCCTGCTGTCCCCTGGGCTATCCCCTACTGCCTCACACGGGGCTGTGTCCCCATAGGTGCCAGTGACTCATGATGCAGACCGTTCACTCAACCCCTTCCCACAGCTCCCGTTGGAAAATTGTTCCCCTGCCGGGGCAGGAGTGTCTGCATACTGCAGGCACACCAGTGCCCAGCTTCCAGGGCCAGCTAGGCTTTCTCCGGGCTGAGAAATGGTGTATACCTGCATGGACCAGGGCTGACTGGCACTGACCTCAGCACCCACAGTTTCCTTGCCTCTGTGGAGGGCAAGGAGTGTTTTCCCTACTCACTGGGAATCCAGGTTCACTGGAGGCTGAATACCTTAGAGTATCGCTGGGGAGAAGGAATGAAGACTGCTCAGAGAAGAGTGGCAGAGATTTTTACCTGGGTCATTCGGAACCTTTTTAGTCAAACTGCTTTTTCATGATGTAGAGATTCTAATACCCAGCGCATGGGAAAAGGGTTCTAATGTGCACATCCCCTGTGCAGTGCAGCCATTCCCTGATCCCCACTGCAAAACTCCCTGTGCAACCTGCTGGCACCGTGTGCTGTGGCTTTTTTTTTTTTTTTTTGGAGCTCTTGGGAAAAATATCCTGTGTTCATCATGGTCTCCCTGTTGCTCACAAGGAACCAGAAAATGGCAATTCCTCATTTTACCCCTAGAGCTGCTGAGGTCTTGTCCAGCATTTTTGTGAGCGGCAGACAAAGCAAACGACTTGCACGGCTGTGGTCCAGTCCCAGGGTGATCGCCAGGCCAGGGGGAAGGATGTGTCCCTGGGCTGGCACGTGAGCACACGTGTTACACGTGAGGCTGCTGCTGCGAGGGCTGTCCAGATGCCTCCAGTGCATTGTACTGCTGATGGAGGCTGTGTCATGTGCTACAGAGTGGGACATCTCTCACGATGTCCCTGCCGAGCAGGGGAATACCCCATCCATTGTGGTGCTGGCTTGTGGCTATGTGCAGAGAGCCCAGGGCTTTCAGCTTTCCTGTACCAGTGAAAGTTAAGAAGTGGAGGAAAAACGTTGCTGTATGTTATAGAGGAAGAGAGGTAAAAAGGGCAGGAAATTTGCACCATGTCCATTTCCCTTTGGCCCCCGGCCGCGGCTCATTCCGGATTCGGGATTTGCGTAGGCAGAGTTAAAAATAACAGGGGTATATAAAGAAGGACGTCGAGGGCTGCGCTGGCCCTGCAGCCGCCAGGGCACAGCCAGGCAGCAGGCAGAGATCAAAGCAGGATGCGGTCCAGGCAGTGCAGTGGGGCCGGGAGCGTGTGCGGGGTCTGGGGGTGCTGCTGTGCTGCTGTGCCAGGGGTCGGGATGCCCAGTTTTGCCAGCTTGGCACCCTTCCTGGGTGGGCAGCTGAGCAGCACCCATGGGAGATGGGGCCATGTGTGTTCCCATAGGCAAAGACATCACTCCTGAACCCTGTCCCTTTACTCCATGGTGACATTCACCAGGAGCAGCCTGACCGGTCTGCCCTGGCCAGAGAGCTGGGTGGGGAGACTGGATATGGCTCCCAGCCAAAGCCCCCCGTCCTGAGGCTGAGCTCCCTGACTGTGCTGCCAGGGTGCTGCCTGCCTCCTCAAGCCTCGGGCAGTCCCGATCCTCGGCCACGCATCCCGGTGTTCCCCAGGCCTGGGGCAGGCAGGGCGGACACAGCAGCTCTCTCGGCCGGTGCAAACGAATCTGCCCTCTGTGCCCTGATAACATTGTGTTTGTTGCTGAGCGGGAAGAGCCTGCCAGCACACGATAAGAGCAGATGACTTTACTCTGGACCCGCTCCGGATTGAATTATGCTTTAATTTCATTTTCAGTTCCTCTTTTCTTTTCAGGAGGGAAAGGGGGCTTAGGGGAGTGCAGGCAGGTCTGGGGGGTCCCAGACATTTCTCCAGGCAGACTAGTCCCATGCAGAAGGGAAGACAAAGAGTAAAACCGAGATAGATCTGTTTTCTGCTCTCAGAGATGTAACCCCGGAGTGTCACAGTAGTTCGCATGTCCTGTAGTGCGGATCCGCCTGGCACCACCTCATGGAGTCCCCAATGAAGCTTTTGGGGTTTGGATTTTCCTTCCCACTGAAGCAGAAGCTCTCTGGGCTATGACGATGTGGCTGGTGTTGGAGAGTGGGCGTTGGAGAGGCTCCAAAGCAGAGTCCTTGAAGTCAGTCCAGATCCCCAGCTCAGGGTGACAGAGCACAGAGGGTAACATGGTGCAGGTGTTTTTCAATCCCCAATGTTCTGTGGGGTAGGGGACTCCTCTGGGTCTCCTGGGAGCCCTACTGAGCAGCCTGGGCACTAATACCATCTCTGGCAGTGCCAGAGGGCATCACCCCTCTGCCTGCCCCACATGTGCTGCGTGGCACTGGGGCGGGTGCTGTGGTTCTGTGGCAGCGCTGGCAGGGCTGATGATGCTCTTGGCTTGACGGAGCCACCTCTGGCACACCATGCTGGGCATGCCACGCTCCTCACTCAGGTCCTCACTCCTCCATGCCAGATGTGCCAAAAGCCAGGATAACCATTAACCCTTTCCTCTTCAGCCATCCCCTGAGTAGATAGCCCTTCCCACCCTCTGTTTGTTCTCCTGCCTGGCTGCTGTTTGATCTCCTGGGATGCCAGCAACTTTACAGCCTGCTGTAGTGGCTCAGCAGATAATCCGCATTTCCTAAATGGGCTTCTGTCAACAGCGGGCTGTGCATGCACCGGCTGCTCCTGCTCGCCTCCCTCTCAGCTTGGAGGGGGCTTCTGTGGCCAAGGGCATGACAGGGCTGTGGCAGGGACCCCCCCACACCCACTCTGTGGCTCGCTGCAGGAAAACCCTTCCCGTGCTGCCCTCCTGGCTCCCTGTGCGGTCAGCGCTGGCAGTGCTTGTGCTGCTGCGGTGCCTGGCGTGCTGCCACTCCCCACCGCGCCAGCCCTCCCACCAGAGCATCAGTAATAAGAGCTTCCTGGGGAATATCCCACATTTGCAAGAAATATTGGCTGTAAAATTAAGCTGATCCGTTGGCGACGCCTCTCTTAAATAAGCCAGCGCTGCATGGGTGCAGTTGCCAAAACTGCCTGGAAAAAGGGGAAAACCAAGTGGAATTAGTGTTTGACTCCTGTGGCATCTTCTCTCACTTATCTATAAAAGTTTGGGGCATGAACTGCCTTGCTATTAATTATTATTTGGCCGAGAAACAAATAATGGGATTTACTGGTGACTTAAATAAGCTACTCTGGGAGCCAGGCTAAAAGTGATTTTAAGTAATGACCACATGCTTCCTTGCCACTTTGGAGGTGACTTTTTTTTTCAGGTAAGGACTTGGGGCCCGTGTGTTTTGACCCAACCGGTGCCATTAATAAACCTGCTGCCTCACTGGCAGCCAGGCACATGGGGCCCAGGCAGCAGCCCAACATGTGCTCTGGAAACCAGGGCAGGGATTCTTGGTAAAAGGGGGAAGATCTGAATTGTTGTTGTTCCACTGGATTACTGAAATAATTTATTGCAATGCTCCACCCTTATAATTAAAGCACGGTGATGAAAGCAACTGGTAGAGTAGCTTTTGATTCAGAAGCGGCATGTGCGTGTGGTGTGTGTGCACACCTCACCTTTGGTGTTTATATTTGGTTGGTGTTTTTTTTTTTTTTCAAATTGACTCCTGGCTTCTGAATAGCACAGGCAGCAGCCCCAGTTCTTAGAAAGGTATCTGGGGATGGACAGCCCCAGAGAGCCCCAGAGGCTCGAGGAGATAAGGGCCATTGCTTCTTGATGAACGCAACAGTAGCAGGGCCATTCCTGGTACTGGCTGGATAGAGGCCAAATGGAGAAGATCTCGCTGTGAGCCGGGCAGGGTGGCAGAGAGTCCCCATCGAGGCCTGCTCAGTGCCCTGGGGTCTCTGTGCTGTGATCCGAGTAGCCAGAATGGGGTGGGTGACCTGGGTGTCTCCTGCGAGGTGGGACAACTCGCTCTCCCTCTGTCCCCTGCCATGGGAAGCCCTCGTGAGGGCAGCACTGCCCCAGGGGCTCTGCAGGGTGGGACAGCTGGCCCGTGCCCCCCACGGCAGGGCAGTCGGAGGCTCAGTCACAGCGCTGGTCCCCATGCAGGGCAGACAAACGTCTCGTGGGGGCTGTGGGGCGAGATGAGGCGATGCAGGCTGAATGCCAACCCCTGACAGGGTCTGCCGAGCAGTTATCTCGGCTCGCACACGCACCCTGCACGGGGCCAGATGGGAGCTGGTGCGCTCTGGGCTGCTGATTGCCTCACCGGCAGCTCCGGTGCGGGGGGACGCGGCTTCACGGGTGCGCTGACATGAACAGAGCGACGCGGGGTCGTGGGGCTACGGGGGCTCAGCTGCCCGGCCCAGCTCCCACTGTGGCACGATCGTCCCTTGTTGAGAAGGCACCTTCGCTTGCTGACGCGCTCGGAGCCCCCCATGGCCAGTGTGGCGCCCGGCTCACCGGCTGGCGTGCTCTCACCTGCCCCCCCTGCACCAGGCCTCTCCGGGACGCTCCGCCCGTGTCCACACTCAGGGGGAACGCCTGCCCCACTTGGGGCAGGGCGGCGGGGGACCCCCGGCTCTGCCATCTACAGCCCCCCACCTCCCTCGCCCGTAGCGTGGTCAAGGCTTAAGGGCGCAGTGAGGACGGGCAGGATTCTGGACTTTGCGATCTACAACCGGCACCCCTGCTCCGTCTCCCGCTCGCAGGGGAGGGCAGAACAGAACAGAGCAGGGTGCGGGGACCCCACCACGCTGCCCCGTCCCGTCCCGTCCCGTCCCGAGCGGGCTGCGAGCGGCAACCGCCCCCCCCACCCCGCCCGGCGGGGCAGCCCCGAGAGAGGGGGGCGTGGCCGGAGCGGCTGCGGGACCAATGGGGAGCGGCGGCGGTGCATATCAATGCGGGCCGGGCCAATGGGCGCGCAGCCATGCTGTTAACAGCTTAGGGGCGCGGGGCGGCGCAGAGCAGCGGTGCTGCCGCCGCGGGGAGCGGAGCGCTGCCGGCCCCGCGCACCGCGCTCCCCCTGCCCGCCCCGGCCCCCTGCCCCGGCCCGCCATGGCGGCGGCCGTGGACGACAGCGCCCTGCCCTCTATCTCGACTTTCGCCAACCTGATGCCGCTGGAGGAGCGGCCCGCCGACATGCTCAATGTAAGCACCTGGGCGGCGGGGACGTGGGGTGCGGCGAGAGGGGTACGGGGCAGAGCGTCCCGGGGTTGGGGCGCTCGGCTTGGCTTGGAGAGGGGTGTGCCCCCTCTCCCGCCGTCGGAGGGCGCCCCGGGGGCGGCGCGGCTGAGCCGGAGCGGTGCCGACCCGTCGGACGGGTTGGGGGGAGCCGCCGCCCCGAGCGGGAGGCGCGGGCTGCGGTGTTGGGGCGGCGGGTGCCGCCGCAACCGTCGTCCCGCCGGTCCTGACGCCCCATTTCCCCGCAGAGGATGCTACAGCAGGATGGCCCCGCTGCCGTCAAGCGGGAGGAGGACGATCTGGGCAAGTTCGTGGACTTGGACTTCATCCTGGCGCACACCAGCAGCGGCGGGCAGGGGCCGACCGGCCCCAACTACCCCCTGCCCGAGACCCCCGAGAGTTGCGGCACTACCTACGACAGCGATGGCTCATACTCCACGCCGGGCAAGTTCCCGGCGCCTTACCCCGAGGGCCAGGGCCACAGCTACGTGGCCGAGCTGCTCACCCCGGACCTGCCCGGCCACTACGACCTGCAGCGCAGAGAATACACGGAGTTGCGGGTGCCCGGCGGCCCCCCACACCACCCTCACCCCCATCACCACCAGCCCCTCCACCCGGCCCTAGCCCGCCCACTGCCCCTGGATCCCCCGCAGCCCTTCGGGCCCCGCATCAAGAAGGAGCAGCCGGAGGAGCGCGCCTGTATGCTGGGGATGCCCTCCACCGAGTACCTGGGGCCGGGCGGCGGCGAGCACAAGCAGCGCGTGGCGTCGTGTCCCGGGCCGGGACCGGTGCCAGGGCCGCCGCTGCCCTACCCAGGCTTCGCCCACGGGCGCCTGGGGCCCCCCGAGGAGCCGCTGCCTGGCGCCGATCCCCACCTCCTGGCCGACCTGCCGCCCCACTACGCCGTGGCCCCGCACCGCTATGCGCCCCACTTCGCCCCCCAGCCGCCGCCGCAGTTTCATGGACACTTCAGTGTTTTCAGGGAGCCCCTGAAGGGGCCGGGGCCGGGCCCGGCGGGGCTGCCCGGGCTGCTGGTCACGCCACCCAACTCCCCGGTCCTGGAGTACTTTCCGGCCGGGGCGCCCCCCGAGGACTGCAAGCCCAAGCGCGGCCGCCGCTCGTGGGCGCGCAAGCGAACGGCCACGCACAACTGTGAATACCCGGGCTGCGGCAAGACCTACACCAAGAGCTCCCATCTCAAGGCGCACATGCGGACCCACACGGGTAAGGGCGTGCCGGGGAGGGGACACGCACAGAGGGTCGCGGGTGGGGTTACCGGGGCACACGGTGAGACCCGTTCCAGAGTGATTCCGGGCGTGTGAAGGGGCGTCGGGGGAGGTGGCAGCGGTGTGTGTGGGGGAATGTGCATGGAGAAGACACCCGCGATCTGTCAGGGAGTGCACGGTGGGTGCCCCGTTGTGGGGCTGTGTGGGGGCACCCCACTCAGAGCTACTCCGCAGTTGGCTTAGGGCTGTGTGAAGGGATTCTGTGTGTGGGGCAGGGAGCAAATGGGGGTGGCCCCGAGAGTGCTCAGAGAAACCCTCCTTGGTGGGGCTGGGCAGGGACACACAGGGATCAAAGCGCACAGCAAGACCACCCCTACTTGCTGGCCTTGGGATTTAGGGATGCCTGAGGAAGAGGCAGGGCTTGGGGACACGTGGAGAAGCCCCCCACCTGGGCTAGGGGCAAAGAGAGGAGGGAGACAGACTGGGGTGTATGATGAGACTCCCCTGGTCGACCTGGGACAGGGCACAAGGTGATGCCCTGTAGCAGGGACAATATGGGGAACACCCAAAGTTTGAAGTGGGGCAAGGGCACATGAAGGGGTGCGGCAATGGGGAAGGGACGCCCAAAGGATGGACCCCATGTCAGGCATGGGGACAGCGAGGCGCCTGGGAAGGGGCAGGAAGGTGGGGAACAGAAGAAAAGTGGGGCAGGTGGAGGTGTGCAGGAGGCGAGTATGCAGCAGGGCTCCCCTCTCCTAAGGATGGGAATTAGGGGGTTCCCCCGTGAAAAGGGGGATGCTGGGCAGGGTAGCACAGGGAGGCATGGGGAACCTATAAGCCCACTGACACCCCCTCTCCTCTGCAGGTGAGAAGCCCTACCACTGCACCTGGGAAGGCTGTGGCTGGAAATTTGCCCGCTCCGATGAGCTGACCCGCCACTACCGCAAGCACACGGGGCACCGGCCCTTCCAGTGCCACCTCTGCGAGCGGGCTTTCTCCCGCTCCGACCACCTCGCCCTCCACATGAAGCGACACATGTGAGCGGGGCCACGGCCGGACTCGGTGTCCCCAGAGCCAGCTCACGGTGTAAATAGCGTCGGGCCGGGGACGGCCCTGGGGAGCAGCCTGACCACCCAGCCCTCTCCGCTTGTAGTTGATAACTAGTTTTCTCCTCCTGCTCCTGCTGTGAGAGCTGGGCCCAGCCAAGTGGTGGGGAAGGGCTGCTTTGGGATGTATATGGGGATCAGAGCTACAAGAAACTCCTGCCCAAGCATCGCCACTCAGCTCCCCATGCCTAGAGGGTCCCCCCCAGCAGGTACCTGGTGAGTGGAGGGGGGGAGGCTGGTGCATCAGGGATCTGTCCCCAGAGCTCCTGGCTTGTATCTGGCACCAGCTTAACCTTCTTCCCCCAAATTCTGGCGCTCCCCTGGCTCCGGGGACTGCGGTGGCTGACTCTGGCCATGTTTTGGCTGGAGACCCGTGCCCGTTGGGTGCGTGGGTTGTGGTGCTGGGAAATGGGTTGCCGGTCTTCTCGGTTGTGGCCATCAGAACAAACCTCCTGACCCAGAAGCCCGGAGTGGATGGGGTGAGGGTGGGATTTGACTGGCTCGTGGCTATAAAGGTTTGCAGGGGTCGGCAGCACAGCATCACCTTGCACAGGGAGCAGGGATGCTCCCGCCACCAGCTTGGGACCCCGCCAGGCAGTCCAGTCCTGGCCATTCCCACAGTTTTCCACTCAGGAGCCTAAAATGGTCTCTCCCGGCTCTTGTTTGCTTTAATTTGTCTTGTTCTTCCCTCAGGATGACACCAGGTACTGCTGCAGCTGCCTTCCCCATGCTGCTTTTTTAAATTTAGTGTGTAAAGGACAGTGAGTCCAGCTATGAATGCCCAGGTCTCTGCTATACTTGAAACTTTTGTAGAGGGGAGGGAAAAAAATAAGAAAGCTCAAAAGAAATGAGTCTTTTTATGTGCAGCTTCTGCAAAGCAAGTTGTAAATTAAACAAAGCAGTAATATATAATGTTTCTGTTTTTTTAATATATTTTTTTTCTTCCAGCTGGGAACACAGATGAGTCTCAGCTTTGGGAAGTGCACTGTTCCTGTCTGTGTATATTGTTAATTAACATTTCTCTGCTTGGGCACGTTAGGTCTCTTGCACTCTGAAATGTTACTTTTCTTTATATGCAAACTGTTGAAATATTGTGATCTGCTGTATAATAAATAAACAAGATGTAAACATGAAAGAGCCAGGAGAGTTTACTTTAAAGGTTTCTTCTGAGAGGAGAGGGTGAGGCTGGGCTTGTTTGTCAGTAAATATTTACATCGATGTTCATTTCTGCTTAAGTTAGCTGTGGAGGATCAATGGGGAACGCCCAAGCCTCGGCATCTGAGCAGCATCTCCTGTGCAACAACTCTTGAGTCACCCCACTTCCCTGTGCCTTAGTTTCCCTAATCTGCAGATGGGGCAATTGCGGCACCGGGATGGTGTGACTGGTCCTGCGGTGAGTCATCTCCAAGGGGAATGGCAGCCGAAACTGTACTGGGAGCCTTGTTGGTCCTGTCTTCTTCCTGGCCTGTCCTGTCCCGCTGTCCCCTGCAGTGGGAGCTCTGTAGTACTGGCCTTGTGGTCACAACCGGGAGGGAGGGTCGGTGTCAGTTGCCTGATCCCGTGTGCTGTCTCTGCCGTCCTGGGGATGGCCTGGCAGTTTGGTGGGGTTCAGGTGCTGAGGTTTCCCTGCGTTAATAGGTGGTGACTCAGCACAAGCGTGCTGGCAGGTCCCAAGCTCAGCAAGCAGGTCTGGCTCCATCCCTCCCTCCCACAGCTGATTACCCGTGATGCACGCATCCCTCTGAAGGCCGGGACTTGTCCAGACCTGAAGCCGTGCTGGCAGCGCAGGGAGCGCACTTACAGGCAGGCTGTGTGATGCCCTGGCCCAGGGTGGTGGTGGTGGCTCCTTCCTTCTGTGCTCGCTGCCGCAACCCGCCAGCTGGCCAGGGCTGGGGGATGCCCTGGAGCTCCTTGCCCTGGAAGTGGAAATGGGATGTAGCTGTTCTACAGCCAACATGGGCTGGGCTGATCCCACTCTGTCCTGCTGAGATGGGAATGGCAGAGCAGGGCTGATGTCCCCCTGAGGGGTGGCTGGTGTTCTGGTGTTGGGCTCTGTCCTGGGACTGGCACCTGGCCTTGTGGTCTGCCCTTGAGCGGGTACAAAAGCATGGGTGACTCCAGGAAGGGTGGCATCAGCTCAGGATGTCATGTTTTGCCTGCAGGCCTGAGATCGGGACCATGGGGCTGCGTGCACAGGTGTCACAGATCCACCAGGCTCAATCACTTGTCCTTTCCACTGCTGCCTCCACCCTCTGCTTGCCCCACTTTCTCAGAGGTGCCTGTGTGGGGGTGACAGTGCTGGGACACAGGTGGCCTGTGATGAGGTAGTGGGTATGTCTTGTTCCTGGGACTCCCAGGACCCAGTGACAAGTACAATACCAGTGCTGTAGCTGGGACAAAACTTCTGCCTCTTGCCCAGAGACTCGTTCAAAACGTCACATGGAGGGAGAGGGAAAGGTGTGGGCTGTTTGAATTAGCGATGAGTCAGGCTGGCAAAGCCAGATGGGGAGAGTGCGTGCCTGCGTGTTTGTGTGCGTATAAGTAATCTCTGGCTTTGTGTTTTTATTATGATTATTATTTTTATTTCCAGGGGAACGATGAATTTCTCCAACCATCCTGTCCCACTGGAAAGGCTGGCTCTGCTGTCCTGTCCTCCCTAAGCATCCTGGGAGCTGGAGTGACGGTTCGCGGCTGTTTTGAGGCTCGGCTCTGAGATCAGAGCACAAACCAGTTCTTCCTCGCCTTTCATCATCGCTGTGCCAGGGCAGGAGTGAGGTCCGGCTCTGCTGCCGCTACCTTACATGGAGGCGAGAGCAGGGGAAGGTGCTTTGGCTTTTTCTCCAAGCAGAGCTGCTCCAGGTTCGCTCCCCTGGGCCTGGGGCAAGGCACAGCGCACTCCATCAGGCACAGGATGGGGCATGGCAGTCAAGTGGACTGGCATGGCTGGGAACCTCACCTGGGGGAGGAGTGGCTGCAGTGGAAAAGGCAATTATGGTTAATTTGTTGTTAATAAAAAACACCCTCTTCCAATTGCTTGGGCCAAGATACACTCTGCATTGGAGGAGGGAGCCCGGTCCTGTCCCCAGCAAAACCTGCCCTGCAAAGTGATGAGGGCAGCAGGAAAACACCTTCGGCGGCACCGAGGGAGGCATGGCTGGGGTGCAATCCCTGCACGTGCACCCACAGTCAGCTGGAAAGCCCTGGGCCATATCTCTCTCCCTCCCTTCCCCACCTTGGTCACCTCCTGGCAAAAAGGACCCTGGAAACTGTACAGAGGTCTCCGAGCCCTTTGTAAGTCTTAAGGTATAGCCCCATGGTTTTTGGGGTGTGACCTGGCACGGAAAGGAGGCAAGTGGGGAAGGGAAGCAGCAAGGCACAGAGAAACACCTTCCAGCAGAAGGGTGAGTCATGGCCCCAGCATGGCCTGGTACCATGCAGTCACCTGCCAGCCGGGCCGGGGCCCTGGGGGTTTCAAAGCTGGAGGCGGGTGAAAGAGGAGCTCGAGTGGGTTTCGGTCCTCTGGGGATGACCCAGCTCGTGGGGATCCCCCACGCTGCAGCCAACAGGTCCCACAGAGCTGGCCGAGTGTTGTAGGTCTGTAGGGAGAAGGAGCATTGCAGATCTGAGAGGGCTCCTTACCCAGGGTTCCACCCTGGGGATGCTCCAGTCCACAGGGACAGCACAGAGCTGGAGTTGGGGCAAGAGTGCTATAGGATGGAGCCTGGGTGCTCCAGAGAGGGCAGGATGGTTTGGGGATGCTTGGAGGGGATGACACAGACCATTCCCCACGCAACATGAGGTTCCCCAGGGCCAAGGCGTCCCTGCTGAAGTGAGCTCATGTCTCTCATCGGAGGGGCAGTGGGAAGGGTCCCACCCCTGCCGTGGGGGGAAGGCCCGGCCGCCTGCCCCTGCGTTCGTGCCACTTGGGGTGGGCCAGGCGCCACGATAACGGGGCTGTGGCTGTCACCGCACCCTTAGGAAACATTTGGCTTCAGGCACCTGAACCCACGGGGAAGCGATAACTCCCCAGCTCGCTCGCCCTGCCTGGACCCACACCTGGCGCTGTTGTGCCTTAGTCACACATCAAGAGTTTTTCCACTGCCGGGCCCCAGATAACCTCCTCCCGCCCCACTGGCCGCAGTGTTTGCACTTGTCCTCCTCCGCTGGTGCCGGGCTGGGAGACATGCACACCCTGAGCCCTGGTCTGGAGGCACGCACACCTCTGGCCTGGGGCCACCTCTGGTCATGCATGGCAGCCAGGGCACGGGTAAAGGGCATGAGATGCGTCCTTCCCCAGCACCCTGAGGTGGGTGAGGAGCTGGCTGCTGGGTGGCACTGAGATCGCCCAGGCTTGGTACCCTGGACATCCCCGGCACCCAGGACAGCTGGAGGTGGGTGATGGTGTTGCAGTGACAGGACAGTGATGCCAAAGCCCCAGGGTACAGAACCACTGGGCTCCTCAGCATTGCTGGTTTTCCCTAACCCGCTGCATTCCCTGGGCTCTCCCTGTGCCCTGGCTAGGCAGGGCCCTGGTGCTCCAGGAAGGTGACAGGTCTGGGCACATGTCCCAGTGCAGGACTCGCAAGGATGGACCAGGTATGTGCAGGGTGACTGAGGTCTCCAGCTGTGTCCCTTTGCTCTTTGAAGGCAAAGCTCTGGGATGCAGTGGCCAGAGGCAACAACTCCAGGTCCCCTTGAAGCAGTGCTAATCGCTCCACTGATGACCGGGTTAGCAGAAGTACCCCAGCTAATGTGTTTCACCTGTAGGTCCATACAGCTCCTGGTGGGACATGCAGTCCCGCAGTGCCACCCAAGCTCACAGCTGCCCACAATCTCCACCATTCATGATATCAAAAAGCTGCTACCCTGGGCAGATGAGCTAAAAAGTGCTGCAGGCTGTTTGTGGAAGAGGAGAGAGTTGATCACTGTGTGCGGGGGCAGAGGTTGAGCCCTGCTGGGCTTGGCCTTGAACAGGTCTGGCCTACAAGGAGGGGATACAATCAGAGACGCTGAATGGCCATCTGTCCCTGTCTTTTATTGTTGGGACTGGTTTTGTTTTCTGTAAGCGCCGTTTAACAACATGAATAGACTGTGAACGACCCGCTAGCAAGCGGCAAAAACAGAGGTCCCCTCTTCTCATCTTACAAAACTCTCCTTGGAGCAGCAGTGCCAGGTTGAGACTACAAATGCTGGGAAAGCACTGTCTCCCTCTGCAAGCCCACCTTGGGGGAGTGTGTGCCCCACCTCCAGGTCAAGCTGTGGCAAGAAGGAAACGTGCTAGAAGTTGTAAGGAATGGCCACGCAAAGTGGTAGGGGAGGGCTTGGGTGGATGAAGCAGAGCCGAGAGCGAATAGGCAGTACAGGAGAAACCTCAGGATCAGCTCTGTCCTTGTGGAAGGGCCAAATGCTAAAGGACATCCCTTGCAGTGTGGAAGGCGGCAGAAAAGGAGTTAAAAGATGGTACTCTGGGGGTGCCACCAGTTCTCATTGTGGCACACTGGCACTGACTGATGCAGAGGCGATACGCCAGTCCCTGTGGGAAGGGATTGTCAGCAGGATGGGAATGGTGGGAATTTCGGCACAGCCTGCCTGGCACCGGGGGACCCCACGCAAGAGTCACCCCATCATAGCGGGGCTCAGCTCATCCCAGGGCTGCACAGGAGAAGAGATTTCCCCCAGAGACATCTCCTTTCCTGGGCTATCCGAGGTGGCTGCCCGATCCGAGCGTCTCTTGCCCCGTGCTGAAACGACCCGCTTCGGGCAAACTCCTGCCAGGCCAGCCCACGGAGCGCTCCCGGGGCGCCCCCTCCCCGCGGGCCGCGCTCGGAGCCGCCGCTGCAGCGCGGCTGTGCTGCCACCTCCTGGCGCGGGGGGAGCGAGCCCCGCCCGCGGCGGGCTGTGCGCCCCGAGCGGAGCCAGAGCTGAGGGGTCCCTGGTGGGCTCCGGTGCGGCCGCGGGGGAGGCGACGCGGGCGGCCCTTCGGTGCGGGGCGGGCCGCGACCCGGAGGGAGCGGGCCTCGAACCCGCGACTTTCCCTTGGCGCGGTGCGCCCCCCAAAGCGTTCCGGGCGCTTCCGGGCGGCCGTTGGCGGGAGCGGAAGCGGCGCTGCCCGGGCCGCCGCGGCGGTCGCACGTCCCGGTGGCCGCGGAGCCGGCGCCGGTGGGTGCGCGGGGCCCGCTCGGGGCCCGCTCGGCGCGGCGCGGCCGCGCCCGCTCGGGGCGCCACGGGTCCCCCCCCGCCCTCCCACACGCTCCACGGGGCCCCGCCGCGGGGCTGCGGGGCCGCGCTCAGCCCCCGGGAGCCGCCGGGCGCAAGGCCCCGTTGTTGGGCCTGGCGCGGGGGGGATGGGAGGCGGCTGAGGTGGGGGGGGGTGTCTGCGTGGGGCCGCGCGTGGGAGTGTGTGTGTGTGCACATGTGGGCGTGTGTGTGAGCGGATAGACGTGCGGGTATGCACACGCGTGTATGTGTGTGTGCCCGCGGCGCCCCCGCCGGAGTTAACCCCGGACCCCCCCCGGTTTCCCGCCCTCCCAGAGCTGGAGGGGACGGACAGGACGGCGCAGAGAAGGCCAGAGGGCAGGCGGAGAGATGGCGACGGGGGCAGATGTACGGGACATCCTGGAGCTGGGAGGCGTGGAGTCGGAGAACACGGGCACCATCAACAAGAAGGACATCATCAACTCGGACAAGGTGAGCCGCAGTGCCCCGGGGGGCTGCTGCGTGTTTTCTGGGCGCTGACCGACCTTGCGTGTGGTGTTTGGGGTGAATATCGGGGAAAAAAGACGGAATAAAGTATGTTCCTACTGTAGTCCATTTATAGTTGTGCTTTTTAGGAGTGTCAGGAAACGCCTGGAGGGCCCCACTCCTGGGTTCCCGGTGTTCTTAGTTAACTGTGCTGTGGCACCTGGTGTGGGATTTAAGCTGGGGCTGTGTAAGTGGTGTCCTGGTAAGCTGGGCCTGGCCCCAGAACATCTTCAGCAGTCTCTAAAGTTCCCCTTTTGTGAAGTGTGTTTACCATCTAGCCTCCCTAAGCAGATGGAAATAATACAACACAGTCCTGTTTTAGAAGAAAGAAAACATTGTCTGAGTTAATGGTACATGTCTTCCAATGGAGGGAGCATTCCCTGAAGGTGTTTCTGGGCTTTGGGACGACTGGGATGTGTTGCATGGGAATGTGGGCGAGTTGGTAAGCTCTGTTAAGGATGTGAGATGTCCTGTGATGAGTTCTGTGTGGTAATGTTGGTAATGTGCTATGTTATCTTGTCGCCTTCTGTGTTTTAAATCCAGGCAAGGTCTTGGGTGTCCCATGTTTTGCAAGGTGTTGGGGAGGCCCATTCCCGAGTGGTTCTGAGCTGTAGAGGTGTTTGGAAAGGGAGCCCAGGGAGATGAAATCCCCAGTAGGCCTCTGGTACAGAGATGGTCTGGTTTGAAGTAAAGTCCCGTGTGTTTGTTTGGGGAAAAAAAAACAAACACCAAAACAAAGCTAAAACATAGGCAACCACCCCATCCCTAAAGCACTTCCTGGCTGCCATTGTTTGCCTCCACTGGAAAGTTTGTCTCTGAAGAGAAGCACTGTGGTTTCATGGCTGCCTTGTTAGGGGTAGGACACACAGGATCACTGGGGTGATGGAAAGCCCCTGAGTTTCAGCCATTTGAAGGCTGAAATGCAAAATGCCAAGTTATCAGCTGTGGTGGTGAGCAGCTCCTTGTTGGGGTTCAGCCTGGGGTGTTGCCACTGAGTGCTCGGGGTTGTGGGTTCTTTGATTTAAATGTGTTTGTCTTTTAAGCAGCAGAGAGCTGAAGGAGCCCTGGTGCCTCTCCTTTTGGAGCAGAGTTCTGTCTCTCAAATTTACTGTAATGGAGAGAGAGAGGAAGGGGGAGGTGCAGTGAGAGATTTTGGGAGGGGTGCAGGAGGCCACTTGAGGCCGTGAGTAAAACATTTTGAATTTCTGCAAAGTACAGAGACTAAGCCAAACCCAAGGTAGGAGCTGTTATCACATGGAGGGCGAAAAGTTGCTGATAACAGTGCAGCACTTGCTCAGGAAATAGATCTGCTCTCAATTAGAAAAGAAGCAGATTGATGTCTAGAAATCAGGAGAGAACTGTGAAGTACTTTCCAGTCCATTAGCAACTGAGAATGTTAAATAAAAATTACTAGGCATAAAAAGATTTAAATCAGCAGGACCAAGTAATTTGTTCTCAGCTCCTGAAGAGCTGGGTGAACTGATCTCTGGCCTGCTGATATTAGCTTTTAATAAATCTGGGAACTTTGGGGGGATTCCAGAAGCCTGTCTTCAGGCAGGGTGTGTGGTGTGACCCGTGGGTAACTGCCTGGGTTGGCCTTACATCGCTCCTGGGCAAAGTGATGGGCACACCAGGAGGGAGGTGTTTGATTAGGGATGAAAAGGTGCTGATATAACGCATGGCTGTCATGAAGTTTTATGGAAAGTAGTTGTAGCCTAAGCTGACAGGTTATTGTTTTTACAGTGGGATCTTGAATTTGCTCAATGAAAGGTGACTGTGTGGATTTAACACAATTTATGACACAGTGTTAGTTTTATCAGAAAAATATTCTGATTTAAAAGTTGTTAGTGATACGGTAAACAAGTGTGTAATAGTAGTGACATGACTACTAGTTGTAAAGATGGTACAGTTAAGACCAAATGCTCAGTAAATTTGTCCCACTTAAATAAAGTGTAACTTCTTAGTGTGGCTGTTACTGTATCTACCTAAATCTGAAGTTGATTATCTCATAAAGTTGTATGTGTGGTGTGAGTTGAACTGTATCTTAGAAACCATCAGTTCTGACAAGGTAGGGGCCAGATTGAGTCGTGTACCCTGAATTCTTTGTACGAAGAAACTATGTAAAAAAAACCAAAACTGTTTGCTGTATAAATGGGAGAGAAGAGTTGGGACCAGGGAGTTTTTGTAGGTGGTACAGGGGGCTGCTGCAAGGGCTTGATCACAGCTGGTAAAAGCTGAAGTTGCTGCAGAACAAAGCGACAAAGACTAAGAGGGGATGGGAAGACATTTCTTATTGTCTTCTCTAAAAGGTAGAGAATCACTTAAATGCATTAATACCTCTGTGTGAAGACCTAGTGCTTACCTAGTAAGAAAAGACTTAGTGCATCAGGCCCTGAAAACTGCAGCCAGATGTTCAGCTTGGAATTTAAGTGTGTTATCAGCAACAACAAGTGTCTGAGTACTGGTGAGTGCTATCACTGAAAGTGGGCACATTTTGTCTGTCAGTGTCTTCCACCAGGAACAGGCACTTTCCTGGAGACATTCAAGGTGTCTAAACCCAGATAAAACTAAAAACCATCACAGGACACCAGGTTATGTAGTTTAATGTTCCTTCAGGAATTGCTGCCTCTGAATCTAAAATGCAGTTCTTTTGTTTCAGAAAAAATCCAAGAAATCTTCAGAGACGTTGACGTTTAAGAGGCCAGAAGGAATGCACCGAGAAGTTTATGCACTTCTCTATTCTGACAAGAAGTAAGAGCTTATGGTCATCTGTGCAGGTTGTGGGGTGGCCTGGGCTTTTTGGTGGCAGGGCAGTGTCCTCTGGAAACCAGGCACAGTCTCACTTCCCAGACTGATTCCCCTTTTGTGCTTGGCCTGTGCTTGTGCCCTTCCCTTAGACACTCATGGGCAGTGTCTGTCTTCTCTTTTCTAAATTCGAGGGGTTTGCTTGATGTAGGAAATGAATTAGATACGAGCACAATAGACTAGTGCAGACAAGCCAGTGTTCTTACCTTCTGTATTTAATTCTCTCTTAATCTCAACTGGGAACATCATCCGCTTTTATTTCTGCAAAAAGAGTTCTGCAGCCTGTATTTATTATTTGTTATGGATTGTGCTCTTGCCTCAGAGATCTCTTGCATAGTTTACTTTTCAGATGGTTTCTGTTCAAAGCCATCTGTGCTGTGTATTCTGTCCTCTGATGAGGGGAGCATTGAAGTCTGGGAAGTGCAGAACTTGAAATAAAGCCTAAACTTGGGTTTTCCCACCTTAAACTTTGTGGTGACAGATGATTCCACTCTGAAACCTCTTTGGGTTTGTCGTGGGCCACTCCTTGCTCCTCGTCAGCCAACCCTTCTCTCCACCACAGGGATGCACCTCCGCTGCTGCCAAGTGATACAACTCAGGGTTATCGAACAGTCAAAGCAAAACTGGGGTCCAAGAAAGTCCGGCCTTGGAAGTGGATGCCTTTCACCAACCCAGCGAGGAAAGACGGAGCAATGTTCTACCACTGGAGGAGAGCAGCAGAGGAAGGGAAGGACTACCCCTTTGCCAGGTTCAATAAAGTAAGTGGGAGAGCACTTTCCAAACAAAAATATATAAATAGCAGCTGGAAAATACCCTTCAGTCATCTTCTTGACTGTCCAGAGAGGAAGTTGGTTCTTTCAACAAGTGAAGGCTGAGTTAGGTTTGGTAATTGCATTTTAAATTGCAGCATGGCCTGCAGCCATGTGACCACAGGCTCCAAATCATTCAGGGGAAGTGGGCTCGATGTGTGGTCAGGGCTTGCTGGAGCCCCCTGTGTTTCAGGTGTGCAGTCACTGATTTGGTGAAGGAGGCACTCTGCCATCTCTCTCAGTGCCTGACCAACATCCTCCCCCTGATTACAGGCTCAGGGTAGTCAAAGATATTCTATTCTGAGTGAGACATTAAAGTCATAAGTCTTGTTATTTTTCCCAGTATGAAAAAAATTGCTTGAGCTTCATGGCCAAAAAGCTGGCTTGCAACCTTTTGGCCAGATTCCAGCACAGATGCTGAATTACGTTGCGTTCCCTCTGAAATTGCTCTTGTGGTATCAGTGTGGTGCAGTACCCTGTTCTTTGCGTCTTGTATTAAATTGTCACAATGTGTTGTTGTAATCTCCTGCTGTCTTTTGTCCCAGATGTATCTGCTTTGAGTGGCTGGACCTTTCATGTGTATGCACAAAGAAAAGTACATCAAGATTTATACTTCAAAGCCAGGACCTCCAAAGTTAGGAAGGAGCGGAGTTAGGGTGCCTCCATAATGTAATTTAACTCCCTTCACGATGCAAATCTGAAAGGGTAAAAAAAAAAAAAGGCATGTGCTAACGTGATTCCACAAAAGCTCTGCTTGTGTGTAACCGTATACAATATTTTAAGTTTGTAACCCACAGAGCATCAGCTCTAACAAAGCTTGGCTTCCTGCAGAGTTAAGTGGTTGGTTGACCTTATATGTTAGAAGGCTGAAGCTCTGACTGATGCTTTTCCTCTTGCTGGGACATTGGTAAGAGCCTCCTGTGGTATCTCTTCTCTGATGTCTGGGGTGGAAGTCTGAAGTATGACTCACTTAGTCAAGGCACCTACCTAGCTGTCTGAGTGAAACTTTGTGAGGCTAATTGTCCCCAAGACTCTGCTGCTGCAACTGGTTTTGGCTGAGTTCAACCGAGTTTATCAGAGGGGGCCACACATGGGTGTTGTAATTATACGATTCTCGCTTCCTTAACTTTATCAGGTACTGTGAACTGACAGACTGAAGAGCCTTCAGCAAGGCTGTAACCTTTAGATTAGTGGTACAGACCTCTGCCATCTGCACAATTACATAGTATTAGGAACAAGTTGTTACCCTTGTGGTTCTGTAGTTAAGAAGGTCGAAGGCAAGATGAAGAGTTCTGCAGATATGTGCTGTGTTAAGGGAATTTTATTTAGTTTTCCAGACTTTTTAGTGCGTTCCTTCTCTCGTACTTGATACCTATGCCTGAATCTCTCGCTCCCCTTGGCATGAACCTATTTTCCTGTGTAGTCTGTCCTGTTGGTTGCTCAAGCTCCTTAACCCAGCTTCTGGGTCACTGCTCAGTTGCTTTCCCTTTTCTCTGTGCTTCCAGTCTCCAGACCAAATCCCTCCTCTTCACTGTGAGATCCAAAATGTAAGCTTGGGTTTCAGTGTGTACACTGAGCCTTGTTTCAGGGTGTGAAATAAAAGTATAAAAGCAGCTTTGCTGGTGTTAGAGCAAAGCCCTCTCTCAGCTGATACTCTTTTTTCTGTCTGCCATCAGTAAAGGCTTAGAGAAAGAGCATGAGAATGGGGCAAATATATTTTTTCCTAGCTTCTGCTGGTCTTTGGATTAAGGATTTCCTAACTTGGAATTTGTGTTTAATAATTCTTGCTAGGTATGCTCAGGGCAGAAAGCTGCTCTGTGAATATCCCGCGGTAATGAGTTCTTCAGGTTAATTTTGTGTGGTGTGCAGTGGTGCTTTCTTCTGCTCATTTCAAACTGCTGCCTTGAGGTTTCATTTAGTGCCTCTGAGATCTCGTGTTACATAATGCAGTAAATGGTCCTTGCTGTGGTACTGTGTTTTCTGTAATTTGACATGCCCTCCTGTGCACTGTCTCACCCTTGTTGTTCTCAAATATCCTTTCTCTTGAAATGGGTGGACTAGCAGTGAGTGTTTCACTTATGAAAGCACGGTGGGTTTGTACGTGGGCTGTGCTTCTCTAATTCCCTCATCGTTCTTACCGTTCACTTTGTCTTTTCACCACTACCAGGCGTTGTGCTGATGTTTTTTTACAGAGCTGTCTCATGGCTCCAGGATCCTGAGCAGTTTCAGCTTATTTAATGCTCATCATTGTGTGAGTTTATAGTGTAAAATGTTGGACTGAGAGAGGTTTTCTGGGCCATTGAATCCTCCTCTTGGCTCTTTCAGGTCCTGCCACCATCCAGTCCCTTTCATAAACTGATCAAGTTCCTTTTGAAAAGCGCTTGGCTTTTCCTGCCCCTATGCTTCCTTGGGAAGCTGTTCCAGACTGTCTCTGCTCCATTTCATTTCCAGGTTGAATTTTCCATGTTAAATTGGCATTTCCTTGCAAGCCAGTTTCTTTTGTTCTTATTTCAGTTGTTCTTTTCTCCCCATGGGTGCTCCTTTCATTTCATCTAGCATACTTGAAGTCTGCAGATTCCCTTCCAGACTTCCTTTGCTAGGCCGCTTTCTCTTCCAGTCTGCTGTGGGAAGAGAAGCTCTCCACCCCATTACTCATCCTCATTGCTCTTCTCTCTACTTGTTTCCATGTCAGTTCATCTTTTCTGACCAGGGATCAGTAGTGTTGTAGCTGTTACTCCTACCAGTATTCTTGTTGTGCAACTGAAACACCGTTGGTTTCTGCTGGAAATCCCTCTCTGGGAGTCGTATTTACCTTTCTGTGGTCACATTGCATTCGAACATGTAGTCATCCCATGGTGGGCTCAAGCCTTCCATCTGTTCCCACCTTTTCACTTCTCAGTGGTTCTCACCCAAGCAGCCATGAGTGGGGGCTGAGGAAGTGTTTTGGAAGTGTCTTTGCTCTTGTAGCACTCTCTTGCCTGACGAGGCGTCTGCCACCTTCCATCCGCTGCAGAGGGCCCTGCTGGCTCTTCTGGTGTGTGTGCTACTCGAGAAATTACTTTCTTTTGTGGTGTGCATGGGACATCCTTACTGTGTCTAGTAGGGTGGCATTGCTGCTGGTGGAAGTGGTACTTGAAGGTTGAGGTGCAATGCATCCCCAAGGGACATACTTTAGGCTTCTTGTGTCCAAGTGAGGGAAGAACAGCAACAGACCTAAAAGAGACTGTTATTTGGAGGCTCAGAAATGCTCCTTGGAGCTGTTCATGAGGGTGACTTTCCTGGTGTAGGCCATGGGGCCGTAGAGGTGTTGAAGCAGATGTGCTGGTCACATGCACACCATGTGTTCTTGCGGAAGCAGGATCTCCTCAGGCTGAGCAAAGTTTTACCACAGGAGTGGTGGGAGGGGCAAGGGGGGAAAGCACAGGCTTGTTTACACTTTTGCTTTACCACATGCTAGAGTTTCCCCTAATATTCTAAGTATTTTTACTGTTCCTTTAGTGCTCATGTGATACTTGTGTTCTGGACAGAGCTCTTGCAGAGCAGTTCCAGGCTGAGGATGGTGGTGTGGGCTTGGCCTTTTAGGCACCTTGGGACACTGTGAGCATCGGACTGTCATTTGGCTCTGCTGGAGAAAGGGTGGATGAGGAAGAGAGGGGCAAAGTTGTTTGCCACGTTTATGGCTCTCAGTTGCACAGTACTCAGCATTTCAGATCTTCATGGTGCTGTCTGCACGAAACATGAAAGGAGCAGGTTGGGTATCAAAGCAGAAGGTGTGTGAAAGGCTGGGGACTGCTGCTCCTTGCCTTTCCTGTTTGTCCTGTACAAGTGAGCGTGTCCCAACCCAAGTAAAGACTCAGCTGTCAGAGCAGTTTATGCCAAGGTACTGGTGTTGCTGAATGGCAGGAATGCAGGGAGGCTGGCTGAACCTTGGTTTCACTGTCATGTTGGCCTGGTAATTTTGAAACCTGCAGTCAGGATGTGGGTTGCTGACCTCTGCCTGTGTCAGCAACCTGAAATAGGTTTCAGCCTTCCAGGAGGTGGTTGCTGGTAGGCTCCCCACAATGTCATGTTTGTGGCCCTGGGATCACACATTTGCTCCATATCAAGTCCTCTGCCTGCTCGTCATGTTTCCGACCAGGACTCATTGCTCAGGGTCGTGGCAGCTCCTTCCTGTCAGTGCCGTGCTGGTGTTCTTGGCTCAGGTACCCGGCCCTTACCGGCTTTCAGCAAGCAGGGCAGTGCTGCAGGAGAGCTACCGTGGTTTTCTTTTCCTCTACACAGACAGTGCAGGTACCTGTCTACTCGGAGCAGGAGTACCAGATGTATCTCCACGACGATGCGTGGACCAAAGCTGAGACAGACCACCTCTTCGACCTGGCTCGGCGCTTCGATCTGCGCTTCGTGGTCATTCACGACCGCTACGATCACCAGCAGTTCAAGGTGAGTCCTGGGGGGCCGAGGTGCTGCTAGAAACCCGCTGCTGTGGCACATGCAGGGCCTTCTGCACTTAAAAGGCCAAATTACCCTTTGTATCAACTTCATTAGGGGAAAATAATGAATTATTGGCAGCAAGGAATATTGAATTTCCAGCACAGGGCATTGCTGCTTGCTTTGTTTATAATTAAATCCGCTGTGACTTGTGCTCATTCCCTGTTGTGTTATATTAGAAAGTTAGAAGGTTTGCACCTGCCGGGAGAACAGCTCGTTTTTCCTTGAAGGTAAGGCAGCTGGGGAGTTTGTTTAGCAGAGTAAGGTAGGTGTTTTAGATTCCAGCCTAGGCCCTTGGAGAAGAGTCTGCTAACGAACCCCGGGGATTGGGACTTTTCCATGGTATTGCTCCTGATTTATGGTCTGACCTGGTGCAGGTTTCCACCATCTCTTCTGTGAAACAGGGACCATCAATGGTCTGAAAATGCAACCCTAGTGTCACGATCATAAATGTCCTGTAACTACTGGTTCTGTGATTCCTGGTGACATAGGGAAAGATGTGACTCCTACAGAACAGCTCCAAATGCTGGAGTTTTTTCTTGCCCTCTGAAATGCTCTCATGAAGAGCCTGTAGCAAAGTGAAATAACAAGAGTCTGCCCAGCTGGGCAGCCCAGACACCCTTGGTGCTTGAGTAATGGAACACAGCTCTGACTGTGTGATGATGGGCAGTGAATTGTTGCAGCTGATACTTTCTTGGTTGTGGCTTGAATGACCATTGTCTGGAACAGTTCAGAGACCTCCTGCACGTTTGTTGCAGTTTCCTGCTCAAAGGTTTTCTCCTCTCAACTCCCTTTGCATCCTTTTATCTGGGGGTGCTCCACTGCTGTGTTGTCTCTAAACCCTCAGTGGAATTGTTGGACACTTTGATTGGTGTTTTTAAAGGAGTAGCTGTGAACCCATGACAGTTAATTCACACAGCTCACTGAGGAACTCCTCCTTCCCTGTCATTCCTCCAGCACTGGTGGCAAAGCTTTCTGCTGGTCTTGCTCCCAGGCACTGTGTCTTGTACTGTATCTGACATCCTTCAGCCAGTGGTCCTTGAGTGGCTACTGCACAAGGTTTTTCTTGGTGCTTCTATAATGTTGTCCTCCTGTGATGTGTCCCACAGAAAAGATCAGTGGAGGACCTGAAGGAACGATATTACCACATCTGTGCCAAGCTGGCTAATATTCGTGCAGCTCCAGGCACAGACCTGAAAATCCCAGTCTTTGATGCTGGCCATGAGAGACGAAGGAAGGAACAACTGGAAAGGCTTTACAATAGGACACCAGAGCAGGTAACTTGGGCAAGAGAGCATCACTCCTCCAAAAGATTTATAGGTTGAGTCGGTAGGTGCATGATATGGGCCATGATGAGGGTGGGAAAGGAAAAGAGGCTGAACAGCAAAGGAGCAGTACCTGAGTACTGCTTTTGTTGTTGGATTAATGTCATTTTAAGGGGTATAAAAGGACAGTAACTGAGAAATCTGACTACACTGGAGAAAGGGCTATGTGAGCCGAGTTATGGTCTCTGGTAACTGCCAGGACCTTGTCAGTGACACTTACTGGGCCAGTCCTCTGGATAGAAACAAATTCTCAGATCAATGCTCTTATGAGTCCCAGAGTCTCATGAGGAGAGAATAATTTCCTTGACAGAAAAAAAATCTTGCCAGAAAACATCAAGAATTGTAAATCTGTATGTTTAGTTCTTGTCTTTGTTGAAGCAATGCAATGGTCCCACAGTTTAGAGGTTAAGAAACTTGTGTGTTCCCCAAAGGCTGAGGGAGAACATCTTTTTCAGTCAGTAGTTCCCTCTGTGGACAAGTTCATGCATGTAATTACTCTGCTTGTGCTTTCCTCGTTGACAAGTGTCAGTACTAGGCATAGCTGCTCTAGGTTCAGTTTGCTGTGCCTGGGGAGGGGAGTCAGCTTTTCACAACGCTGCACTTTGCAGCCACGGCGTATTTGGACGTTTTTACCCATCTGTCTGTGCTCTTGGTCTCTTTGGAGATGGGATTAGTCATTTATGGATGCTGATGTAGGGTGCGTCACGGATGTTGTGATGCAGCATCTGCCAGACTGTAGAGTGGCATTGCCATGGATGCAGCGTGAGGTTATGGAGCATAACGTGCTCTACAAACCCAAGATGTTAAGCAGGAGCATAAAATCATTCCCAGGCTGGCCCGGGGCAGAGCTGTTATCGGTAGATGGCCCCCTTGACTTGCCAGGCTTGCTCTGCTCTCTGATTGCCTTGTCGTGCTCTGGTCTGCAGGTGGCAGAAGAAGAATACCTCATCCAGGAGCTCCGCAAAATCGAAACCAGGAAGAAAGAGAGAGAAAAGAGAACCCAAGACCTGCAGAAGCTCATCACGGCTGCTGACACCACCACTGAGCAGAGGCGTGCCGAGCGCAAGGCTCCCAAGAAGAAGCTGCCACAGAAGAAGGAGACAGAGAAGCCTGTAAACACTTCTCTCTTTTTCTGTTTTTGTTGTGATTTTTGTTTTATTTTTTATTTAGTTTCTCCTGTTTATGCTCTGGCTGGGTAGTGTGTTTTTGTCAGCAACCCTCCAGGGATCAGACCCTTTCTGGGCAGGGGGAGCAACTGCTGGCTGCCTTCTGGCAGATGTTTTTTTTTTTGTTACGTCTTTGGAAGGCAGATTAGTGTAAGACAACCACTGTCAGTGTCCTCTGGTGTGCTCTCTGACTTTCTCCCCTTTGAAAAATGCTGGTTTAAGTCCTGTTTCTCTTTCCCTCCCTGAGAAATGAGATGAAATGATGCCAGCCATTCATGCATCATGGCAAGGAGAAACATCTATGTCCCTTCTTCTCCCAGGTGTATTCTGTTACTGCTCTGTAGGATTGGCCCACATAACCATTGTCTTTCACCTGCCTTCTTTTTCTAGTCCAAGTTTTCATTTCCTCCCCATCTCCTGAGTCTCACCAGCATCTCCCCAAGTTCAGTACATGCCCCTCTCCTGATCCTCAGCTGTGATCAGAGCAGTCCTGCTGTGGGACTCTTGTGTTCTGGGACCTATTAGTATTTCTCCCTGAGCTGAGCTGAAGTCTAAGGAGCCCAGAGCACAGATTTCAGTTCACATTTGATGCTACCTCAGTTTCCCTTTCTGGAGAGAGGAGGACAGCATGGACTGATCTAAATTCAGCACCATCAGCAGGAAAGGGCTGTTAAAAAAAAATCTCAGATATTTCCAGTGAGTCCCTGGGAATTCATATCCATCCACCTTATGAACAGAGAGTACTTGTGTCATTTTTCTCGAAAAGGTTCTGTACTGGGAGGGAAAAGAAGTAGTGAATGCTAGACAGTTTTTTCTTGAACTGTACCTAATGGCCACCACTTCCCCAAAACACTCTTTCAGCGTGTTGTGTCCTCTGTGTCCCTGCTGTGTGATGAATATGGTATCACTGGGCACCTCGTGCATTGAATTCCCTCGAGGGTTGGTCTGGGAAAGCTCAGCCATGGCTGGAATATCTCCTTCGAAAGAAAACCTTTCATTATTGGTGGTATTGAAAAAAGAGGGCTAGAGAATGGGGCTGGAAAGATGCTGAGGATGCCAAGGCAAGGGAGTCCACCCCTAAATGTTGGCTGGTGCCTGTCTGCAGGCATGTAGTGGATAGGCACGCCAGGGTGGGCAGAGAAGCAGTTTCTGTTGTTGCACTAGCATCATTTCAACCATGACAGAGTCCATTAGGAGTCAATTACCAACTATAGCCGGGAAATGTTAAGAAAAAAATTGCATTTTAACTAAGAATTTGAATCGGGAGCTGCATCAGCATCATTTCAACAAAGGAAAATCATTTACCAAAGAGTCAATTGAGGTTGAAGCGTTTACAGCATGTACAGGCTGTACAGGCACACGAGGCAAAAGAACCAATTTAATTGCTTATGTGCCGAGTGCAGTCGGAGTGGGCTCGGCTGAGGCAACGATGCTGATTTACCCTCACTGCTTCTGTCAGAGTGTTCAGCAACAGGCTGAGGGGCAGAGTTCGGGTAGTCTGACAGCCAGCCTTCATCCAGAGGAAGCAGAGAGGATTGGGTTTTGATTGCAGCCTCGTTTGTCTCTAGTAATGCGAGCAGGGAGGCTGTATCCTACCACAGATCAGAGTGATCTCTACAAGTTCCATGGGCCCTGTTGGTAGTTAGAGAATACCTTTTCCTTCATATTTAGGAATCTCTCCCTGGGCCCTCTGTTTATTGGACTGACAACCAATAACTGAAATAATCTTAATGCCTGGCCACCTCAAGACCAGGGCATAGAGACAGTGGATAGAGATGTGAGAGTCACTGGCAGGGAACTTCAAGTCACTGCCCTTCAGCATCTCTTATGATCTTGGGGCATTCCTGCTTGTCTCAGCCCTGTCTGGAACAAACAAAAGAGCGAGCTGCAGGGCCTCTCTGCAGAGAAATGTGGGAGCAGCCAGGCAAATGATGTCTCCAAAGAAATTGGGAGATTTGAGGTGACTCTTCCCTTTGGAAAAACATGGTTGTGCGTGTGTTTTGCAGAGGTTGTGGATATTCTTAGGTTGAATCATGGGTATTGTTTGCCCATTCAGGGGCCCCCACACCATTCAGTGCAGAGGGCCCTGCAGATAGCCTGGTTTAATAGTTTAAAGGTTTGCTCACTTTGTGCTTTGCTCAGCAGCACAGACTTTTGAGACTTTTTATTTCTTTCCATTTTGTTGAAATGCAACTAGATGCTGTAGTGTCAGCAGCAACAGCCTTGGAATTTTGCTGCATTTTACTGCTATGCTTCAAATATGAAGTGAGCAAGAAGGAAAACTGTCTAATGAGCGGACAAACGGCAAAACATGTATGAACAGCAGGCTCCCCTGGAGGGGGGCAGTCCTTGCATCCTCATTAGTGGGCTCATGTCTGTACAGATCAGAGGTTTCTCAGCTCATTCCTTAGAGAGTTTGCAGTCAAAAGCCAAGATTTAGGGAAGTCCTGGACTGTTTTGATCAGTGAAATGGGTTTAAGTTAGATGAGGATAACATTGGGCAAATATTCATGAATACCATTTTAGAGTCAGGGGTTCTGTGTGGATGGGTGTAAGTGTCTGTGTAGAGCAGTGCATTCAAACCAACTGACCAAAAATGCTTGAGCTTTCCAAAGACACCTTGAACCGGAGTATTTCTCTCAGTGAATTGCTTGGGATTTTCCCACCGAATCCCATTGCCTGGGATTTTCCTCTCCGGCATGTGGCCCTGGCAGGTGGTTCTCTGTCATAGGAAACAGTGTTTCCCCTTCAGATAGTCTCTACGCAAAATCT
Organism: Pyrocephalus nanus; assembly: GCA_038380795.1. Lineage (NCBI taxonomy): Eukaryota > Metazoa > Chordata > Aves > Passeriformes > Tyrannidae > Pyrocephalus > Pyrocephalus nanus. The sequence continues at coordinate 3,764,922 of CM076269.1, forward strand.
TGTGTTTCTTGTGTTTCCTCCCTCAACACATCCTGTTTCGATCTCTTTCAGGCTGTTCCCGAGACTGCTGGCATCAAGTTTCCTGACTTCAAATCTGCAGGTGTCACGCTGCGAAGCCAGAGGGTAGGCTGCTGTCCCGGTCCCGTGGGATCTCTGTTAATGTCTTTCAGTCTGCCTGTCTCTCTCCTCGTCTGTTCTCCTTTTATAGCTAAAGAAAGTCAAGTTCTTGCCTCTAAAATAAGAAAGGAATTCCATAAACGTGGAGACTCAGAAACCTGGAATGCTGGCACTGTCAGAGGCAGCTCGTCGCCTCGCAGAGGCACCTGAACTTGCTGGTGTGCCTGCTCTGCTGTCAGACACGTGTGACAGGCCCAAATGGAGCTGTCCAGTCCAAACAGAGCTCACAGCCAAAACTAATAGGCCTCAGAAAGCACATATGTTAATAGCTGAGAAGTCTTTTTGGAGTGGTTTGAGTTGGAAGGGACCTTAAAGATCATCTAGTTAAGATCATCTCTAAGAACTGGGTGTCCAGGTTGTGTCTTGAAAAAAAAACCAGAGACACATAAACGCATACGATTTTTAGCCTTTCTATTTCCATTGCCTTAAAAAATATTTTTTGGAAAAGCCCCTTTGTTCATTCTGTCACAGAAATATTCCCAAGAAAAGACTTGACACCTCCCTCTTAGCCACAGGTTTTGGGATATTGAGCAAGTTAAACCTGCTTGGCTGACTGAATGTTTTCAGAGGGGTTTTGACAGTGAAATCCTGTGTGCCCAGTGCAAGTGGTAATTTTTGGTTGCTTTACTATAGCGAGGTTGGGTAGGCAGGTTCCTTGCCTGGCACCCTCACTTGGCATAGTAATTTAAAAGGCTGTTTTTATGGAATGTTCTTCTGTTGTAAGAATAGTTTCAGATCTTGCTGGGAAGAGCCTGGGGCTGTTAATAGAAATGTGTTTGGGATCATGCTGCTTCGATGTAGAGGTGCATGAGCACATTAGAGGCAGGATGCCTTGGCGAGGTCACTGCTGAGGAACCCCTGGAGTGTGCAAGTGCCACCATCTGCAGGCTACCTGTTTGAGTGGGGGGCTACAGCCTGGAGGAAATCACAGCCAAGAGACAAGCAAGACTGCAGTGCATGTGTTGAGATTTATGGAGACGTGGCAGATGTGTTCTCCAGCACTAAGATAAATAGAGTAATTTATGGAGATTGATTTGGATTTTGAAAACTAATAAGTGGTGGTTAATCTTTTCTATTTTTTTTTTTTTTACCCCCCTCTGAAAGAGAAGCTGAGCAATAACCTATCAGTGATGGAACCATCTGGCAAAGCCAGCAGCCTTTTTGTGTGCCAAACAGGCAATTCGAATCCCAGCCTTCATGAAAATGGGTGCTTCATGCTTCTATCTGTTCCCTTTAATGATCACAAAACGCAGGGATAAGCTGAGGCATGACAGTCTGATTCAGCGACTTTTAGCCTGCAGTATCCAAGCTCCTGGAATGACCTAGAGCAACTTCTTATGCTCTGCTTGAAATTTTTAAGGAGATAAATGCTGTTATTAAAAGTACCATTGGTTTGTGAATTAGAAAAGATAGTAAATCACTGATCTAGGTGAAAAAACAACACTTTGCTGTTTGAAAATGTGAAACCCACCTCTAACCCAGCAGAATGAATTAATTTGTGTCTTTTAACCAGTCACCTGGCTTCCTTATCCAAGTCTTCACTGTTTCTAAAATGGGAGCTATTAGACTTACTTGCTTCACAGATGCATGATGGGGAGAATTAATTACGTGAGGTCAGTACGGGCCTTTTGAACTGGTAAGAGGTGCTGAAGTGCTAAGTGGTATAGAGTTGAGAACCCATGCTAATCCAAATTATTTTACTTGTGGGATTTCTGTGGCAAACCCTCTGCACTCCAGTGGTGTGGAATTGATCAGGGTGGGAGCTGACTGGGGCTAAGTGAGGAATTGGGATGAATTGCTGGAAACTTGTACTCTGGTAGCGTGCTGCGTAAGATGTTTTGCCCTCAGCACATTGGAAAATGATTTCTAAAAGCTTGTGACATCCTCCAGTTAGTTCTTTTGCCTGAGGACCTAGAGAGTTCCTCACCTAAAGGCTTCTTTTGTCCTCCTTTATTTTGTACTTTGCTGCTGTGCTTTACACCTTCCTGGTTAGGCAAAGTTGGATTTTGCACTGAGATTAGGGCTCAACCTCTGTCATGTGTGAAAAATGTACCATATCATCCCCAGGATAATAGCACTTACTCTTTGATTAGAGATTTTTTTTTTCCTGAGGATTTACAATTAGTCTGAAATCTTGAGTTAAAATTAATTTATAGGAATGAGTCCTTGAAAAAAAAGTTAGGAATCCGTATTCAACTTAATTTGTTCCCAGTAGTTCTTATGACAATAGCCCTGGCTTTTCAAATTCCCCCTGTCGTTACAGCTTACAAAATCTTATGGACAGGCTGAATCTGAAGACTATTTTTTTTTCCCCCCTAGGATTAATGGTCACTTACAGCCATTATTCTTCATAACCGAAAGTTTCTCCTTCAGCAGACGCTGAAGAGTAATCTTCTGCAGTGACTTGGACAAGCTGCCTTCTATCAGAGTGGCTTCAGCCTCCCATTGTTCTCCACGGGACTGTGGCCACAAGCAAAGAAGGCCACAGCCCCCGTGCCCTTGCTCTGCATGGGATTTCCCCTCTGCCTCCTGACAGCACGGGCTGCAAGTTTCTCTAAGGCAGTGGGAAGCTGGGCATTGTGAAAAGCTTCCTCTTAATTCAAGGCAGTGTATTGCCTTGGTGCCACTGAGAACAGGAGGCAGCAGCAGATGTTTTGGAAGGGGGCAAGCCTTTCAGGAGTTCCTTTGCCTTTGCTGTTATGAAAATAACATCAGAAATGTGTTATTAAATCCTAAGCGTTACCTCTGGAAAATGTCCTGTTATACGAGGCCTGCTCAGCTGGGAGAGCAGACAGCCAAAGAGCCAGAGGACATGAAAGGTGGTAGGGAATTTGAACAGGGAAAGGTGAGGAAGAGACTAAAGGGAAAGCAAGGAGCTATGAGGAAGGAATGCTTTGCTGAGGATCTGCCTGAAGGAAAGGAAAGTGGGAGCTGTTGAGCTTGAATCTTTTCCAGGACCCAGACAAACCAACAGTAACCACACATTTGTGATCTGGGCATCACGTTGCTTCTGCAGGGCAGAGCTGAGTTCGGTTTGGTTTCACCGCAGTGTTTCTGTAGCATGTCATGTTCAGCTTTCTTTTTAAGTTTAACCTTTGACTTCATTGTGTTCAAAGTACTTGACTTTGGCATAATTAGCATCTCTGCACTATGTTTTGAGTTGTTCTTTTCTCTTGGCCCTGCCTGTGAATTTTAACTTACGATTTTGGTACCGCTGTTGTATTGTTGCAGCAGTGCTTTTAAGAAGGAAGGTGATGCTTGGAAAGGGGTGGATGTTTGTCCCCAGTCCTGCATGTTGAGGGATACGTCTGTGTCCTTGCTCTGCTGTCTTGGGTTTGGAAACAAAGGAGCTGGAAGAGAACTGATTAAGTGATGTCTCATCTGGAAACAAAACAAAACTGCATGATGAAAAGGAGTTTGTGGAGTTCTCAGTCTGCAGAAGGGACTGAGGGATGTTCCAGCTTAGTCATTCAAAGCTGGCCTCCTCCCCTCAGAAAAGGCTTCCAGCCAGCAGCCTGACTCCATCTGCTAACTGGGATCTTGTAGACAATTTGCCAGTGGAACAAATTAAGAAAGAAGTAGAGGAAGGAAAATTACAAGTACAGCTTTAGTATCCATTGATTCAAATATTCACACTCACCAGCTTTTAAATATTTAGTAGCCTGCTGAGCACTTTTTTAGCTCTGATTAATGAATAAGAATTTACTGTGGTTGTGGGGGGAAAGCATGTGTGTGAGTTTTTCCTTTTTTTTTTAATTATATTTTTATTTTCTCGGAGTGAGAACTAAGTGCTTACTGCACGTCCAAGGTGAATGATATTTCTAGAGGAAGATGGGGTTGTATGTATGTGTTTAGGCGTGTTTATTCTCTGTATTTGCTCTGACCTGTAATTAAATGGCCAAGCACGCTGCCTGTCTACTCTGCAGCGGAGGCTCTTGGCTCTGTTCCTTCCCTGTCATTAATGCAAACCCAGACCTCATCGGCTGTGAACATGGGAAACATCTGTCTGTCCTCCTGTGATCAATGCTGTCCCTTCAGAGGTTCAGCTTTGGAAGCAGTTCCATAAAATATCAGTTATTTTTATTTGGATTTGATAAATCTAATTACTTGGAGCAATTAATTATTTATTTGTTTGTGTATTGATTGCACTCCAAGGCATCCTGACATCAATCTGATGGAGATCAGCACACCCTTATTAGTTAGGAAAGTTTATGTTTCCAGGTCTGGACATCCCATGGATTGGTTAGCTGAGATGTGCTTGTTGCTTCTGTTAGCAATTTTTCATTAGCAAAGTTGTATGTTTTGCACTCAAGGAGAGGGTAATTTCCATGGGGAGCCTGGCAGAGGTGTGGAAGGGAAGTAGTAGTCTCATTTCTGTGAATAAAAGTTATGAACAAATGATGCAGGCAGGATCGAATTCATGTTGTGGCATTGCCATCTATTTGTTGTGTTATATGCCCTTTAATTAGGGCCAAGAGAGTGCTGGTGCATTTCCTAATCAAACTCCTGCCTGTAGAGAATGAAATAAAGCAAAAATATTGGTGCATTTATTTTTAAAGGGAACAGCAAAGGATACAAAATCTTGAATGAACTGCGGAAGGTGAATTCAGCACTTCTCTCACTCCATTCTTGTTCTTAGCTAAACTAATGTTTATTAGGTGCCTAATGAAAGGCACCTAATGTTAACTTGCTGAAAGAAAATGCTTTTATCACCTTTTTCGTGTAGGTCATTGGAGAGGGAGAGCATCTGGACCAAAGTAGGTTGGGTACAGGAATGGGGTCTTTAAAATAAGCTGTAGTTCTTGAAAGGACACTCTGTGTTGCTGCTTCCATTGGATCATCCAGTACCAAACAGTGCCCATGCAGCATGAGGCCTTTGTTTGTCAGTCCTGGCCCAATTTGAGAAGCTTTTACTACCTTTGTGTGCCTGAAATGACACAGTCCTGAGTGCCGTTCATTAGCTAATTTTATTGTATGTAACTTGTGCAGAGCTCCATAAATATCACTTTTTTCTTTCCTTAGGGTAACCAATATAATGATCGGACTGTAATTAGTCACCGTGGTTGGTTGTATTTGTGTTAAGTGTAGATTCACTTAAATTATTTAAGAAATAGATGCATGTTTTGCTACAGTTTCTTGTGTCTGATCTGGAAGTTCACAAGAGGTTCTTATACTGTGGGAGAGTATCCTTGGAGTTTTCCCTCCTGTGGCCTGTCTTAGGGCCCTCCCTGCGATCGCAGCACACACTCCTGTGCTCTGGAATTGTTTCAGTCGGATGCAGCTTGGGGGCTGCAGCCATTCACGTTTTCTGCAGCCACCTCTACAGGTCTCAGCTTGGTCTCTGTGCCTGTAGTGAGAGGCAGGGGTGGGACTGCAGGGGGAATCTGCAGACCTGCTTAAAGCAAAATTCTAGTGTGTCATTCTGGTAATGTGCTTTTAGCATAAAATAGCCCCTGGTAAAAATGTCCTGTGCAGCTCTTTCTTCTGCACCATGTATTTTCTTATTTTTTCCTTACTCAAACACTTTCTGTAAGTCCTTTTGCATTTGCTTTACAGGCTTGTGCTATTTTTAAAGCAAAAGGTATTTAAGGGCAGGGAATCTGAGGATTTGTAAGTGGCAGATAATACTTTGCTTGCAGGAAGATGACCATCTTCTAAATGCCAGGCAGTCCTGGCAAGGTGTGAATTCTTCTTGTTTTCTCAGGTGTCTTGTTTCTTGTCACAATCTCTGTGTCAAACTGGGAGAAAGCTGGTGCTTTCCAGGTTTTCAGCCATCATTGTTTGGATTCCAAGTAACTCTAATTTTAGGCTACTTGTGTAGTGCCAAAGCAATCTGCACCCCCTTCCTAGGGGAGAAAGGGTGGGAGAGTATAAAAACCCTGAACACCTTCTTGCCTGCACTGGTGGAAACGCATCGTGCTGAGACATTGATGCTCCAGGACCTTTGGTTCCTTTAGGAAGTCTCTCTTAGCTTTACCTCTTGAATCAGTGCTGCAGATGAATAACGAGGCATTAATGTTTACAGGATCAGTGAGCTGCTACTTTGCCATATGCCTACATGTGCTGGAATCTCTTGGCCTCCCTCACCTTGACAAAGCTTTCACTAGGTATATTTCTGTAAAAGTGGTTTAGTTTACCAGGATGATTCAAGTACAGAATTTATATTTTTGCACAATTGATTTGGGAATTTGTGAGGTACGTTTAACTTCAGTCCAAAAAAAAACCCTGAAATAACCATTTACATTAGTCATTATAGAAATGTTTTCTTTTTAAAAGATGGGTTTATTTAGCATTAAGCCTCAGTGATGGAGCAAGCTGGTGGTGATGTGCCACCCCAGAGAGGTGGCTGTGTGTTTAATGTCTTACATAGCACAGTAGAGATGGCATAGTGCTATTACTCCTATTTTTACCTGTCCAAAAATAAGGCAGAGCATACCTGTGCACCTTCACACTTTTCTAGCTTTTGAATATATCCACTGCACGTGCCTGTCCACCTCCAGCCGTAGCATTTGAGTTCTGAGGGGTGAAGCACCTCAGAGTTTCAGAAATGTGCACGTTCGTGTCCGAAATTCAATTTCTCTGTTGGGCTTTTTTAAATTCCAGAGTGCTAAGACTAAAAGTGCTTAATATGGGTCTTTCCTTCCTTGAGTCTTAAAACTGTGCAGGAGTGGAGGCTCTGTGCTCTCTGTGCAGCCCAGGAAAGTTTGACCTTCAGGCAGAAAATGCAAAAAACATTATTCATCTGAAACTTTAGCACTTCTTCCTGGAAACCCACTAAACAATTCAGTACTCTAAAGGTACCTATGAAGAAATTGCCTAATGAGAAAGTTTTTTTTTCTGCTGAAATCCACAAAGAAGGTGGTTTTCAATGTCAGTGAGCTGTATTACAATGCTGAACAATGCTAGTGCATAAAACCACAGGTTTGCAGCTGTACAGAACACAGGTCAGATGTGTTGAGATTTTAGGATTGTCAGTTTTAGGACAGTCGTATTGTTTAGGGTTAGGGAAGGCTGATTTTAAGGAAAAAGTTGTCTCAAAATCGAATTAAAATGAAGTGCAGCATCAGGAAGGGGATGTGAAATATTCGAATATTCAAATAACCGCCAAATAACCAATTTTAAAAACCTTGTATTTTGGTGATCAAGCAAAAGGTTTCAGCACAAAAGAGGATTTTGGCAGGGGGGCTGGGCAGTTGTAAGCACCAGAAAAGGAACGTTTATGAAGAAAGTGATGAATTGAGAGCAGGACATTTAAGATGGCCACACAGATAAAATCACTTGAGGGACCTGGCTGAGTGTGTCTGTAGATCCTGCAGACCTTTTCCTACTGCAGATCCCCGTGACAATCTCTACCTGCCAGGTGGTGATGCTGTAAGACATACCAGGGGACTGTGTTGCAGGCTCTGCTGCTACTTAGACTTCATTACTCTACTAAAATAGATTCAAATACATTTACAACTATGCTTAAAAGTATCAGCATAAATCATGAAAACTGAATGGCACACAAAAATAAATGAACCGAGTCTGTTTGGGGAGGCTATATCTTCAGCTATTTCTTATCCTGTTTGTTCATTTAATGAATTTTGCCAATTAGCAATTAATTTGCAGTAGGTCTCCTAGTCATTAGTGTGAATTAGCAAGGTTTTGTTGGCGGAATGCCTCGAACATTAAATAAAAACCCTGTATCATGCAAGACCTCAAGGGTTACTCCGTGGTGAGACCCTCTACAGGAATGGAATTGCTCAGGGCCCACCCCTGGTGTCTCAGTGTGGTGAATTCTGGGTCTATTTAAGCTGCATGGCCCAACTCCCGAGCAGTGTCCTCCTCCCTCAGGGGAGAGCAGAGCAGGTCAGCACTGGTGTATTCCACACCTCCCAGGCCAAGTGCATGCCAGCAGGTTCTGCTTATCCCAGGCTCCTCTCTGCACAGGTAGGCTCTGCTACTGTGGCTTTGTGGTGTTGACTCACACAATGTTCTGCAGCTCTTTATTTATTTTTCTCTTGGTACACGCAGTTCATGTGTTTAATGCAGGTTGTTTATAGCAGGGACAAAGGATTACAGTCCTTAAATCAAAAGCCACGTTTGTGTAATTATAAGCATGGGCTGGTGTTGCAAAGAGGGCTGTAGGGAGAGGCTGTCAAAGGAGAAGAGCATCCAAAATATAGTAACCTCAGAAATCCCGGCTAATCAGTTTTCTGACGGGAGCAATCTGTTTCCCAGGTATTATTATTATATGGGGACTTTAAAGATAATAAATAACAATAATAGTCTGCTGTGAGGAAGGAAAGAAAAGGGCAAATGCCATTCACCTCGGAAGCTGTGGTTGCTCACTGGAGTTCTCCGAGGAGCATAATTTTCCTCAGCCCCTGCAGAGGACTCGATCCATGACAACACCAAGGAAATCCCAGGAGCTGTGGTGTAAGCAAGAATATTGCCCAGAGCGGCGTTTCTGTTAGTGCATAGATATGGCCCACAGAAACCACATATCCCAGTGCACACATCTCGAGCCAGAGAGCTGTTCCCTGGGCCACTGGCTGGGACTTGTGGTCCTGGCAGGTTCTTTGGGAATGAGGGCAAGTGAGCACCACCTCCAGCACTCTGGTGCTTCTCTGGACATCTGCTTAAAAGAGCAAATCATAGAAGGGCTTTCTGAGATAAGCTTGGGCTTATCAGAGCTGTTCAGTGCATGAAGGCTTCTCTTGCAACAAGGCAGCCCAGCTAACGGACCCTGGCTAACAGATTATCAGCAGCGTTTGAGTAATAGACTGCTCATTTAGTTTTAATACATTTTGCATAGAGAGCAATCAGCCTTCATCAGTCTTAGAGATGAATTGGCTTAGCCAGCTAAATTCTAAAGATATTAGGCCAACAGCAGCCACATAAATCATAACATTTTCTTAATGATGGTAAAATTAAAATATACTCTTGCTTTGAGAAACCAATGAAGCTTTCCTGTTTGCAGGCCAGGTCCTCCTGCCTGAATTAAAAGGAAGCTTAATTGATGTGTTTTTAAACTCCCAGCCCCACTCCTCCTGAGCATCTCTAGTGTTCCTTTCTTTGAAGTTAAATTAATTTGTCCTGCCTCTCCCTGCTCCATCCTCTAATCTTCAGGAGTGTCAGTGAACACTTTGGCTCAGTATTCATTGACCAGACTCCTGTGGGACATGAACCAGACGTGCAAAACATCACAGTTGAAGGCTTTGCCAGGTTAATCGTTTGTGTTGCCAGTAGTTCCTTGGGCTAATGGAGGCCTCCCAGGAGAAAAGCTTGTGCTCTTCCTCTAAACAGCAAACCAAGACCTCCTGTCTGTCCACCTAGCCTAGCCAAGGATGAACTTTTCCTATTTCTTGTCCTTTGTTCCTGAAGCTGGTTTGGTGTCCAGCTGGTGTTAAACAGAAGGGAATCCTGCCTTTGGCTAGAAGGACCAAGATATTGGTGTTGGGGCAGGAGTGAAGACAGACTCTCAGGGCTGTGATAATCACAGTATTGTGTGTTCAGAGCTCTTCAATGGGCTCTTTTAACTCTTTGTGCCCCCCAGGTTAAGAAGTTCCAGTTGGTGCCTCTTGTCATTCTTGTGTGGGTCAGAGAACACTGGAAAAAATGGGTCTAATCTGGGAAACTGGCATTGGACTGTGTGTTTTTGGTGACTTCAGCATGTGACTAATGGGAAGTAAGGTGACCACGGGATCCCCCAGTGAGCTCAGCTGAGAGGCCCATTTTAGGGTGGAGTGAAGAATGTCTCTTTCTTTAGGTCACTCCCAGCTGTGTTGGGTTGGTTTGGCCGAGGTTTGGGCCACTGATGAGTGAGTGGAGGGCAGGATGGCTGCAGGATGGCTTTTGCCTCATGGGTATTCAATGCCCTGCTGGGCAGTTTGGATCAGTGATGAGCATCCAGGCTTGGATGTGGAGGGGCAGCCTATGCCTGGGTGCAGTAAAGATGTTTGGCAATGTGGTGTTGGGAATCATTTCTTTCACGGGGTGTCTGCAAGCGTAGCTGAATGCTTTCATTTTTTTCTTAGATGTACCTGCAGGGCTTGGAAGCCTGTTCTCTCTGCCATATTGTGCCAGCTGCATTTGTGCTGCTGGTAATCTAATAAATGCTTGGTCTGAGCAGCTAGCACTCCTGCTAGAGCCCAAATGAATGCAGAGGAAGGACCCTGCTAAGTGTATGCATTCTTCCTCTCCTGGCCAGCTCCGAATCTCTTTCATAGCCTACATCTGATGCTTCCTCTCTCACCTAGCCCCTTAGCTCCGATGTAAATGTGTGTGCACACTTCCGCCAGTCAAGTAACTGTGCTCTCTCTGTCTCTCCCCTTTGTTACAAAGCCTGCTCTGTAAATGAATCCCACAGGTCTGGGGCTCAGCAGGTAAAAGGAGAAGTGAGTCTGTTAGCGCATGAGTCTAATCAGGCCGGCTAAAGCGAATAAAGTAGGGCAGCATTGCACATTAGCTGCTGTGTAAATGAGCCCTTTGATGGGCTGGGCACCGCAGGAGAGGGTTTGAAGCCAAGAAGAACTTTTGTTGTTAATTCAGTGACACATGGAAACTGTAAAACAGCGTGTCTTGCACACACACGAGAGAGAAAATAAAAGCCCTCACGACCGGGCTTTTCAATACCTGCCCTCGGACCTAGTCTGAAAACTTTCAGCCCCTGTCTCCCTCTCTTACCACTTGATTTTCCTTTCTCTCCCTTTCTTTTTTTGTTCCCCCTGCACTATAAAAAGAAAAGCTCTCTTGCCTTTTGAACTAGACGGCTGTGAGTGAGGGCTATCTCTGAGCTGTGTGGCTCTGTTACCTTTGTGTTCCAGATGAAACTGCCAAGCTCGGTGGGACAGAAGAAGATTAAAGCCCTGGAGCAGATGCTGATGGAACTCGGAGTAGGTGAGTAAAGGGGGCACACGAGAGAGAAAGAGACACACAGAGCTAGCCTTTGTTCTCGAGATGGGCTATTTTTTCCCCTAGTAATACAGCCAGTTTCTTGAATAACAGTATGTGAATGGTTTTTAAAATATTTTATGTGTTTAAAAAAAAAAAAAAAAAAGAGAGAGGGTAAAAGCCAGAACAAGATGCACAGGGTTTTTTTTTTTTTTCCTCCCAGTAGAAAAATCTTTTAAAAGAGCCTTTGTTTCTCTCTTGTTTGGGCCTTTTTAACCATCAAGAGAGGCAGCATAGTATTAGGAAGGCAAATCTCAGCCTTGCCAGGAGAGGTACTTCTAAGTGTGTTAGTGACCATGGCACATGCATTGTTCAGGGCTGCCCTGTCTTGCTTTTAAGCTTCGTTTCCTCTTAATTTACTGCTCACGGTGGCAAGTCCAAAATGCATCTGGGACTGTTCATCCCCCCTTTATAGGTTGCATGCTGTGTGAAAATCTGGAGCATCTCTGCTGAAAGGCGAGTAAACACACATCCCTCACTCTTGAACTCGAGTGCCTTACCAGCAGAGAGAAGGGTTCACTTAACACGTACAATACCTGCTCGTAGCTAGAGGGGGAGAAGTGCAGCCTGTGGCCAGTGGCTGCTCTCCATGCAGTGGGCACAGTTTTCAGGTATTACAGGTCCCAGCATGCAGTCCCTCTTGATTAGACACCTGATGATCCTTTCCCTGTCTGCCCCCCCCCTACTGTGTTTGGGGGGATTTTTAAAAGGAGGAAAAGAGGGGAAAAAAAAAAAAAGAAGAAAAATAAAGCCTTATTAGTGATTTACAAGAGATTACTGAGCCTGCTCCCAGCACTGCCTTCTGTTAAGTCTTGTTAGTTTTTTGGGTCAACTGGTTTATGGCTCTGTATGTTGTTTAGGAGACCGTGTGCAGTTCTGAAGGCCTCCTGTGGCTGATCAAAGTGGCTCAGCCAGGACGGTTTCTGCTGTAAAACTAAGGGAGTTACTGTTTGTGCTTGTGAGGGGAGCCTTGGGGAAGGATGTGAGTGCTTCTGAGAGCTCACTTTCCATGAGGATAAGGAGGGGTTCCTGATTCCCCACTCCTGCCTTAGAGAACACACATGTCTTGAGGGCTTCCTGGTGCTCCAGCCCTGCTGTGCCTTAGAGTGCAGAACCACACCTGGGCTCTGTGAGGGTGAACACAGAGCTGGCAGGAAAGGGTCGTGTGGGCAGCCCTGCAGACAGGGGCCACTGGCGTGTGTCAGGGCAAACGTGCAGAGCTTCATCCTTCTCTTCTCCAGAACTTGCAGCTCTTCCTGGCTCTGTGTGTGTGCATGGTGGGGGTGCAGCAGAATGCAAGGTGTGGGGTGATGATCTGCCAGTCCCTGCCACAAACAGTCTGTAGCACAGCAGTAGAGTTCTCTGCCTCGCTCCTAGCCTGGGAGGAGGACAAGAGAGGCAGGGGAAGCTCAGCCTGTCCACCCTTTTTTGGTGAAGGTGTAGGGAGCAGCAGGAGCTCTTCTATCCTCTGCGGCAGTGTGGATACAGTATCTCTGTAAGACAGAGCTCCCTTCGTGTAACCTGGTGGGTAGCAAGGTTCAAGTCATTTGGTCTTACCTGTGTCTTCCATCATCCTTCACTTGCTGAATCCTGGTCTTGCAGGTTCACCCTTAGTCCTTGGCCAGAACCAAAGGACAGCCTGAAAATTCAGGTCTGCAACCCTTAGGGATGCCTACTGATGCACATGATGGGAGTGAAGCTCCTGGCACATATTTGTGGGAGTGAAAGGGCAGACAGGACCTTCCTAGGGATTTTCCACTGTGGGGTTGTACGTCTGGGTGTTTACCAGAACCCCTCTTTCTCCCTAGATCTCAACCCTATGCCCACAGAGGAGATCGTGCAGATGTTCAACGAGCTGCGGAGCGACCTGGTGCTGCTCTACGAGCTGAAACAAGCCTTTGCCAACTGCGAGTACGAGCTGCAGATGTTACGGCACCGCTACGAGGCCCTGGCCAAAGCTGGGAGCATCGGCCCCCTCAGCGTGGAAGGGGCCCATCCAGATGGCCAGACAGGGCTTGGCATTGAGGAGGGCAAGGGAGATACCAAGGACCAGATCATTGATGTAGTAGGAGCGCCACTGACCCCCAACTCGGTGAGAAGGAAGGTTGGGGGGGCAGAACAGGGAGCACTCAGGTCTCCGACGCAGATGCCCTGACGAGCGCTGGGGATGCCTGCCCTGCTCTCCCTCCAGGCATGCGCGTCCAAGGGAGCAGAACACGCCTGTTCCCCCCCAAGTCCCAGTGCTGCTCTCTGGGATTGTCTCCTGTGCTGGACAGTGTTCTTGGTGCTACAGGTGGGGTCAGCAGGGCTTTCTACATCCTGCATGCAGGCAGATGGCTTGACGTGGGTGCCACCGTGGACCAAAGCAGCGAGGCTTTGGGTGATGAGAGCTTGCTCTAGGACAGCAACAGTACAGCTGCAGGCCTGAGGCATTTTCCGTCTAGACACAGCCCCGTAAGGGTTGCTCAGCAGGGGGAAGCGAGTGGGGAAAGCAGTCTTGAGGTGATGAGCCATGACCTGCCCGAGATCCTGGGGTCAAGCAGTAGCCTTGCCTGGAGCAGGAGGCTTGGGAAGGAGAGAGGTGTTTGAAGAGCAAAGGGGGTGTTTTTATACCCTACTTCCAGTGCCAAGAAAGAAAAGCCAGACCTAGGGGTTCTTTCAGTGCGAGCCCCGTGGCGATGTACCTCTGCAGGATGTGAACCACCGGCCTCTCCTCCCTGCCTCCAGGCGGGCAGGCTGCCCAGCCCCTCACCACTGCCTCAGGGCCAAGGGTATGCCTGGGGATCAGCAGAGGCTGCTTTCCCCTCTGTGCAGTCCCCTGGCACAGCTGAGCTGAACTGCCTGATGAAAGCTGCCCATCTCCACACCGTGGCATCCCCGACGCCTCAGACACATTGCCCCTGGTAGCGGCACAGACCCTTACTTTCTAAAATGTATAATGTATTGCAGGATATTGAGAACACCTTATCTGTCAACGGCAGAGGCGACACGTTAACCTGGACTTGAGTAATGTCCTATTTGATTGTGACAATATGGAGTCGTAAGGAAGAGTTCCACTGAGACAGGTTCATGTTTGTAAAGGAGTCTTCTGAATTATTTTTTTTTTTCCCTACTGCATTCAGTCTGGAATCTCACCCCTCCCTCCCCTCCCTCTCTCCCCGTGGTCTGGAGTGTCCTGGTTTGCAAACTTTTCGGGCTGATTTACAGCACACTCGCTCTCCCTTGGGACTTGGCTTGTTGGGAAGGTGGAAGAGGTGGTGGTGGTGGTGGCGGCCGTGGCTGCAGGACAAGGGTGCCCATGCATGTGTTTCTAACCACATTGTTCCCCGGTGCCACCTCCTGGAATTGGAAACAAAGGGGTGGGCCCAGGCAGCACAGAGAGGGTTAAACTGACCTGGTCTCTGACATATTTGAAAGAAATATAATCAAGTTAATTCACTGCAAGGCAAATTCAGTACCTAAAGGGCCCCCATGTTAAATACAGCACTGACCTTTACCGGCTGATTACACAAAGACGACACAATTAGATTAGTCCAAGACAAAAGGTCAAGCACATTCACACTGTGACCATTTTTTGCTACCTTTTGAGGGGGGGGCAGAAATTACATCCCAGCTGGAGGGATATTTTGGAGAGGAGGAGAACGGGGCTGCTGTACCATGTTCTGCCTGGCTCAGATATCTTCGGAGGGTCAGGCAGGGCCTGTCACTGTGCTTGCCCTGAACCTTTCCTGCAGCTGGTGGGCAATGTGGTGGTGGGAGAGATCAACAGCCTGCAGCCCACAGCCGGCTTTTCCAAGGATAGGCTGAGCTGAGTGGAGGTCATGTCCTGGTGATGCTCCCTGCCATGCCCAGAGCCAGCAGGAGCCGTTGTGGTGCCTCTCGCGCAGCATCGTGGCTGAAAATTGGCCTCTGGAAGGTCGGTGGGCTGGGTCAGGGCTGAGAAGCAGGGGTGGCTGGGGCAGTCTCTGGCTGTTTGACTGGTGGGGTGCTGGCAGGTGTCCCCACCCCACCCAGCGGTTGCCCTGAGGTGCCCCAGGCCCTGGTGCGGTGGGGACAGCGGGGCCGGGACATGGCGCTGGGGCAGCAGCCCCTGCGAGCACAGCGCTTTGCCCCCACCCCGGGGCGCCTGCGGCGGGGCAGCGGTGCGAGGGTGGGAACAAGCAGCTCTGGAGGGCAAGCACAGCCGTGCTTTCCCTCCCTCCTCACCTCCTGTGGCTCGCAGGTGACGCCTGCCCTTCCCCTGGCAGGGGCGGCTGAGAGATTTAACCCTGCCACGCCAGCCTTGAGCTCCCGAGTTCAAGCCTGTGCTTTGCCACTGAGCTGCCAGGGCCTTTGGGGGAATCATTTAATCTCCCCGCTTCAAATTCCTCTGAGTTGGAGAATCCCTCTGTGCTGTCTAGCACTGCCTGTCCACGGCACTCTACGTGTTGGATTAAGCGTGGATTAGTTCAGCCTCCAAAACAGCTGCTCCCCTGAAGCCAGGTCCGTTCCCCTGGAGAGAAGTATCTCACTCCAGATGTTGGAGGGAGCGAGTGGCAAAGCTGGGAATAGGACTGACTCCCGAACCCTGTCCGGCATGCATGGATTCATTTCCAGGAATTGGAATGGATGGGCAAAGGCACACCAGGCTCTTTTGAGAACTGTCAACAACTGTCTGCCACCACCCCCCCTTGGCCAGCAGTGGGGACTGGGGACATGGCAGCAGGGTGTGTTAGCCCAGCCTGGGAGAGGCATCTGCTTGTGTCAGCAGTGAGAGCCCTTGGGGCAGCGGGAAGCCCAGCACTGTCCACCACTCCTCCCCTGCCCTGGCTGCCTGTCCACCCTCTCCCAGGGGCTGCAGTGCCCATTGCTGACCATTAAAGAGGAGCTGGGATCCCCCCAGTGCTGTTTGAGGCTGACCCCGGTAGGGACTTTACTCGGGGCCTTCGGGAGGTGAAAGGTGAGCCGAACTCGGAACAAATTAGTTCCAAGCAGAAGTTCAGCCAGTTACTCCAGATTGGATCCTTTGATTTCTGCAACTCAGACTCCACTCAGTGATCTGTAATGAGTGACTCTCAGAAATCCTCACATTGCAGCACTTTGTTCCTGAGCTCACAAGTCAGCCCATTAATGGGTAAAGGAAAGGACCTTGAGTCTAAGAAGTCTCGGGTTCAGAGTCAGAATTATTTGACTTTTAAGCTTCCTTTATCTGAACTCCTGCTGACTTCTTGTTTTCTGAGCCTGTTTGAAAGCTAGAAGTTACATTGTTAAGATCAAACGTTCTCTCTTTCCAGATGGAGTTACAATATCTGTCTTTTATATATATATATTTTAATATATATAGTGTATATATACCAGGGTGTATATATATTCCTCTCTTTTTTTTAATCGTTCTTTCCATTAAAAGAAACTAGACTTGTAAGCTCTTGTAAATTATAATGTAAAACATTTTTTTTAACCAGACAGTTCCCAATTTTGCCCGAGGCAACTGGAATAGCTGTGCCACGGAAGGCAATAGGAAGGTGATTAATATGAATTTGTGACATATTTGAAAGATGGGTCTTTTGCCATATAAAGATTATCAAACACATGTGCTCTTCCCCATTAATTCCGCAGCCCTCCCAGGAAAGCCACAAAGCCCAGCTCCTTTGTTTCCAGGGTGGGTTTTTGTTTTTTTAAATGTACCTTTCGGTCCCCTTGATTACCCTGTATTTGATTTTTATAGGGCATCTGCTCACTCTGCTGTGTGGGTTCTCTGGCCCTTTTATTTCCCTGTTAATCGGATCCCGCGAAGGCAGCGGTGCCAGGGCCTCTGACGAAATCCGTGTATGTGTTGTATTTAACTTTTAGCCGTGCAAATTCCATGCTCTGTTTGCCGTCTGCCCGGCGGGAACTGGGGGCCGCTTCCCGCCGGGGGAGGCAGCGGGGCCTCCCACGACGACGTGCGCTGCCACGGGGGGCAAAGGCGTGCGGGACCGGCAGGGCTGGAGGAGCAGGGACAGGCAGGCCTGGCTCGTTCCAGAGGGCAGGTCGGTGCTTGTCCATCCCTGTGTGTTTGCTGGCTGGGCCAGTGGCTCTGCAGGCTTTGGAGACAGGGGGTGGCTGCAGGGCTGGGCTGGGCATGGCAGGGACCTGACCAGAGTCACCGTGCTGGTGCAGTGCTGGCCTCCTCTGCCACTGCCTGTGCTGCCCTGTGCAGAGCGGGCTCGGGCTCGTGCTGTGCCGTGAGGACCCCTGGGCCTTGGCACCTTGTGTCCCCAGGCATGGGGCACCTGGTGCTTCTGGGACATCCCCCCCCACAGAGCCCAGCTTTGGGTGCTGACCCTGCCGTGGTCGTGGCCAGAGCTGTGCAGTGCCAGGCTCAGTCTCACCGCAGTGTTAGTGACGTGCCCAGGGTTCCATCTTGTTTGGTGTGAATGGTCCCGGCTTTCCTAGGCCGGGTTCAGCCCTGAAACCTCTGAAGGGGAGGCTCCCCGGAGCTCACCAGCCACACTCAGATGTATCAGTGCCCAGATAAGAGGTGGGTTTTTTTTGAGGAGCTGCGGTTCTCTGACAGCCTCCTGCTCTGCTCCTGGGCCATGTCACGGCCGGTCTGGACGGCAGAGGAGGGTTTCCAGGCTGTGCCCTGTCCCATGCAGAGCGTCCCTTGCACAGCTGGCCATAGGACAGAGCTGTTCTGCCTCTCTCTCAAGGCCCTGCTCCTTAGGACTTTGGTGCCTGCCAGCTTGCTTGGTCAGGGCTCCTGAGGCCACTGAGTTGTTGCAGAGCGCAGCCCCTTTCTCCTGACCATCCCAAAGCCCTGTCCATGTCAGGGAGGTGACATCCCCTGTGAGGGTGCCATCCCAGCCCCGTGTCACTGCTGGATATTAGCTCTGCCCCTCCTGTCATGCAAGGACCTGGCTCTGCCTTCAGCCAGGCAATGTGGTCCACTGGGCACTGCCCAGAATGCTGCTGGAGCCCTGGAGTTGGCTCTGGGACAGGTGGGTGTGTTTGCACGACCCAGGAACTCCCACCTGCTGACCCTGGGGTTTTTTTCATTTCCTGTCTCCCTCCTGGCGCAGAGAAAGTGAAGGGAGTTTGCCTCCAGCTCCTCCTCTGTCAAGAAGGTGAAGAAGCCATGAGCCCCCTGTGCAGGGTGAGGAGGAAGTGTGGAGCTGTGTGCAGGGGCAGTGCTGGCTGTCCCAAAACCCTGGGGCCTTGCTGGGACTAACACTGCAGTGCTCCAGAGGAAAATGGGCTCAGCACCATGTCCCCAACTCCATCTGACCTCCAGAGTGGTGTGACCTCTGGGCACCTGCAGCAGGTACTGGAGGGTGGCCACAGGGCTGTGCAGGGCTTTGCCCAAGGGCACCCACAGCTGCCCCGTGGCTGCTGGTACAGGCTGTGGTTTGCTCTGGGGGACTTTTTATGTGCTCTGTAAATACAGAGCCCATCACTTGTACTAGAGCAGAGCTGCCTTTGGGGCTGCCAGGTGCTGCTCCAGGCTGCTGCTGCGCTGCCCACACCGTGCTGGGGAGCTCCCTCCTGCATCCCACGTGCCCAGCCCTTGTGCAGCTGCTCACCTCCGGCAATTGTTGTGTGCCTGACACCTACACCTTGCTTGGGTGTGGGGATGCCCCTGCTGGAAACACTCCTGCTGTCCCCCCACTGTCAGGACAGTTCCTCCTCCTGCTGCCCTGCCCAAGGGTTCAGTCTGTGGGGAGAGGGGCCCCTGGTCACTGCGCCTCATGTTTTGCCGGGCTTTGGAGGGGCTGAGGCATCGCGGTGGGAGCCCTGGCACGGGCAGCCCTGGCTGCGTGCCCTGCTCTGCACTGCTGCCCACCCCGTGTCCCCTCCACCTACCTGCTTTTCAAGTGTGACTGGCCATCGATCCACCGTGACAATGTCCTTTGAGTCACATTCTTGCCTGCAGGAGTAAAGGGCAAGGGCCAAGTTCTTAGTTTTCATAAAAAACTAATTAGACGACTCCATCGAAAATGGGTCAATAAAGCTGATCAGGGGCTGCAGGGGGAGCCAGTAAAGCCCCCGTGACCTTTGCATGGAACAAGTGGCTGCCCCTTCCCTCTGGGAGCTGCCCACTTGGTGCCAGCTGTGGCCTGTCACCCAGTGGCACCCTGGTGCCGGGCAGGTCTCTCGGGCACCTGGAAACAGGGGCTGTTCCTGCCCAGCTGGGTATGGCTCCTGCATTCCCTGGTGCTGCGCTTGTGCTGGCTCTGCTGGCTGGGCCAGAGCAGGTGCCCCAGCGCCCAGGGCAGAGCCACGCTGGCTCCAGCCTGTAGCTGACGTGCTCCGAGTGCAGCAGTGGCTGTGGGGGAATGGTTTGCCAGGCTGCAGGGTGACGGCACAGATGCCAGGGGGACGTGGTAGTGGCTGTCACACCCGTAGGTGTAGCCCAGGTGTGACAGGCCACAGGCAAAACCAAGGTGGTGGTGGGGCCACTGCCCACCCACAGTGCCCATTGCTGGAGAGCAGGGCAGTGTTCTCAGCACAAGGGAACCTCGACTGCCCTTTCATACTCAAAATCCTTGCCTTTCCAGGGAGCATGGATGTGCCATGTGCCAGGGAGCACCCTGCTCCCACCTGCCCGGGGCGGCACACCCCTGCCTCTGCCCCCCATACAAACTCACACATGCATGGGCACAGCCCGGGCTCCTTTACCCCCAAACTTTATTCATGTGGCACATTTACAGCAAGGATTGGAATAACTAGACAATGAAAATGCTGGGGTTGCATTATCGGTTGGTTTAACTGGAACACCACACACCATGCAGTCATGTACCGCCAAGTTCAGTGCCTGTATTGCCCTTCTGGCTGCCGTCACCGGCTTCGCTCCAGGCCATGCACGCACGGGCCCGGGGCTGCAGCCTCCCTGCAGGTCAGCGCCCGGACGAGGGCTCCATTCAGCAGGGCCCCGGGGCTGGGTGACTCCGAGGGGACGCGCACCCTCAGCCCGCCCCGTGGCCGCCCCCCAACCGCCCTGGCCGGCCGGGAGCCCACCCGGCCGGAGGGGATGTGCTCGGCAACTCTCTCAGGCAACAAGCCAGCTGCTGCTGAGCGTCCGCGGGGACCTGTGAGGGGCACAGCACATGGGGGGCGAGGGGGGGGCCGAGCCTCGGCTCGGGAACCGAGGGAGGTCGGGGGGGATCTGCAGCTCCCCCGCCCGGGTACCCGCGGGCCGGGGCCAGCGCTCGCGGGCACGTCCACCGCCCGCAACGGACGCGGGGCTGGGTGGGCCCGTCCCGGGTGGGCCCGTCCCCGGTGGAGCTGGAACTGAGGGGCGGGGACGGGGCAGGGCCGGGCATCCCACCCAGCCCCGCAAGAGGCACGAGCAGACGGAGCGGGGACCGGACGGGGGCTCCATGCGGACACTGTCACCTCCCTCCTGCCGCCCGCCCGCCCGCCCGCCGGGCCCCCGCCCCACTGAAGGGAGCCCTCTGGGGCCCCGCAGCCCGCGGTGGGGCTGCCAGGGGCTCTGCAGCGGAGAATACAGGCACTTCACCTTGAACATAAAGAGACGGATCGCGTTTGTCACATACAGGAGTCAGAGAGGGGTTAGTGTTGACTCAAAAAGGGGAAAAGGCGCTCAGGGGAGAGGCGGGGGGGGGCTGGCGGAGAGGGCGAGGGGCCGTCTCGACACGCTGAGCCTCCGTGAGCGCTGCCCGAGTGCAGGCACACACCGGCCTTGCTGCAGCAGCCATCGAGGCCTGAAAACATAAAACCAGAGAAGAGAAAGAAGAAGGAAAGGTGGGTACGGCCCATGCCGGGGTGGAGATGGGGGATGCTCTGGCTACGGGGCGGGAGAGGGAGGACGGGGTGGGATATGGAGGGAGGGACGGAAATCAGGAGCCAAAGAAAAAGAACAAACTACGAGTCTAAAATGTGGTGCAAGCGCCCTACGCGGCTGTCCGCTAGCATGGCATAATGTCCGGAGCAGCCCAGAGAGGGAGTCACATCAGGTCTACACAGATTTGCCTTCCCATATATACAACCTCTACTGGAGTTAACAGCTGAAATTGAGATTTTTTTTGTGTCGGTTCCTCTGGCCTCGGTTGCCGTTTTTTTTTTAATGCTGGAGCCCGTCCTCCCCGCCTCGCCGGCGCCGGGCGCATGCAGCCCTTGCCTGGCTTGCCTTGGGGATCAAAAGGGTTTGGAGGTCTGCTTGAAGATGAAGCCTCTATGGGCCAGTGTCTTCATGATGTTGGCGATGTTCTTACAGTCATCTGCAGAGAAAGAACACAGATACTGGGTTAGAGACACAATCCAAGCAGGAGCTGTTGGATTGATCCCTGAATCCCACACTGAGGCTGTCCCCACCAGTCCAGGCACTCTCTCCCAAGGACCTTGCAGTGATACGGGGTGATTGCAGAGTCTCCAGCTCACCAGCACTGGACACCTACATCCCAGCAGGACCCAGAGCTACTCTGAGATGGATCCATGTCCAGGACCTGGAGGTCAGGGTCATCCCTGTTCCCACCAGAGCCAGCCCTTGGAGCTGTCCCATGCCCACTGACCACAGGGTGACGAGTGGCAGGTGGTTCGGACAAGCAAGCCACAGGCACTCCCAGTGTCAGGCCATGGCAAAGCAGCAAGCAGGGAAGGGGGAAGGCCTGGACGGTGTTATTTACCTGGGACTAAACTCAAGCACCGTTTGCTAAAATAGAAGCCGGGCTTAAATTGATTCCTAGTGTCTATATTTCATGTTGAAAATTGGCTTGTAAATCCATGTTTTGATCTATGAGGGCCGTCTCCTTAAGAAAAAGCAAGAGTAAATGTGTAATTTCTCCCTTGACAGCACACGGCGCAGAGGCGATCCTTCTTCCCGCTCCCCTCCGTTTCGGGACAGCTCCACTCGTTCCGATTACCACTCTTTCTTCCTCGCCCCACGCCTTGATGTCTCCATTTCATTACCGCCCGCCCATTTATCAAGCTGTTACCGTAAGGGTGACTTTGCCCACTTGCGTGTGGCAGCGGGGCCCGGCTGACACAGGGAGAGGGTGCCCCAGCAGGGGGGGGGCACAGGCAAGGCCCCCCTCTCCCCGCCACTGCTGGATGGATGTTGTGGTGGAGGAAAGGCTGCATCATTACTGATGTGTAAATGATAAAGAAGCCTCCACATCCATCTCCCAACTGTAAATCCAGGGAGTGCTTTATAATCAAGCTACAGCAATAATAATGTGAAATTAGGTCTCTCTATCAACGGGAGGAGGCCTTTTAATCACGGCTTAAAGGGTGCAAACGCTGTTTATCATAATTGAACTGTATCCGGGCTAATTGTGGCCATATTTCACTGTCTAGGAGACAGCAGGCTGCCTGCTGACAGTGCCGCGTGCCGGATTGAGGGCCCCCCGCAGCCGGGCAGCTCTGCCCTGCTGCCAGGAGCCTGCCAGCAGGGACAGGGCTGCCCGGCCTCCTGGACACTCCCCGATGCACCAGCAGTGCTGCCCAGCCCCGCTGCATCCAGTGACCCACTGGCAAAGCCATCGCCTGTCCCCCAGTGCTGCTCAGGGGCTTCCCCCATGCACAGCTCCCTGAGAGGCTGCCTGGAGCTGCCGGAGACCATCCTGGCTGATGGTTGGCAGTGGAAGAGGAAATGTCCCCATCAGAGCCACGTGCCTCCCAATTGTCCCCTCACCCCTCTCATGGCATGCTATTCCCTTGCTGGTGTGCCAGGCAGGGGACAGGAGCTGCACATGAGAACAGCCTGACGAAGGAGGGGTGTCCCCAGCCCGCTGGCTGGCACAGGGGCAGAGATGAGCCTGTCTCTCTGTGCCTTTGTCCTCCCCGCTGCCCAAGGTGGCTCCTATGGCTGCAGAAGGGCCCTGGAGGTGACAGGTGTCCTGCCTGGCCAAGCCACAGTGCCAGGTCCCACTGCTGGCACTTGTTCCCACACAAGGGAGCCCCTCACTGTCCTCAGAACCGCCTGCTCCATCCATCTTGTCCCCCCAGAAAGCTGAACCCCTTGGAGCCAGCTGCCAGTGGGACCTAACTGGGTAACAGTGGCTCAAAAGCAGGGGAAACTGAGGCAGGGGGAGTACAACTGTCCCACCCAGCCTGGTAGCCCCCAAAACGTAACAGAAAAGCAAATCCTGTGAGCTATGGCAGGTGGGTGGCAAGGGAGCAGTTTGGATGTGAGAGCACATGCCCAGACATCCCACTGCCCAACCTCCCTGCCTGCAGCATCGCCCCGAGCTGGACTGGGCTGCTGGGGCTTGACTATTGCTCCGTATTGCTGGAGGGGAAACTCCCCAGAGACCTGGGGAGCTGCCAGACTGGCAGTGAGACCCCCATGGCACCTCCCGGGACTCCCAAGCTGGTCCCTTGGGAGACCTTCTGGGACTGCTGGCCGCTTCCTGAACCCCATCAGCTGCCTCCCCGAAGCCCCAGTGTGCTCTGGTGCTGGGTGCCAGTGGCACCTTGTTGGGTCAGTGCCAGCCACAGGGCTGTGCCAGCAGCACCGTCCTCACCTCCCAAAACATGGCATGGCCCCTGGCAGTGGGTGAGCCAAGCTTGTCGTAAGTCATTTAGTGAGACTCCTTCCAAATCAGTGCTAAGGTAAACACTCTTATTATAATTATCCATGTAAAAAAAAATCAACAACAGCAGAACAACTTTCTAATATGCAATTACAGCCATCTATTGATTTTACAATGTAATCCGCTCCGATTGATTTAATAACACAATTATAGGCTGGCTCTCGGGATATTAGAGTGGGAGATTTTCATAAACTCCAAAGCAAAAAACTAAGCGGCTTTTAAAACAACACAGTCAGATGGCTGTTTGGGGAATTATTAGCAATATGAAATCCTCTAAATCTGGCCGTCGTTACCTTGTGAAAGGAATTTCTATTACAAAAATGGCAATTGACAGCCTAAGAGAGCACAAACGGGATTGCTCTGCTGCTTTTCAGTGCTTAATCCATCGCAAAGGTGACCACGGGGTGGGGGGATGAGTGGGGTCCGAGGCAGGTGGGAGGGCACAGGTAGCCCTGCCCACCCTGTGGCCCCCCACCCAGCCCAGCTCTCCCCAGGGGACATGTGGCTGTGGCAGCGCTGCCCCAGCACCCAGACCGGCACCCACCAGCCCTGTCCTAACGGGATCACCCTGCCTGGGGCTGCAGAGGCTGGCAGGGTGCAGAACCCCCTCCTGATGCCCATCCTGGCACACCTCAGCCCCAGACACCTCCAGGGGTCCCAGGGGTGCCCCGCTGTGTCCCAGGCCCGAGCAGGGGGCTGGGGTGAGGGTGGTCCCACACTGCCGGCCGGCGCAGCTCTGCGGGTGCCGCACAGGCTCGCGGTGCACGCGCGCCCCCGCTCTCCTCCCACTCGCTCCCTCAATGTATTCCCGACTTTATGGGCACATTTTTCTTGTCAAGCTGACAGGGTTGCTAAGTGGATTTCTCCCTGATATGCGGACGGATTATCACATTACTCCAATGTCCTACACAAACATATTACTTTATATTCAATAGCCCTAATGAATATAAACTGCTTTTTCTTTTTTTGGGGTGGGGGGTAATCTATAGATTTTTAATGAGGGCACTATTAACTCCCTCCTCTTTAAAACAGACTTAGGTGCAGCCTCTGAGTAGAAAATCAATGGTGTTATTGTAGGAATATTGTATATTGATATTGTAATAATAAGATGCAATTGATTTAGGGGTGTTGTGTGGTGTGTGTGAAAGGGGTCAGCACGGGGTTATCCTGCCTCCTGTAAACGCAGTGGTGGCTCTGCCCTGCCTCCCTGCCCCTCACCTTGCTGTGCTGCTTCCAAGCACTGTCCCATGTCCCAGGATGGCCGGGGCTGAGTTTGCCCTGAGGTGCTGGGCCCTGGCTGCCTCTGGGACCCTCCTTTGTCCCAGCTGCCAGCATAGAGTGGGGTGACACGACACTCCAGCCTCTCCTTGTCCTGGCTGGCTTCGCCCACCAGGTTTTAAACCTCTGCAACATCACACCGCCTCGAAACCCATGTCCTGACCCTCTCCACAGCTTTTCAAGCTCTTACTGCAGTGACAGACAAGGACAAAGGTGTGTGCATGTGGATGGGGCAGTGGGATGCTCTCTTAGGGCTGAAGTTTGCCACCGTTCAGCATCGCTGGCTGCCCTTGTCCTTGGGGGGGGGGCAGACATTCCCATCCCAATCTTCTGCCGGGATGGAGCCAGAAAACCCTCAGCCACTTCATAGCAGCACTGCTGTGAACCCAGGATGAGCTCAAGGGTTCCTTCAGCAAGGGTCTGTGCTGAGGGACTGAACTGCCAGGAGCAGTGATGCCCACTCCAGGGAGAGCATCCTCTCCACTCCAGGCACTGGGAAGAAGGGCAGGGGCTGCCACCCCATGCATGGCACCCTGCCAGCATTTCTCCCACCTCTCCCACAGGACCAAACCACCCAGACACCTCCAGCACGGAGGCTCAGGGGGCCGAGCGCTGCCACAACCGCCGTGCGCTGGGCCGAGACGCTCACGGTGCAAGGAGTGAGCTTTTCCATCCCGGCAGCTGCCCTGGCGGGCTGTGGGGGACTGGGGGACTGCAGGGCCCCCCCCAAAATGGGCTCATTTGGTGGCAGCCCCACTGCACCTGTGCTGTGGCCGGGAAGACGGATCACCCCCGGCCCGAGCTGAGCAGGTCCATATTTAAACTGTCCCCATGCTTTATGGGCTGTACAAGAACTGATGCTCAGGCGCCGAGGGGCCATTTGTCAATGTTCTAATGGCAGATTACTGTTAATGAATAATATCACCGCTGCCTTTGTATAACAGCTCCCTGCAAAGCGGAAACGGGGCTGCCAGGCCACCGCCGCCCTTCGCCTCCCCGCTGCCGACCCCGGGTGACATCAGGTGGCCTTGTGACCACAGCCCAGCACTGCTGCTGCCGTCCCCAGCAATCACAAAAGGGAGTGCTGGGTGCCGTGTCCCCACAGCGGGCTGTGCTGCTCCCCATGAGCAGGAATGTCCCCAACAGGGGACAGCCATCAGAAGTGACACTGTCTTCCCAGCATGCGGAGCCGGGCTCTTGCAGCTCCTCACCCTGCCCATGCTGGAGCCAGGAGGGCGTTGTGTCTGATATAAACCCACCAGGATGCCAGCCATAGAGGTGGCAAGTGTCAGAGCCCAGAGCTCCCAGGGATCCACAGGGACACTGGGGATGATCCTGCCGAGCTGCTCCCAAATTAATGGCCTCATAATCCCGTGCGCGGGGCGAGGGGCTCTGCCTGCCCCGCACAGCCGGCAGGTATATTAGGTGGAGCTGACAGCGACGTGCAGAATATTAAGAATAACTTACCTCATTATCTGCAATTACGTTACTGCCACACACCTCATTTCTTCATGAAGAAAAGAAAATTAGTTTTATATTGACTTCATCCCAGTGCCTCCCTGCCTGCCCCACCACAGAGTGCCCGCATGGGCTCTGAAAAGGGGCTGGACACAATTCATACTCACAGTCCATCAACTTGTTGCTCTCTGTGTCCCAGGGGGGATGGGATGCCTGTCCCACCCCTACACACCGGGGTCAATGAGACCTCCAAATCCACTGTATCCCAGCAGGGACACTGAAGCAGGGAGGGCCTGTCTCTGACAGTTCTCAGGCCTGTATGGAGGTGACAAGTGCAGCAAAGGGGTGGTGAATCTGCTGCCCTGGGCACCTGCTTCCTCCCACCCGTGCTGGCCACTGTCACCCTGTGGGTGACAGGATGTTTCCTCCTGTCCTCAGCACTGGGGGCCATTCTTCCCATTGTGCACCCTCCACGCTGGCCCCCTCCCAGGGCAGAACAGAGTGGCTGGGGACTCTACACTGCACAACACCCATCTGCTGAGACACCTTCCAGCCCCACAGGCTGCTGGATGGCCTGGCACAGGCAATACTGTGTGTGGGAACCCTGAGATCTGTGGGGATCCCTGTGGGAGGGAATGGGAAGCAGGGTCTGAGCTTTCTTAGAACACTCCAGACAGCTCCTGGGGCCTACGAGCCTGAAGGGCATCAACGATGCCGAGGCCAAGGGTGGCACAGCCTGCTCAGAGCCCCCAGCTTGTCCTGCAGCCCCTGCACTGTCCTGCACACCCAGCATCCTCCCAGGCTGGCTGCTGGGCATCCCTGAGCAAACAAAGCGAGCGCCGCCATCGCCTCGCTCCCGGCTGCGGCCACGGCCGCGCCCCGGCCGGGAGAGAAGGGGAGCGGCGGGCACGGCAATACAGGGAAAAAAGCCAATTTCATCTTTATTAGAAGGAGATTTCTCTTTTAGTAATAAGCACACTTCAAATAATTAGCGTGTTTTACGTAATAATGAAATTATGGAAATGCAGGCCACTTATTCAAACAAGTCACCATTACCATATTTTTAAATATTAGACTTAATTAGAGTTTATCACTTCAGAGAAGTACGAGGAGTGGAGATTTTTTTTCCTTTACAAAAAAAATCCTCATAAAGTGTTTATTAAGAGCGGGTAAGAAGGGGATAATGATCTGTTTGGAAATTAAGGCAATCAAACATTTAATGCTCTGCACTCCTGTAGGCAAAAGCATTCAAATGAGTCAATTATACATCCATTATCCAGGCACGATTAAACAAGGCAGGACGGGGAATTTGTCCTCCGCATCATGCGATTGTCGCGAGGACTTATGTCCACTTAAAGGCAGATAATAAAACACTAAACTTGAAGAGGAAGAGAGGACTGAGCCAAGGGAAGAAAAGGGAAGAGAGGCAGTGGGTCAGTGGGACCGCAGAGGGGCAAGGGTGGGAGGTGGGTAAGGATGGAGCCCTGTCTGCATCCGAGCCCTTCATAAATCAAAGTAATTAAGTTAACATGAAAATCAACTTCACCATCCCGTTAAATTACGGTATTTGCATATTAGGACTCAAATGAAGTAGGTAGCGGGAGAGGGGGCTGGGAGGGAAGGAGGGAGTGGGGGGGGTCAGGGGAGAAGGATAGGGAGGACCGTGCACCAAAAAGGGAACCATTTATTACAGTGAATAACTAATTTCAGAATTTATAGCACTGGATTTTCGTTCCTGTGCCATTTATATTACAGAAGGAAATTAAGGGGCGGGCAGGAGGCTGGCTGGACATCTTTCTGCGTTATTGCTTGTCTGCCATTTGCAAATCATTATTAATTGTGGCCCATGTCGCTGGTGCAGCAGGGCAGGGTGCCTGGACAGCCGGAGCAGACACACATATCTCTTCATCAGGACCCCAGCCGCTAGCCCTGGAGAGCCAATTACCCCTCCCTG
This sequence comes from Pyrocephalus nanus, assembly GCA_038380795.1. NCBI lineage: Eukaryota > Metazoa > Chordata > Aves > Passeriformes > Tyrannidae > Pyrocephalus > Pyrocephalus nanus. The sequence goes on from CM076269.1 coordinate 3,793,236, forward strand.
ATTGGTATCAGATAAGGAGGGAATTTTTACAAATTAGGGAATAAATAGAATTTCCACACGTGGAGCAGGGAGGGCTTGAGAGGCAGTAATGAAAAACGATACATCACCATCAGCCAGACAACCCTATTCATACGCCGATGCATTACACTCACTACTCATAATCCTACCGAGTGACAGACAACCGCTGAGCCGGCCGAGCCGGAGGGGAGCGCATCCCGACGGCCAGCCCGCTCCGGAGCAGGGTCTCCAGCCACCAGCATCCTTGCGGCAGCCCACGGAGGTCCCCGCTCCACCGGCCCTGTGGCGCAGCCTCTGCCATGACCTCGACAGCTTCCCACAGCCTGCATGGCATCGCTGGGCCGTGCAGGCGGGAGGGACAGACCTCCTGGCAGGGGTGATGCCGCACGGGGACCCATCCCTGCTCTGCCGCCAGCAGGAGGAGCCCAGCGGGACAAGCCTCCAAAGTCAGCCCCAAGTTTGGCCATTAAAGTCACCCAGCTGCATCCAAGCCTCTCACCTGACTCCCACATCCCTATGGGTAAAGCACATCTTCCCCAAAATTACCCAGCCCAAACTGTGTCCTGAAGAAGGCTGCCTCCTCCCTTGGTGATTCATGGCATTATCCTGCCATGACCACAAGACCCCCTACCTGATTTCCAACCTGTATGTGCTTTTTTGTACTATTCAGGCCCCAGACCAGCCCCTGTGTTGCTCAGCCAGCCCCAAAGCCAGCAAAATCCCTGTGTCACCTTGTGAACAGTGCTGGAGTCGAAAATGGGAGAGGCAGCACCGGCTCCGAACAGCCACAGGAGCAAAGGATGTGCTCCTGCACAGCTCTGCACCACTGGGAATGGGCTCAGGCTGGGATACCTCCATTCCCTTCAAGTCCCCAATGCCAGACCCCAGAGCTGCCAGCCAGCTGTGTCCCACAATCCACTTCCAGACCCTGGCAGCTGCCTGCGGCAGCACAATCCTTTCCCTGGGCTGTGATGGTGCTGGATGGCCCTGGGGATGCAGCAAGCACCCAACTAAAGGGGCCTGGCACATGGTCGGCCTCAGAAAGAGCAAATCCTGGAGGTGTGGGGACCCCACTGACATTCCCGAGCCCAGTTTGCTCCGTACTCCCCAGCGCCTCCGCACCTCTAATTAGCTCTCCCTTATGACAAGCACGTCACTAAACAAAATGCGCAGCAGATCAATCTCGCCTGTAAGTCACGCAGCCTTTAATTTATTCAGCATACAATGTCGCTCCACCGCTGCCTTCCTGTAATTTATACCATACACTGTCGTGTATTATTTAAGTCCCCTGAGTGTTTTACAGTTCCCCTCAAAGTCGCCGTGCAAAATAAAGTCACGCTGGGGCACTGGAGAGGTGCAGGGAGGATGCAAACTGCTCCCTTGCTGGTATGAGACCCCGGCCTTCCACAGGGACAAGGTGATGGTGGTAAGTTCCTGCAGCTGTTGGTGTTTCCACCCTCCTTGTGGGTGGAAATGGGAACAGAAGGTGGGTCCCCACAGGAGCCCAATAAACCACAGGCTCCAATGCCAGCACTCCCTTAGAGAAGCAGAGGCTGGCAGCCAAGGGGAGAGAGCAGTAGGACTCATAGCAGGCCCTGAGAGCAGGAGGTCCTATCCCAAAACTGAGGTAAGGACTGGGGCTAGACTGGGCTGAGAGCTGGCTGGCAGCTGGAACGGCTGCTCTGAGCGGCTCCTCAAGAGCTTGTCTTTGGCCGTGCAGCTGGATGGAAACAGTCAGTGATGTAGAGCCGGATATCCTCCGCAGGGAAGGTTAAAACCTCTGTTCAGTGTAAAGTTGCCATATCTAAGCACTTATGATCATGATATTTATGGCTAGTTTATTCCAGGCTGTTAAAGGCAGCAGTAGTTATCCACAGATAAAGGGAATTCGGCTCCCCTGACACCTTTTCTCCCTGCAGTGAAGGCATGCCTGGCCAGAGCCGGGTGATCATGGTGTTGTAACTCATCCAATGGTTCCTGCCAGAGCCAGTACTGGGACCAGTCATGTAGATGTTTGGCATGGCAAGGATAGTGGCTGTTTCTGCCATGTGGGAGCTGTGGGGACAGATCTGGGACATGCTGTCTCCGTGCCCCTGACTGATGCCACTGGGACCAGGAGGTCCCCAGGCTGCAGGGAGTAATTCAGTTTGCCCCCCACCACTGCTGTTGTCTCTGCTCCACATCCAGTTCCTGACACTCAGTCCCACCAGTGGGATTGGGACCCTAATTAGGGAGAAATTTCAAGGGAGAAATGAGAGAGTTTATAAAGCTGAGTTTCTCCTGCCTGAGTGACATGAGATGTCAGAGAAAGGAAATAAAAGGCAAGAATGCAATTCCAGCGCTGCCGAGAGTGTGTCGTGAGTCCTAATGGAAAGTTCTCCTGCTCTTTAAAGCTTGGTCAGATGGCCTAGTTATTGCTTTAAAAGGACCCAGAATCAAACTGCGACGCCGCACTCGAAGCCTTCAAATAAAGCGAGCTGTTTCTGCAAGTCCGGCGAGGCAGAGGCAGGCGATTACACAGAGAAGGGCAGGTCTCTCTATCTTGGAGGGAGACCTACCTATTTTTAAACATTAGCTCCAAATCAGCAGCTCACCTCTTTGTCTAACCCAAACCCTCTCTCGCCTTCTGGAGGCGAGATCAAACGCCAGCCCTGCTGCCATTGTTTCTCTCCCAGCGAGATGGATGCGGGACTGTAATCTTCCCACAAAGCCACATGCTTCAAAGGTATCAAAAGTGCTTATTAAAAGTCCTAGGAAACTAATTTAATAACATCCCAAAGGGCTGGAAAAATCAGCGCTGGCAGCTCAAAATATAACCTGGCGAGGGAGACGGGCCCCTGTTCAACGCGACTTTGTCTGCGGGCAGCTGCACACAGGGCCAGGGCACTTCTGCAGACCTGCTACCCCTCTGTGGTGTGACTGCCCTGGTGCTGCCTGCTCTCCTGTCAGGGACACAGCCAGGTGAGGAGTGTGGAGGACTCCGTGGGGCTGTGCTTTCACCAAGGCCCTTTTTGGGCCAGAGGCATCCTCTCATGGTAGGGCCAGAGACTGTCTATCTGCTCCCAGCTCTGCGGCTTGGCTCCCCTTCTTGAGCCAGAGAGTCCTGCACCATCCCAGAGGCAGGATTTCAGGCTTGCCTCTGGAACACGAAAAGCATTGTGTGACTTTTCCAGCTCTCTCTTTGTGCCAGGCTGGAGAGCCACACTCGAGGTGGACACACGCTGGTCCGTGCACGGTGCAGGCGAGGACGTCAGCCAGGCCTGCAAAGCCACATCAGAGACCCGTGTGCCGTGTGAGACAGACCTGCACATCTCTGCAGGGATGGGCCGGCACACGTGCCTTCCACTAGGGCGTCCGTGCAGCAGGCACGTGCTCCCAGCCGCAGTGGCATGAGGGCTGTGCTCCCCTGCATCCCCCCCGAGCCAGTCCCTGCTCCCAGCCTGTGCCGCAGGACCCTGGGGCTGCTTCCCGTCTGAACGGTGCAGGCTCCCGTGGAAAGGGGCAGGGGATGGAAATTAACGCTCCAGCCTCCGTCTCATCCTGCCCATTAGCGGGGCTGTTTTACTCCGGATCATTAAATATGTATATCTTATTACACGCCTTGTTACAGTATTGAGCTCTATTGACTGATAATAAATTCCAAGCATCATCCTGGTCATAAATTTATCTGGAGATGATGAAGACTCAATAATCTAGTCATGCAGATAATATGATAGGGCCTTAAAAAAGATCATTACATTATATGCCAAAATTAAAAGTGAAATACACTTTATTAACACTGTTTCCACACTCGGGGCCATTACTTGTTATATCTCCTCTTGCCCTCCCACCCACCTGCACACCATCCCTCAGGTGAGCCAGGGAAGGCGAGACAAGGCAGAGCTACCAAGATCCACCCTGGCAGGAGCCTGGCAGAGGGGAACAGGGGGGTGGCAGGTGGCACACACAGGACGTTCCAGCTTGACCCCAAGGATGCTGGGCCCTGCCTGGTACAGCATCACTGCCCTGCCCATTGGGCAGTGGCTCCTGAGCAACTCCAGGTGTCTCAACAAACTCCTGCCTGCAGGCAGCCCTGGGCTGTAGTCATTAGGATGAAGGACAGCCTTGCCTCCCACCTCCATAAGGAAGAAGCAACTTCTGTCAGCTTTGGGTCTCATGAGAAAGCTGCCCACCCAGTGGGGTTAATCCCATATCTCCCACCTGACAGCTCCTCTCCCACAGGCTTGGGCAAGCTGCAGAGCCAAGACGGGGGTCCCCACTCATAGCTGGTCACACTGCAGCGTGGCACAGACAGCCAGAGAGCAGAAATGGGGATATGGGAGCAGTGGGTGACCCCTCTGAGAGAGGAGGGTGCCTGGCAGGCTCCCAGCACCCTGCTGCCAGTCTCACCAAGCTGTCCCTTGGTGGGACAGTAAGGGCCAGGCAGCTCCCGACCACCCTCCCCGGGGACTGGGGCTTGGTCTCCTCCTCCTGCTGGCCCTCCGAAGCCATTCCTCTCCTTTAATAAGAAGGTCACAGCCATTTAAACTCCTGTGATGGGGGCAGGTGGCTCGCACCCCTCCCGCCTGGCAGGGCGGCCTGGCTACACTCCTGCCTGCTGATCAGTGGCACGTGGCAAGTTTAAAGCGTCCCCACCCCGGCCCCCCTCCCCTCCGCCACCTTCCTCTCCAGACACGCAAGGTGACAAGCGCTGGGGGGCCCATGGATCAATGCTGCGACACAGATCGGCTGCCGGGAAAAACCAATCGCAGATCAGATGGAAACTGACTTCTTCTTGTATCTGCCCGGCTCTCGCAGGGATAGATTGGCTGGAGAAATCCGATGGTGAGAAGAGACAAAGGGGGAGGCGATGGGGAGAGGAGGAAAGGGCTGATAATGCTCCTGCCGCGGCTCTAATCTGTGACAACCCGAGGATTTGCTGAAAACCATTATCACACTGCTCTCCCTTCTCTTGTCCCTGATAAAGCCCCAGCTAATCTGTTTGTTGCAGGTATTGAACAATGCATTTAGCGAAACAAGGGGTGTGTGTGCCCGCGGAGCACATTTTTTTTTCCCCTCCGCACCTCTGGCTTCACTGGGAGGCAACGGGGGAGAAGGAAGGGCAGGGATTATTTTGTCTGTGGACTCTGGGCCATGCTGTGGGCTGGGGTGCCGTGCCTGGCACAGGGAAACATCTCTGCCGACCACCCTCAGCGAGTTCTGGGGAGCTTTTTCTCAGGGACGGTGTTCCGCCTTCATAACGCAATCGCGAAGAAGCCCTGGTGATGCTGCAGTGCCGTGCCACATCCCAGCTGGAGCATCCTCACCGCCCAGCGCACACCCAGCCGCGTTGCCACGGGGCAAAACAGCCGAGACGGGGGGACACGGGGAGTCAGTGCCCCGGGAACAGCTCCCGGCTCCCCCGCCTATGGAGTCTGACTCGCCTACTGCCTGCCTGTCCCAGTGCTGACCTCGTCCCCTCCCCTTGTGAGAGGTGCTTTCTCCGGGGAGGAGAGATAATTCAGTGGCTCTGAAAGCCCAGACCCGGGGCTCTCGCAGCCGCCTGTTACAAACAGTTCTAGTGGAACATTAATTATAGTAATTTAGCCGTGGAACACTAACTGCAGCCAGTGCAATAGCATTCAGTACATTAGTGGCTATAACCCACTCCTTAAAAAAGACATTTGGCTACTGACAGCTGATAAAATGAGTTGTGAAGCATAACCAAAGGGGGGAAAAAAAAATAATCAGAAGTGTGCTGCGAGCGAGCCGTGGGGCAGGAGGGTGGGGGGCAGCACCCCACGGGGTGCCGGGGTGGGGTAGGAGATGTCGGAGGGCCTGACATCACCCTCCTGCCTGCCATGTGGCCCACGGGCCAGCGGGCTCCCCGGGCAGGGCTCAGCGAGGCGAGGGACGCGGGGCTGTGTCTCGGCAGTATGTCAAACAGAAGGACATTTCCTTCTATCTCCCAGCTGCCGCCCCAGGGCACAATCCACCTACATTCAATCTTTACTCCACTACACATGTTTCCTTTCCAGCCTCGGATTATTTTTTATCATCAAATTACCGTGGCGATAAGATGGAGTAGATGTGATAGCGAGCAGAGAGCCCGCCCTCCCCTCTCCCCCACTTCCCCAGCATCCCTCCTCCCTCCGCCACCCCTAGCCTCCTGCCCCGAGCAGGCAGGGAGGTATCCAAATGTCAGAATATGAGAAGAGACCCCCTGAGCAGCTGGATTTGCTGTCTGGGACCAAACCATGGCTGACAGCGAGCATCTGAGCGCAGGCAAGACTGCAGGTGGCCATCAGGCTGGCTGGGAAAACTTGCAGGGTGCCCTGTCGTAGTGGGGGACCCCACCAGCAGCTGGAGCCGAGCATCTGCTCCCCACTGCTCCTCTGCAGCACCCTGGCTCCCTCACATCACCCAGTGTCCCACCCTGGCACCAGAGGTGTGAGAGAGTGGTGATACCAATGAGGCAGCAGAGACAGAGGGAGCCTGGTGCAGGCGTGGCAGGAAAAGTACAGCGTTGCCGTTACCAAGAAGTGCTGCAAGAAGCCTGAGAAGTGCTGCAAGGCTCTGCTGTGATGAATCCTCTCCTTCTCCTTGTTTACTTCAGTCTGCAACAAATGAGTCCCTGTCCGTCCAGGGATAGCTCATCCGGAGGAATGCTCTTTCAGACCTCTCCCTCTAATCCCTATTAATTTAAATAATGCTTGCCCACTCTTCTCAAACTATTTATTATTTATCAGGTTTGTTTATTTGTAGCTAACAGGTAGCGCTCAGCATGCGTCCCCAGCACAGGGACAGGGGCCGTTCATCACACCGGCTCCCCCGCCATCCACCATCCGTCAATTACTCCTGCTTCCTTTAATTAGTAATGAGGACTAATATCTCTGCCTGGGATGGTGGCTGGAGCGGAACTTTCCCTCCGGTGGCATCTGAGCAGCACAAGGGAGGGAATGAAAAATAAATAACAGTGCCAGGCTGTGTCTCTGAGTGCTCACCAGCCCCACACCCCCATTTCCAGGGAGGGTGGGACTCCCTGCACACCAGAGGCTCCTACCCAGCAAGGCAGGGGAGGCAATACCAGCCAGGTCCCTATCCATGGGTGCCCTTTTCTGCACAGTAGGGCCATCCCGAACCACGGGGGATCCCCTGCTGAGTCCCAGCTGCTGAGCTCTGCACAGGTATCAGCAAGGGAAAGTCTAAATTAAATGCCCATTAGAGCCTCTGGCCTTGCCTGGCGGTCCCAGGGAGCTCTGTATCAGAACATGCCATCCAGAAGCAGCCTAATAGCGAAGGCAGCACATGATATAAATGGAGCCCCTTTGATTTATTGACTGGGAGAAGTTTTTACACGATAGCCCATTAAGACGGACGGCTCTGTTTACAGCCAGGCCATCTAGCTATAGGGACCCTGCACTGGATGGTGTGTTTTGCTATTGCTCTTCAGGCAGACATCTCATTAAGGGGAACAGCATATGGAGCTCTTTGGATCTATACTTCACGAGTCCTGAGGGAGGCTTTTACCATTTTTAATAAGCGGGCAAGGTTAGCAAACCTGCAACGCAGTGACCTCCCCTCCCTGTGCGATGGATCTCCCTGAAACGCAGAGAGCTGGACTCACCGGGTGCGCGCAGGACTCCATAAATCACCTCCCCGCTGCCGGACGGGGAAACCGGCCAGGCAGGACGGCAGTGGGGGGCTGGAGAAGGCAGCGCTGCAGCCAAAACGGGACAGCAGCCACGCAGGGCTCAGCCAAACCCACCGGGGGCAGGCAGCTTGGCAGAGAGCGGTGTGGAGCGTGCCCCTGCCCATCGTGCCGGGTGGGGTGACGGGCAGCACCGGGGACTCAGCCGGGAAAGGTGCTTTAAGGAGAGAGTGTTAACACGATAGCCACAGTGAAGGAAACAAAACCCCCAGCTGGCTGTTGAGGGGGATTATTCCATATTCAGTAACACGGCTGTTTAGGAGAACAAGTAATCTCTGGCAAAGACCTCCGGCTCTTCTCTGATCTGATAAAGCCACGCAGCCTACAGGCAAGCTGGCCCCTGCAGGCACTGCTGGGGATGGATGCTGTGGCCTGGGGTGGCTGAGGCAGGAGGAGGATGGGGAAGGCAGGCACACGGGGTGAGCTGCCACGGGATATGGTGGATACGCTGAAAACAACCTCACCCTGGACATTTTTCCAAAGCGAAAGGGCTTGTTTGTGCAAGGTTTGGGTGTTTGTGCTCGGGCACCACTTACACCCCCAGGCAGAGCAGCACAGACATGCAGCCTCAAGGCAGTGGTGACACTTAATGGGCAGAGCTCCCACCATCTCCTCCTGGCCTGGGTGCTCACTCATTCCCCAGCAACAGCAATCTGGCTCTTGCCCATCAGCCAGACCTTAAATCCCTGTTTTCCACTCCTGTGGTACCAGCTAAGCACTGCAAACATCACCGATCACTGGCATTTAATTTATACATCTAAAATTCGCACCATGGAAAAACCTGCCAGAAAAGCAGGGAACTAAGAACGCGGCTGTTTCCTTTTGAGAAGTCTGCCTGACTCTGGCTGGGAAAGAGGGAAGGCAAAGAAGGACCAACAGACAGACGTGGTGGCGTATTTGGGTCTCTTTCCAGCAGTTCTCTTACAAACAGTCTGAGCATCTTTGAAATGAAATTTTGTAGGCGATTAGCTCACAATGTGAACTTAATTGCTTTTGGTATTTAAAAAACCCCATTAAATTAAACGGCCGAGATATTGAGGCTTAAGCAATGGCTGCTTGCAATGCACAGTAACTACCAGCCTCATTACCGGGATGCCAAATCCAGCGGCGGAATGCACAGACCCATGTGACGTGATCGGTGCAGCTCTAATGCTCCCTCCCTGCTCACACTCATTGGTGAGAGGATCTTGAGAGCAGTAAGAGTATGGCTCAGGGCAAGGCTGGCATGGAGCACCAGCCCAGCAACAGCACCCCAAGCTCCTGGTTCACCAAATCATCCTGGCTGGACAAGATAATCCTGACCTGGGTGTCTGGAAGCCAAGGGAGGATTGGGCTACTTCAGCTTGATAAGAGGAGCAGCTGGAGTGGCAGAGTCCCACACTGCAGGACACCTGAGTCCTGCTGTGCCAGGACAGCAGGGTGACCTCCACTGATCCACTTCGGCCCCCGCTGCATGGGGATCCCACAGTGTCTGCACTCAGAGAGCAGCAGGTGCACAGCTCCCACAGGTGACTACCAAGTGATGGGAGCTCGGTTGGTATCATTTATCCCCAGAGACAGCCCCAAAGTTGGGACCTCCTTACACCAGGGCTGTGCAAAGTAGCTCTCCTCTGCCACAGAGCTCGCAGCGCTGCCCGGCTTCGCATTTAGTGCCATAACACAGCAGTGCTTTCACCTTACTTTACTTGTTTGTTTAAATTATTTACACTCCTTAGATGCAAGATTGCTCTCCAAAAGGAGCATCCTTTTGGCTGCTGCAGCTTTAAAATGACTTGCATCCATCACTCAATCGCTTTCAGGTCAAACACACGCTCCCGACTTAATGACCACATTTCCGCAGCAACAAATCTGTCACCGCTGTTTGTTTAAAGCCAACAATCTGTAGGAGCACTGTGTGCAAGGATTGAATTAACTCAGCATCTGAATGACTGTGGTGCCAGATCATTCAAATTGCACCCTTCCTAAGATCTTCCAGCAATGTTAATTAATGTTCCTTGGGTGATGTGCAACATGCTGCAGTGCACAGGGTTGCTGGAGAGAGCAAAGCACAATCCCTGTGGGCCTGGAGACACGGGAGCCGGGTTCCAGGTTGCCTCAGCCTCAGGAGCACATGGGGGGTGTGTGTTGGAAACAAAGAGGGGCTGGTGGCTTCCCCTTGCTCTGACACAACCTACTCTGATTTTCCCCAAAGTTTAAGTGATTCAGAGGAGATATTCCATGCTGGATGTCCAACTCACACTGAATTTTCCTCCCAGGAAATTCCAGCCCGAATCATTAATACATTGCCACCAACAAGAATGACAAATATGTCGCTATTTCCGTTACACTTCAGCTACTTGCAGTTGCAAGGTTTTTTTTGTGTGTGCCCAGATGTTTTGGAACAAAGCCTCGTAGTCTGTTGGGAAGGTGACTTTGGGGCCAGGGAATGTTTTGGATTTCCCCTCACAATCAAGCTAACTTTGGGCACAGCCAGCCTTGCCTGCAGCCCTAGGTGGCTGCACGTGCGCTGACACCCATCCCAGTGCCGGCCCCCTGCTCCCAGCTGCTGCAACCCTCCTGGCACCCCCTCCAGACACCTGTGTGGGAAGTGGGACCCAGCTCTCCGGGTGCTCAATGATTTCCCCAGGAAGCGCGAGGGAGGAAACTGCGCTATTGAAACACTTGCACCAACAAGAGCTGGAGTCAGGGGCAGGCAGGCAGGAGGAAACAGTGATGGGGGGCTGGTAGCAGGGGCAGCTGGGATGATACCTGAGACATGGGGGAAGGGACTGGGTCAAGGAAACAAGGACAAAGAGCTAGGATGTGGATAGAGAGGCAGACTGAGCTTGGCAAGATGTGCAGAGAAGGAAGGAGGGAGTGGGATTCAATCCAGCACCAAACCACCTAGGGTCTCCTGCTACCCCATCCACAGCCTCCGGCTACTGCAGCCCTTGCTTGCCAGCAAGTCCTTGTCACAAAGTCCCCATCCCAGGCCCCTGGCCACAGTCTCTGTTTGTCTGAGGAATTCACATCTCCATGGAGCAGAACTGGGGTCTGCCAGGGGGTCCTAACCTGAAGAGCCAGAGCCCTCCCCCAGCCTCCCCTTGGCTCGCTGCAGTTAATTGGGGCACAGCTCTAATCTCTACCTGCCATTGATTTAAATTCAGCTCAAATTTTCTTCTTTGACCTTCTCTCCTCCAGACCCTGCTTGCAAACAGAACACAAATCCTCAAACATTCTCTTCGTTTTTCCTGCAATATTCCAGCATGCCCCAGTCCCAGGGTGGGGAAGGCAATGACCAATGCTTGTTTGAGCCTAGACCCTCATGCACAGGGATGGACACCCCCACTCCCTGCAGACACCTTTCCCAGGGCACACTCACCCCAGCTCCAGCATGGAAATGGAAGTGGTGATGCTCTGATACCATCCAAATGACAAGAGAAAAGCACGATAAGGGGACCTCCAGGTGATTTCCTCTAGGACAGGTGCCTTTTTTCTAGAAGCCTGTCGATCCAAGCAGGGCATATGGGAGTGCTCCTGACTGTGCCCAGGTCTCAGCTGCTGGGTTTGCATCAAGCACCCATCCCACTGGAGGGATCTTCTTCTGTCCACTTGAGAACTGCTCCCTCTGCGCTGAGCCCCAACCCCGTGTGGGCTGGGATGCTTCAAAGGCAAGTGGAAGGAGATGAGCTGGCCACGAGCTAGGGGAAGATCTCTCCTTCCCTGTGTCTCTGGGGCCATGGATCAGGCACAGAGACCAGGAACACCTGCTCCCAGCTTTCTTACGCCCCTGGTATTCTGTGCCGTGATCTGGAAGGGGAGCCAGCCACTCGGAAGCAGTTAAAATCAGATTACAGTGTGCTGGTGCAGACAAGCAGGGGAGGTGAGGGTCCAAGACAGTGCCTTGGAGATGTTCCTTGCAGAGAGACACTGCCAGCACCACAAGGAATGGGGGGGGGGGGCGAGTTGCCAGGGGGGTTCAGGATGGGAGAAGCCCACACCTTCCTGGCACCCCAAAATGGGTGGGAAACCTGTATTAAGGCTCCTTTCTCAAGAAAGTGTGGATGCCAGAATTTCAGCCCTCCTGGGGTTCTTCTTTTCCTGGCAGCAATTCACTATGTAAAGAGGCTGGATATTTATAATTATGCTCAAAGTGGCCACTTTGAAAATCTATATGTCTCTAGGCTCCCTGTACATCATAATGTCAAGTCTGTGAATGGAGGCATCCATCAGAGGCCTCACATCACAGACCTCGGAGCTGTGATAAACACTTGGGAAATGCTCGCTGAACCCCGTGTCCCACTGATGCCTTCTGGGCAAGAGATTTGGTCTTTGGGGGGTGTCCCCGTGCAGATTCCTCCAGGAGGGATGCCACTGGGTGCTCATGAGTCACTGCTCTGAGATGGGGTTGGGAGCAGGGTCTGGGTTCCTCTAGCCCAGAGCCTTTCCTGCCGACCCTGGCTATCCTCCAGGATGGGGGGCTTTCCTTCAGGTGGGACCATCAAAGCCATCACCCCATTTCCATGCTGTGGGCACACTGTCTGCAGAAAGGCATCTTCCACCTCTCTATATCTGGGAAAGACCCAGTTCTGAGAGGATGGTGAGCTACAAGGTCGAGATACACCCTTCAAATACCAGCTCCACTCCTGGTCATCAGATTCCCACCCCTTTTCCCCCATCAACCCCAGGATGTCCTAAGCCTGACTGAGAAAGACCAGGTTAGTGACAGAGGCAGGGCTCAGTCCTCATTCCCAGCAGGGAGATCAGTGCAGGGAGCTGAACTCTCCTCTCTGGTACAGAAGAGTCGGAGCTGACCCCGAAGTCACGCTCCAGGCCACCGCCCCAGCCCATTTGCAGCAGTTTCCACAGCACCTTTCCCAATGTGGGGACACAAAGCCCCCTCTTCAAGTCACCTCCCTGAGAGGTGGGGCAGGTGTCCTGCCAGCGAGCCGACCGCAGGAGACCAGGAATGCCCCTCCCTGCCGGCAGCGTGGCGAGAGGACGCGCAGCCTTCACTGACGCTTTGCCCAGGCTGTTCTTAAAAATTTATTACTCTGTTGCAACATGAAAAATAAGACAGAGAAGTAATCATTAGTATAACTATAACTCCCCGTGCAATAGTCCCACTTGTAAATTGAGATTTATGATTGCAGCTGCCGATATTTTAGAGGCCGGAGCAGGCAGCAGTGGCAGTACAGCCCAGCTCCGCGCTGCCCCGACGCAGTTACAGTTTATCACAATCTGCAGAGATTATTGCAATGAATAATACACAACAGGCTGGCAGTGAAGAACTATTCCCGATCAAACGCTTCTGTAAACAACTGAATAAATAATATTGCTCAGCCCCTCTTTAGAACCCTTGGAGGCCCAGGGAAATCTCTCATTACTCAGCAGGAGAGGCAGCAGAGGGCCTGGAGATGCCATGAGGAAGGGATGCAGTGACTCTGGGCAGGCTCGGGACATTCCAGGGATGGCCATTTGCCAAGCAGACAGCTCACTCTCTCATTTTTTCACAGAAAAGGAGGACGAGACACTGAAAAGACCTGCTCACAGTCCCACAGTTCCATGTGCAGCCAGAAACAACCTGCTTGGACAGCCAGACAGATGCAAGCCCAGAGAGACAGGTATTGCTGTTCTCTCTTCTGATACTGAGTTGGAAGCAGGTAAAGAGCAGGTTGGGGGACAGCCTGGCCTGCCAGCAGCTGGATCCCATCTGCAGCAGGGGTGGGACATTTGGGGCCGAGCCCACTGGCAGCGGGGCTCCACACACTCCCTGAAATGTCAGTAAGTAATGCACTGATTGGGGTTGTGGTTGTGTGCCAGCAGCTGCAGAAAGGGCATTTCTCACACAGCTTGAAAGGATAAAGTTCAACTCCACAGTGCCCCAGGTTCCCTCACCACAGCGAGCTCCGCATGGCCACCACGCTGTGTTGCCACAGGTATCGGGTCTGTTGAGACCTCCACCCAGAGGGGAAGCAGGGAGGACTCACCCCTTCCCCAGCACCCATCACATGGAGGTGTTTTATTTAGTCTCCGAATGTCTGTGCTCAAAATACAGTCAGCACTGGAGGAGGGACTTGAAAGGAGCTAATGAAGGGCTATAACGCTTCTTGGGCTATAAACCAGCCCTGCAGCAGCTCTTGGATGTTTCAGAGCCTTCATACCATGCTTTCTGTGGGGTGAGTGCCCACGTGCCTTTGCTCAGACAGAGGTCCTGCCTGCTCCAGGACCAGCTCCCAGGGTTGTTCCCTGCTCCCTGCAGGCTCTACCCACAGCCAGGTCCTGGGGAAAGGCAAGAGAAGAAAAGCAGGAAAGTTTGCATCCCTGCATCCGCTGTTCTACAGTGCCTGTATGTGCAGCAATCAGCTCCAATTAATCCCCTCTCAGCTTGGCCCGCCCGCTTCATTACCTCCCCTTGATGAGAACCATCAGTGGGGCCTGTAGGATTTTGCTAATTAGCCTCACTTCGTTTATCATTTCCATTTTCTCCCAGAGACGCTTGGCTTGCTGGGCGACAGCTTCATCTCCTGCTGAAACAATGCGGCCCCTTCTGTGCCTGTCTCACTTAGCGCTGTCACTGCAGCCATTATGAAATTGGGGTTTCATTTACACACTAATTAAACATTACAGCTTGTTCACAATTACAACATGGGGATGAGGAGGTAACTAATTACTTAAGAAATGAGCTAACATTTATCTCTGATTCTCCCCTCCCTCCCCTCCCACCCAGCCCACCGCCCCCCTCTCCAATCAAGATTAGAAATTGTTGTTGGATGGTGGCAGCCCAGCGGGCCCCTGCCCGCCTCTGCGTGTGCCACGGCCCCGTTGGGGGGCTGCACCGAGACCCCGGCCCGGGGACCATCCATCAACCCCTAATTGCAGCCGGGATGACGGGGGGGCTGTGGCAGTGGCGTGTGGCGCTGTGCCAAACGGACTGCGCAGGGACGAGCTGTGACGCTACGGATGCGTCCGTCCCGTCTGGATCTGCCCGCTGATGTGCCATCCCCGGGACAGCCCAGCCACGGTGGTGCCAGGGGCTGAGGTGCTCCCTGGGCATCACTGCCCTCTGCACCTGCCAGGTTCTTGCCCACTGGGTTAACGCCTGGCTCTGCACAGAGGGCAGGGATGCCAGCACACCCTCTGTGTCCCTGCTGATGGGCAACTCATCCTGAAAAGACATTTTCTTCAGGGAGGAATTAACATTTAAAACTGAGAACCATTAGGGTAAATAAAGCAGGCTGTCACTCAGATCAAAAGGCAACGCAAAGTGTGGGCTTGGGACACAATGGGCCCTGGGGAGCAGGCACCCTTTCCTTCATCCTTAGGAGTGGAGTGGACAACATGGGTGGGCCAGCACTCCGTGTTCATCCCAGCAGAGCTGGGTGCTGCCGCTGAGGAAGCAACAGCCTCCTTGCACGGGCAGCACGGGGCTGCCATGAGCTGCTGTTGCAAGCAAGTGGTCCCTTTGGTGCTCACCTCACTGCAGTGAGGGCAGCGACCAGAGTGCTACTGAGGGGTTAGAGGAGAGGGCAACCAGGATCGTCTTGGGATGGCTGCATGGCTGCCTGCAAGGCAGCTATCTGTCTGATGGCAGAGAGGCTGGGGAGGCCACGGGTGCTTGGACACTGCTGCGGGCTCTGGGAGAAGACTGAAAGGCTTTTGAAACACTCCCAGCACAAACAGCCCTGAACACTGGAAATGCTTTCAGAAAAAAAACACATCTAGTTCAGCACCAGACAATTAAGGTTCTTTTGCAACTCTTAACCCATGATTTTGAGACAAAGAATTTGGCCTCGGCATAATTTGAACTGCTAATTGCTTTCCTGATCTACTGTCATCAGTGAACTGAGCAGAAGCGGACACAAAAAAAATCACCTTCCATGTCTGGGAGAAAATTCAGAGCTGCTCTCCAGGGGGAAGGGGATGCTCTCTTCTTCCCTCCAAGCAGCTTAAAAAATAATGATCAGGAAACAGTTAAGCAAAATGGGGGTGAACCGATGGTTTAAAAAAAAAAAAGAAAATTCACACCACTTTATAATAATAGTAACAACTCATTCCCATAGTTTTTATCCTTCCTGTCTTTAGCCCAGAAAAAAAAAAAAAAAAAAAGAAACCCTGAGCTAAACTACTGACACTGGCTGGGAGCTTAGAACTGCTGCATCAAACAGAGCCCTTGAATCTCCTGAACATAATTGTGCTGCCCTCTAACCTCAACCTTCAATCAGTGCAGTGTAACTATCTCATTTTAGCCTACAGGACACACCCCTCTGCTAACTAGCAGCCATATTCTTCTCATTAGGAGACTGCTCTGGATGGGAGTGCGGAGGCAAAGCCAGCGCCTCTCCTTTTCTTTCCCTCTTTTGGCTGTTATATGTATACTTTTGGAGGGTGAGAACACGAGCAGGGGGCTTTGTGGGTGCTGAAGATGACCCAGCTGCCAAGCCCCCGAGACTCCTGGGCACGTAGCTGGAAACACAGAGGCAAGCAGAGAAAGGGGCAGGCGCCCCTTCATTCATCCTTAGGGGTGGAGTGGCTGAGTGGGAGAAGGGACAGGGCCTTGGCCCCTCCACAGGCTCACTCCATCCACAGAGACCCCAGGGAAAGGGTCCTGAGGTGGCAGTGCCAGGGCACAGGTCCCCTGTGTGCTGGGGCCAGGCTGAGAGGTGGCAGCAGGCAGGGAGATGCACGAGCTGGGAAGCAAAGGCAGAGGCAGTGCCGTGCCTGCTGCTGAGGGTGGGCAGGAGACCAGGGGCAATGCAGGGCTGGTGACTGCAGGAGGGTCTGTGCAGAGGCAGCTCCTCTGGCTGGGTGGCCGCTATCCCAGCACATCACAGGCTGCCTGTAATTAACAGTGAGGCTAATGACAGCAGGAAAAGTGACCCAGGGCTGCTGGGCGCTCTCCATCGCTGGGGCTTTGCACAGCATCACTGGATAGGGTTTTTTTCACAAAGATCACCTCTGTGCCACGGGGGGATGAGGCAGGATAGCTCTGCAGCCCACCTGGCACAGCCCAGCCAGCTGATCCTGCTGCACCCCTGGGCCACCACCTGGCTAAAAACTGATAGGATCTCCTGAGGCCCTGCTTCGTGACATCTCTTGAGAGACCTCTGGGCACGTAGGGCAGACATGTCAGACCACAGCGCTGGCCATGGAACCTTGGTGCCAAAAGTGTTGGATCAGTGCATCCACTCTTAGCAGTGACCATGACCTCCTGCCTCCTCTGCAGGTCCTGCACAGTGGCAGCACCCAGTTTGGAGACCAGGCTGGGAGAAGCTGCGTGTGGTCTTGCTGGGTTTGAAGGAAGAATGCAGCTTCCAAGCTGGAGCAGGATTGCTCAGGATTCTCAGGAACAGATGGAAACACTGCCATTCCAGCGCAGCTGGCTGTGGGTCTCTGCCACAGGACCAGGTACAAGCCAGACCTTTGTGGTTAATGGCACAGCTGGGAGATGCTCTGGAGGATAAAGAAGAGAGTAGATCCCCTCTGATCCCACTGCAGACCCCTGAAAGGATCAAGGCTGTGCTGGGAAAGGGCAACAGTTTGGCTGGTGCAGCCCTTCCCACCTGCCAGTGCCCTTTGCCCTGTGATTTTAACATGTTAGCAACTTGGGAGCAGGGGAATGACACTGATTTGTTTAAGGACAGGGAAGTACACAGCACTGAAAAGATCTTTGATGCCTCAGTGCCCATCTTCCCCATGCAGCAGCATCTTCCCCATCCAGGCCTCATCCCTAGATCCTCTGCTAAGCTATACCAGCTATTAACACACTCAGAGTTTGTTATCTTAAAACAGGCCACTCAGGACATGGGGCCACGATCCTGAAAGCAATTAATGTGATCCTTTGGTTTCTGGGGACTGTCAGCACCGCGGCGAGGCAGGAGTTACGGGTCACAGCCTACCAGCACACAGGTGCCCCTTAGCTCCTCTCAAGAGGTGGGGGTGGTGGGCAGCTGCCAGACCTGGCTTCTGTTAGAGCCCTTCTCTGCATCCTCAGCCCTGGCCCGGTGCCACTTCCCAGGCTCCAGGGAGAGTAAAGGAAAGCAGCACCAAGGAGCTTAACGGGGGTTCGGATGCCAAAAAAGCCACCGCTGTCCCGTGCCTGGGTCGGGGCTGCCAAGAGGAAAGCAGTGATGGTACCACATCTCAGTGCTCATTCCAGCACAGCAGGCTCATGGCAGGGAAGGGACTCTGCCACAGCGGGAACAGCCACAGTGCTGGCAGTGCTCAGGCTCGAGGCTCTGGGCACCCAGGGGTGCCAGGGGCAGTATCACCCTGCAGCCCCAAACTTTCCTCTTTCTTTCTTTGCTTGGCCGTTTTTTAAAGCAGAAGTTACCCCAGCGAAGTCTTTTGGGGAAGGTGGAGAGAGAGTAGGAAGTCAAAGAGAATTGTCTTGCTAGTCAAAGCCTTTAACAACTATTTTTAATATCAGGCAGAGGAGCAGGATTTTGAAATGAAACAGACGGTGCCTCTTTGATGGGTGAGCTACAGATCTTGAAACAAGGTCCATTCCCTCCTCCTTCACTAACTAACAGCCATATTTCTCTCATTAAAGACAATCTGGCCGTATTTTCAAACTTCTTAACAAGGCGATCATCGTAATTTGAGATTTCTATTATCCATGCTCCTATTACAACAGTCTTTTAAGCGGCCAGCTTTTTTTTTTTTTTTTTTTTTTTTTTTTGCTTTCTTTCCCCGACTTTGTCTCTCCCCTCAAACTGCCATTAGTGGTAATGACGTGCAGGAAACAAGAGCGCCAAGAACCACCTTTCCCCCCCCCCCATCTTTTTGGTAGTAGGTTGTGTGGGGGCAGCAATAAGGAATAAAATAAAAAGCGAAATGAAGTTTGGTTATCTCTTATCTGGAGTTTGGTTTTTAATCCGCCCAGGAGCGCAAAGGAAGCCAATGCAGTACCTTATCTCCCCTGTCGATCACGGACCCCTGCCCAAAGACCCCCATCTCTCTCCCCTTCCCAAAGGCGCCTGATCCCGGCCCCCTCCCTGCCCCATTAGTCCTTTGCTGGGCTCTGCCAGATGGATGCAATTTGCATAATATCACCAGTGGAGGCTGGCAGATCAACTGGGGTCAGGCTCTGACATCTCCAGCACAGTCTATCTCCAAGTGCTAATTTGGACTGCATTGATCTCTCTTTCTGATTTCTTTGTCATTTACGTCTGCCACGGTTTGACAGGAGATACAGAGACAGACAAGGGGGGAAAGGAAGGAGGAGGGGGGTGAAGAAGAGAAGAGAAACAAAGATTGTAGTTACAGATGTCTTTAAGGGAAAAAACAGATTAATCCAAGGACTCCTCTGAGGGTCGCAGCTTTGAAACATCCTAATTATCCTATTCTTATGAATTCCTGCACAGACTTAGAGGGGGGTCTTATCAGGGAACTCAGGGGAATGAAAACTTGTTAAATTGCAGTGGAGTCTCTCTGGCTGACTGGTACCCCCTGCCCTCCTGCACCTCGCAATCAGTTCTCATTAGGTGAAGCGGGGCAGCTTTAAACCTGGCGTCCCTTGCTGACACAGCCTTCCCTCCGTACCTCTGCCACCACTCTCCTTAAAGGTGGATCCTCAGTAAAACTTAGGCAGGAGTCTCTCCTCCTTGCAGAGGGGGACCACAATGCTCACAGCCACCAGCCCCTCGCATTCCAGGGAGTACGGAGATGGGAACACATGGATGCCCGAACTCCAGAGACAAGGGCTGACCTGAGAGGGACAGCAGCATCCTTGTGATCCCCCAGGATGCAGGCATGGAAGGGCAGATTTGGGGACACACTGCTGTTGCAGGGCAGCATGATGTTAAAAGACACCTTCCACCCGTGTCCTGAGCAGAGAAGGGCAGGCAATCCGTGCCCTTAATTGAGATGTTTATGTTCATTAACACAATATTTATCTTCATTAACATTCTTCTCCTCCTCACAGGTAAGGGAAGACACGCTACCAATTTAGCCTTGTCTGGGATGTATCGCAGAGAGACACCAAGGCACCAAAAGAATCTACGGGAAATCAAAATGTCACTCAGTGTTTTAGATTGCTACTTTTTGCAGAAAAAGCTCTGCAGAAAGTTAATGATCTTCCAAGGCTTCTTACCTAACACACATCTCGCTGCTTGGGAAGTGCTACTGTTACAAGGGCAGGGGAACAAGTGTTAGTGAAGATGTTCTACCTGCTGGTCCTAAAACCACAAGCCAGAGGAAGAGGGAACCAGAGCAGCCCCCGTGCCAAAGGGCAGTTCCAGGATGATGGCAATGCTGTCCTGCTGGGGATCAGCCAGATCTGAGGCTTGAGACAGATCTTCCCCAAGCTGCAGCTGGGCATTGCAGCACAGCAAACAATCCAGAAAGTCCCTCTTAAATCTTCAGTCTAACGCTGGTGCTGCAAACATAACCACTTCCAGCCAGCAGAGAGGGGCTCGCACATACCTTCCACACAACCCCAGGGAGCAGGCACTGCCGCTGCTTGCCTGGGGGCTGGGAGGAGCACATGACAGCACCCTGACTTTTCTCAGGCAGCTGAAGTCCCTGCAGCCATCAAACTCTCTCCAAGGGCAAGGTGTGATGAATCCATCATACCCCCAGCAGGCAGTGAGTGAGGTTGGATGGGCTCTGGACCAACTTTTGGCAGGGTAGGACGGAGGGGTGAGTGCAGTCAACACAAACACTCAATCATCCTTCCTTTCTTTCTTCTGTGTCTCCTTTGTTAACTGCAGGAAACAGCTGAAAGACCTTGAGTTTCCCATTGTAGCATGTATGGGAACAGAGCTGCAGTGATCAGAACATACCCCCTGCTGCTCCAGGGGAAAAAGGGAGAGCAGAATCCTTTCTAAAAAGGGTTTACGATTAGAAGAGTGTTCTGTCACTCTGGCGCGCAGTAATCCACTGCGCCACCAAGTCCCTTCAGAGAGATGTCGAAAACTTAAATGACTGAAAGCAAAAGAGCCCCGGCTCAGGTTCCCAGGCAGCCAGACATCCTAATTATCTTTAGATCCACTCCCACATGGAGGGGAGAGAGCATACAAGAGTAAAAAAAAAAAAAAAAAAAAAAAAAAAAAAAAAGGGGAGAAAGAAAAGAAAAAGAAAGAGGGGGAAAAAAAAAAAAGACTGTCACATTGCTTTTTTCTTTTTTTAAAAGCTTGTCTCTGCTCACTGCTTTTCCAGCTGTGACACCTCTCACGGTAGTTAATTAGAATCATGTCACCGCGTTAATGTGCTCTGACTGGACTCTGACAGTTGCTCATCCTCTAACTGGCCACCCCGGCCGGCCCTCCCTCCCCACCCTTTCTCGTGGATGCGGGACCCAGTGCTCACAGCAGGACCCCCTGCCACCTGCCCGCCACGCTGTCCCCGTGCCCGTGGTGCAGCAGATGCCCCAGAGCGGCTGTGCCGGACCCTGCACCCCGCCTGGGTGCCGGGACACTCTGCCTGGCCGCGACACCCGGCACGCAGCCGCTCCACCTGTTCTGGATCCGCCTGACCTTTACGAGCACTAATTCAAAATGACACCGCTCATTTGGTGACATTTCTGTTGATTTTTACTTGAGTCTCTTTTAATTATTTAATTCAGAGTCCCTCCCCTCCTGCCTTGGGCTGGGGCTGCTGTGTGCGGGGCAGTGCCCCAAGGCAGCCCTGGGTCCCGCTCCGCAGGGGTGAGCCCCTGCCCCTCTGCAGGAGTCAGCCCTCTCGGCATCCCTTGGCAAAAGGATGGTGTGGCGCAAATGGCACTGTCCCCCAGGCTTGGCACCAGCTGTGTGCCACCTCCACTGAGAAATGAAGAGCTGAAAAAGAACAGGATAGAGATGGAGAGCTCTGGTGGAGTACAGCGTTCTCCAAGGCTTCTTCCATACCCTGGGAGGGACAGAGAGGATGGGGCTGGCTCTGCCTGGGTTTTTTTGTCCAGTGGAAAGTGGTCAAAAACATGAAGATGAGTTTCCCAAAATGCTGTCCACCTCCTTGTTCCCCCTGCCCTGATGCAGAGGAGGCAGGTGGGCACCAAGGGTGAGCGAGGGTCCCACAGATGCCGCACCCCTGAGAGAGGCAGGAAAATCAAAGAGGGGAAAGGAAAACGGGGAAGAGCGAGAAGGAGGCTGAAATAAAGCCAGCAAGCTGCCAGGACCACGCACACTCCCAGCACCTCCCAGGGTGAGGCAAAGCCTCATCAGCCCCCCTATGCCGAGGTGCAGGGGGAGAGCCGGTGCTGACAGCCAGAGGCCCCCATTACAGAGGGCGGGTTGCCCATCAGCTGCCACCGCGCTCGGTGAGCGTGGCCCTCGCCGCCCTCTCCTCCGGTGTCGGCTCGGAGCAGCCCAGCCAAGCCGGGCACAGCACCGGGAGAGGGACAGCTCCGCCGGGCAGGAGGCACCCCGGCAGGCGCTGGCCCGGCTCCCCGCGGCGGTGGCAGCTCGAGGTAGTTAATTAGAATCGTGTCAGTAAGTAAATGTGCTCTGACTGGACTCTGACAGACGCTCACCTATGACACCGGGGGCCAGGAGACAATCCACATCAAACTACTGCAGTGTGACCCTTTTAACACAAAGAGTAAACTCACTGCACATCGAGTTGAAGCTCATTAAAACTGTCTACTCTGCGAGCATCCCATTAACCTCACTGTTAAAAACACGCAATTCCTCTTCTTCTTTCTGAGGCCTAATTAATGCTCTGGATCAGGAACAATATCACATCCTAACCTTCCGAGATTTCCAATCAGTAAATGAAAAGAGAGAGATGGAGCCAGGAAGGCACGGTGGCTTGCTGGGTCGCTCACAGCGTGGGCTGCTGACCTGCCCAGGCAGGTGGGGCTTTTCCATTTGGCACGGCAGAGATCCCCATGGATGGAGCACGGCACAGCCCCTGCCAGGGGGCACAGGGAAGATGGTGAGCCCTGCACAGAGGCTCACAGCTCACAGGACTATGCCAGCTGGTGTAAAACAGCCCAGTGAGGGCACCACATCAAGACAGGTGCTACTGTGGGACCAGATCTCCTGGTCACCTGTGATGGGTACTGCAGGTTCATCATAAGCAAGAGACAACAATTAGGCCACACATAGAAGCCCAGTTACCCTCTTTCCCCTAAAAAAAACCACAACCAACTCCAAACAAACCAGACATTTACAACTAAATCTAAAATCACAATAATGTGTGTGCTAAAGCCTAAACTTTAAAGACTCAAATTCAATTAGATTCAAAAAAGATTCAAAAAAGATCAGTAGCAAGGGGTAATGTCACGTTTTGAAGACGGTCAATGCGCTGGAGGTGGAAGCAGAGCTGACAGATGAGAAACAAACTTTCCCAGCAGGAGCAGCTACTTCTGCAGATTTGGAAACCTTTTCCTGTTTCTGGTCTATTTGCAGTTCAAGAACTGGCTTATTCAGAGCTGATAAACAACAAAGGACTGACAACAAAAAAGAAGGTGTGCCTTTTATCTTTCCATAACCAGGGAAACAAACAAACCAATCAACTAAGGGGGGAGAGGATGAGATGTACTAGTTCTAAAGTCTTGAAAGGGTAGTTTCCAGAAGCACTTCTTCAACTCACTGATCACTTCTTGCTTTGGTTTCATGCACCAGGTGTTTTAACCTAAAAAGTATTCTGAAATTTACTTTTCGTTCTGTATTGTGTGTTAGCAGGGGAAAGAGGATTTTACTAATAAAATCAATTCAACTACTGCTGGGGTACTTTAGCATGGCACTACAGTTTTCATCCAAAAGAGCAATCATGAGTAATAATTTAATCACCACCTCTTCAAGAGCAAATAAGTGATTCACCATTTTGCTAATGTAAAAAATATCTAAAAAATAAGACTAAAGGCATATTCTGTTACATAATCGATCAAAATAAATGTAGCAAAAATAGAGTACTTGATGAGTAAAAGAATAACCAGAACAACTGGTCAGTGATAAGGAAAGCTATACTTGGTTCCATAGGTTCTATTCAGTAAAACTTGACCATCTTTCAGGGAAGCAGGTTAAAAAGAAAGGCAAAACCAGAAGAAAGTAAATTTCTGAATGCAACTGATCTGCCGTCACTAAAACCTGGGATTTTGATCCTTCTGATCTAGATCAACCTCTGATTATCAGTAGAGAGACCCTAACACAAGTAGCAAGCTCCACTGGTGTGGAGCCTGTGAATGCTGGTCTCTGTGTGCGAGCGCCAAGACCTCCATCACAAGCTGCAGCTCATTTTTGGCAATCATCACCTCAAACACATGTTTTAAGAATGGCAATGTCCACACATATGTGAGATTGTGTAACTGCTTGCCAAGACTCTACTTCATTTTGTTGAGGGTCAAGAAAACAGCAGACAAAACCAAGTTCTTCACCCCAAGATTCTACAGCCAACACTGCAGCTGACACACAATTAATCTGTGTTAGAGGATGAGATGGAAGTTGCAGAAAAATGTCCTCTCTGGCCCTCAGGGCCACATTCAGCCCAGAAGGAATCCTTTCAGCTGAAATATCAACCTGAGAAAAGTTATGAAAGAATAGCTTCACGCCCCTTTTGCTCTTTTCTGACCTCTCAGGTAATTCCTGCATCCTCACTCTCAGGAAGAGGACTTCTCTGACTTTTCTATCTCCTTACTCTGCCCAGCGCTTCTCAGGAAGCTGAAATACTGACATTTCCCCCCCTTCCTTTACCTTTTCCCTCCCAAGAACACAATGGCACCAGACATGCACCCGTCCCTACCCAAGGCAGCTGTATTTGCAGGGTATGCAGACAGACTTTAGTGTGTTTGGGGACACAAATCACTTTTCTAAACCCGCTCGACAAGATTTGCAGCTCACTTGCTCATGAGCAGAAACCGGGTGAAAGCTACAGCGTGATCTCTGTGCAGCAACTTGCTGTGTGTGCAGCTGTGTATCCATCCCAGGGGATGTGGGGACACTCCCTGTGCTCCAGCACGAGACTCTCCTGCCCATATGTACCAGACACTAAAGGTGGTTCCCATCCAGGATCTGCCCTTGGCCCTGCAGGGTGTCGAGCGCCCTGAACTCCCCAGATTTTGGACACGATGGAGGAGAGAAGATGAAGTGTGGAGTGGGACTGGTCCCAGAGCATGCCAAGTGCAGGGATTTGGAGCCAGTATCTGCTGAGACAGTGAGTGGTTTGAAAACACAGCAATACACAACCAATCAGGCAAGACAGCAAAATTCCTTGCAAAATTGTTTGCAAAAGCAAGTGGCCATCCACTGCAATTTTTCTGTCAGATTTGAAGGGAAATATCCGTGTTGCACACTCCTGCATAAGCAAGCTGAGGTTTCCCAGGAATGTCTGCATCCCCCTGGACTGCTCCCCATGCTGGAGAGGTTCCCCACGCTCCTGGGAAAGGAGCTACACAGACTCCCTCTTAGATGACATGGTATTTGTGAAACTGGTGAGACTGGCTAACAAATCTCCTTGCTGCTCCCTTCTCGGCCCTCTTTGGTTTGCAGATTTCTGGACACCAGTGACCCATGAGGACCATGAAAATCAGAGGTTGACCCTGGTTATACCCACCTTAGATGCCCTTGGAAAATCCTCCTTTCAGCTCCCCAATGTTGCTCAACCCTGCTGCACCCCAGGACTGAGGACAAAGGGAAAGGAGGCTCTAGACCACATGGGAACCATCCCCAGAAGCACAGCCAGCTCCTGGCTCACTGTGGGCAGCGAGAGGCTGGCAGGTAGTGTGCTTCACCATTCTCCACTCTCTTCTCGTGCAGCAATCCTTGATTAGGGGTCATGTCTCCAGACATCAGCATCACCCCTCACCTTCTCCCAGGAGGACACTGGGCTACCACGCCCCAAAGCCAACAGCCAAAACACCACGGGCAGTGGCCGTGCCTGGGGCTCCCAAGCTGGCCAGGAGGAGGAGTTCTTCTCCCCAGCTGCCATTCAGTGATCCTCCAGCTCACTCCCGAGGGCTCAGCCTGCAGTAAAGCCACTCAGCAGAGGGTGCCAGTGGCTGCCACCTCTGCAGGCAGGCAGAGGATTGCAGACATCCCAGACAGATCTGCTCTGGAGCCAGCTCAAATGCAGCAGCCAGCGTAGGCTGTAACACACAGGGCACATGTGCACCATTGGCAGTGCCAGGGAGATGGAGGCTGTCACACTGCTGGCCTGGCATCCTTCACAGCACCTACATAAACCCTTTCCGAACTGTATGGGAAAGGCAGGTTTGCCACTGGGATGAAGTGCTGCAAGAGTGGAGCTTGGTTGCTGGGCCTTGCTTCTCCATGGGCATTTCACCCACAGCTCACCCCGTACTGGGGAGAGCTGGGAGTGCTCCCCCACAGAGGGAGTTAGGCAAAAATGAAGAAGCAAAACCCTCCTAAAGGACTGGAATGGGAGGGACATGAACAGCATCTCTCTAAATTCTGTGAGGCAGAGGAGTCCTACCAGTGCAAGGCAACAGCACTGAGACAAACATGGGCAGAAACTAATAGCAAACAGATGATATTTCAGAGATGTGGATGCTTTGTTGGAGTAAGGGATGACAGCAACAGAGAGCTCATGACATAAATAAAATGAGGAACAATGAAGCAGAAACCAAGTCTGCATCCCCTGGGAGACCCTAGGAAAAGCCTAAGCCCCCAGAGCAGGATATGCACACACAACTCCTGCAGTCCCTGCTCCCTCCCTGTGATTCCCCAACATGGCACACGAGCCAGGCAAATCTGCTCCCAGGCAAGGAAGCAAATTTTAATGCTACCTCTGTCAATAATGCAACCAGATCCATAGTTCAAAAGGAGCTTGCTAATTAAAAGCTGGTGAGCTTTAAATAATTCATCTCCTTAACTTGGATTGATTAGAGAGTTTAATGGTTAGAGTCTTGAAACAATATTAAACAGCCTCTTCAAGGCCTGGGTAGCTGGTGACTTTTCCAAGTAAATCTTACCTCCTTGCAAACTTTAATGCTCAAATGTCACTGAGGATGAAGGGCTGGGAGGCAGAGGGAACACCTGACCACTGGTCTCCAAGAGGTGATCCACTGCCCCACAGAGAAACAAGACAGGCAAGAGTGATGCAGCCCTGAGTCACAGCCCTGTCTACAGCCCAGTAAATCTGAGCTCCTGCCTGTACTGGAGCCTGCTGCTGTCCCAGCTCTGCATCCCCAGGGCTAAGCAGCAGGCAGATATATGGCCTCAGTGTCCTGGGCCAGGTGTCCCTCATATCACTTTGATCCCTAATGCAGAGGAGCTGGGGCATACACAGAACTCTGACACTGTTCATCTTGAAGCACTGTTTATCAGTTGTTTATCTTGGAGCAGGCTGCAGGACCACGACACTCATCACACATGAGCAAACAGGATGATGATTCAGTTCTCCAGCTGGGACCTCGCTTCTTCACTCTGCAGTGTGTTTCCAGCCAGCTCCCAAGGCTGTGCTGCCTGGCAGAGCCTTCCTTCCCAAGGATGAACACAGCATCCAGAGCAACTCGAGGACTGATCCAGCAGGAAGAGCATCCCGCCTAGCCTGGGGATCCTTGCCCTGTGCTCCAGAAGCTGGTGCTGCCCCACATCCAACCCCAACACAGGCACTGCTAGAGCAGCCAAGGCAGGAAGCAGCTCCCCAGCCAGAGGGACCTGCAGGTATGTTTGGCACGTTGGGATATGCCAGGGACAGGGAGGTCATCCGTGTGCCCATCCTGCCCTGGCACATCTGCATCCCTTTTACCTGCTGGAGACCCTGCAGTCCTTTGGCTGGCTCTCAGCACCCCAGACCGGACAAGGCCTTGGAGCTGAGGCACGTTCCGCGCACCCGGAGCAGCAGCCGTGGGGATGGGAATGGCACAGGGCAGCAACACTCACCTATCCCGCTGTGAGGCCTCCCTATGTGCTGTAGGTTCAGTCCTTTGTTCATGTCTAAGAGCCCGTTCTTTGGCCAACTCCCCATGGCAAAGCTGTATGCCTGGAAGAGAGAAGCAGAGTGTCAGACAGCACAGCCCGTGTGTAGCCGTGATTTGTGCTTGCCCAAGTCTGGCTGCCCCTGGGGACAGCGTGGGTCTGCGTTCACCGTGTTCAGTGCAGACCCACACACCACCCTCACAGCAGCTCTCCTGGAAATGCCCACACAAAGCACCCTCACCTGTCCTGTCCCACGTGGTGCTCCTCAGAGGTGTCCAGAACCTCTGGTGGTGTTCTGTACAGGTGATAACCCTCACAAGGGAGGGATCTGCATCACTCAAGGCTACCTTTGCCGTGCCGGGGCAAGCCGGGGGCTGTGAGCTCATCACCCAGGTCTCTTGGTTGCTCCAACAACATCCCTGCCTCACTAAAGGTGGGGTCAGCAGCAGGAGTCAGGGGGATTTGGAAAGGGGTGCCCATGCCCAGGCTGGCCTGGCCAGCAGGCCCCTTCCCCTCCAGAAAGCACAGCCCTCCAGGCTCCCCCTCCTATCCACCCCCAGACCCCAGTTGCTTCAGGGCTCTCCATCACTGGGTGAAATCCCACTGGGAGACAGCACTGCTGCCCCCACTGAACAGAGCCTGCAGTCTGGCCAGAGGGAGCCTGCTCCATCCCCACTGCATCCCCTGGAAGGGTATCCAGCAGGAGCAAGGCAGCTGGGAGCCTGAGCAGCACAAAAACCCCACTGGACAATGCAAACATAAAAGCAGCCAGGCCTCTGTGTGACACGCACGGCTGTAATTACAGCCTGACAGCCACATATCTTCTTCATCTTGAGGAATTAAGCTCAGCAACGCATTGTGAGCAGTAAGAAGGGTGCGTGGGCTTAGCGTCGCTCACGCAGGCACTATCTCTGCTGCCGTGAGGGCCATTGTCCCCAGATGAGATCAGGTCAATCCAGCAGCCCCTATCTCCCTCCTGCAGGGGGGATCATCGCTAACTGCAGCCACAGTGTGGCGGGGCACTGCCGACACCCTCCGCAGGCTGCAAATGCCATGGAGATACTCTCTGCAGCAGGAACGGAGCCAAACTGGGTGAGCAGAGCTGAGTGGTGCCCCCCACCAGCTCACCAGCCACTGGGACCTCCTGCCAGCCCCTCTTCCCTGCTACCTGCTGCTCTGCCCAGCACGGGCAGGTCCAGCCCCTGAACAGCCCCTGCTGCTGGTAGCCCCCCCCCCAAGAGCCACAGGGCTTGAGGGAGTTAATTTATTAGTGGCCCACGTAACCATTCATGCTGCTTTGTTCCTCCTGCCTTAGCAAAACAGAGGGCTCCACAGATAATTAATAGACAGCATTGCTAATCCTGTTGGGAGATGATTAGCAATTAAAACTCCTAATTAAGTCTATGCATAATTCACTGAAATTACACTTTGTGTACACAACGGGGAGGTTTCTTTTGCCTTCGACAAATACACTCTGGCATGTTCACTGCCATGGTCGGGATGCAGGCTGGCCAGCCACAGTGGGGGGGAGCTGGAGGCTGGGTTGCAGGATGGGACCTGCACCACTGGTGGCCCTGGATGATGATGGAAGCGGTTCCACGTGGCTCCCTCTCCTGGGCTCCATCCCACAGAGCAAACCCAGGCACAGCACAGGAAGGTTCTTGTGCTCAGCACCAGCGGGATGACAGCAGTGAGGGCCATCCCTGGGCAAGGAATGTCCCCGGATGGGGAAGGACTGGGGATTTCCCTGCCCAGGGAGCTACCATATCGAATCCCTTGGAGCCTGGCCAGGAGCAACTGAGGGAGCGCAGCGGGAGGCTGGCAGGATTTCTGGAAAGCCATGGGGACAACTCCGGAAAGCTCCTGGCATCTGGGTGCTAGTGCCAATCCCGGTCTGCCTCCCCTGGCTCTGCAGCAGCAGCATCAGCAGCAGCAGGGAGCTGGCAGCACGTGCCCCAGCCCCCGGATCAGCACCGGGCCCATCCCTGCACAGCGCTCTGCTTTCCTGATCAAGGTCATTCGGAACAGCCACAATACCTGAGCAAACTAGCTAAGCAGCCAGGGTGGAAGTTGGCCTGACCACTGAAGGTCAAGTGTGCACTTATGCATATTCAAAGCTGCCTGCAGGATCGATCGGGTTTTAATTGTTTTTCCTGGGGTTTTGGAAGGAAGTGCCGGGGGCATTGATCAGTCCCAGACAAGGCTGCTCACACTCCGGGGCTGGCAGGGACCATCACTATTGCAGGCAGAGGGAAGTGCAGGCAGTGATGATGAAGGGATGAAGGCCAGGCAGGGAAGAGGTCAGCCAGCACCGGCCGGGAGGAGGAGCCATCGCCAGGCTGCGCTGGAAAATAAAGTTTTTAATTAAAAGTGGCAATTCTGAGCCGCCTGCCGGCAGCAGCCACACAATCAAGAGCGAGGAGCTTTGCTGTTTAATATTTAAAGACAACGTTTAATCTTTAAACAGGAAAGTTCTTCTTCTGACTGTTAAAGCGAGGCAGAAAGCGCCGGTGGCTCCCTGACGCCGGGGTCCCCAGCCCACGGGGGTGGCCATGGCCACGGGCTCACCGCAACCACCAGGACACCCCTGCTGCTGGCACTGGCACAGACCCCTGTCCCTTCAGCATTTATCCCTTTGGTAAGCTGTGAAAAAGTCTGAGACACCCTTGGTTCGCTCTCAAAGGATTTAAAAAGACGTCATGAAACCCTCTCTGAGAGGAAACTGCACTGTTTTGTCCCTCCCTCCAGTTCAGTCCTGGTGCTGCAGGGACTGGGTTGCTCCCTTTTAGGTCAGATGCTGAAGCAGGACCAGCACCCAGGGGCTTTTTATTTTTATCTATATTTTAACTGATAGAAAACGCAGACATCTTTTAAAAAAGCTATTTTTAAAATGTTTTTGGACAGAATCCCGATTTAGAGAGAAACTCAATGCTTCTGATCTTCCAAAAGCCACCCAAACAATGCCGGCAGAATAATTTCCAAGCAGCTAGGATACAATTTCTTCATTCATACAAGCTCCTAGAAAGGTTTCCCTTTTTCTCTTGATTTTGTTTGTAATTCTATGAAGGTTCCATTTACCTCCCTGCCAATGCTGCTCTGAAGTCAGATGATTATTAATTATATTTATTTACTTATACAATCCCATAGGCATACGCAGCAGTTCACAGACAAATACTGCCCTGGGTCCCTGATGGAGGGATCTCGAATCAAAGGTAAGCAGATACTCCTGTGATAAATGTGAGCTAACAGCAGCAGGAGATTAGTAACATACTGTGTTTCCATGCACCACAGATAATCCACACCTTGTTAAAAGTGCTGGTATTGGGAGGTAGATCCTTAGGTAACCTGTACCTCACATATCCTGCAGAAAATCCAGAAACGAGAAGTGAGGATAAAACATGGGGCAAAGCAGCACATGCATGGAGGGCATGCCAGTGGGGCTGGGCAGTCCCACGGAGCACAGGATTTGTGCAGTTTGGCACTGGGTTTGGCCTGCCTGCCCTTGCTGCAGTCCCAGTGCACATCAGCACCCGTCCCCAGGAACACCAGGGCCGGCAAGGCGGCAGCACCAACACGGCTGGGTCCTGATGTGCTGCTCCCTGGAGTTTGTTTGAGCTGCACACCATGGATTACAGGCAGCACAGCGGCAGAGAAGATGTTCCAGGGTGTCAGAAAATTCCAGGAACTGGAACTTGTCAAGCTGATGTATTGATCTAAGTGGACTGAATAATGCTCCATCATTTATTTATGGGGAAGTGCCCGGCACACTTCACAAAAACTGGTGTTTGGCAGTCACATTAAGGCAAAATTTAACATCCTACACCACGCAAACAGGTCACCTGTGCAGAGGTCAGGATGCTCACTTACACGGGGAGCCCCACAAATCCTTCTTGCATGCACAGGAAGAGACAGGGCTGGTCCTCACGGAGCTGCTGGAGCTCTGCTAGGGCGATGTGCTGATGCTGACAGAGCCAGCCCTGTCCCTTCTGCACATGTCGATGCTGTGACCTGCTGGCCAGCCCCTGGCCCCTCTGCCCTCCACTGGAGCTGCAGGCATTGCATCTCCCTGGGTGCTTTAGCTGAAGGGCAGGAGGGAAGCGGGGCTTTGTGCTTTGCAGCGGCATGAGCGTGTTCACAAACAAGAACTGCCAGGACCAGAACAGTCTCTCCTGCTACCCTGACCAGCTGGGCAACTCTGTCATTTTATTTTACAGTTCCTACCAAGAGGTTTTATAGTTTCATCTGCTAATCGCGATTTTAATATTAATACAGACACTTTCAGGCAAGGAGAAAATATTTCCTTTGGAAAAAAATTCTGCCAGGAGCAAAGGGGCTCAGCAGTTTGACAAGATGCTAAAGGGTGGGCAGTAAGGAATAAGAGGTGTTTTTTGCTCAAAGTTTCTATTCAGAATTTCAAAAAGACACCTGAGAAAAACATGGGTTTAAACAGACAGAAAGCAGCTCTGACTTCTCCCAGCTGCCCTAGGCCTGGGCAAGCAGCAGGTGCCAGCTGTGCTCCCCCAGCATCAGGCTGGGCACAGCTGCCTGATGATCAAAGCTGAACCCCCTGACATTTTCACAATGGGGAAAAAGTCTTTGGAACAGAAAAAGCATCTTCCCCCTCTTGACATGTCAACTGTGCGCTGTGTCCCCCCAAAAAAAGCATTTGCCTTTAACTCTCCTCATCCTACAATGAGGTGTCAAAGTTTTATATTTCCTCATATGGTGGGAAGAAAAAAAGACATCATGTCTATGACTAAGTGAACTTTTAAACACAGCTTGAAATGTTTTTAGTGAATGTCAGGTTTTGGGGCTGGGAGTACCTTGGAGACCATCCCTGAATAGCACCCAGGACACTGGAAGCTCCAGGGTGTTCCCCTGACATCCCATTTTAATTGCATGACACTCCAGGGATGGGAAGTGGACGTTTCTTGTTGGGATTTCTTGCCATGCAAATTTTCCAGCAGGACATAAGACAAACGTAACACCACTGAGGGGGTGACCCCACCACCAAGTCATACAGTGGCAAGACTCCTGGACAGGGCTGAATGCAATTAAAGAAGAGGCAGGTAATGAACAAGCAGAGCTCCTCTGTTGCAGGGAAGGCATGGAGGAAAGCTCACCCAGCAGGACTGAGGCATGGAGCCCGGGATGGCTTCGGCAGCGCTGGAGTCTGCTACCCTGGCTGGCTGTCAGGAAGCAGGAGATAAACCCAGGTGTAACGTGTCCCTTTTAAGCAGTTTAGTCAGAAGTGCTGCCACATTCACAGCTTTTCAAGTATTTTTAAATCACTTACAAAAGCAGGATTAAATGATCAGGAATTCCATTTAATAGGACAAATAAAGAAATAACAATCTACTCCATCAGCCCTGTGAAAGGCAGGTTTGATTTAAGAAAAAAATAAATAAAAAATAAGTATAAAAGAGGGAGAGAAAAAAGGAAAGGGAGGTGGAAAAAAAAGGATAATGTGTGTTTACTCAAGCAAAGAAAAAAATATTTAAGTGATGTAGGGGAGAAGATTGCGGTAACTAGTGAAGAATAACATCGTCTGCTTTGCTGTCAAATCACACAAGAATTTCAGTAATAGATTCTCATTCTGACACTCAATTCAATTCGAAGGTGATCCTGCTTTATCCCAACACATCAAATATTAAACACTCGTATTAGCCAGGGTGCCGTCGCCTTTCCCGGCTTAGACGCGGCAGGAAGCTTTTCCCCCTACTTTCTCTCACTCGCTATAATATTCTCAATGTTATCTAAACATGCCTTCATACACTGGGGTTCCTTATCAATCCCATTTGGGGAGGGAGGGGGGGGGGGTGTACTTAAAACGGTATTAGTTTGGGGGGCTTTTATTATTATTATTTCCAAAGCTTTTCAATTTTGTGTGGAAAAAGCTTAGAAAAAAAAAAAAAGGCGGAGGGAGGGGAGGTGGCGAGAGGGGGAGAGGGAGCGCGGGAGCGAGAGAAAGTATAAGAAAGGGAAAAGCAGCCAGCAGCTCTTGTTTGACTGATGCCTTTCAACAAGGGCAGTCTAGCTTGTCAAAGCCCGGGCTCGAGATGAATTGGCATATCTATTCAGCCTGCCTCTGGATGTCATGCAATACAGTTTCATATTCCCAGATAAGGCATGATAAGCAATTGCTGCCCTGACACCAACTCCATCCATCCCTGCCTTTCTGTCCACGCGAATTACAGATCTCTGCTGCACCGCTAATAAGAGGCATTTAATTTTTACGAAGGCGGCGGCAAGAGGGACCTCCAGAGTGACCAGGTGACACATTTAACACCGCTCAGGTTTAATTAGTTTGTCTCGGTGCACCGAGCTCCCCAAACACCCAGGAGTGGTACTGGGTGCACAAAAATAACTTTTGCCCAGCATGGCACCTGTGAAGCCTTGGATTAAACATCTGTGCTTATCATTAATGGGTGGGGGTGATAAGAATGAAGGCCATTTCTCTTCTGCCAAATATATCTGCAGTGCCACTGCAGGAGGTGGTTTGGACATGAGAGGACAGTGGGGAAGAAGTGTCCAGTGCCCTTAGCCAGGGACCAGTCCCTCTCCAGAGCACAAACCCTCTGAGAGCTGCAGGGGGAAAGTGAGCAGCTCACACACTGAACAAGGAGACCACCACACGTGGCTTTGGCCCCACTTGGGTGGGAGAAGGGAAAAACTGGAAATTCCTGCCACTGGGAGGATGAAATCTGGGCAAAATCCTCCCGTGTTGCCAAAAAGGTGCTAGGGCCTTGCCTGGTGCTCTGCCCTCTTCAAACAATGGCACTCGAAAGCTTTTCAGAGAACAATGCCACACAGCCAGCTTCTCCCGTGTCCTGGATGCAGGGAGCCTTTGGCAAACCCAGCTGGTGTCCACTTCAGTCCATTTGCAAAGCTGCTTGTTAGAACAGCAACATCTTTATGCCTCACGCCAGGGAGCAAATTAAACAAACAAAAAGACGAATGGTCTATTTCAGGAAAAGTGAGCACTGGGCACACACAGGAGCTGCCTGGCTCTGCCCACCTTTGGGAGGTGCTTTACAGAAGTATGGTGCCCCTGGATGATGGGAGGAGGGCAGATCAAGCTTAAGGGAAGGCATTAAGATGTCAAATAAGATGCAGAGGATGCAGTGTAACTGTACATGCTTTCTCCTTATTAAAACAAGCAGCCCATGCCATCAGAGCTCCCTTCATTGGACCTCTGCAAAAGGGAAACTGAGGCACGCAGTGATGTAATGCCTGGGCCGTTCCCATGCAAACACAGGTCTGAGCAGCCTTAGTCTGCCCACGTTGGGCAATACCTCAACATAGCTGCAGCTATACAGATTCACTGCCAAAAATCCTCTTCAGGAAGGAAAGGATGGATGCTGCAGCCACCAAAATCCCCTCTCTGGGGTGCATTTGGATGCTGCAGCCCCGTCAGGCAGCGGAGAGGTGGCCCTGCCACTGCATGGGATTACCATGTGCCCTGGCTTAGGCTGCAAGGGACACACACCGGCGTGCCTGACTCCAGGGTGTCAAAGAGCCAAGCGGTTTAGGCTTCACATTTCCCTGTGTTTGAACAAGAACAGCCTCTGCCTTGCTCCCAGGCTACGGATTATCCTGGATAAAATGTTCTTGACTGCTGTGTGCTCTGCAGCTGGCTACACACTGGGTTAATGCCGGGGAGACCTGGGTCAAATCCCGGGGTTTGGTCACAAGCGAAACAAAGCTACAGGTCTGGGTCCCTGAAGGGCTGGGAAACAGAGATGGAGCGTGTACAAGTCAGGGCTGGCCCTGGAGAGGGGACAAGCAGAGCCATAAAGCACCAAGAAAGCAGCTCAAGGATGGGGGCTGCTTGCAGGACCAGGAGGTCTGGGCTTGGGAGCAGAGCACTGCGGCAGGAAGGCAGGGGCTGCTGCAGATACAAGGGTCAGGAGGACATAAGTCCAGTGTCTTTCCCAGTCTGGGACAAGCAGGCAGGCTTCCTTCTCGTGGTGTCCCGGCATTCCTGGCTGCACTGCAGGGTGGCAGACCCAAGCTGAGTTATGCTGATGTAGGCAATCAGCTCCCAATGTATCTTGGCTCCCCATGCTAAGACACACAAGCAGCTCCGATTAGTGCCTGGAAGGCAGAGACACATGATGACATGGCAGACAGCTTCCAGGGAGTACCTACACATGGCTGATTTACCCTCTCAGCCCTGGAAGGATGGGCTCACGCTCTGCAGTGCTATCCCCCGACCACCCCAACCAATTCAAGCAGGAAAGCAGTGCTAAGCCTTTCTCCACTACAGCTTTGTGGCCATCAGGGCAGGAAGCTGGGTATGATACGAAGGAAAACCCACAAACACACTTCATGGATGATTCATCACAGCCATACAGACAGGAATCGGATCAGTCCGAGTCTGGCTGCTCCTGGGGAAACTGGGGGTTCAGGGGCAAGGAGAAGATGCCTTCAATAGTTCTGGAAAACAGGCAATTGTTGGCACTGCCCTGTAATCAAACACACCATCAGCCCCTGTATACATGAGGACAGAAATCAGCATGACAGGGTCCCAGCAGATGTGCCTCGCTGTCAGGGCAGCAGCAAGGTGGATACGTCTTGCCCTTCTCGGATTTAGCTGGAGATGAACAACCACCAAAGAGAGCTGCAGTTTTGCCATATTACAAGAGGGTGGATAACAGCACCTCTCCACCACCCTCCTCTTTCCAGAGCCACAAATGACGGCTGTGACGCTCAGACATGCCCCACGGCCCCTCAAACACACACCCCTTTACTCTAACCCCAAGCCTTTCCCAAGCAAAGCCAGCACCAGGCTCACTGTCAAAACCATCAAGCCCTTCCAAAGGGGGTATTTCCCCCCCCCAGTTTCCATCTTTACACACACACACACACGCTCGCCTCTCCCTCGCTCGCTGTTTAATTTCCGTGTGAGAGGGAAGCAGGTGCCCGTGCTCCCGTGAGCTCTCCCTTCTCGAGGTTTTTTTTCCCTTCTTGGATCCTGCCCCATTAGTTTAGTGCCCAGCCATCTGCGACGTCTCCTGTAATGCTGTCCCCCTTGTGTACCAGGGAGCTTTTCCATTAGCGCCTTTAATATTCTGACACCTTAGCACAGGCTGCTATTACATTCAAACACTGATCGCCCTGTGAAATTACATCGCAGGGCTTGCTAAAATGGAATTGTGTATAATCAGGCTCCTCCATGCACTGTCAGTCCCATCACAAATACAACGTAAAGCAGGCTTATGGATGGGCTTAGCAGCTGCTACAAGTGTATTTTTTTTTAATAGATGAAGTATCCCTTATTTAAAGCATTTCCTTAAGAAAAAAAACAAAAACAAAAACAAAAACCACAAACCAACAGTGAAAGACAAATCAACAGCTGCTGCATTATGTTAACCGTACCACCGGTCTCTTAAAACATGTTATTTAATAAGGTAGATATCTGTTTATCTATAACTATATCAAACAGAGAAGGAGGGCGAGATAAAGATAGTTAAACAGACAGTCAAGGAGATCTGCCACTGGGAAATAATAGCTAAATAAAAAGTACCATTATTTACTCCAGAGAGGGGAGGAGGGAGAGCCAGCAATTTCCTCCCAGTGCTGCTCAGCCTCTGGTTTGTAAGGGCAGCCTGTGCATGCCCCAGCTCACCTGGCTCCAGCCTGCTCATCTCCCCAGGACCGTGGCAGATAAATCTGGGGGGAAAAAATGCAAAATAGGAGGGCTTCAATGCAGGGACTGGTGAGAGAGGGCAGGGAGCTGTTCTGCTGCCAGGAGCTGGCTTGGTGGGGTCAGCCCCCCACCTCCACACAGGCTGAGAAAGGCTCAAATTAAGGCAAAAGTGCTCAAGGCAGAGGGTGTGGGTGCATTCCTCCAGCGGAGACTGATTTTTGTGTGGCCAGCATGTGAGTGATCAACTACTCAGATTTTTTTTTTTTTTTTTTTTTTTTTTAAATTCCAGCTAAGGAAGTGATGGATTAGGACAAAGGTATTTCAGGGGGATGCAGGAACTGGCAGGGACACAGATGATGTGTCAGAGAAATGAGCTCCCGAGCTCCCCTGCTCAGAGTTCAAAATGCTGCCTCTTACCATGCCCTAAAGGTTATTCTGTCTGTCTGCTGTGAAATGCGACGGCACATCACCTGAAGGGAGATTTCCAGAGGCGCTGTGACCCTTCTGCTATCTCCTCTGAGAAGCCTCTGCAGGAATGATGAGATTGTAGCTCATTTCCACACACCTTGAAAGAGCCGGGCTGGATCAAACGTGCTGAAAGCAGAAGCAGCACATCCCTGGGACTCATCCTTGCCTCCTGGCAGGGAGCGTGCTCTTGTTGTAACGGGCTGGGAAACGGCGCCCACCCCACTGAAAGACCAATGCTCTGACACTGCCTTTCATCCTAAACCGGGATGGAAAAGCCAAAATATTGTCTTGTTTCACTGTGTGGGAACAGTTCTGCTTCGGAACCACAAAGTAAAAACCCAGTGACAGAACTGTCGCCCTTTGGAAAGCAACAATCTATTCCTGTGCAAAACACTGCTGTGACATTTTGACTCCAGTTTCTCCAGTGCAAAACAAAGCCATTTGTCCAACAGCATGTTTCAGCATATGGTGCTCTGGGCATTTTTGGCAGGGACACCTCTGGTGATGGTTCAGCTGCTATGCACAAACATGCCAGACGGGGAGGATGGGACCATGGAGGGTAGAGACCCACAGAGAGGTTACCAAGAGAAAAGCACAGGGGAGGTGATGTGCAACTGCAGGTGCCACACAAGGCAATTCAACCTTCTGGTTTTCAGTACCTATCATTGCCAAGGTTGCTTGCAGGGTGGCAGCAAGGGAGGGGTGCTGGGTGACCGGCAGGTTCACATCTCAGTTTCATAATCTGTTCCTAAAATCCAGGCCCTTGGGGGTGGGAAAGAAATCAGAGAGTGGTTCTGCAGGATCACTTCTTACCACTTCTATGCACCTGCTTGCATGTCTTACCACACACACATCTCCCTCAGTTCACATCCTACAACCCCTTCCATTCATGTTCACCAGCCCTTCTTGGGACAGATACATGACCTTCTCTAAAACTCATCTCTGACACACTGCAGAGAAACTGGCCCATACACAACAGAGCAGAGGGGCAAGGACACACAGGCTCTGCTTCTTCTTACCTCCTCCTCCTCCCAGACATCAGACTCTCAGGAGCAAAACCCAACCTTTTGTATTTGGCACAGCATCAATCTAACAGAGCAGTCGGGGCCTCTGAGTGCCACTGCAAGAATCGAATAAAACAGAGTTTCTCTGCACTCCCACAAGATGCAAAGCCACTCAGAGGAGAGGCAGCTGGAAGAGCAATAGAAAAGAAAGAGAATACAATGCACGAGGCATCAGGGAAAAGATCAATAAAGATTATGAGGGCAGCAGCCACGTCCCCTGCCCGTGTTGGAGGCTCTCGTGGCTGCACTGAGGGAACACCAAGGAAAGCTAACAAGGTGCTGCTGCGCCAGTGCCTAGGGATGATACCTGTCTAATCAAAGGTAGAGTTTATACTGGATCATCTAAGCAGCAGCTCTTCCCCATGACTGTTGACTCAGGTCAGGGTTAAGACTAAGGAGGTTTAAGCAGAGGCGCCTCTAAGAGCTGTGATGGATGCAAACACCAGGCAGGCAGGCAATGCATGCAGCCCAGAGAGCAGAGCCTGTCGGGGCAGCAGCAGCAAAATTGAGGCTCCCCAATTTCAGTGGAAGAACAAACAGGAGATGGTCTGAGAGGTTGGACGGCACACCATGAGAGAATCAATTTGGAGACAGGTCAGGAAAGCAGAGAATAAAGGGACCTGAGAGGAGGATGTGGCAAGGTCCTGAGGAGAGGTTATTAAAGGAGGCATGGGGGGGATGAACCACAGCAGCTACAGCCAGGCAGGAGTCAGGGGCAGGATTGGCTACCTGTCCTGGCAAGGGGACACCAGCGCTGTGTTACGGCACTGAGAATGTGACAGAGGAGATCATGACACAGTTGACAGAAATGGGCCCCCAAGGCCTCAACTCGCATCTCCCAAGGGAGCAAAAGGCACCTCCATGGCTCTTTAGTGCTGCCAGGTTCACCAACCACCAGCCAGGCTGAGGTCCTGCAAGGACACAGGGAGTGACCACCTTCTGGTTATGGCTTTTAACCATGTCTGCAATTCTGCCTGTAGTAAGGGCTGTGACACCCAGACACATGGATGCTCCTGGGCCCTGCTCCCTGTGGAAGGAGCCATCATTGCTTGCCACTGCCAAGGCCCAGATTCTGTGGCTTGGCTGGCTCTCCCCTGCCAGTGCACCTGGGAAACACTATTAGGATTTGTCTAGTTGCTGCCTGCTAAGGAATAGGTCAGGAGTGTAAGCAAAAAGAGTAATTTTGAGCCTGGGTAGCAGAGGGATGGCCCCTACACAGCCACAGTGCAAGGACAGAGCTGTGGGGTCACGGAACACCCATTGCAGTCCCCTCAGCATCCTTCAGCTGCCCTGTGAACCCAGCCCTAACCTTGGCTCTGCCTGTGGCTGATGGAAACACAAAAGAGAAAGTGAGAACAAATTCCCACAGAGAAGAGCTGGTCTGAGGGCTGGAGGGCTGAGATGTGATGAGGAAGTCCATGGGCTGTCCAGAAAGCACTTGGCTGTGGATCACCTGGCTTTCCCAGATGTGGAGCCTTGCCAGGCAGTCTGCCCACTGCTCCCTGCCAGTGTGCCAGCAAAGAGTGAGCTGCTGGTATGGAACAAGGTGTCCCAATTAGCTCTCCACTAATCTAATTAGATCTCCGTGGGGAGGACCTGAGCTGGAGGAATGACATAGCTGCCTCCTTGACCAGACACTCAAACCTTTCTCACCCGCAGCATTTTATTTTTCAGATTTTTAACTTGCAGTATTTTTTTTTTTTTTTTTTTTGAGTCTGGCTCAGCAGAACCTGCCCTGCCTTGGGTCCCGTCGCTCCTCACCAGAAAAGTGAAATTACGTGTGCATACAAACAGGCACTCAGCGATCACGCACAGCATCCAAGCTCTCTGCTCCTGTGTCAGGGAACAGCTGCCAGGGTTGCAAATCAGAGGCGTTAAGGAGAGAGACAAGGGGCACCAGAAGGCAGAGCTGATCAGGAGGACATGGCAGAGTGCACCAAGTCCCTCTTACTCCCTCCCCAAGCGACAGCAAGCCATGCAAGCACGCCTGCCCTCCCCGCTGCTGCCCCCCACCACCCCAGAGAGCTGGCAAACAAGCTTCAAACCAGCCCGCTCCTTGTAATCGGAGTCAGTCAGTGTGTGTGTTACGCTTGAGTTGATGGCTGGTGTTAAATTCAATGCCTTGAGTATTGATTTCCTTGCACATCCCGGACTTTGTTAAAGGGTTAGCCGTGAACTGAGATCAAAGGGAGGTTAACTCGTTTCTCATAAGTGGTAAAGCAGACCTCCAGCAGGACCGGGCGCTGGGCCTCCTCCGCAGAGGATGCTCCGTGCATGTTGTTAGCGACTTGGTCGCCTCGAAAGCCAGGCAGAGCCACAAGGCTGCCTCAGAGCAGGGAGAAAAAACGAACTTAGCAAATCCCCACGGACCCCCAGGCTGTCAGGAGTGCACACTGATGGAGATGGGCAGTGTGGGGCAGCGTGCTTCTTCTCCACGACCTGTCCCCCACCACAGGGAGCTGCTCCCCTCGCTTGGCCACAGAAAAAAGGGGGGAAGCAAGCTTTTGACAGCTGCACCCCAAAGAGGCTGCCCCTGAGGGGCTCAAGAGGTGAGGAGAGCACTCCTCACGATGACTGGGGTGTCCTAGAACTACGGCTGGTAGAAGAGGAAGGCACAGGGCTGGTCCCCAAAGGGCCACCTGGCAGGGACATGGCACCCTCCCTTCCATGGCCAGGTGGAGAGGACAACATGAGCCAACACTGCCATCAGCACCACCTCAACCTGTGCTGCACATGCCTGCTCCATTTTACTTTACTCTCTTCTTGGCTTTCCCTGTCCCACGTGAAGCACTTTTGGCACTGATAGCACCAAAATGAGCAGGTTTTACTGAGGCGGTAAGAGTTAAGTGCACAAATAACATGACACTAACAAGCATTACCTTTGTAATTTTTAAGGGATGGAGGCAGGGAAAGAGGTGTAGGAGACAATCTGAAATTGTTATCACTAGTATTAATGAATGCCCAGAGGCACTGAGCAAGAAGCATCCATTTCAGATGAACATCTGTCAACAGTAAGTGGTAAAATTTCAAAAGCTAAGGTACTTCAGAGCCTGGATTGCACCAGCTTCCCAGGAGGCTTAAGCACCCAAATAATTTCTAACAGCAAATCCCTTGGCCCCTAAGTCATCTGGGCACCAATACTATTTCTCAGCCCCTCTCCTCTGCTGTTAGAACTACTTGCAGCACAGTACAACTTTCCAGCAGCGATGTTTTTCTTCAAACAGAATCACAGAATATGCCAAGTTGGAAGAGATCCACAAAGATCATCGAGTCCAACTCCTGGCCCTGCACAGATTCACTGGGTTTCACTGGTACTGCATCTTCCACTCCAGGGTGGCACCATGCCCAGTGCCCACCTCTCCCAGGAGCCAGGCAGCTTCAGATGCAGAAATTACAGCACATTCTGCCCTTACACCATAACTCAAGCAACCCAGAAATGCTGCTGGTGTACTTCCCCAGGTCCTGCAGCACCGGCAGGGAAAAGGGATCCATCACAGCCCATCTTGGGGGTGAAATCCTCAGTGGGAGCTTTACTCTTCAGCATCTATAGTCACATTAAACTATGAGGTCCTCCTTATGGTGCGAAACAAGTACTCCCTCACCCCTTCTCCCCTCTCCCAAACTCTTGCCACCCAGCACTGCCCCAGCAGCCGATTTGTTTTTAAGTGAAAGGTTTATACCAAAGTGCTTAGGGAATATCTGCTCAGTGCCCAGCATACCAAGTGCTGAAGATTTAACCTAAACTCTCAGCATCTGTGTATCTCAACTAAATTAAGCTATTTGCTATAAAAGAGCGCAATGACAGTAATGGAATAATAACAGCATTAATAAAACACAACAATCCTCGAATGAGAAGTGGACGCATCAGCTAGCTTCAACCAAGAGAAGAAGGCTATTTTAAAATCACACACAAAAACCATCTGGGGGTGGAGAAAACCAACAAAAGCTCCGAAACTCAGAGGTCAGACTGAAATTATGTTTTTAACCTCAAAAGAAAGATGCTTGCCAGAGCCTTCCCAGCCAGAGAGCTCCCACACCGGTCGGAAAATAATTTCCACAGCAAAACAAGGGCTTATAATGGGCGTGCTGGCTCCACAAAAGAGGAGTGGGAGCACTCTTTGGGGGGAGAACATGGAATTTAAAGCCCAACACAGAAATGATCCCTCAAGCATCGGTGAGGTTTGTTTTTTTGGGGACAGACGCGTTGGAGCAGGGGGTGATGCTGTGCTGAACGTGCGAGTGCCGAGCTAGCGACACAGGGCCAGATGCTGGTGCATCATTATGCAAACATCCAGATGTCTCGAGCTCACTGCACTGCCAGTCTCCACTTGGTTGGAAAAGTCGCCTTCTCTCCATTCACAAATTCTTCCTCCTTCCTTTTGTTTTGGACGAGGATGAGACTAAACACAGCACCTTCATTTTCAAAAAGTCACCTACACACTGTCTCACGACGATAAAATAACCCTGAGACCCTCAGCAGGGTTGGGGACAGATGTACCTGAGTCCTAATCACAGCTCTGTAAGGCCACATCCCCCTGCTGGCCCCCTTTACAGGAGGAGACTCAGCATATGGTGATGATCAGAGCAATTAATGTGCATTAAGATGTCGTGCTGCATCTCTGAGGTCTCGCCACAGCCCCATCCTGTCCAGGGCAACACTCTCAACTATTGTTTGCCTGGTGGGGCATTAGGAGGGTGGATGACAGTTGTTTCCTGGGAAGAGGAGGAGAGGGAAGAAAAGGAGACCTCTGTGTTTACCACCAAATTCATATCCCACACCATGCTGAGAAGGATCAGTAGCAGGTTTGTGCCAGCAGCAAGTAAGGACTTCATGTTTTCTCTTTCAGGTACATTTCTCTAGCCCAGGACTTGCCAGAGCCCGGTGGGCAGTGAGAGCTGAGTCCCTTCCCTGCCCAGGCTCCATTTCAGCTGTCTGCCTCCGCAGAGGGTACATGATAACTGCTCCTCTCGTCACCCCAGCTGCCCAAAGCCCCTGTACAGATCCTCCCAAGGATAACGTGGCAGAGACAGATGTCACCTCTTCTCACTGACATGGAAGGAAACATGACCCAGGTTGCAGTCCTGCAGGTGAGCTCAGCACTGCCTACCTTTCCTCTGTGGCACAGCCCAAGCCACACACAGGCAACTGAGTGATCTCTGACTCCAAAAAACACAGCAGAATCAGGCAGAAGGTGGGGAGCAGCTGGCTGACTTCCCCACAGCACAGTGGATACCATCTCTGGGTCCACCTGCCTGTTTAAAAAGGAGCCAGGAGGGAGCAGCAGGTCCATGGCATAGTGTCCACAGCACCAGGACCATGTGCTGCAAGATGGCTGGAAGCCTTCTGGGTACAGGTCCAGAACACACGTCCTCCTGGTCACCTGAGCAAACAGGTTCAACTCAACTGACCTCCAGGCAATCCACAAGACAGCACTGCAAACTTCAACCTTCCTAAATTCCTATGGAGAAAATGCCAAAGCAGCAGCTGCCCCAGACTTGAACAGGCTGCA
This sequence comes from Pyrocephalus nanus, assembly GCA_038380795.1. Classification (NCBI taxonomy): domain Eukaryota; kingdom Metazoa; phylum Chordata; class Aves; order Passeriformes; family Tyrannidae; genus Pyrocephalus; species Pyrocephalus nanus. Next base: position 3,837,437 of record CM076269.1, read on the forward strand.
AGTTTCTTTGTTTTCATTACAAATTCCAATCCTGATGCCTTTTTATTTTTTTTTTCCAGCCATTTCTGCTCTGCCCCCCGGAGGTGCTGCTGTGATTGAATGAAACACGACCCCAGGCTCCAATAAGTGTATTTCAATTACATCTGTCACCATGTAACAATGTAATGATATATCATGTGATATTAAATCCATGGTAATCATATCAGCGATTTTTTTAATAGTGCACTAATCACATTATTACATCTCAATAATTAACAACAGAAGGCCTAAAAATCCTGGATACAAAACAGAAAGCTCAGAGGGTCCCCATATCGTGCCTGGGAGAGGCCCAGTGGAGAGCAGGATGGCAAGGTGCTGCCAGGTGGGCATGGCATGACAAGGAGCAAGGGCACAGGAGTTTGGCACTGCCATCATCATGCAGAGCAGCCTGGTAAGACCAGATTCTCTCCCAGTCCCAGACTAAAGGAGAAGAGAGTATTTTGGAAATGTGGAGAGACACTTGTACATCCCATCTTGCCCAGCACTGCTCCCTTCTCTTCTGCTGCTCCTGCACTGCCACTCTTCCTGAAGCAAAGCAGCTCCTCTGCTCTGGTAAGTGCCTTGTGAAGGTGTTGTCCTGAGCACACAAGCACTGCTGGTGCCCCACTGCAGAGGGAAGGACGGTGTCTTGAAAAGGAAGGACGATCCTACCAACACATCCTTACCGGGCTGCTGGAAGAATGCCATCATTCCCCTTATCCCCTTGCACCAGCTTGAGACGGTGCTTTAGAGCACCCCACCTTCACAGAGCCACTGCAAGGCCTGAAGTCACTGATTTTTGCAGCAAAACAAATCTGTCAGCTTAAAAGTGAAAACTGGTCAGAGTCCTTTGGAGGCACAGTAGTCCTCTGGCTCACCAGCTCCACCCAAGCTCTCACCCCCATGCCTGGAGCAAAGCGGGGCTGGTCTCCAAAGCACCGACTGACACACACATCCATCCCCTCGTGTGGCAGTGAATCACCCAGTTTTGTGCAAGCAGGCTGCTCCCCTCAGCACCAAGCTGTATTTTACTCCTTGCAGGATGAGGGTGAAGCTGGCTGCAGGCAGCAGGGAGCTGTGGTGGCAGCAGGCTGGCACAGAGTGCCAGGGCGTGGGGAGTCCCGTGCTGCACCGTCCCTGGCTGTGACAGAGCTTTCTTCCAGTTGCAGCCTGGTCAATCTAGCAGTTTCCACATCACAAGCTGATCTGAAGAGAGCCTCATTACCTGCCTTAAAAGTTCCAGCCAAGCACTTAGCTCTTAAAGACAGGATTTAAGAAATATTTGACTGATCATTTTTCTCCTCATTTAGTTTGGCTGCTCTGAACCAATTCAACCTGTGAAGTTGAAATAGTGAGAACAGGAGGAAAAGTATGTGCAGGCAGTCACACCACACATAACGTCCCAGCTCCCCTGCCAGCTCTTCCCAAAGGGTCACATTCTGTCTCAGCCTAATCTGCAAAGCCTCTCCTGTGCCAAGAGTGGCCATGGGGCATTTCCCAACACCAGAGGAGAGACATCTCCCCCAGCCCCAGTGGGACAGACATTTGGAGGACCATAAATTCCCTGGCATCCAGACAGTACCTTTATGTACACTTGGAAATGCCAAATCAAAAAGAATCATCCTGGACCTGGTAGAAAAGGATGGAGAGAGGGAGGAGCCACCTAGGATTGACAGCACCACCACTCCCACATCTTCAACTGACCCAAGACAGGAGATTCCTGTGTCCTTCATCTCTTTGTATGCCTCCCTCCTATTCCACTTTCCAGCACTGCTGTCCCCACAGCCATGGCCACACAGCAGCAGGGTTGCCTGTCCTCCTGCTGCCTGCCCCAACAAGGTGTCACACCCCCAGCAACCCCCTGCTTCCTCACCCCGAGGTGAGGAAGGTGAAGGAGAAGGGAGGTGAAGGGGCTCCCAGGGCCAAATGGGAGTTGTAGCAGCAAGCAAAGAGGCCCTGCTAGTCATTCAGGGGTGATCCTGCCAAGGGCATGCAGGACAGATGAAGGGATGCCTTGCTGGCCAAGGCACTGCAGTTGGACTTTCTCTCCTTCCCCCATCTCTTTTCTTTTTTTTTTTTTTTTTTTCCTTTTAATTTTGTCTTGGAAGCCACGATCCTTTAAAGATGTGCACGTCTCATTAGCTCTACCTTGACAATCATTACTGTTCCTGCCAAGGCAGGAGCAGAGCTCAGCCCAAGCGCGGGGGAGTCCATTACCTTGTAGTTAAAGGGACATGGACAGCGCTGGGCTGCCCGGTGGTCTGACCCCCCCTTCGAAGCAGGGTCCCTCCCACACACCACTGTTCCCCCTCCTCTACTGAGCCAACAACCCCAATTTAACCCAGGCAAGATGCAAACCTTGCAGTGGTGGGTGGTCCTGCACCCACCACCAGGCACTTGCTGCTCCCCTGGATGGGCTGTAGGGCCAAGTCCATGCTCACAGCCTCTAGGAACAGGGACACTGAAGGACCCAAACCTTCCCAACACACTGCACATTGAACTTCACACAACCACATCTCACTTCAACAAATCCATGCTCTCTGGCTGGACCACAAGACCCAAACCTAGGCATAACCAGGCAATGAATACAAAATGTCCACAGCAGAGGCCGTAGCAGAGGCTGAGGTAAGGACTCCCATAGAGGATCCTGGGACAAGGGCACAGTCCCCATGTATGAATGCCTGGTGGCATAACTTGAGGGCAGGGAGCTCTGTCCTTGCTCCAAAGTGCAACGTAATGAACACCTACGAGTCTGTCCCCAGCTTTTCTGGCTCTGCAGAGTGCAACATGGGGCACCACACACCCAAGGGTGGGGATGAGGAAGGGTTCAGGAGTGTGAGCATGCAGTGGGGTGATGCCAAGACAGAAGCCAGGACAGAACCCTACTCACTAAAGATTTTGGTCCAGAAAGTCCTGCTTTGCCCCACAGCTGGGGGCAATTACTCTGCCTGGCTGTTCCAGAGCTTGCTTTGCCCCAACCCCAAGGTTGATAACAGGGGACCTGACTCATGTTATGCAAGGGCTGGATCCCTCATTCAGGAGATTCCAGGGCAAAGACCCCAAAGCAACTCCTGATGAAATACCCCCCTGCTTTCCCCCAGCCACACAGGGCTTTGAAGCCCGGTGCAATCCTCAGGAGGCGAACACGGCAGGGCGCAGCCCTGAGGAGGCGATCCTGGTTCTTTGTGCCTTGCAGGATGGGAGCTCTGCTGCAGCCACGCTAACTCCTCACCGCTCTCCGCAAAGCCACGGCAGGAGACAATAACGCACGGCCGCAGCCACACTCCGAGGAAGGATCCTACCTCCACACAAGGCTGTCCAAGAACTTGACAGGACTCCGTTTGAAAAAGATGTTGAAAGAAATGATCTCTTTAAGTGCAATGGGAGATATTTGTCTCTGATTTACCCTTGGCTTTTTGCTCTGGTTCAGGTAGGAGCGGTGTGGGATGGCTGGCAGATCTGAGAGCATGGCACGCCCCAGCGGGCAAAGCGAGCAGTGCGGAGGAAGGCGCGAGTCAGTTTGGAGTGCTCCCCATTTATCAAACTCACGCAGCCCGCCAGCAGAGCGAGTCTTTCCATCATTACAGCTCTCAAAATCCGATTCATACCACTAATCCTGCCTTCATTCTCCCAGATTAATAACATCTCTTTCAACCTTCACAGTGTGATAAATAGACAAAGAGAGAACAAAAGGAGAAACAGAAGTGAGAGAAAGAGCCAGAGCAACTCCACATAATAAAGAGAACCAAGAAAGGGGAAACGAAAAAAAAGGGAAAAGAAAAGGGAAAGAAAGGAGCCGGCACACTTGACTCTGCCATTTACTTTAGCAGATTCTCCCCAAGAGCTCCCTGCGATCCTTAAAGAATGTAAAACATTGCTCAAAGGAAAGCCTCGTTAGCAACCCTGACCAGCCCAGGTTTGCTGGAAGTCTTTTCACTTCCAGCCTCCGCTCAGGTCAGCGCTGAAAATGAGTTTGTTGGTTTCTCGTCCTGCTCCTCCCCAGACTCCCACAGAGGCAAAGCCTCCAGCACGCACTTGCTCTCTCCTTTACTTAAGGCACCAGCTTCTTGGAGGGGAAGAGGATATCTCAGCCGGTGTCTGCTCCAGGGGTGTCCCAGCAGCTCAGCAAGCCCAAGATAGGCTGGCAGAGCAGTAGCAGAGGAAAGGGGAAGCCTATATGGACACAGCAGAATTGCAATAGGGGTGTCACAAGCCCCGGCTCCCCCAGCTGCATCTCTCTGTCCCCTGCCCAGGGGAGTAGGGAGCTCCTATCTCTGCCCATGTTGTACAGCCCAAACCCACATTTGGACCATTAGAGTCTCGCTGATGACTGTGGAGCTGCAGCCCTCCTGTATGCTCACAGAGCTACACATGCCTGCTCCAGCACTCACAGGCACCCCCTCCCCAGCACTCCTCTGCTCTGGTTTGTGCAGAAATAACTGACCCCCAGGAAAAGCTGATCCTACAGCCCAGGTCCCCAGAAAGCCAACCCCACTGGCTCCGAGGTGCTTGGACAGAGACATTTGGGCATTTCCCACTCACAGCCCTCACCAGAGCTGTGCTGTTGGGCTCGTTCACTCTGCCACGCCGTATTGAACACTCCGTGCGCTCTCTTTTAAGTTATTTTAATAATTAAATGTTTATTGGCACATTTTCCCCGTACTGCTTCCAGACTTGCCTGATTTTTTTTCCAGTGAGTGACTTCCCTTGGCTCAGTCCTTCCACAGGATGCACACCTGCAAAACGTTTCCTCTGCTCCCCCCCACAAGGAGCATCCAGCCCCCCTTGCAGCCCATCCCCACGGACTCCTGGCAGGTGCTGTGCACACCAAACAGCACCATGCCAAGCCCAGATGAACAGGTTGGGAAGAGAGCTGGATTTCTGGCCAGGATGGTGCTCTATTATGGCACTCTCAGCCCCCATACAGGGGCTGGGCTAGGTTTTTTTTTTTTCCTCTCTTCTTTTACACTGTTCCATATTACCCCAGGCTTTGAAGTACAGAGAAAAGCAACACTCAATGTGACTTTTTTTTTTTTTTCTCTCCTTAAAGCTACCTTTATCATAGCAAATCTTTTCCTTCTCCGCTGTGTCGCTGGAGATAGATATCAAGCAAAAAGAAAGTCTCCCCTTCTAACAATGGATTTCCCTTCCCTTCTGAACTTCAAATAGAAAACTCTTATCTACAGCCACAGTTGACCAGAAGAAGAAAAGAAATGAAAACAGACATATGAACTGAACCCGGGCTCTCTTTCTATTCACTCAGAAAGGCTGTGCTGGGTTCTTCACACGGAGATGCTCTGAACATGTTTATATTTACTTCACTAGCTATCCACCCACTATGCAAACCCACCCTTCCTCTAGAACAACTCTCCTTTTCAATCTTTTCTTTGCCTAGCAAGCTCCATGCACCTGGGCCAACCAGCACAACAGCACCTGCACCTAAAGCTGGGGACAACAAGAGCTCTGCAAACTCAGCTAAAAGTAACTGCAGCAATGCCCCTGGCACACAGAAAACATCCCTTCCATACAGTGCAAGTTCTTTAAAAGACAGGATGGATTACAGGTCAGACCTTGCTGGCTGGACTTGCACAAGATGCCTTGCACAGGCTGAGACCAGGCTGCTTTAGCCACCCATGACCTACTCACACACCCCCCCTGTGCAGCACCCATGTGTCACTGCTGCAGCCAGCCAGGTCCTCCGTGTGTTCTAAGATCTCTCTTTGATCCATCTTCTTGCCTCTGGTGGAGCTGCTCCAAGGGGAAACATACAGAACCATGAGACTTCTTCCCTTCTTCAGATTCTGGCTGCAGACCTCTCCTGTCCCGGCTTTCCTCCCCTCCAGCTGCTTGATCTCTGGAGAGATCAGTCACAGATTTATTCACAGGAGGCTGATGGACAGATGAACTGTCCCCCTCACCACACAAGGCACTGTGGGCTCTGCCACCAGAGATGGACACAGCTACTGCCACGTTGTCCCCCAGCCTGTCAGAGGGACCAGAGCCAAAGAGACCCACGGATGGAACTGGAGCCAAACTCCCAAATCAATTGGGGCAGAGAGGGCTGGAAACTTTCCAGATAATTTTCAATTAGAAATAAGAAGCTTCCTTCATCAAAAGCCAGATCTCATTCTCATTAGGGGAATTTGGAGCTCCCAGCCAAAGGGAGGATGGACTCCCACCCAAGATATGGCCAGGAATCCTCTGCAGTCACACTTGGGGACAGCGTGCATGTCCAAGCTCTGACTCACTCGTACTGGAGACAGTTTTGGTAACTCTACCTGGGTCAAAGCAGCCCTCAGCTAGGAGAGCCCATCCTGCAATCCCAGCTCTCATACCCCACAGAGCTATCCAGGCAGCAGCATCATTCCCTTCTTGTTAAACTCCACAAAAGTCCCCAGTGCTCTTCCCGTGGGGCAGTCCCAGCGTTGCAGAAGGCTCCTCCCTGTGGAGCTACAATGGGAAGATCCATCAGACAAAGCACCTTCTCTTCAAGCTGCCTGATGACAGATGTTCAGCCAACGGAGCAGCGGGATTGGCGGAGCACCACAGAAGCGCTTTATAATTCCTGCTCCTCTCCTCCTTCCTCAGCGTCTCCTGGGAGAGACACGATGATGGACGGTGACATAACTGACTGTTTCCAATCAAGGTAATGTAAGTAATGACAGCTGACGTGATTCCTGGAACGTGCAGGCAAGGCTGGCCCACGTGCCTTGCCTACCACAGGCAGCACTGCCAGAGCTGGTGGAGAGAGGAGACTGGAGCGTGGAAGTCTGGTTGGGGGACAGGACAGAGAGAGTCCCAAGACACAGAAGCTGTCTCCAAATCAGCTACAAATAACTCATTACATCAGCCTGCAAACAGAGCGGGAGCCAAGGGGAGGCAGACAGCACCCATGTCATGGATCAAACCCCTCCTGGGCTGTACACAGTGCCTGCCCCACACCTGGACACCACTCTCTCTAGTGACAGCTCAGACTGTAGCACTTCTAGTCCTTAGGAAGTGGTTTTTGGGGGTCTTCTCTGGTCCCTCAAGGTTCAGCAAGGCTTTTATTAATCTGGCCCTACCCCTGCTCTCCCCACCAGTGACTATCTGAAAATGACTATCTCTTCAGTGACTATCTCTTCAGTGACTATCTGCAAATGAGAACATTAAGTCAATAACCTGGACCTCACCTGCCCAGGCAGCACTACAACATCTGAACCCAAGGGAAGGGGGTGCAACAGCCCCAGACTGCCCACAGAGGTGTTCAGAGATTCACAGAGGGAAAGAAAATACCGTGCAAACTCATACCCGCAGTCCTCCTCCAGAGCCTCGAAATTAGCAGGCAAATTTAACATGCAGAGAAGCGACCGATTAATAACCCAGCATTGACTTAAGAAGACCTTGAATAATACATAGTGCTTGTACATGGAAGGGGAAAAAGTCAAGTCCTTCTGCTTGTCAAGTGTATCTGCCTCCCAAGCACCGACACTTGACGAGAAACCTCCCTGCCAGCCAGCCAGCCACAGCTTTAAGCGGCTCTTCAGAAACGCCTTTTGTGAAGATGAACAGCAGAACTTTGCACCAAGTTAGACTGGCACGTGGACAGGTCCAGGTATGGTGTTATTTTAAATGCAATTATCACTGCTTGTTAATAAAGTCTCTTCAAACCTGCCAAGCAGAGGACGATGCTGAGCATTTGGAGCCCACAATGCTGAGCCATGCAGATGCCCCGTGTTGGCTGTGCTGATAGGTCAGAGAAAGGATCTTAACCATGAGGCTGCCCCAACCTCTGCTCTACCCTATCTGCACTGCAGCTCAGCCCTGTCAAGGAAAAGTCAGACCCAAACAGACAAAAGACTGGCATGATGACAGCAGATGAAGCTATGAACGAACTATTCCCTTCTACAACTTGATTCCAGCTTCTGTTGTTTAATGCTGGCTTTAGTGTGAGACACTGAGTAGTGGTATCAGCATCCCTGTGTGATGCTGTCTGCTTTCCTAAATCATGATAGCTGGACAAAAATTTGCTCCCTTTCGGGAATATTCCAAACCAGAACTAGCAGAAAAATGGTGTTTACCTTGACAACAGCCATTTTCGTATGGGGGCTACATACACAACGCCCATTGTCAGAGGAGTGGAGAGTTGCAGAGCACCAGGGATTTGTGTAGCATCAGTGAAATACTGTGAATCAAATGCTTTAATTTTTGAGATGGGGAGAAAAACTGAACAGCAGCTCAGGCAGAAGCTCCCCAACAACGGGTCATTCTGACTCCTGCAGCTGAGTGACCCTCCTGTGCAGCCAGCCCATGAGGATGCTGCGTGGATTTAATGCCCACAAAGCAATTTGAAAGTGAAAAGCCTCACCAAGAAGCCTTGTGGCTGAAGTCCAGAGGCAGGAGAGATGAGACCTAATTTCTGTTTCAATCTCTGATATGGATTCACAGGAAAACCATCCAACCCCACCCCCCCACGCCTCAGCATCCCCACAATAATACCTGTTCAGCGTTATGAGCCTAAATTCATTTGTGTCTTTAAAGAGCTTTAGCATTTACTGCCTGAAGACCAAAGGACCATCACTACGCAAAACATGAACTGTGTACAACACAAGGTCAGAAGGCATTTAAAAAAGCAGCCACCCAGTGCAAAACACAAGGGAAAAAAACCTGAGCAGGAAACAAGATTTGCCTTCTTCAGATGGAAATGAGTGCCAGCTAGCAGCAGAGCTCCAAAGACACACATTTTAGCATTGAAGAGTGTTTCAACAAAGGAAAGCAAGAAAAAAAATGTGATAAACAGGCTCAATTCTTAAAGTTTGATTTCCAGAGCAATAAGCACAGAAACTGAGCCCAAAGAAAAGATCTGTATTAGAAACCAAATCCAATCATTCCAAGAATAAAGAAAAGACATCTGGACCGGTGCAGAACTATTTCCAGAGAAAAGTTTGTCTCCCCATCCCTTTCACATCCCGCAGTGGCTCAATGGAAAAATACTTAAGAAGTTGCAAGTTTGGTCATAATGTGTAAAAAGCCCCTGAAATGCGACATCATTTACTCTTCTGTGGTATTGCTCAGCAGAGCTAATAAATCTTGCATGAGCAGAGCTGATTCTAATTTTCTAATATGAAAAGGCATTTGGATTGAGAGAGAGGGGAAGATAAAAGTGATTGAATCTCCAATAGCCCAGCGTCAGTGACAAGAAACATCCTGCTATGGACCCCAAGGAAGAATGGCTCCCCCTCCTCCCCGAACCACAGGCACACTCACCGCGCGCACATCCAATTCTCTCTGCTTTCTGCTCGCCACGTCTCAGTCTCCCCTATTGACAGGACGTGGTTTTAAACACAGTTACACAAGTTATCATTTCTGCCTTTTGATCAATCTGAATTTTCAGGACAATTACCCTCTTAATCAATGATTGCTATCAGCAGCCCCTTGGATTCTTCACCAAGGCAATCGTGCCGCCGGGGCAGACGGCGTGTGCATATGCAATGAAGCTGTGGGGAGGCACAAGTCCATCTTCCCCTGACGTAGTCGTCGGCTGAAAGGGTGGAGAGCTGTGAAGGCCACTTCAAGGAACACCTGACGTAAAAAATAAGTGGAGGGAATTAAAAGGGACGTTGTGAGAGGTATCTGTGGCACAGCCGGGCTGGGGGGGGGGCGGGGACCTGCTGAAAATATCACTGAGTTGAAACATAAACCAACTAATCCAACAGATTTACCATCCACAGGAACCATATATTTAGGAGCTATCTATAGCCAGCACTAACCACTCCTAATGAGGCTAATAAAGTCAGTTTCCAATTAGAGACTGAAACAACTAGAAGAAGGAAAGGCGGAGAGGCAGCTTTTAACAAACTCTAAAGATGTGGGATTTTGATATGTGGGTTTCCACATTTTTTTTTTTCCATCAGAAATTACTTAATATCACCAAAATGCCCCTAGGATTTACACACACAAAGCAAGCCCCCCGCTGCTCTTTCCTGGCAGGGTATGTGTTTCAGTAATTGATGTTTGCACAGAACCTCAGCTCTTGGAGGACGTGGCTCCTTCGACGCATCTCTCAGCACCACAGAAACATGGCCTTAGATATTTAGACGCCGCAAGAAACCCCAAAGCAGCCAAAACCCAACTGCAGGGGCTGTGGGCTGGCTGGGGGCTGAGGCTTAGCATCCCTGCTCTTGCAAGAGCACCACCAGGCCTTTGGCAGGTTCCTGCCATCTGGCTTGTGTTTTCAGTACTCCAGACAAGGCAGGGTGAAGGAGCACGTGCCTCCCACCCGCACACTGCTCTGCGCTGCTCCCTTGGCAGCCTTCAGCGCTTCCCCTGGGCACGGGACTCCTTAACACATCACTCTGCCCAAAAAACACCTCAGCCAGACCCAGGCAGCGTTGTGTCCTCCTGAAAAGCTCAGCAGGGAGAGAGGCTGCATCCTTTCCCAGGCTTGGGAAGCATCCTGCACCTCTCCTGCTGTGTTGGCTGGAGAGAGCTTTGGGACCCGGGTGGCATCAGGGAAACGCTGCTGGAAAGCAGTCGAGCTCCTGCAGAGGAAGGCATTGGGGTGGCTTCACCATCTTGACCACCAGATCGGGCTGGCAGCAAAGCAGCAGAGGCAGCGCCAGGTGAGGCTGGTGGGCCAGCTGCCTTTGCAGGCTGCTGGCTGGAGGAGCTCTCCGAAAGGCACAGTATTTCACTAGCTATTTTGCATGGAGAATTGCCGATCAAAGATATCCCCACTGTGTACTCCAGAGCAATAAAAATAAAAAAAACCCACAAGAAGAATTCTTTAGGCGGGTAATGGGCATTTTATTCCTTTTTATGACACTAAACATAGGCAGCTGGCATAATTACACCACAATAAAGGCATAATGTGCACCTAGCAGAACAAACTCATACTTTTGATAATTAGGCAGAGCAAACACAGTCTGGTATTCAGTCACATGGCTTCACTGTCTCCTGGATCTGTCGGAGCCCCTGTCTCCACAGCACGTCAGCCCCATTCCCGCAGCAGGATTTAGCTGGGCCCCAGGGGGAAGGCTGAGCAAGGAATGTATCACCAGAGCTCTCCCGCACCGAGAGGAATGGCCAAGCAGCTCTGCTGCTTAGAGCAGACCGAGAGCAAGGTGCAAGACAGGGAGGTGCAGGATGGGTAGCTGGAAACTGCGTGTGGCAGAGCACCAGTGGAGGATGTCAGTCACCTCCTGATTGGCACTGACTGTCCCCACAGGCCAGAAATGATGAGGTAGAACCAACTCCATATGGCCAAATCATACACGGTACAATGGCAAACGGAGACCTGGTTTTGGTTTAGCAGGTCCACCAAGGCCAGTTCCAGTAACTGAAAAGGCTGAGCAGAGGCACGAGGACCCCTCCCCACAGCATGGTCCTTGGGCAAATGCAGTCGGTGCCAAAAGGCAAGAACAGAAGGGAACGTCCCAGACCCTCACCTACAGAAAGAAAGGCCCAGCCTGGGCCTGCTGGAGGCTAGCAATTAGCTCTTTGAAGATTTTGTGCTACCATTAGTCCTGGTGATCCTGCTAACCTGCAGACCTGCCTCCTCCAAAGCATGCTGTCAGGCAGCAAGCACACTCCTCTGGCAGCTGCAGGAATCCACACAGGACAGCTCTTCCCTGAGTGAGGAGCACAGCCAAGGCAGAGATCCTAAATGATCTCTAAAATATTAATAGCATCAATCAGAGCCAGGCTGACAGAGGTTACCACACTGGGAGAGCACAGAGAGCAGGCTTTCCTGAAGTTGGCACAAAACCATACACTAAATAACTACAGTTTGTTTAAAAATGCATCTGCAGGACACGTGCAGGAGCAGTGCTGGTAGAACAGCATGCTGAGGTTCCATCTCCACACCACTTAAACCCACTGGGGGTGTCAACCACTGCTTGCAGGAGAGACAACAGCTCAGCTACACTCCATCCTGCGTGGCTTAATGGAGGTCAGTGGCTTTAAGGTATTCTGAGTGCAGTGCAAGAATGCCAGCCACTATGAGATAGATCCTGGCTGGGCACATGCTTTGGAGTGACGAGAAATGCCCTCCCCAGCAGCCACAAAATAGGAGAAGTTTGTGCCCAGACGAGGGCAAAAGACAGGTTGTTTTCTAACCAAAAGCAGACCATATCTGTAGACTTTCCAGCCAGTTCTTATAAAGCCACTCTGATAGATCCAATCCTTGGGCTGCAGGCAAAGAGTTCAAGCAAGGAAACCTGCAAGTGGAGAGAGCAAAAGCCAGGATGGAGCCAGAAGTGCTGTGACAGCATGGGGGAAGGGTGACAGGAGACTTTTAATCCTAACTCTGAAATCAACTTGCTTAGTAGCCTTGGGGTTCTGAGGGATTTAATTAATTAATTTAATGAGTGTGAAGTACTGTAAGTTATTAATATACAAATTCCACTACCGTATCTCCCATCTCCCTGCTCGTCATCTCTTGCCACTTTATGCCAAGCCCACGAGAAGCAAAAGCCAATCCCCAGTCTGCCTCTGTGCAATAGGGCAGAGGCTGCACATCCACGCTTTCCCAGCCAAGACAGCCAAAGTCCTAACCCTTGGAGCAAAACAGTGCATCACACTCAGCACAGGGCACCAGGAACACTTCATATGGAAAAAAAAAGGAAGTTCTTTCCACTTACAGGAAAACCAGTGGCTACCATAAACCAGCCTGCTGTTGCTGGTGGAGATGGCAAACTGTCACTCTCCCTTTTGTAGCCATGCTGCCTTGGTAGGACAATGAGGACTAAACCAGTTAATGTCATAACCCCCAAGGCTAGAAAATCTGATTAACCCCTCATGCCTTCCTGGAGAATTGCACAGGTCCATTTTCATGCTCCTACATGGAGCTCCTGTCTTTTAAATGAGGAGAAAAGACGACACAGTTCCTTTCCCAGGCACTAGGCAGCTATGCTGGCACCCAAGCAAAGCTCTAGCTGAAGGGCTGGGATGCTCTGCCCCTTGCCTGTCCCATGGGACTCTAGGAAATGCCACCTTTCACACACCGTGCCTTCAACTCCCAGCTCCTCCTGGCCTGGAATGCAGCACACGTTGCAGGATTATTGTAAAACATGCCCTGCCTCTAATCCCTTCTCCTCTTGCCTTGCTCTGGTATTGACTGCAGGGAGCTGTGTCAGGCCCGGGGTCAGGCTTCCCTCTCACAATACCAGGGCACACAGAAGGCTCCAGCCCCTCCAGCTGACCTCAGTAGTTGAGACACAGGGAAATGCAGGCTGTCCCAGACCTTCACATAAACAGGCAGGTGAGACTGGAGGCCTCCAGCTTCTGCCAACAGTGCCAGTGCCCTGCAGGCACAGCCGGGGCCCTGCATGCAGCTGAAATGCCAGACCTGTGCCAGACTGACGTCCAGCTCACTGGGAGATTTTGACCCTCCTTGTGGTTCCCCTGGCTTGCTCCTACACTGCCATGCTTAAGGGCATATTACAAGGCAAGTCTGGGTGCAAGCTCTCTCCAAAACTCTGTCTTTGGCACCTACACCACACTCCCCCATAAACAGGCGGGACCAGGACTGCCCGTGTGGCTCCTTCCTCAACCCGCAAGCAACAACCAGACTCATGGAGCAAAGGTCTAAGCAGTATGTGCAACCTCAGCAGCAGTGCACACACGGCCAGATGGGAACCAGGAGGCTCCTTGGTGCAGGGGACAGATGTTCCAAGTCCCCCAGCATGGGCACAGCGAGGTGCAGCTGAGCAATATGGCACTCAGCAGGAAGAGCAGCACACAAGGTCTGAGCAGCTGCTTCTCTGCCTTTTGCCTGCAGCAACGGCGATGTGCATGAGGAAGAACCACAAATGCCAACCTGCCCCCAACCACGTGCATGGGCAAGGATGCTTTTGGTAAATCAAGCATTGCAGCGTGCTCAGCAAACTGCTGCTCAGAATTTCATCTAGAAGGCAAAGCTTTTGCCATGGTTAAAAAAAAAACCCAAAGGCAACTAATTCTACTCTCTGCTTTGTCCAGTAGCTTCAGGCTGCATGGGGACAAGGAAGACAATTGTGCTCCTCGGTTTCTCTTGAATCAACACCTTCCAGCCTTATTCAAGAGCCCCCTCTATCACGTGGTACCACGAGTCCCTGGTCCTCGCTGGAGCCCAAAGGCCCTGCTAAATAATAAAGTCTATCTTGGGACTTTCCCACTACAAACATCTGGGATCTGGGCAGACGGCATCAGGAGAGGAGAGGAGAGGAGAGGAGACTGTACGTGGCACTCAAAGCAACCACCCCTTCTTTCCTTGCTCACATACTCTGAGTTTCAGGGATGTGTTCCAAGGAAAGCAGGCAGCCTGTGTTCCTAGGTACAGGGGCAAAGGAAGTGTCACAGCATACAGGGCAGGCTGGAAGGGAAAAGTGCTTCAAGGCAGGACCAGCTCTACCCAAACCATCCCCACAAGACTATTCTAAACTCCCAAGAGCTAAAGGTCCCATATCCCTGCTCCCATTCACAGAGACTGTTTACTCATCTCCATTGCAGCAGGTAAGGACATGAGCAAGAACCATCCCACCACAACCAGCCAGAATAAACTTCTCCTTTCCTCTGAGTATTTTTATTCCTCAAAAATTATTTCTGCTTAGTCTTCCCTAGACTGAACACCCAGATACCTCAATCTTCTTCTGGAGGTTACATCTTCCTATTCTCTGACCCTTCTTCTGTTCCCTCCTGGGTTTTTCCACCTGTGCCAGGTCCTCCCTGAATGAAGCAGGCAAAGCTGGTTTGTTCCAAAGGCTAAAACCAGGCTGCAAAACAGTCTGCCTAGGAAAGGAAGTGAGATTTTAACATGCACCCAGCACATTTAGTATGTATTAGCAAAAGAGAGCATAGGAGAACCACTGATGGTAAAGAAGCTGACCTGTCTGTGAGATCCATGAGATGATCATGTGCAGGATAGCTACATGGACACAAGGATGGAAGGAAGTTACAGAAGAGCTTGGTATTAACAGTATCAAAATACCTGCACGTCTCCTTTGTCCTGTAGTATCTCCAAAAGGCTTCTACATACCAGGACCTTGTCAGAGGCTGTCTTTACCCACACAGCAGAGCCTAAATGCCAGTGAGCAAGGAACAGGGTGCATGTGCCCAGCCCATAGCCTTCTGCTTAGCAAGAGTTTGGCAGAAAGAAGGGTGCTTTTACACACAGTTGTGGGTTTTATGGCCAAAGGAATCACTAAACTTTTTTATTTTGCAAGCCAGGGAACTTAGCTACTCTCTGGTGAACCAAAGCCAAAAACTTACATTAACCCTCCAGGGATCACACTGCTCTGTCTGATCCAAACAATTCGTACAGACACATGTTGTACAGAAAATTGCTCCTGTGCTTTTAGGATGCTATTAAAACATAAAATCAACAAAAATCAAAGGAAAGGGAAACACACAAAACCATTTGATCTAGGTGAGAAGGGACACTGCTCATTTCTGCCCTTCTGGGATGGGCACGTATGTTATCACTCAAATCATCCAAAACCAGTGAAGCCTCCAGGCTTCATCTAGAGCCCCTCTCAGCTGTAGCACAACCAGCTCCCGAGACTACAAGAAAAGGAAATGAAATGCAAGGCTGGGATCATTACTTTGAAACTACAAGCTTGTGCCACTGAGCCAAAGCCTGTTATATCGACATGGGTTTGTGTCACCCCAGCAGCAGAGATCATTCTCCATCTCCACTCGCTCAGTTCCCCTCCTTCCCAGCCTCCCAGGACAGCTGGAAGCACAGCCATCTGCAATGCTCTGCAAAGTCTAGCTACAGAAAACTCCCAATGCTTTGCCCAGCAGGTTGAAGTTACAGTACTGAGCTATTGCAGAGTGCAAAGCATCCTGCTGACTGCTCCACCACGGAGCCGCCAGCAAAGCACAAAGTGCCACTTGCAGAGGAGTAAATAGCAAAAACCCGAAGTCTCCTTCCCCAGAACACAATCCAGTGAGAAGACTCCTGCCCTGCCTGGCAGTGAGTCCCAGCCTGAGAAGGTCAAGGGCAGAGCCCTAAAACACAAGTACTGTCCATGCAGCTCACATGCTGTGCCTCTGCTCCCTTTGTTTTATGTGAAAGTGAATGTCAAAATCAGCCCTGATGGTTACTCTGCATTACATGAGCGCTCTACCTTTCAAACCCACCACAGCCACAACCCCTTGGTCCATCTGGTTACAACCTCTAGGGAAACTGAGGCATCAGCCTATCCTCTACCCTCTTCTAATCAGTCCATGAGGAGAAAAGGGAAAAGACTGCCAAGAACTCCCAGACTTTCCTGCCTATTGGTTTTCCTTGGAAATGTGTTTTTACTCGGCACTCCTCGTTAAATAAGAAAGGAAGGACAGGTTCCTCTGCAGAAGGACAGAGAGGGCTGCTCCTTTAAGGCCTCTCCTGGATGCCCTTTCCCTTTGAGATGACTATCCCTGACTCCCCTCCTCATCTCCCTCCCTTTGATTTAAGAGTTCCTCTCCTGGCCCTGACAGTAAGGTATTTCTGTCCCACAGATTATAACTCACTCTGGGCTATTATTCAACTCCCAAGCCCTGGCCCTGCTGCATTTAGTCCAAACATAATATCCTTCATGCATATATTATCTGTCTCCCTATTATCTGGAATCATTTCGGAATTAAATTTCAGTCCTGCAATATTGGCTTGAAGAGCGGCTCGCTTTATGGGCTAGTCAAAGGTTAGAATACCAATCAAAATAACACTGCCGATGCAGAGAGACATTTTAATATTCCAAAACCTGGTAATTGTAAAAGGACATAATATTTTTTCCCTGATTACCCCAAAGGCAACACATGTTAACAAGGCGAGGGAGAGAGTGAAAGAAATTTCAGAGTTCAGACAGCTGCACGACAGATTTAAAGGAGAAGTCGTGGATGGCTGCCGTGCTCCAGCCCCGGAGCAGGAGGGCTCCCCTGCCCGTTCCGGAGGTGCCGTGCTCCCCGGGATGCCATCCCCTCCGTCCCCAGCCTCGTGGTGTTCGTGCTGCCTGTGCTTCCCCAAGTCAGGAGCCCTCGGGAGCGCTCTCAGCTCAAGGGAAGGAGCGGCCAGAGCTGTGCCGAGACGGACGGTCAGAGATCGTCAGGGCAGAAGAAACCGCCGCGATCGGCCGGCCTGACCGAGGCCACGAGACTGTCTGCCCCAAACTCCTGCCTGAACCAGAGACGATGGTTTTAGGAAAAAGCCTTCCCTCCCAAGCTGGAGAATCCACCACAGCCCTTGGTAAGTTGTTCCAATGGTTAATTACTCCACACCATAAAGATCTGCACCTCAGTTATCTTGCTTTGGCTTCCAGGAACTGGAACTGCTTATGCTTTTGTCTGCTAGAGGGAAGGAACCCCTTGCCACGTCTTGGCTCTCTCTTCAGATATTTAGGGACTACAGCCAAGTCTCCCTCACCCTTCTCTCTGGCACCCTAAATGGCTCCCAGGGTCTTTACTGCATGGCGAGTGTTCCCACAGGTCTTGCAGTTCTTGTCCAATCGTCAAGTTTCCAGGATCCTTTCTGATGCTGTGATGGGACCCAGCATCCCATACATCCCATCCCAGTCCCAAAGGAAGAAATGATCCAGCTCCTCTGCTCCTACTCACCACTACCTGTTTGTAAGTCCAACAGCAGCTGCCTCGTGGATGCACTATCTGCACACGCTATCGAAAATGATTTTTATGTTGTCTTTCAGGGCATTGATAAAAGTGTTAAATACAAGAGGTCTGAGAAATAGATCCCTGTGGGACCCCACTAGGAAGACATGCACTCCGTGATGATTATCCATTTACAATTAAATGCTAGGAGCTGTCAGTTTGCTCTTTCTTAATCAATGTAATGTGTGCCATGTTGATTTTGTATCACTCTTGTTTCTTAATCAAAATGTCATAAGGTACCAAGTCAAATGCCTTCCAGAAGTATATTACATTGACATGGTTACCTTTATCAACCAAACATGTATTCTCATAAAAAAAATATCAAGTTAGTTTGAAAAAGATCTAGTTTCCATAAATCCACATTGATTGGCATTATATTACCCTCTTTTCATTCTTTATTAATCAACTATGATATCTGGCTTTTCATTACTTTGCCCAGAATTAATGTCAAGATGATAGGGCTATAATTACTTCATCGGTCATCCCATTTGCCCTTCTAAATTACTGGTACAACATTAGCTTTCTTCCAGTCCTCCAGAACTTCCCCCATGTTCAAAGACTTATTAATAGTCCAGGGCGCCTCAGCCAGCTCTTTAAAACTCCTGTAAACCCGCTATGCAAAATGCCAACCAAAAGTCACCACTTAACTTGATCGGAAAACTGCACTGTAACAGCAAATTTCTTGCTCAGCAATATGGCAGCACCTGCCTTTCTGTAAATACAGAGCAAAGTATTTATTAAGCACAGTCATTTGGCTGTTATAAGCAATTCCTTCCATTTCCTTCGAACCAGTGCTATTGCACAGACACTTTTCTTTCCTCATCTCCATGAAACTCTTACTCCCCTTAACCCTGGAGTTGTTCTTCTCCTTGCATTGCCTTTCACAACCTCTCCCAATCCTGCCTTCTGAGAGACTTTCCAAAGCCAAGAGTTCTGAAGAAGGGGTGAGGAGCCGGGCAAGGCCAGGTGCCCTTGAAGGAAGGTGTGACAGAGTCTCAGAACATGCACCCCTGCTGCAAACCAGCAAAGCACTGGGCACTGTGGGTGTAAGAGCAGCTCCTCCCAGTTCAGAGGCAACATCTATTCACGTGCTTGATGCTTTGGCCATGAAGCACTCTGCCTGAGGAGTTCTCCTCTGGCATTTCTAATCTCACTAGGCATTTTATTCCCTGCAGCCAGTAACTCAATAAACAGGCCAATTGATAACAATCACTGTTAAGTCCTCAAGAAGTTAGACCTCACAAAGGCAACTTCCAGGTATATGGGTTAAAACATAAACCATTTCTCAGCTGTACCCATTTCAACGATCTTCATCCCCAAGACACTTCAGCACCAAGTGTCTGAGAAGCACTCAGAGCTCCTCCTCCCACCCCAAAGGCAGAAGGAATTGTTAATTCAGAGGAGAGACAGAAAGCTGTTAGCAAATCTTTGTTTGTTTAAGATGTTTATTTCTAGTAGCCAAATATTAACAAAAACATCCCATTACATGCTTCCTCTGTCAGATTTCACAATGCAAGTAGGTGACCTTAAAACAGTTGTGCATGTGTATTAACAGTTTGCTTCCAACCAGGAATATCTACAAATCAATAAAGACTGGCCCTGGAAAAGGCCAGCTCTGCACAAAACCACTGCACCCCAGCATGGTCACGTTGTGCTCCCCAAGGCTCTGTCAACTCTGTTTCATCAAGCCCAGAGAAGGAAAGTTGCAGTTCTTCACACACATCATTCCACTCCTGCCTTTCAGAAAAACTCTCCTGGGTTTCAGGAGGATGTCAAATTAGGACCACTGTTCTGTCACTCCTAAAGCAACAACTATTCCTGTATCTAAAGATATGCTGCACCCTGTGAACAGAAATCAAAGATGGTCAAATGTGCCAGGACAGCCGTCCTGAGAAAGGGACAGCTCTGTGATGGGTATGAAGATTGTCTTTTTTTAAAAAAAAAATAAATAAAATATCATTTGAAAAACAAGGAATAAAACAAACCCTTAGTGGATACACAAACCATTCCTCTTATCTTTTAACAGTATAACATCCAGAGAAAAAAGGGAAGATCAGGATAGTGTACACAGTGTTAATAACTTCCACAAGCCAGTTCTAGAGTCACAGAGCCTGCAAGTGCCTTTGTGCCAGCCCTCCGACAAGTTTTGCTGTGCTGGAAGGGACAATTAAACAAGAACACAGCAGAGGTCACAAATCATGAGTGAGTGGCATGGAGAAGAACTAGAAACACTTACTTGTTCCACCACACAATGCAAGACCTAGGCCCAAGAAAATGATCTGACAGTAGGTTTAAAAGAAACAAAGAGGCCTGCATCTTCACACAATATCTGAGTAAACAGAGTATAATTGATGCATAATTAAATAGCAGAAGTCATTGCTGCAGGATGCTGAAGAAACTGAGAGCATGAGCAGATTCAGAAAAGGATGCACAAGTTTATGTCATATAGACAGATGTGGTAAAAAGTGGGTGCTAAGCACAGTGGTTCAGGGACAGCTGCCAGCCCTCAGTTCTTGAGGAGACAATTGCTGGGAATCAGAGAAAGCTGACTGGAGCCATTCTCTTCCTGTTACACCTGCAAGCATCAGCTACTGGCCTCTGGCATGGAAGCAATCTGGGTTAGACCTTTGGTTTGGCCATTTTCACACCCTCACCATCCTTCTAATGATTTTCTTGCACAGGCTCATTGTTAGAAAATCTATCTTCACTCTTCTTCTTCCTCCTCCTCCTCCTCCCTCCACCAAACCACTCTCCTCTCCGTGATGTGCTCCCAGCCTGGTGGTGCTGACATTCCTGCTGCCTGCCAGGTTTCCCATCCTCAGGAATGCTTGGCCACCCTGCAATTGCAGGCACCACATCCTCAGCCTAACACAGCACTGGCTCCAGTCCTGGCGGTGAGGATTCATCACGGGACCAACCACGCTGCTAACTCAAGCAGGACCTGGAACAACAAACCACAGAGGCTCCCAAAAGAGCAGAGGGAGCACAAATGAGAGCTTGTGTTAGAAAAAGCACTAATGAATTTATCCAGGATACCTGAGGATAAATACTCTTGGGGCAGCAGCTTGGTTGTAGCTTGTTAGCTGCAGCAGCTTTTCTTTCTGCATAAATCTTGACCCACGGCCTCCTGCTTTCTGCACGTATTACTCCACCAGTGCCCCTCTCTGCTGACACGAAGCACTCTTTGTTTATTTCCACCCTTAGCATCCAGCTCCAGTGACGTGGCTCAGGTTGTGCACCTCAGTCCTAAGCCCGGGGCTTCTGCGAATCGACATGACAGGTACCTGAGGAGAGCTGGCAGATGGGATGGTGGCTCTCTACTGAGATGGTTTAGGGGGATATCTGAAATGTTGCAGCATTCAAAGAAAGCCTCCTCTGGTTTCTGCTGCCCTCCCACAAGGCTGAGCTAATCGAAGTGAAGAACATGATAAACTCTCTGCCCCGAGTCAGCTCCACACTGACAGTTCACTAGAGATACAAGATCGCTCAGTGACATTAAAAATGTCAGCAAACACCGATCAGGCTTGATGGAAGGGATGCATTAGCAGGATGGGGGGGGCTCTGGGCAAGGTAAAACTTCAGCAAACACAGCCAAGTGCACAGGCAGCTTTTTTCCCCCGTCTGTTCTTCCACAGAAGCTTTTTCACAGATCCCAAGACACTGTGGCCACCACCGCAGCGATCAGGTGTGGAGCTCACCACCACCTGCACGGCCAGATCAATCCAACAAGGTCTGCCTGAGGCAAAACAAGTGTGGCAGCTCACAGGGGCAATTCCTGTCTTCAGCTTGCCCCAGAGGCAAGTCTTGGAAATTGTGAAAGCTGCCTGGAGGCACAGGGTTCTTGCCTCAACTACTCCTGCAGCACAGCAGAGACAAGGGGAGGAGTTTATTGGCCAATGAACCATGAGAGACAGACTGTCTCACCACTGAGGGAAGAAGGACTGCTGAGCTCTGGAGCATCCCACGTTCTGGCAGAGGGAGTACAGACAAGGACTGTTTCTTAAAATGATATAAAACAGAGACAAAGAGGACCTGAAGTTGTATGTGCATGGGCAGAGGGAATCTGCTACTGCACTACACATAGGTACACAAACGTGTCTGTGTGTAATCCCATTCTTGCATTGCAGAAGGAGCTCTCTAATTCAGAAAGGTCCTCTTGCTATCACTCCTCACAAGGAGAGACCCAAAGAAGGGGCAGAAAATGCAGGTGGGGCCATTCTGCAGAATACTGCTGTTACATGTGCCTGGTTTCTTGACATCTGAAACATTCAAGTCTCTGCATTATCCATGACCTAGAAATCATCAGTTTCACACTCCACCCCCCAACCCACCCACCCCCCAACACCTTCACTTCATGGATCAGGTCAGAGGCAGACTAAGCCTACGAGGTATTTCTAAGACAAGAACATGCCAGAGGGAGGGGAAAAGAGGCCACCTGAGCTATGCAGGGACAAACAGGGGGGCTAGTTACCTGTCCACTCTTATTTGTCTCACACTGGGAGCTCACTCAGTAGAGACTGAGGCTCCATTGGGTCTGTCTACTTGGACAGAATCTAAGCTGGGAATCCTCTCTTGTGAAAACATACAGGCAGTTGCACCACAAGCACCTGAAAGCAGTGAGAGGTATGGAAAGATCCTCACCCAGGGTAAGAGCAAATCCCAGGAGAAGCAGCTCTTAGCCACAGGACAGGAGATATCCCTCCTGTCCTCTGCAACATGGGTCACTTCCCAGAGGGAGGTGGGGTCCCTGGAGCCACACTGTGTCAGAGGGCATCAGACACTGAAGTGTCAGAAAAACTTCATTTTTTAGAAAGACTGGAGGGATTGGAGGAAGATGAACATTTCTCTCTCACATCCCCTCCTCACATGACCTGAAGGAGGCTGAAGTTCTCCTTTCCAAATTACACAAGTGCAGGGGAGGACAACCCCAGCCATGTGCCCCCACCCAACGTGCTCAATATGTGACACCTTCAGAGAGCCGGGAAGGGGAACACTGCACTGCAACAGCTTCTCTGCTGCTCCTGCCTTTAGCTCTGTGCTTGGGACCTCATGGATGGCTCAGCAGCCCTCAGCTTAGGGTCACAGCATTTGCTGATGTGCAGTACACGAATGCCCATCCTGAAGAACAGCCACGTGCCTGGACATCCCACGTTTTGGAGAATCCCTGCTCCCAACACACTAAATCCAGCAGCCTTGAACTATGGGAAAGAGCCGGAAGCCGTTCATCCAGAGGCCCAGAGGAGGAGCTGGATCAACCTACTTCTTAGCAAACATCACAGTACACAGGGATTTTTTTTTTTTTTAAAGTATTATTATTCTGCAGCCATCAACCTGCTGGTTATATAGCTGCTATCCATTCACCGGAAGTTTAGTGAACTTCAAATGGCGATCATTAATGGTCACTGAACTGCAGAATGCCCCAATGTGCTTTCAGATTTCATTTACCAAGGACCAGCAATCAGCCAAAAGATTTGCTCTGACAGCAGGGAAATACAAGACCCTTTGACAAGTTCAGCCAGGAATGTGCTGCCAGCATCCCTTGTTAAGTTCATGTTCTACCCTATTTGACGGAACAGATCATGCAAATTGTCCTTCTGCGGCCGCTCAGCCTGTCACTCACGCTTCCATTTAAAACAATAAATAAATAAAAGAACAAAAGAAAAGCCCACAAGAACAACAAGCTGTTTATAAGCAAATTTCGCTTGCTGAGACCCCTAATTACCACGAAAAGGCACAGAAACCCAAATAAAGCACTAAATTGGATGGGGGAAGGGAATCTTATCCAAAGGTTTAACCGGGAGGGCCACCTCTGTTTTCTCTTGTGCACAGACCACAGCCTCCTCCCTCACCCTGCCACTGCTTGTCATCACACTTGTTCTTTTCTTCTCACTTTGGTCTGTGGTTTGTGTCTTATGGCACCACCACATTTTTCTGTGCAGATGGAGCAGCTGTGCCAGAGGAGACCTTGTGGATGCACAGCAGGCTGTCCCTAAACCACTCAGTGAAGGCATGGAGCAAGACAAGGCACCAGACAGTACTGAGTCCAGGGCATTTTGCTCAATAAAGTGGTCACTGGTCTCTTAAGTGGATGTGCTGCTGAGACATCTCCCCTTCCCCACGCCACAAAGGGAAATGCTGATTTTTATACTGGAGTATTTCCACATTTATTAACCAGGATTTGACCTGAAGGGAACCATGCTCTTGGGAGCCTTATACGGCTGCAAAACAAAACAAGAGTCAGCAACGCTGGCGACAACACAACCTTGGCTGGAAAGGGGCCTCGCAGTGTCCCACTATTATGCAGAGACATCGCACTGTGCCTGCCACAATGGGATTTTCCCCAGCTGCAGAACACATCCCATCAAGTACAGTAACACTCTATTAGAGGAGATACAATAGGGAGCTGGAGGACTCGCTCAGCCCAGCTTCTGAGGAAATAACTCATTTCAATGCAAAACAGCAGTAGTTATTAGACACCTCCTTAAAGAGGAAAAGTGAAGGACGAGGGGAGGAGGGAGAGAGGGAGACAGGGACTATGGCAGTTTGCACAGAAGTACCTTTTTCAGATTAATCCACTGTTTGAAGTAATCAGCAACCGGCAGCCCTAAGTACTGGCATTGTCCTGGTAACCTGTAAGAGAGAAGAGAGCAAGTTTGATTCAATCAGTGTCCTGACAACACAAACTCTGTTTTCTTAAGTGCATTTTGTTCAGAGATGGAAGAGACCCTCGAGTCTGCTGTAACATGCCGCACATCAGAAGGACCATAGCTCTTGGCAAAAAAATCTCATGAGAGCACGGCTTTGCTTAAGACTAATATACATCCAGCCACATCCATGCTGCTGAAACCTTCTGGACTAAACATTCTGAACAGCGAGTGCAGCGCTCAGCTCTTCTCCGCAGTGACTAAGACACAAACATGACTGGAGTATCCGCGCTGTCCTTTGCTAAGTGAACCCATCACAAATCCCTGAAAAACCATCCTGCTTAGCAGCTTACAGGGCAGACAGGACTGACAATTCACCTGTCATGCCCTGGTGCTTCTGCATTTGGCCTTTATGGTTAAAACACCGAAGGAGACACGAGGGAGGGAGGGAAGGAGGCAAGAAAACGTTTAATTTTGGGTGGTAGCAGTGCTGTAGGACCAATGTTTTAGGGCTAAGAAGGCAGAGGCTGTTTTCCAAGCAGGTGCTTGGAAGAAGAGAGCAGGCACAACTCTGAGGACGCAGGGTGCTGCACACTGTCTCACTGGGGGTTTGAGCAGCCAGAGCTGCCAGCACATGTATTTACAAACTGTGTGGCTCCAGCCGAGCCTGTGCAGGGACATGAGTTATGCGAGTTTTTCCCGGCCAGTTTGATCTGATCAAGAGTAATTGATGGATCTTGTTCATTCACGTACTGCTGAGCACGCCTGGGGCACTGGTCACAGGATCTTTAACTGAAGCAAAGGAACATCCCAAATAAATATGTCAACTAAATAAATGACTAAATTAGAGCTGTTTGTGCATGCTAAAAGTCACAACCCCAGAAATCGGCTTTCGCAAACAGAGGGGGGTGGGGAATCTCCCAACTTCCTCAGGCACATGGGGGCTGTAGGGGGATGCTGTAGAGGAGGAGGGAAGAGCTACAACTGTCAGCATCAGCTGCTCAAACATCCCACCACAGACCACCATGTCCAAGGTAAAGTCTTCTCCCATCTCCACAAAGGAAAGAGTGAATAGCCCAGACCAGACTTCAGACCCAAGAGTGAAATTCAGGAACATTTTGGTCAGAAGTGGATACAGGGTAGATACATCACCCTGAGCCAGGGTGCACCAGGCAGCACCTGAGTGCTCAGCCCAGCTCCCAACCCTTTGGTGAACAGGGCAGCATCTCTCTAGACATCTCCCCAAGTAAGGAGATGATGGAGCAGCACAGATAGTGCACTTGCAGATAATGTGAAACCCAGGGTAGCACCAGAGTGGTCTGGTCTTGGTGATGCCTCCATTTCTATGGGAAGGAAATGAAGGAAGCTGGCAAACATATCCAGGGGAATCTCCTAGGAATATGTGGCCAACAGAGCCATCACGCACTGGGATCCACCTGTGCACCACCTTTGCCCCGCTTAGGCTAAGAAATGAATAGACTCCCTGAGCCAAAATTATATGCCTGGTCCTGAGAAGATGCAAGAGTCATCATTTAGGAGCAATAATTTAGGTCATACAAACACATTTGAATAAGAAGGTACAGAGGAAGCTCTTGGAAAGCAGGAAGCCTGTCAAAAGAACGAGCTTGCAAGCAGCAGGTCTGTGGCGATCTGCAGGGTAAGCAATGTGACCTGACAGCACAGTCTTATCTCTGGGCATAGCTCATCTGATGTAAGCACTGAAATAAACCACCTGGAGTCACTCCTCACAATGGAACAGCCATCACATAAATAGCAGCCTGGTTTCATTCATTTTACAGCCTTACAGGTATGTCCAAGACATCCACACAGACCCCACCAGCCTCCACCAGCACGTTAAGAAACTCCTTCTCCAGGAAAGCTGCTTTCTACTGGTGCCCAAATCAAAAAAGATCCCAAGGAACCATCTAAAACAAACAACTGGTCTAAATATAGACATATGATTACTTCAACCTCTTTTAGACTCTTCACATTTAGCTAGAGAGGATGATGACAAAAGCTAGCAAAAGGTATGTTACTTAAAACTGAGTTCTCCTCCCAGCTCAAGAGGCTTTCTTTAATAGAGGTCTCACTGTAGCTCCAGTTAGAGGAATAATTATCAATTCACCTAACATCTGGACAGGGCCCAGGAGAAGTGAGTGCAGCATTGTTCTTGTTAGCCACAGGAATTGACAGCTAACCACCCAGTGCAATGGATGACATCTAAAACACTGCCATCCCTGTGGGACCGAAAGGCCCAGCAAACTGGACAGTCTGGTTCTATTTCCACCCCGAGACTGATGGCAGTATGCCCTGGGCGCTGGACAGTGGGTCTTTAATTGGAGAAAATAAATGCTCCAAATAAATATGTCAACTAAATAAATGACACATTTTTGCAAACAAGTAACAACCCCAGAAACCGCCTGTGAGAGCCGTGTGACCTCAGGACATTCCCCCTCCCCCTCCATCCTTGTGCTCCCCTCATTTCCCCTCAGCACCAAAGGGGCTACACCAAGTTTTTCAAGCACTAGGAGACCCTACACTCACACCATAACCTGGATGGGCTGTCAGCAGCATGGGCCAAAGCATCAGTCTCCTCCCTGAACTGGAAGATGCAGGCCTGGTGGCTCCAGGTCAGTGAGGACACAGCCACTTAGCAAGGATTAACAAAGGATTGCTATGTGGGTCTGGTCTAGTCTGCATATGCAGCACTCCCAGCACGGGGAACGGGGAGACTTTCACTGCACAAAAACCAGGTTCCCAGGGAGCTACGGGAAGGAGAACACTCCTGCAATGTTTTTTCCCCAGCTCCAAGCTCAGCCAAGCTACAGTGGTCCCCCCCACTCTTCATCCTGGGGAGCAGGCTGGAGTTTCTCCATCATCTTCTCCAGGTTGGAGTGAATAAGGCACACCTGTGGCTGTCCTGGGGAACAGAAGTGCCATGGCCCGTAAAGAAGTAAGTCCATTTATCAGCACCACCACTTACTCGAGCTCATTTGATAAACAAGCTCTTATGCTCAGTATGGCTTCTTGCTCTTGCCAGAGCCAACCTTGCACACTGGGGGCAGCTTTGCTTGAGCAGAGAGCTCAGGATTTGGCCCTCCCTCAGGTAAGGGAGAAGAGAAATGAAGGCAGATTTCACTGCACTCAACATCCCGTGATCCTTCCAGTTTTTGAGCGAGGTCTCACTGCCTCCCCAAACACTGAAGCGCTCACAGCTTGGGAAGGAAGCTGGCTTTCAAAACCACCCTGTCAGCCAAACAGCCATGGCTTCGGGTATGACTGCACTTGACAGAGAGAAGCTTGAACATGGCTGTGGGATTTTCCAGCCTCTGGAGCACCTCTGGCACTCTGTCCTCCCAGCAGCAGAGATGGGAGAGCACAACCTCTGCCTGCTCCCAAAATGCAGATCCCCTTTGGGCAGAAGAGCAAGTGACACCAGGTGGCACACTCTCCTCCACCAGCCAAGCAAGTCCAAGTCCTTCTCAGACTGTGGTCAGCAGTGGCAACTCTGCACCGTTTTCAGAGAGCTTTCATCACCCTGGGCTCCAATTTCCAGCCAGCCCTGCTCCTCCACCCCGCAGGGTAAACGGGGCCTGGAGATGAACGGGATGCAAACAGGAGGCGAGGTGACATGGCTGCATTTCTCCCGTCGAAGCCAGCTCTCTCTCCAAGGCGGCAAGAAACGCACAGCTCGGCGGTGATAAACGGCCTTGCTTTAGTTATCACTTTCCTTAAGTTAAGGAGAGCAGCCTAGTGATGGATGGGCTGGAATTCGGTTATCAGGGAAGGCTGTCAGCCAGAGTTGCCTATCTCCACACACATTTAGCAGGGCGTCATTATGCGATGGCATGGAGTTAAAATATGACCAAGGGTATTGAAAGAAAAAGAAGAGGATTAAAAAAAAAAAAAAAAAAGGCAAATTGAGCAACAATAAAGGAGCATGAGGCAAGAACGTTATCGTACTAGTGACACCTTTTATCTCGGTCTGGTTAGCTAGAGCAGGGCACAAATTGGTCCTTCCTCCACTATTGTATCCTCTTGTACAAACAGAGGCAGATAAAATGTGTCACCAGTGCGATAGCATATCAATTTAACCCTAATTATCTAGAGGGTCAAACTAAGAAATAGGGGTTTCTCATTTCAACAGGTCCCTCCATCTCTGCTCGGAGCCACCACATTAATATGGAAGGGGGAGGGGCAGCCGTAATTGATTTCCGTCACTCAGGTGGTCCTGGTGTATAAAAAATTAATGCTTGATTCTCCCAACTAATCAGAGCTGGTTAACGTCCATCTGCTTCTGGGTTCAGGATGTCAGGAGACAAAGAAATTGGGCCACTTGCTACACACTGGGTGTATCGATATTGAGGCAGTTAAAAGAACAAGTCCCTCTATGGGAAGATAAAGAGACATTAAATCTTGGGGTTTATAGACCTGATCTCAACCTTCCAAAAAAATCCATGCCCTGGAGACCTGGTATTGTAAGAGATGCAGAACATTTTAATTGTGTCCCAGCCAACTCCAGTGCACTGGGCTACGAAGGAGAGGGCTGGCAGGCTCCTGCCCTGGAAATCCTTCACTGAAGAAGGAAGATGTTTGGATGCTGCAGCACTCAACAGCACCTAGGTGACAGCCAAAAGGAGCTGTAAAAGCTGACACCTTAGTTCAAAGCAATGCTGGTCAAAGCATCATCCTGGACCATGCAGCCCAAAGGTGCTGCTCTGATTTAGAGTGGGATGTCTGCCAGGAGAAGAGGAAAGCTTGGGTGTCCTCTCTCAACAGAGAAAGATAGCAAGGGGATAACACCCTGTGCTAAGGCACCTGAGATGTTTTAGCAGAGAAACAGCACCATAACAGGCAAGGCTGCATCTCTCTCTGCACTTAACCCCAGAAGAGCTGGGGCCAAGCTAGGAATTTAAAGTAGCTTATGTAAACCTACACCCTTGCAAAAAGGCAACCTTAGGTTGCTAAAACCACCATGCCAGACCAGGAGGCCTCTGACAGTGTGATGTTACAGCACCCACACATGGGCAAAGCCTCCCAGC
This sequence comes from Pyrocephalus nanus, assembly GCA_038380795.1. Classification (NCBI taxonomy): domain Eukaryota; kingdom Metazoa; phylum Chordata; class Aves; order Passeriformes; family Tyrannidae; genus Pyrocephalus; species Pyrocephalus nanus. The sequence goes on from CM076269.1 coordinate 3,866,745, forward strand.
CACAAAGAACTGCCCATGTCACACTGCACCCTGTGAAAAACGAAGCATGTGCTGATACACACCTCAAAAAAAACCCCATACCCCAACTCCCTCATCCCAAGAATTCCAGTTAGACTGGGACACCTTTCCTGTGTAACTGAGGCTTTGGAAGGCAGATGTCTCCTCGGCACTGGAGTCACTCAGAGCAAAGAGGCCAAGGCCCCACACATGCTTCTGTCCAAAGCTAAGGACGAATCCACCCTGACAGGTCTCTGGCTCTCCACTCACACACTCCTCAGCCCCACAGACCTGCCAAGGGGGCAGAGGAGCCCCACCTGCTTTTCCTTTCCACCAGATGAGCCCTTGCCAGGTGACTGCACCCCATGCCCATGGTGCCGTTTCTCTTTGCCCCTCATCAGTGCAGGACAAACCACCCCTGCATGGCTGTACTTAAAATTCACAAGCAGTAGCTGTGGAAAGACAATACATCTGGAGAGGGTCTGAAAAGCCCCAGAAACCCTGAGACAGGTCCCATCTCCCTCCCTCTCTGCTTTCCTTCCACCCTCTCACTTCTCTCAACCACCCCCAAACTTGTCACAGTGCAACAAGCCTACGAGCCACACATCAGCTTTAAATATCAGCATGCATGAAGCAGGGACATGAGAGCAAGGAAGTGGGAACAGACAGAGCAAGCCTCCATCGCCTGTCAGGAAACACTAATGAATTTCAACACCAGCAGCCATTGCCTCAGACGGGCTGGGGAGAGGAGACGGAGTTATAGCGAGGAGCCTTTGCAGGAGCAGCCTGCCTCTTTTCAAAGTCCCCTCTGTTAATAAATGTCATTGCCAAGCAGGCTGCAGCAGTCCTCGAGCTGGGATGGCGTGGGTCGGGGGAGAGACAGGCAAGTGACAGCGCTCAGGATGCCTGGGCAGCACAGCCCTTTCTTCTGCTGCATCCCCAGACAAGAGCCAGGGAAAGGAAGCAGACGGGACATCATCACTGGCATGAAGCTGTCTTCCATTAAGGTCCCAGTACCCAAATAATAAACCACCACAAGGAGCCAGAAGTGCAACCCCGAAATTCCCCAGTACCACTGACTGGGATAGATGGGGGCTCTAAAGGGAACAGTCCTGGGATGGACAGAGGGATGCAGAGACATCCCGACACTCTGCCTGCATTCCCAGCAGCAGCAAAGGGTTACAGAGCAGCCTGTCCCTTTGCTAACACAAATGCATTCCTGAGGCAGCAGGAAGAAGCATCCAGCACAGGGCACTGCACGGCAACCGCACCGATGCACAACATGAAGGTCAATGCAAGTCTTCTTTACAAATGTCAACCTGTCATCTCTGGATATTAATGAGGGCTGACCAGCAGCTAAAATGCATCCATGCTCCATTAGTAATAAGAGAGACACGATGCAGGAGAAGAGCACACACCAGGGCACATGGGGGAACCAGTGGGTCTGCAGGGCCTGGGGAGGTGTGGTGATGCACAGCGTAACTTGGGCCACTCCAGCCACCCAGTAAGGAAAGTTGCCACACAACCCCCTTCACTGGAGTGTGTGTTATCTTTTTCCATCAATCTTTAATTGGATTAGTGTAATGAGGCCAAAAACCCAGGCTAAGCAGCGAAGCTAATACCTGGCGCTTTCAGATGTTCTTTCTTTTTCTGTGATGCCCATTCTGGACAGTGCTGCATTCTCTCTCTAACAGGCATATTTCTGCCTAGGAAGCTTAAAAAGCAAGCTGTAAGCCTTAACTCTCGGGACTCAGTAGCACTGGCTGAAATGTCTGAACACCCATCACATGCTAACAGCCTGATCCCTATTCTCTAAATTTCTGCTGGGCACTAAGAAATTTGGGAGAACTTCAACATCCACGCTTTCCGAGCAGCTAGCCAGTGAACTGAAAAGGCTGTTATCCCAGACTGCAACCAGAGCAATGTATACACTGGGAACATAATTCTGCCACAGAAAGCACACAGGGCAAGTGGCTCGTTCGTGACTCGTTTGTCCTGCAAAGCACTGTGTGCCTTCCACTGCCATCAACCTTAATGAAACATGAAGGCATTTAACACCATGCGAGATCTGGCCCTTTTATGGGTATCTGTCTGTGCGTCAGCTCGATGCTGGCAGAGATGCTATCTCAACATTAAAAGCAAGGCTGTAACACAGCAGGTATTCAGCCTCCAACAGAAGATGTTCATCAACAATTGCACACACATGATGCTACAATAAATCTATGTGCTACCGCTTAACAGCTTCTCTTAAAAAGATTCATAGCTCTATTTACTGGGCCTGATTCTGCTGCTAGGCACGTGGGAGTAAATCTGGAGTAACTCTACCTGGAGTTAGTAAACAGCCAGGGAGAGTAGGATCAGAATTGAGCTTTTATATTTTTAAATAAGTACTTAATTACCACGCAGGAAACCAGAGCTTGCTGGCTCCACAGTTCAGCTGAGGTTAGGAGTGCAGCAGGCAGAAAGCTTCGCTCTACTCCAGATTTGTGGAGGGGTAGAGCAAATGCTCTCACCAGACCTTCCAGACAGGGAGAACAACTGGGTGGACTTCCCTTTGACATCAGAAATGCATGACACTGCTTCCAAAGAAAGAGAAACTGGAATGTCTCCAAGGCTGAGGTCGCCCCTCCAGCCTTGGGAACCTGACACTATGAAAACCCCTTAAAAACAGATTTCTACACATAAGCTTGGTGTGACAGTCTGTCTGCTTACTAAACATGACATTATACAGCACCTTATGAAGAGGAGTGTACAAAATTGGATACTGTGTACATCTACCACACAGGCATGTTCTCAGTGAATGTCACGCATCATAACCACAGGCTGCAGCAGGTGAACTTCCAATTTGTCATCAGGAAAAACTCTTCACTGTGCAGGTAATAAAGAACTGGAACAGATTGGTGGTGAAATCTCCTCCCCTGGAGACATTCAAACTCATCTGGAGAAGACCCTGAGCAAACTGATCTAAGTTTGAAGTTAGTTCTGCTTTGAGCAGGTGGCTGGATCAGAGATCTCTATTTAAATTATTCTGTGATTCATGCTGTAGTGGAGCCTGATTACACAAAGCGTGTCCTTTCTCTGTCTATATGGTCTCTTAATAAGTCTTTCATACAGACACTAATTTAGTAATCACCTAGTTCTCTGCATAGTAGCTGTTTTAAGAGGGAACATTCAGACTCCTGCTGCAGAACACTAATTACACACTGAATAAGGGAATATATTGGATGAAAAAGATGCACCCACAACACATCATGTCTAAGCCCCCTCAAAACCAAAACACGCACTAAAACTTAGCTAAAATTAAACACGATTCTCCTCCTACTGCTCAATTCCCATTGCAGAGGTATTTCTCCTCAGGAAACCTGAACATGCAAGACCTAGAGCAAGGTGCTGCTCTGGAACTGAGGAGACAAGCCCTGCCCCAGCCCTTCCTCAGAGCTGCTCTGCGACAGGCAGGAGGAAACCTCGCCTGTCCAGACCATTTAGCGCATCAACTCTTCAGGACAAGGGCTTCTCTGCTATGAGTCATAAACTGTTTAGTGCCTAATGGTAAAGCCTATAGACGCTTAACATAATACAATCATGTCACTTAAAGGCCATTAGTCTCCAGTCTAAACAGCACTTTTCCAGTCACAGAGGGGACCTGCCAACCCAGGAAGGCAGCATAAGGGACGTGGGTGGTCAGTCAGGTCACTGGACTTGCAGACACCCAACGTGAAGCCCCAGGTAGGACGGAGCCCAGCAAAATGGCATGGGGAAAAAATCATGGCAGCTCTGGCAACAAAGAGTTTTATCTTTTGGGCTTTCTTGAACCACTTGAATCAGCTGAAAACCCCTGTCTGCAAGGTGAGAAACCTCTCCACCTCCAGCCACAGCTGTACCACTTGCAAGGGGAAGAGCCCCTCACCCACTGAGGGATTCTCCAGCCTTCTGCATCACCTCTCTTTCCACTCAACAAAGCAGATCATTTTTATCTACAACAAAAAATACCATTCTGTCTTGTGACGCTGCTTGACCCCCTCTTCTTTCCTGGCACCACCTCTGCCCTCCTCTGGCACCACATCATCCGGATCTACTCTCCCAACTGACTTCTGTGATTGCTTCTTTTTCCCTCTCCCCACCAAAGGGAAGAGCTAAATCCTGTAAGGAGCCAGTGGGATGGGGTAACCCACCTTCCCGTCCCCTCTGACGATACACAACCCAAAAACCACACACACAGCAGCTTCACGGGCTCTCAGCACAGCCTCCATGCTGGCAGCGGCGAGGAGAGTGGCACGTTGTGTAACAGGGTCTGAGCACAGGTTTCTGTGCAGCTGTAAATTACACATGCACAGGGGAAAAATAAGTTTGCCTTTTCCTCGTGGGGAAGAGACCGCTCCCCACCTCCAAGCAGAGGCTCGCCATTAGTATTTGCTCCGCCGGAGAGAAGGAGCGCCGAATCCTCCAGAGCAAAGGACAAGTGCAGCAATTAGGATGCAGGGGCTGCGGGAGCTGTTTAACAGCACGACCCGGAGGTCAGTGCCGCCGACTCCCAGCCCTGCATAAATATTGCATGAGTCCAGGAGAGGGGTTGTTACGGCCACCCTCAGCGCCAGCCCTCCCCCCCCCTCCATCGCCACTCTGCATCCAGCTAGATACACTGGCAACATTATTTACAGATGTGACAGTGGGGGAAATCACTTTAGTAGCTAAGGGAATGGGAATGAAGGCTGTGCAGCAGAGCAGGCTCCCATCTGCACCTTCTGCTTCCCCTTGCAGACCTGCCAGACAGCACGGCCCGTTCTCCAGCCAGGAACAAGGAGAGGAGGGGAGGCTGTGAGCTCCCCTCTCAAAGCTTGCCCAGGGGTTTGATTATCAATGCTGCTGAAGGACACTTCAGCCAGCAGCTGCCGTACAGTTTCCTATCAGTATCTCTGCTACACTCTCCCTTTGGACAGAGCTTTATATCAACATAAGAAGAGGCTTTACAGAGAGCTTCCCTCAGACTCTGTCTGTGTAGCCCTGTAGAAGGGTTCCCGCTCCAATACAACCACAGGGGCCTCATCCCTGCAAAAACTCCCCCCAGCTGCTCTGTTTGGTACCAACCACCTTCCTCACCCATGACCTATTCACTGCTTGTTCTCTGAAGGATCATCTTCACCTGCAGGTTCAGTCACACTACAGTATCCTGGAACATCCTCACTCCTCTGCCCACTTCTCTTGCTGGACATGGCAGGTGACTGCACACTTGCTGCGATGCTGTCCACAAATACAAACCTCCTCTCTCAGGTTCACCGAGACTGGAGGCTCCCCAGGACAAGGACATGGGCTTTTCTCCAACTGTACCAGCAGCCCATGAATTCCTAGAGGCACACTGCTAACAAACATTGCTGCCCAGGGCAATACACAAGGGCTGCAAGATAGGAAATGCAGCTTGGATGTGCTTCTGACCACGATACCTCTCCAGAAATTTTTCCACTGCTCTGTGGTTGGTTGCTGAATCCAGGGAAGGCAGAAGCCCTGTCTTACCATTAGCAGCTTTCCTAAACTCACTGTGCAATTAATGGGCTTAATTATTGATGGCAAAGGCAGGGAAAGGAGGAAAGGAAAAAAAAAGCTACGAGAAGGGAATGATGTGGGGGTGGCAGGCGCCAAAGGTCTCCGAAGATCTTCCCTCAGCCTAGAGCAGAGAAGGAGCCCCTATCCGCTCTGCCGCTCCCACGGCCCTGCTCTAATGCTCCCTGACATGCCTCTGAAGACAGCGAGCTGTTTGCAGTCACCACCGTGATTTGTTAGTAATTATTTTCACGGTGTCACATTGCTGTCACTCTCTTAACAAAGAGACAGGCAGCCCGAGGCTGCCTGCAAGAAAGAACCAACAGAGAAAAGGAATTGTCAGGCACCCAGGGATCCTCTTTGCTTCCTGGGCTTCACAACCAGAGTCCTTACCAGCTTCTGAAGCAACTTCTGAGGAGAAGTGGCAAGTCAGAATCATCCCCCATCCTTGGCCACAGGAAGAGGAATTAATTACTTAGCCCCTTCTCAGTTTCACCTTACCTGTAAATCCAGTGCAAGACCCAGGTGCTTAGAGCTCCTTAAGCCAGCGATTTGCTTCAGGCCTGCAGCAAATGCAAAACAACTGTGGCAATTGATGACTTTTAGTGCTCTCCTTGCAAGACCCAATTTCTTTTCATGTGGTCTTGTCTTTAGAGGACGCTTCCCAAACACAGCAATCCTGATGACAAACCTAAGCCTGCCTAAGCCTATCACCCTCACACATTAACCCTTCAGACTGCTCACATGTGCTCTTCCTATAACAGATTCATTAATTACAACATACTGCTGTGCTCTGCATGGCAGTAACATTTCACTTGGCATTTCACAGTGCCAGGGGACCCCAGCAGCTCCCTCACACCTGAAATACGGTTGAATGGCTTGCTGTTTTCTCATACACAGTACAGTGACTTGACAAGAACCTCCTCTTGAACCACCTCCAATCCACCCACTCATGCATCCCACACCTTCTGTGCAATCGCAGCCATCCATCCCTCAGCTGACTTGTCAGTCCAAGGCAATCACCTTTCCCATGGCGCTGCCTTTGGCCCCCAAGGAATGGAGGCTGTTTTGGCACCTGAAGTGTCACACAGTATAAGGATACAGAGATGAAAGACACCTGGCCAGACAACCTTTAAAGCATCCTTGAGCTCTATGCAGAAACCAACTGGACTTCCTCCAGAGTATTTCCAAGTCTGAACTACTCCCAGCAGAAGAATTCTTCTCCTGCCTGCTTACTGACAGTGCACAAGGGTCAGTCCCTGTAGCCATGGGGAGACCTGGGTATTAATTCACCCTCTTAGCACAGGGAGAGTTTGGAAATATTAAGCCTCACAGTCCAAGCAAAACCTTCCTGCAATTAATTGCATGGAAAAGCACTGACTTAGAGGGCAGCTCCTTTTCAGGGGTCCTTTTAATAACCAAGAAATGGCACATACATGCTGTGAAGAATTAGGATCACCATTGGGAAGCTAAATGGTCCATAAAATGGAAAAGTTCTCTTCAGAGCTGCGAGCACAGTGAGCTGGAGGAGAGGTCTTGGCAACCTCCCACCAGGCTCCTACATCCGCTCAGTTTGCAGGGATAGACAGGATTCCAGGCAGGAACAAGGAGCTGAACTCAGCTGGTGCCCAGGCACCTCTGACACGCTGGCTGACAGTCAACACCAAGACCTGGCTCAACACCCAGATGGAAAAACTGAAGCAGGGAAATTAGAGATGGCCAAGAGGCACCTACAGAGCAAAAATAAAGGGTGTCCCCAGAGTGTTGGTGCTGGGCAGAGGGGAGGAGTAAACCCTGCTCCAAGGGAGGCAAAGCTGGTGGGACCAAGGCAGGATGAAGTACTGGGCAGTATGAGCTTCCCATACACAACCCTATCAGGACATCATCCTGCTTCCACAGTCTTCTTCCCACAGACTTCTCTATTCTTCTTTCTTATAGTACCACCTCTACATCTCACATCACTGCTAACACCTGGTCCACGGCAATCTCTGAGCACATGACACCCATCTTTGGGGTGCCAGGCTGCTGAGGGCAGCACCTTGGCCATGGAATAGGCTCAGCTCAAAAAGTTAGTCTGGAGCTGCAGTGTCCTGCACACAGTGTCCTGCTCCCAAGTCCTGCACACGCCCAGACATCCATTCCTGAAGATACAGAGAGTCGCTGGACAAGGCACGTGAGAATACGCTGGAGGGAAAATACCAGGGATGACCTCAAGATGGCCCAGTAGGTCTTTGCCAGCCAGGAGCTCCAGGAGGAAAGGGACTGAACCCATCCAGGAAAATGGCTCCCAGCAGGAAATAAACATGCAAACAAAATAAAACACTTCGAAGAAAGCTATGGACTCACACAGTAGAGCAAGTGAAAGAGGAAGGATGCTGCTCCCTGGCTGGCAGTATTCTTCAAGCAGAGCTCTCTAGGCACAGAAGACATAAGTGCATCACTCCCAGTCAAGCCACCGGGAGGGCAGCACTGATGCCAACACACAACTGCTTTGCTTTGGCTGGGAAGTAAAAAGAGCAGGGATCCAAAGACAGATGACATTTCAGCCCCAGAATGAAATGCTATGGCTGTCTAACACTAGAAAAATTAAACTGTTCTAAGAGAAAACGAACACTTTGTGAAGGTTTTTTACATGTGCCATGGACAAAAAAATTCAGATGGCAACCAACCCTCCAGTGGTTATCCTGTGCAGTCCCCAAGCCCACCAGCTTTTTAGTTCCCCAGGGCACAGGATCACCACGATGCTGAATTGCTGTTAGAGGGTTCTCATACAGACAGAGGCCAGGGTGTTTTTTTCCACCAAGTATCCATTGATTTTGAAACCTTTTGCCTGAATTCACTGCAACACTGGACACAGAATTCACCTCAGTGATTCCTGGTGCAGAGGGAATTACGCTTCCTTACTCCATGAGCAGAAGACACTGAGACCAACGACCTGCATCCAGTTCAGTGTGACTGTTTTCAAACACAGCTTAAGTTACCCAGGGATGGAAAATCCACCTTCTCCATTCATTACTCCATCCCAAAGGTTCAGCGCTGGAAATAAAGCACTTGATGCAACGCCTGTCTCGTTCTCCCCTACACACCAAATTTATTCCAAGTTTCTCCACCATCTTTCACACTGTTTGCAACTTGTTTGGTCTTAATTCCCAGGCAGCAGAATCCTGCTCCCCAGAGTGCACCGGGCATCACAGCTCAATAAATCTGTGGCCAGTACAGCCCTGACTATGACAAATGTCTTTGCTATGACATGCCAGACAAGTAGCAGACCTGAAGGTGACAGTCCATTGCATGATGATTCCTATGCAAAGATTTCATGTCCAAAGCTTAACCCAAAGGCATTGCCAGAATGGCACATCTCCGACAACGTAACTTGCAGTCAAGGATTCCAAACACAGACAAGAAAAGGGAAACTGGTATATAAGGATAACAAAAGCCAAGTCTGATTTTAAATAAGAGCGTACAGAGGGGGAATCTTCAAACCCGAAATTTATTTTGCATAAGTGATATCATTTCCTTTAAAAACAAAAGGCTGGACTGCAGGGTCGCAGAAGTGAATGGGGTCAGTGCTACTCCCTGTAAGTGCTAGAGAAGAGCATGCTCACAAGGCTCCCCCTTGCTTAGCTCCGGCAAAGCACTTTAGGATGTAATTACATGAACGACTCCATCAGCAAAGCTGACTCAAAAGGTTCCTGACCCTGGATACTCAGTCCCATTCCTGCACTGTAGTTCACACCACCCTCTTCCTTCAGCCAGTGTAACCATGTAAAGAGATACACCATAGGCTTGGTCAGCAAAACAATGCCCACTAAAAGCAACACCACCAAGCTAATCCAAAGATCTTAATAGGTAAGAAATTGTTCTATTAGTTTTAAACACAGGTTACTGTATTAACTTTCAGTTTCCAGATCTTTGTTGTTACTCTCAAAGACATCCTCTGAACACATCTCCTGCCCTGCTGCCACCCAACCAGCCCACCCTACACCTTCTCCTGCCTTTCCTCACAGCTACCCAAGTGGTCCCACTCACTCCAGTCAGTGGCCATCAGCAATTTCTCCCCCAGCAGAGGCTGCCAACCCCCTCCCGGTCCTGTGACAAAGAACAGCATGCACAAGGGACACTACCACCATCAATCCTTCTTCATTCGTGTCCTAAGGCTGATCACAAACCAAATCTCCAGGACAGAAGGCTGGAAAGAGCAACCCATTGCCACACTCAGAGCAGGTCTGAGAAGGCAAGCATCCTCCCAGCCTGTGTAACTTGCAGAGAAAGAATTAAACAGTAAAATTAAGCAATGGTATAATTTACTGCTTAGAATTTACTAATATCCAACCTAGGAAGAGCACCAAGGGCTATAAACATTTCAAGACACTTCACTGTGTTTTATCACTATATTAGAGAGTACTTGCCTTTTAACACTTATTTAAGAAAATAAAAAACTTCTGAGCAGTAGCTTCCTGTGAAGACATAAATTAGCATGTTCTGACCAGCCACACTAAGTGCAGCACAAGGATCTTTATGTCAGAGTTAAACAGACCAAAGCCTACATGTACTTTCAGCTAAACTCAGTGCATTTGCAGAATGATCCGAAACTAGGGAGAAGGATTAACTGATGCCCTTGACATTACGGTGCAGGTCTGAGTTTTGGCACATGAGGCTTCAGCTCTGCCTCTGCCTGCCTGCACAGCCACAGGCATATCACTTAACCTCAGTGTATCTCAGCTCTGCATCTACGAACACACGGCAAAAATGCCTCTTGGGTTGCCGAGATTAATTCACGTTGTGCTTAAGAGCCCGCAAACTGGCTCCATACTCAAAGAGAGGCAACTCGACATTTCAGGGGAGACAGACCACAGTTAACAGCTTACATTGCAAGGGCTCAACCCTGGCAGACACTAAAGAACCCTCTTTTCCAATGAGGCCATCTCCTGTAGTCAGTGGCTCCCTTGGCCCTTCAGAGGCCCATTACCCTCACCACCCAATGCCACATCAACACCATCTGCTTAATGACTAGTGGCAGTTCCAGCCTAGGTGCAGGATGAGGCCCAAGCACTAAAGCAGGCTACACCAGGTATCTGAATCCATCCCTGGAGCTGTTAAACTTGGAGGATAGCTCCTTGCAACAGGCTAAAGGAATCCTCCTGCTGAGCACGCAGAGGCCCGAGGACCATGTGCCTAACGAGGCTGTATCCCCACTCATATTTTAGCTTGGCAGGTCTGGTGCTCCTTTCATCTTTTGCTTCAGGTAGCTCTCTTTAATTAATAACATTTCTGAGTCGACACAGGGAACTTTCCACCCAGAATGAATGGCCCTCTCTCATTAGAACCACGACTTGTCATGATGTATTCAAGAGCAGGAGTGTGATTCATTCCCTTGTCTGGGAACGAGGGGTGTTGCTGGGGGGTGGGGGGAAGAAGAGTCTCTGTAATGAGTGACTGATATTTGCTGAAGTTGATATGCGACTCTGTCGGCTTGAACTGCCTTGTCAGGACAAGCCTTCAAGAAAGGTGATGTTCCTACTCAAGAGGTTTTCCTCATTAAAGATATTGCATCTTAACAAGAGGGAAGGGGAGGGGTGGCAGGAGAGCTGCCATCTCCCCACCTCCAGCCTGGTTCGCACACAGCCGAGCACTGGAAGCGGGATGATCCAAGCACAGCCCGTAGAGGATCAGCGTTCTCATTTCGGAGCCATCTCACACAATGGGCTCTCTCCAGCAGTAACCAATCCCTCCAACAGGGACTCTCCTTCTGATGGTCCACCACACCCACAGCAAAGCCTTTGGTAGCATGGCCAAGAACCTCAACTCATGCTAAACCTCCACAGGCCCTTCCCAGATGCTTGGTGTCCTGTTCTGGGCACCCAGCTCCTTGTGACTAGTGCTCCCTGTTGTCTGAGGGAAGCCAGACAAACAGCTCTGTGGTCTTTCAAGAAAGCTCGAATGTTCCAGAGGAACCAAGTTCATAGCCACACAGTGCCTCATTCCCTGAAGCTCCCTGAGCCAAGCAGAGGCTTCACTGATCCTGCAGCAGCCGAGTTTCCAACTTGAATCCTGCAGACTCGGATAGTGCCAGACACCATCAGCAGAGAGCAATACCTTGACAGTCACTATTTCTCCGGTGCTTTTCTTTAACATACTGCAACTCCTGGCTTAGACAGGGCTATTTCCCCACCTTGTGCCCAGATCCACCACTCACCGGCTTGTAGATTCCTCCTCTTTGTTCCAGACACTTCCGTGCACCCAGCTTGCTCATCCCACTGGGCCTTTCAGTACCCTGGCACCTACCAGTGGCACCTAATGGAAGCCCTCACAGCAGACAGGCCAGTCCAGAAGACATCATGCCTCAACTCTTCAACAGCACATGCAGACAGGAGTCAAGCTAAATGCCCAGGTCATTGCTGGAACAAGGCTGCACGATTTACCAGCCAAGCTAAGGACAGTGGAGGACAGGAACTTCACACCACTCAAGACACAGGTAAGAGGACTGCAGCTTGCCCTGCAGGCAGCTATGCAAGTAGCTGTCATTACTAAGGAAGCTGAGAAAGGAAAGAGCAGAGTTAGGAGCAGACCTGCCACAAGTGGTGGCTCCTTAAGCCAGGAAGCGCTGCACTCACCTCATTGTCCTGAATTCCTCTGGAACCCAGTTGGGTTCATACCACACAATGATTTCACCAACACACTCCTTCAAACGTGGACAAGCAGCACCACCTCCCCTCCTATTGCCCCAGTGCCTTCTGTGCCCAGCGTGTGGTCTCAGCACAGTAGCAAAGGGCACCAGCTACACCACAAGCCTTGTAGGGAAGCATGGGGCGATTCCCTGGAATACCTCCTAGATGTTCCACATCTCTGAGGCTCTATCTCCCTGTCTGAGCAGCCTCGTTTCAGCTCTCTGCTTTTCTCTCTTTAAAAAGAGATGCTCAGTTCTGCTTTGCTAAACCCTATTTGGCAATGTGTCTAAACACACGCAAACTTAATTAGTTCAGGAGGGAGACTCGGCATTTGTGGTGACGGATAAAAGTAACGGGAAATGAGACAAGTCAGAGCTGGCAGGGAGTCCTCACTCGAGCCTCATCCACTGGCACAGAGCTAATCAGATGTGACGCTACGCGCTGCAGCACCCAATCGGCGACGGAGCGGCGTGATGTGCTACTCACCAAGCAGCTGCAGCCAGACTCCTGCTACCCATGTGGCTGGAGACACGAAATGTATTTTCTGCTTTGCCCTGGAGATGCTTCAGGATCGAATTCTGAAGTTAATGGTTTAAAAAAAATTTTTAAAAGGAAGCGGGAGGGATGAACCACTCGCTTACAACCTCATGGCCAGAAGTGGAGTCTTCTTTTCCAGCTGACTAGTGAGGGACAATCCATGCGAGAGACCACTGCAAATGGTGAAGTGTGTATCTCTGCTCCTGTCCTGCTGAGCCAGCTCACCCCACAACTCCTACAGCTCACCAGAAATGGGGGCTCATCTTTACCTCTATTTGGCCATAGTACAGCTCTGAAGGAAAAAAAAAAAAAGCCACCCAAGATATCCAGGTTGCTCACTCCATATAGACACCAAGTCAGGATGTCATTACCTGGTAACCTTGTCAGCCCACTGTGAAAGCGATGGAAAGATGGGTTTGAAGCAAAGATAACTGTTTCTTACAACCATCACCAAAAGTGGCAAACTGGGCTCTCGGAACAGCAATACAGGAGTAAAGAACAGAGAAAATAGAATAGATAAGAAACAGAAGTTTAGCACAGCAGCTATTTGTGCTGGTCTCTAACAGAAGTTTAAACATTATATATTAAAGAAAGATAAGCCTCATTCTTCATTTAAGCAGCTAACACAGGAACCTGCAATATATACCAGCTCTGGACACAGCCTGAGCAGAGACCCAGACTTTGGCTCAAAAGCTCACATACCACCCCCTGACTGGAGCATGGCCAGTTTCACATCTCCTCTAGCTGAGCTTTGGTCCTCCCATCCCATGTCTCACTAATCACACCAAGAAAAGGCAAGGAGCTGCCACTCCACAAAGACCACTCTGCAGGGAAGAACTGGGGCTGATTGCTCCCAGGCTGTGTGCAGTTTGTTTAGGCTTCTGACTTGGGGAAGCCAATGTCACAGTGGAAACCAAGTCCTACTCCTAACGAGTTGTGGCTGTCAGTTTAGCATTGGATGTGTCAAGCCCGTGCTTTACCGGTGTGATAACAACAGCAGTCTTTACCCAGCACTGCGGGGAAATGAAAAGCTGAAGCAAGATTATAGGAATCCAAGGGAATTCGGCACAATACGACACTGATCTGCAAACACTTTACAGATTAAAGTAATGCAATTTTTAGACACTTAAGTCTGTTCTTATAATAGCATTTTTAGGTTGGTGGTCTAGCGATTTTCCTGACAAAACATGCACATACACCAACACTTGCAGATCCCAGTGCAGGTCCCCACCAGATACAGTCACCCAGCTGGTGAAGATGACCTTAACAATAAGAACACCAATGAATCATGCCAGATCCATTTTGTATTCTGTCTCAAAGACTACTCTGTGATTCACATCGATTTACTGTGCCAAGACGACAGAGAGGAAGCCTTGCATGCGTCAGGTAAGGACCATCACTTGATTTGGGTGTACAAAAACAGCATTCCACGTATGCACTCAGAAATATCCATCCCTCTTGGAAAGTATATGGGATAAAAAGGAAAGAAGCGCAAAACTCCAGTCTAAACCTTTCTTGGGGTTCTGAAAAGATTCACTCACTACAGGGAATATCCTAGGCAGTGATCTTGCACTATGCCCAGCACCCATCTTCTGAAACAACTCTCCACTGCCAGTTATGCACAGCAAACAACAATTTCCCTAAGAAACAATGACTAGGGACAGTTGCAGGCTTGCAAGGACAAAGACATAGGCGCTGCAGGCAAGCATGGAGCAATAAAGCCCAGAAAAATCTCCCTCCCCTTCCATACTCACATCACTTTCAAATCCCAGTCTCCACAGGTCACAAAAATCGACTTGACGCTGGGATCTAAGAGGCCTTCCTTTGCCATCCACTCGTCAACCCTCTGAAAGGAAGGCAAGAAAAGGGGATGAGTTTTGCGGAGACAGGCCGAGCCACAACAGTTAAACTCAGATAAGCTGCTTGCAATCAAGAGAGAAGAAAATTGTGATCTTATCCACCCTCTCCCTCTCTCTCTTCTCTCTTTGCTTGCCATCTCAACAACAGCACGTTTGGACCTTTGAAGATTTCTGATAGGAGACATCAGGCAACCAGAGCAGAGATGATCTTATCAGACACCGCAGCAGCTCTGCTCACGGAGGGATGGAAGTTGTGCAGCATTAACAGGATGCTACAACTGCGCTGTTACCTGGCATTTCTCCTCCACTTCTCCTCTCCCTGTACCAAAAGGGCTCCCACTGAGCATAACTTGTGTCCCCTCCACTGAGGACAAATGCACAAGTATCCTGAGATGGCATCCCTCCCCCGCAGCATTTTTCACATACTCTGACTCATACAGCTCCAAGGGGATATGGGAAAGGGGGAAAAATGGAAGGACTGGGCGTACACAGGCACTGTGTGGCAGTAACAAGCAAAGCCACATGTCTCCTTCCTGTCCAGTCTGGATCCCTCTTTCCTCCTTACAGTTCCGAGGAGATGCTTGTTCAGGGTAGTGCGGATTTACAGCGAATCCACTGTTCCTGATCAACTTCCCATAGGAACAGATCTTCTGGATCCTCTTCAGGAATAGGTCACGCTAATCTGGAGGATGCAATCCACCTCGGGAACTAAGCAGAAGGAACTAACCTAGACTAAAACCCCTGCATAGGCACTTAGTCCAGCTAAAACTAGCAGATGACACACCTAAAATCCTGTGGTGGCAGGCAATCAGCTGCTATTATGCAGCCTCACTAGCACCATTTCCAAAGCTTCAGCAAGAGAAATCCGTCCTCTTTTCCCTCACCTGACACCTTTCACTCCTGAATAAACCAGCATGCCCCAGAAGCTGCCTGACCTGAATCTCATTTTAAGCTAGAAATGCGCTGCTGCAGGAACACCTTTTCGGTCCAAATAAAAAAAAAAAAATAAAAAAATTCCAACTAAGTGTTTCCACACTGTAAGAAGCTTCCATAGAAACAGAACAAACCATTTTCTGGAATACTCCAGCAGCGATCTACATTCACCCAACCAGGCAAAGAGGGCTCTCCCTCCTGGGGAAGCAGGCACAGGCATCCATACGCCTGTGGACACACACGGCTGCTACGTGCTCTCAGGAGAGCACAGGGAGAGCTGGGGGTTTGCATGGATGCAGGATGTCACCTTTGCAGGGCACCGTCTTCGGTCTCGTGTCATTGCCGCCGCCTTCCCTGGCAGGGGTCGATGCTTCTTCCTGTGACCGATCGTACAACAGCCCTCTGAGTAAAGCTTTCCCCCCCCAAAAGCAGCATCCAAGCCTCTCTCAGCCACACACCTGCCTCCCTGGGGCTGATAGGATCTTCCAGCCAGCCTCCCACGAGGCTGCCCGAGGTTGGGGAGGGCAGCAGGAACCCTTCTACGCTCCCTGATGTGAGCGCCCATGAAGTGCTGTCTCCATGGTGGATTTTAAAGCCTTTAATTTGATTTCCTCAGATAAGCAATTGTTGCAATTACTCTGATTAGGAACAATTAGGTAACACAGCAGTGGAAATCCTGACAGGGACAATGCATCGAACACGAACCTGCAGCCCAAGTGGGCTCTGCTTGAGGAGGTTTCCTTTACTATCTGACTACCAACAAAAGCTATTGATGGAGAAATACTTCCAAGCTAATTAAGCCTTAAATGCTCTAGGAATTCAACATTAAGCAGATGGCATTATTAGGGCTATCTCTGCATTAGAACATCCTCCAGATTAGATTTTAGAGGCATTTTCTTTCTATAGTACATGTATTATTGAGCATCTAAATAGGTAGAAAAATTAATTTAATAAAGTGCTGGGGAAGGGTAAAAGAAAGGAAGGCAGAAGCTCCAGGAGCAGTGGTCTCGAGCAATGTCTCGGTGCTTTAAAACTGGCTCAAGGAAGAATCGCCTCTTCTCCTATCTACTGGCAGGAGTTTGGATATCTTGTCAGCACCCTTGACATGAACAGCTGGAGATGACAGATCAATGGTTCAATACTCTCAGCAGCGTGTCACCAATGTGACAGCAAATGTTATTCTAATGAAGCTGTAATCATAGTCAAATTACGCGGTTCGATTCTCAGCAAGGGGAGGGCGCAGGGAAAGAGATGAAGAGGGGACGACAGGACCAGAGGTCAGAGTTCGAGAACTAAAGGTTACTCTGCTTACCTCAAGCACTTGCTGGAGGCTCGGCTGCCCATCCACCATGCCTTGAATAATCCCAGTCAGCTGAAACGAGAGACAAACAGAAAGCAGGCATCAGAGCGGCACTCAAAAGATCATTAGAAAGGTCTACTCTCCTGTCCATCTCTCGGCAACCAAAACATGCTCCTGTGACCCACATGGATGCTCCTGAGGAGCCAGCCACAGCAGAGTGACCCTGGCAGCTCCCCAGCCACAGGCAAGGGCACAGCTTCATCCTAAACACAGAAATGTAGCGGGGCTCCTACCCACACCACAAAACAGCAAATTCCCAGCAGCACAGGATCCACTTGGGGAGCAGTGTCATGCATCAGCATGATGCCCTTTTCAACATGCATTTCACCAGTTTTGGTGTTGCCTTGATGTACACGGGAAGCAGTAACTACCAAGGTCTCTGGTCATTCCCCTGCTATCGCAGTTACACCAAAATTTCAGTGTGAGATGAACTGAAGAGTTGGTAGGTAAGACCCAGAGTGGACCCAGTCATCCCCCCCTGCGCTGGGCACCCAGCATGAGTTTTTTCCCATAGTCCATCACAGCATCCCTCTGCATTTCAAAATTGCACTTGGAACAATGCAATGAAACCTGAAGAAAAGCACTTTCTTCCAGAACCCTGTCCGCTCTGTTTTTCGGGAGGTTCCTTAGGAACAGATCCTGCTAACAGACAGTCCTACTGACTGCTCCTGGAATTCTTGGTTGTTTAAAGCTAAGACACAGACATAAAAAGATGAAGTCTCATGGGCCTCTGCCTGTGTCTGCCCAGAAGGGCTCGAGGCACATGGAAAAGAGATAATTTTTCTGTCTGCCTTCCAAGTGACAAAACTGTCTTTTAAGATATTGAATATCGGACGTCAGTAGCTTGCCATCAATGCATCCAAGTAATTAAAAAAACCATTATTAAAACAAGTGCACACTATGGGATTTCACTTCATATGGCACTTTCCTGAAGCTACACACCTCACACATTTTCATAAAATAAGGTCAAACACAACCCAGGAGCTTGCCCTGCTGCTTGCACACGGATCCAGGGCTCCAGAAGCCATAGCACCCAGTCGAGAGGTGCTGACAGCCTCACCACCACCCAGGAGTAACTCTCCCATGCAGAGCAGCTCAACCTACTCATAAAAATAAGCCCTCTCACAAACCACAGGGCTTGGCTTTATTAAATATGGGGCAACTGAAGGAAGCTGAATGGGTTTTACTTCTCAGTTTCTTTGGCTGCTTGGCTTACAGCATTGAACTCTGAGGATGGAAAAAGAAAAGATATTAAACTCCAATTAAACTGTAATTACACTTAATGAATACCAAATACCTGACTCGCTGAATAAGCTGTACGTAAAAAGATTATTTTCTCATAGTGACTTCCATAGAATGGTAATATATACCTTTTAGGGAAAGTATTTTAAGAATGCAGAGCTTTTCTACGTGGGTTTCTCAAGTTCATCAAGCCATTATGAGGCGGAAAGTACCAACTTATTTGTTACAAGAACATACTGCCCAACACACACACACCCCAGATTTGTGCTGCAGAAATCATACACATGAATACAAAGAGATATACCTGCTCCATGGGTACATTTCAATACAAGTCAGAGAGTGCTCAAATGGGACCAGATTTATATTCTCTCACCCTTTCTGATCCTTTCTGTTATCAGTCGCGTGCACCTGTCACACCCAACCTAGTGCATTGGATCCCCGCAGCATTATCTGGTCTTGCAGCTTTGAAGAAGTATAAAAACATAAAACTGCACAATTGTAAAGTTTCACTGGTGAGCCCAAGAAGCACACAGTACTTGGGAACACAAACAAGCCATAAGGCATTTATCTTTTTGTATTTTTATTGTCTATTCTTTCAGGGAAAAAAAAAATCAATAAAAATTAATCATAAAAAGAGCAAAGTACCATGAAAAAGCCTGTACAAGCAGCTTTTGTGTAGAGAGAACCTTTCCTTTAGCTCCCAGCATTAACTTCCTTGGGCACCAGACAATCCACTTGCATCTTCCAAAAGGACATGACGGGCTTTATACACCTAATAACAGCTAATAACAACCTGCAAGCACTTTCCACCTTCTCCGCCTAGACACTCATCGTAACACCCAGCCCTCATCATAACCAACCACGGCGTGTTGTTTTACAGAAGCAGCTCAGGAGAAAGGGAACCAAATGAGGGCTCAGAGTGAGTCAGTATTGGAAGACATGCTCCTGGCCATTTGTGTGGGGACGTAAAGAAACCTCCTGCAGCCAGGAGGTGCATAGACACCCTAAAAGCAAAGGGATGCCTTGAGGGTGACCACAAGTTCTCCACCCTTCCAGGCACCCTTCCCATGCTGTGCTGTCCTCTTCAAGGAGGAAGAGGGATGGGAGAAGTACTCCAGATCCAAAGAGTACCTGGGTCTGTCAAGAGCTCCAGAAACCCTCCCACACAGAGTCTATACTAAGCAGCTCTACTGCTTCCCAGGAAAGGCAGCAAGCAGAGGGGAGAGGGGGAATCAGCAGCATGGCAGACAGGCTCCCGTGTGATGTTAACAGCACTGCTTTTCCTAGAGAGTTTATCTGGGAAACCATCGTATTTCTACTCCAAGACAGTTTGCTGATTACCTAAGCACTTGTCTCTGGTGTACAATCTGATAATCAGGCCTGGTCTTTCTTTGTAGACAAAGAGGCCAATAAATCTCACCCTTTGTAAGTAGAGGTGCCTAGACAAAGCCCTTTACTGGCATTTAGCAAAATGAGTATTTTTCAGAAAACATAAACCAGCAGAAAGTCAATGGCAAGTGCTGGAGCTGTTCAGGCAGCAGCTCCACAGCAGCACATCCTGGCTGTGTCCCTGGGGTCTCAAGGGAACCTACAGGACTGACCCCTACACCTGCCCGGCAGCAGCCACTGACCCCACTGTTTAGTAAGGTCTCAGTACAACCAGTTCACCTGTGGCCTTCAGGGCAGGGCTTCAAACTCAGCCCCAAATACAGGGCTTAGTGAAAAGCCCAGTTACACGATCCCACTCCTGCACATCTTCGCAGCCCTTGCAACAGGCCAGTGGACTGCCAAGCTGGGAGGGACAGGGGCCATGCTGGATACTAGGCAGGAAGGGATGCAGTGGGAAGATGCCCAGGAGCCTCTGAATTCCAGGCTAGGATTAAAACTAGCTCCCTAATCCACACTGTTAATAACAAAGGACTTGCCAAACCTGGCAAGCAGGACCTTTTTGCACCACTGACACCCACGGGTGGGGGTTCTGCAACCATTCTGCCTGCTGGCATCAGAACTGCCTGTTTTCATCCAGCTCTGGACACGATGCCAGACCAAGGTCAGCTGCAGAGTCTGCAGCACAGCTCTGAGCTGGGACACCCCTGCCCATCCTGGGGTCTCCTGCAAACACAGGCCATCACACACACAAACACACACAGAGCTCTGCTTGCTTTAGGGCTCCACACAGGAGACACAAACCTGCAGAGGCACAAACAGCTGCTCCAGACTCCCACGAGCAAGAGAAGATGGGGAACACTGTGGTGTGGGAGCATTAAATGAGCTGAATGTCTTGGTCACAAATTCAACATCCAGAGAACCTCTGAATGTCCCTGGGCTGCAGCAGGCTGGAGGCTCCATTCAGCTCACACAACCACACCACACGAGTCATGCAGACTCAGAGCTGCAGTCTTTAGCAACAGGGGGAAGGATGCAATAGAGGGATTTCCAGAAAAAGGATTTTTAGTGGGAGTTAACGAGACAACTTCTCCCTAGAATTTAGAGGACTTGCAAAATGGACATTTTGGGTCCTACTCTTTCAGGAGATGGCGTTGCTTTTAGCCCAGATCAGGTTCAAGCTGTGAGATTTATCACATTTGTACAAGCATATGTCCAGCAAGTCTCATGGGGATAAGGACAGCCAAAGTAGTTGTCCAGCCTTCTAGCATTAAGGTTGCAAAACGGTTTCCATTATAACCCTCTGTTCTCACACATTTATAGCTTTCTGAAAGCCCCTCTCCTGGGAATAACGTTTTCGGGGCTTAGTCCTCTTTTTTTTTTTTTTTTTAAGTTTAAATAAAATACCTTCAGATGGCTTTTAGTTACAAGAGAATAAAAATAAGTATTTGTTTTTACAACGTGAAAATATGGAAGGGGCTGGTAGGTCCTGGAGGGGACTCCACCTAAAACAGAGGAGTCATTTTTCATCAGGTTAGTACATGTGGGACAAGCACTCCAAGGGCTTAAACCTGCAGCCAGAGAGGTAGGGGAAAGCACACTATGGTGCTATGATCCTAGGCAAGACAGGGATAGAACAAAGAACTTGGATAGCCTGATTCCCACATTCAGTGCTTTAGCCACCAAGCTGGCAAACACTGAACCAGTGGAGGGGCAGGAAAAAAAGCACAAAGCAAGAGGAACTCAAAGTTTGTTTTGATGGTTACACCAAGAAGAAAGAACACACTTGGGAAAACATTCAACTTTCTGCCTTGAATGAAAAAAACAAACAAACAAAAAACAACAACAAAACCCAAACCAACCCCTGCCCCTCAATTCCTTTGAACCCTCAGGGATTGCACTGCCCACCTTCATTCTGTGTCTGTGGAAAGGGTGGCCTCAGCTCAGAGCAGCAGCAAGAGTAACCCAGGAAAAAGAGGCTACTTCTCCAGCAATCATTTCAAGCACCCCACGAGCACGACATCAAAAAGAAAGTCTTAAAAATACAGACATCCTTCCACTCTGAAGGACTCATCAAACCCCAACATGCAGGCCCACAGCAGAGTCTAATTTAGAGCCTCTGAACTACACAACTGTGCAGCATTTCCTTCCCTCAGATCATGCTCTCTTTGACCTTCCCCACCACAGAGCAGCACAGCAAAATCCAAAGAGCTCACAGGGAGGTTACAAGATTTTGAGCGTCAGCTTTTATTTTGTGGTCACCCAGTTAGATGTTTGTTAATTGTAAATACAACTACATTAGTTAGCAGAGCACAGCTAGAGTTATTTATGAATCCAAAGTGAGGTCTTTACATGCCACTGCAATAACAAAAAACTATTCCCCTTGTCCTTAACTCAAGGCTGGCATGACACACTACACTGTGTGAACCGTGAAGAGGCGACCCCAGTCCCTGGTGCAATGGAAACCTGCTTCCCAGGGAGACTCTTGGAGCACCAGGGAACCTTTGCACTTTACCTCTGTACAGAAGGGCGTAAGCTGGGGATGCACCACAGGCTGAACATACATGTGAAAGGTGGATTCGATCTCCATCGTCCTGCCATTCAGCTTCAGGATAGGGAATTCGATGATTTCCTGAATAGGGCAAAAAGAAAAGCAGCTGTTCATTTAAAAGAAACAAAAAACGAAGCTAGAAACGATCCCATTTAGCAAGGTGGCTGTAAAAAGAGGGGCCTGATAGTCCCAAACAAAAATAAGCCCAACACAAAGCTCTGCAAAAGTGGGAAGGTGGTGCTGCAGCACAGAGCACATCCAACACCTCAGGCACAGAGCAGGATGGTGCTGATGCTCATCACAGCCAGGACAGCAGCACTGCAGCTGCACCCAGCCCTGCCTAAGCTGAACCTAAGGAAGATTGTCCACACAACCCACACGTGCTACCCAGGGAACACGGAGATGTACCTGCAATGGGCTCATGTCTGTTTAGCAAGGACATCCCAGGGGCTGAGCCCACCCCAAAACCAGTCTTGTCCTTTCCACCCCACCATCCTTTTGGAGGACACCATCAGACAGACAACAAGGACTACAGCCTGAAGCATCTCCTCCTCTGGAGAGGCTGAGGAGCACAGCCCTCCTCCAACAGACTGAGGAGCTGGAAGCTATCCCCAGATCGATTCCCATGGGATACAGCACAGTAACAAGCCCTGCTTCATTTTCCTCTTTGTGGCCAATTTATGCTGATAGGGAGATAAAAACGTTCCTTCATCAGAAGAATGCTCAATTATTTGAATAATCAGCAATCAAAAATTTACATGGACCTGTTAATAAAAAGTTTAAACAAATCCAGTTGCGATGGATTTCTCAATTATTAAAAAATATACATGAAATTAAAAAAGCTGCCCACTGAATAAAAGCGATAAAATCCTTTGTGTTCGCCCCCCTCCTTCTCCATTCCCTTTCTTCCTTCCAGTTTAATGTAAGAGGAGAAGTGACAATTTGTTTGGTGTCTTTAAAGAATAATTTGTCTATGTTATTTAATAGAGATCCATGGCACCAAGGTTCTGGAGTGCAAATGAGGCTGCTGAGTGATATCCATGCAACAAGCCTCTCAAATCACTTCTGGAGAGAAACGGAGAGAGTGAGAGAGAATAAAAAAAATATTGCTTTTTAATATTCAAAAACAGTTTGCAAAATTTAATCAAAGCAGAGCAAAAGCTAACATTTTTACCACTTTGACATTTTTATTAGCGCTTTCATAAATTTTTAAAACATGAATGGAATTAGTTTAACAACAAAAAAAAAAACCTGCCTGAAAACATCTGGAAGAGACAAATAAGAAATAATAAAAAATGAAAAAAAAAAATCCAACTCCTGTGAGTAAAATTAGCATGTGAAAAATGCAGCCGCTGCAGAGGAACTAACACACTTTTCTGGACCCTGGTTGCAACCCTCATGACCTGGAGGCAGAAATTATCATGAGGTTATACATATGAGCTGGTGACATCACCACCCCACTAGGCAGCAGGAGGGCAAGAAGCTGGGTGGGTAAATGGAAGCAACAGATCATTTAAATAGCCAGAAGAAACACCCAATTTCCACAGTGGACAGAGCCTGTGGATGCAGCTTCCCAGGCGCAACAGGCACGCAGCCCAGCCCAGGACATGTGGGGAACGTGTGCTGTGATACAGAAAATTAGAAAAAAAAAATTGAAGTGTTAATAATGTTAAGTGCCCAGGTGTAGACACAGAGAAGTGGAACCACAGAGGATGCAGGGCTTAACTGTTTCCCCACGGTCAGCTGTGCCACGCTCCACGTGCGCCACGTGGGCTAAGGCAGAGCAGATGGCTGGGCACATCCTTCCCCACAGCCGTACCACCCCGCTGGGAGCCACCAAGTTTCCCCAGGAAAGAGAGGAAACTCGACCCAGGGGCTGGAAGGGGAGGAGAAGACACGTGCAAAACGCTTGGGCATCACCCAGACTGCCTGCTGCGGCGCAGCCAAATGCACCAGCTTCAGCCACCCAAAAAACCCGTGGAAACACGAGAATGTAAATGTTGGACACAGCTGATCACTCCCCTCAAAAGGGCTACCACAGATAGGCTCTGAAAGCAGCAAATTCCTGTTCAGAAGGAAAACAGACTGCAAAGCTTGAAGCTAAGGGACAGGCTGTCATAACAGACAGGATAACACTGTGGCATCTTTCAAATCGGGCTGGGGCGTCTCAGGGCCCCTCAGGTCTGCATCCCACCCAGCGGGTGACCACGGAAGCGGGCAAGCCCACGGCAGGGCAAGACGAGCATTCCCCCTTCCGGAGAGAGACACACACCGGCTGGATTTCACAGCAGGGCTAAGCTGCAACGCCAGGATAGGTCCTGAGGGACCAGAAACATCCTCAGGGGCCATCAAGTGGCTGGATGCAAAGCGAGACTGAAAGACAGCCCTGCTGCTGATCTGATACACAAAGGCGTCGCTCGCCTTCCAGTACCAAAGGCCAAAAGCACTTCCAGGAGGGTCGGATTAAGACAGACGGAGGAAATAAAAAGCCATCCTAAAAAACTGGGGAAAATTTAACCATATCCAGGATTACTGCAGGTCTTTAGGAAGTGCATGGCCAGGAGTAGGGGTGGGACCCCCGAGGCGACTTGAGCGTCTCAGGAGAAGGCACAGCCACTTTTTCAGGCTTATTTGGTCAGTTTTGGAAGCAAGTGGTAAAGAACCTTTCCCAAAAGGCTGTTTATCTGCACGCTTCCTATAGAGGAGATTTTTCCAGTCTCTGGCAGTGTTTGCTCCACTGGTATCTAAGGCAACAGATACCAGCCCCATGAAATCAGCCCCACTCCTCACTAACGACGTTAGCCAGTCCTGCAATGAAATTTAACCTGTGACACTGCTGTACTTTTCATTTAAACTTTCATTTGGAGAGAAGCAGTGTTTGGAGACCCTGCAGTTTGTCCTGCTAATAAAGACAAGTGTTGGGACCTTTAAAGGTGCCATTCATCTTTTGCCTTTATTAAATTCAATTTTCTTAAGCCCATGATACATCATGAAATTAAGAGTTGACATTCCTGCAGAAACAAAAATATCTATCAAACATAAACAGAAAGGGGGGAGAAAAGAGGCCTCTATTACCAAGAATTTATGGCTTAAAGTTGATCTGTTTCCACTTTTTTTCTCTCTCTCTTTTTCTTTTTTTACAAGCATATGGTTTGTTTTAGATATCCGAAATGTTATTACAGATCTAGAATTTCATTAGTAATTATTATGAAATGCTGAGCACTTAGACACTCACACACACAACCCCCCAGCAGACTGCGATGCAGGAAGGCAGCCGGCTGCTCTCTCACATTTCACAGCAGCCCAGTGAGCTCACCATGCCCAGCTCCATCTCCACCATTCAAGCACCTTCACTGCTTCCTCCCAGAAGGGAAAGGTGGAGAAAAAGAGTGTGTTAAGAGGAGAGGTTCACTGACACTTCCTTTCTTTTATCTGATCATCCATAAGTGTTACCTTGAGATCCTCACCCAGCTCCACTCCAACACCGAGTTCACGTCCTAACTTCGGCAGTGATTTGTTCCAGCAGCATTTGGGGATTCTAAGTCTTCCCCCTGCCCCCACCCCCAGCTTGCAGCACAACCAGAAGTTAT
Source organism: Pyrocephalus nanus (assembly GCA_038380795.1). Taxonomy (NCBI): domain Eukaryota; kingdom Metazoa; phylum Chordata; class Aves; order Passeriformes; family Tyrannidae; genus Pyrocephalus; species Pyrocephalus nanus. The sequence continues at coordinate 3,892,403 of CM076269.1, forward strand.
GGATGTGCTAAAATAATGCTGAGGGTGTCCACAGGCTGCAAATAGCCGCAAGCTACCAGAAGAACAAATGTACTCATTTGAATTTTGCGAGCACTGCAATTAGGTATTTTATTTAGCACTGCAAAGTAACTTGAAAGGAAATCCAGGATTCAAACCACCACCAATAAATAAGCGGCTTTTTATTTTCCTTTCACTGTCATGAAAAGTTGAACATGTTTTCTGTTGAGAAATTCTGCACGAGGCTCCCAATTACAGGCATTTGCATTTATATTGTTGGAACACAGAGCTTCTAAAATCAATATTAACACGCTTAAAGAAAAAGACATCGGCACCCTGTCCCTCCCCTCAGCTGTGCCCCCAAACACGGTAACAATAGGAACCTACAGAGCTGGAGGCTTATACATATCCATTTACCAGGTCCACTCTCTTTGCAACAATCTTGCATTTACGATTTCATGGTCCTTCAAGCAAATCTATGTGACAGCTTCCTTCAGAATTTTTGCCTTTTCTGAAAACAAAACCAGAGGTTCCAGGTGAAAGCCTCTCGTGCAACCTGACCAGTGGGCTGAGCAGCAGCAGGAGGCTGCAGGGTAACTGTGGAATGGCCAGGGACTTTCCTTTAAGAGGGCTTTGAAAAATTCATAAGGGCATGTGAAAGCACTGCTATAAACCCAACCTTTCCTTACCCAATCGTCCTAAATGAAACTCCCCTCCCTTTAACACCAGAGCAGGGATGCACCAATTCAGCCTTCTTGATCTTCTTGCTGATAAAAGAACTGATCAAGAATAAAACTATGCTTGCTAAACAATATCCTGTCAGAGAAAAAAGCACCTGAAATTACACTAATTCCCACAGAGGAATCTTTTTGTTTATCCTTTTGGACCTGGATAGCACTCCCATAATTAGGCAGAAAGAATAAAGTGCCCAGCAAGAGCTTCCCAGCTCTCAAAACCTTTTAATACAGAAGCCTATGTATAAAGTGACCAGGCCACTCTTCAGGACACTGGGTTACGTATTTGAGGAAGACTGTGCGGCCTATTCAGTTCAAAAACTACGAGAGAATAATTTATCCCTTACTCTAACCCCCATGTGAAGAAGTTTAATAAACACAGGAATAAAAGATGCCCATAAAAATCAGAGCTGACTGTTCAAAATGCAATAAAAACAAGCAGAGGCTGTTGAGAGAAACGGATTTTGTCTGATAAGGAAAAGCATAAAACTTCTTACTGAAAGATCTGTTTACACCTTCCAAAAAAGGTGAGGGCAGAGAGGCAAGGGAGTATCTGTGGAGGGGCAGAGCCTTAGCTCATTTTGTTCAGGGATGCTTCCCCCCCCCCCCAAAGAAAAAGTCATTTTATGCACAAGGAGCTTATTTCTTAAACAAACACTCGTGTTTTTGATTTACACCACGGGCTGCTCCTAAATAATTTATGGCGGGTTAAATTTATTGTATAGCCCTGGCCGGCTGCAAATTCGAATTGCCAAATAATTAGATTTTAGGGCAATGCTTATAAATTATCCGCCGATTTGTCCGGACTTGTTTGTCAGTTGCTTTGTGCTTCGGGTCATCTTTGGCATTTCGCTGTTTGTGTTTTAATTGCTGATTTACACTTTGACAGATGAGAGTTGATGCCTCCAAGATCGGGGAGGGGGCGGGGGGTTGAAGAGCAGGAAGAATCAGAGCTTTTAAAGCCTTGTGATTTTCCTTTTTTTCCAAGGCAATTAAAATCGAAAAGGGACACAGTAAGGACAGCAACTAGCCTAACAGATCTGCCTCCCCAGTTTCCATCCTCTGCCTTAATTATTATTTTAACTAAAGCCGTTTCCAAGTGAGCAGCCTTGCACTGGCCCTCAGGGGCAGTAACCGAGATGACCTCATAGGTCTTTTCCCCACTTCAAAATTTTTTATTAAACTAACCAAAATAAGTACCATAAAGGCAACACCTTTGCAGTGGGGGACAGCGGGACTTGTGCTGAATCAGGGCTCTGCTGGCTTTCCAAAGGATGCTTGTCTGCACATGCAGCACAGAGCCTCTCAGCACTTTGGGCTTGGGTAAGTTACTCTCTGTACTGATTAATCCTGTCAAAAGGTCTTTGGGGAAGCAGCTGACCTCCAGATTTCTTTTTCCATCACAGCTTAGCTTAAAATGCGCATATGCACACACCTAATACTTAAATACATTTAAACAACTATCATCTCCCAGAAAAGTGTGAGGGGAAATGCAAAACACAAGTCAAAAAACAAAACACAAGAGAACTGGCAGGAATATGGAAGGATCAAAAAACACTGGGATAAGACGATGTGAAGAAATATTCTGCTGCCTGCACATTGAATATCCGACGCTTCTTCCTCTCCCTGCTTCCAGGTCAGCCTCACTGCCTACCCCCAGCACTCAGGCACTGAAGCCCAAAGGCTGGATTTCCTCAAAGATAAAATCTGAGTTGCATTTTGGGCTCTGCATTGGCATCAAACGTGGCTCTTATTTCCTAGTGCTTTCTTACTACTTTAAGGGTGAGGGACCATTTCTCTTTCTTTAATAGAAGCTGAAATCCCCATCTAATCACATGCCTCCAGGAGCCTCAGCTTTAAAAGAGACATCTAGTCCATGCACCTGCCCGAGGGCAGCATCATCACCCCCTAAATAATTTCTGACTTTGTCTAGGCTGTTTTTACCGACTCCAATAAGAGAGACTCACACACTCCCTAGGCACTCTGTCCTCCTGTTTCATTAGTCTTATCATTGGAAAGTTTTTCCTAATGTCTAATCCAAATTTCTCTTGCTGTTGTTTAAATTCCTGATTGCTCTTCCTACCCACAGCAGACACAGGCCAGAACATTGCCTTTCTCATTTTTGCAACAGAAGACCTCATCTTACATTCTCTTTGACTTTGACACTGCACTAAACACAACCCCAGTGCCATCCAGCCTGCACTCACAGTTATGTTTTGCAGAGCCCTGGTCACACTCACTGATTCTCTTCTTCATCCTCTCAAAATAGTATCTTTTTTTTTTTTCTTTAGAGTATGGAATGCCAAGTGAAGCACTTCCTCAGATGAGTTCCCTCCTTACAGGGCCAAGAAAAGGAGGATCCACATGTTTCACAAATGACATTTTCCCCCTAAACTTACCCCTGTGGTCCCTGGGACTTCTTTCATGCGTGCCATTATCCCTGAAATCTTGACAGTTGGCTCACAGCCCTTGTCCTGCCACCATGAACAAAATTTTCGGTAATCATTTCCTCCCAGGCTGGTTCCTGCCTCTCACCACCAGCATCATCTCTCCCTGTCAAAACCCACTAAGCTATTTTGATCCTTCCAGCAGGACCCAGACATCAAGAATAAGGCAGAACCTCCTTCCTCTTTTCACACCTGGGATCAGAAATATAGACCAACAGACATCAACACTTCAACTTGTTTCTTCAAGCACTATTGACATATATTTAACGACCCAGAACACGTCTACTGACACAGCCAACAACAATTTAAGCTTGACGGTTTGGGGAAAGTTTAGTACTCAAACCAGGTTAAAACCAGCACACACACATATTTCCAAGTACTACCTTTCCACTGCAAGATGACAACTATGCTATATCTTTTTTCATATCTGCTCCTTTCTACGGCCTGTGCAGTCCCTGTTGCAGAATTATCAAATCACTTCAACACCCAACCTCTTCACCTGATATTGAGCAGCACAAATGATCAATGTTCCCAGCAACACTAAAACATCAGGGATAGGTAGAAAGGGCACGCTAGTGCATGTAAATGAACACCCAGGGTTTTACAGACATCACAACTAGCTGCTGGTGGCAGCACATTTCTGCCTGACGGAGAGGGACTAAATAACGTAACGAAGAGTTATTTTGCCAGCTAACAAGTGCACAGACCAACAAAGACAACACAGGGGTGGTTGCACAGTAAGCTTGCCACAAAGGGGAGAAAGCCCACAAGATTTAGTCACGTGCCTTTTTCACCAAAAGAGCTGAACTGCACTGCTTCTTTATCAGGAAGGGTTTGTTCAAAGCTAAGACAAGACAACTTTAACGCAGCAAAGACCATTCCCCAGGTCCCACAGCAGCCTGAAAAGCAGCATCCCTAGGCAGCAGTAGATAGGTGCCACATCATGGCAAAATACTGCCTAGTTTTGAAACTTCATGCTGGGAGGGATGCAAAACACTCCCTGTGCCTCAGAGGCTGTGAAAGAGCAGCAAGCACCCACTGATCATGGACAACAGCACAGGGCCATGCACACGGCAGGACTGGCACAGCAAACTACAAATCTGCGGCTCCCTTCACCTGAGAAATGCTCCTGGTGTGAGCATTTCCAGCAGCACACGTTGCCCTCAGCAGCAGCTTTACAGAGAGGTGAACAAACCTTCAAGCACGATCCAGCGGGCTTGCACATTCCTGAGCCAGCCTGAATCTTTTCTTTTCAAGGGTGACTGCCGCTCAACTACTTTCTGCTGTAACAACAAGTCTACTTAACTTTGCAACTTGTCACCTAAACGATGTGTAATGTTTGCACAGCTAAGGATACAGTGTTCAAACAGCACAGGTGGGGAATTGCACGCCGGGATGCATAACTGATGCGGGGTCTCCACACGCTGCGAGGGAAAGGGCAACATGACTGATTGCTTTAAAGTAGTCATCTCATCGGCCTGTCAATAACCAGCCAAAAGCTGAGCAGGTTGGGTCAGGTTAGGACTGCAGCAATTGGCCACCCGAGTGCCTTGGTATTTTAGTCTTGTTGCTATAATAATGCTGGGTTTATATCTTTAAATAAGAAACTGCTTTGAATTTCTTTTCATACATCAGATGTCTTGCCTGGTGGTCTCACGGCTGTGCTCTCCGGGAGATTTGGGTTCAGTAACTGTTCACGTTCTCCAGCTCGTCGGGTTTTAAATAAATACAGCTAATTCTGCTGCCTGAAGTCATAACCCGCCCTGTCAGATTCACACGGGTCACAGCAAGGTTGTCCCCACTTACTGGGAGAATGAGGGAGGTCTCCAAGGCAAAGTGAATGCAGGTCTGAGACACCAGGTGCGGTGGAACCCTCAAAAGCTACGAGGCCTCAAAAAGGTTTTTCAAAAACTTAACGCAAACAGAAAAACCCATGTGGAAAGGCTTTTATATGAACTATTTCCTGCCACTCTAGGAACTTAAAGCATTCTGATGTAAGAAGAATGGCATAACAACAGCCATAATTGGCAAAGAGATGATAAAATACATATCTATATATATTTACTTTTAGTAAAAAGAAAAAAAGACTTTTAAGTCACTGTGCTACGTGCATTTTTAATGGCATTTTTCTAGAAACAGCATTGTAAGAAGCTGAATTAAGAACTAGGTAATTAAAACTAGTCTAAGATGCATGAATATAGGTAATTGCAGATTAATATTCCACTGTAATACTTATGGCTGAGTTAAAGTTGCCATGGGAAACCAGCCTGAATTTCTTCACTTTTCAGCAACTCATGATCACCCTCAGTAAAGGTTTTGGCAGGTGATTCCTAGTGCATTGAGCTTAACACAAAAATGGTGTGAAAAGAAAGCTGCTATGTATGGATGCCCAGATAGAACAGACAGGCACACGTCCTTTATCTGCCTCTGGGCAGGATTGTGAGAATGTTTGTTACTGTATGGCACCCTCCAGCATTCCCATCCCAGCTTTCAGCTAGGATTGCCTGGATGCAGGCTCTGCAGAACACCACGTGGAAGGCAGGCAGGAGGTACCCTGCAGCCTTCTTCCCAGCAGACCAGCAGTCCCTCCATCACCTCCTCCTGCAGCACGTTTGTGATTGCAGGGACGTATTCCTTCTACAAAGTAACCTCAGATACAGCTCCCAAGGCAGCTTCCCTGTCATCTATCCGGTCACCCTGCACAGAGAGCTCGGCAGGGACTGCACATCTGTTGCTATGGCCTAAATTTGGTGGAAGTCAACATCCATTCCCATTACAAGGCCAGTCTATAAATCACAGCATCTCAGGAACAGAGACACAGGATTCAGTTGTCCCTGCCATGGGAACAAGACCACGGGTAAGGCAGTACAGGTAGTGATTATCACAGCCACTCCAGCTGCCCCTGCCCGTGACTGCAGGCTGGAACCGCAGGATGTTCAGGGGAAAACCCCTGCAATGCTCAAGGAAACACAGACTGGAGATGATTTAACCTTCTCCTGCATTTGTTCTTAATATTATCTTACAGAAACACCAGCTCCCATTTGTTAAAACACTTTTGCCAATCATGAAATGTACTCTGATCACCCAGATTTGTTTGTACACTTAGAAGTAACTTAGTAACTGAACATATGCTTAGTCACAGTCTCAGTGTTTACGGTTTTATGTTGAAATGGTGAGTGATGTTTTGTATTTATTAATATGTCCAGTTTCATCCGACAGTAATTATAATTACAAATTCTCCCAAAGTAACAATCAAAATGCAAGTGAAACAAATTTGTAGGATAAACTAAAGAAAAATATCAAGATACTTTTGTATTTAAAATGCACTATTTAGGAGAACACAGAAAGTACTGTCTGTAAATAATTTGTTCTTCTGCCTCTGGTCACAACCTTCTTTGGCAATGAGAAGATCTGAACACTTTATACTTTCCTTTTACAGAGAGTTTGAAAGAGGCAAATTTCTAATTCCCTACTGAGAATCAAATTTTAGTGAACCTGAGACACTGAACACAAGCACCTGAAAAAACTGACATGAGAAAGAGCAAGTTCATCATTATAAAAAGCTCATTTAGCAGTTTAGCAGCTCCTGGATCCAGCTTGTTCTACCAGGTCAGGGGTCTGATGCTCCTTTACACTTCCAGGCAGCAGACACACATATCTTGTATTTGATTTGATTTTCATTTAAGTGGCTTTATTAGATTATAGTAGAGATTAACAACCTATATAGAAGTCTAAGTGCAAAATCACCTTTGAATAGATCTGATTTCTACCTTCAGACTTTTTATACTTAAAAAAAACCCACATTGCTTTTCATCCACTCTGCTGAAGTTGAAGGCAAGGCACTTGGCTTGCTGACCGAAAGAGGCACACCCTCTTACTGCATTAATAAAACAAGGTTACAGGCAGCCACGGATCTGAGGCTGTGGAGCTGCTTTAACACAGTCACTGAAAGCACTGACCACCATAAACACTGGTGTATACAAGGACAAAGGGACAAAAGAGCAAGACTCCTACTTATTAATGCATCTTCTCATGAAGCTAAAGCATGACATGTCCCCAGCTCTAAGGGCTGACAGTGTATAAAGGCAGAGGGTACTTATAAACTCTCAGCAGACAGTAAAGGAAAAAACTCAGAGCTGAAAAATGAAGCACACCAGCACCACCATGGTTCAGGGTCCACTGACCTCCGCAGAATGACAGCTCCCACCTGACCCCACTGGGCTCTGGATCACAAAGGCACAAGGTAAGCTTTAAAGAAATGCGAGGGGGCAGCCATAAACATCTCTTACTACCAACCCCTAATGACCTCTGGCTGGCTAAAACCCTGCATGACACAGACCGTGCAGTTAGTCCCCCTCTCCCCACTTCTTTCCTCTCTGGGACAGTCTGATTATTCATAAATACATCCCAAAAGCCAATAAAGCTTTTTCCTCAATAAAGCAGTTTCTATGTTTATAAAAAAGCACTCTGATTTAGGAGTGTATCTCCTGAAAGCTGTCACAAGTCAGGGCTGCAAGGATGCTCCCGTTCCTTTGCAGGTGTAGGGCAGGGAAGATGAAGGACCCTCGGTGCCTGACCCAGGAGTGGTGAAGCAGAGGGCAGTGGCCACAAGGCACTCTGCCAGCAGTCCCAGCCACTGGAGCCACAATGCAGACAGCTTCCCAGGGGAATACCACCATCCTTGACCCTCCTTGATCCCCATTACAGAGGCCACACCACGAGACCTCAGAGAGATCGGGCAGTGTGAAAGGGAATGGAAATGAAGGCGTCTTCAGGGCTCAGGACTGAGCATGAAGGACTTCCCCAGGGAGAAAGCCAGTGAGGCTGCCGGTTGCAGAAGAGCATGAGTAAATACAGCAGGAGGGGGAGCAGATGTGGCAGTCATACATCCTAGTGTAGATAAAAAGATAGCTCTTTCAGTAGTTTCTTGTAAGAAGGCAAAATATTTAGAAGAGTGGTTAGTGAAAAATGTGGAGTGTGCTGACTGGTGGCAAGTGCACTCTGCAAGACCTTTAGGCTGAGCTGGCTAAATTTACAGCTATGACTACCCACTTAAAGTAACCTGAATCACAGCTTAGCTTAACTCTGTACATGCAGCTTCCTCATCAAATCCCAGTGCATTTGAATTTCATTGTATCGAGACTTCTGTTTTGCAGGTATTTAAACAAAAGCAGAAAAATTAGCAGGATCACAGTGAAGATCAGCACCTCACCATTCCTAGCTCTCAGGTCTGTCCTCAGACAAAACCTCCAAAACCTGCCTGCCACTATGCCAGTGAAAGATCCTGCCAATAAAACCTTGCAGAAAACATCACTGAAATACATGGCACAGTTTGCTCAGCACCACATACAGCCTAGCAGTGGACAAAAGCCAGGATGGTCAGCAGAGAAGTAGGAGGTAGAAAGGGGCATCAGCTCATGAAGTTACCCAACTGGCAGGCACTTTCAGCCTTTCCAGCTACACCGAGCCCCATGTAGCAAAAGTAATTTCTTTATTTGTCAAACTAATTTGCTGGTGAGGATGTGAGGGACTGACAGCCCTTTCCACACATTATATGATGCAGACAGGCACTGAAGACAGCAGACTGGAAAAAAAAATACTGAAGAACATCACCTTAAAGGTGCTATCTCACCAACAAAATATATAGCAGATCTGCATTGGCCCAGACCATTACTTTCCCTGGCAAGGACTTGGGGACAAAGCTCCTTAAAACAGTAGTAATCATATTCCACTCATGCTCCTTTTTACTGCCAGCTGTAAACTAGCTCCACATGCATCATGGTTTTGCATCAAAATGTGCACAGACCAAACCCATATCCAAAGGGACAAGGTAGATCCAATTTACAGCTTTGACAGGTCTGTGCACCCGAGGCGGAGCATGCAGGAAATAGCCTGACATCTCACTTGGAGAGCAGTTAAGACCCTGCTAGGCAGAACTGGATGCAGAGCCACAACAGCCTCCCACAAAGAGCCAGCAAAACAGCAGGGAATTTGATGTCCGTTTTTCGAGGAACGCGAGAGGCAGGCGGCACTCACCAAGGCACTACTGGGAGATTCAGCAGTCAACTTCAATCCCAACTTGCAGCATCCCTTAGCTGGGACAAGCCTAAGAGAAACCACAGCTGCACTGGGAAATGAATACACTGCTTCGAGTCACTTCACTAATGAGACACCACACTGAAAACTGCTTAAGCCTTTCATAGTCATGGGAAAACAAAGCAAAAGGAAATTATTCTGACCCATTGCAATGCATGCAGGACAATTTCTTGGCAGGGGAGGGTGAGTTCAGTTCAGACTCAGAAATTCTGTTTGTTCACTACCAACCCAGTATTAGAGGTTTTTTCTATTTAGTACAGTTTCCCAATTTAAATGGAAAACCTAGGCTCATCCTGCTGACAACTGAGAATATATTTACTAATATGCTCTATAACTCTATAATAACTGTGGAAGAACTGTCTGCAGAAAAACCTCCGTGCTTCATCTGGATCTCTGTATGTCTCAAGTGGTAGAGCACTGGAAGAAGCTCTCTCTGAAGGTGAACACCTCCTGTCTCATCGCACTCCAGAGTTAACACCCAGGCAAGATATCCGATCTTACCGAAATTATCTGCAAACTGTTGTTCTTCTCAATTTAGAAATGCCACTATGTTTCACATATTCCTGTAATTCAAAATCTTCTCTTCCTAAAGCTGTTCACTACAAACAGCCGTTTTCCTTGCAGAATCAAACGAGGTTGCCATCTTCTAATGCAAGTTCCCAGGCAGAATTTTTTAGACCCTCCCCAATTCAGGCAGATGACAATTATACATGACTTAAAGATGTTTTCAATAACACATGAATTGTCACTTCCGTGGTGGAAATCAAGACTCCTTTATTCATTCCCACCAAACAGTCCTGGTATTGCTGCTGGGACAACAGGTGATTGGCAAGAATCCTGGAGAACCAATAACAGAAAGAAGGTGGGACAAACCAGAAAAAATGAGCGAGCCAGCACTGTGCTTTTTCCTTTTACGTCTCAGAACATCAGTAGCAACTTGCAAGGGGGTAATTAACAGGATTGACTATTTACCTGAGGATGAATCTGTGGTTTATCACACGTAGCCTCAAAATCCAGCACTAAGAAGTAGTGATATCTCTGTGGAGGGAAGGATGACATTGCTGCCATGGAAGCTCCAAAGCCGTGGGACGCCAGTTTCCTGCTTACGATGGAGCTGGACCCTTTGAGAACACCAGCCAGGAGGGGGCACACAGCTTGTCTTGCCCTTGAAAGTAAGTTTTGGGGAAACTTTGCTGCTCCAGTATGGAGGAATGCTATCATTGAACATCCAGAGGCATCTGAAACTGAAGAGAGACTCACATTACTCATGTACACATACATCTCATCTCTCCTAGTATCTGTTCACTGTCCTCCTCCGACAGGGATTTACTCCGTGCTTCCCAGTGCAGGTTCTAGCACTGCAAACCTGAAGTAACACAGTAACCTGCTCTAAGCACAACAGATGACATCTGGACTGAGCTCAAGGTGTCCAGAATCACAGGCAACTGAAAATTAACTTCTGCAAATGGCTCTAAATTAAGAACTATGAGACACACAACAGTCATGGCTCCAGGCACCAGATCACACCCCACTACTGAACCTTATCATGGCAGAGCCCAGCAAAAACCGGTTAAAAACACAGAAAATCTAACCTAAACCCCACTGAAATGTCTGAGGAGGCCTTTCATCTTTTCATATACAATGCAGTTTCTGATACATGGTAGGAATTAAATACAGCAATACATAACAACACTACAACCCATCCCAACAGCTTAGCCCTGAAACACCTGTGAGCTGCACCAAAACAGCCCACTTCTATTACAAATCCATGTGTCTGGTAGCTGGAAGGCTCCTCCCCAGAGGAAGTTCTGATTTGCTCTGTGTATGAGGTTTCTCAGAGATGCGAATTTAGTGCTACACTCCATTTCTTCCTTCAGGTATTTCTCAGAGGAGGATATCAGGTCAACTAACCACACCCAGGGACTGCAAAAACTGTAAAATGCAAGCAGGACTCTAGAGGTTACAGCCTCCCTCTCAGAAAAATACCTCACTCAGCCACCACCTTTTGATGTTTCTATTTAAATGCTATTTAATAAATTACATTATCTATACGAGACTACCTGGATTTCCCCTCCTACTCTTTTACTTTTAAAGCTTGGCAGGAAAAACTTGGCAGGACTGTCCCTATCTGAGGCAGGTCAGACTCAGGGCTGATCTCTAGGGAGGAGGTTCAAGCCCAACTCATGGTGTTCCACAGATGGGTACAGTGACTGATAGCAAAACAAGCTAATTGCAACAACTCAGTCCTCTTGAACGAGGATTTGAGTACCCCCTCTAATTGTGCATGCATATATATGTATATATATCTCGCTACACAGATATTTAAATCCATCCCTGCAGTTGGTCCCACTGCTCGTGGCTCTGGGAAGAGCTCCATGGCACCACAGGCCTTTTTCTGAGCCCGGCCTCCCCACACCTGAGCTGGCTTCTCGCTCTGCCGTGAGACAAAACAGGCGCAGCAAAAAGGGGACTCACCGCTCACGAACAAAGTCACTGTTTGCACAAAGGACAGCATTTGCTCTCTCCCATCCGTTAGTCCGTCAGGTAAATAATGCACGTGCCAAAACACACACTTAATGAGGTAAATAATATGCCTTGAATAACGGCTAAATCTGTATTTACCTGCGAGACCACAGAAACTCAGAAGGACCAGATTAGGAGATAATTGCAGCTAAGCAGGTTGTGTGCCTCGAGTAAACACGCATTTGGTAACCTTCCCTTTCCAAGGTTTTGAGTGAAAGGCAAAAATCAAAGGAGCTGAGATGTTTAAGACCAAGCCAGTGCCCACACTGCCAATTCCACAGTGTATATGCATCCCTGCCTTAAGGCTTTCATGTTCTGGGGGGCTGCTTGCTTTATTAACACAGTGTGCCAGGCAGCAGGTACGTGGATGACTGAAAACTCAAGCTGCAAAACCAAAAAGAAGAGCCCAACAATGGCATTTATTTTAAAGGGGCTCAGTTCTACCAACTGCCTCTCCATCTACAGCTTTGGCTGTCATTCATAAATGCATTACTGCCAAATAGAAGTTAGTTATATTCACTTCTAACCTGTGCCAGATAAAAGATATTTAAGGTATACATGCTTTAAATCTTCAAGCTACAGGCAATGAATCTAAAGGCCCATCACAGCAAATATAACATCTCAGAATAAAGCAGCTTGTAAGTTAGTTGCAGTAAAACCTGGTCTTTAGCCCACTGCATAAAGTAAAATACACAGTTGGAGTGGGGGAGGCAGGCAGGCTCCAAGCCCTATATCAAACACAGGCAATAAAACATACATTATCCACCCACCCACAGCAGGATCAATACTGCTCTAATGTATCTTAACTGGCAAGACCAGGGTTATCTGACACGGACCCCACGAATCTTCAAGCTGGGCTGCACTACACACTGTGGGGCAGAGGTTCCCAAGCCACCGAGTCCACACAGCAAAGGTAAATCATCCGTCCTGGCAGGATTCAGGCACGTCACCAGGCAGGCAGGGCAGCACCACTGCAGACCCTGGCAGGCCTGTGTCACACAGGTACCCCACAGCATCAGCAAGAGGGAAATAACAGCCAACAGCCAGTGCCTGTTTACACTAACAACTTCTGCAGAGGTTCACGTCTAGCACCAGCATCAGGTTCCCCATCCCAAAAGCAGCCTCTCTCCCATGTAGCAGAGGGAGCAGAGCTCCGAACAAAGGTGTGAGTGGGGCATTGCAGAGCGATTCCCCTACACAGGCAGCATACAAATAAGGGCAACCCCACTGCAAACTCTGCACCTTCAGCCAAATGAAGTTTTAACGGCGTGTTTACCCAGCCACCGCTCTGGGTGCCCTGGGAAGACCTCACATCATCTTCTTTGGCAAGGTCAGAGCGCCCCAGAGCACAAGATAGCTGGTGAGCAAACACACTTTATTAGAAGTCATGTAAAGCATTTATAATGCTTTTACTAGTGCTGTGACAATGCAAAGCACTAGTAATTATCCCATATTTTTTCCAATAGACAACAATGCAAGCAAGGCAGCTTCAAAAATTAGAAAACCAGCTCTATCCATATAAATCCACATGTTCAGTGATTCCATTTCCAAACCTACATAAAACATCACATATATATTCCTTATGCACACAGGATCAGATTATAATCTCAGACAGTGCAAGCTGTCACATCTGGCAGTCAACCCTACTAGGTTAATATTTCATATGACACAGCTCAAATTCCTCACACAGATACGTATGAAATGTAATGGGACCGTGAACTGAGGCTGGACCTCAGGAATTATTTTGACAGATTGTACACAGACCTAGGAAAATGTGACAGCACTTTACATTTGCTGCACCCAGTAAGACGGGAAATGGCCACGTGTGGTGGGTTTCAGCTGGAAGATAAAGTTTGTGTTTTGTACTGTGTAACAGCTTGTGTCCCATGTGACAGTACTTGGTATAGTCAGCCTCTGTATTTTAAAAAATAATTAAAAAAAAATCATTATTCTCTGGACATCAGCCACAGGTGCAACTCCGAGCTGACCACAGCTCTTGCTTCTTTAGCAGTCCAAGCACATGGCACTAAAGCACGACAGTTTGATCACCAGCAAGTCTGGAAAGCCAAGAGAAGGGCAAGTGCCAGCTGTAGCCACCAGCTTTGCCACTTTGCCAGGGGCCCCACTGAGTGCAAAGAGGAGAATCTGCACCGGTGGCTGTCGCGTGCCAGGCTTCCTACTGGGGAAGTTGCTTAGGGACAACCAAAGTGGCAAGGAACACGACAGGGAACTCCTGCCCCGTGAAGAATGCTGGTGACAAGAGCCAGCAGGGCAATGCAAGCGCCTTCCCCTGCCTGTAGGACAGCCTCAAAGCCACAGAGAGAGATGCACACAAGTTGCAGGGGATTCAAATTCATCAACAGCAAGACAAATGAGCCCAGGAACTTGAGCTTAATGGCTCTTTGCACATAACATAAATGTGAACTTTTTAGAACCACATCTAATTAAAATCACAGCTTGTCTTTAACCTCAAAATATTCCCCTTCACTGTCCACTTTGATAAGCTGAGTAGGGAGGGGGCAGGAGGACAACACATAACTTCAGATTGGAGGGGTGACCCAAGCAATAACATGTTTTATGAGAGCCTTCACTTACATGATAAATTACGTTATGGCAATACAGGCCTCCACCATTTTACAAAATAAACAAACAAACAAAGCAAAGCAAAATAAAAAACCCCTCTAATCTAAAGAACAAGACAAACTGAAATTAAAAAATAAAAGCAAGCAAGCTCTGGGAGTAAAACACTTCAGTTTATTATTTGTGCAAAGCCTCGGTAGGGGCAGTTGTGACTCCTGGCCTCCAACAGACAACTCAGTTCAATGTTAGAGCCACCAAAACCAATCAAAAATGTAAGTCAGGTTTGTCTATTTTATTAAATTGTAAAAAGATAGGGTAATAGAGATGCTTTTGATGAAACAAAATTGCATACATTTAGCAACATCTGGAACACAGTATAAGAAAAAAAAATGCAGGACTTCAATTTTGGTAGCTGTTCAAATGCATACTCTGAGGTCAAATGTGAGCCCATATTTCACTTGTGTGAAGATATAACTGAAGAACAATAGAGATAACTCAGATTTTGTTTTTTAAATCAACCTTAACCTAAACCCAAATATTTCATTAGATGAACTACAGTCCAAAAATGACAGCACCTGGCTAGCCTGTGAGGCAGGAAACGAGAAACACTTATCCACTTATCACAGCTTATCCACTCTCACCATCCAACCTTGCAAAAAAAAAATAAAAATAAAAAAAAATACATAAAGTAAAACAAACAACAAAAGACAAAGCTTTTAGAACCGTTTAATAAAGTAACACAATTTTAGACAGGTAAATCTGCATCTTTAATTTGTTAACCTCACAGCACCATCTCTTGAACATGAAGACAGTACACTTCGGTGGCTGCACTCCCTTCTCGTTTGGCTGGGTTTGTCTCCGGCACTGCTAGACAACCCAGCCTGTGTTTTGGAAAATTTGTAATGTAACTTTCCCAAAGCATTGCCACGGCATGCCTGTGTGCTGCCCCATCATTACTCAGCTCAGATACGGCTTGGCATCCATCGTTTTGTTTTTACACAATCGCACCCAGGCTCTTCCCACTACGGACGAAGAGGTCCCTGTTCTCGAGAACTTACAGTCTAAAATTAGAAGCAATACAACAAGTGAGGTGAACAGCAGGAAAGAATGAAGGTTACAGGAGGAGAGTCGGGCAACCGCTCATCTGGGAGAAACATGCATGTCAGGAGTTCAACTGAAAAAAATAATTCAGTCTACACAAGCACTGGCTCCCCTCTAAGTGCCATTATGGCAGGGGTAAGTGGATATGGGAAGGGCTGACTAGAGGACGGAGGGCACTCTGGGGTTAAGGAAGGTCTCTCCCATTTCTTGAGCTCATTCTTCCCGCTGGGTTCCTTGGCTGACATGTCAAAGGCACGAACCACATATGTCAGAGCACCAGAATCTCTTCCATTGTGACATCACAGACGCGATGGCTTGTGAGATCACAATGTGTGAGGCCGAAGGCGCTGATTACTTAGGGGAGCACTTGCTGGAGCTATGGCACCCTACAAGTCTGGGAAACAAACACATCTCAGTTCACTTGACAACACAGTGAAACCCACTCGAGACTCCACACCAGCAGGACGTGAACTCGTCCAAACAGACCACCCAGAAGCCGTCCCAAAGATGCACAGTATAATTCCACTCCAATTTTATTAGGCCACCTCTGCTAGGCAACCCACTTTCGTCAGCTCCTTGACTGGTCTCCTAAGACAGGCTTTGCTGTGTATTTTTAAACCTTCTCCAAGAGTAACTGCAGATGAGCAAACGGGTCTAAGCTGGAGTCTGAAGAAGTTCCACACAGCAAAGGACTGGTCACTTAGAAGAAACGTAGAGAAAGGAAAGAACAAAAATTAAAACAAAGCAACAACAAGGATGCATACAGCAAAAGCCATAGAGGAAGAGCAGATTTGCTATTAAGGAAAAGAACAGTTGCACAGGGTCAGACCAAAAATCCTCTAGTCCACTCTCCTGCCTCTGCATGGGAGCGATAAGAAAACACACCAGGGTGAAACTACACACAATGAGATTAATTAAAAGCCAATAGTTCTGGGAGGCCAAAAGGAGGCAGGCCTGTCCTTCCCTCTCAGTCTTACTCTCCTGCTTATTACATTACACCAGCTCCTGAGCTTGTCTGGCCCTTCTGTGAGCCGATTCAACCACAGGAACCTATAAAAGGACTAACACAGCCAGAATAAAGCGCAATTAAAACAAGATAGTTTCCGTCTGGTTTAGTGAGACGAACCAGCTTGGGGCCAGGCTGGATGAACACCAAAGCTCAAAGAAGAGGACAGGCCCACGCTGGCACCAGCAGGAGCAAGATGAGCCATTGGGAGCTGTTGGTCAGCTCAGCTGCTCGCCAAACCCAGACCAGGATACAGACAGCTGGGATGGTGTGGCACTTTCCAGGAAATGGAGAAGGTATCCCGGCTGTAGCAGCACAGACACATAAAACTTGAATTCCCAAGGCCCATCGGACCATCCCGTCTGCACCTCATGCAATGCTGGCCATAAAGTTTCCACTTCCTTACTCGAGCCCAAAGGCTTGAATATCTTTCAGAAAAGTTTCTGGTCTTGAATTGCAACATCAAGAATGGAGGTTCCCCACTACCTTCAGACAGCTCATTCCAGTGGTCAATCAACTGTCAAAAAATAACACGTCTTAGTTTTCACTCAAACTTTCCCAGCCCTGGTCGCTGAAGCAAGTTTTGAAATTTATGGCACTTCAGTGTTCTCAGTCCACAGCACAGCTCCCAGTGCCAGGAGCCAAGAGATTTTTAGCTCCTATGCATCTAGTCAGTAAAAGCTACTATTGCATACTGGCCTCATTTAGTGGAAAAGAGACATAGCCAGCCACCCTTTGTTTAAAAGACTCTGGCATGTATAATTACTTCATTTTCATTCAGATGAATGCTAGAACCACACACCTTTGTTATCAGAAAAAATGAAGGTTAACACCTGAGAGCACCAAACGAATCCCAGTCTAGATTCAGGGGGACAAGATTCACATTGCTCAATACACTGGTCACTTTTGAGCATCACAAATGAACTCCAAAAGTGTTGAGAGGAAGCCAGTACTCTGGCAAAGCTCTGTCCAGGTAGACTGGCAAAAGCTCCAACCAGGGCATGGTTTCCACACAATCCAGTCTCAGTGAGCCTGGAAAACTAGCCAGGGAAGATGTTGTCTCTGATATTCAACCATGGGAAAAAATTATGACTGTAACAAATACCGGTGAAATTTAAAAAAAAAAATAATAATTTTTTTTTTTGGTTGGGGTGAAGTATCTTTGCCTGCACAACATATCTGGAGAGAACATAACTTCTCAGTTGGCACTCAGCCAGCACAGATCACTTTTATTAGAGGAGGGAAATGGTCCAAATGATCCCTAGCAGCAACAGCCAGCACCTCTGCTCTAGGTTATGCTTTGAGAGCCACAACTTTTCCTCTTCTTCCCTCAATTCCCCTGCTTGCCATGGCACCATGCTGGTACGTTAGCTCACCACTAACAGAGAAAAACACCAGGAGTCTCAGGATGACCACTTCCAGCAAAAATACCTGCTTCAGATCCAAGGACAGACTTGTGACAAAAGCACAGTTGCTTACAGCCTTCTGTGCTCTCCTGCAGCCACAGCTGGATGTCACCACACCTGTGGCCCTTTCCTAAAGGTGACCACTGAACTGAGACAGGGATGGAGTAAAGTACAAATACTTGTCACATTTAAGTCTCTTCCAGAACTCCATGTCCAAAATTTAAGGGAAAACAAAAATCAAATCACATTGAGGCCTTCCAATGAGTCAAAACAAGATAAGCACCAAACCAGCTGTAATCAGGCCTCCTAAAGGAAGCAAACTGAAGTGTCTCTCGAGAGCAGAACAGAAACTTTAGGTCCTATCAGAGTATATTCAACCCAAGGACTTATTTATTTAGCATCAAGCACACAAGCATTTTCTTTAATTCTTTAATCACTTTCTTCTTTTGGATTTTGGTAACACTCAAATCTGTCTAGACACACACTAACTTTACTAAAAAAACCCCAACACACCATTCAATGTAGAGCTACCCAAAGTTTGAGATAAACAAGAACCATAAAAGGGCCACAGGATCACTCTTCAAACAAAACAGGCATTTAGTCCACACTATAAATTAACATGAAAATCCAGCTGCAAAGGGCAGAATTCAGTGCTTCAAAAAGGGAAACAAAAATATCTGAATTAAAAAAAAAAAAAAAAAAAAATCACATTTCCCAAGCCTGCACACTGAGGAGCAAAGTTCAAAAGCCAACTTTAACATCAAGTGATGCGAGATGCTACAGTGTTGCAAAGAGCAACTACAGGACAAAATAAATTCAAGTTACAGTTAAAAACAAATCAAACAAAATCCTCTTAGAGCTGTCTAACAGCATCTGATGGGACAAGTACCTCTGAGATGTACCTCCCTGGAGCCCTCATCCTTCCTGAGGCACAATGCAAGCATGAACCTCTTAGAAAACTTTCTGGTCCCTTGAATCTGGTCCCTAGAATACTAAAGAGTTCAGACTAAGCAGTAGCTGTCAATCCACCATTTCTGAGCCCAAAAGCTCAATAAAAAGAGGAGGTAAGTAAAGAAGTAGTAAAACAAACATTGGACTCAGTAGCAAACAGGTCAGCAGTGACCACGCAAATCCACCAGACACAGGACTTGTAAAAGACAGAACATAAGCAGTAAATGACAACACCTCTTCGTATATCTCAGTTTGGAAGAAACACCTGTAACAGCACAGCAGCAAGAAAAGAACAGAAGAAATTCCTACTGCCAGTCAGGAAACAAGTAAACAAACTGCACTTCTAAGCTTTAGCAAGTTTACTTCAGTCTCGAGATCTGAGGCAAGCGATCAGATCAGTCTCACAGAATAAAAAAAAAAAATCAGGAGGCGGGGGGGGGGGGGGAACCAAACCTCCTACTCCCCCATGGCTTCCACCTATGAGCCTCCCCATCCCAAAAGGAACATGGAAAATCCTCCCTGCTGCTGCCTCCTGCGCACACCCTCCCGAGCAGGCGGGCTTCTCTCCCTTCCCCGAGCCCTGACAGCGACTGATCCCGCTCCGGCTGGGACCCGGGGGGCTGCCGCCACCGCCAGCACCGGCCCTCGCACCCATGGCAGGGCCAGGCCGCGGGGGCGTCGAGCCGGCAGCACCCCCCGCCCTGCCCTCGGCCCGGGGCCGCCCCCCGGCCTCCCCACAGCCTCGCCCCGCCGCGCCCCGGCCCGGCCCGCCGCCCCACGCCCCCGGTCCGAGCCCCGCCGCCGCAGGGGGGGCCGGGCCGCGCCCCCGCTCCGCGCCGGGCCTCCACCCCCTGCCCGGGCCACGGCGGCCCCCACGCCTCCGCCGGGCCTGCGGGGCCCCCGCGCCGCCCGCGCCCCGCCGCGCCGGGCCGGGCCGGACCGAGCCGCCGCCGCCTGCCCGCCCGCCCGCGCCCTCCCCCCGCGTTGGGGCCGGCCCGGTCCGGGCGGGCCCCGCGCCCCGCACTCCGCACCACGAGTGCCCGGCACCGCCACTCACCGCCCGCACTCTGACCCCCGACCCCGCGCTGAGCGGCAGCGCCGCCGCCCAACCGCAGCGCCCGCCGCCGCCGGGGGCGGTGCCTCCGGCCCGCCGCCGCACCGCCCCGCGCACGCGCGCACCGCCCGCCGTGGCCGCGGGGCACCATGGGCACTGTAGTCCCGGCCGGCCCCGCCGCGTGGCCGCGCCTCGACGCCGCGCCCGCCCCACCGGGCCCTCCGGGCAATGAACACTCCCAACCCGCCCAACCCGTGCCCGGCGGGCACCTCGTGCCCTCCCCACCGGCCCGCCGCCTCCTGTCACCCCCTGGGGCTACCGCATACCGTGCGTCCCAAAGGGCCGTCCCGCCGTGCCCCCCAAGGTCGCCTCCCCCAGGCACGGATGGCTCCGTCCTTCAGTGTTCACACAGCTCTCTGATCCTAAACCCGTGTCTGGGCCTCACCCGGTCTTTGCTGGACAGCCCTGAGCTGTGGCACCCCCTTCTCACACGCACACGGCTGCACCCGCAGCCAGCACGCTCACACCTCCCACCTCGCTGGATGTCACACTCCCAGGGTTCGGAGCCTGCCCGCCCCCCATCCCTGCCAGCCACACGGGGAGCATGGCAAGGAGCACTGGAACAGGCTGTCCAGGCAGGTTATGGATTCTCCCTCTCTGGAGACACTCAAAACCCACCTGGAAGCGTTCCTCTGTAACCTGCTCTAAGTGATCCTGCCTTGGCACAGTGGTCGTGCTGGATGATCTCCAGAGGTCCCTCCCAGCCCTAATGATTCCATGACCTTACCTGCAGTGATTCCCAGTCTTTAACCAACTGACGCATTCGTAACTCTTGGAAAGCTCAGCTGCAATGTCTCGCGTTCTAGCTGGGGCCATTCCCTGCGCTGCTTCCTTCCTTGCTCCCACATTAACTCACGCCTCCGCTTCTCAATCCAGCAGCTCCTTGGCTCATGCCTGATCCCCACCACGTGTGCAGTGAGCAAACTCAGAGCACGGACACAAACAGGGCTGTGAAGGATCCTAGAGGTCCCCCCACCCATTCTTTTGCCCTGAGCACTCCTACCTCTCTGTCATCTCACTGCCCTCTTCAGATCATCCCTCAAAGCCTTCTCTGGCTCAGTGCCTTAAAAATCCTAGACAAAGGTAAGCACCAGAGTGCAGACATCACTGACTGATGCTCCACGCAAGGGGAGCTGCCCACACTTCCCCAGCTCCCTGACTGAATCTGCCTGGTGCTCCTGCCTTTAACTGAGCTGCCAGCTCTCCGGACTGGATTTATCCTTTTGCTCCTTTTTGTATGAGGCCTTGAACTTGGGAGCCTGAATAGTGAAAGTAGCATGTCAGAACTATAAAAATACCAACAGCAAACCATTTAATAATAGAAAGAGTTCCTTTAAGCCCTCTTAGATTTGGCATCTCTCAGCCTCCCACCCACATAAGCAAGAATAATGTGAAATTTTACTTCTAAGCTTAGCTGTATCGCTGTGATTTGTCAGGTCTTTGGTGACTGATGTATGGTTTGCCAGGAGCCCAGGAGAGTGAATTGAAGGCCTTTGTGCTGTGGCATTCCTTGAGCAATCTGTCCCTGCCCCTCCTTAGCTGGGATGGAAACTGGCTGAGACATGCTTGAATTACACTGCAAGCCCAAGGCTCGAAATTTAGGGCTCACAGCCTGCCTGTGTTTCTGGGAGGATGAAAGAAAGGAGGCCTTTCCACTGCTGACCTCTGCATCTAGCAGTAAAAAACAATTCCTCAGTCTAGACAAACAATGAATGGCTCATAGATGTGTGCATGTCCTTTTTTCATCAGCCAAGCCTTGTGCTGTTTCATGGGTTTGCCAAGCAGCACAGCAGGCAGGAGATTTCATCCTGCCCAGTTTTTTTGGGGGGATCCCCTTTTCCCAGATGAGTTTTCTGCAACAGCCAGAAGCCACATCTTGGCTTCTGCCAGCCTCAGTGACCCTTGTGAGATCCGTTCATGTTGTCCTCCAAAGATTGCAGGATAGCAATGAAATTCCCTCCAGCAACTGCATTTTCAAAGAGGGCCTTTTTCTGGCACAGCTAGCAGCTGTCGAAGAAGGTACTCAAACCAGTTTGAAGAGAGAGAGCACCATGTTTTACAAAATATTGTCACTGTTTCTGTATTGTTCGTATCTGAGCCTGTCTTTTGTGAGTGTGCAGGCCTCAAATGAACACTGCAGGCCACTGAAAATGTCACCTACAGATTAATCTGGCTCACTGCAGCCTCCTGGAAAAAATGAATGAGGGTGATCAATAGATATCCTGTGGCTTGCCCATCAGTGCACATGGCCCCTGTAGCATCATCACTGGCAACAGCTCTCCTCCCCAAGGGACTCTGTCAGTGGCAGAGCTAGGAAATGCAAAGCTGAACAATTGCCATGGAGCCCTGAGCAAGGAATGCTGAGAAACTGGGTTCTGCAGATGGGGAAAAGTGGCCAAAAGAGTTGATAGTTGCTCGTCAGGGTCACCTTATTTATTCCAGGTAGCACAGCCCGTGCCAGCCCTGCTACCCCATTGCCTCAGGACCATCAGAACCATCCCTCTGTCTGTCCGAGAGCAAGGGAGTGTCTTTCAGGAGCTGCTCCGGTATCTTAATTGCTTGCCCTACTTTAGAGGTTTTTGGGTGGCTAGAAGCAGCCCAGAGGAAATAGGGTCCATGCTGGGGCAGTGTCTGGTCTGTCCTGATTTACATGAAGGACTATTTTCAAACCCTGGGTGGAAAGGTCAGCTCAGATCTTCCAGCTGTGCCACTCTCTCCTATGGCTGGATCCCTCTGCTGCTGCCAGCAGATGCAGCAACCTGGCCTACAGTTACCTGTCAATTTTATTTGTTTTAGAAGCCCAACAGTTTCTTAACAAAGCATCATTTCATTCAGCACAGATGTGCAGCCACCACTGGGCTGACAGAAGGACAGAGAGGGCAGCAAACTGGTGGGGCAGGGGAAGGCAGAAAACACAGAATAAACCCCCCTGACCCAGTGTGGCAGCTCAGAGTGAATAAAGGGCTGAGCTCATCCCAGCCCAAGATGAAGTGTCAGGTCACTGCCTGTTTAGCACACAGGAGGAACAAGAGTCCTGCCAACTGCCCCAAACCCCACTCCCAATACCTCCTTTTCCAGGGCCCATGGAGCACAGCTCCTTTTAAAGCAATGGGATTTTACATGAATGTGTGGCACAAAGGGACATCAGCTCATTTTAAAGGCGGCTCCTTTAGTTCTGTTCAGCTGCTTATGCTGAGTGCAACTTTTAAATGTCTTATAATACACATGACAAGTAGTTTTGTATCACTGTTTTCTACTTAACAAGTTAATAACGTGCCAACCCAAATCCTTCAGTTACTAACGCCACCGGTGGGACTCATTAACCAACATGAGCACATATTTAAGGGAATACTAATATTCACAACGTACATTTTTATATTCATGTTGTCATTCTTGAAACCACGGCTCAGTTCGTGTATTCTGTTGAAACATTTGTTTGCAGAGGATTTCTCTCTCCCTTTTCCTCTAAACTCATAGACTATCACTGGGGTTTCATTCTGGTGAATGATATTAATGACAGCTTGTCATCATGGAAAGCTATTTCTAGCTGTCAATTAAAGGGTGTTTTGAAAGAAAGCAGCTCATTCAAACCCGGTGGGAGTAAGTGTGTCTCATTGTTTGACAGTGGCCCCCTTGATGAATTTGGGAGCAACAGCAGCTCTGTGGGGCTTCGCAGATGCAGCCCCTTGCTCTTGGGTGACAATGACAGGAGATTTTAAAGGTGCTGATGTCCTTAGCAAAGGAAAGGCAAAAGAGGATTTCAGATTATAAAACCAATCCACACGTAGGAGCATAGGGCAGGAAAGGAGTCCCAGGGATACTGAGCCACACTCCTCCATCTTGTAATAAAATTTCCTTTCCAGCATTCCAGTAAATTCATCGACGTCCATCTTCAAAAATGTCTCTTCACTTGCCTATGCTAATTCAAACAGAAGGTTTTTTCAGCTCTTCTCTGCTCGATAGACGGGAAAACCCCTAATTCCCAGATAAAATGTATTCGTGGCTAGTTTACAATAATTTATTCTGGGAAAAATGATCCTTTGATTTAACTTGTTGGTTTCTTTCCCTCCCCTGGTGTATTTATAGGCAGTTCTCAGACCCTGATCATTTTTTTTTCATCTTTGCTTTGGTGGCCTAAACATGGCCCATTTTTTCTTGTGTCTCCTTACCACTTTATCTTTCCAATTCCCACTCCATCTTAGTAGACCTCCTCTGCACCTGCTTCAATTTCAATTAAATTTTCTTGAGCGTGAGTGCCCAGACTGGTATGTGGTATTCCCGAGATGGGCTCCAAGGCCTCGTACAATATATGTCACTTGACCCTATAAATATCACTCATATAAACATGCTTGATTTCTATATTTCCCCCCTCAACAGGGTGGTCCACTCTCAGGGCTTTCTTGTTCCTTTTATTTTCCTAAGCACTCCTTGCACAGTAATAAAAATGTACAGACTCAGTGGGGATCTGTTTTAACTTCAAATGTGCTGATTCAGTTCAAAAACCATTAATTCAGCCAGAATCAGGGCCATGGGGTGGAAATCCTTTTCCAGTTAAAACAGAGGTGAGAGGGACAGCCTTTGGCAGGATAGGAAACGAAGTGCATTAGAAAAACAGGGCAGGACATCAGAGAGTAGATGTTGACTGGGCTGTGTTAACAGAGGACAAGGGAGCCTTGGACATTTCCCATCAGGATGGCATGTCTCCATAGGGAATCTGCTGTAGCTTGGATTTGAGCAAACCTCTGGGGTTTTATGCATGCCAGCATTTTATTTCTCTACCCCGTGAATTGCTGGGTTGGACAGAATGGTCCCTGCTGGACCTCGTATTGACTGAGCACACAAGGCTGGCCAGACAGGCTGGTCCTGTCTCCAAAAAAATCCCACATTAATCAAGAGTTCAAGGGGATGCAACTGAATACAAAGCAAACACAAACAACTGCGTTGCTTGGGATTTACAACACTGCTGGTCCCCTCTGTGTGGGTACAGTGGGACTGCCCCAGGCACACGACACCTGGATGTGAAACTACCATCATTGTAGGTGCTTCAGAAAGCAGGAGCACACCTGGGTAGGCGTCTTGAGTAAGGAGGGAGGGTAAAAAGTTCCCAGCGAATCCATCTTTTGTCCCTTACTCCCACTTTGTATGCAGGGTGAGCAGAAAAAAACATCTACACGTGCCAGGAAGGTGTCGGCACCATAACTCAAAATGACCCCTCAGCAGAGCATTTCCACAAGATATTTGACCAAAGGAAAATGCAGGCTGAACATCAGGGAAAATTTCCTGAGGCTATGATGCATTAAACTGTGGGATCACCTCCCGAGGAGCGGTGGGAACTGTGAAACCGGCCACTTACAGCACCATAAAACGTCCCATCAGGTGCCAACCTGATTTTGGTTCAAGGGAGCTGCACTGAATCATCTACCATGCCTTTTCCAACTCTTGCTCCCAAAAATCAGACTCAAGAAGTACAAAGAAAGAAGGGCAAACAGTGATGTCAATTTGTTAAAGAAATACGAGCTTTTTTACGTTATTGTACGTCGTAAAACCCTTGTGCTCGCACTGTATACTTAATCATGATATTCCAATGCCATCCACAAAGAAATTCAGGCTTAACCCTGGTAAAAAATATTGTACAGTTGGGTGCAGTTTATTCTTTACATTTTAATGGCTATAGCAAAACTCCATTCCTAACTAGTAAAAAAAAAAAAAAAAAAAAAAAAAAAAAGGAAAGAAAAAAATAGAAAGTTGAATGTGTTTTACAGCTATGTCGTCATGGGAAAGCTGTATTTCAAAGTGAGGGCATCAACAGCAGTGAAACGGGACATTTTTAAACATTTTAAACATTTTTAATGGGACATTAAAAAAAAAACACTTCACCAAAATCTCTTTGCCAGTATTTTTGCTAATAGGGTTGCAGTGTATAAAGGAAGGGTTCTGACGCCTGCACAGGCCACCCAATATTGAGCCGCTGCTCAAGTGTCTTGAACTCTAAGTGTAAATGGAAAAAACATCTAAAATTAAGCATTTCTCCTGGAGGAAATATTGCTGATAAAGCAAATCTTCCCACAGGACAAGCACACCTGCTGGAAGGTAGAGAGACATTTTTATGTGTGGGATTTTAACTTGAGATAAAATACTTTTCACGGGCAGTCATATGGAAGACAGCTGGCCAAAAATAATAACAGAGGAATTTGTGTCCCTTGGGAAATTCTGAGGTTTCAAAAAATATGATTTTTGTCCTAAGCTGGGGCAAAAAAGTTTAGTGCTCTGATTTTTTTTTTGGTTGTTGTTTAATGACGTATTTCCAAATGAAAATAGTATATTTCTTTTCACTTCACCACTTCGACATTTCTTTTCTTTTATTATTACATCATTCTAGAAATCCAAACCATCCATTACGCCACGCTGTTATGTTTCCTTCCATGGTGCTTTACACTGACAGGCATAATCTCCACCCTTTTTTAAGACCCCCTATTAAACCAGCTAAATGTCTTCGTGAAACTAAATATCAGGAACAAGGATCCCTGCCCCAGGCTAGGGGGACCCTCGGTTCTGACAACTATTTTTCAAGTAGGCCTTTAAAAGATGGACATTAAACACTAGAGCAGCAGGGAGAAAAGTGCCCAGCACAATCCAAACAAGCTGAGGGGAGATGGTTGTTGCAAAACCTGAACTAGCCATTGGTCTGATGGCTGGCAGGCAAACTGGCCTGGCACAAGCCCCTCGTCGCTGGTGGTTTGATTCTTTCTGTGGGCAGGAAAGCAAACCTTCACAGAGGAAAAATATTGTAGCCAGAGAGCACCTGCCTCCCCTCATCCCAGCTCAGGAGACCCCAAGTTTTAGGCCAAACTGTTGGACTGAAAGGACATAAATGTATAACAAGAGTAAAACAATACTGTCAGGAGGAGATGAGAGAAAAAAAAAAAAACAACAATAAATGTAAGAACATTTTGGATAATTTCTCATCAAAACCTTGGATGATATTAATACTTCCTAGGAAATGCTCCCAGTTCCTGCAAAAAGTGTTTTATGGTAGAACATTGATCAGTTGGAAAAAATGTCACCTACTCTACCATGAAATCTCTTATGTTCATTATTTATTTGGACTCAGCCATGATGCTCAGTGCTGTGCAAAATTTCCTGGATCCAACAATCCTCTAAACTGCCCCACTGAAACTAAATAATTACCTGGATGGCTCTAGTCACTGCTGCTCCAAGTGTCCAGAGGCCAAGTCTTTGGAGCAGTCCCTAAACTCCTGGCCAAAGCAGCTCCTTTCACCAAATTTAAGGTCTTGCCTTTCTCTCCAGAAGCACACACCTCCGACAGACAGCTAAATTCACCACAGGGAGGTGACTAAGGGGTTACTCCCCAGTGTGAGGGACAGGGAGTTACTTTCACATATCTTCTGCCTACACCACTTTAATTTCCCCACTGTCTCCCCCTCTGTTTATTCTATTTTCTGCCTCTTTGTCTTCCCTCTCCAGTGTTTGGAGACCCTCTTTCCTCTTCCAGCCTCTCTCTTCCTCCCATCATTTCCCCCAGCTCGCTCCTTCCTTCCTTCCTTTCTTTCTTCTTTCTTTTCTTCTCAGCACTCTCCCTGGAGTTTCTATTCTCTCTTCTCTCCTCCCTCTCTTCCACCAGGACTTCCCCTACTTCCACAGGAGGCACCCAGTCTGCCAGGGGTAGAGAGAAGGACATGCCATGTCCAGAAAAGCCCGAGACACAAACATCCCAATTGCCTGGGGACCACTCACAGATCCTGCTTCTCCTGCTGCCTTCAGTCCACAGGCACCAGCTGTGTGGATTGCCATGTAGGGGTGGGAACACCTAAGGGGTCCTGGAAGACAGAGCAGAGGTTTCAAAGGCTGGAGACCTCAAACATCTGTGCTTACAACTGCCCTTTGAAACCCGAGAGAAAGAGCCTGCAAAAGTGAGCGGTGCATCCTCACCCAAACCTCCTCCTTTGTTACAGCCCCAAAAGTAGCTGAGCTTTGAAATCTCAAAACTCCTCCCCCCCACCAAATATTCTCACTCATGTTGGCTGCCATAAGGAAGCACGGCTGAGGCCACTGAAATTCATCACACCTGTGACCCACGCTGGAGGTGGAGGCAGCTCCTCCAGCTGAAGAGGCCAGTGTAGTAATGTGCTACCTTATCTCTAGTGCCACTGACTTGGGTCTATTTAATTTTCCCTTTGATTTTAATATAGATTTATTGAAAACAACAGTTATCAAAACAAACTGCACTGGCAAATTGGTGTTCGTCTGTAGCTGTACAAGCACCTATAAAGCTGCCAGCGTCTAAAATAAATGGTGCTATATGGGAGGTCAGTTATTGCAATAGAAGTTCCCCAAGGATTTGCACTGGGCAGTTTAATATTTTTCTTATTACCCTCTTTTCTTTTCTACTATTTATGCCTCTCTGTTTAAATTTGAAGCATACAGCCATCTGCCAAGGCAAGCCTCTCTGATAAAATCATCTCTGGTAAACCTTTTCATGAGTGGGCTTCCCTCAGAGTAATGGCAAATACTAATGTGTCTCGTTCAAAAGACAGGCAAACCGGGACAGGGAAGCCAATTTTTCTTCCCAAAAGGCTTTACCAGCTAGGCCAGCTCTTTTTTTCCCCATTTTTGACAGGGTTTGTCCTTACCTCATGCTCCTTGAAAAATCCCACTGGTTAAAGCCCTGCTTCTTACCACATTATTTAATCTCCATTCAAATTCTGTGGCAGTATCCCACCTTACTCAAATTGTACCTGGTATCTGTGGGCTCCTCCCTACACACAGTTCTAAAAAAAAAAAAAAAATCAAATCCAATCATAGTCTAAACCTGTTCATCAGAAGAGATAAAAGGGTTTCTGTACTGATCTCCACACCAGGAGAACACAAATCAAATAACATAACTGTCAAATGAGGAGACGAGGTGTTTAAATGCCTATAGAAACAGGAACTCTAATTACAGAAACATCTATAATGTAACTAATATTATTTACATTAGAGCAATGCTAATCCAGATGAGGGTTAATGTCCCTGCTCCTAAAACATTACAGTTTAAATAGATAAGAGACAGTGAGAGGATGGAAGGAGTATCAGCATGCTCATCCCTGCTCGAGGATCAGGGTTGGAGGCAAACTCCTCACGACAGCACAGGATGAAAGAGAGGCAAAATGTGCCATAATGAAGATGAGTTTAGTTACAGCCAGAGTGAGCAAGCAACTTGCTCAGCCTCACACAAGCTTCCTGGGGTGGGGGGTGGTGGAAAATGTATAGAAACCATGGATGTCTAATATGAGTCTCTTCCAGCAGTATTACTCGGCAGTGGGCAGTGCTTGGATCTCACAGAGTCTTCCACTGTGCTCTGCAAACATCCAGTTCACTGGGAATGAGCTCCTGCTGCCAGGCTGAGGGTTTTCAGACCAGGCTGCTCCAGGTGGACCTTTGTCTTCATGTGAGAAGCACCAGCCATCACGTGGGGGCTCCGGGGAAAAAGGCACCTTGCTTTGGTTGACAGAGAAAGGGCCAAGCTGATGGAGAGCAAGAGAACTCCTATATCCTCTGGACTGATTCCCTGTCAGCCTGTCAGCATGCAGACAATTCAACCTGTGCTCAGAATTGAACCTTCTGGCCTTAAAGTCTACACCCTGGAGGAACTCATCCAACTTCTCCCGGTCAAAATCCTCCTATTCATTATCGGTCTGCACAAGCTGGGGGCAAAACATGCAGATGCTTTGTCCTTTATCCACTGTGGTCTCCAGCTCTGGCAGCTGTTTCCCAGCTTCACAGAATACAGATGAGAGGACGTACTCTCCTTCTCCTCCATCCTGCCCCTTCCCACTCTCTTCTCAGTGCAGAAGCTCAACACTCAACACTTGCAGCTACAAGCACTTTAGAGACCACCTGTAGTCCTTCCTGCCTGGCCAAGCCACCCCACTACACCCTGGGGTTGGAAATGACCTGTTTAGACCATATTCCATCTGAGGTGAACTGCTGAAGCGAGGTAGAAACATAAAGAGCAAGTATGACCTCTAGATAAAGCAATATCAAATATATAGCCCCGATCTCTTAAGGGATCTCAGACATTTCTTATCCACTTCAGAAACTTCCTGTGAGAATAACAGTCCCACCCACCTAAAATGAGACAAAAATCTCCTGCATTTGGCACTGGACCCGAGCAGGTTTCCCTGGGCTCTGGTAACAGTTCAGCACAAAAGGGAAAGCCAGCAGACGAGAGGCAGAGCATTAACAAGTCTGAATGACACGTGCAGCCAGATTGTCTGCTTCGCTGACAACTGATGCCATCCCCATTACTGGGAAAATACTGTAAGCACGCTTCCACAGTGCTCAGCAGCTTATTGATATGGATAGCCAATGTCTCCTGTCATGGCTTACAGCTTCTGTGAGCTGATGTAAAACGCCTTGCTGTTCCCATGCCCGAGTTTACTGGTGGAAAAAAGCCGATGCACAGACAGAATGTGCCTCTCCAAGCATCTTGTATGTTTTGGGATTCTGCAAAGTAGCAACTGTATTACAAATACTCCTCTGGCACAGCTAGAGGGACTGCCTTCTGGAGAAGCTCACTGTTAAGTCTCACTGTTGAGCATCAAATACCAAACAAGGGAGAGGGAGTCCCACAAACAAGATCTGCTGAACCTGCAGAAGGAGGGCTCAAGGATTTACACAGATGCTCCTCTAAATGGGACCATTAGGAGACAAAGGCTGAGGTATTTCAGCGCGATAATTTCTTCTCACCACTTCAGGGAAGAGTAAGTGGGAAGGCTGGGGACAGCAGCCACTAGACAGCAACCTTGGAGCAGGCAGTGGAGGGCTGAAGGAGTGGATCTAGGCAGGCAGGGACTGTAAGTAAGGATCTACTACAGAAATGGTTGAGAAACAGAGTCCTAGAGCACTCTCCTGGTTTCTGTTAATATTCCCTCATCACTCTCACCTTCCATTTCTTTTCTTTTCACTCCTGAAGTGTCTCACAAGGAGAGAACATGCAATTTGCCTCTCCTGGCAGAAGAGATGTGACACAAGTGTGTGGTTTCACATCTTTACATCCCTCTTACATCCTCCACCTACAGTCAGAAGTACCCTGTAAGGAAAACAGCTGTGGTGGGTAGGCAGAGCAGGGGATGGCGGGGAGAGGAAGGAACAAGAAGAATTGGAGGCTGATGCAGAGCATCACTGTGAATCATTGCAATTTCCTCTGATCCTGTTTTATCATTGGGGGTGGGAATGTAAAAGATGCAGAACCCGTGTGAACAAGGTCAAATTAAATCACATTTCCAGGCTGGGGAAATTACTTTTGCCTGCAGCAAGAGAGGTGCACAACACGAATGAAGGAGGGGAGGTTCATGCCACCAGGCATGCTGTATCCAGCTATTGCAAGAGAGAAGGAATTTATAATTAGCCCACTGAAATATATCCCTGCAGGATTTCAGTGGAGGGGGGAAACATGCCAATTGAACATGTAACAGAAAGACCAACTGAGATCTGATTTCAAGCCTTGTGGAAGACAGCTCGTCCTTATCTCAATGAACACGTGTTTCTGTCTAATGAGATGACATTACTCAACGGGGTCAACTACCCACACACTCTGAAGACATAAGAGAGAGACCCTGAACATCTCCAGGACAATTCAAGCCTGACAGCTTCAAGAACATCAATGGGAGAAAGTCACAGATGCTACTGAAGTTCAAGTTTTCCTACAAGAGCACACAAATTGTCAGGTCTATTTAAAACCTCTTGGTCAAACCCTACAACTGTCTCTCACTGACACAGCCTCAAGGCAGGGAGAACAGTGCTGTGCATAGGTGGCTTGCTGAACTGGGGGAAGGATGGATGGAAAGGAATCTCCTGAAAAACAGTCTAACAACACAGGACTGGAAGGAGTGACCTTTCCCATACTTCACATACAACAGTAAGAAATTAATACATGCATCTTCAGTGGGTATGGATGGTGTATTGCTGGTGCATGGGAAATGGTGCATATGCCTTAGGTAGCTCCCTGTCTCAGTGCTAACAAAGTGCCTGAGATGGTGTGTGCAGGTGAAGGCTCTCAACTCTGAGGCACCTAATTTGGGGTGTTGTTGTTGTATTCTTGAATTTTGACTAGAGTAAAAAACGCAGGAGTGTGGAGATGGACCAGACCTAGAGCTGTTTGTGCCCCTGGTTGGTAGGGGCACTGCCAGAAGGTACAGCAGGCATGCAAGAAACTTTGCAAGGGAAAACTACAGTGTCAGGACAAGACATTCCCTGCACCGGTTTCCTCTTCAAGGCAGCCACTGGTCCAACCTGTACTGTAAGAATTTATGCCTCTTCAAAGGTTTATTGTTTCTATTTGCTCTTAAAATTCAAGCTATTTTTGTTATCTGAATAATTTTATGAATTGCAGTAAATTCTTCCTTATTGATCCCATGAAGGGTTTGAGGTCCAGGAAACCTGCAGATGCAATGAGATGTTCCTCCAGCAGTCGAGCCAGGAATCTGAAGGGCTGTGAGATGTGGGGCACTGAGACTGGATGATGGGATATGGGGCATTCGAAGTGGATGGCAGAAAAGGCCAGCTCAAGATAAAGCTGGGCCAATATAAAGAAATTCTGAGTGTATCAGTTTCTGAACAGGCTCGTGTCTGACAGAAAGCTGGCTTGTTGCATGTATTTGCCTGCTTTTAATAATTTACTGCTAGAGTAATATGAGCTGGATTAAAGGACAAGAGAGGGGCAAGAAAAAGGAATGGGAAATGCATGGGAGAAGTGACTTGTGAAAAAGACTGCTAGAAGGAAGATGGGTGTTTCTCAGAGGCAGATGGGTAATTTCCTGGGAGAGGAACAGTGAGAGCCAGGCATGGAGTCGTGGAATTCAGCAGCAGGAGGCCATGTCTGTATGAAATTAAAGAAGTTGTAAGAAGGGATTGTGAAAATAAGCTCTGAAGCCGGGTTTGGTGACTGAGGCAAGGAAGAGCCGGAGCTCTGGAGCATGTCACCCTCTCAGAAAGGGAAGGGAGGTAATCCTGAGGAGGAGTGAGGCTTGGTTGAGTGGAAGGCAGGCTGGGCACGTTGGGTGCTCAAGAACAGCTTGGCAGCCATAGGGATGGGCTTTCCTTGTGCCACGTCCCTGCTGGGGCCAGACTGCTGTGGGACCAGGATGGGGGTCTGGAAGTCTCTGGCCTGACCCAAATCCCCAGGAGGGACTGGAGGGACCCCATTCCCCTCTCCTGCCATGGGAGGGGTTTGCTTCACTGGAGGTTTTGCAAAGAGTGTTCTGTAAAAGACAGAGGGGATGGAGAGGGAAAAAGACATTTCGCTCTCTTTTCCTTTGAAAAGAGGCTGGTTTGTGTTTCAGCCTGGATTTTCCTCCCTTCAGATTTAATCTCCAACTCCCTTTAAACAGACAGATCGGTCTAGGGAAAGAAAGTATTTATTTATTTGGTTATTATTATTTTTTCTAGGGAGGAATACCATCTCGTTGGCATGACAACAATGCAGTGGGCCACCATAAACACTGGATCATTAGCACCAAAGCATTGGGCTATTATGTAGACTTGGCCATCATCACGGCTAAGGTGTTTGGGTTTATGGTGCAATCCCATTCGTGTGGCAGCATGGGAATGATCACAGCAGTCACAGTAGTGAGCACCACAGCTGATGCTGAGGTCCAGCCTTACAAAGGACTAACAGCATTGGCAGAATGCATTTTACCTTGAAAGAAGGCAGGCACGAAGCATAGTCTTGTGTGAAGTCACTGATGGCATGTGAGCTGTCTTATATCTAATGCAGTTGCTGGGATAGACTACAAATATCATAATACTCACCACTTTAAACTCCTAGACAACCTCCCTGGGTGTTAAGTAGTATCATGAGAAAATGCATGTGCATATAAGACACTGGTGTATTTTCTCCTAAGAACAGGCAGTTCCCATTACTACAGAGGTGTGGGGTGCTCAGCATGGTTCTGAATTACATCCACAATCTGTATGTTCTTGGGAAAGAGCAACTTGTCTTTCTTTTTACTGTAAAGCCCCATTTCAGCTTATATATCTGTAGCAGATATTAATAACAATCATGCTGCACTTGGCTGCTGCAAACTCTGACTGATGAGAGCAGCCCTAACTCACACAAGTTTCCAATTGATTTTATCTCATGTTAAGCTCTAACTAATCACACCAGAGAGCTGCCTTAAAAGCTCACTAGATCTGTCCTGCTCAGGTTTACTTGCCTGGCCAAAAGGGTAGGTGGGGGTTTTTCCCAGTCCTCTGCTGAATTGGGCTTCTCCACTCAGCTGGGAAGGGAGGAGCAGTGACACAGGTCCAGGCTGCCCCTACCCCAGGCTATCCAGTTTGGGCCCCAAAAGCAAACCCAACATGTCCCCTGAGGTACAGTCAGAGCAAACGCAAAGAAATAAGAAGAGCAAAGTGTTGCTCACGTTGTGTGCTTGCCATGAGCCAAAGCAAGAGCCACCACTCTGAGCTGCTTTTTGGACATGGCTCCAGCTTCCCCTGGCTCACGAGGCACAGTTCAATAGCTTTGCCTTAGTTTTGCTTGATCCCATTAATGACAAAAATGACAAACACATACGCGTTGCCTTTATAGCTATTTCACGCTTTGACATGATCCCGGGCAAGTTACCTATGCTGTCAGTGTGATGGATGGGGCACAGAAGAGGGGTTGGACAGGTGTAGCTCTTCTCACAGGGAAATATTTTTCCACACCATTAGCCTGTGGAACTCCTAGCAACAGGATATTGCTCAGAGAGGGATTCAAAAAAGCCCCAAGAAACAAGAGTGGATGCTTGTTCAGAAAACAAGTGTCCAGTGCTGTAAAAGCAATTGTTAGAAAGAGCTGATAGGAAAGGGTGTTGGTTGCTCCATGCACGTGCTTAAATCACTCACTCCTGCTACTGGAGCTGAGGAAACAACTTTCAGCAGCAGCACGATGTCCCAGAGGTGCCCCCTTTAGGGCTCTGAAGATCTGACCCTAAGCATCCGTGTCAGCCTTTGGCTGTGGAAATGATAATGTGGTTGATGTTCACTGATGAGCAGTGCTCCTGAAACACCTGATATAGTTACTTGTCAGGCATCCAGTCTACAACCTCCTCTTTGGAGAAGGAATTTCCCAAGGGGAAGGTCATGAAGGAAATTATCCCGCAGGGGAATGGTTTATGAAGAACACCTGGCACTTGCTCACAAAATCCCAGGCATGGTCTCCACTCTGCTGCAGAGATTCGGTGATAAGCAAGGTGTAAAACTATAGTGGCATCTTGCAGCACATCATGAGAAGCAAAACCAGCTTTCCTGTGTAGATCAGCAGACTTTGAAAGAGATTTAGGTGATGGTGATGATGATGACAGTGGTGACGGTGATGATGGTGATGGTGATGATGGTAATGAAAATGAGCTTATCTGTCAGCCATAGAAAATTTTTCTAGGCTCAAGAAAATTTTCTCACTGCTAGTCATATGAGTCATCAAGTCTCTTTAAGGACTGCTCTCTCATTCTGGGAAGACTAGTTACTGAGAGTAGGTCAGCTCTAAATTTCAGACTTCTGGCAGATAATATGATTTCAGCCCTGCCTCTGCCAAATTCTTCCTCTGAAGAGAGTGGGGTCTGGCAGAGGGCAGTCACAGATGGCTCAGAAGACGAAGAGATTCCATATTAGCTCTCTTGAGCTATGGGACAATCCTTACACCAATCACTAGATTAAAGCCCAGATCAGCTGCTAAAACCAGAATAACGCTCCCAGACTCGTAGGCCAACCTTCATCTCAGATGTCCTTGCTAACAGCATCAGAGTGAGACGTGGCTAACTGCAGAGGCTTCCAAGCTCCTGTCCTCCTGGACATCCTTAGGGATGCTTTAGAGCGGGGCCAGAGTTCTGACAAAACCGTGGGGACGAAATCATTTGGACAGCAGGGACTGCTGGCACTGGCAGCCCTGCCCAGCACCTTCTCCCCGGAGTGGTGGTTGTGGCGGCGGCGAGGGCAGGGCGGCGGTGGCAGCTGCCGGGACGCGCGGGCTGTAGCCAGCAGAGGGCATGGACATTACGCACGGCAGCCACCCACACCCCGCTGGGAGCGGCAGCTGCCTCGGAGACTGACGGCAAGAGAAAGTTTATATTTCATTAATCAACTAATTCATTTGCCATTTCCCCCTCCTCCGCCCGGACTGCAGGTGAAAGGATGCGAGGAGGGGTCCGGGTCTGGCTATGGGTGGTGGCGGCGCCAGTGACTTCAGGACGTGGTCCCATGCCGGGAGAATTTCAGCACCTTCTCGGGGTGTCCCTTTTTGGGGGGCTCACGGCATCACAACAGGGCGCTTCCCAAGAGATGCGAAGCCCTGTAATAGGATCCCAGCGTGCTACAGGTACACGTGAGACACACAGTCTGCCGCTTGCTTTCCGCAGTTGCTGCTATAATGTATCACATATCCCAATCTTATTTTATACAACAGGAGCTGGAGGACATAATGATGAGTGAGGGCCGTCTCTTCTCAAGAACTGTGCTTTGGTATTGTAAGAATACATCAGACTTCTAGTCGAGGCACTGTTTATGGTGGAATTTACATGAACGCTTGACTTTATGTATTATTAGCAGTCCTGTTGAAATCTGTATGCATAAAGTTAAGTGCATCCAATCAACTCTGTAGGTTGTATGTATTCATTTAGACTTATTTAGAACAGAGTTTGCAATGAGGAGGGACAGCACTGTCATAGCCTGTAACAATCTCAAATTTTGTTTTAATATGAACTGGGAAAAAAACCCAACTGGAGGTGTCCCCCGTTACTCTTGGAGATGAGCAATGCACAGAAAGTTAAATCAGATGTTCAAAGTTATTTTAGGGTCTAAATTATCAGTGTAGCATATATATTTCAGTGGAAATTTTTCCTATGGGCCCCTGTGCATATCACAGCTCCATGATGGTGCAGGAGTCCATGTTTATGGATCCATTTTCAGGATCAAAATCCTCATTAGTAATACAGATTAATGGTAATTACAAATATAAATAACTTGAGTGTATCTTCTTATTTTCCTCTGAAGACATTGCTCACAGAAGCTAGCTAAATGCCAGATTTGTTCCCTGAATCCAAACTGTATTAAGTTTGTGTGTGATGATGCAGTAACATAAAGTTAAATAAAGCCGCTTTTTTTTTTTTTTTTCCAAGCCTCAAAACACAGAGCTTGGTTCTCATCTAGCATAAATTGGACACTGGTGGAAGATTCAGATCCCTTTTTCCATACTAAGGAACTGAAAAAGTGAAAAAAAAAAAAATTGCTTTTTCACTAAGAACAAAAGAAAGAAGTTTAAATCTGAGGGATCATTTTTCATTATATTGTAAGTACTGAAAATGCAGCTTTATAATAAGAGCACTTTTTCCACCAGAATCCTATATTTCTGACTGTGAAGCTGTAGCACAAGCTGGGCTGTGGCTGAGTGTTTTCCCCAGGATCCCTGGGAGATAAGGGATGGTTTTTAATGTGGTTTCCTGAAGTGTGTCAAATTCTGATGTTATTTAAAATGTGGCTCATCTACACTACCCTGTGGAATATTTACTTAAGTCCTGAGCTGTTGATGCTGTTGGAGTGGAGCATGGAGGATGAGTGCCTTGGAAATGTGTGTGGTGCCAGCTAACTCAGGGTCCCCACCCAAAATGGCAGGACTCAGGTGTTGGGACACATCTGTATGGGCAGCCTGTGGGGCAGCTGTTTCCAAAGAGGTGTTTGAAATGACCAACCCCAAAAAAATAGTACCTTTGGTTAATCAGAGGGTAGCCACGAGATGTTATTGATGAGCAAAATACGTGCACAATATTGTTGCTCACCTTTGTGAGAGGTTTTTACCTGGGCTTTTTGCACGAAGCAGAAAAGGAGCTGAGGAACCTGAGCCCACGTTTACTATTGTG
Organism: Pyrocephalus nanus; assembly: GCA_038380795.1. NCBI lineage: Eukaryota > Metazoa > Chordata > Aves > Passeriformes > Tyrannidae > Pyrocephalus > Pyrocephalus nanus. The sequence continues at coordinate 3,930,252 of CM076269.1, forward strand.
CCATGGCTGATCCATGGAAGAAGGCAGTGCTTGCTGCCTGCCCTGCCATCCTCCTTGCTCCTGCACACTGTGTGTAGGAAAAGCAACAAGGGAGCAGATGCCTCGAAGGGAAGGAGGCTCTTTTTGGTGAGTATCATCAGCCTCTGCGAGGCTGAGCTGCAGGTTAAAGCAGAGAACAGAGCTACTGATGGTTATGTAAAGAAAGTACATGCAGCTCCTTCACCCAGGCACTCGCTTTATGAGTTGAGGAGCTTGAAACACCACATTGTTTTATTTTGAAATTTAAGTGTGAAAATAAGAGAGGTTTGTTTTTTTTTTTTTAATGTTTACTAACATTTCTGAAGATTTTATGATTCGTAAAGCATGCAAGCACTCTGACTGCTCTGACCTACCTCTGAAATGTTGTAGAAAGGATGGGTGAGCTTCAGTCTGGCAGAGAAGCAAACTGTTATGGTCTGCACCCAGTAAAGGCCCAGGGACATGTTTCATCCTGTGCCTGTGGACACTTTTATAGGGGCTGGTGCATTCAGTGATCCTGGAGTAACAGGCCTGTACAGTTCAGTGATGAGTCAATGCTCACACAAAAGTTGCTGGATGACATAAGCAGGTGATCTCCTTTACTCTCATACACAGAATATAGCCCAACTGGTTGATGATGCTCATGGAGAGGACTTCTGTTTTCACTGTGTGTCACACAGCATGGTTGTATTTTGAGAAAGCCAGTGCAGAGGTAGATAAGAACCACAAAATGCTGCCCGTATTCTATTCTTAAGAACAACCTGAGATTATTTAGCAGCTGAAGAAAAAGCCTGAAATGTTTCCCTCTTGGGCAAAATAAGTAAGTCTCTTGGATCAACGTTTGGTGTACTTCACAGGGAACAATAAGACAAGTGTTTCTTTTGAGTCCCCATCTAAAACTGGCTCTTCCATTTCCTATGACTGGCAGTTTTTGCTCGGGACACTCCTAGGGCTGGCAGGGGAGTTGCCTGTGGCCGAGGCGGAGCGCGTGTGCAGGAGGGTTTGTACAGAGCTGGACGTGCATCCAGGAAACATTAAAATAGCAGTGTGAGAGCCGTGCGTGTGTGCTGCAGTTGGGAAACACTGGGAGTGTGAAGTCCCTAATTTGCTCTCTGGCTCTGCTGTGGCTGTCCAAGGCAAGTTTGGGGATGACGCCCATCCCTGGAAATCATGCCCATCCCATGCCAGGAGATGCTGCAGGGTGCGTGAGGGAAGGCTGCCTGCCCGCAGGCATCCCGAGGGGAACCGGCTGCCTCACGGCCGGAAGGGTACGGGGCTGCCCCGGAGGGGGGGAGCTGCCGCCCGGGGGGCCCGGCAGCGTCCCGTTGCAATTTGGGAAGGAGCTGCACCGTGGAAAATATGACCGGCGCCAAGCGGGTGGGCGAGGCCGGCGCAGCGGGGCTGGGAGGAGAAGCGGCGCCCCTGGGAGGGGAGCAGCCCCCCGACACCCCGTTTGGGCAGCGCCGGGGGCCGCGGCCGGCCGGCGGGTGGGCGCCGGGGCTGGACTGCATTTCCCATACTGCCCGAGTGCCCTAATGTATGCAGTGCCGAGCCCGGCTCCGTGTGTGTGCGAGTGTGTGTGTGCGTTTGTGTGTGTGCGCGCGTGTGTGTGCGTGTGTGTGTGCGGCGGGAGCCCCTCGGAGAGTGGAGGCTCATTCACTGATGAGAGCCGGCACTGAGAGGCAGCACTGCTCCTTCCCTCGCACCCCCGCCGCCTCCCGCGCTGCTACATGCGAGCGGCGGGCGGGCAGCGGGGCCAGCACGCCCGGGACTGCCCCGCTCCCCGCACGCCGCCAGCTCCGCGCAGCGCCCGCCGCCCGCCGCACCGTGAGTACCGGCCACCGCGCCCGCCCGGCCACACGCAAACTTTGCAGGGCAAGTTTCAACCCCCCCCCCCCCGCCTCCCTTCCCTCCCTCCCTTCCCTCCCTCCTACCTCCACCCCAGCCCCCCGCGCCCTTTCCCCCTTCCTCCTTCTCCCTCCCCAGCGCCGGGGAAGCCGGGCGGCTCGGCAGCGGCGGGGGAGCCGCGCCGGCCGCGGGGAGGGCCGGGTGGGTGGGGATCGGCATGGTAATGCCGAGGGGAAAGGCAGATAAAAGGGGGCCCCCCCCGCACCCTCGGCGAGCCCCGAGCTGCCCGGATCCTCCCCCCCGGTGGCTTTCCGAGGGGGACCGGTAGCCACCAGGGGGATCAGGTGCCGGGGGCCGCCGCGGCAGCCCGGCTGGGGACAGCGCACGGCGAGGGGGGGCCCGGCCGGACCCGGAGACCGGCACAGATCCCTCGCTCCCAAATAGATATAATTTTTTTAACTCCTTCATTTTTTTTCCCCCTTTTTTTTTTTTTTTTTTCTCTCCTCATTTTTCGGTGGGGCAAGCCGGGCAGTTATTTCCTCGCTTCCCTGCGCTGCTCCCGGAGCTCGCTCTCTCCACGGTCGCTCTGGGCAGCGACAATTTCATTTCCCAGCAGCTGCAAAACAAAAACTTTTTTCAAAGGAAATAAGCAGATCCACGCACCCAGCCAGGGGTTTGTTGGTTTGGGATTTTTGTTTGTTTGTTTGTTTGTGGTTTGTGTTTTTTTTTCCTCTTTCAAATACACAAACTCAGGCTTTTATTTTGCAATAAAAGTATCTGGAAAAAAAAACCCAAAAAAACAACAACCACAAAAAACCAAAACACCCGCCAGGGTTTCTGTGCGCTCAAGCAACACTGCCCAGCCAGTAATTTTATTTACTTCGAAGCTTTCCTTTTTGCGATCGTACAGTCCCCGGGTGAACTTTAGTTTTAAGCCGTCCCCAAAATGCGCGATCCCTGCTCGAAGACCGATATATTTTTTTAACCGCTCGTTGTTAAGTCGCACTTAGCTTAATTTTGGACGCGGCTGAAGTTTGTCCAACATCCTCGCCCCTCCTCGGGTCCTTCATCCCTAAAAGGTTGTCGCCCTTGCCCCCGGCTGCTTCCAGGTAGGAACCAAGAGCCTGGATCTCACATGCGGTGTTGTTCTGGTTTTATTATTGCAGATAAAACAAAGGTAGAGAGGCGGTTTAAATTGGCAGCGTTATTCAACGAATGAGCTAAAATTACTCCACATGTGAATGGCGTAGCTTGGACAGCCAGAAGAGGTGAAAGGAATTATCCCTGTTTTCGCTTTAGGTTCTTTAGAAAACTTTCTGGATCATCCAGCGATGCGATCGAGAAATTGCAGGATTTTCTTTCTTTTAACCAGCAACCCCAGCTCTAGACCAGGGAAGTCTGTAAATAGGTTGGAAGCATGGAAAATAATTCTTCACCTTCAGATCTAAATACATAAAAACCATCTGGTTGACCACAATGAAATCATTAGGAACTGTCTACTTAAAGAGTTGTATTGAATGCTTATCCTTCCACACAGGAAATGTGTATGGTAAGTGATTGTTGCAATAAATCCAAACAACTCTGGGCATCTTCGCGTTTGATGATCTTTGTAACTCCGGGCTTAAAGAGGAAGAAAAAGTGGTGGGGGTGGAAAGGCGACTCAAGGGGCTGTACGGACCGGGCTGGCGGTGCCCCCTCCCGCTGCCCTCCCCGGGATTGAATAATTCCCGAAGCGGCAGGAGAGGAGCGGCCCCGGCTGCGCCCCGATCGCCGCTTCCCGACGGGGTCGCGCGGGACTGAGCCGGGCCGGATCGGACCGGTCCGAACCGAACCGGACCACACTGGACCGGACCGGGCCGTGCCGTGCCCGAAGCCCCGGCCCAACAAACACCTGTTTAATGCGCCGGCGGGGAGAGGCGGGAAGTGGCGGGGCTTGGCGGCGTCGGTAGGCTCCAGCCCGGGGCTCACCCCCGACGGATTTTATTTTATTTGGGCTTACTGAACGGTCCCCTCGGGCGGCGGAGAAAAGCCGGCAGCGGGAGGGAGAGGGGTTGGCAGGCGGTGCCGGCCCGCTTGGCCGCCCGGGCGGGGCGCGCGCTGCCTGAGGGGCCGGTGCCCGGGCCGGGCTGCCCGCCGGAGCGGGGCTTCCCCCGGGGCGACGCCGCCGGCGATTTTCGTTCGGATTTCGCCAAATCGGAAGCGGGGCCGAGGATGCGAGCCGGGGGCGAAGCGGCAGCGAACCCCTCGGTAGGGCTGTGGGTTGTTTGATTTTTTTTTTTTTTCTTTTCCTTTCTCTCTTTTTTTTTTTTTCCTCTTCCCGAACCCACGGCGCTTCCTCTCTGAGGCGGCAGCCGCCTCCGCCGCAGCGGGAGCGCCCTCACGGCCCGGGGGGCTTTTCCCCCTGGTTTTATTCTTTTTAAAACTGAGGTGTTTCTATTTTTTTATTTTTTTTTTTTTTTTAGAAGAAGTTTACAGGCGAACAGAAGCGGGGGCACAGTCCGGGACCGGGACCGGGACTGGGGCCGCTCCGCCCGGTCCCGCCGCCGCCTCCTCCGCTCCCCGCTCCCCTGATTTTTTTTTCCTTTCCCCATTAAACCGGTTTCCACAGCAGCTGTCCGGGTGTGCGGCTGCAGTTGGCATATTTCACGCGTTGGGAAAAAAAAAAAATTAACTGTTTTTCCTTTGTATCTTAATCCGGTGATGAGAGCTCTCCTTTGTTGGCTTTCGAGCTTGCATTTCTTTTATTTATTATAAGGAAATCCAGTTTGGTTCAAATATATAATCCATTTGAGCACCTAAATCCCCAAACAGCTGGCATTATTTTGTTTTATAATCTTTGGCTTTTCTGCACAGAGCATATTTCTGAATTCCTACTTGACATTTATGGGGGAAAACTTTTTAATGTAAATGGATATTGTGATTTTTTTTTCCTGGGTATTTCCTAATTTACATGCATCACCAATTTTCCTGGATTTCCTAATGTTTTAATCTTTTTTCCTCCCCCATATCTTGCTAATTAATTTTTTCCCCAGGAAAACTTTTTTTTTTTTTTTTTTCCTGAAGGGAGAAAGACATTAATTTGCCCCATTATTTTAATCTCTGGCATTTGGAAATGGTTGAGAGACCACAAAAATGCAACCTGTTGTAGAAGCCAGAGTGGTGTGTTTTATTTATTTTAATCGATAGCAGAGAGGTGATTTAGTAATAGGAACTCCGAGTAACATTTTAGTAAAAGATTTGCAGATCTGGTGGCTGTGCATGGGGTGTGCATGTGCTTGCATATGAGCGCGTTTCTTTGCAGGCTGATTAGCAAGTGGGGTTTACGCTTGTAACCAGCGGTCACTGCTGTTTTCTCCCCTTGCTGGGTGTTTGTGGTGCCTGCTAAATCCAGCTCTGTCATGGCTTCTCCTACTTTTATCAGACTTTCCTCTTAACTAATGCAGCAGAGTGCTGCAACCTCTGGAAGCAGAGGAATCAAAACTGAGCCAGAGAGGACTGATTACAACTTGTTCCTTGGTGAGAGATTTTTTTTTTGTGTGTGTGTGGTTCAGAGCTAAAGGCTCTTGATTCAGTTTGCCTTGGCTGTGGCATGTTTAGCCTTGTTATTAGTAACATACATGATTACACAGGTAATTTGTGTACATCTTAGACAGGGTAGCTCTAAAAACCAATTACTATGCATATAGGTAGCCATGAAAAAAATAATAGTAAAAAAATCAGAGTTAGTTTTCAGTGTGTCCGTCTAACCTTCATACTTGGTAGACAGTTTATGTAGCTTCCTAGATTGATCTCCACCCCTCCTCCATCTACTCCTTGTTTAGTTAATTCAACAAAGACTTTTTGCAATCTGTTTGGAGTTTGTCTGATGCCATGGAAAAGTAGCTGCTGATTTATTTGGTTGCTTTTCGATTTCTGTCTCTAGCCCGTCTTTTCTCCTCCTTTCAGCGGGGATGTCAGCTGTTATTACTTCCTATTGATCCCTTTGCAAAGTGAGAAGTGAACTAAAATTAATGTCAATTCCACTGCTCGGATCAATAGCTGGAGTTATTTTAATCTGGATTTGCACGAGGTGCTAAATTAAAAAAAATCAGCATAGAGGCAGAAAAGTAGCAGCTCCTCACTCCACCTGTGCCCACTGCCTTCCCAGCACCCAAATGTTCCCTCCAGCTGATTACCCTGCAATCCATATTTTTTTTAATTAAGGAGGTCAGTTAGTTTTCTTATTTTTGGGTTCTGTATTTAAACCTATGACATTTTGACATTGGGAGTGTATTAACGATAGATTTTCATAATGACTGGTCCGCCGCAGCCTAATCTGTCCGTGTTGCTGGGGGGTGGGGAGGTGCTGGGCGAGCAAGGAGCAAGAGAGAACGAAAAAGGAAGTGGGAGCTGAAAAAAAATTAAATTTGGCTGGCTGAGATATTGTAATGTGTTGATTTATTCCCGGTGTAATGAAGTTTGCAAACGAATAAACGGCCATAGTGATTCACAGTATCCTACAGGAGTGTCAAGTGTTGCGGCCAGATTACTAATTTATGAAATACATTTAACGTAATGGGGTGAAAGCACAAGTAAAAATAGAAAAGCAGGCAGAGGTGGCTGCTTTCTTTTTTTTTTTTCCCTGGAAATCCATGTTTTTCCGTGATTGCTCAGTTTCGCTTCCATGTTAATGATTGTTTATTTCTGAGAACAGCAGCTCATTTGCATGCATTTCTTTAGATATGTAACTATATGCATGTGTATATATATATATATATTTACATGGTTACACGGGCCCCCAGCCAGTGCCTGCAGTTTCCTGACCTCCAGGTTTTGATCAGCCTCGTGTGCAGCAGCAGAGCAAGTGTACCCAGGACTGCAGTGATGACCAGGATGCCCTTGGCACCCCTCGCTCTTCCTCTCCCCCTCGCTCTCTGTGGCAAGAACTCAATGAGAAAGTTATTTAAAATTTGGAAGAGAGCAAATCCGTTAATGCGAGATACATAATCTGGTAATTTAGCAATGATGTCTGTAAGGATGGGTGCCAAATGAGGAAGCAGAGAGATGATGTCCACTCATCTTCACAATTCATAACAGTCAGTGGAGTGGCTGGGTACAGGATGGGAGAGAGGAAATGCTATCACTGAACTGCATTAAAGCCCCAGACTGGATTTCATACACTTTGTTAACCTAGGCTCCCTCATTCATGGAGTACAAAAGGCACTCCATTAGGGAGACACTCTTTCACTAAGTTTTATTTGAGATGTTTGACCCTCTGGATTTAAGAGGCACAATTTGTAACAGCTTTTTATTATTATATGATTTTTCTGGCCCTTTGAGCTCCAGCGGCTAGTATATTGTTTCAAAGTTATAGTCCTTGTATTTTAAGCTGGGTTGTGGGGCCTGAATGGCAGGCGGCGGAAGCTTAAAAGAAAAGACATGAGATTGATTGGGGGAGAAAATAACAACACAAAAAGCCACTGCGAACTGGGGGAGACACAGAAAGGAACATTTTCCCTTCCTTCACCCTGGGAGGGGGTTGTGGCTGGGTGGGTGGCTGCCGCCAACCTGGGAGGCTCAGCAAGATGCGAGGCAGAAATTTTGTTAACATTTTCCTCTAAATGTTAATGGCACATCCAGGGCAGTTTGCAAATCTACTTAAGAGTGAGTGCATTAGGAACTAAAATTACTGATCCATCCTCTCTTGTCCCCGACCCGAAAGGCAGACACTCGCAGAGATCAGATGGCAGAAGCGCCCATTATGATTTTAAATATTGCCAGAGACGCCAGGCATTTTACTGGGGAAGTCTCTTCTCCCCTGGCTGCCAGGGACCGTGTGTGCACGCGTGGGTGTTTGTGTATTACACACACGCACCAAGGCACGGTCACATTCCTACATTCCAGTGATGTGTGTATATATATATATGATGGTATTGAGTGCTGTGTCTGTGAGTACTTATCTACCCATATGTACTGTGAGAGTGAGAAAATACATGTCTGTTGTGTAAGTCTCAGGCATTGTGTACAGTATAACCGTGTATGCTGGCTGGTTTGGGTTAACTGTGTACAAAGGATATTTTTATGTTGGTTTTACACCCCCCCCCCAAGCAAATAGTGGTGTGTGTATGTGGGGGCTATCTTAAGTTTATTGCGGTTACGTATACATGCCACTTGCCATATAAAATCCCAATTATAATTTGGAGTTACTATGTTAATTTTAGACTGAACCTTTTTTATTAGTGCGTTATTAAATCTGCATGTTATTATGTTTGGTTTGCCTTTCATTCATCTGCACTGGATGAGACCCTTTAACCTGGAGGGCCAGGGCTGATTCCACTAGTGTGTGAAGTTGTCTATTGATTTTCTTGAATGAGAACAGTGGCGCGTCTCCGGACGGTGGCTTGTAACACATGTGGCCACCCTGCTGCTGGGGCAGCCCAGAGAGATGAGTGCAGCAGCCTAACCGGCCGTGTTTTCTTTCCTTTTCTGTTTCCCTGCAGTGTTTGAAGGGTGACGATGCTCCAGTGATTTCCCCCGCTCCATTCCTGGGCATCGCCTTGCTTTCCTTCCGGGGAAGATCGTTCTGCTCGTGATCCCGCTGAGGAAAGAGACTCCGATGGACTTACACCGGGCAGCGTTCAAGATGGAGAACTCACCCTATCTCCCCAACCCACTGGCCTCCCCGGCGCTGATGGTTCTTGCCTCCACCGCTGAAGCCAGCCGTGATGCTTCCATTCCCTGCCAGCAGCCGAGGCCTTTTGGAGTCCCCGTGTCAGCAGACAAGGACGTGCATATTCCCTTTACCAATGGCTCATATACTTTTGCCTCCATGTACCACCGTCAAGGCGGGGTGCCGGGAGCGTTTGCAAACCGTGACTTTCCTCCGTCCCTGCTTCACCTCCACCCCCAGTTTGCACCCCCCAACCTGGACTGCACCCCGATCAGTATGTTGAACCACAGCGGCGTCGGGGCTTTCCGCCCCTTTGCATCTACTGAAGACCGGGAGAGCTACCAGTCGGCCTTTACGCCGGCCAAGCGCCTGAAGAACTGCCATGACACTGACTCACCCCATCTGCGCTTCTCGGACACCGATGGGAAGGAGTACGAGTTTGGCACACAGCTCCCTTCCAGCTCCCCCGGCTCCCTCAAAGTTGATGATACGGGGAAGAAGATCTTTGCAGTTTCTGGCCTCATTTCTGACCGTGAGACTTCATCCAGTCCCGAAGACCGAAGTGACAGATGTAAGTACCTCTGTTGACTTCTTGGTGGTTCTTTAATTGTGCCTCATTGAGATGCTCAACAGGTGATTGTCCCACAGTGCTTGTGATACTTGCTGGAGGTGGAGGCAAAGCAGCCTTTCCTGCTTGCCAAGCTCAGCCATGCAATATTACCTTGTTCCTCTGAAAGGACTGGCAGGTTTTAAGGTGAGGTGCTCGTGAAGGAAACTCACCTTCCAGCACATTCTGGAGAGGTGATACTGACCATGCAGAAAGCTGTCCCTGCCCCAGTGCGAGGCTATAGGTGCTGGTTTATGTATGTGTGTAAACAGAGATGCAGCTGGAGTGCATAGTCAGAAACTTTCCCAAAGCTTGCAGCATGTGCCCCCTGCTTCTTCAGATGTTTCTTTCTGACCTTTTCTTCATGCACACCATTCTTGTAGCAAATGATTCATCATCAGGATTTGTGCCTCCAGTTAGGACAAAAATACCTTTTCCTCTGGTTAACTTAACAATATTTCTGGCCACTGACCTCCCTCTTTAAGGCATAAATCCAAATTGTTCCTACAGTTCAATAGGCTGTTGCATCATGTGCTTTCTCTGAGTGTTTCCCCCGTTTGGTGCCCGTTGAAAGGTGATGTGCCCTTCTGCAGGCCCGTGGTCAGACTGAAGGAACCCAGTCCGCTTGTTCATGATTGTAACTCACTGCTCTCCCATCACCTTGTCTCTTGTGGTGTTGCCCACACAGAGAGGCAGAGCTGTCCTTCGTGAAGGGCAAGCTTCCAGGTTCGCAGAGCTGGGAGGTGACCCATAATGGGGAGTGGTCTGGGGGCAGCAGAGCGTGGTACCCCAAGGAAGAGCACTGACTTATGATTAGAGTTTTCCTGTAAACCCAGAGATGTAGATCAAAGAGTGAGTGGTTTGCTTTTCTCATGGGCTCCTTTGTTCTGCTAAGTTTTCTTCCTAGAAAACCATTTAATTATTGTTGTTGTTACTATTATTACTTCTTTTTTTTTTTTTTAAACCAAAAGCTGCTGCACCGTTCCTTCCTCTCCCTTTCAGACGTGATTTTTCTTCTCCCCTTTATGATACCGAGGAGAGTAATAGAGACATTGTGGCTCTCTCTCCCCTGTCGGCGCTGCTTCCTCAGGCTGTCTCCTTGAATTAGGCACTGTGCTAACTTACCGGCGCTAAAAGGCATCTGCCTAAACCCAGCGTACCTTTTCAATAAAAGTCATCATAAAATCAACCTGCCTTGTAAATCCATCGCGCTTTGGTTTTGAAATACGCTGCAAGTGTGTCTTTTATGCCGGCATTTGCGAGGGTAGGACGGTTCCCACTGAAGGCAGGAGCCGTGTGTTTCTTGCAGTACCAATGCAGTGATCTCTTATCTCTCTCCCCCCTCTCCTTCTGATCCACCCCTGACCGTGCTACTTTTTGTGCTGTAAGCTCCTTTCATTGTTCAGCATCTCCTCTCCCTCCTTTTGGGTCCGTGGGGGAAGTGGCTGTAGGTGGGAGCGCATGTGGATGTGGATGTGTGTTAAGCTGGTAATGTAATTATCCATGGGGGAGGCAGGTGAGATGGCAAGGCTTAGAGACATCTTTGTTGATGCTCCTTCCCTTATCGATATAACCTGGCTGTGAAAATGAAGCTTGCTTGAAAGAGTACTCCGGGAGATAGCGGCGGAGGAGCGGGTCCACTGCCTAAATGAATTTAGAGCGCATCAGCTGCTGTGGATCTTGCTGGCAAAATCCTGTCAGATACCCCATTTAAAGAAGTAAATCTGTTAAATGAATTAGACCACATGGAGCGCAGCTGTGGGCAGGCAGACGGGTCCACATCCACGGCTGTGCCTCGCCTTTGCCAACAGCGTGTGCCGAGCGTGGGTCTGCTCCTTCCTGGGAGCAGACGGGGCTTTGCACGGGCCCGTGCGAGAGGCAGCCGGGGTGACACCAGCGCCCTGTGCCGCTGCCAGTGCCGAGGCAGGGGACTTGCGAGGGAAAGGAAAGCAGCATAAAAACTTTGCAGGCAGCTTGGAAAACTTGGGCAGAAGTGGAAGGTGTTTTGTCGTACTGTTGTCGTTGCCCACGTTGTTAGATTTCTTAAAGATGCTTTGCTGCGTGGTAGAGCTGAGCGAACGCAACATCCCTGATGCTTCATGGACATTAGAATTCTTCTGTAACTACCGGGATGGTGTACACTAAATATGTCTGTTGGCTCTGTATCATACTCCTATCACATGCAGATACTGCACCGTGGAAACTTTGCTCCATTTAGACGGCGAGTTTATTTGGTGTGTGCGTACACACGTGTGGGTGTGTTTACCGGTGGCCAAAAGAGCAAGTGGTAGAGCTTTTTAGGGGATCCTAATGGTCTTTGATGCTGAGCATCAGAAAAGAAAAACTTCCCCGGTGAGGGACTCGAAAGATCCCAGTTTGCAGATATAATGGTGCTCCTGTTTTGCATGAACATTTGCATATATATTTTTGGAGTTTCTATATAAGCGTGTACTTGGGGGGTTTGTTGTCTCTGAGAAGTTTGGTGGATTCCTTGCGTGATTGTTATATATAACCCTTTGTAAAAGCTGCCTACTTTTGCTCCTGATGAGAATCTGTTGCAGGTAGGTGGCTGTAGCTTCAAGGTAAAAATGTAATTAGGCTTTTCTACAACTGCGAGCAAAAATTGTAAAAATTTTCTTAGATCAGCAACACCTTCCCATGTCTAACGGGTGCTTTTCAGGTTTGCAGAGCTCAACTGTTTTGTTGTATTTTTCAGATTGGTGAAGGGGGTTTAGTTACATGGAAGCTGAATTGCTATGATTGCTCTGTGTAGTCTTCTGCTCCACTGCGCAGAAGCCTTTTCTTAACAGCTCATTAAAATATTTGTTTTACCCCATAGCTTAAATGGTAATTTTCTGAGAAACTTCCATTAAAAAAAAATTATTCAATCACTGAGTTTTAATTTTCCTGAAAAACAGGTTTATGCTTCAAATGCTTTGCAACAAAACAAAATTCAAAGTCAGGCGTGTACACCGCAAGGAGCATTTGGAAGGTGCTTATTTAAGTCCTCTGCAACATGGGAAGAAAGTCTTGACCTGTTTTCACCAGTGGAGGAAGCTGGAAGAATTCAGTAACATTTTTAGGATATGTAGTGGTGTATTCCAGGTTAACACCTGTCCCTGTAAGATGTGTGCTTGTGCAGCAGAGATCGCTCAGCCTGTTGGGTGAACCTTTCCTTACTTTTAAAGCAGGGTGTTGCTTGGGCCCACACCCCTCATCCCCCAAAGGGACAGCATCTCCTTTTGGGGTGCATTTGGGTGGGATTGTGCTCTCTGTTAACCAGCAAATGGGGCTGAGATGTCTGCATTTGGATTAGTTGTCTCTTGTTGTAAAATGCGACATGTAAAATTCAGGACACCCAGAGTGATGGAGTGTACAGGGGGCACATAGAAAAGTGGAGCCTTCCCAGGGAGAAGCAGACATACCGTGCACTGGATGGGCCTTAGGTGCTTACTGAGAGAAATAATGCCATTTGTTAGAGTTTAGGAGCTTCTTGTAAAGCATGTGTTAAAGACACTGGAAGACATATTTTATGGGTTTCCTTTAATAAGCGTACAATAATTGAGATTCCTAGAAGGAGTGGAAATAAATGGCATGTTCTTTTCTGCAAAAGAGATCTATAGCCCTATTTTAAAACCAGGAAAAAAAAAATAAAGATTCCTGGTTCTGTTCTTGACTTCCAATAAAATTTGTCCTACTGCCTTTCTATATCCAGTCACTGTGGCATTGCTTTCCCACAAAGTGACACACAGAGGTCCATACTGAAGCTGGAACCTCCTGGCAGACAAGTGGACCTTGTCAGAGCAGGCACTCCTGCCTCCCCTGTGGGGCTGCCCATGCCCCCAGCCTCCTTGGGATCACAGAAGATGGTTTCCCATTGCTGTCTGCTGCTTGATCTCCATCACATGTTGTCTGTGACCTCTTGTGGAGCACAGGCCAACCTGTGGAGGTGATCCTCTACAGCCTGGACACTGATTCAGTTTCCAGGCTCTGACCAGAGCCTGACTCTCCACGTCTCAGTTTCCCTGCTCGTGCTGGTGGCTCTTACCAAGCTCCTGGTGTGCCCTGAGGATGAATGATTGAGCTGGGAGCAGGCCAGGATCCCTTGGGATCATCCCTTGGGTGTGCTGGGTATAGTGGGGGTGGATCTATTAGCAGTATTTTGCTTATTATTGGTTTTGATAATCATACTTAACCTTGGTTATCTGGACACAGTTTGTGCTGCAACTGGTTTCTTTTCTGCGTGAGAAGTTGTGTGCCATATTAGTGAGCTCTTTGTTCCACTTTGGGGTTTTAAAGAACATCATCAGCATGGAGTGAGTTTTCCTTTTGAAACAACTGGTTTGTTATTGATCAAATGTAAATTGCACTTCAAGTGATGGACATCAGGGCTATGATGACCACAGCATGAATTTCTGAATAACGTGGTGCTTTGGAAATCAGATCAAACCACCCGCTCAGGCATGTGTGTGTGTTGGGATTTGTGCTTATGGGCTGGGACCTATGTAGAGAGCTCAGTGTGTGTTTGTACATGTGCTGGGGGGAAGAAGGGGTTTTTTTCCCTTATATTTTATGGCAGAACAATGGCTTGGGTGGGGAATGCACATGTGCACACATCCATTGCTCACAACTCTTCCCACTGGGATGCCTCACTTCCAAGGCCAGTAAAATTTGGGGTCTAATGTAAAGTGATGCTTTGTTGCTAATAATAATCAGCCGTGACCATGGGAAATTGCAAGCTTAACTCTGCTTATGAAATAATGAAATAAATCGAGTGGGATGTTTCTTTCCGTTTTGCAGTGCCCTGCATGATGCAGGAGGAGTGAAGGAGGAACAGTGGCTTTTCTGAAGGGGTGGGCAGGCAGATGGGGCAGTAGCAGAGATGATGTCTGTGCCATCCATCCCTGTTGCACCACCCAAACCACGCTGTCCTCATGGAGTGAGCCGTGTTGCATGGAGGGAGGTCTCGGAGCATGCAGCAGTCACCTCCTTGTCCCGCTTTTCTGGCAACAACCTTCCTGCTCCCTCTGCAAACTGTTGCCGAGACTCCTTTCCATGCTGTTCGGCTTAATTGTCTTGTCGGGATAAAGAAATGTTTGAACAGTTAAAGTGGGGAAGGGCTGGATGGGAGCAGCCCCTGCCGGCTGCGAGGCCATCTGTCCTGCCTTGGATCTGCCGGTCTCCAGTTTATATTTCTCTTTCTGTTATTTGGGGCTATCTGGCGCACTCGGAATACCTAATCACCATGGTGAGAGGAGGGATGGAGCTGCCTCTCCCCCCCGCCACCCCTCTGGCCTCCCCTTCCCATCAATTGTCATGCAGAGCCCGGCCCGGGCGCTGCTCCTCGCAGCCCTCATTTGCTGTCCTCGCCCGCTCTCGGCAGAAGGATGGCTTTTAATTGATCGTTTGAGGGGGAGGGCTGGGGCTGTTTGCTCCTCCAAAATGTTTCCCCGCGCAGCCGCTGCCATCCGGCCGGCCTTCGTGTCATCTCAGCCATGCCAGCAATGCCTTGTGCCCTTTCTCTTCCTGTTTGGGCTCCCTGGGAGCCGGTGTCAGGGCTCATAGCCACTGTCCTCGGAGTGCTGAGCAACAGTGAAATGTCATATTTATCCATCTCCTACTGGAGAGATGGGCATGGACACAGTAAATATTTATTGCTCCTCTTTTGCCCTGTGTGTCTGGATGCTGGCAGGAGGGTATTTATTGTACAATTGCAGGGCAGCCCCCACCCACCTTGCTCGGTATTTCCCATCAAAACCACGGCCCCCAAACCGCTGGCCAAACCCTGCTTTTCGAGAAGGAATGAATCACATTAAATCCTCAGCCCCATCGATCAGGCTCGACTGCTGTCAGGGAACTGCGGCAGGAGAAGTGCAGGCAGACTTGGCGGCTGCCATGCTGTGCTGGGGATCGGGAATCCTGACCTCGGGCATGGCTTGGAGTCACGGTTTCCCGATCCCTAACGGGGGAGCAGTGATACCTCCCTCACAGCGGAGCGTGCCGCTTTGATATCTTCTGACAGAAGAC
Organism: Pyrocephalus nanus; assembly: GCA_038380795.1. Classification (NCBI taxonomy): domain Eukaryota; kingdom Metazoa; phylum Chordata; class Aves; order Passeriformes; family Tyrannidae; genus Pyrocephalus; species Pyrocephalus nanus. The sequence goes on from CM076269.1 coordinate 3,945,401, forward strand.
ACCAGGCAAGGGCAAAGTATTAGTATTATTAATATAGTACAGTTAGTAGAATATTATGAACTATTATAAATCATTACTGCTAAACTACAGTTATTAAAGGAAATGGCCAAAGTGCACTTTGCGAGCCAGGATCTCTGACAGTTAAAACATTGTTTTATTATTTTACTTGCTAACTTGCAAAATTCGAGAGTTAGCAACAGTTTCCTGGTTGATTGGTAGCAATTGCGTAAGGAATTGGGAGAAGAGGGGGGGAATGGGCGAACATTTCAGGAGGGAGAGAGTGAATGAGCCTTAGTGCCTCTGTGATTTATTTTTCTTTCTTTGATATTTTGAAGGTCTTGGAGGAAAGAGACATACTCAGGCATGGGCCTAATCCTGGTCTGTAGGAGTGAAAATGTTCAAGGCAACGAGGTCTTAATGTTTCTGGAATTCCCCATTGAAAAAAAAAAAATAGAAGTGAAGGTGTTTGTGAATCACTGCTGGTTGTTATTTGTTTGATATCATTTAGACAAGTCCCATTAAATGCTAGCAGCAGATTCATTTTTCCCTCTTTGTTTGCCTTCCAAGGAGCAGAAAACAGACATAATTATATTTTACGTGAGACTGTAAGATTTCCTCTCATCTCTTTTTTTTTTTTTTTTTTTTTCTGGCTAATATCTGCAGCTATAAAATAAATTCCATTTGTGCATACATGGTGTTAGACTGAGGTAAATAACTGTCATCTAAAATCTGTCTAACCTTAATCTGCATCAGGAGCACTATAGAGAACTGTACCCATTTGTATAATATTAAGCTTTATTTTTATTATGGATTTCTAATGCAAATTCATAGTGGGAGCAAAGTTGTTTTCTTTTAATGCCATATTCCAAGAAAAGCAGCCACTGAAAGCAAATTGTGACGATTTTTATCCTGTGGTTCATGTCACCGGTGGTCTTCTATCATGTCAATGTGCTTGATAGCCTGTGAATGTTTCATCTCTCTTCTTCAGGCTGGAATAGCAGATTTGGGGACTTCTGAGGACATTTTTCAGCTATGCAAAGCAATTAAATTTCTCCGTAAATTATGGATTTCTATTTGAGAAATTTAATGTGGGATTGGATTCCTATACAGCATCCTGTGAAAAAGGGCACGTGCATTTTTTGTAGACCTACACATGTGAACTGTGCTGTGTCTTTCTGCCCTTTCAAGCAACCTCGCTGTTTGCCTGCTTGGCTCTGCTGGCCTGCGTATAAAAACTCACAGGTTACAAACACTCGGGGCAAATTCATCATCCTGAATTCAGGGTGGGTTTTTTTAAGTTTTTTAGTGCTGAATTATTTTCCTGTTACTTCTCGGGTATTGGCTATTTGCTGGCCAGGCTGGCAGCCCTTCTCTGGGATGCAGCCCTCAAGTCCATGGAAGCTCTGGCGGAAAAAGTATCTGCTGGGTTTGGTACTATCTGTGTCCATCTTCTTCTTCTTTGTCCTGTGTTTTAAAAACATGGGTGGTGGTTGTGATGGTCTGGGAGCTCTTCTTGGCCATCACTTTCTCCTCTCCTTCGACCATTTGCTGGCTTCTTGAATTGCAGCAGTGCCCCAAGCAACAGAAGAGGGGGAAAAGAAATGTTGGGGAGGAGCGAAGCCATGAGAGATTTATTGTCTTAAACGCAGATAACGTGGGAGGGAGACCTGGTGACAGCGAAACTGCTCGTGTAGTTCAGGTGTGGGACACTTCTGTTGTATTTTTCCTCACTTGGGACACAGTTTCTCATCAGTGTTGTTTTAAAACCTTCCTTTTTTGCTAACTTGAGGCTGAGAACAGCTTTCTCACTGAATTGCAGAGCAAGAATGTGCTTTGTACTTTTTTTTTTTTTTTTTTAGTGAATATTGGGCTGTTTTGCAGTGGAAAGGCACCCCGTGTATACCCCTAAAAGGAAGAGCTGGAAACTTGTGTCCTTCCCCCAGCAGTACTGATGGTTAGGAACTGTTTCTCACCACAGTAACAATATTAAGTTTTTAATTCGGAAAGACCCAAGAGCTTTCACCTGTGAGCTTTTTGCCTGTGCAATCCTGCGGCCTCACCTGGGCTTTCTGGATGTGCAGTGCCACAGCCCTGAGCAGGGCAAGGGTGGCAGGGCACATCCAGCTGCAGCTCCTGGGCTGGGTGGCACGACTGGCTCCCAGAGCACAGGTTTGTTCCTTGGGAGGCAGGTGAGAGCCTCGTGGTGCTTGTGTGAAAACGAAACCAGAAAGCACTGGGGCGAAGGCTCCACGTGACAGCCTCCCCAGAAGTGATTGGTTTTGTAAACAGAGCAAAAAGTGAAACTCGTGGGACTGCCCTGACAAACCCATTTGTTTCTATTGGGATTTTCGGTACTTTGATTTAAATTAAGATCTTTTTAATTAAAAAGGACTCAACCTTTTAATCTGATTTTTATGCTGTTTCCCTGCACTTTAGGAAACAACTTGCAAAGCCATTTAGAATGTGAAATTGTCTGTCCTGTAACATCCCTCGCTATAAGGGGACATAGGATAATCATCCCTCATTGCAGAGAGCCTGCTTTGGCAGTTGTGCTGGGATGGGGAAAGCCCTGGTACCAGATCACAGCTCTGCCTTGTCTTCCAGCCTGGCTTCCAGCGCTGAAGATTTCTTTTGGAGTTTTCTGTTCCAATCCTGTTTGGGTGGACGCTCCACAGAATTTCCTGCTGGAGGTCCTGCTCAAGCCCTGTGCCGTTCAGGGGGCAATGTGAGGGTGTTTGTGAGTGAGAGAGGAGGAGGGTGGATGGGGGCTAATGGCACCCTGGGCGCTGCACCTCAGGCTGGGTGAGTGAAAGCCTTATCAGGGTGGCCTGGCCGTGCTGCAGCAGAGCCGCCCCGCACCCAGCCCAACCTTTGGCCCACGCAGCCTAGAGGGAGCCTGGTCTCCTTGTTGCTGTTTGCAGTGTGGAGGATCTGGCGAGGCTCTGATGGCTGTGGATGGGTGGAAATCCTGAGTGTTGGGCATCAGTGCAGGTCAGAGCTAGCCGAGTGCTGCAGCACCGTCAAGGCGGCTGTAGAAGCTCTCTTCCTTCTCTTGTTTATTCTCCTCCTTGCAAACCAGCCTCCCCTCACATTGCTAGTGCTATAGGTGGGAGATAAACCCCCAGCAAAGTCCTTAGCCAGGGTGACAGCTTTTACCTCCAGAGCACTTGTCTTCAGCCTACCTGAGGAGGCAGTTTGACCACTGGTGGTTTGTGGTGTTTTTTTTTTTTTACTGGGGAGATGAAGGAGCAATCAGTGACCTGGGTAACCCCGCACAGAGCACCAGCAGAGGAACTTAATGGTTACAATCAAAAAGTTGCCAGCCTGAGTGGATTCATACATCAGGGGGTGCCCCTTGGGCGGGGGAAGGGGAGAATAGGCAGCCAAACTGTTGTAACCCTGCTTCTTCGCCCTCGGATTTGCGCTTTGCTCAGCACACAGCCTGTCCAGGACAGCTGGCGTTGCTCCTGCCAGCTCTGCTCCTGGGGACTGGTTGCCGCCGTCTGTGCTGCTCCTTCCTTTCTGCACGTTTGGGTTCATGCACAAAAGTGTTGCTCTCGAGGAGCCGATCTGGTTACGGAAGAGGGGAGGTGATGGGCAGCCTTCGCTCGAGATTTGGGGCTAACGTGTCCAGGGAGGCTGTGTGGAAGGTTGCCGGGAGGTTCAGTAGTGTGGAAAGCAGGGCGTCTGCAGACCAGAAATTTAATGTCAGCAAGAGGTGTTTGAAAGAGTGTGAAGTAGAAAAGTTCTGCGAGTTATTTCTGTCTTAATTTGGCAAATGTGTCCAGTCCCACATTTGGTCCAGGACTGAAATAAGTATGATGATATTTGGATCAGGACAAGGCTATACTGGAAAAAGTAAGCCATGAAAGTCTGCAGATCTCTGTCTCCATTAGACAGAAGTAATGTTCCCACCATCTCATTATTTTCCCCTCTTAAAATGAAAACAATGCGTTGACTGTGGAAACAGGGGAGGATTGTGTTTGAGTAAGACAGAGCTGGGGAGAGAGAACTTGAATCGGCCTCACTTGAATATAACAGAGATGCCGTGGGTGTAGGAGCCTGGGAAGCCGTGCATGGTATGGTCCAGATTAGGCCCCAGGAAGAAGGGACCTTAAACTAAAAAAAAAAAACAACAACCAAAAAAAGCAGCTTCACATTTGTTCATCTCTTCAGGAGCACTGTGGGGACCCAGTCAGCCCTTGGGCATGTGCATCTCCCACCCCAGGGAGCGGGCACGCGTTGGCAAAAGCTGGGGAAGGTTACAATGTCAATGAAAAACATCTGTGTGTATGTTCTCCCAGATGTTGCCAGTTCTGTCTGGGTTGTTAGCTGCACCTGGGCAAAGAAGAAAAGGAAACCCCTGGGTGGTGTGATGGATTTTGCAGAGGAGAAGGCAGTTAGACACCACTTGCTGATAGTCTCTCTGCTATGTACTCAGGTGGCTCCTGACAATCGGGTGATCCAGGACCCCCATTTTTCTGTGTCTAAGGAAATGTGTCATCAACTCGTCACATACAAATTCTTTTAGTTCTGTTGCACATTTCTAGCTTGACTAGTGTGTATGTGGGGGGGGGTATTGAAGATGAAGGACAAGTTTATTGGCAGAGCTGAGTGTGCCTGATCCTGGCAGCCATGTGGAGCAGGAAGAGGGAAGGGCTGCCTGGGCAAAGCCCTGAGCATAGGCTGTGCTTGTGCTGTGGACTCTATTGACCTTGGACAAGCAGAGTAATTTCTCATCACCCATCTTTAAAGCAGGAGTTATGATATTCCCCTGCTGAGGGTGGTTATGTTCACATTCCGGAGCTGCTCGGGTCCTAGAGCAGTTGTTATAACCATGGTACCCGGATTGAAAAGGCTGCGTGGGGGGAGGGATGGAGGCTTGTTTAACAAACATGATAATTGGGTTTTTTTTTCTGAAGAAACAGTTGCCAAATATTTTTTTTTTTAAATGAAACTTGGATGAACGGCTGAAAGCAGTGGCTAGGAACGGTAGAGAAAGAACTGAGGGGGAAATATTTGGAGTAAGGTAGATAAAAGTGAGAGATAAAAGAAATAATGCAGGGAAGGATGAGTAATCAACATTCTTGGAGTCGAAGCGCAAGCTCTGGCTTCCTTCCTGAGCAGTAAAATAAAATTAAAAAAAAAAGTCTTTAGAACAACAAAACTCTGGACGCGCTGGTTTCCTTCCTGACAGGCCCAGCCTGGTGGTGTTTCGATGAGTCCTCACTGGCAACCAGGGCTGATCTAAAGGCCAAAGGCAGAAAGATTGGGGGGAAGGGAGAGGAATTTAACTCCTTGAGCTCTGCTGGAAAACCAGAGATCTCCCGCTTTCTGCGCGTTCCTTTTGCCACTGCTGGAGCAGAACAGTGCTCACTGTGGTTCAGGGGTCTGAGAGGTGACAGCTACATTTACCCAGGTGCTTGGTCACAGTCAGATGTTGTAAAACAAAAGTGAGTATTTTTAATCCTTGTAGATAAAATTCCTAGGACTGTGAGTGGTACAACATGACACAACAGCACCAGTCAGCAACACGGGAGGGGACTCTCAGTAGGAAGCCCTGACACGCTGCTGTTGCCATCTCAAGGATGCTCATTTTACTCATAGCACCCAATTTATAGTAAAGTGCCGCTCCAATGTCTTTCAGAGCTGGGAACGTGGGAGGGGAGGCTCTCTGTGTGTGCTAGACAGGTTGAATGGCTTGGGCAGAGCTTGTTTTGCAACTAACTCTCTGAGCCTCGCCGCTCTCCGCAGGGTTCCCCTCTCTGAAAGGTCGAAGCTACTTCTTAATTCTCAGCAGCTGACAAAATATTTATTTTCAGGTACTTAAAATATTATAATTTGAAGTGGAGTCCAGGGCCCTGGCTGGAGCTGAGCTTTTGTACTAACAGCTTCAGTGAAATGCCTTTTTCCTCCTACAACTTGCCAACAAATGCTTGGAAAATAATTGTGGGACAGTCATCCCTTTAGTGAGCAGATCAAGAAGATTTGAGACTTGCCAGAGACTTTCAAAGGACAGGCCAAAGGTTCAAGTTGCTGCCAGTTCTATTTGTCTTAGCCTTTATACTTACTTTTGTGTCATTAATTTCATCAAATGTCTGTGGGTAAAAGGCACCCAGCAGGCTGCTGCTTTCGCTGAGCTCTCTGGGTGTACTTGGACATCTCTCAGGAAATAAGCCCACCTTTTTGTCTAGGGGGAGAGATTAATCCCACCCCAGCTGTAGCAGAAGGGCTTATCCACTAAACTGACACGGAGCTGGTTGTGCTGGGGGAGGAGGACCCAGTTGTCTTCTCTGCAGTCCTTTTTAACTGGTTCTGGCAGAGACATGCACATATGCACATACAGCACCTACAGAGACCTACAGAAATCAAGTGCCACGCTTGAATTTTGTGGAAGTTACTGAAGTGAGTGCTCAGCAAGAAGGAAGGGTGAGCACAGGCCAGGTGGAGGGGACCTCAGTGCCCCGGATCCTGTTCCTGGCCCTGCTCTTGGGTTCTCAGGATGATCATCTGTGCTTTGGCTTGCTAGCAGGTTATTCTGTTCGTTGTGGTAGGCAGGGCATAACTGTGGAGCTCTTTGCAAGGGCTCTTCTTGCTAGATTAACAACTCTGTTGGTCCTCTCCTGGGGGCCGTGCAGTAAAAGAAAGCAGGGAGTAGGCTGTTTTCCCAGCAGGATCCCTGCAGGCAGAGCTTCCTTACCCTTCTCTCGTGCTCTTGTGCCACAAACCTCTTTCCTTGGTGCTCCCATCACGGCCTGCATCCTGACAGCTGCTTTCCTACCCTTTCTGCCCCGGTGCAGCCGGCCAAGCACATTAATTTTTCGGCAGAAGTGTTGTAATAATTAGGCAGCTCGTCGGAGGGTTTAGCAGTACTTAACCAGATGTGAGAAGACTCATCCCATGGTCCCTGCTCTCTTGCTGGGCTCCAGCCAGCTGCCTTTTCCCGCCTGCTCAGGTTGCCTAGAAGGGGCTGTAGGAGATCTCCCGGCTTCCCTGGCTCCTCTTGCCTCTCTTCTTATGTTAAACACTCATTTGTAAAGGAGAAAGAGGGAGGGTGGAAATCCTTGGGTTGTTTGGGAGAAGAGCAGCAAAGAATTAAAAGCAGACACCTGCAGCGCTTGGATTTGAAACCTCCATCGTTAACTCTTCCCAGGGCAGCATCCCCCAGGCTTGTACCCCATCTTTTGGTGCCAGGCAGGGCTCCGTGGTGAGATGGAAGGGCTGGAGTGGGTGGTGCTGCTATCCAGGGCTCTAGATGACTGCCTGCTGTATATAATCTCCATCAAGTTTCATATATATATATATAAATACGTGTGTTGTGTATATCTAAAAATACTAGATTTCTTTATATATATGAAAAATCTCCATCTCCCCTGCCTCAGTTTCCCTCCCTGCCCTGTGGGGACGATGCTGTTTCCCTGTACACTGTGATCTATAAGCATTTATACACCAGGCAGTATTATTATCACTAAGGTGGTTATAAAACAAGGTTGTAGTAAACTGTATTGTCTGCCTAATCCATATTAATGGAAAAAGCTGTTGGAGACAGGATATTGGCCTGGATGGCCCTTGGATTAAGACATTCAGACAATTGTTACTTTTCTATGGTGAAGTTTTATAAATCCACACCGACACCATATATTCTGTTTAAGAAAATCTATATACAACCTACAGGTTCATGGTTATAAAGAGAAAAGACGTATTAAATCAGCAAGACCAAGGGAGCAGACAAGATATAAAAATGATACTGTATTATGCTGGAACTTATTGAAAATCCCAGCGCATCTTTTTTATGTAAATGGTAAATTCTTTCCTATGTTCTGAATATGTTTCTTAATGTGTGTCACGTACCAGAATAGTAGCATGGACACAGTTGCAAATACGGTGTGTGTTTTATTGTGAGTATTATACTGCATAGCAGAGTGAGGGTGTTGAATGCTGCAGTCAGTTATATACAGCTGTAAATGGGAGCTACCTGCTGTTCTGTATACAGCCAGCTGCATATTTATTAGTAAATACCAGTCTAGGTAAAATGAAAATAAAACAGGAAGTTGTATTAAAGACTCGAAGGTTTAAAACTAGTTTGCGCAAAGCTCCTGGGATCCCGCTGCGGGGAACGGTCCGGCATTTTCTGACATTAAGTCTTTTCCATCTGATTTTTCTTGCTCTGTGAATTTGAAATCCTCTGCTGAACTCCCCCGCTCATCAGTTTGTGGAATAATTCATAGGTGTTTCAAAGCAGGGTAAAGATTGGGTTTGAGGCTGGAGAAATCACGGGTTGGCTCCTTCCCTGGTGTATCATCTGCAGCTGAACATACTGAAATCACAGAGTCGTAGAATCATTTAGGTTGGAAAAGACCTCCAAGATCGTCGAGTCCGACCATTAACCCAGCACTGCCACGTCCCCAAATGCCAAATCTACTACTGGGGGACTTTTAAATACCCCCAGGGATCAGAGTCGCTCTGGTGGGTGAGGTACCGAGGACCTGTGGCTACATGCACACACACTGCACACAGAGCACGGATGGCTGAGTTGTGAGGCCAAAGCAAACCCCACATTTTCTGGGGTGCCTGTGGGTTTTCTGACTGACAGACCCTTCTGTGGAGATAAAGGCATCAGGGCAGAGCATGGGTTCCCAAACGAGCGATGGCTCTGAAATACCCGAGTGTTTGACCTAGAGGGAGCTCTCTTACATGAAGAATAAGACTTGGCACAGCCTGCTGGAACAGCTTTTAGCGTCTGTATCTTCAGCAAACTTCTGCCTTCTGCATCCTCAGCTTGTACTGCCGGGTACAGCATCCCCCTGACAGAGGTACAGGGGGTTGGAGAGGTCCTGTGGGTAACTCCTGTGGTCCCAGTTCTGCGGGGGCCAGAGCCAGAGCCTCGCTTGTTCTCCAGAGTTTGTTCCTTGTGGAAGTTAATTTCTTTTGACAACAGAAGAAATTTTTCCCCTATTTCTCCTGCTCCCAGAAGCACCATCACACCTCACAGATGAGTCATGACTCTCTTGGGGTGCCAGACTTGCTCCTTTCTCTGCCAGGAGGAGGATGGGTTCCTTGGTGAGGAAAAGTCTTTTGTTGGCTGCTCAGGGTGCTGTTAGCAGGTGGCTCAGTTTCTGCCCTTGGATCTCTCCTTTTTAAATGGCTTCATCTCCCCTCATCCTCCTCGGGGTAGGTCCATCTGCCTGAATACAAATCCACGACATTTTGGGGTTAGATGAACTGGTATTTCCTTCCCTGGAAGCTGGGAATTGCTGGAGGTGATAGAGATGGATCCTGCGAGGGTGATTCCCCAGACCACAGTCAGCTCTGGCTCCAGCCCGTTGTGAGCCCTTGGAATTCCACCGGTCCTGCTGCTTCCAGGACCCATCAAAGCAGGGCAGAGGGGACAGGGCTCTCCAGAGGTGTGGCTCTGCACCTCCAGGCTACCCACTGATTTAAGAGTGAAAGAGAAACTCGGCTGAAGAAACTGCTGGAGCAGAGGTCTTAGCGAGCCCACAGTGCCTGAGAGGTCACTTCAAAAGAGGACTGGATAAAAGCAGGACGGTGCAATTCTTTCCTGGGTCCAGAAAGCTGCTGTCTGGGAAGGTGGGGGGGGGGGGGGCAGAAGAACAGCTTTATGGTGCAAGGGTCAAGCTGTAGGGACTGAGAGTGATGATGCTGCCCTGCTCCTCCATCCCATCCCCGAGCAGTCCAGGTCCCCATGAGGCTGGGTTCAGACTTTTCAATACCTGGTTTGCAGGGTTGGGGGGCAGTCATTCTGCAGCCCCACTATCTGGTGGCTGCTTTAAAAGAGAGCTGCAGAGAGGCAGAGCTGGGAGGGAAATTAAGGACAGATGAGGTAGGACAGCATGTATTTTCCTGTGGGTGGCTTTTCTTTCTAATTTCAGGGGGTTTTTTTGTGGCTATTGAACAAAGGGGTTTGGGGAAGGAAAGGATGTGTGTGAGGGTAAGGAGCTGAATGGGGAAGGTAGCTAGAGGGAAGAAATGGAGAAGTAAAACACCTTTTAATTCTTATTTTTAAAGAAAGGCTTTACACTAACATTTTGTGGGCCTTCAGTTTGTAGTCTGGTGTGTGTTTTCCAGAGCAGGCAAGAAGAAGTGTGAGCAGCAGAGGCAGAAGTTACTTTGATATCAGCCCCCAATTTGGTTTGAAAAATGCCAGAGAAAAGTCAATGGGATTAGAATAAGCACTTTTCCTAGGGATGACTTCTTCTTTGTGTCTCAGATGATGGCCATTCCTTCCCCATCCTGCCGTCCTCGGTTTGTCCTAGCAAGCCATACCTGAGCCTCCATCATGCCCTTCTCCAAGTTGGCACAAGGAGATTATGGGAAGCAGCAATTTCAAGGCTATCTCTCTTGCATTTCTCTCAAGATTAGGGGACGCTGCAGAAGACTGAGCCAGGCCAGTTGGCACAGCCAGCTTTGGGGTCTCAGCAAATGTCTCTGCATGTCAGTAGTGCCCAGGCCCCTCCCCATCCCCAAAGTTTCTGTCTTTGGCAGAAGGAAGCCACTCGATTGAGTGCAGCTCCCACGAGAAACAAACTGCTCTTCTGACCCATGAGATGCTGCCTTTATACCTAAAGGTATTTACAGTGCAGAGAAAACCAGGAGCAGCAGCCTGTGGGGAAAGCAGAAAGGACTTAACGCTCACAATTTGCGAAACAAGGGCAGCTCAGGACATTGGAGTGAGGTGCTGGAGTCTTGGATGAAGTGGGAGTGTCTGTAGAAACTGGGAGCAGGGATGAAAGCACTAGTATGGAAGGAAACGCTTTGGCAAACTGAGACTTGTTAGAAATAATCCCGGAGCTGAGGTGGCTCAGGGGGTGTACTGGGAGTCCTACACATTTCTGTTGTCTGTGTCCCTGATGAAACCATACCCCCAAATGAGGAGGCAGGCAGGGGAGGGTGAGTGTGTCCTGCACATGCAGAGGAAGATGAGCAGGAGAATGGCTGTTTTCTCCCTCTGGGTCCAGTCTGACTTGGAGCAGCTGTCTGCCCTTTTCTCCAGGCAGGAGGGTGATGCTCAGCTACACAGTGGAGGTGCAGGGATGCTGCTGCCTGCTGCCTCATGGCCCCTTTGGGCCCCTTTGTGACCCCCAATATGGGAGAGGAGGACCAGAACATCCTCAGCAAATGGTTTTGCAGAGGCCTCCCTTTCTCTATATGGCCATGTTTTCAGCTCTTACCTAGGCTTTATGCTTAAAAGGTCCTAGCTTAGTAAGTCAGGAGAGATGCAACTTTGAATTGCAAACTTCAGGCTTGATTTAAACAAGAACAGCACTTTAAAAATAAATCCTTTTTCTCCCGACTCCCTAAGATACATCCAGGTAGGGCATGCTCACTGCTCCATTTTAAAGAGATAATTTTGGCCAAAGCCACCCTTCTGTAGTAGCCTATAATTAGCAATTAAAGCATAAAAAATATTTCCATCGAGTGACTCCTAAATAAATGCTTGTCACTGCTGATCAGAGTTGGTTTATTTCCATGTGTGTTTTCCTTCCTTCTTTTTTTGTATAACTTACAGCCCTGTAAATGCTCAGCAGCTGTTAATATGATTCTGTCGATACGTTTACCATGGTGATTTGGCTATATTTGGCGAGCGTGTGAAGAAATCACTCACCAGTTAGAAGAAGGAAAGACAAGCTGTCGATATCAAGGGAGAAATGCTAATAACCCCGGTGACAAATCATTCCTGGGAATCTCAAAGGGTTAAAAAAAAAAAAAAAAAAAGCAGCAGCACTTCCCGGAGAGAGGGGCCTTGGCGAGTGAAGGTGACTCATCCGGAGCTGCAGACACCAGCTGTCATCTCCAGCTCCTCCTGTGCTTAATCACTTCACTTTTCTAAAGAAATATTTTGTTCTAATTCAAACAGACCTGGGCTTGTTTGTTTTTTATGAATTATTTACTGGGGAGGAGAACCTCTTGAGGTATCCATCTTCACTCAGAAATAAGTGGACTCTCAGAGCCTGCCACAGCACTTTTAAGCACACAGCTCCCTCCGTGATGAGCCGTTCTTTTTTTTTCTTTTTTTTTTAACATCCACTTAAAATGAATAATAAACCCTAGAAAGTCAGCTCTGGACCTTGGACCATACTGGGGAAAATGCACACAGACTTTGGCCTCTTCTGAGTGCTCTTTGAAAGGCATCCTTGCCCATTGGTGTGGGGTGGTGATGCTCCAAGTGACCCCTGGCACTGCCACTGTTTTCCCAGCGTGGAGCTGGAGATGTGCCCCCATACCTGACTTGCTCCTAGATGCATTCCCATGGGAAGCATGAACTCCCTGTGCACAGAGCAAGTGCACAAAGGGGCCTGTGTGTGTGCCCCTGACCCCCACCTGGGCACTGACACCCTCCAGCTCTGGGTGATGTTTCTGTTACTTAATAAACCCGCAGCCAAATTCCACCTGGCTCTTCTTGACTTCTGCTCTTTGCACATTTATAGCTCTTCCAGTGGAAAGAGGAGCTTGTATGATATTTTGCAGTCCCCAAAGGTCTGATCCAGCAGCCGTGGAAGTAAATAAATGGAAAAATTTGCACTGACTGGACTGGGCATCAGATTAGTCCCTAAATGTTAGTTGATCTGCTTTGGGGTTATGACAGACAAATATTGCCCCAAGGTTACTGCTACAGGAATAATCGATCTACCTGTCTTGGGTATGTCTGGGCTGCCTATCATCACTGTAGCATCTAAGTGAGTGTTACTTCCCAGAAAGACTGTGCCTGACCAAATAAGTTGCCTTTTCTTTGTGTGGTCTGAGACCAGAGAGTGCCGTTTTCAGCGTGTTTAAGATCATTTCTGTTTGGCACTTATCTGCTCCTCAGGATACTGCTGCTTGACTGCGATGTCCTTGTTACCTATGCCTTACATTTATTTTAAAATTCTGTTTTTTAAATTTATTTTTTACTAGCATAAATAACATGATCTGTAAATAAATTACTTGATCCTCAAAACAATTTAGACAGACAAAGTGCCTTGAGTGTGATTTAGCTCGAGCGCTGTAAGTCGCATGCTTATACAAGCTTCAAAATGACAGGAAAGATAATCCCATCAGGCAGTTTGTAAAACAGAACAAGCCTGGAGAGGGGTTTTCTTGTATACAATTACACTTACAGGCACAGGATGAGAAGGAGGGGGATTCAGGACATGGGGAGGCTGAAAAAGGCAGCTGGTTGTGTCCTGGGCACACACTTGCACTTAGGGTCCTTCCTGCCAGCCTTCACAAGCTGGAAAGGAGGTGGGATACATGGACAGTAGTTCTGGTGCCCCACCAGCATGGGTTTGGCTGACGGGTTTTGCACCAGCTCCGGCTGCAGTGCTGGGAGTGCCATAGGAATGTGCTGCATCCCGCAGCCTTTTCTCCATCCCATAAGTTATGTGCGTTGGGCCATATTGCTGCCTCATTTCAGGGCTGCTCTTGTGTGAGCCAGAAGCCTGCAGCCTGCCAGCTGCCCCTGAGCACAAGAGACAAAAGTTCCCAGAAGTCCTCCTTTGTGCCCCATTTCTGTTTGGAGAATGGGAACATCCCCTGGAAAATAGGGCTCGTGAAAGCAATGCCCTTACCGAAGTCAACAATATATTTGCTTTTGATTCCTCCCTTTTTTTCTTATTCCTCGCAGAAGACCCTTTGACAAACACTTTTTCTGAGGGGCGCTTTTGACACCAAGCCTCTTCTTCCTGCCTCCTTCCACCCCCTCCTCCCTCCAGCCCACACAATCTTCTGGGTTCCCTTGCTGCTTGCTTCCTGGAGCAAAGATAAAACATTTGGGGTAAGAACGTGTAAGTTAGCAGAATTTAGGATTTTGGGGGGATTTTTGCCACTTACTGTGAACTCTGGGATCCCACTGTTTACAAAGCAGCATCTGGAGAAAAGCACAAGATACAGCAACTGAGGTTCATTTCTGAGCCAGTTTCTTGCCTTTTTTCTTGTGTGAAAAGTTCCTGACTCCATGTTGATTTTCTTGAGATCATGTTTATTTAAATCAGGATAATAATCTTCCAAATATACTCTAAAATTATATAGCCATATAAATCCTGTCATAATATATTCAGTAAAACTGTCAGGTGATCATTCTTAATGTAAAATGAGACCTTTTCATTTTCATCCAGTCAGTTAGCACTAAATTAACTCCTTGGAGCAGGCTCAGAGTCATTCATTTGAGTAAATACCCCAGTTATTTATTGAATATGCAGCATTGCTGTCTGTCTCGGGGCTGGGAGTGAGGGGCTCCTGTCCTTATCCCAGCTCTGGCTCTGATCAGTCAGGAGGCTTGCAAACTTCAGTAACACCCAGACATTTTGCTCTTAATCTTAGTTGAGTCATGAGCCAATTCCCAATGACAGGTTCAAGCCATGGGCTAGTCTGGAAGCAGGACTCCTGACAGCCTGGGGGCAGGAACTGTCCCATACTGGCTCAAGTGCTTCAAAATGTGGGCAGGAACCATGTCTTGGCCATGCAGCTGGGAATTCTGTGCCAGTGGGCTCCTTGGAGGTGGACTCTGACCAGTTGGACTGGCTCTGTTCTCCTCGGACCCATCACCTCAGAACATCTATTTTAAGTGGTTATTTTCCCAACATTTTTGGTTCCCAACCAGAGCAGGCCTTCTAAACATCCAGTCAGGAACTGGTCTGGGCACATCAGGGCCTCTGTCTGCTCTTCTTGGGATGGAAAGGTGCCAGCAGGTGTGGGAGAGGTTTGCTGTGGGGTTCACCGTGCATGGCTATTTGGATGAAGCATCCAGAGTAGTGCTGGAGTCCTGAAGGGCTGTCACTGAGATAAAGATCCTCAAAGAGCTTGGGCTCATACTTCAGTAGGGTGGGTTTGAGGCGTGCCTGATGTGTTACAGCCTCCTCTCCATCCCCAGAGAGGTGAAGGCCCCTCCTTTACCCCTCCTCATCCCTTCTCTGATTGCCAGGCGAATGATCAGCAGATGCCTGTCCCAGAGCCTGCCACAAAACAAGATGGAAATCAAAGTGCTGCCTGCAGGGGATTCCCTGGAGGACTCAGATATCTTATCAGCACACACTGTTTAGATGTCCAGTCTGAGCAGGAGGGAGAGGTGAGCTGCTTTGCTTGCATCCCTGAGCAGACAGTGGAAGTGCCTCCAGAGATGCACTGGCATCCAGCCCACAGCCTGGGGAGCACCAACTCAGCCAGGTTCAGGGAAGCACCTTCCTTCTCCTGGACCTAAGGAAAGAGCCTTATCTGCAGCCCTGTACTCAGCTTGCCAAACACAAAAGCCAAATAAAAACAAACGAATCAATGAATCAAATCCTGACTGTCCGGAACTGGGCTGCCAGGAGACACACTCATCCTGCTCTTCTGGGAGATCAAATTCACTACACAGATCAAAGAAAGAAGAGGAAAAGCTCTTCAAAAGTCAGGAAACAAAATCTCCTTAGCCTTCCTTTAAAGAAGGAAAGTTACTGGACTGCAGCCTCAAAGATCCAGAGGAGAAAGCATCAAAGGGAAGCTCTTAGTCACATGTGGCTCTGTGAAAGGTGAGGTCTTCCAGGTACTAGATGTCCAGTTTGAACTGACAAACTTCAGCTCCCTAAGAGCAGTCTCTTATCCTGCCTACAGGAGCTCTGCATCTTCTTCTCCCAGAAAAAAAAATGAGAAGACTAGAGTAAGAGAAAAAAGAAATTAAAAGCCTAGCCAGGTTTATTCATAAATTCTTGGTAGTCCTGCAGAAAATGGAGGACTGTTTCTTTCTTATTTCTTCTTGTTTATGCCCATTTCAGGTGTAGCCTGCCTAAAACAAAGGCAGTGAGGGTGATTGGACTGGTCCTTATGAGGCTGGAAAACAAATCCATCCTCGTTTGAGGATGGTGTGGCAGGTGGGCATTGCAGGTTGAGGAGCAGGAAGATGTGCCAGCTGCTGATGAGGCAAGAAGTTGAGAGCTTAAACTGAATCCTTTCTGTCAGCTGTTATTTTCTAGCATGGGGGTGACAGAGCAATGCAGGAGGCTGCCTAGGCAGTGGGGAGCACTGAGAGGTTTCAGGAGCAAATAAAGCAGAATTATTTCAGGAATGTGTTAATGCAGCTGTTTCTGCTTTTGGACAGAAAGAAACAGATAACTTCACGTTCACCCTTCCACTTCTGCATGATTTTGTGACTGTCCAGGTGTCAGGTTCCCACTGTTGTGCAGACACAAGGTGTGGAGCACTGGGTGCTCTCTCAGAAACGCACTCCAGTTTCTGTGGGAGGTCAGTACTGAGGTAACCTGCTGAGTGGGCTTTAATAAAGAAGAGGCACAGCACGTTATAGTTACACAGGTCTCAGCAGAGAGAAAGGCAGGATGCTGAAGCCTGTTATCTCTGTTATCTCTATTATCTCTGTTATCTCTGTTTTCTTAGTCTGGCTGACCCAGGGTGATTCTGATGCCTAACTGGGATTTCATGTAGTTTGTTTCAGTTTAGTATGACATTGTTTAGTGTTTAAAGGTTACTTGTGTTAAAAATTTTACTGTTGTATTGATTGACTGGTCTTTTCTTCCTTGTTGTTGAAGATGAGAAGGCACTGAAAAAAATGTTCCCAATTCCCCCACCAAACTGAGGCATTCTTCCCTGCGGGTAGCTGGCAGTTTTCTTCCAGCATATTTTCCTCTGCTGCCATCTTGCTATGTGCAGACATGCACACAAGGCATGGGCTTCTTCCAGGATTGCACGATATGCTTGCAACTCACATTTGCACATTGCTTTATGTTGCTGCCGGTGCGACTTCTGCGTGTGGATATGCACAGCAAGGTTTTAAAAAATCCAGCAGTAACCAGCATGATCTTTTTGAGCAAAGTGTTTGTGCAGGGAAAGCAGACCAGAGACCACAGGAGGATGCTGTGCTTTACTGTAGTCTAGGCAAGGTCTTGCCAGCACTACCTGTGGTAATGCAAGGGCATTAATAGACAGACCAGGCGTGTTCATCCCTTGGAAGCTGGTGGCTTTGGGGGACTGCTGCACATCGATTCTGTGGCAGCATCTGCTGCAAATTTGGTCCTTTGCTACTCTTTGAATGACTGGAGGGTTCCTCGCTGCCCCAGGTACTTTGCCCTAGGGTTGGTGTGTGTGATCGTGCCGTGTCGTTGTCCCCACAAACACGGCTGGGATGCTGCTGTCGTGTCTCCTCTGGCCCTTTGGCTGTGTTTATTGATGCTGCGTTCCTCCATTTTAGTGTTCAGCAGTCATGGTGATAAACAGCCCCATAACAGTGCCCCGTGGGCACCTCTATCCCTGTGCTGCAAGGTGCTGCTTAAGAAAACCTGGTGCTGCAGAGTATCTCCAGATGGGAGCTGGTCTGAGGGCTTGAGGCTGCGGTACCTCTGGAGGTCGTGGTCCAAGGAGGCAGGTGGGCAGCAGGCACGAAGTTCTGCCTCTCATCTTTCACTCTACCCACAGAGTGCTGGAAAGCACAAATTCTGTTGAGATTAAGTTATAATTTAAGGCAGTGAACATGTGCTCTGCTGGCAGCTATAAAGATTCAAATCATAAAGTTTTACAGTGGAATGGTTTCTGTAAAAGCATCGTTAGAAAGGCGGAATCGTGCCTTTAATTCTTACGACTTATGGGGCTGCCTGGTTTGTTTTGGTTTTAGTGGTGCTTGGTGTGACATGGGGTGGGGTCCCAACCCCATCTTTCCATTTAAAATCAGGGCTTTCTTCCCCAGGGCCCTGCTTTTCCAGTGCCTTGAAAAGGACTGGAGATGATGCAGAGTCTTCTGTGTTCACCCCATCCATGCATCAGTTTTGGGACCCCTAATGTGTGCAGAGCTTTTGAGCTGTTGAACTTATGAGGAAGGAAGATGATCTGAAGTTGTGTGCTGCACAGTCATGGTGTGGAGACTGGGGAAATCCACAGGCTAGGATATAAGTGTGTGTGTATATATATATATATATATATAATTGACAGCTGAACTGACAGTGTAGGGTTGGGGTTGGCTTTGGCAACCTGAGGGCTGTAAGGCTGTTGACTCATAGAATCGTAGAAAGGTTTGGATTGATAGGAACCTTAAAGATCATCTCCTTCCAACTCCTCTGCCGTGCACAGGGACACCTTTCACTAGACCAGGTTGTTCAACGCCCTGTCCAACCTGACCTAAAACACTTCCAGGGGTGGGGCATCCACAACTTCTCTGGAATAGGAAGATGAACTTCCTCCTTTTTTCAGACTGTGAAACCAAGTGAGGGCTCCCAGGTCTGGGCTTTGGAAGCGGTCTGACACAGATGGTGGAAATCTGCAGCTGCTGTGTGAAAGGAGAATGAATTAAAACATAATATGAATAATACAGTCAATACAGCAGCCATGAGTTGTTTATTTTTATGTTAAATTCAATGCATTTTTGTCGCCCTCATATTTTTAGTGATCAATAGGCCAAAGATTTTCATATTAACAATACTCAGCTGCATTGTAGAAGCAGGGGGAAGTAGGAGGTTTTGGCAGCTGGGTAGACACGTAAGGTTTTTGTCACCTCTTTGGGACATGTGGAAAGTAGTTTGAGATTATGAATAAGCATCATAGATATATATATTTGCTGAAAAAATCAGCAGTGAAATTGTTAAAGGTATTCCCATTTCAATGGTTATCTCCAGCTTCCAGAATTAGCACCCCACTGGGGCGAGTTCACTCTGGCAGACCTTGCCACACGGTTATAACAGGATGTTTACAGGGGAAGGAACACTCCACTAGTGTGACTACACTGGGTTCATCTTTCATTTTTATTTATAAATTAAAGCACAGGAACTTATTCTTAATGAAAATTAAGGTCGTTGGTGCAGGTGGCGTGTGTGTAATATTTGGAGTTTTGACCCTGGGTGGAGGGCTTGTGTTCAGCTGAACTTTGCAGCTGGACGGCTGAGTGAAACCGAGAGGGGAATTAAGCTCAGCTGTTAAGTCAGCTGGCTTTGAAATGGGGGAGTTTTATGATCCCAAGTCTTGGGATTTTATGTAATTCTGGCAAAGAGCTTGAATAGGGCACGTGGAGATAGGCATTTCCCAGCCTTCATCTGCGAAATGGAGGAGCAGACGCTTGGCTGAGGTGCTGTCGGTATCTTGTGGATGGAAAGAAGGCATTTAATCTGCTCCACTGGGCGGTGGAAGTCACTTCCCAGCCTCGGCTGGCAGCTGGTGGCTGGCAATATTGCCTTTAAAGCTGAGTGTCATGGGATTAAATTGAGTCCTGTGGCATTATGGCCAAGTCTTGTCCTGCCTTTGAATCCTGCCTTTGCCGAGCCCATAGATCAGCTCGGCTCAGGCTGTGTGGTGGCAGTAACTCGGCATTATTGAACCTGTCCTCCTCGCTCTCCCAGGCAGTCACACGTGCGTCTGGCCAGATTTGCAGGACTCAGCAATGGATAGCCCAGGCCCCACTTGCTCAGAGGGAGCAGATCGATAACAGAGGCGGGTGATAGATGAGGAGAGTTAGGGATGGATAATCTGCTGAATTTACATGACCCAGGGTGGTCCAGGGAAGGCTTGCAGCTTTGCTGGGAGACTTTCAATGGGAGAAAGAAGTTGCCTTAGTTTCCAGCTGCTGACTGCATTTTAAAAAAACATTGCGGGGGTCTGTTTGGGTGGGTGGAGGGAACTGCCAATTGTGAGCAGAAAATAAGAAGTGGCGTGTCCCCGCCTGCCTCCCGCGCTGCATCCCCCCGGTCCTGCTCAGCCAGCACGGAGGGAAAGGGAGCGTGCAGTGCCACACACCCATCTGCCCGTGCCATCAGCCTCCACCCCACGGCAGGGTTTCAGAGAAGAGGAATATATTGCCAGGATGGGCAGGATATGCTTTGGGATATTATATAGACACCTGTATGGATCTGTGTTGAATTAGCAGTGCTGACTCACTGGGTGAGAAGCAGAGGGTTTCAGCCTGAGAGCTCCACATTTCCAGTGCCTGGTTAGCAACCATGTCATAAAATCATGCACCAGCAGATAGAAGAGAAGAGCAACAAGTTGTGCTTTTAAATAGTAATAATATTAATTAAAAAGATTCCAGCTTTCCAGTCCCATTTATATGGGAGAGTGGAGTTTTAGGGCTTAATCCTATAAAATGTTGCTAAATGCCTTCTGCCATGAGAACAGAGCATATGCCAGTGGCTGGCTTTTGGGGAGAAAACTTCCCTTGAATTGAGGCTGCCCTGTAACTGTTTACAGTGGTGTCTTCCTTTTGTCTTACTTTGTTTGATCTTTCACAGAAGCATCTGGTCTGGCCTTTGCTGGAGACACCACACTGGGCTGGAAGGACCACAGGTCACTTCTTCTGCCCACAAGTGACATCCCTGGTGCCCATAAAACTATAACCTTCCTGCAGGCTGGAGTGCACTGCTGACAGACCAGCACTCTTTGATTTAAGTGTTTTAGGTTTTTCTATAATGTGTCTGTGTCATTTGGTTTCAGATTCGGGTTTTGGCAAGTAATAATGTTTACAAAACCTCAAAGGAAAAAAAAAACATTAAAACAAAATATGTACAAAAAGCCAGCCTTCCTCCTTTAAAAGCCAACCTTCCTCCTTCCCTTTCATCTGTTCATCTTGGAGCTCAGGCATGCACAAAACACCGAAAGATAAAGCACTGCAGAGCAACTGGAATCAAAAGTGAGGACAGCAAAAACTGTTTTCAATATGCAGTCTGATAAAAGAGACCAAATTCCTGATAGTAGAAAATAAAATAGATTTGCATGACTCTTCCCAGCACAACAATCTCAAAAGTTTCTTAAAAAAAACCCACCACCAGATACTATTTTTAAAAAAACACATATGATTTTAACCAAAATATCTTTTTTTATTATTTTGCTGAATTAAGCCCCAATCCTACAGTTAGATGTATTTTGGATGCATCTGATTGAGAACCACGTTACTCCCTCTGATACCAGAAAGCCTTTGCTGTCTGTAGAGTCTGTTCCTCTGTATATGTAGCTGCAGAGTTGGTCTTGCAATGAAATGGTCCTACTCTACTTGCAGATGCCTGTCTGCAGGTAGAGCAAACATTCTGGGATCTTCTGGGGGGAGCAGTGCTGGAAAAAAGAGCAGGACACTGCCAGCTGCCTTGTGCAGGAGTGGATGGGACTGATGAGGATGTAAAATTGTTCATCAGCTCTGTTCGTTTTCTTTCCTTTGCTGGATATTGGAAGTAACCAGGGGTAGACCATGGCTGAGGAGGAGTGGTTTTCATACCAAAGATCATATGCTGCCAGGAGGGCATCAAAGAGTCCTCACACCAAGAAAGAATTGCTGTTTTAATGCAAAAAGACCTTAAAGGAACTGATTTTAAAGGCTTTTCCCCTTCCTTCCTTCCTCACCTCACTATATATCAGCAAATATGAGTAAACACTTGGGGTTTGGCCCTAAGGCAGGCTGTCCTACTGGGAGGGGGGCACTGAGCCAGGATGGCATGGGCTGATGGGCTGCAGGCAAGGCTGTGGGGATGGGAAGCTCTTGGCTGGGGGAGTCCTGCAGCTCTGGAAATCATCTGTTCGGGTAGGTGTGGTGCCACAGCATCCCAAGTGGTCAAAAGAGATTGAAAGAAGATTCCTGGAGAGGGAAAACGAGGTGTGGAAGCTGGGGGAGTTGACAGGAGAGCAGTGGTACCCAGGGATACATGTACAGTGGTCTTGGTAAAACGTGTGCCCTCCAAACAAAGCGGATGTAGTTGCTGCTGAAGCTCTCTGTAGGCAAAGTCTGCATCTGAGCTCTCTTCAGCACCTTTGGTTGCCTTGGCCTTCTCCCAAGGAAGCAGAAGGCGCATTGCTAGGACCTGGCATGGAGGGGGTAAGCCCGCACCCGTGGGTGTGGGCACAGGGAGCAAGGGTAGCCCAGCAGTGACAGATGTGCTCGTGCCACAGCAAACCAGTGGTGATGGTGCTGGGGGCAGCCTCAAGGAAGAGCGGGCCGTTCTGGTGTTTAAAGCAAAGATGTTCTGGGAAAGCAAAACTTTGTGTTTCAAGCAGTTCTGTATGGCAGTGAAGAAGAGATGCTCTTGCTCAACTACTGGTTCTCTGTGCGTGCAGTGTACATATGCACTGGCATATATATCTCTGTACAGGCACAGCTTATGTGTCTTATGAAAAATTGCAGGCATGGACGTATCTGGACACCCATAAACTCACCCAGATCGGGGCCTTTGTACATTTGTGTTTATTGAGTGGGCTTAATACAGGGCAAAGTTCCCTTTGCTTTCTGCTTCCTGACATTTCAGGGAGAAAAATGTCCCGACATAGCCTCAGGAAAATAACCGAGTGAATAACTTAAAGGAAGAAAAAAAATATCCAGGATAGCTCCAGTTAAGGAATTAGCCTGCCTTGCCTCTGCAATAAAGCTCCTCTCTCTCTCCCTGTCAGCCCTGAGCACCCTCCCTGCTCCGAGTTTTAATTCTAGTCTCTAATCTCAGCCGCTCCTGTGATAAATTAATTGTAATGATAGAGGCCCCAGTTACGAGGTCTGCACCGTTTGCTTGTAATCTGAGCGACAGGTTTAGGGCCTGCTTTATTTAAGATGCGAGGGTAATTACATGGGAGTTAGCATATGCAGGCAGGGAGATATGATTCATTCTCCCAGCGACGGCCATGACACAGCTGTTTGTCGGATAAAATAGAGGAACCGTGTTGTTACAAAATGTTCCCCTTATTATACCTCATTAAAAACAAGGCTGCGATAAGTCAGACCTGGCAATGAATAAAATGTATTGCCCCCTGTAAAAGCTGATAGGAGAGAAAGAGGGTCTTCCGAGCAGGCTTGGGTCATTTATTTATTTTTTGTTCTCTTTCACGCTCCCTCTTCTTTCTTTCGCTCTGGTTTTCTGCCTCGCGCTGCCTGCTGGAGGAAAGAAAATGAAGTTTTCTCTTGCCTTCTCTCTTTTCTTCTTTCTTCCTTTCTTTGAACCTGCCTGTGCCCTCCCCTTCTGGGAGCGATAGCCGATAAGGCAGGGTCGGGCCAACGGCAATTAGCGAAGCCTTTGGCAGGGAACAAAAGGGGAGATTTGTTCCCATCGGCCTAACACGAGTTGTGCCTCTTCACCTTGCCTGAATGCAACAGGCTGAGAGGGATGGGGAGCTCCCTCTCCAGCCCAGGGACCGGGGCCTTCCCAGGCAGGTTTTCTAAAAAAAAAAAAAAAAAAATCAAAATAGCACGAAAGCTTTCCTATCAGAAGAGAAAAAAAAAAAAAATCTTTTTCTTTCCCTTTCCTTTTAAATAACCCGAGAAGTGTAAGGTGATTCTCTCTCCCTTTTCATCTGCAGGAAAACAGAGGAAATTTAAACAATAAAAGCCAAAAGTGGGGGAGAGGGCCACAAGTGACTCTGAGAGCCCCATCAGGGTGAGATGGATAGAAAGGGTCTCTCTGAACTGGCATGCCGGAGCAGAAGCATAAATCCGTCGCCTCTGAGAGTGCTGGGGCGCGAGAGTTCAAAGGATGGCTTTCACTCTCTCACCAGCGCTTTTTTCTTTGTGCACACTTTAAGCTGTCAGACTCGGTGGGTTGCAAGCATTCCTGCTTATTTATTTATTATTTAGGTGCCCTAAGGATACAATGTTGACTTTTGTCTCAAAAAAAAATTTTTTTTTTTTAATTATTCTGGGGAAGATAGAGTAGTTTTAAAGTAGTAGGAGCGGTGAGAGGTCTTGCCCGCTCTGGAGGGGCTGTCATTTGGGAGAGAGGCACCCACCAACTTGAGCAGAGCTCAAGGCGGGCAGCTGTGGCCTTTTTGGAGCTGTTTGTATGGGTTGCATTAAACCAAATGACGTGTGTCTGGGTTTTTCTAACAATTTTTTTTTTTTAAAACCCTGATCAATACGTTCAGCTGCCTCTTCTCAGACCATTTGCTTCTCTCTTGCGTATGTTGCTCTTTTCTTCCCACAATAGCTGAGATGAATGAATAAGGCTGATTGATAGATTGGCTGGTTTATTTTTAACTTAAGCTATTGAGGTAGATTTGTAGAAGCCTCATCATTTCCCTCTGGATGGATATTTAAGTTATAAACACTGTAACATTTGACTAATAAGATATTGAGCTGCGTTCGATTTAAAAATTAGACGCAGTACCTTAGAAATAATTTATTGAAGTACCAGACACAGCAAATTGGTTCCCTTTCAGGTTTGTTCCCTTAGGAATGGGTCCTGTTTGTAAAAATGCATATCTGGTTTGCATTCAGAACACCAGGTTTTTTGGCTGTACCCTGTGCTGCCACGTGGCTGGTGGTGGGTGTTAGCACTGGGCTCAGGAGTGACAGTGACAGTGACAGCACAAGGCACTGCAGTACCACGGGTGACCATGAAACCAATTAAGGACTAAGAGTGGTAGAGCAGGTGTCCTGGGCGAAGAAGAGCAGATTCCAGGGTGTAACCTGTGTTGATGTCCTATTGTTTCTCATGGCTTCTCCCATTACAGCCAGAGGAGGCACAAGTACTTCCAGGCCTTGCCTGTCTGGTGGTAGTATTGTAGTGGAAACGGTGATTTCCGGGTTAGGGGCAGTATCAGCTCGTGACAGCGATGGTAATAATGGTGTCATGCACTTGCTGAGCTTTACAAGGCCATTTTAGCCGTGGGGAGATCAGTCCTGTTTGCTCATGAAGAGCCTGTTCACATCTCCTTGTTCCAAGGACAGGGAGTGTGAGGTTGAGGAGGCCTCTCCAGGCAAAACATCCCAAGCACATTTGCAGCCATACAAGACTCTGCAGCATTGCCATGGGTGGCAGTGGTGCTGCAAGTTTCAGGATACGAGTGAAGGCTGATGCTGGAAGGCAGGGGAGAAGTCAAGTGCAACATACACAGCCCTTGGACGGTTTTTTCCAAACCCCTGGGTTAACCACACTTTCCCAGACTGGCTTGCTTGTCCCCTCACCTCCTCTTCCCACTTCTGTATTGATCCTCTGCACCAGTTCTCCTTTCTGAGTAGATCTTGTTTACAGAGATGTAATGAAGTGTCTTATTTCCAAATAAAATCCCAAACAAGCAGGAGTAATGGTTCACAGATTCAACCACTCCCACACTGGTAATTTACTAAAATTAAAACTTAATTAAGCCAGGCTCACTCAAAGGTTTTGCATAATTTAGTAGTCTGTCTTGGATAGCCAAGGAGCTGTACAGGCAGGCAGCTGAGTCAGGAGCCAGGTCTGTCATCTACCTCTGGATTCAGAGCTATTACTTGGCCCTCTGTACATCTTTTTCTTTCCACTTGTAAGATCTCAGAGCAGCTTAAAGGAAAGAGCTGGAATCACTGCCTCCCTTTTACTGAAAAGGAAAGTGAGGTCCAGAGAAAAGCATCAGCTGTCCAGGATGGTGCTGTGAGCAGTAGTAGAGAAGAACCCGGTGTCTGCTCTCCCTCATCCCCCTTTTTGCCATTCTCAAGATTTTTTAAAATGGATTATCACATGGTAGCAAGCATCTGAACTAGGACATGCCTCTGCTGAGGGATGCAGCTTGCATTTTAAGGTCACGTCTTGTGGGAGCGTGTCCCCTTTGAGCACAGGACCACTTAGTGTCACTTGGGGATGACAGCTTGGGAGTGTGTGCAGCCAGGCTGTGGTCTGGGTACCTTTGTGCTGCTGTGGATTGGGGCTCCTTTGCAGGAGAGCATGGAGCAGGGAGGAGAGCTGCTTCCAAGGATCTTACAGTCTAGGGAGGGAAGATGGGTAGCAGGAGCTGTATTGAAGGAAAAACAGAAAGGCTCAAGGTGTCATAATGGAGCAGCAGCAGAAGTGCTGGGGAGCATGTGGGAGCAAAGACCAAATCGATGGGCTGCTATCAGTGTGTGTTAGGCTGTACCATCTCCCCGCCCCCAGGAGATGCCCTGTCGGAGCCTGCTGTTGAACTGGGAAGAAATCTTTGTACCCACAGCTACTTTGTTTCTTTTCTTTATTTCGTAATGGGAAGCGACAGCTTTTGTCACTGGAACCTCTGCTGCCTCTGAGAAAGCTTTGTAAAAGTCTCGAGGGTAGAAATGCCAAGCCCTCCCTCTGCTCGTGTAAATGGCATCACTGGAGGCACCGCTATGGGAAGTTATTCCAGAAAAGCTGGTGGCTAATGTCTGAAATCCATGGCTTTGTCAGTGCAGGTTGGCTCATCTACTTGGCTGCAGCTACCCAGCTGCATCAGACACACCTGACCACCCCTGTGGAGCAGTTTGGGCGTTAAAGCCTAATCTGCCTCAGTTGTCCCCTTGGCCACATGGGGACAATGGATGGGGTCTGCCCAGACGGGTCAGCAGCATAAGGCTTTGAAGCCCAACAGGCCATAGGAGTGTGGTGTTGGCTTTCTGAAGCCTTTGAGAGATGCTGCCTTGGCTGCAGGGGATGGATGAGTGAGTGGAGTTGGCTTCCTACATAATCAGGCATGAGTGGGGTTTACAGAGAAGACATATGAGGAGAATATGGAACCAGGGAAGATGCTTGAGAGGGAAACAGTGACTGTTTAGATGAAGATGTGTATAGGAGAGCTCAACTCAAAAGAAGAATCCTGATATGTCTCTCCCAAAGGGAAGGGAGCTGCAGAACTCGATGGACCTTGAGCACTTAATGGGACACCCCGTGCTGGTGTGGAGGGGAGGGACACCAGCTAGCTGAGAGGTTAAGGATCACCCAGAAGATGCCGGCTCAAGAGAAGGGCGGGACAGCCACAAAAGCTCTGTGTGTGTGTGTGTGAGTGTGTGTGTGTGTGTAAAACCAAAGGCCAGCCCTCCCCTCCCCCTCGCCCCATAGAAACCCACGGGGGGCCGGAGAGGCAGGTGAGTAAATCACCCGCCCGTCTCCATCACCGCCCGGCTCTTCTTTGTGTGCCGCACAAAGGCGGGGAGTGGGTTATTTCGGGTGCGTGCGGGTGTGTTTTGACGCTCGGGACCCCCCCGGCCGAGGACGAGCGGGACTGGGGGAGCGGGAGCGGGGCCCCCGCCGGGCTGGGTGCCCCTTGTCGCTGGCCCGAACCCGCCCCGGCCAGACAATGCGGAGGGTGGGCTGGGGGAGGCTTTTGTCTCCCAGTTTTATACACTCTCTTTTCAAGGTGGGGAGGAGGGAGAGGGGCTGAAAAAGTTTTTGAATTTCAATCAGGTTGGGCTTTGAAAGCCTTTGGCTTTTGTTGCGGGGAGAGGCGGGGAGGTTTACATTTCAGCTGAGCCTGGTGGCCGGGCACTGGGGAGGCGAGGGGGAGGGAGGGGGGCAGCCTCTCTAATGACATCAGTTTGGCTTTAAAGCTAGGCATCCAAAAAAAAAAAAAATGTGTCATCCCAGAGCCTGCGGATTTGGCAGGCACAGGGAGAGGTTGTCGCGGGGACTATGAGACACTGCTGTGGTGGCTTTCTCAGTAGCTCCGAGACAAGCTATCCGAGGAGCTGGGTGTGACACACAAGCCTGCCTGAATGGCTTGTCCTCGCGAAGCCCTGGCCACCCCCCGACCGGCTTGTTCCCCCACCCCCCCATCGGTGGTAGCTGTTGAAGAATGGACCCACCCATGCCTAGAAATCCGCCTCCTCCCTCCCTCCCTTCCCACCCCTTCTCCCCGTTTCTGAGAGGTGTAATGGAGCAGATCTTACAGGGAGCAGCTGCCTCTACCCCCGTGCCTGCCTGGCCCGTGCTCCGCTTTATAACCTTGGGGTGAAAGGGGTGCGTGGGGTGCCTGGGGCCCCCCAAGATGCCCCAGCTGTCACCAGAGCACAGGCTTTGGAAAGGTTTGTTGTTCTGGGCGCTGCAGCACCCCTCAGTTGGGCACATGCAATTTCCAATCTCGCAGCACCGTGACGGGGTGAGGGCAGCACACCGCGGCTTCCATGACCTGGTTCATCTCCCTCTGCACCCCGCTCACCCCCTCCACAGTGCAGAGGCAACAGGGATTACCCTCCCTGCATGGCCAGCCTTGGCTGGGGAGAGGTCTGAGTGAGAGCAGCATCGCTCATTCCAGCCTGTCATCGTCTCCAGTAATATGTTCCTTGCCTGTGGTGATGCTGCCCTTGCCCCCCCATCTGCCCCGTGGTAGGGGGGACCTGTACCAGCTTCCCTGGCTGTATCAGATGGTGCAGATGGCCCTTTTTTTGTGTGTGATGGCCTTTTTGTGTGTGTGTGTCTGCATTTGACTCTGCCATTCAGCTGCAGAAGAGCTTATTTTCCTTTGTTTTGAGTAGACTTAAGAAAAACACAAACCAGCACTTCCGAGAGCAGATCACAACTCTCCCAACAGGGAACATTCAGGTGCAGACCTCTGATACTAAAAATCAAACACTGCCCTCTTCTCCTAATTGCTGCAGTTCTTTGGGGAACATATTTGGAGTAAAAAAATGCAAACGCTCATGGAAAGAGGATGAATATGGTTTCACATGATGGCTTTTCATTTCTGAGGCAAATCCTGAATTCTAGGTCATAGGTCCCAATTCTCAGGTGGGATGTTCCTGGTTTAAAGAAAATAAGCCAAACAACCTTTGGTCTTTGATCAGAAACACTTTATGCCCCCGTGGTGTGTGTGCTGCCAGACCAGTGTGCTCTTGGAAGTGAAATAAGTTCTTCCTCTTGTGCATCCTTCAGAAGCAGCAGAGCACAGGGAAGAGAGGGTGCTAAGAGCAGGTCTTACCTCTTATCAAAGGAGGTTTGGAGAATCCATTTCTGTTCCTCAGAAGTCAGAAGATCCAGAACTTCTGTCCTGCCCCAGGGCAGCGCCTTTTCCCAACCCTTATTTCAATATCATTTGGGAGGAATTTCCACAACACGAAGAATGGTTTGAGATGAGTCTCATTTAATCCTGAACCTTTCTTTTAAAGTTGAGTCTGTTGACAAATATGGGCAGACAAATGAAACCCCAGCAGAGAAGCACCCGTGAGAGCTCACCAGCAGCATGGCAGCAGCTGTGTGAGGGTGCAGTCTCTGCAGGGTGAGGTGTGCCTCCATCCTTCCATGTTGCCTTTGTGCATTTCCAATGACTCTTAACAGTACTTACTAGGTAAAAAGACATACAAAATATAAATCATATTTCTCAGAGTAGCCTTGCCGTGTGCCTTTTCTACCTGGTGTGGAGTTTTTAAAACACTATGAAAATTCATACTGATTGCCTTGAGAGTTATAAAGCAGCTTCATGGAATCACTGTGATGCCTGACACAGAAGGACATGACCAAATTTTTCCTGCCTTCAGTCTGTGATGTAAGCCCAGCACCTTCAGTGGGTGGCTGGTACGGAGGTGTCCATGTTCACCGTGTCCACACTGAGCAGTGTTGGTGGACAAAGAAGACTCACCATCTACCTGTAACCCAAGGGCATGCCTGCTGTCAACTCCTATATTGGACAGAGAGTGCTGGCAGCTGCAGGTGCTTTGTATCCCTCATCATTTGAAAATGGCCTGTTGACACAGGGGTGGCGTGAGTCTGAGGGTGAAGGAGATACCTGTACCTACCCAGGCTACCAGGGTTAGTCAGGATCTCACAGCTAAACCCACCCTCCCAGAACGTGACCCAGCATTGCTCAGAGAAGGGACATTGTTCCAAGAAGAAACAGGTCTGGGGGAAAGAAGCCTTGAAAAAGACCTTGAAAACAGAGGTGTTGAGATGTTTGTGTATGAAACTAGTCAACAGGGCTTGGTGGGCAGATGTTGACTCCTGATGGGGCCATGTGGATGTGCTGATAAGAGTTGGAGCTCAGGTAGGGTGTGTGCCCTTTGTACATTAACCTAAACCACAGCTGTGGGAGCTCCTGCTGTGACCTGTGTTTATGTTCATATTTTATTTTTATCTATTTGCCTCTCAATTTAAGCAAGGTGGGAGTGGATGTCTCCTCATAGAGGACTCACTTTTGGCCTCAGTTACATCCTGCAAAGTCTGCAGGAGCTTCTGGTTCCAGAAGCATTACACCAGGATTTACGCTGGCAAGGTGGAAGTCAGAATCAGTCCCTGCAACCCCTCCATCTTCTTGTAGGAACCTTTTTGCTTTGTGGCTTGCCCATGAGTCCCATGCGACTCCTTTTTGCTTCTCTCTTCTTTGACAAAAAACCCCACAATCTAATTTTTACTCTCTGGCTGATCCCGGGGCCTGAGGTGCCAGCCCGAAATAAAAACGCATCCTGCCTTCCCCAGGTCCAAGGAAGTTGTTTTGCTCTGCATTCTGCAGCGCAGGTTAAGCCAGTGCCAGCTCTGGTCTCGGGAGATTCCCTGCAACCCCCACTTGCCTCGCTCCGTCGCCGGCAGCTTTTTCATTATTTATTTAATGTCTTGTACCGTAAATAATGGTGACTTTATGGTTATTAGGAACGGGTTAAGGTACATGCGGGCAGCACCAGGCTGCCTTCAAAAGGAACAGGCCCGGCATAAAATGTTGCGATAATTGCTTTACTGCTGAGTGCTTGGTCTTTATTTTGTGTCCGATTTGTCTCTTAAGCCAGCGTAACATTCTCCCCGCTGCAGGAGAATGCAGAGAGCAAATTGAAGGTCTGAGCGTGAACAATGCAACATGGTGCACTGCTGGGTTTTTCTTTTCTTTCCTCTTTCTTCGTTCCTCTCTCGACCTCCCTCCAGTCATCTCTGCTCCCCCTCCCCCTCCGGCCTCCTCTCCCTCTCTGCCGCTCTGACTCTTCCACCTCTTGGCCCCCTGTTTACGGCAGGTGAGGTGGGAGGCAGGAGGCTCTCTGGTCCTCTTCAAAAGCAAAGAAAAAAAATATAACAGTGGAAAGTACCTTCTTATACAAAGCCAGGCATGTCCTTCAGCCTGAAACCCCAAGAACGTGCCTGTCCCAACCCAAGAATAATGATGGCTTTTCCGTGGGGCTTTCGATACCGATGCACATGGCAGGTAAGGATGCTCCTGGATGCCAACGCCTGCACAGCAGCTGAACATGTACCACATGTGCCAAGGAGGAGGCAGGAGGGAACGGGTTGTGGAGGCATGTGGGCTTTTAAAACACAGCTCCCAAGGTATTGGGGTCTGGAGAGTGTTTGTGTCATCCTGATGTACACGATAATTACCCCGTTAGAAGTAATTACACGAGGTGTCCTGCTTTCGTTTGTGATCCTTCCAAGGTGAAGCTTCCCTTTCCCTCCTCTAAATCACACAAGGCAGCTGCAGTTCACTGCAGACAATGGGAGCATCCTGGAGCCAGGCAGCTGTGCTTGGTGCATCAGCCATCCCAGGGCTCTGGTGGCTGACCCAGCTCTTTTCCCACCCGTCCGCTCCTTTCTGGCCTGAAACCATTGGAATTGCTTTCCCCTAAGATTTATTTTTGGCAGAGGTGGGGGAAGCTGAGTGCCAGCCCAGTGGCACTGCAAGTCTGCTCTGGGCTGCTTCTGTGACCTTGACAAAGCTACTCAGTTTTTCTGGACCTCAGTTATCCTGGCTGTGAAATGGCATCACTGGCCCCAATCTGCCTGATTGTGAGTCTCTGTTTAATAACTGTGCAGAAAGTGCTGTACCAGAGGGACAGAGATCTGCTATGGAGCCTCCTGTCTCTCCTCTGTCAGAGGTGTTGAAAGCAGAGGATGCAGTTTCTCATCTAATCTGTGGTTGTAGAAAAATCATTGCTTATTGACATGGCCTTGTGGACTCCTCTGGAGTGCCTGAGACTCCTTCATGATGGAGAAACCTCCTCTGGCTGGGAAGTCAGCAGATTCCTGGTTGTGCAGTACGTGCTGGCAGGGTGGGATGGGGTGATGGGAGCTGGCTCGGTACAGAGCAGTTCAACAGCCTTTTCTTCATGCCTTCCTAGCAGTGTTGGGGACAGGGAAATACTTAATTTGCTAGAAGGAAACAGTGAAAGGGGGTTCAGTTGTAAAGCAATCCACAGCCTTTTCCTGGCTGTTTTCCGAGATGTTCAGAATCTCTCTCATTTGAGATCGGACCTTTGTGTTTTGGACATTCCATGCCTTATCCACCTGGTACGGGAAATTTTAATCTAAAGTATCCCCCAGGCAGATGTCAGCTTTGGAAAAGCTTTGGTTTGCATTTTGCTCTGCAGTTAAGATTTGGTTGTTATCCCAAGGACAACAGCTACTCACTGAGAAGTTCATGTGGGCAAAAATTCAATTTTTTGCTCTGCCTTCTCTTCCTATCTTAGCTAAAGACATGATGCTTACTAGGAATTAAATATGAGGGAGTTTTACCTTTGCTGGGCCTCTGGAAAATATAATTAGCAGAGCAAATTATTACACAAAAGAAGTTGTGGTTTGTTGTTTTTTTTTTTTTTTTTCCTTTGCGAGGGTCCAGGAGTTACTTCAATCAGAAAGTGCTAATCATCAATTTAAGCTTAAGAATCAATGGGTTGTAGCCGTGGCAAAAGCCAAATCAATGCTGAAAATCTGACCCGTGGATAGGTTTGGTCCCCTTTCTCACACTCCCCACCTGCCTCCCTTCCCCCTCCCCTTGTCCCCTAGAGCAGCGACAGAGGAATTAATAAGGCATAAGGGGAAATATGAATGAATTGGACTGAGCGAGAGAAGGAAGAGCAGGAGGAAGGATTTGCTCTCTGTATCTGAACAGCTTTAATTAGCTGTTTCTTAGTCTCTTTGGTTTGGTTGCTTGTAAGGGTAATCCAGTTAAAGAGGCTGCCTTTCATCTCCGTTGGGCTTTTCTCAGCAGAGAGGGATGGGTGAGCTGTGCCGGAGCTCGGGGTGATGCGGGAGGGTGGGAGCCGAGGCCACCCCAAACCCCAAATGCAATTGTTTCTACAGGGGCTGCCACCTTTAAAAACAACTAAAATAACCCAGCTCCGGTGCAGTCCTCTAGCTTGCCACGAAAGTCAGCGGTAAAATGGCCAATGTGCTTCTCTGGGCTTAATGTGTCCTGTTTTCTGACCCCGAAACGTTTTCTTTATGAAAGGATCAAGTTGGGAGCATTGTCCCAGCGCCTTGAAAAGAGCTGCACAGAATGCTCTTTTGTGTTAAGTTGCCTTTTTTTTTTTTTTTCTTTTTTTTTTTTTTTGAGCCACTGCCTGCTGTGTTTTTTTCCTCCCCCCTCCCTTCTGCATGATGGGGGGAGAGGCTGGGACGGACAGTGATACAGACAGAGACTGTCTTGATGAACCATCTGTGCCACAGTGTAATCCAGTGGAGCTGAAAAATTAAACAGCAGTTTCAATTAACTTTGTCTCTCTGGCTCTTTTTTCTTCTTCTTCTACTTCTTCTTCTTGGGGAGAAGTTTTATTTTAACCCCTTGGAAGCCACGGGGATGGGGAGGGATATCAGTGTGTGCAGGGCACATGTAAAAACACACACCTGAAAGCAGCATCCAGCGTCCATGAAACCCAGCATCCTGTCTGGTGCAGGACACACTGGCTGTGGTAGGGGATAGTTCAGAAGTGGGGGTGATTTTGGAATAAATGGTCCATGGGAACTTTTTCCTGAAGGAGTGTGTACTCCTTCCAAAAATGCCACTGGTGAATTTTGTTTACTCTTGTTGCTATAACCCAGGATGTTTCCATTATCCTGTTTAAGTGTTTTCTCTTCTCCCTCTGATTGTAGCCTCAGCGCTATCTTGTGGCAAGGAGTCCCAGGGGTTAATTCTGCATTGTCTGTAACTATTGCCTTTTTATCAGTTGTAAGGGATTTTTGCCATTCATCTTCTTCATTCATTTTCCTTCTTCCTTTGCCGGAGGAAAGGTGTAGTGGGTGTTATTTTATTAAAACTACTCACATTCCTTGTTTTCTACATGTCCTTTGTGACCATTTTCATTTCTGCTCTACAGAAAAAAAAAAAAATGTTTTTATTCTCTTTGGGAAAAAGGTTGCTCTTGACCTCGGATGGTGGCTGTGGTTCACATGAACACTTCTGTTTGCAGCAAAGGTGCAGCGTGGGATGCAGTGTCCCTGCTGCTGATGCATGTGTGTGTCACCCAGGCTGTGGTTACCATGGATTTTTTGGGGAGAATGCTGCCTTTTTCCCATTGATGATTCTAACTGTCTTAGGTGCATTTTAGAAATCCCTGAAAAGTTGCCTGCCAGTCACTGAGCTGAGGCACTTTGACAGTTCCCACAGGGAAGAGAGTATCTGCCTTTGGAAGGGGCTCCCCATGAGGGGTGTGTTCAATCATGGCCATCTGAACACAGTCCTGAATTTGGGAACTGTCTCCAGCAAGTTGCCTGATACTGAAGTGGGGCTTTGCTCATCTGTAATCCTCATGACCATCTTTTGGCCTCTTTGAGAAACATTACCAATGTTTTGCCCTCCAGTCCTCTGGCTTAGCAGTTGTGATAATCCTTGTACTATTTTGTTCTTATAAGCAACTTTTACGGCTCTAGGACTCCCAGTACTTCACAGGGGAGATAAACCTTGTTAGTACTTTATTCTGGAGGAGAAATGAAGCTCAAGGAAGCAAAGGGACTCACCAGAGTAACCAGGTAACCAGCATCATGGCTGAGCCTGATCCATGAGCCGGAAATCCAGGCTGTTCCCTGTGTTCAGTGGAGCTGAACTCCTGGTGTTGAGGAAGCTATCCAGCCCTGTCATTCCCTTGCTTTCGTCTCTCCTGGGCCTGGGAACTTGAATTCTTGTAACCTGTTTGCTGTGCACGCACAGAGGCAGAGTCTCCCAGGCTCTCACTCCTCCAGCTTATCTCTTGCCTCCCCCTCAAGCATTCAGCAACCTTCCTGAGCCCTTCCAGCTCTACATGCTCCTCCTGAGCCTTCTTCTTCAGCGGGTTCTCTTCTACTACGCTTGCAGCACAACAGCAGCAGCAGCAGCAACTTTTTCCCATCAATGATCTTATGGGAAGACCCACAAGGATGGCCCTGTGCCTGTTTCCCCTCCCAGTGCTCACACTGGGGGCATGGAGGTGGCAGAGGGGTGGGTGTGGAGCCTGGGACCAGTTGTTGTATCTGGGCATTGAACACTCCAGGTCTCCATCCACAGCTTTGTCGGCTGGAGGCCAGGGAGGGAGGGCCTTTACTGCCCACCAGAGTAAACTCAGGTGGTTCCTGGACCCAGGCTGCTCTGTCCCACTGTGCAGAAGCTGGGATGAGGGGGCTGTGGGCGACAGCAGCCTGTGCATCTCTTCTTCAGGCCTGTTCCATGCAGCTGGGTAAGCCCACGCAAAGCAAAAAATAAATCCCCCCACCATGGCCAGCATCCCCAATCCACTGACTTCTGCAGCCAGGAGGGGAGGTCACTCGGGCATGTGATCCCATTAAGCCCCCCACTGAAGCTTGAGCTTGTCTCTTCTCAGGCTGGCAGACAAGTAGGGAATGCAGCCACTGGCAGCAGTGTTCCCGGCACCCACTTGCCCTGACTTTGCCCTGACTTTGCCCTGCACCCTTCCAGTCGAGGCAGCCGCAGGGTCTCCCTCTCCGTGTGGGCAGCCTTCCAGTTACCAGGGGCTGCTGCTGGCATGACGGGGTGGGGGGAGAACACTCAGCAAATTGCTTTGCTGCACATCTTAGAGCAGCCCTTGATTTGATTTAAACAAAAACAAAAGGGGGCTGGTGGAAAGCGGGGCAATTGGCGGGCGCAGCCCCTCTTCTGTGTCTCTAGCACACACAGACTCGCATAAGTGACAGCTCAGTGGGCTGCTGTTGAGCGCTTTCATTGCACTGGCTCAGCCTTTCGGTGGGGAAAGCCAAAGTGTCTGTCACTGCGTCCCTCTCTGGCCCCCCCACGCCTTTTCTTTTGCTTCTGCCTTTCTTTCCCTCCCTCTCTCCGCAGAGGAATGGGCAAGACCTTTGCATTCAAAGGGAGGATGGCTCTGTGAGGTCTCACTGAGGGTGGAAATCGCTTTAGCAGAGATGATGTTTCTTTGTTTAGGGGCAAATTGTGCCCCTTCTCTGTGGCTCCAGAGTTGCCAGATGCTGTCATCTGCAGGGGGTCCCCAGAGAGGGGTGCAGGAGCCACGAGAGGAGAGGAGGGACTCTAGTTTGGGAGGGGAGCTGCAGGCTTTAACACTTTTTCAATGGGAGGCACAGATACAAGGGACAACAGAGAAAGGTTTGGAAGATTTGTGGTCGGTGTCTGGGGAACTGCATGTGAGCAAGGGCCCGGGGAAGAAGTGCAGCTGGGTGGAAAGGACATGTGCTCCTTCCTCACATCGTGGGGCTGCAAGCTCCATGTGGTTTCTGAGCATAGGCTCTCCCTGGATGCTTTGGTCTGAGTTTCTGCTGTTATTTGATACCACATCAGATTCCCATGCTGCTTCTACCTCCAGCTTTGACCAAAATGGAGCCCTAGGACTGAATTAACTGGCACTGGGGGAGATGGATTGGGTATTGCATTTCAGTGTCTCTAGTTCATTTTATTGGAGCTGTTCTGACCATATCCAGCTCTCATAAGCAAGCTGGGATAGATCCATCCCTTGGTTTTCACATGAACCTCACACAAAATGCAGGATAGTGGAATCAAGAAAAAGCAGTGAACCCCGCCAGTGAACACACAGCGTGTTTGGAGATGTGATGGAGATGTGCTCCCTGGAATCAGCACCCACTGCACTTTGTGCCTGAGCACTGAGCACACTGCAGACAACTGCAGACACCGTGCTCCCTCTCCTAGCATCCCAAGGAGAAGCTAGGCTCAAGAGCACCAGCAGAGCTTTTGAGGACACGCCTAGTAGCCCTCTTCTGATGTCCAAGCACTTGGCCAAGAGTGGATGTGTTTGGGATGATACATTCTCTTGAGTTCCAGGACCAGGACTGCTCCTTCTTTGACAAGTGAGCAGCCCTTGCAAGTGCTTGTCCCTCATCATCCTTTGTGAGCTGTTGACACTCTCACTGAGCTCCCCTCTCAGTTGTTTTCATGGTACTCTCATTCCTGACAACTGAGAGCATGGTCACCTCAGTCCTCCACAGCTAGTCATCCTTCCTGGGCATGATGCTGCAGTCTCTGCCTCATTGGCAGCAGATGTCAGGTCTGTGTACCTCCCAGAATGTTCTCAGATCACTTGCAGGCTCAGTGTCAGCACACTGGGTGAAGATGCTGGTATCTAGAAGCAAACAGAGTAGCTGCTTCCGCAGCAGATCTTTGGAACCCCTGGCATGGGGAGTGTGATGTGGAACACGGATTTTGTCTTGTGTGCTGCTCCCAGCAGTCATTCTCTGTGTTCTCCATTCCCAGCAGCAGCATCGGGCTCACCACAGGTCTGCTTTGGCAGAGGGGAAGGGAAGCAAATGTCTTCCCTGTGAGGGTTAAGGAGAGTGACTCATGGGTGATCCCGCAGAGTACTCCTGCCAGTCCCCGATTCTTATGCCTCGGCTGTTCTGAACGCCTTCTCTCGGTCCTTTGGCAACCTCACAGTTAAAAACTTTACCAGTTTCTTTCTCTTTTTCCCTTCCTTCCTTTTCAGAGTTGACAGGGGCAAAATAAAGGCTTTATTTTTTTTTAAACAATTTTGTTCCTTCTGGGAGTGATGGAGCGAGAGTGAGTGAAGATTATAGCTCTGTGTGCCGAAGACCTTCATAATGGGGGGAGAAGCAGTGACATAATGGGAACCTAATGGCAGTAATTGGCCCTGGTTTTGACAGGGCCTATATCACGGCTCAGGAAAAAAAGAGATGTTTAAAGTAAAAATTTACACAAAATTATACGGTTTGGGGGGTGAAAACGGCTGTTTGGTTTTTATCTCTCTTTTTTTCCCATTCCTCTGGGGACATTGCCTTGCACTGTGTTTGTGTCTCTGTGTGTTTTCATGTCCATCACTTAATCAAAGTCAGAATGCGGGTCCCTGAACAAGAGAGCCCTCTGCGCAGCGCCCTGGTTTTTAGAGCTCGGGTCAGATGCTGAAAGCCAGTGCTGCTGAAGTCTCCTTCAGGAGAGCTGGGACATGGGGACCCCACTGGGATTTCTCCGAGGCTCAGCCAAGACAAGGCTGGTGGCACAGGAAAACAAGGAGCACACTGGGGGGCAGAAGCCAGAGCAGCAGAGAGGGGCTTGTGGGCAGGGGTGTCTTCCTTGTTGCTGCCCACACCACAGAGAGAGGTCCCTTCTACCTTTCTCCACCTTCCCTTGTAGGGGCTGTAAGAGCCCATGCAAGCAGAGGACAGTGAAAACAATGTACATCCAGCAAGGCAGGGAAGGGCAGTGCTCAAACTTGTACGAGACTCTGCAGAAGCCTTCAGAAAGTGTGTGCATACTGTGGTGTAGGTGTGCTTGTCACAAGCGTGGTTGTGCCAGCTCAGTGACAAAAGTGCATCGCTGCAATTTGGATCACAAAGCTATTCTAGAAGATACTGAGATGTTTCTAGAGGGCATTGCTCTGTCTTGAAGCTGCATATAGCACAAAGGACTGTTGGCCTTACGACCCAAAAGACGTTGAATTGGGATGCAGATCTGCATGGTTTTTTTGTTGAAAAGGTCCCAATTCTTACCCTCTCCTATCTTTAGGACCTCTAGATGTGTCTATTAAATAAGCTCAAGGCTCGCCATGTCCATCGTCCAGTGGAAGTTGGACAATATTCTTCAATGATTGACCCCAAGGGGGCAGCCTGGATGCACAGCAGGGTACGTTTATCCCATGGGAATGGGCAAAGGATGCTCGAACAGATGTCTTGCCCCTGTTCTGACCAAAATGAAAGCAGTGGTTTAGCAGTTTGAGAGAGACAAGGAGCTTAAAGCGGGATCTCTCCATGAAAATGCCTGAGGGTTGTTGTTACACCTCTGTGTTAAGGGATCAATAGTCATTTGGACCAGACTGAGCAGAGAAAAAACTAATCTCAGCAAGCACCATTTCGTGTGTAGCTGGGTTGGAAGTGGCGTGCCATGGTCCTGGAGAGTAACCTGGGCTCACTGGGCACTTGGTGGATTTGCAGGCCTCAGGTGTTCCACTCTGGTGTGATGTTTTAGGAATAAATAAGTACATCTGTCCTCTAAGTTATGAGCAATTGTCTATTCTTCAACATGGGCCAGTGACAGTGATGACACAAACTCTGTGCTTGTCCAGCAGGCCCACATAGATCACCCACTGCTGCGGTCTGCCTGGAGAAGAAGGTCTTTCCTTGGCCCATCTCCTGCAGCCATCTCAGGCCTCTGTATCTCTCAGGCAGGACAGAGAAGATGCTTAACTCCAGTTTAGAGACTGGAATGCAAAGTCCCAGCGCCTGTGTCGCTGGCTGGATGTGAGGAAGAGAAGTCCTTTTAACACCAAAGGCTGAGCGTAGCCAGAACTCTTCCCAGTGCTTGCTTTCCTTTACTCTGGGGTGCCTCTCTGCCCACCCCACTGTCGAGCTGGTGTGTGTGAGGATGTGTGCCTGTGCGCATGCACCTGACTGACCTTAAACAAGTGTGCAAAACTCGTTTGCCTTCCCAGCTCAAAGGCAGCAGAGCTGCTGGGGACCTTGGGGGCAGGGGGAAGGCAACATCTGTTCAAAACCAAACAGTACCTCCTGCTAAATGGCCTAGAAAGCTCCTGCAAGCAGAGTCCTGGGTGGAGGCTCCAGCGCTGGGAATGTTTTGTCTGGAGGAGCTGGGATCGGAGGTGGGTGTCCACGGGGGGCTCCCACATCCTGAGAATGAGCCACATCTGGGGAAGTCGTTTGGCCGGTGCTGATGATTCCCCAAGTGCTCTTGGCTTTAATGACTCGTGGTGCCGCAAGAAGTGGTCCTGTAATGGCCATTCCATGCTTGGCCAAGGGGCACATGCTCTGCCCCCACACCGGTGTGCTTTCTCATTCCCACGGGGGACCAGCACCTTCCGCTCTCCAGCTGCCTCAGGCAGGGCCACCTGGAGACCCCAGTGCCTTCAGGAAAGGTCTGGGGGATTTGCAGGTTGCAGTAAGGTGTGCTTCTGGTGGCCTTTCCAGGTGTTTGTTCTGGCTCTGCTGTACCCAGCACCGAGCACTGGACTGGTGTGAATTCTCCCTGCATGCAGAGGGTTCAGAGGTGCTGGCTAAGCTGGGCCATGGTCTGCACCAGGAGTGTAAATCTGAGCATGGATCTGCTGCTTATCCTGGGAAGGAGAAGGGCAGCACGCTGACCCCGGAGCAACAGTCTTGGCTGTTCCATTTCATGGGATCTGGGTTTTCAGTGAGGGTGCCATCTATGCCTGTAGGAGGGATGGCCAAGCACCAGGACACCAGCACTGTACTTGCCTGCTGGAATGTGCAAGGGACCAAGCACCCCAAAGCATGGCCCTGTGCTCACAATAGCCCTTCTTACTGTGCGGCTGAGAGGCAGTGATGGGACTTGTCCTTCTTGTCCCTGCCAGAGTTCCACAGATCTCCATTCAAAAAGGTCTTTGCTTTGGACCTTGCACCCTTCACACAGCTTGGAGAAACCCAGGCCATCTTGTCAGCCCAGCAGCTGGTGAGGCCTGCCCCTATGGCCATTTTCAGCTCTGCTCAGAAAGGTGGACTGCTGTGGGACTTGTCCTGCTGGGAAGCAAATTAACCTAATCTGTTTAATCCAGCACTTTCCCTGCAATGGTGAGCAGAGCTCAGTACTCCAGCAAGAGTCTAAGTACTCTGCAGTTGGCAGTTTGGGGGGATTCCCCTCTAGTCCTTGTGCCACTCACTAATAGATTTCAGTTGAAATCCCTTGGCTGTGTGGCAAAAGCTAAGGCAAAGTTCCCTTGGCTGGAAGTGGCCTCCTTCTGGATTGGTGTCCAGGAGCCATGGTGCTCCTGTGGTTTTTCTACTGTCCAAGTACCATCATTATTCCTCCATGGGAGGGTTTTGGTGTGCATACACTTTCTGGTGGTATGTGCACATAGGGGCAGGGAACTCTGCTCTCTCTCCTCTGGTCAGCTTTGGCACAGAAGCCCAAAGAGGGGCCAAGGGGAATGAAGCTGGCATGTTCATCCTGGCTCTCATACAGACTCCGAGGATGCTGCTGACCCTGTCAGGTGTGTGGGATTGCAGTGGGCTGACCCTGTCTCACTTCCCCAGAGAGCAGAGTGCCATGGCTGAGTACCCACCAGTCATTTTGTGTGCAGACACAATGTGCTTCAGCCTCCAGCTGTGGTGAAGAGGGACAGAGAGACACCAAGTCATTGCCTGGTGGCTTCTGTGGTTCTTCTGTGGCCTTTCTCCTTGGTTGCACTGGTGTGAGGGTCTGCTGCAGTCTGCTCCCACCCTTGCTCTCTTGGCAGTGTCTAGATCCACTTCTGGAACAGTCAAACCTGACACTGTTGACTCTGCCCCTCTTCCATGCCTCCTGCCCCCGGTGTGAGTTGCCTTCCTTTGGTGGGTTCTCTTGGTGCTTTCCTGCTCCCCACCCAGACCCTGGCAGAAGATTTGTTTTCACGCCAAACCAAATGTAAAGCCGTGAGATTCACGTAGGCTTTCGGACTGCTCGCAGGGCTCGGTTCCCGCTCAGCTCCGGGTCGCAGCATCCGGTATCCCATCCTGGCAGGAGCCTGTCCGCCATGCCGGTGGGGAGCAGGGAATTCCCTCCCCCTGCCCGCCTTCTGCTGCGAGTGCTCATAAAGCCGCAGGTGTGGGATGTTTGTTATTTAGTCTACAGCCTGGTATGTGACAGTTTCTTTTCTACTCGGAGTGGTTTCAGATAATTAGTACATTATGATTCCACCACCTTGAGTGGGGGAGAGAGGAGGGGGCAGCCCACCCTCAGACTACTTGTAATTTCACATCCTGTGTTTTATGGACCCGAACTGTTCGGGGCGGGGAGTTGGATGGGGGGGGGATCAGAGAGCAAACAGCGAGTCCTTCCCCCACCTTCACCATCAACCAAACCCTGAGGTTGTAAGGGTGGCCAAATGTTATTTTGTAGAGTCGCGACCAACTTAACTCAGAGATGTTTGTTTGCGCCTTTTTCCGCTCTCTCTTTTTTTTTTTTTTCTTCTTTTTTTTCTTTTTAAGTCTTGAATGCCTTAAAAGAGGAAGAATGAGAAACAAGATGCTCTTTCTCCCGGCCTGTCCATGCTCCCCTCTCCCTTTTTATTACACGCTTATCGCTTCTTTCCCTCCTGCTTTTGAAATTGATTTCCTTTCCTTTCTCCCCTATTCAGGGCCTAAACGCTGAATGTTCGATATTTCATTTGAGGCCGCTAATCGCATTACCACCCTTGACGTTTTACAGATATCATATTATGGGCGCAAATTTGGCAAATTATTAGCGTTGTAATGTATAGCTTGTCAAAGGTATTTAAGACACTAAGAGCCCTGGGCTTATCAGGGTTCGCAGAGAGCTCTCGTTGAGCTTTTGAAATGCAGAGAGCCGGTTATAAAACACACTGTGACTCTCTTTTCAGCTTGTAAAAAAAGAGTGCGAGAGAGAGAGAGAGAGAGAGAGAGAGAGAGAGAGAGAAAGGAGGGGGGAAAAATATCATCCGTCTATCAGGGGCTTCCAGGGCTGATAACAAGCAAA
Organism: Pyrocephalus nanus; assembly: GCA_038380795.1. Lineage (NCBI taxonomy): Eukaryota > Metazoa > Chordata > Aves > Passeriformes > Tyrannidae > Pyrocephalus > Pyrocephalus nanus. The sequence goes on from CM076269.1 coordinate 3,987,581, forward strand.
ATTCTTCTCTGTGGGTTTCACTGGAAATGTGAGAAGCTTTTAAAACATTTCACAAGCTGTCTGGGAAAGAGGAAAAATCTTTATTGAAAGGATGTAGCAATCTTTTTACTGAGGTCTATTTATCTCCTGGGAACAAGCTGTAAGTAGGAGTTTCCCTCCCGGTGACTGGAGGGGTTTGGGGAGGGAGAGTGGGGTCCTGCAGTGCTCCTGCGGTGACTCCTCCTGGCCCACCCTGGGATGCTGGGGTTGGAAATGGGTCCCAGCAGTCCTCCTTCACCCTGACCGGTCGAGATGCTCATTCCACGTCCCGTTTGACAGCAGAGATGGGAGACAAATGTTTCTGGGCTTGCTGAAGGAGAGGGTTGGGGGAGAAACCCCTTCCCTGGTGCCCCAGAGCAGCTCTGGGGCAGGCAGAGTAGGACAGAGCCAGTGCTGGCATTTGCTCAGTGACCCTCTCCCAAGGGGGGGAGGTGTTTCCTCTACGATCAGTTTATTAAAATGGTTTTAAGTCCTTTTAAAGCCCTGTGGGGGATTTGTGCCTTCCCTTGGTGTCGAGATGTGAGCGTGTGTGTTTTCCCCCTCTCTTTTCAGACCGAGGGAGGAGGGGGGCATGGCAGCGCTGGGTCACATTTTGCTCCCAATATTGTGATGCTAACAAGCTGCGGAGTTCGCCAAGGCGAAGCGCGGGGTGACGGGGTTGGCGTGATTCACTCCCCGCTGGCAGCAGAATGGATATCATGCGTCTTATTACGGAGTTAGACAGACAGAGCCCCACCACTGAGAGCTGTCAGTCCTGCCTCCGCTTGACAAAAACAAGCCATAAATAAGCAAATGCTTCACAGCAAGGGGGCTTGTGTGTGTGTGTGTGTGTGTGTGTGTGTGTGTGTGTGTGAAAGACAGGGAGAATGGCTCTGTGTGAAATACCCATGGGGGGGGCTGCATTTGTAACCCCTGTTTGTAAGAGGGAAAATGGGTGGGATTTGTGTGCTGGGTGTCCACAGAAGAGAAGGTCTGTCTTCCTTTTGACTTGCTTAAGTGTTTGGAAACATAACCTTGTGTACACCAGGCAGTGCACATCTGGGTCAGAGCGTGCCAGCACGGGGGGTGTGTATGAGCGTGGCCACAACAGTTTGTTTGGGAGGCAGTGTCAGCAGGAGAGGTAGTTGGGGGGTTCCTCTTGCAGAGATGCTTTTCTGGGTGGCATAGTGGGATGCTGAGGTTGGTAGAAGCTTTAGAAGTACTTGTTGCACACAGTTGTGGGCCTAGCTGTGATGCTCATGTGCTGGGAAGATGCAAAGCAGTAGGTTCAGAGAGGTGTCTGCTTTTCTGAGCACAGAGCATCGCTGAAAAGTGCTGAGCATGGAGATGGGTTGTGTGTAGGCAGGGGTGAAGTGCCCATCAGAGCAGCAAGCTCTGCCAGTGCTTGTTAAGGAAGGAGGACGTGCAGCTCTCAAGGGCAGGGAGTCCATGCTGTCTGGGACAGGAAGGGTCCATGGTCTTGTCAGAGCTTTTCTAAGAGAACAAAAGTGGAGAACCCTGAGTCCAGGCTCCTGCATGTGCCCTGTGAAAGCCACATCCACGTCACCCATCTCTCCTGGGCTGAATCAGGGGTTAGCACTTGGTCCCTGTCTCTGCTGATGAGTGCAGCAGGTTTTCCTGGCAGCCCCATCCGGCTCCCTTCCACTTGGGGTGCTCTGCCATTCACGCCCTCCCAGCAGCTTTCAGCCTCTTCTCATTTTGTGGTGCCCCGGGGGGTTTCCAGCAAAGGTGCAGAGCCCACATGCAGAGCACTATTTGATCCTCGGTTTACTTTTCTTGTTCGGCATTCCTGGGTAGCTGAGAAGTAATCCAGGGGTCCCCGGGGGCCACAGACCAAGGGCTACAAATCACTGCACTCCTCTTATGTCTGTCAAGGAGTTTTGCAACTGCCCCTGTGCCTGTGGGTGGGCAGGAGGTGCTGTCCTCTAACCAACTGGGTGAAGCAGCAACCCACACGATTTTCAAGACTTTGAGTGCCCTAAAGAGGTGTTCAACACCCCTGTGCCATGCAGCAGTTTTGGGGCAGTGCTAAGGGCTGGAAGGGCAGAAACAGCATCCACAGGGCAGGCAGCAGTGCACGGTCCAGAGAGGTGGTGGGAACTGTGGTTTGTGGATTTGCAGACTGCTGGAGCAGTGATGGGAAGGAAAAGATGCAGCAGGATTTGGGCAAGGGTTCTGGGTTGGATTTGGTTCCTCTGAGGACTTTGCCTCATTGCTGGCAAATGTGCCAGGCAAGCCTTAAATGCATCAAATGGAACTACTTTTCCCTGGTCGTGGTCCTACTGCCTTAGAAGAAAGCAGTGGGAAAACAGCTCTGCCCTGTCCTCAGTTGGTTTTTACTGGGTCAGAGTCCATCCTTAGGGTTTTGGTCCTGCTTCCCTAGCAGACAGAAGTTTGTTTGATTTGAGCGTGGAGCCCTGGGCTGCCTTCCCCTCTCAGCCTCCTAAGGATGCAGCGTTCACCCTCTCTCTCATATGAAATGGCGCATCGGTAAGTGCTACTTAAGAAAACACATGTTCTCCCCCTTGAAAGCAGCCCCCCCCCCACTCCCCCCTCACACCAACACCTTTCTTTATTCGACCCAAACCTCACCAAGGGGAATTTGCAACAACTGCGGTGATAAATCCGCCCGCAGATAATTGGCAAGAAAACAACACTTGTGCAGTATATAACGTTTTATGGTTGTTTCATGTACTTTATTATAATACTAATGAGCAGTTATATATCAGGAGCTAACTGCACGCCGGATTAGCTTGTTAGCATGATATGAAACGGCAGAGCAAATAGTCCAGTCCCCCTCACCCGCGGCCCTCCCCCTACCTCTCGTTCCCATTTGCACTGAGTAATTAGTATGCAAATTAGACCCCGGGACCACACAAGTTCTAGTATATTACAAGGGCTTTATTATGCTCTTGTGAGTAGATGATGGAAGCGGCCCATGACAGTGTTTATCTCACTACCTCTCTCTCTTTTTCTCTCTCACATACATTGGCAGAGAGTAAACACACACTGAGCTGGGCCCCGTACCATTATGACTCCCTGAAGATGCCACCAGCTTGCCTTTATCCCGACGACCAGAGTTAAGAGCCTCCTCTGGAAACACCATAACAATGATGTTAATAATAATAATAACAACCCTGATGATGGTGATGCTAAGAGCAGCCTTGGCTCTGGCAGTCGTGGTGATGATTGCAGGAGCAAGAAGAAGGATCAGAGTGAGCCAGAATGAGCTCTTTTTCACCTGGGTCATGCTGTAGAAGAGCAAGGTTTGGCCTCAGTTTCCGGGGATATCCTGCTGTCTTGAGCACAGGATTGTGGTGTGTTAACTGCTCTTGATGTGTGATGGTCAGAGCAAAACATCTTCATAGTCTTTGGTGATTTCCAAGCTTTGGAGTGGCAGATCTCAGCCAAAGCATGCTTCTGGTCTCCTCTCCCCTTCTGTTTCCTGTACACTGAATATTCGGTGTACCACTTTCTCTTTTTCCATTTATTTCTCATTGAGGTGGTCTCCAGACATGTATCTGATGATGGACAGAGCTCCTTGAATATAGGTGTTTTCCATTTAAATTAAACTGTAAGGCACCAGCAGCATCCTCTGTCTCTGCTGCCATCGTGACTCAGATGTCACCGAGGCACAGATTGAAGTCAGTCTCCACGGGCCATGGGTGCTGTGCTGGGAGACTGAACATGGTGCCATGGGGCTGTACTCCTGCCCATAGGAGCTGAACCCACCAGCTTGGGTGCCCAGCACTCTATGGAGCCATTAGTTATAATTTCTGGTTATCATAAGCAGGGCTGATGTCAGTCTGGTCAGCTGAGTGTGAATGCATACAGACTGATTCCCACCCCTGACCCAGCCTGCTCTCTTGAGGTCTGAGATCTGGGGTCTCACTTAGTTGGGGGTGCTCTTTGGGTTGAAGCAGTGGGTGTTGAGCAGCTGGCAGGGGTGAAGGAATGGAAGGAATCTCAACAAAACCACGTCCCCACTTCTTGGCCCCTTGTGGCATGCAGTCACCTCCACAAGTGTGTGAGCTCCATCTCAGAAACAAGCAGCTTTTTGCCCAGAAGTTTTCCACTAGAAAGCCCTGGCCGTGAAAGTCTTGGGCTTTGACCAAAAGATGTTGTGTGAGGGGGCCCATGCACTCTGTGGAAATGCAGACCCTTGCAATCACCGTAGTGCTTCTGCAGGTGCCCAGGACTTCATGAAGGTACACTGGAGCCAGATGATGGGCCTGGGGTGAGGGCAGAGAGATCTGGATTGGCACCAGACTCTGTGCTGGGCTGCCCATGGGGGCAGGGCAAGTGTGGCAGGCATCAGGTGTTAAACCATCTGCGGGGAGCTGCCTTTTTGGGGATCGCTGCCAGCATTCACTTTGGTTCGTTCCTATTTGCACCCGGCTTTTTCTCACCCTGAGAGCTGACCATCCTGTGTGTTTGCTGTTCTGGAGGACAAAGAGAAAGGGAAAACCAGAGGGATGGTTTGCTTCTCTGGGAGGTGTCTTCTCAGGGCTTAAAACCGAAGAACTTTGTGCAAAAGGAGAGAGAGCCTGAAATCCCAGAGCGGGAAAAAAAATTGGCCACATTCGTCCTGAGCATAAGCGAAGGGCAGGGGAGGGAATCTGTAGAGGCGGCAGTTTTTGTAAAGCGCTGAAGTGCCCCACACATCATGCCCTGACAGGCCCTGATGTTAGCTCCCGGAATGGATCACAGGAGACTCATTAGAAAAAACAAATATTATCACACGCTGAAATGATTTATGGAGAAAAATGAAAAATTTTGTGTTGTTGCGTCCTCGCTCTCCGGCTCTCCTTTGCTTTCGCTCGGGGAAGTTATTTATGGCAGCGGGCCCTTAACAAGAGCAAGGCAAAGCGCCGAGCCGCTCGCTCCTGCAAACTGCCTGCATTTGATTTTTATTAGCGAGTTAAAACTTCCTTCTTTTCACCTCCCCCCCTTCCCCTCGCGCGCCTTTATTATCCCGGACTAGCCGAAATGCATTTTAATGCCTACTACTTGTGCTTTTAATAGTGATCCTATCGCCACCCCAGCAGCAAATAAAGTGACATTGACGGAGGGGGAGGAAGGCCGGACAGACAGCCGGGCAGACAGGAAGGAGTTACAGCCCGCGTGCGCTCGCTCCTCGGCTGCTCGGCGCCGATACCTTCCCAGTAACCCGAGAGCTGTTTTATTGTCACAGCAGCAAATGCACACACCCCATGGGTCACCACCGATGTGTTGGCAGCCCCGGCAGCGTGCCGTGCCCCGGCGCGTGGCACTGGGTCCCCACGGAGGTGGCTGGTCCTCTCCCTCCCATCCCTGACCAGCACTGGTGGGTGGGAGGCACCACGGTCCCTGCGGAACCGGCAGATCCTTTGCGTCCCACCCGTGAGCAGGGGCGGTGGGCAGGAGGTGTGGAGCTTCCCGCAGGCTTTGCAGGTGATCCTGGGTGGGGGCTCTGTACCCTCTGCTCTGCTGCCTGAGGGGAACAGCCCTATGACTTCCCAGTCAGGGCCCTTGGCTCCTGGCCTCACACAGGATGCTCCTTTGCCACGGCCTCAGTTGGACTGGGAAGAGGGGCTGGTGCCTTTCCCCTTGAGCACACAGCCTGGCCACTGGGGCAGTTTTCCTGGCCTCAACCCAGCCAAATTACCACCCTTGGTGTCACCCAGTGGGAAAAACCTGGCAGGGGTCAAAGCCAGCCTCCGAGGTGCCATCCCCTCCACTCAGTTGCTAAGTGTTTCCAGGGCCACAGTGGCTATGCCAGGCTTTGGCCCCCCCGGGAACTCTCTGTGTGGCTGGATGGATCCGTTCTTCCCCGGCCAAGCATCCCCGAAGCGGCAGGATAAACTTTCCGGAGCGATGGTTATCATCTGGCCTTTCCCTCTACTCCCTCTTTGTGAGGGGCTATTCACATGAACCCAGTCCGGGCGTCCTCCCAGCCTGGGGGTCCTCCCAGCCCTGGCCACGACGGCTGCCTTTCCCAGCGGTGTCCAGGGCTTTCAAGGGAGCTGGGATCCCCACACTGGTTAATGCCCGCTGACACCTGCAGCTCCTCTGCTGGTGCTGCTGGCTGGGGGAGGTGCAGGGAGGGGGGATGGTTGGTGGCGTTATTATGAAGAGCTCAGCAGGCCTGGGGCCGTCCATTGTCCGGGTGGCAAATAAATAAATAGAAGAAAGCAAGTCTTCCCTATGGCTCGGCAACGGGAGGTTAACAGCTGGACATGACATGACAAATTAGGCGTTTTTTTTTTTCCTGCGGGGGCTGATCCCAGCAGCTTGGTGTGAGGAGGAGGGATGAGGGAGAGCAGCTGAAGGAGGGGAGGGAGAAATCCGCTGGGTGAGGGTCCCACTGGCTCCTAGAGAGGCTTTGTCCCAAGCCGGCCGCCTCCCTCCCCACCAAGTCAGGTCCCCAGGACAAGTCTCTAGAAATATGGTGGGATTATCCTCCGAAAGGGAATCCCAAACCCTGAACCACCCAGCTCAACCCCGCGCACCTGATTCACGCAACGACAGGTCCCCGCAGCCAGGCCCCATGTTGTGTCCCCCCTCCGGCGCAGCTCCGCGCCGAAATCAGGCAGCACGGTGCCTTTTAACGGCCAATAAAACCCGGAATTCTCCAGCAGGAAAAGCAAGGAAATTAATCAAATCGTGGATCTGCTGTGAATTACGCGCTCACCTCCCATCTGCCCGTTCAGCCGGCTCACCTTCCCCTCCCTGCCTGCAGCCCCTTTGGCTTGCTGCGGGAGGGAGCCTTTATGGCTGTGCCTGGAGCCCTTGCCGTTTGTCGTGGGCTTAATAGAAAATGTGTTAAACATACAGGAAATGGCCCAAAAGTTACCAGTGGGTCTAGTTTGCTTGATTTGTTTCTCCTTTTTTTGGGAGTGGCGGGGAGTGGTTGGTTTCATTTGGAAATTGCAGGATGCAATAGCATCTTGTCTCGTCCCCAAGATGCGACAGTGGCCCTGACTCAGTGTGCTGCTGGTGGCAGTGATGTCGGTCACACAGAATGCACTTTTGTTAGCTGGGGGTTTTTTTTGAGGCTCCTCTCCTGGCATTTCAACCAAACCCATTCTCCCTCCACTTCAAACGGCTGCTGCACTGCATGTCCAGTGCTGAGGTACCTGGGCCCCTCCCTATGCCTTACTGTCTTCTCCTTGTCCCAGCAAGTGGGCACTTTGAGCCTGGCCTGCCTCCATGGCTTTTGCTTCCACCCTTGTGCCTCCCAGGACCTGCCAAGGGCCTTGGTGCCCCCAGGAGGGACTGTTGCAGCTCCTTGGTGAGCCTCCATGTGCAAGCACTGTTCTGTCCAGAATTGCTCTTGTAGCCCTTTCTGTACAGTACAGTCACTCTTTGCAGCGTGCTGACTTTGATGAAGGCTTTGAGAGAGCTGGAGTCTTCTTTGTGCCACCGGTGAAAGTTGGGTGCAGTTATGAGTTATTTGATGTCACTCATGCTCGGGTTGCTCTGAGTTCCCATCACTGCATGGATGTGGCTGGAGAGGATCTGCTTGCTCCCTTCCATCCCAGCTGATGTGCCTGGGACCCAGAAGGGTCCTCTAAAGCAGCAAACAGGACTCAGGCCACCCAGCAGAAGTAGCCAGGATGTTTTTTTTTGTATGGTGGACACCAGTGGAGCCATCACCGTGACTGTGGTGTGGATGGGCCCAAGGGAGCTGGAGCCATGGTGGGTGGTCAGCAGGGAGACTCTATAAACCCCATCAATCTTCTCCTCTGGCTCCCATACATCTGCTTGCAAAGGGAGGGGGAGGCAATAACCTGGCTATCCGCTCACCATTGGCGCTTTGGGAGGTGGTGGAAGGGGGAGGAAGGGGGGAAACGCCAGCCCCGATCCCTTGGCAACTGTGGTCTGAAATATTAACTGGAAGAATGTGCCCAAGACTTGTCCCCCACGCTGGCCTGCTCCAGCACTGCCTCCTGGGGGGGCGCGGGGAGGGGGCAGCCTGTTTGCACAGCCCAAGTGTCAACTAATTAATAGGAGTTTACAGGAACATTTCCAGGGCAGCTGGCTGAGGAGCAGTGAGGGAAGCGCCCCACATTTCTTGAATCCCAGCCATCACCCAGTGCTCTTCTTGGAGGGGCAGTAGATGATTTGATTTGTTTAGGAGTCCATGTGACCAAAGCAGCCCAGCTGATCACTGCATCGCTCCTGCCTGTGCTGCCACCGTGCAAAGGACTGCCCATGGCTTGTTCTTGGGAATTCCTTCGGTGCATGGACACACTTCTCTTCCCAGAGTTCAAAGTGCCTGTTGCAAGACCCAAGTGGGCGAATTTGTTAATGCGTGTGTCCTACAGCATTCCCTGAGCTACCATGCTTGGTTGAGGAGCAGTGAGTTTCACATCCTGCTCTCTGTCCTCCAAGGTACAGGCGTGGATGAGTCCATTCCAGACCTCAATTTTTCCCGTTTTCTCAAATAACATGAAGGATGCTTCCTGGGAAGTGAATATACCCACAGTAGTGTATGTGCTGGATGGTCCCCTCGGAGCACGTGCTCTGCTTCCTCTTGTGTTGACTGTGTAGACACCAGTGAGAGGCTTTGCTTATACATCTGTCCCAATCCATAGGATGTTCCTTGGGACCAGCTCCTCTCCTGTGCTTCGCCTGGTCATGGTGCAGGGATCTTACAGAGGCAGCCAGGATGGAGCTGTCCTGGGGTAGGGAAGGGCACAAGCTGGGGGAGCACCCCAGGCTGCAGGGCAGCCCCACAGACCACACCACAGAGAGCGAGGCTGGAGACCCCTGCTCCAAGCATCCCTGAATTTAAGGCCTACCTGGCTGTGATCTTTGAACAAACCAATAAATGAAGTGTAATAACCAAAACAGTGATTGTTTTCCTCGCAGTAGCTGTGGAAATCTCCCCCAGGGGAGCACAGAGCTGCCAGCCTCAGGTTTTAGATCACAATCCCACTAACCTTCCTGTCCCCTGGGCAATAGTTTACCGCTGCTGCCCTCAGAGCTAGGCTCTATTTATTATATATACTGGCCTCTGTGTGTGGTGATGTGTTCGTAAAGCCTGATTGAGCTGTGAGGAAAAGTGCACTCGAGGGGAAGGAGAAGACAAATGCCTGATTTGGCCTGCCCTAAATATGGGCTTATAACCTCTGTGGGTGCTGCCAGAGGGTTCAAGTCGATCATACAGATGCAGCCCCAGCCACACAAAGCTGTTCCTTGATAGCCATCTTCTGGAGGGGACCACAGTCATCCCTGCCATTGTGACCACCCCTGCTGTGCCCAAAGGGCTGCAGCAGCACAGCAGGACCCAAACAGCTTTCTCTGAGCTGGTGGCTTGCCCTTTGCATGGATCTGCAAAGTCCAGCTTGGAGAAACTGAGATTCCTGACCATGCAGGTGCAGCTTGAAGCAGCCAGCAGACGGGACCCCAGCACAGCTGGGCATCTGCAAGTGTTTACCTTCAGGTGATGACTGGACAATCAGGCCACTGTGGGAAGGACAGTGCTCTGATCTTCTGACTGTGCAGATCTTTGGCACTGGGCTTGGAAAGAACCTTATCAGGGTGGCAGAAATTAGCAGAGACCCATGGCCCGTGCTGTCCAACATCCTTGGAGTGTGCTGGAGACCTTTGGAGTTACTGTGCTGCAGGGAGAGGATCCACAGACAAAACCTTGGCCAAAGGGGGAGGAGGGATTTCTACAGGGGTGCACTGGCTTGGGGATGTGTGTGTGTATCTGTTCACAAGTGTACACAAACCTGCCCTGGTTTGATACAAATGTGAGCTGAGACTGTGATAGAACAGGAGACAAAATAGATTGGGCCCTGTCAAACTGCTGGGGGATGGCATGGCTCAGGAAAGCCCCAGTGGACAAGCAAGACACTGTTCTCCTCTCCAAAACCCCGCTGTGAGTTGAGCATCAGCTGTAGTTGCCTCCAGGCTCTGGAACCATTTACTGCTGGACCAGGACTTGGTGTTTCAGACCCATATTCTTACCTATATCCCAAAAGTCACCCTCCTAGGATGGCTGGCAGTGGGAATGTGCTCTGGCAGACAACGTGGCTGGCAGCTCCTGGAGTCTTCAGCATTTCCCTGCTTGTCTTGCCATGGTTTCTACTGCAATATCTGTGCTAGGTGAGAGCCCAGTATAGACTGATGTGGGAGCTGGCAGACTGGGAATGACAGGGCTACCCCAGCCACTCAGGAAGGGGCACAGTGGTACAGCACAGACATAGTTACTCTTCATTGGGGTAACAGAGGGCTACAAGGTCTTTCATTTTCCAGGAATCTGCTCCCTCCCCCTACATTTAGCTTTCCTATATAATATTCCACGCTGTAGCCTATAAATGCTGCTCTGAGCCCACAGCCTGATTGAATTTGGAAGCCTTTGTTTACAGATGTCTGGCTGTACAGGGGTATTTATTGAATTTTCCATGAAATGTTGCTCCTCTAATGCTGTAAAGCACAAGCTGCCCACATCAGAGGAGCTCCGTGTTAAGGGATCGGGTTTCGCAGAGAGGCATTGCTCGCCCCATCGCTCTCCCTCGCCAACCTTTCCCCTGCCAGGGGAGGAAGGTAGGTGCTGGAGTCCATGTGCAGCAGGGATTTCAGGGGACTCTGGCCCTCGAGAAGAAAGCTGGCTGTCTTGTGGCTCTGAAGAGACCTTGATGGCAGACAGATGTCCAAAGGGCTTTTTTTGGGCCTTCCTTTGAGGTCTGAAATGTTGGGGTATAGTCAAAACAGTGGATAACTTATTAAGACGTCCCTTCAGTCGCTGTGTAATAGGGTCCATCTTTCCTTGTTGATCTGATCTACTTCTGCCCCACAAGCAGAAGGCCCTTATCAGCAAAAGAAGTAGGATTTTCTTCCTGGGAGACCTTTGTGGAGCCCCTTGGAGCATCCTCTGACCTCGTTGTGTCATTTTTAACCTTTGTCTTGAGGGGAAAGTGAGGGAGAGCCTGGTCTGTGAAGGACACATCCGGGACCTGCCATACTTGTCGTGGTGGCTGGAGGAATGTGTCTTCCTTCCTCGCGGGGGAAAAGTACAAAACCATCTTGCAAAACTCTGGGTCAGGAGCCCCAGGATCTCTGATGTAAAATAAATGATTCTCGGGAGAGAGCATGTGTTCACCATGTTAGAAAAACAAGCCCCCTGCAAACAGCACATACCAAACTCAGCCCAGAGGAAGGGACTTCAGGGGTGGACGGAGAGAGCAGCCTGAGCATCAGAGCACAGCCTGCCCCCCTCTCCCCGGCTGGATCTTCACACTGGTCCGAGGAGGAGGCAGGAGGGATGGGGGCTTGTTTTCTCAGATTTGATTGGTTTATTTATGTTTGGTCCGGGCTCCCATCTGGTCCAACTTCAAACAGGGGCTGCCGTGAAGTGTGGAAGCCACCAAGAGAGAATCTGCAAACAACAGTTGTGCAAAGTACATAAATATTTCTGGACATAAAAATGACTGTGTCTGAGGAGGGATCAACTTGAGCTGGGATGCAGGGTTCCCCGTCCTGCTTGAGATAAGTCCTGGAGGGTGGCTGGATCAAGGAGAAATATGTGCTTATCTACAGTTTACATGTGCATGTGCAAGGGCAGAACCAGACCTGCTGAGTGCCGCTGTGCTGAAAGTTCTAAGGCCAGGAGAGGACAATGGGGAAGTCTGTGTGTGTGCTCCTGATTTAATAGTCAGCGTGAAAAAATGTCCACTGATTTGGAGGGGCCAGAATTGGATTTGGGGCTTGTAACTCATCGAAAACTCCAGCATGGTCTATCTCAGTTTCCAAAATATAGCAGCTGCATTTGAAAAGTTTGGTGCAGATTCTGGATGTGGACTTTCAATTGAAGATAAGGGGAAAATCCAGTTCAGTTAGTGATGGTCTTTTGTGCTGCTTGAACAGCAATGACTATGTGGACCAGCATCCCTGTGCATCCCAGAGCGATGCAGCTGGTGGCTTCAGAACTGGCTGATGGATTGTAAATTGGATCAGCTCAAAGATTACAGTTTGGATGTCATCCCTTCAGGTAAAAAGGCAGTGGCTGGTGTTATGCCTGGCCTAAGCCAATGTGTGAGTTGGTGATGCTGACGAGGACATGAGGGCTATGCAGAGGAATTCATAGTTTATGCTACAACAGAGGGAACTGCAAATATCACTGAGGGCAAAGAAATAGTGTCAGGGTAGAGAGGACAGTGCATGCTAGGTGGGGGATGCTCAGGTGTGGGAACAACACATGGCATTCCCAGATGTGCTTCTCAGCATTCAGGTAATGGTCCTTCCTTGTGTGAGGCAGTGTGTATTTCTGGCTGGGATGAGAAAAGGGGCAGGGAGGACACAGCCACCTCTGTGGACTCACTGTCAGCTCTGGAAGGATTTGAGGGTGATGGATCTTGTGGGGTTCACCGGGAGCATGCCAGCCTCAGACATTCTCCTCACTGCAGCTTCCCTGGGGCTCAGCTGTCTGTTGACCTCTGGCCACAGGGACAAGAGCCAAACCATGTGGGAGAAATCCAACCAGTCTGATTGCTCTCAGAGCAGACAAAGAAGAACCCAAAAGCAGATATTCCTTGAGTTGGGTCCCAGTCACAGGGGGGGACAGGGCAATTCCAGATCAGTGGATTGAAATCTGAATGGTTTATGTTCCCAGGATTCAGAGGTTTTAATTTCTGAGGTAGCACCCCCAGATGTGCCATGGGCAGCAGCATGTATCTGTCCCTCCCTCAGAGAGAGCCACGCGCTCTCAGTAGCGTGTGGAAGGACTGCTAAGCACAGACAGAAGTGACCCTGTGCCTGGTGGAATCATGTCCTTTCCTCCGCTATGGAGCTGCCTGGTTGGTGTCCCAGCCTTGCTTCAAGAGGAACATGGCAGTCAGAGCATGTTGGCATGGACTCAGCTGAGGGAAGACGTGCAGCTCTCCCCAGGCTTTGTTTTTGTTACAAAGTGCATCAGGCAACAGAGTTAGCAGCAAAGCAAAGCCAGAAAACCCCTTAGGAGCAGAGGCAGTATGCTGAGATTCCCCATTTGCCCCTTTTTCTCTTAGTGGGGGACCAGGATCGGCCCCATGTGAGCTCCAAAATCTGAGGCACAGGGAGCGGACCTGTGGCTCTCCCGCCCTGCAAACAGCACCAGCTTCCCACACTGGGGCTCCCCAAAATTGGCGAAGCCCTGCGGAAACTCACTTGAAAGATCTCAGAGTTGAACTCTGTTTTGGGATGGAGAGTGTCAAAAACATGTCCTGCCCACGCAGAGCCCAGCCTGAGCCCCGGCCCAGCCGCCGGCAGCCGCTCTCTGCAGCGGCCCTCAGTTAAACCTGATCCCTCGCTTTAAGGGGCTGCCTGGCACTTAGTGGAGACCATAAATAGCGATTTATAAACGATCTTCACGCCGATTCCTCTGCCTCTGCTCAGACATCAAAGTCTATAATTCACGCCCTCCCGCGTCCTGAGCCTTGCAAAACCAGAGCCTTTGATGTGAGCCCCCCTCCTTCGCTACCTGCGCGGGGGCCGAGCCTGGCTGGGCTGTGGGCATGTGCTCTGCGTGCAGCAAGGCGCCAGGCCCGCTCTGCGAGGCATTTTATAAGGTGTCTGCTGTCACTCAGCCTGTTCCTGAGCCTGTTATCCCCTTTGGCGAGGCCGCATGGGACATCTGCGGAACAATGGGAATGGACCAGGGGGAGATTGCTGGGGGCAGCGTCCAGAAAGCACCTGGCCTCTCCTTCCCCCCTTCCCCCCAGCACCTGCAAATTAATGGAAACTTCTCCTTCCAATAGGGCTGCCTGTGCTGTTTAACAAGTCCAACTGCAGGCTCTAAGGGCTAGAAACCAGCCTTGCTTCTCGGGGTGCAGGCGGCTCCCAGGATCCTTGCCCAGCCCTACTGCTCCTAAGGCAGGGGCAAACATTGGTGCAAGAACTGTGTGGTGTGAACGGGCCATGATTATATGTCATGTGAGGCTAAGAAGGAGTTTCTGTAGGATGGACAGTTTTCCCTTCGTAGTTCACGTGAAACTGCAAAATGGAGGCTCCACGCTGTGGTCGGGCTGAGATCTAGGCGAGATGTGTGGGACAGGTGTCCCTCACTAGCCTGGCAATCTCTTCCTCTTTCTTCTGCCTCTTTCTTCCTCCGTTTTTTAGCCATGGAGAGTACTTTCAAGATGTGAAACCAGTGCAGGCTCTGGAGAAGGCACACATGGCTGGTCACATCCGTATTGAACCAAAGGTTGTTCGAGTCCAACCAAAGGGCTGTCCTTGACTGTGGTACCAAAGCGCTGTGAGAAGGGAGAGAGAGAGGGCTTAGATCTGTATCCCTGGTCATCTTCATCACTGCCAGTTCAGCCTCTTGGTCCCCACACAAGGACCTGCAGGGTCAGGCACCAGAGCTGGATATAAGTCGCATGTAAAGCACAAATGAAACTCTGTCTATAAAAAAGCTGCCTGGTGTGGTGCGAAATACTTTGTCTTACAAGCCAGACACTGCAAAGTTGATAGAGGTGTTTGGGGCGTTGGGAGGATTTCAATGTATTTAGCAGCTGGGATGGTTGTGGGGTTTTTATTTTATTTTGTTTTATTTTAAGTCTGTAGAAATATATTGAGAGAGTCTTGCATGTGCTACAGGCTTGACAAGTGGTGAAGAAAGGGCATGAATCATGTCACTCAGCTCTGTATTTAATCATATCAAACTGGTTTGGTTCTCCAACAAGTCAACATATATTATCTGTGTAAAAAAGGCATTTTACAGGACTAGGAGTCTAAATATCATTTATAAATATTTAATTCTACAAGTGATCTTTGCAAAAGAAGAATAGCTCTTCATTATCATACCTGTGTCTATTGAAATATCACCATTATTTATCATCTACTGTTGGTGCAGTGTCCCACCTGAGCCTGGAAGAGTTATTTTCTAATGGAGGCTACCATGGGACCGGCCTTGTCCTCCTCCCCATGTGAGGCACTGTGTGAAATGGTACACAGAGCACTGGCATGGGTCCCCTGCTCTCTGGCCCTCGACTGCACCAGCACAGCAGCAGGAGGGTCACACCATGGAGGTGCTCAGTGACCCAGTGCCTAAGCTTGGGGGAGCCTCGTGCCATCAGGCTCCTTAACCAAAGGAACCGGAGCTGCCAAAACCCTCTTTGTCTGCCTGAGAGCTTTTGTGGAGCACTGATCACCCATCTTGCTGTGAAAGTGCCCTGCTCTGCTGCAATTGGACTGCTCTTACAGTGGCCAAAGTGAATCATAAAAAGCAGTGGCCTTGCACGCTCATCCTGTCCCCATCCCCATCCCTGTGGCTTTCTGCCTGTTTAATCTCTCTGACATTCAGCCCAGCCTTGCCCTGCTCTGTTTTGACTCCTGACAAGCCTTTCAATTTGCTCTCCTCTCTGAAGAGCTGAGAAGCCATTGATAGCTCTCCCCCTGCATTATTGAACCTCAGCGTCGGGTTTCGGGCCCCAGGGAGCAGCCCCACACACTATTGATCTGCAGGGCTCGGGTTCAGCCTGCTGCTGGCACACGCCTGTCCCCGGGTCCCCAGGCAGCCATGGCCCCCTTCTTGCTCTGCTGGAGGAGGAGACTCCCATCTTTTAGGGACGGGGCTTTAAAAGATGCCCCCTCTGGGGTATACATCCTGCACCCTCGTCCTCCCTGTATTTGACAGGGGTGGGAGGAGACAGACTTCCCATTTGTAACCAGCCTGACAGCTCAGGAACCTTGAGCCCTCTGTGTCCCCAGAGGTGCTGTCGAGGTAGCACCAAGATCTTCTGTTGGAGCAGAAGGCCAGGAAGGGACAAAGAATCAGTCTGGTTAGAGGAGGGAAAACTCTGACTTTGCTTTTCTTGGAGAGACAAATCTCCCTGGAGAAGACCCAGTAACAGGGAGTATCTCATTTAAACCCTACTGGGATCTTGCCCCAGCTGCCCAGGACTTTGTTCTTGTCACTGATGTGCAGTCTGATCAGAAAGCAGGCACCCCTTTGCACCACAGATACCCTTGGTGTTCTCATACCCTGCAGTGAATTGTTTTCCCAAGACCATGGGAATGTCTGTTGACAGGCTACAGAAGGCCGATAGCCTATTTTGCCATACTTTCAGTAGGAGCATTTTTCATCTGCTTTTTTCACTGCCACCCTTAACAGCCAGTGTACCATGAAAGGGAGCAGGGATCCCTCACACACCAGCCCATGTCACCACGCATGTCCCCTGGTGCTGCTGAGCAGTGCTGATTATCCGGGTGAGGAAAGCTATCTTCTCTATCCCTCCCTTACCCATTTAGGGCATGTTTAGCCCCTGGTCCTTCTCCCAGAGGCTGGCAGGATGCAGCGGCATGGAAGGGGCTGGCCTGGGAGCCAGAGTGCAAATGCATTTCAGCAGGGGGGGAAGAGGAAGGGCAAGTGTGGATTTTATTAAGTGATAACACATCTCCAAATCAGATTATGGGAAATTTTCGGGGGCACCTCAGCATTGATTGGCTGGGCCAGCGTTGGCGAGGCTGTGTGGGAGCACGTCGGAGCATGTGCAATCGGATCCCTTCCATTAGCCTGATCGATAGGCACCCTGTGGGGGGAGCGGGCCAGAGTGTGGACAAAACTGCATAAATATATACGCAAGAGCCAAGAAATCACATTACAGCGAAAGAATCCGAGCACAACATGGGTAACCCTTTCACCCCAGCACCCAGGGCAGGGGGAGCATTAACGCTTTCAGGGCAGCCTTCTGTCTCCAGTGCTGGATCTGGGGTTGACCACGTTGTGGGTTGGTGTAGCAGTAGGAAGCAGTGAGGAACCACTTCCCCGTGCCTGGCTTGCTGGATTCCAGGTGTGTTTCTTTGGCTGCAAGGGATCTGCTGGCACATGCTCTCATGTGCATGACGTGGCTGGGCACCAGGAGCGTGAGCAGTGCATGCACGGTGTCCCCTCCAGCGGTGTCCCTGCTGCTCTTTGAAGTGTGGTGCTTGTTAGTGGGTTGCTGTCAGACACAGCATCCATGTGATGCCCAAGGAGAAGGAACTGGCAAATGTCTGGAGAGTCACTGCACGGCTGAGCCAAGCTCAGCCTGCAGGCCAGGTCTTCTGCATCACTTCTCCACCAGCAATTTGCTGTGCAGCCTCAGGAGACTGGGAGTTACGGGTCTCCCTTCTGCATCATCGCCTGCAGCATCCCCCGGTGTCACAGGCAGGCAGAGGTGGGTGCACCCAAGTTCAAGGCAGCCTGAGAGAGGGAGGAAGGGAGAACAAACACTTCCCATGGGACACAGAGCAAAATGGGACGAAGGGATGTCAAGGGGAGAAAGACCGAGCACTAACATCAGACAAATAACACATTTATAAAATCTCTGCTTCATGCAATCCTAAGAATTTGTTAGAACACAGAACAGATCTTGCTGTCCTCAATCCACATTTAGGATTTCTGGACAAAAAAGTATCCAAGAAGCACAAATGCTGCTGTAGGGGCCTTCCCACTCTCACCTGCAATGCTGTCTGGAGCCCCAGGACTTCATCTCCCTTTCCACCAAGTCCCACTTATCACATTTCCAGTCCCTCCCCAGCCATGCCTGCCTGCCTTTCCAGTCCTGTTTTGACACTTCTAATTAGCAGACATTTAACACCTTGTTTGGCTTGGACTCTGCCTTCAGCCAGACAACACATCGATGGCCTTTGACTTCTCCCCTGACCCCGGCTAACCTGGCAGCGCAGCTCTCTTGGCATCACTCCGAACACATCCTGTCCAATTTCCTCCCGCTGCCCTCTGCCCCCCCGGTCCCCACGGCCCTCCCCAGCCGTGCCGGGGCGAAGGCACCGCGAGATGCGATGAGCAGCCTTTCCCTTCGTAAGCGCTTTCCTGAACATGATTTAAAGCACTGAAGCAAGAAAAGGTGGGGGGGGGGGAGGGGGGGAAAAGGCCCGTAATAAAGTCAGCACTCTGCTTATTAAGGGGAAAAGGCTGTGCTTTACTTATACTAACATTAATTAGATAGATATATAGGGAGCAAAGAGGCCTCTAGGAGATTTATACGGGGGCCCTAAAGATGGATGTGAGGATTGACAGACAGCAGCTCCCTTAGAGTGCCAGGAACACGGGAACTGGGAAGTGGTGATGGGGAGCCAAACGGCAGTGCTCTTAGTGATGCTGAAGTGCAGCAAGTATGAGGGCAGATAAGGATGTTTGAACCTGCCAAGAACACCTGAGGGTGCCATAAAGCTGGAAGAACATGCAGATAGGGAGCACCATGGAGGTTTCTGAGAGCATCCTCAAAGAGGAGCATGTCTCCCTCTCCTGTTCCCCTCTGTGGTACAGGCAGGCAGGTGTACTGCCAGCTGAAGTCTTTCTTTCACGCAGTAGTTTGTCTTTCATTCTCCAGAAACCTGTAGCCACCTGGATGCCATTATCAAATTGAAGAGACACTCCAAGCTGTTTATTTTTGTTGTGAGACTTTTCTCCCTTCCTTGCTGCATCAATAAAATATTTTCCTACCATTTCCATCACTGGACAGACAGCAGAGCAGGAAACTCCTCATGGCCTTTTCACGATCCCCCTGCAGAAGGGTGCTTTGTTAGCTCTGATTGGAGCAGGTCCCCTTCTGCTCTGTGTGTTGTGCTGAGGTGGAAGAGCAGTCCCTGCCCCAGCTCTCAGCCACGTGCAGTGGGGTAGAACCATCTGCATGCTACACTAACACAGCAGAACAGGTGATCATCTTCTTGGGCCTTCTGCCCCCGTGGTCCTTTTTTTTGTGTGTTTCCATTCGGGAAGGTGACTACAGTCTGGGGGTCCAGCAGGAATAGCTGAGCCCATACCACCTGCATGCTTGGTGTTTTTCACCATCTTTCCTCCTTCCTCATCCGTCCTCTTGGGGATAGCAGAACTCCTCACTGGTCCTTTCCCACTGATGCTTCAGTAAGGACAGGTCTGGAAGTGCTCTGTGACACCTTTGCAACTGTTGAACTTTCCACTTTGTCAAGACAGTTAGCATCCTTGGGCTTTGTTCACTCTCCTCTAAGCACTTCTTTTACCTGCAAGGACAAAGTCTGACTGGTACAGGAAGGGAAGTTTAACTGTGAGTCCTCACAGGCCCAGTGGAGAGGCCTTGCTCATCCTGGGACTGCCAGGTGCTCACACACCAGTGAGAGAGTTCTCCAGCCTGGAGAGTTGTCTGTCTTGTTAAATCTCTGTTCCCATCCACTTTGCACAGGAGGAGTTTCCACACAGGGAAGAGCCCAGGACTACCTGGGGAAGCTGCGACAGAGGTGGGAGTTCAGCTGAGGTCTCTGATCCATAGCCTTGTGCTCCACCACAAGCCCGTCCTACTCTCGAATTAGGGCTTGTAAACGGCTTGTGGCTTCTGCTGACAAGCGAAGGGTGAAGGCTCTGGGGGGTTTTATTTGCAATTGCTGCAGCTTGTGTCCATGAGCTACATCAGGGCCGCTCATCAGCTTGTCCCGCCTTTGCTTTCTGAACTGGATATCTCCATCCTGCCCAGGCAGTGCCCCCTCCCCTCTTTCTCCCAGCCTGGATTAAATATAGCAGCTAACTTTGGTGGTGATTAGTAATAAAATTTTAACAAGCATCCATATGAACGTCGTTCTGTCACTTTTATGAGGCCATTTACAGCAGGGAGATATAAGAGCACCTTAAATCTCCCCCTAACAGGAGGGGTCATGTCAGAAGGGTGAGAAGCAGAGAGCCCAGTGTCCCATGTCACCTGCCTGGTGCTGCTGAGGGTGCTCCCTGTCCCCACCATGGGACAGTTGGTTCCCCTCTGTGCAGATTGACCAGTCTGGCTTGACCAGTCACTTTCTGGACCAGTGGATGGAAAAGCAGGGAGATGCTGTGGGCATCTCAGGCACTGCCCATCTGCAGGGGAGCCCAGCACAGGGATGTTGTTGGAGCTGGGGACCGGCACAGCAGCACAAGGTTTGCTCAGGCCCTGCAGCAGAGCAGAGGCCTCAGTGCTGAGGCACTGCACTTAGAAAAATAAACTCTGGTAGGAAAAAGTGTTCACATCAACCATTTTCCGTTCGCCTCCCAAGCACGTGGAGTGCACGACGGGGAGTGAATGATTCTTGTCTTTTTGCCCAAGCCTAAATTTAGGGCCTGACTCTACCCTGGCACTGCCTACCTTTTCTAAGAAAGGCTTGTAAAACCTATACACCCTTCCCTGTTTCCGATCCGTTTGGCTGCACACCAAGGGCAGGGTCTGCTCCTGCTTCCAGTGATGTGGATGACGTGCTCAGCCACGTCATGGCAGGAACTGGACTGAGTCCCTTCTCAGCAATGTGTGTGTGAGCAGCTGAAGGGATCCTTTGCAGGAGTACGGTAGAAGGAATAAGCCTTTGTGTTCCCTGTGTAGTTACACGTCCCAGCTCTGCTCCCGTCTGTGGGCTTAATTTGTGTTACTGAAAACTTTCTGTGTTGCTCAGCACGGCAGCTGCATCAGGCTAGAACAGGTCTCAGGTCTGGCCAGGTTCTGTCTGAGCTGAGCACCAGGGACAAGCACAATTTCTGAGAAGTGATCCAGCCAGCAAATTGAGGATGTGAGACTGCACAGGTGATGTTCCATGCTGGGAAGGTGAGAGCTCCTTCTGCCCCAGGTGAGAGGCAGCAGCAAATTCCCACACCTACTGATATCCCTGAGCTCCCAGAGGAGGGCAGAAGGGATCCAGGACAGGGAGAGGTGCTGTGCCTTCCTCAGGGTCGCAGAAGCCTTTGGGTGATGGCAAACCTCAAAATAGAGCCCTTCTGTCCTAGTAGCCACCAAACCACAGGGCTTCACAACTGCTCTGCTTTCCGTGTGGGCGCTCTGCTTCCTGTGCCAGCAGCACCACGTCAAACACAGCTTCACCAAGGCTTTTATTATTAAGAAAAATGCCAAGACTTGTGGTCTGAGTTATAAGTGGAAGTTTAGGTTTGTTCCTTTTTCTAGTTTTGTTTCTTCAGAAAAAAGGAAACACACCTTAGAACAGTGAAATGAGAAAATAAGGAAGCAAAAATGTGTCCGAAAGGAGGGCTTGCTTGTTGTGAGCAGTGCCTGGTTATTATTATTATTATTTAATGTAAATAATAACAATGTTAATGTTATTTGCATGTATAATATACATTATAACTAATATACATTAGTTATATAGAGACATATCATTATTTTTCCAACCTCTTATATCTTACCCAAGCTCTAACTGTGCAAGGCAGGTGTAAAAGCCACCTGTGCAAAGGCAAAGGAGCAGAGCAGGGAGCAGGTGCCTTGTTCTAGGTCTGGAGCTGGAATTATAAAGCACTGTTGCAAACCTGCTGGTTTCTGAGGAGGTGAGACATAGCATCCAGGAATCCAATCTGTCTTTTAGATACTGATGAAATGATATCAGGGATATCATAGCCAATGATAAAAGTAAGTGGAAAAGGTTGGTATAGATTATTTTGATTTTCTGGTGAGAAGGGCAGAAGTGAACAGGCTGGCTAAGTCAGACTGTTACTTTTTTTCTCAGAAAAGGTGACGTTTCCACGTTTGAAAATTTCATTCTGGAGTCTTGTAGGATACACTGGCCCTCAGGTTTTGACCAAGTGGGAAATTAATTCCACAGTGTTGCCGTTTCATGTGGAAAGCAAGCCTTGTGAGCCAGCAGCCCAAGCAGACAGCATCTTCAGGACTCCCCCTGTATTGTTCACAGGCCACAGGGTGAAGCAGGGGTAAGAGCACAAGGCAGCTGCTGGCAGCTTGTGGGTGAAAGGAAGCAGTGGCTGCTGTCAGGCCAAGAGGATGTTGGCATTTGCTGCACTTGGCAGCAGCAGGATGATCCTGTGTCTTGCTCCCATGCCGCTCTGTTGAGTTTCCCTTGGAGCCCAGGCTCCCCCTAGGCTGGTATTTGGGTGTTTTTCCTGATGGCTTCCCTGGGTCAGATGAGACATCCGTATCCCTGTGAGCAGGAAGGACCTGATGCTCCGTCTGTGCATCACTTCACATTGCTACTGAGAGAGCCTTGGTACCCCAGATGGGCTCAGTGAGCCGAGATGTCCCGCACATCCTCGGTGCTGTAAATTATGCTCTCCATCCTCCACAAACCCACACGTGCGCCACAAGTTCCCTGTGCATGTCGGTGCAGTCGTAGGTAATGACTGGGGTCGCCACAGTGACCTGTTTGCAGGAGTGAGTTGTCTGAGTTTGGCAGAGGAAGGCACCTCGAGGCCTGTAGTGGGTCGGGGATGCAGGAGGCGATGCTGCGGGAAAGCCAGCCCGTGGACGGTGGGATGCAGGGGTAGCCCTGCTCCGAGGGGTTAGAGCCTGCTCCAGCAGGAGGTCAAAAAGGCAAAGTTTCTTGGGAGGTGAATTATCAGTGGGAGCAATATTGGCGGGTCAAGCACATCGGTGCTGGGGTAATACAGTTAAGGTGCAGAGCCTTGGAGGGAGCCCGGCCGAGGAGTGCAGCATTAAAGCAATGAGCCCAGCTTAATCTGCCCCAAGTGAGGGCAGTGGGGTCTTTAATATTGTGTCAGGCTCGCAGGCCCTTGTTGGCGGGTTATTCTTCACGGCAGCTAATGCCACTGGGCTAACTGAATTAGCCCCTCCTTCCGCGGGGTGAGCGTGGGGTTGCCGGGAGGGCGATCGTGCCTCGCAGCTGCAGGGAGAGCGAGTGATGGCCTGGAAATTCAATCAGGTGAGGAGCCATCGCCATCCCCGAAGGACAGGGAGCAGCCCAGTTGGGGAGGAGAGCCCGGACGGGAGTGCCGACTGGCTCCATGCTGTCCCTGGGGAGGGTGCCCTCTGGGGACTGCTCCCTGCTCTGGATGGCATGGAATGCTGTCCCACAGTCTGCTGCTCTGCGTCCATCAGCCTTCTGGGAGCGCCTTGGTGGAGAGCTCATCCATACCTCCGTGCTCATTTGCAACTTGCTTGTGGCTGGGTGTGGTATTCCCTTGCGCATCCATAGGAAACTGTGGTATGGGGACACGCTGGTTGGGACACGCAGTGTGTGCCCAGCCAAGCTGGGCATCCCTGGGGTCCAACCCCCAGCACACTTGCAGAATTTCTTCTTGACCAGAGATGAAGGTTCACCAGTGAGAGATGGCCTGGCCCAAGGAACTGGCAAGTAGGTCTTTTTCCTGGCTTTGCTGCTGGGACAAGGTGCTCCCCCCAAAAGCCACTGAGTGGTTGCACCATCCTCTTTGTAAAGCCCTGAGGGAAGTGCAGGTGAGGAGGACAGCTAAGGGGCTGGGGACAGCAGTGGCCTATCAGGAGTTTCCCATCAACAGTAATTTTCTGTCCTTCAAAAAGGAAGGGAAAAAAAAACTCTGGGCATCACAGGCATTTGCTTGTTGTCCTCCAAACCTGCCACTGCTTTTTTTCTTTCCCAGTCCCAGCAATTGCTTTCTTCCTTCACATCTAATAGCAAGCACGCTCCCAGCGAATACTGCAGCGCACCCTGCGTGGGTGACAGTGGCCATGGCCACCACTGCCCTGATGGTACTGAAATCCAGAAGAGCTCACCTGTGTGCCAGGGGCCTGGGACAGCCTGCTCCCACTTTGTCAGCTCCAAAGGCAGTGGGGGCTACAGAGAATGCTGTGGTCTCAGGGCCCAGGACAGCAGACTCATGGCAGAGGGTTGCTGCCCTCCCACATGACACAGCACTTCACCCCACTATACCAGCATTTCCATAGCTGAAGCCACTGCCCCTTTGCCCCTGCCACCAGGGCACATGTCGTCCCCTTTGCTTTCCCGGGTGCCCCTTTGATCTTCAAACCTGCCCCATCTCTCTTTATCCCCCCTTTTTCTCACACTGATATAAATGGAGGCTTTGGCTGCCTTTAAATAGTCATATCTATCAGACAAGCTCCTGTCAGCCATAAATTTTACAGTAATGATGATTTTCTAAGTGGGTCGACTGGAGCTATTTCCGCTTCAGCCTCAAGTTACTGCACATGTCCCCCCCAGGGTCTGGCAGCCTCATTTGTTGTCCCCCTAATTGTCATTTCTCCCATATGCACTTGAGCAGAAGCTGGAAGGAAAACTGACTCTGCTGCTGGCCCCAGGCTGGGGCTCCTCTCTACCCCCACGAGTCCCTCTGGTTCTGTCCCTGGGAGGGGGATTCAGAGGAGGGGTGAGTGCTGCAGGGGTGAGACAGCACTGGCTGCCTCTGACACGGGCAGAGGGAATGGCTGTAGGAGCTCACCATATGGATGCCCTTACCCCTGCCGCTCTCCCCCACTTCCCCAGCTGAGTGAAACGAGTCCCAACCTGTGAAAGCTGTAATTGCAGGTAATCCCCCCACACTGTGCATGGTTTGAATTTGGCAGAGCAGGAATGTGGAAGGGAGAAGGGGAATTACTGCCCAGACGTGCTGCAGGGCCAACATCTGCACGAGTCATCAGTGCACATCTGGCTGCAGCAGCCTGTACTTGTAGCCCAGCCAGTCACTTTTTAGCCCATTGGGTCTGTCTCAGGCTCCCACTTAAGGGCAGCACGTGGACACCCTGGGACTGGGAACCCTTAGAGTGTTAAAGGAATTACTCCCTTCACTTGTTGTTGCTGCTGATGTTGAGGTGGTCACTCAGACTCGGTGTGCCTTAGTTTCGCTATTTGAAAGAGAGATCTGGGCTTTCTGAAGGACCACACTCAAGGGTACCCATCTCTAGCTCTTCTGGAGAGAAGAGTGCCTGTGGCACCCTCTTCCAGGTTTGCCTCAGGCTGGCACTGCTTTACAACCTCCCCCAGGGAGATGCTGGATTAAAGGGGCTGATTCCTGCTCCCATGTACAGTTGGGATCAGTGAGGTGGGTCCCTGCCTACTTTCTGTTTCTTTTGAGTGTGGTCCCAGAGACAGAGAGCTTTCTGCAGAATTTCTGCCTTGCAGGATCTGGTCTTTGAAAAGGAGGAAGCGAGGCAGGATGGGCAAAGTGGGACTGTCAGTATGCTGTCAGTACTGGAGGGTCTTTGTTGAGAGACAGGCAAGTGGCTGAAGATCCACCCACCACCATGCTCTGGGATGAAGGCTGGCCCTGGGGAGCACTCTGTCAGGCCTGTCCCTGAGGTGGCCAACCCTGCTCTGTCTCCTTGATAGAAAAGATTTGCTGAACCTTCTCATCCTGACCCTTCATCTCTGAGGTTCCTTTGGGAACGTGCTTTGTCAGGACGTAAATCCTTGCTGCCATTGAGCCACCCTGTGCCGGGGAGGGGGTGCTGGGGGGCTTTAAACAGCAGGCATGGGTGGTATGTCTCCTCACAAATGTAGCTGAGCACCCTCCCTTATAAGGAGCCTGCTTGGGACTGTCCTGGGAGCAAAAGCACCTTCTGTTCAGTCACTTCCATCCCTCCCTGCTCTCCCAGCCCTCAGGAAAGCAGCCTGACCTCACTCTGCAAGACAGCGAACGCAGCCTCCTCCCCAGGCAGGAAGATTCCCAGATAACACCCCCCCTCCCTCCCAGCTTTCCGAGGGCAGTGCGGGTGTCAGAGGCATTGTCTCTTTGGAAATTAATTTTCCTGTCGATTTCCTTATTTCTCTTAATTGATGAGGGGCAAGTCTTAGGCGCGTTGCCAGCGGCACCAGCCACAGCCTCCCGTAGGTATCAGCAGAGCCAAAAGCACTAGCGCCGAGGGTTGGGGAGTGTAATGAACTCTCAGAGGACTCGTTGCAGCTCAGCCTGTGCTCTAGATTAGCTGAGGAATCATCTGGCCCAGCTATTAACTGTCCCATTTAACATCATAAATTATTAACCTAATTTTGAGGAGGGTTGGTGACGGATCACGCTGATTTTGTCCGCTTTTCTGCAGCCTCTCGCCCAGTCTGCCGGTGCGGGGTAAGCCGCAGGCAGGGCTTGAGGGTCCGTGCCCCCAGAGAAGGGGAGAGGCAAGGCAGCACAGCCTGGCTGCCTGCAAAAGGACCAGCTCTGGCTCTTCTTCCAGCCCAGTGGAGAGCTCAGCCTGAGCCTGAGCAGGGGGAATCCCCCAGTAGAAATAGGGAATGTAAGAGCTGCCCCTGGGGGAAAAGCAAAGCCACCCACTCCCCAGCAGACCTGCACTCATGTGGGGCACATCTGCACCCCCTGGGTACCGGTATGTGCTGCCCACCCTCGGTGGAATCCCTTACCAGAGGTATTTCTTAGCTTGCTTAAGCTCTTCAGTTTGTATGGTAAAGGCCTGGGGTCAGGAGGTTTCTCTTCCTATGCTTGTTGTAGTCTAGAACTTGTTCAAAAAGTTTCATTCCTGGGAAAAGTTTTAAATAAAATAGGGAAGAAAAGTGGATTCTTTGGTATAAAAGTTTTAAACCTTTTAGAGTTGGGGGTTTTTTTCAGCCAATTGAAGTGTAATGAAAATTTAAGGGATACCATCTTTTCTTTCTCCCTTTATCTTTCTTAGAGAAGAGAGATGTGTGCAGCAGCAAGGGGCTAAGAATTGCACTCGAACCATCATTTCTTCTAATTGAGTGGAAAAATTTTGAAATCGTTTGGTCTGCCGAAAAAAAAACATACAAACCTGAAGGAGAGCAAGCTCTGAAATCCTTGTAAAATGCCTCTTTCATTCTGGCATCACAGAAAGGACTTTTTGTTGCCCCTGTGAGCAGCTGTGCTGCTCGGTGCTGCCTGTCCGTGGTGTGAGAGCGCGTGGCCCTGGGCTGGCCGTGTGTGGGTGTGTCCCCAGGCTCTGTCCCACACAGGGGTGGCACTTGGAAGCCAGCATAGCCCTCAGACCCACACTCTGCTCCAAGGCTGTACAAGGTTCAGTGGCTGCAGCGCCAAACCTCGCTGCCACACCTCTCCCTGGGTGGAGGTGCTTGGGGTCAGGATCAGCAGGCTGCATTGCTGGTGAAGCACATCCCAAAAGACGAGCACAAAGAAGTGGTTTTGGTTATGGTGGGAGCATGGAAAGGTGTCAGAGTCTGTATTAAATTGAGAAGAGCCTGTACCACTCATCCCTGAGTACCCACCTACTGAGCAGAAGTGCCTGTAGCTCATCTTGTGCTTCCTTCCCCTTTTTCCCTTAGGCAGTGAAACAGGGAGTCCTGAATTTGCAGACTCTCAGCATCGGTGCTCCCATGCTTCCCTCACTTGATGCCAGCCTTTACACACATAGAACAGAGAAGGAAATCGCCTTTGCCAGAGGCCCAAACCTTGTGCACAGGCAGTACAGACCCACACAGGACTGATGGCCAGCACATGGATATAAAATACAGCGCCCTGCCATAAAACATGCACTGCTAGTCTATATATTTTGCAATCCCTTTAAAGATTTTTTTTTTCTTTAAACCCCTCACCCCAGCTCCCTCCCCATTCTCCCCCCCAAAAAATTATTATAAAGAATTATTGCCATTAGTACGTCTTTCCCAGTGAAAGGAGAAAATCGCCTCATTCATAATTTATACCCTCAATTACTATTAATAAAGAAATATTTCAGCAGAAAATCGCCTGGGAAAATTACACGTAACATTGCATTAACATTCTATTTGAACATTTTCATCACATTTGTTATAGAGTTAATAAGAGGGATATGCTCCCCTGACTTCTTCATGAAATTATGGGCTGCCTATGATAGTTTAATCTTTTAGACTTTATATAATATATTCACTTTACTAATTGAGCTATCCAAGGAGCAGTTAGGGATGTTCTTAAACGTGGAAGACAAAGTAATCAGGGCCGTGACTTCCTGACAAGAAGATCTTCTTCCGGAGATGAGGATCTGCACGTGTGAGGGGCACACACGTCCGTGTTTGTGCGCAGATGTGCCACTCCATTAGCCCTTCCCTTAATGTCCTTCCTGTGCTTGGAAGTGAATGTGAATGGAGAGTGGAGGTGATTTCTGACTCGTGAAATATTCCCCAAAAGCTGCATTTGTATTTCAGAGAGAAAGGGGGGGGTCTGGTGAGCTTGAGCAAGGTATTGTTTTGGGAATGGTGTTGGGGGACTTCTCAGGAGCAGTACTTTATGTAGACAAGCCTTTACATTCTCCCCCACCCACAGTCAGGCACAGAGCATCTCCAAAACTCTGGGCAAGGAGCTGGACTGGGGTGTACAACCCCTCTTCTAATCTCCTTGGAGCTTTTGCTTCACCAGGCTGTGTGATCAGGGCCATGCAGTGCAGAAAGGCTTCCCCCCCACCCAGTGTGCAAAAAACACCAAAGTTGGGCCTTAGGCAAGAAGTGAGGTTGGTGTGAGCAGTGAGACACGGGGAGGCACCTGGGAGATGGACACTGCCCTTGTGCACCGAGGGCATTGCTCTGGGCAATCTACTCATCTCCAGAGAACATGAGCAACAGAAGAGTCTTGGTAGCTCTCTCTTCTGCTCCTGCACCTGCAGCAACTGGTCCCAAGGCAACACCAGGCAGTGGTTTGCACCAGGTCTGTGGGAAAAAGGGCTGCATCGTCAGCGTGTCGGAGCTTGCTTGCTCATTAAGCCTAAGTAATGCAGCCCTGAGCAGGTGCAAGGAGGGATCCATCATTGCTGAGCAATGGCCCTGCCACGGGGGATGAGGCAAACCTCTGTTCAAACCTCACAATCTCTGAGGGAGGCTGAGGGAGCACAGGACCAGCTGCTTCATTTCATATCCACGGGGTGCTCATGTCCCCTCTGCATCCACCAGGCATGGACAGGGAGGGGATGACTGGACACGAGATGATACACAGGCTCCTAGGTGAGGGTTTTCAGTCACTTCTGAAACCACTCTTGTGATACCCAGCCTCTCCAAACTGGTGGCCAATGCTGACAGCAAACCAGAGGTTTAATGAAAAGCTTTCATATGTTGGGATTCGTTAGCTGGGACTCATTAAACAGCAAATAAAAGCCTGGATGTTGCAAACTGAGCCGTGCCCAAGGCAGCTCCTGGAGATGAGGCAGCCTGGGACTGCAGGAGACCCCCAAACTAGAGAACAGCCAGGTGAGCTCCTGTCACTCCCCAGCAAACCATGGCCAGTGCATTCCACCAGAGATGGGAATTTGTGCAGGAAGAATGGAAGGGGGGGGTGTGGGCAGTGAGCACCATCTCCATGTCCCAAGGTTAGTCTGTTCACACCTTCATCTCATCACACCTGGCCGGGCTCAACCGTTCAGACTCCTGGTGTGACACCCAGTTCTGTCACCCAGAAGAGGGGCTGAGCTCCTGCCTGCTCTGCCCTCCCACCCCATATGAGCCCATCAGGGAGACCAGGATGGGTGAGTGACAGTGGATAAAAAAGGTGTCTGCAGAGTGAGGCAGGGAGAGCAAAGCACGAGATGTGCAGCTCCACTGCTGCTTCCATGGTGCAGCATGGTTGTTCCCAGCTGGTTTTTCATGGAATGTGCTGCACCCTCATTGCTGAGCTTGCAGCTGAAATTTTTCCTGGTGCCAGCAGTGATGGAGGCTGTGGCCACCACGTAGACATGCTGGGCAAGCAGCAGGCCACGTTAGCCCACACCTCCCCTTTGCTTCCCTGGTGGGCAGGGGGACACAGAGCTGTCCTCTGTGCAAGTACAGAGAACTGGGCATCTTTCCAGGGACCACACGGGCAGCCTGGGAACAGCAGAGGCTGAGGAAGGTGAGGCACTGACTGTCCACCCTGGCCTGGAGATGGCCACTGCCTGGTCCTGGGGCAGGATGGACTGTGCTGTAAACAGGACAAGACTTGTAAACAGGGCTCCAGCTGGGATAAATTTAGCCCATTGGGGTTGCAGCCCTGGCGCGGCAGGACACGGTGTCAGGGTATTGTCAAGAGGAGTGAGGGAGAAAGAAGCTGAATAAACAAGCACAGCTTGTCCCTTTTTTTTTTCTTTTTTTTTTTTCTTCTTTTTTTTTTTTTTTTGTCCCAGCATTGTTGTTTCAGCCGGACAATTGCCCTGCAGATTGAGGGAACGGGCTGGAGTTCAAGTGAATTTGTCTTCCAGCGCCTCCCTTCTCACATTGTGTTTTCACATGGGAATGTATCCTGGCATACAGGGGGGAGAGTGTCCATACCCATGTGCGTGGTTAACTCCATGGATGCTCTGCACACATCTTCAGGCTGGCCCACAGGGAGACAGGCTGCTTTGCCTCCCAGGTGAGGTAGAGCAAGTTGGCATTGACTGTCATGCAGTTACTTTCTCCTCATGCCCAGGCTAACACCTGTGGGTGTCCAGGAGCACAAGTACAAGGTGATCTGTGCTCTATACTTGTCTGTACATGCCTCTGTGGGTAGAGCAGCCCTGGAGATGTCCCTCCATGGCAGAGGGGACACTGTAGAGGTGAAAGTCTTTGCAGAACTTCAGAAATGTGGATCGGGACTCCTGAGGTCCTTTTCTCTTTTTCTGTCATAGGGTTTGGACAAGTCGTATTCCCTTGCCAAAATCATCTGTGATCTCGGGAGCAAAGGGCATGGATGTTCTCTGTCAGTCCTGCTCTGTGAGGACCTAAGTCTTTTCTAAAGGCCATGTTTAGAGGCAGCCTAATTTTCACATCTTAATTTTATTTTTCTCACATCTCTCTCTGACACGCACATACACACGCACACTTCTATTGGAAAAACGATTTTAATACCCATGGCACATTGTCCTGGTGTGATATAAAATCCAATGACATGTGGCATTTGGAAAAGGTCACTTCCCCCATCAGGATTCATTATCCTACCTCAGCCTGGGAAGCCATGGGGTTGCCCCCTCCTTTGTGGACCCCTTGCCCCCTCCCCAGCTACAGCAGGCGAGCAGGGAGAGGGGATGAGGCATTGAGTGGCCACACCACGGACTTTGGCAGTGTCAGGGCAGTCCCTGCAGTGAGGGCTGTTGTTTCTCATTTGATGTCCCTGCCCTTCCCAATGCCTTAATTTTCCCCCTGCCAGCAGAGCAAGAGGAGTTACAGGGATGTGCTGCTGGGAAGGCTCTGTGGGGTGCGTGGGGCTGGGTTTGGCTTTTGCCTGCCTTCCCCTGCTCACTGCTCCATCTGTTCCCTTTCAAGCCAGAGCCGGCTCTTGCGGTGCCCTCGCTCTGCGCGCTTGCGGAAGGGAAACGCTCCCCTTCCCTGTTTCACTTTTGGCTGGGTTGGTTGGGAAGTGCCTGCCCGAGTCGAGGCTCACCACCACCTAGGCAGAACTGAGAAGAGAAAGTGGAGAGGACATGGAAAGCCCAGCTCCTCGCCAGGTTCCTCACCAAGCGTGGGGATGCTCGCAGCAGGGCAGGAGTGACCAGCTGCCCTGGGGTGCTTGCATTTTTGCCTTTCCTTGGACTCATTTCTGCTCAGTCTTCCCCAAGATCATCTTTGTCCAAATATATCCACCTCCCCGAGGTGTTTCCAGCCCAACTTGGAGCTGTTCCCTGGAAGGCAGAAGGTTGCAGGAGGGTCAGACTTGCTGTGGAGGCTGTTTAGGGGTTCTCGAGGGATGCAGTCCATTGCGGAGCAGAGCATGGCTTCTTGCAATGGAATGTTGCATGGGAAGGGAACTGGGAGCCAGGACTTTTCCACCTGTTCAGTAACTGCCTTGGGCCACCTTGGCCAGGTCACAACCCTGTTCCCCACCTGTAGGGGAGGGGAGAGGCAAGGGTGGGTGCATTGAGCATGCAGTGGGCTCAGGGCTGTGGGATGGGCAGGAGGTGGGAAACAGGAGAGGTTTTTCCTGGGGGAAAAAGGGTTATTTTTGCAGCAGGGAGCAGGGTTTAATGCCTGATGAAGATTACTTCTGAGAGTGCTGAGGGTGATGCTGACTGGAGCCCCTTCCTACCATCTAAACACCAATGAGTTATGGGTACCCCAGCCTCTAATTACGCAGTCAGCCCCAAATAGGCTGTGTCTAACGAGGCTGACAGACTAATATCTCAAGAGCCCTTAATGTGTTATCATCTCTTGCTGTATGACCTCATATTTATAACTGCTCTGGTGGGAGGTTGAGAAATGTCCTTCTCTTCCCCCAGCTCCCTCCCCAACTTTCCCCCCCTCCAGAGCAGCAGCTCTTCAGCCTCATCTGTTAGGATCAGGAGGAGAGAGGCGACTTCCCTCCATCCATCATCAGAGGAGTTTGCGCTATTAGATGATTAAAGACATTTTTTATAATATTTGGAAGGGGCTTTGAAATGTCTCTCAAACGGTGTGATTAATGCCTGCTTAACCCTCGCCTGGCTGGGATGGTGTGGTGGGGAGGCGGGTGCATCCCAGGGCAGGGCTCCCCGGGCATCTCAGTGGTCACCCAAGCCGTTGGGCACCCCGGGCCCTGACAAGGTGTGATTCATGAGCTCAGGGCACCTGCAGGAAGCCCCGGCCTCCAGGCAGTTCCTGGTGCACCGGGGACTTCGTGGTTTCTGAGGCTGCAACGGTTGGCACAGGAGGAAGCGCCGCCCGCCCCCTCCCCAGCGCTTACACGAGAAGCCCCAGGGCTGTGCCGGTCCAGGTCCATGAGCTGGACCATCCCACACCAATGCTGTGGCTTTCAAGGGAGGGCAGGGAGAGCAGGTGAGCAGCCCCGTGCCCATTCCCAGATGACCTGAGCTGGTGGGCTGTTTGCTTTCCTCATTTCCCTTTCTTTCTCCTCTGCCGCTCCAGATGAAGTCTCCCAAAAAAAGTCGTGGGCATCTTGGATGCTCTGGTAGGATCCACCTTTAGAATGCTGAAGTCTTGCTCAGAGTTTGCCATAAAGACCCATGGGGCTGGTGGACACGTTCATGCTAAAATTGGTGTCGGCATTGTCTGGTACCTGCCAAAGGCCAAATCACTGGTGTTCCCTGACGTTGGTTCCCATGGGGGAGTGGAGATTTGGCCTCAGATGGGGGAAGGATGCCTGCCTTCTTTGGTCACAGGCACCATGTTTCATAATCTCAATTTCTTGTCAATTGATTGCCAGATAGAAGCGACAACCAAAGAGGGCCCCAGGCGTCTGCAACTGCCACTCATCGTATGATTTTAACTCTCCCCCTCTGTAAGTTTGCATTATTTTCTTCTTGTTGTTGTTGTTACCTAAAGAAACCTCCCCTCCCTCCCCCTCCTAAAAGCCTCCTGGAAATCCCAATGCCCTTGTCAATTTGGTGTTCAATGTACAAATAGCTGAGAAGGGTTAATGCATGATTAATAGGTGTTTTATTAAAATGGTTAATCTGTCATTATAGAGTCAAAAAGATCAATAGATTTCTTATAATCATGGCTTAAAATCATCTTTAGCACCATTGCTTATGGGCTTAAGACCCCGAGCAAGATGCTTAGGGGACCTGGGAGGTCCCTGTTAACTCCTCCTAACCCTTCTGTCACCCAAAGTGTGACCCTGCAGACAGAGAAAAGCCAACACAGGGCTACACGTACTGTTATGGTTACCAATCCACCTTATTATTGATGGGTATTAAAGTTGTCACACCTGAGTGACAGAAAAGGGAAATGGGAAGCGGGAGAAACTGGGAATGCAGCTGGATAAATGCTCTTTGTTACGACCATCAGCACCACCCGAGCGGAGTGAGGTGAGGGCACGGCTGGGCTGTCTCCCATCCATCAGTGCCTCTGTGAAGCAGCAAGCATTGGCCAGGCATTGCCCATCACGGCCTGGTTCCTTCCCTAAGGACAGCTGCCTTCACGCCGGGGTGAGGTGAGGAGGTTCCAGCCTTGCCCGGAGGTGAAGCCGTGTGCCTGATGTGAGGCAGGGCGTCAGTGGCCAGGGAGGACCAACCCAGTGCCACCTGAGTCCCATCGCTGCCCCCAGCCCCAGAGGCTGCTTTCCTGGCAGCTGGATGATGGTGGGTGTGGCTGACCCGACCCTTTGGGATGCCTGTTCCAAGCTGCTGTTTGATAACTCCAGTGATACCGTGACGAATCCCAGAGATGCTGAGCTGCCGACCCCCAGCGCCAGGTCTCTGCAGGAGGAGGTGCTGTTTAGACAGGTTGACACGGGAGGGTCTGAGCCAGCCCAGGCAAGGGGACTGCAGCCCCCTCTCTGCCTCCCCACTGCCTCACAGCATGCTCTCCCCTGCAGCAGAGGAGGGATCCTGAGGTCATGCAGGGGGGCTGTGGTGGAGCCTGGACAGCAATGCAGGGTGCTGCAAAAGCAGCTGGCACTGGGGAGTGGTTCCCGAGAGATTTTGGGAGCCTTGGTTATGGTTGTTGCCTGCACCACTCATGCAGTGGAGACCCAGGCCTGCTGCCCAGTGAGCAGAGCAAATGTTTCTGTGCTGGGACCAGTCCTGGTGGCCTGAAACCCTTCCCTAGAACTCCATTTCTCCCCCCATCTGTGTGTGTGCAGGATGGGCAGATTTTTGTGCAGCTCCCAGCACCACAAGCCTGCCAACAAGTGCTCTCCAAGGATTTGGCCATGCAGGGTGCCCCTGCTGCATTCCCCTTCCCTCACCTCCTCACCCTGGATGAGGACTCAGCCCTGTTCCCTGCCCAGCCCCGCAGCCCATGTCACCCAGCTGGCCTCAAACCAGTTGAGGTAAAATAAAGGCAAGTTCATCCTTTTACTTTCCCTTTCTCTTCCCTGCCCATCCTGCACTCAGGCTGGCTTGAGTAAGTCCCACCCCACAAGAAATCCCAAATCTTCCCCATCCAGCTGCCAGGTGTGTGCCTGGCATGGGGATCTCAGCCTGCCAGGAGGGTATCACTGCCTTCACCTCCTACCCCCACCAGTGCTCTGCGTGGGGCTGGGCGGAGATTTTCCAGACCCCTTGAGTCCAGCCCTCTCCATCCCTGCCTCATTGCTTATTTCTGGGCTATTACATTCGACAGGGAGAATTTGTTTCTGTCCAGAGCAGATCCCCGGACAGTCTCAAACCTCCAAGGATTTATCATCCTGAGCTTTTGTTTGTGGGTCTCCAGGACCCTCTGCCCCACAGCCAAGCCCAGATGCTTGTTTGTCTCCTCCACGGAGCCTGCTGGCCCCCAGGAGGTCTGACCCTTCTCTTCCCCCATGGGTGTCCAGGCATGAGGCTTCCCCGCACCTGGGCACACACATTCCTGCAAAGGCCACTGCTGGGGACAGGGTGCTGCAGTCACAGCAGCAGGGGACATGTCCTACCTACAGGCTGCAAAGGGAGGTGGCCCAGGGCAGGGCATGCTGGGTCTTCCAGCACAGAAATCCCCTGGGATTAGATCATGTTCAGCCCACTTTGGTGTGGGGACCTTAGGCTTGTCCCCTTGCAGCCCCGGAACCACATCCCTGTTTGCCTCCCTGCTCCACAGCAGCTGAGCAGCTGGGAGGGCCAGGCACAAGCAAGGTGTGATTGTCTGGAGGGTCACAGTGGTGTACCCTGATGTCTGGTACAGCTGGAACAGCGGCAGCTGCCTGTGCCAAGCGACAGTGGGGGCAGCTCTTCATCTGAGCAGATGGTCAGCTGCCCTGTGGTCAGAGTGGGAAGATTTGGGGTCACTCTCAACAGATTCAAGTCTTACTAGGACAGAGCTATCAGCTGGCATAGTCAGTGACTGGGGTTGTGTTTCCAAATTGCTGCTGCTGTGCCATATGGGGACCCCGCTTGTCACCAGCCCCCTGCTCACTGTCACCCTGTCACAGAGGCCACTGCAGTACAGAAAGCTGCTCTGGAGGCTGGTGGAGTGTGACGGAGAAGGAAAGGGGTGCAGGGCTGGTCCACCAAAGCGCCACCCCCACAGCCCCATCCCCTCCCTGGCTGCCCACATTCCTCTGCAGCAGCGCCAGGAAGGGGGGGGGGACCAACCTTTGGCATGTTTATTGACACTCCCTGAGTTCATACTGTGACTCTACAATCTTTCCCTGAGATTATTAAGAATTAATTGATCACTTTTATATTCCCCCCGATACCCGGTGCTGCTTCGCGACAGGCGGCAGGAGGAGGGAAGGGAGGCGGGAGGAGGGTGGGGTGTGTGTAAAAAACACACTGATAAATGTTAATTACTCTTTTACAGCCCTTGTCAAATTCCAAAGCAAGTCGTAAATTCATTAAACTCTAACGGATTAAGCACATGCAGCTTATTTAGTCGCCATAAACAAGATCATTTGGATGTTGATTTTCCCCTTTTTATTGCTGCAGCAGAAAAGGGGAAAAATCAGATGAGGAAAGCAGTTGGTGGTTATAAGGGAGTCAGAAAAGTTTGAATTTATTTAATATCTTGTTTTCTTGCTCTGTGGCAGCTCTGTAGCATATCAGTCCTCAGGTTGTGCCTGGGTAGCACTTTACCAGGGAGTCTGGCCATCCCAGGAGCCATGTCCAAGCAGCTGAGTCTGCATGGACAGCCCTGGGATGAAGGGACCACACTCTACAAAGGATCTGCAATGTCCTCTCCACGTGCCAGGGCTGCCTCCTTAGTGCTGAGGCTCTTAAAGACCCGGATGAGCAGAGATGCGATGCTCAAAGACCTTTTGGTGGTGTCTTTGGCTGGGTTGGCTGCTCTGCTCTCCATCCTGCTGGGAGGTCTCCAAGGGTAGGTTGTGTCCAGTGAGGCTCAGGCTGGCCCCTGAGATGCAGGGCTCTGCCCTCAGCTGCTCTGCAAGGGACTGAGCAGGCAGAGTTAGCGTAAAATCAGCTCTGCTTGCTCTGCGAGGTTTCAGCTCATTCAGTGCTGTCTCCAGGGTGCTGACTGTGCCCAGATAGTGAGATGTGACCTCTACCAAGCTTAGCCACGAGGGAGTGGAGACAGGGAAGGGAGCCATGCTAGTGGGGAGGGACAGGGTGCCTTCAGCTGCTCTGAACACAGGAATGTGGCCTGAGGTCTGCCAACCCTCTTGGAGAGCTTGCCATCTTCTGCTTGTGTGTGTTAATAATCCAGGCTGACCTCCTGAGCTGTGGGAGCGGTAGAAGGAAAATGAGAGGAGGGTCATGAAGATTAATTAATACTCAGGGCTCTAATTACAAGTTTCTTCAACACTGGGCTTCTAATGAGGAACAGGCGCTGAGGCAACGCTGAGTCCTGCTGCCCCCCACCCCAGCTGGCCCTGCTGAGACATCTCCTGCTGCCTTGTAGGGGTGGTTTTACTGGGAAAGTGATGGGAGTTAGCCCCTGGGCACCAGGATCTCCCACTGGAGCTCTGGGGCTCCAGGCTGTGTGTCCAAGAAGGTACCCCCCTGCCGTGTAGCCCCGTCTGTGCCTTGGGCTGAGCGTTAGAGACTTGCTGCCATCCTTAGCATGATCAGCTCCTTGCCTTAGTCCAGTGGAACAGGAGGGGCAGGAAGTGGCCCTGGGCACCCAGAGGTCCTTGATGGGTGTCACAGCCTGGCTCTGCTCAGTGGAGGATGCTCTGCAGGTCCAGTGCTGGCAGGAGCCGTGGCACTGCTGGCAGCTGGTTCTGCCGGTGCTGAGCAGCTCACAGCCAGCAGTGCTGGCCCTGGGACACAGCTCTGCTTCTTCAGCATCTCGCAGCCTCCAGCAAGGCTGAGCTCACCAGGAGCTGCAGGCAGCCGTGCACTGCAGGCAGCAGAGGGAACTCTAAACACCTCACTGGAGCTCGCTGCCTGGCTGCTGCCGGGAAAATTTCGGGCTTTTGCTTCAGAGCCCTCAGCAGTTCTTTATCTGAGGGAGGTGACCTGGGCACTGGGGGGACAGCTGCCTTCCCATCTTAGCCCTTCTCTGAAAAGGGTGCAGGCCCAGAGGGTCTGAGCCATGGGCACGTACCCGACTGCCCCAGCCCTGCTCCCCTCTGCGTTTGCCTCTCGAGGGGCAGAGGGAAGGAGAGGAGCTCGAATAGGACAGCAAGGGGATGCCAGCCTTCAGAGCTCCATTCCCAACAAACATTTCCCTGCTGCAGCCCTCGCAGCGGGTACGACATGCACAGACAAGTGCCAGCAGGAGCATCCCTGCTGGCCAGATCCTTCCATGCTTTCCCACTGTGCCCTCCAGAGATCTCCCTGGGCTTCTGGGGCATCCAGGGGTTAACGGAAGGAGCGTGTCCCATGCTAAGCAGTAGCTAACAGCCACTAGCTAATAACTTTATGGCTTCAAAGCAGGGCATTTATCATGCTGAAGTTTGTTTATGCACTAGTTATATGGCACATTATACCAGCACTGTGTTTGGCTGATAAATTTTCCGTGACAAGCAAGGCTACCAATGGGGAGTCACCGAGTCCAAAAGACCAGTAGCTTTTTCCTGAACTCTGCTTTCGGAGATAAGGATGTTTTTTCCCTCTTTTGTTTTGTAAGGAGGAAAGAAAAAATTTTGACAACCTGTAAACTTGAAAAAAAAAAAAAAAAAGAGAGGGAGGGTTTTGTTCCAGACAAGTTGCCCGGTGCTGTAGTGCAGAGGGCAGAGGAGAAGGTCCTGGTCCTGGTGAGGACCAGATGGGCTGTGTTGGCAAGTGATGTTCATGGCCCTGTGCTGGGAGATTTGGGCATTGTGCTGAATGGGCACTGACAGGCTCTGGGTGTCTCTGGGAACGGCCTATCTCAGTCTCATCTGTGTTCTTGGAGAGTATTTTTTTATAGAAGGCATTCTGGCAGCCCTCTAGTTCTGCCCAGCGTTTCTAAAATGAGCTACAATCGTAGCGTTCTTCACTCTTTTGAGTCTGTGTGTGTGCGATTTGTTGCTGCTTCAGCAGAGCTGCTGTGTTCCCCTGTACCCCCTGGCTCTGGGTTCAGCTCCTTTAATCCCACTAATAATAATGACCTTCACATTTCTGGCTTCCTCTATCAGAGGAGCCAAACCCACTTCGCAAACATTAACAAGCTCAGCCTCCCAGCTCCGTGCAAACATGATGGGTCGGGATTATTTTTCCTGCTGTGGTGGTGGTGAAACTGAGGCATAAAGCAAGGAGCTGGCTGACCTGAGCCCACCCAGAGGGGCACCCGTTGCTTCAACCGGTAGACCTTACCCTGGCCCAATTTAGCAAGACCTGGGGCTGACGGGCTGGAGGGTTGCAGTGGGATGAATCCTGATGGCTGGGCATGCCTCTGAAGTGCCACCAAGGCAGTTTGTGAATCAGCATCTGGGGATGGGACTGTGCTGCTGGGTGGCTGGGTGTGTTGTTGGGTGCCCACCTCCCTGCATGAAACACACTTTTATGTGCATCCTCAGGGCCTCCCCACTGAGGGCATCTTAGTGCCCTCACCTGTGCACACACACAGGCGTGCATAGCCAAGGATTTATCAGTGCACTGGGTGCATCTCCATCTCCGGCGCTGTGTTAGGATCCACCCATGGCTGCCCATCCAGGTGGGATTCCCAGAGGTGTAGCCATCTCCAGCAGCAGCGTTCCTATTGCATCCCTGGCTCTGTACCTGTGCCGGCGTGCGCGGCCGTGGGGCTGCATCGGTGGCTGCGAGCAGTGGCCCCTGCAGGCTGTAAATACTGGCAGTGTGGCGGGGAGGTTGAGCGGTTTATGGCTCAAGGTCAGGCCCATGAATCATAAAAAGGTGTCGGAAGGAGCATTAACTCCTAGCCTTCGCTTGGTCTCTGTGTGGTTTCAGGCGGGGCCCCGAAGGCAGTGATTAAAGGGTGCACCTTCCCCTTTCAGTTTTACGGTAAAAGGAAAGCAGTAAATTAGAAGCCCACAGGCTGGGGCAGGCCAGGTCCTGCCAGTGCAACAGCTAAGCAAGTACCTGCCATGTGCCCCGAGACCCCTCTGGCACTGCACACCCCCACTAGCACAGCCCTCCCATGGCAGCCCCTTCCCGAGGGGCAGGGTCCGGCCATGCGGTGGGCATGGTGGGGACATCCCTCCATCCTTGCCCAGCAAGAGCTCGGGATGGCTGGGAATGCTCAGCCCTGTTCACCCTCTAGAACAGCAGCACCTCTTGCTCTGCACCTTTTTATGACTCTGGCTATAATTAAGTAGTAAAATTTTTTGAATCCAAATAGATATAATTAACGTTTAATGCCCCTGTTTTCTTGCGAATTGTCAGGACTATTAAGAGTCATATAAGAGTATTGATTGAAGAGGTGAGGCAGATGTTTCTGCTGCTGCGGTGGGACTGCTGGGACAGAGGCAGAAAGCCCTGATAATGGTTGGGTCCTGCCCCACATCCTGACCTCAGGATGGCACGTTGGGGCTGGTGAGAGCTGGTGCAATGTCCAGCACTGCAGGGTGACCCTGGCCCAGGGAAGCAGGGAGGAAGGGATGCAGGTTGCTCCTAGGATCCTGTTATTTTGCACCGCTCAGCTCAATAGCCTCCAGCGCCGCAGCCTCGTGGCGAGCACTCGTGTGGGGCATTGCTGCCAGCACGTGCTTCAAACCTGCCATCTCCTGGAGAAGGGCTTTCAGGGACAGAGGTGTGAACACGCCCTGTTCCATCCTCATCCCAGCAACGGTGTCCTCCTGAGCCTGACCCAGCCTGACAGCTGCCCTGCCACCCCTGGCCTGTCCCCACTGCCACCTGCCGGGCTGACAAGTGGGACATGGGACAGGAAACAACACCCTCCCCAAGCTGTTGCTGCTGCAGCCAGCCCCGATAAGGCATCATGTGAAGAGCTGGGCCCCTGCCAGACTGATTTCTCCCAGCTCCTGGCAGGGCTGGTGCACATCTGCACCAGGGACACTGCAGGTACTGCAGCCCTTGTGGCCCTGCTTTCCAGCAGGGAGATTGAGGCTGGGCAGAATGAAAACTGCAGGCACATGCTGTGCCTGATCTGGACTGAGCATTAAATGTCTATGAGGAAGGGAGCCTTGCAGCATGCCGGGAGAGAAAATACTTCTCCTTTCCCTTAAAAAAAAAGTGGGTTTTTTCCCCTGGGGAATGGCATTGCGGAGCCCTGGAATTGACACGGCTGCCAGAGCTGATGGATGGCGCTGGCCGAGGGAGCAAAGCGGGTCAGCAGAGCAGAAACCAGCAGGCACAAAGAGAGAGCATCCCCGCTAACCAAGGCAGGCGGTGACACCCTGTGCCGGGGCTGGGCCCACAACAGCCCCCTCTCTGTTGGGCTGGAGAGTTGGCACAGCTGGAGTACCTGGGGTGCCACCCTGCGATGCCCCCGGGTTCACCCCAACTGCACCCGCTGACAAGAAGGGCCTTTCTTCATCTCCTCACAAGCCCTGATTGTTCGGGTGCTTCCCCTGCCGCTGCCTTGTGCTTCTGCCCTTCCCAGAGACAGTTCTGGGAGGAAAGGCAGGATTTGCAACATCTGCACGGCCTGAGCTGCTGCAACTTCAAGGTTTCAAAAGGAGCCGAGATTCCTCCAGTAGGTCTAGAC
Source organism: Pyrocephalus nanus (assembly GCA_038380795.1). NCBI lineage: Eukaryota > Metazoa > Chordata > Aves > Passeriformes > Tyrannidae > Pyrocephalus > Pyrocephalus nanus. The sequence goes on from CM076269.1 coordinate 4,028,540, forward strand.
AGGTTGTCCCAGCCCCCTCGGCAGCTCCAAACCAGGATGTCTCACTCCCCTTGGCAGCTGTGCTGTGTGGCTGCACAAGCCCACAACCCACTGGTATTTCAGTTTCCCCACCAGGGGCTGAGGTCCTGCTTCACCTTTGCAGGTTTGCAGCAAAAGTTCGTGCATTCGAGCCAAAGCACTGCCAGGAACTGGGGACTCGCAGTGCCAACTGCCCAGGGCAGCCTGGCTGTGGGCAGCTGTGCTTTCAGGTCCTGGTACCTCTCCTCCTTGGCACACAGCATCCTGCAGGCCACCTTGCAGCTGAGAAGGGGGAAACTGAAATGTGGAACCTTGGGCTGGTGTGATTCTTGAAGAACTGCTCCGAGCAGGGATCTGGCCACCTTTTGAGGATGGTGGGGGGAACTGAGTGGCTGCAGGGAGAGATCGAAAGACCAGGCAGCTGTGCAAAATCAGCCCACACATCACTGAAACTTGTGTGCAGCCTCTGCTTCCTCTGAGAGATATATAGGCAGCCTCTAGGCAGGAGAGGGGACAGCAGTTTGGAGTGATGCCAGGGGGATGCTGGCTCTTGTGCTGTGACTGGGGCTTACACACACTCACTTCATCTTTGGAGCCCCTTGCTCTGCCAGCGGGAAGTGTCTTCTCCCAGACCAGTGTCCCCATGAGCTGTGTGTGGGAGGGCAGGATTTGTCCCCCTCTAGCATGGGTGGATGGACAGGATCAGGATCAGGAGGAGATCTGAATGAAGGCAGGCCACACTGAGCTGTAGAAAATGAGAGCTCTTTGGATGGTTGTAGTAAAACAGGGTGTAGTGAGCCTTAGGCTTGGTGCCCAGGACCGAAGGATGCTCCCAGTCTCTCTTGTGGGGTCAGCAGGACTTTCTCCTTCCTTCCACCTGAGCATAAGGAGGAGAAAAAGCTCTTGCCTCAGCTGGGAGGCCTTACCTTTCGCCCAGATCCCCTTGGACAGAGGCTCACAGTGCCCTCCAGGGATGCAGAGCTGCATTGTCCCTCCTGCAGCCCCTGGACTCTGAGCAGTTCTCCCACAGGCACGTGGCAGGAAGGAGCCCAGGCATCCTGGCTCCTGTCCCATGCTCTGTCTCCAGCCAGAGGACGCTCCCGAAGCTGCTAGGCTGAGGGACGTGTCTCTGGAGGGTTCTCCAAACCCCAGACTGTCATCTTTGCTCTCCAGCAAGCCCAGCTGCTGAGTCCCTCTGCAGCACCAGGACTGCTGCTCCAGCAGATGTGAGGAGGAGCAGAAGGAGCGTAGGGAAGGGGCTCAGCTTCAAATCGATTCTGAGCGCTGTGATAAGAATCTCTTATCGCCCTTGTCATTGTAATGGCTGGGACTGAAATGCAGGGCTGAGTAAGAGCCAGGTTTCTGCATGACCGGAGGTGAGGAGGAGACAGGGAGCAGCAGGGAGGCAGTCGTGGCTCTGGGATGAGGTCCCAGTGCTTTGAGCACCTGCTTGCTCTCCAGTAATGCCCCAAACCATCTCTTTCTTCCCTTCCCAGCCTTGGGGCTGCCCCAGCTCGTTACAAAGAAGAGGAGCTCCCAGTGACACGAGTGAAATGCAGGGAAGGAATGGGTCCAGCACATCCAGACAGTGCATGGGGGTAATGGGCACACAGAAGAGCAGCCCAGGGCGCTGAATATTGCCAAGGGAATATTTGCAGGTGTGGGACCAACAGTGAAAGGAAAAACTGGGAAGTTCCTGCTCCCACCTCTGCAGCTACCTCCAGCCTCTTGCCACCTCTCCCTGGGCCAGGCTCAGCTCCAGCCCTTCAGGGGGTGCAGCACAGGAACAAGACAGGCATCCAGGAGCCAATGGAGCTGACAGGGTTGGCAGGAGTTTCCAGGCCTTTGGGAGTTCGCTCTGTTCCCATTGCTGTCCAAAAGCAGCTTTTCCAATGGGTAACAAGAAGGGAGCTGCTAAGTTTACATGCTTTAGGTGGTATTAGACTAGACAGTGGCAGCACACAGTGCCCCCAGCTGTAAGAGGCTCCCCTGCATTTTATTAACAACTGTTGATTGGGATTCCAAGGTCGTCTGGCCTTACAGAGGCGCAGATAAAATCTAAGGCCGCTGCTCTCCCCTGTATCTCTGGCCCCACCAATCTCCCTGTCTATCTACAATCTCTCTCCTCCTGCTAAGCTTTCCTCTGGCAGACAAGTCCCAGAAGGTTAAACAGGGTCTTGCAGCAAGGCCACTGCTCTGTCCTCCTCCAGCAACCGTGCTCTGGGGGACGTGTCAGCTTTCTGCCCTCTCTCCCTGCTCTCCTCTGCAGTGGCTGTGTGGGATGCCCTGCTGCCAGGTGGGGACAGCCAGGCAGGGGCCACAGTGCTGAGGAGGGCAGTGCTAGTCCAAAAGGCTTGCTGAGGAAATTTTGCTGCTGGCTCCACGCTGTTGGTGTAAAATAAACTCTGCTTGAAAGGCCCCATGAGCCCCCTGCACGTGAGTGCCGTGCCTTTGGGGGCCCCTAGTCAGGGCAAGGTACCCCAGTGCATGGCAGAGCTGAGGACTTGCACAGTGGTGACTCTGTTGGGCCCAGCAGTTTTCTGCTGGAGGGGGTGACTCTGAGCTATCAACCATTTTTTCCTGTCATGGACCAGACCCAGGTTTCATGGCTGCTCAGGGGAACTGGGGGGCAGGTGTGCTGAATAGCCCATCGCTCTGGAGAGACACCTTGGGACTTGCACATTTAATTCCAGGAGGGACAGTGTCAGGTCGACTGAAATTGGCCCCACCAGAGGATTTATTCATTTCTCCTTCCCTCTGCCTCCTGACAGGGGCTGTGCTGAGATCCTGTGCCACACAGTCATCTCGCTAAAGCCGAGGGGAGCTTAGTGCTTAAATGGTTTTCATGCCGCAGCGAAGTTTAGTGCTTGTCAACAAGTCCGAGGTCTTGCCAAAGAGCCTTGACAAACAGAACAGTAGGGAGACAAGGAGAGCAGACACCAGTGCTGGGAAGGGGGGAGCACAAGAAGTAGATGGCCAAAGCACCTGCATACATGGGAACATCGGATACGCAGCTCCGTGTATCCACACTAGGAAATTTGGCTGTCCCACACTCCAGCAGGAGCTGTGTTTGGCCCAGCTCTAAGTTTAAACCTAATGGAAAAACCTTCATTAAACCTCACTAATATGGAAAAGCAGAGCTGGCCTGTGGTTTTCAAGCCCTTGCTTTTGTAGGGTTTTGCAGAAATAGATGTACACATATATTTTGTGCTCTGTATTCATCAGGATGCTTTTACTGCCGGGGTGAGCCCAGAGCTGGCGGGGCTGAACGCTGTTGCAGTAACGTGCTGGCTCTGCAGATGGGGATAGCAGAGCTCAGAAACTAAACCCACTTCCAGATGCCACTGAAAAAGCTGGCCCTGCCTGAGGAGGGCAAGGAAGACTCTCATCTCCTCAGCCACCCCAGCCTGCCCCGCTGGGAGGAGAAGACCTTAAAGTATTTCCTTTCCTTTTGGGGAGCTGGATTTTCTGGGTATGAATTTGTTTGAGCATGGGATAGCTCAGTTCAAGCTCTGGGACACAGAGCTGGCACAGTGTGGATCTGCAACACAGATGGCACAGGTGAGCCGGCAGTGCCAAGTCTGGAGGCCCCTCGTTCTGTGGTCTCCTGGGAAGCCACCCCACACCTTGGTGACAGCACAGGGAGCAAGGAAGCACAGGTGGCAGGGCAGGCTGTCCCCACCATGGGTGTGCAGCAGCAGCAGCCCCCAAGATGCCTGATCCCATGGGATCCGTGGCTGCCAGCAGGTCGCCCAAATCAAACGTTTGAGCAGCATTTGGAGGAGAGCTGGGTAGCTTTATGGGCAGTATCAGTATTTACAGCCCTGCTGGCTGAGGCACTGATCTGGGGGCAGAAAGACCCCTCCCCAGCAAAAACAGATCACGTTATCTCACCTCCAGCCTTCCCAAGTGCAGGACTGGCCCCATCCTTTTATTGAAGCATCCTTGATTGACCAATGCCCCGTGAACACGTGGGTTGGTCCCACCTGGCACAGCCAGTGTTCCCATGCTGATGAGGTCCTCAGTTGGTGTAAACTCACATTTCTCCATGCATTAAGCCCTTCATTTTCATGGAAAGCGACAAAGATTTCCTTTCCTCATCCCACTCCTTGGCTTTGTCCTGACATCCTCAGTGACTGCCTTCCTTGGCAGCTCCCCGGGCTGACAGGCAGGGATAGCAGGCAGCCTTGTGCACACCCCACACTGTTTTCCCATCACCTGCCATGGGGCCCTTATGTTTTCATTTAGTCAACATAGGGGAAAGCTGTAAAACATATGTCTGCTTCCCAGGGAGAGGGGAAAAAAAATTACTCCAACAGCTTGGTCCAGTTAACGGCTTGGGTTCTCGACTGTGCAGCTGGATTTGCAGCGACTTTGTTTCATGCTCCGCATTTAGCTGGCCCCCATCTCTGGCTGAGCCAAGGTGGGGAAGGATATCTGGGGGCAAAGATGCTTGTGGGGGAGAAGGATGCCCCCAGGATTTCAGGGAGCAGGGTGGGGCTGTGCTGCCCCCTGAGAGCCAGCAGGCAGGAGCACTTTCCACCCCACCCTTTGCGGGCTCCTCCCAGCCCAGCTCCCCATCCATCCCATACATTTACCTAACGCTAATGAGACGTATTGATTGGAATGATGGGATTTGTAAAGGTCGCAGGGTTAAAGTACATAAAACCAGCCTTTCTGGAGCTGCAATATCAGGGCCGATGGGTCTGGTGGGAGAGATTAAAGGCCTCGTGCTGCAAGAATGGAGAGAGCTGACAGCAATTACATTTCAGATGTGTGCATAGTTATAACCCCCCCTCTCCACAAGAGAGGCGACCACGTCCCCACCGCTGCAGAGCAGGTCTCCAACACCCTGCACCTCCCCTTCACTAGCAGGATTTCAACGGAGCAAAACAGGGAATGGAAGAATGGGAGAAAGGGGGAAAGGGAGACAGAAAGATTGGAGATCCCATTGGAGAGGTCAGGCCAAAACACATCCCTGTGGCTGGAATTCTGTTTTGGGATTCTCAGCTGAGTTGTTGTGGCATCAGTGTGCTAAAGAGAGCTCTGAAAATACTGTGGTCCCTTTTGTTAGGGCAGGACTCCCACTACTGGTAATGAGATCATCTGGCAGGTCATTAGATCTCTCTGTCCCCTGGAAAGGTTCACGCTCGAGGGCTGAAGGAATCCTGATTCCCATGAGTTCAGATGCAGTTGACTGGAAGTTTGTGCCCACTCAGGGTTAACAAGTCTTGCAGTAGAAAGCAAATGGATCTGGACATCACTTTTTCTAGAGGGGTTTCTTACTCATATCAGGGACACCCAGGATCTCAGTCCTTCTTCCTCTGTGCCCACCAAAGGTTTTCCTAAAGCCACAGGGCCAGCTCTACTCTGATAGAATCATCTCACTCCATCATCCCTCCTTGCAGGCCCCTTTCTGCACCACGTGTTTGTTTTTTGGGCCAAAACAGAGAGTAGCACAGCCAGGACAGTTGTACCACCTGAAGGTTGTGTTCTTTCAAGATCATGGGTTCCTGCTGTGGTTGGCAGGTGCAGAGCAATAATCATGTATCTCAGGATCTTTCCCGGTCTCCAGAGGGAGCAAGTAGACAGAGACACAAGCTAGGCTGAGGGATGTGCTGTGTTCAGGATCAGTGTTGACAGTATCACACAGAAACAGCTGAATTATCTCCATGACCGACCTTCATTAGCCCAGTCTTAAAGCTCAGCTCCAGACAGGAGGAAGCTCAGCTCAGGGGCCTTTCAGCCCCAGCTCATCTTGATTTCGCATCACCCACCATTCCTCTCACAGCAGGATTAACACCAGAGGCACCTGGGACTCAGGAAGCCTGGCTCCATCTGGCGTCACACCAAGCCAAAAACATGAGCAGGGGCTGCACTTCCCCAGGGATGAATCCTAGCAGGGAAAAGGAGCCATTTACCATGCAAGAAAAGGGGCACATTGCTTTCCTGTAACTGTAGCTGTCTCTAGCTCAGAGCCTTTCCCTGATGCCAAGGCAGGGCTTAGAACACGGCACGAAGAACCAACAACCTTCACAACCCCCACAGAGCAGTTTTGCGTGGCAGCTTTCCCCTGCTGCCCATCCACAAATTCTGGAGGTTTAAATCCTTCCCCAGAGTCCTGCCAAAGGGACTGCACTGGGGGGGCAGAAGCATCCCCAGAACTGCAGCTCATCACCAGTCCTAGGCACTCACCCATACAGCACAGTCTTTATTTATCCCTCCCGCGCACTCTCTTTCCCTCTCAGATGGTAATGAGTGGTTTGCACTGGGAACTAAATGAAGTTGATTGCCCACTGGTGTCTGCCATTAGTGGTAATTAGTTAAAACATCAGAGTATAAACAGTAAATTGGCTCTAATAATTAATACTAGCACTCGAGCATATGAGAGACACAGAGACTGGGAGAGAATCAGCGGCAAGCTTGTGAAATCAGCTGGGGCTGCTTTAATTAAAAAAGAAGGAATTTAAGTAACAGGGTATTGGAAAAAGGACAAAAGCCATCAGGATCTTGCTCGTTAGGAGCATGGTCGTGTCTCCCCTGGAGTGCTGCAGTGCTGAGGGCTCACCTCAAGCCTCGGGTGCAAGACACAGAGCCCACAGTGCAGAGGCTGCTGTATCCCTGAGATGCTGGGACACCACTTGTGTGATGAGTTTTAGCCTTGTTGCCGGTATCCTGGGGCAATAGGGAGGACTGTAACCTGTGGATATGTTCTGCAGATGTGAGGCTGGGCAGATGGGTGGGGTAATCCCATGGAATTTTTAATGGGCTATCTGTTAGGATAAGAGTGGCTGGCTCATTCACCTGCTTCTTGCTTATTAAAGGCACCGTCCTCTTCTCTTTACTTCAGTGGCAGATTTGACCTGAGGTGTCCTCTGGGGAGAAGGGTCCAGCAGGGGGTAGGTGAGTCCTACCAGGAAAGGTTGGGTTTACTCTTAGAATAACAATTTATGTTATTTCCCCACAGTTTTGCCAACCTGCATCCTGCCTCTCCTTCCAGCCCCCCTCTTCCCCTTGTCCACTTTCCCCTTTTCCTGGGAAGGCAGGGGGTTCCCATAGCCCTCCCTGGGCAGAAAGACCTCTGACCCTGAGTGCACTTCATCTTAAAAATAATAATTATAATAATAACAATAATAATAATAAAACATAGCACAAAGCAGAGATGCTGGTGGTGCTGTGGTGGTTCTGAGCACTCAGGGCTCCCAGCGAGGGGGCACAGCGTGACTCTGCCTGTGAGGGCAGGTGAGCTGGCCATGCCCCTCGCAGCCCCTGGCAGGGGCAGAGGTGGCAGAGGCGCAGCGTTTGGGGAGGAGGGGAGGCTGCCTGTACATTGCTATTAATCATCCTCGCGTGCGTTAACCATGCTAATGTCGTAAGTGACAATAGCCCATCTCGGCTCGTGATTTAGGGTCTGTGAACGGAAGCCGGGCTCCTGGGAGTAAATGCGTGAATCCTCCGCTGGTACTAAACCTTCTAATAAATCTAACGCACACCAAAAAGCCCTGGGCACTAAATCCCAGAATCCGGTAATTGAAACCCTTACAGCTCTCAGAAAAAAAGGTGACCGGTGAGTGGAAGTGAGTGTATGTTTTTACAGAATGTATATCCTATCTGCACCTGATTATCGCCAGCAGAGACAAAGGAAACCTGGTGCCTCCTCGTAAAGCACCTTGTTCCACAGACTTAGGATAATACCTTTGAAAAGAAGAACCAAGCAGCCCTGGGCTGCAGGGGCTGATGATGTGCTCTGCAGACTTGAGTGGGCAGGAGCAAGGAGCCGTGGCTCTTTGCTGCATCCTCCTGTTGTCCCAGCCATTGGCAAATGCCATCAGGACTATGGCAGTCCATCTGTCTGCTGCCCTGCACTGTCCCTTGGTATCATGGGGGTCAGTGGGCTGGCACACTTGGGGACAGTCACCAGCCTAGCCTGGCTCACTCATGCCTTTGCAGCTGGCTGTTAGTACCGGCAGGGGAACATCTCTCAGATGTCCCCGCCCTACAAGTTGTAGGGGCAGAGGAAGGGCAGGACATTCCCATGGGGGCTGCATCCTTGCCAAGGTGGGGTGGTGCAGGGCAACTGAAGGTTTTCCCCCACCAGCTTGGTATTCAGTGCAGGGAGAAGCTGGACAAGCAGCAGCACTGCAGGGCTGATCCCCACTTCTGAGAATGAGGTGCTTGCGAGGCACAAGTATGTCCCTGTTGTGGCAGCGATGAATTTGGCATCCCTCCCACAGCTTGCGTGTTTCTGATAGCCTGTGCTGAGGCTGTTTATCGTTTTGTTTACTTGCAAAAAGATCACGTTGGTGTTTTATTCTGCTTTTAATCTCTGTTACAGACCACTCTGTAATGCCTTGGCAGGGGACTTAATAAATATAGTCATTTGGATAATGAATGGTGATGATACAGGCAAGCTCGGGGGAGGGTGCAGAGGAGAGATGCTGCACAGGGCACCTGGTGGCTCTTTAGAGGCAGGAGGATCGTGTCCTCCTGGGATCGATCCTCCACAAGGTCCTGCAGCCCCGCCTGGTGACTGGGACACAGGGGTTTCCCTGTGCTTTCCCTGTTCAGCATCCTTCATTGTGTGAAAAGGGCTGAGACTGGCAGGAATCAGTACAGACCCCCCAGTGTCCTGCCTGGCAGTAACCACCAGCCTGTCACCCACTAGAGGTGGGGATATCCTCTGTCCCTGAACCTTGAGGACCTGGGAGCTGTTCTGTGCACGCTGCAGCGCCGTTTCATGCAGCACTTCTGTGCAGTGGCTTTCTGTGGGAGATTTCTCAGAAACAAGAGAGAGTTGGGGCTTTTATTCTTTCTCTCCCTACCTTTCACTCTACTGCTGCCTGACTGTCCCTCTATGTTACTGTGGATCATCCTCTCAGCCCCTATTGCCATCTCCCACCGGAATCCTGCATCCTTCCTGCCGTGCCTCTGCACACCAGCACACAGCGGCACAGCCGTTTTCAGGAGAGTGCTGGGCTGCAGGTGAGCTGCGATGGCTGCCCATCCACATCTCCCATCCCAGGGCAGGGCACTGGGACTGTCCCCTTGGGACAACAGCGGGATTGCCACTGCCTCTCTCCTTCCTCCCCACCAAACCTGGGGGGGAGCCCGAGCACCCTCATTTCTCAGGTCACCGCTTGGCTAATGGTCTATTAATTTGTTCAATTGTCCCCTGTGAGGCAAACTCAATTTCTGCCCGAGATTCCTCCCCGGCTGTTGACACGGTGATGGATAGGACGAGTGGCTGTCACCACCAGCCCCGGCGCCCGCTCGGCACGCCGGGCACCCACGTCAGCCCTCTGCCTGCACCCCCCGATCCGCCTGGCACCCAAGGACCTGCCTCTGGCAATGAAAAATGACAGAAATATTTAAGGACAAATAAGGTTGACAAACCCAATTTAAAATTATTATGGAAGGCCCCGGCTGCAGATGGGCCCAAGCCGATTCGCGGCGGCAATCAAATCGAATTTCCTTATCGTTGTATTATTTTAGGGCGTTATCTGGCCCCATAATGCAGTTATAAATTCAATTTCGTCTGCGAGCGTTCATTGTTTACTGTCGCCTGTTTGCTGGGGAAAATGTAAACACTTTGGAGCCCTCGGCTGCAAAATTAATTTCTGTTGGAAAACAGGAAAGAGGAAAAAAAAGTGGAGGGTGCCCAAAAAATAAAGAGAAGACAAGGAAGGTGGTGGCAGAAGTTCTGCTGGGCTTTGCACAAGGGTTGGTCAGGGCATCAGAACTGTCTGAACTGCTTGTCAGCTGCTGTGGCTGGCTGCCACTCTTGGGATGTCAGGGAATGGGGATGAGTGGGGATGAATGGGGATAGGCAAGGATTGCTGGGGACAGGTACCTGGGTGGCACTGGCAGCTCTCGCCTCTCCCCCCTGCTGCCAACATTTCTCCCCTGCACAAAAGGAGAAAAAAAAATACTCAGTGACCTGATGGGGCTGCCAAGGGAAAGTTGAAGGTCTCCCATTAATTCCAGACTAAAAATGACAAATTCATCTTCTACGACAATTAAATGAAGTCAGTAATTGATGCTAATTGATCTTCAGCCGAGAGGGCTCTTACTGCTTTGCCGTGCTCTCCCTGATGCTCTGGCACTTTCCCCCCTTCTCCACTCCTCCTCCTCCTCCCTGCTGTCCCCTGGCCGTGGGGATGTCCCCAGGGCCCCGATGGCTGCTCCTGTTGTGCCTGCCCAGCCCAGCCAGCCCCTTGCATCTCTTTCGGCCGCTCTCTTCTTGGAGTTTGCATTTATTTTCTCCCTTTTTTTTTTTTTTTTTTTGGAGGCAGGTACCAGGCCTGGCTGTGTTAGCGACAAAGGATTTATAGCCTACAGCTGTGTAGGTTTCCACTTAATTTTTATAAGCCCAGCATAAGAGCCAGCGGGGGGTAAAGCACACTTGGATTTTCTCTACTTAAAATATTACAATGTTAGCACTTTTGCTTGGGCTCTGAAAAGGGGGCAGTGGGGGGGCTGGATGCATGTATGTGTGTGTGTGTTTGGGAGTTTTTTGGTGGTGTTTTTTTTTCTTTTTTTTTTTTCTTTTTTATGAGAGCCCTTTAATCTCAAGCCAATATGTCAAAATCAAATTAAGCCTTGGAAGGGGAGCGGGCTCAGCGTGCCAAGCTCGCTCGCTGGGTTGTAAATGTACAATTGTTTCGGGGAGCTGTTATTAAAGCGAGGTGACTGCTGCCTATTAAGGGACCCTGACGTCACGTCCTCCAGCCGCGCTCGGGAAAGCAGCACCGGGAGGAGGGGGACAGGGCTCGGCCACACGGTGACCACAGGGAAGGGGTGAAACCACAGTGTCCCCTGGAGCAGAGCAGAGGGAGGGTGGCAGCAGCCCTCGTGTGGATGGGATGCATGGTGGCCCCAGCAGAGGAGCCCCTGGGGACCCCTAGGGACCCTTGGGGACGTGGCGTGTGTTCCCGTGCAGAGGAGCAAGTTGAGGTGTCCTCCAAGGAACTGTCAGAGCGGGTGGGTTTGGGGCTTACAGCAGGGTGTGGGTTTTGGAAGTAGGAGAGATTGCTCAGCCAGAACTCTCCATGGCCCTTCTGGAGAAGCAGAGAGGGCAAATCAGGATTGGGGGGTTTTTTCAGTTTTATGATGAAAAGGTCCCCAGTTGCTTTGGTTGAGAAGCCCATTTCTTGCCCAAGCAAAACCCTTTCAGCAGGGTGGTGGGACCAGCCAAGAGCCTCACCTGCAGAACCTCCCTTACCTGCAAGGCATGGGATCACTAATTAGCATCACTAATTTAGAGGAGCTGGGCCTCTTTGTGGGACCATAGTTAGGGGCAGAGGGGGCAAACCTTACCCCTCTGATGGGGAGGAAGGATTTGGGGTGCTCTGCTGTGGGGTACACCCTCTGCAGGGGGGTCATGAGCCTTGCAGGGGGTCTTACCACGGTCAGATGCTGCCAGTGCATCTTACCATGCTGAGATCAAGGCCATCAGGAGTATTTTTACTCCACATTTCTGCTGAGATTTGCTGCAAGCAAAGTAACATCAATGACAATACCATAAAGTATCACCGTTCTTCACTTGAAGCAGTTTGTAATTATCTGTAATGCTGATACCTGACATTATATTTAGACTGTGCAGGTCTTTAAGGTGGTCACTTAACCACCTTTTATTTCATGCAGTGGAACTGAAATAGGCTGGAGAAGCGTGGGAGGCAGCGGGGAGCTGTGTTGGCATACTGAGATCTGCTCACCTCCCTCTCCCTCTGATCTGACTTCAGCTCGTACACATGCCAAGGAGGGTGGTCCCTGCTCCTCATCCCCAAATCCCTGATTTCAGTGCACTGAGATGGGCAGTTTCATGGGAAGCCATATGAGACTGAATGCTGGGGTCCCAGCAATTTTACCATCAGCACTGGGGTGAGGACCCGGCACAAGGAGAGCCTCCTCTTGGCCATGCCACGTTGGGCAAGAGAGACCAACTGACATCTGGGATAATTAGTCCTGGTGAGAGTCAGTGGCAGTGAGATGGAGCGTAGCACTGCACTTGTGGGGCTGCCTTGCTTGCCAAGACCACAGGACAGTAATTTTGTGTGGCACTGGGCTGTCCTGGGTGGACACACAAGCTCAGAGACATTTCACATGATGCCATGGGCAGGGTGTCAGACCCTGGGGTGAGCAGCCCCTGGGGCCCTGAGGGATGTCAGTGGTGGTTCTCCTGGTTCTCCATCAGCTGGGTGATGCGGTGGAGAAGCTGCATGGCTGCCGCAGGTTGCCTTCACTGGTCTTGCTGGGTTGCCCCTGGGAAGCAATGGCATGGGGAGTTGTGTTCTCAGGTCTTTATGGGTCCCACTAAATCCTATGTAATATACTGTAAATAAAGTTTATAGCTGAAATTGGTGTTTTACAGGGGCAAACCAAAGTCCAGCTGCAAAGCTACAAACAAATGCGCTGTATGCAAAGAGGTGGCAGCACCAGTACCTCCCACCACGCCCCAGCCCATTTTTTGGGCTTTCACTGGATCTTAGGGAGAGCATAGCTTGCACCAGCTGCCTCTGGCTCTGGCTGTGCTCATCAGCTGCACGTGGCTCACAGCTCTTTGCCATAAGCAACTTGAGACCAAAAGTCATTTGCAAAGTGAAAATAAATTACTTTCTGCAAGTCCTGCAGGGAATCATTGCTGAGGGCACAGGTAGATGCCACGCACAGGGAAACTGAGGCAAGGAGTTGTGCTTCGGGGTCATGTAACAAGGCTCCGGCAGAGCCAGGAGGAAGACTGAGAGCCCTTGTGTCACCTTCCTTGTGTCTCTGCTGCTGAGACATCGTGCAGGGGCTCAACCCCGTGCTCAACCCTGGGCTGTGGAAACCCCACCGTGTCAGAGGCACCCAAAATACCCCCATCGCCCCTTTTCCCACGGCTCTGCAGCTGGAGCAGCCGGTGGGCAGAGCTGCGCCTGCGAGAGCGCTCCGGGTTGCTCAGCGATTCCCAGATGTGCTGTGCTCGCTGTTTTCCGGGAACCCAGCGGCCTGGGCAGAGATAAATAAGTGATACAGACATCTCTGCACTAAACACACATGACGCGCTGCCTGCCGCTCCCCCAGCCCCGCGCACACAGTTCTATTAATCCTGACAAATTATGACGTACAGACGTGTAATGCAAACTGATTCATCATACATTCAAATCTGCTGTGCGGGAGCAGCGGGAGGGCAGAGGCAGACAAGTGTATTACACGGATAATGTATTTGACGTATTAATAAAACCAGCCGCATTGCTCAATCTGGGGAGAGGGAGGGATGCCGATACATCATGACAGATCACATATTGATGGAATCCAGATGTTGGGAATCATAGTCTTGGGGCCTTTCTTGTATTGACTAAGGGTAAAAAATGCAAGCTGTCAGCACATTAAATCTCCGCTCCACTCGTGGAGGCTGGGGGATGATTATTTATTTGTGGAGGACAAGGAAACTGCTCCCCATGTTCCCTGTCCCGTTAGCCCAGCCATCTGTGAGGGAGGGTTGGGGAAGGAATTTTGAATCCTCTTGCTATTTCATTGCCTAGAGACTGCAATGACCAGCTGAAGTGCATGCCAGTCCGATCCCATCATCTCGAAATCCTTGGTTCAGCTGATAGAAATCAGTGTCAAAGTGATCCCCACTGAGCACCTGGTCTTGGATTTTTAGTCAGTGAAATACTCAAAAAACACCCCTTCCTTAGCTTTGCCAGCGTTGTCGCTGCTTCCCATGTTTTGCTCCTCTTGGACAGGGATGCTGCTCAGCATTGTCTCCCTTTGTATTCCTTCTGTATCCTTCCTGTCTTGTGTCACTTGTGTAACCTTTGTATCACTCACATCCTGAGTGGTTTGAGGAAGCGTTACAAATGTGCTTGAACACACACGTGTGTGTAAGCATAAAATATTTTTAGTGTTTTTCAGGGAAAGGTATTCTGTTACTCACTCTTTCACGGGTAAAGGTTGTTGTGCCAGTAACAACTCCAACTTTTATTTTACCTTGCCGGGTCCTTTTAAAAGAGACTGTCTTGTTTCAGATCTGTTTGGGTTGGACACTCTTTTAAGGGCTGCTTGTGTTCTTGAAGACTGATTGACTTTGGCTTGTGTGTGACAAGGTGTTACTCACATGGTAATATTACCTGTCGGGGGACACAAATATAGGAATGTCCTGATTTGGCTTTGTGCTCCTCCACAGGAATTATGCCTTTCCCTCGAGCACCTCATTGCAGAGGGTTAAACCTGCTGCTGGGTGTGTGGCCTGCACGGCTGGCAGGATGAAATGACACTGAGAAGATGACAGAGCTTTGTGCTAATGGTCTTTCCAGGGCTAATGCCAGCCTGGAGAAGGCGCTGTGCTGTGTATTTTTGGGCTCTGCCCCTGCAAACTTGCATTACCCGCAGAGGGGAGGGATAAGGAAGTGGCTGGGACACAGATGGACATTGCCTGGAAGACCAGGGCAGCTCAGAGGAGTGGTGTGGGTTTCAAAAGTAATGGACTTGCAGGAGAAAGGAAGGTTTGAGCACTAGGAAGACTTTAAATGGTTGGGGCACAGCTTCCTTGGATGCAGACCACTGGGACTTATATATAGGAGCCTACAGAACTGTTACATAAGCTCAGAAAGAGAGAGGAAAACTCTTTATTGGAGTTCTCTATTAGAACTATATACATATATATAAAATACATAAAATAGAGAACTATTGTATTATATAGAACTAATATATAGGACCCTACAGAACTATTTGTGTGGCATTTTTTCCCCTACCAGAATGGATTGAAAAACAGGAATAACGAAATTTAGGGAAATAAAAAAGCAGACATTGACATATTGGTGTTTTCCCTGGGAAACCCAAATAAGTGCATGTCATGGGTCTGTGCCCAGTGGAGGGGGATGCTGGGATGTTTCTGTTTTGCAGAGCTATCGATGCCCAGGGCCACCCTGGCAGCCTGAGTCCCCTACAAGGCACTCCTGAAATCCTCTGCTCCCGGGAAGGGTGACCCAAATGGGAGCTGTGCTGAGGGATTAGCCTCACCCAGCCTTCCAAAACACATCCCCAGCATCCTCAACCTGCTGGCAGCTGGGCAGGGATTAGCACGCAGTGGGTTTGCCGGGTGGGAGCGGCCTGCCCTGTGCTCTGGGGTCAGGGCTCCACCGCCGTCTCTCTGCAGGTCTGTGGTCTCACCCGACTGAACAGGAGCTGGCACTGCCCGTGGGTGGCAGTGGCCCCACTCGCTGTCCCCAGAGCGAGCAAGACCCTGCCAGCCCCATCTTTGAGCGTGCACAGCGGGGCTGCTGCCCTCGGGCGTGCCCGGGGCACGGGGCTGGCAGCGGGGCCAGTCTCTGTCCCCTGCTCAGCTGCCTCTCCCTCTTGAGCTGTGGGTGACCTGCACCGTGCAGGGCTGTCAAAAGCAAGGACACAAGTCCCAGCAGAGTCCCCAAGTGCCTTTAAAACTCCTTCTTTAACCTCTGGAAGCTGTTTCCTTGCATGTGAAATGGAGACAATAAACACCTGAGATGAAAGGGCAGCTTTACTCTGCTAAGATAAAAGGTTTTGCTCTTTCCCCGGACTCATTCGGTACAAGTGGATAGGTCTGGAGGCAGAGCCGCTGGCAGGGAGAGCTCACCAGCCCCAGTAAGTAGCAAGGTCCTTTTTCAAGTTGGAGAAAAGCAACTTAGAGGAAATATAAATTGCACTGAGTGAGCAGGAGTTGAAAGAAGGGAGGGCTTCTCAGATGGGGAGTCGGAGAAAATGATGGAGGGAACGTAAGAATGACAAAGCATGTCGTTCCAGTGGAGTGCAAGATGATTTGCTTTAGCTCATTAAATACTGCAATAAAATATTAATAGTTATTGTCCCTCTATTTTTTGTAATTATCCTTGCAAAGAAGGATCTGCTGCAAGTCACTAATGTATTCCCAGCAGCGGGTTGCTTTTTAATACGGTGATGGCAGTCAGGGGTGAGGAGGGGGGGGAATGAAAGCGTTTATGTGTGGCCAGAAAATAGTTGTATGATCAGGGTCATTAAGGAACTGGCACTATCTACAGAGAGAGAGACAGAAGGAGGGGAAGAGGAGGCTGCAGAGACAGGAAGAGGGTGCAGGTCAACCCGGGAGCACTCGAGAAAGGACAAGATTTGAGGACAATCTGGTGTCAGCATCCCACCAATTCCCAAGGAAGGAATTTGTGTTGCAGCTGCCCAGACCAGTGTGGCCAGATCTTTTCTGGTGAACACGGTGATTTCTCCATCTGATCAACATGATGAGGCTGTGAAGTACCCTGGAAGTGCCAAGGTACTGCTGCAGGTGCTCAGTGGGACAGCTCAGGCGCCTGGGAGATAGACCTCAGGGTGCTGCATGTTGTGCCAGGAAGGGTCCCCTCCATCACAGCCCTCTGCAAGGCAGAGCTGGTACATTTTAGTTGTGCTGCTGCCTTTCATTGCCCTGTATCCTGTGCCTGTTCCACCTGGCTTTCCTGGGGCTGTGCCCACTCTGGTCGGTGCCACAGCTTGTGCTGTCACCTCCAGGTTCTTGGACCTCAGCATTTCTCAGCGGTCAGAAGACCCTTTGCAGGACTTTCATCTGAGCAAGCACCCCTGTGAGGGGTTCCCAGGGTGGCTGGGGACCCAGATGATGGTTGGTGGGTCGGGCACCATCTGTGGCCATAACAGACTCTGGAAGAAAGCTTTAACAATGTGGTGGAATGATTGCTGCCAGCAGCAAAGCACTGCTCTAAGGCTTGAAGCTTCTGCAGCAGCACCTCCTCTGTAGTCAGCCCAGGAGAGGTTTCTTCTGCGCTTCTTCTGTCCCTGGTTCCTGCTGCTTGAGCACAGTGGGATGCAGAAGGCGTTTTGCTGAGCCTGGGCAAAGCTATTGACTCAAACACGATGTGAGGGGCAGCTGGGGCTTTTCCAGCTGGGGGCAGCCCATGGTGCCTGGGGTGGATGAGCAAAGCCTGAGCCCCAGTGAAGGGCTCCTGGCATATAAGACCAACCTTGTGATCACTGTGATGTGGCTTGGAAAGCCTTGGCCAGAGGAGACAGAAAATGCTCTGCTGTCAGAGTTGGAGAGAGTGAGGATCAGAGATCCCACTATAGCTCCTGGCCCCAGGCAGGGAAAACATGGGAGTGTAGATGCTGGCTGGTAGTGTGGGCAGCAGCAGGGCAGTGCTGTGAGCCCACCTTGGGGAGCAAAACCTATCCTGGGTATCTGCCCATCCATCTGTCCAGGCAAGCTGGGGACAGGGCAGCCATGTCCATGATGACCCTGCTTCCCGCGCCAGAGGAGGGACCAGGGCTTTGGCCCCTCTCAGATCCCATCAGCTGACCCTCAGAAGAGAAACGGTGCTGACAGGTATCTAAGCGAGGCAGAATTAAGGGAAATGATAATAAATGTAGATGGTCAGGCGGGGGAATGAAATGATCCATCTTTTGCATGTTAGTCAAGAGGTGCTCGCAGGCTCCCCCCTCCCTGCTCCCATTCAATCAGGGCCTGTCAGACCTCCAGCAGGTTGGCATTTTTGTGAAGAATCTCTCGGCTAAAAATTGTTGTCATTCCTATTTCCTTGTTATCAGTCGGCGGCACCTCGGCGGGGCCCGGAGATTAACGCAGAATCGCCGGGCGAGCATCCATTCCCGAAGAGCCCTATCCATTACGCCGAGCTCGGCGGGTCCCTCCCGCCTCACCTCCCACATTCATCATCTTTAACGCTGACAGCCCGGCGCAGGCCTTTCAAATTTATCTCACCGCGTCCCGGGCAGGCTCTATCCGTCAAACTGCGCGAGAGGGAGCGAGCAGAGCGCCGTCTCCTCTCCCCTGTTCGTCGGGGAGGGAGGCGGGGGGGGAAACAACCTGCCCGTGTGAGGGACTCGGTAAAAGATTGGTCCGAGATACACAATTAATCATGGCTCGCATCAATTTGCTTGATTTACTCCCTGGAGGGAGAAGGGGCGTAAACACGGCATGTGCAGAGGCAGTGTGGAAACATAATGTGTCTGTCTATAGGAAAAACATTAACACATCATCCCCGTTGTGGGTGATTGATGGGGGAACCGGGAGAGGGACAGCCCGGAGCTGGCAGGGTGACAGCCAGGAGCTTGCCAGAGAGATGGACCCAATGGAGATGAACCTCAGGGGCCACCGGTCAGGGCAGGTGGCGCTTGGCACGTCCGACCCGCCTTGTGCTTCCCTCCCGGTACTCTTCCCAAGGTGGCAGCCCATTCCAGGCATCTCCCCCTGCCCACACCAGGACCCTCTGGGCAGGGAAGGGAGGTGGAAGGAGAAGCTTCTGACCGCTCTCTGTGTGCGAGGCAGGTGCTTCAAAGTACAGGTGTGCGAGATGTCCCATCTTCAGGGTGATGCAGAATCCCAATGGGAAACTGCTTTTGCACATAAAAATTTCCAAGGCGTTATTTCATGTTCGCCATCATGGCCTAAATGGGTGGCCTTACAGCTCGCTCTGCCCTGCCCTCCCCTGAATTCCTCCTGAAAATAACTTTTCTTGCCCGTCGCTGGAGGTGGGTGCGTTTCAGGATGAGATCCAAATGTGCGGAGCGTGCTTGTGAAGCCTTCGGGGCGGGAGATGCTGTAGCAGTGAAAGATGTTGTTATTATTAGATCCCAAGCACTGGGTTGTGCCATCCCTTGATGGCTCTGGCGGAGAGAAGAGGCTGACTTTTATGGAGAAAGTTACTGCTGTATTTACAATCCAAACCTCCTCGTAACCAGCCGCAGGGTGGAGGAGGAAATGCGGAGAGAGTGTGTGATGATTTAATGTGTCCTTCTTGTGTGCCTTTCAGCTAAGGAGCCTTCTCCCTCCTTCACCAGCCCACATTTGGCCAGGCTATGGCTCTATGATCACACCCCCACGGGAGGAGAGGTTCAACCAAGGTCAAAATGGGGAACCAGGAAGTTTGGAGACCTGTGTCCCAGACCTGCCTCTTCCTTGGTAAAATCTTTGCGGAAATAAATGGTACCCAGACCTTGTTGGGCCAGGTGCTGTGTTTTCCAGTAGCTCCCAGGCAAGTTATGGTGTTTGGAGGGGGAGATGGGAGTTCATGAGAGCTTGCTGACACCTAGTAAATCTGTACCTGATATGTGCATGGAATAACCAAGGTGACAGGAACACAGGAATACTGAGGAAGCATCCTGCGTGAAACAGGTGTAATCTGCCTTAAATGAAACCTGGAGCAGTGTGGGATGATTTGAGTAGCCAAACAGACTGTCCATTAATTGCCCTCTTGCTTGCAGGTCCTTGGGAGAAAAGCCTACCACATTATTTTGTCTATCTCTCAGTTTCTCCAGCTATCAGTACAGTGTTTCAGACTGTTCCTATTTCTAATTCATAGAGCAGGAATTAAACTCCGAGAATTAGCACTCCTGCTGGGGGCTGCTCCCATCCTCATAAAGTTACCATCCCCATTTCGTGATGTGCAGCTCCAGCCCATGCCTGAATGCCTGATACTCCCAGCCCTCAGCCCTTCTCAGGGCAGTTAATGTCCCTAAAGCCCCCCAGGCTGAGCTCAGGAAGGATCAGGTTCATGACCCACAGTTCTGGGGTTGCTTATGGTCCAAATTTACCAGTTTAATTTAGTTTTGTTCTCCCCTCATTTAGTTGCATCTGAAGAGGGGTTTTGTTGCGTCTTATCTTGTGGAAATTACTCATAATTTTGTAGTGGCTGTTTAATATATATATATATATATATGTATGTATATGCTAGGTTTTACAGCCCATTTTTATCACCTTTTTATTATCTTGGGTCAAAAGCTTTACTGGGTTGCATTCAGAGAATTATGCAAACTAAGAGAAAATACCATAGCAAAACTATAGATTTTCTCATTAAACTCTGCTTGGACATGTAGTTATTGTAGTAAAACTCTAGTAACTATTACAAGCCCTAATATAAAATTATAGTTTGACACCTCAGCATGATTGGCCTTGCACTGCAGTTAAATTAACCCTTTCTGTCCCTTGCCTGCTCACACTAAAGGCTTTTGCTGGAAGCTGGCAGGCCAGGGTGGCTGCCCAAGGGCTTAGCCTGGGAGTGCAGCCACAACCCCTGTGTGGTGTGCAATTCCAGAGAGCTGTGTCAAAAAAACTCCACTCCAATTCCAGAGAGCTGTGTCAAAAAAACTCCCCTCCAGCAAGATTTCAGAGACACAGCGATGCTCGAACAAAGGAGGATCCTGCAACTCCCGGGTGGATAAAGTCCAGCAAGGATGAAGGAGTCTGCTGGAGTTTGCAGAAGTTTCTCATCCCAGAAATTGCTTTGTTCCCACCGCCCAAAGGCTGTGTAATTCTCCCTGCTCCGTGCACAGTGGATTTAAGGAGCGATAAGCATATTCAGCGACTTAATTACCTCAGACGAGATTTTCTTCTCAATTACACTCAAGTAAATCTGAAGTGATTCCATTCAAGTGTATGTTGCTGGTCCACCCTTGTAAAAAGCAGAACCAGATAAAACACCATCCATGAATTTTAGCAAGTCTCCGTGCCTTTGCCAGTAATGCTGCAGCAGTGGTGGGAGATTTCTGGGACCATCTGATGCAGTGACGGTCTGTGCTTAAAACAACTTGGATGGTCCGGCAGGGATGGGGGACTATTTCCTTCTGATTGCCTGATTAACATTTTAAAACCATGTTGATAATAACCTGGGGTAGCGTGACAGTTCAGCAACTTCATTCGAGGGAAACACTTAATCATATTTATTATGTAAACACAGCTTGCCATGCCCCCATTAAATTATTAATAGTACCATTAACATATTTACATATAAATCTTATAGCAATTGATGGAAACGGCTTCCAGAACCTTGCGTTAGCTCCCTTTTTATAATGGATTCTCTCTCACAAATATCCATTTATTAAAGAGACAAAATATTAATTTTTTGTTAAATGTTCATGTCAAAAATGTCACCTTTGCAGTTTTGCAAATTGCCATTTACACAAAACCTACTGGCTTTGTATTTTCCTGTCTTAAAAATGGCCTGTTTAAAAATACTGCTTCAGCAGGAGCAATTAAGGAGAATAAGAGTGAGGATATTTCAGTGATCTGTGGAAGTTTTTTGCAGTGGTAAAGTTGGTTAAGTTGAGGTTCATAAATCCTGGGGGTTTGTTCTATCACTCCACCCCTGGAGGTACCCTAAGATCCAATCCTCCTGCCTGGGGGTTAACTTCTGAGCAAAACATACATGGTTTCTATGCACTTTCAAATTCCAGTGCTATTACTGCGACCTGTGGTAATTTACTTTGGGCTGGAGACGTGTCCAGATGCCCTGTTTGGAGCTGACCACTCTGACAGGATGCCATCATCCACTTACCCTTGGGAATGCTGGACCAAACTCCCAGGGAAGTGCTGCTGTCCTGGGGAGTTCCTAGCATGGAAAGCAGAGGATAAGGCAGAAGGGATGCAGTTCACACACACACACAGGTTGGAGGTCCTGACACCAAGGGCCCAGCAACTCTCCTTCTTTTTTTTTTCCCCCCCTGTATTTTCTGTGAAAAGAAGTGAGGTCTCCTTTCAAAACAGGAGTGGGAAACTGAAGGAAATTGGTGGCATTTTATAGTGGGACATGAGGGGAACAGAAGAAAAGAGTACAGGAGGTACAAAGGCAGGTTTTACTGGACAGGATAAAGAGAAGAGGATGGAAGGTTAAGTTAGTCCTTTTCTGGTTTCTCCTCCAAATTCTGCATCATTCCTAATCAGCCCATCCCTGCTAATAAGCATAATTAGGCTGTATAGTGTGATCCTTTTCAGGTAGCAGTATCCTAGGGTGATTCGTTCTCACGACTGCCAATTTTTGCAAGTTTATCATAAGACTCTCAAGATTATTTTTTTTTTTCCTCCTTAAAGTTTCAACCCCTGCAATCAAGTAGTGACACAAGAATCTCAGTTTTCCTTTAAATAAACGGAAAGGGAACGCTTTGAGCCCTGTGGTCGGGGAGGAAAGCTTGAGTACGTGCTGTGATCCTGGTCTTTAAAGCATAGAGACGAGAGCAAAGACAAAGATAACCGAAGGGTAGTGGAGTTGTGGGATAATTTAGATTTGAAAAGACCTGAGGAGGTCGCAGTGCACTGAATATCTGCTGTATCTCAAGTGGCAGCTTTCATTATCATTTTTAGTAATAAAAATAACAAGGCATAGCTCACGGTTTTGTGTGAGCTATGTGTTCTATACATCTCCATACGGTGAAGTATAAACCTCCACCGAGAACCCGTCTGCCCCCTGCCCCTCCGGCGCTCCCACAGACATCCCGCAGCAACAGCTCTGAGCTTGAGCAGTGCGGGGATAAAACCAGTTTGATGGGAGGGAGCCTCAACTGGGACCCACTGGGGACCCAGCACGGGGCTCCCGTCCCAGCTCCGCTCAGGATGCGTGACCTTGGCAAGTTGTGCCTCCCTTCCCCACCACCCTTCCTCCCACCTGAATACCGGGGTGAAGAAGGCGCTTTCCTTTCGGGAGAATTACTGGAGAATTAGGCCTTATTATGGTAATGCAGGAGCCGAGGAAAGACGGACAAAGCATTTACAAAGGATTTTTTTCCCTTTCTCAATTAAATGAATGTTCTCCTAACCCGTCGTGCCCAGCCCTCGTGTGTGCTGTTACAATTGTCTCTAAAAACTCTTGTCTGATTTTTCAAGCAATTTCTCACGAAACAGGCACTTTCAGAAAAATCATAAGAAAGCAATCGTTTCAAATTGGTCATTTGGGACTCAAATTACTAATCTAATACATTTTTTATTGAGGGTTCCTGAAAGGTTCCATAAAACACGGTCTTTGAAGCTGCCCAAACTTGCCAGCCTCCCAGTCTGACAAATCGAATCCAACAATCCACTTTGTAGCTCAGGTTTAGGGCTGTGAAGCCACCACCAAAATAGCAGCATTTATATTTCTCCGTCAATAGTGCCTATCTGGTCAGATTTTTAAATTCCCTGGGGTGTTTTGTTGATTTTCTTTTGCCCATGCTGGATTTCTGTGTCTGTGTCCAAGCTGTAATGCTGATGTTGGGGATATTTGAGGGGGGTGGTTGAGCTGGAATCTGCTTCTGAGCGTCGTCTCTGGTCCTGCTGGGAGGAGCAAGCAGGAGGACAAAAATTGAGCCAGGCAAGGAGAGGACTGGGAGCCAGAGACTGACTTTTTTATTATTTATATTATTTTCATTATTTATATAATTTTCATTATTTATAGCATTTTAGTAGTTTATATTATTTATAATGTTATTTATGTTTTTCTTGAGGCTGTGCTTAGATGGGGTCCCTATAACAGCAGAGCACTTTGCACAGTCCCTGTCCCACTGAGCTTGAAGACTGAACACGGAAAGGAACTAAAATATTGGACATACATAGAATGTTGATCTCATTTCTAGAAATGAGGGCTTAAAGCATAGGTAAATTAATGAGATTAAATGGACAGTCTCTGGTCCTGAGCCTCTGTATCATGTCATGGCCACAAGACCATGCTCCCCTCTTTACAGCTGCTTTTTGGGAAATAGGGGTAGTGCCGACCCACTTCCCAGTGGCCATTCGTGATTACAAAGCACCAGCCTCCCTACACCCAAAGCACTAATCAAATATATGTTAATTATCATTTTGGCAGACACTGAGGGGCATCTGAGTGCCGCCTTGAGGTACAACCTAAAAAGCAGCGCCTCTCCGATCAGGTCTAATAAAATCCAGAATAAAACTCTAGGGCTTGACAGCCAGCTCCTTCCTCATGCTGGAGAGGCAGCATCTAGCTAAGAAAATCAAACAGGTCAAGGCCAACACCACCTCAGCCTGCCAAGAGCCCAACCAAAAAGTCTTTTCCCCTTCAACATCTGGTGGCGTTTTTAATTTTGCAAGGTCTGCCAGTTGGGAGCAAGGCAGAAATGTGGTTTGGGGGGGGGGTGTGATTTTCAAGCACTGCAGAAGGGAGAGGGAAGGACTAGGGGAGCCCGAGAGAAAGACACAGAAGGCTGCTTGGCTTAAGGCAGAGATGGGGATGGGGAGTTCGGGAAGAGAGGGGTTACCTCTGTCTGCAGCTCAGTGCCCTGAAAAGCACAAGGCTCATGGAGCAGGGATGGGGCTAATGCAGCACTGATATTCTTGGCTCAGAATCTCTGCATCTACCTGTGTTAGTCAACACAGAGCAAGTCCACCACCCCCTGAAACCTGCACGCACCACACCAGCCTGCCCTGCCTCTGTCCCTGCTGGTTAGAAAAGCCACCAGCACCGGGCACAGAGAGGTGTCAGTGCACATCTCAGCATGAAACCCCTGCACAGAGACACGTGGGGCCCACGGCAGGTGGGAACCATCACTCCTCACGCCACCAGGCTGCAGGTGTAGCTCTGCCAACCCCCTGATCCTTCCCACTGCCCTTCCTTGAACTCCTGATGGCTTTTGCGGGGTGCGTGCACTTTGTCTCCTCCTCACCCTGAGGATTCTCGCCTCTCCCCAGCCGGGGTCGGTGTCCCCATCACTGTGTGCCATGGCTGCTTGCCACAGTGTGGCCTTCCCGGGACGGTGTCTGATGAGCTGTTTGCTTTAGCTGGAGGGAAGAGCCAGCCACGGGGCGGGAGCAGCGGGCGGCTGTGACGGAATGTCTCCCAGCCCGCCGCTCGACAGACTTGGATGCAGAGGGGAGCGGAGGTGCCAAGTGCTGATCTGGCTTTTGTGCTGTCGAAGCCCATGATGTTGCTTTGGATTTACACCCGTGGAAGCGGGATGGGAACTTGGCCCGAGGTCTCGGTGCTGTCATAAAGCTGAAGGAGCCTTCGGACCCACTGCCAGGACTTTAACTTGGAGTGGGAGTGCAGTGGAGGAGAGGAGGGGTGAGGCTCAGGGCAAGGGGAAGGTAGCCCTGGTCTTCTTGGCCTCCTGGGGAAAAAGGGATGCTTACAGCAGCTGGCCATCATGGGAGGGATCAGTGAGAGTCTGGGCAGGTCAGGACTCAGAAAGAGCAAGAAACCAGGACTTTCAGTCCATTTCCCATGCTCTTCCACATCCCCTCAACATAAAAAAAGGTGCATTTCCTTCTGCATCAGCCAGGGCACCCCAGGGCATGGGGATGAAGGTGTTCCTGTGCCCAGAAGCTGTGCCTGTGAAGGTCAGGACTTCCTGTGAAACACCAGATCCCAGCAGCAGATTAAGAGACCAAAGCATCGAGATGCATCCACACCTTGTGCTGAGCATCCCTCTCCTGGGAGGGAAGGCTCTCAGGGCAGATTTCACCTTGTGCTAAGGGGTCAGTGAAATACTCCCGTGCCACTTAAATCCCACTTAAGTACTCTGCACTGGGGTGAAATTAACTCTCTCCACAGAATAAGCCATCAAGAAAAAATGATCTAAAAATCTACGCTGGGCCACAACCGAGCCACAGTTCTATTAGCAAGTAAAAAAATATTTCCCATCCTTAGAGTTAAATGAGCCAATAGTTCAATCACGGAGCAAAAAGCGGCAATAGAGACAGGGATGCTGAGTGCCTCAGGTATTGGGAATCTATGCAGGGAATCACAATAAGCAGGACTCGCCTGTGTTCTCTGTGTTTAGCAGCAGTGTTATTCAACATCCTATTTGCAAATGCCATCTTCCAAAGTCCTTTTTTTTTCCCCCCCCTCGTTAAAGTTGCAGCGATAATAGGGCGATTACAGTGCAATAAGCTAAACGCAATCCATTAGTGGCATCACGGCCATTTTTAGATCTTAATAAAAAAAAAAAAAAAATCAAAGCTGTTTAAGTTTTCTTATTATGCACATTAAAGGCAGGCAGCGGGGTCTGATCAAAGACACCACCACCCCTGTGCTCCCCCCACCCTCCTCCTGTCCCTGCGCCTTGTCCCCCCTCTATTCATTAGTGGTCACAGCTGTGCAGTCGGCCAATTACTTGGGAATAATAAGTACATTTTGCAGTAAATTAAATATTAATTAGTCTGTGGCAGGTTGTTTTGTTTTTTTTTTTTTTCCTTGTTTCCCTCCCTCCACCTGAAAACAGTGGAAGGGATGTGACACTGTTATTGCCTGTGTCGGCACGTGGGTGAGGGTGGGGGAGGTTCTCCTCCATCCCTGTGTTCCAGCTCCTCCAAGATGGCTTGCAGCAAGGTCTTTCCTGCAGTCCTTAGAGGGTTCACTGCTGCTGGGCCAGGATTTGTAAACCCATCCCCAGCTTTGACAATACCTTCTTCCAGCCCAGGCACATCCCATCTCTGCCTGAGTTCCCATCCTGCATGCTCCACTCGGGCTCCTGGGGCAGGGCATCGTCCCTGATTGCTTGTGGTGTGCGTGTGAGAGTGGTCTGGAGGGAGCAAATCAATCTGTGTGAGGTTTGTCTGGCCATGGAAGGGTCTGCTCCACGAGGTGTGAGAACAGCTTGGCTGGTGCAACCCTTTCCCCAGCAGTGCTAGTGGGAGAGATGCTGCCTGCTCCCCTGGACATCTGTGTGAGGCCTGATCCTTCCCTGCTCCTGCATGGCAAGATCCCTACCCAAAGTGTGAATGCTGTGCCAGGAGATGAGGAAGAAGAGTAGTCCCTGGCCAGGGGATCAAAAGGTCTGCCAGGGAGTGTGGGGACAGAGTGACCTGGTCTGGTTTTGTCTGTTCCCATGGAAGTCAGACTGACTTGAACAAGTGCAGACCCTGGGGAAAAAGCCCTGCAGAGTGTGGGCGGGTGAAGCCCAGATCAGATCCCAAGTGTGGATCTGCTGGGAAGAACAGTTCCTTAAAGTGAGTCAGGTGGGCTAGTTTTGATGTTGTCAACTTATCAGCATGTAATAAGTTTAAAGAACGAATGCAGTGGAAAGAAAAAGTGGATGAAAAGAGCAGCTAAGGGGAGTTGAGAGCCTGATGTGGAGGGAAGACCTGTCCTTGCTCTAAGAACTCCCCAGGAGCACTGCAAAGGCCGGCACTGGAATCCCTGGGAGCCCTCAGCACTCAGATGCTCTGGTCACTCAGCCATTCCCTGCTGGCTTACTCCAGTTGGAGCTGTTGTCCCTATCACCTGGGGCTGTTCCTCTCTAAAGTGCAGCATTGCCTTTGCTCCCTACAGCCAGGCAAGAGCCTGGGAACAAGGAGATGGGGTCTCAGCATCCCACTCACCACCCATCCTTCCTCCCTGCCACCAATTTCAGTGTGAGCAGAGGAGAGATCTTTCTGTGCTCCCTCAAACCCCTTACCAGAAACCCCTTACCAAGAGTTTCTGGGGCAGGAATGAGCTACATTAGCAAAGCCAGAGTAGTCTGCCTGTTGGCAGATCCCAAGGTAAAAGGCTCCACTTGTTCAGCTCTTGGATTTACACTTTACTAACAGCTCTGCAGGCTGCCTTGTGATGCATCATGCACCACTTTGCCCCTCAGTGCTCTTGAGTGCAATTAAGTTGTGGAGTTTTTTTAAAATGTAGCTTGACAATATGCAGGTTAGGTTTGTATTTTATTTACAGCTTTTACTTGGGGACCAATAAAACCCCAGCTGGCTAATGTGAGATCTAAAACTTGCATCTCACTCTTTGCCTTGGATATCTTTTCTATGGTAAACTATTTATTTGCGTTTCATCTTGTACAAGCTCCTCTTTCCATGCTGAGAAGCCAAGAGCTCCAGGGGCTCTTTGAAGACTATTTGCTATAGGATAGCAACTGGAATTCTCTTTAAACATCCGTGCCTGCTTTGTCCTACAACTGGCCTCTTGGTGTCAACACGCAGTTTTGTGCGAGTTTCCTGTGCAAAGCTAACATTTGCACGCTCCCCTGGCAATTGCGCTTCCAGATCCCTCTTGTTCAAGCATATCCCATCGTTTATTCCTGCAAGAATGAGCAGCAGTTAACTCCACGTGCCAAATCAGAGGCGGAATCAAGGCCTCTTCAAATAGCAAGATTTAAGTGGGTTAAGAATGACCGCTGTGCTGCTTGGGTGGGACGAATGTTGACTGGTCAAAATGGTCCACACTTGGATTGCAAGTATGTGGTCCCCCTGTTTCTGAGCCTTCAGGTTCTCATCACACAATTAAAGTGCATCAGAATCTTCTCTGAAATGGTTATTCGACAGCAGGATGAGGCCCACCCCTGCAAAATCCCAGTGCATTTCAATGTCGGGCAGTCAGACATCCCCACCTACAAGCATTCCCCGGACTCTGACCCTGGCATGGCAGCAGAATGCATGTGAAGGGTGAGGTGGCATCGGGCCAGCGACACAAATCATGCTAAAAATGCCAGATAGCTGCGTTTACATACATTCACAACCCAAGGGTCGCGCTCTTGCCACAAAAAGGGAGATGAACCCTGGCGAGATGGGAGCGAAGCTCCTGAGGATGCCTCTGGGAGGGAAAGATCAAGAACCATTGCTCGTAATGGCATCAGCTGCTAAAACAGTCGAAATAATAAGGGGGTGGGAGGATGCTGAGGGGATAGATGCAGCCGTGTGATGAGTGCCCGTTGTGTGCTGGTGCCCAGTGACACCCTGATGTGTCCATTCTCCCTGGGTTGTTGCAGTGTTGCCCTCAGTGCACGTATCCCAACATCCAGCCCCCTTTTTTAAAATTCCATCAGTGGTTTCTGTTACGTGGATGGAAAAGGCTGGGACAAGCTCTAGGAAGACAAAGAAGGAAAAATATTTTTCTTCTCTCCAAAGTAATTTTTTCACTCCTTGTGTTTCCCTGTTTGCCATCTCATGGCTCTCTAAATTCACAGGAGCTTTTCCTCAAGGTGAAATGAAGGCTCTGGGCTGTATTTGGTGGTGCCGACAACGGGGGATGAGGGTCAGGGAGGGTTAAGCGGGGAGGGGGAAGTGCAACAAGGCAGCCTGATCTAGTGATTAAACAAAGGGATTCAGCCAACATGTGTAAAATTAAGTGATCAAGAGTTGATTACAGAGTGCATTGATTGTGTACTGATGGATTAAACAGAGTCGTGCTCGGGATGCGATTTTCCGAGCTGGGCACGGAAAGCACAGGCAATCGACGTGTTGGCCAGAAGGACCCGCTTCTCCCAATCCCTGGCTTTTATACATTCTCCAGATAAATCTGCAGAGAGGCCCGTGGAATTATAATCGATTATCCATTTCTCAAAGTCACTTAAGGGCCCTGAGCTACAAGCTAAAGTGCCGGTGCTGCGAAGAGGCATTGGGTATGCGCCGGCATGTGCAGGTGCTGGCGCGAGGGGAAAATGTGGCAATGACCCTGTGTGCTGCAAGCTGATGAATCTATTTTCTTGTAGGAAATAGTTTTGACAGTTCAATATCTGTGTTTTCGATATGTGCCCCACACACCCCCGAGGGAGGAGAGGAGAGGAGCTGGGAAGTGGGAGGGAGAGAGTGGGTGGGAGGCAGGGAAATACTCTACCCCATCACCCCTTCGAATTATAGGCGTATCAGTATATCACCAACTTAACAGGCTGCCCTCCAAGTCAAGGGCATGGGAGTAGCATGGCTGCCTGCAGGCGTTTTCTGCAGGGCCAGGATGGGGCTGGAGCTCCTCTTGGGGCACCTTGCTGGGCTGGGGGGGACCCACAGCACACCCCTGGCCCACTGGCAGTGAGGTGGTCCCTAGGCTCTTGTTGCACTGCCAGTGGGGAAGGCAGAGACCCATTTCCAGGCTGGTCCAGTTTCTTGGGATACAGCCAGATCCTTCGCCAAGGACCCAGAGGAGCAGGAGGATGGGGCTGAGAGAGCTGAGAAGCTGCTGCCCGATGCAGGATTGTCCTGCAGGTTTTCCAGGGAGCTGGAATGTG
Organism: Pyrocephalus nanus; assembly: GCA_038380795.1. Taxonomy (NCBI): domain Eukaryota; kingdom Metazoa; phylum Chordata; class Aves; order Passeriformes; family Tyrannidae; genus Pyrocephalus; species Pyrocephalus nanus. The sequence continues at coordinate 4,058,213 of CM076269.1, forward strand.
CAGTGGCGGAATGGGGCTGGGAGGGAAAACCCCTCCAGCTCTCTCCCAGTCCCTGTACAGGATTGTTGCTCCCAGTCTCGACTGCATCCCTGTTTGTGGTCCAAGTGAAACAACCAAGGCATGATGCAGGCCCCAGAAGTGCCCAGGACCTGAGACTCCAGCTCTTGTACAGGCTCCCAGCCAGATACAGGGATGTTTCTGTGAAACTCCCACCTTCTCTATTTCCCACTGTCACAATTTTTTGGCAGTTAAAGAACATATTTTGCTCCAGGTATTTTGCGTGGGTAGTCAAAGCACACTTTGGCAATGCCTCTACACGGCAATGGAGGGCAGCTCAAGGATATGGAGGAAGGAGGTGCATCATTCTCTAGGAGATCCCCCAAGGTAGAAGGGCAGAGCTGTAGGATTCCCTCAGGAGTGTTTCTGCTGTGTCATATTCACTGAAGCCAGGGACCACACAGATGCTGGGGAGACTCAGATGCTCCCCAGGACCTGTGTGTTCAGGAGATGGGGCGGAGGGTTGGAGGAGGCTCCAGTTTCACTGCCAGGGCAGAGTGTGGGTGGCAGCGGGAAGGTCCAGAGGTTTCCCAAACACATGCTAGCACCCATCAGAGAATCTGGAGCAGAGAAGGGGGATCCCTCTCTGTCCCTGATGACCTTGTTTGGTCAATCTCCAGCACAGTGAGGGTTGCAGCTGGAGGCCCCAGAGTGCTTCCTTGGGGGAAGCCTGCATGGGCAGCCTGCCCCGCTGGGAGCTGTGAGGGAGGAGGGTGGGGATGGAGGCAGTGCAGCCCCTTCCTTGGCTTTCTCTTGGTGTTTCTCTACTTTCTTCTCATGAAGCCCAGGAGAATGTTTCTGCTCTCCTCTGCGGAGCCACGTTGAGCATCACCATGGGGAGACAGGATCGCAGCCCGTCCCAGCCCTCCTCTTCCCCTCTCCCTTCCAGGTCCCTGTCACGCTCTCCCTTTCCAGCTCTCCCAGCGGCCTGCGTCCCTCTCATCGAGGATTCATTGTCTTGTCAGCCTCTAGTTAGCCGCCATGCGTGCGAATCATAAATTACCCCGCCCGGGCCTCTGCTATGCTTCAGCACAGACAAAAAAATTGCACTCCATCACCGTGTCTCCCGGCTTTTAGTGGTATTGATCAATGCTGCTCCCATCCCGCCCCCCCCCTTTTCATTTTAACCGAGCCGGTTAAGTGCAGTATCTTATTTTGTGCTGGGACAAATGAAAAGAATATTAGCAAGGGCTGAAATATATCTCTTTTTTATCTCTCTGCTACTTTTTTATTGAATCTTTCTGAGTAGGTGGCTTTCCGCAGGATGACAGCCTCATGACAGGCTCCTCATTAGAGCCGAGACAGTAATTGTGATGCATTTCCCTGCGCGGCCTTTTCACTCTCCTACCCCCCCCTCCTGCCTTTCCTCCTCTCTCCCTTTCCCCTGATTTGTAAAGTGATTGGATGTACAGGCTCACTCAGTTTCTTAAATTATTGCCCAGCTCAATCCATCTTCCACTGCCCCGCACCGGCCAGCCATGATCTCCGCAGACGGAGAGCCAGGGCCGGATCATGGGCGGTGGGGTCAGGTGCTCTCCAGGGTTGCTCTCCTCGCTGCCAGGCTGCAACTCACCATGTGAGACGACCCAACAGGATGTGCAACAGCCCCTGAAGAGCCCAGAGTGCTGTTAAAACACGTGTTCTTACTGAGTGACCCATGGGATCAGCCCCAGCTGAGGTTTGCTGCATGGCAGCAGCATTGCACCAGCTTACACCAGTCCTCTCCAGTATCTAGCTCGTCTGGACAGGCAGCTACAAGAGCAGCTCTTTCCTTCAGAAGGAAATTGGTACTTTAACAAGCTTTTCTGCCTCAGATCCCTCTGTAGCTTTTACCCTCAAGAGAAGCAGGTGTATTTTCTAAGCTGCTTGGCAGCCTGGGCACCTCAGCAGGGAGCAGTGCAGGGGATCAGACCCTTGGTGGGGATGCAGCAGATTTGAGAACATCTCTTCTCTGTGACCCAGTCTGTTCATGGGGTTGCAGAGGTGCCTCTATCTGTATCTCCCTGTGTTTTAAACACAAACCTGACTGTCACTTATGCCTATGCCTCTTTTTGCTGGAGTGGCCTCGTGGTGTGCCCAGCACAATCCAAGTCCAGCTTCTGCTGGTGCCCTGTGGCAGCTTTGCACTGTCATGCAGGAGTAGAAAAGCAACTCCTCAAATAGCCTTTTCTTACATGAAAAGCCATTTTTCCAGATTCTGACACCTTCCTGCCTGCACAGATTTCCAAAAGGCACGTGCTCCAGGGAAGGTCTGCTCGATGCAGGGTGATTCCTTGCCAGTCTGGATGTGCTTGCTGCACTGTGGGCTGTTTGCAGAGTTAAGTCGTGCTGTGGATGCATTTATGGCCAGACACTGAATCAGCCACACCACACAAACCTGGAGTCACCTCACTGCCCATCGCTGTCCCTGGCACCTGGATCTCCACTGTCCTGTGCAGAGCAACTGCAGGAGGGGCCAGATCCAGGGTGCCTGGTCCTGGGCAGCAAGTTGAGCTCTGCATCCTACGCAGCTGAGGTCTGCATCCCACAGCCAGCCTATGGGATGGGAAGGGCCTGCTGGAAGCAGTGGGAGGTGCCCTGACCTCAAGTGCAGGTTTTTGAGGGCCATATACCTTTTGGCACCAACCAGCAGGATGCAAGGCAGCGCCCAGCAGACAGGATGCAGCCCCATGGGGGTGGCGCTGGCACCACACCAGTAAATAACAGAGAGATGGGAGAGCAATGAGCAGCATTATTCCTGCTCGCTCACTTGATTACCAAATACTTCTTTGCCTCTGCTGTTCTTTTGGGGTGCTCTGCACTGACACACGAGCCTTGTCTGCCTTCCTTGTCCCACTGTTGTCATCCCCCCTTGTCTGCCACTTGCTGCCAGTGCTCTGCGAGCCTCATCAGCTGTGGTGCAGGCTCGCCGGGGGGAAGAGCGAGTGTTTTGCTATTTCCAAGATAATATGGGGCTTTCTTTGAATTATTGTTTTTTGAGCTGGAAGGAAAGGAGGCTTGTCACACGAGATATCTGCTATCAGTACACAAATAACAGCAAGCCCATCATCGAATGGAAAATAATCGCCGCGGAAACGGAGTTGCAGGGCAGCCGGGAGGGATTATTACAGGCGCTGGCAGTGGCGATGCTGTCAAGGAGGCTGTGTCAGCACTTCCATTACCACCCACCTGGTTTCAGAGCGGCCCCCGAAGCAGCGTGAGGGGCAGCGGGGCCCCAGCGTGGGGTCATTTCTATTCAGAAGAGTTTCAGATCAACTGGCTTTGATTGGGTTTAAATGATGGAGTGTTTAAGAGGGAGAGAGAGGAAATGCGAGGATGAGATGAAGGGAGGCATCTCAGAGGAGGGGGGGGTTTGGTACTCAGAGAAGTGGAAAACAGTTTGAGATGGGAGAAATCGGGAGTTGGGAGAGAACAGCTGGTCCTCATGGAAGCAAGTTTCAGGTGGCCCCAGGGAAGGACAGCACAGGGAGAAGCGAGTGGTACCCCCTGTGCCACCCCTTGCAGCAGTTCCTTGGGAGGCACCTGACTCTGCATTAAGCCATCAGTGCAGATGAACAACTGAGTTATAGACAATTTATTTCATTCATTTGGCAATGTGCTGAGCTCCTGGGCAGAGAGAGCCCTCATGTCTTGTAAACTTTGCTCACTGAGTGATTTGGGAGGATTGTTCCCCCTGTGCTGTGTAGTGATGAGGCACTGTGAGCACCCCATGCTGTCGTGGCTGCTGGTGGGCTGGGCTCCCTTTTTTCTCACTTAAATGCTCTCCAAAACAGCAGTTTGCATTCCGCTTGTGAGGGAAAGCTCTCCCTTTCAAGTGACCCCCTCCCACCCTGCATAAGCCTCACAGAGGTGTCAGGGCACAGGTGCAGGGCAGGAGCAGGGATGACTTCGTGGCTCCGTGCCTGTTCAGGGTCACACTTGTGTCCCCATTACCTGAGCCCCACTCCCAGTCTGAAGGAAGCCCAGGTCCCATTACCAGCTGCTTTGTGGTGAATCAGGCCTTTCTCAGATGACTTATGGGAATTGTGTTGGATCTGTATCAGTGTGAGTGTGCAGGATCCAGCCCTCCATCCCCAGTGGGATCTGGAGGGTTCGGTTCGGTCCCCGCCTGGGCTGGGATCCATTTGCAGATGCCCTCCGAAGGTGCCTGTGGATAAATTCCTCCACACAGGGGTGCGTCTGCACACGGAGCCCTCTGCTTTCGGAGCAGGAAATATTCGGTTTCAACACTTGGAGTTAAACATTTCCGCGGAGCCCAGGAGACCATGCAAACAGCGGGAGCACCGAGGCTCTGCCTTTTCATCTCTCTGGCACTGGCAAGCGGGGGGTCGGCAGCAGGGGAAGCACGGCAGGGCCGAGGAGGGTAAACACTGGAGCTGAGCCTACCGAGTAACCAGAGAGGGAAGGGGAGAGAGAGGGGCAAAGAAAACAAAAACACAGCTGCCAAAAGACAAAAGCCTGAAAAGGGCCATTCAGTGTCTCCCAGGAGCGGGTTTGGCACAGGGCAGGGAAGGACAAGCAGGGAGTAGGCGCAGGTCCATCCCACTCCGGGATGTGCACCCTTTGTTTCGCTCTGTGCAAATCAATGCCCTCTGCTCCATCCAGCGGGGTGAGCACCTACACCCCACCCAGCATGGCCCAGCCACACGTGTGGTGCGGCATCCTTTGTGTTTTTCATGGATGTCAGGATGTCCCTGCTCCCGAAGGGAGAGGGGGGATATATGCATCCTCCTCCACCTTGGCGTTCACAAGCATATACTGAGGACTTGCCAATCCCATCCTCTCCCTCTCCCCACAACCCAGCATCCCACGCCGTGGAGCTGGGCACCACTGCCCGGCAGGAGACACCGCAGCGTGGGTGCGTGCGAGGCTCTGGGGCGCGCTGCTGGCGCGGGTGCTGCTGATTTGGGGAGATGCATCCCAACAGCAGCCTCTGTGGAACCACTGCAGGGTCCCACAGACCTGGGGAGGCTTGTGTAGGTGTCCTGCTGGCAGGGGAGATGGTCCCTGCCTTCTGCCTGTCACGCACACTTAGCCCTGCTCCTGCGAAAGCGCGGTTGTCAGCCCCTTGGGCCTGGAGCCGGGGCTCTTTCTGTCTCCTGCTTTGCAATCTGTACGTCAGGGACTTGGCTGCATGTCTGGGTTCCTGTTCTCCTGCCCCTCTGGAAGCCCTCATTTCAGTGCGAGCGCCATCCTCCCGCACTCACCGGAGCAAGGGGATCTTCCCCGCCTGTCACAAGGATGAGGGGTGACAGCTGTCACATCCTTCCTTGGCATGAATTCGTCACTGTATCATTGGTGGAGCTGGTGGAAAAGGCCATTGCTGCTCATTTCTCCTGCTGGCCTGAGCTGGGGTTGGGACCAGCCACGGAAGGCAGCGAGGCTCCTTCCCATGGCCTGAGATCCCTCCTGGTTGCTCCAGCCATAGAAATCCAAAGTTACCCCTGCTTAGGAACATGCACCCATGGAAGAGTACTGGAGTTAAAGCATGGAGCGAGGACTTGGGTGTGCAGGAGGTTAAAAAAGCCACCTGTCTGGTGTACAGAGCTGGTCCCTGGGAGGGACCCCACTTATGCTTCCTGAGGCTGCCAATCCCAGGTCCAGGACACTCCATCACCTCCCCCAGCAAAGGAACACCTCTGGGCTCTCTGGAGAACAGAGACACAGGGATGCTCAACCTCTCACCCTCCCACGCTGCTGAGAGCATCCCTGCCCCACCAGCTGAAGCTGTGGATGGCAGGCAAGGGGGTCTCACAGCCCCCACAGCGGTGGCCTGGGCTGGGGGCGGGGATGCAGCGCGGTAGGGCGGAGGGCAGCCTGTTTACCCATCCATCTGTACACCCCACAGCGGGGATCCAGCAGGATTTCCCGTCCACTCAAAGGCTGCCTGTTTATTTTGGGAGGGAGACTCAGACAGCTCCATTGTTTTGCTGTGAAGTTGGGGTTATAAATAGCAGGTGGTCGGGGACGCTCCTGGGCTATTCTGGGCCCCCACTACACAAAAGTGGAAAAGCTCCAAGAGGAAGGTGGAATTACTGAAATGCCGACCTTTCCGGCAAGGGTCAGCAGGAGCTGGGTGTCTGGTTTTGGGTTGGGTTCTGGACATTATTTAAACATGAGGGAAGGAGGAGAGAGGAACATGTTCCCAGTTGCTTCATGGGCTTCATGCTGTGTCCTCCCCAGGACCCAGAGGGGTGGTGGAGATGAGGGCTGAGGCACCTGAGGTCTGCTTCTGAGCCTCTGGGAGTAGCCCAGGACTGGAGAAGAGGCCAGAGTGGGGTTTCCTCTCTGCCAATGGGAGAGTTCCCAGTGGATAGAGAATCTGGGGAGGTAGGGAATGCACCGTAGCACTGGCCTGCCTCAACTTGCCCCTCATGCCTCAGTTTCTCCCAGCTTCCTGCTGGAAGGCAAAGATGAGCCAAGGTGACTCTCAAACTTATTGCAGACCCTTTCTCTCATTAAACACCTGCACCAGGAGGTTATGCAGGGAGGAGCAGGGGCCCAGTAAAGCCACTCACACCAATGTTTTATCCTTTGAGAGGGTCTATTCCTTTAATGGGGATTCATTTAACTGGGCTCCACCATCGTTAGGAGCCATAAAATGGCACCTTTTGGCTCCTGATTGGAAGGCCACGTTTCACGCAGCCCCCTCGTATCCAGCGCCGGCTGCATTATTGTGCATTGCTGCCTCTCACTCGGATTTAACCAATTTGATCCATGTCTAATACATAAATAAATAATCCAGCAGGAGGGTTCACGTTGGATGACAACAGGCAGCTATAAAACACGTTTCTCCCTGCCAGAGCCATCTGAGCCAGGCTCCGCACGCCCTCTCATGAGCAGAGCTGCTAGTACAGCTGGGAGAGGGGGCCTGGGGACCCACGGGCTTCTCTCTTTTATTGAAACTTCATTGTTTGCTTTAGAGTTTTATTTTATGTTAAGTAGATGCTGTATATTCCTTACACAGGGGGCAATAAAGTTTCTGAGCTGGAAGAAATTGGCTTCAGAGCAGGGAGAGAGCCAGGGACATATGGCTGGGCAGGGGAGTGGGGAGGAGGATTTGGGGTAAGGAGGGTGTGAGGAAGCACCTCGCTTCCAGAGCTGCCCCAGGGACTCAGCCCAGCTTGGGATTGGGGCATAGAGGCACCCCTAAATCTCACTCAGGGATGATACAACCCCAGGGGGCTGAGGGCTCTGGCAGTTCTGGGGTGCGGAGCTGCTGGTGGTGTGGGGAGAACAAGGAGTCCCAGCCCAACCTCAGGACAGGGTGTGAAATCCTGGGTGAGGAGCATCCAGAACCGCTCCCTGCCATGTGCAGCCCAGTGCCATGGGTTCTCCTCTGCCTCCCAACCTCGTGTGCCCATGGAGAGTTGCTCTGCACTTCAGGGGAGGGATCATCCTGACCCACTCAACTTCAGGAATGCCAAGGAGGATGAAGACACTTCTTCATAATTAACTGTTATTAGTTAATAGGAACAGTGAGCAGGGCTGTGCCATCCATCTGCCCCAAGTCACACCACCTGCTCCACAAACTGGGGAAGCTGGGATTGCACGGGGTCACTCCTGAAATGTGGCTGTTGCTGCTCTCTCTGTAAGACTGGAGGCCCCACAGCCAGGGCTAGGATGCTCTTGTGCCAGTTGCTGTCCCACTGCAGAAGAGAGCCAATCTCTGCCCCAAGGAGTGTGGGATGGGGAGAGAAATGGGGCTACAACATGAGAAAATCTCGTGGTTTCAGTCCTGTGCTAGGATGGGAACCAGGGCAGAGCAAAGGCAATGCTGATGGCGGCCAATCTGAGCTAAAGCTTTCTCCCTTCTTTTCCTCCCCACAGGCAAAAAGAAAGCAACTTTGTTTGACAGCCAGGCTCCAATCTGCCCCATCTGCCAGGTCCTCCTTCGCCCCGGGGAGCTGCAGGAGCACATGGAACAGGAGCTGGAGAAGCTCACCCAGCTGAACATCAGGTAAGCAGCTCCTTGGGGACCACCAGCATCCCTGGGGAGCCAGCTGGGGCACCTGCAGGTGACAGAGGAGGTGGTGGTACCCACAGCTACCAGATATGGGAGATCTAGTGCTAGACAGCAAGGCTGAAACATTTTCCTGGAGTTCACTGCAATGGTAAAATCAGGCAGAAATGCCTCCTGGAGGGCACAGGCATCCCTTTCCCTGGGGACGTGTGTTCGGTGAGCAGCTCTCGTGTTGCATGGTGGAGCAGCCCTGCAGCATTTGTGCACTCTGCTCCTGAGCTACCTTCAGCTCTCTTCTGCTTTCCCCAGCACAGAAAAGTCCTCTATTAAAAAAAAATAATAATTGCATTTTAACTGCTGGCAGTTATTTAGGAAATGGCTGCAGCCAAGGGTTGGCATATCCCTGCCCCTGCCTTAATAAAACTCGGCAGCCTTGGAAAAGAGCGTGTTTATTTCAATTATTAATGAATTCTCCGGTCATTAAAAGGTGAGGAAAGGAATCAAACTGCTGACTAGAAGCAAAGTTACGTCACCAGGTGGTAGGAGAGGAGGGAGAGCATATGTGTCAGTGTGTGTGTGTACGCCAGGGCGAGGGGGTGCACGTGGCTGTGCGCAGTGTGGAGGATGCAGAATCCATCCCATCTCCGCCTTGGATCCTCTCTGATTCAGCAACAGCCACTGCACAGGGAGGGACAAGGAGGGAGCTTTAGTTAGAGAAAGAGAGACCTCCCCAAATGGATCTGGGTTGAGACACCCCCAATTCGACACCCACAGCCTCAAGCTGAGACCCTCATCCCCCAGGCACTGCACGGGCAGATAGAGAAGGGGGGGAGCAGGGAACAGGCAGTCCATTTATCCCCCGCGCCACCCAGTCCCCCTGCAAGCGTAATTTATGGCGTAATTTGGGCCGCATCCAACTTAATAAAGGGCCACTGCAAATTAGTGAACAGGTTTAAATGAACAGAAGCAATTAGTGCTCAGAGGAGCCCATCAAAGAAGTTGGGCCAATATCAGAGTGAAACTGAAACCGCAAGCCAGGAGCAGAGGCTGGCTGGCGCGAAGCGGTGATGGGAAGGTGGCGTTTAATGGGAAAGGAAAGGAAACCCTAAATCATAAAGCATGACAAGGGCCATTGTGGGCCAGCTGACAAATGAAAAAGAATGGCATTATTCCTTTAAATAACAGCAGCAGTTAGAGAGGAGACAGCTCTCCCTGGCTTGCCCTCGCTTCCCTGGCCTGCTCCACTCGGCCACGCAGGCAGCGAAGAAGAATCAGAGGTCTTTATTAATTATTAAATAACGACTCCCTCCGTAGCATGATAGATAACGTTCAATCTAGACGATGGATTCAGGCAACGGAGGCTAATCTGTAATACAGCAGCTCTGCACAGGGGTGGGCTCTCCCAGTCCTGGAGGGGAGCGATGCAAGGGCCAGCAGCAGCAGCAGCAGGGAGGGAGGGCAGCAGGAGCGGGCAGGAACAGCAGGCAGCAGAGTGGGAGAGGGTTGAAGTCCCATGCACTACCCAGCTCCAGCGGGGCAGCTCAGTGTAGAGGGTGGCCCTGTTTCCCGTTCCCCCACCTTTCCTTTCCCGCCTGGAGAAGCCAGGAGCAAGAACACATCAGGAAGAGAAGAGAGAAACTAATAATGATCTCAAATAACCCAATAAACATAAAAATAAAATGTAGGCCTATAAACGTGACGGGCACCGGCAGCCCTGGCCGCTCCCTGCCAATACCGACTTGTTACCGAAATGGCCGAGCAGCTGTTACTTATCAGTCTGATGGGGAGAAGCAAACCAAGGGGCTGCTTTCCAAGGGCTGTTTTTTTTTTTTTTAATTTAAAGAGGATTCAGCCAATCATGGCTTGTGATGTTAAGTTTTAATAAACCTTAATGATTTGCAGCAAAATCGTACATTTACCGTTCTCGGGGTTAGGAAGGCAGATTCCCCTCCTGCCTGCTGAGCCTGCAGCGCTGGAGATTTGTTGGGCGCTGCATCAGCTCCTGCTGCAGCACTGGGACTCCTTGGGGAGTCTCTCCCGAGGGACCATGGGCACAGGGTTGTGTGGTGGGGTGAACCAGCCAAGATGCTGTTGTAGGATCAGATCAAGAGGCTGGTGGAGAAGCAAGGAGAGGGGGCTGCCCCGTGCCATCACCTCTGCCAAGTGTTGAGCACTCGCATGGACTTTCAGGCATGGTTGGAGTGGGGAATTCAGAGGAGGGCAGAGGAAGAAAAACGAATTTCTCCAGGTGACTACAGGGGCTTCTTGGGGCTGAGATATAAAGGAGCTGTGGGCACCACCTGGATGATGCTACTCATGGTTCCAGATCACCGGGAGCAATTCACCCACTCCAATGAACCCCTTGCTCAGCTGGTGGCAATGGGATTTGCTATCCCCCAGAGACAGGGACAGCCCTTTTTCCTCCCATGGGCAATGCTGGTGTGACCATCTTAGCCTCAGGACAGGGACATCTCAAGGTCTACCCAGCTGGAACATCATGCAGCGAGGCAGGAGGAGCCATGTGGCAACAGGGCAGCACCCATCCACGCCTAAGGGCTGTGTGCATCCAGGGGACAAACCCCAGCTGTTGGAACAGTGATGAACATCACTCAGGAGCATCCAACCCTGGTGGAGGGTCACGTTTTCACTTGGAAAAGCAGACCTGGGTGGGAATGAGGTGCCTGGCTTTCTAGCTCTGCTGCCTTCTTGGTGTGCCCAGTCTCCCAAAGCATAGGGAGACACCTGCTCGTGCTCGCCCCATGGCTCCTCCACCCCGTGTGGGTCTGACCGAGCCTCGTGCACAGCTCTGTGCTGCGAGGCAAGGCTCTCTGAATGCAAATTTCATTTCTGAGCCACTGGCGCTGTTTCAAGAGCGGCAGCCTCCGAGCCCTTCTCGGTGTTACATATGTAACAGCCTCATTGAACTTGACATGTCAAATTCAGGCCATTTGTGCAAAATCTCCCTTTAATAATACCGTTTCATTTCGCTCAAATGAGACTTGAATGCATGTAAAATGGAAAAGGATATTTAAGCGCTAACATTAGGCAGATGTCTTGCCAGAGGCCGATTGAATATATGAGATTTTGAAGTGCTTAACACGTTTTCGGTGCTCCCTCTTAGAATATGTCACCTGGCTTTCTTTTTTTCTCCCCCTCGTTTCTTCCCCCCCCCACCCCTCTTTAAGTGAAGGGTATAAATTGAAAGAAAACAAAACTACAAGCCTTGGTTTTATGGGTTTTAACTCTTGCCAGGCAGGACTGTTGGTATTCCTCCTCCAAAGAAGAAATTACCTCGTAGCTCACCTTTGCAGAGCACGGGCTCAAAGCAGCAGAGAGCAGGAGGAATGCAAGCAGCAGTCTCACGATGCAGGGCAGAGGGGATGCTCTCCTTGCTCTGCATGTACAGCTCAGAGAGCAAAAGGTGCCCAGCTGAGCTGCTAAGTGCCACCAAGGTAAAAATGAGAAATAATAACAGTGACCCTTTGTGTACGCTGCTGCCCTGCGCCCCAGCCAGGCTGCAGAATACATGAATATGCCTGGTTTGTGTGCATGAAGCCGATCTGTGCACTGGATGCGAGCCTCCTGTCCTCACTCGATTTATATTCACTTGTTTTACACCTCCTCCGTGCTAAAGGCTTGCAGGAAAGCACACTGAAATGTGAGACTCTTTCTGGAGCTGTCGGTGGCCCCAGCTCCAACCTTGGGCTGGTGCTCTGCCTACAGATGCATTTCCTCAGCCCAGGGCCACGTGGGGAGTGCAGGGGAGGTCGAGAGCAGCACCCAAGGGTGTCCCTGTGTGCACACAAGTGCAATGCTGCACATGTCACTGCGGGTAAATACTGTGAGCAGAGGGGATGCTGGGCAGGGGATCCTTAAACCCTGCCTGCTGCTCCCTGGGCAGCCACTGCAGAGGACAGCCCCCTTATGGAGGGGAGGCTGGGTGAAAGGCAGGCTTGGGGCTCTGGTTTGAGTTTGGGGTGGGAGGGAAGATGAACTTGAGGACAGAAGAAAAATAGAAAGTAGGAGCTGTGGAGCCCCACCTCAGCTGATGCTCCACAGTGGGTCCTTGGTTCTTTCTAGTGTTTGGTCAAGAGGTCTTTATTGGATTTACTGGTTAAAAAGTCTTAAGAAGCCATATTACAAATATTACAGGTGCTGAGTGAAGCAATTTGAAGGTTGGAAATGTGCCTTTGGATGCAGGGGTTTTAGTAGCACAATCCTCTGTTCTTGAATGTGCAGTGCTCTTTTTTTTAAAAAAAATATATTTGACAGGGGGTGTTTTTATTTCCCTGTGTGACTACTGGCAGATTCTTCCCTCCATTACCAGTGGCAAACCTATGCTGCTGAGCTGGGATTTTCCCTCCCCAGAAGGATCAGGTGTATCAATACAGCTGGGGGGTGGTCCGGAGGGTGGGGCAGTGAGGTGGACTGTGCTGGCTCTGTTCCTGCTCTTGGAGCTGGAAGGACAGTGTGAGCTCAGACAGGGCTACCTCAGCTCTTTCCCCTTAATTTAAAGGGTTTTCTAAGCTTAGCAGACATGCCCAGCAGAATTCTCGTGCCATATTGTAATATTATTTCTGCCTGTCTATGGCATCCCAGGGCTGGGCATGGTGGTGCCTCTGGGAATGGGTGTGCTTAGATGGGAGGGTGAAGGATGATGCTGTTCTCACAGGGTCCCATGGCTCTTCAGACTCTCCCCTTATTCACTTTTTTCCTTTTTTCCTCTGTAGTCGATAATTCACCTGAGCATATTTGTGTTTTAAAGCCCATGCCCACCTGTTGGCTGCTCACAGCCTGGGCTAGGAGCTCTCACTGCTCCTTGACACTCTGCTGGGAGCATGGAGCCACATCTCTGCACATCCAGCATCTCAGGAGCTACTGATTTCCCCTAATGACCTCTCTGTGTGTCCAGGAATAATTTCTCTTCTGATTCTCTGATTACGAAGCGTTTCTCAGAACACAGGGGGCACCGGGGTCTGTCACCTTGGTGCAAATGGAAAGTGCTGTGGGCTGTTTTCTGGTGACCTCAAAGATGCTGCCACAAAAAAACAGATAGTGTCAGGCAAAGGAGGGCAGAGCAAGATGCAGTGGGAAGGCCTGTGACAAAGCAGGTGAAGTGCCCAGATGGGGGATTTAGCTTGACTCTTAGAGCCAGCTTTGATTCATGACAGAGGAATAAAAAGCCAACCGTGGGACTATGGTGCTCCAGCTCCTGCAGTAGCATTCTCTGCACCTCTGCCCAGGCTAAAATCTTCCTTTAGCATCCCTCTGAAGCTTCTTCTCCCTCATTTGCACAGGTGCTCTTTTCTTCTCTCTGTTCTTAATCCCCCCTTTTTGGCAGCTAAGGTGGAAGCAGGAAATCCTGCACAGATCATCCTCACCCTGCTGTAAGGGGTTTCAGCTCCTGCTTTCTTTATGTAGAGAGGCACAGCAGGGGCTCTTCTTAGGGAACACAGGCAGCTCTGGGCCCTCTGGGATAAGGAATAAGGAGGAAGCTGGCAATATAGCTAAAACATGAAGGCTGTGGGACCTTGAGAGATGGATTGGTCACTCCAGGCAGGGTGACTTTTCTTGAGAGATGTCTCCAGACCTCTCGAGATGCATCCTGGATGCATCCTTTCACAGGTAGCTTTCCCAGTATTTCATGGTCCTTCTGACATGTCTTTCCCATGGTCTTTCTGATATATTTTTCCCACGCTAAACCCCCCAGAGTCTGCACTTGAGATTCCTGCTGATGGACGAGTGGGGGAAGCACATCATCCCTGCAGTCCCTGTGTGCGCAAATGGCAGGGGTTTCTGTGTTGCTCCTGGTCAGCATAAGGACCCAGAGCAAGTTATGACCTGGGGTTCACACCCTAGTCCTGCTCAGGGAACCTTGTGTTTAAATGCAGCTGCTCCTCACTCTGCCCCAGTGCTTCATTTCTGTGGGATCTGCCGAGGGCTGTGTTTTCTCGAAGGACCTTTGCAGGAAACCTTCCCGGGCCCAGCGTGGGTGGCTGCTCTGGGCAGGGCGAGTGGCTGTGCTGCCAGGCCTGGCAGGATAAATAGAGTGTGTAAAACGTGAATTAGCTCTGTTGTCATGTGTCACATCAGGGTCATGGCTCTTGCCGCAGGGCTCCTTGATTTATGCCCGGGGACTTCTACTTGATGGCCAGGTACTTCCCCAGGCTTCTTGTGCAGCAAAGACTGCAGGTCCCCCAGCTTCTGAATGAGAGATTAGAGACGTTTTTGAGTGAGAAGGGTTTTTCCAACACTCTGTTGAAATTCCCTCCCTCACATGCAATAGACACCAGCAGGTGCTCCAGACAGGGCAAGGAGCCCTGACCAACAAGTTGAGATTGCAAGTGGGGAAAAGCAGGCACTGCAACATCCTGCTTCTCAACTCATCCCTGTCTTTTTTCTTCCTCCTTTCTCCCTCTTCTTTTTCCACCTTCTTCTTTTCCTTTCTTCCCTTTCTCCCTCTCTTCTTCCCCCTCCCTCCCTCTCTCCCCACCCCCCCGGTATCAAGGCGACATCTCCAAGCCAAGTACTTTTAATTTCGCCCGTGGCCCTTGCTGACACGGTGGATATGCACAGCAAGTTAAATTCCCGCCTGATCAATAAAGCAGAAGCAGTGTGTCCGACTGGTCGATATTTTTTTATCTGTCTTCAGCCCAGTCCTGCTGATGACAGCCCCCTGTGCTTCAGCAAAGGCACTCAAGGGCATCGGGCTTTGGCAACACAGCTCTTTTTTTTTTTTTTTTTTATTTAAATTAAAAAAATCCAGATGCCTACCAAAAAAAAAAAAAAAAGTTCATGGAGTTTGGCCTTTGCTTAATAACGTTTTATGATTTATCTTAATTTTTAATTGAAAAAAATTTGCGAATTAATTGATTTCTGGGACTTGCCAATTAACATTGTAATTGGGTGCATGATAAATTTCGAGGGAGCATCATTTTTCTCCCTCTCCCCCTTGTCACCGAGAAGGGGAATCGCGAGGGCAGCTGCTTCCTATCCATACACCCCCCGCTCTTTCCAGAGGTGCCGCTGCCCTCCTCCCCCCTTGCTACTGTGTCTTAAAGAAGGAACAAGAAAGCTAATAAAGTCATGTTATTAGAGTCTCGCCAGAGGTGACCCCTCAAGGCATAAATCCAGGCCGGGGAGATGCTGGGGACAGGTACTATTAAGTGCCTGACTGTGCTTTGCAGGAGGGACTGGGTACCTCTCCTGTGGCACCCTCTCCCTGGCTGTGGGGAAGGCAGCCAGCCCTCCTGGGGCTCCCAGGGGCTTTCCCAGAGGGCTCTGATACCCTCCAAGGTGTTCAGCCGACCATTTCATTGCCTGTGATGTCTCCCTGATGCTCATCCCGGGTGTGAGTCCTCCAGGCAATGCCCAGCTGCTCCAGGGAGAGACCCAACAACAGCAAAAACCACATCCCACAGTGCCTGCAGCATCCAGGGGTTGTCCTGCAGCCAAATGTCCACCAGCAAAGCCCGGCTGCTGGGACAGGCCGATGTTTGGGAGCTGCTCTGGGGACACAGAAGGGGTTGTTCACATCCTGCTCTGCCCCGATCTCCTCAGGGAGCGAGTTCTGCCACCCCAGGCAGAGGTGTTCAGCGTGGAACCTGAGCTCTGGAGTTGTGGGTGTCCAGATTCAGGTGTGGATGAACCTCCAGGTGGATAGTATCACCTAAAGCTTTCTCCAGCAGTATGACTCCTGTCAGATTTAAATTAAACACCCTCTGTCACTGGAGAAACCTGCCTGGAAGTGTCCAACACCCGAGCAGGGCCAGGACCACCTGCCTGCATGAGACAGGTTCACATCCCTGTGGGGATTGTGGAGAAGTGCTGACTGCTGCCAAAATGAGGAGTGAGGACAGAGTGTGGTGCCATGGCAGTGAGGACAAGACACATTTTGGGGACTGAGACAGTAGAAATACCAAATAAATTGAAACCTGGTTGGTGTCTTTAGTGACTCTCCACCCACTTCACGTGCTGGTATGGATTATCTCGCAGTCAGCTCAGGTTTTCTGTGCCCATGAGCTTGGATGGGGCTCCACTGTGCCATCCTGCAGCCTCTGCTTCACCTCAGATTGTGCAGGTAGTGAAGGATGCCAGTCCTGGTGGAGGATCCCAGGCTTCCCTGGCAGAGCCACAACTCTCCCTAGCAGTCAAGACACCAGAAAGGCCAGGATCAGTCCAGCTCCAAGCCTGCCAGAGTCAATGGCAGGGAAACATGGGGGAATGGAGAGAAATTTATGGGGAGAGGAGTCTGTTTATTATCTAGCCAATGTGGTGCTGCTGATACCATGGATTTATCTTCTTTCATCCCCTCTCTGATTTGTGTCCCTGCCCCTCAGTGTGGCAGATTAATCACGGACAGAAAAGGAAGAAGGAGCCTCCAGCTTCCTCCCATGCACTCAGAGGGTGGCAATGACAGCAGCCTGGACCCTTCATCCATGGCTTTTCCAGCAGAGAGAGCACAAGCCAGGCAGCTGCCTGCCCTGCTTAGGAGATGCCCCATTCATCCCCTGCCATGGGAAGATAGAGGTTGCTGTCCATAATCTGTGGGTGAGAAGCACTTCTCCTGGCTCAGAGTTTCCAAGGTAGCACAGCGTGTGAGGAAATGTGTGGATCATGTTTTCCCTCACTCATGCAGGGCCCTAAAAGTGCTATGAGCTCTCCTTGAACTGCCTCCAGACCCGTGGTACCCGCAGCCCCATTCCCTGACTCCAGGGCATGGGTTTGCAGTCTGGGGTTTGGGACTTTGGAGGGCAAAGCTTTCCTCTGCTGCTGACTCTCAGGGCAGCGGGAGTCCTGGGAAGGGATGTGTGGAAACCCAAGGGTGAGAAATAAATCTCCGGTCAGTTATTTGCCCTGAAGCGATGCATGTCTTCTGCAGAGCCTCTTCTGAACTGCCACGTGAGCTGGGAATAATTAAACAGTCATTATAGCCATGGTAGCAATGAGCCCCCCAGATCAATCTAATGCATGACCTTTCCCTCTGATTTTTCTTTTTATTTTTCCAGCCACCTCCTTTTCAAACAGTGGGAGAGAAATAAAACAACGCCCCCACTCCACTCTCCTGTTTGACCCAGCACACATGGACCATCACATCCTCACCCAGAAAACTGTTACCCACTCTGAGCAGGGACATGGGGTACCAGAGGTTGATCAAGGAAAACCCAGCAGGGCAGAAGGAGTCAGGGATGCAGATAGGACAGGGCAAATAGAGGATTTCAGCATGGTCAGGTCATGCCATAGTGGTTTATGATTCTGCTGCATTTCTCCTTCAGCTTCATATTTTTGGGGGAAGTGGATGACTGCCCTGTGGGGTCAGATTTGTCACAACTGACCATGTTGGACACCGAGTCTCACAAATACTATCTGGGGATGCATCTGGGAAGCGTGTCTGGCACTGTAGGTGCAGAGTGTTTCTAGTCCTGACTGCAGCCTCTCTGGTAATTTTTTACCATCACTTCACCCCTTTCCCCATCATGGGATGCAAGTGCTGCTGGAGGAGCCATAGCAGGTTCAAAATCCAGTTTCCCAGGCACAGATCTCACCTGGCCATTCCAGGGGCTGTCACCTGCAGCTTTAAAAAAAAAAAAAAAAACCACCAAACTCCTGTTTCCTTATTTAGGCTTCAGAAGACATTTCCTCTTATTTAAACTGGTGTTCACAAAAATCCAATTCCCAATTCTCTACCTAACAACTGCTTCCCTACAGTTGGCCTTGCCATCCACACAGCTATGCTGGAGGCTTGCTCTGCTGCCAGGGCTCCCATCCCAAGGCTGCATGTTCAACCCACGAGTCCTGCAGCTAAAAATAAATAGTTTCCACTGTTTTTGTTTTTGTTTGTTGGTTTGGGTTTTTTTAAGAAATACATCTATTGGCTGCAACCTGTAGAAATCTTTTGGTTTTGCAGGATGGGAGCTGCATGTGGTTGGTGCCTTTCAAGCAGGGGGCTGCTGAGACTGATTGTGTGGGAGAGCTGCAGAGCTGGCACAGCAGCAGTCCTCTAACCTGCTCCTTACTGTCCTTCAGGGATGAGCACAAACAGCTGTAGCTGCCCAAGCTCAAGGAACTTCTTCCCTTGCGGTTGTTATTAATGATTACTCCTTCCATATTGCCTGTTTCATTTCCCTATGGCAAGTACACCCCAAAAGGCAGGACCATGACAAAATAAAGAGACTTGAAGGTCGTAGTCACCATGGCAGGGGTACAGGAAATCCCAAGACTGTGGGTAAGGAGGGCACATATTTGGCTTGCAGAGCTGCCCTTTGAAGAACTGGGTCTGAACAGCCCCTTGGGGCTCAATCAGGGACATGCCAGGGGATTCCCAGCTGCATCTCGGGGTGTTCCTAACCAAATCTACGCTTAGCATTCAAGGACATCTGCATGTCTGTGTATAGCCTGAGTCTTGCTTTCACTGTGAAGGGCCTTGCTGAGAGTAAATGCTCCTCTTAGAGGTGATGGGCCCTAATATAGAGGAGTGCTGGGTCCCCAGCGAGCACCCTGGGGCACGTGGGGACCTGGCTGTGCTGCTTCTGTTCATGGGTGATGCAGCTGCAGCTCTGACTAGAGCCCTCTTGTATCACTTGGAAATGCAAAATCTTCAGAAGAGAGAGAAGGAGGTTGCTGGGTCTTCCCAGGGCATTTCTTACTCCTCTTTGGTACTTTGGGGGGGTTGCCTAAAAGGGAAAGAAGTTGTTTGGCTGTAATGAACTAGATAAACAATTCCCCAAATAGATTAAAACTAACTGTAACTTAGAAAAGAGGGTAGTAATTATATTTTATTAGCTAGCAAAACACCATTTTTTTATTTCATAAGATAATTCTGTGTAAATCACCTTAATTAGAAGTGTCAGGCGAGCCCGTGAATATCGTACTTAGTAACTAATTTCCTATGTACAGGTTATAATTTAAAACACATGGATCACTCGCCGAGTGGAAATATGCTAGCCATGAAATAATGTGAGGAGTGTTGGGGTTATTACTATGTAAATGTGTAATCATTTCAGACCACTGCAGCCTGGCTGGGTGATTAAAGAGAATCCCAAGGTCTCCAAAGATTGCGCTGTCTGCAAGGGCCTAGAGCGAAAAAACTTTAAAAGGCACCGAAAAGTGTTTGAACTTTAAAGGTCTTGATTTCCCTTTTACCATTTTTAATTTGTCTGCGGTGTTTATGGAGGGGAAGGTTTCTCTTTGCTGACGGCCTTTCGATCCTCAGCCCGCTGTCAGCATCCTTAAGAGGCGTGGGGGGCTGCAGCCCTCGTCATTCGGGGGCTGTTTGACAGGATGGAGACAAACACCATTAAATTGCAGGATCTGGGGTGCTTGGATGACCAGGGCTTGTAACTCATTCCTCACCCATCTCTGAAAATAAATAAAAACAATTTTCAGACTCTAGCAATAGAGTAGGGCTACACTGCAAGAGGCGGGTCAGGTATTAATAATCCTCCAGATGAAGAATAAAATAAAGTCTGCCAAGTTATCTAGACCGGTCCCCTTCCTTATCGGTCCCATGCAGAGGCTTGGTCATTTGGCTGATCGGAGAGACTCTCACTCTGAAAACTGCAGTTTCCTGGCGGTAATGCCATTTTTAGGAGGACTTAATGATATTCTTCCCCTTCCCCTTGAAAAGAAATAATTTTAAACACCTTTAACAGGAAAAGGGAGGAAATGAGTTTGGTTCTTTACCATGGCATTTGGATTATAAAAGTTGTTTCACACTTTGTGCGATGGAGAAGTTCAAGGTAGTGCTGAGGAGATGTAGAGGGGTTGGAAATCTTTCCCATCGTGCTTGTTCTTGCACGGGCTGGAGGCGGTGCAAGGTCTGCATCTCAGTGGGCAGCAGAGACTGAATTCTGCTCTGTGCTGCCTCCTGAGAGCAGGGGGCAGAGCTGGGGGACAGGCCACAGGGGACATCCTGTACCCCCCAGTGAGCATCCAGCAGCACATCCCCTCAGGGATGGGGCTGTGTGGGAGATGGTGCCCCAGCCCACCCATTGGTGGTCTCCAGGAACTGGAGCTGGGAGTGGAGCTGTGGCATTTGGGGTGACCTGATGGCAGTGGATAACTGTGTATTTCCACCGTCTCAGGGCTGGGGGCGAAAGGCAGTGGCAATGGGAGAGGAGGGGGGGCCATAGCCCCAGGAGAAAACACCTTCCTCCATCCCTGCTCATTTCATAACACCCAGCCATCTGCCAAATCAAGGCAGATTAAAGCCAGCCAAATTCAATTTCTCCCTGCTGGCACTGCAGCTCGGCATCTGGGGCTAAAGTGTCCCCGACAAAGCGAACATGACAGGCACATTGCTTTTTTGTCACATCTAGTACCGTGTTGATCTTCTAAAAGTCTCATAAAAATTTATTGATGCCTCCCATATTGCTGTGATTGAGAAGAAAGGAGCGCGGGTGTGCGTGGCCGGGTGCGCGCGCGCAGGCGAGCGGGTGTGTGTGCGCGTGTATATTAATGCTTCTGAAGTAGATCTGATTTGATATGTCTTGTTCTATTGTCAGCATCTGTTTAGCGAGGCTTTTTAATACTTTCTGGCTGCCGATCACTCATCCTTAGCCTGGGATGCAGGCTTGCATACAAATTTTGTTATTAAACACAATTCCATCCTCCCCCCCCCCCCTTTCCCAACCTCCACCTCCCCCCCCCCCCGCTAACCTCCCCCTCCACCCACCCACCCATCCATCATCTCCCTGGGGCTATGGGGAGCTGGGAGCCAGCCACCCCACCGGCATGTGCTTACAAGCACAGGCACTGGGCTTGGCAACATATTTCAAGAGCCTTTTGCCTGCTGCAGGTGCTTTGCATTGACAAATCGAATCATGGGGAAATAATTTATTTCCTAATGCTGTTTGCAGCATGTTAGCAGGAGAATTTACATGAGAGAGATTACTTTAATAACCAAAAAATTACAGTGCAGGCCTCCCCGCCATGTCGGCTTTGATATGTAATTGTTTCAAGTTTAACCTGTCTGGAGGGGGGAAGGTGTTATTAAATCTATAGCATCTCCCGCTGGCGAGGGCAGGCGAGGAGGAGCACTGTGGCGGGGACCTCCTTCCCTGCTAAATGGGGAACAAGCTGAATTAACAAATCACTCCAGCCTCCAGCAGAGCTGCTGCTTCCCTAGTGCAGCTGAAGCTGAGGGGATCTTCTTTCCCTTGCTCTTGTGCTGATTTAATTCTCGACTCTTTCCTTCCCTCCTTTTTTCCATTGTTCCTAACCCTACACAGGGCTCGCCCCCTCCACTCCCCACTCCCTGGCTTTCTTCCCTGTGTCCCTGCAGACTTGCTCCCCGCTTTTCCCCAGGGCTGAGAGAGGAGCTGTGCAAGCCCCAAGGAGGGGAAGAGTCAGTATTTAACTCTTGTGGCTGGATTTGGGGAGTTCCACTCATAGGGCCATTTAATTCCAGCTGGAGAAATAGTTGGCACTGCCCACCTTCCCATGCCCCTCCAGTCAGGATAAGGAGGCTCTCCTTGGTCCAGTGAAGAGGAACCATGTGCTTTACTATTTGACCTTGTGAGATCCCTCAAGGCACTCCCCTCCTTGCCCACCAGTTTTGTGATTCTGACCCCATTCTCTTCTCTCTTGGCAGCAAGAGCTCCATCCTGAAGGATGCCATGGCAGCGGGCACCCCCAAGGTAAGTGAGCACAACTCAGCATTCTTCCCCCCAGGGAATGCTCTTTACACCCCCTCACCTTCCCAGCCTGCTTCGTGTCCTGCTACTCAGTGTCTCCCAGGAAGGTGGCCACGCTTTAGGGCCGGCCAGCACTGGGGAAAGCTGCTGTCCTGTGATCCTCCTCTCCTGCAGCCAAGGGATGGTGGAGCTGAAGGACCCGGTGGGCTCTGGGACTCCAGATTGTGTCTAATGACAGCTAATGAAAGCTGATCACACGCAGGCTGAGCTCAGCCTGGGAAATCACGTATGGGAGTTCCGGGAGCCAGAGCCATATGCCAGCTTTGGAAGAGAGGACTGGGCCTGCCTCAGAGGAGAGGAGCACACCCGAGGAGGAGCCCAAATCACTAAAAGACCCCATCTCAGCCACATCCTCCTCCCCAGGACCCACCTCCCATCCCCCTGGCTCAGAATGCAGAAATATGAGGTGCACAGAGCACCTTTTACTGGTTGGTGTTACTGTGAGCTGGACTCCATGTGACACAGCAGTGGGAAGGGCTGGAGCTTAGGCAGGCAAGTGGGCAGCAGGGAAGCACTGCAGGGGCAGCTGGGCATTGCACAGCCTCTGAAAACTGTGCTGTGCTCCCCAAGGTGGGCAAAGGCAAGTGGTTCAGGTTCTCCTATGCTTCTGGTGGCACAGTCCAAGTGAGGGAGAATCCTGGCTTCCAGACAAGTGCAGGGCATCTCTCATGGGAGGTGTCTTCATGCTTGTTTTACTAGAATCAACTTCAGGTCTCGTTCTCCCTTGTTTTTTTCTGGAAGCTTATGGTCATATTTTGGCATGTGATGTCAGAAACGAAGACTGACTTTTCAGCTCTAGGTGTTCCCCTTGGGGCTGGGTGTGTTGCCAAGCACATCAACACCTTGTCTGCCCCACCTAGAGGGGAGCCACTGTTCTGACCTGCATTCCTGGAAGGTAGGGATGGATCCCAAAAAACCCCAGCAGTTTCCCAAAGCATGCAAGGGAAAACACAAATCACAGTCATACTCCAAAAGTGCTCCACACCTTTGCCTGCTGTGTGACTGTACTTGTCTCCCGTGCCCCATCTCAGGTAGACTAGGAGGAGAGTGGAGACCTGACTCTTTCTCCCATGAAGAACAAGCAGAGCAGAAAGCAATCCCCAAACCCACCCACTGCTGATAATCCACAGAGTGCGAGGCTGCCTTGGCATGTCTTGAAGGAGCTGGAAAGGGCACCAGCAAAATGAAAGCAGTTGGGCTCTGCAATCTTCCCTTTCCCTCCTCGTCAGGCCTCAGTGTAGATAACTCAACAGTCCCAAACACATCGCCTGTGAGGGAGAAGGACAGCTAGGAAGACAGATTAGCTGTTTGGAGGCAAACACAGTGAGTGACTGACAGAGACCAGATAAAGAAGAAGGTCCATCTCGAGGCAGGGCCGGGCTTTTGAAGTTTCCATTGACAAAGAATCCCATTTGCCTTGAGCGGGGGGATTAAACTGGGACTGGAGCGTCATTCTATGTAAAAGAGATCAATCGTCCCCTGTCACCACATGGATCTTTTCCCTTTGCCCGTCACGTCTGGGGCTAAGAACATTAACTTCAAGAAGCCAGGAGAGCAGGGAGGGAGAGGGTGAAATCAGGAAATCTTTCATTCCCTTCTCAGAGAGCTTGAAAGCCTCTCGGCCCAGGAGGATTCATTATTTCTAGGTGCCTTTTGCTGGGAGACAAGTCCTGTGTGGCATGGGAAGGCACAGTTCTGTCACCTTCACCTGAGTTTGGTATTAAAGACTCCTTTGTACCCAGGTGGGATTGAGGAGGGCGGTGGGGAGATGAAGCCTGCTCTTTCCCTTTGTGCCTGCTTTATGTTTACGATGTGGGATGCAAGTAGCCCATCGAGATGTGAAGTCCTTCTGAGAAAGTCCTGCTAGGGGACAAAGCTGGGCCTCTGGGCCACCCTTAACAGGGGTCCCAGGCAGTGGGAGGGGGGACAGACCCCCAGGGTGGGCTTGCAGACCATGTCCAGGCACCCAGGCATCATTGGAAGTCTGGCAGGCACCACCTGGGAAGAGCTGGGACCTGCACCATGTCCCACTTCCCACCCTGGGCACTGGTAGAAGGGGTTGAGAGGACCATGGGGATTGCTGCAGTGTTTCCTGGCCATTCCTTCTCCTGATGCCAACAAAAGGGGCAGCAGCTCCAGCAGCTCAGCAATGGGAGAAGGGGCTGCACCTTCCCATCCCTCAGGAGCATCCCCTGGCAAAACAAACAGGGGCAGGCTGGTTTCACTCAGGGACGTGGGAACTGGGATAGGGTGCAGGCTGGCAACTACTTTTGTGGTCACCAGTGGCTTTGAGTCCACTTTAGGGCTCATGTAGGACCTTTGCTTACAGCACCACAACCATCATTAGTTCTGTGCTGGCCCAGGGATCTTCCTGGGGTGCAGCTGGGGCAGGGGATTTAACCTCCCCATGCTCTGTCTCCTGGCTTGGCTCCCACCCCTTCCCTGCAGTTGCCCCACAAACGCCTCTCCTGGCAGTAAAAGCCCAGTTGTAAATGCATGTTCCTCGCTCACTGCTCCCCTGCCCCTGAAGAGCTGTCACTCACTGCACCGGGTCAATTTTCATGGCAATATGTCAAAGAAAATCCAATCACTCAACATGGGATGTGATGAATGCAGGATTATTGTATCAGATTCTTCTATTATCGGAGCCGACTGAGGCGGTGACGGTCAAGGAAGGGCTGTGAGCTGGGGGGCTCCAGCCAGCACATCTGCTTGGTGCCCGGGCTCCCTCTCTGCAAAGGCAGCTCTGGGGGCAGTGCTGAGCACCACAGTCCTGCAGCACTCAGGATCCTCAGTTGCTATTAGAGACCAAGCCCGATCGATGGTGATATACCAGTGTGGACAAGACACTTGGACAAGCAGACTGTCACTCAGGAGGACACTTCCTGAAGGTTTGTCCGAGCCAGTTATGCCCCAGACCTCTGTGAGCCCAAGGTTTCCTGCACCACTCCTCAGCATGGCCAGAGGCTGGGTCTCAGGCAACGCAGGCGACAGGGATGTGTTCCAGAGGCATATGGACAACACCACAGGCTCTGTTCAGACTGCTTGCCCAGGGGTGTGTCTGTAGCTGTCAGCAGCATGAAGTTCCCCTGGGCATCATTCCTGGAATTCACACTCTCCCCTTGCCTTTCCCCTCTTGCCTTGGCTGCCTCTTGCAAGGTGTTGTGCAGGAGAGGAGCACACATTGTGTTGCACTCATTCTGGTGAGGTGCCAGTCCAGCTGGTGGTAGTTTTGAGAGACAGCATCCCCAGGTGCTCCTGGCTACCTAAGAGCACTTCCTTCCCACTGCCCATGTGGCCTGTGTCTCTGCCTCCACGGGCTGTTGTCTAGGTGGGGTATCATCACTGCCCAGAAAGATCTCAGTCCCTAAATTTCAGGGTGTTAACTGTCACCTAACAGGTAAACTTACATCCCCTGTGAAAGTGCTGGTACTGACCACTGAAAGGGAAGAGACTGAGCTCCACGAAGCATCCCAACTCCTGTGGCGGGTTTAACACTCATTTCCCGCTGATGCTTCCCAATACATGGCTGCGAATTGCCTTTCCCACTGACACTCCAGCCCGTGCTCCGGATCTTGCCGAAAACAAACTGTGACTTGAGCGGCCACGAACGAAATCCATCTCATGCGCCCCGCAGATGCTTGTGGCTGGTTTGTTTAGGTGTGCACCCAGCTCCACGGAGGGTGCCCCCAGGCAGGTGGCCAGCACAGCGCTCCCAGACCTCCGGCAGAGCTGGGAAGCAAGCCACAGTGCCAGAGCCCTTTGATTCCCCCACCCACCCCCGTGATTTTATGGCTTCACCAAGCAGTTTGAGAGAGAATTACAGCATCTAGTGGGAAATTTGACCACTAAAGCCCTCCAAGGAGAAAGTGCTTCGAAGCAAGCAAGATTTGGAGCCTTAAACCTTGACAGAATGTCTGTATTAAGCCCTTCCCAGCTGCCTCACTCGAGATGAAATTTCTAGCACAGTCATTTAACTTCTCCGTATCACATCTGGTGGTGGGAACTGAAAATGGGTGTCAGGGCCCCAGGGTTTTAACTCCTTCTCTTGTGTCACTGACACACTGGAGAGGTTGGAGAAGCCATTCACCGTATCTGTGTCCCCTCCCTCTGTAACCGTGGTTTACAAGGAAAGATTAAAACGCTAAATCTGGGTTCTGTTGCAAAGCTGTGGCCAAGCCAGGGACAGGAGAACAGCCCACAGATACACAGAGGAGAGGAAATTACGTGGGATGGGTGTTGGCTGGCCAAGCTCCCTGCCGTTTTGGGGTGATGAATACCGGAGTCACTCCAAAAACAAATCTCTGCCAGGTTTTATTCTATAAAACAAATTACCCCATGAACAAACAAAGCCCCTCACTCCCCTTGGGCCAAACAGCTGTACCCTTACATTAGACTGGGGGAAACCACTGCATTCGGCAGAAGCAGCAGAGAGGGATGTGGTTGTAGAGGGGAGCAGAACAGGCTGGCAGACCCCGACAGACATTGGCCAGACCCCTTTCCCCCTCCATCTCCAGAGTGCTGATGGGCAGTTCTGCTGCAACTGTGTAGCTGGTGTCTCGTCCAAGAGGACCCAGAGCTCTGTTACAATCCCAGGTGTCACTGTAACATGCACAGAAATAAATTAGTAGCTCACATTTCTAAAAGCTTGTTCTGCTTGCAGACCACTGGAATCTTTCAGCGAAGGCCAAAAGCTCCTGATACTATTATTTCTGTTCCCTTTTCACACCCTTCTCACATTTAAGCCTTTCATCCCTAGCTCCATCCCACCTTTATCTCTGCCAGCTAAAAGCCACTAGATAATTTTACCTCTAACTTTCCCAGTAGCAAATGCGGACCCTCCAAAAGCTTCTAGGAAACTCAGCTCTAATAGCAGCATCTTTGTGTCGGGGATCCTCCAGCAATAACATAAAAAACGGCTACCAGAGTTAAGGGAGAAAATCGCAGCAAGGCCTGGTATCACTCATTGCTTTCGGGTTACAGTTCCCAAGTGATAACAGCTATTAGCAACACTTTGACGGCTTCCCTACCGTGGAGGGGAGGGCAGGAGACAGAAAACATGTCAAGCCATCACCTCCATGTTAAGTGATAAGTACCTATTTAGACGGCAGAGTTAAAGCTGAATGCATCAAGCAGGGAACACTTTGTGCCAAAAAAAAAAAAAAAAAAAGGAAGAAAAAAATTTAAAAAGGCCATATAGATACATAAAAAGCAGGGTTAGGGTATTTGTTCTGCTGACAGCAGACGTGATGGATTGTTTAAGAAAAATAGACTCCTTGTGTTTTTCCAGGGCTATCAGAAAGCGGGAGTCCAGCGCTTTAATACTCTCAAATGACTGGCCTTGAGAGGCAGCAGAATGTCAGAGCCACCGGCTGGGCTCTCCCAGCGCTGACACCTGCCCCGGCCACCCGCCAGAGCCAGCGCTTAGGGCTGGGGGCGGCGTGTGCAGGCAATTTCCATCCATTTCCTCGAGCTGGCGGCTGCACCCTGACACCCATCCCCTCCCCTCGTGCTGCCCCCCGGCCCACGCCTGGAGCGCCCGTGTGTCAGCAGCCAGGGGCGTGTTGGCACGTGTGTGTCCTCGCTGACATTGCCTCGGAGCTGCCCACGGCTCCTCCACCCAGGCAGGGAGGAGCGGGTCCGGGGGTCGGTGGCCTGGGGATCGCAGCGGCCGGCACACCGGTTGGGCGATGGGCATTCGGCTCACACCAAACCTGCCCCTGGAGTTATTTGTGTACACAAAGCTGAGCGTTGTCCCTAACAGTGGTGAGCTGCCAAAACGCTTGGGGATGCTGCATCCCATCGCCACAATCCACGGAGCGTGTCAGGAGCGGCCAGGGTGTGTGAGCCTTGCCGAGTGAGCAAGGCTTATGTGGTGTCTGCTTCCTGCCAGGAACCGTGGACACAAGCAGGGAAAGCCACCCACCCAGAGGTATCTCTGCTCCGTGGCATGGCACAGCTGCACTCCAAGGGGTGGGAAGGAATCCCTGAGCACGGCCATGGCTGCCCAGCATGGCAGGAGGGGCAGGGGGAAGGAGAGAGTACAGGGCTTGGACAAGATTGATGGCCTCGTTGCCATTAAGAAAAAAATTAGCCGGTGGCGGCTATCATATTAAAGGGTGAAGAAGCCGTGAATTATTTTCTTAAAGATCTTATCACTTACAATGATAATTTTACCTTCCAAAAGGCCACTTTTAATGAGGCAAGCCAGGCAAAAAGTCATGATTTAATGCCAGATTTTTTTTTTCCAAACACATTTTACTGCTTTTTTGTCCATGTTTAAAAAGCGCCGGTGACCTTTTTTTATTTAGCTTGCCCCAGGTGTAATGCTCAGGCTGATCCTCTCAGGGTTTATAACCTCCACAGAGAGTGCCTCTACCCAATGGAGAGATGATTTAAAGAGGAGGGAGAAATATGAGGCTGCACTGCCGCTCGCATGAGGCCCTTGCTCTGCCTTTGATGGTGGGAGCTGTGGTTTGACAGTGGAGGGGACGCCAGGTTGAGAGGAGGGTGCTCTCACCCCATTATCCTCACCCAGGGACACTGTGAAGGGGAGCAGGGATGTACTGGCAGTCAGGCTGGCTGGTGGCCTTTCCCCAAGGGAAAAGGAACATCTCAATATCAAGTCTTGTTCCTACCCTTAAGAAGCGGCTGGTCCCCAAGTTAGGAGCTGCACACAGAGCACCCAGTGCCATGTTTTTGGGGTGGGATGCCAGAATTTGGGTCTGCCCTGCAGCATGGGCATGCCTGAGGGCTGGGAGAGCACATGTAAAGCTATGTTTTTCCTCCACAGCCATCTTCCCAGAACCTGGTTGAGAGAGGAATGGGAATTGCTGCGTTTTCCCTGCTTGCCTGAGTCTGGGTGGGAATGAGCAGAATGGGTGAAGGGGACAGCAAATCCTTAGATTGGCGTGCTGTGGACAGGCATCCTCGCCACTTAGCCACTGGAAAACAGCCTCAACATGACAATTCGGGGTAAAACAGGCCAAAATTGGGATGGCAGACAGGCTGGCCTAATGCAAGATTGAAAATCACCCCGATGGCGAGTGCCTTTTCTAATCCCTTAGCCTCTGAGCCTGCATCCCTGCCTGCCCCCATGGCTGCCTAAGAGGCAAAGTGTGGCACAACTCACGGAAATGAGAAAAACAAATGAAGTCGAGTTTCCTAAGAGTGAAGGGGAAGTGTGACTTGGCATCTCTAACGCTGTGTTTAACATGCCGGCGAGGTATTTAGAATTGAAGTGCTTGCACACAATTTAAAAATAGACAGTTTATTAATCTAAACTGCAAGTGTATGTAGAAGAGGCCTTGAGATTGACATCTTTGGGATTAGTTTAGCCCTGCGTTTTTCCAGAGGTCATTGCCATGGTGCTCAGGAGGTTTGTGGAATAAATGGGGCCGGCATTCTTCCCGGGACCACACGCTAAAAACTAATACATAACGTTTAATTTACTGTCTCCATAGCTAGCCCAACCATTTTTCACATAATAATATTGAATTAGAGCTACCAGAAGCTGAGGGGGGAGCTGGAGGCAGGGAGGATTTGTCTGTCTGTCGTCGAGGAATGGGGAGATGGGTATTTTTTCCCCTTCTCTAGAATACATTGGGAGACAAAACAGATTTAACCCTCCCAGCTCCAGGGTGCTTGGCTTATTAGAGGAGGGGAAGGGCATTAACATTGCTGCAGTCAGGGCTGTTGTTCTGAGTCACAGCTGAGGGCTTTGAGCCCCATCCCTCCGTTTGATAGGACATCTGTAATGCTGCTGCTTCAAAAATGTTCCTCATTCTCCATTTAGAAAATAAAGAAACTGCACAAGAGCAGGAGCTTGGGGTCTGCACTCTGCAGAAATTGTACAGTGGGCTTCTCCAGAAATAAGTGAGCTGTTCACCAAAATCCATCAGCAGTTGTGTTCAGCCAACACGTGAAGCCAGAGGGCCCCCTACTCTGCCCGTCTGTCCCCTGGGAAGCAGGGGCTGGGCTGGTCTCTTGAGGCAGCCCTTACAGGGTGCCTCCAGCCCCGTGGGCTCCCACTGGCCCTCCCAGCTCCTGGCATCCCTGGGCTGAGCTGAGGGGTGAGGCAGCTCCACGATGTGGTCAGCACAGCCCTGAGTTTGCAGAAGGGATTGTGCCTGAGGAGATAACAAAGCATCCCAGCAGACAATTCCTCCGTGACCCCTTTCAGGACATCACACCTCTCCACAGCTGGTAGAACCGTGCTTTGTGGCAGAGATCTGCGGTGCACACCAGGACATGACTCTTGCCCTCATGACTCTTGCAGGGCTGACAGCTCATACCCATGGGGTTGAACCCCAGCATCCCAAATCCCCCTCCTCCACCTCCATCCCAAGCCTGCCTTCCCTCCGTGCCAACTGCACTGCTGTGCTTTTCTCACCGGAGAGCTGTCCAAGCCTGGGGGATTGCATCCTGCTGACTGAACCAATTTGTATGCTGAGTCATTTTTCCCCTTGCTCATATCTTTCCAAAAAATGCACATTTTTTCACGTTTCATTTCAGCCCAGAGGCAAGTGTTTCTGGAATACTTCCCTTTCTCCAAGGTATTATGCTTTTTAATAATGTTGTCACCACACTTGACCTGTCCAATTCAGATGATATCTACACTTCCCTTCACAAACACACACATCTCCGAGCAGTCATTTATTGTCAAATCTTGCCAGCTGATTCTCAGAAACAAACATCTGGAGAGCTGCATTTCCAGTGTACATTTTTTCACAATGTATTGGGCTATATTTAGCCTGCTTTAGCTAATTTATAATTTCAATTAGAATTTTAAATTGCATTTTCCCCTCAAACTATTCTAATAATAAAGTTCACTTGCAGCTCAGTGTACATTTCTTTAGATGCTGTCAAACTCCCACAGTAATTTTCCTGCTAGAGTTCACTGTGTGTAGAATTTAGACTTACCTACTATTGACTTGAAGTTTATCACTGATTTCTTAGGTCTCAAATATCACTGAGCTTTTTAACCTTCTAAAAAGCCCTTTTTTTTTTTTTTCCTGTGCTACTTATTAAAATAAATAGCATCATTACTGAAGGAAAGGGTAGTTGCACTGCAGAGGTGCTGAGGGCTTTAGTGTAGTTTACAAAGCCATTGAGAGATTTAGTGGCACTTAAAAGGGGTGGACAAGGACACGAAAGCACCGCTCCACCTCAGCATGTGAATCTCTGGTGGTGTCCTCACGTATCATTTCCAACAGGGACTGATCCTGCCCCAGCCACCAGACCTGGGAGAAAAATGACCAACCCATTGCTGCCTGATTCATTTGCTCTTTGCTAGAGCCAGCAGCCTGGTTCCCTCATGGGGCAGAATCCCCTGGGAAGACCAGAGCCAGCCCCACAGCCTAGGATTCCATCCCAGTGCAGTGCCACAGCTTGGCAGACGCTCTCTGTGGCTTTGAGGACAGTTTAGAGACAGAGAGCTTGGCGGTGCTCACAGCATGAATTTCTCCTTTCTCTTGCAGTCAATTTTGTTGTCGGCCTCAATCAAGCGGGAAGGAGATTCCCCGACAGCATCACCCCACTCCTCAGATGACATCCATCACTCGGACAGATACCAGGTAAGCGGGTGGATGCCTTTGCCGGTCTCAGCCTCAGGCAGGGAGCCAGCTCACCCCAGTGCCCACAGCTCTGTGTGTGAGAGCTCTGCCCTTGGCTGTGCATCCCTGCACCAGCTTGCCTCCCTGCAGGATGGGGACGTGAGCACTTGGTCCCTCACAAGGCTATGAAGGTGTGTTTCTGTCTGCAGTCCTCCCAGCTCCAGCTTGAAACCACAGCAGTACAAAACCGTTTAAAATCTTTGTAGGGGTTCCTGTTACATTATATTCATCATTTCAGTAATTTCCATGGCTACATTTATCATTACCCACCCCATGCCATTGAGAAACCTTCAGAGAAGTGACTTTTTTTTTTTGTAAGAGTGAATGATGTCAGTCTGCAGCAGGCCAAAGTTCTCCATTTCACTGGTGTGCCACTGCCCAGCAAACTGACTCATGACTCCCATCCAAAACAGAAATGGTTCTGAATCATACACAGCTGTGCTGTTTTATAAGACACTCTTTGCCCAGAGGAGCACCAGGTCCTGACTTGTGATGCAACGAATAAAACTTGAGGGAGATGGAGCAAGAAAAGAAGAGAAAGGCAGGAGGGGAGCACAACTACACCTTGGCTGGTTGTAAGTCTGCCTGTATTTTTGGGGCAGGCTGATGATACACTTGACTCCAGCTCGACTCACAGCCAGACTGTTTGGCTGCAATCCTGTGCTCAGCCACTGGGTTCAATAAGCTCTGAAAGGCAACAGATAAATTAGTGGAGGTCATCAGCACAGACCCAATTGTGTCTCCCTGCTGTGTGGACAGGCTGGGTGGGCTGAGGCTGTACCGGCGTGACAAACACCCATCACCCTGTAGGCTGTGGTGCTCTGCAGCCATACCCAGTGCCCAGGGTCAGGCAGGTGGTCACATCTTCCTGCATCAGCCACTTTGCATGTGCCAAGTCTTTATTTGGACCATCAGAGAGAGGCTGATGGCCAGTTTTGGGGCTCTTAGCTGAGGAGACCCAGCTACAACATGTGTTCCGGAAGATAGGTCCTGTTAGTAGCAGATTTGTAAATTTGTTACCTGTTATTCCATCATCTGTCCTATTTGTTGGTGATATTACCAACTGTGGACCAGATCCTCCATTGTTTGCTCTGTATTCCCATGTGGCTTTCAGTCATAACTTGGTGTCACATCCCAGTCACTTTACCCTCCATTGAATAATAAGGCCAGGTGAAAGTAAGAGAAGCAAAACCCTGCAGAAGATAAAGAAATGCCTTATTCAGGTAATCCTGCTCTCTTTCATGCCTTGTTTATTAAGGCTAATAAATAAATTACGTTCTTTTGGAAAGGGCATGGAAGAGACTTTTGCCATGGCTCCCTTTGTTGGAGAACACCCCTCCCTTCCTGCTCTGCCAGACATGAGTCTCTGTGAAATTGGTGGCCCCTTGCAGTCCCCTGTTCCCATACATTTTTATTATGTCATTCTGGAGGACAAATATTCTCAGCAAAAGCCCCTCTCTGTGCTGAGTCCAGCCACTCTCCAATGTGCTTTAAGTTTGTAAGCGCATTTTATGGAGGGCTGTGGCCCTTAATGCAAATGTGTAATGGGAGCTGTAAGTCTGCACTGCAGGGAGAAAACACCTCTGGGGCCTGATTTTCATTTGTGCTTGTGCTGGCTGCGTTATGCTGCACTGGCAGTGTAAAGGGACCTCGGGGTGGGTGCCAGGGGTGTGTAAAGCCTCGATGTATTCCTTAATAAAGCCACAATGTGAGTGAGAATTGAGTCTGCCTGGCTCGCCAAGGGAAATGCCCAGGAAGCAGAGCAGAAGACTCTCATGGTGGTGACTTTAAAGGCTGCAACGTTTAGCTTGCCATATGTAGAGGTGTGCTGGAATTATCAATGTCCCCTGTGTTACTTGTGATCTAATCAAGATTATACAGCATATTAGTAACATGCTAGAACGTGAGTTGTGGGCGTTTGGGTTTTCAGAATTCCTGTGGTTCCGTTTGTTTTTTTTTTAAAGTCTTCATGATGATATGCCATGGGGATATTTAGGGAAGAAGGAGATTTGTGAATAGGACTGCTACATGAACATGGGCGTGCAGAGCACTTG
Organism: Pyrocephalus nanus; assembly: GCA_038380795.1. Taxonomy (NCBI): domain Eukaryota; kingdom Metazoa; phylum Chordata; class Aves; order Passeriformes; family Tyrannidae; genus Pyrocephalus; species Pyrocephalus nanus. Next base: position 4,091,595 of record CM076269.1, read on the forward strand.
GGCTGCTTGCATTGCTCCCCATGCCGAAAGTGAGCTGCAGTAGAGGCAGGGGGGGCTCCCGGATAGTGGGAGGGGGGATTCTCTTGTCTCCTCTGTTCCAAGCCTGGTTGATGGAATTTAGTCCATGGACGCTGATGGGACCGAGGTGGTGGCGGCCGATATAGTGCAGGACCTTGTGACTTGATCCACAGTGGCTGCTCCTCCTAAATACAGTATGTTCTGTCAGACAGGGCTTTTCCTGTGCTGCAAGTAAGAATAAAGCCGTTTTAGAAATATTTGTATAAAACCCTGAATCCCCGATGGAAAAATCAACAGCAAAGCAATTACAAGCGATACATCGTACTGCAAAGATGACATTTCAGGCTTGGAGGGAGATCCCCTTGCCTGGGTCAGCTGGGCCCACAGGATATTTGTGACTGAACACCAAGTGTAGCACAACTGGAAGCCTAAAATCCTAGTCCAGGGAAGGCTCACCTCCCTCCTCCCCAGCTCAGCAGAGAACGTGACTCCCGAAAGACAGCTCAGTTCATTAACAGGGTAAAACCAACCGGCAGCTTTGGCTTTGTGAGCAAGCATGAGTATGAAAATCCAACTGCAGGTTCCGTGGGCAGGCAGAGCCGGGATGCAGGATGTGTGTCAGGACTGGGCAAAGCTCACCAGCCAGCACCTGACCTGGCTGGCTGCCCATCAGCTCCTGAAACACAGAAACATATCGAGGGGAGTTTTGGTTTCCGTCTGAAGAGGGAGCGGCAGATTGTGAGGTGCCAGAGTAGAGACCCGAAACATAGGTTTGATTCCAAGAAGCAAAGTCTGGGTAATCTTCAGAGGGGGGGAAGAAATGGATCTCTGTGTGTAGGAGCCTCTGCTCCCCGCAGCAGTGGGGAGGGCAGGCAGGGTTCAGAGCCCTGGAGCTGAGGTGGGTGCCCAGCCCGGCCCCGGCAGGCCCAGGTGGTGTCTGTGTCTAGCTGTGCTGAGCCTGCAGGATGTCCAGGGAGGACAAGGCTCTGCTTCCCAGGGCTCTGCTCCCGCTGCCAGGGCAGGGGCTGGGAGCAGCCCTGGGCTCCATGGCAGAGCTGGGCAGGGGCCGCTGGGCACCCACTGGCCATGAGCCTTTGGGTCTTTTTACACATTGGGCCCTGATTGGCCAAGAGCCCTTGGGCCCCCGGCCCCTGACTGGGCAGGAAAAGTTGGAGGGTGTTGCCCCAGGTGTCTGATTGGCCAATGCCTTTGGGTTACAGTTGGGGCCAAGGCTTTGACTGGTCAGTGATGTTGAGCCTGAAGGGCGCTCAATCCCTATTGGACGAGGGAAGCTGCTTCCAAGTTGCTCCCAGGCTCTGATTGGCCAACAGCCCCTGGGCACCACCTGCCCCCAGGCTCTGATTAGTCATGACCCTTTGGTCTCCAGTGGCTCCTGATTCCTGATTGGCCAGGCCTCCCTGTAGTCCAGTAGCCTCTGGTTGCTGATTGGCCGGTCCCCCGGCTCCCGGCCGTCCCGGGGCTCTGATTGGCCGGGCTCGCCGGGCGCTGCCGCCCCCTGTCGGTTGCCATGGGAACTGCCGGGTGAACTCTCACCCGCGCGCGGCCGGTCACATGACCGGGGCCAACATGGCGGCGGCCGCCGGGGGCTGAGCGGCGGCGCCCGCCGGGCCGCGCCGCATCCACCCGCATCCCCCCGCATCCCGGGCCCGCCGCATCCACCCGCATCCCGGGCCCGCTGCCCGCCCGCGGCTATGCAGAGCGGCAGGAGGGGGCCCGGCGGCGGCGGCCGGGAAGAGGTGGGTGCCGAGGGGGAGCGGAGGCCCGCGGCCGGTGCGTTGTCCCGGGGATGCGCGGGGCGGGGGTGGGCCGGGCCGGGCCTTGTGTACTAACGGGGGGTACAGGTTGTTTACACGCGGGCCCTGACGCTTCTCCGCTCTTGTGTCCCCTCTGCAGACCTTCCTGCGGGTGCGAGCGAACCGGCAGACTCGGCTGAACGGTGAGTGCGGCCCCCGTCCCTTCCCCGCCCGGAGAACTTCACAGAGTTGGGCCGAGTTCTGTGACCCCCACCAAGCCACACCGCGGGCCGGGAGCCCCCTCCGGCCTCGCCGTGCACACGCGGGGGAAGCCCTGCTCCCACCTGGGCTCCCCGGGAAAGCGGCTCCCACCGCCCGGGATGAACCAGGCCCTGGATCCCGTGTTTTCATTCCGGGGCCCGGCTGCTGAGCTCTTCCAGCTCACATGGCTGGATCTTGAAGTAAACTTCTAAACCAGCAGCCTGAGCGTCATCTGACGTCATGGTTTGTTTTCTTTGGGTGATTGTTTTTTTTTCTCTCAAACCCACGGATGCTGGTGCTAACTTGTATCTCTGTGTGCTCCTAACAGCAAGTAAACAAGTATTTCTCGTGGATAGCATCTTGGTATTTTAAAAAAGCAAATCAGACCTCACTGCAATTAAGAGAGAGGTTTCCTGTCTCTGTGCTTCTATATTGGAAAAAGAAAGCTGAAAGAAAACTTTTTTTTTTTAGAGCTGAGGGAGTTGAAACTTTGAGAAAAGTTCAGTGGAGTCAGAACTTGCTGTTTAAATAGTAACAGCAGTCTCTCATCTGGTTTTGTATTGCTTGTAGCTACTTCACTTTGTAACATTTAGTCAGAATTTGGTTGTTCAGGCTATCAGGAGGCTCATTAGCCTCGAGCTTCCTGATCTGTTAATTAAAGGTAACACCAATGATGTTGTGCTAATGGAGTTTATTTAGAAGAAGATATACTTTAACAAAATAGCAAAAGGCATTAAAGTGTGCTAATTGCAAACGAGTTTGCTTGAATTTGAAGTTTAGTGTAGTCTTAAGCAAACAGAAGCTCCTGACCCAGATCTGTGATAGGTTACACATAACTGAATTCAGAGCTGGCTTGGGGGGTTTTAAATATCAACCCAGAGGGCCAAAAAATCCTGTGAACTCTTGCAAGTCTGTTAAGTCACACAACAGAGGTGAGTTGCCTTGCATCAGTGCCAGGTGACTGCTGGCAGGTGTGCTCATATCTGCACTCTGAGATGAGTGCAGTGAGCTGCCAGCACTGGCAGGTGGACACTTTCCTTACACAGAGACTTCAGAGGGGCTGCCCTGCGGTGGCTTGTTTTGTGTGACAGAGGTCTCTGGAGTTGGGGATGTCAAGCTGTTCCTTTATCATTTTTGGATAGCCGGGGCTAAGCTCCCACCTTCCACCTTTCTTCAGGCCAGCAATTGTGCAGTTGCCTTATTTTAAATATTTTTTTTAAAGCCAGACTTGTGAGATTCTTGGTGCTGTGGAGTCCTTCACTGCGGACGGAAGCTCTCGATGGCAGCGTGCCCTGCTGAACTGGCTCGGCAGTGCTTTGTGCTTGGGGCTCTAACCCGAAGCAGGGCTGCAGCTCAGTCTGGGCAGGCTGTCATCTGATCTAGGAACTCCTTTTGGCCCCTGTTCTTGGATGTTTCTGTGAGTCTGGGGTCACCTGAAGGGAGGCCAGTAGTTTTGTACAGCGTTTTGCTGTACCTTTTTACTCTGTCTGTGTGTACCTTTTGGGGTGAAATGAGCAAAACTTAGAGCCATATTCCAAATGAGGACACTGGGTTAACTTACATAATGCCTTGTACACCCTGACAGTATGAGGTGCAGGTGTTAGGAAGCCAGATGCAGAAATTTGGCTGAAGTGCTTTGGGTCTCAGAGGAGATAAAACTAGACCAGAACTGGTTGCTCCTGGACTGAGCTTTTTGTGACTGATTACTGCTGTTCCCAAAACATAGCTGTAGGGATGATGCCTGATCCAGTCCTGTGTTGTTAGGTCAGTATTCAGCTGATTGGTTGGGTAGATTATACTGCTTTGTATTTGTACCTCTGAACTCATCCTTCTTGTTTGTTTGCACTAAAATAACTTCGTGGTATTTGTAAGCTTTGCCACATTGTTGTTAGTTGTTGAACATCTCAAGATGGAGAACACAGGAATGCTTTAGGGGGGAAGAAAAAAAGCTTATTTGTCTACATCTTGTGTTTTAATGAGCTTCTAATCAATCACACAACCTTGTAGCTTACTCTGTGAGAGTGGTTTCCTTGTCCCAATTAGCTCACATGAACAGAAGTTGTGTAGGACTTGTCCAAAGGTAGCTGGGGTTTTGTTTCACATTTTTACTGGTAAACTTCAGAGACTTAGCAAATGCAGCCTGTCTGTCAAAGAACTATTTAATTGGAGTTTATGTTTTACATGTACTTTTCAATATTGTTGTAACCAGTTTATGTAGGTATCTGCTGTCAAGGTTTTACCAGCTGAGTTCCAGAAGCACTTTGGAAACTCCTCCCTTAAAAAGGGACCCACAGTGTTTGCTCTTCTGCCACATAATCCTTGAACCAAATCTTGGCTGCCTGGGCTGTTTTTCCTGAGTTTTCTTCGGACCTTTATGTGTTCTATGCTGCTGTGGTCGTTTGGGAATGTGCAAAAGGAGCTAGGGCAAGAGAAGGTAGAGAGGGAGATGTCTTCTGTGAGCTGCTGCTGGCCTGGCTGCAGCATGGTTAGGTTCTGACAGTTAAATGGTTCACACGTACCTGAGTGGCCAGAATTTTAATTCTGTAAGTCAAACCTGTGACTTAAATTGAGCTGTAAGTAAGGCAAATGCATTTTCAGGCTCTGGAGCAGGAGATTAATGTTCTGTCTTTTAGGCTGTTGGTTGAGTGTTTGTATCCCAACTTCCCTGTCAGCCTCAGTGAGTTAATCCTGCACCTCTCACCTGTGCTAAACTCACTCCCCAGAGGTTGTGTCCTTGTGAACCCAGGAGTATGAGGTACTGATTCCCAATGAACCCAATGTGATAAAGAAGGCATTTATTTCATTTGCCTTATTTCCAGTGTTGTCAAACTGGAAACTTTAAGCCACCCTGTAAATTGATGCTTATGGAGTTTAGCAGTGCAGAGCAGGTTAAGTAGTCATTCAGTATTAGAGGCACAAAGTTATGGGTTAGTGTATCAGAACATGGACTCAGCAGGTTAAGTATGTGCCAGCCTCAGAGAATAGTGTCAGATTGAAGGTTGCTGACAGCCATCTCTGTGGAACTTTGGCCATGCAAATCTGAAAGCCCCACTGAGACCCTTCTGTGAATCTGGCCCTTAATGTTCTCTCTCGGGCAGATGAGCAGCAAATTGTACATAAGGTCTGAAACAGATTCCTTCTTGGCCATCTGTTTTCTTGCTTTTTCTTATTCTTGAGGTGGCTTTTTGTGCTCTGCCATTGCCGCCTTTGTTCCCTTAGATCAAATGCTCTGGATAAGTTGATCATCCACAGAAGCTTTTGGTGACAGGCCTAACAAAAAATAGGTGTAACCACTCCTTAAGACTTCTCTGGTAGATTTGCAGAGGGCAGGTGCTAGCTCTTGTGCTTGAATATCTTTGCTTCAAATTTGGGGCTGTTTGCAAAACTGGCATTCTCAGGTGAGTTGTGAAATGGGTCCTTGCAAAGCTCCTTTTGCTCCTTTCCCTGAGAAGCTGATTCCCGTTTTGGTGGTGACCCTAAGCCTGTCTCTCTGAACGGACCTCCATGGAGGAGGTCACCACACAGTTTGTTGTTGAACCACCACCAGCATGTCCTGTGCTTTTGTAGCTGATTGGTGGGGGAGGAATAAAGCTGGATGATTTTCACTGGAAAGGAGACAAAAATGTTTCCACTTAATTTGATTGGCCTGCCACTGCAGGAGCTGCTAATGATGTCTGCATAGGACTCGGGGGACCACTCAAACTGGTGGAGGGAATCATAAGAGATATTCCTGGTAACTTAATCATCTCCTTTGATGCTGCAGTAGAGGTTGGTGTAGTGTCCACTGCTAGACGCTGTGTAAGAGCACTTCTGAGGTAATTAGTGCCCTGTCCTGAAGGTGAATTATTTTCTTGGGGAGGGAGTACCACTGAAAACTGAAATCCATTAGCTTTTCTCCCAGGCAGTTGTGCTGGGCTTGAGAGTAACATGATCTTCAGGCATTAATAAGGTTTAGCCTTGCTGGGGAGAGCCCATTGTGAGAAAAGATCCCTGGACAGCTCTGGCCATAAGGCAGCAGTGGTGGGCTGGCTCCTTCTCTCCTCACCTGTAGGAAGGCAGGGGCCAGTCAGTGTTCCCTCATCAGTCGAGGCTTTGTCCAGTGCAGTTTGGCTCTTTCTCTACTGCAAGCAGCCTCTCACCTTGCACAGTTCCATATTAGGGAAGGGAGGAGCAATTCCCTTTGCCAGCACAGCTCCTAAGATAAGTCAGAGACCATAGCTGAGATCCTGGCTCTTGCAGAGAGTCCCAGTTCTTGCTCACCTCCATGAGCTGCTTTCTCATTCATCTGCCGTGGTGACTTAAAACTCTCTGGCCTGATGGTTTTGTGTAATCTGAAGGAGAACATGCACTTGCAGCAGGAGCAGTGTGTAGGGTAATGTACATCTGTTAAAAGTGAGGCCTCAAAGGTGCTGGAAGCCCTCTGATGGCCTAATAATAATTATTAATGCTAATAAAAATTAGTGAACTCCTCACCTCCTGGCAGAAGGTTGGAATAATAACTATGGAGCCTTTGTTCAGTCAGAGGTAAGAATGGGTCAGCCTTGTGCAAAAGCCTCCTTCCCTGAGTTCTGTCCTCTTCGTGCATCCCGTCCTCTACTGTCCGTATTTTTATCTTCCTGAATTACGACAGGGAATGGCTTTTTCTCTTTCTTTTTTTTTTTCCTTCCTCTCCCATTCTCCTGCGACAGGAGCACAGGGGGGAGAGGGATTAGTGAGCTAATTAGAAATGATCGCATCTATCAACACTAATTAACAATCCTGTGGTCTCACTCGCGCGTTCTTTTGAGCTGCTCCCCTTCCGGACAGCGCCACAATCCCCCCCTGCCTTTGGGGCCGCTCCGTCCCGCTGCGCTGATTGGAAGTGATGGGCGGGCTGCGCGCTGTGCCGGGCAGGGACAGCGCTGCTCCCGTGTGCCTTTCCCCTTCCCTTCCCTTCCCGCAGTCACCAGGGGCACCCTTGGCCTCCGTGGGCACAGCGCTGCCGCTGCTTAATGACCACGGAACGAGAATGGCAGGGGGATTTGTTTTCAACACCTTTCTTCCAGTGGTTTTTTCACTTGTGGCGCTGCGGCTTGGAGGGGCACTTCTCTGTGGAGTTAAAGAGAGGGGCCGGCTGCTGGCTCTGGTGTGGAGCTGGAGCAGAGTGAGGTTGTGTTCCCAGCTCTACACTAACATTTCAGCACCAGATCAGGTGCTTGTTCTGGCAAAATTGTCCCAAGAATTTAGCAGTAGAAGACCTAAATAAAACAAGTTTTCTCCCTTTTGTCACTGCTACATGAACTGGAAGATGGCAATAAAAAAAGTTAAAAATACTAATAAATTCACCAGCCAGACTGACTTAGCTGAATTGTTTGACCACGGGGAGTCCTACTAGAATAATTAAACTGTTCCTGCCCTCCGTTTCCCTGGTTGAAAACATGATGAGGTGAGAGAAATTTGTGTCTGCAGTCAGGATAGAGAAGGCTTTGTTCCTGTGTTTCTCTCCGGTCAGTTTGCTAGAGAATGCTCAAGTCGTGTCTGATTCCAGCCTTCTTCCCAATTTTGTGCTGGTTCTGCAGAGCTGGTGAGGCAAGGAAAGAATATCCTTGACTTAAACGAAAGAGCCATGCTGGAGGATATGGGTATGCACCAAACCAGAACTTCAGAAGTCTCTTGTGCACTCAAGTACAAACCAGAAAGAGCATGGCTTAACTCTGGCTACAGTAGAGGGTTGTGGAGCTGTCAGTGTGGTGCACCCAACACAAGGGAGGGTTGTGGAGCATCAGCAAATAAAATTTAGACAAACAGTGAAAGATGTGTTTGTTAACTTGAGAGTCTCTGTTGTTCAAAGTGCCAGATATCAAAAACATTCTTGTTTTGGTCTCAAGTTGCTGTCCCTTATTCTAGGAATGTCACATTTGCAGAATCCTTTTCATCGTGTGAAGAAGGGAGATTGATTTTTCAGGGAGCTTTCCCACATCTCCGTCTTAGAGAGAAAAAGCAATGCCCAGGGAATAATTTAAGCTATTTTAGTGCTAGAGCATCAGAGAATATAGGGCATGATGAATACTCCTAGTTCTGGATTGTGGGAAAGTATATCCTAACCCAGAGGGTCCTGTGTCCAGGGAAGCCAATGAGAAAGCCTTGCAAGAGACCTTTCAGGTCTGTGTTGATGTGTTCAGCTGAAACTTTATAAATCACTTGGTGATGTGTGTGCTTTAAGCTGATGCACTTTAGAAAACAGTTGACAGAAACTCTCCTGTACACTGGTCCTTCTCATCCTGGCGTTCCAGCAGCTTTCTCTGACTTGTTGGCTGCAGGGAGCTGTTGATCCCACAGTGTTCAGGCATGAAGGGTTTCAGAGCATGCTGCAGCGCTCACAATGTCAGTAACGATTTCTGCCTAACGCAGCTTTTTGGTGGTGTCATCTCTCATTATCACATGGGCTTTCCTTGGGCTTTTCCTTGTCTCTCATTCAGAATTTTGACCTTCCTTATTAATTAAACAGTGACTTTCCTGCAGCCAGTGATTGAGTTATTCAGTAATACCTGCCTAAAGCCATCATAATAAAAGGCAGAAGTTCTTTTTAATGCAAATGATTTGGTTCCAGATGTTTTGATCACATTAAACGATGGCTCAAATTAACCAGATATTGGATTAAGCAACAGGCTACCTTGGCTGCTTTTTCTAATCATCGTGATTCCTAACATGTTTGTTTCCCAGAGCTTGCCCAGTGTAGCCCCCAGTTTTCATGAAATAAAATAACAGAGAGCCAGAAGCCATCTAGCAGGGGTGCTGTTTTTCACAGCCAAGATCTCTCCTTTCCTTAAATGTTACCTGCTACTAAGATGGTGCTCAGACTTGTTTGTGGTGTCCTGGGAAGGAATTTTTCGGGGTGTACAGGAGGCTCTGTGTCCTGGAGGTGACTGTTCCACACCTTGTCCAAGGCTTTCAGGTGCTACATTATCCTTAAGCATTTTAAGCTGTAGGGAATAGATGTGTTAGTGGAAGGGCCTCAGATTTAGAAGGCAAAATCTAAACCAGAATTCACTGGCTTGATCACTCTACTTTTGAAAACAATTTCAGCTTTCCAAGAGAAAGTATTTAACCATTTTAATAACTTAGCTGGGGATGTACAGCAGATATTCCCTAGCTGCCCCTATGAAATCAGGGAGTACTCAGCCTCAGGTTACAGATTTAATCTGAAAAATGCCAAGTAACAGTCTCTGCAGTGTTTATAGGGGTCAGAATAGGGAGTTACAACAGTATTTTCTGGTGTGAAATCATACAATTTCTGCCAAGGGTTTATGATTTGGAGCTGAGCAAATAAAGAGTGGATCTACGAACTTGACATGTCTTCCTTTTTTTTTGTTTGTTTTCTTTCCCTGGTCTCTCCACGCAGCTCGGATTGGAAAAATGAAACGGAGGAAGCAAGACGAAGGGCAGGTATGTCCCCTCTGCAGCCGCCCTCTGTCAGGATCCGAGGAGGAGATGAGTAGGCATGTGGAACAATGCCTTGCAAAGGTAGAGGCGCAGCAGGATCACCAGCTGCCATTCCCTTCTCCCTTCTCCCAGCTTTGTCTGCAGTTGAGCTAATGTGGGGCAAAAACTAACATTGCTGAGCTTTCAGGCAATGCTGACTTTCTCTCTAAGATCTGTAGTCACTTCTGTTCATCTTGGGAGATGGATTCTTCTGGATTTTTCTGCTGTGTGGCATTAGTAACTTTTTCTGCTTTATGCACCCTTCTGCTATTACAGAAGTTTAAGTTGTAGATTGTAAAGGTGGAGCTATTGAAGTTTATGTAGCCTTTTGTAGGACTTCAAGCTTCCTATGTAGCACAGCAAGGGGAGTTCTTTCTGATCTGTGCCATTCTTTCAGATCTTTCTGATCTGAACATTAGAATTAGTTTTTGTTGGGTTCTTTTGTAACAGACTGGAATTTGTAAACTTGCATGACCAGCTTACTCCAATAAGTGCGTTTAAACCAAACAGCAAGGAAGAAGGACAAACAAGCCCTAGGGGAGGGAGGCAGTTGTATCATAGGGCTTTCTGTTTGTGTTTCTCAGGAAAAGCCCTCAGTAGAGATGATAACAAATTTATTCTTGCTGCCCTGAGAGGTGCATAGTGTAAAGAGAGGTGTCTTTGATCAGTATGTCCCAAAAATATGCATGGAGGGGAGAACATTCCTGCTGGGGGTCAAAGAAATCTCAGGTTTACATGATAGAGGAATTATACATGCAAGGCAGGGGAGTACATGTTGAAACGAACACCAGCATTGTTATAGGAACCAGAGCTTAAATTTCCATGTGTAACAATTACGAACCTTGCAACTTGTTTTGATCTTAAGCTTGTCAACTTCTCCCAGCACCTATTTACTTCTAGATTTAGGTCACTGGGAACGGGGGTGGGAGTAGACTCTGCTGTGTAGACGCTCCATACTTGGCTGTCCTGGGAACAGTCCAGCTTTCCTTTTCCACCCCACTGTGAGTTATTAACCCCAAAGAGCTATTTCGTGCATCTCAACACTCTGCCCCTGCTTTACCCCCGTGCAGAGAGAAGGTTCCTGCATGACCGAGGATGACTCTGTGGACATCGAGAACGAGAACGGGAACCGCTTTGAAGAGTACGAGTGGTGCGGGCAGAAGAGGATACGGGCCACGACCCTCCTGGAGGGAGGATTCCGAGGTGCGCCAGCGTTCCTGGGGCGCTTGTAAATCTTTCTGCTGTGGAAGTTCGTCATTACCTGTCTTCAAAGGGTGGGATGCGGGGATTTGCTTTTCACAAAGGGTGGAACCATCGGCCTTTGCCGGAATGCCAAGTGTTTTCTTGTCTCTCTTGAATGATGAGAGTCAGAATTCGTGCAGATCTTGAACAAAAAGCGTGGCGTTTGTTTCTTCCTCAAGAAATGTGTCTGAGGAGGGAGTGAGCAGGAATGGGTAGATCATTTGGGGAAAATAGCTTTTTATATCTTACACATAGTAAGAAAGGCGTGGAAATATGTGAACAGAGGGGAAATAGAAATGAAATTGTAAAAATTCCCAGCCTGGAGTGACGAAAGCTGGTGTATCAGCCTCTGGTGATGTATTGGAGGTGACAGCTAAGTCGCTGTAGCACCTGCATAAAATATTAAAGGGCCAGTTGTGCATTTATCACTCCATCCCTTTTAAGGTTGATAAATGAGAATCCAGGAACCTGCTCTGCACCTCCAGCGCTACAAGCCTTTAGGGCTCTCAGACAAACACATTTTATTTTTCCTTCTTCTTTCGCTCCTTCCCCAGTGACGGGGAAATCAGTTACCAAAGGGAGAGTGAGTTATGGCAAAATTTGACCTCTCGTGAGCTTTATTGGTGAATGTAATTTTATCTAGAAGCCTGGCCCCTTTCTTACACTAAGCCCTTTGGCCTCAAAGAGGAGGATTTACTAAACTGTTCGTTGGCATGAACCTCAGGCACTCAGAAGAGTCTCTCACAAGCAATCCACGTAGTGCATGCCTAATGAGAGGGGGAATGCTGGCTCCCTTCGTTCAATAAAGAGGATGGGATGTGATCTCTTCCTATATCAGCTTGGATTTTAATTTAAAATATCTCAAGGGGAAAAGCTGCTGCATAAGGGAGTTGTACTTAAAAGCCAGCCATGTGCTGAGATACAACCAGACACTCCTGATCTGCTCTTGCCTTCCTCCGAAATTAAATTGTATCTGGGTTGTAGCAGAGCAGATGATTAGGAGCAGAGACTTGAGGGAACAGCTTCTTTGGGTTTTAAAGGACACCCAGGGAAGCTCACACTGTTGCATGCTGTGTCTGTAACCTAACTTTTTTGTGACTCCATGGAGAGTTGTAGATACCTGATGAGACCATGCAAGGTCTTGGACTCTGTTTATGTAGTATAGACACTGCAATCCATCGTGGGGAAAGTTTGGGATGTCTCTGTGCCTTTATTGTTGTCACTGCTAGTCCTGATTAGAAAAAGCTACTTAGTTCATTTCTTCCCCCTTTTGTGCATGAGTAGGTTGTTCCTTCACCCCCAACATACACCTGCATTTGAGGAGAGCACAATTTTCCACTTCCTTTGGTGTGGACATCGTGCTGTCTTCACCTTAATGTTCCCAGTCGTTTCTGAGTTAACTCACTGAAATGTGACCTGAACCTTCCATATTGCTTCAGTCAAATGGAGACCCTCTTTCAAGTGAGGCTTCAGATGGACAAAATACTTGTAATTGATGTGGTTAGGCTGTGTAAATGTAAGGTACCTTCCCTTTGTTGCGTTGTCTTCATTATTTTAAGGAATTTTGAAATCTGTGAATTTGCACTATGTAGATCACCTGCTGCCCTCCACCAGAATTTAGACAGGTTCCAGTGTCAGCCAGTGCTGTAACCTCTGCCAGATGGCTACACACACATGGACAGATAGTTCTGTAGTTCATACTTAGAGATGGCCTTGCTTCCACCAGGAAGTATTAGGGACTGTCTCTTCTTTCCTTTTTGAGACCTTCATGACACCCTCAGGAGTTACATGAATAGACCCAGGAAAAGACTGGAAGACCAGGAGAAAAGTACAGCACAACTGCATGCAGTTCTGAAACCCTCCATAATTACCCTGGTGGGAAGGCTTTTGGGTTTAACTACTTCCCTTTGTGATGCTGGATGAAAGGTGTCTGTAGATCAGCTCACAGGAACATCCCTGTAGCATTTGTAGTGAGGCTTTTTGTGCAGTTTTTTGTGGCAGAGCCATTGCTGAAGAGGTGACTCCACCTGAGCTGCTGGCAGGTCCTTAGCACCTGGCCTTCCTCCTCTGGAGCACAGCTCTGCTGGCAGCTGGATTCAACAGCTGCCATGCTTCTCTAGAGAAGTGTCCTCTTCCCTAAACAGGGAACCTTTCTGCCACCAACTTTCTACCTAATATTTTGGGATAACCAGGCAATATATGCAGGATACCTACCTACACTGCACAAGAAGTGGCTGTAAAATTTGGAAAGCCAAAGCTAAGCTGGAGTGATCTCCCGCAGGTGGCTGGTTGCATTAATTTTTAATCAAATTACACTTTTTCATGCTCTCTTTTGTGGCTCTCAAATTGTCTCTGACTGCTGGCATTCAGAGGTCTCCATCACTCAGGCCCGCTGTGTGCGCTCTCAGGTAATCTTAAGGTGTGGTGACTGCCTTTCTTCTTTCTCTGCCAGTGTTGGCTCTTGCCTTATTTTAGGGACAGAATTCTTAATTTACAGCCCTGAAGCACAGCACAACGTTTTGTGGATGCTTTCTAATGCTTAAAACTGCTTTGTCTGGAGTTGGCAAGGCCCTCGTTAACCCCCGTCACCCGAGGCTTTGCATTTGGCTCTGTTCCCTTTGCTGAGAAGTTGCAGCGATGTGGAAATCAAAGGTCTTTTATAATGCCAGACAGCCCTTGCCAGGCTACAGGGATGTCACCAGTGTCTAAAGAGATGACATGGGGAAATACATAAAACCAGAGGGGAAAATAGATGGCCATGTGTCTCATTAATTTCGGTTTTAATGGTGTGTTGCTCTGAGGAGATGTCACAGCTGGGTGAAGGGGGAGCAGGACTTTACACAGGTCCTGGCTTCTTCTTTTTATCATTTTTGGTTAATGCACAAAGTCACTCTCAACATGAGGAATGCTCTCTGCCAATTTTATGAAAGGGCATGACAGATTCCCAGGTGGAGTGAGGTTGGGGGATCTTGGGGTTTTTCTTCTTAAAAACAGAAAGGTCAGGGAAATGAACAGCCCTGTTCAGATTTTCTGGAAGATGGTCTCATACTTAGGAGCAATCACAGGCTGAAACCCTCACTTGTATGGTTCCTAGGGTGACTCTTTCCTGCTTCCAAAGCACTTGCAGGGAAAACTTGTTCCTCTAACTTGAGGGGCTGTCTTAGAAGACAAAGAGTTTCCAGTTTCTGTGTTGGTGTTAAAGCTGCAAACCCCCAGTGAGGTCTAGTGCAGCAGAGCCAAAGAACACCTCCTTGGCTGCCACAGCTCAGCATACCTGGGGCAGCAGGTGGAAAGAACAGGCAGTGGCAGCAAGGAGGAATGTGACATAACTCAGAAGTGCAGGGATCATTTTGTTGTCTCTGAAATCGTTGAGTTTGGTGAAGACTTTTCTGTCAGGAAATATTTGGTGCTTCTAGCATCCCTCCTGGCTTCCTAAAGCATCATTTGCTATCACTTAATGTGATTGCCAAAACTGGAAGACTGCAGGGTGTAAATTAAGATTATTGGCAGCTTTTTAGGGTTTGGAAACCACTTTGTTTCCGCAGAGGTCCTGCTTGAAGTAGGGGTTTGTAGGAGAGTTCTTGGTTCTGTTTGGGGTGGGTGCAGAAGAATACCAGCATGAAATACCAAGCTCTTTATATTGAGCTTGTGCTTCAAAGTGAACAACTAAACAGATACAGTAATCAAATATTTCCCTGTCTCAGTACAGTGTCACAAGACTAAAATTCCTCTTGAAATACCTGAACATTCAGTAACTATCTCTCCCCACACCTCTGAATCGTCCCTCTCCGAAACTCATTGTTGCAGGGGATTATTTCATGCCATCTTTAATGAGTTTCTGTGTTTAGGATGCCAACAAGGCTTCGCAAGTGAAAGCATCAAGTGGCTTCCTCTCTGATGGATTTTTTTTTTTTAATGCTCAACATATTTGTAGCAATTCTTCTGTTCCTCTGCAGAATGGATGCACGTTACCCTCAGTGTTTACACTGTAAGGTTATCCCTTTAAAGAATTCCTGAGGGAAGTTCAAAAGGGTTTTTTTTTCTTTGAAAGATTCAGTGTCTCTTTTTGTGTGTATGTCTCTTACTTGAAAGAAGGGAAGGGAGGGGGGGAAGTGGAAAAAAAGTGCTTTATCTGAAAAGAATCACATCAGCTTCACACTGATAGAAGCTGCTGTCATCTCTTAAACGGCTTAGCACAGTCAAAAGGCAAGAGGACTTAAAACAGTGTCTTACACAGGGATCGATGGGTGGAACACATAACTCGTAACTGAAAAAAAAAAAAAAAGGCAGCGCGGGGGGGAGAGATAACGGTAATGATTGCATTGAGGGAAGCTTGAGGGAGGCTTGTTCTTTGTAACACAGCTTCAAAGGTGTCTGGACTGGTGCCTGAGCAAACTGTCCTGTGAAGTCGCTGCCTCTGTAGGTCTAGGGGAGGCGGGGTGGGGGGGGGGTGGATGCTTGCACCCTTCTGCTTCCTAACAGATGGGACAAAGATTAGTAAATGCCAGGTTAGCAGCTCCCTTCTGCTGCCTCGGATTTGAGGAGAGGATTTTGTCCCTTGGTCCCCAGCCGGCCGTTCCGGGAAGGCAGCTTGTCCAGGAGAGGGGAAGGAGGCGAGGGGCGGATGGGGAGCCGGGGTGGGGGCCGGGATGTCAGTTTATCGATCGCACCTCAGTCAGGAGAGCTGCGGGCGCAGCGCTCTGAGCACGAGCGGCAGCGTGCTTAATGTGATTGAAAGGCAGTTAAAATGGCGGTGACCTTTTCAGGGGGAATTAGATTGCCTGCCAAGAGTGGTTAGAGGGAGTGATAACGCCAGCTTGAGGAAGCTGTCCAGTCTGCTTCAAAGGGAGAGAGACAGGGAAAGCAAGCTGGCAGCAAGGACCATTTAAAGCACGAACCGCGCGGTCTGACGGAACAGAGATTGCTGTCCTCTTTAGATATGAAAGAATTGAAGAATTCTAGCTAAGTTCTCTCCCCCTGCCCCATCCTCCGCTTCTCCCCTCCAGCTCCCCACCGAAAAGCCGCCTTCTAGGGTGCAGTAGCAAGCTAGTCACTGCTGCTCTTCTGGGTTTCTTTTCCTTCAGCAGATCAGTTGCATCAAAAATAACACAGAAGAGGGAAAGACTTTGAAAATGTTAAAATGGCAAGCAGGGCATTTTCAGGGAAGGATACTTTCTAAGAAAGATCAACATGACAAGGATCTGTCTGATAGATTGTGATACTCTTGAAGAAGGAGAAACACACAGGGATTACTTAACTCTGAAGTTTCTCTTTATTTCTCTGATACTTCTCTTTATTTCTCCTTGCTGCCCTCCTCCCAAGCTAGCAAAGGGCTTGTATCTGTTTTGGTAATGTCTTACCAAGGGAAAAGAACAGCACGACTTAGCACAGAGAGACTTGGCAAAGCCTTATAAGCTGTAACGAACTACAGCTATCCTTGGGTGCCCATTTGCACTGGATCTCATGTCATGTACAATTAAGGCAGCTGCCTGGAAAGTGGGGCTGTATTAAAATGTCTAAAAGTTTGCAGGAAATGGCTGCAGTCCCACTGTCAGCTTTCTATGGCCAGAGAATCAAGATGTGCTTCAGTTTGAGCAGCAAGTGGTATAGGCCAGCCTCCATCCACTGTGGGTTTAGTTGTCCAAGAAGGAGCTTTGGGGCAATGGCTGTATGCTCCTCCAGGTTGTTCTCCTTATAAGTCCATGCCAGCATTAGAAGTGTGCTCTCAAGTGTGAGGTCCTGGCATCAAATTCTAAGTAGATACTTTTCAGTTGAGCAGCAGGTGTTCTGTGAACACAGTGACTTCTTGTGTCAGGTAACTGGCTGGCAGAAAGCTCTAAACAGAGAGGGAAAACTCAGTTGTACTTCTCTGTGCAATTTCATGAACGTGGAATTCTAACACAGAACTCCTGAAATCTTTGTTTGACTCATGTGGAAACTGAACCATGGAGAAGCCTTTTTTCTAATGGTATAAAGATAGTTGGAAAGCTGGCAACAGACGTGAAAAGTCTTGTTCTAGAATGTCACCTGGTAGCCAGCTGTGCCCTCTTTTTCAGATAAAATATAATGAAACATGCAGGAAAGCTTCAGGAGGCAAGGAGACTTTCCTTTTTTCCATACCTGGAGGTTTGGGCTGCATTTAAGGTTATACCAGTAAGAGGGTATAAACTGATCTACTCAAATGCAGCAAATGCATTTGAGCTGTACAGTAAAAGTGTGACTTCTAAGAGACTCTGAGGGAAATGGAGGATATTTAGGCCCTTTGGAAGAGTGGTCTAGTAACTAGAATCATCTTCCCTATTTCTGTGTACATAAACCAGAATTCATTCATTTTACCCTGGCAGGCTAAAGCAAACTTCAACTTGGATGCCAGAGCAGTCTGTGGTACCTGCACATCTGAGCATCCTTCCCAGCCTCTCCAGCCTGGTATTTTAGCCTTCCTATATTTGGGTTTTTACTTTCTGCTGGTCACTTCCACCTGCTATAAGCGTCCAACCAGGCAAGATGTATAAATTTCATGTTTCTCAAGTGCTTATTCTATGCCTTATCCCCCCTTTGGAGGGCTGCTGAGTCCCAGAGCACTGGTATACCTTACCTCAGCCCTTGTGTAAAATGATGGCAGTCCTGGTAGTCCCTCTGTTGCTGAAGGATAGTACCTTGGACTGGTCTGACAGAGTAGCCCAACCACTCCTTAATGTTTGCACCTCTCTCCTTTGAGAGAAAGTACTTGTCCATAAGGTAATACTTGACCAAAAAGTGTTAGCAGATCTGTTTGCTCAGTGTTAGATACAATAATTGGACGGGCTGTACCCAATTCTTTATCCATAGTTTGTGTCTGCATATAGAATTTGAAGGATTCTGTGGCTAATAAATGTCTCTTGAGTATTGTCCTGTATATTAATACCTGAAGTTGACTCTAGTGAGCAGGAAAAACAGATTAGAATAGTATATGATTTTAAAAAGAAAAGAAATCCTACCTTACATACCCAAGCCAGCATGACCTGCCATGTAATTGATGCTCAATGTCATGTGTGTTTAAAGTTCATATAATGCTTCAAGGACCAGCATTTTCTTCATTGTGGAACACAGAGTAATTAATGGGACTTAGCAAAGTAAAAATCATTTTACCTGGGAAAAAAAAATAAATTGGTGCATATAGCTGTTAAAATTTCTCATTGTTGATTGAACGTTTTTGTTAACTTAAATGCATGCAAAAATGTAGGAATCTAATTTTTATGCTCAAACTGCCAGAATGCATTAGCTGAAGGGAGCACAATCAACTAAACCTTGCTGGCTGATTTGTGTAACACCAACAGGCACTCTAACCAGGGAAAGATTTTCTGTGGCAAAAAGGGGAATTCTCTCCATTTCACAATATTACGTATCGTATTTGGGGGATGAGCAAGGATGTCTGTCACCCACTTCCTAGACAAAGGAGGTTAAAAAGAAAACAGAAAATGTAGTTGTAACACCATGAAAATTGGCAGAGGGAGTAAGGGAACAGCTAGAGCACCTGAAAGTACTCAATTTTTTGAAATGGACTGTGTTTCAAGTTGACAGCATCTCTTTAAACTTCAGTTTTACTGGATCTCAGACAGCAGTTGCTCTGCAGTCTGGTTTTCTAGTGGTCTGTCTGCTGTGGTTTTGAAAATCCCAGGCTTTTAGACAGTAATCTGATAATTTTTTAATTTCTTTTCCCAAGTGCCTGCAGTTTCGCTAGAACTGCACCCTACTTCTCAGACACTCGGGTCAAACTTCAGCCTTAAGCACACAATGGTTGATTGACGCGATTTTAATAGCATTTTAGAATACAGTTGTTAAGCCAGGGGCAGTGAGATGTTTCTGAGGCAAAAAGGGAGCACAGGTCTCAGCGGCTCCGAACAGCTCCTGTCTCCGCGTGTCGTCCCTTACACGCGGCGGTGAAACGCATTATCGAGTGGTGCCCGGAAAGTGGCTAACTGCGTTTGACACACGCCAACTCCCTGCCTCCACACTGGATAATTGCATTGTCAACTGTTCAGCAAAGTGGCAGGTGACACTGCAGCCGGATTGATTGTCCTACTATGGAGGCTCCCAAGACTGTCAGCCACCCAATCGATAGAGTTTACACAAGACACTGTGACTGCATCTGTAACTAATTTCAGTTTGAACCTCGCAAGATGCGGCTGTCCCTGTTTCCTGGCCTCTCTTCTTTGCTTGCATCTTCTCCCTGGACGAGGCAGTTGTTTTTCCACTGAAAGCCTGGTTTTATTTCTTGTTTTGGAGCTGGAAGTGAAGAAATCAATGGTGTGTTTTGTGGTTTCAGAGTTGAGGGCATTACAGCACATGGCTAACTAGCAGCTCCAGTTTTGCAATCAATAGGCTGATCAATTGATTAAATTAGCACTGATTTTTCTTTCTTCTTTCCAACCTAGAAAAGAATTAGTTTGGGGTGGGGGGAGAGCACATGTGTTTGGCCTGTGAAATTTAGCCCTTGGTTTTTCCAGTCCTTGGTTGCCTTTCCCCCATGAACACAATCTCTGTGCTCATCATTATTTAAAGCAAACTGCATCGAGCCCCGCCACTGGCAGCAGCCCGGTGTAAGCCAGGGTGTCACTTTCAGCTGTTCACCAGCCCTGCTGCTTCATGGTCGGCTGCCTTAGAAAAGTCATCCTCCAAGCTCTGCTGTGCTGTTTTATTATTGGCAAAGCTGCGACATTCCTGTGATCCCTGTCAGTGGTGCTTATTGATCCAGTGATGTGAATCTGCTTAGTGATTCAAGATTACTTTAATTCTCACTCTTCCTTTTTTGTTTGTTTCCACCCTCTCCCCAGGGGAACAAAAGCTTTCAGATCCACCTTTCCCTGACTGTGGAAAACGAGCTGTAGCTGCAAAGACCAGGGCTGTTGCTGCTGCTTTTGTACTTCAGCTCGAGGTTTTGAAGAGCAGCCTTTTGAGATAGACCTGGGGCTGTTCTCACCTTAGTGCATCAGGCCAGCACAAGGCTCTAGGAGGCAGCCACACCAGATCAGACCTTTGGTCTGAGCGCCTTTTTCCGTCTGCAGCCGTGATCTGTACCTGATGGGTTACAAGAGCCATAAAAGACATCTCTGGAATACTCCTCAATGCTGCAAGGGGTGGGGAAGCCTCCTCCCTGAGCCTTGCAGCAGCTGGCTCTTACCCTGTACAAGCAGGGCTTGCCTGCCCTTTGTTCAGCACGCTGCTGCAAGATTATTTTAGTGGTCGTAAAATTATATGGCCCCTTTCTTTAAAGGCAGCTGTTTCTGTGATCTGTTAGCAAAGATCATTGCAAGCATCCACACCAGTAAGCAGTCAGGTCTCTGGCAGCCCATTTGTGCCTCTCTGAGAGCTAATGGATGGCATCAGATGGATGCAGCTGCTGTTTCAGGTGTGTGCTGTAACGACACATTTGGGTGTCAGTTTTCCAGGTAAATCACTGTTTTGCTTTAAATGGATCTGGCTCCAGAGAGATAAAGCCCTTGTCTTGTAAGCAGCTTTTCTTGGCCTCTGAATGTAATTTTTGTCAGCAGCAGGCTGGGGAATGTCACCAGAACTATTCTGTCCCTGTTTGTGCTAGGAAAACGCGGGGGAACAATTTCACAGTCCAAAAATAAGGTTGGGGAGGTTTTACAGATCTGTGGAAAGGCCTCTGTTCAACGTGGCCTCATCTCTGCCTTCCTCTTGCTTTCCAGAATTTTTGATGGCCTTCTCTTTCTTCCCAAATGCCTTTTACAATAAAACGACATCCAGGCCACCTTGTCCTCTTAGCAGTAGTTTGGGATACTTCAGCAGATGATGAAATAAACCCAGTTTAGAGCCGTTCTCGGGAAGTGTGTGAGGCCTGGCCGTGAGTCTGCATAAACTGCTTTTATTGCCTTCATTGTTTTTACTCTCCAAGAAGCCAACGAGTGACATTTCGGTAAGAAAATAGAGTGAACGTGCTGGAAAGGGAGGTTGTACAGAAGGGGGTCACTGCAAGGAGTGTAATTAGCAAAGGCTGCAGTTCTGGAGATTTATGGGAGGCTTTTTTTCTTCTTTCCTGAACGCGTGTAAATTACCTGCAAACAGAATGAATGCCTCTTCCTGGCCAAAACAGGCCCCAGTAGAGCTGTATGCCCCTGAGATGGATTTTAATTGAGATCCATTTACGGAACTTACACAAAATTCTGGATTTCTAGAATATTTCCAGTATAGATTTGACACCCTCCTCTCCTATTCCTTGGGGGCCATACCAGAGAAATGTTAGTTTATCCAGGTGAGTTTGATCCTCTGCATGAGTAGCATCCAGTAGCTGCATTCATAATGGTTGTGCAATAATATTAGTGACAACTTAGTTTTCTTCTTTGGCTTTGTTTGGAGTGATAATTAAATATATACATATAATTAAATAAATGCAGAACAGCTGGCCCCCAAAACTGACTTATCTGCCCAGACAGGAGTCGAGGAACAGAGATGGGGCACAGTAAATCTGTGCTTTCCTACCTGTGCTCATGAAATTAGGCTCATTTTGGGTCTGCAGTTGTCTTACCATTCTACCCCTAAGACTGCCAGCCTCCATGTGAGCTCGTGCCTGTGCAGGAGCCAGCAGTGCTGCCAGCACCTGAAGCAGCATATGTTGTCACTTTGACCATCTGCCACTGAATGTGATGGAGAAAAGGAGGGACTTGAATGTGAAGTCCTTTTATCTCTTCTGTGAATCTGCTTATATATCATGTTAATGACTGTCTTAGCCTGGGCCACCATTCGCTTGAGAGATCTTGAGGTGACCGGTCACTGGGGGAACTGCACACAGGAGGTGAGATTTGAGAAGCACTGCAGAGGTCAGAGAGGGTGGTTAGGCATGGGAGATGACTTAGGAGAAAGAAAAGTGCTATGACGACTTACAAAAAGGGGAAGGAAAGGATTTCTGATGGGATTTATCTCCAGCTGTTATTAACAGGTGCATGGAAAGGGTGTGAAGTGTTTTCTCCTTCAAGCTCAGCTGATTCCTGTAGCCTGCCTGTGTTTGCAGCTGGCAGCATTGAAGAGACAGGCAAATTTTTTCTGCTTTTCAGACCTCTGAGTATTTCAAAAACACCGTTGCTTGTGTAGAGTACCTAAATTTTTCAGAAACTGCCTTGAATTGGTGCTCAGGCAGACTGCTCTGAGGCCAGCCCTAGCAAAGAAAGCTGTGTACACAGTGCTAGGTAAGTGATGTTGATAGGTACATTCTGATTGATGGGCGAGTTTGTCTCCCAAACTGTCACAGGGTTTATAGAGGTGCCACTCAATACCAGTGCTGGAATTGCTTGTCAGAGCACCTGGCTACAAGAGCAATGGGGATTGGAGACAGAGCTGTAACTTTGTTTTTTCTCTGCTTAATGGCCCTGGCGTCTGACCTGCCTGCTCACTCCTGTTTGTCTGGACCTTAAGGAGGCAGCTGGGATTAAGACTGTCAGAGAATCGTGCTGCTTTAGCATCAGAAGGCTAATTGTATCAGGGCTGGCAGCCTATGACAAGTGGTTGCCTCCTACCAAATACACAGCAAGAGCAAAAAGTTCTTCAACAAGGAACAGCAACGTTGTAGGAGAGGCTGCAGTGAGTTTGTTCTTTTTGCATCTGAAAGCAGCATTTTCAAATTCACATGTGGAATTAGGTTCCTCAGCCCTTGGGTGACTCCAAAGAGTCACAGCTGCTTCTGTGAATAACAGGTCGTGTCTCTTATGAATTCCCAGGTCAAACTCGCAACTTAACATTCAGTTGTCGGATTTCACTTCATTAACACGTGGGGATAAAGTTCTGGTCCCGAGCGTTGACCTCTGGAGAGCAGCGCTGGCTGTAGAGGTCCACTCTGGGCAGTGTTGCTGATGGCTGTGAATTACTGTGTGACCTTCAGAAGCCGAGCCTTGCTGAAGGAACCCTTCCCTGTTCCCAGTGCACGCTGTTGAATTGCAAATCACCCAAGTGGAGTGGTAGGGGGCCTTCTGGAAGCTCCTGTTCTCCTCTGGTAGGTCCAAAACGATGCTGTTGCAAAGGCCATTTTATTCCGCTCTGTGCTCCGTTTCGTGTTTTCCTTGCTCCTGGATGGACACCACCGGCAGGAGCTGGAAGTTGTGAGCCCTCTTTACATTTGGGCTGTTACTGAGAAGCAGGTGTGATCCTTTTGGGCCTTCCTTGCATTTAGTGGTCCTCTTAATCCATTTATAACAGCACTTGTCCAGAAATCTGGTTTGAATGAGCCTGAGATGAATGAATAATGTCAAGCAGTTCAGACGTCAAATATTTGAACAGCTGCGTGGGTGTTTTCACTGGCTTTGTGCATGGAAGCAACCCCAGGAAGTTAGACAAGGAGGGTCAGGTTGAAATTGTGGCACCAAACGCCATCCCACTGGAACTGGCCTCAAAATCCATCCCTGCTGCAGAAGAAAGGGCATTAGGATGCTGATGTCAGGCTGTTCATTCCACAGGTGATGCTGGGCCAAGCTTTGCATCCTGTCCTTTGGTGTTCTCTTGTGTGCAGGGGCAGTACCAGGTTTTATGAATTTTGATTCGCATCAGAAGCGTGTTTTGTGGGTTTTGTTTTTCTTTTTTTTTCTAAAGCAGCTTCTGAAGTCCTACAGCTGATAGCACAGCTTATATTCAGAGTCTTTTCTGGATTCACAGAGGTTACTTTGGTTAGCATACGGTTTCTGAATCGGGGAGGTTTTTTCCATATTGCAGTGGAGTGCACTTGTTCATGTAAAAAAAAAAAATCCATATTTATTGAAAAACTGAGAGTTGGATCACCTCACTGTGCCTTCTTTTAGGCATCAGTCTGGGAGTCCTTGTTTGATCAGAAAAGAAAATTTACCCTTCTCGTGCCCCTCATCTTAACCTATGAGCTTCTCTACTGCTGTGCCCTCCTCTGAAAGGCTCTGTCAGATCACCCCAGTGTGTGTCTGCCATTGCAACACCATCCCCCTTGTACTCCTCCCTGTGTACAGAGCAGAGGACTCTGTCGGCAATGCAGTGGTTCCTATTATAGAGATGGATTCAGCAAAAGCTCTGGAGTATTTTCCTTTCAGACTTAAAAGGGATTTTCTTAAGTACAGAGGTTTTGAGAGCAAGGACACCAGGATTCTGAAGTCAAGGTGCCTTAATATTTGTAACCTGTATCGCAGTAAGCAGATCTTCTTGTCTTAAGCTCTAGCCATAAACCACTAGTTGGCTGGAGTCACTTGGAAACAAAATTGATGGAAAGGTGCATGTTTGGTGTGTGCTTGGCATCCTTGCAGAGAGAGGAACACAGGGAGTGGTCCCACTTACATTCACTCTTTTGGACACCTTCCCCCGCCAACCAAGCACTTGCTCCAAGTATTCATTGTCTGGCTAACGTTCAGATCACCTCCTGGGACTGGCCAAGTCACAGCTCCAGCTTTACATGATTTGTGTTTCCCACAGCTACAAGAAAAATGAAGACCTGTGTGTCCAAAGTTTATGGCCTTTGAGAAGTGATGGGCTAAAGTAATGCCAGGTGCAGGGGATGGTGTTACTGCAGGTTAAATGCCATGCCCATAAATTACCACCCCCTCGCCCACTCTTGACTTTTAAAGCAGCTTTGAAAGACTATCCAGCTTCTTTGACAGGTCTCTCTTGCTCCTCTAAATCTTCTCCCAAACATTGTGATGAGCTGAATGAGTCAAGATTTACTAGATGAGCCCTTGCAGCTCGTGACACGTGTTGGCTGGCAGCATAAAGCCAGTCTGAAACACTCTAGCAGGGGTCTGCTGGAAGAGGGCTGCCCCAGTGACACCACAGGGCTGACCTACAAGGGTGGCTCCTGCATTTGTTGGTGCTGCCTGTGTTACCTCTGCTAAAAATTAGTCTGGCAATTACTTGGAAGTAAAAGGTAGTTTATGCTCCTAGGGAAAGGTTAGTCTTAAAATCTCTGTCGTGCTACAGCTATCACTCGTTAAGGACCTTCTTGGTATTCAGGGAAGAGAAATATCAAATCCATATAAACAAATTTTATTGGGGGCTTAATGAATCGGCGAGAGCATCCATTCCTAGAGAGCCACAGTAAAGAACTGTGCCTGCATGCCGTCCTTGGAAATGAGACCTTTGCTTTGCCCTGCCCTCTGCACAGATGCAGACTGTTAGAAATATAGTTCACTCTTCTGGGCTTGTGTGAGTGTGCTGGTGAGACCCCAGTGGGCTGAACAGGCTCAGACATCTGTAGCACTAAAAGGGCTGCCCTAATGCTTTGGAACGTCCTCATTCTTCAGACACGTATATAATATTCAGTGCTCCTGCAATAATTTTTGCCTGTATTCTGCATTTAGAACCACGTTCACAGTGCAGGACCCCACCCCTTTTGGGGCATTTGTGCGAGGCCGAGGCAACATCTACCTTACTCTTTCAGTGTTTGCAGCTGGGACATGTTCCCTGGTCTACCACAAACTTGGGTCACCAGCCATCTGGATGGTCCTTCAGGCTCCAGCAGGTACCTCTGTCTGAGCCAGGTATTAAGTGAAGGAGTACTGAAGGCAGGTGAAGTGAGCACACTTCTGTCTGAAAAGCTTGTGTCCCCAAACAGCTTAGTTCTGCTGCAGAACTGAACACAAAAGAGGACCTTCCAACACTCTGGGGCTCAGGAGACCTTTGCTTAATGTCCAGTCTTGTGGGAGAAAGCATATTCAATGTTAGCTCTCGTAAAGAGTAAATATATGTCTTCTATAGTTTCCCTTCTATTAATAAACCTTAGACACCAAATACCATGTGAAGATTAATCTTTGTAGGTTTTTCAACAGATTCAATTAAAAGAAGCCTGGGTGCAGTTTGCAGTAACAGTCAGCAAAATGCTTGGGAACCAAAATAAATGTGTGAATTGTTAGAAAGTGGCAATTGTTGCACACTCGGTCTCAGGTAGAACTGTAAAGGCTTGCTTCCTGCTGGAGTTGGGACTGGTCGTGTGCCTGACCCACCAGTGCTGGAAGAGCACAACTCTTGATGAGTTGCATTGGAATTTGCTCATCTAAGAAGTGCTTGTAAGCTGTTAATGACTGTGAAGACTGATTTTTTTTTTTCCTTCTAGAAACCAGTTTGCTGTTCTTAAGTGTATTAAGTTGTAAAAATCTAAGCCATGACTAAACGCATTTTAAAAAGAAAAAGATATTTCTAATTGTATTTTAGCCTTTCCCTGCCCTCTGCATCTGAATTCAAGACTAATTCAGAATGTCCCTGTGGCCTTCTCTTTCTTACCTGCTAATAGTGTAGATTTTGCGTTAACTGTTCCTGTGAAAAATTATTTTGCTTCATTGTTTTTTCTGCCTTTGAGAGAGATCCTTACATTTTAAAATAACTCATGTGGAGCTAAAGGTCAGGAATGCTTGATTTTAAATGTTGGGGGCATAAAATCTAGGAAGTTAGAGCATTTCTGTGAGTGTTCCTGTGCAGTCTTTGGAGGTGGCACCTTTTATGAAGCTGTTAAGAGTAAAGAATATCATGCAGACTGGTGCTGCGGCACCGTTCTTAGGAGATCTACACTTCATCTCCAGTTTAAACGCTCATCCATGTGTTTTATTTTCCTTCAGGTTCTGGGTTTATCATGTGCAGTGGCAAGGAGAATCCAGACAGCGACGCTGACCTGGATGTGGATGGAGACGACACACTTGAATACGGGAAACCACAGTATCGTTTTTGAAAGGCTCTTACTGAGAGGGAACCCAGCGGTGCTTCTGCAGCTGCCTTTCCTACAGCACTGCCCTGGGAAGTGGTGGATGGTCTGTGTCCAGCCCTTCTGGAAATGATACAGCCTTCTCCAAGTTACCATGTTGTTTGAACTAGGAGGGATTCCCTTTGAGATCCTTCTGTTGATGCAGCACTACTTCAGAGCTGGTTGAAGTCTGGAGGAGACATTGCAGGGGATCAGTAAATATTTCTTTATTCTGTTCCATAAGCAATCTCCATCCAGGTTTCTTCCATATGGATAACTTTTCCTGCTCCATGGGTAGGAATTGAGTTTATTTTCCATGAGACACCCCATTTTTTTCAGGGGTTTTGTTCAGTAAGCACTTCTCACTATCCCCTCTGACAGACTGATTTTTTTTTTTTCCCTTTCATTAAACAGTGTATGGGCAGCTGTATCATTAAGGGCATTTCTATAATTTGGGAGATCATTACTCTTATCAACTGTCATTTGGGGATTTCTCTGTCTGGGAGCCAGGCTCTTAGGACACAGGTCTGGGAGAGCTGTGAGCAGATTTCTGCCCCACAGCAGCTGTAACAACCATCAAGGAGGAATTCCCGCAAGGGTATTGGCAGACACCACCCGAACTGTAATGAGGAGCAAGGTATAGCTATGGAATTAGGTTTTATTGAAATTTGTACCAGCCTTTAAGATTGGAGCCCCAACCCTTAGCTGGTAGAAGATCTCTGTACCTCAAACAGAAATAGTGGAATTGTTCAGGTTAGGCTTGCAGGGGTTATGGAATTGATTATCCCTTTCTAAGAGGCTGTGGCATTATGTTACTCTCGAAAGACTTTGCCGTTTCCTTCCACCTAAAACAAAACTTTAATCCAGAGTTTAAAAGCAAGCCCCTTCATGGTTACCAGCTCCCCTTCTTTTGAGGTGTTCCCAGTTGGAATTAATTCTGTATCCCAGATAGTGTCCCAACCACCTCTGCAGCAAGGCTGTGTGTTCCTTAACCCCTTGTGCTCAGGTACACAGAGGCAGACGTTATCCCTTGCACTGGAGAAGAGCCAGGTGAAGCCAAAGAAAGGGAGGCGCTCCGAGGTGCTGTTTTAAAGTAAGTATCACACCTTTATAAATCACTTCAGTTACTTTTGGGGGAATCTCAGTTTGTGGAAAATCTTCATTGTCTTGAGTGCAAAGGTCACAATAAGAGACTTACAAAGAGGCTCAGTCTGACAGGTGGGTCTCCATTTCTACATGTGCAGTCTTTTCCCTGAACAGTGCTGGACAGAAGATGAGTTCTGTTGATGAGGAAACTGTGCTGTACTGAGGCATCATCTTGCTTGACGATGAAGTGTGGTCTCTTAGTAGTATAGTGAGAGCCTTCCCAAATCTTGTTCGGCACAGTAAGAGTCTGGCACCCAGGCTGTGATTTCTTTGCATCCCATTACATGTTAGGGCATGTGCAAATTAATCCTTCTATATTCAGCTCTGGATTGGGGCAGGGTGTGTGCTCTGCCCACATCCATATGGGGAGAATGTAGGCAGCCAGCATTCAGGGCACTTGGGAAAGCGTTCTAGGCAAATAAAATGAGTCTTACCAGGGAGCTAGGATTGCTTTCTAAGCCCTCTGCCCTGCATAAAACATGACTTAAATTACCCCTCTATCTCTTTCACTGAGTGATCCTGTGAGGTCAAGGTTGAAGGGATTGATAGAGCAGTGAAATGAAGTTTTCTTACTGCTTAGCCTATTGCAAACAGTGGTTCAAAATTAGGTTTCACTCCATAGAAGAGTGGCATTTGCCACACTGGATCCAAACCATTGGTCCATTCAGTACTTTGTTAACCATGCTAGTCCAAAGGCAGGGCCTCAAAGATGCTGAACTCCTTCACAGCCAGGACTGTGGTGTTGTAGCAAGAAGATACTGGATTATCAGTGGCTGTGGACACAGTGCTTGGTGAGACAACTGAGGACCTGAGGCCAGGAGACCCAGGTCCTTCATGTGGCTTGCACCTAACACGTTGTTTTGCTGTTTGGGCAAAGCCCTTTCAGGTTTCTTGGGCTTGTTTGCCCATCTCTAAAACGGGAGAGGTGATGTTGTTTGTAAAAGCTCCTTTAAATTCCAGTGAGTTTCTGTAGAAATGCAGTGGTGTAGCTGAAGCTGTGAAGCCTGAGCCTGTGTTGCCTTTGAGTGCAGCTGTCTTGGCACAGAGAGCTAAAGCATCACACACTCACAGCCTGCTCAGAGGATTCCTTTCTCTTCCAGTCCCTCTTACTGGCTTGCAAGTGAATGGACAGGTTTAGGAGTTGTCTGTACTTCAGTGCTGCTGTTTTTGAAATGGGAAGATGGAAAAGATGGGGCTTATGAAGGTGTAAAGTTATTCCTAAAGGGAGAAGCTATTCCAGCGCAGTGGGTTTCTGTTCACAAGTAAAGTTCATCTTTGAAATGGTGCATTCAAAAACGAGCCTTAGGTCACAGGTGCTGTTTGAATCCCAAGCCTTCAGTCAGCATCACAACCCCTGTGGGATTCTCCAGAGGTCACAGCTAGAAGTGCAGGTAGGGAGAGCACTGCTAGAAACGTGGAGCAGCAGCACAAAAACACCTCCTGCAGCCAGCCATCCGCTCACGTTTTGAAGCCTAGACTGATGGAGAGAGAGAATTAGAGAGTATTGAGAGAACTGAGAAGTATTAAGAGAGAAGTGGTGGGTGGAAGGGGTATCTTTTTCTGAGCAGCAAAATTTTCCATATTCAACCTTTGGCATTCTGCCCTTTTCTCTTTCAGTGGTGGCACACCCAGTACTCGAATAACACCGGAGTTTTCTAAATGGGCCAGCGACGGTGAGTGCTGAACTTGTAAATTATTAATTTTGTAAGCTACAGGAGGGCAGATTGATATTCCATATCTTCTGCTTGCCAGTACTTGGGCAAGGTAGTTACCAGTGCTCTTGCAGAGTGTCATCAGATATATATGCACATACAATCACACCATCTTTTTGAAACTTTACAGCACAATTCATTGTACTCAGTGGCAGCCGGAGAGGTTCCCAAAAATGCCACCTTAAATGGTGTGGTGATAAGAGATAGGGATTGGATTGACTTGCTGTTGCATCACCAAAAGGCAAACTGCTGTATTGCAGAGGGAACCTGCAGAGCTTGTGTGAGGGTGGTGCTCAGCTGCTGAGGGTTTAAACTACACAGGTGCACCTATTGCTTGGGTCTTTTTCAACTGCTTGCTTATCTTCTCTTCTTTGAAAGGGCATGCTAGAGACTTGTATCACGATCTTTTGGGTAAATCTTGTCTTTGCTGTCCTCTCTATGGCAAGAAAAGTCTGCATCTCTGAAGCCTGCACCTTTAGAGTGGTAACTCTGGGATCTGTCCTACTTCATGAGCTGTAGCTGAGACTCCAGAGCAAATGAGTTAATGTCAATATGTACCTTTGCATGCACTACTTGAAAGCTCATAGCATTAAGGAAGGGTTAAAAACGTTAAAACCATTTGACTGCTGGGTTTTTTTATTTAATGCCAGCAGCACTAAAAGTGTAAACAGCAACCTAGTGGAAATATGAGAATAATAAAACCTGGCGCTTTCCAGCTGCAGATGCCAAATCCATTTCCAGAGCTGGGCAGTGCTGCTCCAGCTCCCTTAGGAAGGGAACTGAAGCTCAGCGACCTGAAGAGACTTGTCCCAATGATTTTGTTCCCTGTTCTGTTACTGTCATGCTTTGGGCATTTGATTCCCAGCCTTGAAAGCACCTACAAGACATAACTGCTTGCCAGTGGGAGGGGGTCGAGTAGAACCAGTTTTGCCAAGGGCATGATGGTTAAATGGAGAACATAGGATACCTATCGCAGGCATTTTCTTCTGTGGGATAGGCAATCACATTTATTTTCTGTGATGTAGGAGCACTAGCTTGTAGGTATGATCAGCTGCAGTAGCTACAGCCACAGAGGTGATGAGGGAAGCAGCCCTGATGACACTTAATATTAGCTGTTTTCTTCATACCTTTTATTACCTGAAGCTACGGTGCTGAACCTGCAGCCGAGGGGCTGGCCCCAGGACAGTTCATCTCTCTCATCTCCAGCTGGTGTCTCACACCCTCTCCAGTGCTGGGAGCAGCCATGATGAGCAGTCCTGTCATAATAGTTACCTGACAGGCATTTTTCTGCTTGTATCTGAGGGGTCTCAGCAAAGGGAGAAGCTGAGAGCAGGGTCTGGGCTCTGTGGATTTGCTCTGTACCCACCTTTCTGGAAGTATACTTCTGTGTGGCAACTGCATCAATCCTTCTGAATGAAATCCTGGCTTAAACAACTGGCACATCTGTGAGCATCAGTCAGGATGAAATGGGGAGGGGTAAGAGGTTGTATCTTTAGCCTTGAATCATAGAAGCATTCTGTCCAGAGAGAGCCTCCCCCTGCAGACAGGGACATGTAGCATTGGTGTCTTCTCTCTCTTACTGAGAATTGGCATGAAAATGACTCATTGGGGTCCTCTGAAACTGTGACTCAGAGTCTTTCATTGCATTGATCAGGTGTTCCTCACTAATTTTTCTGTTCTTCCCTCAGCAGAAATGCCCTCAACGAGTAATGGTGAAAGCAGTAAACAGGAGACCATGCAGAAGACCTGTAAGAACAGTGACATTGAAAAGTGAGTGTGAAGTGGATAACTTCCATTTTTCTTGTTTTAAGGAACCGTAGTGTCCCGTTTGGTGCTCCCAGAAACAGTGGTGGTCTGAGGGTGGGAATATTTGAAGCTTTTACCACTGAGAAGGGAAGTTGTACTCCCAACATAAAGCCTGGACTTGGAGCACTTGCCTCTGGTGTGGTCACAGAGGCCCTGTGGGGAGTTCTCCAGCACATACCTGGGTGGGCAGGTACCCAGTGACAAGGACTTGGGCACAGCTTCCAGAGGGCTTCTCCACTGCAAATTGCTGCCTTCTAAAATATGTAAATAGATCTATCCATGCTTTCCACCGTATTCTAGCTGAGGTGAGTTTTCAAATGTTGTTTTGCATAGCAGCCTAGACCAGAGCTGGAACTTTGAACAAGAGGTAAAGATTCAAAACCCACTTTAACCTGACAAAAGCAATTGGCATTTCAAGTTGTACTTCCATCTTTTGGATTCCCTCTGCGAATGTATCATGGGATCCTACCTTTACTGGAGAAGTTATCTTGTCATTGCACCTTGGTTTTTGAGGGCAGTCTTTCCAGTGGTCTTTATTCTGTTTTCTCCATGGTGTCTGCATGTTCCACCTTCCATTGCTCCAGCAAAAGGGAGAGATGCTGCTCCTCAGCAGCACTGTAACTTGGCAGAAGCCTCAACGAGAGAATTTTCTTTTCCATAAGATCCATCCTGTGCCTTTGTATGGTTTCTAACAGAAGTAATGTCTCAGTTCCTGAGTTTTTCACCTACAGCCCTTCCAGTGATTTAGAAGTTTAAGTCCCAGTGTTTGAATATGCAGTAGTGAAGGGGACTCCTGGGCATCTCCTTTCCTGTCCCTTTCTGCTCACTGAATGTGCTGCAGTCTAGTCTGGGGTAGAAATAAATGGTTTTATCTGCACTGTTCATTTGAGTAACAACCTCTATCCTCAGCCTTCTTCCACACGCTGCTAGAGTGACTTTTACTGCTCAGACAGATTTGATGGTCCAAACCTAAAACTGCAGACTCTTCTCTGCTGCCATGAACTGCATTAGCTGGGATGGGGCAATGTTTTAAGTTGATTATTGCCTGATATAAAATGTTGCCCCAAGATCAAGTGAGAGACCAAAGAGCTTGAATGAGGTGGAAGCAATGAGGTAATGGTGGGTTTCAAACACTACATTTTGGGGTGAAGTCCATGGATAATTTGGGAGAGGGAAAAATCTGGTAGTAACATTAAACTGACTTTACAGAAAGTTGTCATTTTTTTAAGGCACTTTGTTCTCCTTCTGCCCCTGGTCCTGACTTGAGAGGTTGTGTCCCCAGTACATTTCTGGATCTCTGAGAGTTCAGGCAGCATGGCAGAACATATGTTCACAGTCAGGGGCTAACTGGGGAAGCTCCCTGCTGCAGAGAAAACTTAACATTGCTTTGCTGTCTCGACACTTTGGTTTTTACAGGCCTTTTTTTTAGCATGTCCCAAATGTTGGCTGTCTGCCGTTCGATTCCTCTCAGTAAGCAGAGTTTGGCCAAGGACCACTGAGTTTGGGAGCTTGCAGGTCAGTGCAGAAGCAGATTTGTCCTTGGAGTGAGCCAACCAGTGCATGCTGTCTTGGTGGCAAGGACTCATGCCTTCTGCCCTAATCTGTCAGCCTCTGTCTCAGCTGCTGCTTGGCTTCCCCTTGGGCCTCCTGCCTGTCAGCCCGGCAGCCCTCCACCCTCCCAGATCCACTCCTATTGAAAATCTTTAAACTGCAGGAGCTGAAAGGATTTGACATTTTCCAGAACACTTGAGCTCAAGTGATAAAATTGACATAGCTTTAATAATCTGATCAAAGAGGCTTTAGCTAGCACCTTTTGAAGGGTCCCAGAATCCTTTCCAAACAACTCTCGTGCTAACACTGCTGTGAAGTGGGGAGAGCGTGTATGTGTGTGCATGTATATGAACACACACATTGCTCTGCAATAACCTTGCCCCACTAAAGCTTCAGTTCTGATAAAAGTCAGCAAAACCTAATACAAATTGCAGGAAATTCCTTAAATGTCTTTCCAACAATGTTAATTTTTTAAAAGTTGCAGGGGGACCTTTTTATTTAAGGCACTTTATTTTACCAAGCTTCAGAAAACAAGATGGTGTTTCAGGTGGAGAATTCCTAGCTGCTTTTTTTTTTTTTTTTTTTTTTGCTCTTCTTTCCTTTGAGATTCATGTGTGATAAATAGTTTCTGTCCTGCCATTTAAGGAGTCTGAATGCTCTGTGTGCTTGTCTTGTAGAGGGGTTCTGTTAAATTAATTGATAACAGGGATCAGAGCTAGAAGCCTACAGAAAGGAGGGGGAAGGGTTTCCCACTGTCTGGCTGTTTCTCACTCCACTGCTGAGCCATGATATATGGCGACCCAGCCCAACAGGCTAAATTGATTCATCTCTAGTTCCTGTTTCTTAATCTGGAGCTAAATTGGTTTCATTTTTCTTGTTTTGGGTGGCGCTTACAGGAAGTTTTTGGCAGCATCACTTTACTCCATTGTTTGTAACTTCAGGTTTTGCCTTTAAATCTGAGCATTATTGATTGGCATGTTAAACCTTGTGTAGCATCTCATTAGCATTTTAAAAATTGTCCAGAAGCACGTGGCTTAGCACCTGTGTCAGCCGTGCTCTCCGCTCAGAGCAGTGGCTAATAGAGTTAGCAGCGATCTGCGTATTGATCCCTCTCTCGTAAGAATGACGTTCCTTCCTCCCCTCTTCCAAAAATAAGTCCAGGCAAAGAGAGCAGTGTGGGTTTGTTTGGTTTTTAATCCATTAATACAGTATAGCGAGCAGTCCTCCTTTTGGCTGAAATTCTTTGCCTGCCCAAGTTCATTTAATCTAAACTTGGGGTTTTTTTGTGGGAGAGTCTCTTGGATGCAGAACAACTAGATGGGGTTTGGGGTCAGTCTGTGTCTGTTGCTCCACTCCTTGTGCTGTGCCGGGTCATTGGTAGCTTGGACAAGCTGATCTCATCTGATAGTGCTGAACTTCAGGTGGCAGCCACCACAGTGAGAGACGAGGTGCTGCTCCCAGCTCTTCTTCCCAACACTGCAGGGTGTCTCAGCCAGCCCTGCTGAGCTTTTCTGATCTCGGCCATGTCTCCCAGACACCCCTGGGGGAATGAAGGCTCATGGGGAGAGGTGAAGGAGCATCACATTGTCTGAGCTTTGCTTGTGTGCTGAAGACCCCAGCCACTGCCAAGGTGAAGCTCAGCTGGTGCAACGCTACTTTACCTCAACTTGAGATGCAGCTTTGCTGAGGGAGAGCAGCTGGTCCCTAATTCCCCAGGCATCCCCCCCGACTGCTCCGCCAACGTGTATTCTCGGCACTGTTGCGCACAGAGAGCTGCAAAAAGCACCTTCCCAAAGAAAGTCTTCCTTCCTGCTCCCTCCCAGGATGCCTCCTGTGAGGGTCTGGTGCCGTTTTGAAACCGAGGTTCCCCGGGGTTAAAAGCCAGCATCTTAATTCAGAGTGCCAATGTTCAATTTTGCTTTCTGCCACCAGACTAGATTGCAGGCCAGCGAGAGAGTCTGGGTTAGTGGCCCACTGGGTCACCTCCCATTTGTTTTCCTCAATTTTGTGTTGTCATAAATTCATTCCAGCCCGTTGTGGTTGATCAGTTTATCTCCGCCGGGGCAGGGAGCGCTGCGAGCATGATATATGGCACAGAGCATTGTAGCCAGCCTCTCCATGAATCACTCCAGCTGTTTGGTGTCAGCCCCAAAGCAAACAGGACCCGGCCGCTGAGCGTTGACTACGATGAGCTCAGTATGGGAAGAGACATGACGTATGAATGTTTATTTAATAATTCTCTAATATTTCCAGCGGAGTGTGGCTGTGCCTTCTGGGAGGGGTGAAAGGGGGGGAGGTTGAAGAGGGAAACTCTAATCTGTTGGGGTGGGTCATAAATCAGGCAGACAACATCATTAATCAGGGATGGGACAGAAGTGGAAGGAGGTGGGACTGGAACTGCCATCCTCAGTGGGAAGGGGACTGTGCTTTTTTTTTTTTTTTTTTTTTTTTTTTTTTTTTTTTTTTTTCTGTAAAACAAATCTTGTTTCTGATTCCGCTTGGCCCCAGCCGTGCTGCCTGCATAATAGCAAACCTGGACACAAGGCTGTTTAAGTGAGTATGCTACCTCTGCTCTGAACCTTGCGATACGAGCCTGCCAAGCATTAAATCCCTTTATAATTATCTTCTTTATATAACACTTCATGCTTATCATGCTTCGTTGGATGAGACGCTCGTTGGGTTAAAAAGAGGGTTTTAGAGACAAAAAGCAATTGTGTTTGTTTTATTTTTCCTGTCTCCTCTTTCCTCCCCTTCCCCCCCCCTCTACCTTACCTCTTTCCGATCCAGCTGCTCTGAAACATCAGCTCTGGAGGGGCTCTGGTGCAGCAGCACAGGAAGGAGCATCAGTTAAAATTGAGCAAGTTTAGGTTGGGGTCAAGCCATGTGAGAGCAGTCAGGGAGGCAGCAGTGCCTGTTGTGGGGACCCTGCTCCCAGGCAGGTGGGTCAAGGCAGGAGCAGAGTGTGTGTGAAGCCAGAGGATTAGCAGAGGACTGAGAGGGAAGGAGGCATGCTTAAGCTGGTATGTCAGAGGGAAACAGAAGCTGCTGTGAATTCACACCACAGGATAAGCACTTCCCAGCCCTTCTCCATAGGTGTCACACCATTAATAGGCTTTGCCTGGAGACAGGAACATCTCGTAGCAAAGACAGAATTAAAAAATTAACTTGAGTCATAAATGAACTAACCCTTTGTGTTCTGCAAGAGCATGATGCTGCTGGTGGGTCCAGTCCTAGAGCAGCCTGCGTGAACTTGAGAGAGGATCCAGGAAGCTGAAGTGTGGGATTGTCAAAGCCAGGCTGAGAAAGAGCTGCTAGGCTGTGCTGCTTGTGTCTAGATTTTTATCTTTGTTAGGTTTTAGTCTTTTTCACTAATTCAGTAATATGTAATATTGTGTTTGTACTGTATACTGGTGTTCAGTGCTGAAAGGGTGCAGAGGCAGGTGCTCCATTTCATCCCTCTGGGTTGTGGCAGTGGAGAACTGGGCTGTGTTTCTTTATTCCACTCCCTCTTCTAACTGTTGGGTAGAAGTTGCGTGTGCCACTGATGATCTCAACCACTTACAGCCACTGTGCAAACTGTAATTGTATCAGTGTCTTCCCAGGGTGGTGGTTAACGAAGCTCAGCGAGGCAGGCTGACTGTACCAGCCCAGACCTGGGGGAAGGTGGTATCTCTGTTTAGTGCAGCTGTTGTCCAGAGGTTTGGTCTAATTTCATGCCTTGGAGCAGTTTTCTATAGATTTTGTCACCTTCGTATAGGAAGGAACTCTTATGTCTGTTGATCCTGTGATGTTTTAGAGCTGAACCATCTGCAAACTCCAGAGGTCTGCTGGTTTCAGGGCAGTAGCATCCCTGTCCCATTACTGGCAAAAACCCCAGGAAGGAATTTTATTCCTATGCTGGGGGTGCAGTTTAAGCATCTTGCCACTTATGTCTCTTTGCCTGCCCCTTCTTTTCTTTTTTTTTTCTCTTTTTTTTTTTTTTTTCCCTTAGTTTCAGAAATGCTGTTAACTTTAATTTGTAGAGTTGCTTCCTGGGAATGAAAAATCGATGGGGGGCTATCGCAGTGTGAAATTCGACTGTCACTATTGAGCTATAGAGTTACCAAGATGTCTTAGAAGGTAAAAAATAAATCGTGGCCCAGCAAGTGCTCAGCTGTGCTATTTCAAAGGGGATATGAGGCTGATGGTCTGTTAGAGGGTACTTCAGTTAGATGGATGATGATTCCCTGTGAAATATTGGAGTTATTCCATAGGTAAAAGAAACTTTAGCTTATAAAACACAAACAGCTGCCTTCTAGCAGATGAATTCTGCCCTTAGATGTGTGAGCAGCTTGTCAGAGAGAGGACTCGTCCCTAAAATTAGCCTGTTGTGTTTAACAATGTCTCTGATGGAGCATTGTGGATCTTATGTTCCTTCTGAAAATATTTTGAGGATGTGACTGTTTATTCACATCCCTTCGCTACACTGCAAGAATTAAGAGGCAGGTACTGATATTTTTTTAGGAAATGTTTGTATGGTGCCCAGATGCTCTCAAGAGAGAAGTAACAATTATTTTTACGTAGGCTGCGTTCCCTGTTTGGATGGAAATGTTCCTTTGAAAAGCAGAGACGGGATCCTGTTGTGCCCCATCCACTGCCAGTTTGCTGTCGCTCTCCTGCATCTGCTGAGGGGCAGCCCTGGCTGCACAGGCTGCCTGTGTGCTGGTGGTGACAGGGCTACTGCTTTCCTTGGCACTCACTGACTGTTGTGGCAGGACCCAGTAAGTGTTTGTGCTGTGCCAGCTGCTGTATGACAACAGGATGATTGCAATTACAGCTCTTGGTAGTTTATGCATTTCTCAGCCTGCAGTTAGTAAGTATAAATATGAAACAGTACTAAAAAAAAAAACCCACCAGTTTGTGTTACACCTCACTAAACCATGTCTGGGACAACTGTAGAGTTGGTAATTATTTCTCTTACACTTGCATGCACAGTTGCAATACCGCTGAGGGGAGCTTACCGCTGCTAGAAGGAGTGTTAAGCCACGTTTAGTTAAAGCTTGGTAAAGATCTCCTGAAGAATTGACTGACAGGAGAATTCATTGTGCTTTCATATCTCCTTCGCTGCTGTAACACAGAACTCATTGCTGCCTTCACAGAAGCAGTGTAATAGCTAGTAATGTAATTAAAGTAGTTTAATATCTTTGTTGATTTTTGGCCCTCGCTTCAATGTCGATGCTTGTCCTAACCTTACTCCACACCACTACGGGCACTTCATCCTATTTTTCCATTCTCTTCTTTCTTCCTTTCTGAAGGTTTTCGTCTGCAAAAAGCTGTTGTTTCCCTCTCGGTTGCATAAGCATTCCATCTTTTCCCTCAGATAGCCGGCTCATGACCTGTCCTTCCACTGCACTGCTGGTTTCCTCTTCCAGCTCTGGGGCCGCAGTTGGTTATGTGATACTAATGTGCCGTGGCCTCCTTTAATAGCCTCATGTTTCTTTTTGAAGGCCCGATTACCTTAAATGATGCTAATTCTGATCCTTTCTTTCCCCGTAAAGGAAACAGCAACAGTGTAAAAGTTCTAGGGCGGCAGCAGCAGTTGTAGGAAGCTGTCTGGAGGATGTGTCACCGCACTGCCCTTGTGTACCTCCAATCAGCGGTCATGAATGGAGGTTCTGGAAAGCGTATCACCTCCGTGGTGAAGCCCTTAAAAGGCCATAGATGAGTCCAAGTGCTGCTGTAGTAGCATAGATATTTCCTGTTTATTTCGGTCGTTTGGACGTGGGCCATGGGAGTAGAAGGCATTTATTTAATCGCTCGCAGAGCCTGGCTGCAAGACTCGCCTGCACGTCCAACCTTCTGAGCACCTTTCAGCCCTAGGAATCTGCTATTCCTCCTTCACCTTCATGGATATTTTATAATTTTGTGCCCTGATCATCCAGCCAGAGCTACCAATAACCCCAGACCAGCTCCAGGCTACAGTAAGATGACAAGTTACAGCTGCCATAAGTCTTCCAGTAGAAAAATAGACCTGCCTAGCTATACGTGGAGTTTGGTCATAATCCAAATATGTTTACTCGTGGATGGAGGCAAGTTTCAGTAAGCTGGAACCTCTAACCCGTGTGCCTCAGAAGAGCTGCGTTTTTCCATTTCCACTGTCTGGGTTTTGTGGACCTGGCTTGTACTAAGATAAAGACCACGATGCACCTTCACAGATCTGTTAAAAATACAATTAGGGTCACCAGCATGAAGGATACATTTGAAAAGTGAACCAAGACATTAACACATTTGCTGAGTAATTATTTCTGTTTAGGAACTTTGTTTACAGAATGATTTTGTAACTCAGCGTGCGCTGCCTCAACAAAACCTTGCCGCAGCAAACCACTTTCCTGCAGCGTGGCTTTTTCCTTTATCGCCAAATCTGCTCCAGTAAAGCAATGGGATTGCATTTATTTTCTCTTTGGAACAGGGGACATAGTCTCTAAATCTAAATCAGAATGACCCAGGCATTCTTTCTCCCAGCTTTCATGTCGAACCATAATTGCTCAAATGGCACATTTAAAATTTTGGCGCAAGCTCAGCCTTTCACTCGCCGCCTTTTTAAATCAGTCCCAGTGGCCAGCGGATACTGCGTAGCCCTACAAATGCATCCAAACATGCTGACTCCGAGGCTCCTTCCATTCTGAACGATCAGTGGTGCCATCTGTCTCTGTTTTGATTGGGGCTGGGCACATGTGTCCCAGCGAAACGCGGGCCAAAAACGCGGGGGAGAGAAAGAGCTGGTGCCTGAATTTACTTCCCGCTCCTGTAAAGACATTGTTTGGTTCTGTGTTGTGGAGGCGGGGGAGATATGAAAGCAGAATGAATTTTTCTGTCATTAAATTCTTCAAGGAATCTTTACCCAAGTCCCTACTAAACGTGGCTTAAAATGCCTTCTTGCAGCGGTAAGCTCCCCACAGTGCTATTGTGACGGTGCATGCAAGTGTAAGAGAAATAATTCCTCTGTGGGGAAAAAGAGACAACATTTTTTTTGGTTTGCATCGAGATGAAATTAGTCAGAAGCAAACTCTGAATTTGGCAGGCAGATGCCAGTAATAACAAGTTGTGCAAGCAAGTATAAAATAGAGGCGCTCGTGACTGAGAGCGCCTCGGTGTTGTGTGTGTGTGCCCTTGCATGCACCCCGCTCCAAATTCACAACTTAGAACACGGAAATTAGAATGGGGAACATTGCATTATTCATAACTTGGCAACCAGAAGCCAGGGCAGTTTGCCAGAGTAAACTATTCTCTATAATTACAGGTGAAGCAACATTCTTTAATATCTTACAATACAAAAACATACATTAATCAAGGAAAGAGGGCTTTTTTTTCCTAGAGGACAATAAATTAGCATCCTTGCCAATTTCCTCAATACATGTGGCAATGTTTTACAGGATTATAAGTCAGCCTCTTTAAAGAAGGTTAGTCTAAAAACAAATAAACCCAATAAATGAGATTTTTAGCTAAATAAAGGGGAAGCCAGCTCCTAAAATGTTGATGTCTTGCCAGAAGATTTGCTTTTAGCACTGGCAGTCTTGCAGACCGAGGGTCTAAACTTCACTTGGTGTGATTTGACATGGCTCTACTGTAAACAGCTTTGCTGGGCAGTTTTTTACAGCAAGGGAGCTGGCCCCTTCTGCTGTAACCAGCTCATCTAGTGAAATAAAATCTCAGTACCTTGTGCCAATCCAGTAGCCCACATGTTGTGGGGTGATTCGCAGTCAATCTGCCACCAGCCTGACACTGGGCTTCTTTCAGAGAGTTAAGATACTGAAAATGCCTGAGCTGTGTCTGTTTCCTTTTAAAGCCACCTGTCACTTTTCTTTTTAAAAACTTTCTTATCAGTGCGTTTTGCTTGTTAGTAACAATGGGTTGTGGTGGTTTTTTTTTTAGTTTCATGTTATGTTCTTGCACTCCAGTAAGTGTAAAAGGCCTTTGAGTCTGACTTCGGTGGTGCTCACCCACATCTGCCAAAATAAAGTCCCTGCGTCTTTAGCTCTAGCACTTGCTGCAGGTGATGCTTGCTAACTGGAAAGGGGGGGCGAATTCCTTTGTCACTTTGAAAATGGAAGCAATTCTTATCCCAAAGCAGATAAAGATGTTCATAGCTAGTGTTTGAAACTCAGATAGCAAGGGAGTTGTGTTGGAGGCAATTCTATGAGTGAGAGCTGAGACAGCATCACCGTGCTCTGCTGTTCCACAGTGCTACCAGTGCCACAGAGCTGTGCACGTTGCAGGCTAATAAAACAGGGTCTCTTCTATGAAAAAGTTGCCCTTTTACCCAAATGTAAATTGGCTGTGAGAGAAGGCTTACAATTACAATGATTGTGCACTGATGGGGGGGTCGTTTTTTGGATCTTTTTTTATCGAGTCTTAGAAGGTTTCTGCCCCACAAAGTGAGGACTGCAGCAGGCTCTCTCTCCTGCAGTGTAGTTGTGGTTATGAAAATTGTCATCCACGGCCGTGGTTGGATATGGCCAGGGGCAATTTCTCTGCTCCTGGAATCTTACTTAACTTGACTCTGCCATCAAAGCATCGACCAGTCTGTTTCTAATATTTATGATATGTAAGCTGCTAGTGACCTGACCTCTGCCCTTGGTGCAGGGGGGTGGCATGTATGTTCTGCTGGGATCAGGTTCTCCACTTTGTACAGGGGAAAGATAAAGGCTTTGTTTAAAAATAAAGACGTCGCTCTCGGGTTTGTCAGTGGTACTGTACATTTTCCTCTCTGCAAGTCTGCGTTCACAGGCACAGGAAAGGAAAAA
Source organism: Pyrocephalus nanus (assembly GCA_038380795.1). Taxonomy (NCBI): domain Eukaryota; kingdom Metazoa; phylum Chordata; class Aves; order Passeriformes; family Tyrannidae; genus Pyrocephalus; species Pyrocephalus nanus. Next base: position 4,133,002 of record CM076269.1, read on the forward strand.
TAAATGTATGAGGAAGAGAGAAGAAGGTCAGAATATCAAGTGTCAAAAGTAGCCCATGAAATTTTATTGGTAGAGCATTTAATCAGTGCTAAGCGTTTTTTACAAGGTACATACAAACAGTGGAATTGTAAAAATTTATGGAATGCTGTGTACAGTGTGGCCGTTTATGAAGAAAGGAAAATTTATATCCAGTTGAAATAAACCAAAGGGGAATGTTTTATGGAGACACCTCAACAGCAGGATACATCAAGTTAGGTCTAGATAAGGTGAGGACGGAGTATTTGCAGGGTCCTGCTGATCTTTGAGGTGGTTTTCTGCTTCTTCAGCAGCTAACACTTTGCATCTTTCTGTGGCTCTCAAATAGGCAGGATGCTGGATGCAGTGGCTGTGTGGTGTTTGTGTTTTCTGTACAATGGAAAGGGAACACAAGTGAACAGCTGCTGCTGGTATCTGTGGTACAAGGCTCTCGCTCTTGGGCTCGTTCCAGTACAACAGTTTCTTGAGCAGCCCTTAATATCCAGCTGGGAAGGGTTAACTGAAGCCAATCACTCTGACATCAGCATTTTTTTGTTTCCTTTTCGGTCCAGTATTTTGTTGATGATAAAGCACAGACTTAGTCAATTGAGAGATTCCAGAGCTGCAGAATCAGAGATAATTTAATTAACGGAATTGCCTGTGATTGCCCACTGGGACAGCGGGTAGGAATTGCTCGATTTAATTTGGAGAAACAAAGATCACATGCATGCTAATGTTTAACAAATAACCAGTGTTTGGGTTAAAGTTTTTTTGCAAAGAGGGGGGCAGCCATTTCCCAGGGGAGATTTCCCAGGAGGTGATTGCTTCCTAACAGCTCAAAGCTACAGATAGGTCCTTTTTTCCACCTCCGTGGTATTTTTGTGCACTTCTTCTGGCCTTTTATCTAAACAAAGCAAGGCTTTGCTCAGAGAAATACAATTTGTTCTTATTTTAAGTGCTCAGGGGAAAGTGCTGTGAGTAGTAGAAAAATGTATGTTGGGCACAAAGACTGAAAATTACCACATGCTGTCTTGCCCAGTCTCACAGACTTGCTCCTTGGTACCCAGTATCCTAAGCTGTGCCTGCCAAGCTGTGGAAGAGTTAACCACGAAGTTCAGAGAGAAGTACAAGACCCAGCTTCCTCCACGAGGAGCCCTCCCTTATTGTTTTCGCTCTTGTGTAAATGTTCTCTCGCAGTGCTGGTGTAGGTCCACAGCTCTGTCGTGGATGTGCCCTCTTGGTGCAGCCTCAGCCAGGGAGGACAGTTCAGGTGTCAGGGAGGTCACTTGCACCTGCTGGAGAAGCACCAGCGCTGGGTCTCAAGGTACTGCTCCTGGCAGCAGTCGTGCTCAGCAGGTCTCTCTTGAGCCTGATAAATGACGTTGTCCCGACACGTCAAATCGGAGCGCTGAGGCGCAAAATTGTCAAGAGCCCTCCTGCATCCAGCACGAGGTCAAGGCGAAGCAGAGAGCCAATTCCTTCTTCTCTGTAATCCCCTCTGCCTCACTTGGCAGGGTAACTTGTACACAGCCTTACCCTGCCCATGGAGCTTGGCTTTCTGACCCTCGCTCCACCCTGGCGTTACCCTGTAAAAACACTGCCCAAGGCTGCTCCCAGCTGTGTCCGGGCAGGCACACATGAGGTGTGCACACAAGAGGGAAGCCTGAGGGAGTTCCCAAGATTGCTGCTGCAGGAAGAGTTGCTCCTAAGCGATGCTTATCTTTAGGATACAAGCGGCAGGTTGACGGTAAAATGTCACTAAATGGAATGGCATGTGTCCCAAGTGTGCTGGCCACCACGGGAGCCAGACACATGGGAAGTGACTCGGGTCTTTATTCCATCCCTGGAGGTAGTTTCAGTTTCCTTTATTTACTAATGTTCTCCCTATTTCCCTTGACCTCATTTCCTCTGGCTTTTCGGAAGCAACCCTGCAATTATCGCTCACTTTGGGCTGACCCTTGGCCGCCACGTCCCTTGTTGCTGCTGCTCTGAGAGGTTTTCCTGAAATCTCAAGTGCAAAATACTCACTTGTGGCCAAAACTCTTATCTGTGTCGTGAGTTAGGAGCTGTGTCTCCAGCAACTGTGCTGTGTGTCAGGGTTTGTCCTGCGAGCACGCTTGGCAGGGAGAACATGGGGTTTAAATTCTGTCATAGCTGAGCTTTGATCAGCACTGGGAGATGCTGCAGTGGCTTAAAGCTCCCTCTCTTACCAATGCACCCCAGTCTTGTTAATAAATGTATATTTAACAATGTCTGGAGCGTATGAAGTGATAATAACTAAATCAATACCTCCCACATTGATTGTCCAGGATCCCTACAGCGTGACGCACGCAGCGGTGCGGTAATTTTCCAGCTAACTAGCACCCTGATCTACAGCCCTCCTATTGATTGGCCATTGTATCAAGCAGCCTCTGAGCATTATTGCTTATGCCTCTATTCAGCCTCCTTTTCTGATTCATTCGTTTATTACTGGACAGGTGCGATTATCTCACAGACTTTCCAAAATTGGCCGATAAGGGTCAACCATTTAGATTTCTATAAACAAGCCATTTTCTATCTCCTCTAGTTGTTGCAGTGGCAAATTTTTCCTATTCAGGCTTTGACTTGTTACTGGGCTTGAATGAGCATTATCTTGTATCTGCTCGAGGAATCAACTTTTCTTGCTGAGTCACCCGCCCATCAGAGGAGGACAGATAGCTCCACAGGTGGTGAAAGGAGAATATAGCAAGGGTTGAGGTTCTGCTTGCCACCTGCTCTGGGCAGCAGTCACACTGCCTTTACACCTCCAGTGCCCTCATGCATGCAGGAAGAAGAAATGGATTCTAGGAAGTCAAATTCATCTTCAGCCTTCACCCAGCATCAGCTTGTTGGTGGGCCAGACTGGAAGACAAACAATTTTCTCAGCCAGCAGTAATCTTCAAGCTATAAATAAATAATTCTGTTTCTTCCTTAGACAAAACTAACACCTTTCTAGGCTTCCTTTGAAAATACTAGCAACTCTTCCTTGGGAGTGAGAACTCAGGCTGGGATATGGGTAATAATTCATACCAATGGGTAGGAGCAAGTGGGTGTTTCACAGCAAGGAAGGCTGTCTCCTACTGAAGCTCTTTCATCTTGCTCCAGAGAATATTTATTGATTCTAAGACTTGAATCCACAGCGTTCCTGTCCCCAGACAGTCCTTACCCACTAGGCCATCATGGGACATGTGTATTTCTTTGCCTTTTTTTGCAGTTTTAAAATTGTTACCATTTCCTAGCAACTGTCACTTCCAATGAATCTCCTTCTGATGAAGATCTCCTCCGGTAGCTCGTGCAGAGCACATCTGATCTGTACAAAGGCAGGAGGGAAGTTGAAGGAGCTTTACAGCACGAGTACTTAACCATATGCACTCGAGCAGCTCTGCTTCCTTCTGAAGTGTCATAATTAGAAAAATCATCCAAGATCTCTTTGACTAGCTCTTTCACCAAAGGCTTGGGAAAAGCCAGCAGAATCACCTCGTGAGAGATACCCCAGGTCCCTCCTTGCGTGCCAGCGACAGGTGACTAATGAACAGAAGAGTGAGTGAGTGTGTGCAGAGAGAGCTGAGCCTGCAGCTCACTTTGCTGGCTGTAATAATTCCACTAGACCCATGTTATAGCCACCTGTTGATGAATCATCCTCTAAAAAGGTAGAACACATGGGTGCCACTGTGGGTTATGTTGTGATTGATGATGCAGCTTCTGGTGGCGAAATATTCTTCAGGTTTTACTGAGCTGTAGTCTGCTTGGACAGACTTGAAATTCACTGACATAAATGAAAATTGTTGTTTTGTTTTTATTCTCAAGAGTGAAAGCCTTTATGTCAGTGCTCTAAACCTTTCCTGGGGAATGCTTGAGGGCCCCTCCCTATGCCTGCACTGTGTAGAAATCGGATTTTACAGCATGCCAGTGACACATCCTTGTCTGTAATGCTCCCTGCATCTCATTTGCTAAGCATTGCTGTCTGCTCTTGCTTTTAGGTTGGCAAGTTGCTCTTTTCACCAGCCTTGCAGAACCATGAAAATACACTTGCCTGCCCTCAGCACAGCGCCTCTGTGACAAAAGAGAGAATGTTGCCCATCAAAAATGACCCTAGGAAATGGGAAAGCAGATTGTGAAGCTGCCTTTATAACCACCCTGTTGGCAGTGTTCAGTGCTTTTGGTTTCTCCTTTTTTTCAGTATTAGAACCCAAAAAGCCAGGGCTTTCATTAATATAAAAACATTGTGTTGATCCTGTGTAATGAGCTGATGTTGGCGTTACGTGAGGTTGATGGCCAGCAAAGGCCTCCATTCTCTGAGGGGAAGAGCAGCTCCTGTTGCCCACGAAAAGTTCTCAGCAGCTTTAAAGCAACGTACAGAACTTTGTCTCAAGCGTGTGATCCTAAGTAATCTCTTAAGGGAAACACAAAAAAAGGCAGAAAGCAAACAAAAAAACCCCAGAATTACCTGTTCTTTAAATATCTGTGTCTTGTGGAAATTTGCTCTGTGTGAAGCTGCCAAATCCAGCATCAGTTGTGTTCTTTGGTGATGTGTTGGGAAGTATTTAGTAGGACACTTTAAAGAGTTCACAGGGGGCTTTTCAGGAATTCTTCCTTACCCCAAGGTGGATGCATTAATTTGAGTGTTATGCCATTTCCTGTGCAGTACCTGTTGTGGGATCCTTTTTCTCCTCAAACTCTAAACAGTCTTGCGTGCTCAGTGATGCTCACGCTCCATCATCTTTTGCAGAATTACAGAAGACTCTGCAGTGACAACGTTTGAAGCGTTAAAGGCTCGTGTCCGTGAGTTAGAAAGGCAGCTTTCCCGTGGGGACCGCTATAAATGTCTCATTTGCATGGTGAGTAGCACTCCACTTGTGGTAATGAATCAGAAATGCCTTGATATCTTTGCTGAGGAGGGGATAAGCTTTTCTCCTTTTTTACAGGCAGAATGGGGGAGCTCATCACCAATTAGCCTTCCAAATGAAGGTGGTCTTAGCAACCAAAATTTCTGTAGGCGTTAATTTGTTCCTTTGGTATTTGCAGCTGTCCATCTATATCCGGGCAAAAAAGTTACAACTCCAAAAGACTTTGAGCCTTCCTATAGAACATTCCCAGATACCAAACATCCTCTTCCTACGTGTGCACATTTCCATACATGGGAGAGAGCAGAATCTGTGATCAGAGACCCACCTTCTCTGATTTGGGAACAGGAATGTTGCCTGAGCATTTAGAAGTTGTTGATGCCCTGCTTGCTCCGTGCTGACGCTGTGGCCTTCCTAAAGAAGGGCAGCAGCTCCCTCTGATGGTCTGAGCCTGCAGGGCTCTGCATCTCCTGCTGGGTTTCTGTTCTGCTCAGAGCAGGAGGACATTCTGCTGGTGGAGAGCTCCCTCTGCAACTTCAGCTGGATACTCGGGCTTCTCTCTCTGCCAGCCAGCTCACAGCTCGTAGCTGTGGGAGTGCAGCCCTTGCCATTCACCCCACGGAAAGAACAACAGCTTGCTCTTGCTGCTAATTTCCAGAGGTTTCTTAGGGATGATAGAAGATACTCAAGAAGGCATGTCTGCTGAAAGAGCAGCAGTATTCTTGGGATGTAGTTAAGCTGTTCCTGCAGAGCTGTGAATTGTGATAAGGGTTGATCTTGCCCTGTCACTGGTTTTTGTATGATCTGGTGACCTTTCTGATGAGAATAATGGCAGGTGGCCACAGCAACTTCAGATGCTTTTGCAATAACTGTGCTGAGCCAGGTCACCACGAGAGTGGATTATGGGCTTCCAACAGGAGTTCTGGGAAGCCAAGAAAAGGGACTGCAGGAGACTTTCAGCCTCTTCCATACAAACATTACAAAAATACAACTTACATATTACACAAAATACCAGGCAGTGTTACCCACAAAGAGAGGCCTTGTGATGGGGTTGGGAGTGAAGAATCAGTACGTCCCTGCTGTGGAAATAACCTGTTTGCTTCTTCTCCTCAGGACTCCTACACAATGCCCCTGACTTCCATTCAGTGCTGGCATGTGCACTGTGAAGAATGCTGGCTGCGGACTCTGGTGAGGCTCTTGACTACTTTCTTATTGACTTACAGCCTTTTTCCTCTCTTCTTTGATACTTCCATTTTAGATCATCACAGGGAAAGGTGCTTTTTGCTTTATTTTAGACAGTCTGAGTGCTGTGCCTGCAGACTGCCCAAACCTTGCTGTGTAACACCCCACTCTAGCTTTGACATGAGTGAGTTTCGTTTGAGTCGCTGTGACCAAAGTGCTGTCCTGCCCCTTGCTTGTTGCTCCACTACCTGTGGGCACAGCCATTGCTCTTTGAAGAGCTCTGTGCCAGGGACTACCTTGCCTTAAAGTAATTTCCTGTGGGGCATCCATGCAGAGAAGGGAGGCCAAATCCACTGAGATTTCATGGAATGGGTGGCTTCTGAGAAATGTAATATTCCCCCAAAGCAAAGGAAATCATCTTCAGGAGAGAGAATATGGAATGGAGCTTTTATGAATATGGATCTGTATTTTTTTAGATTATTTGAAATAGCACTCTGTATTTTTGAAGCATATGCCATCCTGTTTAGAAGTTTGGGGACTACCTTGAACATAGAATAGGTGATGCAGTAGAGCAGCAATTTATACATTTAATAAAGGACATCAGGTTAAAATTTGTTATTTAATAAAGTGTTTTCTTTTCCTGTGTTTAAACTGTAGGGTTTATAATCAGCCTTTAGCGTCCCCTCTGCAGCTGATTTTGAAACTTTCATTTTGCTTAGGTTGGGGAGTGGAAAATAGTTGTGCTTTCTAGTTCTCCTGTTAGCAAGATGATACAGTGTTGGGTCGCAAAAAATGTAAGGGAGTGCCACTCCTAAAAACTTGTTCCTGTAAGGCATTACTCTGCTTTATAGAACACGTTGTGTGCTTGGAATTACAATTAAGCTGATCATGCTCCTTTAAATCCTGCCTTTTAAAAGTCTTGTCCAAGAAAAGTTACCAGGATGGTGAAGTGCCTGTGGGCTTGAGTACTAATAGCAACTCAATAACTTGGCTATCCCTTGGGCTGTATTTTATAGCTCTTCAGCTACACCCCGTCACTATTTAGTTTATACAAGCTTTTGTAAACATTTTAGCAGCATGTTATAAAAGACACATATGTGGGCACGTAGCTGTGAGGTGTTGGGATGAATGTGTGCTCTGCCACCTTTGCTAAGTGAAGAGTAATCTTGTCCTTCAGCAGTGCTGCAAGCACAGGATAAAATACTAACATAGTTTTCATTTTATTTACTCTGAAGTCTTTGTTTTCTCCTCTTCCTGCCGGCCTCAAGTCACCTTCTAAATCCGTGGCACCAATTTCAGGCTTCTCTTAGACTCAGCAGCAGCTTGGTTCAGCTTCAGTCAGGCCCCTTTGTGTCACGTTCAGCAGTCACAGCTGCTCATGAGAACAGGGAAACTCACTCCAGGTGCTCTGGGATTAGCATTTTCTTTGCAGAGTGGGAGCCATCTCCCCCTAGAATTCCATGAGAAAGGTGGGGATGAAGCTGGCTGTGTGTGATCTGCACGTGGCTCTTCTGCTGACCGGGCAGGCAGGATGGGAATAGTCCAGCAAGACATCATGTTAAGACTTGGCACTTGCATAGGGGAAGCAATTAATAAGTGACTACTCATGTGTTCCCCAGTCCTAGCCTCTCCCTGCAGCCCCCAATTTATTAAACCAGGCCTTTTCACAAGGCATGCTTGCACTCCCTCTCCCATCTCAAAAAAAAATCTCCCAGCCTGTGTTCGCATGTTTCTAATGTAACCATTAAAATGTAGCCTGAAGACAGCAATAAAAACCCTGGAACGCCTTGGTGCTTTTGTGTCTTGATCAAAGTCAATGTGTGTAATCTCGTTAAGACTGCCCTCCTTCCCCCCCCTCCTTTTTTATGAATTTAATGGCATACAGCAGCTGGGCTCAGTGTTTAATGCTTACCAACCTGCATTGTTCTAATTAAGGTATCTCCTTTTATTTCGGGCACAAAAGAGACTCTTGTTTTTTTTAACAAGCGAGGAGCTGTGGGATAGTGTGTGTAATAATCGCTGCTGTTACCTTTCCCTGGGTATAAAGCTGGCTCCCCAGTGGGGTTGGGAGGAGGGAGCCTGCGCGTGCAGCACACATGGAAAGACTTGGCTGGGGGAGAGGGGCAGCATTTTTCTTCTGTTGTGCAATAAACAATTTGTTGGAGTTAATAGGAGTTGGGGCGGGCAGGTTGTGTTGGGCTTCCGGCCCCTTTTGAACATTCTGGAGATCTGCCATCCCTGCTGGTGAAAAGTCCCCTTTCTCCCGTATCCCTGTGGTTCGTGTGCCCGGCCAAGATCTAATATTAAATTAGAGTGTGAGTGTGTCTGGGAGAGCGAGGATCGTGTGCTGAACAAGGCCCTGGGACTGAAGGTTCAGAGTGCCTGGGGGCAGTTCTAAACCTCTGCAGGGTATTGAACATAGGGTGAAGTTTGATGCTCACATCTGTCTGTAGACTTAAGGTTTAAACATTTTCTAGGATTTGATACTACAATGATCTGAGCATCTCTAGTATCCTTTGACTTTGGTGGTGTCAAACCACAGCTGTGAGCTTGCTGCTCCCAGCTTGCTGGTTGTCTGGGACACTCAACACAGTGAGATTCTTCATTCACCTACCCTGCATGCTGAGAACTAGTTGATATCTTAAACTTATGCAGAAACTGGGACACAAGTCTGGAGTAACTTGTCTGTGATCCCTTTTGGAAAGCCCTGAAAACATGTGCAGGTTCTTCCAAGGTAGGAAAGAAATGATGTTGCAGGAGGAAGGCTTAGCCTGGGCAGCAGGAGGTGGGTTCATGTCCCTGAACAGCGACTGTCCTTGTGGTGTCTGTCCTCAGCTGGTTGTTGGACTGCAGCCCCGAGTCACTGGGGATGAATCTCCCTGTGGAACAATCTGCCCCTTCTCCATCCTTCCCAATTAACTGACAGTTAACACTAGTACAGCTACTAATGTGTGGAATTTGTGTTTTCCTTCTCTTGGGAAGGGTGCTCTAGCAGTAGAGATTGGCCATCTGCCTTGCTGGGGAGGTTTGGCACCTCCATCCTCTGAGGTCTGTGAGAACAGGTTTGATGTGTGTCTGTCAGCAGTAACTCAGGTTGAGGTGATATTTGCCAGGGGAATGGGTTGGTGAGTTCTTGACATCCCTCTGAGCTGTAATTCTGTGATCTCCCAAACCCTGGTGTCTTTCTTCAGGAAGTAAATGTAGTTAGAAGCTAAGTCAGGCTGTTCTTTGCCAGTGATGGAGCTGTGTGTGGGTGCAGGGGCTGAAAGAGGACGGGTTTATTTGAGCAGATGCAGTTTACTGAGTTTCCCCCATCACCTCTACAGCCAGAGTCAGCATTTCCTATGGGTATTTGCTGACCCCAGGCTTGTGCTTGCCTGCCTTGGGCTTACTTGGAAATGACAACAGCAAGAGCAGGAAAAAGAAACACTTCTAAAAAGCCTTCTTTATCATAGAATGCTTCCAGAGGATCCATCAGTAGATGTGTGTGTTCTGCAGTTGACACACTTATATCTTTGCTGGATTACTGCATTTTTAGCTTTGCCATTTCAATACCCATGCAAGCTGGAGTAGTTTTGTACAGAACAGCACAGATACAGAGCAATCCTTCTGGGTGATCCCTGGGTGCTTCCAGCAGCACGGGGACCTCCTAGATCAGCAGCTGCATGGAGGATGCTGCACTTGATCGTTCATGATGCTCCCTGTGTGCAGTGAGGTTCTTGGGTCATTTATTAACATTTTATCAGTTCTGTCCTCCAGCAGCCTCTGGGGGTGAGCTCCACCCTTTGAAGAGGCTCTGTGAGAAAAGTTGTTCTCCTGGTGGTTTAACCCCAATAATAATACCTGACAGCTGCAGGGTACCCCACAGCGGCAGTGGGGAACAGCTGCTTCTTTGGGAATTAGCATTGGCAGAGAAGAAGCTGCCACTTCATGTGAAGGCATGGGTGGGAGAGAGGGCTGTCACCTTGGTTGAGAATTGGATCTTGGCATTGTGTTCCTCTCCTGGCAGAAGCTGGCTCTTGGTTTGGGTCCCTCCTGCATCTCTCTATTTTGATTTTACTTCCTCTACTTGCTCTCTCTGTGTGTGTGTGTCTCTCTATTCTCTGTGCCTGGTAGCATATTGTGCTTGGAAATTGCCCATTTTTAGACCCACAGGACAGCAGGAAGTGCCTAAAATCCTTCCTTTTGAGTTTCCCTGCTTTAGCCAATTTATAGCAGACGTCACACCATTTTTTTTTTTTTAAGAGGCAACTTTAAGACAAACTCCTCCAATCCTTCCTGGCACCGTGTAAGCCCTAACGACTTTTCAACATCTCAGCTCTCGTTAATGTATTTTTCAAACTACTACCCCAAGTGATTAGCCTGTATTGTGGATCAATCACTTGCCAAATTTTAATTAAGAAAGGAGGAGAAAAAATAAACTCCATCCTGGTTCCAGCCCTGTTTCTTTGCTTTGTAACAGCCCTGGAGCAAACTTCTTGCAGCAGAGTTTTATAAACCCCTCAAAACTGGGGTTTATAATGGAAAAGCTGAGGTGGCCTTTACTCTAGCACACACAGCTATAACACATCAAGGCTTTTCCATGTAGCTATGATGAAAGGAGCAGAAGGACCTGGAAAAAAAAAAAAAAAAAGAAAGAAAGAAATGGCTGACAGGTGGGACTTATTATTCCACAGCATTTTTATTTCAAGGGAAAAGTTTAGTAACCCCAGCTGGCAGGTGAGCAGTGGGGGAGCAAACGCTTTCTCATTGTGCCTGTGCCAGCATGTGTGTGTGTACAAGCTTATGTGCCTCTCCACAAGAGAGGAGAGCTTAAACTCTGGTGCTGATAAACGTTGTGCACCTACTCGGAAAGTCAGATGTAAGGAACAAGGTTCTGAGCAATTTCAATCTGAAAAGAAAAAGATCGGGACTTAGTTCTGAATTTAACACACATGCTTATGTGTGCAGAGGAGGGCGGTTTTATTTCATAGAAAGAGAGAAAAAATGCATCCCCAAGGGTCCAAAGTAATTATTTTTGCCTGAACTGTTAATACCAAGCATAAGCACTGGAGAGACCCTGAGCCCAGCGTGCCACGTGCAGCCTGTGCAGCGTTCAGGCCAGGCTGCTGAAGGTCCCCAGGTTCCCTCCAGCATATCCAGGCTTCAGAGCTCCAGCCCACGTGCAGGTGAAGCAACTTCCACCACTGCCCTAAATCAGTCTGTGATCATGCAGCTTTTGCAGAAAATAGGTCAAGCTCTATGTGGTTGTTTCTGCTTTGTGGTGTGGTTAAAGAAACTTGGGATGCCCGTGTGCAGCTCAGCCTGAGGTGGGAGAGTGGATCCCCCCTAAAGTCATCAGGATGTGGTATAGAAAATAGATCTCAGGGTGAGAGATCCCAGGGTATGGCAAGATAAATCCACCCATCTTCCCTTTCCCTGTGGTGTAAAGGAACTACACGCCTGACCTTGCTTTGCCAAGCTGCAGTTGGTTTAATCAGGCTTGTTCTGCCATCCCTGCAGGCTGATTGTGGGGGGCTGCTGCAGGCCTGGTCAGAGTGGCTTTCCAGGAACTGTAGATGGGAGGCTGCCTCTCAGCAGAGCCCTCTTCCTGTCGTTTTTCCCATCAGTTGTCTGTCACATCTGCCAATCTAACGATGACCGTCTTAGGCTGACCCCGATTCTGAGGCTTATTAACACCTCTTGCTGTCAGGCTCTGTGATAGATGGCTCATCAGCCCTTGTTTTATTTCATGTAGCGTTCATGTCGGCCGCCCATTACCCCACCCCAGCTCACATCACAAGGTTTCAGCTCACCTTGGCAGAAGAGACTCATCTCTGCAGCATCTGTGTGAGCTGGGGGGGATAGGACAAGGGTTTCCTTCATGCCAACAGCTCGTGGGCTTTTGCAGGATGGCCCAGGCAGTGCCCCATCCCTGAAAGAGATGGTCCAGAGATGGTCCAAGCCCACCAGGAACCAGCTCAGTCATCCCTGCTGAAAACTTAACTTGTTCCATCTGGGTTGATTTTCTGCCCGTTTAGGCACCTGAACTGGCTCACTGAGGGCTGCAGGTGAGCGAGAGAAACAGAAAGGAGCAGATCTCCCTGGCAGCCAGTGGTGCCAAGTTTGGTGCCACACACTGGCTCTGGGTTTCAGCCCCCCAGAGCTCCTGCTTGCCCAGCTGCCTCATGCTGGGGACTGGAACAGGATGAAGGGCAGCTTGTTGGCAGGGCACGGCCCTCACTGTGGGGAAGGGGGGTGGCATTTCTGGTCCCCTGAGATTGCAGGGCCGTGTGGGTTGTCCTCCGTGCTCTCATACTTTGTGTCTCGTGTGCTGCTTGCAGGGTGCCAAGAAGCTCTGTCCCCAGTGCAACACCATCACGTCTCCCGGAGACCTCCGGCGCATCTACTTATGAAGGAGCCGGCGGTGGGGCGGGACCCAGCGACCCGGCTCAGCTCGTCACACCCAGGGGGAGGAGAACGACCGCAACAAAAAAAAAGACGTTTTAAAACTCAAAGAAACGAACCAGAGACTCCAGACACGGACTCGAGGATACAGGAGCAGTGGGGAGCCTCGGCTGCCAGGTCCCGCAAGTTGAGACCTCCTTCAGCATCTGCAGCGGGCAAAAGCAAACCCTTTGTTGTGAAGCCCCCCTTTTTTAAAACCAGTGTTCCCCATCACCCGTTCCCTGGAGCTGGCTTTGCATTATGGATGGCTTGTGAGCCCTCCTTTGGACTGTGTTGTTGACCACTCTGCCCCCAGGAGACTGGGGAAGGGACCCTTGACAGAAAGATGTTAAATAACCTGTAACTTGTGTTCTTTGTTCAGTTTTGTTTTGTTTTGTTTTTATTTGTTTTGGTTTGGCTTTTGGTTTGGTTCTGTTTTGGTTTTTTGTGGTGTTCTAGTGATAACAAAAAGGTTTAAAGAAAAAAAAAAAAAAACACACCCAGGCAGAAATGAAGCACATGTAATATAGATTATATATGTTTACAATGTTGTGTATAAATGGGATAGACTCAAACATTACATACTAATAAGTTTCCCTTTCTTTTCTTTGGGTTGTATTTTTTTTAAAGAAGAAAAAAAATGAGCAGAGAACATTAAACCCATATTTTTCTTGGTTCAGCAAAGTTTTGGCATTAAAGTCATTAGTTTAAAAAAAGTATATATATACATATATATAATATAAATGGTTTAATGTTCTGTGGTGTATATTTCCTCATTCAGATATGAAGTTAACAGCTTTTAGTAATGGCTGTAGCATTGCCCATAACTTACAGAACTTATGGGGAGTAGAGGAGGTGGATTTTTGTCATTAGTTGTAGCTAATGGGGCTATTTATAATAGAATCGTTATCCCCGGAAAGACACAGCTTTTAACTCCTCACCGGGGGGCCGGGCAGGATAGAGGAATCTGGCTCAGCCCCTTTGCCTTTTCCAGCTGGGGAAGGGGCAAAGGGTGTGGAGCTGGAAGGAGGGAATCAGCTGGAGCCCTGCCCTCTCCCTGCTGGGAGTGCCTGTTTGAGGGGTCCCGCTGATCCCCTCTGCCTCCTCCAAGGCTGTAGCACCTTCCCCTCCCCTGCCCGGCTTTGCTTTCCTCTCCTCCGGGCAGCGTTTGCTGGTTGAGGATGCCTGGGCTGCTCAGGACAGTGGGGAGGAGGGGATGGCAGGGGACAGGGTGGTCGTGCTGATGGCTTTGCCCAGAGATCTCAGCCAGTTCCCTCCCGGGTGGGGCTGCAGCGGGCCCGGTGCTGTGCAATCCCTGCAGAGCCAGCCCTGCACCCACACCCCACAGCTCCCACCCTCCTACAGCCCTCATTTTGCCCAAGAGGTTTTGGCACTAGGGCAGAGAGCTAAGCCAGCTCTGTCTCATCCCCACCACCCCTCCAGGGTGTCCAACAGGGACATTTCCAGCCGAACCCAGAGGTCCCCCACAGCCCCAGCCTCTTCCACGCAGTCTCTCATGCTTGTCCCTGTCTCCCATACCCTCAGCCTTAACCAAAGCTGCCATCTGGCCTGGTTTTTTTGTTTTTCTTTCTTTTCTTGTCAGGACCCAAGAAACAGATACCGATCCGTTTCCCAAGACCTCGTGTGCTGAATTCTCCCAGCTCCACACCGTGTGTCCCTGCCCTAGCTCCCCTCAGCCAGAAGACAGGGAGATGGGGAAGCTCATCTCCCATGCTCCTGCAGGGTTTTTCCAAGCCGATCCCACCTGGCAGCAAAACGTGGCTGGGGTGTTTTAAGACAGTCTGGAAACAGCAATGGAAGAGGGGTTTGGAACAGGACCGCTGGGGTATTTCCAGAGGGGGAAGGGCTGGGAAGGCAGGAGGTGGAGGGCAGGATGTGGAGGGCAGAATGTGTTCCCTGCCCTGAGCTTGGTGCTGTTTTGTAGAGAACAGCTGCTGGCCTTGGTGTCTCCTGAGTGATTTCAGAAGGATCCCACTGCATCAAAAAAAAAGAAAAACCAAATTGAAGGAGCAGTTATTTCATAAATATCTCATCAAAAGGTGACAATTCCTAATTGGGAGTTTCCCGGGTCTCCAAGCTCATAGCAGTGTGTGGCCTCTGAGACCACAGAGCTGCAGCCTCCTCCTCTCAGGGCCCTGCAGAGCTCCCAGGGACCAGAGGAAGCCGAGGCACCCCTGAGGGTCCTGCCCCATGGGGAGAACTGCAGGCAGGGCCTGGCCAGGGGCAGGGGAAGGGCAGGCACACACAGCTCGGGCTGGATTTGTGAAGGGAGAAAAACCTGGGGGGGAAGATGGCTGAGCTGGGAGTGTGCTGGTACTGAGGGCTCAGATTTGGACAGGGTGCAGCAAGTGGGTTTGAGAGACAGCCAGGAAGGCCGGACAGGGCAGGAAACCCCAAAGCAGCCCTTCCTTGGCCCTGGGAGGGAGCCAGGCTTTCTGGCAGGTGTTGTGGACCAGCCGTGTGCTCTATGTACGTATGTGTAAAACCATATGTAACTAGTCATTGGTTCTTTGTTTCGGGGTTTATTTTTTGTTTTTTTTTTTTTGTTTGTTTAAATTGTAAAGCCATCCCCTGTTTTCAAGGGGGGGGAGCTGCTGGGGGAAGGCTGGGGAGAGAGGCACCCTGGTTTGTAAGAGGCATCCGCCGCTTCCCCTCTTCTGTAATGAGTTTAAATGATTTAAAAAAAAAAAAAAAAAAAAGAAAAAATACTGAAATATCAGAGTTACCTATCTTTGCCCAAAGAATCCCAGTTGCACAAAGCGATATTCCGGTGTGTCGATGATTGTGTGTCAGTGTATATTATACAAAGAGGTACTTGTCACTCCCGTTTGTAAACTACATTTGACATTAATTAAACAAGTATAAATCTTCTCAGGCGCTTTCCGCCTCTCTGTGTTTCCCTTTGCAGGCGAGAGGCAGCGGAGGAGACGCCCCCCCCACCTCATGGCACAGCCCCTGGGTGTGGGTAATGTCCCAAAGGGGAGTCCTGCTCCTGTTGGTGATGCAGGGACAGATGCAGGGGGATGCTGGGACACTCGCCAGACCCCACCACGGATGGGTTGCCCCAACTGGTCCCCCCTCGAGGAGCCAGGAGGGCAGGGCGAAGGGCACCCCTCGGGGGACACCCCCATAATGAAGTCTCCTCGGCTGCATTAGTTGGGGGCAGGAGGCGCCCAGCCCCAACAGATCCATACATCCTGCATTAGGGGCCCCCACTGCAGTGTAGGGTTACCCCTGGCACAGGGACCAGGCCGGGGGGGGGGCAGAGGTCGAGTTCCCCCCGGCACGGGGCTGGCGCCGACGCTTTCGGTTTACAAACATTTTGCAGATGGGTCGAGGGGGTGTTTGCAACCCCCTCCCCATGGCTGCCTCCCCCAGGGATGGGGTGCTGGGGGTCCCCAGGATGGTGGTGGGAGGAGGCAGTGGGGATGTCAGGGACCTCCTTCCATCTGCTGGGGCAAGGATAGGGAAAGGAGGGAATTTAGCCGCTTTTTTGGCTGGCGAGGAGCAGCAGAGCATCTCAGCCTCTCTCCAGTCTGCTTTCAGCCCAGAGGAGGCCTGAGGCCAGGGTGAGGGGCTCTCCACCCATCCCGCAGCGGGCTGCTAATATTTTATTTAAAATATCTTTAGGAAGCGGAGGCCCGTGATGTATCGGATATATTGAGAAAATGCTAATGTGTAATAGCGTGTGTCAGGGGCCTCGTTCATCACCCCGCGCCGCCTTCTGGGGGATCCATATCTAATTAACAGTAATGAATGAGGGAGCCCACCTAATGACAGCCCGCCAGTTTGTTATGGAAATGAGGCAATCCCATTAGGCAAAACACTTAATTAAACAAACTGCTCCGAGTGTAGGCCAGTGCAGGATGGGCACAGGCCCTTTGGGGAACAAGGGGGGTCCTGGTACCCAGCCCCCCACATGCCAGGTCAGGGGCACAGAGGCTGCTGCAGCCCCTTAGAGCTGAGTCCCCACGGCCAACCCCAGCAGACCGGGCTGGGGAAGCTGAGGGGGACCCACTGGGGGGGGTCCCAGCTGGGGAGGGGGCAGCAGGGCAGTTCACATCCCCCTCTCATCTTTCCAGGACGTCAATGGGCACAGAGGCCAAACACAGATTTCCAATCAAACGTGTGTACTTGGCTCCTGCTCTATTGACACTGAAGCAAGAAGGGCTCAAGGTTAATTCCTTATCAATACCCTATTGTCAGCTCATTCATCACTTGGCAGGGGCTGCCCAAGCTCTCCCTGCCCCAGCCCCCAAGGGTTTGGGAGGGTGACTGAAGGAGGCCGTGCACACCTCTGCCCACCCAGCCTGTCCCTGGCCGGTGGTGCTGGGGTGGGTTTGCAGCCATGAGAGGAGGCAGAAATGAGGGGATGGGGAGTCAAGTTCAAAGGGAAGGGGATGGGGGGGATATCAGGCAGGCAGAGTAAGCACCTGGATGGTGAGCTCCTGTCTCCCTTGCCTGAGTGCAGGAGCTGTGCATAGCGTGAGCTGGAGAAGGGGGCTTGGCAGAGGGGGTATTCAGGTAGTGGCTGTGGCCCCCATTTGTGCTCTCCTGTTTCCTGACTGCCCCCCAAGTCCCCAGCCCTGTGTGCTGGGGGGTCCTGCCAGCCTTTTCAGGAGAGCAGGACTAATCTCATCTTCCCCAGGGCTTGGATACTGCAGGGAACCCAAAGCAGTGCCACAATCACAATATATGGAGTTTCCAGAGCTGGGCCCCGGTCTGCTAATCACAGTAGTACAGAGTCACTTAAAAGCCAGATAACCTTCCCTGGGTGATGAGAAGGGAAATGGTGTGACCTGGCCTGCCAGGGCGGGAAGGGCAGTAAAGCTATTTTTGCTGTTAGACTTTTTGTTTCAACACTCATTTAAAACTGAGAAATAGGATCTATTACAAATTCCAGGGGCAGGCAGCTCTAGGGATAGATACTGTCCTGTATTAACTCATGATCTCTACTTATTGCTGTTGGAGTTAGTTCTTGCTGGACTTTCCTCCTTGCCCCAAGAGGAGACTTTTCCCAAGAGACGCTCTCAGACACACGGAAGCGCTGGGCTGAGCCGTGTTGGGCTCTTCTTGTTGGCTGCTTCTCCAGGGTCTCCCAGACCAGAAATCCCTCCATGCAGGAAAGAGGGGGCCTGCTGCCACCTCGTGGAGGCTGTTCCCACCCGGCACGGAGCTCCCATGGGGTTCGGCACAGCCGCCCTCTGCCAGCTCCTCCTCCATCACCCCTGCGGGCAATGGAGCCCAGCCTCACACCTCCCTCCTCCTCCTCCTCCTCGGAAGCAGCACACAGGACTGGGTTGCTTGGTTCCATCTCAAGCCATTCACTCTTTGCCATCACTGGCAGAGCTTCAACCCACAATCCTGGAACATCCCAACGCGTGCCAAGGTTGGACCTCAGCCCACGCGCTTTTAAAAGAACATCTTTATGAGGTGTGGGCACAGGTCTGTCTTCACCCAGGGGCCTGGTTTGAATTACTTGTGCTGCAAGATGCTCCCCCCAGCTCCAAAACCTGAGCCCTGGCTGGGCTGGATCCTGTCCCTGGCCTGCCCAGTTCCCCACCACAGCCTCTCCCACTGCCATGGGGTGCCCTGGCTGCACCAGCACCTTCCCACCCCTGTCAGCAGCAGCTGAGCACCCTCCAGCCTGGACATGAGACCACTAAGTGGCTTTTTTCCTTTTTCAAAACCTTCCTGTAACATCACCACTGCCTGGGGAGAGAAGGCAGCACAGGGGAGCGAGCCAGGAGCCAGCTCAGCTCTCTCACAGAAAACACTCTCGAATTGATTTTGTTGCTGAGGGGAAGTTAATTTTGTTTTTCCACAACACTGGCAGGCCAGCCCCTGGGCATCCTCCTCTCCCACCACTGCTGGTGTTTCACCCACACTGCTTCATGGGCTGCACAGGAGGGTTGGGCTGCAGGAAAGAAAGCTCCAGGCCACATCCCACTCCCTACTCATGAGGCAAGCCCAGGGACACTGCATTTTTCCTCCCAAAGAACAGACCTGCAGTGCCCCCCCTTCCCATAGCTCGTCTCAGAGATTTACCTGGATTTGCCAAGATATCACAACCTTTGGGCTTTCAGTGTTGAGGCTGAAGCTCTTTAGGAACCCCGGCTGCGCCAAACCGTGACAGTTTAGCAAGGATTAAGGGCCTGAGGCTGGGTTTTTGTAAATCCAGTAGTGCTTGGATCAGTTCTCGGCCGTGTGCCTTCGGGCTCCAAGTTATTAACCTTCTGTTTCAAATAACAAGCCACAGGAATACAGGGGGCAGGAAGGTGGGGGGATGAACGCGGCACAGGAGAGCAGAGGGTGACGTATCACACAGTGCATTTCACACTCTGCTCACAATCGGAATTAAAACTTTTGCTGGGACTCGGAGAACAAGGCCCACCCGGAATGCTGGTGCTGTAAATCCCTGACTTGCCTGAGACCATCCTGCTCCCACAGAGAGGTGTGTGCACAAATTCCCCAGAGGAAGCTCTGCCACCCTGTCACGCAGGGTCAGAGGGTTTACCTCCAGCTCCTGCCAGCCATGCAACAGCCTGAGTCCTTAAACAGAAGTTCAACAACACCCACGGCAATAAACAGGAACAGCAGATTCCCAGGAACGACTGTATTAATTCAGAGGTGCATATTATGGAGTGTTTAACAGTTCTGTAAATACTGAACCTGTAGAAACCAGCGTGAGGGCAAGTGCTAGTTAAATAGCCTTTATCACCCCTGCTCCCTAAGAGTGTTCATGGTTCCACAAACAGGCTGGATGCTCAGAAGACCCAGCCCAGCTCTCTGGGAAGGCAGACAAATAGAGCCCAGCTCAGGAGTTATGGCACTGACGGCACAGACAGACCAAGGGCCCGCTTTAAAAAGGTGGAGATTGCTGACAGGTTCTCTGGGGATAGGGGACCATGCCTGCATTTTACAGGTCCAAACCCTAAGAACAAGAATTTCTCCACGAAAAGGGGAAGGCTGAAGGTTCTTACCACAGGGTAGCCCTCACAGCCCATCCTCACAGTGGAAGCTGAAACTGCGACCATGCCTATGGGAGACAGGATCCTGAGCAACAAGGGCTCCTGTGCCTGCAGACAGCTTTCACTTAAAAAAAAAAAAATCAAAGACAAACCAGGCCATCAACCCCTTCTCAGTTAATTCCCACCTATTTTATACACTCCAATCCTCCCCCTAAAACCACGACCAACATGGGGTTGTTCTGCTGTAAATGAGGGTTGCCACACTAGTCTGCCAAAAACAGCTGTGCTGGTCACCCCTGGCCACTCACCCTGCGCTTCTGTGAGGTGCTACAGTTCTTGTTTTAAACTTCCAAATTATTTTAGTGCCTCCCAAGAGACCTCCCCCCTTGGTGTTTGGATCCAGAACAGCCAAGTGTTTTGTAATTGTGGATGACAGCACCCCAAGGGTGGGCAAGACCAGCACTGCAGCCCACAGGCAGCAATAACCTGTGGAAACCCTCATGTCTTTTATGTGCCAACCTCTCAAGGGCAGCTCCTTGTTCAAACAGGCCCGTGTCACAGCCCTCCAGAGCCTCCTCCTGGCAATTTAAAGTTGGCTAGTCCTGTTCACCATGTTATTAACTTGCTGGCAATGCTGTGACATTGCATAAACATATATTAGCAGGCTCTCCTCTGTCTTTATCCCCACTTCTCCCCCAAATAAACGACAAAAACTAAAACCAAACATGGCTGAAGTTCAGTGCAACAAGCTACTTTTCCACTAGGTGGAAGGAATTAACTTCTTCTACACATTGCATGGACTGCAAAGATTGGTCATCTGAACAGAATAAATCATAGCTCCAAAAAACAGTTCCATTTTCCTCTGCAATTCCACCTTTTTATTTCAGAGGGCTGGCACAGCTGTAACCCAAAAGTTTCCCTGCATATCCAGATGCAGAATATAGGCTGCTCAAAGACACTCAATAACAAAGAACCAGTTCTCCAAGAAAGCAAAACTACTCAGTGGAACACACAAAAGACTTGGAAGAAAGAGAAACAAAACACAAGACACATTAAAAAATGTTAACTTAAACCTTTGGGTTGAAGAACACAAAAGTTATCACAAACATTTGAGCTCCCACACAGGATGAGAGCTTTGATTGTTCTATTTCAGCTATTTAATGAAACCAGGTGACAGACCGGTCGTAATGCCCTGCACACACCTTTTCCAGGTCTTAAACTTGGTTTCTGGGCCCGATCTCCATCAAGGAGCACTGAGAGGAGCGAAAAATCCTGCAGACTTGGTTCTGTTTGCTCACTGCAATTAAAAGAAATGGCAGAGAAAAAAAAAAAAAAACAAAACAGACAACAAAGACATGAAAGAGCTGTATTGTTAAATCAGTACAAGCCACAGAACATGCACATTGGACATCAGGGACAAGGAGACAACACAGAAAGCAGAGAATAAGAAGAGACAGGAAGAAACAAATAACAGTGCGAAATTCTGGTCTGTGACACCTTGGCAAAGTACAACAACACGAACCATGACAGCATTTCACCTTCGGTACTATAAATTAATCCATATCTACTTTCTGCTGTAATGTGGCTGGTCCAAAGACCAGGCTGGAGGCTTCCAGACTTGGTCGGGGGGGAAGGAGGGAAAAAGAGCAGAACCAAACCAAACAAGAAGTCTCTGCTTTCCTCCCTTCAAAGACACGAAGGCAAAGGGGCTGACAGTTTCCCTTACAAGCTGAGCAAAGCAAACACTGAGGGTCTTTACGGCGCTTGGGGGGGTGAGCCGCCCACACAGTCGGACAGGAAGGTGGTGCAGAGGCTGCTGTAGTAGGTGGGATACACCCGCATGTGGCTGACGTGAGGCGAGTCCGAGAAGTCCACGGCCTTCACGGGGACCCCGAGCTGCTGCCTGGTGTCAGCCATGCACTTCACCTCGCTGGCCTTGATGATGGCGTCGGCCTGGGAGTAGAGGTACAGCTCGGGCCAGCGCGAGGGCGCCTTCAGCAGGGCGTCGTAGTGGCTCTCGTGCAGGAAGCGCGTCAGGGGGTACAGCAGCATCCGCAGCCCCACGGCGGCCGTGGCAAAGGTGAGCAGGAGGAAATACTTGAGCAGCACGTTCATGGAGACCAAGACGATCGCCAGGGCGCGGAGGGCTCCTATCAGGTTTCTTCTGCCGGGGCTGCTGTCGAAAATGGTGCCTGCTACTCTGAGGTTCCGGAACGGCTGGTGGGTGTGGAGCGCCTCGAGGATGTAACGGTACAGCATGACGCCACCGTTGCTGAAAACATGGAAAAGGACCGGTCTGTCTTCAACCCTGTAGTCAAAGAGCAGCTCCAGGAGTTGCCTGGCCGGGGTCTGCAGAGATTTGATGCCGAAGGTCTCCGAGAAGAATATCATCCTCCATGGAGCCGTGTAGCGGATGACAGTGCACCCCTGAGAAGAACAGAAAGGGACCCCAGACACATTTAGGCTGTGCTGTAACTTACAGGATGTAGGCAAGCATCAGTGCAAAGAATGCAAAAATTTGGGACAGGTTTCCAACAGAAACCACGGGGCCAGAAGAAAGTCTTTAGAGTCAGCAGCAAGGCACTGATACAAACAGGATTACAGCAATCACAACATTACATAATCATAGCACTGTTATGAAAAGGTCTCTGTGGAGGCAGAGGCCTGGCTTTGCTGATGTCTGAGATCCTTTCAAATCTTGCAGTAATAGCCCAGCCCCTGGGGACACTGCCACCCACTTACACGAGTGTTAGTCCTCACCCAGGAGGAGAAAACCACCTCCGTGACTCACAGACCTCCAGCATCAGCCATTTTGGAAAGAGGAGCCTGACGTGGTGCACATCCATGCACAGCTCATGACACTGGAATAAATACAAGGAGGAGGAGGAATTTCCTCCTCTCTTTGGTTAGCACTTGTTTGCAGCTGTCTCTGAGACTCACCCTCAGCCACCACTGACAGGGTTTTTGTAAACCTTCCTGAAACGTTCCAGCTGTGTAAAAGAAGAGCTCTGGCTCAGAGACTCAGAACTCCCGAGCAACTGCCTTTACACTTAAAGCCTTGCACAGGAAACAGGATCACAGAGGATTTTCTAAATAGAGCAGATGGAACCACATCTATAAATGCTCTAGATCTTTTCTGTCACCTAAGCTCACTGACATTACACACTGACAAACACAAGGCAAAGCCATCCAGAGAGCCCTCCCTCCCAGAGCTCCCTAAGCAGTGCAGAAGGAAGAGGAGAATACCAACTTCTTAAATTGAATTCTTCTCAACCACCTTGCCACAGTTACTGCCACTCCCTCTTAGGGAGCTAAGAAAACCCTTTCTCTCCTTTCCCCTTTCTATGACCTTTCTGATAGGAAGGTATTATCCAAGAAGTTATCACGCTGCCCTGTAATGGACTCCTCATCTGCTCTGCAACATCTCTTAGTCACAGCAGCCACTCAACAATTAATTCTTCACTAGATCGAGCCAATTAATGACTCCTGCACCGGTTTACACATTAACAATACACTTGTTAATGTGCAAACTTTACCACCTATAGCTGAAACAGATTTAGGTAAATACAGGATTTAGGCTGACCAATAAAAAAAAAAAAAAAATTAGTGTTTCACTGGGTCCTCACACTACAAGCTGTGGTCATTCCAGTAAAATACACCATTAGAAAGGAAAATATCATGACTTAGGGAGCTGGCAGTAGCATGGAGCTCCTTAGTTCAAACACAAGGAGTTCCTAGTGAGAAGGTATGACTATCACAAGATGCCTGTTTCAGAGGCAGGATAAAATTAATTTAGGTTACAACAATTAGATGAATCATTTTCACAGGAAGGAAGAGCCAAAGGGGCGACAGATGCTGACGTGCTCTGTCAGTGCCCAGCCTTGCCAAGCTTGTGCTGTGGCCAAACATTAAGCAGTAAATGCAGGATCTTTCCCTGCACGTTTACTTGTCCGGAAAACTAACACGGTTCACGTCATTCCTGAATAATCCCACAACTTTAAAAGCCTTAAAATACTTCAGTGATTCACAACGCAGCTGAAAGTTTCTCCAAGGAAGTATTTTTGTCCCATCTGCACACAGGAAGGTGACATCGGGAGCTGTTAGATAACACCGCCTGGCCTCCGGGAGATAAGGAGCTTTCAATGACAGAACTCGCCACTCCCTCCCCATGACTCTGCAGATCGAGAGAGGCTTCAGAGCGACTTCACCAACACGCAGAAAAGAGGCAGTGCCATGAAAACACAGACAAGCTACTCACTTTCTGGCTGTAGATTGCGCTGTACTTGGCCAGGTATTTGTCCTGGCAGCCCGCCCAGCCCAGCAGGATCACCACAGGCTGGCGCTCTGCGTGCCCTCTCTCTGCGCTGCTCTCTGAAACAGATCACAGACCGGCCGGTCAGCAGAGTTTCAGTGCAGTGGCGGAGCAGGAATCAGCTCGGTCTGTGAGCGCGGCCTCAGCCCGGTGTCCCCGCAGGGCCCCGCTCCGCCGGACCGCGCCGAGTCAGCCCCCGCAGCTCACACCGCTCTGCAGCGAGCGCCGAGCTCATCCCTACGAGAAGGGGGCGACAGCCCTCCTCCCGGGGGCACCACCGGCTGCTGTGCCCCCTTGTTTCAAGGGGGAAAGCGAAGCGTCCTGATCTGCCCTGCCCTGCCCTCACTGCCACACACACCTGCTACGGCACCCCCCTCGGGGGTCCCCCAGCCCACTTCCCACAGGGCTCCCCCAGTTCCTGCCGTCCCTGGTGTCCCGCCCGCCCCGCCCCGCGGTCCTGTGTCGGTCCCGGTCCCGCCCGCCCCGCACCGCTGTCCTGTGCCGGTCCCGGTCCCGGCTGCAGCTCCACCACGGCCGCCTCCAGCCGCCGGGCGCCCATGGCCGCCACCGCCGCCGCTTCCGCCCGCCCCGACACAAGCCCCGCCCCTCCGCCCCGCAGCCAATGGGAAGGCGAAGCTCCCGCCCCACCTCCCCTCTGGCCACTCCCCCGGCCCACCACCCCTTCCTTAGCAACGCGCCCTTAGCACCGAGCCCGGCGCCCCGCCCACTCAACGTCCATTGGGCCGCTGGAGGGAAAGGCGGCGGGCGATTGGTGGGATCGCATGTCAGTTATTGCACGAGGTAACCGCCCCCCCCGGGATGGGGTCAGTGAGGGGCTGCGGGGCCGGGATGGGGGGAGCGGTTGGGCCTGGAGCGGGGATCACACTCAAGAGGGGCTGGGAAGAGAGTGTGGGGTCAGGAGGGGCGACGCAGGGGCTGGGCGTGGGCGTCAGGGAGCGTGTGAGGGACTGTAGGGCACAGTGTGGGGTTTGGGGTTTGGGAGCGCAAGGCCTGTGGTTGGGCTGGATCGGGCCTGTGGGATGGTGGGCTGGAGCAGGGAACGCTGGGGCTGCAGTGGGGCAGGAGGGGCAGGGGTGGGCTGGAAGCAGGGTGGGGGTAGCGGGGTGAGGCCCAGCAGGGCTGGGTTTGGAGCTTTGGCTGCATTAGCAGCGGGGCTGGGAGGCAGGACGGACAGTGAGAGAGGGGCCAGCAGGACTGTGGGGTGGGAGGGGCTGGGCACACTGGGGTACACCGAGGAAGGTGCATTGTGCGTGAGGAGGGTGGTGAGGGACTTGAGGTGAGAGTGAAACCTGCCAGGGAGCAGAAGCTCTAAGTTCTGCTTGAGGCTGGGCACAACCTCGATGCTGCAACACCAAATCACTGCCACTCTTCTCTTTCCACGAGTCCAAGGCGATCGGTCGCTGGCACCTCGCACTCAGACTGAGGCTGACGCAGCACCAGCCTGCCTTTTGATCTCAAACTGATGATTTAGCAGCACTCTGGATGTAAAGAACTGCTAAAGTGCCAGGGCCAGTTCCTAAATCACTGGTGTTTTTCTTGGCAGGAATAAAGCCCTGCCCTGAACCAGCCTTGTTTTGATTATTAGGTCCAGTGGACTGGGGTGGCAGCCCAGCACTGTGGATAGCAGAGTTTGAAGCCAACAAACAGGAGTTATGTGCTGATGCTAGCACTGACAAATGATTCAGGCAAGCCATTTAACTTCCCTGTGTCTGTATGTTCCCATATGTAAAATGATCATAATAACAATATTAATGCACATTTTCAGGGTACTTTGCAATGTTGGCTTAAAGACTACTGTGTCAGCAGAAGCTGTGATTGTAGCAGCCAGGGTAACCACTGTATCCTCTGAAACCCCATGTCATCACTGTTTCAAACTCTTTTTTTTTTTTTTCCATTGATCCATAGGCAAGCCCTTTGTATCAATAAAATCCTCACGTCCAGAGGTTGGTGCTGGTGTTTCTGAAGAGTGGGAGGGTTACTGCAGCTTTATAATAAAAATGGGGTAGCACTACACCACCAGCATCCTAAACATAAATACGGAAACGTTAATTTAGAATCAATTTTGGGATGTTTCAGACTGTAAAGTTCTTTTAACTAGATCTCTGTTGAGGACAGAGGAGCACTTTATGGGACTGTAAATTTCATGCAAACAGTCTCTGTGAAATACACATTCCCCCTACACACGAGCTGTTCTCTCAGTATCAATCATATGCCTTGTAAGTAATGTTTCACAAATATTCTGTAAATCATAAGAAAATGCTTGCAATAATGTGAAATATGACTTTCACTTGACTGTTTCAGCAGAGGCCCCTAACAGGCCATTCTCCTGTCAGCACTAACATTTGTTATGGCTAATAACATTTTCAATCACAACTATTTTTGGAAAAAATGGATTTATTTTAAACCTGCTTCCCCGCAAAGGAGATCCTGGAAACGCCCTGCCAAGGACACAGACTCCTTACAGAGCACAGACCATTAATTCCCAAATGAAACTTCATCTCATCCTAATTCTCAAACGTTGTTCCTCAGACAGCTTTTTAAAGACTTTGTTTGTTTGTTTTCAGGCTCTGAGATACATGTTCACCTCTTAGTCATTGTTTTCCGTCTGGCTCAGATAATAGGAATAAAAAGTTACTTTTGAGCAAGTATCTTGGGGATATTCTGGAACTGCTTCAGAATTTTGCTCCAGATTCTAGGAGAAAGGACTTAAGAATTTTGTAGGTAGGGAACTGGTAGTCTTGGTGATTTGAATTACATTGAAAGAAACTTCTTGTTTTGAAATCCAAAGATTGTGTGTCATTCTAATTTTTTTTCTCTCAAGCCACACTTAAATAAAACCTAAAACTGTGCTTCTCTTAGGTAGAAAGTCCAAGAAGTGCATTAGACAAGGTGAGAACTCCTTTCTTATCCTTAGGCATGTTGATAGAGCTTGGTGGAGGACAAGGCACTGTGTCAATGCAGCTGTTTGCATCCTTATCCCTCTTTCTGTATCTGTGTATGGACACAGATCCTGGTGTTTAACTCCTTTGGATGGTCAGTGCCCTCCAGCCAAACACACACACAGCAGTGGCACTGCCACCTACCTGAGCAAATGGAGAGCTTGATCTCTGATATTTCATCTCCCTAAGTGCACCTTCACATTTGTCAAGCTGGAATAGGGTCGAAAGTTTGCCAATTTGGCAAAATGTGGGTTGCTTTATTTAACCCCTGTGTGAAGGGATGGAAGGGAGTGCAGACACAGGATGTTTCTCGAGCTTCTGCCTTCTTGCCTGTAGGTCTTATAATTTCAGCTTTTCTTAGATTGTTTAAAAACAATGCCTGGGAAATTAGACAGGAAAAAACCAAAGCAAATATCTGTAATGCCAAAGGGTGGCAAAGCAGTTCTTCCACTGCCAAGGCCAGGCACATATTCCTAGGGTGGATGTGGGCCAGAAGGCTGTTGCTCCAGCACGTGAGTGAGGGCTGCACTGCTTTGCTAACAGGCATTTATAGCCCCCTTGACCCTGTCACTCCCCATAAATCCATACCTATTTCTGCTCTCATTTCACCCTATTTATTCCCTGGCAGGCCAGATATGAGATGCAGTGTTCATATCATGAGGCTAGTGAGAGACCAGGGCTGGGGTAATGGGAAACATCAAAACGGCTTTATTAACAGAACAGAGAAGAGAGCTCCTGTAGTGAAACCACCTGCCCTGGAAAATAATCTCAAGTCTGTCACAGATTCATGGTGCAGCTTCAGACATACCAGGAACTCCCCTTTTGCCTCAGTTTTCCTATCTATGAAATGAGTAAAAGGGAAAATGAGACTAAATTAATGATTAGTAAGTGCTTTAGTATTATTTGCCAGAGGTTTTAAACGTGATTCTGGTAGTAATTCCTTAGTATGGTCTATCTTCACAGCCCTTTTTAAACTTCTCATTTTTCTCTAGGAAGAAGAGATCCTGACTTCTGTCAAAGAGCAGGAAGCCATCAGGAAGCTCATGGTTTTCTTGCATGAATGGGATAGTGCCCACAAAGTTCCTCGAAGCTGCATCCTGGACAGCTTCATTAAAAGCAATGCAGAACCAGAGCTGGAGCTGGAGTTCTCCCAGGGAGCCAGTTTGTTCCTGGCTCACCTGACAGCATGGCTCAGGATATGGCATATCTGTTTCCTTGGACAGCTGGACGTGCTGTGTGGTAGTGAGATGGAGAAGAGAGGCAAGTTCTCTACCAAAAATTAGTTTAAAGAATAAGCTCTGTATGGAGACATCCATATCCAGCAATGTTCTGCAGGATTGAAAAACCACCTGGTTATCCAAGGATGAAAGTGAAGGGAAAACCATGTAACCTGTCTCTGAGGAACCTAGAATTAGTGTTTTTCTCGCACTGGGGTGAGCATGCTGCCTCTGCCTACCTGTGAGAGGAAGGTCCTTGCCCTCTTGCAGAGACAGTACCCAGTTCAGACCTTCACCTGCTGCAGAGAGGTGATGACTCACAGGAGCAGGGCCTGCTGGCAGAGGAAGATGGGCTCCAAGGCAGGAGAGACTTCTGGCTTTGTTCCCCCTATCCTGGAAGCCACACATACCTTACTGAATTTCTGGAGATCGGAGATGTCTCGATTCCCCTGGAAATACTGGGTCTGAACCACCTGAAAGTAGAGGACAAAAGGGAGTCTATAAAGCTGCTGCTTCTCGCCGCAGACACTGGTAGGGAGTATAAGGAGCTCATTTGCAAAAGCTACAGTAGGCAGTGTCCATCTATTTAGGAATTGTCCTTAATTCAGGCAAGGATGTTCTCCTTGACCTCTAGCCCCTGGGATTCCTTGCTGTGCTGAGCCACTCCCTCCCCTCCAGCTGCAGATGGCAGATCACTGCAGCCCTGGTCTGGCTGGAAGGAGTTCAGTCTCAGCTATTGTTGAGTGCCTGCATTTCATCCCTTCTCATTTTTTAACGAGCTCACTTTCTTCACAGTCATATTGGCACAATATTGCTGCCCTGATGGTTAAAACCACAAAACAGTTTCTATTCTTACCTGGTGCACTCACCTTCTCCAAACTTTCCCAGAGTCCCCCTCTGGGGTGGGAGTGCCTTGCAGCTCATATCTTTGAAAGAGCGTCACAACATTTTTTTTTTCCTGTTTTTTTTTTCCCGGGCAGTGGAAGCCAAACCTTGTTAGTTCTGTAGTTGGAAGATGTTGTCAGAGGCCATGGGGTGATGCATGCTGTCACAGCTTCCTCCTAGACAGATGAAGCAACAGGATCAGCAGTGGGATCCTTAGGAGCTCTGTTTGGCATTCCAGTGCCAGACTCTGCTTCCATAAACACCCGCAGAAGGGCCTTCCTCGGCCACCTAAACCAGCTGAGAATTTTTCCAGCTGGTTTTCCAGTTGATGGTGTGGCTCCTGACAAGGGCAGAGAATTTTTTTTCCTGGCTCTTTGAACCACACTCCAAGTGGGATGTGATAGTGGGTTCTCTTGGAGTGGCAGTGAAACAGCTGAGATGGGTGACCCATTCTCCTCCAGGCACATGAGCTGGCATGTCTTTCTCTGCACAGGGGTACCAGACCTCGCCAAGTTCTTGGCCTCTTCCAACAAAGCAGAGGATCAAGAAGGCACGCAGATTCTGCTGGACTCTTCAGGCTGTGGCAATCACAAGTTCCAGAGCCAAGTCCACCTTGTAGCTGTGCTGCTGTGTACCTTTACAGGCCAAGCATGGGCTCTGATGATGCTCAGGGTGGTGCAGGTGGGTACTGAGCCTTGGGGAAGGGGAGGGGGGAATGGGAAATATTTGCATCTGTGCCAATCCTTCCTGCCCAGGCCTGGCACTGGAGCTGCACTGGAGAGCCCTGGTGCCTGGGCAAGTGCGACAAGGGCGAGCTCAGGAGGTCTCGGCCATGCATCTCCAAACGCCGCTCCCGCCGGGCCGCGCCGCTTCATTATTACCCCGTCATTTGCATACCCAGGGTGCACCGCGCCCGGCACGGCACCCCCGGTACAGCCTTTCGGTGCCGCCGCTCTCCGGGGTCCTTGGGCCCGGTGTGGGACCGGGTCAGTCACTGCTGCGGGGACGGGCCGGGGCAGCGGAGGGTAGAACCGAGAGTCGAGGGATCGCCATGACTTATAGAGGAGAAGACGGGAGTGGGTATATGCAGAGGAGGGTAAGCAGGCATACTCTGGTTTCTCTTCAGATCGTATAAATCTTTCGCCTTTTACTAAAGATTTCCGTGGAGAGGAACAAGCACGAGTGCTATGGAATTTTTAGAGGCTCCACTTTTGTGGAGCTACCCCTTTTCTGGTTAAAGATAGAACAATACCCAATGGCGAGCCAGCACGGCAGGGTTAGGGCCCTCATACTGGCACTGTTGGCGCGGTCCGGGAGGGTCCCGGAACAGCCCAGTCGTTTCTGCCCGGCCTACCGTGACCCCCCTCCCTCCGAGCTCCGGTCCATGGCAGAGGCGTACGGCGGCCTCTCCCGGAGCCGACTTTCCTCCTCTGCGCCGCCCCGCAGAAAACCGTGCGGCCACAGCCCGACTCCTACAGCATCCCCGTCAGCTCCGCCCGCTGTCCCGGCGCGGCCGGGGCTTGGGCCGATCCGAATGTGGAACCGGCGGGGAGCTGGGGCCGAGCCGGGGGAGGCGGCGTGGGAGTCTACGGAGGATCGCCGTGTCCTCTGAGGCAGCATCAGGGATTGGGTACATTTGCGGTAAAAATGATTTATATACTCTGGTTTCTCTTCAGATTCTATAAATCTTTCGCCTTTTACTAAAGATTTCCGTGGAGAGAACCAAGAACGAGTGCTATCGAAATTTTTGAGGCTCCATTCCGGTGGAGCTGTCCCTATTCTGTTTAAAGAAAGAGCGGTGGTACTTAGGGGCTCTCCCACACACGTGTTCAGCGCGGTTAAAATGACTATTGAAGTACTAAGTTGCAGTAAGGAGCCGCGGAGTAAATGGTCCCTTGCGATTCATACCGTGGGGAGAAGGGATCCGCTCCAAGGCTGGGACTGGTGCCAAACCAATTCACTCGTACCCCGCCTCCTCCTCCTCCTCCTCCTCATTGACACCGCCCCGTTACCGGCTGATTTGCATACCCAGCGTGCCCCGCGGCCCCGCCGGTGTCCGGCGCTGTGTCCGCTGCCCCGCCCGGGCTGTCGGGGCCGCCCGGTGGGTGCAGCCCGAGGGGCCGGGCCGGGCCGGGCCGCGGGGCCGGGAGCGCCGGGTGCGCCCGGGTCACCCTGATGTGCGGGGCGTGGGGCAGGCGGTGGCAGGGTCGGGGAGAGCCAGTGAGGCATACTCTGGTTTCTCTTCAGATCGTATAAATCTTTCGCCTTTTACTAAAGATTTCCGTGGAGAGGAACAAGCACGAGTGTCGAATAATTTTTTGAGGCTCCATTTCGGTGGAGCTATCCCTTCTCTAGTCAAAAAATAGAAGAAAATAATTCGTGGGAGACGTTCCCAGAAGGGACGCGATTAACTCCTGAAATGAGACCGCCCAAGATAGGAGAGCTCACCGCGGTCTCCGAAGGCATAGCTCGCGGTGACCTGCCAGGGCGACCAGCGGGGTGTTACTCTCAAGGTCTCTTATTATCTGCAGGGCTCACCCTGGCTGCCACAAAACTCATTGAGAGCAAAATCACTGGTGGAGCAAAATCTACAGGACCATGAAAGGAACCTTAAAGATGTGGCTTCCTTTGGGTAGGAAAAGACTGGGACGTGTTCCTACCAGGGAGGGTTCACCCATTCACCTCTCACTCCACTCCTTTGCTGAGTATCCCAGTTGTGCAAGCTCTCCAGCACTAAGCTGTTCAGAGGTGGGGGTGTTCAGGAACAGGGCAGCTACCTGGAGGTAGCAATGCTCAGATGCTCCCAGCTACTGACACTGGAGCTGGCTTGAAGTCTTATTTACAGGGAGATGAAGTCTGCTCTTGGCCTTGCATGCTGTCACCTCCTACAGCTGAGCCTGGAAGCACTCTATGTCCCACCCAGGGATGAATGGTGCTGCATCGCTCATGGCCATTGTATTCTCCACATAGCTGGGAGCTACAGCAAGCAGTGAAACACTCCTTTTTTTAACATCAGCCACCCACTAGAAAATCTAGTGCCCACGACTGACCACAGAATCCTTAAGGAAATTCAGCCATTTATGCTAAAATCGGTTCATTCAGTATGAATTTCCTGCAGTGTCCACAAGATAGTGCTGTCAGAACACTTTTCCTGCAAAAGCAGATGGCAGAAAACCCTTGGGCAGGGAGACAGATGTGGAGGTCTTCTAGTCTATCAGAAGTAACAGTGGTGGTGTTTGAGTCCTGAGTTCTTTTTGGTCACCCAAGAAACTTGCCAGACTTTAATAAACACGAGGAAGCTCCCACCAATCATTAAGCAATTGGCTCTCAGCAATGATTGCTAATCCATGCACAGCCAAATTCTATTTTAGGACTCTCCTTGCCCTCTGTTTGGTGCCACTAGGGCTGGACACAGCATTTTCAATTAGGGTTGCACCAAGAGGCCCAGACTCCATTTGTTGTGTGCTTCTTCCCCCATCCAGGGCAGGTGGCTGATGGCCTAGAAATCAGATCTCTGGCTGCTGTGCTAGATATACAGATCAGTAAGCAATATTAAGTCCAGGGAGGAGAGGCAGAACAAACACGGGGCAATACTTTGTTTCTTGCACCCAGGCATAATGGGGAAAGGCTGGGTAATCCAAAAGCAGTAACACTTGAAGTAGAACAGGACTGTCTTGCTTTTGTCCAGATCCAAGTCAGCTTTGACTGTTCAGAAACCCTCAACTTGCTCAGCCCCAAACTGCCCCCAGTACCTAAACTGCTGATCACAAAGTCCCCCAGCTGTGGAGCAGGATCCTGTCTGGGTTGAAAGATCCCTCTTCTTTAGCTGCTTGTGGACTACTGCTTACCCACATCCCAACAAAGATCTTTTGTCTTTTCCTGGCCCGTCCTGAAACCTGGCACACAAAAACGGATCCAGTCCAGACTGAATAACTGGCCTCCCCTAGAGTCAGCATCCCCAGAGACATGGCAAGGATGCAATCCACAGAAGGTGGGTGCAGAGCTGGATGCACTGTCGCTGAAATTCCACCCTTAACTTTCAGAAGGAGAAGACAGCTCAAAAACAGGGAATAACGGTAGGATCCCTTCGTGATCTGATGCTTGCATTGCTGAATCTAGAGCCTACAGGCCTGTTTTGTTCTTTCCAAGACAACCCCTGAAACTGAGCTGAACAAATAGGAAAGAGCAGGCAGCAGCACACGTCTCACAACTACCCTTCCCTAACCCACTCTCTCCCAGAGGATGGGGTGTGTACATCCACCTGAACCCAGACTGCACACATGGGCCACGGCACAGCACATTGCTGCACCTGAGCCAGGACCCAGCTTTGCATTTCTGCCCTCAAAAGCAGATTTGGGGGGAGGTTACTGAACATCTTTGTGTATTTTGTGTGGCATAAAATGGGAAACATGAAAAAATATAAAGTAAAATCCTGTGGCTATCTTCAAAACCTACATAAGCTCCACTGGTGCAAAGGAATTTCACAGGGCCCTTCCTACTTACCTGATATAAGAGCTGAGCCACATGTCACTATATAGGAGGATAGGTACCCTCTAAATCAGCTTCCCCCCATGTTAGGCAAGTTCTACCCAGCAAGATCTCAAAATTAAGAGACAAAACTTATTTTGAGTGATTTTTATGTAAACATTACAAGTATAAAGACTTTGAAAAGAAACTTCATCCAAGAAATCAGCCTCTCTATACAACCAGCCAATCTTTAGGGCTGTTAGACTTTACCAAAATCAGCAAGAAGTATATTTTATAGGACAGAAGATAATTAAATCCAAGAACATTTATTTATTCAACTTCTTAAAATACTGAATTTTACAATCACATAGTCCATTTTCTTTCTAGAAAAGCAAAACTTTTAACAGTTTTGCAGTGTTTCAAGCACATCTGGAAAGGTTATGTTCTATACATGTGTATTTAGTTCTATTAGGGGAGATCACTATCACTAGCAAAGAGCCAGATACTAGACATCTCTCAGGCAGAGACTGCAGGCCCTCAGGCCTCCTCCCCAAACCTTGCAGTGAGTGCATTTTAGCACCTTGCTGAGTCCCCTGATACAGGCCATGGAGAAAAAGGCTGCCATGTTCACTGTGCTTGGGCACATGTGACCTGCAGACACTCTACCAACATTTAAAACAGGACTGACACAAACCACCGACAGACATGCAAGACAAGACAAGTGCATGAAAGATTGCTTGTGAACCAGGTTTTGCTGTAATGACTAAGGCCTCTGCCTTCTTATCTGCTTGCTGGCTTGCTCCTCCAGTTGCATGGCAGCCCCCAGGGCATCCAGTGTTTCTGTAGAGGAAGAGAGGAGTGACAGGGTGACTGACCTGGAAGCTGAGTTCCCCAGCCCAGCTATCCCTCTCAGCAGAGCTGAGAACTATGCAGAAGGACTGGGTGCTCAAACCCAAACAGGTATGCTGGGGTTGCTTTCAGGTCTTTGGAAAAGCATTAGTGACAGTGCTAGTCAGAGATAGGCACTAACATACCTTTGACACTGAGGAAATTTCTAGAGCTGTCCTTTACGAAGTACTTCGCTCTGCTCACAAAGGTCTCGAGATCATAGTCTGGTTTCTCTGTGATTCCCAGGAGGTAGTCAACCTCAGTCATCATTGTCGTCATTCTCTGTATTTACAAGGATGACAGTGATGAGAAGTTGACTTTCTGGAAATTCAATTAGTTGCTTCACATCTGACACTCCAGCCAACAGAGCTGAGCTTCTGCAGATCAGGAGCAGTCAGTGCTCATTAGCAGCAAGTAGAAGTTGCTAGTTGGAGAGGAAAGAGGATCCAGCAGGCCAAAAAGCATTGAAACACCCCAGTTTAACCAGTTGGGCAGGAAACCACTGGAAAAAGTTGGCAGTGAGGAAAAAAGTAACACCACTGTACAGATCTTGCATTACAGCCTAGAGCCTCCCCAGCAGCACTTGTCTCAGACAAGGCAAGCTGCTATCAACATGTAAAAGGCAGCCTGGGCTGGGCTTGCCACTTCCACATACCTGTCTCAGTTCTCTAAGCTGTTCTACAACCTTCTCCTCCCGTTCCCTCACTTGAGTCATAGCCTCGCGATACTTGAACATGTGGGGAGAGAGATCTTCCTCCTCATCCTTGGAGAACTGCAAGAAACAGCCCAAGTAAGAACAGCAAGTTGTTCCCAGCTTTGAGTTCTGTTCAGCCCACTACACACACGTACACTGTATTGAAGACCCAAGCCTTCTCCACCGGTTTCCATTTCCTCAGTCTCCATCTGATTCTGCATGTCGTTACCTCCATCGTGAGGGCTGAGCTCTTTCACTCTGCAACAAGAAGACTTGTCAAGCATTTCTTCCAGCACTTTCTCAGCTACAGCATCACAAAGCAGCCACTTCAATCTGTCAGTGCTCAGCAAAAGACATTCAGCTGCAGTTAAAACATTGCACATTACCACCCCCTGAACAAGCTCATGTGGGCAGAAACCCCCAAAGACTATGGGAAGGAAAGCCAAGAGACAAATGCATTAAGGAAAAACTTTCCTGTCTGATCATCCACTCTGGCAGTCACACATCACTTGAGCTTGGACTGAAGCCCCTTCACAGCAGCTGGTACATGCACCTTGTACACAGTCCCTCAGGTATGTGCCACTGTGCATGTGCTATGGAAAATATACTATGAAGGTTGCTCTCTTAGATTCTTAAGTATGTTAGATTCATAATTAAGTTAGGCCTGTAAGTGAGTTACTGTTGTGCTTATACTAAATTCTATAGAATCTTCTGTTAAATTGTTTCAATTAGGCTATGGATTAATTGTAGTTAAAACCTTAAGATCTAAACCATTGTTTAAGTCCAGGGCTAAGTTTGGCAAGGGGGTCCACTCTGAACCTTGTGACTCAGCAGGAGGGTGTTCCTTATTCCTTTTTATCCTGACCCTTTTCCCATCCTTACCCCTTTTTCCATTCCCCAGCCTCCACATAGATCATTTTGGGTTGATTTTAGTCTGATTCTTCTCTGTGTGCTTTAACTGCTTAGTAAGTAGTAGAGTGAGCCTTGCCAACAAACTGTTGTACTTTCACTTTATTTTTAAACCTGCTTTTGGCGATACCTTTGCCAGTGATTCTTCGAGTGACCTAAACACTCATTTGTGACACACATTCTTAGCACTCCCTTACAGACAGGACCCAAAGTACTACAAAAAGTAAAGGGCATGTAGGTAACCATTCAGGACAGGCTAAACTCCCTACAAGACCCAGGGTAGTCTGAAGTCTACCATGAGAGGAGACTTCTCTGAGAAAGAGAGGCATTACTCATGGTTTTACACCATCTCTGTTGGGTCTCACACAGAAAACACCCAGGTTAGTTTCATGTGACAGCTCTAAGATAATTTGTGCCCAACAACCAATCTCCAGGTTGCCATTACAAACAATACAAAAGAACTTGAGATTCCAAAGGTCAGAGTAAAAGCAGCCAAGATTAGAATTCCCAGGTCTGAAAGGCCATTACCTGTCAGCGTATCTCAGTGTGTTTAAGGTGTACTCACACGAATTCATGCCTGGAGAAATCATTGCTATCTGGAAACGGAACAGAAACCTCAGTGACTCTCACATCTGACTTTTGTTCCTGTTAGTGGTTCTACAGATCTCACCACACAGCTGGGATATTTTAGGACAAAGGGTCAGAGTTGAGACAGTCTGTCAAGTCCATTTTAATTTATAGTTTCTGTGGGACATGCCAGCAACCCTATATCCAACTTTCCACTTGCTTTGTGTACACCTTCCGTGCTTCCTCCTTCTCAGGAACCAAAGCCCTTTGAGAGCACACCAGGCTCTCCTACAGATTCACTGTATGAAAGTGTCTTCTGCAGCTCTGCTTCTATGGGAACTGGGCACAGCTTACCAATTTATTATCTCAGTCACCATGGGCAAGTTTCCATGAAGAAACTGTATGACTTTTTTTTTTGACTTTTTTTTTTTTTTCTTGAGAGATCTGAAACTTTCTGATTTCAAAATCCCCTCATTCTAGAAGAGTGTGCAGGTATTTGGTAGAATTGCAGAACCCATTAGCAGCGTGTTTGACATGCATACTCACCATACAGGTCCTCGAGTTTGTTCCTATGAAAGAGTCTCTTAGCACCTGGGTCAGCTTGCTCTCCCGAAAAGGGGTGTGAGATTTGTTCTGCCCTAAAGCTCGGATACACTCCTAAGAAAAGATAAGTCTTGTGAATGCAGTATCGGCATCTCAAACAGCTCTGCAGGCTATCAACCATTGGCTGCTGGTAAACCCAGCAGGCTGAACAATGGTCACATCTATTGCTCTGTAAGTCCTTCATAGCCTTTAAAATATATACCAGATATTTGACTGTCACAGGACAGCAGGTATATTCATTATATATTAAAAAAAAAAAAAAAAAAAAAAGACAACTTGAATGAAGCTGTGTCTGGCCTGACAAGTCTGCACTGCTTTCCTGGAAACACTCTAAATGGAAGTATACCCCATTTTCAGGGTTGCTCACCTACTAAATGAGTATTTTCTTGGCTGTTCTTTTTCCCCTGTGCAGATAACCCCAGAGTTGAACAGAATCCATACATGGACTATCACTCTTTGCTCCCTTAGCTATTAGCTCACCTTCAAAGCCAACAAGCTCTTATTGATTTCTGCACCTTCCATTCGTGTCTGCCGATCAGCACTAGACGTGTCTGCACCCCTCTCGTTTCCTGCCAGATCCACCAAGGAAAATTTGCCGATCAGTTGTCCTCTTTGGCGCAGTATGATTTGGAAGCAGGCGTGTGACCGTGAAGAGCTAGCATTTGCAAAAGTCTGCCCAGACGTCCTGCAGCAAAGGTGCAAACGAGCATTAGAACTGTGTCACAGGAGACAACAGGTCCTGACAGCACTGGATAAGACCTGCAGCCATTCAATTAAGTGGTTTAACCTCCCAGGTTTTATCCCAGTTTTCAAGTTGGTGTGAATTATGGAATTATTTCTGATATAAGAGCACAGGACTGCTGTGAAAAATATGAACCTGCACCTGGTTATAGAGATGTAAGGCTATTTAAGCTGCTTGGCTCAGTTCAGCCAGCCTACACTGGAATGCCTTTCTGATGCTAATGCCTCACAGGCATTTGGAGCTGGAAGTCACACCTTCAGCACAGCCACATGTCATTTTCCTAATGCATCTGCCATTACACAGTAAGCTCAGCCAAGCTCCCCACTAAACAGCATTAGCTGTTCTAGCACATTACAATCGTGGTAAATCCCTTTCTCCAGCCAAGCCGGCTTGGCACTTCACCTCTGCTGTGCAGCTGCACCTGTCCCATCACGGCAAAGCACAGACTGGCATCTTTTAAATTAAACCTGCCTGTGACCTTCACTGTAATTTATTGCCTGAGAATGCTGGCAGGTTCACTGTCCCACCTGGATCCCTACTGAGGGGGGGAAAGGGAGGGGAGGTCGTCCTAAAGCAAGGTTGAAAAAGAGTTCATGACTGAACTGCCAGCTGAAACAGGATACACAGCAGAGTGCTGAATGAGCTTTCAGGATGTGCATATCTGCACATGCAGTGCAGTAAAGAAACCAAGGAGCTCTTATTTGCCTAGTAATGTTTCTACAGCAGTTGCAACTTAACTGAAACAGGTAAGGCTTGGTAATGCAGGTTTTAGCTCCCAATTAAAAAACACCAGTATGAAGGCAGAGTTGCCCCAACCATGGCCTTTCCTGCCAGGATGATGTGCCAAGCCTACAGCTGTCCCTTGGCACCTGCTCTCAAGGATTCTTTAGACAAGATCCCTGAATGACATGCAGCATTTTTGTTGTCACTGGAATAAGCTCATCTGGTCTGCAGTTAAGCCAAAGCATTTTTGCAACTGTGGTTGATGCCAGCTGCTGTTCCTTGATCTGACAAACCCATAGGGAGCTAATTGTATTCCTGTGAAGTAGCTGATACTTCTAGAAAGCAGAAAGGCAGCCATGTCCTCATGTGAATAGTTTCTCTCATTGGAGTTACATGAGGACATATGAATGATGAGCTCTGACCTTCCTCTATGGCAGCCATGCTGAACCCACCCCATTACTGAGTAGCCACCTTCTGGAATTCATACAGAGGTGCCTGTTACTGGGGAAAACAAGCTCCTGTTTCAGTCTCGAAGCACCAGCACCAGACATCGTATATTTTTTCTAGATGTGGAGATACAACAGGACATGACCGCTCTCAGTGGTTTCAAGGCACCAAACCTGCAGGCACTGCCAATCGTGATCATTCTGATGACATCCTCAGCAGAGCCAACTTGTCTTTCTTGGAGACCCACAACCTGAACCTGCTGCTTGCCATCCTCCAGGACTCGTAGCTTGGCCTTCTTATTCAAGAGGTCAAACACCTGTATTTCAGGCAACAAGATTGAGGCAAATCTGAACGAGGTCTCCTTGTAAGTATTTTGTAGTGTCTTTATACAAAGCTATAAAGAAACAGCACCTTTATCACAGCCTTCCAGTTCAATTCCACACACACTAAGATCAATAGAATACATAGCAAATAGTAACTTTGGCTCAGCTACTTATGAAATACTCAACCAAAGAAACCAGGTCAAGATTTAAAAATAAAGAAGTCTTACCTTTCCATTGTATATTTCAAAGAAAGTCACATAGACTTCCAGATTCTGACTCCTGTACCTGGGCTGGCTTAGGAGGAGGAAGACATCTTGTGCTAGTGAAGAAAGGCAGAAGTTAACTGGTTTAAAACACGCTCTAGTTGCTATTTGATCTACTTTCAAATATTGCACAGCCATAAGGCAGTGTCTAGCAGCTGAATGACAGTCATCCAAACAAATGCTTGTGAAAAAAAATCAGTGCTGAGCTACCATCTGGAGAACAGATTCAGCAACATCCTTATCCAGAGACTGAAAACAGGGGAATACAGAAGTTTCTGCTGCTAATGTCACCCATAGACAGCAATCCTTACTGCTCTGGGGGAACACTGGGATCTGCTATTGTTTTGGACAGGACTGAAAGAGACGTGTTTGTGTTTCAAGAGCTCCTTGCAGAAAACGCACAATCCAGAGCATCTGCTTCGCTGCGGTTTGGAGACAATGTACCAGATTATCTGTGCCTGAGGCTGGATCCAGCATAACTTTTCACAGTTAGGCTTCAGACTTTGAAACTCAGCTGAAAAGCAAATACTCCTTCAGGGCCAGTCATAACTATTTCTCAGAGATCAGGAAACAGTTGCTTCTGTTTCAGATGCCTTGCTGCAAAGATTGCTTTCACAGCATGCCTTTCTAAAGGGAAGGTAGAGGGCAGGGGTTTTGGTGCTTTCTAGGCATTATATCAAGGAGGGGCTTCTAAGCATGTTTTCTGAAATCATTTTGTATGTGCTAGGGGTTTTTGCATCTAATGCTTACAGGAAGAAACCCAACGTGTACATCCTTTTGTGTAACGGGTTTTGTATCAGAAATGGATGGAGTTGCATTGCATTCGATGGTCTTTTCCAAACACCATCCTTGGTCTGAGACAAAAGCAAAGCAGAAGAATCAAAATTAAGTGGTTCAGCCCAGAAAATGCCAGACTAGAGAACACATCATCTCCTTGCCTCAAAAGCAAGTTAAGTGTGGATCTCACAGGCCAGAGGGAAAGTATTTTGTGAAACCAATTAAAAAAATGAACCATACCTCCTGCAAACACCAGCACTTATTACTGAAAACACAAATACTTTATGTATCTTCCACTGGACACGTTTTAAATAACCACATAAACCCAGGTCTTATCTATTTAAGGAAAACAAGCACTAATTTGATTTTTGTATCTATAGAAGAATCAACTTACAGGCAAAGGCATAAATCCCCTTGGAGGCATTCTGTATTTTCCCAGAGAAGTCTCCACCCATAGTCTGCAAAGTGAAAAGGCCAGAGGTCAGGTATGGTACCAACAAGTCAACCTACCTGATCTTAGTCCCAAGAACAGACTAGGAAGTTACCATAGATATACTCCAATGTCAGCAAGGTGATTAGAACACATCGCAACTCAGGATAAAATTAATTTGCTGCTTCCCTATCAGTTCAGAAAGAAGATGTGGACTACACAAAGCAACAGCTGAATGAATGCCTGTAAGGCTCTGGCTGCAGAGTCAAAGCAGTTGTTCCTCCAAGGAAAATGCATGGCCTTGACAGTACAACCAAACAGCCTCTGGTCAGAAGAGACAAAGCCTCATTTCTTAGGACATAAGTTGAGTAACATTTTCACTGCTGCTTGCAAAAGTTAACACATGACATCAAAATGCAAATTTAGAGCACACAATACTTCAAACTCCTCTGACCAAGGTACCCCCAACAAAATTTTCAGTTGTTGCTGTTCTAGTGACCTGTTCTACCAACCTTTAGATGAGACAGTCCATTATTTAAAACACAGCTCAATCTGCCACTGTAAATGTGCAACACTCCAGTCTCAAAGTAGAGCTGCTGTCCTTGCACTAGTTCTGCCCTAGGATTGGGAAGGGAAAGTAACTTCATCACCTATGATTTTAGTGCCTCACAGTTGTATTCTTGTAACAACACTCAGATGAACAGGTTTGTCTGCCCTTTCCAGTGCAATGAAGACAGCCTGTGTTCAAACTTCAGTAAGTTTCCAGATTTTCTTCTGGATTACAGGAAGAAATCTACAGCCCACTACATAACACTAACAATAGGAGATCCTAGGCTAAAACTTGGCTCTAACACCAGAACAACAGCAACTACTGTCTGATTACTCTGACAGCAGGTTAGCCTAGTCCAGTCAAGATCAACTGTGGTTTGAGGTAAAGGCTTTTTGCAGAATAGGGCAGCAGATTTGACTCCACTATCATACTGTGAGGATCCTTCCCCACAGTTCCCAGAAGAAGAATTTTAAAGACAACACAGCTGTTGAAAGTTTAGAGCAGGTCACCTTTGAGACAGAAAACAGCTTTCACATCTCTTGAAACTGCAACTGGTAGACTGGAAGGAGTGGTTAGAAAGCAAATGCACTCATTTGCCCTCTTCACAAATTAAGTATTTATGTGCATCAAGAGGCTTATTCTTATACAATTGCTGAAGTCTTTGGAATGCCTCCAAGCTCGAAACACAGGATAGGCAGTAGCCTTTGTCTCAGATAAAGGCTAACAGCCCCTTTATAGACAAGAGTTAAGAAGCAACAGCCATTTGAGGCAAGGAATAACCATGACTAAAACTGACATGTCAGGACATCTGAAGTCTTTAGAAAGCCAGCTATGGGGGGATTTTAGTACTATTTTCCTTAAAACCTCACAGGAAACCTACTAATATATAAAGCTACAGAAAAAGAGGTAACGTCTAACAGAGTATGAGCTTTAAGACAATAAAACCAAGATCCAAACACCTCATAACAATCCTACTCGTGATCAACATCAAGGAGCTTTAAAATACTTTAAAGCTAGAAAATTTGAGACCTTGGAGAAAAACTTACATGTGTCTTGCCACTGCCTGTCTGGCCATATGCAAAGCATGTCGCTTTCCCACCCTCAAAGATGGTCTCTACAAGAGGTCTAGCAGTGAATCTGGATATTCGGAAAGTAAAAAAGAAAAAATTAATGCAAGCATTTCATTATCATCAGTTTCTCTAAAAAAAAAAAAAAAATCCAAAAAATTAAATAAAAGCAAATCCTTAGGAAATCAGCAAGGCCATGCCAAAAAAACAAGCTTTAGACTTTTCAGTCCTTTGGCTTCCTCCAAAAAGGATTTTTATGGAGCTGAAATAAGTAACAGGTAACAGTTTCTTTAAGCCAGAATGCTATCTGCTCCATGCTTTTGTCTGAAAGCTGTTCCCAATAAGCAGCAAGCATTACCTGTATACCATTTCATTAGAAGAGGTTTCATCAAATGAAAAGTCAAATCTAAATGTTTGGGTGTCAAGGTATTTGGTTAGGTCTACTTTCTGCTTTGGCTCATGCACCATCAGGACACACTTGCTGGGAACAGTAACCACATCACACTCCTTTTTCTGAAGTTCTGTTGACAGAAAAAGGCCGTCAGTTTTAGCAATAACAAACAATGTCAAACTCCTCCAAATAGAACTCCCTGATCAATACACTCACCTTGCCTATTGAGAGGGCGCTTCCTCACACAGACACAAATCCTATGTTCTTCTATCTAGAAGAAAAGCAAGAAAACAAATCATTAT
Source organism: Pyrocephalus nanus (assembly GCA_038380795.1). NCBI lineage: Eukaryota > Metazoa > Chordata > Aves > Passeriformes > Tyrannidae > Pyrocephalus > Pyrocephalus nanus. The sequence goes on from CM076269.1 coordinate 4,175,996, forward strand.
TTCCCACTTACACTCACACCTACTCCATATCAGAGAGATCAGATGCCCCCTCACATCTACTTTTCTGTGTGCTGATCAGTGCTGCTTCTGCTACTTGCTCAGACCCACTCATGAAGGGATGTCAGTCCTAAAGGGCATTCAGTGCAAAAGGAACACTACAAACAATTGACCTTTATGTAGCATTCTCCAGCATATCAAGTGGAAGTGCTGTTATGCTACATGAAGTGCTTCAAATATTCTGTAACAGAAATACTAGAGAGTTTAGACCTTGATCAGCTTTCCAGAAAAACGTGTGATATCAGTACTGCAACTATGGTCAAATTCAGACAAATTAATACTTTCATTTACCCTAGAGGTTTTGGTTTTTTTTTGACCTGGAGTTCTTTACTGATTAAAGTTAAGCTATTTGTGCAGCACATCTGCACATCAGGTGAGTTGGGAGGTGCATGTGCCATTGGGTGAGGCAGAAAGCAGAAGGTAACAAGCTCCTCTCCTGTCACACAGCAATATGTACAGTGTTTTTCAGTTGCTGAAGATCCTGACCAAGCCTGTTTTTCCAGTTTTTGACCTCTACTTTTGCTCCTCCGCTTTTTGACCTAGTTTAAAAATCACTTATTATATGATTTACTTACATTAACACTTTCTGTAAGAGGGCAACGGTCCACTTGAAATTAATGCCTATGCCTACAATGGCTCTGCCATTTACAAACTCTGAAAGATATTGATGCTCACAAATCATTGCATGATAATTGTTGAAGGGCAAGTTCTTCACTAGTCATATGCAAAGTAAAGCAAGGCAGCTTAGCCCTAGAAGGGGAAGGGGCAAGTGACCTCACACATATCACCAGGTGCCTCAAGCTCACAATATGCTCAGAGAATTTCCAAGGTGCAGTCATGTACCAGCTGCTCAGTACCAAATTTTCAGTACAAAATGAAGCCTGTCTACAGGCTTCAGGTAGTAGCCTCAGTATTTACTTACTGGATCATCTACAGATATTGGCTGGCAGTTTAAAGTTGCTCTGAATTCCTTGATCATACGTGCAAACTCCCAGTTTGGACAGTTGCTGTCAAACTCCTGCAGGGAAAAACCATGGATGTGAAGGTAATCGATCTGTTACAGCAAAAAAAGCCCCAAAGCCTACTTAGCAGTCAGCTGTAAGTAATTAGAAGCATTTCACAAGATTCTGAACTTTCTGAAACTAGAATCAATCCATCCTTAGGCAAAACCTCATAAGAACAAAGCCTGTCCAAAATACATTTGTTTTAACTTCAACTATTATGGTATACTCTCACATAGAATTTCCCCTTACAAGTGTAGTGTAGAGTACCTGCGCTCGTTTTATCCTGATTTCACTGATTTGAGCTCTTTTTTCTTCTCTCTTGCTTTTCATTTTCTCCATCTCTTTCACAATGTTAGATCTTCTCCGAACTAGATAAAATGAAAACAGTTCATTGGACTAAATTTTCATGCTAGGTTTTAAAGCACAAGACAAATATTTTGGCTTTTCCAGGTTGCTGGCAGACTAACTTGTACAGGAAACAATCATTTTCATTTTGCAGCACTTTCTTCCCAAATCAGATCTGCCTACCAGGGAAACTGCCCTGGAAGTCGCACTACCACTCTAAAGCAAGGGCAGCAAACCTGAGGCAATACCACTAGGACAGAATTACACATTTTTAATAAAGAAATACTCAAGATATTCAATCTTGCTGCCAAAGTCACCTTTTCAAAGCTTTAGTCTCGGAGTATACAAAGCAGCAATCACATAGTGATTCATTGCTGACTGATGAATCAGTCTTTATCCACTGCTCCCTGGTACCTGGGCTCCCTGAAGTGCTCGTTCTAGCAGCAGGCAGATGGTTCTCTGTATTTTCATTTACACTTGGCAGTGAGGCTTCTGGAACACAGCCCAGCCTGCTAGCCCTGGTTCGGCCAGCTGCAGAAAGAAGCCAGACCAAAACCAATAATTAAATCTCAAAGATCAAGAATGATTCTGCAATCTCTAAAGCCTCATGAAACACAGGCATTCCTCAGCTCTTGGATCAGGGGAGAGAAATAGCTAAAACCCATAGCAAATGTGCAAGAAAACTTTTAAATTCTTTGCCAGTCAGTCACCAACTTTTATTCAAATCTGCAAATCAAGGCCTCACCAACTAGAGAAGAATTTAGCATCAAGCCTCTTATTTCAATGTTTTCACGGAACTTAAGATGTAGAGCATGCCCTCAGCTATTCATAGGGTAGCCTGGTAAAATAAATAACTAGAATTTCATAATTCAAGAAGGCTCAAGTTCTTGCTTTACTCAACCAGTGTAGGTAAAACTATGACCAGTATAGTTAGAGAGCATGTTGTCAGCAGTATTAAGGCACTTCTCTTCCCTCTCCAGCCCCACCAATACCACTTTATGCCATTGAGCAGATACCACATCCACCCAACATGCACAGCTGCAGCTCTCTGGCTGATAAAGTCCATCATTATGCACAACATGTCCTTTGGAAACCCCTTCAGGTAGGAGCTCTGGATATTTGCATAGTGGCAGACCTCTAGGTCTCTTTGTTTTATCTGTGAAGGAGTACAGGTTTGCTCACGCCCTTGGGATTTGCAGTCTGCCTAGTTAAATGCACACAAAGCACCTTGTTTCACAGAAAGAATTCACTGAGTTTTTTTCTCCACTCACCAGATACTGACAAATATTTTCTGTCTTGCACAGAAGTGCTGGGATCTACCGCCATGTCATCTTCCTGGAGGCTGCACTGAGGTTCTGTGATTGCAGACATCCTGGAACGGCCACGCACAGCTTTGGAAACAGGAACCCAGGGACACTCAGACACTTGCAACTGATGGATTGCTCACAAAGTGCAGAACAGTGAGGAATAAGGTGTGGTTAAAAGGACCTTTTCCAATAACAAAGTGCACAAAGAACAAAACAGTGCAGGTGGGTGAAAAGTGATCATTAAATACACCACTATAGAAAAGCAAACAATTCATTCCAGATTTGCAATTCCAGTGAATTCCTTTCAGATACCACTAAGGATTCACATAAGGTTATGGCAGTTGCATTATCTTGATCCTTAGGAAGGAGTTACAAATCAGAACTGGGAAATCCTCTGAAACTTCACACTTGTGAATTAACTCTTTGATGGTGACAGAGGCCATGGGCAGCATCGTGCCCACCCACCCTCAGGGCACCCACACACAGACTCTGTGTGGTGCACAGTAAACTGGGAGCCCTGTAACACTAATTTCAGCTGAAAGACTCTGTATAATCACGACATAAAATCTTTGAAAAAGGTCCTTTTGTAGGCAGATCTCCACTGTCACGTGCCAAGATATTTCTTGCATTGAGACCAAGTTCATCACAAAGGGGAAGGATTGGAACATTCCCCTCAATAAATATGTAAAAAACCAAAAAGCAAGTCTTATTTGAAAAAGAAATGATGTGCAAGCTGGAACTCCCTTCACCTGTCATGACTAGCAATTACCAGAATTTATATAAAATTAATCACCGTGATTTCAAAGGATACCAGATCAGTTTGAAACCAAGTGTTCTTTTAAATTTCGAATCAAACTCCTCAGAACCATACCCACAAAATTCAGTGCTCCTGTCTGTTAACTCTTTACCTGGAATCTTCTGCTCATCTGCAGAGACATTAGATGTGACTGCTACAATTTTAGAAACAAAAAACATCAGTTTCATTATACTCAAAAATGGTGTTTTTATTCCATTTGCAGTTGTCACACGTGCCCAGACCTGTTCTCATCACACACACAGCAGCACTGTTTCTGTGAATGCTGGTGCTCCTGAACAGTCAGATTAACTGGAGGATTTGCTGTACCTAAATGGGTCTGATAGTGATTCTGGTATGAGAGGATATTCAGCATCCTCCAAAATCCCTATCGAATTGTAGGACTGAGGCAATACCTATTTCTTAATTAATTCCGAAAGCTCTGCTTCTACTTCTCGTTTCCTCAGTCAGATGGAAGCAGATACCTCCTGATCTTCTTTATTTTGTTTAAGTCTAAGAGCAAGTCTGAAGCCATTGTTAGCTATCTAATTAGTGCAGTGCAGGTTTGCAACAGAACAGATACTCTGACACTGGTGGACATTAGCTATTTATAACAACAAAAATTATTTCAGGAATACTGAAAACACTGCTTCTCTCTTGTGCTCTGAGCAGGTCTTCAGGGACCTTCAGTAGGACAGGGAACAGGTATTTCAAATTTGCAATTAGATTCTATACTTCAGGAGAGCTGTGACCTTTGCAAGGACATCTTTCCATCCATCAGTGACTGGATTAACACACCTTTGTTTTTCCAGCTGGCTATCCAGCTCCATTAACTGACCTGTCTATAGACAGTCATGACTTTACTGCATCGTTTTACTTGTCAGTTCACAAAACTTATGGAGTTCTCTGAATTTGAGGAAAACCAGGATACTCTAGTACAGAACAGCTTAAGGCTGACATTAAGGTTTTTGGGCTGCTCCTGCCTCTCCCACGACAGGGGATTTGTGCTGTTGTCTTCTGGGACCAGCTTCCTTGTCCTGCGTTGCATGCAACAGAAGAAGCCAGACAAGCCCAGATGTTTTGTTTACAGCTCAGTTACATGGAGAAGCACAAGTTTTGGCTAACTGTGCACTTTTAGAGAATCATTAAATTAATAAACATTCAACCTCAGCATCGAGCAGTGTATTACAAATAGACCTGTAATGCTGCCACTTGCAATTCAAAAGGCCAAAACAGTCAACTAATAAGCTAAAAGAAGGTAGAAAGCATGGGAATTTTCTGACTCCTGACACCTCAGGAAGAACAATTCCTTAGCAATCCCACACTGACATCTTTATCTTCTCTTCTGGCTTTGCTCAACACATTGCACTGACGTGCAATCTCTGAGCTGGGGCACACCAGCTGGCACTTTGGCTGCCTGGTCTGAAACGTCGCCAAGCATGAAGCTCTAGTTATTGTCTAAGGAGACCGTGTGAAGGGGAGACATCCATTTGTCACCGCTGTTTCTTTCGTGTCCTTTCCACTCTCCTTTTGACACCTTTAATCTTAATAACTGCCACTTGGCTTCTGTTGTGTGTGGCATTTGCAAAACTCCATGAGGAACTTTAAAACTCACTGCAGCAGTAACTGCCTAGTGGCATTTAAAGCCCGGGATAACTGCAGCAGTGCTGCAGAAAAAGCAACAACATCAACAAACCCCAGCTCAGGGGAACAGGGCAGCAACCTGCCAGCAAAGTCGCTGCCCACAGGAGTCTGAGATGTTGGTATGAAGTGGCATCCTCTTTGTTAGCACTGAATGAGAAGCTTTATGATGCACTAAAGTAGAATATTATGAAAGACCAGCACCATTCCACAGGGATAGAGCAGAGGAAAGAAAAAAAAAAAAAACAACAACACTTCCTCACCTTCCCGTGGAGCAGGAATTTTTGAAAGGGTTGTTCTACGCGTCTGTTTCTGGAAAACAATGGGTACTGTAAGCAATCAGAGTAAGCAGCAAACACCTAGCACAGCTCTACAGGGCAACATCGATACAGAATTCCTGACCAAAGCCTAATTAGGAGACAGAAAAAGTATGTTAGAGACCTCAGACTATTAGACTGAGGGTATTATAAATAACAAGACCTATGCTGTTGACGCTTTAGTACCTTAGGAGAGTGTAAGTTATTTTAAAGCACTTACCTGTGCAGTTACATTGTCTTGCACAGGGACGTTCTCTTTCACATCAGCAGCAGGTAGTTCTGATAATTCCGGATTTACTGCTATCACATCGTTAATACCAATCTACAAGAGCAAAGGCAGGGTTTTACAGGGTGCAATATTGCTGCTACCACTCAGCACACGGGTTTTTTTCTAATCTTGGCTTTCAGTACAAGCAAACAAACCTGACCCACCACCTGACAGATGTTAAGTTAAAATTGCCTGGAAGGGCAAGACAGCAGTTCAGTTCCTATTCTGTTTGAATAGTCTGGTACATGCAAATATGCCAGTGAAATGTGCTAGTTAAGCCATTTACCCTCATCTGCCAAACACCACACAGCTCTGCAGGTGCCATAGAGCACTTCTGAAGAGATGGGCAAAGCCCATTTGGTATCCACTGGTCTAATCCCTCACTGCTAATCTTAGTAAATCTCAGCAGCTCTGTGACTTCTGTGCTAGGAGAGCATTAAGTGTTCGCTGTGTGATTGCACTTACTGAAATAAACGTCAAAGAGCTGCTTAGACTTTGGGAAATTAAGGTTTCAGCGTTTAATCCATAACTTAATTCACCTGCATCTCCACTTGCTATTGCAAGCAATTGTACCTGGGGCCAGTTGTCACCTCCTGACTAACCCTCCCTGAAATGATAATTCTGCCTTCACCAGGGTGCCCTGGCACAGGCAGGGAAGGGCAGGCAGCCAAGGGCAGGCTCAGCACAAACACAGCAAGTCACTCTCCATTCCATTGTTCAAACGTTTCCCCACTGAAGAGCTTGAAAGCAGCTGTACACAAAAAAATTCTGGTATTGCAGCAGCTGCAACTGGAATTCACCTAACAAAGTAATAAAGCACCACTCGAGGAAGTTCTTGACTAATCAATTATTTTCCAAATTACTTAAATAAAAGAAGAGTCCATAAAAAGACCATAAGTGAAGCCATCTGTAAAATTTGGTTTATATGGAATTGGTTAGCAGCTAATTTGAAACTGAATTAGCTCAGAAACATGTACATGGACAAAATAACTTCTAAGTGTGTGCAAGCACATACACAGTGTATATTCATAGGCGCATAAGAAAAAACACTGGATTTTGAAGAATCTTCATAAAGATTTAATATCCTAACACATACATGCAATTTAGCCAGCAATTATATCTGAATTTGCACGTTGTTTATATTGGAATGCAGCAGGCACTTGCACACCTTTGGTTTCGAAGAACTAACCAATAGCAACTTTTAGGATTTTCACTGAACTCCAGAGTGCACATTTCCAGAGGAACCAGGAGGAAAAGTACATTTGCTCAGTGATAAGGGGAGATTTTGTTCAGTGTCAGTATTTCAGCTACATCAGCCTCAAATGTCCCAACCCCATCTAATCTCATAGCATTTATTTTATATCGGTGCAGAGATTCACGAAATCAAACCCAGCCCTCTTAACGCGGTACTTCAGCAGTGGCACATCTTAAGGAAAGCCGGAAAGCGCAGAAAGCCAACAAAACAGCCCGCAAGAGCTGAAAACCGGGCACTTTGGGACATTCAAAACCAGCGAGAGGCTCGACACCCCCTTGTTCGTTTTGAAAGGGTTTGGGAAGGCACCTTTCGCGTCCCACCTGGGCACATCAGTGTCACGGCTTTAATTATGGCTGGAAAGAGCGCGGCACGGAACCAGCGTGGGAGAAGCGCTGCCCACCCAGCCGGGGGAGAGAGGGCAGAGCCGAGCTGGGCCCTGCATAAACCCGGGCTTCCCGAGGCACAATCCATGCCGGGGCAAGGGAAGGGAAGGGAAAGGAAGGGAAGGGTTCGCTGGCAGCTGCCACTCACCTCCTTGCCCTTGGTGATGCCGGCCTCGGACCACTCCACCAGCACGGAGCACTGCTCCACGTTCACCGCGCTCACCGTCGCCTTGTGGACCAAACCTGGAAAAGGCCGGCGTTGAGCCCCAGGCCCGGCCGCCCCCACGGAGCCCCCACGGAGCCCCGCGGCGGGCGGAGGCCCCCGCAGACTCCCCAGCACCCCCCCACCGCCCCTCACCGTTGCTCCGCTGGATGTTAACGACGAGACCCGGGTAGACATTGCGGCACAGGCGGGAGTCCATGGCAGCGGCTCCGGGACAGGGCCCGCGTCCCGCCCCAGCAGCGAAACACCCGCCCGGTAACCGCCGCCGGTTTAAACCCCGCGGGCCGCGGAGCCTGCCGGGAGCCTCCTCGGGACTACATCTCCCAGCAGGCCCCGCGCCCAGCGGAGCTGGGCGCGGGGCCTGCTGGGAGATGTAGTCCCGAGGTGCTCGCGTTTCACTGAGTTGGCCCTCTCTGAGACTCCAGCGCCCTGCTGTCTTACCAGGGGGTCTGTGGTCAGGGGAAAGCTTCCAGATTGTTGGGGCAGAACGTTCCTTCAACACTCGGCGCATCTCCTCGCAGTCCCCCACATCCAGTCAGGGTGGGTCTCGACTGGAGCAGGGTGTTGGGCAGTGTCCCCCCCCAGCCCCTGGGGCAGGTTTGTGGACAAGGGTCCCTCAGTCTCTGGGGCGTGTCTTGGGGTAACTTCCCGAGAAATAGTCACCCTGTTTCTAAGTACTGATGGACCGTAGTGAACTCAATATAGCAGAGAGATCACCGAGGAACTCCTCGGCAGGAAGGGGAAATCGGGTAGGCAGGGAGGTGTCAATTGTACAGCACCATCAGGGGAGCCTTAGATGGCACAAAACGTGCTAATAGTCACTAAGTTCTATTTTTTGACCACTATAGGGATAGCTCCACCGAAATGGAGCCTCAAAAAATTATTCGACACTCGTGCTTGTTCCTCTCCACGGAAATCTTTAGTAAAAGGCGAAAGATTTATACGATCTGAAGAGAAACCAGAGTATGCCCGTATTCAGCTCCACGACCGTACCGCCGCCTGCCCCACGCCCCGCACATCAGGGTGACCCGGGCGCACCCGGCGCTCCCGGCCCCGCGGCCCGGCCCGGCCCGGCCCCTCGGGCTGCACCCACCGGGCGGCCCCGACAGCCCGGGCGGGGCAGCGGCCGCAGCGCCGGACACCGGCGGGGCCGCGGGGCACGCTGGGTATGCAAATCAGCCGGTAACGGGGCGGGGCGGGGCGGGATCGGCCTCCTCCCCCCGGGGCTGGTGACGGTTCGCATCAGCTGGGTTGGAAAAGACCTCTGAGTTCATCAAGTCCAACACTCGATCCACTACCACCGCGGTTACCAGACCGTGGCACTAAGTGCCACATCCAGTCTCATCTCAAAAACCTCCAACACTTCTCTGGGCAGCCCATTCCAATGCCTGATTACCCTCTCTGTAAAGAATTTCTCCCTAATATCTAACCTAGACCTCCCCTGGCAGAGCTTAAGACCATGCCCTCTTGTCCTACTGCTAGTTGCCTGGGAGAAGAGACCGACCCCCACCGGGCTACAACCTCCTTTCAGGTAGTTGTAGAGAGTGATGAGGTCTCCCCTGAGCCTCCTCTTTTCCAAGCCAAATAACCCCAGCTCCCTCAGCCTCTCCTCACAGGACTTGTGCTCAAGGACTTGTGTTCAAACAGAATTGTAGGATTGATTGAGTTCAAAGGGACCTGAAAGATCACCTCGTTCTCATCCCTGTGCTGTGGGCAGGGACACTTTCTGCTGCACTAGGCTGCTCAAAGCCCCATCCAACCTGGCCTGGAACACTTCCAGGGATGGTGCAGCCACAGCTTCTCTTGGCAACCTGTGCCAGGGCCTCGCCACTCTCACAGGGAAGAGTTTCTTCCTAATATCTAATCTAAATCTACCCCCTGTCAGTTTAAAACTATTTCCTCTTGTCCTATCACTACATGCCTTCATAGAAAGCCATTCCTTCTCTTTTTTTTTTTTTTTAAGTCCCCTTTAAGTACTGGAAGGCCTCAATAATGTCTCCCCGGAGCCTTTTCTTTTCCAGGCCCAACAACCCCAGCTCTCTCAGCCTGTTTTTCAAGGAGAAGGACTGCAGCCTTCTGAGCATCTTCGTGGTCTCCTCTGAGCTTGCTCCAACAGGTCCATGTCTTTCCTGTGCTGAGGACCCCAGAGCTGGATGCAGCACTGCAGGTGGGGTCTCACCAAAGCCGAGTAGAGGGACAGAATCCCCTCCCTCCACCTGCTGCCCAGGATTCAGAAGGCTTTCTGGGTTGCATGGTTGGCTCATGTCCAGCTTTCCAGCAACAGGAAGCCCCAAGCCCTTCTCTGCAGGGCTGCTCTCAAGGAGTTCTCCCATCTGTGTTCTCCAGCTCTTCTCCTCTCTGGGACTGCCCCGACCCGGAGGCAGCATCTTGCACTTGGGCTTGTTGAACTTCACGAGGTTCTCGTGGGCCCAAGTTTGCCCAGGTCCCCCTGGATGACACCTTGTCCTTCAGGAGTGTCACCCACACTGCTCCCCCTGCACACTGGCTGGGGGTGCACTCGATCCCACTGTGTCACTGATAAAGATATTAAAGGTCCCAAGACAAAGCCCTGAGGGACAGCGCTTGTTACCAACCCGTGCCTTGACATGAAACTGATGCCTTAAAATTTTTAGGCATTTTGTGGATTTTAATAGGGCTGTATAGTTTTCTTTCACCTTAGACACTTTAGACAGTTACTAAAGTCTTTTCTCACGGTTTGTGCAACATTCCAATGAATTACTGTTTAGCAATTTTTCCAAGGAAAGATCTTTTAGCAAGGACATCCTGTTTGGGACATGCACGTGGATCAGGATAATGAGATATATTTTTAGTCAAAACAAGATCGAGGGCCTAGAACCCTTGGAGGGGGCTCAATCAGGACAGTTCTGAGGGTGGTACTAGGGACAAAATGGTTCTTGGGTTGCATGTGCCCACTAGATATGGCAATTAGTCAAAGAGATGAAAGAGTGAGAATTCTTTGTGGGTGCCTGTGCACTCTGTGTACCTGAGAGCTTTCATTAAAGAACTGCTCTCTACCTTGTCTACACTGATATTAATTGGAGATTTTTCTCGTCCAATCTATGCATCAGAACCAGTTGACCTCAGGGCTCTGGCTGCATGTATCCAGCTTCTGCTCTCACATCACTCTCTAAACTTAATAAAGTCTTCGAAGGAATCTGAATTGAGGTGGGAGACGTTGCTCCACAGGACCATCTACCTTCTTTCTATTTTTCACAAGAATAGGGATAGCTCCACCGAAATGGAGCCTCAAAAAATTATTCGACACTCGTACTTGTTCCTCTCCACGGAAATCTTTAGTAAAAGGCGAAAGATTTATACGATCTGAAGAGAAACCAGAGTATGCCAGGCACTCTTCCCCTGCACATACCGACTCCCAATTGTTCCTCTATAGCAAATGGCGACCACCGAGGCTTTAAGGCTCGATCCCCCGCCGCCCTGGCCCGTTTTCCTGGCCCTACACACGGGCCCAACGCCGCGCTCGGAGGCGGCAGCCCCGGGGAGCGGCGGCGGAAAGCGGCCCCGGGGCTGCCGCGCCGCGCGCGGAGCACCCTGGGTACGGAAATTAACACGAATGCCAATGAGCGATATGCTAATGAGGATGGCGCGGCACTGCCGGCCCACGGTGCACGCAAATGAACAGGAATACTAATGAGCCATAGGCTAATGAGGCTCGCCCCGCCCGCAGTCCCGGTGCGCCAGGGACCGGCGGGGCAGCGCGGGTGGGCCCACGGCCGGCACAGCCCCCGCCGCCATCCCCCGAGCGGCGCCGCCGCGTTGCCAGGCAACGGCGCGGTGACGTCACGCCTCGCGAGAGCTCGCCCCGCCAAGCCGCCCCGCGAGCGCTGACCCCGCCTCTTTGCGCCGGTGCCGCAGGATGGGTGAGTGCCGCGGGCCTCGGCCCGGCGCCATCCGCCGCCATCCGCCCCCCGCGCCGCCGCCGCCGCCCGCCTGGCTGCGCCGCGGGGCAGCGCGGGCCGCCGCCCGCCCGCACCTCCCGCCATCGGCGGCGGCCGCGGCGGCGCCGAGCCGCGGGCAGCGGGAGGGTGGCCGGGCCCAACATGGCGGCGGGTGAAGGAGGAGGGGGGTGGGGCAGGCCTGTCACGCCGCGCCGTTCCCTGCGCAGCCCGAGCTCGGGGCTCGCTCCCGGTGCCTGCTGCGGGGCGCCCCGCGGATGAGGCGGGATGGCTTTCCAGCAGGAGGGGCGCGGGTGGCCTTGTGGAACACCGGGCTGGGTGGCGGGGCCTTGCGGCCTGCGGGAGGTGCCGTGCGCCGCAGAGATTGTCCCTGCTGGGGACCCTGAAGATCGAGTTGGTTTGGGGTATCTCTCATAGGGGCACAGCCGACAGGTAGCGTGGGGGTCCCTTCCCATAGCGGACCTGCCACACCCCGCTGGTAGCACGGGGTGACTGCTGCAGTGTGACTGCTGTAGTGTGCCTGGCAGCTCGGGATCGGGCACTTCCTTGGAGTGCCCAGCACATGAGGTAGGTTGGGAGATGCTTCCCAAAGAGGACACAGAGGGAGGGAGTCTTGTCTGCTTTGTGCAGCTCTGCTGGGAGGGGTGTGCTCGAGGCAGGTCTGAGTATCAATGATGAAGCTTCTCTAACTGCTGCATAAGGCCGAGTGCGCCGTGCGGATACAACCTTGGAGAACTGAGGACTCAGAACTGAGGAGTGTGCCCTGCTGCAGCCAGGTGAGCTCCTGCCACCCTCTGACCACGCTGCTCTCATCCAGGTATCTCCAGGGACAACTGGCATAAGCGCCGCAAGACTGGGGGCAAGAGGAAGCCCTACCACAAGAAGAGGAAGTATGAGCTGGGACGACCTCCAGCCAACACTAAGGTGAGTGGTGTGGGGAGGGTGTTTTTGTTTTCAAGCTCAGATTGCTGGTCATGCCCTGTTAAAAGTTGAAGTACATCCTTTTTTGTGAAGGGTTGAGTTTCTGGTGCTGCTGCTTCAAAAAGATGGCACTTTCCCCTGTGCAGATGGAAGGCAGAGGTTTTTGCAACGAGAGGCAATTGGAGTGATGAAACTTTCGCCTTAGGCAGACGCATCAGACCGTTCTGGTCGTTTTTCTGTGTCTGCCGATGCTGGGGCTTGTCATAGTTACACTGACCACATTGCCTTGGGGATTGGGAACGTTCTGGGCTCCTGCGTGAGCCGTGCAGCGTTCCCAGCACCAATGGCATCCTGCTGTTTGTTCCTGGCTGCAGATTGGCCCGCGCCGGATCCACACAGTGAGAGTTCGTGGTGGGAATAAGAAGTACCGAGCCCTTCGGTTGGACGTTGGCAACTTCTCCTGGGGGTCGGAATGTAAGTACATCCTGAACTTGGTGTGTGAAAGGGAGAGCTGTGCTGGTCTTCCGAACTCCTGCGAAGTAGAGGGCTTATGGTGCAAGCATGGATTTGTGGGCTGGGGCTGAGCAGTGCTAGCTCTGGAGCAGCATGCATAGTGATGATAACTTTGACCTTATGTGGCCTTAGGGGACTTGGATGTCTGCTAAGTTCACAGTGATGGGAGTGTCATAGTTACACTGAGTGGCATGATTGTGTTACCTTTTAACGGGGTGGGGGGACTACAGAGGGGCAAAAAGCTTAAGTAGGAGTGGTTTTTCATAAATGCAGCTTTTGCTAATCGATGAACACGGTTACTGAAAGCTGAATGATTCTGAGGCGTCTTGCTGTCTGCAAATTTATTTTTTGGCATTGCTCAGATATATTTGAGATGAGCTCCAGCATTGCCTCCAATCGCGGTTTTTAATTCGGTGCCAGGCAGGCTGGGGGGCAGTGGATGGGCTGATAAACGTGAGGTATGAGATGCTCAGTTGTCTGATCCCTGTAGGTCTGAATTCATGCTCTTCTTTTGAAAGGCTGCACTCGCAAAACCCGAATCATCGATGTCGTGTACAACGCTTCCAACAACGAGCTGGTGCGGACAAAGACCCTGGTGAAGAACTGCATCGTGCTCGTCGACAGCACCCCGTACCGGCAGTGGTACGAGGCCCACTATGCTCTGCCCCTGGGACGCAAGAAGGGCGCCAAACTGGTACGTCTGGGACCGCCATCCTGACTTCCCTGCAGAGCAGAGTCTGCCTTTCCAGAGGCATTTCTCCACCCTGAACGGACAGTACTGCCAGAGTGGGGTTGGGTACCCAGCAGTGATGGTGTTGGTTATCCAGGCTGTGTTCCCAGGGGTCCCCAGGATAAGTGTGGCTCTGTTCATGGAGCTCCCTCTGAGGCATTTGCACCCCTTTATGCACAAGGACCTGCCTGTCGATCTCTTTGTCTTCTAATGATGATACCCTTGTCCAGTTCTGCTACTGAAGGGACTGCGATGACATTTTATGATGCTGAGGAAGACTTTGCAGGTCGGGTTCTTGTGCTGGGGAGCGATTGCTTTGGTGAGGAGCTTGTGGATTACTGATTGAACTTCAGTGTGTTTTTAAGTGCCTTGAAACTGTCCAGAGCCATAAATTTGTTGAAGGTCCAAACCCCAGACTGCTGGAAGGTACATAGGCTGCCATGTGTAGTCTTCAGGCTTAGGTTGTCTCCTTGCATTAAAAACAAAGCACTTCTCATTTGAGTGCTGTGTAGTGCAGGAGCAGGGAAGGAGCTTGTAACCTGTCTGTGTGGACTTGCACCAGACCCAAGTGTTCTCATTATGTCTGCAGAGGGAGTTTTTTTTGGAGGAGAATTAATTGATCAAGGAAGCCTTTGCCAGTTTCATTTGCCTGAGAGCAGCCTTCCCTAGGGCACTGTGCTCTGTTGTCATCGGTGACTCTGGTTAGCAGCACTGCCTTTCTTGATCTCAAAAGTGAAACACAGCACCTGGTTCTGTGAGTTTAAAGTATTTGTACCTCAGCCAGGTATGACTTGGGAAACAGTACAGTGCTGAGAATACAAGGGTCTCCTTCATGTGAGAGGGAGGCACCTGTGCTGGTGTGAAAGGTGGCCATTTGGTTAACTCCTTGTTCTGGTCTCGTTTTTAGACTCCTGAAGAGGAGGAAATTCTGAACAAGAAGCGTTCAAAGAAGATCCAGAAAAAATACGATGAGCGGAAGAAGCATGCCAAGATAGCAAATATTCTTGAGGAGCAGTTCCAGCAAGGGAAGCTACTTGGTGAGTCCCTGGCAGCATTAATGTGGGTGGGGGTAAGGGAGTCAGGGCACAAACAGGGTGGCAGAGCAAATCTTAATCTTGTTTTGGGATCATTTAAAGCTCTGATAAAGCTAAGTGCAGTGGGTTGTTCTCCATTGTCTGCAGGAGTGTCTTCTGGGTCTTAAATGTTCTTTTGTCTTCTCTGGAGATACCTCACTTGTGGCAGAGGGGGGGAAAATCTGCTTCTGGACCTTGAATTACTACATGTACCAGCCAGGCTCCTGAAGTTGATTATTCCTGGTTGGCCTTTGAGGAAAAAAATGGGGTCAAGACTTGCAAAATAAGCAAGTGTCTGTCAGGAAAATGCCCTGCAGGCATCTGACAGCTTTGATGTTTCAAGCTCTGGCAAATAACAGTTGAGTGTTCTGAAGTCTTCTGGTGATGAAACCTTTGTCCAGTTCTGCTGCTGAACCTGAGCGATGACAGTTTGGAGATCTGAGGAGGACTTCACTGGGGGGATCTGCAGCAGGGCAGGTTCCAGAGCACGGTACCCCAGCAGAGGGGGCAGCATAATCTGGTGACTGGGTTACTGATGAGTTGCTCGTGCGTGCTGCTGCAGAGAGGCTGTGTGCCAGTGTCTGTTCATCGCTGTGTGCACTGGGGGGTGAATTGCTAAACTTATCTGCATGTCCTCTCCTTGCAGCCTGCATTGCCTCCAGACCTGGACAGTGTGGCCGAGCCGATGGCTACGTGTTGGAAGGCAAGGAATTGGAGTTCTACCTGAGGAAGATCAAGGCCAGAAAAGGCAAATGAGTAAAAACTGTTTAATCACAGTCCAACTGTGCTGAGAGAATGAATAAAGCCAAGAGTTTACCCCAGTAACAGGTTGTGTGCTCATTTGTGTGTGCAGAGTGGAAAGGGCTTGTGTAGCTCTGCCCACTGGTAAAATGTGAAAGAAGATGGATCTCTAGTAATCCCTGAGTACTTAAGTGTTTTCAAGCAAAACTTGACCCTGCATGCTCTCAATTAAAACATCTCCCTGGTTCTAGGACAGTGACTTACAGAACCAGGTGAGTGTGGAAGAGTTTTCAGACTTGGCTGAGATGGAGATGTCCAGTACTGGAAACCAGCAGGCAGGAGGAAGGTGTGTGTGTCCACCCCCCATTATGAGTTCTGGCTTCCTGGGAGCTCTCCTTCCTCTGCTTTCCCCCTGGGATGTGCCCCCACACCCTGGTTCAGGCCAGCAGCCTCTTTTGCTGTTGCATGGTGTTTCCTGCCTGGTTGTACAAATGCCTGCAGGGTCCTGTATCTTTTAACGAAACTTGGCTGCACTGCTCAGTGACCAGCTGGCCTTTCCTTGGCCTCCTTGGTCTCATTCCAGTGCAAGATCAATTCCTTCTAGCAGAAGGGCCAGGCTCGCATCATGGTCTGCCCCTTTCGAAAGCTGGATACAAACTCCAGTGTTCTGCCCCGTCGCTTGGGGTGAAATTGGAGAGCTGTGGTGAACAAAAGCTTTTCTGGATGTTCTGGGCAGGTGATGTCAGTTCCTTGGGGCTGCTGTCCTTCAGGAAAGCCAGCGCAGTGGAGCTCTGCAAGTAGTTGGGCAGTGCTTTGTGCAGGTACTGGGGTGAAGTCAGGAGCCCATCTGAGGGCTGGTCTGGTGCCGTGGGGCAGGTCAGGCTCACACACCTTGTGCCTGCCCTGTGGATGCATCACACTCTCCACCCCATTTCTGTATCTTTACAAAAGCCTTGGTAATCCATAGGATGACCTGTGTGAGTCAGGCTGCCTGCAGCCCCCGCCTCCTGATTTTCAGCTCTGAACAGAAGGAGGTGGCCCATGATCACCTTGCCCCAAGCACAGCCATGGTGTCAGACCCAAGTCTCTAGTGCCTTAAAATGCAACTGTCCCGCAAATAGCTTGGGTTTGGGGTTTTCTGAGGTTTTTTTGCTGTGATGCTGTGCCCCGGCTGCCGCGTGTGACAGCAGGAGGTGCTAGCGGGCTCAGGCGACTTGGGCAGCATGGGTTCATCCTGCCCTGTCAGGGAGCCGAGGAGGAGTCTGTGCCAGATCTAGGGACACACCGACCACACTGGGGAGCTGCACCCGTTCCCGTGGCCGCAGCAGCACGTTGTGATGTCGGGTGTGTGTTGGCACCGCCTCGCAGGTTGTGTTTGTGCTCATGGGCGCTGTGAGCAGAGCCATGCCCAGCTGGGTGCCACTGGCCGCGCTTCAGGAGTCCCTGGTGGTGGGACCTGGGCAGGGCGGGATGTTTGTACAAGCACATTCCTTCTCCATAGTAATCCAGCGTAAACTTTCCCTGCTCTCCAGCAACGCCTGCTTTCCAGAGAGGTGGAGCGGAGGCGATAAGGGCGCTTGGCAGGGATGCGTCATGGCTGCTTCCTCTGAGCGTGTTTCTTCTCTCTCCTCCGCAAACAAGGATTCAGGGTGTTTCTGGGGGACTTTGTACGGATAGAGAAACTGAGGCTCACGGATCAGATGCCAGCTTGATGTCAGAGCAGGAGCTGTAATCCTGTCCCCTGATGAGTAGGATTATGGCTCATCAATGCACACACTGCTTACGAAGTTACTGCTGTGAGAAACAGCTGCCAAGGGCAACCACCCATGGGAACGAAAGCGGCACTTGTGGCCCGCTGGAGGTGTGGCATGGAAACAGGATGGTGGCAGCTGGCTCCCAAGGTGGCACAGGCTGTGGGACCTCATGTGGCTTGGCTGTGGGATGCGTAGCTCCTGGTCCAGCCTTGGCACAGCCCTGTGGATTGCCTGGAAGGGGGCAAACCTGCCATGCACTGAGCCAGGAAGGGATGGGCAGGGGCTAAGCACAGCTTTACCCTGGCTAGACTTAGGAGGTGCCAAAGCCTGGGCTAAGGACCTTACCCGCTTCTACAGATAGGTGCAGGGTCTGAATTTTAAAAATCTGCTTTCGTAGGATGAGCAGCTGGCAGCATAACCTGTGTGAGGTCACTTGTCCTGTGTCCTGCCCCTTGCTGTTGAGTGGCTCTCTCAGCTCCATGCAGCATTAACTTTGAGGTATTTTCACAGCCCAGAAAATGATGTTGCTCTTTTACACATCCAGCAGTTGCCTGGAGGGCAGCGGAGGAGGAGCAGGGCTTGTTTATTGGGGGGATTCAAAAGTTTTAAATGAATAGGGGCTTTCAGGAAAGGGAACTTTTTAACTAATATTCTTAGGGGGAAAAGCACAGTCTGAGTGCAAGAATCCTACAAGGGCTGAAAACACATTCCTGGATATTTTTCCTGGCTGTGTCACCTGGTCCAATACTTCACAACCATCAGTGGTGTTGGTCCTTGGGCTGTGCCCCAGAAGAGTGTGTGGACCCTTTGACAAAATCCAAATTTTCCCATTTTTTGGATAAATGTAATGTCCCTACTGTCTCACTGAGACAATAAACTTGTACAGCAGGCAATAAACTTGTACAGCAGCTTGTAGATAGACGCTGCTTTTCCAAGGGAAGAGCAGCTTGGAGAAACCTCCCAAGTAGGAGTTTTGTGACTTTCTGTGTGTAGGAAATAGTCATCGTGGCTCAGCCCTGCACCTTGGTGGAAGGGTCCTTATCACTGGTTGCTGGCTAAACTGAGGAGAACGGGGGCTCCAGCCACCATCCAGGCTGTGGGGCCTGGGGACACAAACTCTCTCCCATGCCAAGCACTGTGGCCCATCAGCAGGATTGTCCTGCCCTTCCCATGCCTGCTGCAGCCACTGCCTGCTCCCTGCCTGCACCTCCACCATCCCACCAGTGCCTCTTCCTTGCCCATAATTAACCCAGAATGGGCCTGTGCAGCTGAGCCCTGTCCATGATGGGCTGGGGCTGTTACAGGCAGGGAAGAGATAACTCCAGGCTGGTCACACCTCCCTGCCATTGGTCACAGAGATTTGGGTGGGGACTGCAGGTACTGCAGCTGGGCAAGACCCAGTGGGGTGGTTTGGGCTGCTACCCTTTGCAGCCATGGCAGCTGAATTTAAGCTTCTTGAGAAGGAGGGCGAAGGACAGGGCTTTGCATCACTCCCAGCAGCGTCAGGAATGGGACCCTGGGATAAATGGGCAGAGGGGGCACCCAAGGTGGGATATTTCTGGAGCACAAGTGAAAAATGCGGCTGTTGCTGCCCAAGTCCAAGTCTGGAGCTGTGGGCTGGGCTCCAGCCCCTGGGGACAACTGCTGACCCTGCCTGTCCTGCCTCTGCCCCAGAGCAGCTCCTGGTCCCTCTATGTCCCTGAGGGGACTTGGGGATGGCATGAGCTGGGGTACAGTGGTGTGCCCTGGCTGTAGTACCTGGCAGGGGGTGATGGAGGCATATTAAAAGCTGGCTTCAGGACACTTTCCCAGTTCCCATAAGGAAAAAGAGGAAAAATTCCAGCAGGATATAATACAGTGGGAAACATCCATGAGTGACAGGAGACATGCAGGGAAATCAGCCCATCGTCATCCCCAGTCCATGCTGGGGCTGGGATTGAGCTCTGCCCGGGGTCCACGGCTTGTCCCACCATGGGCTGTTGGAAGCCACACTGCGCCCCGCAGGAAACGCCACTTCCTTTGCCGGCCGGAGCGCTGCGTCCTGCCCTGCCCGGCTCCCTCCCTTCCTGCCTGGGCACCAGGCCCAGACGGCTCCAGAGCAGGCAGAGCTGCTGTTGGGGCTTCCAGCCTGGAGAATATCCCCCTGGGCAGAGGGAGCAGGGCTCGAGGGTGCCTGCACCTCTCCACAGGGAAGGGCTGGAGCACCCATGGGTGAGACTTGCCGGGGGTACCTGTGCTGGGGGATGATTTGCAGCACCCTCAGCCTTTGCCCTCTTCCCAGGAGCTCCACAAATCCCTGCCCTGTTCAGGAACTGTGGCGTTTATAGCAGGCTGACACCTTCCCTAGCTGGGCTGTAAATCCTGATGCAAGGCAGAGGTTCTGCTGGTCTGCAGCCAGTGCCCAGCTCTGCTCCACCAGGCTGACAAAGCAACTCCCGGGATGCTGAAGGAGACCCACAGTGGAGCATTACCCAGGGCATGGGAGGGGAGATGGGGCAGGAAGCCCACCATCCCTGCACTCCCCACATCCCTATGGTTGGCTTCCCACCATCCTAAACCACACAGACACACAGATGGAGACACACTGCTAGGATTAAACTGATTTATTTTTTATGGAGGGCTGGGTGCTACAGGGCTGGGCAGCACATCGGGCAGAGGAAGTTGCAAGGGGCCCTCTCTGGTGCCTCCCGGTGTGTGTGGGCACCTTGAACACCTCACACTCACCTGTGCACAGTCCCTGTACACACTTGTACATACAGCAGAACACCTACTGGCTGTTTCAAGTCCCCATGCCACGGTGGGATGTGGGGTGGGCAGCAGGCAGGGCCACCTCAGGCTCCCCCTGCCAAGCCCAGGGCACACCGTCCATATGTGACAGCCCCTGCAGACCACACAGGCAGGGCCAGCCCCTGTCCCCAGACATGTCCCCCGACCCTGTTCTCTGTAGGCTGGGGAGTAAAAGGTCCATGCCAGATGCCATCTGGCTTCAGCAGGAGAGGATGGAGGCTCTTGTCAGTGGGTCTGGCACAAACAGTATTGTCACCTGCTCCCCAAACCAGCCCCCAACTCCTCTCCATGTCCTTCCTTGAGCATTGACAACCCCCAGACACCACCAGCCTGTGGCAGGGTCCCTAGGGCCTGAAGCACCCTCAGACCCCCAGCCCAGCTGCAGCACATGGCAAGCGATGGGTGCAATGGCAGCGCTGGGGAAGGGATGGATATTTGGGGGTGCAGCTTTGCAGACAGCCACTGTAAGCCATGGCAGGGCAGTTCATGCCTCTCCTGCTCTGCTGGCTTTCACTCCTGCCCAGCCCCTGCCATCCTGCTGGTGTGTCCAGACACAGCCCAAGTCCTGGTGTCAGTGCAGGTCGATGGTCTCATACTCCAGGTTGTCCGAGTCCTCCAGCTCGATGCCAGGTACCAGGTTGTAATAGTTGGTTGACTGACTCATGTAGATCTTCTCCCGGTCGGCAGAGTCCTTCAGGACTTCGCTCACACTGACAGTGTCCACCTCTGGCTCAGTGCCCCCCAGCTCCTCTGCCCTTGGTGCTGAGGTGCCCAGCTGCCCTTCATGGGTTGTCACCTGGGAACTGCTGGGGGATCCCACCTGAATCTCCACCTCCTCATAGAGGTCTCTCCCACTCTCCAGCTGTTCTGCAAAGGGCTGGAGCAGGACCTGTCTCCCCAGCAGCACCTTTTTCTCAGTCTCAGCGGGAGCAGCAGGCAGCTCGTAGGGGTTGTAGTGGTGGGGCTCTGCAGACACTGGCACACTGCACCTCTCTGCTGTGGCCCGGTGGCTCTGGGACCTGTTCTGAAGGTTGTAGTTGGTCCTTTTCTTCTGCCTGCAGAAGCACCAAGTGATGCTGGCGAGGATGAGGAGAGGGGGCAGGCAGATGAAGAGGGCAGTGAGGCTGTGGGAGCGGCACAGCTCATCCTGGGGGATGCTCTGGAGGTCCACGCCGTGGTACCGCTCGGGCGTGTGGCAGATAACATCAGCAGCCAGGCTGGGCCAACCCGCCAGGGTGGTGAGCAAAGCACAGCTACAGTCCCAGCTGTTGTTGGAGAGCTGAAGCTGGAGCAGAGTTGGCTTCAGGAGGCTGGCAGGAAGGAAGGTCAGGGCATTGAAGCCCAGGTAGACCTCCTGGACCTGGGATGATGCTTTCAGGAAGGACCTGGGTAGCTCCTGGAGCTGGTTGCTGTCCAGATAAAGAACCCTCAAATTAGGGGCATTTTCCAGAAAGCTTCCAGGGAGACTTTCCAGCAGGTTGTGACTTAAGTGCAAGATCTCCAAGGCAGGGGGGACTCCATGTGCGTTGCTGATAGCTGTGATACCACAGTGCGAGAGGTAGAGCTCCCGCAGCCCCCGCACCCCCACCAGGGCACCCCAGTCCAGGTGGGTGATGTTGGAGCTGGTGAAGTTGAGGCAGCAGCTCTCAGGGAGTGGAGCCTCCCGGAAAGCTTGGAAGTCCATGGGCTCTGAGCAGTTGCAGATCGGCGACTCTGGGTCGAGGGCAAGGCTGGCAGTGAGCAGGAGGCTGCCCCAGAGGGACACGGTCCCCAGCCCGGCGCCTGCGGGGAGAGCAGAGGGGACGGTGACCCCTTGAGCGACCTGCCCTCCCGCTCCCCTTGCTCTAGCACTCCTAGCGGGTGTGTGGGCGTGTGTGTGTGTTTAAACCCCGCTTTTCCTCCCTCCTAGGAAAGGGACTCGGTCCCCGCAGATCCTCCCGGAGCCTCTCCCCATACCAGCACCCCTCGCCAGCCCAGGGCTGCCTCCTGCCCGACGTCCCGCTGCTCCGGCCGGGTGTCCGCGGGCAGCGAGCGACCCCCGGGGCTGTGCCCGTTCCCCCCGTGCCCTGCCTGTGCCCCCGGTGCCCTGCCCGGCCTCACCTGCCGCCGCACGCCCCATCCTCCGGGGCCGCTCCCCGTCCCTCCGCGCTCCCGCCGGGCGCGGCCGCCGGCTCCGCCTCGCCGGGGGCCGGACCCGCCGCCGCCCGCCCCGTCCCGTCCCGTCCTGTCCTGGGCCGTGGTCGCCCTTCAGCTCCCCGTGCTCCATCCCCTCGATGGGGTCGCGCCAGCCGTGGACCCTCCAGCCGCACTGTGCAGCAGTACCCTCCAAAAATGCGTTTGGCCCAGGTCCCTTACAGTCAATCCACCCGATGCCACCCCTTCCTATGCCCTCCCCCCTCAATAAACCACAGCCCCCATCCCTTCATCCTTACCCTCTCCATCCCCCAGAAACATCATCCCTTCCCATCTGCCCCCTATCCAACCCTCTCTAGCTCCCCACAAGCCATGTATCCCCCCAGCCCCCTCTGTACTCCATCATCAGCCCCCAGGCTCCTTGAGAGGGGCTGGGCTGGGCTTTGCTGAGTTACTGTTAGGCCTGGCAAGCTCACTATTCCACTAAAAAAAAGGTGCTGCATTGTCTCAGGCTTCTTTGGGCCACCCATGCTATCCCGAGGGGTGCTGCAATGCTGGAGAAGGCATCAGGCTTCACGAGCTTCTTCACTTGATTCCACACCTCACTCATGGCTCAAAACTGGCACCTCAGGTGTTGCTCCCATGTCTCAGCTTGGGGATGCTCCAGCCCCCAGTGGGAGAAAAGCATCTCCCCTTGGCACAGACCGACATATCCAGCTTGGGTCCCTCCCAGACCCACAGACCTTGGCAGAGGGTGGGGTTCTGGCAGTGGGACCTGCCCCATCCTACTGTGGGCATTGCCTCCTGAGCGGTGGGTTTGTAGTGCTGGCACCTCACACTGTGCAGCAGCAAGGTGTTCCTGCAGGCACCAGGTGTTCCTGCTGGTGGACAGGGATGGGATGGGGTGGGATGGGATGGGATGGGATGGGATGGAGCGGGAAAGGAAGCAGGGCCAGCCAAATCCTGGCTGCTGGGGTGGGATGCAGGAAATGGCCATCTGGGGCCTTGCAGGAAGGGAGGTGCAGGCAGCACACTGGCTTGAAAAGAACGAGAGTTGCCTCCTGGGGTGCCCTGGACACAGCCATATATCCCAAAGCTGGCACCCACAGGCTGGAGCCTGCTAACATCCTACTTGGGATAAATTCTCCCTGGCCCCTCTCTTCCTCCTGCTCCGGGGCAGCAGTTGAGATAAGAACCCCACTGCAGGAGATCTGGGGCTCCCTAAGCCTTCCTGGGCCAATCCTGCCTCCCAGGTGGTCCCTTCCAGCACTGGAATTTTACATACCACCCCAGATCCGGCTGATTCCTTGATGCAGGAGGGATTTCTTAATCAGTGTCCTTTGATATCTCACTCCAGGCAGTTTTGCAACATCCCCTCTGCACATTCCCAGGCAACTCCTGGGGTGCATTTCCCTCTGCTGGTGCTGCTTCTTCCTTCCTTGGCTCACCCAGTGGACCAGTCACCTTCTCCATCCTCCTCCTCGGTGGCTGCAGCCCCGTGCTTTGCAGGAGCTGCGCTGAGGGATGGGAAAACCCTGCTCCTAAGGGGGTCAGCGCTGTCACCCCAGCCCTGCGGAGCTTGCCTGCACCCTGATGCTTGGCTGGTGTTTTTCTTGAAGCCCAGGCACTGCATGCAGAGCACACAGCAGTGTTGTGCAGCTGCCCTGGGAAGGCAGCCCTGGTGCAGAGGAGAGTTGGCAGCTCCTGGTGCTGCTGAGCATCACTGAGTGCTGTGAGGGTGGGAGGACCTCGTGGGGCACCAGGCATGGAGGACAGAGATCCCACAGCCTCTCTGGGCTCCTCTGATATTTTATCACATGCACAGGGGAAAAAAAAGTTTCTTAGTATCTCGGTGGAATTTCCCCGAGATAACTTGTATCAGGTGCCTGTCCTGGTTTCGCTGTACACCTCCCCAAAGAATCGGGATCCCTTTTCCTGTAATTCTGCATCTAAATAGCTGCAGGCAGCTGGTAGTTCACCCCAGAGCCTCCCCTCCTCCAGGCCCAACAGGTTAGTGATGTTAAACCACAGTTCCTCCCACTGCCCCACATAAAACAATGGGAAAACCCCTGGCTGAGATGCTCTGTGTTACTGGAGACCCCAGCTGAGGATGGTGGTGGGGCTGTTCCTGGGCTCCATTCCTCTTGGAGAGGAGGGGCCTTAGCCTTGGTAGAACATAGGCTGTGGGGTCCATCTGTGCCTCCAACCCCTGACCAAGGGCTCACCCAGAGGCAGTGGGGAGCAGAAGTAGAGATGGCAGCTCTGAATCCTCGCTGGTTCCCGCTGTGTCTCTGCAGGGAACTCCGGGGCAACCCCATGCAGGCGGCCACAACACACCCAGGCAGGTCCCCCGGGGCCTCCCTGCACCCCTGGGTGCTTCCACCCACGTGTTGCCTTCGGATGTTGACTCAGCTCCAGCAGCCCTGGACTGGGGCCTCCGTCGGAAAACCTGTGATGTCACCCATGTCCCAAGGAGCCCTTGGGGCCCTGGTGGAAACAGGCAGCTTCCCCCAAGGGCAGCAGCATCCCTGCCTGTTCCTGGACAATGTTTGCTGACAGGTGGTGGGCTTGCACGTGCTCCACTTACAAAAGCTGGAAACCTTAGAAAAAAACCCAGACAGATATGGGTTGTTTCCTGTCTCTCTGCAGGCAGGTTTGATCAGCTTTTCTGCAGAAAAACACAGGGTGCTAATTCCTCCCCGGTACCCTGGGGTGAAAGGGGATGTGCTGGGCAAAATGGGGCTGTTTGTCAGAGGTGCCCATGCAAAACCCTCAGCATTTTCAAGAATACAATTGAGCATCAGTGGCAAGAGCCCCAAGCTGCAGGGTTGGGAAAGGGAGGCACAGAGAAAAGGACGTGCATGCAGTCACCCTGTGTATGTGGTATGAGCATGGGAAGGGCAGCAGGATCTGCTTTTGAGGGGCTCTTGCAACGCTGCTGCTTCAGACTCGTGGGAGCTGTATTGCAGCCATCCCTGCCAGCTCCCACACCCGTGGGGAGGGAGAAATGCCAAGCACCCTTCCGTGACCTGTTTCGAGTGACACAGAGGAGTGTCCCTGTCACGGCCATTAGAGAGCAGCACTGCTCTGGCACCTTGCCCGGCCACTACTGCACACCCAGCACAGCCAGAGCCCCCAGGACAGGGTGCCCAGGCACTGAGGGGCAAGGATGGTGGTCCCCAGTGGGACAGTCCTGGACTGGCCACTGTAGGCAGCTGCAGGGGGCTGACCTTTCAGGGCTGTTTGAGGGGCATTGGGGCACAGGGGTGGGCTATAGCAGTGTCAAGGTGTGGTCAAGGGTCACCTACCCATGGACAGCCTGGCCAGGGAGATCCCCTGCATCTTCCATTGTCCCCTGTGTCCCCACCACTCCAACTGGGGTGGGCTGTGACCCCCTCCTCCCTGGCCCCTGGCACAGAGTGAAGGGGGTGTCTTGGTGGGTGTCTGCCTGCATGTAAGTTTGTCACGAGAGGGAACAGGTCCGGGTCCACAGTGAACATATGGACTTTGAAATCCCACCCTGGCCACGGCCATTCTGCGGGGAGTTGGTGTGGGGTCCCTAGTCCCCATGGGGTTGTGTGACACAAGCTGGTCACCCCCATGAGGGGAAACATCCTGTGAGTAGGTGTGGGGTGTGTGTGTGCATACTTATAGATGTGCACTGGGAGGGAGCTCTGCGTATCCTGGGAGAAAGGGCAAGGAGCTGAGGAGGGGGCTCTGTGTGTCTGGGGTCTTGGTGTGACTGTAGGGGGGCCCTGAGTCAAGGGCTGTCTGTCTGTGGGTATCTCTATATGTAGGGAGGGGGATGTATCTACTAGGGGGACCCTGTGCTGGGGGGTGTCACTGTGTCTGTATGAGGGGGTATCACTGTGTGTGTGTAGGGGGGGTGTCACTGTGTGTATGTATGAGGGGTGTCACTGTGTGTATGTATGAGGGGTGTCACTGTGTGTGTGAAGGGGGGGTGTCACTGTGTGTATATATGAGGGGTGTCACTGGGTGTGTGTATGGGGGGTGTCACTGTGTGTATATATGAGGGGTGTCACTGGGTGTGTGTATGGGGGGTGGTGTCACTGGGTGTGTACAGGAGGGCCCCTGCAAGGTGGTTGAAGCAGGACCCCGTTCAGGCTCCATTGCGTCGGTGCACGGACGACAAAGAGCCACCAATGGGTCCCTGCGGCCCCGCCCCCTTCCCCGGTGCTGCGGCCCCGCCCCCTTCCTCGGTGCGGCGGCCCCTTTAAGAGAGGGGCGGGGCCTCCCGGGGCGGGGCCCGGCGGGTGACGTCATTGCTCCCATTGATAAAGGCGGCGGGATTCCCGGGGCGGCAGCGCCGGTGGGGCCACGTGCGCGGGGCCGGCGGAGCGCCCCGGGACACCTCCTGGCCCCCCCCCCCGCGCCCGCCATGGAGTCCGCCGGCCTCTTCCCCCCCTTCTCCACCGCCTGCCTCCCCGCACGGCCCGCGCCCGCCCCGGCGCCGCCGCCCCGCGCGGCCGAGACCACCCGCATCGTCACCGACCCCATCTCCGGCCGCTCCTACTGCAAGGGCCGCCTGCTGGGAAAGGTACGGGGGAATGGGGGAGAGGCGGGCGAGCCGCCGCGGAGGGCACCAGCCGCCCCGGGTTGAGCGGGGCCGGGAGATGTCGCCCGGTGCGGGCGCGGGGAGGGGCCGGGGCTGCCGCGCCTGCCCGACGCCCACCCCGGGTGGCCCGGGGCTGGATGCAGCCCCTCGGCTGCCGCCCGCCGCCCCCACCCTCCCCGCTTGTCGCGGCGGGCCCGCAGCGGCGCTGGAAGCACTGAATCACCCGGCCTGGCTTCGTGCCTCGCCGGCTATCGGAGCCGCATCGGTTTCGGGGCGCCCCGCGGGGTGTGCGTGGGCCGGCGGGTGCCCCGGTTCCCAGGGGCCGCGCGCGCAACTTTTCTCCCGGCTACCAGCGGCGTGTGTAGGAGGTGGGTGCCGGTTCCCAGCCCAGCCCGGGCGGGCTCGGCGGCTGAGTGTGCAGATTGGAGGGTGACATCACGGCAGGAAAAACCTGTCTCCATGGGACTGCCTTTCGGTGGCCTCTGGTCCCCGGGCTTCCTGCCCTGCGCAGGACTTTCCAGGTTGATCTGTCATGTGGAAAGATGCAAAGTCCGGCCGTAGTGGGAGGGAAAAATGCCCTGGAGGTTTTACAAGAACTGGGTGAAGAAAATGCCTGGTTAAGAGCATCATAGTTCAGATCTTAGTGGGCGACGCGGCAGGAGAGAGCGTGTGACGCTCGTCGGGCTGTGCTGCCAGGGAATGGGGGAGGAGGAGGAGGCCTCTAAGCAGTCAGGGGTAAAGAGCTGTCTCTCACCCATCCATAACCACCTCTTCCCGTGCAGGGCGGGTTTGCACGATGCTATGAAATGACGGACCTCTCCAGCAACAAAACCTATGCCGTGAAGGTCATCCCACACAGCCGGGTGGCTAAACCCCACCAGAGGGAAAAGGTGGGTGCCATGGGGCTGGGGGGGTGCTGGGCAGGTGGGGGGCAGCAGGGGCCCTGTGTTCACCTGGCACTGCTGCTCTCTTTCAGATCACCAACGAGATCGAGCTGCACCGAGACTTGCACCACAAGCACATTGTCAAGTTCTCCCACTACTTTGAGGACTCAGAGAGCATCTACATATTCCTGGAGCACTGCAGTAGGAAGGTCAGTGCTGGTGTGGCCTCCTTGTCAAAGGATACCTTAAAACAGCCATAGCTGGTTGGAGCAGGTCTTATCTGAGGTGTTTTTTTAGCGCTCCCCTGCTCCTAAGCTGCGTGCTCTGTCACACCCTCTGAGCTCACCATAAGCCATGTGATTTTGCTCAGCACTGGGCACTCCATCAGCTGCCTGTTCTACTTGGACTGCCTGTTTGTGCTGGGGCCACCGTAAATCCAGTGGTTCCCCTGGCTTTGCTGAGCAACCTCAGCCTTGTGTAGGGAGTCTGCTGAGGTCATGGCTGTGAAAGAAGGATTATTTGTGAATGTGCAACTTCTGGAAGAACTGGCTTTGACCCTGCCTGCCCCATGCCTAGTCAGCAGGGCTGCCTGTTCTCCCTGCCTGCAATCACAAGCTGCCTTCTCTCCCTCTGCAGTCCCTGGCCCATATCTGGAAGGCCCGCCATACTCTGCTGGAGCCCGAAGTGCGCTATTACCTCAAACAGATCATCTCAGGCTTGAAATATCTTCACCTCAAGGGCATCCTGCACAGAGACCTCAAGCTTGGTGAGTGCTGTGGTTGGGGCACAGTGCTGTGTGGGGCGCAAGCTGTCCCTGAGGGACTTGTGGTGACGCATCGCCCTTGACTTGCAGGCAACTTCTTCATCAATGAAAACATGGAGCTGAAAGTGGGGGACTTCGGGCTGGCTGCTTGCCAGGATGCCTCTGACCAGAAGAAAAAGTAAATTTGAGGTTTTTTTATTACAGAGTCCTCTGGGGCTTCACTCTTTTTTTTTCTCCTATGGCTTCCCAGGAAAGCAGAGGGTTGAGTGGTCCCTCCTGGCCTGGGGAGAGGAAGCCTTGGGGCACCCTTCCTGGGGTGAGGGAGCTATTCCTGCTCCAGCTGCAAGGCAAGGCGAGGGGGCTGGGGGCTTTGTGGCTCCTCCAGGAGGGAGCTTGCAGCCGTCGGGGAGAACAATGTGTTGACTATTACTATTGTGCCTGCCTGGCTGCTGTGCCGGCTGCACAGGCTGGGACACAAAGGCTCTGTTCCTCCTCGGCTCCGGGACAGCCTCTTCCCAACGGCTCCCCAGGAGCAGCTGCTCCTGACCCCTGGGAGCCGAAGAGGAGGGATTCTGTATGGGACTCCTTGTAGATGGAGGGGAGCTCTCTGGGACACAAAGAGCAAAATGGATCGGGGAGGCCCGGCTGCAAGCTAAATCCCAGGGCTTGGAGTGGGGGGGAGGCTGTCTGTGAGGGGATGCAGAGCACGCACTGATCTGGTGCTCTGCCCCACAGGACAATATGTGGGACCCCCAACTATCTGGCCCCAGAAGTGCTGCTGAGGCAGGGCCATGGGCCGGAGTCGGACGTGTGGTCTCTGGGCTGTGTCATGTAAGTCTGTGCTGCTGTGTGGGGAGGGGTCTGGGCACCCTGCCTGGGGTGGGGGGGACAAGCCAGGCTGTGGGCACCCAATGAGGAAGTTTTCATGTACTTTGCCTTGTGGCTCGGCGGTGGCGGCTGCAAGGCAGGGGGAGGGGAGCGAGTGGCTGGATCCTGCCCGGCCCTGCTTTGGAGCAGGTGCTGCCAACCATCCCGGGATGCTGTGTGGGGGCTGTGCAAGCAGGACCTGCACGGGGCAGGCACACTCATGCCGCACTCAGCTCCAGTTCAAAGCAGGCTTGACCGCACCGTGAACCTGATAAACAACGGAAAATCTCTGTGGCTGCGGCTCTGTTTGCTCAGAGAGCGATTGCTGTGCTGCCTCAGCACATCCAGCCCCTTGCCTGGCTGCTGCCTGCAAGTTTCCTGCTCTGCTTTCCACCCCGGCAGCCACACGGGGGTGGGAGCAACGGTGGCAGAGGGTAGACTTTGCTTGCCAGCCCTCTGTCCTTCCCTGGGGCTCCTTGCCTGTTGCTCTGAGCTGTTGCTAGGAGGAAGTGTGGCCGGATGTGAGCATGGCTGTCCAGGCTGGAAGTGGTGCTCTCAGCCAGGTGTGGCCAACCAAATGCCAATAACTTCCTTGCTTTAAGTGCTGCTGAGTCACAAGCCTGGTGGGGATGTGACAGTGGCATGCATGTCCCCTCCCAGGTACACCCTGCTGTGTGGGAACCCTCCCTTCGAGACCTCTGACCTCAAGGAGACCTACAGGTGCATCAAGCAGGTGGAATACACCCTCCCTGTCTTCCTCTCCCTGCCCGCGAAGCATCTCATCGCTGGCATCCTCAGACGCAACCCCCAGGACCGCCTCACCCTTGAGGAGATTTTGGACCATGAGTTCTTCAAGGTGGGTGTGTGGGGACCCCATTCTCCAGGTGGGATGAGGCGGATGAAGCTTTTTGGGCTGTGCAGGGTGCTGCCCTTGGAGCCCAAGTCTCAGTCCTTCAAAGGACGCAGCCGCTGTCCTGCCTGAATGCCATCCAGGGGAACTGAGGGATCTGGTGTGTTCCTGCTGCCTTGTTGCTATAGCAAGGGGTTGTTTCCTGTACTGATGCCAGTCATGCTTCCAAGGCTTGACGGAAACACAAGCTGGCTGTCAGGAGGGATGTGAATGACTGCGGTCAGCCCAGGGCAGCTGCTCTGCCTGGAGCATGTGGCCTATGGAAACCAAACCTTTTCCTTGACCTCTCCACAGGGCTACACGCCTGAGAAGCTCCCTCCCAGCAGCTGTGTGATGGCTCCAGAACTGAGTCCCCCGAACCCTGCAAAGACTCTGTTTGCTAAAGTCACGAAGACGCTCTTTGGAAAGAAGAAACCCAAAGGTGAGTTCGTGCGCTTGCCAGGGAGGCTCCTTCTTCCCAGGGAGAAGTGTGTCCTGTCTTCTGCAGAGATCTGATGGGTCTCTGTGGTCCCTCTGCCTGGGGACAGCCGAGCCCTCCTTGTGCTGGTGGCCTGGCATGGGTGTGTGCCTGGAGAGCGGATGCTGTGCCGCAACCCATGGGGCAGTTCCTCCTGAAAGCCCTGTGTAGCATGAGAACTGGGAAGTGAAAGTGGGAGGCAGCTGTTTGAGACCCATCCTTGCCACCGTGGGCATGGGAGCAGATAAGGGAGAGCTGAACTACTTGGAGGGATGTCCTGGATGTCCCCATCCGCTGTGCACAGCAGCGTGCTCATCGTTTGCTCCCTTTTCAGCCAAGAAGGGCTCTCCGGAGGACAAGGATGACATCTCCAAGCTGGTCACTGGGCTGATGAAGACCTCCATCTGTCGGCAAATGAGCTATAAAACTGTGGAAGGGAACGAGGTGAGAACATCTCCGAGGACACGTGCGCCCCTCTTTCGGGGAGCGGGCAGGACGGTGGTAAAACCAGGTCTCTCCCCAGGCCACTCCTGTGTCCTGCCGCAGTGCCAGCTCCAGCCCCGTGGAGACAGTGGTGGAGGAGACGTCTCACAAGTCTGTGTCCCCCTCCATCCGGGGAACGATGGCCAGCAGCTGTGAGGGTGAGCAACACCTGCCCTGGCCACCCCAGCCTGCCCTGGGCTTCCTGTGCTGCCTGGCTGATAGCGGGGCCAGCTGACTCAGCCTGTCATCTTCTCCCTGCAGCCTTTGAAGACTGCATCACCGCCTCTGCCGTCATCGAGTCGGCCGTCCGGCTCCTGCGGACCTGCCTCTCCTCCATGCCCCCAGGTAAACTGGTTGGACTGCTCTGGCATGGAATTGGGTGCCGTGCATCCCTTTTTTTTCCCTGGGATGAAGGCATGGCTGCTATTTGGGGAACAAACAGCACCTTAAATGGTGCCAGAGCCTGCTGCAAGGGTCTGCTCCCCTCTGTGGGGGAGGTGAAAGGGGGAAGGACTGGCTGCCTGCTCTGCTCACCACCTCTTCTCCTCTCCACCAGCGGAGAAAAACCCGGCTTCCCTGGCCCGCCACGAGCACTTTGTCTGGGTGAGCAAGTGGGTGGATTATTCCAACAAGTATGGCTTTGGCTACCAGCTCTCCAACCGCAGCATCGGGGTCCTCTTCAACAACGGCACGCACATGACACTTTCCCCCAACCACAGGTGAGCAGCGCGAGGGGGTCTGGTGTCTGTCTCTGGCGAAGCCCTGTGGGTGGGAAGGGGCCAAGGGGAGGCTGTGCCAGGGTGGCTTTGGTGCTGGACGTCCTTGAGGCTCACAGTGTGCTCCCTGCAGGACTGTACATTACAACCCGACCAACAGCAAACACCTGGTGTTCTCTGTGGCCGCCATCCCCGAGCAGCTGCAGGGACAGATGAGTGTCTTGCGCTACTTTGCGTCCTACATGGAGCAGCACCTCATGAAGGTGAGTGCTGGGGCCCAGGGCTGGACATTTGGTCTTGGCTTGACCACACTTATTGTGGGCTGATTATACTCCCTGCTTTTGCAGGCTGTGGCCTGGTGGACACTCAGAGTTGTGTCCTGGGAGTGGGGACCCCACTGAGGGGGGGCTGTCCAGGTTTGGTGGTGTGTGTGCTGGTGGAAGTGCTGCTGTGTACGGGACCAGTGGCTCATGCAGACCCTTCTCTCTAAGGGAGGTGACTTGCCCAGCATAGATGACCTCGGGCAGCCAGCCCTGCTCCTCCTGCAGTGGGTGAAGACTGACCAAGCCTTGCTCATGCTCTTCAGCAATGGCACCCTCCAGGTACGTGTGGGGCACAGTGGAGAAGCTTAGACCCTTGTGAGGAAGAGGCCAGATGGTGTCTCCTGGCCTGTGCTGGATCTTGTCTGCTACAGCCCAAATGCAAAATCCAGCTGTGAAAACAGCTGTGGGTGCAGGATGCTTCTCCAGTGCCTGGAGATGCTGGTTGCAGCTTCCCCAGCCCCTGGGGGGGGACATGATGCTTCAGCTGGATGCTTCTGTCTGCCCTAGTGCTGGGGCCGGCGCATTCCTGGCATGGGGCATGGAGCAGGGATGCTCCCAGGCAGGTTGGGGAGGAGGAACGGGTTGAGGCAGGAAGTGTGGCTGCCTCTTGGCTCCCGACATGCTGTGGGAAGCACGGGTTAAACCAAGCCCGACCTGTCTTCTAGGTGAATTTCTATAACGACCACACCAAGGTGATCATTAGCAAGCCTGACCACTCCTGCCTTGTCACCTACATCAACCGGGAGCGCAACTCCTACACTTACAAGCTGTGCAGTATCCAGGAGCTGGGCTGCTCTCCTGAGCTCCACCACCGCCTCAGATACATCCTCAAGCTCCTCCAGGAATGGGCTGAGGCCTAGCATGGGACCCTGGGAGACCCTCTCTGGACATAGAGGTCTCCTCCTGCCCTCCCATAGGATGGGAGGTATGTTGTGGTGCTGGCTGCCCAGCTGGGCACTTTGTATCCCAGTGCTCAGCTGGACTCTGGACTAAGATGTGGATGTGGTTACAGCAGCAGGTCTGGATATCCTTGCTGCTCCCTGGCTCTGGGCAATCGCTGTCTTTCCATCTCTGGCTCCTGCTCTCATTGTGCTGATCTTGGTGGAGTGGACTGGGGTGGTACAGGGAGGTGGTGGTGGGTGAGTATCCTGCAGCCAGGTTTGGGGCTGGTTGTGTCTTGTCTGGGACTGGCAACTGCCTGTGGTGGGAGCTCAGGCTGCCCTGGCCTGCCCAGGGTGATGCACCAGTTGCACAGACCCTCTGCATAGCCTGGAGAGGACTGGCACAGCCTTGACCTCAAGCCTTGGGTGCTGTGGGATAGGGAAAACCCCTTTCTGGGGTGGACAAGGCATGAAGGGTGATGCCTGCCCTGCCAGGGGCTCTGTGGGCTTGTGTGTGCCACTCCACAACTGCTACACTAAAGGAGGGTGTTGTGCTGGGCCCAACTGTGCCCTGTCTGTTTCCAAATTGTGAATTGTCTGGTACAACTTGAGGTTTGATAAAGGGGGGGGGGGAATGGGATCTGAGGACTTGCCTGGAGAAGCCCTCATCTTGTTGGGACCCAGGGTAGTTTCTTATTTCAAGGCAGTCTTTGCCATGTGGGACTATTTATGTATCTTATTTATATGGAATTATTTATTTTCCTGTTGGTCTGTCTGTGTGCAGCTCCCCTCTCCCTGACTCACCTCAATAAACACTTATTTGTTTAAGGGCAAACTGCGTCTGCCTTGTCTGAATCTGGAATCACAGAAGGCTTTTAGCATCATCCATGTTCTAGGGCTGCTTTTGTCGGCCAGGGATAACCCTTCTTGCCACTGACTGTTGCTGGGGAACAAGGTCAGGGAGGCAGGGAGGAACGGGTGCAAGGAGTCCATGTGGTACCTCCACTGCTTTCAGGTGGCTGACAGGAAGGGCAGAGTTAGCTCTTGCTGTTGGTGTTGCCAGTGGAGACCTGGAGCTGCCTCAGCTTCTTCTTGCTGCTGCCAAACTTGTTCCCAATTCCCTCTGCACTGGGACCAACCCATCTGCCCTCCTCGTTCTGCCTTAGGTGGTGGAGGAGTTGCCTGGGTCCTTGCACTATGGCATCTTGTGTGATAGGATATGAGCTGGGCGTGAAGCCAGGAAAGAGCCCTGTGAGCTTGCTTTGAAGGTGATCTGTGTAATCAATCTGCCTGGGAGCAGCTTGTGCTGTGGGAAAAAGCCTGGGCTGCTCCAACAGCCTTGGGCAGTTGCCTGTTTTTAAGATTGTGTTTGCCGCCGCTTGGGTCTTCTTGCAAACTATAGTAGTGGGAGCTGTAGTGTGGGTGTGAGCTGAGGTTGGAGTAAGCATCCATCCCTCTCTTGCTCTGTGCACATACCACGGCCAGAGATTCCAGGTATGAGCCACAGCTGGACAAAACCTTTTTATTTCAGCAGCTCTTTCCCTACAGCTGTACAAGACTGGGTGGAGGGAGAGGCATGTGCTACTCGAAGTAGACGCCGTGCACTGTGGCCACAGCAAAGAGGGAGGCATTGGAGAAGGTGGCAGAGGCAAAGCTGTCTGTGTCAGGGTCCCAGAGTGCCCGGCTGGCCACCAACAGGCTCTGCTGGCCCTGCTGGCCCAGCACCACATGACAGACCAGCTTGTAGCGGGGTGGCACCACCTCCTTGGCCCGGCTCTGCAGCAGCTCAACCAAGCTCTGGGCTAGTGGGCCACTGCCCTGAGGGCTGTAGACAGTGGTCCCCAGGGCACTGGCCAGGGCCCCCTCCAGCACTCGCTGCACCTGCCCCGCGTTGAACTTGCAGCCTTCGTCTGGCCCCATCCTATAAGTGTTTTTGATGCGGGCCTTGAGGATGGGCTGGAAAAGGGGGAGCCCGGTGAAGCTAACACGTCTGTGGAACATCCAAGGGCCGATGGAGGGGCGCCTGCTCCCCGGGACCAGCCCGAACGAGCTGCGGCGGCTGAGGATGGAGTTGCGGCGGGAGAGCAGGAGCGGTGGTTTGCCTTCCTCGGAGCCCCGGGCTGGGGGCTGGGAGCCACGGCGTGTGCCAGGGAGCACAGAGGCTTCAGTGTTATCTGCAGCCATCACCTGGGCTGGCAGGGCCGTCTCTGGGCAAGGCTGCTCAGCCATAGGGGTGGCCTGGAAAGGAGATGAGGCTCTAATTGTCAGGGGGAGGCAGGTGTCCCATAGCATTTCCATCCCACTGCCTCTCTGCTTCACTTCTCCCTGCCCTCTGCAGATCTCACACCTCCTGGGATGTGCATCCCTGTGAGGCAAGTCCATGGCAACTGCCTTCTGATCTCCACACCTCCCTGCCCATCAGATTCAGCCAGCTGGGGCTGATTTCAGCACAGCCATGCACGGTTCACCCCCCCCCCTCTGCTCTCCCAGCCCCAGCTTTTCCTCCTGGCACAGGTGAGCAGCTCCTTCCCCAGCTCTCCTGTCTGCATCTGATCCCACACTTACCCTTAGCCCTACTCCTGGCCTGCTGGAGTAAACCCAGGGGACTTGTTTCTGGCCGATGTCGCTGCCCAGGACCAACCTTTATCTTGCAAGTTGCTGAGAGCAGGGCCAAACCTGTTGTGCTCCTGGAACAAACCTGTTGTGCTCCTGGAACATGAAGTGTTGCTATGTGACACTGTAGCTCTCCAGGGCTGCTCTGGGGCATGGCTTCTGTAACTCCTTGTTTCCTGGTCAGCCTTGTCCCACTTTGCTCCTGCTCTCTCTGCATTTTCAGCTGTGCTAGCACAGGGACAGGCGTGTGCCCTCCAACCTCAGGTCTCCTTGCCAGCCCTGAAAAATGCTGGCTAGTGTTGGATGTGCAAGAGAAGACAGGGCGTGGAGAATAGCCACTGTGTGCCCCAACTATGGGATGCACCGGGGCTGAGACTTCCACTAGCTTGATTTTACCCAAAGGTTTGCATCCTTTGGGTACCTATCCCCAACTGCACCAAAGGAGAGTGTGGGTGGGTAGGCACATAATGAATCATAGAATCACAGAATGGGCTGTGTTGGAAGGGGCCTTAAAGATCATCTCATTCCAAGGATGCCACCCGCTAGACCAGGTTGCTCAGGGCCCCATCCGATCTGGCCTTGAACAGTTCCAGGGATGGGAGGGAGCCCAGCTCTGGCACGTGCCAGGGACCCTGCTGCCGTAGTGCCTGGGGGAAGGTCGCTGGGGGCTCCCGACCCTGAGCAGGGTTTCTCTCCGCCAGCAGAGCCCAACCCAGCTGGTACGCCACGGCTTCTCCATCAATGTGCCTTTGTCTGGCCCGGCTGCCGAGCTATTTGAGGAAAGTGGAGACGGCTTTTGTGTTTCTATCTCCTGTCAGAGGTATTTATAGCCTGCCGCTGACTAGCGCTGCCAAGCGCACTGCCAGCTGGACCCTGCTCCCCTGAGGTACTGCCGTCAGCTCCAGGCCCCTCTCCTGCCTCTCCCTCACACCACCTGCTGATAAAGGTGGATTACTCCATGGGCAATCCGCCTGCATTCCTCTCCTTGGGCTGCTTGGGGCCAGCCAGACTTGAAAGGAAGGGGATAGGCCATCCCCTGGCATGGCACTTCGTCTGGGCTTAGGTGAGCAACCTGATCCAATGGGTGGCATTCCTGCCCCTGGCAGGGGGGTTGGAACTAGATGGGTGGTCCCTTCCAACCCAAGCCTTTCTATGAGACTGGTGATGCTTTCTTCTGCCTGTGATTTATCACTTGTGTCCTAAGCAGGCATGAGAACTGCAGGGCTCTGGCCATGAACATCACAGGAGAGAAGGCTTTTGGCATTTCAGAGAGCAGAGCTCCCCAATGGGCTCCAGTCTGCTCCAGTGCTGGTGCTGGGGGCCCAGCCACGCTCAGCAGCTTTCCATGGAAGCTCTGCAGGTGGAGGTGGGGGTGATTTAATCTGTGCATTTAACCTGTGCACGTGTTGCCTTTTCCAAACCCCCAGCTGCCTGCCTCCCTTCACCCCCATCTGCCCCATCCACAGGCTCCTTGTGCACCGAACCCACCGTCTGGGAGGGGCAGGTCCCTGTGCGCGCCAGAGCCCTACCACGAAACACAGCAGGGAATTCCACTCAGAGCGAGCCGCAGCCCTGCTCTCCCCCTCCGGTAAATGCCCCACCGAGCTGCCTGGGCGGTAAGGATGGGCTGCACGTCTCGCTGTCCCCTCTCTCCCTCGCACCGACCCCCACGGCAGCGCAGCCTCCCAGCCCCGGCGCTGCCCGCCGGGTTTCCCCAGCGATGGGCCGTGTCACATAAACGCCACGTGTTGGCCTCCTCCCCGCGGCCTCCCCGCGGCCTCCCCGGGCCGGCCGGGCCAGACCATCCTCCCTCCAGCCTCCCAGCGCCTCCTTCCGCTGCTTTCCCTCCCTCCCTCCCTCCTTCCCTCCCTCCCTCCCTCCTTCCCTCCCTCCCTCCTTCCCTCCCTGCCCGCCCGCCCATGGCCGGGCCCTGCTCGGCGCGGCTGCAGGGCGACGTAGCCGCCTTCAGCAGCGCCCTGCGCACCCTGGTCAACAACCCCCAGTTCAGGTGAGGGGCCGGGGGGCTGCCCCCCGCCCAGCCACGCCGTTTTCCTGCGGCCCCGAGCGCTGCTTGGGGGGGGTTGGGGCCTGCGGGGCCGCGCAGGGAGCCCCGGGCAGCTGGTGAGGCCAGTGTGGCTTGTGCTCGCCGTGGGTCACCACGCGTGGCTTGTGCAGCCACGTGGCGACAGGAGCCTCTTCCCCCGGGACAGGCACCGCCTGCCTGGAGCAGGGAGAGTCCCCAGGTGTGCCCAGACCCCCTCTGTCCCCAGGCATGATGCCAGCATGGGCAAAGCAGTGTCCCAGCATAAATCCCATGCTGGGGCTCCTGCCCTTGCCAGGAGTGGGGTATTTGCTGTGCTCCCCAGGGGCAGCCTCCTGTGCTCAGCTCCTTTCCCACCCTGGTGCTTTACTTCCAACCTCCCCACACACCAGGGGGCAAGTGACAGCCTGGCTGTCCCTACCACCTCCTTTCAGAGTGGAGAGCTGCTCCCTTGGCTGTCCCTTACCTGCATGGTATGTCCTGCCTGGTTGTGGTCCTCTTCGTCTACTTCCTGTTGAGGTCTGGCACAAATTCCAGAGCTATCTGAGGAAATCCCCATCCCTGCTGAAAGTTTTGGCCACCTAGAAGAGAAATCCCAGTGAAAACTCCCCAGCCACAGCATTGGGCAGTGGGGAAGCAGCTGCCTGGTCATCCCCACCCTGCATCCTTCTGCTCACATCTTGCATCCCACACCTCTCATCCTTCATCCTGCAGCCTGTAATCTGCATACATCTACTTCATCCTACATCCTTCCTCCTTCAGCCTGCACCCTGCACCTTTGTTCTACATCCTTGTGCCCCAGTGTGTGCCACAGGCTGCCGTGTCCCACAGGCCTGGGGAGGGCCAGTGCCAGCCCCCACCCGCAGCAATGCTGGAGGCTTCACATCCCTGGGACAATGAGTCAGTTCCCATGAGTCAAGGAGGCTGATCCTGGTGACAGCCACGCTTTCCTCGGCTCTGCTGTGCCAAAAGAGAAAGTCACTTTCTCCAGCTATCCCTGGCCCTTCTCTGCTCTGCTCGGTGCTGGCACTCAGGGCTGTCTCTGCCAGTCCCTGTGACTCTCTGTGCTTTCCAGAGGACCCAGCTGACCTTGGCTGCAGTATTCAGGTGGCTGCAAGGAGCCGCTAACCAGGTCCCCTCTGTGCCCCTGCTGGGACACAGCATTAAAAGCCCCTGAATTAAATGGTACTGCCCTGCTGGGATGGGCACTCAGCAGGTCCCTTCATATCTGCCCTGTCCCAGCCCAGGGCATCCTGTGCCCTTGCTTTCCAGGCACCCCATCCCTCACGGTCCCCTCTCCCTGCAGCGATGTGACGTTCGTGGTGGGCCCGGAGCAGCAGAAGGTGTTTGCTCACCGCTGTGTGCTGGCGTGCCGCTGTCAGGCCTTCCGAGGGATGCTCGCCCAGGTGCCAGCGGGCAGCCAGGACTCCTCCAGCAGTGCCCCACCCCAGGGCCCCTTCATCCTGGGCAACGTGCAGCCTGAGGTCTTCCTGGCTGTCATCGAGTTCCTCTACACCAACAGCGTCACCCTCAACAGCCACATCGTGAGTGGGGATGGGGCTGGTGGGCACCGTGGACATGGGAGGGACAAGAGGGGGGATACAGGAGTAGGGGGTGCTTTACAGGCCTTGGTGTGCCAAAGTTGGAGGAGATGACCTGCATGGTGCTTTCTGGCTGGCTAACAGTGCAGTGAGTGTGTGGGGTCTCAGCCCAGCGCAGTGGGGTGTCCAGAGCACCTTGTCCCAGCCTTGTATCAGCTGGCTGTGTACACCCTGGATGCTGGGAATGGGGACACCACAGCAGGAGACTTAAATTTGCCTGCATGTGGCAGCCTTACCCCCCATACTCCACCTGGGAGCCCCCATGGAGACAGGAGCACACAAGCCCTTGGGCTGCCATGCCATCCATGGCCCTGCACTCTGATTCTCACAAGATCCCTTTTGCCTGCAGGCACTGGAGGTGCTGACCTCGTCGGTGGAGTACGGCTTGCAGGACCTGTGCAAGGTATGGCCCTGTTTAGACTGGGAATGGTGGTCTCTGACTGTCCCCATGCTGGGGAGCACCCCAAGATGGTCCCTGCATGGCTGGTGGCTGAAGGTGGCTCTGAGGAAAGCACTGTGGTGCATCACTCAGGTCCAACGCAGGCTCAGTCCTGCTTCTCGATCCTGGAAGGTCTCTGCAGGGGGATCCCCCTTGAGGGGGTGCACCACTGTCCAGAAATCCTTCAGGGGAATCCTGGGAAATCACGGGGAAGGCCGTGGGGTTTCACGTCTCCCACACAGCAAAGAGCAGCAGGA
Organism: Pyrocephalus nanus; assembly: GCA_038380795.1. Lineage (NCBI taxonomy): Eukaryota > Metazoa > Chordata > Aves > Passeriformes > Tyrannidae > Pyrocephalus > Pyrocephalus nanus. The sequence goes on from CM076269.1 coordinate 4,215,987, forward strand.
AAGCCCCTGTGCTGTTGCCCACGATTTCTCTCTGGTCATTTGGCAGAGTGACACAGTAAAGAAAGCCCTGACCCTTGGGAGCAGTCAGCACCCCGGCTGTGGTGCTGCCAAGGGGATGCTGCTTTGGGTGGGAGGGTTTTGGGATGACAGCAGGGAGCAAAGAGGAGGGGGCAGGGAGCTGGAGCAGCTCGGTGTTGGGGAGGGTGGCCAGGCCACGTCATCAGGCTGATTCCTGAATTACAGCAGTCTGAACGCGTGACCTGCTGTCTCGGGCCAGGACTTCCCCTCCCTTCCCACCACGCTGGGGAAGCACCTCAGGAGCTGAGGAACCACAGGCTACTGTGTTGCCAGGGTGGTGGGATGGGACCTGCCCCATCACCCTGTGGGGACAAAGCTCAGATGTGGCACAGAGCTATCAAACAGCTTAAGAGATGTTGAAAAAAAAAGGGGGACCCAGTGCTCCAGCCACACAAGTCACACCCCATCACCTAGCAAATGCATCCTCAGGGGGGATGACCTGCAGTGGGGAGAGGCACGAGGAGGGGTGGGAGGAAAGGAGGCTGGCCAAGGATAGGAGGCTGGCCAAGGATAGCTCGGAAGCCTGTGACTGTATCCCCAGAAGCAGGGTGACCTCATGTCCCGCCTGCCAATGACTCAGGGCCCTTCTGCCCCAGCTGACTCTTCCCTGCATGTGACATCCCCTTGGGTTTCCCAGGGACTCTGCCAAGCAGCTGAGATGGGCAGGAGTGAGGTCCCACTTGCCAATAATTGTGCAGGTCTGGCTGCATCCAACCTGCATCACTCGTGTGTGGGATGCAGGAGGAGTCCCTCAGCAGTCACAGGCAGAGCACAGCTGGCAGGCAAGGCTGAGTCAAAGCTGGGATCACCCAATGCACTGCACCTGGCACCAGGATTGTTCCCTGTGGCAGAACATGGCTGTTTGTTTGTCCACAGGGTAATGGGACCCACCTGGGGCTATCAGGCTGGCTGGGTTTGGTCAAATCAAGCTTGGCCCCTGGCTTAATCAGTGGCCGAGCTGGCTGCCAACAGCCATGCTGTGAGACCTCATCCCTCAGCCCACTGCTATCTTATGAAACCCTGGGGGGGCTGAAAGTGCCTCTGCCCTGTGACCCATGTCCTAGGGACTCAGGGGATGCTGAGAGTTGCATGTGGGGATGGCAAGGTTGGGTTCCTGCTCTGCCCAACCTCTCCCTGTCTGTCTTCCAGCTCTGTGTCAAGTTCATCAAGGACACGCTGAGTGTGGAGCAGGTCTGCGAGGCCCTGCAGGTAAGACTGACACCAGTAGTGTCAAAAAGGGTTAAAAATAACCATAAAATTTGGGGCAGGAGCAGGCCTGACCCTCCTGCTCTTGTCTGGATGGTGGAGCTACTACCATCTACCCACCTTTGGTCCATAAGCTGCCCTGCCAGCACATTGTACCAGGGCTGCAAGAGAAACTGGGCCACCAGAGCCTGCCAGAGAAATGTCCTCACACTACCCTGAGCAGGGATGGCCAGAACTCCCCAGTGCCAGGGCCTTGCCATCATCTGCATGAAATGGGGAGGCACTGGGTTTCTGGGAGCCAGTCCCAAAACCCCTGCTGAGAGTTGTGGCACCTAAAAACAGCCTCAGGGAGGTCCTGATGGCTCTGCTGTGCTACTTGGTGGGACCAAGGCTGTTCCCCAGAGGAAGGGGATTTGTTTCATCTCCCACAAGCTGAAGGGATCCTCTTGGGGTGAGGTGCCTGCCCCAGAGCACAGAGCTCCAGCCAGATGTGATGCCAGACCACTGTGGCATAAACAGAGCTAAAACTGGCCTGGAGGAAACAAAACAAGAAACCCCAAAACCCCAGAACAAAACAAACCTGAAGAAAACAGCTCGTCTTCCCTCCCCACTTGCGTCAGTGCTGGTCCCCTGCTGTGGTGGAGGGGGAGGTGATGTTCACCCTGCCTGTGCTGGTCCCGAATACCCTGCACACAGGGGCTGCCACCACAGGGGGACAGGGAATTGCCCTCTTGCTGCCCAGGGCAGTGCCAGCCCTGGGACAAGCATTGCTCGGTGGGGCTGGGGGGAATGAGAGCACCCCAAATTCCTGCTGCAGTAGGGGATGGCAGCTATGGGTCAGGCTGGCAACAGGGCACTGGGGACTGGTGGTCCCACATGCCCACAGAGTGACCCTGTGAGAGCAACACCAGGGCTTCTCCCCCAAACTGTGGGTTGGGTGATGGATGTTCCTGAGCAGCAGTGGAAAATAAGGTCTCCTGCTGATAGTGGGGCTGGATAACCATTGTGGGCGTTAGAGCCACCAAAAAAAACCCTCTACTGTGGGTCAGGCCAGAAGGTCCCCTTCTTCCCCACACCCTCACCATGATACCCACACACAGGGGTGTCCACCTCACCTGGGTCCCTGAGAGTGCCCATATCTCTGTAGGGCTTTGGGGGGGGGGGGGTCTCTTCCCCAGGCTCACTTGCAGGTGTCTTTGTTGTCCCACAGGCGGCGGTGGCCTATGGGCAGACAGACCTCCAGCAGCACTGCCTGGCCTTCATCGAGGGCTGCACCGCGGTACGGCACCAGGTGATGGGGGAGCATGGTGCAGGGTGCCCCAGGGCTTGGGGAACATGGCATGGAGAACACTGAGGGACACAGCATGAGGCAAGGGAGCAGGGCCCCTAAGAATGGGGCGCCTGGAGGCTGGGAAAAGGAGAAAATGGTATTTGGAGAGAAGATGCTGGGTGTCAGGCAGAGGCACGGTGGGGGTGCCAGGGCATTGAGGGTCTGGGTGGGGGGATGCTGGGGTGCCAGGCAGGGATGGCACCAGGATGGGTCGGATGGCCCATTGCCGGGGGGTGGTGGTTCTGTGGGGTCGTGGTTCCAATGCCCCGGTGCTGTGCTGTGCTGGCAGGCAGTGGTGCGGACACAGGGCTTCCGTGAGCTCTCCGATGTGGTGCTGGCGCGGGTGCTGCGCAGCGACCGCCTGGCCGTGGACGAGCTGGACCTGGTGCAGGCTGTGCGGGAGTGGGCACACGTCAGCTCGGTGAGTGGAATGCAGCAGCAACCACCCAGGGGTGCCCACGCTGGGAACCCAGGCACCCTGTCCCGGGGCTGTGTGATGGACACAGCAGCTGTGTCACTCCCCCCCAAGCCCCTGCCTTCCCCACTGCCCAGGATATCACCATTCCTATCCCTCACACACCGCTGTTGTCAGGCTGTCCTGGAGCGGCCGGTGCCTGAGGTGGCTGCTCTGCCCGTCCGGGAGCTGCGTCTGCCCTTGCTGGCACCCAGCGAACTGGTGACACTGGAGAGCCACAACCAGCGGGATCTGCTCATCCCGGTGAGCTGCTGCCAGTTCTTGGGGGTGTATCCTGGCTCAATTCCGGGGCTGGAGGATGCTGCAGGGTGGGGTTTGGGTTTTATGCCCCTGTCCCTCTCCCCATCCCCACAGGTGGAGAGCATCGCGGCGGCCTGGCGTGCCCACGCGCTGAGGAAGGGCAGTGGGGTGCCCTCCCGCCTCTGCCGGCCCCGCCGCGGCACACGGCCCCGTGACCATCACCGCCACCTCGAGCCACACGCCAAGTAGGGGCTGGGAAACGAGATTTATCCAGCCCAGCCAGGGGTTCTGCAGCAGGGCAGGCTGTGGGGCTGGGCACCGATGCTGGCACGGCCAAGAGCATCAATAAGGTGGCTTTGTCTTGTGCCTCGGCATCAGGGCCAGGGCAGGATGCCAAGGTCACCCCAGAAAGGGATGCAGGGACTGGGGGCAGGGTGGAGCTGGGCTATGGGATGGGTACAAGGGCAGGCAGGCAGGCAGCCTATGCAGTGGCTGAGGGGTGGCAGGGCTGCAGGGGTCCCTGCGGGATGGGGACCCAGGGTGAGCTCTCCCTTCCCCGGGGCCGTGCTGCCCTCCCCCGGCAGCAGGGCCATGGTGCAACAGGAGAGCTCCAGCTCCTGCCCGGGCAGGGACACGGGCACCCCTGGGGCTTGGGAGAGGGACAAGCAGGAAAGGCAGCACGGGCATCTCTGCACAGCACCACAGGCTCCCACCCCCTGAACTCCGTGCAAGCCCTGCCAGCAGGCCACACACACACACCCCCCCACACACGCTGACACAGGCTGCCAGCCCCCCATCTGCCACACACACACACTCTTACATACAGTGTGCAACCCCCCTTGCGCCCCACGTTGCGTGTGCACACACAGCTGGGTCTGTCTCAAGCACACAAACCCCCAGTCCAGCTGTACCCGCCAGGAGAAAGGGTCGGACACAGCAGGTAATTTATATATAATATATATATTTACTCTTTAAAAATAAACCTTCGGTCCCCACTACCGCCTGTACAAACTACAAAAATAAACCTTTGCTCTCTTTGATATAAATAACTTAGATGGCGTGTTGGGGGGGGGAGGCTGCCCACCGTGCCCACGCCTGGCACGGGGACAGGGTCCCCGAGGCCACCCCTGCTCAGCGGCAGTGTCTGGGGGCTGGGGGGGCTGGGGCTGCAGGCACGGCAAACACCGCTGGAGTTAAAGTGCTGGGTGAGGGCGCGGACGGTGCCCGGGGTGGGGATGGGGGCAGGGGCTGGCTGCAGGGACAGCCCCCGTTGCAACGGGGACACGGTGAGAAATATGGTTTCCCAGCAAGATGTGCCCGGTGGCACCGTGGGAGCCCACGTCAGCGTGCACTGTCCTGTGCGTGCTCCAGCACGTGCCGTCACCTGGGCAGAGCACTGGGTGTGGCACGAGGGGCTGTGATCGTGGGACAGCTCAGGGGCTTGGCACAGCAAGGACCGTTCCAAGGATCTCCCCCTTCCAAAATCCTGCCTGTGCAGTGGGGAGCAACAGGCTCCCTTTCTCCACTATGGCACATCCACGATGTCCAGCCCTCCCATGCTTGCCACTGGGGAAACTGAGGCACGGAGTAGCGCATCGGAGGGGTGAGCTGCCCGTGGAGTGGGGGCATGAACCAGGTATGCGCCCCTGGGCTCCTGCTGCCTCCAGTGGGCAGCCCTGCACTGGCAAAGGGTCTGCCCACTCCCTGCCTGCACTCTGGGCAGCGGGGCAAGGCCGTAGGCTGAGAAATAAATCTTTTAAAATAAGCTTAAAAATATATATCTCTCTATAGATAGTTTCCCTTTGCAATAAATAAAGGTGGGGGGTGCCCGCCCCAGGCCTTGCCTGTGGCATGCCAGGGCACAGCTGGCTCTGGGACTGCCCCCTTATCAGGACGGGGGGCATCAGGGCACCCTGTTGGGGTACCCCAGCTCATGGCCTGGGATGGGTGGGTCCCAGGAGGAGGTGGTAGGGAGCAAGCAGTGACCCCACAGAGGGGGAGCTGGCATGGCACCAAGTCCACCTTGCCAGCAGCTCCAGAAACAGAGGGGGGGAGTTAGTGCTTCCATTTCTGGGGGGCAACAAGCCCAGGGCAGGATAACCCCAAACCCTGGGTGACAGGACATGGCACCAACGGCACAGCCTCGGGTGAGGGACACGCGGGCACGGCGTGGCCTGCACACAGCTTGCATAGAAGTGCCAGCCTGCCCTACCAAGCCCCGTTGCAGGGTGCAGGGGGGCCGGTCCTCCTCGGCCGAGATCGCTCCGGCCATTAGCAGCACAATGCGGGCGACCCCGCTCTGCACCCTCCTGTGTGCCCACCGGGTGCTGGGGAGATGCTCTGCCCAGGAACCAGCAACCTGCAGAGAGAGAGAGAGATTTGGGGGGTCAGCTGGGTCCCTCCACACACACCCCTCACGCTCCCACTCTGCCACACATCAGTCCCAGGGAAGGGTGTCCCCACGCTCACCTAGCGCTGGGCACCTGCCCCGTGGTGTCCCATGCTCTGCATCTCAAAGGCATCGGGCACGGCGGTGCCGCTGGTACTGGGCACGCTGGGCTCGTCCAGGCAGTCCCGCTCGCCGCTGGCGAAGCCCTCAGGGCTGAAGCTGGGGTAGGAACCGGGCAGTGTGGGGTGCAGGGCCACCGTCACCGACGCGGTGGCCGTGACGGTGGTGTAGCTGCCAGCAGGACCCTGCAGGTGGGTGCTGTAGGTGGGCAGGGCTGCAGTGGGGGCTGGCCGGGTGCCCGGCGGGCAGGGCTGCAGGTGTTCCCGGGCCAGTGTGGGGCACGGCTCCCCAAAGGGCAGGGTGGGTGCGGGCTGCGGGCCAGAAGCCTCCTTCTTCCCCTGAACCTCCAGGCTGTCCTTGTAGGGCTTCAGCACCTGGAGGGGGAACATGAAGCATGAGGGTCTCCAGTCATACTGAGCACCCCTCCAACCAGCACCACAGGGGACCCATGGGCACCCATCCCTCAGCTCTATCCATGACCCTCTCCCAGGGAATACAGGGGAGCCAGCGATGCCATGATGGGCAGAGACACTCACGGTGATGCGGGGGAAGCTGGGGTCCTTGCCAGCCTCCAGGAGGATGTGGGCTGGGGTGGGGGGCACAATGAAGGGTCCCCGGGGGTTGCTTGGCCCCACACCCTCTGTGTAGTGCTCCGTGTCCGAGGGCTCGGGGAAGGTGGCAGGCCAGGCTGGAGAGCGCCGGACATACAACCCCCCAGGGCCCAGGCATGGGGGCACCGACTCTGGTGGGGTTAGGCAGGAGCCATTATCCACTAGGGATGCCTGGGGAGAGAAGAGAGTGTTGGAGGGGCCAGGGACATAAAATGATGGAAGAATGTGGAGAACCAGAGTATTGGGTTGATGCAAGGATAGGGATGCAGGTGATCCCAGGTGAAGCAGGGATGGGATCAAATGGGGTCAGGGAGAGATGGGGAAAGTTGAGTGTGGGGTGAGGGAGGAATGGGGTCATGTAGAGGCAAATTGGATATGGGTCAAAGAAAGGATAGGGTAAAGGAGGGATGGTACAGGGTGATGGAAGGAGACAAGGTTGGGACTGGAAAAAGAAAGCATGGGCATAGGGTGAAGGGGGGACAGGGTGAGGGGCAATGGGGGATGGAAAGAGGTAGGTACAGGGTTGGGGAGGGCCAGGGGTAGGCAGGGTGGAGGGTCTTGTACCTCAGGGGGTGGCCCAACGACTGAGAGCAGGACGGGCAGCAGCACCAGCCCGTTGAGCAGCCCCAGCAGTGTCAGGATGGTCAGCACCGCAAAGAAGTACCTGGGGGGCCACAGGCAGAGGGGTAAGCAGGCACAGCCATCATGAATCACATCCCACCCCAAACATGGCTTCCCATGCCATGTCCCCCCAGCCTCCATGCAAGATGGAATGGATGTCCCCAGTAAGACACATCCTCACCGGCTGCCACACATCCCCACCATCAGCCTGAGGAACCGCCACACTCACCAACTCCCTTTGCCAAAGCTTTTGGAGGGCAGCGAGTGGGTGGTTTACCCTCCTTCAGTGCTCACCTCATGATGAAGTCAAACTCGGAGCCGGCCAGCATGAGGACACCCAGGAGGGTGGAGACAGCACCATCCATCACGGGAGCAAAGGTGTGCTCCAGCGCCGCGGCAGAGCGCACGTTCCTGCTCCCCACAGCTGTCAGGAAGCCCTGAGTGGGATGGGGATGTCACACGGGGCTCGTCCCTGTGTGCCACCCATGGTGTGCCACCCATTGGCATATGGCCAAGGGGGTGAGGGTGCCAGGGAGTGGGAACTGGGGTCTGCCTGTGCTCACCAGGGCCACGTGAACGGTGAACTCCACACCGATGCCCACCGAGGCGATGAGGATGACCACTGGGATGGCGCTCAGCTTGATGCCCATCAACCCCATGATGCCAAACAGTTCCACAGCCATCATGGCCAGGATGGAGACCTGGGGGGTGGTGGGGTCAGTCAGGGGTGGCTCTGACTGGCTGTCTCCTCTGCCTGGTAAGCTTGATGCTACTACTCCATATAGGGCAGCTTCACCTCACTGACCCTTTTCTCTCTATTTGGGTTCCCTCTGTATTTCTATCCCAGACAGCCTCTATTTGGAGTGTCCTTCTGTCCCACCTATTGGGGGTGACCCTCACCATGCTCTGCATGAACATCCTCAAACCCCTGCCCACTACACACCTTCCCTTCCTAAGAGGTATCCCTAATCCCTCCATATTGGTCCCCCACTCACTGCCACCTCCATATGGGTGTTTCCATCACCCCTTTCCTCATGGATATCCCCAGATCCCTCTGTACCCTCCATATATTCCCTTCATCAGCGACATAACTGATCCCTCCATACAGGAGTACCCCCACCCACTGCCACCCTTATATGGGAGTCCCTTCCTTCCCAGGGTGCCCCTGGCCACCCCATCACCCAATTCCCATGACACAGGAACCCAGGGACACTCAGCAGGACAGGGGAGAAAGGCTGGATGCCCCTGACCCCACCCATCAGGACCGTCCTCGTGCATCAGGGTGCGTACTCACGATGATGCCAGCTGTCCAGGGGTTGAGCAGCAGCAGGGCGCAGACGAGGAAGGTGCAGGCCAGCAGGATGCTGATGGCCAGCAGGAACCAGTGCCGCAGGCCAATGTACTGCTCCCAGAAGAGGAAGGGGTATCCGCTGGGGTAGCTCAGCACGCCGTGGCGCTGCGCGGCCTCCCGGCAGATGGCCCGCACGCTCTCAATCGCCTCCACGAAGTCGGACGTGCGACGCAGCCCACTCAGGTAGAAAGGGAACTGGGCGAACTCCAGCGGCTGGGCTGCTGGGACTGGGGAGAGAACAGGCAGTGTGAGGGTACAGCAGGGCTACAGGCAGCATGAGAGCACCACAGTCACACCAGTCTGAGTGCAGCCTGGGTAGCCTGATGCCTGGCTCAGCACCGTGGCTGTTTGGAGTGTGTGGGGAGCAGACTGAGGGCAAGGAGGAGGGGGTTTTCCTGCCAGCAGGATGCTTGTTGGGTAGTGGGTCACACGAAGCAGAAGAGGAATAGAGGGGCTTTTTTTGCAGTGAGATGCTTATGAGCTGGAGCAGGGGTGCATTGCTGTGTGCTAAGAGCACAGGGAGTACACAGAGGTGTGGAGTGCAGGGGGACAAGGGCGGGGCACTGAGAAGCAAGGCAGTTTATCAGATGGGATGGGGGACGTGGGGGGTTTTCCTTCAGGGCAAAAAGGTGTGGGGAGTAAGGTACTCTGCAGGAGGATGCCACGGGGAGCCTTCTGTGCTCACTCACTTCGCAGGTTCTCGCCCGTGGTGTCGTACTTGTCATGAATCCACTCAGGTGGTGGGGGGTAGAAGTTGGCCTGGGAGGCGGCAAAGCCCAGGGGGTCATTGCTGGCCCACACAGTCAGGCAGATATAGAAGGTGTCAGGGGGGATGATGCCATTCTCGTCCACCAGCCGCCGCGTGGTCAGCTACGGGAGAGACAGGAGAGGGCATGAGCTGGGCAGCAGGCACAGAGCTGTCCCCAGCCCAGTCACCCCATCCCTGTCCCCACGCACCTGATTGAAGTTGAAGGGCTCCTTCTTGTTGCCGGTCTGGATCAGCAGTTTGTATGCCAGCGCCCCGTCCTCGGAGCCATTGCGGTAGCTGTCATGGGTGATGCGCCCGGCCTGCCAGTCCCTGTCGAAGGTGGCCTGAAGCCCTGGGGATGCAGCACGGGGGCTCAGCATCCCTGGGGACACACCATCCTGCACACCACCCCATGTGACCCAGGGAGGAATGGCGACAGTGGGATGGGCGCACAGAAACCCCAAGGCTCAGCTTACAGTGCTGGGCACTTTGTGACTACCCTCCCCAGGATGCTGTACACCAGAAAAGTCATTCCCAGGTCAGCAGGGAGCATGAAGGCTGGGGTCAGAGGATGGTTGGACAGGGGAGATCATGGAGAAGAGAAATGTCCCTCACCTCGCAACCAGTCCTGGAAGTAATGGAGCCACATCTTGGGCAGGTCGCGGTTTCCCTCCCGCACCACATATTTGACGGTGCTGAAGGCCTGGTGCAGGCTCAGCAGGGCAGCTTGGGCACCCGGGTAGTGGAAGCCACCCTTGGTGACAATGAACATGTTGTAGAAGGAGAAGTACTTGAACTGGGCCGAGATGAAGGCGTGCGCCTTGGTGTCCCGTGGCACGATGTCCGTCAGGTAGAGGCCATCGTGCACCATGGTGGTGCCGTAGAGGCTCAGCCCCAGCAGTGCCAGGAACAGCACCACCACTACTGCCTGTGGGGACAGCGGGGGGTCAGGCGGGGTCCTGTGCCACCCACCCCCCTTGGGTGGCACCACCAGGGCCGCCTCCACCTCACCTTGGTCCGGGTCCGTAGGAGGAGCGGGGCGTACTTCTCACGGGCGAAGTCAGCGAGGCTCCAGCGGCAGAAGGGCAGGGGGACGCACTCCCGCCTACCCTTGGCCTCATCCAGCTGGGCCAGCAGATCCCGGGTGGAGCTGGATGGGGCGAAGACCTGAGAGCCCAGGGGGTCGCTGGGGGGCAGGAGGACGGCAGGCGAGGTGCACACCTGGGAGGTGGGCGGCAGGACGGTGACGATGTGGTGGCCCGAGGGGTCGCACCGGGTGAAGGCTTGCACGGTGGTGGTGATCTGGGTGCTGGTGGCCACGCCGGGATGCCCATAAGGGGACGGGTGGCAGGCGTGGTTGTCGTTGGCGTCAGCAAGCTCTTGTGGCTGAATCTGGATAACCCGTGAAGAGCAAGGGCTGTGGGGAGAGTAAAGGAGGAGACAGGGAAGGATGAGAAGATGTTTAGCCACCCCATGCTTCTTGGGGGAACTGCAGGGTCAGTCCCAGCCAGCCCAGCAGCAGTACCTATAGAAGCAGCAGAGGATGTCGAGCCGGCGTTTCTCCCGGCGGTGCAGGTCCAGGCTCAGGATAGCAGGGAACACAAACAGCACCATGGCGAAGTTGAACACCACAACCACTGCAGCCTGCAGAGGAAGTGGGACACACACATCAGAGCTGGATCTGGCCAGCCCTTCCCATCCCCCAGAGATGGACTGTGGGCCTACCTGGAGGGAAAAGGCACGCAGGGCAGGGATGGGCACCAGGGCTGCCATGAAGAAGGCGATCATGTTGCTGACAGAGGTGAGAGCCACGCTGGTCCCCGTGCGTTTCAGACACTCACCCGTCCGCTCCTGTGGGGACAGAGAGAGCAGATGATGAGAGGGGCCATGGGGAGCTGGGAGGGGGCTGAGGAGTCCCCAGGCAGTGCTTAGTGCTCACCTTGAAGGGGACGTGCTGGCTGGTCTCGGTGAAGGCATGAGCCAAGAGGAACATGTCATCCACCCCAATGCCGAGGGCCAGGAAGGGCAGGACCTGCCATAGAGCAGTTGGTGTCAGTAGACGGACACAGCCACCACCTGTGAGGGGATCCAGCCACACCACAGCCCCCAGGGTCCCACCCACCCTGCAGGCTTTTTTTCCCCCAGCACATACCTGGGTGGTGGCTGCGTTGAAGGAGATGCCCAGCAGTGAGCAAAGCCCCAGGCCAGAGGCGACGGAGAGAGCCACAAGCAGGACCCCAGCCAGGCCCACGGCCCCCTGGGACTTGGAGCAGTCCCACCGCAGCATGGTGACGCAGGCGTAGGCCAGCTGGAAGAGCACAGTGGGTTAGTGGGAACTGGGGGGGGTGACAGAGGGATGGCAGAGGACAGAGAGAAGGGACACACGCACCATGAGGAGGTAGCCCCCAGCCACCCGGATGGCGCTGACGTCAGAGAAGGACTTCATGATGTCGTTGAGCGTGGTGGTGGAGAAAGCGTGGACGCTCTGTGTGGCGTTGGGAGGGATGGAGTCCTGTGCCAGCTGCAGGAAGTGCACCCCGTTAGAGGAGTGAGGACCCCCCCGCTCTAAAGTACACCCACCCCAGAGCCATTCAGGGTGTCAGTGTCACCACTGAGAGTCCCCTAGAGACCCACTGGACCACAAGAGAGTAGTTCCAGGACCCGTGGCCACAAGAAAACCTGGGCGCAGGGGGATGCCATGCACAGGCTCATCCCTGCACAAGCCCCATGTGGGGGTTGTTCCCGATGCCTACCTCCACGAATTTCCTCTGCCAGGCCTCCAGGATTGCTCCTGCCTTCTCCTCACTCCAGCTGATGTCATGGATCTCGTAGTCATCCTTGAAGTGCTCATAGAGCTGCCGGGGGCTCATGAGGAGGAACATGGTCTGCAGGGCCTCGGCGCTGAGGAACAGGCACGCACCTCGCTGGGACCGGCTGCAGTGCCCCAGGATGCAGGAATGGGTCCATCCCCCACCCCAGAGCACCCAGCCCCACTGCAGACACCCAGGAGAGGACCCAGGCATCCTGCCCTGCTGCCTCCCCTTGCTCCAAAGTGCTGCCCTGTTCACTAGCCCCACACACTCACTAACCTCCCAGACATCCCCACAGCCCCTCTGGCAGCCAGGGCAGATTTCCTGCACTGTGCCTGGGGATGCCCACACTGCAGCAGCTCTCACCGTAGCAGCTTGCCCTGGGAGTCTTTGGTCGTGCCGCCTAAAATCAGCTCCTGCTGCCAGCGCATGAACTTCCTGGAGAAGCCATGGCAGCCCCCTGAGAGTTCAGCCGGGATGTCGGGGTTCTGCAGGTTGAAGGGAGGTGTTAGGATCGTGGGGCAGGCAGGAGAGCAGTAACCCCCACACCATTCCTGGTCCTCATGGACTGTGACCCACCTGCTGGCTCTGCTTGTTGGGGGCACTGGGGGGGCATTGGGGGTCCCGGGGGTCCAGACAGGGCCGCTCCATGTAAGCCTGCCCCACCTCTGCCTTGTCCAGCAGCTCTTTGAAGCCTTCCAGGGATGTGAACTGCCCCAGCTCCTCCATCAACTGCAGAGGGTCGAGGTTGCTCCACTGGATGTCGGGGCGGCCCCTGGGCAGAGAGCAGGACTGGGGTGATGCGGGATGCCAAAACTCACACGCGGTACCACCACCACCACCACCACTGCCAACCCATCCCATGGGTACCGGGGGTGCCCTCAAAGGCAGGGTGCGAGGATACAGAGGAGCAGCATCAGTCCCCAGCACATCCCTTACCCCCTCCCGGGGCTCCTGCGGCATCCCCCGTGCCCTGTGCGGCGCAGCGGGCCATGCCCTGAGTCAAGTAGCGTGCCTGATCCTGTTAGTCCGGCACAAAGCGGGGGGAGCCGGCCCTGCTGCCTGGCCCCGCTTTGTGTGAGCAGTCAGGCCGATTACTGCCCGTGGGCTAACATCTTGATAGAGGGGAGCACGCAGGCAAGAGCTCCCCTACAGCCCTTCCTGCCATCTCCCCCCAAGCTGGAGCGTTTGGGGGGCAGCGGATGCTCTGGAGGCTCAGGACAGTGCTGGGAACTAGGCATGGACCAGGTGCTTGGAGGTCCAGCAGGACCCCACGGGACTTGGGTACCCAGGAAAAGGGTTTTTCCCATTGCCTGCAGATGCTCTGCTCCCTCCACCCCAGCCCAGGGAGCTGGGGGCCAGCTTCCAGCCTCACTCGGCTTCTTTTTTAAGACAGAAAGGACACACAAAAAAGCCAATAACCCAGCCCAGCGCTCCAAAGAGGGGAAGAAAAAGCCCCAAGCAAGTGTGGGCTCTGGGGAGAAACACAGCCTAATAATTCATGAAGGCTGGCTGGGCCAGAGCTGGCCGCTCGAGATTCCCACATACCAACCGGAGCTGCTGCTGCTTCCAAAGAGAGCCCCTTTTATCTGCTTTCGCTTGCTTCACTGAGCCAGGGCAAATCCTTTTGTCTTTCCATAGATTGCTGCTCTTTGTTCTCCCAGCTCCCGCCCCGCTCACCCCTCGGCGTTAAAAAGGGGGACGAATCCCCATGGGCTGGCCGGTGCTCAGCCGGGGTGCCTGCCTGGGCACCCACTCACTCAGCTGCGAGGAGAGAGGAGTCCCATCGCTGCTGCGGGTGCCACCCTGCCTGCCGTGTACCCCAGCCCCAGCATGCTGCCCACCATGGCAGGTGATGCCACCAGCATCCTGCTTGACACAGCCACCCCAGTCCAACTTGCTCCTGCTCCCAGCAGCTCCCCGGGCTGGGATGGGGAGAACCTGAGGTCCTGGGGGGGGCCAAAACCGGCCCCCTAGTCCTGGCTGGGGATGCTGCGGCCCCTTCCCCCTCCTCCCGTCCGCAGCAGCCTGAATAAGGCCACTATTTCATCTGTTTGGCAAGGGGCAGCTTTCAGAGCAGCATTAGCATGAGAAAGCGCGGGGCTGCGTTTGCTGACAATGCACAAGCCGCCCCAGCTCTCCCGGACAAACACACGCGTAAACAGAAGGAATGTGGGGGGGGCTCCCCCGGCCCAGCCCGGGGTCCCCAGCCCCACCACCGCGGTGTGAGGGACTGGCTGGGAGTCACCTGCCACCCACCCGGGGACTCTGCCTCCTCCATGCCCCTTGGCACAGCTCAGGAGTGTGGGTGCCTCCTCACCACCGTGGCACCCACGAAGAGGTCTGCGGGGTGGAGCAGCCTTAAGGACCTGCCTTCGGCACAGCTACTGTCCCCATCCCTGGCTGGGGAGACAGTATGGCATGGCAGGGACAAGCCAGATCCTGCCTGAGGGCTGCCAGCCCTCCTGCCATGGTGGTGCAGCCCTGCCCGTGCCACTGAGGCCAGGCAGGCAAGAACAGGGACCCGTCCCCAGGGTGTTGACCCAGCAGGACAGCAATGTTGGTGGGACCCTCCTGGAGCTGAGCAGGACAAGCTGCAGCAGCACTGGGGCACCGTGGAGCAGGCAGAGCCAAGCTGCAAAGGAAGGTCAAGCACAGCCCCTTGGCAGCACCCCCAGCTCCTGCTCTCACCCATGGCCACCCACACCCAGGACAGTCCCCCACACAAACTCACGGGAGATAGGCTGAGCCTCCCTGCAGCTTGGAGCCTTCCCAGAAGCAGTCCAGTGGTGTCAGGATCACGCAGGGGAACAGCTTCTCTATCATCTGTGGGAGAAGGAGATGCGAGGGATGGATTAGATCTCCTAATCTCCCCCAGCCCTGGTGGGCTTCCCAAACCTGCACCTTCCCACATGCAGCCACCAGTGCCTTTGCAGCACCAGCCCTGTCCCCACCACAGCCCATCCACTGCCATTCTCTGAGGGACTGATCTCCTGTCGGGGGCTCCCAGGGGGCCATGCCATGACCAGCACTTACCCTCTCTATCATGCCATTCTCAATGATGGGGACACCTGACTTGTAGCAAATCTTGTTCAAATCCCACGATCTGGAAAGGCAGAAGGAGGAGCTGAGAACAGGCAGAATCCCATAGGGGACGTGGCAAGGGCTGGTGGGACATGGAGGGCACAGCGGGGATCCCCATCCCCCATCTGGAGCTGGACTCACTTTCCATACAGCGAGACCTGGACCTTGCTGGCTGCCAGGGCCGCCTCGAGGTGGAGCTGCAGGGCCTCCTGCGTCAGGATATTGTCCCCATCCCTCTTCGGGGTCTGGATCAACATCTGGGAGGTGTAGACAGACTCCTCGCCCAGCTTCTCCTTGGTGTAGCGCAGCTCCTGGCTCACCCGGCTGCCCGCTGTGGAGGGGACCATAATGTGCCCTGTCAGTGCCAGGGCTGGCAGAACCTCCATCCCACCAATTCATCCTGCCCATCAGGACGCCTAGGGAATGGGATGGGCAGGAGCAAGGCACCACAACATCAGATGGTGCCATGTGAACCCAGAGGGACTTCTTGATGTGGGTTTTCCCAACTGCTGCATCCTCTGGGTGCTCACACCCAGGGGACCTAAACAGAGAGCACCTGAGGACACACTGGACCAGGCATCCCTCTTCCCACCAACATGGCTGTTTTCAGCCCCACAACAGCCTGTTGGCTTTGCTTTCCCCACAGAAACCCCACAGACAGATGGCTGGTGAAGCAGAGGGGATGTCCACCTGTGCACTGTTGTGGGTGCTGCTGGTTTGGGTGCCCAAACCAGTCCCTGATGCAGCAAGTGAAACTGGGGACACCCCATCCCATTCCATCCCATCCCATCCCAGCTGCTCCCTGGCACTCCAAGGCAGGCAGCGTTTTGACCAGGGAATGGGTGTAGGGAGAGGAAGGTACCCTCAACTGCCTGCCAGGTGTAGGCTGTCCCTAAAGGAGTTTGGGGACAGGGGAGGGAGACGGTGCTGGGGACATCACTCTGCCCTGCCAAGGCTCTGGGATCTGTCCCTTGATGGCAGCAGGAGAGCTCCAAGCACAGCAGGGCCAAGGTTTCCGGGAGAAGCCGCCGACTTCATTTGCGGCTGCCTCGGCGTGGAAGAGGAATCCCCTCCCAGCCAGCGTGGCTGGGGCTGGGACCAAACCCTGCATGGTCTTTCGCGTGGCTGAGCACCATCCTGGGACAGTTGTCCCCATCCCCTTTGAATGAGAGGCTCCCATCCCTCCTGGCACAGCAAACTGGGGGATGACACAGCCCAGAGGAGGAGGGGAAGCGGTTCCTGAGACACCCCCCAAGTGCAGCACTTTTAGCTGCACTGCTCCCAACCCCCTGCCCAGGCCGGGAGGGATGATGTGTGCAGCCCCCATCCCAGTGCCACCCACCAGGGGTACCCCAGGGTGCCCAGCATGGGGTGCACCCCAAGGCAGTGCTGCGGGCAGGGGCGAGGCCAGCTCCTGCCCAGCCCCAGGGAAGCTGGGGGGGTGAGGATTCATCTGCACCAGGACGCTCCCTCACCAAGAGGCGGGGGCCCCGGCAGGCCTGGCCCCCAGCCAGCACTGAGGAGGCCGGAGCGAGACCGCAAATAAGGAGCAGAATCTTCCCTTTTAATGACTTATTATATGGGTTGGTGTTTTGGGTTTTTTTTTTTTCCCTTGCTTTTTGGGAACGGGGAGGGCAAAGCATCTTTATTGTTTCTGGCTGGGCCAGGGAGCAGCTGGTGTCCATCAGATGCCAGTTGGGATGGAGGTTGTGCCAGGGACAGGGAGGGGGGGACATGGCCACGGCTTTTGTGTGTGTGTCAGAGGGGATAGCAGCACCCAGGGCGAGGGGACGAGGACACAGGGAGGGTGGGTGTCACGGTGAGGGGGGGGAAAACAGGACGCCCATCCCATTCCCAGCAGGCTGGGAGGTCGGGCAGGAGGTGTGCCAAGCTGCTCTGATCTCAGCCATGCCACCCACACCGAACCCGGGCGGGAGGTGGGACACAGCGATGGGGGGGGTGCCCGGCCTCGCTCCCAGGGGATGCATCCTGCTGTGCCCTGCCGGCATCTCCACCCAGCACGGCTGCGGGAGGAGCTACACATCTGCAAGTGGAGGGGGTGGGGGGTGGGGAGCCCCCCGAAAAATTAAAGAGAGAAAAAAAAAAAAAAAAAAAAAAAGAGAGAAAATCAAAAGCCATCCCTTGTAATTAGTGTTAATTTGGAACAGGGCACTGCAAGCCGTCAGCAAGCTTCAAAGGCCGTGAGGAAGCCTCAAATTCCAACACCCTAATTAACCAAAGAGCAACATGAAAAGACAAGGCAGCGCACACAGGGCTGCCAAGGACACTTCAAACGGGCGCGCGCCCGCCGGCCGGCCAGCCCGGGAGCGGGGCGAGACGCCCCACGCCGCACGCAGCCCCCCGGCCGGGGAGGAGGCTGGGGGGGCACCCCGATACCAACAATGAGCACGTTAATGAGGAACTGTATGTAAATTCTTCCCTTTTTTTTTTTTTTTTTTTTTTTTGGGGTTGTTGTTGTTTGGTTTTGGTTTTGTTTTTTTTTTTTTTTTTAATTCCAATTAACAAAGGGAGCCCTTGGCTTTTTCATGCGAAGGGCTCTCTGGTTCCAATCAGGCGTCCGGGTCCTGCTTACTAACAGCCTGCTCTGCTCCCCAGCAGGGCTTGGCTTCAATCACCCCTGGACCCTCACATCCCCCCAAAATCTCACAGTAGGGCCTGGGGGCAGGACAGTCCCCCAGGGCAGTCATGCCTTGCATGAGCATCCTCTGTGGGGTGGGCACCCCACTCCTGGGTACGACTGGCTGGGGGTTTCATGCTGGGGTGTTGTGGGGTGCTGGCTCACAGCAGGGTGGGCTGGTGGGTGGATTGGGACCCCATGCCCACTAGCACTCCAAACACGAGGGGTGCAGAGCAGGCTCCTGCCATGCCCAAGCAGGGAGGGTACGGGTGCCAAGGAGGGGATAGGGTCCCTGGCAGCGAGGACGGCTGCGTGTGCGGCTGCCTCCCTCTGCGGGCCGTGCCGGGGGAGCCCTCCCCATAATTACAGCATCCGCCACAAAATTACAGAGCAGGGCAGGAGCCTCCCTGCCCCCTTCCTGGCCACCCTGCCTGAGCCATCCCCCTGCCACTGCTCCCCAAACCCTCCTGGCACAGGACCCACAGCTACAGCACTACAGCCAGCTCGCCCTTGCCCAGTGGGACTGGCTTGTGCCCTCGGCTGCTCCAGCCACGACAGATCCCCAGCCCTTGTGCTGCCCCCGCCCGACCAGGAAGGGATCTGACCCTAGCTCACCCCACATCCTCCCAGGGGCTGCCAGAAGCTCCCAGACTCAACCGAGCGGGTTTGGGGTCAGATAAGCACAGCTGCAAAGCCCCCAGCACAGGGCTGGCCCCCATGCAGCCACCCCACCTGTCAGTGACCACAAGGGGACATTCCACCAAGCTTTCCCAGGGCAGTAGGTGGGCAAAGCCCTGTCTCCAAGCACCCAAGGGTGGAGGGTAGCATGTTGAGCACGCCAGGGCAGCGTGTCCGGGTGGCAGTGGGAGAGCAGTGGGTCGGGGCAGGCTGCCAGCCCCACACTGAGCCCTCCCTGCCTGGCAAGGGTGAAGACGAGGGAGGGATGTGGGAGGTGCTGAGGGCCACAGAGAGGCACTGGTGTGCCCCCAGGAGGTGCATGCTGCTGCAAGGGCCACTCTGCGTCCCCCCAGGGTGTGTGCACGCTATGGTCAACAGCATCCTGATG
Organism: Pyrocephalus nanus; assembly: GCA_038380795.1. NCBI lineage: Eukaryota > Metazoa > Chordata > Aves > Passeriformes > Tyrannidae > Pyrocephalus > Pyrocephalus nanus. The sequence goes on from CM076269.1 coordinate 4,234,754, forward strand.
GGACCCAGGCACTGCCAGCAGCTGTCACCACTGCTTGGGTGACCTGGGTGGGACAGGATAGGAGGAAGAGAGCACCCTCGGGTACATATCCTCACTAGGCCCCCAAAAATCAGGCCCTGTCCTGCCTACTGTAACGGGGCTACGGGATGCGGCAACTAATGTGGCGAGTCCCATATTCGGCTGATGCTCAGGGGATGCTGAAGCCCTGACCCCATCTCCAGCTGTGCAAGGGAAGAGCTGTGGGTAGTAAGGCGGAGATCCCTTGGTGAGCAGCCCCCTTTCCACAGCACAACATCCCAATGCTAGAGCTGGACACCACCTCTCAAATGCACAGCTGAGCCATGCTGAGATCCCCTGGGAAAAGCCATCCCCACGGGGACCCCACTCTGCTACAGTGCTACAAGGGGCACCCACAGGGGTGGCCTGGGAGCAATCCCTCGGCACAGACTGAGCGCATCCCGCTGGTGGATGTGCCCACCCCGGGTGATTAGAGCCTGGGGGGCATCAGAGGGATGCCAGCGCCACCCTGCAACTCAAGCACTATCCCGCATCCCGGTGGGATGGGGTCCCGAGGCACCGCCCCAAGCATCCCTCGGCAGCAGCTTCCCGTGCTGAGCGGCGTGCAAGCCGGAGGCCACCTTCAAAGTGTTGTGGGGCGGATTAGCTGGATTAGGGAGGCAGTGAAAGGACCCATGCTGCTCTGGAGGAAGTCTCGCCCAGGGCACGCTGAAAGAGCCATTTTTACCTGTCCCGGCCGCTACCGCCGGCCTCGCCAAAAGCCCGGCGGCCCCGTCCTGTCAAAACAAGTCCTCCCGGCCCCATTCACCCCACGGCTGGTCCCGGGAAGGGGGGCAGCTGGGTGGCAGCTGGGTGTCCCCAGCAGCACTGAGGGATGAACGAGGGTTCGGCCCTTCCCTGGCACCTCCGACTAAACCCAGCCCCACCAAAGGGGCTCCCAGCTAAGTCAAGAGGGGCGGCAGAAGAGGGGGACGCCTTCAAAAAGCCAGCGGCTGAAAGGGCCCGTTTGGGGCCAGCTCCCCAGCCGCCGGCCCCGGCCAAACTCTTTTGTTTAACGGCAAAGCTAAATTAATGTCTTTATTACCCCAAATCGCGGGGCGGCGGTTCCCAGCGCAGGGAGGGGGGACGCCGGGAGCTCGCACCGCCCCGGCCAGCTCCGAGGGGACAGCACGACCCCCGAAAAAGAGAGAGGGGGGAAAAAAAAAGGGGAGGGGGGGGAGAGGGATTCAGTTGGGAACTATTCACCGCTAAGACTCCTGTCAGCATTGACATAAATTTCCACTGGTGTTGGCATTTAGGCATTTGCCATTTCCATATGTATAGGGCTGCCTGTACTAATTATGCTAATCACCCCCTCTGTTGGCTGCTGTGAAAAATGGCCACATTAGGCACTCCACTGCTTGCTAATGTCACTTAATGTGTGGTTGAAACATACATTCATCCCCCTCTGAATGGTGAAATTTTTCCACATTGCTGGCTTCATTCAGGCAAGAAATGAATTTTTTGAACTCAGACCACTTTTCCAGGCCCGAGGGAGAGGCAGATAATAAAACCCTCTTCTTGGGCCCTGGCGCTGCCCCCTCCCAGCCGCCAAATAACATTTAAAACACAAAAAAAAAAAAAAAAAAAAAAAAAAAAAAAAAAAAAAAAAGAGCCCCTTCCCTAAGTCCGTAGATATGTCCAAGTTGGGGGAAAAAAAAAAAAAACGAAAAAGAAAATACCCACTTTCTAGGAAATAAAAAAAAAATATATAAGTTGAAAAGCAAAACAAAATGGATAGGGGCAGATAAGCCACAGCCATCTGTAAAGAGTCTTCCAGTCTCTTTGGGTTAATTAGCAAAATTTTCCAACCCAAAAAAAGCTGACCAAGCTGTCAAAGGGAAAAGGAAGAGCAAGAGGTTTCTCACTCACCTCCCAAAGATAAATAAATAAAGGTGAACTGCCTGCACCCCACCTTCAGGCTCACGCAGAAGTCCCCTTCCCCCTCCCTTCTATCCCCCTTCCCCAAAAAGAAAGGTTCTTTCAGAGCTAGAGGAGACTCTGGAGCAAAGGGGAGAGCCAGGCAGGCAGGTTTTTGGGATAACAGGGACTTCGGCACTTCATGGCAGCAACGCCCCAGCTGCCCCTCACTCCTCCAAGCCCCCAGGGGATGGGGGCACAGGGTCTCCAAGGACACAAAAACCCTGCAAACAAGAGAGGACAGCAAGGTCCTGAAGGAAAAATCCCACCAGGCCAGGCAAGAGGGGCCCCAGGGACACTGGGCTGTCCTTTCCCTTTCCATGGAGCAATACCTGTGTCACCACAGCCCGACAGAAGCAGGGACCCTGTTGCCCCAGGACACCCATCTAGGGACAGAGCAGGGACGTGGCAGTCCAGGAGCCGCCCCTTAGGAGTGAGGCTGGCTCCAGCTGGATCCCAGCAGGCATCTTGCTGCCCCGGACACAGGGACAGGCTGCCATCAGAACCCCCCATGCTGTTAGCACCAGCCCCACGCAGCTCCCCAGATTCACCCGCTCTTTTATCAGCCCCTGCACAAACATCCCACCCCACAAACCCACCCGCTGGCAGCAACGAGACCACCCACCTCTCTGTGTGCCCACCCAGGAACGGCCATGGCATCCCACTCACCCACACTGCTGCTGCCCCACACACCCCTCCGTGGGACACACCACGCACAGTGGGGACAGGGGCTGGGAAGAAGGGCCACACAGATGGTGGGGAGGGCATTCAATCCCCATCTCTGGCTTCCTGTTGGGCTTTCCCATCCTCTACGCCCCTCTCTCTGCAAAGAGAGTCAGTCTCTCTGTTTGCCCTGCCGCATGGGGAGCCTCAGGCTGCATCTTAACCCTGTCCTGGGTGCCAGGGAGGGGATACCCTGTGCCAGGTACTGCTGCAGAGGTCAAAGAAGGGCAAAAGCTACAGCCAAGGGGGTTGGGGGTGTCTTCCGCTTCATGCCCCAAGCTGGGAACAAGGTAGCAAATTCCCCTCACCCCTATAAGACACATCCTATTTCTTCCCACCAGCACATTTGGGGTGTCCCTGACCCCTCCAGGAAAGGGACAGGGCCTTCTCCAGGGAGACTCAGCAGCTCTTTGAGAGCGCGACGGCTGTGCGGGGCGCTCGGCTGTTCCGGTTAGGAATTAACCCGGCCTTCCTTTGAACCAGCCCTCAGCGCTATAAATCAGGCAGACCCATTCACCACCCAGGGCTCTGCCTGCCCAGAGCTCACTGCCCCAGCCCCTTGGCCCTAAAGACGCCCTGGGAGAGCTGGGAACAGCTGCCAGGTGTCTAGAGGTAACTCAACACTCACCGCTAGCCGGGGTTTCAAAGCCTCCGAGTGGCTAATTGCTTCGGAGGAGCCTAATTGAACATTTCCACAGTCGAGTCCAATTTATGGGGTGACACGGCCTCCTTCCATCTCCCAAATAGGGATGCACGTCAGGCATAACCCCAGAGCACTGCAAGAACCCCCCCAGACAGCCCCCAGAGCTAAGGACATTCCCAGAATTGGGATAGGGGACCCTCTGCTTCCCTACAGTGTCCGGGGTCACAGCCCAGGCTCAGGAGGACATACTGTCAGCATGGCCCCAGTGCTGACCCCAGCCATGGGGCCAAAGCAGGGCTGTCCATCCTACCCTCTGTTTGGGGAGGAGGGAGATGGGACAGCAGCGCCATGCCCCCATGGGAAGCAGCTCCCTTCCCTCCCCTACTCACCAGGAGCCCAGCTCCCAGAGGGCTGAGCTCAGCCTGCAGTGGGGACAGCCCAGCACAGGGTCATGCTCTGCTCCTGCAGCGCTGGGACTTCATGTTAGGCAGAGGCTTCATGGAACCCTAAACCACTCTGCCTCCGAGCTGGGACCCCCTGGGCTAGGATGCTGGGCCCAGTATTCCCTGCACACATACACGATCCCTTAGACATCCCACAGCGCTGCCTTGGGGCTGGGATGGATCATGTTCCTATAAACATCAACTCACACACCCAGAGAGCACAAGAGCTAGAGTCCCCAGCATCCTGGGGATCCCAAAGCTTTGGAATCAAGCTGATGGGGCACCAACTTTGCCAGCCCAGGAGCGAAAACTGCGCTGCTTCAGGCTGGCATAGCGGTACCAGGCTCACGGCAGAGGCACACGCACATCAACCACCCCGCCACACACGTGGGAACATGAGAAAGTAGTGGCTGAGAAAATTCCAAATCAAATTCAAGTACTCTGGATCCAACCACAGCCTAGGAAACTGTGTCCTGCTCTCCAGGGGCAGCCCAGGCCCATCTGTCCCCCCATAATGCCCAACCCCACACCAACAGGATGGGGTTGGGTATACTCAGGGGATACAGCAGTGATCAGGGCTGGGTATACTCAGGGGATGATTTGATCTCACCAGAAAATGCAGAAGCCGAGGCCAGCAGCGAGGTAAGGACCCACAGATAACTGTGGGGAAGGGAGGCAGCCCCACAGCTGATACACAAGACTGAAAGTGCCACTGCAAACCTTCCTTCCACATCCTGACCCATGCATGCTTGCCAAGGACCCCGTGGGACTAAAGCCACCTCAGTCACATCGTCCTTGGTGGTCGCAGGTCGTGCCAACGCCTGAGGACGCTGGGGCTGCGCCACCCAGGAGCAAGGCACGGAGGGGTCTGCCCCGAGTGCACACTCCCGGGGGAAGAGCCCTCCCAGGAAGGACCAGGCGGGGCCCTGAGCAGCACTCTCACCATGGCACGCCATCCTCACCCAGGCACCACAGACACAGAGCAGGGGCTGCATGCAGACCCCAGCACAGCCATCGCCCAGGAAGGGGCAGGACACCCCAGGTCAGCATGCCCATGTTTCACCATGGAGTAAAAAAAAAAAAAAAAAAAATTAAATCCAGCTCCTGACACTGAAGAAGATGAGAAGCCATGAGAAAGAGAAGGTTCCTGAGAGAGGCCCCCAGCACCCGCATTACAGCCAGACCGCAGTGTGGGGGAAATCCCCCAAAAGCAGCCACGGTCGCTCCTGGCCATACCCGTGCGAGCAGGGAAGCACGGTGGGGCACAGGAAAAGCTGGGTTTCTGGGCGCTTCCAGCTGTCCCCAGGCTTGGCCCCTTCCCCATCCTGCTCTCCACCCCAACGTGCCGCAAGTCCCATTCCCTCTAACAGCAACAACCACAGCCGCTTTCCTGGCCACAGTTTCACGAAACGCTGACTCCCTGCTACCCCAAAAGCACAATAAAACTTCGATGGAGCTGGAGCCACGACCCAGAGTAAGGGAACCACAGAGGGAGCGTGTCCCTCCTTTCGGCAGCCACTGCTCAGGCTCTGGCTGGACCGGGAGGTATCACTGGATTTCTCTGCTACGTGTTGCAGAGGAAAGGGGTGATGGAGACGAGATGTGGGGAAGGGGTACAAACGCCTTTGGGGAGTGGGGAGCAGGTGGGAGAGCCGGGCATTCCTGGGCAAGGGTGCGTGCGTGCATCTGTGTGCAAGCAGCCAGGGAGCGCAGAGCCCTTTTTTTTTTTTTTTTTTTAAATTAAAAAAAAAAAAAAAGGGAAAAAAAAAAAGAAAAAAAAAAAAAAGGGGGTGGGAGAGCAAAGTTGCTTCTATTGTTGAACCAAATCCAAGAGTAGCTGAGGACCACACAGGGAGCGGGGCGTGGGGGAGGAGGCAGCGCTCCCGCACAAAGATGGCTGACACCCCTCCGCTGAGCAACATCTGCCCCTGCACAGCACCCCGCGGGGACCCCCGCCCGGGGGGCCCCCGCCGCGCCCGGCTGCGGGGACGGGGGGTGAGAGTCGGGGTGCTGCCCCCCCCCCCCTCGGGGGCCCCCCCCCACCAAAGCCGAAGGGAGGCGCAGGAAAAGTAAATCCCAGACCCGTGAAGCGGGGCTGCAGGGATCGGGGAGAGAAAATCCACGCTGGAGTTATTAATAACAAAGGAGGGGGATCAGCCGCTTCCACTCGGAAACGGGGATTTGCTCCTGCCTGACCCTGCCCGCGCCTCCGTACCCCCCCCCGGGCAGGGGTCCCGAGCCGGGACTGGCGGCTCCGCGGCGCCGGCTCTGCCCCGGTGCGGGGCTGCGCTCACCCGCGAGGGTTCTTCCCACCGGGAAGGGGTTGTCCACGCACCGTCCCCGCCGCACGTGTCCGCTCCTTCGCGTGGGGATCCCCCTCGGGACACGCGTGGGGGTCCCTTTGCAACTCAGCACCACGTACCCGCGCAAGGCACAGCCCGAGCGCCCGCGCGGACGGGACCCCGTTCGTGGGCACCCACGGCCCCGTGCTCCGCGGCCCCGCTGGCGGGACGCCCGCCGGCGGCATCCTCATCCTCCTCCTCCTCCTCCCGCCCCGCTCCCGCGCTGTCACCTGCCTCCCGGCCGGCCCCGCACCTCCGCGCTGTGCGAAGGGGGACAAAGCCGCGGCCGGGAGCGGGACCGGGACCGTTCCCACGGGCGGCCGAGCCCGCGGGGCCGCGCTTACCTTCCACCCAGAGGTGCTCGATGTCGGTCTCGATGGAGGCCACCCGTAGTCCCACGGCCAGCGCCCCGAACACCAGCAGCCCCACGAAGAGCACCTTCCCGCAGTGCCGCTGGATCCGGCAGCCCAGGGCGAAGAGCAGCGCCTGAAAGCGGGCCCGCAGCCACAGCGGAGTCCTCTGGCCCACGGCCCTGCCCTGCGGAAGGGGCGAGATGGGGTCAGCCCGGCAGAGGAGACGGGGAGCCCCTGCCCGGGCAAGGGGACCCGCGCCGGGGCGGGATGCCCGCGGCGGCCGCGCTCCGTTGGCCGCGGAGCGGGACCGCGAGAGCCGGAGCTCCCCGAGACGGGGGACAAGGGGGTCCCCGCAGCCGCCCAGCCCTCCCCGGGCTCCTCCGCGCTCCGCGAACTCCCCTCCCCGGCCCGGATCCCCCCGCGAGAGCGGGCGATGCTCGCCCCTCACTCACCTCGGGCAGCGGCTTGCGGCGGGCGGCGCGGAGCGGCGGCGGCGGCGCGGCGCGGGGGGGCTCGGCCGGCATGGCGGGGCGGCTGGCGGGGCTGGGCACCCCCCGTTATGTGGGGCCGAGCGCGGCGGCGGCCCCCATGCGCGCGGCGGGGCCGTGCCGGTGCCGGTGCCGGTGCCGGTGCGGATGGAGGGCTGTGTGTGCGCCGCCGGCCGCCCGCCGCGCCTCTAAAGGGGAGGCGGGGGCGGGGGGCGCCGGGGCCGCGCCGCCGCCGCCGCTCCCATTGGCCGCCGCCGCCGCGGCAGCGCCCATCGCCGCTGCTAAGCAACGGCGCGCCCGCCGCCGGCGGCCACACACCGCGCTCCCCCCCGCACCGCCCCGCACCGCACCGGCCCCGCCGCGGGGGGGAGCGCGGCGGCGGCGGCGGCACCGGGGGCACCGCCACAGCCCGCGCCCCGGGCCGTACCCACCCCCCCCACCCCCGCCTCCCGCCCCGCCACCGGCGGCCCTCCACAGACACCCCCGGGGATGGGCGCCCCCCAAGCCACCCCACGTGTTTTCCCACAAGGATGGGCACCCCCCACACGTGCCATCCATCTCCCACAGCTATCCTGCAAGGATAGGCAGCCCTCTGGAGGTGGGCAAGCCCCACGGGGTGGGCATGCCTCCCAAGGGTGGCTGAAGCAGGGTGTTGCACCCACAGCCTCTCTGTGAGGATGGGCACTCCTCACAGCCACCCTCCTTGGTCCAGGCATTCCCCCATGACTCCCTCACCCCAGTGTGGGGCAGACCTCCTCCTATAGACACACCGAGGGCCAGGTATACCCTCCAGTGCCAGGCATCTTCCCATAGCTAATTCCCAAAGGATAGGGAAGCCCTCCTAAAGGATGGATATCCCTCTATATCCACCACCCAAGGGTTTGGCAGGCCCCACATAAGCATCCCAAGGGAGAGACAACACTCTCCTAGAGACTGTACATCTCCCCTATAGCCATCCCAAGGGATGAGTATCCCTCCTTCAAGGGTTGGGTGTCCTTCCACAAAGGACCAGGTATCCCCACCAATGCCTGTTCCCAAGAACAAATCATCCTCACACCACAGAGTGTCCACCCGCCCCTGCCAGCTGCTCTCCACAAAGGCCAGATTTTCCCCCAGGTCTATAGTGGGGGGCAGGAAGACACCCCACTCTTTGGGTATGCCCACAAAGGCTGCCCCATCCCCGGCCATGGGGAGCCAAGCCCAACATTCCAGAGGTAGAGGCAGTGGGGCACAGAAACCCCATCCACGGGGCAGAGGTTTGGCAAAAGGGCAAGGCGTCAATGCCACCGACAATTTCTGGAATTGTTTCTCTGCTCATTTCACACCCTTCTTAGGTCTTTACTGGACAGACCTGGTGCTGCTCCCACCAGGAACGGCGCCCCAAGGAGCTGCTGAAGTCCTTCAGGGAAGCCAGTAAACCCACCTAGAGCAGCACCCATCCCATGTGCATCCCCATCCCCACTGCCCACCACACTCCTTTGGAGCAATGATAGTGATGCTCACCCTGGTGACTCCTTACTGGCCAAAACTGGGGGAAACACTGGTAAATAAACGTGGGTCAGTTCCTTCATGTCCCCTGCTCTCAGCCCCTACCAGGCAGGCCTGCTGCTGCCGAGCTCTCCTGGGCCTTAGCGGCACGTAAAGGGTTTCTCCCTCGTCCAGCGATAGGCCTGTAGCATCTGGCGTGTCCCCAAATACAGAAGGGAAACGGCTATTCAGCACTTCTGCTGCCTGATTGCTATTAACAGCTCCACCATTCCCTTTCCCGGTGGACCCGCACTACCGCTGGGCAGCTGCGGCTTTTTATCAACTTCATTTTTAAAAGTAAGTTGTTGTCCTCCTCTCCGGCACTGCTGGTTCTCCCAGCCCACATTCTCCATCAGCTCCCTGTCTGTCATCATTTGTTTCCACCTGGGGCTCTCCCACCACTGCCCTGCAGACCGGGAAATGTCATCAATGTCCTCGGAAAACTCATAGGATGGTCCACGGAGACCCTCTCAGTGTCTGACAGGGCCTGGGGATGGGCTGGATTTGCCCCATCCCAGGGCAGCAAGGGCTTGCCTGGGACCTGGGCTCCTGGTGCTGCAGGACCAGCTTCCACGACCCCATCCTAGCTCACCCACGCTGGCACCAGGCTCCTGTGCCAAAGGAGCACCTCACAGGACAGGATCACCCCTGGCACCCCCACCTGCTCTGCACCAGGCACCCCCATTCTGCTGCCCACCCGCTGCCTCCGTGGTCCCCAGGGACCGGCTGTCCCCCCAGGACCTGCTGCCCCTGCAGCAGCTGGCACTGTCACGGCATGGTGACCTGCACCCCAAGTAAGAGGCCGTAGGGCTCGGCAGGAGGGCAGCCAGTTTGGGGATCCCAAGCTTTGCAGAGGGGGCTGAAAATACCAGTGACAGGGCCAGATCCTGCCACACCGACAAGCACTGAAAATCCAACTGGAAAATGCCTGCGGGCTGGATTGGGCTCAGCCTGCCCTGACTTGACGCCGCAGAGATGGGCTTTGGGTCTCCCTGCAGGGCACTTATTTCCCTTGGAGCCACTTGAAGGGAATTGGGAGCTCTGAAGGCCGCTGGCCTTGGGGGAGCGGGATGGGGAGCAGGGGATCATCTCACACACAGGGAGACTTCGTTTGCTGCTTCTTGCTGACCGGCTGTTTTATATCAAGGCGGGAGGGGGGATTTGCTGTTCTAGATGGTATTTTAATGGGCAGGCAGGCAGCTGGAGCCTGGGAGAAGCCTGCTTTACATTGTTTGGGGTTGTAACAAATAAATTCAATTAAAGGCAAATGGCTCTGCACAGCCCCCACCCTGCGCAGTGTCTCTGTGGCACTGGTGGCTGCGGGAGCCGTGGGTGAGAGGCGGGAGCCCCATGCTGGAGCCACCCTGGGGCTCTGCCCACCCTCGCCCCTGCCACAGGGAGATGCCGGGGTGAGCTGGTGGGATGCGGTGGGAGCTGGGAAGCACAGGGCACCGCACCCACAGAGCACCCACAGAGAGGATGGCGTGTCCAGGGAGTCCACCCTGTCCCCACACTGCGTGTCCCACCCTGTCAAGCAAAGGGGATGGGAAAATCCCCGCGGCAGGAGCCCCGCCACAGCGGGCACTCCTCAGGAAGGGCAGCCCAGGACAACGGCCTCGGCGGGCAGCGGCATCCTCTGGGCAAGCAGAGACTGGGCAGGGGCTGGGGCGTGGAACTGGGCTTTGCACGGCCACCATGCAGCCCCAGAGCCCCATGGCCGGGGGGAGAAGCAGAGGGGACTTGGCAGGGACATGCCAGAGCCTCTGCACGTTGTAAACAGCCGCCGCAGCAGCAGCAACTCCTCTGCCGGGAGCCAGCGCCGGGCGTTAGTTGGAAACCAGATGGTGTTCTCCCAACCACCAGCACAGCCCTCTGGCCACGGCCCAGAGCCAGGCACAGGCTCTCAGGGACCCCAGGGTTGCACAGCACCCAGTGCCGGGACCCCATTGGAGTGGCCGGAGAGCTGGGGGTGCCTGGAGGTCCCCACAGAGGGACAGGCAGTGTCAGTGTGTCCCCTGCCCCATTGCTTCCTCAGCCAGCACCAGGTGCTTCCCAAGGAATGCTGTGTCCCAAGAGATGAAAAAGGGAGGCAGCATCCACCAGAGGGGATTAGAGATAGGGCATTAACATCCCTTCAAACTGCCCCCCTCCATCTCTTGTGTGCCACACTGTGCCTCAGTTTCCCTGTGCCTTTCTAACAGCAGGGAACAACCAACAGCTGGTCCCCAAGTCAGAGTCCACCTCGTTCCCTCAGATAGGGATGAGATAGCAGATGAGGGATAAAACCCCATCTCAGAGGCCAGGGAAAACCTGAACAGTTCCTGCCATGTCACACCTGAGGTAACTCTCCATGGAAAATACAAGCAGGATACGGACAGCGAACCTCCAACCCAGCACCACCAGCAGGACCTGGGGGTCTGGGCTCTTCCCCACTCCCCAGCAATCCTGGGGGCAGGTGCACTGAGAGGGCACAGTGGACCCATCCCAGCCCTGGGATTTTGGGGGGGGTCTGCAGCAAGAAGACAAACAGCCGGGGCTGGGGAGGGGCTAGGGGGAAGGACGGCATCCCCGGTAGCCGTGGCGGGGGTCCTGTGGTGTTTACAGAGCTTAAAACCCGCCTAAGCCCCGCAAGGCCACGGCGCACAATAGCGTGTGGACGTGGTGACACCGGCCGTCCCCACACCACCTTGGAAGACAGAGAGCCCTGCCACCCACCGCCAGCACCGGGATTAATTATGATAATGTAGTTCTTTCCCCCTTTGTCACCCTAATGAATGGGCCCCTTTAGGATTTTAAGGCCTTTGTTTGGTGCCTCTTTACTGCGGTATTGTAGGATGGGGACTAGCAGGTGGCAGGTCCCCAAACAGCTCCTTTTGTCTCCTTTGGGGGCTGTTTTGTGGTGGGGTTGGGGAGGGGGATGCGAAGATGCAGGAGTGGGGGGTGTGCTGCACGAGAGCTCCTGGACGGAACCACAGCACTGTCCCGGTGGCTGTGGGGCCGTGGCACCCCACACTGTGCATCGTGGCACCGCAGACCGCTGGCCCCGGCCGTGCCCTGAGCCACCCGTGCCCTGGCCCGCTTGGTGGGCAGATGCTGGGAGCCACCGGCTGAGCCCCTGCCTTGATCTTTTACTGCCTGGGCAAATCAATTACCCAGCAGAAAAGTCCCTAAATCCCACCATAAAACCCGTTTAGCAGCCGCCATGGCGCTCGCCAGGCCCTGGGCAAACCTCGCCCGCTGCCGGCACGAAGCTGGAGCAATTTGCTGTGGGGAGAGTGGGCCACTGCTCTGGGGAAGGTCGGGCTGCAGTCGCAGCTGCACAGCATCTCCCTGCTCCCAGGAGGCGGATGGGGGCTTCCCAGGAGTTCTGGCTGTGCTCAGACCCTCCCAAAACCCCCCAGAACTCTGTGCCCCTCTGCAGCAGCCTGTCCCCCCACTGCACGCCCTGAGCATGGGAGCAGCTGGGGATGCCACAGCACTGGGCATGACACTGGGGACCAGGGACAGACAGATGAGATGGCACAGAGGCACAGGGAGCAGGGACAAGGCAGGGCATGGAGACACCCAGATGGCAATGCCCTGTGCCACCGTGGCTCCATGGACTTTGTGGCAGGATATTGGCCGTGATCAGCAATGAGCCCAGTGCCACCAGGGTGGGGATGATGGAGCCTTGCTTCCTCCCATGCAGACACATGGGAGCATCTTTAATACCGCGGGGACCACGCCAGCACAGGGCTGAGGGGCCTGGGGATGGTCAACATCTCACTGATTGCAGATTGGGCTGAGTGATTCCTTCAGGATGCCCAGGAGCAGCGGGGACACTGGCTGGTCTGCCTGGGGGCATTGCCAGGTGCCAGGCACTGGGGATCCCTCTGCTCCACTGTACCTTCCCCAAGGCACAGGGAACCCTGACTGCCGCGTCCCCCTGGCTCTGCAAGATAGAGGGGCTCTATGAGGAGGGGGCAGATCCTGGCCAGGCACTGCCGGGGGCTGCAAAGTGGTGAGCAGCGGGGTGGTAAAACGGTGACAAGTAATTGGTGTCCCGGCTAGTCCTTTCATGCTGACGCCGTTTTATGGGTGAGGAAATTGCTTGTGAGTCAGGAACACAGGAGACAAATTTAGGAAGTGCTCTCTGAATGTGCCGGGGTCAGGCGCCGAGGCCGAGTGCTTGAAACCTGGGTGGCCTCGCCGCTCGCCCCGCGTCCCCCCCCCCCTACCCCCCGCCCCGGCTCCTCGGCATGGGAAAGCAGACCTTTTATCTTATCACTGCTCTTCCGCCGCCCCGGCCTCCCCCGCACGGCCCCCTCCCGGCACAGCCGCTCTCGCCGCAGACACAATGCGCGGCCAAACCCGCACCCGTGACCCTCCGGGAGCGCCTGGCACGGGGGGCTGCTCCCACCCGCCTGCCAGGGGGCTCCGGAGCCTTCGCATCGCCCCGCATTCCCTCCTCCCACGGCACCTTGCTGGTTGGCACAAAGCACCGTCCCCCTCGCTCGGGAACCGCTCCTGGCACAAGCTGCTGTGGCGCCAGGGATGTAGCGATGGGGAAATGCTGGTGCAAAGGTGTCCCACATGCCACGGGACGGCTGGTCCCCATCCCCCTGGCAAAGGCGCTGGAACAGGGCAGACCCCTGTGCTGCAGTGCTGCCCCTCACATCAGCCTTCCCCATGTCCCCCCGCATGCTGGGAAGCAGGTACTCCCCTTTTCACCCTATTAACTGGCAGGAAGGGCCGCAGCTCCGCTAAGATGCACCCGAATCCGGCTGCCGGCTACCTCGAGTGCGCAGCCCCCATCCCTGGCCGCGGCCGAGCGCGCCGCATCGGGCGGTTTGGATGTATTTTTCTTGATCGCTGGCCAAGCGCTCTCTCCTGCAAAGCAGCATGTTTCTCATTTTCTGTAGGTTTAACTCCAAATTAATTTGTAAGTGATCTAGGTTTCTTGTTCCCCGAAAGATACCTAATAGCGGGGGGAGAGCTCCTGCCAACCGAAACGTCTCAGCGGGGTAAAGGAAAAGCAGGAAAAAGAATCCCAGGAACTGTGACCCCTGGTGGGTATTTAACAAGGTGTCAGGGCAAGGGATTTTCAGAGCCAACTAAGTGGATGTGACACCGGCCCCGCGGGTCGGGACGGGGTGTGGGGATGCTCCCGCCGCGGCGGAGTTTGCCGCTGCCAGATCTCATCCTGATCCAGCCCTTGCGGGCAGCAGGAGCAGGGAGGGATGCTCAGGTCCCTGTTTGCTGCTCTGGCGGGTGCTGTGAGCCCTGGGGTGCGAGAAAAGCGCGGGGGGAGGGAACAGGAGACGCTTGGGGATGGGGCGAGCCATCCCCAGCACGAGCCGGTGGAGGTGCCCTCGCTGGGGGACCAAGAGAGCGGATCCCTGCTGGACAAGGGGCTGCGGAAGCGCTGGCGCCTGCAGAGAGGCAGGGGAGGCCCCACAAGGTGGTGGTCCCCGGGGGCCGGTGGGTGGTGGGAGGGGGCCAGCGAGCCCGCCTGGCGCCCCTGCCGCATGGGAAGCGGGCACGGTTTAATTGGGCGGGCGGCCGCTCGGCGGGGCCGGCTGCTGGCAGCCGGACACAAGATCTTTTGTCTCCGCTCTCGCTCCCGGCACCGGCTGGGGCTGGCAGGGCCCGGAGCGGTGCAGCCACTGAGAGCCGAGCTCGCCACCGGGGCAAGCAGCCAAACCCACCCCGGCTCCTCGGGCTGTCACAGGCCTTCCCTGCACGCGAGGAAGCGTCCAGGTGGCCGGCGGGGCTTCCTGGTTGATCAAGGGTTAGGAAACGTGTGGCAATCCCCGGCAGAGAGCCCTGCAGCTCTCCCCGTGCCCCTTTCTTGCCAGGAGAGCTTGCAGGAATGGGTGAGACCCCTGCCCTCCCCACTGACGGCTCCCCAGCTGCATGGCCAGGGTCCTGGAGCAGCAGGGGTGTGAAAGCCCTCTGATGTTTGCCTTCCAAGGTGGGATCTGCAAGACAGTGCCAAGGAGGGATCTGCAGCAAGAGCAGATGCTGCTTTTGAATCTTGGCTCCTCTTGCATCCCTCCTGTCCCTCAGCTCTGCTCAGGTATCTTCTGCAGAGTGGGGCCACCAGCCAGGGGCTGTGCCTCTTCTTCCTTCCCCAGCACCCTCCAGGCATGGTGGCTCTCCAACCCAACAGTGGACATCCCGGGCGGTTGGTGCTGGCTGGGAAACAAGGAGTTGACTCCCACCATGTGCATCCTTCACCTTCCCAGTCTCCCAGGGGCATTCCCAGGGAGCCTCCTCTCCCAGACCTCTCTTGCCACAGGGGGACACATGGATTATGAAGGTTGGAAAGGACATTGTGGTGGGAGCAGGAGTCATCCCCAGGTGATGGGATGGATGGTCTGGCCACCATCCTGAGCAGACAATCCCTCCTTGAAGAGCAGTCTCAGCCCCTCGTGCGGCGGGAGCAGGGCTGGGGTGGCCGGGTGCGTCAAAGCCAGCTGTGGATCAGCGGTGGCTGCGAGCAGAGCGCAGCCAAATCCTTTCTTCCCAGCATCCGGCACCAACCACCCCCTTTGCAGAAAGGCCCGAGCGGGGGAAGATGTTGCTGTTGCTCAACGACCATGTGAGGGCCCAGGTCCCGGCTCCTTCCCGGCATCGCTGGGAATGGCTGGGTGACGTGGCTGAGTGTTGCTGACCCAAACAACGGGTGCCATCATCACCGCCGTCAGGGAGCTCTCGTGGGTGCACAGTTTGGCTAGGTTTGGCTCCTCGAGTCTCCCAACCCCATCACTGGCTTTCTGTGCCTGGGAGCACTGCTGGATGATTTGGGGAATCCCAGTGCTGGGGTGGAAATCAGAGGGAAGGGGCTGTGGGGCTGTTACCCACTGACCATCTCAAATGTGCCTGTCACCGCCATGGGCACTGCTGGTCAGTTGTTCCTCGCTGTCCCCTCCAACTCTCCCAGTGCTGGGAGGCAGCTGCATCCCGGGCCTGGGTGCAGGTGTTCACACCAGAGACCACGGTCCTGGGGAACAGCGGTCGGTCGCTGCCACCTTCCCTGCCTGGGGCAACCCGCATCCTGCCACGAGGTTAAACTCCCCAGGGAAAGGAGGGAGGAAGATAGGAAAAACAATCACAAGAATTTGTTTCATGCTGCCTGGATCCCTCCCCGCACGCAGCAGTGTTTTTGGACGGCCAATTTATAATCAGCAGTGTGGAATGTTGTAAATTAAATATTTTTAAACAACTTTGCTCTCTCTCTGGTTAAACATTTCAGAGATCGCTCTTTCTTGTCTGTCTCTTGCTGGGTGGTCCCTCCATTCGCCCGTACATCTTCCTCAAACACAATTAACCATTTAGATGTTGCACAAAGGAATAGCTTATGCATACAACACCAGTCGCTCGCTGCTCCAGCGCTGGGGGAGGGAGGCAAATAAGAAGGCAGCTTCTTTTATTTTCTACTAAAAACAAAAACAAGAAAATCCCTTTTTCCTTCCCAAACTATCCCATTTTTCCTTGAATTGTAAAGGCACTGATCCAAGCTCATCAGCTGTCTTGGTCCTCAGTCCAACAATCCCCTTGCATCTCCCCTGCCCTGAAATTCAACATTAGCATTTTAAAAGCCTAAAACATACAAGTTTATTTAGACTCAAGCTCTCCCAAGCTCTTGCTTTCCATATTTATATACACATGTATTTTAACATATATAAAATGTCTGTCTATAGGGCCTGGAAGGAAGTTCCCGTCTGCTGGCCCGTCTGGGAAGGCACAGGCGCGGCTGTGGACCTTGGCTCCTGGGGGATGGAGTGAAAACCGATGGGATCCAGGAATCAGCTGTCTGGCTGAGAGGGAGCAAGCCGCTGTGGGCAGGCTGCTGCAGAGGTGCTGGTGGGTGTTCTGGGTGCTGGACCCCAGCGAGGGAACCTCCCCAACCCCGAATTAACTCTGCAGGTTGACACTGAGAAGGACCCTGTGCTCTGCGCTCCCCCATGGCACGGGGAGGGGTTGGGTTGGGGCACGGTGTGCAGCTTGCAGTGTCAAGGAACCCGGCCCCAGTTGCCTGCTGCAAGAATCAGTCCTTTCAAACAGGTGACCAAAGGCCACAGGGATGGCTGTGTGGGATGGGAGGGTGGCACTGCAGTGTCTTGGGACTGGGTTACACCGTGCACTGGGCAATGTGTGGCTGTCACACCACTGCTGCCTGCACAGGTGATTCCTTTGCGAGCCCCAGAGCAGCCACTGGCCCTCACTGGGCACTCGGGCCACTGTGGAGGCAGCAAGGCACCTCCTGAAAGCACTCATCTCCCCAGACCTCTGGGGTTTTATTAGGAAAATTCTGGTCTCTGGACCAGCAAAGTCCAAAGGATGGTCAGGGGCACAGTGAAAAGCACTCTTTCCAGGCAGGCAGGGGGAGGACAGGGGGGTCCAGAAGCCAGCAAGGAAGCCAGCAGGACCAACACGGCTCTGCATGATCAACCGTGGAGACCAGAGGCAGTAAAAGACTGCTGAGTCCTCGTGATCCCAGCTCCAAGAAGTTCAGGAGAGTTCTACTGCTAGGTCTGCACACACAGCCTCAGCTGGATAGGGGAGCCAGATCTGCACACCTGAGGCCATATGACCACCCAGGCTGGTGCTGCTCTCCCCTCCCTGCCCACAAGCCAAAAAATTGTCCTAAAAGCAAGATCAGAGCTGGGTGCAAAGGTTTTTGTGTCCCTCTGAACACCACTGGGGTGGGAAGCCCACTGCCCCTGGGAATGGCTGGCTGTTTGCCTTTGCCTTGCGTGGCTCCGCTCCAAGGCTGCCAGGAAGATGGGAGCCATCCGCTTCGGTTTGACTGCAGAAGGGATCAGATGAGCTGCTGCTTCCTGAGAGATCCCAACACTCACCTACAAAAGCAAACACGAACAGCTGAGGGAGGCGAGCCGCAGCTCTGGGTGTTGGTAACTGCCCAACAAATGCTCTTCCCAAATCTCTGTCTTGTAAATGGACTTGGCTGCAAACATCCTGGCAAGGACCTGGCTGCAGAGCTGCTGCTGGAGACACCCAGCTCTCATGGGAGCCAGGGCGAGGGGGCAGAGTTTCAGGTGTTCCCATCACGGTGCGCTCTGGGTGCAGGACCCACGGGAAGAAGCTGCTGACCCACACAAGCTGCTGCTGTGCTTGCACCCACACTGACCCTGCTGCCCTGGTCACAGGGAAAGCCTTTTGGGAGCTGCTGGCAGGACACCACTCAGGAAAAACAAGCCAGCGGTGCTGGGCATCACTGCAAACCTCTGCCTTACCCCACGCAGATGCAGCACGTGATGAGCCCCTGCAAGAACCTTCTCACAGCAACCCTTGGCTGTACATCTGCCAAGGAAGTGTCCAGGACAAGTCTGTCTAAAAAGAGTCAGCACCGACAGAGCTGGGAACTTCCACCTCTTTCAGAGAAGCATTGCCTACAAAGCACCACTTTGGTGCCAGTAGCACCGTGATGGGCACGGGTTGTAATTCTCAGCTGTCTGGATGTGACAGAGCAGCACAGTGAGCAGCTTACTTGTGTCTGAGAGGTGCCCCACTCCCCAAAGCTGGTGAGCAGCCCGTACCAGGAACACCTTCCTGAAGGTCTGTATGACCTAGGACCAAACAGTCACATCCAAACCTACCTGGGAACAGAACTTCATGTCTTCAGTCACCTCCTCGATTTTCTTGAGGACTGTAGCATCACTCAGGTTGTAAAGCTGCCTGACCCAACCCATCATCTGCTCACCTGATGATGACAGCAGCGTGGAGGCCAGGTTAGATGAGGAAGGGTTAACCTCCCAGTGCCCGCCTTGGGATTCCTGAAGGCCCTATTATCCCGAACTATTTTTCATAATTACTGCCACACACGAAGACTACATCAAGAGTGAATCTTCACTTTGATAATTTGTGCTGTGAAATCTCACTTTGGGATCTACTTTTATCTCACACCAAACACCTGCAGGTCGTAAAAGGCAAAAAGGAAAAGAAAATGCCTCAAATCCCGGACAGGTTTTCAAGTGTCAGAGAACACTAAATTAATGCTAAACTCTAACCGACACAGTAAAGAGCCCCCCACCCTCTCCCTAAATTAGCTAAACAAAAGCACTGAGACTTTAACATATAATTAAGGCACAAGGAGGTAAAGCTGTAGCTGTTAAATAAGGGGATGTGGACTCATCAGAAGTTAAGATGTATCCTGAAAACAGAGAGGGAGAAGGCTTTGTATTTAAGTCAAACCTCTCTCGGCTTTGCCAGCCTTATGGTAAAATGCAAAGCCAGGTAATTACACTCCACTCTGCTTGTTTCTACACACCCAAAATGGAGCCTCGCTCCCTTGCAGCACACAGAGACAAGAACTCTCTTTAATTAACCTTTGTAAAGCCTCTGAGATCCTTGGATGAAAAAGGCTTCGTACCTTAGGAACATGTTTGCACACATACACGAGGCAAAACCTCCCGCAGAAGGCTGGAGCTGAACTGCAGCGCGTTTCTTCTCTCTGCAGCTCGTCACAGGCCTTGAAACTCATCCTTACCCATAGTTTCCATTCCAGTCTGGTCCTTTAGAGGAAGGATTTTGTTTATGAAACTCAGGGAATGTCTGGATTATAATCTCTCTCCTGTCAAATTAACTAGGAAATGGTAGCTCTCCTCGGGGGTCACCGGTGCCCACGAAGCACACATTTCACATTTATCACTTCAGTTAATGAAATACCATCCCCGCCAGTTGCTGTAAGCACCTCTGGATGTCAAACTGCCAGGGGCAGATAAATGCCCCCGTTCAGTCCTACTACATTCTAATAAACAGCTTTTAGGTAGGAACTTGTGTCCAATTTATAAACATTCAAGAACAGCTCGTGTTTCAATTCCATCCAGGTGCTTTACAATCCTGGCACAAGCCCTGACCGCAGCGCTGCGCGTTTCACTTCAGCACGCGCGACTCATCTCACGGACACAGGTACAGTCATCCACGGAGCATCCAAGTGTGGGGAGGGCCTCTGGTCTGGTTAGGAACAGCACACTGACAAGCTGAAGAACCATCAAAATAAGGCAGGGAGTACCCGCTGCTTACACCTCACAACCACCCCATCCTCCCCCAGCCCTCACATATTTGGGCGGGATTTCAAAGCATCAGACTTTGCAAACTCAGCCCTGATGGAAATAGGTGCCAAACTCTCAACCGCATTACAGAGGGGAAGAGGCACAGATGAAACACTTCTGTGCTGTGGGGCAGCATCACGAGAGAGAGACAGGAGGAGGAGGAGGAGGAGGAGGAGGAGGAGGAGGAGAAGGAGGAGGCTGGCAAAGCCGCGGGGCTGCAAAGAGCAGCCCGCGCTGCCGCCGTTCTCGCTGTCCGCCTGCTGCGTTGATGAGATGCACAAGCAGCATCCCGAGAAGTTTCTCCCAGGCTCGGGATGGTGGTGCAGGACTGCAGGGACGTGGTTTACACCGCAGGGAGGGCGGCTAAGTCATTCTTTGGAGTGGGCACAGTCTGTGTGGTCCCCGCTCTCCCTTCTGCTGGAAAAGTACAGTGCGTTGGCCGGGCGCGCAGGAACCGATATAACCCGGCACAAACCCGCGTGCATCCCAATGAGGGGGGAGGGGCTGACGGACACACCGCTCTGTAAATACTCCTTTATTAAGACATAAATATAAAGCTGAACAGGAAAGGAGCAATGACAGGGTAAGCCGTGCCAGTGCTGATCTGTACGGATGATCTTACGACGCTCGAACATCTGGTTCTGCTGCTGGCTTCCATAAAATCATCTTTAAAACCTACTCGGGTTATATCTCCATCAGCTGTTCGGTGCCCACAATGACTTCATTAACATGTTTGGCTGAAAAGAGAGAGGGAGGAAAAGAAGAGGAATTGAGTTTTGCAGCAGAGCTTCAGACCTTGCATTTTTTCAAATCTGCAACTTTAAAACAAATGAGAAAAGCAGATTCTGGGGAACTCAAACACAGATTCGCTGGACTCCAGCTTCTCTCTGACAGTATCCCACACACATGGCGAAAGCCTAAACAACTGACTAAACATTAGGAGGTTTCTCTAATGAGAGTTTTCACATGTATGTGTCACCAATAAACAAGAGAGGCCCTACGGAAGTCACAGCTGCTACTGACAGGTGTACACCTAGGCTAAGGCAAGGAACCATCAACACCCAACATGCAGATCTGACATAAAATTAACAGTAAGTCACCCACCCTGACTCTAAAGAGCACTGTGTGCTCTCAAACTGCTCGGAGGCTGGGGAGCAGAGGGGCTGCTCAGCACTGGGGGGCCATCACTGAGGCAGTGTGAGATCCTCTCAGCAATTTCAACTCAGTTAAAAAAAAAAGTTTTGCTTTGTGTTTTTTTTTTTTTTTTAAATTTAACCTGACTTCTCTCTTTTGGATAGAGTCTCTCCAAAAGTATCTGTGTGAAGCAAGTTCCCTGAGCACAGTTATCACCTCTGAGGGTAATGGTGAACAGCCTTCCTTAGACTCCTTTTATTGGAGGGGCAATTTCTGCAGGGTCACTTCTTTGCCTGTTCCAAGGAGCTCTGCAGAGCCCCAGTGGACACATTAACGTGCCAGTCCCTGCCCCAGCACTGTTAATGCACTGTACTGAAAGAGCCTTCCCTTTAAAATGCAAAAGCAGCTTGTCAGGGAAGGACTGCAAATAAGGGATCTAAAGCCAAAATAATAAAAACACGCAACTGAAAGCCCAGTGCCTAAAAAACCCAAGCGTGTGGCCTCAGAGCACGACACAGAACTGGCCTGCTCAAAGTGGGTGTCCTCAGGGTACTGTGTGGGAGGGGTGAATCTAAATCACTCTCTGGGAGCTGGACACTTATTCAGGTGGAGCTCAGGTGGTGTGACCCATGCCCCCAGGCTCTTCATCTTACCTCCTGCACATTAGGAATAACAATTGGCTCTGGAGCCTGGGATAAAGGGTCAAGGCCTGCGAGGTGCTGGGATACACCAGTGGAGGTTGTGGTGTCTCCCACACCTTACACAGTACTTGGGGTGGATATCCAAGGATGATGGAAATAATAACTTGTGTTTTAAATACCCACCTAAAACTCCTCCCCTCAGGGGAGTGGATTTTGCAAGACAGCTGCAAAACAACAAACATGCCACCTTTGGCTAAATGAAAAAATTCCTGGCAATCCCCAAAGTGGCCGGGCCAACATGATGCTTCTCTTGGTTTAAAATTCAAGGCATAACCCTTGCACTATGCAAACCCTTGCTCTAAAGGTTTGATCAAATTCTGCTCTATAAACTTCAAGGAGTTTTGGACTGTGGCAAGATAATTTCCCACTACACCCTCAACCCCACAGTCATATAGATCATATGCAGTCTCCTGAGCCTGAGAGAAGAGTGGGTGAGCCACACAACTGCCCTTTCAGAGATCCTTTGTGAAGGCAAAAATAAGGAGAGCAAGGAGCTCCTTCTCACCTTCAGCATCAGATCGAGACATTTAGCTCTGGGGTATTTAGTGACAACTGATAATTAATCCTGGAGACTCGTGCTGACATCTTGGAGCTCAATCTCCAGCACTCTGGGCAGGATGAGCAGAGGTGGATGCAGTGCTCAGGAAAACGAGGGGCTGACTGTACAAGTGCCAGGTGCAAGCATGATGTAGGTAGCACCACACAACCTCTCCAGCACAGCTCTGCCAATAGCCCCAAGTCCAGCCTTCAGCGCCTCTCTCCTCCCGTCCTGGACCCCACACAGCTTTGCCAAGGTACCTCAAATCCAACCTGCAGCACTTCTTGCTATAACATTCCTCATCCCCAACAGCTTTCCCAATATATCTCAAACAGGCCCTGTAGCAACTCCTGTGACTCCATTCCTGAACCTCCTCCAAGCAGACTACCTATCATGTTGATTTCTATGATGTGAATAAGACCCTGGCTACCATCCAGTGAGAGTAATTACGTTATGCCTCTGCAGATTAAACATGCCTTCATCTAGGCTTATAAAGAGCCATGTCAATTTATGGTTCTATATATAGGTTATCTGTAGCAATACTTTTTAATAAGGAACTTGTTGCTTCATTTCAGACAGCATCCTCCACGGTCCTAAACGTGCAGAGCTGGGATGGGTCCTGTCACATACCCCGCTGCAGAGGTGGTACCAACTATCTGCATTTTGCACTGACATGCTTGTAGCTGCCTTATGGTATCTTGTATTTTACACCTGATGAGTTCAAAATGCTTTTCGAGAGTGGGCGAGTAAGAGCATTCCTGTTCTACAGCTGGGGAAACTGAGGCATCAGTGAGTGTAGGGAGCTTAAGCAGCCAAAGCCACATGGGAAATCGGAGCACGCATTCCCTCATCTCCCATCCCTCTGCCTGTTTCATCTCCTCCCTGATCCGTGTGGCCCGGATTCCCCAAAGCAGGCACACATGGCCTGCCCCGGTATGTCACTAGCTACCTCAGACTCACATGAAATCACCAAACTCATTTCTTGTTGTACAGGCTTAAAGGGAACACATGAATCTGCCTGTCTAAAATCCGCGAGAAAGTTTTTAAGCGATAAGGGGGAATGGCTTTGCTAGAAACAAAGCCCTATTCCGCACCCTGAGGGGATGCGATAGGCAGATAAGGATTCACCCTGCTTCCCTCTTTCCTTCCCAAAGCCCTCCTTGTGGAGAGAAGGGAATTCAGACTCCAGTGTGTGTGTGCCAGAGAACTGAGCTGTGGATAGCGTTTCATTATCAGACGTGGCTGCCAGTTGCCAGTGGCTCTGGCTGGTACCAGCAAGCTCAGTTCCTGCAGAAACTCTGCCTGAAACTCTGGGGGAGGAGGGAGAAGTACCTCACATGCTTCGCTGTTCAGCTCCCTTTCTCCTTCCCCGGCTCCCCATTAGGGATTTCTTACCAGGCTGCCTTTTATCTGACACTGGCAGGGTTACAGATGCATTCAGCCCACAGAGAAAGAAGAGGGATTAGAGAAAGGACTTTCAGAAAGCTTTAAGAGTTGGACTCTGCAACCTTAAATCATGTTCAACTAGATCTTCTCAGATTGGGAGCATCTGGTGCTAAGCAAATCCAGAGCTGATCAACACATTCAACCTTCCTGATTAGCACTTTGCTTCAACTTGCTGACGCAGCCCAGCCTGAAGTCAGCCTGGGTGCTTGAACCGAGTGTCCACGGAGATTTTACTGAGTGTAAATCAAAAACCTGTCACTCGTTATATATGCGTTCCTGCTCGGGAAGACATTTGTTTACACGTACTGTACACTAGCCCCTTAAAAACATACGCACAAGGCGAGCATGAGAGCAGAGCAGCTTTTGGTGCTTGGCTAAAAACAAATTGTAATGCAAATAAACAGAGGGGCGGAAATGACTGCACAGCCCAGCACAAACCCCACCAGCAGGCCGGGGGCCGGGGACCCAGCGCTCCCCAGCCTTCCTGGCAGGTTCCTGCCAAGCCGCTCACAGAAAGGGGATGCCGGAGCATTCCTTTAAAAGCCATGTGAAAGCATCTCCTTGTTGTTTGCTCAATTAGCCCCAGACAGATTGCTGCTGCTGCTGCTGGTGGCAACGCTGGGTTGTAAAGGAGGAGGGGAAGGAGGGGAAAGGGAGGAAAAAAAAAAAAAAAGAGAGGAAAAAAAAAAGGGTTAGGGCCTAGGCCCAGGACCACCACGAAGTTTCAGCCCTCAGGGGCTCCAGAAAACGTTCAGTTTACTCACTCAATTACATACACTGTTTTATAAACCCTTTAAAATAAAATAGAAAACAGTCCCTGGCACAGAATTACTGCTCTATTATACAGCAGTGATGAAAGCCACTGCTGTGTATTTGCTCTCTTTAAAGCAAGAGATAGTTTAACTTAAAAAACTAGGCGGGGGGGAGGGGTGGCTGCAGAAACGCATGCACGAAAACACGCTGTGGGTGGTTCCCACCACATTCACCCAGGACAGAAAGGATCAGAGAGTGGGAGAGAAGAGCAACTTGTCTCTGCAGTGATGGTTGGCCCTGGAAAAGCAGCCAGGTTGGGGGGGGGAGAGGAACTAAAGGGGCTTAAGGGGATGGGAAGCAGCTGAAGCTTGACTTTGGGAGGCTGGAGGGTGTTTTAAATTACATGTACAGATAAAGAAGGGAAGCAGGTGATGGGGGCTGATTTGTTTGTGTTTACAGAGCAGTGGGACTTTCCAGTTAAGGCCTGCTCTCTTCTCAGCCAGGCTTTACTTTGGCTATCTCTGGAGACCAGGGTGACCACGCTGTGGCCCCAAAGGCCAGGAGTGCCTCACAATTTCTCCTAAACCCCAGGCCAGCCCTGCTGTGACACCGTCAGCCCAGCCTGTGGGTGTCCAGCAGTGATGCTGCCCATGAGCTGAGTGCTCCAGCTGCTCCCAGGGTGGGATGTGCAGCTCACTCCAGGGGCACTGGGAATGGGGTTGGTGGTAGCTTCAGGCAGATCAGCTCTGGCCCACAGCTGGGACCTCCAGCCCACAGTACAGGCTGGCAGTGGAGATTTCCCTCCTGCCTTACACCCACCCCCAACAACCACCAGTGCTCAGTGCTGGTGCTCACCTCTTTCAGGTGAGGTTCAACCAGTATTAACCCCTTTGCTCTCATACCCTTTTGGGGGATAGATGTGTCTTGAAAGTGTAAAGTAAAGGTAACACTGAATTCAGTGCCTGATGAGAGATGAATTTACTGTGTCTTGGAGCAGATGGATTGGGGGAGTGAAGGAACTGGAAAGAGAGCTATATGGGAAAGTGATCAGCCAGGGTATTAGAAGAAAGTTGAGTAAAGAGAAAAGAAGACCAAGAGCTGGGGATATGCCTAAGACAGAAAGCTCCTTGGGGAGGTGGACACACTTGAAGTCCTGGTATTGGGGCAGAGTCCCAGCAGTGTTTAAGAGAGAGATGGATTATACTGATCGATGTGCTCCCCTGGGATATCACCACCACCTCACAGCAAATGCAAGCAGGGATCTCAGAAACAACAGTTTGAAGACTGCCCACGCTTCCTGCTAAGACAGCAGAGGTGCCACATTTGCCTGCTGCACTGGACACCAATAGAGGTCCCTTTCCTTTATCAGCAACCATTGGGGTGTTCTTCCTGGCTCTTTCATGTGGCTGAGCTCTAGCAGAGCACAAGTGGTTATCTTCTCTGCGTGGAGCATGTAAAAATATTTCCACAAGGTTATGAAGTGCTGCCTTATGGGTAGACTTCACAATCAGCACGCTGCGAATGTGGCAGCTCGTTTAACCCGCTCACTCGGGAAGCCTGAACTTCCCTGGCTGGGAATGACAGTGTGACAGTCCCCAGCGGCACAGGGGAGGACAAAGCATGGCTGGATGGATATTCTAGGGAAGTTTTATGCCACTGCTAAGGCCAGAACTCATAAACCATTTTTATACAACTTGGAAAGGAGGCTTATTAGGATTAGTTAGAAATGTAGTCACTGCACAGTCGCTGAAACAAAAATGTCAGCTATTTAAGAGATGCCTGTTTTAACTGCCAACAATATCTTTGTCATGGACACTCAGTAGTTAAACTACTTTATGGAGAAATCTTGTGGATCTCTCAGCTTTGCTATAAATTCACACCATTCCTACATCACCTCCAGCTCATTTTGCACCCCCGCACACAATATACATGTGTGCACTGTTTAGTCTGTGTCTGTTCTTCATGAGCTTTCATAACTCCCATCTGCACTGCAGCATGCTTTCTGATCCCAACCCTGTGTC
Source organism: Pyrocephalus nanus (assembly GCA_038380795.1). NCBI lineage: Eukaryota > Metazoa > Chordata > Aves > Passeriformes > Tyrannidae > Pyrocephalus > Pyrocephalus nanus. The sequence continues at coordinate 4,260,903 of CM076269.1, forward strand.
GTGCTAAGTGTTTTCAGTTCCTGAAGACTGCACCAGGAGGTACTCAGCATCTTGCAAGAGCAGATGCTCTTGATGCAAGATGATACTTGAATGCAGCAAGAGCATCAGAAAGTCTCTCAGTTCCTTCCTGTTTCTATCCTGCTAAATCTTGGCTTGGGTGAAACCTCCTCACGAGCAAGCACCCATTCATATGTGGAGGTTTCATGAACTGTACCTGCCTTTAGAGGACGACATGAGAGAAAAATGTGCTCTTTGGCCCTCATTAAAATAAAACAATCTTACTCTGTTTCATTGAGAAGTCCTAGGACTCCAAGCTTGGAACAGGACTTGGAAAGTGATCGGAAACGGGAGCCAGTCCTTACTGGATATGTGCCTTTTTCCTCTTCTTGTGAGAAACCACACAGTTTTGGCTACGCGATAAGCCTTTGGAAAAAAATATCAGTTTGCACGTGTTCTCAGGAGGGCAGCTGGAAGCTCCAGAGACCGTCTGCAGTGAGCACACTCGACCGTGGAAGTGCAGGAGGAAGGCAGGGCTTCCTCCATGCTGATGGACCGGTGCAGCACCCTGCACAGAACCACTTCCCTCCCGTGCCCAGTACCAGCCTGTCCGGCCACAACCGCAGTACAGAGAGGGATGCAATCCAGCTGAGGAGTGCCAGATGGACAGTGGAGCATGGGATTGTTAGGCAAGGGGACTGGAAACAGGGGCTTTGGTCATACCAGAGGTAGAGTAGTCTGGTGTCTGGGGATAACCAAGTAAGAGAGAAAAACAGAAGTTTCCATGGGAGAAAGATGAGGGGGGAAAAACCAAAGAGAAGGCTAGGAATGGGATGAGCCTGATCCTGGGACAAAGCTGCAGTGGAGAGCTGTGAAGCAGGAGTCAGGATCAGGTAGGACATTGGTGATGTGGTTGGGGCCCTGTGACTGATGCTGGGGGCAGGAGTAACAACAGTAACAATTACAGTAACAACTGCCTTCACCTGCCAGCACCAGGAGTGGATCTTAGGGCTGCTGGTGCCCATGGACATCTGTGAGACCTCCTGGCAAAGAGTTTCTCTTGTTCCACTGCAGATCCATCTCCCCTTAAAGAAGAAGACCCACTACTATCAGCTCCCATCAGCTGAGGCAGCAGAAAGCTGCACAATGGAGTACAAGTTTCTGACACTGCTAACGGCCCATGCAAGGGTCAACATCATCATGTGAAATAAAACTGGGTTTTTTTTAGAGTGGACTAAACCTTCCCTCCCAACACGTAGAAAGAATACACTAAGGCTAAAATAAGAGAGGTAAAACAGGAGGAAAACCCAATCACCTTCTTACTGAGGAGGTGAAAATGAGGCTGTTAACAGTTGCGAAGCGTTTAGATGACAAATGCTGCAGAAAAGCTACAGAAAGGAAGGCTCTTGTCTCTTGCATAGGGTACAGTAACAAAGGTTTCAGACAGAAACTGAGAAAAGGAAAATGGGGAATATGGAGACCCCCTCATATTCAGCAAGCACTATTCATTCTGGGTGTTGACTATGTCAGGGCACCAAGGAAAATGAAAATATATGGTGGAATAAAAAACGGGAGTAAGTTTCAGCGTGCAGAATAAAGGAGGCAATGCTGCTACCCCAAGCTAAGATTACATCAGTGTCCTGAATGCTGGTATTTTCTCCCTTTCTGAACTATGCTTTGTGGCAACAACAAGGCTGTAATGCACTTTCTGGGTGTGCAGTGATTCAAGTTGTCCCTAAACAAAACTTGGTTCCGTAACTCCCAAAGCAAACAAAACCCCTTGCCCGAACGACAACAGAGATGAAGGCAAGGGATAAAGTTTTATATCAATTTTGCTAGTTCTATCCTTTGTGTGTGTGTTTACTGTCTCTGCTCCTGGTGTTGCTTTCAAGAAAGGTTAGGCCACTTTACCATATATGCTTCTTCCTGGCTAACCTGCACCAGATGTACAACGTGCTCCCTGCTGAATCCGGCCTTACTGACTCCATGACTGGCCCATCACCAGCACTCACTCCCTCTCCCTAGTCCTGCTTCAGTGAGGGCATGCTGCTCTTGAGCTCCTCTTTAAAAATAGGTTTATCAAAAAGGCTGCAGCATGATCCTAATAACTGCCTCCTAAACAGTGACTGAATGCTCTGAGCAATTACGGTCCTTCAGAATGCTGTCTGCCTTTTCCCACCCCTTCAATAATTACTGCCTTTTTCTAAGGTACCAACACGTTTTTCAAAGTGCTGCCCGGTGAGGTAGCTTTTCACAAAGCCCACCTGTTAATTCTCTGTTAGAAAGTTCCTAAAATTAAAGTATCAAAGAGGAAGGAAAGTGGACACTTCCTAGGCATGGAAATAAAAGCAGTAGGAAGAGAATAGTGTGGCTCTCAGGAGGGGTGGCTTGCAAATCCAGAAGTTAAATAAAATGCTATACCTTGACTTTAACAGAGGCACTTAAAAATACCATCTCTGGCCAGTGCTGTGACAGGGCTGAAGTCAATGCAGCACCGGGACATCAATGCTGACAGTTACCTGCTCCCTCCCGTGTCTCCAACTTTATTTTTAGTTTGGAAGTACTAGGCTGCATCTCATCTACCCCACTAACCAGCGCTGGAGTGTTCCCTCTATTTAGGTGTCCATGGATTTGCCAAGCCCATTATTAAGTGATGAGGTCTCCCACCATGTCCCCAGGGAGATTATCCCACAGCCTACCAGACCACATCATTAGGAAAACGCTCTAGATGGCCAACCTAAATTGTGTTTAATTCAATCCCATTACTCCCAGCTGTACTATTTGGACCACCCTAAATATGCCCATATTACTCTGTAGAAGGGGAAAGATGAGAGCTGGTTTGAGTTACGTTTGCCTATCATTTGTGGTAGCTGTTCTCCTGCCATCCTCCTTGCATGGGACTGGAATTCATTTTGTGAAAGGTCAGTGCACCACTGGCTCAAAGAGCTCTTGTACCCCGAGCTGCCTGGGCAGTGTGGCCAGGACTCATATGGTGGAGCAGGGAGCACACAGCCAGTTCTGCAGCAAAGCCAACTGTGGGATCTGCCTGGGGCTGTGTAGGATGATTCAGGGATATTTCTACCTTTGATGAATCCTGGCTGATGCTCTGGAATAAGGGACTGCTGTATTTTAATTTTTTTAATGTTTCTGGGAAGGTGTGTGCAGTTTTGCTGCACAGACTGGGGTCAGCAGCCAGCTGCTACTGCTTACATCTGCTGAAGGGTGATCAGCTTGCAAGAAAAGGTGGCTCCTACCCAAGAGAACTAGGTTTTTTCCTAGCCTGGCCCTGGAGGCTCGAGTTTGAAGAAGGAAAAGTTACCAAACAGAACAACACAGCCAAAGTTTTGATGAAAGGGGCAATATGGAAACAGACTTAGAGGGCCACACCAAAAGCCTGGCACAAGACACAGGAAGTCTTGGGCAGGGGAAAGGAAGTCATGGCATGCTTTCACAGCAAAAAAGAGAAGACCCAGTTTACTACAGGACCAGCTGAGGTCAGAAGAGACATGCTGGGCTGGAAAGACTCCACAGTTCAGGAAATAAGTCATGAACTTCGCAGACAGATCCCAGACCACCGAGGCAAACCTGACCCCCAGCCCAAAGAAACTCTGGAATGGGTAGGAAACTGAGGCAGGGAAATGAACTGAGGCTTTATTATTTTCTCTTGCTCAGCATAATGGTGTATTTATAATCGACTGAATATGTCTTTGCTAACGTCAATCATACGTTTCTGAACAGTTTAACTAGAGGGCCCCCAGACTCACTAAGGAGTGGGTTTAAGCTTTGGGGAGGTGAGCAATAGACTCTGTAAGAACAGGCAAATGAACCACGGGTTACAGCTCCGTTACTCTCCCTGCAAATACATCTACAGACCCCAAAAAATATTCAGACAAGGATGACAAAGACAAACAAGAAGAAAGAACAGTTTCCATACTACAATCAACCAGACTAGGATCTGCACCCTGGAAGAGACTTCTGAAGCAGATGTGAGCAAGGTCAAAGGGTGATATTTCTGTTTGGTATGATACACTAAAGAAATCAAACATATTCCTATTTCCTAAAATATTAGCTAAGTCTGCACCCTGTGTCCTCACAGTTCACGCTGCAGGTTAACAACCAAATGTGACCCGATTCACCTCTCCTGACAATTCATGCAGATGTGCAGATGTGGCACTTAGGGACATGGTTTAGGGGTGGACTTGGCAGTGCTAGGTTTGTGGGTGGACTTAATGATCTTAAAGGACTCTTCCAACATAAATGATTCTGTAGTTCTATGCTCAGGGGAGGACACAAATGGAGCATCATGAATAGTGCAAATCTTCAGTGACAGGGGGGCAACCAACCCCACAAGGGACACTAATTCAGAGTGATGCAATGGGTAAAGCTTATGAGTAGACACAGAGCCACACAGGGACCAAGACCACAGTGCACAGAACACTCTCAGTGTGTTACCTCCAGTATCTGAGACTTGCAACTGCAAGATCAATACTTCGTTTCCATGAGCCCTTTTTACTTTTAGTTTCAATTTAAAGGAAAGTTTGTCATATGCAAAGCTGACAATAGGTTACGCTATACTACGTTAAGTGCAAACCCCGCTCTGTATCACCAACTGGGAATCCACCCACGAAGACAAAGCAGGCAAATAAATCTTGATCTGACTAAATAACTTCACATGGAGCCTGCAAAGGAACTCACTTTTGTCCTCAGTCCACACACGAGAGAAGGGATCTGCCAAACCCTAACCATAAATATTCATTAAAAAGCCTCTGCTTGGGATGCAGTCACTGAGACAGCCATTTCCTGCCCATTATCTCTTAGGGCAGGAAATCAACAGTTCCACTCAGGCGGTTACTACCGAGCCCTCACCACGAACACTTCCACTGGATGGCTGAACCGTGCCTAAATGAGGGCCACGTTGCTGTATCCTTTCTGAAGCCCCAAAATAGCACTTCATAGCAGTAAACATCTGAATGTGGCTGCCCTTGTATTTAGTACGGAGAACAGCAGCTCCTAGTTCGATGCTCCACCTCAAGAGCTTTTGCTTGGAGCGAGGTGAATGGGAACATCCCGGCACTGTGGGTTGACAGCACGCACAGAGAAGGATGTCTGTGTGATCAGTAATTTGACTGCTTCGCCCCTGACACTGACAAAGATTGCTAGTCAAAATAATGGCTCCTTCTGCTGAGGACAACCTCAAGCTGATCCAATTGTGGTCTCTGGGAAAAGACTGTCTCAGCACCCAATCTTGTTCTTTGTGACAAGAACAACAGAGTTTTGCTGCCAACTTCAGAGGATCGAGTCTCTGAACTATTCTCACGCCAAGAAGCTGTACTTTCCATGAAAAACAAATCCTGATATTATAGGACACCCCGTCGCAGAACTGTCACTGTTTACTGGCACTTCATGAAGTAGCAGGAGGAAAATCTCAAGGAAAAAGTTCTGAAAATGGTTACAAATGCACAGTAAATACAGCTTCTGCACTTACCTTTGGCTTCCAGCCTCTGATCGCTTCCAATCAAGCAGTCCTTGATGTCAGCACCCTTCTCTATAACGGCATTGTGACAAATAACACTGCCCTGAAGACAGCACCTACAACGTAAACACAAGAAAATAATTTAAATACAAGTACAAAATGAAGGTATCCACTGAAATATCTAATGACTCTGTGGCACGATCCTGTGAGAAGTTCAGTTCTGCTCTTTTCTCAAAAAACTCCATTCTTCTCCTGATCCTCACACCCAGCTGCTGGAAAAACTTAAATGCCAGGTGTCAGAATGGGTTTGCAAAAAAGAGTTTGCCGTTTTACCTCCTGTTAGAACAGCTTTCCTCTACATTTCCTCAACCGAATAAATACTTAACTGAATAAATAAAGACTTGGGACCTGGATCAAGTCTTGTATTTTCCACAGACAGTCTGGGTAACTGCGGGGGTGGCTTCTCTGCTCAGTTTCCCAGTTAAAAAGCGGAGCAGCAGCCCAGTCCTTCCCTGCAAATTTTGCTGCAAAGTTTTATATGTTCCAGCTTGCCAGGTACTAAGAAGGGGTGAAGAGAAGTGGCAGATCAATACTTCAGCTGGTTGGCTTTGTTCACATTACAGTTAAGTACTCAAACATGATTACTCTGCAGTACTAAACCAATGAAATCCACACTAGACCTGCTCTATCTGCCCTGGATATCTTCACACTCATGTTTGTTTTTGACACCACCAAGTCTGAAATGCTACACAGGATGGAACTGTAGCAAAAGTCACCTTATTCCAAAATGTATTTTAATCTGTAATAACCAGCTTTCAAATCTGCCCATCTGATGGTCCAGATAGGAAAGGAGTTCCGAGTCCCAAGTGCTGGCTTTGTAACTGCTCTGCTGAGCAGGAGGAAGGTATAAGCAAGATCTGTAATCCCAGAGAGATGCAGGTAATCTGCTCTTCCATATTAGTGCTACTGTGAACCATAGCATTTCAAATCTGCTCCCCCGTATTTCTGCTAATAATAATTACAATAATTGTGAATATCTTTCCTATCCTCAGTCCAACTGAGAGCTGATCTCTGTCGAAAACTGAAGTTTTTAGGTTCAGTGACTTTCTGCATGGTGGGTTGCAGTTTAATGACGTGCAGCCATTCCCCACCTTGGTCACAGGCAGCACTACTGTTCATTGCACTAGTGAAACATGGCTGCAGCACACCATCAGGCTGGCTCGTGGACAGAACTGTTACCCTGGAGTCATCTACACCACAGAGGGTCTTGCTATCAGGTCAAAGCCCTTAGCCTCAATTCTGTACTGAATGGAGAGCTAGCCAGGTGTGGTCCTCAGGAGAAAAGAGAAACATCAATGCTCACTCCAGACTGCTGATCCTTAAATTAATTCAGAGTATCTTCCTGCTTACACATCACTATTATTTGGTACACAGAATTTGTCATTAAACACATTACAATTGTGAGTCTGACCAGAAACCATCTGCCCCACAAAACCAGCATGAATTCTGCAGGAGTAAAAGCAATAAAACCGGACCTCAGTCGCAGTGGTTTGCAGTTACAACCCCCCTTGAACAGACTGTCCCCTCTGAACAATTATTCTTTTAACTCACTTAAACTCCCCCTTCTCTGACCTATAAGGAGGCAACACGAGCAATTATTCCACAAGCAACCAGCTCAGGTTGCCCTGGCAAGGTTTTTACTAACATGTTAATAAGATAAAAAGTGGCAAAGATACACAGCAGACCCCTGCCTGCCTTTGCTCTCACACTGTCACGATCTGCTTCCTTTCCAATAGCCTCGTGTGCCGGCACAGCCGCTCGGGGCCATCGTCTTGTGCAACAGCGGTTACCGAGAGCAAGAGCAACTCTGCATCTGCAGCCAGGCCAGGGAAGGGATCAGTGGAGGGAGGACTGCCCACCGCTGCCATCCTGACTTGGCTTTCAACAGGCCTAGCGAAGGGAATGGGAGAAGTTGCTCATTTCCCACTGAAATGGCTCCCATCCAAAACGCGCGCTGCGGAACACCTCCTCCTCCTCCTCCTCCTCCATTGCTTCGAGCCAGTCAGATGAAAGCTTTCCCCTGCAAACTTTTAGGTTCCCACCATCTATCACTTCTCCTGAGCATGAGAGCAGCTGTGAGTGCGCTACACCTTTCAGCATTACCCTCATGCAGGAGGATATTCCCCAAGAGATTTAAGCTGTCGGTGTGGAGTCCAGGCTGGAGAACGCTGCATGTGTGTTCAGAGCCTACTTGAGGATAGTCTTTCAACTCCTGGAGAAAGAATAGCATTGTAACCAAGAAACTGCTGATGACATTAACATCAAAGATAAGGGGGAGTTCTTGCCAAACCATTTGTTGGGAGGGACAGGCCAGGGAACCAAGATGAACTTGCCTGTGCCAGGTGTTCGCAAATCAACCCTTCTCCTGTGCCAGGGTAAAACAAAACCCAAGAACTCCACCACCCCAGGAGTTTCTTAAAACTTATAAACCCAACCAACTGCAGAAGTTTTAAAACCATACTCAATGCTCAGATTACCCCAATCACACAAACCAGCAGCAAATCCGGCTTTTATTGCTCAAGTGGAACAAAACTTCAAGAGATAAAAACACAATTTGTGGGTGTTCCCTCCACCCGCTGACAGATGTAACACAGCCATTTTGAAACCACTTGTAAATGCCTTTTTTTTCCTCTAAAAAAAAAAAAAAGTTATAAAGCCTGCCAAGAGAAGTATTTTGTGTATTTATTTAATTTTTACTATTTTTTCAAGTTGAAGAGTAAGGAAGAAACTTTTATTCTCTAACAGGGTAAATATATCACATCTCAGGGCACTCTGCTGTAGTCTCCTTGGCTAAACTGCCACCACAGGTTCCTGCCTTGCTTAACAATTAGGTGCTATTAGCCCTCAAAGGTGCTCTGACAGCATCCAGCTTCCTCAGCTCTGCTGTGTGTGCGCATACACATTGATGTACTGCTTTATAATGCAAACCATATTTATTTTTTCCCCTGAAAATGTAGTATATTTTTAAACTTTTCAGCACGGTGAAAACGGATATCTTCTGACCTTAAAATCCAAAGAGCATGTTCAAACCCACAAGAGGAACTAATTTGGGGCATTTGATTTATGGCTGAAATTTCAATTTGAATTTGTTTTAAGTGTAATCACAAACTGAAAGCCTGGCAGCTGGGTGTTTTTCGGAAAATAAATAAAAATATTCAGAGCGCGTCTGCATTCTAGAGAGAGCGTTTTACAAGCCCAGTCCTGCAGTGGGAACAGATGTAGCTCAAGCATTAATTTGTTATACAGGTACAACGTGCAAATGGGAGCATGTGAGAGAGAGCGTGCGGGTATGTCTGTGTCTGCGTGAACGCTGAGCGCCTGTATCTGAGAGACAGAGAGCCTGACTTTGGGGTGGGTTTTTTTTGAAAGTGAGAGAACAAGAGCAAAAGGAGTAGTGGCCAAGGAGGCATGGGGGGATTACAAGGATTTAGGTCTTTAAACTGCAGACCACCTAACAAGATCACTCTGAAATGCCACTAATTTCAGTTAAGGCCACAGACCTCCCTTCCTCTGCCCTCCCTCTCTCCCCCATTGTAAACAAGTAATCCCAGCAGAAAACAACAGAGAGCAAAATGTACACACATTCTGCAACATTCCAGGTCCTTCTTTATCTTTTATTTATTTTTCTAAAAGGTCAGCGTATGTATGGAGGGAGGGGGGAGGGGAATAAAGCCAAAAAAACCTCAAGTCCATCTCTTGTGTGGGCTTGAAGAAAGCTGGGAGAAAGCAAAGTCCAAGAGCACACAATATGGAGCTTTTATAGCATAGCAATTCCTCGACTCGGCTTACTTTCCCCTCCCTCTATTTGTGGCAAAGTCACATAGCTTTAAACCAAAGGACAGGGTGGTCGATTACATCTGAAAGAAATGTAAAGAATTGAGAAAGAATTCCATCTCCTGTCGAAATTATAAATAAGGAAGTATTAGTCCCAGAGACAGGCTGATTTATGCAGCCCTGGAACTGCTGACTTTCAGCCCGAGTATCGGTCTGTAAATCAAACCCTTAAATCAAGTGTGTCAATCGCTGCAGCGCTGCAAGACTTGGGAAAAGAAAGGCACCTACCACTGAAAGCAGGAAGATTGCCAGGGGACTGAGGTGCCGTACCCTTCCTAATTTTATAAAGTGTAAATCTGAGATCAAACATCCTTTGGGGGGAACGGGAAATCAAAATACGCAGTGCTCAGCACACCGGGAGCAGGCAGCAGGAGTCCAAGACACAACCCCCTAATTACAGGCTACCCACTGATTATTTAGGACTCTGTGATTAAAGTGATGAACGCTCCTGGGAGAAAGGGGCTTAAGTAACTGAGGTCAAGACCCCAACTGCAGCTCTCGCCCTGGTTGTGCAAGCTTAGGAAGGTATGAATGTCACAGGTTTGCCTTACAGCAAATCTCCTGAAATGCCAATGGAAGTTATCCAGGTCTGGTACTTTAATCCAATTGTGCCAAAACCCCGACATAATCTCTGTTGGGCAGCAAAGCAAATGAGGTGTCTAAAATGCAACGCTTAAAACTATAGACTCACGAGAAAGAAAGAGCCTGGAGCACAAAGCTCAGGACAGCCTGTTGGTACTGCTCTGCCATGCCAAGAAGTCGGGTCTCTTGCTCCTCCAGATGAGCGAGGAACAGGAGAGACTGACGCAGGAGTTAAAAGCAAAGAGTGACGTGCCTCGGCAGCTACTTTGCTGACTGAGGGGTAACAGATGCGGATTCCCCTGGGAGCAACATCCCATTCTGCCCTCACTAAGAAGATAACAGCCACAACAGGCACCTTATTAACACTGAGAGGTGGCAAGGAGACAGGTAGAGCTCTAAAACCTACCAGCAACCCCTCGAGGAATCCTCCGTTAGCCAGTGAGTCGGCAGCTGGGACTCAGGATCACAGGGGCGAGGCACAAAGACCACAGGAAAACAGGGCAGAAGCAAACACAATACCAGGGAACTTGGGAACCCAAAATGATCCTTTCACCAACATGTTTTACACACCAATACATTTTTACACCAACACGCTTTTACACACAAATGAGAACTCAGGGCACTGTGAATCTCACGTTAAACACTCAAGTAAATACCAAAGACTACAATAGATGCCAGCAGTACGTGCTATAATTTATAGATACATTTCAAAGCAAGCATTCTTAAGTGAATTTGGGCTTTGATCTCCTGTTTTTCCCCTTGGGGGTAACAAAATCATTCTACCAACCCCCCCTAAATTCTTCACCCGTCTCTGAGGGTGTTTTCGCTAAGGAACTTGTTTCATGTCTCTTTTCTAGCCAAGCTCATCACTGTGGTATGGCTCCTTTACACTTCTTCCCCACACCCTAAACATTTTGCATTACATATTGTATATACTTGCCAGCACTCGTATTTTCCAGTGAAAGTTCAACTGACCTTAAAGGATTGCCTCAAACCTACCTTAATGTGTTTTATTAAGTGAAACTAAGGCTGCCGGGGGAGGTCGCCTGGAAGGTTGTGCCTCACCTCTGAAACTTCAGTTAAATCCAGCTGATCTTGGAACAAACAAATTGGTGGCCTTTTATGTAGCTGCAAGCTCGGGATTGCACACTTCAGCAAAAGTAGGCTGCAAGGAGGTTACACCAGGAAACCCCACACGCAGGAAAACTGATCTCCCTCTGGATTCTCTTTTGCAGAGTGCAAGGGCCACGTCCTGCACGATTTTACAGACACTCTGCCGATGGCCAGGAAAAGCTATTGATGTCTACATGAAGGAAACAAAGCAGAAAAATTACATGTTCACTCCCACCTCTGGGTTTGCTTTACTTTCTCACTATCTGGCACAGTCAGACCGAGTGAGGTAACGGGCACAGCAGAAAGACACTTTCTCTTGAGTTTTTCAAGTGCAATTCTGGGTTGAGAGCTGTGGCCCTTTATAAGACATTATTGGTTAAATCAGCTTCCATATCATATGGGCTAGGTTGACACTGAAAAGTGGCATTTTAAAATATCTCCCTGAAAAACTGAATCTGGCCTCTTAGATCCAAGCTGAACTTGTTCCATAGTCCCCTTAGGAACTTAAGAGACACAATTCTGGCACAATGTGATAATTTCTTCCTTTTCCATTACCCAAGTGGGGGAAGATTTTAAAGAGCACCAGAGTCACTCACACCCAGATTCCCACCAAATCCCAACACCAATTCAGCTGCTTGTGAAAAATCTCCACACTCTTCGATTAGACCCATGTGGCTAGCAGGAGGCACAAGCTTATTTATAGCTCTGAAGTCAGACACAACCCTGGCCACCTGAAGAAGCAGAATGAGAGGAGATATTTTAAAATGCCACTTTTCAGAGCTCATCTGTGCTTTAAGTTCAACATTTTATGTACAAGATGTTTGGAAAATTGGGAAGGGCTCCCTGCGCTATCAGGGAAACATCTGCATCTGAGATTAAAGAACAGGTGATTTATTTAAGACAGATTGATGTACCAGGAAGCTAGCCAGAAGAAAAACTTATTTTTGAGGAGCTGCTAGTAATAATGTTTCAGACATTCACAAGATAACAGGTATTATATGAGAAATTTCCTAAGTACATTAGATACAGCAGAATTTGACTTTAGTCGAAAGTAAGTGAAAACCAGTCCTGCAAGTAGCTCTATTGCTTCCTGCTCACTAGTTCCCTACTTTGCCCTCTCTTCCTCAATTTATCTTCCTGCAAACTCTGATGGCCAGAGGTTGTCTCTATCTTATATAGCATGTGCAGTGAATTAAATAGAAGAATGAAAATTATGGTTCCTGACCAAAAATGTTTAGTTTAAAGCCAAGAAGTGTGACAGAAAGGACAGAACTGATACATAATCAAGAGAAATAAGAGCCCTTTTTACAGGCAAGGACTATACATAGCTTTCTTCATGTATTCCTTGTTTATACATACCCATGATATACTTTATCCATATATTTAGGTTGAGCATGTGCTTTTTCTGAATTAAGTTCTCACTTTTCTTGTGCTTTCTGTGATATCTATTCTAATCTAATTCTTCTTTCCAGGGCTAGCATATGGCAGGGGGGGCATTTGATGGCATGAGGCAAAGGGTCCAGAAGACAAAAGCCATCCTAAAAAATGACTCAAGATACAAAATGGTTGGGAATTCCAGCATAAGCAAATCTTTATCTCCAGCTTCACAAGCCGTGGTGCTGGAAACAACTTCATCTCCTCATTCCTTTTCGTGAGGTTATGTACTGTAAAATATGTTGCCTTGGCAATAGGATCATTCCTTTGTGCTGCCATTGTCCAAGGGGAAAAAGACTACTTAGGCACTGAACCCCTATAAAGGCTCAATTCCATCCTGGTTTTAATTAGAACTTTCTTCGAACCGCTGACTGTTTCTACATCAGGTGCTGATTTGGCACTATTGAGGAAACAACCAATAAACTTCACAATCAATCTGCAGTTAGTAGTCAATCTAGCTCGCCTTGCTTGTTGTTTTCTTCCTTTGGACGTTTTCTCATAGAAAGTAGAAATAAATTGAAGACACATGGTAAACTAGAGTAGCCTTTAACCAGTCACACGTGGTCTCTCTCCAGTCCCCTCACTGAGCGACATTATGGCATCTGTGCCATCTACTTTCACACAGGTAGCCCAAACACCTTAAACAAAATCCAGTGCATAACTTACTCTCTTCACATGACTCAAGAAGGAAGATGCTAGTTTTGGCTGACATAACATTTTCAGTGCCAGTTCTTCCTCAACAAATCTGAGTACTTTAGTCATTCATACAAATTTTTAATCCAGCCTATTCTTTCTGCCCAGGGAGTCAGAATTCCCCAAGGTTCACCACATCTCCCTGTGGGACTCCAGCTTTCCCTCTGTCCTCAACATTCACATCACCTCCCTGCAGTTTGTAACCTGAAGCTTTGGTGTCACCTCCCTTGCATTCCAAGTTCCCTGATGATGCAACACTCTGCAGTTTGCTGCCATCGTGTGCAGCCTGACCCAAAACATATCTGCCTGTCTTTTTAACCCCTTCCCTTTCCAAAAGATGACCTTAGCAGTGTGTCACATGGGGATTTTTAGCAGTTCTTTCTGGGTAGTGTGTTTTTACGTGGTTCCAACAACATGCTGCAAGCTTTACAAACAAAGAGTCAGGTTACTGTTCAATGGTTCCTTCCCCTACACAGAATAACCTCAGTCACACCTGCAGTCCAAGTTCCTGAACTGACAGCCCACTATATCAGGCTATTCAGTAAAGGTCTGCTGCAAACTCCTTTCGGGAAGGAATCCTCTCCTTCTTCCACTGCTGTTACCAGTTTGGGATGCAGCTTGAGGAGTTTAGTGGTGAGGGATCTTTTGAGACATCATATCAACATATATCCACATGATGGACACCAGGACAAAGACACCACTGTAAAATTGAAGGCGGAACCTTGCAGAACTCCAGCCAGGGAACTGCTGAATATCAAAAACGTAAATACCAGAGGAAGGAATATCTGCCCGTCAGAGCTCGCGATTCTACATCCCATAAATTATACCTGTGCTAGCAAGCTCTGTGCCACACACAGCATCTCTGACCACAGACCACTGTAAACTGCTCAGGAACAGAGATGTGTCTCTATACATTACAAATGCAAATAAGGAGACTAAAAGGAACATTGGAACAGCTTCCTGAGTTGGTCAGTAGACCTCAAATTGTTCTGATTTTCAAATGAAGACCACCATCTTCTGAGTCAACAGCTGCTGAGTTCAACTCAGGAGGTACTGCCTAAAATTCTCTGGCCTGTGCCAGGCATCTGACTAGACATTTCATTTATCTTTTCCATCATCCAAACCCAATCATTCCCAGCGAGCATTTTTTTTCTGATAAAACTACAGGCGAGCCAGGTTTAACTTCCTTGGTTACTCTGTGAAGAACTGGTATTTCCTAGCTGTGGAGGTGAAATCTTGATGCCAATCTCATGCCATTTGTCCTCTCTGATAATCAGACCAGCCTATTTATCACTTCCATAAAAACATAATTTGAAGCAGAATGCTCTCCTGTATTTTCTTGAGAAAAGAAAAGCGGCAAAATACTCCATTTCAGACACTAAATCTAGCACAGAGTCCCTGGGGTACCAACTACCAGCATGTCAACAAGACCATTTCAAAGCATGGCTTACTATGGAGTCGATATTTATCTGAGCTTTTCAGGCTTGCTTCTTCAACTAACCTCTAAGTAGTTCCAAAGACTGTGGGTTTTTCCCTACTGTAGTCCCATCCTCCTCCTTTTTGTTTTCATTTTCCATGACCAAGGAAGAAGGATATACTGTGCACATAACAAAACGGCCAAGCTCCTTCCAGTAAGTGTATACAATGGGATAGTTTTACTAATAAACAAGAGATTTCGAAATATTTATCTGCAGGGATGGAATAAAGGATTCAACATGTTTTTCCTGTTAATATTATTTGTAATGCTCAGAGCACTTCGGCATAAGGTCCTGCATGACCAGACCAATTAGATGTTCTTGCTGCCAGAAGCTACTAAACCAAGTAAAACAACAAAACTGGTAAAAATAAAGGCAATGTTTGATAAAAACCCCAACAAACCAACCACTAACTGCCAAAACAAAAGGCAGAACAGGAACCTGAAACTAAATTATCCATTCATATCTTGGTTTAATTTCAAAATAGTTGAGTGTGCCTAAATATATCAAATGAATCATAGAGTAGAATACAGAATTACAGAATCATAGAATTATAGAATCATAGAGCAGTTTGGGTTGCAAGTGACCTTTAAGGCCCATGTAGTTCACATCCCCTTCAACTAGACCAGGTTGACCAGGGCCCATCAAACCTGGCCTTGAGCACTTCCAGGAATGGGGCAACCACAACTTCTCTGGGCAACCTGTGCCAGGGCCTCACAACAACGAACTTCTTCCTTAAATCTACTCTAAGTCTTCTAGTTTAAAACCATTATGCCTTGTCCTACTGCAAAGGGCTGGGCTGAATAGTTTGTACCCATCACTTTTATAAGCCCCCTTTAAGTATTGAGACCACAATGAGGTCTCCCCAGAGCCTTCTCTTCTCCAGGCTGACCAACCCCAACTCTCTCAAGTCTGTCTTCATAGGAGAGATGCTCCAGCATTCTGATCAGGCCTCTGCCTTGAGGTCCATTCAACTTGAGAAATGTGGGAAGAGAGACTGCCAGTGAAGAGTAAGGCAAAAAGGGGCTGAGAACCTCAGCCTTTTTCTCTTCTGCTGTGACCAGTTTGCCAGCCTTGCTTATCAGGGGGGCACATCTACATCACTTTTCATTTGCAAATGGCAACCAGCTTCGGTCAGCCTGTGGGTGTTACACATTGCCTCTTTGCAATTGAGATGTAATGAAGGGACTCCAGCACAAAAGATGCATCAATCCAGGGATCCTGTTGTGCTGCTCCACCTCTGATGCAAACAGAACAAACAGAAGGGCAGTCCCAAGCCACTGCAGAGACTAAGGACACACACAGCTACTGCAGGAGCATTCAGATAGACAAAGTTTTCAAGTGACCTATAATTTCAGCTCGATTAGTAGATTTTCTCCAACCATGCAACTCAGTGCAGTCATTTGTCACTGAGCTCTGGGGAGCCATCCAGAGGGAAACAAGAACCGTTTCCCTGCTGCAGCCTGTCACCTGGGATGTCAGCATCTCTCAGCACTTGTGCTGTTGTATAAATTACATCCCTCCCAGCTTGGTCAAGTATGTCCATCATTCAGCACATATGTAATCTTCACTATTTTATTGTCTCATTGATGGAAGAATTAGCTGCACAGTGGGAAACACATTAAGAAAGGACTACCAATTATTTTGCCCCGTTACTAACTTCTTTAATCCCCTGTAATCTCTTCTAAGGGGGGGATTCATATATACTCAAATCACTTCACAGGAGACATATATAATGTAACAGAAGCCCTACACACCCAGGGAAAACAAAAAACCCAGCTACTGATCCTCCAGAGTATCAAATGCACCAGCCATTGCTGGTGAAAAGATCATAATTTGCAAACACTGTGTAATGGCACTGTCCAAGCTAACCCCAGCTCCTCTACCCATTCAGTTGGGAAGGTCATCACCACCTATTCCATAACCTCTGTTCCTCCAGTAATGAGCCAACCACAGCCTAACAATAGGAATCTGGTTTTGTTCTAAGCACCTTGTGATGTCCCCACCTGCATAGCAAGATTCTATTTATCCATTTCAGAAGCTGGTATCAAAAGTGGTGAGGTTATTCAAAACCTTTTTTTGGTTTGAAGGTATAATTTGTGCCTCTTGAAGCTGCAGGAACTACGGCATAGGATCCCCAAATAACATATCAGGAAAATTACCAAGAGATAAATATTTTACATCTGTGGGTTTTTTTTGGGAGGGTGGGGTAGGTTGGGAGGTTGTTGTTGCTGATCACTTTTTCAGCTGAGATGGGGAAAAAAAAGAGAATGTAAGATTCAACCCAGAGAAGTTAGAGGTGACGTAAGTGGCAAGGGAACTACCAAAGCAGTGCCACCTCGCTCTTGTCAACTGAACTCAGAATGCAGAGCAATGTTTGCATTTGGTTGTTCCCAGTGTCCCAACTTTCAGAAAAGATTTACCAGATCTTTCTTTCTTCTCTGAGTTATCTAAACATCTTTGTCTTTTCCATAATATGTGCAAAGAACACTGCTGGGAATGGCCTTCAGTTACCACTCACATTTGACTCGGGCACTAACATAGTAGCCCATTAGTGTGGTTGAGCTGCTCAGTCAGCACTAAAATGTATATTCTTTAAATTACAGAGTTTTTATCCACTTCTCAGTGCAATTCCAGAAGTTTCTAATATACAGTATCTTAGATGGTAAAACTGGCTGATTTGTAGGACATTTGCTGTGTAACAAAAAAAAAATTAATTAGATCTGTCAAGGCACTTCTTTATGCTCATTTTGACCCATATCAGCCAACACATACTGACTTTCCAATTAAAGATGAAGATGTTTTCTGAAGTTGGTGATTAGATAAAGCCTGGGTTATTTTAGAGACATCTGGGAGGAGAGGTGTTCATAAGGAGTTGTCCACTGTGGGCAATTTAAAGCCAAACCACATACAATTTATCCACCTGTTGCAAATGGATCCATCAACACGTGTAAGAATAATCAGCATTTTAACAAAAATGTATCAGACTTAACCAAATTAATGAAAGAGTCAAAATACAGAGAAAAAAATACAGACAAATCCTTCACTTCAAGGAAAGCTTCTTTCTCAGCAGCAAGAATATTTCTGTTTCTCACAACCTGTGTGTGCATGACTTCTTGCTCCTCTAATCTTAAGACTTACCATGATGCCCTAAGAAATGCTTTATCAGCTCAGTGCCTGTTCAGTTCTACACAATATTGATTACAGTATGCTTTGAAATAAAGATCCAGGGTATATAATCTTAATTCTGGTTGTGGAGGAATAATTACAAATTAGACTCCAATGCATCAGTGTGCAGTAACCATAGGGCAGCTAAAGGGGGTAAACCCCTGGGACTATGAGGTTTTTCACTCTTTGGTGGCTACACTGTTTTCACTGAGAGTGACTGGGGATGACATTGTTTTCTAGAAATTCACAAAACTGCTACCCCAAAAGTCAGTTCATCCCTCTTAAAAAAAAATAACACATCACCAACTTTACGATGCTTGTGGAATTTTGTGAAATGCTTAACATAATGACTTTGGGCTCGATTTAAGATTTAGAACACTACTATACACCAAAGCAGACAAACACAAGGTGATTTGGGACTCTTCATAAAAATAGCACTATTTATACACCCAGCTGCCTCTGTGGTAAAGCTGCTGACCTCATATGCAAAACCATACCATTATGACTGTGGCATCAATTCATTAATCAAAGTGACAGAGCGTCTTAGGATCAAATGAGAGAGGTTCCTCTACTTTTTTTGACAGCAGTGCTTGTGATACAGCTATACTGGATTCATCTGTGATTGAACTGGAAACCAGCTATTTTCTATACTCAATGGAATTCTGATTTATGATGTGCTTGAAATTACTGTGGATTTCTATTAAAGACAAACACTTTGTGGTAAGGTCCCATACTTACCTGTAATTTAGTTATGTAACAGTAGTATCCTCCATAGACCCCACATCCTTTGGGGTTTTATGTTTTTCAGATATGCAACTTTCAGAGCCAACTTGGCATTTTTTTAAGAGCTTGGCCTTTTTCCTGAGGCCCTAAGAAAACCTCAAGCCATGAAGGAGCAGGGAATTTATACAGGTCTGCACAGACTCAATCAGCAGTTTCCTTTCCACTGACATCCACAGGAAGCCAGCACGTATGGAAAGATGGGGGCATGCAGACATCAACAATTACAGATAGGCCACTTTTCCCACATTTGGAAATGTACAGCTCCTTGCTCACTATTTAGTCAGTGTCTTTAGTGCATGAGAAACCTCTGCTAGCTGGCAGATTTCCTCTTTGAGAAGTTTATTCATTTATTCTATTACTCAGCACAGGCAATGGTAAAGTAAAGCTGCAGGACAACAGAAAAGGGCCAAAGAAAATGACATTTTAGGTGAAGCTGTAATGCTCAAAGGAAAGAAGAACATTTCTAGTTGGTAAGTTACCACATTAAAATATGTTTTGTGCCTCTATTTTACGTTTACTCACAGACCCAGCCACGGAAATAAAGTGTGGAAGAACGGCACACAAGCTCATACAGACTCATACATCCACTTGACTTACCTACACATTCTGAAGATGACAGGATCTACTGTAAAAAGAAGAAATTTATGTTCCAAGACTGCAGTCCTCTCATTAATTCATTGCACTTTTGCACTACTAGACTGCTTATAGAGACTTATTTCTGACTCAGTCTTTAGAAACATACCCTGTGGTATCATCTCTTCTGGCTGAGAATTCTTTATAGGACAAAAATTACTGACTCAGGACCTATCCAGAAAAAGAAACTGCAAATTTAGGGAACCAAGGTACAAAAAGGCAACGTACCCTTCCTCAATTGTAACAGAATTCATGATGATGCAGTTTGTTATCTTAACTTTGTCTTTTATGGTACACATGCTGCCAATGATGGAGTGTTTAATGGATGTCTTCTCCCCAATTTGTGTGGATGACCCAATAATACTGTCTGATCCAACCTAGGGAAGAAAACCACAGAAATTAGCAAAAGTACAACGAGTTCTCCAATATGTGTCGTCCATACACCTCGTCTAAACATTGTGTCTCAAGCACTCATCAACAAAGTTTACCATGCTCCACCCTGAGGGATCCTTGGCAGAGGAAAGACCTAGAAATTTGGGCAGCTGGACAGTACTCTCAAGGTCCATCAGCTTGGTCAAACTCCATTAGCAGGTCTGGCTCTGTAGGTCTCATTTATTAAGGTAAGAACAGTCCTGTTGGTACTCACTGGTTTCACTCAGGTTTGCCCAGTGAGTCCTATCAAAGGCAGGCCTGAAGTTGGTATTCAACCAAAATGCTTTAGCGAGAAGAAAAGCTAAAATAGTGACCCCTTCTGGGTTTGGTGTCCTTTGGGAAGCAAACTGCTCAACTACCAGGAACTGCCATTAGGGAGTAAGAGACTGCAGTGGGGTCTTGGGAGTTAGATAGAGTTTATACCAAAAGACAGAGACTGAGTGGCAGGAACTCATGGGTGAGATTACAGGAGATTCTGGGCTGTGTCACCTGAACTGCCATTCCATACTTCAGAACTCAGCTTCACTTCCAACGATGGAACTGAATTTTAGCGAGGAGTTTTTGAAGCTAAGTGTGTGCAGACTGTATTGAAAGAGCAGAGGTGGAAAAAGGGAACACTTACCATGCCTCTGTCAGTGATCTGTGCAGACCCATGAACCAGTGGCTCTTCCAGACCCAGATTAAGCAATAGCTTGGGAACCTGGATGGAAAAACCCACATCACAAGTTAACATAACATTACATAAAACAGGTCAAAGATGGTTTTGGTTTCTATTGTACTACTGCATCTGTCACAAACATTTTAAATTTACAGGAAAAAGCAGGTTACTGCATTTTAAATGTCCCCCAGGTAAGTGTGATTTATTATCTTCCACTTTTGTAAAGGAGGCAGGTACACACTGCCACTGCAGTGCACTGCATGTCTCCTCTCAGCTCAGCTTCCCACCTGTGGAGAAGCAGTGGATCATCATCAGCAGCAGGTTGGCTCCAGCTGAACACAGTGACATCCTGTACGTTACTACAATATCCAGCATCTGCCACCGCAAATGCTGCTCAGTGTGTTTTACACTGTTCAGTGAAGCAAGGGAGGGAAACAAGTAATACCCAATATAAATCAGTAAACTGGCTTAAAAAGATGACTGTGATCAGCCCACTCCACAAGGTAGCACACTGAGGAACGGGCAACAAAATCGCATTTCAGATGTTTAAGCAGAAAGAAACCGAAGTTGATCAAGTGGCTTTTCCAGATGGTAGAAAGCTGCACAAGAAAAGGCTCTTGACAGGGAGAAGGCAGGTGTTAGATAAGCAGGCAAAGCAACGATAGTAATAGAGAGAGACACAGCCTGTGAGGTAGCCAAGAACAAATCCATGGAGAGCAATTCTGAACTGGCTCCTGAAAAGAAAGAGGAGCCAGCGTTGCAGGAGGATGGGATATCACTCCATCATTATTCCTCCTTTTGTGGGTGAAAGAGCAGCCTGAGGCATTCTGCATCTCCTGGCGTCAGGCTGGGGCCAAGGTCACACACCACAGAGGAGGTGATGACAGCCTGGATGGGGATTTCAGGGGAGGTGGGAGCCTTGCAGCAATGCACAGACACAGTGCTGCAGTTACTGGCAGGGGGTGATGCAATGCATGATGTGTCTCGGTAGGACAGAGATGGCAGGCAAAGAAACATGGAGGACTCAGAAGGTGGCAAAGTGATGTGTGAGGAATAAGAGGTCTGTGTGCCAAGCAAACTGAACTCCTGAGAGAGAGGCAGTGTGTGCTGGGCTGCTGTGGAGCTCCCCACATGCTGCTTGGCCAGCCAGGATGTGTGCATGGATTGTCCATCTGGGAGGTCAACTGGAGTCTCAGCACAGTGATGGTGCAACTGGGTTTGCCCGAAGGGAGGGAGCAGCACTCATTAAGTCTCTCTTTTCTCTACCCAGGCACCTATTTTTACAAAACTCTTAGAAATGTTTATCTTTGAGATCTTTATTGCTCTGTTGAATTTGGCTGAATGTTGCCAGCAATTTCCAAAGTTGCTATGAAGGAAGTGCCATACAGTACAGTTGTGTAAAATGACCTCCTTAGAAAGCTGGGATAACAAGGGCTGATGGCTAGGGAGCGAACCTCAAGAAGCAAATCCCAGAGATCTGAAGAAGATGGGATTAGATCAGAAAATAGATCTCAAGGTCTCAAATGAGACGATACTTGCAAGAAATTATCTGGATATTCATAATATGACCAGCCTGTTTCCCTTCCAGCATTCAAGGATGGATAAATAGTGCTGGTTTTCACATAGTAAGAATTTTCACAACTGATGCTTCATTCAGGTGAGTGAGGTGAGCTAGCTCAGATGAAGTCACATATCTGAGCTATCATTTCTATTTGCCTGTTGTCCCCAGCAGACATTTTCACATCTGTAGCTCTTTACATCTTGAAGTTGGTCCTTCCCACTGGATTTGTGTTTTGTTTATTTTTTAAAAAATAAGAGTAGATTAGATCCTTCAGTCCAAGGTGCAGGCACTACAGAAAACCATCAGCTTACCAGAACACCACAGACTAGAATAATCCATCCAGATGATGCTGGCTGGGTGAAGGGACATTGTCCTCACCTGACACACAGATCCAAGCAAGGAACACACACCAAAGAATACCTACAGCATAGGCTGGAAAGATTCCTGCTATCCACTGCTGATCTGTGGGAAGGGAAAGAAATGAAGGCTCTTGCCCTCCTCAGTGGAAAGGTGGAGTGCTGAAATAAATAAAGGATTTTACTGGCCAGAGCAAAGCCCTTATTAGAATCAGTCAATGGTAGTGCAGCCTGAGGGGTAACCCAAGAAAGCTACCAGCTCAAGCATTTTACTCTGAAAAGGAAGGTTAGACAGGGGGCAGGAGTCAGAGGGAGTGCCTGGGTCAAGGCAAGGTTTAAGATGTGTTTGGATTTAATTCATCTTACAAAGAAACTATTTCCTGCTATTGAAGATAACTCCCTCCTGAACCCACCTGCCCACACACAGGCTGCAGGCATCCAGAAAACCAGCTGGAAGTGAAATGATGTGAGCAAACTGTTTCCTCACCAGAAGGGCAATGGGTTAGGATGCCATTCCTTCCCACAGCTACTGGACTGGACTGCTACTGCTCCATAAGCCTGTCCTTCTGGACCTCAAACTTATAGGTCCTGCCTTTGCAGCAAGGGAATCAGAATCTGGTCCGTGAAGACCAAGACAGGGGCAAACAAGACACCAAAAGTCTTCCTTAATGACCAACAAAACAAGTAAAAAAACCAGTTCAAATTAATTGTGTATCTTTTATGAGGATTAGCAAGACAAACAAAATGTGGTGGCACTGAAAAAAGGAACTCCTTTCTCACAACTCCTCATTAAGGTCCATTTTAAGTTTTACCTCAACATAGTTTCCTTCGAAATTTTACCATCCTGAAAAAGTTAAAAATTCAAACGAAATCCTTTCCAACGTTGAAGGCCCCAAAGTGATTTAAAAACACTAATTCTTTGTACCACCCAGGAGCAAACATATTTCCTGAACTGACCAAAATATAGAATATTTAGGTTAAAAAAAACCACACCCAACCAAAACCAAAAAAAAAAAAAAAAAAAAAACCAACACAAAAAAACCCACATGGAGTCTGACTGGCTTAAGTCAATAACTTTTTACTGAAGTGGCTGCTGCCAAATGTACACGCACACTTCCCCTAGCAAGCGGTGTTCACCTTTAACCCTTTGGGCACACTTGTTCCTGCTATTCCTGGGGAAAGTTTTCTCTTTCTGACAGCAATGCTGCCCCTCTTCCTCATGTCCCCAGCCACAAAGCAAATAATTTTATTTTTGTGTTCCTCTACAGGCACCAGGGAGAAAGAGCTCCAGTGTGTAAACTCAGGCTGCCACGCTGCAATTCTGATTTGCATGAATTAATCCATTCATGTTATTTAAAAGAAATCAGCTCAATCTGAGAGCAAATGCAAAGCAGTGACCATTTCCAGGATTCCCAATACAACGTTATTGCCCTCCCAGCCCCATTTCCAGAAGTCCTTAGTCTTTCCTTACTTCACTCCTTCTAGGTCTTTCAAAACTTAGAGGAACCTGTCCACTCCTGATAGCAATGAAGTTCATCACTAGCAGAGCAATGTGAGAACTTGTACACTGCATCAGCAAGTGTAGTAAAGCCCCCCAAAAAGACCAAAATCTCCACCCTACAAACACATTAAGAGCTTTTACTCATCAGCTCATTAGCTAGTACAGGATTTCTCTAATCCTCCCCCGTGATTTTTTTATTTTATGAATTCTTAGTAGTGTGAAAGTGAAAGCTGCAACAGATGCTACAACAGATCTACCTTTCACCTCTGTGTTTACCTGGAGTACCACTGTAGTGAAACCTGTTCATAAAATAATTCTTTCATCATGGAAATCATTAGGCAATTTAAATGTAAGGGTAGTTTAAGTCTTCCTGCAAATTGCTAATAACCTTTGCCATTATCACAGATAAACATCTGCTAGGAAGAGTCCAGTCAGAACTGATCTTGCCTTTAGGACATGGAGGACACTGATTAGATAAGCTATCAAAGCTACTTCCATTCTTATTTTCCACACTTCTTGGCTCTTTAGCTGCAGGTCTTGTTCCCCCCTCCACCAAAAAAAACCCCACAGGATTGTGTGGGGTGAAGGTTTTCTTAGCTAAATCAAAGCTATGGAGTAAATTAGCGACAGAACTGTTTCCTGGCCTCACATCTCTATCCAGCAAGCAGCAGGGTGATGTGCCTAGATAAGATGGCAGTGGTTCAATTCCCACATACTCCTCAGCTGTATCGCAGGGAGCCACTCCTGGAGGGTAAAAATGTGCCATAAACTACTGCTGTATTCCCAGGAGGCAGTTCTGTGTTTTCCTCACCTGTCTGTTCGCTTCAATATACAGCCCAAGAGTGTTCACTCGGAAGCACAGCCCCTCTTTCATGATGTGGACGTAGCAGCGCACTTTTCCTTCGTGGAGAGTTTCAGTCATATCTCCTCTGTGATCATTCCAACACGAGTTATCTGGAGCAGGTTTCAGCAAGCTATTATCTTCCTTTATGAAACTATAAATGTCTGGGGAACACACACATGGCATGAAGTTAAGACAGGGACTTAATGAAATACTTTCTGAAGAGGAACACCATTAAAACAGTGGTGGTGAAGGGAAATCTTTGCCTCACCTCATCTCAGTGGCTGGATACTTAGCAATCATTAACAGATTTTATCACATGTAGTGAGTAAGTGCTTATTTTTATTCCGCAGGTGTGAATCAAGGAACCAGGACAGATGCAATGTTTTGCCCAAGGTCACACAAGGAGACAGCGGAAATGCTAAAAATAAGTTCCAAGATCTGAGATCCTGTCCGGTTCCCAGTGCAGGGTGGTTCAGGCTTAGCCTGTTGTCCTACGCAATTTTAGGAACTCCCCCTTAAAATTACATTTTCAAAAATTCATTTACATATCCTGTGTTCTGGAAGAAAAAATACAGAGCCTCTAGCTGATTTGCTTATGATTTACATCAAAATAAGGAAGGACAAAAATATTTATATAATGCATAATACTGTTTGAAAAAGTAATCTGCTAGAAACTTTACTATCATGAGAAGAAAACACATGATCTCCAAATGAGCGTTTCCGGCTAATTCTGTACTCCACTCAAAAACTTAGCTGTAGCATTTGGACTTTAAAACCTTCATATACCCAAATCTTTGATACTTGTACTGACCTAGGGATGCTTGTTCTTTTTTCTTTTGGTCCTCTTCTTTGTTGTCTAGTCCTTGCTGCAGGGATGTGGGAGAAGAGAACTGTTTCCTAACCAGATGTGGAATCAGTTCACTCCGGAGAGATGTGATTGTCCTGGGGAAGGAGATGCACAGATGAGGTTCATGAAAGCTAAAACTTACCTGCCTTCATTTTCTTTGCATAACATTATCAGATATTTTGCACATTTTTCATGAGGATAAATCAAAATGCCAGGTATTGCAAGACACTAAGGCAATGTCCACTAGTCATCTGCTTCCTTGGTGCATTAAAATATAAAGAAAGACTGAAAATAAGGAAAAATCTTCATCTTTAGAACTAATTCCCCTATGTTTTAATATAGCACCACACTGCAATTCATACTTGTGTGCAGATGGAATGCAGAAAGTACCAACATTACAATGACAACAACCGAAATCCTCTTTATGTGGCTTAAAAAATGGCATCAATTGACATAAAAGGAGAGAATAAAGAGTGTATAGAGGAAAAACTAAAGCAGCTCCCTTTCTTTGTGATAAAAACATGAAAATGCTCAAGGATAAATGAAATATCAGATCCTTAAATTTATGATGCATACACTAATGATATTCTTGCTCACATGAAACTTTCAGATCATTTTAAGGACTAAGTCCTTTAAAACAAGAGAAATCAGCACATTTTAACTAGTTTAGGTCCTAAGACTTTGATGCTCTTTCTTTAGGTGCTCTGATGCAAAATACATCAGTGAACAGAAAGCTTCCAAAGGCATCAGCTGGCAATGCACCCATCTCTTCCCTGCCTACAGATTTCACCTTCTATTATATCCATTCTGACATCCCAATACCACGAGGCAGAGAAAACACAAGGAGTTTTAGCCCAACCACATATGCCTTAAACAAGGACCCTGATCACTACATTATCTTTACTCTTGCATTCATTTATACATTGCAATGAATCAAGAAAAAACTCTCCTAAATGACAAATATCAACGTAGACAGTCTATTGTACAATGGGATTATAACCCTGTTAATTCAATTTTGACTACGAGAAGATAATTTTATTTTTTCAATAAAGTATTTGGGAAAAAAACTAAATCAACAGTTTTTACGGTTGGAGTGCAGTCTTAAAAGAGCTTTACTGCTGTTGTTTCATTATTTTAACAATCTCCATTTAGTTACTGAATTGTGGATTATTTAAAGTAGTACTTGGGAAAATCATGCGGAAAATGAACTCAAACTTGGCATGTGTAAGAGGAAGTGCTAAACTTCAGAGGAAGGACTGGGAGAACTAACACACCGAGCTTGGCTAGAGGAACTCAACAAACAATAACCCACAAAGAAAGAGGAGTTATTTAGAATGGAAGACAGCAAAACTAGGAACTAACTAACAGGTTAAATTACAAAAGGAAAGTACTAGAACGAGCATCGTGAAAATTATTTTGGTTGGCAAAACCTCTAGTGAAGGGGGGACCTTACACAGTTCAAACTTTTAGAAACATCCAGTTCAAAAACCACCCAGGCTCTTGCTCAGGTCAACAACAGCGAAGCAAACCTAAGGACCAAAGCAGTGTTTCCAGCCCCTAACTCTGAAGGGAAGATTTGGATGTGATTGCCAGCTCAGCCCTGTGAACAAATACAGGGTGTTCCTTTTCCCTGACCAACTTTTCCTTCACCCCTCAACTGCAGGTTGTGCCACATCCTCCGTCCTGGAGCGGGACGAACCAGCCCACCCTGGGCTCTGAAATTCGCCTTTTATTCTTTATTACAGGCAAGGAAAAGCTCTGAGTCTTCAGCCTCTCCTCCTTCTCGAAAAATAAAGATTATAATCACCTTCAGATAGCTGCATTTCAGGAACTAACGAAGCAAAACACTTCGTTCTTTAATCACCGAGTTTCTCCCCGCTAACCACTTACAGGCGCGCTCTGCCCCGGCCGCCCCGGCCCCGCGCTCCCACACACGTGTGGCTGTGCAGATGGGCAGTTTACTAGCTCACAATGTTTGCCTGCAGCTGTGCCATTCAGCAATGATTTCCTGCTTGGGTTTTATACTTCATCCAAAACCGACAATCCTCTGTTTCCCTCAGAGGCTGGCTATGGCATTTATAAGATATATTACCTATAAAATACCCAAGTATTTGGCAGTCTTAAATAGCCTGATGCAGAGGACAACACAACACGGTAGGAAATGAAAGCAGTGGAAAGGGGGAAAGACAAAGTTTTGCCTGGTTTTCGAAGGTTTAATCTTTCTTGGCCAAACTCCTGAAGCTTTCCTGCAATTCTCTGAAGTGCTAGCCACATTCCTTTGCCAAAGGTGGAGCAAATCTCCAGGTCATCCATAAGATGTGGCTCAGAAACACACCCTTCTTACTGGAAAAGGAAAAACAGGAAGGTTCGCCTTTGCTTGCTGTTTAAGCAATTTATATGCAACATTTAAGGAATTTGCCTTTGGAAAATATTAAAAATACACAGTAAGGCCCTCTGTGAGAAAAATTTGGGAATTTTTTGTAACAGATCTTGCAAATGTAGATATATGAAGTGATAGAGTGAGACTATTATCGGACTGTCAACAGTGGGGGAAACCAAACATCTGGCTGTGACTAGGAAAGAAATTTAAACCAAAGGAGGCACAGGACTGAAGACCCTTCATCAGGAGAGAAAAAAATTTAGCAGAGTTTGGAAGAACCAACTGTAATCTAGATATAGGAGACGACAAACCAAAAAGGTTTCTGGTCTGGTGTGTTCAAAATTCTTACAATCAAATCCTGAACTTCACATACCTATATTAAGAAGAAATAAGCCTAAGAGTGCATAGGCTGAAGAAAGCACCTTTTGTTATTTTCTTTAGGTTTTAAAATTTGGATCTCTCGTTTTCTAAAGCTTGATGTTTTCTTTAGCACCAAGATGTGGAAATGAAATACCCACTGAGATCAACATAAGGAAAAATCTTGTATAACCAGGAGAAAGAAAGTAGAGGGGTGGGTGGAAGGAGAGGAGGGCACACAAAATTTTGGCAGAAATCCAACTCTAAGCCAACTTGGAGTAAGCATGCTCTTGACACCTCACCGCAAAATCCAGACGGTAGAGAGCATAAACATGAACCTGCTTTTGAGAAACATTTGCCAAAATAAATATGTTTTCATAAAATCTAGCCCAAGCAACAAGCCCTTTTCCAGGATCTTTCATTCCCTAAGCTCTGATTTTAGAAGTTCTGCTTTCACCCCAACAGAATGTCGCAGGTTTTCAGTCAAACCACTAAAGACGGAGAATGGCATTAAACGGCTGCTGGTAAATAAAGGGAGGGACACGCATTTTATGTGGCTTCTGCTTCCTGAGAACAAGAGGAGATGGCATCAGTTTTGAAAGGAGTTGATACTGATCACATGTTAAGCGTGTAAAAAGAAGTATCTCTGTGGTGGAATCTGCCCAGCAGGTCACAGACAGGGGGTGTTGGCAGAACTGGGGGAAATGAAGACAACTGGGCAGTTGAAATTCATGGTGCAAGCACAAGAAAAAGCTGGGAGTTCAAGAGAAGATTTTTTTAAAAGTAAAAGAACCTTCTGGAAAAGTCTATATTAAATGTACCTAAGAGCTCAGAGCACACATCAGTCACTTGCAGTCAGCTATGCAGACTGTAGACAGACTCAGGCATTACAAATCTAGAATATTCAAGGTTGATTTTATTTAAAACCTAAAACAGTAAGGTACAAAAATGGATACTTGGACAGACAACTATAATTTTACCAAGTACTGTTATTAACAGAGAGACATAACTAAACCTTTAGAATCCCTTTACCCCTGGTCTCTGTGCACTGCTATGTGTATTCCCAGTGTTTCTGGGATTTTTACATCTCGGCAAAGGCAGAGATAAGGTTCATGCTAAATTAAAAAGTTTTACTTGTGAAGAACATTAGGTGAAAACACCCTAAATCTTTAAGTTTCATATCTAAACACAGCTATGCCGAGGCTCTCAGTGACTTTTAACCGTAAATAAACCTACAACAGTCTGCGATATGGCAGAATTAAGTTTGTATCTATGTATATTATATTATATTACATTACATTATGGCCCACAGAGGGCCAACTTTTACTTGCTGCTGAAATGCAACTGCCTTTGGGATGAAGGGAAGCTTATTGAAACTTCAGCAAGAAATGAAGAACAATGTAACCAACTGAAACTCAAGAAGAGTTTTGGGGGAAAAAAACTGATGTTGACCACTTAAAAAAAAGAAAAAAAAGTATTTCACAATTATGCTTCAATGGGCTGTGATTTCTGCTCTTAGACATATGTATTACTGGAGACTCTGTCTGTCATATGACGTAGAAAATAATGGTTCTGACCAAACCTGGTAAAGAAAAAACTCTTGTTAAATATTATATAATAATAGAAAAGTCTATTTAAGTCTAAGTTTAGGTGAGCTTGCACAAATCTAGGTACCAGTAAATGCTGTTTGGCTTGACCCACAGCAGGAAAGGGAGCATCCACAGCTTTTACGTCCTACAGCTAGTTCTCACCAGCTCTGGACACCCTGAACACAAGTGTCAGTTCCATTTACCGGCTGTCATTCATTTTCATTTTCCATGTTTAATGTTAAACACCATAAAATAGTATTAATGAGTATTAGCATTTTAATATCCTCCCTGTTTTATTAATCTGTGATGAAGCATGAAATCTAGCACTGCTGCCAGCACCCACCTGTGAAATCTGCTGTTACCCTCCATGGGGAGTTGCAGGGGGCCTCCCTTGCTGCCATCGTTAGCACAATCAGCTACACCTACAGGTGCAGAGTGTGTTTGTGATTCTACACCACAAACAAGCAGATCATTAGCCCATTTATACCTACTTATGCCTTTTTTTTTTATTTTTTAACAGGCAAATGTTAGCTCTGTACAACTACGCAAGCGTACGCTGGGTTGGGTTCTGATCTTAGCTCCATGGCCTTCCACAGAGATTCTTCAGATCACATCAAAAGGAGAACATGAGGCTGGTGCTCATAATTAATGTTAGAAATGTATACATAAATACAACTAAACAAATCCTAAGGCAAATTACAGTTTTGGCCAGAAAGAAGTTGCATGTTTATGCAGAACAATAAAGATGTAAGAAAAAGGGAGGGAGGAATTAAAAAAAAAAAAAAAAGAAAAAAAGAGGGTGTGTTGGAAGAAAGAGAAAAGTTAATTCTGAACCCTGTAGGTACATAGTTCATGGTTCTCATCGCTTAAAGGATAAAGCCAAATAACATTTAAAAATTCCATGTAAGCTGGGAGCTCTCTTGTTGAATCTCAACGTTATTTTCTCCTGATCCTTTGATGGAGATTAAAAATTTCCATGTGAATACAAAGAAAGAAACAACAGTTACTCTGAGATTTTTTTTCCCCCAGCATTTAATGCTCCAAACTAGAGCAGCCAGCCACCATTCCCATCTCCTCCCCCCTCCTTAAAGAAAAAAAAAAAGTCAACTCACTTTGAAGAAAAGACAAAACAGGGTCAGGGCAAGGGGGATTAGGGAAATGATATTTATATCATGGACCAAATTAAAATGTCAATGCAAGAGGCAGGCAAACAGCCCTTGCCACATATATACACCAGGCATGTTTCCTCAAGGAAACAGGAAAGAGATTTGAAAAGAGTTAATGCAGTCCTGAGTTAATACCACCTGCCTCAGACTCAACACCACTTAAAAGACAGTGTTTGGGTCCATTTCCCACAACGCGGTTTTAACAAGCACAATGGAAAAAGCAATTACAGGCCTTTCCCCCTTCTTCTCACTGATTCACTACTAAAAATGCTGGAATTTCTGAGACATGCTAAGAATGTGGAGAAAGCACAGAAGGGCTACATACAAAAGGAGAAAAAAAATCAAATGATAAATGTATAGGGTGTGCCACATCCCTGCAGAAGGCTAATTCTGCCCTTATATCTTGCAATAATCCTTTTGCCTTTGTTTGGTGTATCCAAGACCAATTATAACACAGGAAAACTCCAAAGTAACCAAGCAAGCTAATAAACTACCAGGCAGTTACTTGTGCCTAATTCAATAACCTGCAACACCCATCATACCATCAAACATCTGTTATATCTTTCTATGTTCTATTTGTCCTGTTCTACTCTCAAAATTTCTATTACAAAAAGAGTAAATATATTCCCCCCCCCCGCGAAAATTTCATAGTAATTAATTATTTTTCAGTGTCTCCTTTTATTTTTGGAGCTAAAAGCCTGCGGAGAAGACAATGAAACTTTGAGAAATGCTCTACTAAAAGGTAATTCCACATGACTGCAGTTGTGTTTCATTTGTCTTCCCATACTATTTTCCAACTACAACGTTCAAGTCTGACAGCAACATAGTCCCAACACTCATAAAGAGCGTGTGTGACTCATTCAAAAGCCATTACACAGCAAGCCAGTAAAACTTGCACAGCTTTGCTTTGCAGGCTCAAGTTTATGAATGACTTCCCAAAACTGCAGAATCACCACCAAAACCCTGCGTTCCGGGTGATGGAGGAAAAGCAGAAGACACGCAAGTGGCAGTCACAGACACGGCAACACGGAGAGGATCCAGATCAAAGTATGAAAGGGATGGTATGGATGCAAACCACATGAAAAGCTGTTCTCAAGTTCCACCAAGTCTGGATGCAGTTAAAGGAGCAGGGATCTAACTTCCACTTCTGCCAAAAAGCCCTTTGGGAAACAAGGCAGCTTTCTGAAAAATTGACCACAGAAATTAAGACTCCTCAATTACATACTCAAATCCTTTGAAAGCGTGCACACACTCAGCTCAGGTCATCTAAGTAACCTTAACTCTGCCCTCTTGCCAAACAGCCAGGAACGCCCCACAGTTCCCAACTAATACAGCTTTTGCATGGGAATGCCAGCAAGCTTAGACATTTTTAGAACTTCTCTCTGACCAAAAAGTCTCCGAGGCCGTCGGAGGCCACCCAGGGTGTTTGGCAGGTTGTGCACGCTGCTGAGGAATGGATCTCATTCATTCCCAGACAGCATCCCATTCTTCTAAAACAAGCGCACCTGCAACAAACGTGATTCCTTGCCAGAACTCATCTCTCCCCATTCTCTCCCACCTCCGCCTTTGCAGCCATCTGTGTCTGAGTTACCAACTTTTTTCCAAGTGCCTTAGAAATCAGGCTCCTTTTCTGAAAGAGGAACAGAGGCATTCTGACAATATGCCTAAACAAACACACGTATAGGATGCATTCGTTGACATGTACCCATGAATCAATGAATTACGTAAACTTAAGGTGAGCAATTATATATTTAGATAAATTGACAAACATTTCAGACTTGTCTGTATAAGACATGTCAGAAAATAAAGACATGGCTGCAGCTTCATATGGGCAACCTCTTTCACCCCACTCCACTGACACTGCATAAAGGCACTGTAGATGTCCACGTCACTTCGCTGTTTCTCCTTGCAGATACTGCATTTGGGGGTCTGCAATCAAATGGACCTGTTCTTGGTTTGATTTAACTTCTTCTGAGAGATAAACAGGAAGCTCTGGTGTGTAATTTAGTCCTGCCTCCACCAGTACAAGTACCATTTCTACACCCTTCTCCACAGCAATCATTCTACCTTAATAAATTCCTATCCTCTCCATTGATTCCTAATCCTTGCTCCACCTCTCCCTGTAGGACAACTCTCCTGTTCTTTTTACTGTGGCGTTTGCAATATGATCTTCTGTCTGTGATAAGACTAAACTTTTTTTTGTCTTTACTTTATCCCTACTTGAAGAACTTTAAGAGAAAGATTTTTGGCCAATGAATCCCATCTCTTCTTTTTCACAAGCCTGCTTTTATTCATAATGTTCTTTCCAGGTGGTATTAATCCATAAAAGTTTGGTGTAAAATGGTGTGTGGGCTATAGTCCATCCCTGCATCTTTGATTTAGGGAAATGTCCCTCCTTCTCCCCATTCAGGTCTTGAACTCCTTCAAAATCAGTAACTTAACTAGACAGCACTCAGCATTTCCCACAGACTATTTAAAATGTTATACTCCCCTTTTTTTTTTTTTTTCACTTAAAGAAATCTGCAGTTGCTCTTCTTTAATTTAAGACTGTTCTAAGATCAGCCCTTACCTCACACTCTAGCTATTACCACATTCAAAATGGAACTCAGAATACCACTACTGACTGAATGATGGTTTACTGACTCAAAGAAGATAGTTCTTAGCTACTCCATTCATTCATGTGTGCCCTATCATCATTGGTGGCATTTATTCTCCCTTCTAACTTCTATATGAAGTTAAAATAACATGATAATTCAGTGTAACAAAGTCAGCAACAGTGTCACAGACCTCTTTATTATTGTTCATGTTTCATTTGACTGGCTAAGGCACAATGAAATTTAACACTGAACCAACACCTAGAATAAAAAAACCTATGAGAGATGTGGAACACTAGGAAAACAATTCTTGTTTTCTCTCTTTACCAAAAATTCAACCTGGCAGTAAAAGGGGACTCAGCATTTCAGAAGGACGAGTCAGTGACTGAGGTGGCGTGGAAGAAGAAACATTTAGAAGCAGAACAGAGAAGGGAAGAAAGGAAAAGATGATCTTAAAAATTCTTGAAAATTGTACATTCAGATAAACTGAATAGAAAATATAAGGATATAATATTTTCCACTGCAAGAGAAATTTCTGTGATATCACAGTATTGTATCCTGACAGGGAGATGTCCAGCAAGGTAAGACAGTAACTTCACCCAAAGTATTATCTTACATGAAAGTAGTGCTGGGTGGAGAAAATGTGCTGCACCAATAAAAGAATGCATAGGGTGATACTGTCCAAGTGGTGATCAATAAAGGGGAAAAAAAAGGAGGAAAAAAGGGCACAAAGATGGGTCAAAGGTTCGTCATTTCTCCTTGGTTCCAAACCCACATCTTGTAAGAAGGCAAACTTGGCTGAAGGCTACCCAAGGAAACCGAAACGGCATCAAACAGTGGAAAAAATAGTTAACAATTTCGAATGTTTATTATCAGATCAGAACAAGCCCAGCTGAGGCCACCAAGAGGGCCAGGAGCACATGAGGCAGGAGGAGAAGCAGGGGGAGCTGGGTTTGTTCAGTCCAGAAATGGGAAGGCTGCAGGGGAATCTGATTACAGTTTTCCACTACCACAAGTGAAGTGATATAGAAGACAGCTCGACTTTTCCAAGAGGTGCACCGTAAAAGGGCAAGAGGCAACAAATGCAAGCTGCAACAAGGGAAATTCCAGTTGGGACATAAGGAAAACAACTTTTCAGTGAGTGGTACAGTCCTGGGACAAGGCCCAGCCTTCATCCTCAAAACTCAACTGCAAAAAAAAAAAATCCCTGAGCAACACAAAAGTTAGACTTACTTGAGCAGGAGGCTGGACTAGAGACTGCTTGCTATACATCTCTCCCAATCTAAATATTTCTGTGATTCTAGAACTGAATGACCTTTTTCATGCCCTCCCTAAATTCACTTTTTTAGGGAATCCAAAGGGTTGTTATATGATGTTGTAAACCACGGTCGGAGAACAAAATTTACATATTTTAACATTTACTTCAGAAAAACATTTTTCATTAGGAGCAGCTTGCATGCACAGAATGCCACTATCTCAGGCACGTGGCTGCTATGGCCTACCATGGTCTCACAGAAAGGTTTGCAGTTATTCAGGAAGTTGATCAGCTCCAGTTCAGCACATCCAAAGATATGCCTGCTCCCAGGCAGGTTGCTAACAGGAAAAGGAATTGTATTTCTTACGGAAGGCATTTGCTGAAAATCATAACGTGTTTAAATCTAGTTAGGATCATTAGGGTTTTTTCCCCCTGAGGTTTCAGGAGTGAGCTGTATTGGTACCACGGAAAGATGATAACAGTAATGATACCCTGGAGGAGGTCAACAAATTTCAAATCTTGGCATTTCTACTGGGGAGCAGGGAAAGCTCCAACAGCCGGATATGTTTGACAAGGAAAGGAAATGGGAAAGATGAATTGCCATTTCACATTCTAATAGACTAAATGCACTAAGAAGGAACTTGGGTTAGGTTAGTTGTTTCCCTTCCCCTCCTCCCCTTTTTCTTTTTCTTGTTTGGAAAGCCACAATCTATTTGCCCTGTCTTCACACAGTATACTTCCTGTAGGAGCTATTTGTTTATTTATCCGTTTTAATCACAAGGAAAGTATTCATTATAAAATCTCTCTTTACAGCAAAGGAGAAACCTTCCAGCCACACGGCTGACACATGTTAACTCGCAGGTATTCACAGAGCAGGTTCTGTTTTAAGCCATCTTTCAGGCAGCCACACAAAGACCACCAAAGCTGGGTGTTCAGCTCTGCCAGACCTCCCCCAGCCAGCAGCCCTTGCCAGGAAACACAGGTGACAGCCTGAATGATAAAAAGGCATTTAGAGGGGAAAAAGAAAAAATGCACTGGTTTAGTCTGGGCAGCACCTTAATATAAACCTGCAGGGGCCTTTGTGTACAGCATAGCACACAGCCATCCAAGCAGGAGCTCCAGAGCCAGTCACTCACACCTCCAGTTTCCAAAGATTTCACACCGCCCTGCCGTTTATCGGGGAGAAGAAGGGCAGCTCCACTGCAGCTCTTTTCAGGGCAACAGATCTCAGAACACAGCACTGAGACAGCAAACCTTCCTCTCCCCTTCTGGTGCTGGCCCAGCAAAGGCTTTCTGGACACAGTGGAGGGGAGCTGAGCAGAGCAGTGTGCTCTGGGATTGCAGCTGAAGCAGTTTGGAAAGGCAGAGCGCTATGACCTCACACAATTTGCTCTTATTTATTTCAGCAGTTCAAAAAAAAAAAAAACACCCAAACCCCAGTGTTTAACTTTGTAAACAAATCATACTGACTGGCTATAAAGTTTACTGCAAATTTGCTCAGTTCAGAAAAGAGTTTCTCTACTGGCAAATTCTGGCAGGCAGCTCTCCAGAGCTGGAAGAACTGCGGAAGAGCTGATTTGTTTTCTTAACTACAGCTCAGCCTCTCACGGGGTGCACCCCAAGGGAAGGGCTCCCCGGGGAAAGTGGATTTCCCTGGGTGGCGAGCAAGATGTTAGCACTCAGCATTCCCAGGACAAGGCGCTGCAAATGCTTAGTCAGATCTTTTCAAGTGACCACAGTGCTGCTGTTTATTATTCTTGCCTTTCCAGTACCACACATCGTCCTGCTGACCACAGGCAGAGCTGCCCACTTCCCAGGTGACCGTACCAGGGAAACGGTGGCTTTTTCTACACCCAGCAGTTGAGAAGGACTGGATTCAGGAAAAAATGCTGATTCGCAAAGCACATCACTAAACACAATAAAATGTTACCTTGCTTTGAGGAAGAAGAAGGGTGGGGAAAAGAAAGAGGGAAGGACACCACAAAAGCACGTGAAATGTCCTGATGTATAAGAGCAAGATGCGTGCTGTCAACTTAGTTTTAGATTTACCGACAAAGCCTCTTGAAATTAAATCCAAAGATCATCTTATGTCAGAAAGTGCACGTGCCACCCTGATGAGCAACAGAGAACCCAGAACATCAGAGCAAACACACAGTGGCACCTGCCTTCACCAACTCTGAGACCATCAGCGTTCAGGGGTGGTGCAACTGGGGTGCCTACAGATACATTGCCCAGCATTTCCTATTGTAAGTTTCTGTCTTCATCTGTTTGTAAACTTTGCCAAAGTGTAACTGTTTTGGCTGAAATTACCTATGCCAGGTGTTTGCCTCAAGCTGATTACTTTTTGGATAGCTTCATCAAAAATGTCTCAGCTATTTCCAAGAACAAAATCGTGGAAAAAAACCTTTGTTTTGACCACGTTAAAATATTTCATCTGTTCTGCTGAAAAGCTCTTGCACTTCCATGCTTGCAATTTGGCACAGGGTTGTCTTTTCATCGGGGCGTTACATTTATAAACAGAAAATGTGCCCATACTACATCAAGCTAAGTCTGAAAAAACACTGTCTGCACAT
This sequence comes from Pyrocephalus nanus, assembly GCA_038380795.1. NCBI lineage: Eukaryota > Metazoa > Chordata > Aves > Passeriformes > Tyrannidae > Pyrocephalus > Pyrocephalus nanus. Next base: position 4,298,261 of record CM076269.1, read on the forward strand.
GCTTGGAAGAGACCTGTTTTGCAGCTAATTTTTTTTTTTACTTCTAAAAGGAATAAGTCCTTCTACAATGGGCATGCTCCATTCTCTCTTTTTTCTGCAGGGTAACTGCAGTGTTCATGGACTACTCCATAAAGAAACAGAATATGCTCCAGGTCAAGGTTACAAATGCTGAGCTGGATATTCTTTGAAGTTCAGAGCATCCCATCTCTTTCTGGCAGCTGACTTGAAAGTGATAAATCTATGTTGATAACAGCTACTCCATTAGCAAGAGTCACAGTAGCCTTGCTGATTAATTCTAAAAGTGTCATATATAAAAATATATATACACACACTTAAAAGAATATCAAGGTAACAGTTTGGGCACTCAAATTAAGAAAAGCTATAAGCATGTTGCTTATACCATATTTAAGAGCTCATGTGTGCACATTATGACACAGCTCTTAAAAACACACTTTTCCTCTCTCCCCAATCTCAATCTCTTCTTCACCCAACACAGAGATGGACTATGCCCTGAGGATGAATCACAGTTGTGTAATGAGGCAGAAGAATGACTGGCTCATTTGTTAGAACATGTGTGTTAAATGTAGAAGGCAGAGGGCTGCGAGGGGAGAAAAGAACTGTGAGGATGTAAGGCAAATGAATGATGCCTGAAGAACTGATTTTTAAATTTTTTTTTTTGGTAATTCCATTCTGCCAGAGGATATTACAGATACTGCTGAATGCAGGACATAAATCTAATTTCTGCAGGTTGCCACTGATTGTGTGCTTTTGATCAGTGTCACCCTGTATCTGCTATCATCAATGGAAAAGATTTTTTTCAACATGATGAGCTCTCTGTATAACATTAAGGATTGAAAAATGGCATACTTAAAAAGAAGATGCTGCAAACTTCAGCTCTTGTGTACCCTGGTTTCCCCCTTCCAGAAGGGGAAAAATCACTGCTTCGCTAATAGGGGTGCTGGAAAGATAGTTAATGAAGTGTGTGCAGGGCATTAGAGTATCAGTGATGAGCAACAAGAAACCAAATGCAAAAATATTTACCGTATCTTCAGAACAGGGTTTAAACAGTGAGTAAGGCTGGTTGCCTTCACCTGAACTACAGAAGTTATATACAATATTGAACAGTATCTCCTTCAGCAAATATCTCAGGAAACAAATGAAGCAGTGGTCACAGAGGGGGAAAAAAACCCCCCAAAACAACATACAGTCACATAACTGTAAAGAGTACCACAATACAGGGCAGATATAAAAGCAAAAAGTTGCATGGGGAGCATCAGTTGTGGCACTTCCCAACTGCCAAGTGCTTATATTTACAAAGTTAGTATTTTTAAATGTAGCTTTTTGTAAGCTTAACCTGTAACTAAGGTTTGATTAGCATATTCCTGACTGATGAAATTTGAGAAAAGTGATTCTGGGGAGGCAACTTAATAAGTAGGACCACGTACTGCTTTGCTTTAGGCAGCCTTGATCTGGCTTTAGACTTCCTAGTCTACCTCAGTGAGGTGGAATTCTTACACATATTACGAATGTTGTCATCTGTACCTGCACAACTGACTGCGGGCACAATGCCATTCATGCATACACATTTTATAAATGCATATTACAAATGCTCTTAAGCATATTCACAGGATCTATACAGAGACTTAAACTTCCAAAGCAAGTTTGAAGTTTCCATGTTAAAACTTTACAGGGAAAGGGGTCTGCCCCCCTTCCACCCTCCCCTATATGAGTTATCTTATTTCAGCAGGCTAGAGCTTTAGAGAGATTGTGGAAAAGCAGAACACAAGCTACCACGCAATTTCACTTTGATCACATGTCTCCTGGTAGCAGCTTTGCCGGGATTGTTGGCAATCCAACTGTCAGCACACAGTAAAGGAGTATCAGCTCACGTCTGTGCAACACGCCGGGCTCACACGGCACAGGCCTAGATCTTGCCCTCCGCTACACGTGAAGTTCAGGGGGGAAAGGGAATAAGGGCTCTCTTCTTCCATCTGCCCTGAATGCAGCAGCGAGGCAGGATTCCAACCTAGCACTCAGGAGAGTGCCAAAAAAGGGACTGGCTACTGTGCTGGCTGCCACCCCAGGGCCCCAGGGGTGTGAGGCCCGCCAGCTGTGGGGTGGAGCCGTGCCCCCAGCCAGCTACAGCCTCTGCTTCTGTCTCGCTGCTGGCTCAGCTCATGGAACGACCGCTTTAAGAAAAGCAATATTGTGCAGTTCATCGTGCAGTGCAGGTGTTCACCTTCAACTATCCCTGCCCTGTGCTGGCAGAGCACCTCCGGCAGCGCACACGGCCCGTGCTCGCCCGCCTTCCCACGCCACGAGGCGCGGCACCTACGGAATCCTCGGGCTGGCTTTACTCTGGAAAAGGAAATGCTGAGGAAACGAAAGCTCTCACCTAAATACAAGGAGATCAGATTTTTAACTGACTTCCCTCCCGTGCAGAGGTGTGATACAATTCCACAGACTCTCTACCGAGGCCAACCTCAGCAACTCTGACTTCATTGATGCAGAAAGGGAACTGGGGAAGAACCAAAGGTCTCGGATAAAAAAAAACCCCAAGGACAGGACAGCTACCACAAGCTGAAATTTCAGCCCAAACAAGAGCTGCTTCACATTGAGGTCACAGTCTCTGTTTAGTTGGTAACAGGGTATGGTCTGTGACTCTTATGAATCTAGTGGGAACAGACTCAGAAGTCACCAGTGTCAGGTATCCACTGTGGATACAAGGATGGAGACATCTATCCGAGGGCAGAGCTCCTGGTGCTCCAACTGGCACTCCATTGCACAGGCTGTCAATGCACTGCAGCTGATCAACCCACCCTGGTGACACAGAAGTGTGGAAAGAATGGAAGGAACAAATTCCAGCTGTAGGAAATAAACTGCTGTGGGCATGAATAAAAGATGGAGATTTAACTGACAAAATGCATTTTTTCCTCCTAGGAGAGGAAAGAGAAAAAAGTTTCATTCCTGAAAAATAAATTCCCCAGGTTTAAATAACATTAGGGGCATCGTATTTTTTGTCTGGACATAACATATTTGAGGAGGTTCTAATAAACAAAACATTTCCTCTGACTTTTACTCAACGGCACTAGAAAGCTCTGCCTTTTAAAAGTTTGATTTGCTATACTGCAATAAAACTTCAGGCAGGATAATCTACTATTCAGGCCTTTAAAAATAGTTCATAAAAATGTATGAAAGGACTACAGACTGAGTTACAGGCTACCAAGCAGTATTTTGATCTCTCCTAACATCGCTCATCACAGAATCTCACTGCTGCCAAAGAGATAATGATTATTCTCCAAACAATCCCACCCAGAAGAGGAAATAAGTGCACAGAAAAATTAAGGTATCTGCCTAGTACCACAAAGAAAGACAGTGGCCAAGCCAATGAGGAAAACCTTGGCATCACTTCATCTTGGAGCTGAGTATTCAGCCTTTTTCTAAAGCTGTCACACAACAAATACAGATACAATGCAAGTATTAATCTGACTGCAATTTACCCTTACAGGTGCAGCTATACACAAACTACATTCACCCAGGCAGAGCTTGATAGAACACTTTGCAGCTAAGCTGGGACTCACTGAAGAAGAAACAGATCCCACACAGATAACCACGAGCGTTTTCATGTAATGCTTTGACCTGGAAGTAATCATAATTTTCCTCTGCAAAAGCCAGTTGTAGCATCTGAATTTTTTACTGCTGGCCAACACCTTTTCAGCTTTTGTATGTCAAAAAAAACATTTGAAAAAATGTAAATGTTTCACTGAGCTACAAACAATGAAAAAAGGTGTTCTGCCTGACATCAAACCCCGCTGTTAAAATATTAACACAATGTAAATATTGTAATATTGAGGAAGTACACTGTGTCAGTACTTCCTGGCACTGTACAAGAGCTTCACTGTTCACTTCAGTCCCTGCTGTTAGTTTTAAACTCACACAACTTAAACAAGGCATCTGAGCTTCTCCAGTCCTGGTGCGGAATTTGAGAGAGGCAAAAATCTTACTGTAGGTTCTCTCTAGATTTAAAACCAAAGTATTAAAAAGAATCCTTAAACAGTAACAATTATGTAGATGTCAGATCTTCTGAGGCAAAAATGATGCACAGGGTCTTTCAAAAGCCTTGGCATAGTACTGCCAAACATGGAAAGATCACTGGGTATGCACTGTCCTCTCCTTCCTCAGAGAAGAAAAACAAGCTGCAAATGCCCACCAATGCCAGAAGTCTGAAAGCCCAAGTTATTCCTCATGGCAAAAGTCCCATTTCCCAGATTTGCCAGTTAAGCACATTACTTGCAATTGACTCTCTCAATTGACTGAATAAGCAGCATTTGTGTAATAAAGGGAATGAAGCACATACCTGCCATTAGTAAGCCAGATGTTGCTATCAGGTCTTAAGAAATGCTGCCTAGCTGCTGTGATTATCTATTTGCCATGGAGGTGTCACAGAAAAGCAGCACAGCCTCAAAAAATAGTGAAGACAGAGAATGACCTCGCTATAAAAAAAAAAAACCCAAACAAACAACCCCAATTAGATTTCTTCTTTGGGCAACTGGGGGAAACTGGGAGAGTTAAGAGCAAGATTTCACTCTGCTGGTTTTGGTTAATACAAGGTAAAATCCTGACAAAGTCAAAGATCTCACCAGTTTCAACTGAAAGCCTTGAAATCTGAAGTTACTGCAATTACTCAGACATACCTGACAAAGACCATCCTCGTCCCACAGATCTAAATTCAAACCAGAATGAACTACCAGGGAAAAACAACTGAATGTCTGAAATGTCTAATATTCCAGAAATGTCTATTCCCAGCAAAACTAGATGGCTAGGATTTCAAGAAATGAGTCCTACGTATTGTAGGACAAAGGGAAAGTGTAAGTGCTGCTTCATGCTACCACAGGAAACACAAGAATTCCAAACCGTCACCAGCTTTCCCAAATATGCAGAATAAATGGTTTATTCCAGGTTTAAAAGCATCTGCTGCTCCTGAAGCTTTCTCACCTTCCCTACGTGTTTCTGTGCACAAAGGTGAACTAAAATAACTTGTACAGTGCCCTCGTGTACCAAAGTATTGGATAAGCCTCATACCCACAGACCCTTACTCTGGAAGAGCTCTTTCAGTCATGTATCCAGCTGCATCACGAGATTTGTATATGGTCAAGCCTAATATAAATCTCCCACCCTCAGTGTTTTTTCACATGTCAGTTTATCTGCTAAGAAAATGCACTATGAACACAACACTTAGCCCCTATATCTTTCATCTTACTTAAAGGGGGAGAAAACTCTTGAGAACTCAGGGAGCATTCAGTATATATAATAGGCATGAGAGGGCTATAAAACGTCTAAGAACAGGACATTATTCCAAAACTGAACTACTGTGAGGGGGGTTGTTCGTTTGTTTGTTTTTTAAAGATAAACAGGGAGTTTTTTTGCCTGTTTCATGAAATATTATAGCTAAGATCCTTCTCCACTTCCATAAATGGATGTTTTTCTTACTCTCCGTGGGTGGTCTCAGAGTTTTGACAGAGGAACATCACAAGCTAAAAACATAGGATGCTACAGAGATAGCCCACCTGCAGCGGTGGTGGATGTGAAGGGGCAGAGAGAAGGTGATTGCAAAGGCCAAAACAGACTGCGGTGGGGGAAATCAAAGGTCAGAAATGTATTCACAGGGCTAACAATGGGGGAGCCCTGGTAAAATGAGCAGCCAAAAAGCACAGATAGATTAGGAAAAAAAGGGATGCAGAAAAAAGACAAAAATGTTAGTGTTCACTTATGCTGTTATTTTTTTTTTTTTAGAAGAAGATCTGAATAAGAAACTCAGCCATAGTGCTTGGCATTTCTTTTAGTGTAGTTAAAGCATTTTGGAAACCAGTTTCTTTTATATTTCAATTTTATGTTAGCTAATTTAGGGAAAAATCTTCCTTTAAAAGTTCTGGTATAAATCTAATGTCAGTGCAAACACCTTTTACTACTTTGTGTGTTGCTTGGTTTCTTACCTGTTTTCTACCAGAAAGTCTACCACATATTTCTTCAGACAGTAGAGATGGGCATCCATCAGCCCTGTCCTGATGTGCATTCTGGGGTGCCTGGAAAAGAATAAAAAAGGGAAAAATCATGGAGTTTTGCATGGCCACTTACAAGAGCTTGACTTTGCAACAAGGTCAGGAGACAGTGAAAAGTGTGCAAAGGTCTGTTCCTTTCCATCTGCTGCTGGATTGACAGAGGAGAACAGTGCAGGCTGCCATTATTGGGCTGTGTCTATAAACTTGCACCTGCTGGCCCTGGGCTGATTTGCTGTGAAAGAAAACACCTCCTCCAAGGAGTCATTACTCCTGCTACATCTTCTCATGTAAGTGGAAATTGCACATTACTGGGCAGGAAGCCAAAGTAATGGGCCCAGAGTGCTAAAAGTTACAGTGGGTAATGTCAGGGTACAATAATTCAAAGCTTCTGGCGAAGTGCCTGCCTTAATATGCAAGGCTGGGCATGTTCTGCTAGCAAACACAACAACACTACTGTATTTTCTCCAACACTTCCTGGAGGGAAATAAGGGAAGGAGATAGGGTCTGCTCACCTTTCCTACACCACACATTACAAATGACTGTCACAGCTCAATTACAAAGGATTTGCTTATCCAGCCCAGTAAGGTGGAAAAGATCAGTAAAACTCCCACTCATCTTAAGGCAAACAGGGAAGTCTTCGCTTTCAGAGCAGTGGCAGGTTAATACTTCAAACCTCAGGAATCCCCAATAGCTTCAATATTTTAAGAACGAAGTTTAAATCACAAAGACTCACTAATTACTTCTATTGCTTCTCTTTACGCATTCTCTGCTCTTGGATAATGGAAATCCTTTTTGGAACCTGTCTCAAAGCAGCTGGATATTTTATGCCAATATTATTTTCCATTCCACAAACCTGTGGCCTCATTTGAGAGCGTTCTGGCTGTCTGAACACTCACCCCTAGTTCTCAGGACAGGAAAGCCACAAGAATATTTAGCTTCCAGATTAAAAAAGACAAAACAAAACAACAGTCAGGGACTACACTGAGCTGTTCAAGACACCTGTAACTGCACTCCCACTCAGAGGCTATTAAGGAGAGATATTTCAATTCACACCTGAAATCGTCTCTGGTTCCATTTTTCCTCCTTTAATGTCTGCATTTCATAATGAAGTCCAAATGAACATATCTTACCAGTATATTCTATCCAACTTTGTTTGCTTATTCCAGAACATGCTCAAGTCAGATGCTTATGATCATGATCACTTTTATTATTTAGTTAGCTCAGCGGAAGGATCACTCACAAATTGGGCATGCATATATATATATATTTATACATATTCAGTGTGATAGTATCAGTTTATATATATATTTATATATATAACCAAACACTACCACACCAAATATTTAGTAACACCAAAGCTGTAAGAATATCAGGTGTTCTAGTAAGCCATTTTTCAGTGTATTTCTCAATGAATGCATTGAACTACCGAAGTATTTAAGTCTTAACATTTTATGACTTAAGTGGCATTTCTCAAGCATGCCATTCAATTCAAGCTAGGCATATTTTGGACTATAACAAAATTCTTCAAGTCCCACTTGCAAAGGAAAGCTCCTACAATAGCAGTACAACTTTGCAGTGAAGTATGTAGTACTAAAAAAACGATATATGCACTTTCAGTAGATTACTTCATTAACAAAACATGAGCTCACCTAGCAATGCTCCAGTACTGATGTTATCGGTGGCCCAGATGTTGCTGTGGAAGTCAGCCCAAATAGCAATGTTCCTTATGCAAAGAGGATAGGGAATCCACTAATTTTAATGAGGTCTTGAAGTTGGAAGTCAGCAGACTCCCTCCTGTTTTGCATCCTGAGAATGGTTTCCACATTTTGTGTATTTATGAGTGGGAGAAATTTCATATCTTCTCTGAGAAGGGCTCTCTTGTATTTATGTAATGAATAGCATAGTTTACTGTGGAAACGAACAAATCCATGGAACAAGGCAATAAATATGTAAAAATATAGAAACGGATGCAATATGGCTGGGAGAGGGGAAAACGGGAGGAAAACCCCCCAATTCTTAACTTGAAGATGACAAACGTGACAAAGTTCCTTTAGTGCCAGAATGCCAGTTTTAATCTCTAGCTATTCGAGATCTATCCCAACCCTGCTTAAACACCAGGCAGGGGAAGGCTGCAGGGGTTAAGGCACCAAGCAAGGGCGTACAACAGGAACTCCCCAGTAAAAGCTGGTTCTGTTGCTGTGTCTGTGTGCAGTCCCCCCACCTGCAAACTGGAACAAGGCTATTTAGCCACGCCGCAGGACACTGAGGATTTGCGGGCTGAAGTTTGTATCTGCATGCAAGTATTGTACATGCAAGTTTTTCTGTAGCTAAGCAACTTTGTTATAAAGTTATACACAATCAGTGGAAGTGGACAAACAGCAGCACAGCGCTGTCCTCTAGCTCCTCCATCACACACAAAAAAAAAACCCCACAAAAAGCAGCCAGACAACAAGACGTACTGAAATGCCACTCTGAGTCAGCTTTCAATGTAGAATATACTAACAATAACAGAACATCATGCTGGACAAGAGGGAGGTCCCACAATGAAATCCTCTGAAATACAGACCACCTAAGTGATTTGCAACAGAATAGTCCCATAGATTAATATTATAATCACAGCTTCAAAGGTCAAACAGGCAAGTTTGGGCACATGCATAAACAAAGCTGTGATTTCTGTAAACCAGACTCAAGGAGAGAATAGCCATGCTAAACCAGACTGATAAGAGCACTCTATCATAACAAGCCACTAAAGATAATGCTAATTTTCATTGACTAGTACTTAAACCAGTTTATCTTCAGGTAAAAGCAAAGGAGCCAAATAATCTAACAGATAACAGCAAACTCTATCACCATTTCAAATGAGCATCTGGTTACTAATATCGAGAGCCACACTCCCTTCTCATGCCTCTGATCTCCCACTCCATCAGCTAATCTTTACAACATATGAAAAATGAGCCCCCGTCCAAGGAGCAGCCGATACAGAGAGAATCGAATAACAAACAACGCAGGAGCTGACGCACCTAGACTTGCTGCTCCGGGGGAGATAATACAGAAGGCTGTTAATTATATCATCAAAGCAAGGGAGAAGGTACTAGGAGGGGCTGGCTGCAGATGGTTAAGTGTTAATGAATGCCAGGTTGGGTGGTTCATCAAAAGGAAAAGACTGGATACGTATCTGAGAGGGTCACCCTTGAGATGAAAGTTGTAACAGCCATTGTTGGAGCTCTTTAATGAGCGAGGAATGTCAAATGTGTACCCGCTAAGAATCATACCAATTACTAAATGAACTTTGGTTCAATCTAGCAAATGTAATCAAGCACAAGTCATTAAAATACATGGTAAAGCTCCCATTGGTGCTGCCACTATAGCGTCTATTATTGTCTGTGCTCCCATGCAAGGGAGGGGGCTGCTCCCAGTTGTAAGCTCTGTGTGTTATGTTAAGTGATGGCAGATTTTAGTCCTAATGATGAGGCACGGAGGACTCCCTGGCAGAAAGTCGACAATGAGGAGCCTACGAGAGATCTGTGGAGAAGTCAGGGAAAGATCGGCAATTAAAAGCGCAATTTCAAAGAATGCAATTTAATGTGTAAAATTAGCTTTTATTAGCACATAATTCCACAAAATCCTGACTCGGGATGAGGGTGCATAAAGGTCTGCAACAGTCCTTAGAAAGGTCTGTGCCCGTAATTCCTGACACGCCATTGTGAAATAATAAGCAGTACTAACAGGATTGATGCATGCTTCGTACATGGCATTGCTTTGAAAGTGGAGCCCAGGAGCTTTTCTCTCCCTGATAACCTCCCTCAGGATTTCCTCCCTCAGGGAAATCAGGCACTGATAGAGCAAACTTCCCTTATTTAAAGGCAAAAAGTTGGACAATTGTTTCAACTATAAACTAATTAAGAGAGATTACCACCAAGAGCTGGAGGTTCCAACCAGCCCTGCACTCCCACTGACAGTGTGATAATGCCAGGCTGGGGTCAAAATCATAAATCTGAAGGGAGCACACACAATGCTTAAAGCCAAAAAGCCTCTCTACTAAGCATGGGATATAGCCACATTAACCTCACCACCTCACAAATAAACTAGCTGAGAAAGAGAAATCCCATGGCCTCTTTCCCTTTAACTTCATACAGCTGTTGACGGAAAATATGAAGGTCTTTAAATAAGCTCAAGGACCTGAGGCTGTCCATACTCCAACGCTAATCCAAGCAATGACACAATAAAAATCCAATCATACCTGCTATAAACCTGGCTCCTGAACTGATACCTGAATTACATCCACCATGGGCTCATGGGGTATTAGTTCATCTTCCTCCTCATCCTTCCAAAGTAAATAAATAACAGCACGCTAAGTACAAACTATGCATTCCACACTGGTTTCTTTTCTAATTAATGGCATGTAGCTCACACAGTCCATGCAGCCAAACAGTCTACCACATTCTTCCTATCCCCCACACTATGAACTGTATTCCTGTGTGAAGCAGCACTGCCATCCAGTTCAAACACATGGTGCTGACCCCTGCCTGTCTGCACGGACGCGGTGCTCTCGTGTTGATACAAAGCCAGTGTACAGATCAACACGAAGAGAAGTCTCACAGCAAAAGCTGCCAGACCACCTTTAATGTCTCAAGCATTCCTGCTTTTAAAGGAAAAAAAAATAATCCCTAAATCGCATTGCTCATTTACGGGACAGCTCTTGGCTGTAAACTCACTAATAATAAAAGACCACTGTTACACTGGCTCTTCAAAAATCCCAGACACCTTATGACCTTAATTTTTTTTTTAATTTTTTTTTTTTTTTCCAGAGTGCTTTTGGCCAAAAAGATCCCAAAGCACTTAGCCAAATGAATGTCCCCACTGTATCCCGGGCCTCCTTTGCCCACCGGTGAAATGCTGCCACCTCTGGGCTGAACAGCCGCGGTGGTGGCCGCGCTGGCCGGGACCCCCCCGCGCCCGGGGGCTGCAGAGGAGCAGAAGTGACTCAGAGGATGCTGCTTCTTGGGTGGAACAACTGTTTCAATTCTGTCTGTGGGGAGTATCTCAGTGATGGGAGAGCGCTGGCATGGAGAGGAAAGGGGCACCCGAGAGTTCAGGATGGCACAGGCTGCTAGGAGGTGTCTCACAAAGTGTGCCAAGGGTCAGGTGAACCCGACTTCTGCTTCCCAGCTCAGAGGCACCCCCTCACCGCTTCGCTTCCTCCGGTTTTGTAACAATCTTATTTAAAAAGACAAGAGGGCAAGGTGCACTTTGGTCCTCCCCTGAGGACCTGGCAAGGGAGGACAGGCCATGGCAGCTCTGGTAACTACCCACCATCCATCCCATCCATCCCCACAGCTGCTGCAGCTAAAGAGACACTGCACCAGGAATGGGAAGTACTTTCCAAAACGAAAATGTTTTATTGATCTAGTGACCTAAGTTGCTTGAAAGCCTTCCGAATAATAAATATTTTTCACTTAAAACCTTCACCACATGCCATTTTTCTTTGTTGTATAATGTTATTAATATACCCACGAGACTATAATACAAACTATGAACCTACTTCTGACAAAAACATGCTGAAAACTTTTTGGTAAAGGAACAAACTTTCATTGAAAGCCAAAGATTAAATCATTTTCCCTAGTATAAAGAGTATAGGTTAGCAGTCAGAACTCAGGATTAATATTTGCTCAAGGTCAGTAATGGTTTACAATAAGCCAGTGTGACCTCCCTGTAGAAAGAGTCATTTTCTTGGCACCAGTGCTGTGCTTTAATGTTAACATCTCTCTTGACTTCGATGCTGAACAGCAAAGGTGCCAGTGACTGAGCAGCCAGCTCATCCCAGGAACTCAGAAAAAATGTTTTCCTTCATCCTGCTTCAGCTTCCCCATGTGAAAAAGAAAATAACAGTAAATCCTCACCCACCCCAAGTCCGAGGAACGCTCCCTGAGGGATACACGGCCACGTCGCTGGATGCACGTGCATCCCCCCGGGAACACACCAGACACAGCTGCTGGAGAAAGCATTTCCCTCAACTTGGTTCTAAGGGTCCTCTCTACCATACTGAGTGCGAACAGCTGTAGGAAATAACACAGGGGCTGGGCTGCCCACAGCACTGCTGCCCCTTTTCTCTTTCCCTGCCGCTGGAAAAACGGAGTTTATGCAAATATTTTATACCCCACAGACACTTTTATACTAGATTCAAGTCTGCTAGAGTCTCCTGATTGCTATGGGGAAACTGAGAAAGCAAAAGAGAGAGACCAAAATGATAATAAGCCTGGAGTTTGGTGTGAACAGAAGAGAATACACTGTGAAGGAGGGCGGGGACTGCCAGAGACATTATTAATAGGTTTTACCCTTGAGCTCTGGCAGCTACTTGTTCTATACACAGAGGAAAAGGATTAATCAAGCCTTGCACGTAAAGGTTCTTTCTATGGTCTGCCAAAATATTTAAAGCACTATATACAAAGTGTAAGCCTTATTATTATACACATTCAATGTAATCATCTTATGCTACAGTTAAGGCCAGGATGACAATAAAGTAGATTATTGTGCACTATAACCAATTCAATTCCAACACAACAGGACATGGCTTAGTCACTTAGTTCAGATCTGGTATTTGAGCTTATTTTTCTTATGCTGGGCTAAACTGTGATTTAAGAGATTTAATCAAGCTTTGGGAAATGCTTTCTTTGCTAAAGAAGGAGAGAGAACTAAAGGTCTGCACCTGGCAACCGTAATCATTTCCAATTTTCAGCTCATTTTGCTTCCTACTTCATGGAAATTCACCTTAGTAAATAATTGTTCCCTAAAATCACCAGGGCTGAAAGGATGACAACACATCAGAGGAACAAGTTTTAAGAAAACAACTGAAGCTGGAGGATTGTACAGAGGCTACTGAAGAACAGCAGCTCCTGCTGATCCCTCCTACGCCAGTTCCCAAAGGGCTAAGCAGCAGACATATGATATATTTTCTTAAATCAAATAATTACAGTAAATGCATGGGAAACAGTGAAACTGAATACTAGGTCAAAGCTGCAGGTCACCAGCAATATATAGCAAGGCTGACACAATTTCTTCATGTCGCTGATCTACGCTCAAAGGCAAACAAAACACCAGTTTATTAAAATTAGAAATCCCTCTTTAAACCTGTCACTGTGCATAGGCCATAGCTGACCACTCACTTCCCTTTTCTAGGATCTGACAAGCAAATGGGCTCTTTATGATACAAGGTGCATGTTTGTGAGTCCTTCTTTAGAAGATACTTTCATTCAGAAAAATTAAGTTTCACAGGACTGAAGAACAACCTGACAGTAGCCTGATAGGGTTAGAAGGAAGAAGAGAAGGAGAGAAGAGAAGAAAGAAAAGAGCACTATATGCTGTTTGTCAGACAAAGCAGCACCAGGCTCCCACCAGCACTTGAGTCTAGAAAGCAAGAGGACATGAGCTTTGAATTCGAAGATGGTAAAAATTCAAGTGTAATGGTTTAAATTGCCAAAATCTACCCAAATCCAGCCCATGCACACCCAGCCCTTCAGTAGCAAGTCTGGCAAGGCTCATTTTCTTCATGTACTGCAAGTGAATTATACTTTGCTCCTGCTCCTCGAGGGTCTGCAGCTTCCTCAGATGATGCCTTGACCAATGTTTTCTTTTGATTTCCCCTCACACCTACTGCTTTTGCCTCACTTTTGATTCACAAAAGCGTTTGCTACTGAATCTATTCACATCTCAGCTGCACTGGAATCTGGACACTCTAGCACTTGACACAGCAACCATGCTGACAAAGTCCCAACAACTCACAGACTGGATACAGAAAACTATCATTACCACAAGGTGACCTTAACATCCAACTTTGCATTTTTTTAAACGAGTAATTACAGTGGTTACAACCACACTGGATTAGTTTCTGGTTAGACCAGATTACTCATGATTTAAAATTTCCAGATTTGTTAATAGCTATAACAGAAGTTGCTGCTTCATATCACTATAAGAAGCTGAGCTTACACCTAAAATGCTTTCAGGAAGATGCTGAAGTTGGAGCACTACAGCATTAAGCCCAGATGAACAAAAACATACACTGAACTGAGGACAGAGCTCAATTTCTAAAAATCCTTCTCATCTTTCACCCATTACTAGGACCTGAGGTTGGGCCTCACTTTGTACAGTAGGTGGGAGCTGCCTTTAAAATAAGTAGGAGACAAAGCAAAGCAGAGCAAAATAAAATTACAAACAAATAAAAAACCGAGACACCTTGGTAAAGGAAAAGCTGCCTGGATGGCTAATAAAGCACTACTCATCTGTGTATTTTCACAATTTAAATATTTTTTTTTATATAATTTTTAGCTGCAGTTACAAAGTCCAGTTCTTGGCCAAAATTAGCACGTATTTTTTTTGCTAGGATAAGGAGACACCAGGACATTACTTGTCTGGAGACAGCGTAACTTCAGCAGTGAAATAAAAAGGAGAAATGTCATAGTCTAAACTTCAGTGGTCCCCAACGTGAAAGCAGTAGCAGAGAACCATTTCCAGCACAGATCACAAGGTTGTATCGAAAAGCAAGAGATGAGACAGCAACTGAACCCTGTTGCCACCCAGGGCAGTGAGTTAAACCTCACAGCCTGGAAGAGCAATAAACTGGCCATGGCAAGGACCAGAGTTCAGATGTTCCATCAACTGCTCTTAGAAGAACTGTCTGTACAAAGATCAGAGGGGCAACAAATCCAATCCTCGTCCTCTGCAAGGCTAAACTCATGGTAGGACAATTTCCTCATCTTGAAACATTTAGCCTAGCAGAAAGAAAAAGCAAATGGGTAGTGGATGACCTGAAGATTATCATTTAAAGTTTTACATCAACCTCAAATACTATTAAAACAAAACAACTTCTATTCCCTTCTTGCTTGGGAAAAGACTGGGACCGTTCTGTCTGTGGTTGTGGACTGTTTCAGTATTATCCAACTGCATAAACGAAACTAGTGTCAAAATTAAGTTTTAAATGGCTTGAGGTTTATAGGAATTAAAGAAGGAAAAATTAAATTTGAAACTCTGCTTGTTTACTAGCACTAATTAAATATGCCAGATTTCTGGGCAAGCTTCCTAGCCTGTGGCTACTACGTTACTGGCTTGTAAAACAGTCAACAAGTGCACGAGTACAAAGCACAAATACAATAACAGAGATTTCGTGTACAGTCCTGCCCTTAGTTTATAAAGAAAAAAAAATGCACTAGAACCAATCTGTAACTATAAAGACCTGTGCTAACCCTCTAGACTGTATTAGTAATATAAAAAAAGGGCCAAGTCTACAATGGTTGCTTTTGCAGAGACAGTTAAAAAAAAAAAAAAAAAAAAGTAAATGCAGAGAGAGGTGCAATAAGCACAACCAAAATGAACAGGAAGCCTTAAAAGACCAGTTTACTTCTAAAAATTCCATGCTTCTGGGCTCTGCTCTCAAAATAATTTGCTATTAAAAATAAAAGGGGGTTTTTGCACTGCAACAGAAGAGGTAGGTATGATTATTCACACCACTGAAGCCACTCTCCTCACAAACAGATTTTATTATTATATTGGAATTCTCTATAAAATAGGTTTATTCTAAGGAGCTGGAATTGCACATTTAATGGGAGCATGGGCCATACTGATAAGTGTACAGTCCTTTACACTCCACACTTCTTTCAAGACCGGTAATATCTTTGCATTCTACATTTTAAAGAAGCCAGGGCAATGAGCCCACAGTCTGTGAGGAAGCTACAAACCCACCTGAAAAGAACAAACTAAAGCCAACTTAGAAAAAAAGGAGCCTCTGGAGACAGAACAAAATGCAATGGTACCTGCATCACCCTCAGGTAGAGAGGGAAAGAAGAAGCAAAGCTCTCTTTTACTTTCTGTGGCTGAAGCAGCCCTTTCTACAAAAGCAGCAAGCAACTCTTAATGAAAAAACACTTGAGGACAATTTGCTGCCTTGACAGCTTTAACATGAACAGCCTTTCACAGCAATTCAAATTAATGTGTGTTCCTGCTGTACAGTAGTCTTGCTCAGCTTTAAGGAAACCGGGAATTATGCCTCAATAAAAATTCAGCCACGCCAAATATTCTGCTGTAAAAAGAGGCATAAACATATAACTCTCCAGTTTCCAGAATCACGTACACGAGGCAAAGGGAAATGATATAAAAATAACTAGGTTTTTGTTTACATCTCAGATTGAGAAGAGCAATTCCAGAAACTAAACTGCTTCCACAGAGGCATTGATTTAATTAGCCTGCATAGCATGCTTTATTTGTATTCAGACCCCTGAAGTACACTGATATAAAAGAAAAAAAATACCCAGCAGATACACACAAAACAATTGTCTCAATTTTTTTTTTTTTTTAAATGCCAGATGCAGGTAGGAATTCTCAAACACGCTTTCATGGGCTCTTCCCTACACGCAAGTGATTCTTTTATAATATACACTAACTAAGTATGTTTTCAATTAAAAACATGACTGGATCGATTGGATCATATATTTTTGCAAACCAGCCAAAAACCAAACACAAACTGAAGCCACGAAGGAATTTCTGGAAGTACAAACCATACAGCAGTTCTACTTCTGGCAACACGAATAATCACCTCTGCTTTTGGAACAAAGCTAGAACTGACAGCAGTGCATAAAAACATGCTGTCGTTCAGCAATGAAATAGCTACAGCAATGAACAGTACTCAGAAATCCTAAAAAAAACCCTAACTGGTAAAAATCTCAGCTTAGCAAATAAGCACAAAATGATGAAGTAACAGCAGAACACTGGTTTCTTACTTTTCGATAACTGTTAATTTTGGGTCTTACTGTTTAAAAGTATGACATCATCATTTCCTCAGAGATGTGAACACTGGATTCTCCTCGGGACACAAACAGTAGCAGGGAGGGTGACATTTTTGCTTAAGGTAACAAACAGGACTATTAAAAATGGGCTCTCACACTTTTTTCCCCACTGTATTTTGATTCACATTAGTACAGACTTTGATTGCTTGTCCTTCCTCCTTGTCCCTCCTTCCTTTAGATTTAAAAGCCAAAACATCCCAGAATTTTGGGAATAAATACAGCTCAGTTTGGCTTTCACCTCTTCACCACACAATAACTTTTCAGGCACTGCCCAATGGCAAAAGCATGTAGGAAACAAAAGTATCCTCAGACAACTTCAGAACACAGCAATGAAGGGGCAGACTTCTTTGCAGCAAGCTACTCAACTGTGCTTCAGCTCCAGCATTTGGCATTTCTGATGTGCATGGCATTCTTGATTTACAGGTTCATTATAACTTCATTTATGCACATAACCTTTATGAGGCCACTTTTTAGTAGGGCAGTATCACCTTTTTTATTACCATAACCTGTCATTCAGAAAACATTAACTCTTTCTGGTTATGGATAAAAGTGTCATTAAAAAAGGCAAAGAAGCAGATCACACAGAGCAGCCCAAATCAACCTGGAAGATGTTTTACAACAGATCACTTGGCAAAAACAGCCGTCATGTTTTTAAAAAGTTTAGGAGAAATGAAAGCAATTAAGTCTTTGGGGTGATCAATTTCCAAAGGGAACTGTTTTTCTACTACAAAAGTAAGCTATTTGAAGAACTACATAAGATTACACTCTTGTTTGATACTTGCATTCTGCTGGATCCTGAAAGTGCTGACCAAAGGGGTAACAAAACCACAGTCCTGATCTGAGAATTTAAAAGCTGCCATCAGGTGGCCAAACTGGAAGCGAGGAGCAGCAAACAAATGTAAGGATTCAAGAAACATAAACATCGCTTTTTCTCCTTTATGGAGAATAATATGGACCTGACAAAGCCCAGATGAGACTACTGTTTTAATGTAGCAGAACTGGCTCCTACCAAGGAGTCCTCCTGGTACTTCCACAGCGTGCCCTGAGCCCCTGCAGGATGCACAAGCCCAGGGGCTGCTCTGCCCGTGTGCATGCAAAGAACCACCTTATCTACAAATTTAATTGTGTACACTCAGGAGTAGTGGCTTGCTAATGGAAAGGAAAATATATTTAATTTTTCCCTGTATGCCAAGTACCTTTGTACAAAAAAACCTGGAGAATTAGTACACTGAAAGGAAATTAGAGACAGTGGAGTGTTAAGAACAGCATTGCATAGCAATGTAACACACAATAAACTGCACAAGAATAAATACTACAGGTGTCTGACATGAAGAAATGCAAGTGCTGAAACTGAAAATCAAGGTTCAAACATGATCTGTAGCTCACACTGCAAGCAGTGTTACATCAGCTGCTTCCTGCAGGTCTTTTTAACAAGTACTATTCTGATTCTAAATGTGGGAAAGCCAACAGTTAATACTCTGTTCTGAGAGCAGCATTTTACATTTACACTACTGACAAACACTCCTCAGTTATGCCCCTGTGAGAAAGGAAAGTAATATTGCATTCATTTTAAAAAGCAAAGAAAGTACGAGACACAAACATGGAGTGGACTTCTCAAGGCCACAAAGCCAAGTAGAGAAGTGAGATATCCTTGTATATAAATTACAAGGCATTCTTGAAGCAAACAGATGATACCACACCAATTCCCATTAAATTTTATCCCTTTCAGTACCAGATCACCTGTAGATCTAGAGAACTCTTCCTCTCTGAACACAAAGGTTGCTTATTTTAATGGTTCTCTACAACAACCAAACAATTTACCACTTCTATTTTTTTCCAAAAACAAGAATAGATTACAAAGAAGTAAGGTCAGACAACTTTCCTGCAAACCTTCTAAGTCTACAGTTGTCCAGGACATGAGAAGTCATCTTTTACCCCAGGCAGGAGGTTATTTCCCATCAGGTATGAAGGTGTGCAATCTATAAAACATCCCTAGTATCATACCCCCTTCTTTTTAGTTGGCAAATATCAAGGGCATTAAAAAAAAAATGCTTAAGTCTGCTTTTTTTCCAGGTTGCTTTGTTCATATAATTATGTAAATCAGAACACATACACAATCCTGTGTTCTAAAGCTACACAACCATGGGGTACATCTATAACAAACAGATGAAAGAGACATATTCCTTAAATATGAAATATAGACTATTCTCTCAGAGGATAAGATATAGAAAAACACACCAGCAAGCACTAATTTGTCTCACTGATCTATCTATCCCCCTCAATAGCCAGAGGCTACTTTTAACTACACTGACTCAACATAGGAATCTGAATTGTATAAATCAATGTCTCAATCAACATTTTGTTTAGGAAGAGTTAAGGAAGAAAAACAGAATGTAATCATTTGCTAGCACAGTGGCTCCAGAGGTCTGAGAGCGTGTGCAAGAAGAATGGAGCTGAATGTGGGAAGGGTCCATTATTCTTTCAATAGCGTCTGGTGCTGCAAAGTATGTGCTTGCATACTTTCCTACTGGAAAAGCTTAAGTCTTCAGTAGCTCCTTGGTCTGGGAAAATGGCAGGCACCCAAATGCTAACCCAGGGATCTAGGAAAAGGAGATCTACCTGAAGAACAGTGTTTTTCAAGTGGCCTTAGAAGTGAAAAAAGGCCATAAAAAGAAGTCTCATTCCCAAGGGATTTTACTCCTCCTGTCTGGCTGCTGTTTGTCAGGTGCCATTCCCCTGCACACATCCCCAGCACATTCTAATGCAAGAATGGAGAGGGGGCCTCTCTGAAAATAATCACACTTGCTGAAAGACCAGCCCTGCACAAATACCTCTCACAACAGTACAAACAGAAATCAGACTTCTCGCCCGATACTTTAGTTGTAATTTATGGCACCGCTGGCCGTGATTCTGTTATTACTATTCTACCTGGCTAAGGCTCAAAGTCACAGAAGTGGGAATTTCAGAGGTATTTTCAGAAACGATGTAGCTCATTTGAGGGGGGAAAAAAACCCAACAGAAAAAATATACTTAGTTCAACAAATGCTGTACCAATGCACCAGTGAACAAAGCTATATATTACCCCTATATGTATACATGTATGAACACGTGTACCACAGAGATGGGACAGAGCAGTTAAGGACACACACGTGGCCTCTGAAGTTACATTTAATGCTACTCCTTGGGAATAATAAAGCAAAGGGGGGGGAGAAATAAAATCAAAAGGAATACTGAAAGACAGTCTCTTGTGCTCTTGCAAATATCACCAGCTGCTGAACAATTAATATGCAGAAAAACTAGAAGTTGAGCTTAAATGTAAATTTCCCTGATTTCTTACTGGTCTGCTTCCAACCCTCAGAGTTTAATTAAAGTCCATCAGCCAAATTTTTCTGTCTGAAGGCCCTAAATTATTCCCTTTTTAAATCTCCCTGTACTGACTGACCCAGATTTTTTAAACTCTTGATCTTCCACTAACCTAATTACAAATACACACACAGAGTACATTTTTTAAAAGGTTAAAGAATTTCAAGACGATCGACCCAAGTAATACCAACAGCTGCTGCTGGCCAATATGCAGGTACATGCAAGTCATACTTAGCACAAGTAACTGGGAAAGATAACAGCATTTTGTACTGCCAATTCACATACCAAGATCTAATAGCCACCTCTTCTTAATTCTCAACAAAGTATATATTTGGTGGCTGGGCAAAGAAAGTTCTACGAGAAATCTCCAAGAGAAGTGGATATGAAGTTTTACTGCTTGTAAAAGGAATCTCTATCTAATCTTCCCTAGCTGGGGAAATGGTGCAATAAATTTGATGAAGAAAGGAAGGATTTAAAGCCAGAGAAAATGAGGATTTCTCAAAGCAGAAACACAGAGAACATGCTGCCCTTAGGAATAGATCTCTGCTATTTACTCGATCTACTGGAAGAACTCCCGGGGAGCACGTCTTAGCAAGAGAAAGGAAAGTTTGCTATGCTCTTCATTTCCTGTGTAATTCCAGAAACTGCCAGCACAATGCTGTTTGGGGAGAACCACACTACAGCTATTCAACAGGGAATTCAGCATTGTATTCTGAATGAATGGAAACATTCTGAAAGATATATATTTGCTGCGGATAAAGCAGAATGCGAACCCAGTAAGGATGTGAGCCCACATACACCTTCAACCAGTTAATTGTAAACTCGGACTCTTTCCATTATGACTTTTGCAATATTCTTAGCAGCATGAAACATCACAGTAAATTACCCAGGTTAGAGTTCACAGTAGCCACAAAGTAAGTGTAATAAATCAGCACTAAAAATATTATGCAACTGCAGTTCAACTGATACCAAGTGTAGCTGATTTTAACGGAGAGGCTCTCTGCTTTTATGTATCCCTGCAAGTTAGTGATTTGGGATCTCAGTGACCAAGATGAAGGAAAGGCTCTCCAAAATCTGGATTTCTTAGAATAAACTACATGAGAGGTTCCCTGCAAAAATCCCAAGGGTATTTCCCTCCTGGCCCACTGCAAAAAATCTTCTGCTAAGCACGACGATTCAAAGGATTTAAAAAATGCACCAATAACGCAGAACAGTAAGGGAACCCCAAACTGTGGCTGGGCTCGTGAGCCAGGACCTCAGCCCCAAGCAGAATCAGACCTTTTAACCGAAGAGGAACAGTCACATGCCTCATTTCACCCTTACTTTGCTTTAAACTAGGCCGTTTCCTCCCCCCCATATCCCACATTGGCTGATAAATTCCCCAACGGCGGGTGTTAACTAACTCCGCATTCCAGTCTGCTCTGCGTCATGGAGTTCCACATCCCGCTGATGAGGAACACATGGTGGACATGTGGTAGGGGAGAGCCTGACAGCGCTCGCACAAGCAGGGATAACTCCTCTGACCTTTGGCTTTTTTCTCTCCGTACCATCCCAACCGCACAATGAGGAGTCTGTGCCCCTCTGTCACGTCCTGGTCATTCCGGGATCACTGGACACAAGCTGAATCCCTATGATTTCAGCAGGCAGTTACACTGAACACACATTTTGGCTGAAAAGCAAGCAACTGATCACTCTGTGTCTCCGCCCTAATCAAACCTTTCAGATGACCTTTTAGACCATACAGGTTACACCTGGATCAACTGGGGTAAATGTCACAAAAAACAACTGACAATGGCTATGGTTCCCCATTGAGTCTGTGAAATAACTAACTCACAGCCTTGCTAAAAAGTACACAGTGGCAACTGTATTAAAGTATTAAGAATCTTTCTAAAACGAACAGACCATTTGTCATCTTTTTAAGACCCAAGCCTGGCTAAGAGTAACAATGAACTTCAACTTCAGTGCTGTCCAGCCTGGTGACTCATCCAGAGCACTGCATTTACCAGTGCAGTCACATGGACTCGAGGGTGTCCAAGCAATACAGTCATCCCTTCCTCCTTTGAAACCTCTGAAAAGTAAAACCAAATCACAGGCTAAGTGCTGGTCTGAGACCGCAGCAGACAGACAGACAGACAAATGACTAATGACAATCCACACAACATACATTTACCGACGATTAGAAACCAAATGCTGAGCCTCACACTCTCTGCTTTTAGCCTTGTGTGTGCTAAAACACTGGCAAGAATCTTGCAGTAAAATGAAAGCCATTGCCAATAAGCTTTTCTATAGCTGGATTCAATAGAAGTTCCTGCTACTATTCCAGATTCTAAGATTCATGACCTCTTACCTGTACAAGCTGTCAAGACACAGCATGACCCTCCTTTTATAAATAGGACCTGGATATGCTGTGCATTCCTTTCAACCCCCCCCGCCAACGAGTGAATAAAGTAACATGGCACCAGCAAAACAGAATAAAACCCTGTGGAAGTAACAAAAATCAGTAATAGCAAAGTGTTCTTTAAAATATAAAGCCAATGTCTCACTAGCTGCTTTTACAGTATGTTCACATTTATTGTACAAGTGTAACATAAATAAAAGCACCAAATTAAGAAGTTTTCCTTATATTTGGCTCCATTAATTTCAGAAATAGTAAATAATTTAAAAAATACTCCGTTTCTGAAGTTGAAGGCTACAGTCATCCTCAACATATTTACAGAAAAAGCAGAACAAGTTGAGCAAAGTTTAAATGCATAATGAAAAGGGCAAACCTTCTGAGAAAACAATTGCCTTCTATTTACAGCAGCTACTCTTAGTGAACTGAGAAACTTCTAAACAAAACCTAAAAGGGCATCCTGAGAACATCTACTCCCAGCTCATGGCTCAAACAACAACTCACAGGCCAATATCTTTTTTTCTGAAATGTTCAGCAAAATCCTCTTTTCTGAAGAAATATGATTAAAGCTGCACCAACATTTTTAAAGTGTGGTTATAGTCTGAGAAGTTAGTGTGTAAAAGTCACACCCTCTTATTCAATAGACTTAGTTCCCCTGTTTTGATTCAGACAGATCCGCTTGCTTTACTGGCTAAAATAACTTTTTACAACTTTCTAAATTCCTATTAGTACTGTGAAACCAATTCAGTTCTGGGAAGGGGAACCAGATTATTTTCTGGCCTGTGCATCTGCAAAAGGATTATTACCTAAATCAACACATACAATTTCTATTTTTGTGATGGAGGAGTCAAAAAGAACCTCACTTATTTTCTAGATGCTAGTCAGAACACTTTATTTTTAATTATGAAAAGAGCAGACCTGGACTAACTGCAAGAGCACATCTGGACTAACAGAAAAGACATGAAGATCTGCACATGGCTCTGTAAAACTCATATTTTAGAGAAAAAAAAAATTATCCAACAACTTTCTATGTCATTCCTCAAAATACCATTTGAATGCAAAGGGAACTTAAGTGTCAGACTGGGGAACACCACCAAAGCTAGTACATGTGTATTCATCCTGTAGACAGCTCAGGCCAGCAAAGAGTTTTTGCTCCCTGGTCTGCCCTGAACTGCTCCTCAGAATTTTCCTACTGAGTTGCATTACTGAATCTCTTGCCCCACTGGCACTGCTTGTGGGGACATCTCCCTAATGCACAAAGTAAAAAGAACCAAGTCTTTAAAGTCCTGCTGTTTAATCTCTTAAAATTAATGACACTGGTTTTGACACGTGTCTTATGAAGTACTCGACCATCAGTCCCACTGGGGGTAAGCTTGGGGTGGTGGCCCCATCAACCAGCACAGCTGGATCTGGAAGAGGACACCTGACCAGGACCTAGCCTAGGATGCTTTCCACAGTGGAGCATCTGCCTATACCAGTGCCATTCCCAGCCTTTCTCATGGAAATAGATTTTAAAAGAGAAAAAAAAAACAAACAAACCACCACAGGAGTGGCAGAGAATTTCAGAGATGCCAATTTCCCAAGGACAGTTTCAGAGAACAGAAACACTAAGGAAGTTGCAGTGTGTTTATATATGATCTACTTATTTAAAACAAATTATCAGCAGGAAAAAAAAAAAAAGGCAATATCCCAAGGCAACAGAAAGGAAATCAAGTGTATCAAAGCTACTTCTGAACTCCCATTACCTACCCACTTGGCAACGCCGACTTTTGAAATTATACTACACCATTCATTTTTACTCTCATGATGCAAAGGGAGAAGAAAGAAAAAAACTCCCCCATCCTACCCCCCCTCTTTTTATTAAAATATCTTAAAAACAGATCTGCATTGTTACTTCAAGGTTACTAATGTTAGTACTGTATATATTTATAGATGAGGTATTCCTTTCTGTCTGAAGCACATGAGGTAATAAGTAGCTGGGATTGTCACGGTGATTTATTAACATATTCTCAAGGAGAAGCCCTGCACCTGCGTCTGTGCAGACAGAACACCCACGAAGGCTGAACTCACCCTTACACAGCCCACAAGATCTTAAAAGGAAATGCTCCAAATTTAGACCTGCTCCAACAGGTGTCTTTTACTGTCTCACTTTGCATGACCATAAATATCAGAGGTGGAGCAAAAAAGCTCCCTGTCCATTGTAATCGTGCTTTGAAAACAAATACCTTTGCCCCCTCCCAAAGCAGAGGCAGCAGCTATGGAATTCTCATCATTTCCTCACTCCTTCATCCTGTCAAGACCCAAGTCAGAGAGATGTCACCGGCAAAACCAGGCTCCAGGGATGAGCACATAACTTTATTTTTTTCTCTTCAAAGGGCCCTAAGCTGGCTCTGAAACTTCCCCAAACTGTATTTCTTTCATTCTAGTATCTCATCTTGCAGCTATTTGCCAAAGTGAATGACATGCACAGGCTGTTCATGGCTTTTTATAAGCTCTCATTACCCAAACAGGGAACCATTTCCTTGAAAATGCTTTCCCCAGCAGCTTTTGTCTCTCTAGGCACCACCAATAAATTTGTCTTCTTGTCCCATCCTGATGCACACCAAAACGTGCCTGGATGGATGTATTTGATATTGTCTTCCATTTGTTTACTAAGGGAGGATGCTACCTGTGGGACTTGTCATCAGGGTGATTAACAGCACAGGGAAAATAAACGATAATTTTAACAGCTGAACAGAAAGCTCTGCCAGATTTGCTCTGGCAAGCAAAGGAGCAAAATCCAGACTCTCCGCTGTGGTCTAACAAGGAGAGGCAATCCCAAACCCAAAATGGCTATCCATGACTTACAAAACCACTACACAAATCAAAACAACAAATCTGGAAAAGAAATCCTAACCAAATCGAGAAAGAGAATAACAGGTTATACCGTGAGTTTAGAAATCCCATCAAAACGTTTCATTCTGCAACACTTTCATTATTACAAAATGCCTGAGTCAAGAGCAAATAAATATTTAATACTCAACAGGTACTCAGGAGAATGTATGTTTTCCCCTGTCCCTCCCCACCAGCTGCTCTTTTATGGCAGGAAAGTGAAGAGCGTGAAATCCAATGATAGGAAGAAGGCAAAGGTCAGGAAAAAGGTTTTTCTACAAGGATTTAAATTAGCGTTCTACAGCTTTGGATGTTTTGTCAACACAACTTCCCTCCTGTGAGGAAGGGAAGCCAAAGGCCCTTTGAACCATTTCTGTATGGGATCTAGATTTTTTACCAGTAATAAGACTCCTAGCTTTAAAGAAAAGTTCAGCTTCCCTCTTCCCATTCCTTTCACCACTCCCTCCCTGTCCCTCCTTCCACTCCCCTCTTTAAAAGGAGTGAGAAAAAAGAAAATAGAAAAAGGATCTGAAGAACAAAACAAGCACTGGAGGAGTTCTAGAGTTCATGTAACAAGACCACTATAACCCTTCAAAGGGACCATTAAAAGCAAAACAAACAAAAGCAACAGCCTCAAGACGTCTATTGTATTTTACAGAGGAATGAATGAGTGTACTGGAAATTCTCCCACCATCTTGCCACAAAGTCTGTTATTTCATCAAAACAAAGTCCAGGGATCAAGAAACAGCCAACATGGCAGCTGAAAGTCAGTCACTTCCAGTGATCCATGAAGAAAACGAGATTGGGCTTGCTTTTTTTCTTTCCTTTTTTTTTTTTCCTCTCCTTGCTTTACTATGATGTATTAAAAAAAGACTTCAAAGATTGTTTTAAGTGTTGCTTTTGTTTCTCTTGTTTCTCACATGAGAAAGTCAGGGCTTGAGCAGGTCTAGACAACACAGTGGTTAAAACATCATTAGCTGCCAACACTTTGTCTTCTTAGAGCTCCCACAGTTGTTGCTTCCCTGGATTTGCCTCAATTGAAAATATTTGACAATTTCCATATACTGTTTTGCTTCCCTCAGAGTTCCTCCAAGATGGCAGTTGTAAAGCACAGAGAGCACAGCAGCATCCACAGTGGGCAGTTTAATACATCAGAGGCTCACCCAGGTGGATACTGGCCCAATACTTCTGCTTCAAAGTATCCTTCTAATTTTTTTTTCCTTCTTTTTAGCTCTTAGCAGATCTGTCCTCTTTGTTCTTCTGGACTATCCTGTCACCTTTGGGCTTTACTTGGAGGGTGGTTTATGCTTTACATTAGCTTTCATAGCTGTGGAAATGTAAGAAGGACAGGGAGACACACAGATTCTTATCCCATCTGTGCATCACCAACACTCCATTTACCAAATCCCAAACAGTTACGATCAAGAAGATCTGCTGAAGACAATATAACTGAACAGGTGCTCCCGAGGGCAAAGTTTAGCCTGCAGGATAAAGCCTGATTAATTTAGCTATAGGAATGAGAATTCTCTGGTTAGATGAACCTGTAAAATCAGGGGTCAACTAAGATCACACATGTTACAGCAATTTCTAAGTCATTATACCACAGCCCGCCACTAGTGCCAGGGGAAAGCCATAAAGACAAGCTTGTCACTAACAGTAGATATAACATTCCTCCCTAGCCCAGAATAGATCTATTAGACTTCATTTGCAACAAAACACAGAACATAACAGCAATAAATTTCCTACTCTATGCAAATCAGCTGCTGTGTATGTACACAAGGTTTGCCTGCAGCTTGGACCCTGCCGTGTCCAAGAAAAACCCAGGAAGGAGCCAGTGGAAACATGCTGGGACAGGCTCTTTCCATCACAGCAGTTAACAGGACCCACTCTTGATCACCCCCATTCTAGGGCAACCCTTAAACCTGGGCAGAAGAAGGGTCTTCTTTCCATGGGCACAGAGCAGCTCCCTCACATCTGGCAGCGGGATGTTCAAGGAAAGATTACACCGAGCTGTGGCCTACAGCACACACCAGAGGCATTTTCACAGCAGAGATTTATCTGAGAGCAGGCCCCAGATGTCCGTATCCCTGACTTAAAAGGTCCACATGGATGAATTCCCAGCTCTCAGATGGCTGTCCCACAGGTGTCTCATCTCACAGAGGTGAAAGTCTGACTGTCAGCCTGGGACAGACTACAAAGGTTGACCTCTCAAGGAGACAGCAGAGCTTTCCACAGAGAACGTCAGACGTGTGTCTGAGACAGCTAAAATCACTGTACAGAAGACTGTAATGAACAAGAAGTCATCTTTCCTTCTCCTACTAATGGATATGAATTACACTGTGCAGGAAGCTCAGCTGCTCTGACATATTTAATAAATTCATCCAAGCCCCCCGTGCAGTTGAATGGTGGATATAACATGGATTCTCTAATGAAACTTTTGGGGCCTGCAAGGACAGCTGAGCTTTTGTGCCTTATATGCAGAAGAGGGTCATGAAATCCTGAGAGCCCCTCATGGATACTCTGCAAACCCATCAGGGATTCAGACAATGAGACCAGCATTTATGGACATTATGGACATAGGCCTAACACTTTAGGATGTCTGAATCTTAACTGTATCTGTACTATAGCAATATAGGCTTCATTTCAACAAGAGTTACCTTTTCATGCATTCCTTTTCTTGCCCCGGAATTTTTCACAACAGAGGTGTAAGAAAAGCCTATCAAGCGGTTGTAATGATGTAACAAATAATAAAAATACTGCTCCTTGAATATTCCAAAAGCTGCTTTTCCTGTTCCCTTTTCATCCTGCTTTAACCACCAATACAGTTATTTTACCCCATTCCGATTTCAGTTTCTATTACAAGGACTCATGAGCTTACTTCTGAAGGATGGATCTTTTAATGACAAGTTCTTCATCCAAGTCAGCTTCATTAGCCATGAAGAGCAATCTTTTTCCTGTGTCATCCACTCCAATGAAATCACGTTGCTCCACTGAAGTAGAAAACCAAACAATCATTATATAACCCCACTTTTATACAGGTTGTAAAGACAAACAGGACCACCGACCACCCTCCAAAATATGAAATATTCTGTTTCAGACTATCCCAGCAAATCAATGAATTTAATATTTATGGATAACTTTTCCAACGTCTTTTCAGTCAGGGTAGCTGATATATATCAAGACATTCAAAACACTGGCCCTGCAAGCTTTTTGCATCCTTTTTATTAAGATGCCAACTACAGGTCCTTACATGCAACATTATCTTGAGCTATGCTTTCCTTCTCTCTCTTTTTAATTTTTTTTAAATAAAAAAAACCCTGCTACCTTAATTTACACAACAACAAACCCAAGGCAAGCAGTGAGTTCTTCAAAATCCAACTGCTTCTTCCTCATCATAAACCACTCTACATTGGAACTAGGTGGTCTAGAGCGGATTATGATTTCAGTTAAGACATAAATATTTTGCAGCTCATCTATTTCAGATAAATACTAATAGCAATAGCAAACCTAAATCACAAACAGGCACAGAAGTATAGATTCTAAGACTTCTACCACAGATGTTTCTGGGTGAGTTAACTTGGTTTAAATACCTATTTATAAAACTGCCAACCAAGAGAATACCTAACAGTCACACATATCATTGTGGCAATCCCCATCTCCTGCAATCAGTGGTTGAGCATCAACAGGGACTTTGACCTATTGAAATGTAAAGCATTTGTTTTTGAACAGTTTTCCACAACATCTGAATACAGTGGTGGCAGCTTATTCTAATGATCACTTTGTAGTAGGAACCATCACTCTGGTGGCAGCCAGATATCCATTTTTACAGAGCCACAGGCTGTACAAGAAAGCTATGGTACAGTTCTAACAAAAATCTCTTTTCTCCCACTAAATACTACTATTTTGGGCCAAACCGGCAAATATTTGGTCTCCTGAGTTCTAAGCCTTTAACCACACTGGAGTAACAGCATGGCCTAGAAGTAGCTAATTCTCTAAGATCTTTTTCAGCCAAACTATTTTTAACCTTATTTTTCCCAGTTCAGCCCCATCCCTTGTGTTTTACTTTTACTTGTTCTTTCAGAGTTACCATAGCAATAACCACTATCAAAATACAGTCAGACCTACGCAGCTGTCGAAAGTTCTCCTGTGGCAGTCTTTGATCCAAGTGATCAAGCACAGCCTCTTCAGAAAATCCCCCAAGCCTTCTCAGAAATTAATCATACAGCAGAGAAGTACAAAAATAGGCCTGAGCATGTAACACTATGACAAATTAAGTACAATTACAATAAAGCTCACTTGATGTAAAAACTCAAGTTTAAGTCTTGAAAGCAGTGCCAGTTTTCATGCTATGGAGGGTGATGAAGTTTGAGAGTAGGGGCTCATCAACCCTCGCCTCTGCCACCTAAATGGGGTCTCCTGACAGGCCAGAAAAAGAACAGTGACCGATTTTCTTCCATCAAGGCATCAACACTTCTCTCAGAGTTCAGGTCCTACCTGCCCATCTCCTGGTTGTTCCAACAGTAACGTGACACATTACACTGCCACAGCAAAACCCTCTGCAACAGGGGGAAAAAAACCCACTCAATGAGAACAGGACCAGGTACGTGACTGACACCAAACCAGTTTCTCTTGCTTGTGTGGATAGATAAGAAACAAGCAGTGAAGCCATGAGAACACTCTGTGGGTTTTTTTTTTTTTTTGTAGCAGATGCCAGGTCAGGTTTTTCCCTGTACACTGGCAATAAGTAAGCACTACTGTTGTAAAGCTAAAAAAGGCAAAGCTTACTACTAAAATCAATTATCCAGAGATACAAGAGAGCTGTTTCGAATCCCACTGGCCTTATTTAGTGAGGAATAAATAAATAGAAGAATGAATACATAACTAGTTTACAAAACCCCTTCAAGGAAAAATGAGAAAAATGTTAAAGCTGCAGTGACAGTAACTTTAAAACAATCATTTAAAATATGGAAATGGAAAGCAGGATGTGTTTTGCCTCCTCATGATAAATAAATAAGGATTTGACACTGATATTGCAATTTATTAATCACCTCAGAAATTAGATTCTCATTTATTTTAAGGGCTTTAGCGATCTAAAGAAATCATGACATCACAAGAGAAATGTTGAGCAATTCGGTGATGAGGAGAAATAAATTTCAGTCAGATTTTCTAAAATGCTTTTAAATCAAACATAATTAATTGACACTTGAAAAAAAAAAGACACTTTTGTTCAAGATTCAGTATCTACATCCTTTCAGTTAAAGGGAGAGAATTCACACGATGCAGCCTTCGAGACCACCAAGAGGTCTTCTGGCAAATACAGGGAATACCAGTGATGACATGCCTGCTGCTTTCAAGACAAGAAAAATAAGCAGGAAAAAGTCACCATCCCCATCTCTTCTGCCTTTCTTTATACACAGAAAGGTTCAGACACCATTTTCCACACAATCCCTTGCAGGCCATCTTGAGGCGCAGGGCTCCGCTCTGGGAGTCTGAATTCCTGACATTCTCTGTTTATTTGGGTTACTGCCATTCACTAGCACTTCGGTGTTGTGTTTTTTTCTATGGCCGTGCCTCTCATTGCTCAATTAAAAAAGCCAATGAGATGATTATTGTCAATATGTGATTCCCTAAACATAGAAGCCAATGAACTTGACCCTGTAATTTGCAGCTGAGTCAAACATTTCAGGAAATCATCAGTACAAATTGATAGCACTTAGCACTGCAACTAATGCTAATTTAAGAACAGTTCTTGAATGTTCAATAATATCCATTTCCTAATACAAACATTTCAACAGTACAGTGCAAGTACACAAACATAGATGTGTCACGATTTAGAGCTAATAGTGCCACATACTATGAAAAACTGCCTAACATATTCCACATTAGTATCTTGTCTTCAGTTCCTTATAAGCTTCACCACGTTTTAACTGTCTGGGATGAAATTTCCAATGCCAGATGCCCGCCCCAAGAGGAACATCTGAGAAACTTCAGTGAAAACCAATCAGCTGTTTCTAAGGCTAAAGAAAAAAAGAGGGTTTAGTGTAAGATGAAATGGTTTGGTGGCCCTTCCCTGGAAAAGCTCTTACCAGTCTTTGAAAAACTGCAGGTTCACATGCTCTACTCTTCTCTAGACTTGTATTTTTTACTTTTTATTTTCTGTGTATTCTGTTCTTAAGAATAGGTTGTTCCAATGCCTCAGCTCCTAGGACTGATCAAATAGCAGGAGCTATCTAAAGCTTTCTTCTTTCTATCTAAAGCATACAAGCCACGAGGTTCCACAGCCACGCTGTGATGACTCTGCTCCCAGGGAAAGAGCTTAATCTGCTGCGTTTTTGCAACCTGTTTTTTACAAGGAAGTAAAACTCATAAGCTCGCAAGGGTGAGGGGAAAGAAAAACAGAAAAACAAGGATTCTGCCAGACAGGCTGGAAAGGAGAGAAAGCAGTCCCTGAAATTAATGGAACTGGGACTGTCTGAAAGGACACTAGACCACAGAGACAGGAATTAGAAGAAAACAGGTGACTACAGGCAGATAAATGAAGCAGATCAAGACGAGAAGTCAGAAGCAGAAGAGAGAATGGAATTGGCAGTGACAGAAAAGGGTAATATATGACAAAGAGAAGCTGGGCTCTTGACAAGGAACCTTGAAGGAGGAACCTAAGCAAAGAGAACAAGAATGGAGGCTGGTGGTGGTAAGAGGCCAGCATGGGAAGAGAGGAAGATTAGCTAGGATGGTGTTGAGAACAATGGGGTACATTCGGTCAAGTAGGAATGAAAGGCAGGAGGATCTGGTGCTCTCTAAAATGTACTGCCCTCCTTCAGAACCTGGAGAAGAACCTAAAATTCTTGTCTTGGCACTCCCCTGCTTTAAACCAATGACTGAGAAAGGTCTGGTAGGGTTCATGTCTCATCTGAGGCAGTTTACAGAAAACGTATCACCAGTGCTGTCCATGAGAGCTCAAGTAGAGTAGCTTTGGGCAGGAGACCTCAGCACCAAGCCCCACAATAAAACACCATGGGTGGTAAAACACTTCTGCATAATGGAATTTTAGTCTTTTCAAGTTTGGCCTTTTAAAAATCCGAGAAACCAAACACAAATTTTAACAAGTCATGCAGGAAGACACACGCTACTAAGTCAAGCACACAGACATAAAAAACAAGCAAAAAAAGAATGCACGTACAAAGTGACGTGTTTATATTTGCAAAGAGCCTTCAGATGATCTTGTTTATCCTCACAGACCTCCTTGCCCCCACCCTGTGTGCTCAGAGCTCACTTGCTGGGCAGCTCTATGATGTTTAACCACAGACCCATTAGTTTACAGCTCCTGAATGCTCAACCCTGTGGCTGTAGCAGGGCTCTTGACAATGTTTTATGTGCCATTAGCACTTAGATGGCCTTTTCAAAAATATGGGGGTTTAGGGCTGTTTGAGAGTCCAAGTACTAAATGCTTTCAGCCCTACTAACCTTGCACTTCGCTCCAGAAAAATCTTTTCATGCAGAGTCTAAGCAGCTTTCTTTTAAAACACATTTCCTCCACTTTCAGACACACACGTAGTCCAACTGTTGGCTTGCATTTCACTCCTCTCTCAAACAGTTTGAAGCTACACTTTCTTATTCGTATTCCTGTAATGCCTCTGAGCTTTAATCACAGACCAGGACCCACTAGGCTGGCAATAATCTAGGCTCAGCAATTTAAGAGATATCATTAAAAGAAAATGAGAGGTTTGGTGTGGGAACAACTGTATGGTGTTTAGCACTTTCAGCATGTAAGTAAAACGGGCATAATAGCCCTGCTCTGCCTTACAGCAGTGTTGTGAGAACAGATACATTAAAGATTACAAGGCACTAACTAAGATATTATGGTAAGAGGGACAAGATAAGCATCTAACCAAGTCCTTGAAATCAGTGGGAGTTT
This sequence comes from Pyrocephalus nanus, assembly GCA_038380795.1. Taxonomy (NCBI): domain Eukaryota; kingdom Metazoa; phylum Chordata; class Aves; order Passeriformes; family Tyrannidae; genus Pyrocephalus; species Pyrocephalus nanus. The sequence goes on from CM076269.1 coordinate 4,331,693, forward strand.
TGCCTAGCAAGAGGCTCCTGGATGTGATTTCAGAAGAGTAATTCAGTACGTACCACAAGAGGGGAGAACTTCTGGAAGCATTTGTTACCCACCTAGTGCTGGTCCCTACAGGCAGTGGTAAAATTCCCAGCTATGATCTGGCTGATGCTTCATGCTCTTGAAAAACCTAACGGTTTTAATGTTCATATGTAACAAAAATCCAGGGTTTCATCCAAAACTCACTGAAGTCACCTGGAGCTTTTCCCTTAACTCTTGTGAGCTTTGGATCAGAGCCTGCAAGATTACACGAGTCTAATACTTAATTCTGAGCTGGAAAAAACCAAGCCACACCCTCATCAGGGAATCTGAGGAAAAATAGGGCATCTGTACCTTTTTTCTTTCTTTTGCTCTGGCATTGGTAACTAAACATATCATACATACCAGTGGTTTCTCTATAATTTACTACTAAATATGTATTCCTATCTACATACCTGGCTTTTTCTTCCCTTTCTGTCCTGGTACCACTTCTGTTGGTTCATGAGTTTTCTTCATCAACATGGAGAGAGTAGCATCATGTGTCCGAAAGAGATCCACAACTTTATATAAATCAACATCTGTGATCAGATCGCAGCTCAACACCAAGACATCAGTCTGTCAAAGAAGAAAAAAAAACCCCACACCCTTCAGAGATACAAATTACCACATATGGATTAGCATTTGAGGACCCAACAACAAATACACGTTAACTTTTTTCTTTTTTTTTTTTTTTTTTTACCTACAGAAAACACAGGGTCTGCCCACACCCTGCCAAAAATAGCTCCTGTTTTTTTACCAGTGCACTTTTCTTGAGTCCTGCTGTTGCTGTTATTTGGTTAATGCTTATCCAGCTCTGGACCATAAGGAATATGGGATCATCTAAACTGTCCTCGTCTGCTCCTAAGGACACAGAAGCCATGGCTTTCAAGACTGATAGGAAATTCTGCTGTATTTTCAGCTACTTTCAGTCATATAATGATGTAGAAAAGAAACCTTTCTGAAGAAATCTTTTTTAGCTGACTTAGCATCTGGCTACAAACCACTGTAAAAGATATTTGAACTATGTTATTTTATCGGGGGACAAAAAAAGCAAAGACTATCTAGGATGTGATTTACTCAGTAATTGCACTGCCATGGTGGGCTCAGTTTAGAAATACATTTCCTAAAACCAGCAATACCCTATATAAAAAAAAAAAAAAAAAAAAAAAAGAGGAAGTTAGGTCCTATTTAATAACAGGCTTGTATTTAATTTTGATCTCAAAGGATTCCAAAGTCCCTTACCACGTATTTAAGAGAACTGCCCACAGATCACAGAAACGTTGTCACGTGTCGAGTGAGACACGGCAGCTTCACTATCAATATAATCTGGCTAAAAACCCTTATTAAGAAAAAAATCTTCTGTATTTCACGTGGGTTGTGGAATATACTGCCAAAAACCTACTAGTTCAGCAATTACTTTCATTTAAACTAATCCTAACATAATATTTGTCCAGCATGGCCTACAGAAAAGTAGCAAGTTTCCACTTTTTGTTAATGATCAACCTTCTAAATGTGCCTCAAGAAGACAGTGTTTCTTCAGTGACATTTACCATTTTCGCTTTCCGTGCTACCATTTACCATGGTAAGCCTCCCTGCAGAGTGTGACGTGGCTGCCTAGCTTTCTCTTTTTAAAAGACAATATTTAATAAGAAGGGCACTAGAAAATGCTTTGTAAAACCTGAGTTAATCCATGGAGGATCAGCAATTCTACTTCTACTTTTGAAAACTAGTTTAAAGTAAACTATTCCAGGACTGACCACTCATTACAGAAAGGTTTATTATAGCAAAGCTTGGTTTACAGATTTTATCTAATACTAGGAGATTTCAAGATGTAGTTGAGACTAACTCAGGTCTGGAATTTACATTATTTGACAGGTTCTCCTATAAATGCTGGGCAGTTTCACGTGTTTACCAATAAGGCACTGGAATTCATCATGTCACAAACTGTTGGAGCTGGATTTGGCATGCTGTGCAAAAGGTCAAGCTCTTCAATTTTCATGTGATTTCTCCCTACTTTACCGAGAAACACCTGGCTGCTTTACAGGAAGGAACAATATGCAGGTTGAGAATTTTACACATTCAAAACCTGACTTGCATCACTCCTTTTAACGTATTTTCAAAATGTGTATTTTATATTAGAGTTTTGCCCAGCAAAAGTGCTTTAATTAGCACTTCTCTTAAAAAACCAACATGCACACACTGGAAAAAAAACCCCAACAACCTAATCCACTAAAGCGAGTTGCCCAGCACTCTGGAGCAGCCCTGCTCCAACATTCCAGGGTGTACAAAGAAAATAAGAAAAAAATTCTGCTTGGTCTGGAAGTAAATCTCCCGCTTCACAACTGTAAACTGTGAAGAAACACATATTAAATATCCTGGAAAATCCTGCAAAATTTTCAGATATTCTGTTTTTACAGGGAGCACACGTGAGTTACGATATTTGTAGAAAAGGCCAAAAGGTATTCAAGACACATATAAACAGACCTGTACTTTTCAAACTCACTCTGTAGAAGGAAGAGATTGCCAGCTTCAACTCTAAACGCTTTCACTCCAGTGGTGAAAATAAGAAGTAATAAAATGAGACAGGCAGACCCTCCAACAGTTTTGTCCTAAGGAACGAGTACCTCGGCTTGTTAAACAAACCTTGTAATTATTTCACATCTTACTAAATGCTTTAATCTGCCACTAACGCAAAAACCCAACAAGCGTTTCATAGTTCTGACCAGGCTCCTGGGTTTTTTCTCCTCGCTATAGGACAAGCCTTTTTGCAAAAACTGAATGCAAGACCCCTGAGGAGCATACGGGAACAGAACCACCAAATGTCTGGTTGCCATCTGTTCTACCCATTTACTCTCCCAATATGTAAATAAACGTCAGTGAGCGCAGGGACCAGTGAAACACACAGTTGCTCTGTAAAGCCCACATTTCTGCCTCTCCTCCTGATGAGCAGAGCAGTGGCCTCAGAAGCACGCTGAGAATACACCATGAAAGGCTCTTTTGGGACTTGACAGCCTCCCCTTTGAAACACCACCCCCCTCATAAATAAAGCCCTCACTGTCTAATGGATGCACTTTTTTTTTTTTTTTTTGCCAGTGTACAACTCCTGAACGAATAAACTAATGGCTGAATGAAAAAATAAACCGTCCTAGAACCTCAGCAGAAGTGTGTGTTTTTCTTTACGTTTTTGGGGTGGGCGTAGAAGAAAGAAAATAAATGGTAGAGCTTGTGGGTTTTTTACATATATACATGCCAAATAAATACAGTGCACCTTTCCCAACAAGCCACTGCTACAAAGAAGAGAAGTACGCACTTACTACACGCACTCATGTGCTAACAAGGGGTATGTGAACATACTTGACTTCATGAATTATGCAAACACCTAAGTACACACACACACACACATACATCTCTTAATGAAATACATGTAACAATGATTACATCAACCCCAAACTATTATACAAACAGACGATAAGAATCAACATGAACTGATTAAAAAAAAACCCCAGCAAGCACACACCCCGAGCAGAACGACTGCAAAGGAAGGAAAACGCACGCACAAATGCACTCTCAGCACCCATTACAACCAAGGGCAGGACAAGGCAAGGGTCTTAACTCAAGGAGGACCACCTAATGGATGGGGCATGAAACAAATGCTTGGAATTTCTGGCATTTTCCTGCTCTGCTAAGCTTCATTCGTGCCATTTTGTCTCCTGCTTCAGTGACAAAGAGGAGCCCTCGTCACAGACCGGGGGGGGGGCTCTACCATTGAAGCTGCTGTACAGAACAGGTGAAAACACCATCCAGCATCATAAGTGAACAGCAAATGACTTTGAGTTTGGGAACACAGGGAAACACTGCAGTGCTACTCATCTGGAGGCAGCAACCATACAGAGCCATGGAAAAGACAAGGAGAATAGGATGCTCCTCGGAAGAGTCACCTCAGGCCTCAGTAACCCCGTTTAACCTCAGATTTACAATTTACTCGTTCAAATTCAAAATGTAGACTCGGTTACTGATCAGTGGAGAAAAATGGGGTCCTGCAGAGACCATCCCACCTATGATCTGAGTTTCAAGGAGATACTTCTTTATCCCTACTGATGTTATGAATTACTGGAGCTCTGGGCTTCCAATCCAGCGATCACTCAACACAGAGAGTTTGGTCAAGTACAGGCACATGGCACTTAAGGCCCCCAAATCTCCACTCTACCCTTCCCACACTGGCTAACAGGACTTCACCAAATGTTTCTGAACTATAAAATCATCAGGTATTATGAAATAACTCATATACTTGATCAGGATAAATAAAACAGCGTAACATAAAACATCAAGAGATTTATACAAAATAGAGAAAACAGTAAAGAAAAAACACTGAAAACCAACATGTCAACAATTATACTAAACCAAGTACAGTATGGAAAATCTACACAAAAACAAGACTAAAAAGCAGAATGTTTCAAGAACTCAGTTCAACCGATTTAAAAATAGAAAACATGTTTTCAATGGAACTAATTCATACCACAGATCAAAAGATGGATGCAATTATATGGTGTAATATACCAGCATAAATAAAAAGCCTTGGACTTTCTCACACCCTGCACACAAAGGCAATGCTAAAAACCCTTTTATATTCAGCAATTATTGCTGGAGCCCTTATGATCAAACAGGAGATGTCAAGGTTACCACAGATAGCTGGCAGCAAATGACCAATTTTTAGTGGTATTCACTGTGCTTTTTCTATCAAGTATAGACAAGAGCAGGACCTCATAGCCTAAACTGCTGATGGTCTTAAAAACAGCAGACCAGAAAATAAGAAAACATGTGTTGCAAAGAAGCCTCTAATATGAACAAAATCAGCCTCAAGAGAAAGAGGAAAACAAATGTCAGACTGCATTACAAACAGAAGAGAAGTAAGACATCCACAAGCAGTAGAACCAGCTCCTAACAGAACTGAAAACGGAAAAAAAGTTGAAATTAAAGCCTAAAAATTTCCAACTGCAAATTATTACAGCTGAGACTTTGACAGCAAAAGAAAGAAAATCAAGAGATTAGACTGTTCCTACACTCAGTCTAAGTTAACACATGCACAGAGAACTTTGCATCACTTCCTGCGGTGTCACCATACAAATTGGGGAGAGAGGAACAAGTTATAATTACTGCTGGAATTAAGACTGAGTTTTATACACAATAGCCTGGAACTTCACCCACATGTTGCATTAACAGTGGGTTTGTGTGTAATGCTTTTTATTATTCTAAAGAGTGGAAAGGGAAAGAACAGTTTGGCTGTGGGCAAGCATTTTGATTGCTTGTTAGCGTGCTTCAGGCAAAGCCAAAGATACCTCACAGCAACTGCATTACTCACCGCTCTTCAGATCAGAAACTTACATCCAAAGCTTTAGAGAATCCCTTTTTATCTCAGTCTCCATTAAGAGCCCTCCAATTTCCACACCTGTGACCTCTTTGAAGCTCTGTGACTGTTGCTGTAACTGGAGCAGGGAACCTCATTTAGTTTTTGATGTCTGCAGGATCTTGTTAGCTACCAACTGACATGGCTGCCTTTGGCTGGGAATTCCCACTCTGCTTTTGTAACGTCCTTGAGAGCAAAATTCAGAAGAAAAATCATGATTTAGTACTTTGTTAGCAGACATGAAGCATTTACCCACTCTGCTCTCACCTTGCAGCAGAGGAAGTTTGCTGTAGACCAGCACCTTCATAACTCTTCTGACAGGGAACAGTTGAGGCACAGAACGTCCCTCAAACCAAAATCCAGCATCAACCTCTCCTCATTAAAATATGGAAGAAACGTTTTTGTTTTGTTTTGTTTTTTTTCTCTTAAAGACAGCGTGCAATGTGAAAGAGGATTCTTAGAGGCTTCTTTTTCCCTCCTTTAAAAAAGAGAAAAAAGAAAAGTCTAGTGTGGGAGCCAAGGGACTCTCTTCTAATTTCTTGGATGGCCCTGAATTCATCAGTTGAGGATCTCTTAGGGCAATGTGAATGCCTTAACATACGTAACCTGTCAGCATCACCGTTTATCTTCTCAAAGAAAGTTGGAAGAAAGATGCCAGAAGCTGGGGAGGAGACTTAACCTCAGTCCCATCACATGGCTTATCCTATGTGTTGTATCAGATGGGATCATACAATGAAAACACCATTTTAGGCTATCTTTGTATCTCAAGAGCTACCATCCAAAATCAATATTTTTTAATTTACATACATATAAGCTAGGAACAGGAAAGATATTCAAGCCTGGAAGGCATCCTGTCTCCTCCCAGAAGGAAGTCTTGTTACCTACGCTCTGACACGTGGGGTGGAAGAGGGTAATTTACAGTTCTCAGCAACCAAACCCAGAAGTTTAGAGATGAACACAAGTTTGTAAACTTATTCAGGATGTTTTCAAAGCAGGACGTTGATATTATGACAATTTCTGAACTATGAAAGTTCTAGTCTGGAACACAAGCTTTGCAATCCACTTTCTCCTCTGGTTTAGACAAATTAAATTTTGTCCTACTTGTGCAGTACTCCAAAAATAATTTTCCCAGCTTTCTCCTTCAACCATATCACCCTTCTTCACTGGTTCCATTTTCTGCAAGTTGTTTACCCTTCTTTAATAGCCCATCCCTTCCACTTGTCTTGCACTTAGCAAATCTACTGCTGCCTCACATCAATACAGGATGCCAGCTCTATTACCTATTTGTATCCTCTAAAAAATGTTGGCTTTAGGCTCTGTTGTCTTTTTCTCTCTTTTTTTTTTTTATTTTAATAAAAGAAATCTGCTACCCTTACACTTGCAGAACACTGTCAATTGTCAGGCTATCAGGACACTGGACTGATCTATTTCTTCTTGTCTCACTGGGCTCTCTCATTTGCCCGAGATCAAGAGTCACCTCCTGGGTTTACATCCAGATCCTGAGTATGCCACAGAAGAGGCTGCTCTTCCCATCTAAAGGCATCCAGAAAGCGTTCACCAACACCATGAGAACCGTGCCTGCTGAGGCTCAGGGGAGCACCTCAGAACCCAGACCCCAAATTCGCCAGTTCACGCAGCCTGGCAAGGTAAATTCTCCCCCGGCTCAAAGCAGTGCACCAACAGATCCCTCCTTCCCAGGCAGAAGAACTCCCGAAACAAACGGCACTCTCCTCGTCACTCCCATTCCTGGAAGGCAGGACTACCTGGATGGCAGCACCGCCAGACCTGCTGTGCAGCTGATCTTGGACTCTCTGCCTCGCACGAGCAGAAAGGGGAGCGCGGCAGTCGGGCTCCAACCTCAACAGCAGCAGCGCAGCAGGATTGCTGCCAAAGCCTGGAGCTCAAGCCCAGGCTTAACACTTAATGTAAGCAGAGCCTTAAGGCAGTCAGGTGCTGTAGCCATACACACAATAATAATAAAAAGGAGTCCTGAAGGAGCTCAACCGGCTCAACTTATTGAAGGGAAAGAAGGCCTTTTGCCCACAGTCTGCAGTCACCTGGACTGCAGATCTCTCAGCAACAAAAACAAAAAGCAGGCATGACCGGATTCAGGGGCTGGGAATCGGTGTTCAGTGTAGGAATAAAGCACAAAGTGGTTTAAAAGGGAGAGTAAATATCAAAGTATGTAATAGACTATTCATACGTTCTGGTAAATGAACCAAGTCTTGCTCTATTTCAGAAACACTTATCACTAAGTCATCCATAAGTTTTGGGGCTAGCAGCCCTAATTAGTGGGTGCAAATTCCCATACAGACCAGAGGATCATAATGGTTCCTTGCAGACTCAAGCCAGACAGTAAATGAAAACCAAAACATATATAGCATGTGTCCTCGGGAATCATTCTGCCATCCTGCAGCTAGTATCAGCACAACCTTAAATTTAAAAAATGGTGTGAAACTCTTTCCAAGGTCAAAACAAGTCATTACACAACACCCAGTTTCAACTCTGCTTCAAAAGAAAACCCAGACTCAGAGCACAGGTTCTGTGAGATACAGCTCAGTGGCACTGCTACTGCCTGCAGCCTGCATAGGAGGGACAACCACCTGGGGGAAACCCCATTAGCTTTGTTCAAATGTAGGTTTGTTTATTGTTTTTTGTTTGTTTGGTGGTTTGGTTTTTTTTCTGTAAAAACTAATCATGCTGTATTAAATAAAAACACTGTTATGAACTGTAGATTTCTATTCTTCTATCCTCCACACAATACCATCTTCTCCTCCGAGCACCTCTCCAATTTTTCCAGTGATGTTTGGTCCGCAGCAACTGCTGTTGTGAGAAAAACGTTACAGAGATGTCAAGACCTCCACTGCTTTTTCCAGCACTTATTAGTCTACATCCAGAATTTTCACAATCTTCACAAAGGAGCAAACAGAATTTATGCTACAGAAGAATGCCTTAAATTTGCTTCAAGAAAATCTGAACACGTATTTGTTCCTTCTTTTTCAGCACAGAATGAAGGAAAAACGAGATAACCTATGTGGGTTTCCCACATAGCACGACAAAAACGCAATATTGAATTCCGGGCACCTTGCAAGTCTGCTGATCTTCACCATGGCTTTCACCAAATTAAACAGTGACAGACAACCAGTGCTGAGCAAAGTGACAGCCTCTGGGACAGCCTGTGCTGCTCACAGCACCACATTCCTGTTATCACTGTTACACTGCTGTACCAGGCTGCAAAACCAGACGCAGGGAAAAACCCTCTCCAGCACCGTCACTCCACGGGTTGATGCTTGGCATCTACTCCCTCCCACATTCCCCAATAACTAGAACTACGTGCTGAGGTTAAGACACGCAATTGTGTTTGATCCAAACAATTCCATTTTCTCTTTCAAGGGATGTATACTCACTGAGGAATACCGCCTGCAAGGAGGCTACTTGTACATTTTTCTGGAATAACGTTCCTTCCTTGCTGTCCACAGCCCTTTTTACTTTGTTTCTGGCCTGCAGGATTTCTACTCGTGTGTTTTCCCCGTGTTTGGATCTTAACAGATCTTCTCTCATAGGAGGTTGGGGCTTTTCCTGGCAATTGTGGGCACTACAGCTGTCACAATGTCGTGATTTAAGCACAGAAAGTTATTTACATAAGGCAGCTGTATATACTTGAAATAGGGAAAATGAAGGATGGTTTACCAAAATGAGTACTGCTATTTACTCCCCAGAAATGAAAACTGGTAGCGGCTCACAAAAACAGGAAAAGTATTTTTTACCAGGACGCTTTTAAACAAATTACTTCAGCTATATACACGTGCAAAGAGCTCGCTAAGTCTGCAACGAGAATAGGCTGAATTTGTGTAATTCATCAGAAACCACACAGGGTCTAAATGAAAACACACACTGTAATACAGGAGAAATGCTGACCATTAACTTCTACATGGGAACAGGAGGTGCTGGTTAACATAATGAGCGCAGGCCTTGAGTTCCCAGGAGCATGAGAAGGGTAAGGACATGCAGTGGGAGACGCAACAATTAAAACTGACAGGCATCTCAGGTCTGTCAACGACTCTTCTTGCAAAACACCTCAGGTTTTTGCCTGCCTGTATGATGGAAGGCGTCCTCTTTAGCTGACAATGTTCAGAACAGCAAAAGCCCTAATAATCATTCTTGATCCAACCTTCAGAGCTAATTGCCTTATTCAAATTTCTGATGGTTTAGCCATTATCCACAGTAAAGCTGGGCAGCAAAATAATTAATTTAATTAGCTACGTTCTTATAAAGCTGGGTAAGATTAAAAAAAAACCAAATCCAACAAAGCAAGCAAACAAACAACCCCCCCTCCCAACCACTGGATTCTTTAACTCTTACCCTGCCAAGAAAAATAATGATCAGAGGAAAGTTCTGAACACACTCATCAAGCAGAGTCAGGCAGTGCTGTATCATTCCCCACAGCACTACAAACAGCCTGAGCACCTGCCAGTAGAGCTGCTTTCTACTGAGACAATCAGCTGTGCTTTGGGAACAGGACTTGGGCATCCACGCTGTAGTAAATTTTGCCTGGTGCCTTCAGTGTGGCAGCTTCCAATAACAAGCAGAGAGGGAAACAGGATGGTACATATCCTGTGAGTTGCCATCTGATACATCCCCTTTTCCTGCTGACAACGTTGTGAAAGGCAAAATTAGAAAATCAGCAAGACAGCAACTTTTATTTGTACTTTAAACACCTAAATAAGCAATATTTGCTGTCAGGTGTGCTGGAAAATAAGTGATTAAATTCCTTTTACTATTTCAAAACAGATTAATATTTAGTTCAGCCTTGCTTATATACAGAGAGAGATCTTGCCTCTTACAAAAGAATTTATTTAGGTTTTTTTTTTTTTTTTTTTTTTATTTCCACTGACAGTACGAAAAAAAAAATCACCCTATATTACAGGGACTGAAGTTTTTCTTTCCACGCTCACAAAACTCTGCTCAGTCCTACCAAAAGGACTCTGATTCCATCTCCCAGCCGTTACAGCAAAGCTTCCTTACATCATGTGTTTGGAAAGGAGATTTTTCAGCAGAGGAAGCGAAGCGCTTAGCCATGCCGGCCAAGACTCCACGGATCAGTGACCCTCAGCGGCACGCAGACCACCGCCGTGACATCACACTTTCCACAACACGGCTCCCAAAGATGCACATACCGAGAGAAATCTGGAGTTTCAACCTTTGTTTATTTGTTCAAAGGAAGTTGGTTTTTCTTCTTCTTCTTCTTCTTTTTTTTTCTGGTAGCTTTTTAAGAGCTGTATTGCTTTCTAATCTCACTTTTTGAAAACTGGGGAAACCAGGTGGACCACCTGAGACGAAACGTTTCACACACAAGCACTCACCAGCGATAGCAGCAGAAGACAAGGTGATTAATTCACACCATATTAGTCAGGGCTTCCATTAACACAACTAAGGGCTCATCAGGGAAGGAAAATATGAAATTGTTCCACTGCTGTTACTCTGCTGGAATGCCACATTTTAATCACTGGCTGGAGTATACTGAGCTGAGTGACACAAGGGAGAGAAATGCTAAACAGAGGATGAAAATAATACAGACTCAGTACAAATGCCTGATCCAGGCACACCCAATCCACCTCCTGCTTCAGCCTGAAACAGGGCTTCATGATTTAAACAGGTTTCTCAACCTGCTGCCTGCAGAGGCCCCAGCTTGGGAGGTGGTGCCAGACAGCAGCCGTGTGGGTCTGGTAAAATTCGGCACAGGAAACAAAATGGTCAAATATTAGAGACGCTTAAATTTCAGAGGAACTCATTTGTAAACTACAGTGACACCCCTCGCCATTTATTTTTTTTTCATCAACCATCTACAACCCACAAAAAGGGCTGCAACAGCCTGATGGTACAAGCAGAAGGTCACAGAAACTTAGTTCTCAAAGGGGTTCACTAAGTCAGAGCTTTGCCTCCTGCCATTCCAGATATCAAATTCCCTAGTTCATTTGAAAACAAAAGTACAACAAAATAGATTCTCACTCTAGGATTTTTGTCTTGATTACTCTTGGAAGACCATCTCACAATCCTATTCTTCTCTGATTAAAACCTTTCTGTAGTTTTCAGCCTATGTTTTCTCACAGGAAATTCAAACCCAATTATATTTCACTCTTGAAATCTCCTTTTCTGATACATTTGAGTTCCACACCTGTTCAGTATTCCTGGCAAAAAAACCTTCTCAAGCTTTAAGAAATAGTATGAATTTCTGATCTCTACCATACAAAATGCTTTACCTGATACATTCTAGTCTTGCACTTACCTTTCCTTCCTCCAAAAGAGTGGCTGCTCACCAGTCCTCTATTTCAACCAGTACATTCTGACATATTGTAATTTACTCTTGAGCTCCTATTCTTGTTTCTAGTCCCCAAAATCATAATTTCTGTGTTTGTAGCCAAACTCTGTGTGCTATAACTGTCCTATAACATATTGGTTCATGAGACATATATTTTGCACACTGGTCTTGTAAATCATTCAGAGGAGGTCTACTAAACTGCAAGAGAAGACCTTTAAGAATGGTAGTAGAAGTTAAATAAATGAGGACACATGTCTGGACTGAAGAAGTCACAAAGCAACAGACTGAGGGTAATAATCCCACTGAAAAGGCCCAATGGATGTACCAGAAAACTTTAAAATAGGACTTGAAAAAAGTGTGTCCTCCAACACCTGTTACAGAGGAAAAGCCTCCCTGAGCGAGCCAGGAGATTTTGATATATAAATTTAAAGAAACATCAAAATAAATTCACTTTTAAAAAGGCTACTCCCCACAACGATGAAGAAAAATCAGCACTGAAAGGCAAGCTGCCCAAAAAACAAAACCACATCACCTCCTACCACACTCTGCAGCAGATAGCACTCACATCTCTTCTCTTCCTAGGAAGTGTATCAGGTATCACTACAAACTGTCAAGGCTTTTACCCATTTCCCTATTACTCAGATTCAACTCACCTGAAGGCTCCAGCCAGTGCTGCTTACCAATAAAAACCAGAAACAAGGACTAGTGATAGTTGCTGAGGAGAAAGCAATTATACATGATTTTAAAGAAAAGCCACAGCTCTTATAATGCCCTCCTTCCACACTGCTCTGGGCAATTAACAATCTTAGGATGCTAAATAAATAAGAACAATAAGAATTCTATGATAAGAATCATGGAAGTTATAAATTACACCCTTAGCATCTGCTGTGTCCACCTGCAACACCATCCTTAGTTTACAGTGGCTTGATCCTTTTACTAAAAATAGCTACACATAGCCTTTTACTAAAAATGTCAAACTGATTAAATGATTATGATGATTTAAATGATCACATTTAAAACCCCCTTAATCTTGAAGCAGTATGTGTGAGGAAATCTGAAGACAAATCCAGAGCAAGATTATTATTTTCTCATCATCTGTGGAAGAGGTGTAGAGTTAATTGTTCATGCTCAGGGCTAGATTAAGCCATCCTTACATCCAAATGGTTTGCTTTTTTGTTCCTAATGAAAGTTTACTCTTTAGAGAACCTGACCCTTAAGGAAGCAAATTATTTCTTCCCCCACACAGATTCTCCAGGCTGCTTAGCAAAGCATGCAAAGGCAACATGCCTCCCGTGCCTGTGATGGATGAAACAGTGACCAGTAACAGCCTAAGTGAGTGATGAAGTAGGAAAGATATTTAAAGAGAGCAGAATCAGAAAGTGATAGGAAAAAAATCTGGATGTGGAAAATGAGATTTCATGAAGGATGTTAAATTTACACGACCAAGTATTCTGTTGTTCCATTATTTCTCAAGCAGGTGCCTTTAGGAATCAAGTTTAGCAAAATATTTTTATTGTATGCAGGATCCAAGAAAAGGATACATTCAGACTTGTAATGAACATAAAAAACCTAATGAAGCTGCTACCTTGTCAATCAGGTGTAGGCTGAGACAGCCAAAAATAACAGGAAGAGTTCCAATAGAGCAAAGAACATGCATCTGCTACATCAGCTCTTGATGCAAAGATGTCAAAAACATTCCTGTGTGTGCAGAGTGGGCGAACAGCAAACAGAAACTTGTACAGGCTTCCTTTGCTCTCGTGAACTTCTGAACAACCAGGAAAGAGTAAGACTGGCAGAGTCAGCTGCTTGCTACTGGGAATGAAGACAGTCAGTCTTACCTGCCCCCAAAAACACCAGCACCAAACAGGGATAAAACAACAGAGCAAACTACGTTCCTTTAGTCCTTACAGGCTTTGCACGTACGTGCTCTCATGCTACTACTGAATGCAATTCTGCAAGTCTAATCTATTGACATCTAATTTTACATTATGAAGCTTCATTAACCAAGGTGCAACACGACAAAAAAAGGCCTGAAACTGCAGGCACAGCGAGCAACAGTGCTGTGCCAGTGGGATTCCCTCAGTCAAACGCTAGACAAAGGCAGCCAGTCATGAGATGTTATGCTTTACAGTGCTTTAATGCACACCTCAGAATTTGTCATCAGCAGTTCAGCTACCCTTTGACACATTTCTTACTGTGCATTTATAATCCTGGCTTTACTCCCTGTCACTTGCACTGCTCATATGCAAGCTGTCTATACTGTGCCACGTTACCTCACTTTCACTGAGCATACTTGCTCTTCTGTCTGTGGGCAATTAACTCAATTTTGCGACAACTAAGTTTCAGCAACCAGTTTGAACTTCTCATCAGACTTTTGGCATGGGTTGCAAAAAGCCTGCCAGCAAACTATGGCCACAAGCAGCAGTTGTTTTCACCAGGGAAACTCATTCTTCAGCGAGATCCCTCTGCTGCTACAGTGCAAGCACAGCCAACATCCAGCAGCTACCTCTGCTGTGGGGTTCTCTCACCCCTGTCACACAGGAGAGGGTATACCCTGTAAGAGCTGAACCAGTGGTATGCATTTACTAGAGGAATGACTCCAAAATACACAGTGCAGCAATCTGCTCAAGAACCTAGTACAGACTTCTTTCAAATAAGAGACCACTTTGTCCTCTGTGCCCAGACAAGCAAGACACGGAACAAAAAGGGCAGAAGCAGCTGCTGCTGTTCATACACAGCATCTGACTTAAGAAAACTTGTGTGGTTTTCGGTGCTACCTCACATCTTCTCTGAGCCTTTTTTCTGAAAAAGAACCAGAAGATCAACACTGCCGCCTGTGAAGACACAGTCTGTTTTCTGACTCGCACACAATCTACTCGTTGTCTCCCAGGCCCCCTAAGCAAATTGGCCTGGACTGCCAAAAAAGAGGGACACCCAGACAGGCAATAGAACTGTAAGGTCAGGGTGCCACTTTGCAGTGCAGGGGTATTTCCCTACTGCTTGAACATGTTTAAAAAATAGTGCCAAACTGCGTTGTGACAGAGCACAGTTCTCGTGACAGAAACATTCGGTTCAGTTGAACCGATTTCGCTGATGGTGACTTTCGTTTTATATATTCTCTTTGCCCTTGAAATTATTCCAATCTGTGCATTAATCCCTTGCAGGGCCTCTCTCTCGTTGTGCCACCTACACACCCATATTTTCCAGGAAATTTTCACCTTGTCTCAACTGGAGTCTTTCTCTTGGGAGTACACAGCCTGTTACACTGCAGTTGATTACCTTCAAAAAGAGCCTGAAGACAAAAAGACACCTCACGACTTAAGCAGCTCACTGATGTTCTGTTGCAACATTTATATAAAGAGTCATTTTGGCTAAGATGGCCTAAACAGACAGGGAACAAATCAGAGAGATTAAGTGCATGACAACAACAAAAACAAAATTCCATCCAGGATCACAGCAAGAGCTCGGAGCAGCATTTCTGCCTTACATGGGAGTGTTTTAATTGTGCAGCTGGAAATTAGAATTCTATAAACTGGTGGTTTTATTCGAACAGCAGCCCTTTATCACATTTGGGCACTGTTTATCAAAGAGCTTACCATATGACCAGGCCAGCAAAAGCATAGGAAAAGCAGAAAACTGAAGCACAGCACGAGTCACTGGCCTGACAACATTGCCTGTGGCAGGGCCAAGAACTGAACTTCCTTGGGCATCCTCACATTGCCCCAGCTGAGACAGCAATGGATGTCTGTGCAGAACTACTTCCCCCAGCACTATGTAGAAAACAGCTCTCACTCATGGTATCAAAAAATTGTGTAAACAAATACAACCTTTTAATTACCCTGCCAGAAAGCTAACACCGACTAAGAAGCAGCCAGTGCCCAGGCTGGCTCTGCTCCAGCCTTCCTAGCTGTCAATTCCAGCCATTCAGAGTCTTTGTTTGAGTTCCCCCATGAGGTGACCTTTACAAAATTCAGCTCTTCTGATGATCAGGAAATTTGGTTACACACAGTATCATTACATGGGATGCTCTTAAAACACAACAAAAAACATGATTATAAACAAATAACTCCCAGTCAAGTTCAATAACAGACAGTAATACCTTAATTTTCTGGTGAATATGCCTCAGGGAATCTGCTGTACCCATGTCCATGTTGTCACTGATGCAAACAAAATCGAGCTTCATTTTTGTGTCCAAGTTTAACATCTTTTGGATTTCCTTCCTTGTGATCACAATGACCTCTAGGACAGAGGAAAATGAGATGAAACCAAGCAGAAAAAAAACCTAAATAACATGATCACAAACAGGACAGACTATTTTATTTAGAAAGGCTGATGGAACTGTCAAAACACTTGAGTAACACGACTGGGTTGTACAATGAACCAAGCTCTTTTGACCTCAGCAACTTTTGAAGAAGAAAATTAAAAGTCCTAATGAATGTGAAAACAATCCCTCCTGCTTTGTGTGGGTGGAGGTGGTTACTGAAAGTGACACACGCATGTGTGGCATGAATTGTTAGCAAGACAGAACAGAAACTTCTTCTATCATTAACGAGCAACCTCAAACCATCTGTCCTCAAACAGACGAAGGAGACCCTGTGTTAGTGTCACCAACACTTCGGGGCTTTGTCTTTTGCCGCCCTGATCCTGTGTAATCCTCTGTGGACAACCCCACCAACCACAGCATTACAATACAATGGTTAAGCTATTTCGCAGCACCAGCTTGGCAAGGGAGGGGAGTAATATGTGAGCAACAAGCTCATTCCATCTACAAAAGAAAAGGGATAAATGCATATTTGAAGGAAATCAGCAGTGGCATGAAAGCATATTTTCCAAAATGAAGAATGTGAGAACAGAAGCTCTGCAAAGAAAGGACTGAGAAAACAAAACGACACGAAACCCCTTCCACCAGCCTTAAGAACGAGAAGGAAAAGCAACAGTCACACCCTTCCAATTAAAATATCCCACCTCCCAAGAAACTCCAACACCTTAACATTGTATTCCATATGGAATTTTAACAGAGCAGTATGGGAAATAATACGGCCCTCAGCCTAAGAAGTTCCTGTGGCAGGATGAAAACACATTAAAAATAAATCTGAATGTATCAATCTATCAATCCAAACTGAACTCTCATCCTGAATCTATTAACAGAAAAGAGAAAGGAACTGTAACCGTGAAAATTGTGTGGCAATTTGGTGCCAGAGATGTGGGAGGGCTGCTCTCCCACTCCCATATTGGATGCCAACTTGGATTCAAAACAGGATGAAGAACCTAGAGAAAGGGATTGGAAGCACACCTTGAATTAGGTGAAGAATTAACTGATGAAGAGGGAGCTGGTGTCAGGTGGAAATTTTAAGCTCACGCTGTTCAGCATGAATCTGGTGAGGTGGGCAATGTCTCCTCAGTATTAGAAGAGATGAAGCACTTCCAGTTAGGGCAAAAGGGATGCAGTGAATCAGCCCATGGAACATCTACTTATTAATATAAGCTAATATGAAAAACTAAAACCTTATGTAATACTTAATAAACATTATGATCTAGGGAGAGAATTCATGCCACTGGATTACTAATGCAGAAATGTACAGCTTGGTCAGGAGTCAGGAGCAAGGGAGGAGCAGGAAGGTGGCAGCTTGCTTACTGAAGCTGAATACATTTACTGAATACAACCCTGCACATCCACATGTTCACAGGGGAGGGATAAGTGAAGAGCTGCCTGGGAGAAAGGAGAAAGGTCTGACTGCAGCACAGAGTCACAGAATGGGTCAGGTTGGAAGGGACCACAGTGGGTCACCTGGTCCCACCTCCCTGCTCCAGCAGGGTCATCCCAGAGCACATGGCACGGGATTGTGTCCAGACAGTTCTTGAAAATCTCCAGTGAGGGAGACTCTGCAGCCTCTCTGGGCAACCTGTTCCAGTGCACGGTCACTGCACAGTAAAGAAGTTCTTCCTCATGTTCAGGTGGAACTCCCTGGGCCTCAGTTTCTGCCTGTTGCCTCCTGTCCCACTGCTTGGCACCACTGAGCAAAGCCTGGTCCATCCTCTTGGCCTTTCAGACGTTGATGAAGTCCCCCCTCAAGGCTGAACAGGCCCAGCTCTCTCAGCCTTTCCTCATAAGAGAGATGCTCCAGTCCCTAAAGCATCTTTGTTGCTCTCTGCTGGATTCCCTCCAGGAGCTCCATGTCTCTCTTGTCCTGAGGAGCCCAGAACTGGACACAGCACTCCAGGTGGAGCCTCACTAGGGCTGAGTAGAACAGAGGGGCAGCTACTAGTGGTCAAGAGCTTCAAGTGGAAATGGTTATTTGTGAGTAAAGAGCCACACAAAGTACAGTGCTGATTACACAGAAGCTTTTAGCTCCCTAACTCCCCACGGTGCAGGACAAAAGTATGATCCTATCAAAAAGAAGAAGAAAGGAGGACAGGCAAGGAAAGCTGACGTCCAGTGTGCAGATTTCAACAGACAACAAGCAAAAAGCAAATGCCAAGGACAAAAGTTCTTGAGGAAACAAAATAAAAGCGGAGCTTTAAGTTTGCTCTTTGCTTTGTTGCCTTCACACTGAAACAGTAAGAGGCCAATATGGACAATCATGAGTTGATATTTTCATCTTCACAGAAAACAGAAACAATCAGGACAAAAGCCACAGTCTGGGATGAAGGAGAGAATAATCACAAAGTCAAAGCAGAGGAGCAGAAATGCACAAGACAAACATGGAAACACAAGCATGAAAAGGTGTCAGGAAGAAGCTTTGTAAGACGCTGGGGGGGGGGGGGGGCACCATAGAAAGATTTAGTCCACCACTGAAAACGTGAACAAGCACATAAACCCAGAAAATACCACAGAGCCTCACCAAGTATTAAATATCCCCTTCGTGCCCCTGTGGGACGAGGCCCCAGGGTGAGCAACACAAGTGTGCCCCTTCCCCCTGCCCTGGCCAAACCCCCGAGCCTGGCTCTGTGCTGCCACACGGGCTGCACGCCTCGCACACAGCAAGTAACCCTGAACTTCAGGCCAGGCTGAAACAACAAACCAGGAGCCGTCCCCGGAGGGCTGACACGCTGCTCACACCGCTGGCAATAACACTGAGAGGGAAACGTGAGAGACTCGCGGTCGGCAAGAGACACCAGAGCTGGGCATCAGAGACCCATTACGGTCAGAAAAGACCTCCAAGATCATCAACCTAGAACCACCACCGTGTTCACCGGGAAACCACGTGCCACATCCACATGGTGAGCCCTGGGCAGCCCGTTCAGATGCTTCACAACCTTTCCCCTGGAAAAAAAAAAAATCCATAATATCCAACCTAAACATCCCCCGGTGCAACCTGAGGCCGCTTCCTCTCATCCTGTCATTTATTACCCGGGAGAAGAGATCGACGCCCACCTCACCTCCAGGTGGTGCCTGGCCCTCGGTGGGGGAGACGAGGGGGAAAGGGAGGCTGGCACAGAGGGCAAGAAGGGACAAGGGCCAGCAGCTCCAGGGCAGAGGAGGGATCTGCCACAGCCCCTGCCCGACCGGCAGGGCACCTGCCACACGGCACCTCCACAACGGGGAGCAGCGGCAGCGCCGGCGGGGCCCCCGCCGTGCCTCACCTTCGAAGCCGGCGCGCTCCAGGAGGTTCAGCGGGTACCAGAGCAGGGGCCGGTTCCCCACCGGGAGCAGCGGCTTCGGGATGCTGGAGGTGAGGTCCGTCATGCGGGAGCCGCCTCCCGCCGCCATCACCACGGCCTGGAACTCCATGGTACGGTGCACAGAGGCAGGGCAGGGTAGAGCAGAGCAGGGACGGGGCAGGCACAGGACGAGGCCGGTCGGTGCCGCCGGTGCCGCCGCCGCTCCCGGCACTGACAGCGCAGCAATGGCGGCCGCGCCGCGCTGCGCCTGCGCAAGGACGGCCGAGGGCGTCGATCGGGGCGAGTGCCGAGAGCATCGATCCGCCTCCTCGCTCGGCGTCGGGGCGGGGGGGACGCACCCCGCCAGGGCAGCGAGACGAGCGCCGAGGGAAAGATCCCGCGCTTGCGGAGCGCCGAGTCATGGATCAGCGCGCTGCCGCGGGGGGGGGAGCGCTCGGCGGGACGCCGCCCCCTGGCGGCCGGAGTGGGGCATGCGGGGGTGTGTTGGTGGTGTTGGGGGGCACTGGGGGACATTTGGGGTCTATATGGGGACACTGGGGGTATTTGGGACTGTGTGGTGCAATCGCGGCTGACTGGGGGTGCACTAGGTGGTCGGTTCGCTGCTGTGCTCCCCATGCACACCGTGTGCAGGGCAGGGACAGGACCCACAGCTTCCCCCAGGGACACCACTCTCTCCACCCCGCAGGACTCTCTGCCTGCCCAGAACCCAGCAAGGCAGTGCCATGCTGGCCCCTCCAGCTGCAGCACTGGCCACAGGCTCCAGGCCCAGCCCTGGAGGAGCACAGACACGAACAGGACCCAGGCCAGGACAGGAGCTGGCCCTGCAGTTTTATTGAACCCGGTGTCCCCGAGGGGGGCTGCTCCCGCGGCCTGGAGCACAAGGTGGGGTGGTCTCATTCATCCCAGGGGTTCTTGTCGGTGTCGATGGACATGCAGTTGTACACGGCGTAGCGCAGCAGCTCCTCACACACCTTGGCCCTGGCAGGGCAGAATGCTGGGTCAAGGCACGGAAAACCTCAGGCTTCCCTCCCTACATCTGCCCACACATCCCCCAGGGCAGGGTCTGGGGAGTCTGGAAGGGAACCCCAATGCCAGCCCCAGGGAGAGGGGAGAGTGCCTGTCCCCAGCTCGACTCACGAGGAATAGTTGGGCAAGTAGAAGGTGCAGGAGCATGTGGAGGCCTGGGGCATCAGGTCCAACGCATCCAAGCTTGGGAGAAAAATGAGAGTCAGACTCGGGCACGGCACAGGGCCCTCACACTGTGTGGGGACCCCAGCAGGGCACAGGGACCCCAGCAGGGCAGGACAGACTCACTTTGACCTTTCTGGGTAGACAGTGATCTGAACTGGGAGGCGGCTCCGACCGGTGACGAACTTGAGGAAGCGGCTGAGATCCTCTGAGGGGAAGGACAGGGATCAGGCTCAGGGACAGGAACAGGACTGTCCCAGTCGCTGCTGTCGCAGCAGGTCCTGCCCTTGCAGGATCACCCCAGGAACAAGGGGCAAAGCTAAGGGATGCTTCAGCATCCCAGGAAGGGCCAGGTGGGACAACCTCAGCCAGCTCCTAGGGAAGCAGCTGGTGAGCATCCCTGGTGCACAAGGCAGTGGGTACCCTAAACCCTCACCCATCCCACAACACATGAAGAGCAGGGAAAGGCTTGGGGCCACTCACCACTGGTGAAATTGTTGAGTGCTTCCAGGAAGTACTGGACACGGGTGTCATCAGAGGAAAAGTCATCAAACTTGACTGTGACAAAGAATGTGCAATGGCCTCATTAGAAACTACCAGCAAAGCAAAGGAGAGGAGGAGACCCTCTGCTCCCCAGTGAGCCCCTGAGAGCCCCTGGCACCCCTGAGTGGGGCCAGCACCCAGTGCTGTGGTGGGTGGAAAAATAGGGGTTCCAGTTTGCAGGGTGGCCATTCGCCTCTGCCCATAGTGCCTGAGGACCAGACGGACCAGAGCGGAGACCAGTGGGGTTTGCAGCTAAACCTGAAGCATCCCTATCCAGGGTTCCTCCAGCTTATCCTGCCCCAGGCCCCTCAGCACCCCATGGCCAGGACAAGCAGCATCAAGGGGAGTCCATGCCCTGCTGGGGGCTGGGAGCAGCTTTGGGCTGGCCCTGTGACTTACTGAACTTCCGCAGTTCGGCCACCGTGATCTCAGGGTCCCCACAGATCCTCTTTTCCATCTGCTGCCAGGTGAGCAGGTCCAGCACAGGCTGGGGCACCACACGGAGCAGCCCAGCACGCATGGCTGCGATCTGGGGGGCACAGGAGGGGCTCTGTGTCACCAGGGCGGGTCTGAGCCCAGGGATGCCACCCAGGGCACTGTGGGCAAGGACCACTGGACCCCAGAGGGGGTGCAGGGCTCATGGACATCCTGGGCATGGAACTGCCCGACTGGAGCTAGTTTGGGGGACACATTTTCATGACGTGAACCCCACAAGTCCTAGGATGGCTTGCCATGGGAGCAGGGTCCCCTTGGAGCCATGCCAGCCCTGGGGGACAGTGTCACCTGCTCCTTGCTCTCCTCCAGCCGCGCCTTCTGCACCAGGCGGATGAACTCCCTGCGGTCCTCGTAGCGCACCACGGTGTTGCTGCCGTTGGGGATCAGCTCCACCACGCGCTGGTCGCTCAGCACTGTCGTGTAGGTCAGCTCCCTGCCAAACATAAACTCGAAGGCTTCCCTGTCCACCTGCTCCAGCACCTCCAGCAGCTTCACCTGCAAGCCAGATGGGCAGCAGCCACCACAGTGGAGCCAGAGCAGCCTCAGGAGTGCCAGGCACTGCCCTGCCAGCCCCCAGCCCTGCTCACCAGCTCTGAGTCCACGGTGGCGAAGTCCTTGCTCCAGCTGACCTCCTCTGCTGCCAGCTGCTTCCACACCAGCGCCGGCAAAGACAGGATCTGCCAAAGGGAGCGGACACGTGCATCCTTCTCCTGTCCCTCTTTCACCCACAGGCAGTGGGTGAGACACAACAGCCCCTACCAAGCCCCCCTCACTAGCCAGGAAGGCTCTGCTGTGCTCACCAGAAACTCCTTGCTCCTCAGGGCTGCTCCCATCAGCTGCCCGATCCACTCATACTTGGGGAAGTCCTTGCAGGAGGGGTTGGGGACATACATGTCCCTGGTGTCACTGCTGCTGTTACCCTGTGGGAGAGAGGCTCAGGACCCACAGAAAGAGATTTGACCAGCCCAGCATGGCTTCTCCTGCAGCCTCCCCCTCCATCACTGCTCTGCCTGCCTCTGCTGCCCTTTACACCCCTCCAGAAGATCTCCACCACCCGGGCACAAGCACCGCTCCCCCAGCCAACAGCCTTGAAAGCATTAAGGTAAGACTAACCACCCAAAAATCCCCAGGCTCTGCTGGCTGCCCCCACTGGCCTGGACAGGCAAACAGTCAAACCTGGTTCGAGGTGCGCACGAAGAAGGGCAGGGGCACGGGGACATCTCCTGAGCTGGGACACAGCTCCTCTGACACGTCTGACAGGCTGTCCCGAAAGCCACCACCTGCAGTGGGGGCAGAGGCTGGTTATTGCCTGACACACCAAGGGCAGACACTGAGCCGCAGCATCTGCCCAGCTACTCCCCTCCCTGGGGAAGGGGAAGCACTGGTGGGGTAGGGGAGATGCTGGGACCACCCCAAGTGTGCAGAGCGGGGCTGCCTCTCACAGAGCAGCTGGGGCAGTGTGGGCACCCACTGATCTGCCCAGGGGAGAGCCCTGGGGCAGGAGGGAAGAGCTCTCACCATTGTCAATGATGCCCTCACTGATGAAATCGCACTCCCACCACTGGGTGTAGGTCAGGGGCCACCTGTGGGGAAGCAACAGCCCCATGCACATCCCTCCTCTTGAGAGCACCAGCAGCACTTGGCATCCCCTCGCACCCTGCTCTGGGGAGGTGACACTCTGCAAATATGATGCTGAAGACCTACCTGTAGTCCAGGGGCTGATTGTTCTTGGAAGATCTGAGGCCTTCGTACAGCTGGAAAGTAGCAGAGCGGAAAGAGGATGAGACACCGCGGGGGCAAGTGATGCTGAACTGGCAGGAGCCTGGCACTGGGCATGGCACTGCCATACCTGGGTGAAAACGGTGTTCCTGCAGCTGGGGTCCAGTGCAGGGTTGGCACGGTGCTCCCGGGCCAGGAGCCGGTTGATGTAGAGCTTTGGCGTGCTGTGGGGAGCAGTGCTCTCCGAGGACTGGAGACAGTGGGCAATGAGGGCTGAGCTCTGCTTGGACAGCAGCAGGAATGGCTTCATGCTCTGACAAGGCACAGGCAGGGATGGTTAGAGAGCTGATCCTGCCACCATGTGCCCTCTTTTCCTCTCTGCAAGCACAGCCCTTGGTGTCACAGAGGATTCTCCTCCACCCCTCTGGCAGTGCCCAGTGTGGCAGCTCTCAGCCCTGGGCTGGTCTGTCCCCACTGGATCAAGGAGGACACAGCACAGCCCCCAGAAAATCATCTGAGCTCGTGAGGACACACCAATACTGGCAACACCCCAGGGGAGCCCAGCAAATGCTCACCCTGAGTGCATTAAAGGTGCCAATGCTGTCCTCGGAGAGGGGGACCAGGTAACACAGGACACTTTCCAGGAGCTGGACAAACCTGGAGACAGGAGAGAAGCATCATGAGGCTGTAGGAGGGTGGCATTTCACCACAGACAGCCCCAGCCCCTGGGCACTGTGCTCTCTGCACATGGGTCTCCTCCAGCCCATGGAGGGACACCAGACACCAAAGGGAGCACCCAACCAGCACCCTCTGGCCAAGCATTTTTTTCATACCCCCCAAGAAAACGCTGTAAACAGGGGCAGCCCAGCACACACCGCAGCACTGCAGCTGAATTGCTGCAGAGGGTCTCTCTGTGGGGACAGTGCTGACTCCAGCCCGGAGCTGCCCTGAAGGCCAGGGCATGATTCTTCTTGGGACTGGGCTCACAGCAGGGACGGTGACACCCCCATGCCATACCTCTGAATGAGCACAGCCCGCCGATACAGCACGTCGGTGTCCACCCCTTCCAGGAGAGGGTAGCGAACCAGCCGGGCTGGCTGGAACATGTCAGCGTTGAGGATCAAGTCCCACTCCCAGAAGGATGTGATCTTAATCCCTTGCAGACGGACATTGTACCCTTGGTCTGCCGAGAAGGAACAGCGATGCTGAGTGCTCTGCTGCAGCCCCGGGCAAGGCGCCCCCAGCACCTGCAGCATCCCATATGAAGCTCATTCCTCATCTTTCCCCTCCAGTGGATCCCCAAAAAGCAGCAGGTGCTGCAGGAAGAGCCGCAGGTGCTGGGACCAGCTGCATGTTTAGGGCCAGGCTGGGCTGGCAGCCCCGCTCTGGCAGTGCAGGCTCACCCCGGCACTCCAGGAAGCGGATCTCCAGCACTGGCATGTGGGTTTTCATGTCCCTGAGGATGCAGACATTCTGGTAGCTGTTCCTGCACACAGCATGGAGAGGGATGGTGGAGCCACGAGGCACAGACACCAGCAAGGCAGCCAGCGAGGCACAGGCCACTCTGGCTCCCCAGACGAGGATACGCTGCTACCCGTGGTGAAAGCCCCCAAAGCCTCACCAGGGCCGAGGCAGGAGGGGCCCAAGCAGAGAGAAGAGGCTGTCAGAGGCACAGAGACATTCTGGAGAAGGTGGAAGCCACATCCAAAGAGCCAGAAAAGAGAAAAATTCCAAGCAGCACAGAAAGACAAGATGGCCAAGAGCATGTCACTGTTCTTGGGGGGTCCCAGCACATCTCACAAGGGCAGACCCATCCTTCCAGCAGAGCTGATCATCCAAGGGTTTTTGAAGGAAACAGGGATTTGTGGAGATGAGCAATTTGCTAAGTATTTTTTCAAAGCCTTTCTCAAGGTCCCATCAAAGTCCTATGGGCCCATGGGGAAAAATCACTGCAAATAAGCAGACAGAGGGAAGAGTTGGCTCCTGCAGCTGCAAAGGACACCTCGGCAGTTTCATGGGTTCTTCTTCAAAGACAGATCTCACTGCTCAGCCAAAAAAGGCAAGTTCTGGAGAAGGTGAACGAGATCTTTGCACTCCTGAGTGAACTCCTGCCTGCCTTGAGAAGGGTGCTCAGAGCCAGAGTGAGGATAGGGACAGGAAGCTCCCCAGGACCTCTTGGCTACAGCATGGCAGAGAGGCTCAGAGGGGTGACAGCAGTGGCATGTGTCCCCAGAGGTGAGGAGGAGGAGGCAGAAAGTCACCAGGAAGAAGGAAGCACAATGCAGACCAGCTGCCACAGCATAGGTGAGGAGCAGGAGAGGGGATGAAGGTGCTCAGCTGGCACAGGGAGGTGAGGGACCACCACACTTGTGGGGACAGATGTAGCCTTCACCCAGGGAGTCCCCAACCCTTGGAGAGCAACTGTCACTGGCAAGTGACTCAGGACCAACCCCAGCCCTTTCCTTAGCACCTGCTCAGGATGCAGAGACAGCTCGGGAGTTCAGCACAAGCTGGACCCAGACTGCTCCTCGCTCATTACTCACTCGTTAATTAGGACTGTTCTCAGGTGCTGCAGCCTGTTCAGTGTCCCCCCATACACAGCCACCCGCCTGGGTACATAGGAGCTGGACTGCCCGTCCAGCATCAGCCACAGCCTCCTAGGGATGAGAAGAGCAAGGTGCAGTGTTGTCCTCCCCTCCTGAGCTGCCTGGGCACAGAGATGCCCCCAGAATTCTCCCAGGCCTGGGGGCAAGGCTGTGTCTTCCTGGGGTGCCTCTGGCAGCAGCTGTCCCTCACTTCAACCCCAAGTCCCCAGCTGCAGCTGGGGGAAAGCTGGGTTGAGGAGGAAGCGGGTGCTTTGTCCCGCACCCTGCCCATCCCTGGCACAGCTGCTGGCATGGAGGGGAACACCCCCAGGTCTCACTTGACAATGGCTCCTTTCTTCATTTTTAGCCGCACCCAGTGCTGCCCTGGGGGCCCATTGCTCTCCCAGAAGGTGTATGTCAGGTTGTCTGTCAGATGGGCTGCAACACAGTCCTCCTGCAAGAGTGCAGCAGAGGGAGGGAGATGAGTACCACCCCTGAGATGGGTTCTCTGGGTCCAGAAGAGGTCAGAACCAGGCCAGCCCCTTCGTTTCTTAGGCTGCAGGTGGATGGTGGCTCCTGCACAGAGCGAACTGGGCACGGCCACAGACCCCTTGCAGTGCCCCAGAGACACAAGGGGTTTGTGCTCCAGCTGCCCAAATCCCGGCAAAACCCCACCACCATCCCCTTCCTCTCACAGCAGGGACTGCCACCACTGGCCACTCCTCCCCACAGCCGCAGGGATGCTCATGTGCCTCATGCTGATTTTAGGCTGCAGAGGAGCCCCACTACGCACCGTCTGTGAGGAGACCTCAATGCTGCTGATGTGCTCCTTGGTGCAGTCCACGTACTTCAGCTGCTTCTCGCTGTGATCGAACAGGAAGCGCCCCAGCTCCATGTCATGCTCGTAGCTCCAGTCTGGGGGCACACACCTGCAGGGAGTCTCCGTGTTAATGGGATCATGAGACCAGGCTGCACCCCAGAGCTGCCCACCAGCAGTGTGCAGGTGCCCCAGTTCAGATTGGCCACAGTGTCTGGTGGTCACCAACTCGGGATGGTGACAGGCACCTGTCCCCGCAGCAGGCAGATGGCACAGCTGTATCTCATCAGCAGCACACCAAGGGTTTATGGCCACTCCAGCCCAGTGGGAATAGCAGCATGCAGTTACTCCAATGCTCCACAGAGCAAAGGCCATCTTTACTCAAGCAGTGTTGAGAGGTACCAATGTAAAAGGCTTCTCATGGCACCCATACTCCCCACTCCCGAGCCTGAAACCAGTCCTGGCCCTGCAGGCATGTCCAGGCTCCAGCCGGCTGCCCCTCAGGGTACTGCAGTCCCGCTCTAGGAGATGCACTCATACCGAAACTTCTGCACGGCGGCCTCATCCTGCTCTATGAGTCTGGGCATCTCCCCGAGGTGCATGGAGTAGGTCAGGTCCACCACTTGTTCCCAGCTGGAGCAGCATCGGCAGAGGAGTCATACAAGGGAAAAGATGGGTCAGTGCTCAGTGTGCCCAAGCATTACTGCCTTAGCCCACAGTGGAGGCAGCAGTGGTGGAGGACTGGGGGTGACACCCAAGGGCTGCAGGAACAGCTGTGGGAGGGATGAGAGTGTCCCTGCACCCAGGTACAGGCTGGGACAGAGCAGGGGAATCCAGCCCTGCACATGGCCTTCCATCACAAAAATCAAACTTGAGCTCTCTCATCACTGCACTACCTCCATGACATCGCTCAGCCCAAATCCGAGTGCCCTAGAACCCCCAGCATCTTTATCCTGTGCAGGTGCTACCACAAGCAAACAGGATTAGCCTGCGAGAGGGCACCCACCTGCCCACTGGTGGCTCAGTGGGCATGTGTCCCGCCAGCGCTGGAGGGAGCGAGAGCACTGTGCTGGACGTGCCCACGGGATTTGGGATGGTAGGGTCGCATATCCTCTGTGGGTACCGGCCACGCGCGTTTCCAGCTCCCACAGCCCAGCCCAGCCCAGCCCCTGCCCGGGGCGCAGCGGGTTAAGGCCATACCTGACAGCAGGTCTGTAATCAACCCCCAGCGTCTGGTGCTGCCACTGCATCCTCTGCACGGAGTCAACCGGGACCAGCTTATCTCCTCCCTCTCCGAACCTCTGCGCCAGCACCCAGCCCTCTGCCAGGCCATGGCCGCCCGTGTACTCCTCCAGCTGCTCCTGAAGGTACATCCCGGTCTGTCAGCGCCATGGGGACCCGGCATCCCGCGGCTGGTTCCCGGTGCCGCCGTTACCTTGCTGAGCTTGACCCAGAGCCCGGCGCCGTTGCAGTACTCCTCGCCGGTGGCGCGGAGGCAGCCGCCCTTCCGCACCTCGATGGTGGCCCGCGCCGCCCGCTTCCCGCCCCGCGCCGGCCCCGGGCTGTCCCACACGCTCAGGAGGCTGCGGGCGGCGGCGGCGCCGGCGGCCGCGGGGTCCTTGCAGATCTTGTACTGCACCTCCTTGGGCACGTAGCAGAGCGCGGCGGGCAGCGCCCGGGCGCGGCGGAAGCACTCGCTGCACTGCAGCAGGAACCGCAGCCGGCCCAGCACCTGGTGCGGCGCCTCCCCGCCCGCCCGCATCGCGCACCGGGCACCGGCCGAGCCCCGCTCCGCTGCGCCCCGGGCGGACCCGACTGCGGCCGGCGCTGCCCGCCCCGGAGCGCCCGCGGGGCCGGTTCTCCTCCTCCGGCGGTGCCGCCGCGCCCGCCTCCCTCAGGGGCCGCCCCGCCTCGGGCAGCCCTCGGTGCCCGGCCGCCGCCTCCTCCCCGGGCGGGCGCCGCTCCGCCCGTGTGCCCCGGCACGCCCCAGCCCTTCTTCATCCGTCCCGCGCCGCAATCCCCCCGTTCTCCAGCCCTGGGGCCTCCGCTATCCCCCCTTTGCCAAGATGTGACTGTGTTCCTCCCACGCCAGTCCCTCAGTCTTCGGCGAGAGCTGACTCAGGTCACAGGCATCCCCTCACCCTGAGGCTTAGGACTCTGTTTCCTCCCGGCTTCCAACATCTTTTGTCACTGCATCTCCACAAGCAAAGAAGGGGGCCCTGTGGTGTCAGGGCACAGGGCTACTTCTCCAGCCTGGATAGGGAAAAGACGGGAGCAAGTATCCTGCTAGGGGGTGAACCAGCTCCCAGGGGGCATATTCCTGCCCCAGGCAGGCCAGACGCCAGTGGGGATGCTCCAAACATCAGCTGGGGAGGATAAACAGCTTTACCCCAGCCAGCATTGGTACCCTGGCAGCAGGAGCAATGCTGTGGCACCCAGCAGCACCCAACCACCCCAGAACGCTGGCAGTGTATCACCCCATGTCACACCTGCCTGTTACATACCACGGCAGGGCGGTGGCATAGAGCAACTCAACTCCACCCCACGCTACCTTAATTTCTTCAGGTTGGGCACAAAAGGCCGCGTTTAAGGATCATGAAACAACCAGCCTGGCAGAGCTCAAAGGTCCCTACACCCCTCTGGTGCCGGACTGCTCTCCTGGCAGGTCAGAGTCCAGTTCCATCCCTGACTGCAAAGGCACAGTGCAAACCAATCCGACAGCTGTCACCACCGCAGCTTTATCTATTTAACAGGCGTGACTCTGCCCAGTGCAGCAATGGGCACTGGGCTTGCCAGGAGCAAAGTGCCCTGAACCACAGTGCGAGAGAAATGCAGATTTCTGCCTTGCTCCTGCCTGCAGTTACCACAGCCAGGAAGGCCCCATGCCCTCCCTCTGCAGCCGCATCACCCTGTAACATCTGCAGCTGCATCACCCTGGTTGCAGAGCTGCTGCAAAGGGTTGAGCCAATTAATAGTCTGAGTCACTTCCATGACATCACTTTGTGTGCAAAGGGGATCACAGGGCCAGTTTCCGCTTCACCTCCAGCTGCCTCTCATGACACCAGTCTCCATTGCTGTTTAGAATCACTGAATCATTTAGGTGGGGAAAACTCAACAGCTCTAAAGCTCATTGAGTCCAACTATAAACCCAGCTCTGCCATCTTCATCACTAAACCAAGTTTATCCCCAGTTCATCCCTACGCACCCTACAGAGCTGCAGCTCTGGCACACAATAATCCTCAGCAGCACAGGGGCACTGGCACCTTGCTCAGGATGGCATTGGCTTGAAAATTGATCTCCACCAACTTGAGACTGGTTGATGGGGTGAAGACTCACAGCCTCTGGTTCCTAGTGCCCAGGAGGGCCCCCTCACCCTGGGCCACATCCAAAAGAAGTCCAGGGCATGGGCATTTGACTTGTGGGAGACATCTGACATGGTGGGAGACAGTTCCTACCCACAGCTTTAGAGATTAGAGAAGAAACGTGACCCAGCACTGAAATAACACCAACCTTGGGCCCCTGAGATTGGCCAGAGTTGGGCCAGGCTGACCTTTTCCACAATTCACTGGGCTGTCACAGCAGAAATTCAATTTGTGATTGTCTTTAAAACACCAGAGATGAGAGAGGACCATGCAGAGGAGATCCAGGCCAGTTACCAGCTCCCCCCTCCCCAGCTCACCTTTGCATAGCAAACTCAACAGCATGATCTGTGGGTTATCCTGGCATCCTTCCTCAGCAGCCACGTTTGTCCAAACCCTCTAATCCTGTATGAAACAACCTCACCTGAGACCTCAGTGCTGTGATGGGCTCTTCCTCCTACTGGAAGGACTTTCACAGGTCTCCCCACAACACTACAGCCAGTGCAGTTTTTCTCAATATGCTTGTAGGGGTTAAACCCAGACCATCCTGGGTGATCCCCTTTCTGCTAGGGCCAGGGTCCTGTTACTACAAGTATTTTTTAAACAGAAATCCCTGTTACCAGCTAGAGTTTTTCCCCAGAGCTCCAGCAAGCCCTTGGGCAGCACTCTTCTTAGTAGCAGGAAATAAGGGTACACCTCCATAATTACCTCTGTTACCCTCCATCAGCTGCAGCTGCTTCCAAGGGCAGTGGAGCCATAGATGCCTGCTCCCCAACAGCTGGTCATCCCACACAGCCCTAGCTGGATCCTAACCTGCCCATTTCCATAGGTAACATCAGCTCACCCTTCACCAAAGGGCCTTACCCATCCTGCCCTGAGCCACTTATCAACTAACCCTACCCTGCCCAGCAATAAAGCACCAGAGAGGAGTAAATTTTTATTGCTGCTTCTAGTTCTGCTCAGAAAATAATGTGACTTCCTGGTGATCTGCCTTAGAGATAAGTGGGCAAGGTTGGAAAAAGCAGGATTGATTCCACCCAAATGTCAGTCCCTTTCAGATCTAGGATGGCTCATTTCAAGCCCCAGCTTGCTGCTGCAGGCTCCTTCCCCAACACTCCTGACTGAGGCCAAGCCAGCAGATCAAAGTCCTTTCACCAGCTTGCTCATGCCTCTTTAAAACAGACACCCTAGGAAGAGACTCAGTCACCAGCACTGAAAGGTACTGCGCTGGCTCTGTTCCCGTCCATGCTGGTGGTTGGAATCAGCCACAAAACCAGAGATATCAATTCTGAGATGAGTCTAGGACTTAAAAAAAAAGCCCACAGGATTCACACTCACCCAGCTGAGCATGGAAGGCCCTGCTGCAGGCAAGGACTGCAGAAACAGCTTCCCCATTCACCCTGTGCTCCCTCCACCCACCGTGATGCGGGAGGTGGCAGCACACGCTCCCTCCTGGTCCTACATCGCTTTTAGCACAACTCCCCTCAGCAGATCTGGGACTACAGCAATTTCAAAGGAAACTGGTGAAGGGAAGGACTTTACTTACAAATGGAAGTGACTTCTGGATGACAGACTCCTTCAAAAGACGAGAAGAAGCCATGAAGCATTAAACACAGGAATAATTTTAACTCACAGCATCAGCCCCACTCCTGCGCAGCCCCGGTGACTCTCTGGCTTTTAGCCGTGGTGGTCCAACAGACCACTCAGGCTGAGGATGGAGCTGGGGGTATAAACATGGACTAACAACTGGTAGCTCACAGTGCTAGGCATTGACTAGCCCTGAAACATTCACCTCCCTTCCCTCAGCAAAGAGCAGAGCCTGGTACTGCCCTGCTGCCTAGTGCTCTAATCCCTGCCATCTGTGAGGAGAGCTTGGCCGTGCCTGCATATCTCCATGAGAACTCAAATAGATTAGTGTTAATACTGGCTTTTAGGGGAAAAATCAAGGCTCAAAAAGCCTGGGAGGAACAGCTGCCAAACCACCAGCATGCTGGATGCAGAACTGAAAGTTAGAGGAAAAGGGAAATAGTTTCGACCTCCTGTGGGGGAGCAGGTCCCTCAGCAGTCACTGCTGTGCAAGGGGTGCAAAGAACCACGGGTGGTCACAGAACTTGGATTCTGTGTGATGTAACAGCACGTGAGTACATTCGGAAGCACCCACGGTCCTGCTGTGCAGGTCTGTCATGACACCTGGTGGCCAAAGGCACCCCTGCAGCACCTGCCAACAGCCCACCCCTTTTCTTAATCCTAGATGAAAGATCTCCTTTCCACTGGCCTAAGGTGAGGGCAGGAACAAGGCAATGGAATGTGGTCAAGACACTCTGAGCCTCCCCGTGGTCTCAGCAGCAGCTGAGAGTTCTCTGTGCAGCTTCACGTCCCTGTCCCACTTCTGTTTGGAGCAGAGTGCGGCCTGGGAGCAGCCAGCTTTGTGGAGCTACAACAGGGACATGTGGAGAAACAACTCACTACAAAAGCCTACCAGACCTTCCTGATGCCTGAGAGCTGGGCCAGGATTTCATTATTGCAGTCATATTTACACTCCTAGCTAGCTCCCACCCTGGTGAAGACCCAAACCTCCATTTTCACTCTGTGAGCCAGGTTTCACCTATATGTTTATTATATATACACATCCTGGAAAAACAAGGGAGCTCTTCCCACTGCACAGTTTTTTTGAATGACTGTCCATGCTGCTTGGTCAGGCTGCAACATCACTCTTCCCACGGACTCACGTCTGTGTCGATGGCCACACAGTTATAGGCAGCATAGCGCAACTTCTCTTCACACACCTTAGCTCTAGGGATGGCAGAAGGGGACAAAAAATAAAGATAAGGGGGAGTTTCCATTGCTGCATTTGCCAGCTGAGAGGACAAGATGTTCGCCAGCTGCTCACAGAGAGAATCTCAACAGCCACATGGGACAGGCAGGAGACGTAGGTGTGGCCCTATGGGTCAGCACCAAGGTTAAGAAGAGAGTCCAGACACACAGTCTCCCAGACACAGGGAAGCTCCAAAACTTACGTGGGATAGTTGGGCAAGAAGAGAGTGCTGGAGCAGGTGGATGACTCCGGCAAAGCATCTGTTGTCTCAGAGCTTGGGGAGATGGTGACAAACTGGTTAGTACCAGCAGGCCAGTGAGGCACTGGAGATGAGATCACACACCCCTTTGGTGTGGGATCTGTCAGATCTGCAGCCTACAGAAGAATGGACTTACCCCATCTTGTCTGGATAGATGTAGATCCGTGCTGGAAGGCGGCTTCTGCCAGTGACAAATCTGAGGAAGCGGCTGCGATCCTCTGTGAAGGAAAAGCAAAGGTATCAGCAAACCCTAGAGGGATGTACAGATGCTTCCACGTATCCCCAGTGCTAGCAAGCAGTTCCTTCAGCCCAGCTGCTTGCTCTCCTTGGCCCCTAGCTGTTCCCCAGGCAGCAGTGAGGGTTGGTTTCACCCTCCCAGTTCCCATCCAGCATGCAGGAGCTGTCATGGCATGAGATGTGCAGGGACAGAGCAAAGCGCTCACCGTTGGTGAAGTTGTTGAGTGCTTCCCAGAAGTACTGAACACGGGTGTCCTGTGGCTCAAAGTCCTCAAACCGGGCTGGCAGAAAGGATACAGAAAAGGAGTTCATTAAGATCCCAGCTCCTCCTTCTTTGCCAGCATAGGAAGAAACCTCTGGGTGCCCACAGGGGTGAGCACATAAAGCCAAGGTGCAAGGACATGCAGTCAGATCCCTGTGGATCTGGCTGATCCACATATCAGCTCCATAGGGGCTCAGATGCCCCAGCCTCTATTCTGAGGCCCAGCATGGAGTCAACAGACACCCCTGCCCCCACCAGCACCCAGCTAAACCCAGGAAGCACACAGGCCCACACTGTCACTGGAATAAAGAGTAACACCAGCCTGCCACATCTCTCCTTGTCCCAGCACAGACAGAAGACAGTCTCGTTTTCAGGAAAAGAATTTTTAGCAGAGCCCTTCACTTACTGAGCTTCTTCAGGGCATCAACTGTGACTTCAGGGTCTCCACAGACCTTTTTTTCCAGTTCCTGCCATGTAAGGAGGTCAAGAACAGCTTGGGGCACCACCTTCAGCAGCCCAGCCTGCATGGCCATGATCTGAAAAGGAGACAGGGCAGGTAAGCAGCATGTCTTGCCCGTTTCCCTGACTCATGGCTGAGCCTAGGGACTCTACTGGATGCAAGCCATGTGACTGCTCAGCAAATGCTCCAAGGAACCTGAAGAAGGGGATAGAACCCCAGAGGAATGCATCCCAGTTCATTTAGGAAGCCTGTGTCAGAGCTGGGAATAAAAACCCGTATCATCCATGCTGCTACAAGCCACTCTGCCCCTGAACAATTCCATCGGCTCCAGGACCTCACCAAAAGGGTTGGCTACCATTGCACTAGAGAGCACAGGGACAACAACCACGATGCATTTTACCAGAAGCAGATTGGGGGGGTGTGTGTCTCTGGGAACTGATGACACCAACACTATGGGACACCATTACCTGCTCCTTGCTCTCCTCCAGCCGCGCCTTCTGCACCAGGCGGATGAACTCCCTGCGGTCCTCGTAGTGCACCACGGTGTTGCTGCCGTTGGGGATCAGCTCCACCGCGCGCTGGTCGCTCAGCACTGTCGTGTAGGTCAGCTCATTCCCAAATTTGAACTCAAAGGTGTCTTTGTCCATGACTTCCATCATCTCCAGGAGCTTCACCTGCCCAGGCCCCAAATAAGTGCTTGTTAGAGAGATGCCCAGTGAGCGGCGTTATGCCCAGGTCTCCATCTCCTCCCTTCCCAGAACAGTGACAGTGACACAGCATGGGATACGCTGCCCTAGACCCTGGGCCACTGCACGCTTAGAGCAGCAGTCAGTATGGGTGCATCTCTATATGAGCATTAGATGCATCCTATAGGTAAAAGCTGCCCTTTATTGTGTGTGTTTCTTTGACAAATCACAGGAGGGAGCAAGTACATGAGGACGTGGACACAAATCACCACACTGCTGAGTGCCATAAGGAATACGATAGGAACTGGGAGGCTGTGCCTCTCACCAACATAGAGTCCACAGCAGGGAAGTCTTTGCTCCAGCTGACCTCCTCCCCTGTTAACTGCTTCCATACAAAACCAGGAAGAGCCAAGACCTGAAGGAGAAAAGAGATTTTGCTGAGTCTGTGTGAAAATGAGACATCCCCAAAGAAGGACATAAGGCACAACAATGAGACACAAAGCAGCTTCCCCCTGTCCACATGCAGAGTTCATCATACCTAAGCAGAGCCCAGGCACTGTCTCCCAAGCTCTCAGCAGCGTCCCCCAAGACTCAACCTGTGAGTTCTCCAAATCCCTCAGCCCCACACCCTGCCAAACACCTTTTGTCCCAGAGTCTGGAACAGAGCCCTTCCATGCTCCTGTCAGACAGGCTGCAGGAGGGGGCTAACAACTCCTTTTGTGGCAAATCTCATAGGGATGGTGTTGAAAGCTTACCAGAAACTCCTTGCCCCTCAGAGCTGCTCCCATGATCTGCCCAATCCACTCATACTTTGGGAAGTCTTTACAAGAGGGGTTGGGGACATACATGTCCCTGGCTTCTCCAGTGCCGTTACCCTACAGGAGTGGGAGGCAAAATTCCAAGTCATGATCTCAGCATAGCATGAACCACCACAGACCATTCCTGCTGTGCCTCTGGGCACTTCTCACAGCAGAAGCAGGCTAACCCCCCATCCTCCTTGACAACATTCCCAGTGAGAGACCAGTCAGTATCCAGGCACTTGTTGGCATATTCTAAAATGAGATGCCACAAAACAATTTACCCAACCCCTTCACAAAGAAAAGCTTGTGACCAGCAGAAGCAGGTATGTCCCTGGCATGCAAGGGGACAGGGACAACACTGCACTACCCGGCCCAGAAGGGTCTGTCCCAAATATCCCAACCCATGGCACCTGGTTGGACGTGCGCACAAAGAAGGGCAAAGGCACAGGGGTGTCCGCCGAGCTGGGGCACAGCTCCTCTGACATGTCCGCCAGGCTGTCCCGAAAACCACCACCTGCAACCCCAGGAGAAGGATGTTTTTAGTGATGTGAACTCCCCATGTGCTGACCCTCAAAGCAAAGATGAGGAATCCTTCCTGGTCCATCCTGGTCCTGGTTTTAGCAGAAGGCTCCTGTCAGACCTTTATGGAACCGGAGGAAATCAAACAGGAGAAATAACATCCCTGCCTGGCCTGGGGAGGACAGCCAGAAGGAGCATTGGCACTGGTAAAGCTGCCGTTAGTGACTAATGGAGGTCTGATCCCCATTCCAGCAAGCAGCATCTAGGATATGGCTGCGAGCGGCAGGACAAGGCAACCTGCCTTCCCTCTCTCCTCCATGGGCAGTAACACTGGGAACAAACAGGAGCCCCTGCAGAACAATCAGCCCATCAACCCCTGCCTGCTCCGAAGTTGCCCCGCGCAGTCCCTACCTTGGTCGATGATGCCCTCTGCGATGAACTTGCACTCCCACCACTGGTCGTACCGCAATGGCCACCTGCAGAAAGCCAGGCATCGCCTGAGGTGCTACTCAGAGCCAAGGAGGTGCTGGGGAAGCAGCAGGCACAGCAGAAACACCAGGAGACTAGGGTGGAGCAGCCTGGGCTTAGGACAGGACAAGATCTCAATTTCCATAGACAGCTGTATCCTAAGTAGGGAGGTGACACCTTGGGGAACAGGCCCTCATCCCATGGCTGAGCTGGATCCTGTCCTAGCAAAACCTCTCCAGAGCACAGGACACACAAAGGCTTCCCAAACACCCTGCTGTGACAGAGGACATAGCTCCCAGCACTGCATGATGCCCCCTCTCACCCAGACACCACTTACCTATAATCTAGAGGCTTTTCAAACTTGTCTGAGGGTTTCAGGCCTTCATATACCTGCAGCAAGCAGAGGATCAAGGCTGGTATCCCTTCTCCAGGGGAACTGGTGCCAGGTGGAGGCAGGAAATTGGAAGAAGTCCGGTTTGCCCAAAACCATCAAATACTGACTGAAGCTGGTCTCTAAATGGTCTAGAAACTTTTCATTTTTGGAAAGGGAGCACAAATTACAGTGCCCCACTGTATGGAGCTTTAGGCCTCAGAGGTGCATAGAACACATTAAATTTCACAGCAGTCTGGGCTGTTTGTGCACACACAGAACACTGGATCCTTTGGAGGTGGGGGCAGAATGAGCACAGGAAGATCAGCACTGCTGTAAAACCATGACACGGGACTGTATGCAGCTGCATGACTGTTGTCACATAAGAATTCTTTGCTGCCCTTTTAGTGTAATAAGACTGTTTCACGCTGCATTAACAACATGCCACAGAGAGCATCCAGGACAGAGTACAGATTTCAACTCAGAGATCCCAAATACCTCCTAGATGTTATTCCTGGATATGGGATCATCAGCACATGTAATTATAGAGCCTAAGAGTCACGTGAAGAGGCCTTGAGGGCTCTAGGTATCTCCAGCTCCAAGCTGCCCCTTCCACCCACCTTTATGTAGATCATTTTCCTTCTGGGATGCCCCACTCTCCCCAGAGCAGCAGGGACCCTTCCAGGAGGAACAGTACCTGGGTGAAGACAGCGTTCTTGCAGCTGGGGTCCAGGGCAGGGTTGTCTCGGTGCTCCATAGCCAGGCGTCGGTTAATGTAGAGCCGGGGCATGAAATTGGGCTTGCTGGTCTCCGAGTCCTTCAGGCACTGCGTGATGAGGGCCGTGCGCTTCTTGGATAGCAGCAGGAACTGCTTGATGTGCTGCCAACAGGTATGTGCAAAGCATGTCACCTACTTTCTACTGTAGACACCACACCTCCGGGTCTCTCCCTTTCCCAGGGCTGCTGCCTTCCCATATAGACATGTTCTCCTTGGCAGTATTTGCTCCCCCTCTGCCTCTGAAAGATTCTGTATTCTGGCTTTAGGGAGACATCAAGCTCAGTTCTCAATCCATCAGCTGTCATCTGATGCTCACCCCCCAGTATTGCATAGACTCTCTTTTACCTTCACTCCCACCAGAAAATTGGTCTTACTATCCCTCCTATTTGTAATCAAAGCCAGCTCCTCTAAGCAAACAAGAATCCTCAAATGGTTTGGGTTCTACGTTGAGCTGGCCTGGAAACACACAGAATGGAGCTATCCCAGTAATGTCCAGCATATGTATTCTTGGAGAGGATGTAAAGAAAACAGACAACTGGAGGGACAAACTCAGCATTATGAGAAAGATGGAAAGCAAAAGCTTTTTAAAGCCAGAAATGAGTTACTGGTAAAAGCCTTGCAGTTTGGACACAGTCAGCTCAAAGCTGCTGGCAGAAAGTGCAGGAACAGAGTGTCCTGGGCTGAGATCTCGTAGGGGAGATTTGTCCAGCTCACGTGCCCAGTGCTGCTATGGTCCAAGTGTTTTGGAGGGTGAAATGTTCTGGTTTGATTCTTCTTGTTATCCCATAGCTACATGCTTCCACATCCCTGGTTTAGCAGCAAAGCTGACCTCTAAACAGTATCACTTTTCACAGCATTAATGAACTGAGCTCAGCCAGGTATTTCCCTTGAGCAACAAGCACTGGCTGCCTCCCTTGACACAGCCCAAGCACAGTCACCCTGCCAGACTGAGGCCCCAACAAGACATCAAGGGAACTGCTCACCTTGAGTTTGCTGAACGTGCCAACAGTGTGGTCCCAAGCTGGCACCAAGTGATGTAGGACACTGTCCAAGAGCTTGATGAACCTAAATCCCAAAGAAGGTATTGCAACACAGGAGGAACAGGGATCTGCACAAGTCTATTCCAGACCAGGCAGCCCCTGGGCACAAGCAGAAAAATAACAACTCATCCAAACCAAACCCAGTGTAGTTTTTTACATCACACAGCCTTTGGTACTAAATTTCCACTCCCTGGGCACTGCAGTGCATCTTGCACTCCCTTACAAGGGACTCTGCATGTACATGCCCCTACACTGCACAGATATGCTGTGCTTGCAACACACAAGGCACTGAACTTGAGCTGCAAAACTCCTCTGAAATCGTAAGGGAGCTACCATAGAGAGCCCTCTTTGCTCCCAAATGATTCTGCTCTTTTCTCCAGCGTCCAGAATGTCCGTCCCAAAGGGAGTCACACAACTTTACAGCACCCAGCCATATGCATGCTGGAGATGGCACCAACCCCTGCAGGCAATGCCACCCCAACCTGTCTGCTGCCCTCCACGCAGTACCTTTGAATGAGCACGGCCCGCCGGTACAGCAGGTCAGGGTCAGTCCCTTCTAGGCGAGGGTAGCGCACCAAATTGGGCAGCTGGAACATGTCAGCACTGAGCCCCAAGTCCCTCTGCCGGGAGGATTTGATTTTGATGCCTCGGATACGAACGTCAATCCCGTCATCTGCCAAGGAAGACCATGGATGATATGACCAAGAGAAAATAAGCCCTTCGGCATGGCAGGTCTACGGGCAAAAGCATTAGGAATGTGACCAGCTCCACCAGCTCTGGGGCTGGGCACTGAAAGCCTGAAATACCTCTGTAAAGAAGTGGGGCATTTACAGGAGAATAAAAAAACTAAATAATTGAAGGCAGAGAAAGGATGAAAGCTGAGAACTTCCAAAAGATCAGATCTCCCTGGAGTTTCCCTTGGTTCTTTTGCATCTCATCAGAAATGTCCCACAATGACAAGAAGTCACAGAACAAACTCTTAAAGTACAGTATCATACAGGTGCATTATGGATGTGGCCACTGCAGCCAGCCCTACCTCGGCACTCCACAATCCGGATCTCGATGACAGGCAGGTGTGTTGTCATGTCCTCAAGGATGCACACATCCCCAATGTAGCTGCTGCAAACACAGCACAGATGAAGGCTGAAAGGCTGTTCCCTCGCCCATCCTGTCAAAATCCACTTGGGTGCTTGTAAAGGAAGAGGGTTTCCATCTTTTGAAATGGGAGCCTGTGGCAGGAACCCAGACTCAGTTGCCTACAATACAGCTGAATGCCTGAACCTGCTGGTGACACAGGTCCAGGTGACACGATTCTGATGTGTCCCACAATCAAATCAGGAGAGCACTGATGACTGTGCTGTCTGCTATTGTAGGCAGAGCGAACCCACAGCTCAGAGAGCCTGGCTGGGGCCACATGACTGCTTTAGGGTTGGAGTGTTCAGCACCTCCAGCTCCTGCAAGGGCCGCGCTAACCTGTGTACCTCCATCCACTCACTCCTCAATGCAGACGTCGTTCAGTTTCTTCAGATTGTCCCCCTCGCCCCCGTACACAGCGACCCGCTGGGGTGTGAAGTTCTCATCGTTGGAATCCACTGTCAGCAGCAGCTTCCTGCAAAGGGAAGCAGGACATGAGGAGAAGGCAACCGCATCTGAACACCCATTGCTGCTCCCCTGGCCACAGTGTCACCAAGCACATGCAGCTGGTGCTCTGATACCCAGGTATTTGTGACAATGCCAAGACCCCTCCAAACCCAGAGCCAGGGTAAAGGCTGAGGGGCTGGGAGTGCAGGGCATGTTTGGGCCACGACAGACTCAGTCAGAGAGAGGGAATCACAGAACTTGCCCCAGTCACAAGCCAGTGTGCAGAGCAGAGATGACTCACTTGACAATGGTGCCTTTCTTCATGTTGAGCCGCACCCAGTGCTGGCCCTGGGACCCATCGCTCTCCCAGTACGTGTCAGCGCGGCTGTCGGTCAGGCATGACACATTGAAGTCCTCCTGGAAGAGGGCAGTGAATGAAAGGAAGATCAGATGGGCATGGGATTAACTTCCCTTTAGCAGTTACTTTTGTCATGAATCTTAGTGCCGAGGGCATCACATTGGCCTGTTCCCTTTGCCTGGCTGTGGGTAGACAAAGGGAGTACACAGGACACTGGCACTGGCCCTTTGAGGTGCTCTGGGGTCACACACACAGCACAAAATAACAACCCCTCCCTAAAATCAGCTTAGCAACTAATATTAGCATTGGTTTCTCAAACCACTGTCCCTCCAGGGGCACATTACACAACATGCTGCATGATGCTCTCCAGGCTTCTCTGCCACATCCTCAAACATAGCCCAGTCCAGAGCAGCACAGCAAGCTCCACGCTCCACAGCCCCATGGCACAGCTGGGCCAATGCAGCCTTGTCCCTTTAACCCACCGTGTAGGACGAGACATCGATGCTGTCCACGTACTGCTTAACGCTGCCCAAGTTCTCATCTTCCTTCCCAATGTGGTCATACAGGAAATGCACTAGGTCTTCATCACATTCGTAAGTCCACGTTGGGGGCACAAACCTACCAGGGAGAAAGGATTACTGGGTCTGCAGAGCCAGAGGAAGCCAGGCTTATGGGTCCAAAAAGGGAGGGCTGCATCCCACTTGCCTTGTCTTGCCCCACTTCCTGCCTTTTGCAGGCTTATCTAGGACAAGACTGATGCACAGAGCTGTTCTCCACTGTCTGTCTTCTTCCCTTTCCCCCCCACCTCGTCTGCAGGAGACAGCTGTCTGAGCAGCCAGGGAGAGACAGCACCTTGTGCTCCAACAAGCAGAAGTTGAGAAACAGTTCATACCGGAGCTTCTCTACTGCAGCCTCATCCTGCTCCATGGGCCTGGGCTTTGCTCCGAGGCGGAGGGAGTATGTCAGATCCACCACCTGCTCCCATCTGAAACAGCAGAGAGAAGTGGAGGGAGTGAGAAAATTTTAAGAGGAAAAAGGGGTTTAAAGCTGCACTGTGCTCCATCACCTCCAGCCTCAACTGTCACACTTTCCATCCTTCTACACCCAGGTGGGCAGGTGACAAGTACAGTGCCCTAGCCAAATCCAGTTCACTCCACATCCGGCATCATTTCCATGGAACATGTCCAAACGGGCTGGGGCCCCCGAGCCCAGAGCAGGAAGGGCCGAGGGGCAGCGTCCCGAGCCCCCAGACAGCTGGTCCCGGGTGAGCACCTCCCTGTTCCCGGGGACCCAGCGGGGCATCGCGGCGGCCCCGCACCTGATGACGGGTTTGTAGTCAACCCCGAAGAGCTGCTGCTGCCGCTGGATCCGCTCCGTGGACTCCACGGGCACCAGCCGGTCCCCGCCGTCGGCGTGTTTGCACACCAGCACCCAGCCCTCCTCTAGATCGCAGCCGCTCCGGTACTCCTCCAGCTGCTCCTGCGGGGACAGCGGGCGGTCAGACGGGGCCGGGCCGGGCCGGGCCCTCCGCGGGCTGCCGCCCCCGCGTTACCTTGCTGAGCTTGACCCAGAGCCCGGCGCCGTTGCAGTACTCCTCGCCGGTGGCGCGGAGGCAGCCGCCCTTCCGCACCTCGATGGTGGCCCGCGCCGCCCGCTTCCCGCCCCGCGCCGGCCCCGGGCTGTCCCACACGCTCAGGAGGCTGCGGGCGGCGGCGGCGCCGGCGGCAGCGGGGTCCTTGCAGATCTTGTACTGCACCTCCTTGGGCACGTAGCAGAGCGCGGCGGGCAGCGCCCGGGCGCGGCGGAAGCACTCGCTGCACTGCAGCAGGAACCGCAGCCGGCCCAGCACCTGGTGCGGCGCCTCCCCGCCCGCCCGCATCGCGCACCGGGCACCGGCCGAGCCCCGCTCCGGTTTACGGCGAACCCCGCCCGCCGACAGGCAAGATGGCGGCGCCCGTGCCACGTACGGAGGAGTGAGGAGCAGGGCAAGATGGCGGCGCACGGCGGGGCGGTGTACGGAGGGGGGCGGGGCAAGATGGCGGCCGGCGGAGAGGCGGGACTAGGGCAAGATGGCGGCGCCGGCGGGGCGGGCCGGGGGCGGGTCCGGGCGGACCGCGCCTCGTCGGGAGGCAACGCGGGGGCCGAGGAGCGGTGCAGGAGATGGAGGGTGGCGACCGGCTGCTGTGAGTAACCGGGACCAGGCAGGGCTGCGTCTCCTCCTAGTGCGGTGGCAGGGGACACGCACCGGGATCTGCACGGGGGACGCTGGTGTGGCTCTAGGAACGGCTATCTGGGCCTGGGGATGGTGCTTTGGCGCTGGGGTCCTGCACTGGGGACACTCGTGTGACTCTGGGAATGGCGATCTGGCACTGCGGAGGCCCCGGGGATGGTGCTTTGGTGGCGGGGTGCCGTACTGGGGCCACCGGGGAGGCACCGCGGTGGCCCTGGGGTTGTGGTGCTGGCACCGGGGTCCGGCACTGCAGTCACTCTGTGGGGGTTGATCCTGCACTGAGAAGGCACGGGGAGTGCTAAGTCTGCACTAGGAGGGATCAGCAGGGGCACTGGTGCGGTTAGCGAAGTTGCTGGTCCCACGGCGGAGGTTTTGGGGACTTTGTCCCCGTGAGCCCCGCGGTTCTCGGGGTTCCCCATCCCGGGGCTGGTCGGGCTCCAGCAGCCCCTCGGTGATGACACCGCGACGGAGGTGTT
Source organism: Pyrocephalus nanus (assembly GCA_038380795.1). Taxonomy (NCBI): domain Eukaryota; kingdom Metazoa; phylum Chordata; class Aves; order Passeriformes; family Tyrannidae; genus Pyrocephalus; species Pyrocephalus nanus. Next base: position 4,375,138 of record CM076269.1, read on the forward strand.
GGGGACGCGTGGCCCGGCACAGACAGGGGCCGGGGCCGCCGGTGGCAGGACTGCCCGGCCCCGCGCCCGCTCGTCCCAAACCTCTCCAGGCGGGAGCAACTGGTGGCCCCGATAACTTAATCTCACGGGCCCTGGGCCGGGCATCGCCTCTCCCTGGGGAGGGCCCCGCAGCCCCCAGCAGGAAGAGGCCCTGGACTGTGGTGGGGAGAATTTATCGCGTTTGTCACAGCTGGGCCCAAGCCCTTCCCCGCGGTCACCGGCTGGGGAGTGGGGACGAGCCGCTGGCCATGGCATCCCCTGCCCCAAACCCCTCGTGGGTGACAGCCTGTACCTACTCTTTCTCCCGTAGTCCCAAGGGCTTCCCCAAGCTGAAGAACGACACGTTCCTTCGCGCGGCGCGCGGGGAGGAGACGGAGCACACCCCGGTGTGGTGCATGCGGCAGGCGGGCCGGTACCTGCCAGGTGAGCCGGTGGAGGCTTGTAGGGTCGGCGAGGAGCCCTCAGCATGCACCCGGTAACCTTTGTGCTGGTCCCTTGCAGAGTTTCGGGAGACTCGGGCGGCGCAGGATTTCTTCGCCACTTGCCGGAGCCCCAAATTGTGCTGTGAGCTGACGCTGCAGGTGAGCATTCCTCAGCAGGGTCTGTGTGTCCCCCTCTCCCTGACCAGACAGGGATGGGGAGAAGCCTTGGGTCTGGCTTCCCCAGGTGGTGCCAGTAAATTGTTCAGCGCTTGGAGACCCCTCTGCCTCATGTGCTTGTCCAGGCCCTCCATGGGGAGGGGTCCCAGCCCCTCACTGACACTGTCTCTTCTCTGCAGCCACTCAGACGATTCCCCCTGGATGCTGCCATCATCTTCTCTGACATCTTGGTGGTGCCCCAGGTGAGAGCCATGGCCAACGCCATGGGGAGCAGCCGCTGGGAACGGGGCAGAGTTCAGGGATGCCCCATTCCTGCTTCTTCCATTCTCCCCTGTCCCCAGGCGCTGGGCATGGAGGTTGTCATGGTCCCTGGCAAGGGACCCACGTTCACAGAGCCCCTGAAGGAGGTGGAGGATCTGCTGAAACTGCGACAGAAGGTGGATGTGACCGCAGAGCTAGGTTATGTCTTCCAGGCCATCACTCTGACACGACACAGCCTGGAGGGCAGGGTGCCCCTCATCGGCTTCTCAGGGGCACCGGTAAGTGATGTGGCTCCTCCATGTAGGTTTCCTTGCTGGGCTCCTTTGCCCTCCTGGGGTAACACCAGCCATGATAACACACCTCCAGATGTGGGTGCTAGAGGGCTGTGTAAGTGGGGGACATTCAATGCAGGAGCAGGCTCTGAGGTGCTCACAGACCAGTGCCTCATGTCTTCTTTCATCTCCATCACCCTCCTCACTTCACTCCTCTCCTGCCCGCAGTGGACACTCATGTCCTACATGATTGAGGGTGGTGGCTCCTCTACAATGTCCAAGGCCAAGAGCTGGCTCTACCGGCACCCCGAAGCGAGCCACCAACTGCTGCGGCTGCTGGCCGATGTCATCACTGACTACCTGGTGGGGCAGGTGGCTGCTGGAGCGCAGGTGTGTCCTGGGGTATGGGGACAGGGCCAGGCAGGAAGGTAGGGACTGGGGACAGGGAGCAGAGAGGGTCCAGCTTATGGGTGGAGGAGGGAGAGGGACTGAGGTGTTGCTCTCCCTACCCCATGGGAAAGTAGAGTTGCCATCCCTGGAGGTATTTGAGAGATGTGTAGTTGTGGCACCTGGGGATATGTGGAGGGTTTGGCAGTGCTGGGTTAACTGTTGGACTCGGATGATTTTAAAGGTCTTTCTCAGCCTAAATGATTCCATGTCTCTGGCAGGCGCTCCAGCTGTTTGAGTCCCATGCAGGGCACCTGGGCCCAGAGCAGTTTCAGGACTTTGCCCTGCCATACATCCGAGACATCGCCCAGGCTGTCAAGAGCAAGCTGAAGGAGGAGGCGCTGCCCCTGGTGCCCATGGTGAGTCGGGGCTGCCTGGATTGACCCTGGCTGTTGGAGAGGGTACCTGCTTGCCCTGGTCTGGCCCGTGGAGAGGGGCCTGACCCATAGCAGAGCTACTGCCCATCTCCTGCCTCCCCAGATCATCTTTGCGAAGGACGCGCACTACGCGCTGCGGGACCTGGCCCATGCCGGATACGAGGTGGTCGGTCTCGACTGGACCATCCGGCCCCAGGAAGCTCGGTAAGAGTCTGACAGAGCATTCAGGTGCTCCTCTGCCCTGAGCCATCCCATGGCTGCTCCAGAGCAGGGGGGTAAATGGGCCACCATGCTGCAGCAACCAAGGGCTGCAGTGAGGGGTCCTGGGTGCCCTGTGGTGGGGGCTGCAGGCACCTGGCTGCCCTCAGCCTCTGCACCACGTGCAACAACTCACAAGCTTCCTCCCTGCTGCAGTGCACAGATAGGGAAAGATGTCACCTTGCAAGGGAACCTGGATCCTTGTGCTCTCTACGCACCCAAGGTGAGCCATGGTCATTTTCAGCCACCAGGGCTAGTTCCAGCCTGTATTAAAGGCCTCAATTTCCCCACCTGCAGTGCTGGCTTGTGTCCCAGAAGTCCCTTAGGCTGGCTGGGGACTGGGAAGTGGGAAGTACTTTGGGATGGATGGGACTGACATGGTTTCCCACGGTGCCTACAGGAGAAGATTGGCGAGCTGGTGAAGAAGATGCTGGAGGCTTTTGGGACCCAACGCTACATCGCTAACCTGGGCCACGGCCTCTACCCTGACATGAACCCTGAACACGTGGGTGCCTTTGTGGAGGCCGTGCACGCTCATTCCCGTCACATCAACAAGCACAGCTGAGCCTGGGGCCTTGGGGATAGGACTCTGGTTTGGGCACAGTCACCCCAAGTAGTGTGTTGTCACAGGGCTCGCTCCAGGCTGGGCTGCAGCATTAAACCAGCACCTTCTCTGCGGCAGCCGTGTGGCTCTGGCTGGGGGGATGGGGAACTGGATGGCCCTGAAGGACATGGGCACTTGAGGCAGGCAGTTAGAGGGGCATGTGGGGTTGGGGGGAACCCCTGAGCCCTGTCCTGTTGGTCAAAATGGGAAAACGGGTGCCAGCGCAGTGGGATCGCCTCTCCCTGCCAGGCTGCACAGTGTCTGTGCTTGCAGGAGAGGATGTGAGCCCAGAGCACACTAGGCATCTCCTGGCACTGTGGATGCACTCAGCTCTGCTAGGGAGAGGCTGCCTGAGGCTGGCAGGGTCACAGCCTGGCAGCTGGGGGTTCACAGCATGAGCAGTGCCAGAGTCCTGCTCAGGTGGGAATAGGCAACATGATGTCAACCCAGGGCAGCCCCAAGGGGGTGGGAGAACAGCAGGACTCACCTGGGGGACAACCAGCACCACCAGCACCCTGCCACACTGGTTGGGATGGCAGCAGAGGCACCATGGCCCTATTACCACCATCACCCTCCTCCAGCTCCCAGTCTCTTTGCAACCATCCCACCAGTCCTGCAGTTCTTCCCCCATACACACCTCCTCATCTCTCCTGATCCTCAGAGGCAAGCTTGCCTGGGGCTCAGCAAACCCTGCAGAAGTAAACCAGGAACCCAGTTACGACTCTCTGCCACCCCATCCCACACTGCAGCACACTCACTGCGGTCCAGGCTGGCTGCAGGATGGATCGAGACGTGGGTGCCAACACTGCTGTAGCTGGCACGGATAGGGCAGCGCCTCCAGCATGATCAGGGACCTGCTAACACCGTGCGTGGCATGGAATCGCACCCAGAAGCAGCCAGGATGCCTTGCCCTTGCTCCAGTTCCCCACAGGAGCCGGGCACCACAGGGAGCAGCGACACTGCCTCCTCCCCGGGGCTCTGCCCAGCAAGTGTGGTGACCCCCTGACTTCAGAGAAAGGCAGGAGAGAGACAGAGGGTAACGTTCATCCCTTTTATTATTAAACATCAGATGAAGAGGTCGCACACACACATACACGCACGCACGCAAAAAAAAAAAAAAAAAAAAAGGGAAGGAAAAAAAGAGAGAAACAGACTGGTTGAAGACCGCTATTTCGGTGGCGACAGAGACCGAGTACAATTGGTTTCCTGGCCGGAGTGCGGACACAAGTCACTTGCCAAAAAATTAAAAGTCAAACCAGACAGCAGATAACTAGCCCACGTTCTCTAACTACAAGTCACCATCCAGACCGGCCCTGGTCCCCCAGCCCTCCCAACCCGCTGGCAAAGAAATGAACCAAAACCGAAGAGCCACCAGCCCAGGGCTGGAGTCTGCCCTTGGTGCAGGGTGAGCCGGGAAGGGCCGAGCGTTGGCTGCACCACGGAGACGGGAAGCAGAACGGTGCGGGGAGGTGACGTGGCTGCACCTGCCCCCTCCCTCCCCAGGAGCCAGGCGGCCCCAGTGCCCACCCGGGCACCTCACACCCTGCACCTGCCGGGAGATCGCTGCGTGCCAGGCGATGGGCTCGCGTCCTCCAGCGCCAGCCCCACGTGTGTCCGAGCGAGCATCGCCCCGAGTCCCTTCCTTCGCTGTCCGCCAGCGCTGGGCTGCTGCTCCTCCTTCCGTCCGTCCGTCCGTCCGTCTGTCCCAGGGCTGTGAGTCGAGCAGATAGTTCGCCTCCCCCCCACACCCTTCTCGCTGCTGACAATGCCATGGGAACCTGAGAAACGTTCGCGTGCCTCCTCCTCTTTTTGTCTGTGGTTTTGTGTAGTTTTTTTTAAATAATAGTTATAATAATAATAACAATAATAATAATAATAGCAATAATAAAAATAATCGCCCCAGCCCACAACAATTTCAAGTATCCCCCAAATAAAAGACAGAATTATAAATAATTATAACTTTACAATTTAATAATTGACACATATACTATAGTATTTACAGTATCATAAATGCGCTTTTTTTTTCTTTTTTTGTGTTACTTTTAGTAAGCAATCCCTGAGAACAGTTACTTTTACTTGTTTTTATTGAAGTATCTTCACAAATAGAGGAGTTTGCATGTCTCGGGCGGGTGGGAGAAGCGCTCTGCAAAGCCATCGCTTTTGGTGACGCATGAGGTTCTAGTGTCGCAGGTTTCTTTGCTCGCTTTTTTTTTTCTTTTTTGTTCTTTTTTTGTTGTGTTTTTTTTTTTCTTTTTTTTTTTTTTTTGTTAAATTCCCCATGTAAGTTTAAAGATTTTTACACTTTGCAACCTTCGTATCCCTCCAGCGACCGCGTCCTTCAGGAAAGAGGTATTAGATTTCCAGGTTAGCTTTTGGTATTGGCAAGGGAGGGCAGGGGGCTGAGTGAACCATCCTTTTTTCCCCGTGGTTGCCTTTTGGTTTGTGCCCAAGGAATCTCTGGATCCTCTCAGTGTGTGAAATGGTTAAATCCAAGAAAGAATAACATTTAAAAAAAAAAAAAAAAAAAGAAAACAAAGAAAAAAAAAAAAGAAACAGAAGACCAGAACAGAGCAGCCTCTGCCGATGGGGGGAAGGTGATCTCCACTTTCCTTCCTTCTTCTCTCCCGAGTCCCCATGCTGCGGGCGGACCCTGCCAGTGAGCACGGCAGGAGCCGGGGCTCACCCAAACCGTTCCCGCACCAACAGCATCAGTTTTTTCTTGCCTTTGTAGATTTGTTTGAGATTGTCAATGAACTGGGCGAACTGTATGTGCCCGTCCTGCGCCAGGAGGAAGGTCTCCCTGGCCTTGCTGAGGAACTCGATGAACTCCCCGTAGTGCCGCGGGCTGATGTGGGTGAGCCGGGAGTGGGTGGTGTTGATGTAGGCGCTTATCGTCGCGTCCAGCAGCTGTCGCAGGGGGGCTTTGTCGGTGGACATCAGCTTCCCCGAGTTCCTGCGGCCAGGGATGCCGGCCAGCCCTGGGGCTGTCATGGTGCAGCGGCGAAGGATGTCCGAGAGCACCGTGGCACAGTGCACGCTCTTCACCACCAGCGGGATGATGGCCGCCAGCTCGTTTTTGCCCAGAGAGTGGCTCAAGGCGCAAGCCCAGAGCACGTCGTTGATGGCCGGGTGCGTGTCCTGGTTGTAGGCCAGGTTGAGATGCGTCATGGCCAGCGAGGCCAGTTTGAAGGCCCGGAGCGGGTAGCCCCGGTGCTCCATGTAGCGGGCAATGGTGAAGAGCTGGGTGTAGGTCATGCCGGTGGAGGCGGCGTCGATGACGATCTGGTAGGCGGTCTCGAAGGCAATGTGGTCCTTCTCGCAGAGGGTCAGGGCAGACAGGGCGCAGTTCTGGGGGTCCTTCATGGCACACTGCAGGGCCAGGGTGCGGGCGCAGCTGGCCAGCTCTTCCCGCTGTGGGTAGTCCAGGCTCAGGCGCAGGATGGTGTTGTGGGACATCACTGTGGCCGCCACAATGCTGGTGGCTTCCGTGGGAGTGAACAGCGAGTACCAGCTCTGCAGGATGCTCACCAGGGCCCTCACCCCTGCAAAAAAACATTGTGGTCACAGCACAGCCCTGGAGCCTGGCTCAGTTCACAGGGCTCCTCTGACACCTGGGGACAGGGTAAAGCCAGCCCACAGCAGTGCTGAGCTGCTGCCCCTGCCCCAGCAGGGACAGGGCAGAGGGGGACAGGCAGAGGCTGCCCTGTGCTGCCACGCTGCAGGGCACAGCAAGCACCACTGGCCTGGCCCACGTACAGGGGACCCATCCCAGTCCCAAACCCAGCCACTGCTGCAGCCCCAGCCCTGCCAGCTGGGGTGCTCTGAGGTGCTCTCAGTTACCCAGGAAGAAATGGGAGACCCAGGAGAGCTCTGATTCCCAGAACTACAAATGACCCTAGGATTTCCATGCCCAACCCCGCTCCCATCACCTGTGGGCCAAATCCCCCCAGCACCGCGAGGCACTCACCCACTTCGGTGGCACATGTCACCAGCCACCTCACCATCTCCCGCCGCCGCCAGTTGAGGGTGGACAGGGTCATCCGCATCACCTGTGAGGCAAACTTGGGGTGAATGGCTGCCCCACAGGGCTCCAGGGCGACCACCCAACAGAGTGGTGCTCCTCAAAAATTCCCCTGGTCCAGCTGGCTAACAACTCTCTGGTGCTGCCTCACCTCCACCCAAACCACAGCCAGCACAGGGGCTTCCCAGGGCTGAGCTCCCCTGCTCAGGACCATGCAGGGATCAATTTACTCATTCCACAGGGAGCACCCTGCTTGGTGGAAGACTTTCACCAGTCTTGCTGCCAGAGTGTGTGGGGCAGAAGGGCCACCAGCATCCCCAGCACTATCCCGTACCTGGAGCCCCAGTTCCAGCGCCACATTGAGCAGCGTGGTGTCCGAGTTGCTGTCAGCTGGCGTGGCGATCTTGAATGCATCCTGAGCCAGCTTGAAGATCAAGGAGGAGGAGTGGATGTTCTTCTGGATGGCCTCCAGCACCGTGCGTAGGCGCAGCATGTCCCCTGTGTGCAGGCAAGAACGGTCAGATGGCTCAGCCTTCCTCCACCTTGCCCTTGAGCATCACATCTCCTGCCTGCACCACCTTGTGAACAGTCCCTTCAGCATGCCAGCCCCTCTGGACACACAGGGATGCTGGATCTGGCCCTGCAGTCCAACAGTCCAAAATGCACCATCCTCCCCAGGAGGTGACACATCCTACAGCATCCGTCCTCACTCAAGTTCATCCTCTCATGGAGAGGACAAACACCCCTGACTGATCCCAGACACGTCCAGGAGCTTAAGCTGACATCTCCAGGCACCTGGATGTTCCACCCTGTCCTCAAGTTCGACAGCTGTACAGCTGCCTCTTCCCAGGAAAGGAGGGGTTTGGGGAGATGCCCAGTACTGAAAGGCTGCAGAAAGGTCAATCCTCATTCAGGAACATTAAAAAGAAGAAGAAAAGCTGTTTGCTGCACACATACTGTCTTGCCCAGTAAATCCCTTCCCTATGCAAGGCCAGGCTGGGGTCACCCAGACTCTCACTGCACCTTGCTCCTGGATGTCCCAGAGCAGGCAAGCAGCTCTTGCAACCAAGGCCGGCTGAGCTACGCCCAAAGAAGGGGGTTTGTGGCACTGCACCAGTGATGCTGTGGGGTTCCTGCCACAGGAGGTCATGGGTGCTAGAAGGATACATGATGGCACTGGGAGACAGGGACCCATTGGAAGAGGGACCCACTGAGGCATATTAATATCATGATCCTGCATCTAAGCTTGGGATGAGGGACCTTTGGGGTGTGTGCAGAGCAGAGGTGCCAACGTGCCACACCAGGTCTCTCTGCTTCGTTCCAGCTTCATGTTCCTACTCCCAGAGTCGCAGATCAAGCAGATGAACCTCATGCAAAGACAACCAAATCACGCACAGCGGTGTGAAAAACCCAGCGCTGCACCTGGACACGCGGAGACATCTCGGGTGACTCACAGCTAAAGATATCGCCTGCCGCCCACCGCAGCCGCTCACACCGCCACCAAAATCCAGGCCTCCCTAAAAACGGCTCGTGGGGGCGCAGGCAAGAGGGGCTGCGAGGACGCAGGATCACATCAGGACGTGCTGCAGCAGGGGAACACCCCAGGAAGGGCACGGTGGGAAACACAGATGCAATCCAACAGCTCCGTGCCCCTCATCCCCCATTAGGCACTGGAAGGGAGAAAAAATATCTAAAGGATAAGCCAGGTACCAGCTCTCCATCAGGGCACTGCAAGTTAGGGGCAGGACACCACCAGTCCTGGAAAAGCAGCCTAGAGGAGGAGGCTGGAAGGAGAGAAGAGGCTGCCAAGGCACTGAGGCTGAAACTTTCTGACAGCTTATTTTCCTTCCAACTCATTGGGAAAAACCTTCCCCATCAGCCTGGCAGTACCAGGACAACAGCAGGCAGTGGTACCTGCTCGGCCCACTGACCCTCATGGGACACAAGGCATCCTTGTGGGGCTGGTTTCTGCTCAGAGGGATGTTTAACAAAAAGCCTGTGCTCGCCTTATCATTGTGCCTGGCAGGAACCTCTGAAGAGGCCCAAGGGACCAGTGAGGAGGTGTTTCACGAGCCCCTTGTGGCTGGGAACAAAGTGTCCCACCCAGCACGGCTGATCCCATCTTCAGCCCTCACAAAAGCCACTTGTGGTTTGGTGCCCAAGGGGGTCTTCTCCCTCCCACAGCCCATGCAGGTTCATTACCACACAACAGGAAGAGACAAAGCAGAGGTCAAAGGATAAGCAGCTTCAAACTAAACCATGGCACGAACCCACGACATGCCTGGCAGGGCTCACTAGCCTGGCAGCTGACTCTGCTGCAGGGCAGGCACGGTCCTGCATCACCCAGCAGCACTACCCAGGACATGCAGCACTGTGGTTGGCATCCCTTCAGGCTTGCCTGCACCTCCTGGGAAACTCCCATCCTGCCCTGCTGGAGCGCGAGCCCTTTGGGACAAGAACCCCACAGACTCTGCTGGGCTGCTCCACACCCAGTTCACCACACCTTGCCCAGAGCAGGCTGCCAGTGGGGCACCCAGCTGGTCTTTGCCAGTGCTCGAGGGAGCAGAAGCAAGACCTCCCTCCTTTCCTTCAGGAAAAACCCTTCGATGCTCTTGTGCAGCACCATCCCATCAGCTCTGCCCCGGGGCTGCCCTGCCACCAACCTTTGGCTGCCGTGAGCATGGTGGAGGCCAGCTCGCACTGCTGTGACTCCAGGTGCCCCAGGGTGAACCAGCGCGGGTACCTGCTGGGCACCACCGACACCAGGTGGTGGGGGTGAGTCACGTCCCCGGACGGTGCTGTGGTCTCCAGGACAGGCAACCTGAAGGGCAAACAGGAGAAGGAAACATCAGACCCCAACCCAGCCCTCGGCTTCACCCCCTGTCCCTGAGGTGCTGCCAGGGTGAGGCAGGGGCTGCCTGCAGGCAGCTGCCTGCAGCGACGCCTTTGAAGGCATCCCGCTGCCCTGCACGTGTGGGGCTCCCGAGGCTGTGTGCTCAACACGTGGGCACCGGCATCAGACTTGAAAGGAGGAGAACGACCCGTGAAGTGATTTATAAACTTGTAAGGGAAAGCACAGACCTCAGGAGAAAGAAAAAAAAAAAAAAGAAAGGGGAGAAAAAGTAAAATAAGTAAAATCCCTCCTCCCTTCCCGCTCCTTTCATGTCAGAACTCCTGACTGTATCATCTGGTTCTTCTTAAGACGCTTGGTTATGATCAGAGGCAGTGGCACGTTTCCCCAGGGCCTCCACAGCCGGGTTAGGTTACCTGCTTTTGTGGGGATAGCCAAAAGCCTGGAAAACCCAGGGGAAAAGCCTAAGGAAGGGGAGCAGGAGTCTCACGTTGCCAGCCGTGGTGACAAATACATGTTAGCTTTTAAACCCCTGAGTAGGTGCTGGTGTCACTGACTTGCTGAGGAATGTAGGAGGGAAACTGTCCCCCCAGACGTGGAGAGCATCCAATACTCTCTGCTCTCCTCACTTGCAGGCTTGAGGTAACCATGGGGCAGCAGAAGCCCAACCTTTCTAGCCCAAGTCAGAGACATCCCAACACAGGGAGTCCCAGCTGGCAGCAGGGGATGGGCACTAACAGATGGTGAAGGAGCAACATGCCCCCCTAGGGAACTCGGTCCTGTTTGATGGCCAGAATTCTGGCGGGGCATGGTGCCCCCACACCCTACAGAGGCCCTCCACTGCTTATTAGCTCTGGTTGTCCTCCTGAGCAGCTCTTCCCAGGACAGGGGGATTTTAAACCTTCCCCCTATGTTGAGGAGAGATGACCCATTTCACTGAGGAAATGCTGCAAGGAGATAATGTTCTGGGCCAGGACTTTTAATGGTGTGAGAGGGAGAGAGCACTGGGATGCTCTAGGGTTGACACTCCTTCAAGCATTGACTTGTTTGGGAAATTCCAGCTTTTTCAAGACCCATCCAGGCCCTGTCAAAACAGTGCAGTACACAGGCTGATGTCTGAAGTCTGTCATGCACCGGGAAGGGAGATAAGGCCGCTCTCAGCATCAGCTGTGTCCCCAGTCCCAGAGACAGAGATGGGATTTAATGGAGAACAGAGTGCAACTGTGTTCTCCACCTGGCTCTGCGACATCCTGGAGCCCAGGGCAAATCATCCACCCATCTGTGCCAGGATAACAGCCCTTCTTGCAGGCAGGGAGGGCTGCAGGGTGCCCGAGGCCTGGCAGACAGAAGGCAGATGACAGCCCTGTGAGTGTCTGGGACCTGCTCCGGCACAGGATGCCCGTCACAGGGACAGGAGGTGGTGGTCCAGCCTGGGGTGAGGGGCTGAGGTGGAGAGTTGGACCAGCAGACATTACTGGATCCATGCAAACATTACAGATGGGGCTTATAAACCAGGAATCACCCAAAAAGAGAGCAGGAAGCTTTTTGCACTGCTGCTGTGCCCAGGTGGCCCTGCACACTGCACAAGATCCCAAGGATGGCAAGCTCCAAGCCTGTCTCCACTCCCATCCCTGCTCTGAAGTTGCAAAGCATCCCAGCTTCCCACTGAGCACAGGAGAGAGGAAAAAAGGGGGGGCAGAGACAGAATTAAACATGCACCAACCTCATGGCCCGCAAAGCCAGCTTGTATGCCAGATCTGCATCGTGGGGCAGCAGGGCAGAGAACAGGTATTTGGCAAAGGTGTGCATGGGGACGCTCTCACGGTGGATGACTTCTCCCAAGCCGCTGAAGGGACCACCTAGGCAGAAGCAGAGCCCATCAGCCATAATTAGCACAGCAGGATCTGTGGCTGGGGTTTGCACCACCCCGAAGCTCTGAGGATCTGCTGCCCTGGAGCATTACTCAAGTTAGATCCAGGGCTGCTCTTTCCTTTTCTAAAGAAACCTTTCAGGTCAAAAACCCTCAGAAACTGAGGGGCTTAGCACCCTTCTCTGTATTGCCTCAGAGTTGGTCTTTTCCCAGGGGTGCCAGCAAACCCTTTCTTTGCCAGGCGATGGGGCAGAGCAGGCATCCTACAGGCTCTGCACCGCGCCTGGAGAGGAAGAAGCCAGGGTGGGGTCAGACAGGAGTAAACTTCGGAAAGGGCACCCCAGAGATGTTACCAACATTCAGCTAAGACACAGAAGTCATGTAGATGAGCTGAGTCCTCACCTTCCAGCAGCAAGATGCACTGCTTCCGCAGGGTCTGCACCAGCACCGGGTCCAGCTCCAGGTCCTGCAGCCGAGCAATGATCTGCTCCTCGTTGCGGCACACCTTGTCCTGGGCATAGAGACCTTCAGGCATCACTCTCTGCTGACCCATCCCCATCAGGGCCACCTCTAAGGCCAGGGACAGGTAGGACTCGCCGCTGTCTTGGCTGCCGGTCACGACGGGCACGTGTTGATACACTGGGGGTTTGGAGTCCCCAGCGTCTGAAAGAACAGAGAGCAGATGCAGTGGGGTTAGAAGAGTCTTCCTAGGTAGCAGAACCACACCAGAGAAAAAAACCTCTCAACTTTAGAAGCAAGATGCACATTTCCCTTCCTGCCCACCTTCAGTCACCCAGAGATAATGGATAAAAGCTCCCTGAGGGAGATATGGGCTTCCCCCTCCCTTCTGCTGTCACTGCAGGAGACCCAAGACATGTTCAATAGGGTGCACAGCTGACACTAGAGCCTTCCCATGGACCAGCACACTTTGTCCCAGCTCTGCTGAGTTGCCCTCCTGCTCTGCTCTGGCTGTAGAGCTGGGAAAACTCAGAGTCACTACCTTGCTTCTCTGCATGGCAGCTCTGCCCTGGCTACTCCAGACTCAAAGCCCAGGCATCCAGAGCCCCAGACCTGCCCCCACCTCAGCCACAGCCACCAGGCAGGGAGCTGGGAGGAGCACTTGGTACCTGAAATTTCAAGGCAATTTTCCTCTTCTAATCTACAAGCTTCGGTCAGGGTGAGAAAGAGGCAGCCGATGGGGTTCAGAGGGTGGCCTACCCAGCCCTCCAGGTTGGTGATGGTTGTTGCTCCTCGCTGCAGCAGCTCTGCAAAAAACAGAACAGAAAGATGATAGAAGTAAGGAATTTAGGGACAAGTTCTGCACCTAGAGGAGTCTCTGAGACCTTTTTTTTCCTCCCACAGCCTGGACATGGTAGTTCACAAGGGCAAGGAGCAGCTCAGAGCAGCCACCAGGCACAGACAACAGAGGGAGCAGGCACACACTCACAAAGGTGCCTTTAAGGCCACATAAATGACTGCATGCAGCGACATGCAGTGACTCTTTCTCTGTTCCAGGAGGACCTGAGGGACTGCAGAGTCCCACGATAGAGTCTATAAAGCCAGATCTGCAGCTTATGGACTAATTCTAAATGTTGGCCTGAATATAAAATGAAATAAAAGCAGAAATCTCTCCTGAAATGACAAAGACTTTCAGTAAGTCTTAAAAGCTCCATCCTTTAGTGATGTCAAGCTGGCTGAGCTGGCAAGGACCAGGAGTCACTGACCTTCAGCAGCACTGCAGTACCTGACCCCAGCTCCCTGCAAAAGGAGGAACACTGGGATTGCCTCCTGGTACATTTACTCAGGAAATGCAAGGTGGAGGCAGCACACACAGCCAGTTACTGCTGCTCTGCAGAGAGGCAGCTCCTCTTTAATGCAGGCAGCACTTGCCTGGGCAACCAGATAAAGGCAACTGGACATAGGCAACCAGATACAGCGAGTGTGGGAGCAAGAACATCCCTGCTCCAGCAGCCTGAAGACAGCATGTTGGCAACTCTATCCTTAGCATGAGAGTATCAACTCAGGCTGGCTCAAGCAATCCGTTTGTCTTCCTAGGATGCGAGTAATCCCATGCAGTGCTGCCCACCCTCAACCTCTCCACGCTTGGAAGTGGAGAAGACTTTCCCAACCAGCTTAAGACACCCCAGGCAGGCCTCATGAGACACTTGTCCCAATACCTTTCTTCTGATGCTTATATATTTCCAGCTGCCTTTGCTGCTGCAGTCGCAGGGTGTTGATTATGGCAACGGTTAGCCGGAGAGCTTCCCTGGGATAGCCGTGGGAGCGCAGGGCATCCACCCGAGCACAGGCTGTCGGGACGTGTTCTGCAAGGACAAGCACAGGGGGCACGGCTGAGCCAGGCGGGCACAGACATTTACAGGGTGGTACTGATGTGGCAGCATCTTCTCCCGATCTTCCCCACGCCCCAGCTAAACTCCTGCTTCCTGTTTTGAATTCATCCCTTTCTCCCTGCTCCCGGAAGGGATGCCTAGCAGGAATGCTAACGGGGCTCCTACCACATTCAACCCACGGCAGCCACGTCAATTCCTAAATCCCCACCTCCGCAGAGCTTATCTAATGGAAGCGTTTCCAACGCGCCACTGCTGCAACACGGCAGCTCCAGCGCAGGCTGGTGCAACCCTGCCGCTCATTTCTCCTTAAAATCATGATTCCTCTCACTGCTGGTGCACCCAAACACTTCCTGGTGTCCTGACCAACACCTCTCCCTGCTCTCGTGGCACAGGTGGTGACACAGAGGGCATCCAGCACTGCGCTGGGGACACTGGCAGGTTTGGGGTGAAGCTCTGAAGTGCTTCCTTAGCAGCCCCACGGAGGGAGCTCTGCAGACATCCCGCCTTTTCTGCAGTTCTCCTACCTGGTGTTTTATTATTAGGAACAGTTGCATGGAGCCCCCTCCCAGGACTCACAGTTGCTTAGGAATTCATCTGCTCCTGCTGCTTATTGCTCACCTGAAATCACAAGCAACTGTGGAGAGGATTATGACTGGGTGAGAAATTAGCAGGAGCAGATGACATGACATGCTGCATAACAAGCAGCAAAAATCCCATTTTCTTGCAAGATGTCCTACCAAGGGGAGAAAAAAACCCCAGGCAAACACAGAAGATCTAAAGTTATGGTAGAGGGATAATTTCTATTCCTGGGAGAGCTCCAAAAGCTCTGGAAATGCAGACAACCACCTCTACAAGTGGGGTTTTCACATCCCAAAGGTCACCCACAAAGAATACGTGAGGAAGAGGTTGTCAGAACAAACACATCTGTAAAAGAGCTTCTTGTTGCTCCCTCTATTCATCTGCTAAATGGATGAAATATTCATCTTCTCGCTGAATTCATCACTGGAAGTTGCTGACAAATCACACTCTTCTCCCAGCACTGAGTCCCTGAAAGGGTGCCAAGAAAGCAAAAGCGCAAAATCCAAAAGTCACGGCAAATACATCAGAAAAATACCACACAGCAACCAGCTGGACTTAAGGGCTCAACAGAACCCAGATTAGGCTATGGACAGGGGAGCTGTGTACACCATATCCCTTCTAGATGGAGCCCAGGGATGCACTAACCCACCAATGCTGCCTGTGGCTGCACAGAGAAGAGCCCTTCTGCCTGCAGCTGCCCAAAACTCTTCCCAGAGCAGAAATATCCTCTCCTGCTCCAGCTAAGCTGTCCCAGCAGCCTTCATGTGGGCCCTTCCCTGGCATTAATAGCAACTTAGTGTCTGCTGCTCCAGAAACCACCTCTCTACACAACTTTAAATATTCTCTTCCCATTTGGTTGGGTAGTGGCAGACTCCTGGAGTGTACAACAGTGCAGTGGTGGGCTTTGACCTGTCCCAAGTCCATACATTCACCTCTTGGGCTGTAGGGGACGAGTCATCCCCTCTCCTGGAGGAGGTAGGGGCTTGTGTCTCCCATTTTGGGATCTGTCCAAAGGCTGACAGCCACACCAAGCCCTTCATGTCACTTGTTTTCATCCCAGACATGGAGCTGCCAAGGGTCTGCAGATCTGCCCAGGGACATGACTTTGCAATAGAGAACTTCTGTGGTTTGAGGTACATAGGCTAAAAGTCTACAACACAGGAGGGTACTGGGCTTGCCTGGCCCCTTATGCCTTAAGCTCACATAAGGCTTAATTGTACCACCTACTCATTGCCTTTAAGGAAAGAGTAACAAGGTGAGATCAGGGAATTAAAAATCCAGAGGATGCAGCAGTGTTCAGCAGCCAACTTTCAAGGGACTTTAAGTGTCCAGTCCCCCTGTACTGAAAAAAGTGAGAGCTTGCACTGGGGACAGCTAAAACACCGACAGGATGAAAGAGGACATGATAAGCTTGGTCCAAGCTGCTCAAGAGGAGCCCAGAGTATAAAGACATGGGGATTGCTCTAAGAACTGTGGCTGGGCATCAAATTCCTCTGCTTGCCCCACCCCTCAGGCTAAGGGTCAGGGAAGCAATTACAGTCTAGGATGCAAAGGCTTGCAAGGACCCTGGGTAGTCTTGGGTGGCTCCTCTCCACCATCAGCCCTCCCCACACAGGCCATGCAAGGGGCTGCTGGTCTGGATGCTCACCCAGCCACAGTGGCTGTCCCTGGGAGTTGAAGAGGAGGCTCTCGCCCTCCCGCTGGTAGGAGGGGGACACGTAGAAGTCGCTGCTGATGATGCGCTGCAGGTGGCTGTCCTGCCAGTGCAGGTCACAGCCCTCAATCGCCCGCGTGAACACGGTTCGTCTGGGCCTGGCCAGCGAGTCTGCAAAGAGAAAAACCATCAGGGCCTTGCTGGGGCAGGGGCAGCCTGTTCCTCCTCCCAGACATGACCTCCCTGGAGAGAGCTCTGCCTTTACAATGAGAGCAAAGCCCCACCTGGTCCCAGGGGCCCACGCCATTTCTGAGATGGGCACAGGGGCTCTGGCTCCTGCACTGGGGCAGATTGCCTTTGGATACCTCTCCTGCCCAACCCATCTCTGATGGAGACTAATCTCTCTTTAGACAGCATTGCTAAGTAACTTGCTAGAATAGGTGACTGGGCCAGAGAGGTGAGAAAAGTGGCAAGGGCCACCCATCTGTTCGCTTCCTGACCACAATCCACTGTCACATACAAGGCTGATGCCTTGCAACATGGCAGTTCCCTCCCCCATGAAGCTCAGCATGCAGGCAGCTGCCCCCGGGTCAGGACTGGGCTTGCTCAGCATTACTGCCCTGCAAACACCATGAGCTCTCCTCCTCCTCTCCATCACAAAGTCCTGGCTTCACTGAACCGCAGCTTCTTACATCAGCAGCACCTGAAGCCACGAAGGGAACCTCACGAGTGTCTGTCATCTGTCTCCAGGTGACAGGGGAAACCATCACCTTCCAGCAACCTCCAGGGGCTGTGTGAGGGGGCGGGAAGAGAGGAGACAGCACTGCCTGAAACCCCCACTGCTGCCCTGCAGTGGGTGTCTATGCTCCTCTTCAGAACTGCTCTGTAACTTCATGGACATTTCTGAAGCTACCAAATGCTGGACGAGCATTTCACTCCATCCAGATGGATCAGGCAAGTGGTTTGTCATAAGAAAAAACCTGTCTGGAATAATCCCGCTCTCACTTCAGCCACACTGGATCATGAGGGCCAAAAACAGCTGGTGGGCTGCAAAATAGGAAGCCCAAAAGGGGATGCAAGGCTGAATGTTAGGTCCTGCAACCCACAAGACAGGCCGAGAAAAATGCATTCAGGGGTGGAAAACAAAAGGCACTGTTCAAAGCTGATCCAGGGAGGCTGGATAAACACGCTCCGGAAAGGATGACAACAAGCAATTAGCCGGAATGCTGCAGGCACCCCGAGGTGGAAAGAAATTAAACAGGTGTTTCTGTGTTGAGAACCAAGCCTGCTCACTTTACCAGGAAGGATTTCAGGAATCAGCTGTTCTCCTTCAGTAATAAAAGAGGCTGGCAACAATTTGCAGCAGTATTTGCATATGCACAAACATGAACTCTGGGACACCTCCAGGATCCGTGCTGCTTTCAGTTCCCTGCTTGGAGAGGCAGGAGCACTGGGAGAAGGGGACATCCCTGGCATGTGCTTTGGAAACTCGCTGCAGGTCTAAAAAAAAGTGACCTGCTCAGCCCCAGTAACCTGCCCTAAATGCTGAAGTGAATCTTTGGGAGAGCTGGGAACACCAGTGTGGAGTCCCAGGGCTGGTGCAGGACATGGAGCAAGGCCAGGTTTAAATTAAGCGGCTCCCTGAGGATGAGCATAGGGAGGCACTGGAAGCAGCAGGGTGTGTGGGCCTGGTCACAGCTGGGGTGGGTTGGCAGGACAGCCACACTCCTGAACCGCCACTGAGGGACTAATCCCACCCACAGGAGTGAAGTTTCCTTCACTGCTGTCCCCCTCTCCTCTTCCCACTCTGGCCACACATAATACACCAAAGAGTACTCTAGTGCACTAAACAGAGACATGTTAAGAGCAGTGACATTCAATTACTATCTACTTCAAGCAAAAGAAAGGAGAAAACATGCTTAAATTTAAAGGGATCAAATGCTTTGTCGGGGGTTGAGAAAATATCACAAGGAACGACCCCATAACTACATTGCTCTGCCTGTGCTCTGCACTTGAACTGCGTTAACATTCCTGGCTAATGATTTCTCTTCGACCTGAATCACAGCCTGTAAGTGAGACTCGAGGGCTGGGAAAGGGACTCTGCATCATCTCCCACTCCTCACTCTCACATTAGAGCCAGGGCTTCCGAGCTCAGCTCTGCTCCAATGCAAGTGGTACTGGTTTTCTGTATAACCCCACACCCAAACCTGCACAGACTGTAGGGGTCTTAACTCCCCCAAAGTCGAATTGCTTTAAAATGGCCTCTAATTTGATACTCAAAACACAAGTGACTTCACCTAAGATGTAGCAGAGACAAATCTTTCCAAGCGTACATAAAACCAGAGGCAGCAAAGAGAAACATTTTGTATTCCTAGGGTTCCCAGAAACACCACCAGCAGGTGAACTGAGGTCTCTCAACTTTGGGCGAGTTCTGACCTGACCCCAAGCCCCATGGCTATCAGCTGGATTTCCACCCCCTGCCCGGACTCACCTTGGCTGTGACCGGAGCTCTGCGTAAGCGCGTTAGTGATGTTGGGAAGCTCGTTACCGTAATTGCCATCTTCCAGGGGACAGACGTCCATCTCGCCCCACTTGCGCAGCTGCCGGAGCCAGCAGGATTTCTCTTCCAGCTTGCAGTGAGGGTTTAACACCACACACACCCATAGTGCCCCTAAACAAAGCCAAGAAGTCACGGAGGTGCCACGGCCGTGAGCGCGGGGCAAAGCTCAGCGGCCGCCGCACTCGCCGTGAGAGCCCGCAAGGTTTCATCGAGGTTCATAAACTCTTTTCAGCATAATGCACAGACCCAGGAGGGGGATTTACACAGCTTTTAAATAAGAAGGAAATTAACTCTATCCCAGCTGAAGCCAGGACAAAGTAAAACTCCTCCATAATGAAGCTAAATTATAATCTCATGAGATGGGGGACAGTGGGGAGGAGGGAAGGAGAGAGCGGCTGTGTATGAATTTGTGAGTGCTTCTGTCTGCCAGGACAAATCTAGTGTTTGAACTACACATCAAAGCGTGCTTAAAAACACCCTGGCAAGCTGCAGAGTCTGTATCTCCAAAGACTAACCTGATTTTGATCCTACCCACGTTCCAAGTGCTTTAAAACCCGCTCTGAATGCTATTTCATCTGCTATTGTTCTTCAGGCCATTTGCATTCAACTATTTAAAAAGGAGATTTGGTGTATTTTCTTTCTTTTTTTTTTTTTTTCCCCTCTTTTTCTTTTTAAATCCCCAGTAGCCCCCAGCCTGCAGAGGAACCAACAGCAGAACCTCGAGTTTGGCTTGATGTTGTGCAGGCAAGAGCCCTCCCAGGTGTGAGTCCTCTGGATCTCACAAGCAGAGATGCCCACCAGAAGGACACCCATGCTGACACCCTCTGGGTCAACCATGGAACCTCACAGTCTTGATAATGTTGTCTGCTGAGTGAGAGGTAAAACCAGGATCAAGGACATCTGTCGTCATCAAGATCCAACTCACCCTTTCATAAAACTGACACTGGTGCTGCGAACTGAGCCTTGACAACTCTCCTGGGTCACTCACTGCTTTGATAAGGCCTACAGCAACCTAAATAAGTGCAAAACCATGAATACTCCTCTAGCTAATTGCATTTCTATCCAAATTTCCCTGCCAGGCTGCCAAGATGCGACAAGTCCCCTCCCTTGTGCCTGCCCCACAGGGTGGGATGGCTGTGGGCTGGCACAGCTGCAGTGTGAGGTGTCCCCAGGGATCCCCTCAGGCTGAGCAGCTCCTGCTGCTGCTCCTCTCTCTGCCTGTGTCAAATCCTGTCATACACATGGGACAGCTCAGCCTCCTGCAGAAACACACTCCCTGCCTCTCCTCCATGGGGCCAGCATCAACCTGGAGCACCTGCCTTCTCCCTGGCCAGCCTGGTGCTCTCCCCCACCCTTCCATGACTCCCAGAGCCAAGTTCCTATCCCAAAGTGACAGCCTGTGGCAGGACAACATCACCCAACACGCCCCTGCTGCGCAACAAGGGGATTCCTGCACAAGCCCAAACCACCTCCCTCGCTGGCTGTGTTTTGAGCGGCAGCTCCCCAGCTGCACAAGCCCTGCCACCGAGCCAAACAGCCCCTGCAGCTCCCACACAGGCAGCCAGAGCAGCCAGTCCCTTTTGCCAGGCAACACAAGGCAAAACCAGACTGAGCAGTGATGTCCTGGCCCCGGCCCCACTCCGGTGTCTCTGCTCCTCTGCGTTACAGCTGAGCTCTGGTGGTGCTTTTGGGGTGCGCCTCCTCAGACCTTGGCATCCTTTGCCAAGGTGGGACTTGTGGACATGTTTAGTTCAAAACATTAGCAAGGCGTGGAGGCTGTGCACGTCTGGCTCCTCAGAGCAGCCTGGCTCGGCAGGAGAGACGTCACAACGCAGATGGTGGCAGCAGCATCACATCCAGGAACGGGCACGGGAAAAGCAATCGCAGGCACTGAGGACCAGCAAATGTCCAAAGCAGCTCTCTCCTGGTCCAGCTCCATCTGCCTCTCAGCTTCGGGGCTCCCAGGAAACCCCACCAAACCCCCCACTCCTTTCTGATGAACGCGGGGGATTAAGATTTTTGAGCTGCAACATCAGCGATTAATTAATGTGTAAAAAAGCTACCTCCTTAGGGGCCCATCCTTCCCAGAGTCCATGTCACTCGCTCCCAGGCTCCTGCAGGCTCCACAGGGGATGCACAGACATGGCATCTTTGGGAAAATCAGATCTCAGCTCCAGAAAATGAGTCTTCCTTAAGGCTCTGGTCGCTGCCCCTCAGCCGAGTGGTGGGTGCCTGCCCACTGCGACAATGAGGGCACAGAACTCCCCACCTCCTCGGATGGCCATGAGGCAAATCCTGCACTTGGCTCCTGGTGCTGGGCATCCCCTTCCCACCAGGGCTCCTGCCTGTTGTCACTGCCCTTCTTCGCCCACTTTGGGGCTCCTTGTGTGAAAAGCAGCCTCCGGCAATCTCAGCTCACGCCTCTGCTGGTGCACAGAGCTTGGCTGACAGGCGGTAACGAGGCTTGGTGCTCTGGCTCCACCGCCCCCAGGAATGGGATGCACCCGCTGGGTTTTTGGCTCCCACAGCTCAGCTAATATGCGATCCTCGGAAGCCTCATGACTCTGCTGCCTATTTTTGGGAGCCCTCCGAGGCATCCTTTGCCTGCCAAAACGTTATGCCCCTGGGCTCTCCTGCAGAAGGGAAGATGTGGTGGGGAGACGGGAACAAGGAGGGAAGTGGGATTTGCATATGTCTCGGTCATGATAATTATCTGGGAGATAGAACAGAGTGGTTTTCTGAGCCCTATGGTCAAGTGACATCAGCTGACAGTACAAGTGACTCCTGTCCTGGGCCAAAATGCCACGCCGGGTCAGACTCCGCGTCTCTTCATATGCTGCAGAAACCTTCATGTGAACTTTCCGATAGCAGGAGGTTAAGCGGGGAACAAAGCAGCAGATCACGATTAAGCTAAGCCTCTAAACAAAAATGCTTTTTGATGACAGGGCTGGGTGCAGGGACGGGGGGGGGGTCAGAGCCTTCCCAGCCCAGCGGTCCTGGCTGCCGGCCCCAGAGAAGACAGGCGCTCCGATCCCGCGCCCAAGTTTCCAAACCATCAAAGAAATTCTCCCGTTTCCCACAGGGTCGCTCCCCGGCTTAATCTGCTGAAATTCCCCACTGTAAACAAGTGGCCGAGATAAATAAACCCGTCTCCAGGCAGATTAAGGTCAGGCTGCACTTCAGCTGGTTTTTCGTCTATTTTTTGTAATTAGGCTTTAATCGTAAGTACTAATGCGCCAGGGCAAATACTCCCACGCTGCTGAGCTCTCCAGCCAGCAGGTCCTTCCTCTGGCTCCCCAGCAGACGGGGCAATAGATGTTCAGTTGGCAGCACATGCACAAGCGAAAGATCCCATTTTTATTTTAATTTTTTTTTCCTTTTTTTTTTTTTTTTTTTAAACTCTGAAATCCTGCAAAATCCTTTACATTTTCCCCAGCACAAATCCACAATCTTCTTTAAGGCTGATCTTCTTCCAATCCCACGCAAGTCTGTGATGCAGTCTTTGCTAAAATCAACGATTAATTATTAAGCACGTGCCCAAAATAATTTCCAAGAGGCCCATTTTTCGCTTCCACGTGGTGGAGGATTGCGGTCTGGGCTTCCCATGGCAGCTGGCAACAGGCCCCTCATCCCTCCCTTCAGCAGCAGTGGCAACACCAGCAGCTTTGGCATCCACAGCCCACAGGCAGTCAGACAAGGTGCCTTCACTGCCCCATATGCCCTGGCTACTGTTACCCATCCAGGGATGGTTTGGGACACCTCTCTCTGTTGCTCAGGTTTGTTACTGGTGAGCTCCACCAACTCCCTCCGTGCCTCCAACCTTCCTTCAGAGGGATGCTCTGTGCCTACAGCCAACGCTGCCCAAGGCCAAATCCAAAAGGCTTCTGTAAAACAGGGGGAAGAATCCCTGCTTTGAGTCTAGTCCATGCCCATCCTGTCCTGGAGCCGCTTCTTGGAACATCACTGTGTCCTCTACAGGGGCTCCTCTTCAGCGTGGAGATGCCCAGACCCTCTCGTGTGACACGCCTGTGCCAGGCGAGCTGCTTGCTCTGACGTGTGTTGGCTGGCACCACAATTCCCCTGCTGTCACGTTGATCCAGCCCTGGTAAGGCCCTGATGTTCCCCAGCCACTTTGCCATCTGCCGACGGGGACGCGCTGTCACCTCCTCCCACTGTGCCGACCAAAACTTCGCGCACCAACCTGGTCCTTGTACGGTTAAGCCGGGGCTGCAACCCAACCACTCCCCCCTTGTCTGTGCAGGAAGGGAGGGAGGGCTCTCAGCTTGGATACAGGGTTGGAAATCTGGCCAAATAATCTGTAATTTTAGGTAAATTGCTTCCGGCGTCCAGGCCTGCCCACACCCCCATCCATTCACATTTCACCAGTGTGTTCGCTTTCTTCCATGCGGAAATTCTGGCTTGGTGGACTTGGCCACTTCTCCAGGATCCTTGCTTATCCAACTGTCTAGCTGCAGCATCCCAAAATCCTGGAAATATCTTCTTGGCAAGCGAGCACAGATGAGCTCTCCAGAGCTGGTGTAGTTATTTCCATCCAGGGAACTTCATGCAGAAGTGAGTCATCCCACCCCTGCCCAGCCCTTGTCTACACAGTTTGGCCAGGCTCCCCAGCCTCATGACTATATTTGCATTTGCTGGGCACTTGGTAGGAGGGTCTGTGATTTCCAGCTGCAGTTTCAGGTGCTCCAGATTCTGGACCACACTAATCCTTCTTCCAGCTCTATAAAACCTCTTTGGTCCCAGCCAATCAACCCTCACCCTTGCACAGCATCTCCTACCAGGAGGCTGCAGAGAAGCTCAAACTCACTCATAAAATTATGGCTCAAGTCAAACTATTTACCCAAGATCCCAGATATCCAGGAGAGCCCAAAATTGTTGGGTTAACTTCACCACACAACCAACCTCCCCAAGCCCACGTCATCTAAATGTTTTGTTCTAATGATATTACAGTGTCAGCCAGCTGAGCCAGTGTCTAAGGTGCTTAGATAGAATTACCCAGAACTGCATTTCCCTCACAGCCAAGCTCTGTGCCACTCATCCTGCCCCCCTCACTGTGGAAACGTGCACCACACAGCAGACAGAAATCTGTTAGATGTGATGAGACTTGAGAACCTGCCTTTCCCCCTCTGGATTATGGTTCCTCCAGGAACAACACTTCCACATCCAGACTACATCCAGCCCCTGGGACTCACGAGCCCCCCGTGTCCTCCCTCCAAAAGGCTTTGGGGCAGCACACCAAACACCAGGCTGCTGCAAGTATGGGACCGGCCACACGCTGCACACCCATCATCCTTGATCCTTTTACAGGAAAGGGGCTGGTTTAAGCTGTTGAACTGTGTGGTTTGGGCCTGATCCAGCTGTCCCACCAGGATTTCCCCGGTAGGAGATAAAGTAAACTCCTGGCATCTCTCAGGGTCTCTTCTCCCAGAGTAGAGCCCCAAAGGGCCTCTGGAATGGCGTCTGTTGGCCCAGCAGCCCAGACAGCCCTGCTGATCTCTGCAAGCCAGTGGCCCTTACCCAGCTCATCCCAGAGCTGCCGGCACTTCTCCGTTATGCCCGTCCCCTGCTGTCTCCAGAGGGAGAGCCGAGGATCAGCCATGAACTGCTCTGTTATCAGCGTCAGCATCCTGGCCCCGTTGGAGTCCCTCATGCGCAGCATCTCCCGGACCTGGAGAGGACAAAGAGAAGGTCTTTGGTGAGACAAGCATGATCCCTCAGAGGTGTTTAAGACACATTCAACCTGGCTGGCAACCCACCCTTCCCTCATCCTGAGGGTCCAGACTGTAAATACATACATATATATATATATGTGTGTGTATAATGTATAGTCATACATTATAACCCTCATGTAATGGCTGTGATGAGGCTGGTTGGAGCCCAACTGGCTGTGAAGAGGACCAAGGGATTAAGAACATGAAAACAAAGCCCTTCTGCAAAGAAAGAGAAGAGCCCATAGGCTGTTGGCACCTTTCCATGTCTCAGTAGGCTCTGCAGGGTTGGCTTTTTCCCCACTGTGCTGAAGGGGAGACAAGGGAACGCCTTCCCTCGCACAGGGATCATGGCAAGCCCATGGCATGGGAGGAAGGGACCTGCCAGGACAGCAGGTGAGACAACCCAGGCCTGACCCAGAGCCTGGATTACAACCGCCTGCTCCGCGACAGGGCGAGAAGGCACTGGAGCAGAGATTCCCAGCTGTGATGGGCACCCTGCCAGGGCAGCCAGCGAGCTGCCAGCTACGTGACATGCCGAGCGGAGATGGGAGAGAGCAGCCGGCTCCTCACCTTGGCAAACATGGAGTTGAGCTGCTTCCCCGAGCCGTAGTACCCTCCCTGAGATAGGAACAGCTTCACCTGCTCTCGGACCTGCTCCTCGTCCAAGTGCCAGCAGTTCTCGTCGTCGATGCTGGCCCCAGCAGTGGGGTCAGGAGCACCTGAGGGGACAGGGAGGGAGGAGAAAAGAGACAACTGTGTTTATCACAGCAGGATCAGCAGTCCCACCAGCAAGGAGTGCACCTACTTGTGTTTTATCAGTTCAGGTGGGTAAATACCACCCTAATTCCCAGGCAGGGAGCTCCAGCTGGCAGCACCGTGCTCTCCCAACACGGTGGTGTCAACAGCCATCAGGAGTGATCCTGACCACAGGGCTAATGCTTGCCTGGCCACTCTCCCTCTGCACCCCACATGACATGGGACTGAGGGAGGGCAGGGCACTGCCTTCCTCCAAAGCCCCAGGAGTGCAGGCAATGCAGCTGCAGAGCCTGGAGCGCTCCACGGCTCCAGGGATTGCCCAGGGTGCTCATCCTGCTGCTTCACATCACAGGTTTGTTAAGGCATCAGTAAAGCTCCAGTTCCTGCAAGCCCTTTCCCATGTTTGGAACAGTCTAACAAAGGTACCACTGCAGATGGGCTCCAGAGCCCTGGGTTAAACACCTGGTCCTGCCCCTCATTTGCTTTAGGACAGGGGACAAGTCCCTGGGCATCCGTGTACCTGCCTGGGAGAGACCCTCTGCAGGAAAGAACAAAGGATCGATAATCCTTCAAAGAGCAAACTGTGAACAGAGTAAGGCCTTTGGAAGTCACATGCATGTGTTCAAAGGCTGTACTTCATCTTCCAGAGAACAAAAAAAAGACAGAAAACCCACAAGTGCTTCAAAGAACTTGGACCAAATTTCCCTTGCCTTGCCCCTTTCAAATCCCATTTCCCCCCCTCCCCAAAGCACTACCCTACCTCCAGTGATGTGTACCAGGGCTCACAGGGCAGGCAGCAGCACGAGTGCAGCAAGCAGCCAGGAGCACAAAAGGGAACAGAAACTCAGCTTTTCAGCTCCCTGCTTCTGAGTCCTGCTCAGGGACTCGTCAGGGAGAACCAATGCCAAGGAGGGACAGAGGTGGCTGGAGGATGGTCCACTCCACTTTGGTCTGCTTCTCCTATCTCATCTCCCTCTCAAGCAAGAAAGAGGGTCAGAGAGCTAAGGGATGCTGTAGCTGACATATTCCCAGTTAAATTTTAATGATGTCTTCCCCAGCTGACTGGGATCTGATTGGGTACCAGAAATCACTTTTCTACAGAGACAGCTTGGGATGCTGTGCACGCCTCAGCCCCATGCGTTGCTGAACCAAGAGCTCAAATGCAATTCATGAAAATCATGCTCCAGGATGCTTGTTCAGCAGGGCAACTGCCTCTTCCTGGCTTGTAAGCAAGATGACACCAACCTGAGGGGTTTTGCTCCTCCAGGAAAGGCTGAGAATGCTCCTGACCCGGTAAGATAGTTATTTGTATTTAACGTCCTTTACAAAAATCACTTAATTTCTGCTAACAATCACCACCTGAGAGAAGTTCCAGCAAGCTCTAGGCATGCTGAAGGGACAGGATGCTGCTGCTCCCTCTGCAGAATAATTTATAGGCGACACAACCACGTAACTGGGACGGGAGCTGAAGCAACAGAAAGGAAATCACAGCTCCTGGATGAGCGTGAAGGCTTTTGCCTGCAGCCCCACACATGATCCAGCTCCTCTGCCGCCAGTGGCCAAGCCCTGCTGTAAGCCACGAGGGACAACCACACCAGGGACAGGGACAGTCCATCCTGGCCCTTTGAGCTTTTCTGTGCCTTTTCCTTCCCTCCCCCAGCCCCATCCTTATCTCACAGATAAAGAGCAGACAAGCCAGCGATTATCCCCTATCAGGAACCGATGACTAATCTGTCTACCATGAGCGCTTATCCGGCCCCATCACTAGGTATCCCAGACGCTTGCACTCTTAATATCCTCCTCCCCACCCTCCTGCCCGCCACTCCCAGCTGCAGCTATCCAGAGCAGCCTCGACTGCCTTTATAGGGTCACCTGGCTGCATCTGTAGGGACGAGGAGGTGCCTGGGGTGGCCCACCTAAGCTCAGCTCATCCTTGGTCCCCCACTGCGGCCGCTGGGACAGATTGAGGTGGAGGAGTTCTCAAGACGCAAAGAGTGACTGCATTTTTTTTTTTTTTTGGGGTTCCCCGGCTACCCTCGGCGCTCGCTGCTCTCACGCAGCGTTAGCGACGGAAAGCCCGGGCAGCGAGGAAAGGAGCGTGCAGCTAAATAAAAACCTCCTCCTCCCACACAACACACTGAGCACTTCACACGTTGGGGTTCGGGCCGCAGCCAAATTAGCAACGCGCCTCCCGCGCCTCCAAATAAAACCTAAATGTGCTCAAAAATGTATTTTGCTCTCCTGCAAAATATTCAGAGGGAGGGCTGCAACAGCAGATTCCCACACGTGCAACGCAGCCCGGCAGATAACAGGCTGCCCAATTACGCCGGGGAGCTGGATAAACATTTGAGAGCAAACAACGGGATTTGTGCTGGGTTTAAATATTAATGGCAGGATTTGTCCACTTCCCTTTGCCAACGTTCACACCGTGGGGGCTTCGGCAGCGGCATGCCGTGACGCAGCTGATGAGTGATTCCATGTCTCGGCTCCAAAGGAGCTGGGAACGGCATGTTAAACAGCCCGGCGCCTGCATAGCACATTTCTCATATAGCAGCATTCGTGCTCCAAAGAGGCCTGTTTCAGATGTGTGCTGGATCCTGGTCCTGCCGGATTCAGATTTAAGGAAACACCACTGCACATCTTGAGCGGAAAGTGTTTCACCAGCCCAGTTTAGGCTGGCTGCAGAAACAGAGATAAAAATGCAACCCATCACACCCTGAGCAGGACTCCCTGCTTGCAGGGGGCTCGGGGTTTAACTGTTTGACAGCCAAGCGAGACTTTTCCAAGCAAATACAAAGACTGAGAAATTAGGACTGGAAAAATCCACAAATAAGAAAACAGAGTGAAGCAAGGCACAGGAAAATTCAATTCCTTGCTCTGAAATTAGCTGCCTTACATGAAGAAAACAAAAGGTGCTCCTGGACTGGAAGGATGCAGATTTTCAGGGCTAAGGAGGCAGTGGGACCTCGTGGGTCATGCCAAGGCATTGGCAAATCCCAAACGCAAGCTCCTGAACCCAAGAAGGGTGGGTAAGGTGGAAAGCACTCCCAGAGCGTCTCACCCAAAGCAGGATTGATGACACAAAGAAAAAAGGGATAATTACTATTTTTAACCAGTGCCTGGAGCTGACAAACTGATGCTGAAAGCCACTCAGGGATAAAGATGATTGCTCCAGCATCGCCCCCATGGTCATCTCACCGAGCTGTGCCCAGCACCTGTCAGTGGTTCGGGGCCTGGCCATGCTGGCCCCAGGGTCAGTGGTGCCCAGAGCAGGGCTGGCCATCACTGTGGCACTTCACAGCGGTCATCTCATGACTGCACGTGGTGGTGTTGCTGAATGCTGCCTCTCCAGAGCCCAGAGAGAAAACAGATCTGAAGGAACAGCCCAGGGCAGGGGGTGGGGAGGACATGGACAAATAAGCAAACAGCAGAAAACCTTGGAGAGAAAATAACCAGGCACCAGAAAGGAAATGAACTCTAACAAGGGATTAAAAATAGCAGCGAAGCAAGGAATCAAGCTCTGCCAAGGCTCCTGATTCATTTTCAAGTGGAGACAGGTTGCGGGAGGGGGTCCTCCAGGGTGGCCTGAAGATTGAAACACACCTGCCAGTGATGGGGCAAATGAATCTGGACTGGATCCCAGCATGGTGGAGCTCTGTGGTCCAGCTGGTATCACTATCTGGTGCACCCAACTTTGGAAGCTGCTTGTCAAGCACCACTCGTATGCTCTACGGTCATTTGGCAACCCCAGTGGCTTTGCAGGACAAGGGGGAAGAGCTGCCTTTCTCTCCAGCACTCAGGTGTGTTATTTTCCCTTAAACCCACATCAGCTCAGCAAACAGGAACACGAATCCCCTGGAGATCTGACCTTCTCCTCCTCCACTGCAGGAAGGAAGAATTTCAAACAGATTTACTGGTGCTGCCCTCCAGACGCTGTCTCAGGATGACCTAAAAGTTAAACACTGCCCCAGGACTCCTCAAACATCAGCCCTGGCTCGGTGTGACAGGACAAGCAGGGACTTCCCGCACGCCGACCTGGCAGCCGACTTGAAGTGTGCAAGGAGCAAGATGGGCCAAGGGGTGAAGGACAATATTAGCCCAGGAGCTGAAGGAAGGCTCAGGGTGGTCAAGAATGCATCTGGGACAAAGGGGAATGGATGAGGTAGAGGCTTCCTTATGGCTTTTCCATAAGCAGATCTGGTTTTCCCACGCCAAGGCCTGAGGGTTTTCCAAAAGTCTCCTCCAAGGAAGCTCCTGAGTCCCTGCAGGAGCACAGTCCTGTCTTTAAGCTTCTAATTACAGATTTTAATGACCACTCTGTGTGGCCCTGCAGTGGTTTCCATCAGCCTCCTCTCCTTTGCCACAGACTGCTTTTGCCCTCAAGAAGAATGCAGTGTTTGCTTCCAAAGCCCAGATATCCCAACCAAGTTCAAGGAATGTATCTGAAACACAGCTTTCCTTTCTGTACATCCCACACTGATCCAGTATTCCTCTTAAAATAAATTCAAACTGTTCCCTACAAGCGTGAGATAAAATACCAGAGGAGATGAAGGTTACTTGGATGGTTTGGATCCTGTGCACTGCCTGCTGATGGATGTTGGATCCAAGCTGTGAGAGCAGGAAAACCAGCACTGCTCTCAGGACTCACTGGTGCTTCTAAGTTCCCCCTCCTTCGCATGCTTTTGCCCTCAGAATCTCCCTCTCTGCCTACAACTCCCATTTCAGCTTTTTCTCAGATTTACCCTCTCCAGCACCTCCTGACCCTCTCTGCAGTACTTCACTGCACCAAAGCAATCTCTCTCTCTTCCTCATCCACACCTCAGGAAGATGTGTTCTTCCCTGGTTTCACAGTGGTAGAGCATGGATCCCCCAACAGCAAAGCTGCACCAGTCCCACCAGCATGTCCCACCATGGCTGGTGGCCCTGAGACACTTTCTCAGCTTGCATCTCCCCTGACCCAGGCTGGTGCCAGAGAAGCCAAGGCAAGCCCTGGGCTGATGCTCTCGGAGGAGAGAGGGAGGGAGCAGGGTGCCAAGGTGGCCACCACCAGATAATCCTCACTTTGCTGGAGTCCTGGCTCCAAGCTCTCCAGCTGCAGATTCTGGATGCCCCCAGCATTCACCCCGCTGGGAAAGGCCAGGCAGCCACGAGACACTCCTGCTGGCGCAGCCTTGCTCCGTGCTGGGCAGTCACACCGCTGGCTTTTATCCCCCTGGGGAGGGCACACCACAGCACTGAAACCAGCCCTGGTCTCCTCCCTCCAGCTGCCACTCCAGATGCTGAGCGAGGCGGTGCCAGGCGGGCGAGACGCCCTCGCTGTGAGCGCGCTGCCCTTCGCGGCCGGGCCGCGGGAGCAGAAACGTGACCCCCTTCAGCGGGCAGAGGTCAAGCGGGGAGCAGAGCGGCAGGCGCACACCTTGGAGCTCCGCTTGGACTGAATCCTTCGAGAACACGCGAGCGCCTTGGCTGCGCTCCAAGACTCCATCCATTACTGGATAGTTTGCATTTCCTTCTAGGAAGACAGCCGGGAAGATCGGCACGCGGTGCACAGCCCGCGGCTACAGACTCCTGCAAGGAACAAAGCTCCGATGCCCGGAGCCGAGCGTGCCAGACAATGGCCGGTAATTTTCTCTGCCATTCAGGCTCTGCAGGAGGAGAAGGAGCATCCCTGACAGCCTTATTGTAGAAAACCAGACAATCCCTTTAAACAACGGGCATTTTCCAGCCAAACTGGTGTGGAATCAGCTCCTCCATCCCATGTGCTCACCGTCAACACGGGAGGAGCAGCCCTTCGGGGGACCAGGAACAGGTGGGGAAGACCCAATGCTTAGATAAAAGCTCAACAGACCTCTCTCCTCAGAAGAAAGAGGTGGGGGAAGGAATAAAGGATTCCTGGAGAGGCTGTTCTTGCTCCAAGGTGTAATAACCTCAGGTGTCCAGTGCACACACATTGGGCTACTGCTTGGGTTGCAGAGGTTGGCCTGCCAAAAGCCACCTTGGTCCCAACCCCATGGTGAATGAAGGTGTGACCACAAGGGTTTGAACTAGACACAGTCAAGAACTGTAAACACAAGCCCATAAACCTCTGTGTAAAGCACAGCTAGAAGAAACACAAATCCCAGGATCAGTGACCCACTAAGAATGCATGAGCCACAGCTGGAAAGGGAGAGATGGGGGGCAAATTTGGATCCCCTTCAACTGGAGACCCTGAGATTGCTCTCCCATACAAAGCCCCACATGCCTGCAGCCCTTCCTCACCTGGGCTCAAGCAGCTCTGCAATGCAGTTGACTGTGGCTGCTTCTGGCAAGACGAGGAGGCCAAACTAGAAACACTGTCCGGGATCAAGACTTGGAGCCCTGGACAGGATCACTCTGAACCTGAATGTGAGCTTTTTGGAGCCTTCCTTTTCAAAGGGGGCAAAATCTACGAGTTAGAGGTCATCTTTAGATCATCTCATCATCCTAAGGCTGATCTGCATCCTCCCCCACCCCCAGGATGAGATGAGGCTGCTCTCCTGCTTGCAGAGGCATTTCCTCACTTGTAACCAGCTGGGCAGCCACAGGGGTGTCAGACAGGTGTCACCTTCTGTGGGGTGAGTCAACATGTCTCTGTTGGTTCAAAATCACACGCTGGAGTGTGTGAATTTGCACGAGTCTGAAGGCACCAAGAATTTTTGCTTTGGTGTTTTTTTTTTTTTCAAAACCACTTGTAAAAACACGAGGCAGATATTGAACCGGAGCCAACATCTGTATCTTTGTAAGACTCTCAATCACCAGCCTTTTGCTGACTCTAGAGCAATAAATATTCAGAGTCTTAAAAGCTTTACTTCAATCTGCTTAGGAGAAAGCAGCCTCGAACAATGGCCAAGAAGGGATCTTGCCCAGCCTCAGCTCCAGTAGATCTGCTCAGGGAGGGAGTGGCCCTCACCAGATCCTTGCAGTATCACAGCTCCTCATTCTTTCGTAATGCCAAAAACTGAGGACCCCCTGCCCCCTGCAAAAGCCAGTTATTTAGAGCACAACCTCCCACGCAGCAGACAGGGCCCAGCAGAGGAGACAAAGGCCACTCCCAACGTAGGAGCGGGAACGACCAGATAGAGGGAGGGGAAAACATCTAAGATCAGAGCTGCCATCACCCCTACGGTGGAGGTGAACCGCTGGCCTCACCTCTACATGTGGATTCAACCAGTTCAGATGATATTTTAGGCTGCACATGGGGCTTTTCATCTTCAGAGCACTTAACAGGCATGTGTTAATCCCCGCAACGCCCTTCCGAGGCAGATAAATGTTTATTATCTCTGCTCTACAGCTGGTGGGACAGGCACGGTGGGGAGCAGCTCATTGTTGCAGACCCTGGGCAACCTCCTGGGCTCCTTGGAAAGACACAGCAGGAGACCCCCCCCCCGAGCCTGGGACACTTCCTGGGCCAGCAAAGCAGGGCTGGGATGGGCACTGTCCCTCACACTTCCAGAGGAGGAAGTCAGAAGCACTTTCCAAACACAAAGCCCCAGGACACATCTCCACTGCCTTTGTGCACTAGGTCAGAACAGCGGCGCTCATTTATTATGGGCAAATTAACGCCCATGGAGATTAAAGCTTTATCTCCCGCCGGCTCAGCCGCATCTGACTTAGCAACGTGCAGGGCTGGGGCTGACACCGCGTCCCTACGTGATGGAGGAGCCACATCCCCACTGCCCCTCTCGCTCTGCAGGGTCCCAGCACCACCTCCTTCTGTGCTGGGGGCTAACCGCGCTGCCATCCTCCACCCTTGGCTTCTCCATTCTACTCTGAGTGGTGCCTTGTGCACCACCAGCCTGTCTGCTCTGTCTCTTCCTGCCTGTTGAAGCCCGTGCTCGACAGACAAACACATAAAGAGAAGCAGAGGGCAGGATGGGGATGCCCTGATGATGTGGTCCCAACACCCATGCACTAACATCAGTGTGACACTGCCAGCAACAGACAAACAGCAAAATGAAAGCCATCACCATCAGCACCAAAACCACCACCCCAGCCCAAACACAGAGTGAAGCAGTGCCGGGTCACCCGGGGAGGGGGGAGGAATTACCGTGCACTTGGTTGATCTCCGAGTTGGACGACAGGATCTCATCAGCCAACTTCTGGGCGGTGGGCAGCACCTCGGTGTGGTGTGCCGTGATCAAATACTGAACAAACTTCTGGAGCTGGTCCCTGTTCATCTGGAAAAGGGTCTCTGAGATGGGAAGACGGAGTTTGACCTGGTCTGGCTTGCGGATCCTGTACAGTGAAAGCGCCACGACGTGAGCGCAATAAAAAATGTCCTTGTTCCCGCAGCCGCACGTCACTGAGGTGATTTTGCAGCGGTCGAAGCTGATGGCCACCTTGTAGGTCATCTCTGGTTCTGTTGCAGTCGCTGGCTCTGTTACTGTCCCGCTGAGGTGGAAGCCTGGAGAGGGCAAGGAGAAGAGGGAAAGGCCAGGTTAGGTTCCCTCTGACCACAAACACCCCTGCAAAGTCTGGACGGAGGCAAGGCCAGCCGAGGCTGCTTGAGCATCTCTATGCCAAGGAGGAGAGCACCCAGCACGCCCCATCCCAGTGGCTTACACCCAGCAACACCCAGCCCCTGTGTACAAACACACTTCTGCACCAACACACACAGTGCAGCCAGACTCACTGGTGAGTTTATTTAACAGCCAAACCCTCAGGGGAAGAGCAAAGCTGCTCAGTTCCCATTTGTTTAAGTCTCTCAGATGGTTTCTCTCTTGGGAGTCGTTTCCATCCACGCCTCCCTCTCGCTGAATTTGCAACTCACATGAGTGAGGGCTGGTAGGAAAAGGCCACGTTTGCTTTTCTTTGATGAGGCGAACTAAATGCAAAGCAATTCCAACTTTGTCCCTCAACCAGGAAGAGTGCTCCAGGGCATGGCCACAGCTCTGAGCTCTTCCACACAGGGAAAACAAGGAGCAGTGACAGGAGCAATGCACAGCCCAAACTGTGGGCTTGGGGTAAACTGCTCCTTGAGCTCCACTAATTGCTCACACCAATGTTAAGGTGCTCCTGACAGCCCTCACCATGCTGCAAGGGGGTGCAGCGCCTTGGGGCACAAAGTGGGAAAAAAAGCCCCCAAAAAGTCTCAAATGCAGATGAGGAGCATTAAATGGGCTCAGAAAGTCCTCTGGCTCCAAGGAAGGTGGATATACCTAGCAAGTGAGGGACAAAGTCAGTGATGAAAGACCATCAAACTCAATCTGAAAGGGAGCCTCAGGAAGCCCTTCTCAGGATCCAACTGCTGAGTGGGTCCAACATGAACACTTTGCACTGGAAAAGGGACATCTTTGTTCCCCCATTCATCTGTCTCATTCCTCCAAGGAGAATGAGGCTGCACCAGGAAGTTAATTAACATGGACAGGACCACCCAGCGCACCCGTGTCAGAACCTGGTGTGAGACCTGGCACCCCACACCACCCGTCCCAGCCCTCCTCCCTGAAGAGGATGCTCACTTTTCTCCACGCCACTGCAACCTTATTAAGGCTGTGTATGTACAGGTCCCTGCAGAGCCTGCCATCCCCCCAGAGAAGGCAGCAGACAGCTGAGAGCCCTACAATTAGCAGCAGAAAAGGGAAAGGGGGGGGTGTGTGTGTGGGGGGTGAAGATTAAAATACATTAACTGCATCAAACCCTTGTGCGTTTGCCAGCCCTTACAAAGGCTTTCGGAGACAAATTCTACCAGAGGTTTTTAATAAATGGCATCAAAACCAGCTATTCACTGCCAGTCTCTTTAAAGCCACGCCAAAAAACACATTCAAATCTGATTAAGCGTCAAGGAGGTCTGTTTTTACTTTAGTGCAAGGGAGGGGGGGGAGGAGGGAGAAGCAGACCTGTTCTGCTGCCATCACCCAAAACCCACCCCCATGTGGCCAGCAGAGCAGGAGGGGAGGGATGGACAGCCCTGCACTACCCTGTTGTCCTGTGAGCCAGGAGTGGAAGCGCGGCCGCAGAGGTGCCGGGCTCGGCGCCGCGGGAGCAGCACGGCAGGAGCTGACGAGCCATCCCCCTCCACACAAGTCCGTCCCCCAGCAGCCAAACTATATAAATCCCGAGGATAAACTCCAAAGTGTTTATGTTTTACCACTTCTCTGGTTTGCAATGCTTGGCAGGCGGCTCCGACTCACTGCCAGTTTCTCCCTAGTTTACTTTTTGAACAAGTTGAAAGGACTGGAAGCCGCGTTCCTGAGCGAGTATGTATGGATATGCTCGTGTGTATGCCCACAGGCACATGCACACGTATATATAAAACACTCCAGGACAAATTACTGGCCATAAACACTGCCCTGAACTGCTTACTTTAGCAGGACTGTGGGCCAGCCCCCACTTGGGGCTAACTGGAGTAAGGCTGGATGAACCCATTTAACCAACTGACCTGTTTCAGACAGGTATAAGTCTGAAAATACAGCAACTGTGGTCTGACCCAGCCCCCCGAGAGAGAAAATTTCTCCAGATACTTCCCAGGCTGTTCTCAGGACCCCCAAAAGCTGTGCTCTCCCATCTGCCCCAAGAGCCAGTCCTAACAATTCATAGCTGGGGTCTGCACATCGAACAGGACTGTCCAATATGTCAACAGCTGCCAAGTTCATCTGGCACTTGAGCCCTAAGTCAAGTGATGGTTTAGATTTTAGCTGTGGTGGCAGCAGGTCTATTTAAGATAAACTAGGAACTCTATACAGAACATTTGTCAAAAGTTTAGTCAGAAATTAAGCATGGTAGAGGGGGAGAGAGAGGAGCTGGCAGGAACAGAAGCATTATTTGGGAATATTTACACTAACAGGAGGTCAGACTCCAGCTACCACACTGCACCCTACACTGTGGCCAGGTCTGCACCCCAGTACCCACAGGTGCTGAGCACACCAGCTCAGCAGTGATGGGTATCATTGTTCCAGAGAAGAGTGGTGGCTAAAAGGTGGGGTTATGGTTTGATTACTCCATCATCCATCAAAACATGCACTCCTGGTCCATGCAAAACCCTGATGCTGTCATCACAAAAAGGCTACGAGTCACCCTGGAAAGGGCATCTGTCACTGGTCCCTCCTCTCTGCTCATCTCAGATCCTGGAAGCAAGAAGCATCCTAGGAGTTGTTGATACCAGCACTTCAGCAGAGAGAAACACAGCCCTGGTCACAGACATGGGGTCTGGATGAGAGCAAAGACAGACTCTCCTCCGTGTCCTCCCCGTACATCTCAATATAAGACATTCCCACAGCCGAGTGCTTATCTAGGACTTCATCTTCTGTTCTTAACACAAACTAACTTGGTGTTTGATTTGCTGCCAGCAAAGTGACAGTGCAAAGGCTTGAAAACCATGGAAAAGAAGTAACGGAATACCATCTTTGTAACTACAGACTCATTATGTCCCCTCAGAGTTTAGCTTTGTCCCAAGAACAACGTTGCCTTCTCCCTTCTCCAGAACACCCTCTCCTACTTTTACCATGGAAGCTTCCCAGTGGATGTGTCTTTGATCAAGGTTGCAAAAGCAGCTGAGTTGTCGTAGCTGCCCCAGAAAGAGCACAGAAAGGTGCCAAAAATGTTCACAGGCACACAGGGCACGATGAGCCCATCTCCTTCCTAATCCCACCCATCCGACCCATCAAATGGGGACAAAACACTGGAGCAAGGACCTTCCTTGCATTACTGCTGCAGGACATTGCACATCTGATTTAAATTAAAACAGGACCCAAGTATTGTCTTTTAGAAGTTTGTGAGCTCCACAATGGTGGGACTTACAAATTCATCAGCTGGGCAGCACTCTCATCTTTGGAGCAGATAAACCCCGCAGGCTGGGAAGAGGATGGATCCACAAAACCTCCCTGGGCTCTGAAACAGCTACACAGGATCAAGCCTTTAGCAGGGACTCCGGGGCAGGAGACTTTTGTGATTAGGACAACAGCATTAAGGCCTCAACAGAAGCATCTTTAACCAAGATGGAGAATTCTTTGATCTCTAAACCTACTCAACCAAAAGAAGCTTTGCGAACTTGTCCGGTTCTGTAACAGCAGGCAGTCTTTCAGCTGGACATCTTTAACCCAGATGTCCACGTGCCAACCATCAGGAGAAACCACTAGCCTTTGCTGCAGCTCCAACCCACCACGAGGCCAGCTGTAAAGACCCCTCATTTTACATCCTCCAGCAGATCACTGAAGGTAAAGCCAACATTCAAGCTGGTTACATTAAAATACCTGAAGTTTGGAGACAGGCAGACCCCCAGGTGGAAATTTAAACTCTAGAAACAAGCAAAACCCAGGCATAACACCTTCCCTTCTCATAACTGTGGCATCAAGAGCCCTCCAACACCTGCAAGGAAGAGGAGGGAGAGGAGGACTCCACAGCTACCACAGTAATTGGGAACCCAAGCACTCAGCTCTGCTTCCTCTGGCAGCTGCTGCTCACAGCCATCTCTCAGATTTCACACTGCAGCCCAGACAGAAGTCACAGTTGTCATATGCAAAGTTGTGCCATTCGGAAAAAATTAGCTCACTCTTCCCAGGAGCGGCAGTCGTTTGCCTTTCACGGAGCGTTAGCCAGGGTGGAAACCACCATGGAACAGCAGCCACCTGCAGGACCTAACCCTGAGGATGCTGCACTGGCACTGCTGTGCAACAGGATGGGGCCCAATAACACAGGGATAGCGTGGGGAGAACTTTTCCACATCACTGTGGTTCCTCTGTCTCCTCCACAGGTTCTTCTTGGTCTTTGTGGAAACTTCAAAGCAGGGCAAGGAATGGCTCTGCAGAGGGAAACGCTCACCCCTGAGCAAGAACCACCAGTGGGATGTGGCTGGACACTGTACATAAAGAACTCACCCCACACCTGGCTGTCAAAACCTCAAGTGAACCCGAGGCTGATATTCTGGGCAGCCTCTGTTAGGAGCAACGTGATGGAAAGTCAATCCACGCAGCTTCCTGAAGGCACCAGCCACATCCCCTTGCACCCTAGCCAGAGAGTGGCTGTGGCAGACAGCAGCTTGGTTCCTTGCTGCTCTTGTACTCCATGCTGAGCTCCAGGACTCCACCTCTAGCCAGACTAACCCCACTTCAAATCTCTGTTTGGGCAGGCAGGAGCTCTGCAAACCCAAATGGGAGTGAATGCAGGGATATTTATGGGGCTCAGTAGATGTAGATGAGGTAAACTGAAATTCTCAGCGCAAGTTGTATACACTAGGTTAACGTGACCCAAATATTTTTTATTTTTTTTTTTTAAATTTCCAAACCACAGCGGAAAGTTATTTTAAACTAAAGTGATTCCAAGCTCTTTAGTGATTAAACGGACTGCAGCTCCGGCTCCTAGTGGAAAAACCATTTGTTTTTCCACTGTGTGAAAGCCATAACTAGCAATGAATAATAATTGCCGCACCAAGTGTTATTTATAAGCCATTCTCAGTCACATTTCCGTGCCTCGAAACAGCAGCTTTCTAAACATGAACTTAAAATCGGTCAATATTTGTAATGTAGACAACACCCACGGGAGGAAGGTGTCGGTGCACTCGGGCGGTGGGAAGCGGAGGTTAGTAAAATCTCCCAAAGCTTTCCGGCTTCTAGATCAATTCCCCCAGCCGGCTGATGCTGACAATTGCTCAGTCCCTGACCTTGCAGTTGGAAAGGAGATGGGCTCATGAACTCATTTGCACATGACAATGCTCCAGCAAAGTGAATCATCTGCCTCCGATAGTAACGGAGAGTACGGCGCGCCCCAGCCCTCCCAGGCTCCATTCAACCAGCACAGGGCTGGCCTTTTGTGCTGCCAGTGCAAGAAAGACTCTGCTGAAGATGTGTGCAATTAAACCCACTTTTCTTGTTGCTCTTTTGATTCAGCGGCTCAATGAGAGGCACCCTAGGCAGGTGTTGTCACACACAGATAAAATGTGCCTTTTCAGAGCACTGGCAGACAAAAAGAAAGAGGGTTTAAGGCTGAATCAATTGCCATTTCTCCCTTGCAAAATAGGGAATCCGGGCTTCCAGTGAGTCAATGAGCAGAGCTGCTACGAGTTTCCATCCTCCCTCCTCCCCAGAGCTATTCTTTTTTGTGACCACAGGCAAAGGTGCTGCTGTTGAGCAAGATCTTGGCAGCGATGAAGGAGGCAGGCGACGGCTGTCCAGGACGATGCTGCCCCAGCAGAACGCAGCCACGCTTCTTCTGCTGAATTATTCCCCTCACAGCCCTCCTCCCTGTCCCCACCACGGCTCCTGTCCCTGCCTGGTCATTACCAGCCTGGAAAAGCACCTCTGCTTTCACAGAGCTAACAAAGACCATTAATAGCCCCCAGGAAGGAGCCGTGCCTGCAGCTGAGCTGCTGCCAGAGGAGGGGAAACAAAGGGATACGGATGAGTTGGAGAGGATGTACCGTGTCTGCAAGTGTCCCCGCACATACCTACAGCCTCAGACACCAACTACCACAGGTTTACGACAAATATTCTTCTATACCCTCTCCAGGCAGGCCAGGGAAGAAGCAAGAGCTGCAGCTGTAAACAGAGGAGATGCAGTGGGGCTGTTTGTGCTGGAGGGAGCCGTAAGCTCCTCCGAGCAGCTGAGTAAGCTGGAGGGACGCTCTCTCTGCCATCTGCTCTGATCCCACAACACCTCCTGCAAATGAAGAGTCAATCCACTGGTTTCTATCCCTGTTAACCTCTAATCAGCCAAGAGGACTGGCCTCTGCCTTGCTCTTTATCCGAGCCAGCTAATGCGTGAAGCACACCGCGCTTCCCATCTGCTCCAGCATTACTAGAGTTAAAGGACAAAGCCGTTTCCCTGTCCCAAGCATTCACTTACACAGATGCCCTTGTATTAACTCAATTTCCCAGTGATTTCCATTATTACCCTTACGAGATTTCTGGTGTTTGTTTATCTAGGAGCCTGAAATGGAGGTTTTTTCCCTCCCCCTCCCCAGCTCAGGGGGTGGCTGGCCCAAGGGCATGCTCCAGACGACTAGTTCCAATCTGTGACTTTACCAAAAATATTCAAAAATGTTCTCCATTTCCCCCCCAGCCTGGAATGCTCTTTGTTGCCCTCCTAGTCCTGAAAAGCCAGGTTTTTTGTGCCTTTGTTGTGAGCCCCAAAGCCAAGACCACCCTTTTCAGGATCACCTTCCACCATCTTCCGATGCCCGCACGCAAATGGTATTTAATCTACCCAGATGCACAACCCTTGCTCTGAAGACATGTTTTGGGCAAAGAAAGGAAAAAATACAACTGGTTTTAAAGCTCAGTCTGATTTCCTCGGCTGAGGTGCAGCCTTGCAAGCTGAATTTCTCAGCTAGGAGGTCAGATCCAACTCAAACCAATCCAAATGCCAGCTTTGCAGCCACATAACAGAAAGGGCTGAAGAGAGGATGAGTTCACCACACCTTTGCTAACACGTGCTGCCCATGTAACAACTAAAGGTAAAACGCTGTCAAGTCTCTGCTCTTTACTGCTACAGTATAACAGCAATCTTGAATACAAAGAGTTTTCTTAAAAGCATGAGAAATTAGAAAGATGAGGATGTGCAGTGGGTTTTTTAGTAGAAGTGGTGAATGCACCATTTCTACGTTAAGGGAGAAAAAGCAACACATCTCTTTGACCGTCCTCAATGCATCCATGAGTTCAAGAGGGGCTATATCCGAACAAGGAGCAACATGGTTACATTCCTTGGTACAGCTCAGGTGTTTGCTCAACAGATGCAGGGTTGTTTTCCTGCATGAAAGAAAATATCCACAGGGAGGAAATTCACTTTTGCTGGAGTTTCCGGGCTCGTGCGTGCCATCAGTTGAGGCTGCCACAGAGCAGACCCAGCCTCGTGCTGTCACCACCTCGGCTGCCTCAAGGAATCCGATGGGAGATGCCAAAACTCACACACGAGGCTCAGCTGGGGTCATCTCCTGACTTCAATGGAGCCACCCAGATTTCCAACAGCTGAGCTGCTAGTACATGAAAGGGTTTTAATTAGGAAATGCCTCTTATCCCTCCATGCAAGTGTCACCACGATGGGATCACTGAACTTCATCGCAGTCAAAGGCAGATGGAGCGGCGCTCTTCCCTTCATCATCTTTTTTTATGTGGTGATTCACAGAACTCTTAGCCACACAAAAACATAATCCCAGCCCCTAAAAGCGAAATGCCTCCCATGCTGGAGCCCTTAACCTGTTGTTCCTGGCCTAAGGGCTCCTCCCTGGGTACCCTCTGGTTGTGGAAGAAGTTGCTCCAGAGCCATGAACATCCTTTTCTCTCAACGTATTTGCTCCCCTTCCTGACCTGCTTTTCCGAGACACAACCTCCCTCCTGCACTGGCAGCTTTTCCAGGTCCTAGCCTGAGGCTGGGGAGCAGCTTTGGATTTTGTCTCCAAATATTCAACGATAAATTGCATTCAAAGCATATCTTGCCGTTTAAAGCTGCCTCAGGAGCAGGCCATCTTCAGACCAAAACACAAACTCAATTTACCAATATCATAAATCAAAAGCAAAATCAAGCCTGAGAACCTCCTGACTCGCCTTCTTCCCACATTTTGGTTTTGCATGGGGCAGGACCAGCAGACAGCTTAACGAGGACCAAAATCAAACCAGGGCACTGTGCAGCAACGGAGGGAAGCAGGACACCACTCTGATCCTCCCTGAGACACCAGACCTTAAAATAGCAGCTCTACAATTTATAGGGAACTTATTAGTTATAATTTTCCTGGCCCTCAGAAGCCTTCCGAGGGAATGAGGCAGCCTAGATTCAACACGAAAATCTGCTCCAAATTCTTCCCCCAAAAAAATGCTTTTTCCGCTAAGAATAGATCTTTCATTTTTAAGGGAGGATAAAGTCTGACTTTCTAAGTTGCTGGCAATGTTGTTAAATGAACACTGTATTTACAAAGCATTTCAATAGCATTTGTGGCAACGGTCTCAACAACAAATTGGCTGAAAAGGTCAATTAACTTCCTTCCGAGAACCTTGTTTTTAAGACAGAAAAGGGCTCTGCATTGAAATTGATCCCCTAAAGCGGAAAAAAAAATTTAAGATGACACCATTTTGCCATTTCTGCTCTCCACCCCCCATTCAGGAGGTGGGCACAGACCCCAGGAGCAGGCACCAGGACGACTCCCCTCTCCTTCCACCTTTTACAGCCCTCATTTAGAATAAACCCACCTTTTTATATATATATTGAATTTCACTAAGGAGACCACAGACACACACTTTATATGGAAGAAATATTATTATACTTAAAGAGCTCAGCTCACTTCAGTAACTTCATGAAAACGTAGTGGTTTCCTCCCCCCCCCCCCGGCCCCCAAACCAATAAAGCTTACATTTTGGAGCTTATTAGGGCTGCTCCATATAGGGAAATTATCTACTCACGGCAGAATAAATTATTCAGCAATTGCTATTCCAGATCAGCCCCCTCTGTTGACATTTTATTCCAGAATAATTTTTGGAAACTCTGTGAGTGTATTTCTAAAGAAAGGGACTTCAATTCCAGAACAGTGAGTCATCCAAATACCTACTGCACACCAGCCCTTGGTGACAGCCCTGACCAGAGCCATCCCAGAAGAGGAGGTGAGGGGTACTGTGAAGTTTGGGAAGATTGACTGCTGTATTTCAGCATCCAGTGAAATTTGAAGTGGACGAAAGCACAGAACTTGATTTCATGTGGAAAAAAGTGTTTTTCCAGCTTGCTTTTAAACTCGTAAGTTGCAAAAGAAGCTGGAGGACTTTGCATCGCAACGTGTAAGATCTGCCCCACCACCCTGGGGAAAGCAAGTGATTCCTGTCCCTGGAATCTCTGCACAGAGCTGGGAAATGGAAAGGTACATAGGGGCCTCCAGTAGGACTACCCTTTGGAGGGGGGGAACACTTTTTAGTAGAAGTGGTGAGTAGAGCAGCAAGCTGTCACGTTTTGCTTCCTACATCTCCATCTTGGCTCTGCGCTCCTCCCGCACCAGAGCCCCCCATCCCCTGCTGGCTCCTCACAGGAGAGATGCCAGTGCTTACACACGTCCCTGGAGGGTCACATGGCTTTCCATCCATCATGCAGGTGAGGTGTGCTGAGAACTGTGCCTGAGAAGCACCAACTCTGACGGTGGAGAGACCTGCAGAGCATCCAGGTGTGCTATGGCAGCTCCCAAGCCCAACTCAACCCGCTGGTGGGTGAGTTTTATGCCTCTTCCACGTGGACCAGGGCTTTTTTGGGTATCCTCAAGTCCCACTAAACTATACATCACATCCAACATTCCTCAGACAGCTAAAGAGTCAGCTCCATGGAGCCAACTATGAAAGGCTATGCCTGAGCAGCTGGACTCGTTGCAATCTCCTGGGCACGGCCCCACAAATGGTTCCCTGACAGAAACACTTCCTCACAGGAAGCTCAACACACTTCAGAGGGCAACAGCAGGGCAGCGTGTTCAGGCACTGTAAGGAAAATCAAAGAGGGATAAGAACAACCCAAGTGATGCAACCACATTAAAGTCCTCAGTTGCCAGTATCTCCTCTCTGGTGAGACCCTGCAGCGAAGTCCTGGGTCACGGCTGATGAGCAGTCAAATTACCCGATTCTCCATGACCAAAACCCTCTGCAGAACAGTCAACACGCTTTAAATAACACTTAAAAAACCCTTTTGATCACATTAGTCTTCACATGACCCTTCTGCGAAGTCAGGAAGGCAGCGGGAGGTCTGCAGAGCAGAGACTTCCCCAACAGCCCTCCTTGCTTGAAAGGAATGTGGTTGGGAGACAGATGCCTGACAAAGATGCTCTGCTCTCCTGCATCGACAGTTTTCACCATCTTTAGCATGCAGGCATTTCAGGAAAAGCAGATTCCCCTGCAGTGATGCTAACACTCTCAGCACTACCTTTTCTCCCTCTGGACACCCGTTGTCTCCATCATCTCCCAGTCACACATCACCAACCTCTGCTTTAGCAAGGATCATGCAACTGGAAAGCTGTCATGGAAGATCCACCACACACAGGAAAACAAAAGCCCTCCTGCTTCTCAAGTTCAAGACTCCACAGCTTCACAGCCTCCAGAAACACAAAGGGCCACAAAAGCTGATACACAGGGAGATGGGAACCATCTCTCTGCTGGGTCGGCAGTGGTGTACAGGCTGCCTCTGCAAAACTCATGTTTCTCATTAAAACTTCACAGATTTTTTTTTTTTTCTGGAAAAACATTGTTATTCAATCCACAGCCTAGACTGCAGGCTCCTCTGTTTGCTTTTGATGCAGTGCAAACATCCAAAATGACACCGTGTAATGACAAGATCTGTCATCAGGATGGCTGGGGCTACAGTAGAAATAAAAACAAGGGAGAGATCCTTTCCTTCTCCCTGGAATTCATCACAATTAAAAGAAAAGGAAACCTATATTGTGCAATTAATGCTACATATACAGGATCAAAGGGAAAGGGGGGAAAGTGTGATGTGAGACATTTAGTGGCGGTTTTCTCCCATTATGTGCC
The DNA here is from genome assembly GCA_038380795.1 of Pyrocephalus nanus. Lineage (NCBI taxonomy): Eukaryota > Metazoa > Chordata > Aves > Passeriformes > Tyrannidae > Pyrocephalus > Pyrocephalus nanus. The sequence continues at coordinate 4,419,799 of CM076269.1, forward strand.
ATGAGGCCCTTCTGGAGGTGGATGGAGAGTCTCCAGCTCCTCTAACCACAGATTTATTTCAGTAATTAATTTCCTTTACAAAAAGGGGAAAAGGAAAGAGAAAGGGAAAGCAAATCCCAGACAACTATCTGCTGGCTGGCTGAAATAAAACCTGAAAGGCTCGCTTGGGTGAAATCCTGCCCCTGCATCCTCCTGCAGCTCCTGGTTAGCCCCCATCCTCTGTGGGACAAGCCAGGCACGGCTCCCTGGCAGCAGACACCGCACGTGCCAAAGGGTTATCAGCACATTTATCTCAATTTGGAACTGGAAGCAACCAAAAACCAAAAATGCAGTGAGCTCAGCATAATGGGAATGAAACAAAGTAAAAAGCAGAACCAGATGAGCGACTATGAGCTGAGTCCTCCCTTCCCTTTGAAAAGGGAAGCCAGTAACTTGAGAGAAGGTGGTTTTACCCACAATCTCAGCAAAGGGGTTTAGGATTCGCCCTAATTACCACATAACTCAAGTATTACAGAGTATTCCCACTTAAAGATGGGAAAGCGTTGTGGTGAAATCTTCCTCTGACCCTTGAAAAGGAGTCCACAGACACCCCTGGAAAAGGAGGACCAGCCACACACTGTGGGTGACACATTCTGGTTTGGAGGGGTCTTTCTCCTGGTCAGATGGCAGAGTGCACCTGGGGAGCTGCAACCTGCTACCTCCCCTGCTCTGTGCTGAGCAGGAGCAGAGTCCCTCTCCACCTGCCTGGGAAAACGAAACAGAGGAGTTTGGCAGCCAAGACAGTGGCCAGGGGACAGCAGCTGGGAAGCACTGAGCAAGGATGCAAGGAACCCATGCTCCACTGCTGTCTCCCCAGGAAGGAAACCTCCAGTTCTGCCTTCCACCCAGGCAACCTTCTGGGGCTCAACTAGGAATATCTGCAAGGCCTTGGGTAAACTCCCCATGCCTGTGCTTTCCAGAAACCACTGACTAAACATGGTGGTACATCACTGCAAAATAAATTGCTGTCACGAGAGGGGTCAGGGCTGATTCTGGGAAAGATGCCCTCGCCAGGATGACACCTGAAAACGGATCCATGCAGGTGGGTTCTGTACTGCCCCGATGGCGGGTGCTGCTAACCCTGTTTCAATGGCTGCTCAGCAACTACCACAGTTTGCTGCACTGACAGTGTGTCCAGCATTACATACCCTCACACCTGGGTTTTGCAGATGAGGAACAGAGCTGGACTCCTGCAAGTTCCTTCCAGGATGCAGACCTGCAGTGCACACCCCTGTGCAACCACTGTCAAACCACTTGTGGTGGAAAAGCCCCGGCCTGTGGAGTCATGTGGCTGTCACAGGCACTTCAAGAAGATGCAAGCGAGGCCTTGAAACCACCAACGTGCAGAAATTAAACTCGGTTTTCTTTCCAAAGCTCCTGACATTTTAAGCAGACACGATCGTTCTTGTCACAGCTCAGGACTTTTGAGTCCTTGGGTTTAGCTGTTCAGTGATGTTAATGTCACCCTGATGCATACCCAGCCAGACTCCACCATCATCTCCACATTCACACATGGGGGGTGTGCACAACACTTAGGGCCAGGCCACCTCCAAACCCAACACAGCATCACCTTGGGTGGGAGTCTGAAGGAAGCAGCTGTGGGTTTCTGGTACATAGAGGGCTGAGACCTGACCAGCACCGTACATCAAATGATGACGTTCGTCCGGAAGAACAGCACTGGGATTGCCCAGTGATGCGCAGGGAAGATGAGTCTGTCCAGTTGTGCTGGGTTTCAAATTCACCCAGAGCTCAAGGAGATAAGAGCCTCAAAGCTCCCAGCAAGACCAGCATAATTCCCCCCTGATCCTTGCTCAGAAGGCCAACCTGCATAAGTTTACACCCAACTCTTGTGTGCACGGGGTATGGTCATCCTTTTACCAGCTCTGATACCAAGGCACTCACCTCAATGGCAAACAGTCCTTCGACAACACATATGCCAAATTAAAATGATTCCAACCATCAGCAGCCCCTCTCTGAAGAGCAATTGGCATTACTTATTAATTTGCTTCCTCGAGATAAACAAGAAATGTATCAAAATCTGAAACAGACGACGAGCATACAGGGCAGCAGAGGGACAGGGGATTGCCACTTGTCTTTAAAAAACAAATACTTCTACGCCAGATTACACTTTCCACTTGCTGTTTCCCCCAGGAGCCAGTTTCCACAATGTGTGTTTCCACTGCAGGAGATGGAAACCCCCCAGATTTCTATGTTAGGTTGAGGGCTCATTCCTCTTTGAGGGCAGCAAGCAGAACATTTCAGACTCAGCAGGTGGAATGTAAATAAAAATAGGCATTTTGAAATAAAAGCTAAGTGCATCCTAGTGACGAGCACATGCGTCTACAGGGTCTCACAGATCGTGACCGTGACATCTTGCAGAGGGGGTGTATTCCTTTAAAATCAATTCACTTCCTTCTTTAGAGGAACTGCTCCGTTAAACAACCTAGAGATGAGCTCAGCACGGGTGGACAGATAAACACTTCCCAGGAGAGCTGAAAGCAGAGTCTCACTCCACCCAGCCAACAAGTAGGTGACACTCGTGGGTGGAACCGGCAGAACAAAACTCTTCAGTACAGTTTCCTGCATCATCTACAGTGAGGAGAAAGGGCTGGAAGGACAATGAGGAGCAGAGTTCCCATCATGCTCGCAATGTGCATTTGCAAAAGCGAAGCATCATCTGTGGATCTTCCACCCAGGGAACAGTCACTCCAACAGCCTTGCTTTCATACATCCCCCCTTGTTCCTGCAGTCATAAGGAAAGGATTAAAAATTGCTGTTTCCAGTTCAGTAAGAGTTAGCAATCGCATCGGTACACGGGGCCAAAGGAGAAGCAAATTATACCCATAGCATATCCAGCATTTGGGCAGGCAGGAGGGCGTGGGAGATAAAAGGGAAGGAAAATGCACAGCAGATAATCGGGACACCTAAAATACAAGTGGCAAGTCCACAGTCATGGTTCCCTTCAGTCCTGGTGGATTGCTAAAAATCAATCTGATTTTTAAGTCAGCAATGCAGAGCAACAGCACTAGGGGCACCTCTGGGGCAGTCACAGTCACTCCACCATATGGGATGTCTAGGATGCCACGAAGCCCTTACTCCTCAGCCTTCCCCTTAATGAAGATGTGAAATCCCACATCAGCATCCTCACCATCTCCCACCATGTTACTGTAAAAACCCACAGCTTTGAGAACTCTGTGCCACCAAGAGATATTGCTGGATTCGGGCAACAGGTATGAAATGTGTTGGGGTGAGACACCACCAGATCCCTAAGTCTGAGTAAACTAAACTAAAAAGAAAGGAAAACCAAACCCACTGCAACATCAATCCCACTGCAGACTGTTGAGCTCAGCTAATCCCAACCACTGTCCCCTTCTCCTACTGTTTTCTTGACCACACCAGCCATGGGGCTGCCCTGGGCACGCCTTTGCAATCCTCACACCCAACACTTGGGAAACACTATCCCAGTTCAACACCCCTGGAAGATGTGATGACTGAAGGGTCATCAGCTGACATCTCCAGGCTCTCCTGCAGCAAGTCGACAGCTGAAATAGCACGGTGGAGACTGGCACAAGTGACAAAGTCAACGATGGGCAGCCCAGCCTCTTGTTACCCTCCACCTTCCAGTCCACTGTTCCCCCAGCTCCTCCATGCCTGGGGTGGGCTTTGGACATCACTCAGTCTCCAAGACAGATGCTGTTGAACCCAGCTACTGCCACTGAAGATACCAATTAAACTCACCTTGAAATCTTTGGCTTCCTGCATCTGCGCCGGCTGGATAGTTAAGCTGACACCTTTGCACATTCTCTTTGTCTGGAGCCAACAGATCAATCTGCCTCAAACACAGGAGATCTTTTTTTAACACTCCAAAGCTAATGAAAAAAAATCCCCTCTGGTGAAAAGAAAACACTGGATCAGAGAAGTTTTATTAGCCCTTAACCACGCAAAGTTGGGAGCTCGTCCCCTGTTTAATTCTAATACTCCAGCTCTGTTAAACATTAACTGTATAAATAATCAAATACTTCACATGACAGAGCCATACTTCCAATATGGGGCATATATATAACCCAGAGGGTAATGAAGGGTGTAGTCTTCTGGTCTGAAGGATTTCCAGCACTCTCCAAAGAGCAGAACAAAGGCAGTCCCTTCCCCCTCCTCTGCCTTCAAAGCAAAAGCTTTGATTCGCTCGGCGAGACCACATCAAGCCAGAGCACAGGCATGCGAGTGGTATGTATCTCATCATTCCTCCCTGCTCCAGAGACACACGTGAAACCATCAGCCACTGTGTGGTCTCAGCCCTGTCAAACAACCTGCATCCTCTCCTAAAATACCCAACTCTCCCTGGCCTCACTGGTTGGCAACCTCTGAGCATCCTTCTCACCTTTGCTCTGCGTTGCTGGGGAGGTGGTGTGGCACCAACCCACCCAGGGCACATCAGTCCCAGACACAGATCCTTCCACTAAACCCTGCCATTGCTTCTCCAAGGTGAGCATTTTCCCAGCAAGCAGCACTTGGATGAGACAGGAGTTCCAGCTCTCCAAAAGCCTGTGGTCTTCTACTTGGCTTGCAGAGGCCACAGACTCAATGCCACTGAAAACATCCACGGCTTCCATTACTTATAACAAGGATCACAACTGCCTGGCACCTTTCAAACGAAGCTCTTGCCCTCTTTGGGCTTTAGTTTCCCTGACTGCAAAGCTGGGATAATGTCCCTTCTGGGCCTCACCGAGGTATTTTAAGGAGCAGGCTGAAGTTTGGCTCCCTAGGAAATGACTGGTGCATTTACAAAACGCTGCAGAAGAAAAGATCTATAAAGGAAAAAAGCCTGTTTGAAAGAAGTTAAAAATGAAAAGCTGCATTAAAAATATATATAAATCTGAAGCTGACCATTCCCCTCTTCCAAGGTCAAGCTAAGGTAGTTTTTTGGCATATGTAATCATCTGATGTCCAGGACTTCCTTGGTTTAGACTGATGCTCTCACTTTCATGCTAACTGAAAAGCTTCAAGTGAGGTTTGATAATCAAAGCAGCAGGAGCCAAATGGAGAAACATTTGACCCACAGCCCTGCCCAAAACTGCACTTTCAGTACTTCTGGAGCTGACTTTGGAAAATCAGTATTGGCTTTGCCAGAACCCAGGAGAGCCACTGTGCATTAATTATTGCTCTCGCTCTGCAGACAGACATACAAAAGATAGAGACAATTGCGAGGCTTGTTCAGAGCAAGGGATCCAGCACCAGGTCTCAGCACAAGTATTTTCTCCTTAAAGTGTTATTCAACCGCACAGATCCTGAAGAAAGCCCTTGACTGAAGGCCCTTTACCTACACTGCACAGGAAAGCATGGACTCACCATGAGCCCTGTGGTTTTTGTCCACACTGGTAAGTTCAGCTTCAGCATGTGGCACCTGAAATGTACAAAAAATGACCTCTCCCAAGCACAGCCATCACACCAAGACCTACACTGCTGAAGAAGTCAGCAGGACTGTCAGCTGCATGGCCAAGAGAAGACCCATCTGCCCCACTGCACACCCAGCTGTATGGATGAGCGGGGCTGTGTATGGTCCATCATTGCCACCTGTATAAAATTTAGACCAAAATTGTATTGTGCTGGTATGGGGACCTGTTTCAGCAGCAAATTCCCCTGCTCCCCCAAGCAGGACCCCGATTTATCTCCTCCTCCTGCTGACAGGTCAGAGTGCAGCTGGGATCTGTAAGCACAGAGAAAGGCTCTTGGTTTCTAGCACATCAGCCATGGGGTGGGGGAAACCAGGTGTTGCATTCCTGGGAAAAGGCTTTTTCCGGTCAGCCCTTGTTTTCAGTTTGCTCCTTTTAGCATCCCCAAGACTGGTCACATAGCATGTATGACAACATGAGACACCCCTCAGAGGTGCCCAACCTACCAGCATTGACTGGAGTAGCTCAGGCTTAAGCCCAGCTCTTTGCAGACACAGCCCATCCCACGTGCACAGAGCTTGAGTGCACACAGAGTAAACATGAAAGGGAGAAGGGTCCCTTGGGACTTGGCCCCTTCAGAAAGCCACATTGGGAAGGCTTAGCATGACTTGACAGAATCCATAACCAGCTTAGAGCAGTAATTCAGATGTCATTAAAGGAAGGACCCTCTGCGAGCGTTGGACATGAGTGTCTCAGTCCTTCCTGGCTCCCTCACCCACCCTGACACGCTTCACAGGCGCACTGCCCATGCCAAGAACAAGCAGCCTGCTCCAGGGCCGATTCCTGTTACACCTCCCATCCTCATTTAAAACGGGAGATAGCTGGTTTCCCTGTCAGTCATGGTGCAATGCCAGCCACACTGAACAGGCTTCATCTAAAACACAGCCCACTGCCTTTCCAAGCCAAGGGGGAGATGTTCTCCCAGTCTGCAGACAGAAACCCTTAAAGCCAAGCGCTTGGTCTTGCTTTCTTTGATGAAGCAAAGGCAGAGAAAGCACCACAGCTCCCTGATGGCTGCTTTTTCTGCCAGCTCCTTCAGTGAGATGGAGCTGCTAACAGAGCTCTTCCATCTCTGAAGCGAAGTCTTCTAAACAAGTCACACCAGACAGGGACATGGAGATGCCAGGGACGTTCCTGAAGAACTACAATCATTGATGGAAGTCATTGTTGAACAGATTTCCTTTCAGAAAGGTTAAATCTAGAAGATCATTACCCTAAACACACATCCCAAGTGGAATGATAGGTTTTAAGGTCAAAAAAAAAGAAGCAAATTCACCCAAATGACCGTGTCCCAGCCTGCGGTGCCACAACTGATGAACTCAACAGAGCAGCACAACCCTCCAGTCACAGCCTGTCCCATCCCTCTCCATTCCTGCAGTAAAAGCACAAAGAACCCAGAAAAAACAGATAATGGTCCTTCTGAGGAGGAACAACCCCATTCTTCACAGAGCTGATGGAAAAGCCCTGCCAGGATTACGTCCAGTGGCAAGAGAGCTCACAGAAAGGGCTCTGGGCAAATATCCCACTCAAGCTTTCATTGCACATACGCTCTCCCCAAGACATCTACTATTGCTCCCCTTGGAGGCAGGGCACTCAGGTCACAGACCAGGTGGAAGGTGCAGGAAGCCCCAAAGCAAGGCAGAGTCAACAGGATCACACTGCACACCTCGCAGATGCGGGAACCTGGGGACTGGAGGCACACCAGGCAGCCAGGATGCCATGGCAGACCTGCTGCCACCACCATCTCCCTCCACCAGCCACCCGCTGCTCCAGCACCACCGGCAATACGTCGTCCAGACCTGGGAGGAAAAGCCAAGAACCGCAGCAGGAGAAGGGCGGATGCAGAGATGGGAGAACCAAGGGCTCTTCACCTCCCACACAGCCACGGAACCGCAGCCAGAGAGCCCCTTTTTGGACTTGCGGTTCCTCACGCTGGTGGAAAATTCAAAGCTGAGTTTTACTCCTGACTTGTAAATCCTGAGGAGGAGGAGGAGGAAAAGGAATAAAAAAAAAAAAAAAAAAAAAAAAGCCAGGCCATCTGCTCCAGGGCCCCGCAGCAGAGAAGAGGGCTGCACATGGTGATTCTCCAGGCAGAGCCCTGGTACAACTTTCAGGTTGACTTGGCCATTTGATTTTTTTAGTGCAGTTTTGGACCCAGATGTTTCATAACACACGCTATCGAGTGCGTACATGCGAGGAAAGTAACTCCTATTTGAATATCCCTGAGAGCACATCACTCTTATTAAACACACTCTGCAGAGCTATTGCTCCATGCAGCATTAGACAGTACAAGACGTTCTGGTAGACTACAAAAATTGGCCCATAAAAAATAAACACTTCTGTCTTACTAAGGGCATCTGGAAATGACCCAGAGAGCTCGTCTATTTTCATTGGTAGCGTTTTTGCACGGCAAAAGAAAGAAAGTGATTGTGAATTTTGAGCAAATGTTTCTCAAGCGCTTACAAGGAATCCCTGAAAACACCAGCAAGCACACCACTCACCCAGCTCCCCACAGGCAGAGCTGGAAGACCTCGATGTGGTCCCATTTCATGCAGGCTTTCCCCCACAAACTATTCTTCCTGTTGTCTCTCAGTAAATCACATCCTTGAGGAAAGAAACTTGTCTCAGACACGGGACCCGCCCGCTCCCACAAGCATCCAACCCCACCACAGCACACACGTGGCAGGGAAAGACAGGCCAAAGGAGCAGCCAGGCCACCCTTTACTGTGATGCTCCTTTGAGAGAAAGCCACGGTTCTGCAAGGAAAACCCACTAACACCATTTAAAGTTAACACATTGCCACCTTTGCACTCCCTAGGGTGTAAATTTCCACCCTGTCAGTTGGACACGCACCGGTTCAAAGACAAGAGGGTCAATCCTTGGCATTTAGGGGTGCAAAGCTGAAACCTCTCTTTGTGTGCCCGAGGATTGTGGTCATTTCTGGAGCTTCAGCATGAGTGCACCGGTGTCCTGCCACACTGCTGCAGACAGCAGCATGTCCTGCCATGCTGCCACTGTAGCACACCGGCAAGTCAGGAAGCAAGAGGTCCAAGAGCTCCACTGACCTGCTCCCTCTGCTGCACAGACCAACCAGGAGCACTCACATCCCATCACTGAAAGGGTCCTGAAAGAGCAGACAGGAATTAAGCACAAAGAGACAGCGCCTTCTTTAACAGCCTCTTATCTGGAGACCCGTTGCTGATGACTGGTTTCTCAGGGTTCTCCGAATTCCTCCTCCAAGCTTGGAGGAGCCGGAAACAGGAATGGTGGAGTCCCCCATTCCGGATCCTACCCAGGGACTGTTCTGATGACTGCCTGGCTCCTTCCTTCTCAGCGAAACACTCCAAAAATGAACCAAAACAAACTCTAGAGTCATGACACTTCTCAGGAGGCAGACTCCAGGCTCTCCAGCCAGGCCCAACTGCAGACGCCACAGAAGTGTATTTATTTTAAAGACTATTTGAGCTGGAGTTTGTGAGAGGAACGATCCTTTTTTTAGAGAACTTGTGGTTTTTGTAAAAACTGATTTTAGCAACAGTCATATGTCAGGCTCTCTTTAGAGAAACCATCTGCTGATCTCCCAAACGTGGTGCAAGCATCTCTGCAGCCCTCTGTAAGGACTGCGTGCTGGAAGAACAGCACCCGGTGAAGGGCCATGACTCCAGCTGCACAATCAGGAAATATCAGAGGGAGACAAACTGACCTGGAGCGTCCCTCTTGCACAACACCATCCCATGCTTCTCCCTGACCCTGGAAAGTCTCCCTCCTCCAGTCACTGTCCCATTTTCTGCCTCTGCCTAGAGCGTCTCTGTACTTCAACGTCCCCTGCCAGGCCCAGTCCCGCCTTCCTGCCCCGCTGTAATCAGGGACAATCTCCCCACTCCGTGTCTGCTCCCCAAGGCAGCTATTAGAGGACAAGTCCCTCTGGTGCCGCTTGCCCCGGGCTAGCATGCCGGGAGTCCCTGCCTGGGGAGGGCCGGCATCCAGCCCTGCCTCTCTGGGGAGCCGTGTGGGAAGGAGCTTTGTCCATTATGAAGGCACTTGGGTAATTACCAGCTGCTGGAATCAAAGAAGTCTCTGCTGAGCGCATGCAAATTCCAACTTTTCACGGGTTTGACCACGCAGAGGGATGGCAAAGACGTCTCGGAAAATGGGCACCTCCTCACCCTTTCCCTCACACTGAGCCTCACAGCAAGCTCCAAGAAAAGCTGCTTGGACTTTTTCAGCAGGGCAAGCCCAACACTTTTCTCTAAGCCTGAAACGGCGGGGCCATTCTGCACTCCCTTCTTTTCCCTCCCCTAAAAATCAAACGGTTCAGCACGGAAATTAAAAGCACAGACGGCTAAAACCCTGACAAAATTACAGGCAAAACTGAAAACGGGGTCTTCTCTCACGAACTGCTGGGCAAAGCTTCGTAATGGCTGGTACCACCAACCCCACCTCCAGTAATCCCCATCCTAGGGCAAGCTGCTTCCAGACACCTGCTCGGCAGCACAACATCGCCCATCTCCACTCGCGCCTCGCCTCTGCCGGCGCTGAAACTGAAGCAGACTGACAGCGGGATAATTTAGGGGGAAAAAAAAAAAAATAAAAAAAAAATCACATTTTCTGTAAAACTCTCATACGTGACTATATTTAGCAGATGGAGAAACAAAGTAAGTGTATTCAGTAAATATATATTTTTATAGCCGTAAAATTATGAACACATACGTATGTTCCAAGGAGATCTGAAGTCTATTTTAAGACGCTCTTCACATGCGGATCATTAAAGCCTACAATGTAGTTCCTTTGCCATATTATAATAAATATGGAAAGCGAATACACACTTCTCAACTCTTGTAGGTCACGAGAGACCTAAAGATGATCTCGTTTCTCTTCTGGTCGCCCTCTTTAGTGCTGTTTCAAAGGGAAATCGGTTTCATATGTGGGCTGACTGTACCTCACAGCATCGTTTTGCCTGCAAACCTAATTTAGTGAGCTGCTGAAACACTGTAACAGAGGGAAGCATCAATTCCAGACCTCCGAAACCCGTAGGGTCAATGTCTGAAACGAATTCCTCGCCTGACAGGCTGCTAGCCTTGCAAGAGCAGCAAAGCTAGCATCTTGCCACCTCTTACATTCAGGAGGCATTAATCACACTTGCATCACTCCAGCTATTGGAATTTCTGATCTGGGCTGATTAATTTCCTCCCCATGCCCATTTCAAGCTGCTCACAAGCTCTGGGATCTGCCTTTGGGGGAGGGATGCTGAGCTCCTCTTCCTGCTCCCGGTACGGACGAAGACAGGAAACAGGACAACTTTCTCCACCTTATTTCCTCAAGACTTCTGCCCCTGGGGAGTCAACAAGGTTTTAATCAGCACCTGGCACAGTATCTATCTGATATGCTAATAAGGCACCTTACCTTAACAAACACCCTCAAGAGCAGACTCATCTATCTTAATTGGTAAACGCTTCATTAATAATGCAGCTGAGGAGTCTCAGTGCTAGAAATATAAATAGCAAGTTCTGATGCAAGGGATTTTTTTTTGTTGTTGTTTTGTTTTAGAGGCACGGATTCAGAAGGAAGGTCTCTTTGCCATGCCCTGCTGCAGACACAAGAGCCCTTTGCAGCATGCACACAAAAAGCCTCTTTTCTGTCTCTGAGGGGTCCAAGTTCAGAGCATCCCTCTCGAAAGGAGAAAGGCAGGCAATGCTGGAAGGCATTCCTGGGTTGGGAGGCACCCAGGAGGATGGGAACCAACACAAGCACCAACACAGAGGTCAGTGTGGACACGCTACTGAGACAGTGGCTTCCAGCCTGCTGATCGATGACAGGAAAAGCACTAAAACGCCTCTCTGGTTAAGTCACAAATTCCAGTCCTATGATTAACGCTGCTCTTAGCCAGGGAGCAAAGCAAAGGCTCAAACACCACAACCAGAAGGGACGTCTGAAGAAAAGGATCTTGTGTGCCTGAGACTATATATTCTGCAACGAGATGACCCCAGGCCCACCATGCAAATCTCCAGCTTTCCATTTTAAGCACTTAGCCAAAACAAGGCAGGGGAGTCTCTGAAACCCAGCTCTACTCATGAATTCCAGGCATGTTGAAATAGTGGGCTTGGGTTCTCCTTTTTTGTATAAATTCATCCTGCAGACAAAAAGCCAGACTATTAGGGATTTTTAAGTATACTCAGTCCAGCCAGAAACTTGATCTTACTGATCTTAATCAATTTTCTCAGGCAATGGCCATTATTTGTACACAAGACTATTTTTATGGACCTTTTTTAAAAACTCTGCGTATCAGCCCCTAAAAGTCTCTACGAGTAAGACTGGGGGGTTTAAAATTACAGAAGAAGAAATTACAGGGGTTTCTGGAATTTGGATCTAGCAATTGTTGGTAAATATCTTCCTCCTGATGGCATTTGAAGGATTTAAATAACAACGAGGTGTTAGATCAAACCCCAGCTAAACAAGTTTTGGCATAAATTTAAATATTGCAAGCAAGGGGGTTTCGGCCACTTTTCCTGGGGAAAACCTGCCAAACCAATTTTGTTTCAGATTCAACTTCCATGTCCACATCTTAATTTTGTCTAAACAACCCTTCTTTGACCCCATCTCTGAGAACTCACAAGTCTCCTTCTGCATTATTTATGTCATCCTTCTACAGCAAATGACTCTTCAAAACACTCAGAGGCTTCTTTCAGAGGTTTTTAAAGCACCAGGCTTGGAGAGCAAGGCTGCTGTGCGAGTCCAACTCACAGACTTTCAATGTGACTTCAGGTCCTGTGCTCAAAGCTCCTTTGGAAATGGCTCCTTGGCACATGTGAAAACTCCTGACTGGAACAAAAAGGCAGGCCAGAGATTATATTTCCGAGGGATCACAGTCACACCTGGACACGCTGTCTTTTTTCCCCAAATCCCACTTAGTGCTTGTGGAATAGCGACACGCAACTTAACTGGGTGCTTGCCAAAGGTAACTCAAGTTTTTGTACTCGTTATGAGCAGCTCGGCAGCATCGAGGTGGGATCCTGCAATGGGGTCTGCGTGGACATGACATCTGTGTATCCCTGCACTGGTTCCAGGCAGAGGGGCTCAGCATTCCCCATTCTGGCTGGAAGCACCTCATCCGAGACAAACCCATCATTGTGCAGGATGCTCTGCAGCGCCAGCCCGGCAGGACATCAAGGACACTGAAAATGATTTCTCCGGCCAGCCTGAGCTCCTGCCTCCCGCCCCACTGATTAATGGTTCTCCGCCACAGAAGCTAATAGGATCCTCTTTGAAATCCAAATAACCAGCATTAGTGACCTCAGAGCCCTGTCTGCTAACTGGACGTACAGCCTGCCTTTAATTCTCTTCATTTTCTTCATTTCCATTTTCTCTACCAAAGCTTCCTCTCCCACAATTTTCTTTCCAAGCCCCCACCCACACCCCTGTTCTGCTGACCCCTCCCCACCTGCCACCCCAGTGACACCCCTGTGTGCAGCTGTACAGCAACATCACCCCGACCCAGCACATCCTCCTCCTGATCCCCCACCCTGGGCAAGGGTCTGGGGTATCTGCAACCCCACAGCACATCTGTACCCGCACAGAGCCCAGGCCAAGGAGGCACAGCAAATGCTCCCCCAGCACAGGAAACTGCTGTTGAGTGTATCCCAGGGCTGGTTCTCAGCAGCCAACAATTTAAAGCTAAATTTCATCAGGCTTCCTTGCCATTCCCACATCTAGCTCAGCAAAAGCCTGTCTGTAAGGGACTAACATTTAGACAACCAGCTCTGACTACAGTAAATCTCCTTCTTTCCTCCTTTTCTTTTTTTTTTTTTTTTTTTAATCCATAACCACCAGCTTTAAAGCTTTAAATCAATATCCCCTCTTGCGATCTGCATTCAGCAAGGAATTATTCACATTGAGAGCTTTAAAAATTAAGCTAAACCCTGCAGGGCCCAGGCCAAACTTATATCACAGCAAAGCTTTAAACACAGGATCAGGGACACAGCATGAGCCGTGTCCTGGTCTTAGATGCAAACTAAATGTAGAAAACAAAGCCGCTGTCACTGTGTTAAAAGGAAAAACCATAAATGGTCCATGCTGTGGCTTCTCCCAGGGACACAAGGGACAAGGGCCCTCCTTCCATGAAGAGGGGTCAGCCCACTCCAACCAAACCTCTCTCAGAGGAAAGAAACTAATTGTCCCCGTCAAGGAAAGAGACTTATTGTCACTGTTTGAAAAAGAAAATGGCATCTGATCTATCCACCCGTCTGTGATGCCGGCCAGAGGGAGGTTTTTGAGGGAAGATGTGAGGACAAAGAGGGCAGTGCCATGTGCTCCCTCCACAGTGGTAGCCACAACCACGGGAACGGCAGGTCCTCACCACTGCTCACCCACTGCTGCTCCAGACACAGCCAGTCCTGGGCTGGGAAAAAGTGCCAGACGCCGAGCTGGGAGTCCACAACATTCCTGGAGGTACAAATTTTAAGGAGAAATCGAAGAAGAGGTGGGGGAAGAAAAACTCACAACCTAAAACAGCTCCTGTTTTTGCCCTAGAGGACCAAAAAGGCAGGAAAACATGGGTGAAAGAGCAAAGACTCTCAGGTTCGCTGGTAAGAGGAGCTCCCATCTTTAATTTGAGGGGGGGTCTGATCTGCTCAATGACAGGGCTCAGTACTACAGGGAAGACATCCTATATCCCATCTCTCCTCCTGCCACTGGGGCTGCAAGCACCTGCCTCCATACAAAGACACCTCAATCCCACCTGATGCCGTGATGGTAGCAGAGGCAGAAGGTTAGGTATAACCAACCCAGGAAACAGCAGGATTTCCACCACCCTCATAGTGGTGTCTAAGTGAACAGTGACATCTAAGTGAACATCTTCTCTGCTTGAGGGATGGCATGAAGAAGCCCATCTGCACTGAGCAGAATTCAGCATCCTTGATCCCACCGCCACCAGCCCAATAGAGCCAACAAGGACTGGCAAGGGTCAAGGAGCTGGAACAAGGCTAAGAAATAGGTATAAAGTCATGCAAATCAAGAGGCTCTCCTGGCCCTAAACATCCTCACTGTCCTCCCACACCTCGACTTTCTTACAGGCACGAACTGCACAAAGGGACTTTGAGTCTTGAATCCACCCCAGCTCAGAGATTACGCCTCAGGTTCAGGCCTTCAGGTGCCCACACACAGCCACTTCCCCAGCTCTCAGTCGTGGGGGCGACTGCCCAGGCCTTGATATTTGTAAAGTCCTTAGGAAATCCTTGGAAGGAAAGAGCAGAGTATTATTACGAAATAATAGCTTTTTATTCTGCTCCATCTGAAAGCAGCGGCTCTTTGTTCGGCCCCACGCTGTCTGAGCCAAGGGTTAAATCCTGGCTGGCTGGGCTGTAAGAAGGCCATCCTCCGTGGTGGGGGACAGGCAGACTTCTGAGGGGCTGCAGAACAAGGTGTCTTTCTAACCTATTCGGACTCCAATAAGCAGCTTTAGATGTAACAATAGGGGGCTGAAAACCCTAATGCCCCAAAGCCTGGAGACAATCCGGACTGTTTAAGCACCCACAACTGACATTTCTAACACCACCTGAAATGTGTATTTTCCTTTCTGTTTCAAAGCCTTATTTTCCAATCAGATTATGTGCAGGATAAATACCCTCACACAGTGACAGCAGGCACTGCACAAGAAAATTGGGGATAATGGTAAATGCAAAGATTTACAGATACTTATCTCAGCATCTGCAAGAAATATTGGCTTTGAATGTGGTGTTCAAACACAACGTCAATCACCAGAACCCAGAGAAACTGCAAACTTGCTTAGCTGAACTCAGGTCTAAAATAAATTAAATAAATAAAACATAACTAGGCTTTTAGAGCCCATCTCTCAAATGGGAAGCAGCAGCCACACGCATGAAATGCCAGGCTAGTCCTGGCTGACCAAGCACAATAACAGATGAGAGACCAAGAGCAATGACCCTGATACACTGGGGGAAGTCTTCTCTGAGGTCAGGGACACCCAACCATGAGGGACCCAAAGATCAGGCAAGAGACTTGACCACCACCTGCAGATATAGCAGGCATGGACACACCGTGCCTGCCATGCATCACCTCAGTGCCAGTCAGCCAGGGTGTAGGAATGGCCCCACAAGCACCTCAAACTCACTGCAGTGACAACACAGCACTCACATGTTCAAAACATCATGCTGCAACCCTCTGCCTCGGGGATCATGAAGCCTCAGTGGTTCCCGGTGTCCCCGTTCCTTCCATCCTGCCCGCCCGAGAAGGGGATCCCAAGCCCGGGCTCCCCGACCAACACCATCCAGGACAAGGTGCCTACACACAGATTTGCCAACTAGCAGCTGTTAAATGCACGCACAGGTCCTACACATTCCCACATAAATAATCCATGTAGCAAGGAGATCTTTGCAGCACACTTGCCCTGCCACTGACCTAGGAGGAAAGGATGCGCAATAAGGTCCTGAAACTTTAATGAATCACCGCAAAAAGAACTCAACAGTCGCCAGCTTAAAAATACACTATCATGAGCAGTTTCAGTGGAGAGGGGGGATGGAGGAGGAGAATGCCTCCTCAACAGCCCAGATCTTCTTACCTCTCAAGGTCCAACACATATTGGTATCTCTGAAGGTGTGGCTGGACCTCCTTTGGCTGCCGAGTCATGCTCTGGAAGCACAGGGTCCACTCTCTGATCATCAGCTCCTTCCCCTGTGCTTGCTTTCAGCACCGAACATCTTTCACACCCCCAAAGTTAGCCAGACACGCAACTGATCCTCCAGATAAACAGCCCGACATCTAACAGCGCCTCTTGGGCTACAGCCACAGATCATCAACAGAAAATGCGAAGCTGTGATCTGAAATCTTATCTGGTCGCTGCAGAAACGCGGCAGAGAAGGTCAGCTTTCCATCATTCAGCAAAGACATTCAGCGCCAGCACATAAACACTAAAAAATATCACTGTTGAGTTAAGACAACTTTGGGGTTTCTGCTTTGCAGCCAAATATCACTCAGCGGCCATTAAACAGATTTTTTAGCCATCAGTGGAACATTAGAAATTCCATGAATTTGAAGTTTATTAATTCCACAATACAGTTTATACTTTTTTTCAGGATTTATACTCCTTGGCTACACTCTTTCAGCTATAAATAAAACCATTTGCTAAGTTGGCTGATACACCGCAGCCCATGACTGGCACATTTATGCACGTTGGCTGAAAAACAAGATGGTTCAAGGAATCGCCAGAAACACTAAATCCAGTTATTTCAAATCCATTTTGAAACATCTAATAAATCTGCAGGGATCACTTGATATACAGAGCTGGCTAAACTCAAGTAGCTGTGCTTCTGCGCAGCATCTCTGGCGTTTATGGAGTGGCTGATGTGCATTTTACAGCTTTCTAAAGTCCTTCACAGTCCATCGCAAAATATTCATGTCTTTGGACAGTCTTCAGAAAGGAAGCTAGGAGAAAAAAAATGGCAAAAGGGATCCAGCAGAACAGACTTCTAGGATCCCCTGTGCCTTCCCACAGGATGCTGGAAATGGAAAGGAGACCTATCTCCATGAGTTCCCATCTTGATGGGATGCACCCGGCAGGAATAGGTGCAGGGGTCTTTGCACCCCAGGCATCCCAAACAAGGAGTCAGAGAAGACACTGCATATACAGGCTCATCACAAGGAAAAAGAGGACCTGGAAGATGCTCCGGTCAACCAACAACCTCAAGCAAGACAGTGAGCCTGCACAGCTACTCCTTAAGTCAAAGGGAGTTGGAGAGCATTAAGTCTTTTGAGGCTGGGCCAGTGGTGACTAAATCTGCACAGCTTTTGGGGTAGATGGAAATTCTGTAATCCACCCAACTCTCAGAGCTCCCTGGTTAGGGAGAGGCAAGTGATGAAAGACCTGATCACAGAATAAAAATAAAGGTATCCAGCTCAACATTTTTATCATAGCACTTGTAATTTGTGCCCTGGGAACTACTTGTAAACAGAAAGTAACTCTAGCCTCAGGATACGTCAACAGATCTTACCCCAGAGTACTGGGGACATGGCAGCTTTGCTCCTCCGGTAAGATGAGCAAGCCAAAGGAGAAGGCATGAAAGACATCTTACAGGGAGAGGGCTGTGCAGGAAACCCTGAGCTAGAGGTGGGGCCTGAATACTCCATGGGAGCTTTTGCATGCTTGCTTCCTGAGCAAAACAAAGCCCTCAGCAAAGCTGCTTAGATAGGTGGTGATCAGCATTGCAAAAGCAAGGCAGGCCCTTCAAGAACAAAGTGAGTGGTGCCCTCAGCTATGAGAGAGCACCTTGAGCCCTGGAGAAACTGCAGAAATTTTTAGGCAAAATCACAGCACTAATAGATGAGAGCCACAGTCCAGGGCTTCCCTTCCTGCCTTCCCTGCTCCAAGCAGGAATTGATTTTTCACTCAGAAGTACGGCTTTGGTGGCTGAGAGTTGGTTTGGGGGGCTCCAACCTTCAAAACTGACAGCTTGGGGACACTCCCCAACAGCTGCATGTTGGGTTTTCCTTACCTGAAAGCATCATTATTGCCTGAAAGTCCCTCCTCTCCCTTTGTATCTCCCCAACAGCAGCAACAGATCCGTGCCAGCAGCTGCGTTTCATCCATGGAAATGCCAGCCATTCTGGAGCGTACAACACTTGACAAACATGAAAAAACCCACTGGGATGTTTTTATCACTCTGCCCTGCCTGGGTGACAGGTGACAAGACTACAGGCCCCAACAGGCACTGCCATGTGCTTCACCTCTCTGCCATCCCCAGCCCCCTCGGCAGAACTCCACTGACCGCGCCGCAGCGCTCGGCACCCGAGGCACGAACCAACCCCAGAGGTTTCCCCGCCTCTGCTTCTCTCTCTGGGAGCCAAAAAGCAAATCATTCCCTGCTCCTCCCTGGCGCAACTGCTCAGAAACTGCTGAGTCCGACCTTACTTATCGCTGGATGTAGTGCAGTTCTGTTTTCTAATCCTCTACATCTGCATTTTGTACAGCCCATTTCTAAGGCTCTTCACATTTGCTTCACAGTTTATCGCCCTGTTCAAGCAAGATGACGCATCTTTAAACTTTCCACTCAAAAGAAGCGCTGAGGAATGAAACCATTCAAAACCAAGAAGCTGCCTCAGAAAATGGTCCCCACAGAAAACAGCCAGCAGGAGTTTTTTAAAGTCACAAACTTAATGAGACAAGGGATTATCTTTTCTGTTGGAAAGGCTCCTTGTTCCTGGTATCATAACAAAATATTGAACCATTTGAGGACTTTTCTTCTAAGTTTTGCTCAAAAACTAGGACAATGACAACTGAGCTCAGAGTAAAAAAAAAAAAAAAACAAAACCAAAAAACCAAAACATTCTGTTTCCCTATATGGAGACAGAAAAAAAACTTCCAAGCACAGACCTAAGGAATGCCCTTTCTCCTCTACCTCAACTCAAGAAGTCCTTGCAATTTAGATGACCCTAAAGCAATCTAGATCCTACAGGTCTAACCTGATCCCTCACTGATATATCCTGGCAGTAATAAAAAGGTTTACCCTAGTCTCTAGAAGCTCAAATACACTTCATAAGGTTAAGGTGCCTGCATCCAAAGGAGAAGAAAATCTGGCAAAGTTGTTTGTGATGGAAAAGCCCAAGAAGAGCCTGGCAACACACAATCCAAAGAGAATAAGACCTAAGAGCAGAGATGCTGCTGCTGCTGCCGCCTGGCTGCCTATGGGGTTGACCTTTATGTTCTTCCCCCTCACACAAACCTCAGCTTCACCCCCACCCATGGTCTCTGGGCACCCCCATCACCCCACAGAGAGCATCGGCTCAGTTCATATGGGCTTTGGGGTCTGCAGGATCTGTCCAGCACATGTGCACCGATCCAAACAACAAGGACATCATCAATAGACAGGCAACCATTTCATCCCATGCCTTCAAACCACCAGCCCACTCCTCCTCTTTGCCCTCAATGCCGCAGGGAGCCTCTGATCCTAACCAGCTCCCCGAGCACAGCCCTCAGCGCCTCGCAATTCAATACAGGGGCTCTCTGTGGGGGTTTGGGCTGCATTTCAAAGGCAAAACACTGCCAGAACAGGAAAGCCCTGGATAAAAAACAAATGGGCAGCTCTACTGCTCTACATCAGGTCTGCAGGAAGCCGAGGACGCCTACGGACACCCAACGGACACGATCCCCCAGCGAGGGTGCTAAGCCAGGAACCACGTGGCCCATTGACCCCGAAGAGCACACGATGCCTCCCACGTCGAAGCTCTGAAGGATTATTTGCATACGAGGCTGTGTTGAATCAGGGCAGCCAGAGACAGTGTTGTGACTCCAACGAGAATCACACGTGTGGCCTCCCCTCACGGTGGAGAGGACCTGACCAGCCCGGTCAAGAGCAGCCCCAGGCTGAGGAACAGTCACACACGGCACTGCTGGAGCAGTATCTTCCATGGAAAGGTTTGGGCAGGACAGGCAGAAGAGGGGAAAGCCAAGTTTTACTTGGCCCAGGCAGAAGGATCAGAGGTAATGTCCCAGCCTAACACACAACCACTGTTGAGAGCAGAACCCAACTCCTTGCTCTACCAGGACTAGTCTTGTAGAGTCAGTGCTATCAGATCAAACCCCTCAGCTGAGCCCTGGGAAAATGCTGGGAATATTTGTCATCCCTTTGAGCTTGGTTTATCATCTAGAGAAGGCAGGACCCTCCACAGTGCAGGCAGATGCTACAATCACTCCAATTCCAGAAGAAGTCTTCTGACACTACATGTGCAACCATTTTTCTGCAGACTGCCCCACCGATGTTCCCACGTTCAGTGAAAAACAACCTCTTAATTAGGTTAAATTAGCTGGTTTTTAACTGTAAGGTTCAAGCTAGACTCTGACTACCTGTGCACCCATTGCAATGGCAGGGGTTGGCTGCCTCAGATTTGAATTCATCTTTTTTTTAGACCCAAAGCGAAAAAAAAAATAAAAGACAAGCTCTAAAAAAATTTTTAAAAAATTGCTTTTGGTACCCCACCAGCTGATTTCTTACTCTCATCTGGGTTTGGCACACAGATGCCCAGCTCTGCCAGCACCTGAGCAGAAAAACAGTCCTGAACCCCCCAGGCCAACACATCTCCTCTCCTTCCCCGGGCGGCCCCCGCGCAGCACCGCGATTTGTTACAGACGGCTTCGTCGACGATAACCGAACACGACACCCAGTCACCCCAATTTTGCTTGCAATCCAGCTGTCCCCGAGAAGGGACGACCCACCCCACAGCCGGGCCAAGGCACAATCAAATATTTAAATGAACATTCCTGCTCCAGGTCAGCCTCGCCTTCCTCCTGCCGCCGGCTACCGAGCGGCAGAGCGATCTCCTTGCATTGCCGTGACAACCCGAGGATGGGTTACAGCCATGGCTGGGCTGCTGAATGGCAGCGCTGGGTACTTGACATGCTACAATAGGATACGTTTGCCTTTTTTTTTCAGAAACGAGAGGCTGACATTGTGAAGCGGTTAAAGCCAGACATCCAAGCGAGGCCATCACCAATACACGGGCTCAAAGGGCTTTGTCTGCCCTTCTAAGAGAAATTTCATAATATGCGAGGGTGAGCAGTCAGCAAAAGGCTTGGATCGCTCGACTTATAATCATCCCTGGTTTCCTCACAACGGCCCTGAATACATCTTTGATTGGTTATGTATGAGAGGAGCCGTCCCCAGCGTGGTGCCAGACATGTGCGACACAGACCTGGGTCGGACTCCCGAGCAGGAAGAAGAATTCAATTCACAGCAACACTCAAAGGGGGGGGAAATAAATAATAATAATAACAATAACAATAATAATAATGTAAAAACGCGGCAGTTATTTAATCCTGAATGGTTTCAAGCTATTGCTGGTTCAATAACAGCTTGCCTGGAAATTAAAAGCTAGAGCATTTGTGTTCTCCCCTCTGCAGGAGAGGCAAAGAGACAACTCCCAGGCTAGGGCTGTTATCCCCCCCCAGAGGGGCATTTCCACACTGTCCTCTGTTTCTCACCCCAAAGGCAAGGGCCACTCATCCCTAAGAGCACCCAGCCATCTCCAGCATCCTCCCAGGACCCCAACCCCGTCCCTGCCGTGGGTGAGGAGGGGAGGGGGGCGTGGATCTGGTGCTCATCCATCGCGTAAGTGACTTTCCTGTTGTTCCAGGCAAACAAAAGCCGAGCGGCGCAGTGGGCCCTGAGAAGGGTGCCTTCCCTTTAATAAACGTGATTTCAATCCCAGTGAATATTCATACAATTACCCCAGCTCTAATTTGTATAAAATGACAGCCTGCAAACCAGGGATGATTGAAGAGGACCAAAATCATTTTGTTTGATTACAATCTCTCCTCCCTCCTCCCCCCTCCCCACCTTCATTATCTTTTATGTCTATTTAAACTCTGGACACTGCATATTCATCTCAATTCTCCCTCCATCTCTCCTTCTGTTTGTGGGCTGCTGCTGCTTTTATTTTTTTTCTCTCCCCTCCCATCTCTCTCTCCTTTCATTGTAATTTTCTTCTTGCTTCTGTTGTGCATTCAGGGATTTGAGGAGGTTTTCGGGGGGAGTGGGGGTGGACTTCATTTTATAAAAAAAAAAAAAAAATAGTGTGTTGTCTGGATAGAAAATTACATTTGCATGCTCGAGGGGCCTGAGGGCTTCTCTGTGGGCTTGGCAGAGATCCTACCTCGAGGGGGGGAGGGAGGTGGAAGATGCTGATTTGATTTCCTCGTCTTCCCACCCCTTCCCCCTTTCCTTTCCATATTATAAATGTCTGCCTGATTTTTCTTTTCTTTTTCTGCATGTGCAAACCACTTGAAGAACAATGGCACAGATTAGAGGCCTTCCTTAGGGCTGTTTATGAATGCAGTTGTGGAGTTCAGCAAAGCAGAAACATTACATACAGTAATTGGACATTTAATTACTAATGAAGCTAGCAACTGAATTTTTTTTTCCAAGGGTCTGAAGCAATGTGACAGACCCTCCAACTGCAGGTTTAATTATGGCTGGAGATGGGCTTAATACTCCATCTTGCACTCTATTACCCTCTCAAAAGCCCTTCTGCCTTTTATTTGTAATTTTTATGCCCCTGCCCCATCCAAGGGGAGAAACATCCTGATGCTCAGGCCATCAGAGAGGAGGATGCTTCTGCTGCTGCTCTCGATTGCTGAGAAGCCAAAGAGGACAGACTTGGACAGGCTTCCTACAGAGTGAGCTCTCTTAAGAGCATGGAGGGAAGAGACCTTTGGGTGGCCAAGAACACACGGAATCGATCCCTCCTCGCATGATTATGTCTCAGTATTGGCCCGACCTAGTTTTTGACATCTTAGCAGGTTTCAGTCCTTCTTTTTAAGAAGTAAAATACCCAGATGGTTCATCCCCACTTAGGGAGATTCCATTTCCTCCTAGTACTTAGCTTAAGTTTTCTTTTCCTTCCTGCCCTTCACCCAATCACTGCCTTCTCCAAAGACCATGGATGGGCCAACTGGAAATGAAGTCCCCACACTGCAGAGGAGCCAGAGCAGGCTCTGAGCAGTGTGAAAGTAAGGTTTTGTCCCCAGAAAGTTTTACTCCTCTAGGGTTATAATCAGGCATCGGTACAACACTGGGTGGGATTCAGGAGGGAGAGGTGAGTAGTTCATGGTTTGGGGTGGGGAAATTGGACTAGTGTCACTTAGGTACCCAAGGTCTCAGTCCCACCACTGGCAGCACATCACAAAGGACCCCAAAACAACATGCCAATCTGCACTGGATCCCAGCTTTCACCTCTATCTTGTCTCTGCCAGGGGCTGACAACCCTCAGAGAGAGTTTCTCCCCTGCTTCTGGCAAGAATCAGTTTTAGAACTTCCTGAGCTGGAAGCTGCATCTGGACCATCTGGTTTAACACCACTGAAATGGGGCTGGAATAGGGCTAACAAGCATATTTGGAGCTTTTTGATCTCATTCTGCCTCACTGAGCTTCATTCATTGCAGCTCCAATTTCCTTCTTCAGGTGAAAGGAGACTAAGTGCCAAGGCAATCCCACCTCCTCGTGCAGAGTGCTAAGCTCCAGGGAACTGAATCTCCAGCTTCTGTTGATCAGAAAACCTTCTAATTGATTACAGATGAATGCTGTGCAGCAAAACTGTTGGATTTTAAGAGCACAGAGAGCACTTTTGTAAAATGTCATATGCATATTGGGATTCTTCTTTCCTGGTTTTAATGACAAAGTGCAAATTTGGGGAGAGGAGGGGGAAGAAAAGGCAGGAGAAAGGGTAACAGATGTGAGGAGATGAAAAAATGTTCCTAAGGAATAAATCACCCATTTCTTCCTCCAGATTTCCCATACCTCTGGAAGACTGTACGACCTCAAGATTTGTTAGTGCTAATTCTCACAGTGCGTGACCAACACTCAACCAGGAGCCACAGATTCAACTGGCCTGCACAGTCCTTACACAGCAGGGACACCTCCTCTGGTCTCAGGGTGCCAAGCCATCAGGAAGGACTCATATCTACAAGAATATTGTGCTAAATCCACTGCAAAATGGAGCAGTTGGTATCCCACTTAGCTTTTGGTGGAATTCATCCCCTATCCCCGAGGGTCTAAGCCAGGCTCCTCTACCATCAACTTCAAGAAAATCATCTACATACCCCAAAGAACTGGTTTAGCATCATCTTCAGGCAGCACCAGTCTCTCCAGTGACTGTTAGAGATCTTGGAGGACTTTACTGAAAAAGACACAGAACTTTTGGACAGCAGACAGCAGGCAGGAGTCCCTCTCAAACAGTATGTGCTTGGGTAAAAGATGCAATTTCCCCCCAAGGATTTACCTTCCAAATGTGGGATTCACCTTCCAAATGTGGGATTCAGCCAGTAAGCATATCAAAAGTTCACTCACAGCACCAGTGAGAGGCCCCACTGCTCTGCCTCTGACTTGGATCCCAGACAATTTGCCCCTGGCTGTTTTAGAAGCAGATACCATACTCCTTGGATTAGGAACAAGAGTCTGCACCAAGCCTCTTCCTAAACTTTGCCCAGTTCTTCAGCTTTGACTGAATTCAAGACTTTTTTTGCTGCATGAACACTATTGGGCAGAAGATTTCTGGGGGATACAGAAACCTGGCCCCTGTTCACCTTCCTTACATATGGAAGCAGAGAAATAAGAACTAGTTTGGTGTCCCTTGAGATGATTTTCAGCCTGTCCTCCACACAGAGATGCAGCTAAAGGACTTGGTCACTGCTTTAATAAGTCTTTCCATATCCTTTTACAAATCAGGCTAAACAATGGGGACCACAAAGTTGGGCAGTACAGGGCATGAGAGGATCCCATCCATGGGGTCATGGGAAGATTCCTCATCCCTGGCACGGCTGGATGGGACTTTGAGCTGGGCTAGTGGAAGGTGCCCCTGTGCATGGCAAGAGGAATGGAACAAGATGTTCTTTAAGGTCCCTTCCAACCCAAACCATTTTAAGATTCTGTGACTCAGGAAGGGCAAACAGCCTGTACAAGCCGACATCTCTGGCCAGATCCTGCTATCAAAAACTGGATGCAGCCAGGAAGAGAGATCTTCTGGCCTGGGCTCTGCCCTCATCTCCTGCCAGCTACCTCAGCATGTGGTGGCCACCTCATGCTTTAAAGGAATGCAAAATTTAACCAGGAGGCAGCTCCAGGAACACCTCCAGCTCACCAGCAGCAGCCCCTGCCCTTTGCGAGCTCACAATTGCCAATTCAGTGCTGGAGAAACACTGGTGGCCAGACTCATCTGCTTTCCTGCGTGTCAGAATTACATGATCCCTTGACTCATCTCGCTGCTTTGATCTTCTCAGAGATCTTGTGGCACCAAGGACACCTCCTCACAGTCACCAGGACCCAAACTTCCAATCACACTCATCTAACTTCTGTCAACGTCAGCTGTATTTTAAGCTATTCCAAAGTAACTGTGGCGAATGCAAAACACAACCTAAATATAGATATGACAAAATATAGCCCTGGTGTGAGCTGCCTTTGACCAGCACAGCTCCATGCAACCCCCTGCCATAAGGAATCACACTTTGCCCAAGTGACCTGAAACTGCTGCTGTGCATCTGAGAGCCCTTAAATGGGGTCTGCTTTACAGAAAAGGACGAACACCCTCCTGCTGAAGTCTGGGCCTCTTCAAGATGTCTCAAGTCAGACATTCAACACTTAATTGCTTTTGAAGACCAAAGAGCCCCTCTTCATTCTCCTCCCATGTGTTTATCTTCTGCAGAAGTCAGCTGCTGAGTTTGCAGGAGAAAGATCAAGTAACAACAAAAAGAAGTTTTAAGATGCACACCCACTGCCATTAATCATATTTGTAATATCTTCCTTCCCTCACTGCCTTAAAAATGCTTATTTCCAGACCTTGGCCAGCCTGCTCCTTTACAAACAACTATGGTGCCCATCAGAGAAACTGCTCCTATGGCAAAAATCTGCCATCAGGTGCAAGAAACTATTCCCCTATTTAAAACATCACTGATGCTGAGAAAAAGTGCCAGGAGAAAACCAGGAGTACAAGGAGTGTCAGTCCTGTCCAAAGCAGCTCCCAGGCTGGCAGGGAAAGGAATGCAAGAGCCTACTCCAGCTCTTGGGCCATGGAAAGCATCTGTGGGAGGGAGCTGGCTCCTCCGGCAGTGCCGGTGCTCTTTAGGGGTCCTGGTCCTGGAGCCTGAGCTCACCCTACAAGAACTCACTGAGGTTTTTGGACAATTCACAACCAGAGAGACGAGGCAGCTGCACTTAGGAAGAGTTTCCCCTCTTTGAGGGCCAACAGACCCTTCAAGCCACTTCAAAGAGGGCACATCTGCCCAACAGTCATTTTTTTTTCCAGCTGTCCCGTAGTCCAAGAAATCCATCACCTTCCCACGCGTTGCCTTACGCCATGTCTAGGCAGAGATGTCCCAAACACCCTCCAGATCCTGCCATAAGAGCAGACTAGTGCATCAAAACCTGGTCACATCAGAGCCAAGACCACAGGGGAGCCCGATCTCCCCCAGCTCTCCCACCATGTCCAAACTGGCCTCCCAGTACCCACTTGCTCCCAGGGATTTCCAAGCTTTAACTCATCTTGCTCCCAGTTCAGGGGGTTCACAGTGGGGGGCAAAGCTGGGGTGGCAGCCCAAGGCTCACACACACAACGAACGAGAGCAGAAAAGCAGAACTCAGAAACCCACGCCCAGATTTGCTCTCCAGCAAGACCAGAAACGTCAAGCCAACGCCACAGCGTTGCTCAACACGATCTGGATGGAGGCAGTGGGGCCCTGCCTGCTATTCATGGCTGGGATGGGGGTAGAAAACACAGCAGGCCCCCAGGATCCCCACTCTTTATGGGGACTGTGCAGCTCAGACCCTTATCCCAAACCACTCCTGCTTTGAACCCTGGCAAAACCCAGTTGGAAACATCTGCCCCTCACCCAGAGCCCGCTGTCGTGTCGGAGAAGCCGGACTCCCTTTCAGCATCTCTAACTTGATACAGCTGTTCACTTCAACTGCTAAAAGCCAGCGTAAGCTGATTTTGCAAAGAGCCCGTCTATGTAAACTGCGCCGTTCCTCCAACATAAATAGTACGATCCCGGCTTTTAATTTCAGCAACTTGATGTTTTCTTGGCCAAGAGCGAGCCCAAGGAACTGGAGATGGAAACAGCATCAAGAAAGCGTGGCCAACCGCACAACACAGCCTGAAAAGGCCCCAAGGAGGACGGTGCTCACGGCCACGTGGCTGAACCAACACCCCGTCGCCGCAGCTCAGACCCACATGCCCCAGGGACAGCAGGCAAGGCAAGTGCTTTGCACTGGGACACCCTGCAGTGTGATCCTACGTGCCATGGGGTATATCAAGGGAGATGGATACACTGCAAAGCCGGCAGAGAATCAAACAAAGTGCAAAAACCACTTAAGAGTCAAAAATATCCCGAATCTAATCCTGCCCCTTGTAAAACCAGATCCTGAAGTCCAGATTTTTAGGACAAAAATGCTCTTTCTGCCTACAACACCTGGGAAAGAAAGATGGGGAGAGCACATTGGTGTGGAGGGTCTACATCCTCCACAGCCACCATCCTAGCTCCTCTTCGCTCTGTCTCTGCCCCAAGTGGCCAGGGCAGCTTTGTGACTGCCAGTGGTGGTCCTGACCTCATCTGAACGAAGCTCAGGGTGCTGCCCGCTCCATTTCCACAGAACACATGTCACACATGGCATGCCCTGAAGGACACAGGGACCTGCACACCCTCAAAACCAGCAGCAGGGCTCTGTAGGTACACACAGTTGCACATTGTATGTAAAACAGTCTTTACATCCGTGTAACGTCCTACTAAAGCGATGCTGCCTCTTTGTTCCCCACTGCAGAAAGCATCCTTTGAGCCAGCGAGATTTCAAAGCTCTCCACTCCTCACTGCAGCCAGAGATAAATGCATTAGGATGCAAGGAATTAATAACTTAAGACAACAATTCTGAGTTTAATAGAAAATGTTCCTCCCACCCCTCGCTCTGAAGAGGAGGATGGCTGTTAAACCTGTGCAAAACTTGCATTAATTCACCAACTGTTTCCATGGCAGAAACGGGTGATGCAGTGAAGTCAGTGACTTCATTTCCTGAGGACATCAGATCTTGCTCTATACTAAAAATAGAGATTTGTATTTTAGGTCTGCAAAGGGAAGCTGATTTTTAAGGAAATCTCTGTGAAGGCACATACCTGAGCAGGAATCAGGAGAGCAAACCCTGTGATGGACCGGCAGGTTAATCTTTCACCCTGGCATCAGTACCTACCATGATTTGCTGCTTGGAGACAAGCAAGACAGAAGTAGTTCGTGAGGAAAACCACCTCCTTGCTTCCTTCATCAACCATCAGAAAAATATGATGCCCACACTGGCTGCTCATGGTTTGATACCAAAAGCAAGGAGATGTTAATGCAGCTCAGAGAGGAGCTGGGCAGAAGCCTCAGGAGATTAATCTGCCACAGATGGAAAATAGCTGTCAGCAAGAGGTTGAGGAGATGACACAGACATTAAACACAAGCTAGAAATCCACAGCTTTATTTCCAGGGCACTCGGCGGTGAGACGGTGTAGCCATTTTACACACCTGAGCTATCTCCAGCAGCCTGCTGACACTCACTTCTCTCCTCTCCCAACTGCGCAATTTGTTTTCATAGTTAATTACAAAGAGAGATCAACATGGACCTGCAGAAATCAGGCAGCACCTCAGCTATTTTTGGAACAAAAAGCACAGGACAGAAGGTGATCTCCTTTGATGGGAAGAGAAGATACCCAAAATAAATGATCTTTTATGCTTCTCCATAATTTTCTTTCCCTTTTGTTTTCATTTAACATCTTTGATCGTTTTAAAACAAGACCCACTCTCATGAATTCTCTCCTAATTAAATGTTCTAATTAAAATGCACCACACTCCATAAATTCACTCTCTGTTTCCAAAGCTGGGTTTTAATCTGGAGGGCAAATAACTGATCTCAAAGTTGAAAGGGGAAAAAAAAACAAACCACCCCACATTCAACAGATTCAACAACGTTTAAAAAAAGAAATCTACCCCAAGACCTTGAGGGTAAATAGGAACATTTGCCCCCACTTAACGTTGTCAAGATGACACTGGCAGGCGACATCATCTCTTCCTGAGTCTGTACATCAGCTGGCATAATGGCAGGGTCTATCCCAATACAAATATTTGCTCTGATTTCTACTTATGTAAATACCTGGAAGGCAAGGTGATGTTTACGGATCACTACGATCAATTTAACCAGTGTCCTTCCTACCTGTCCCATCTAGCACTTCTCTGGTCTCTGTGCTGTTCATCCTCATACACCCATGCAATATCTACTTGAAAAACGAGCAGGAGGTACAATCAAGCAAAATGTTTCTTCAGTAAATCTGTAATTTCACAAAGTTCTGCCCCGAGGTTAAAAACAAAGACTCCAACAAGAAGAAAGCCCTTGCAGTCACCAAACGTGAGCTTGCCTATTATTGGGATAAATAAGTTGCCTCCTCTCCAAGAGACAGGAAGGATGAGTCAAGCACCATGTATTTTCCTCCTGGTTATTAACCAGGACACCTTGAACAACCATGCTGTATGCTGGACAGATGCTAAGTGACAAATGTGCAAACTTAAGATCCAAGTCTACTGTACGTATGCTCTTCTCCTGCTTGAAACAGGAACTCTGCAAAAAACCACTTCCCTCGCTCACATTTCAGATACACATTTCTGTTTAGTTTCCTGCAAAGAAAAAGGTCCAAACAGGCCAATTTATGACATGAGCAGATTTGTGCGATGACATCCCAACAAAATGGCATGGACCCACTCCTCTGCCCTCCCTGTTTTGCCAATACACCTCTAAGTGTTTTGCAGCAGTTTCACATCACAGGAAGGCAAAGCTTCTCCCCTCAGGGGTTTTCCATTCCAGCATCCAATTGGTTTGTCCTCTTTCCCAGTCACTTGCTCCTTGTGAGGTCATCAACCAAGGATTGGTAACACACAACCTCTCTCTTTGCTGAAGAAGAGCATACTTTCTCACAGCCCTAAACAGCTCAAAAATTGGTTTTGTTTTGATGGGCTGCAGAAAAAAAATCACCTCCAACCACACCTTTTTTCAACCCGAAAAGTCTTTCTCTCCCCCCTCTCCAAGAACATCACAGTCACCTAATTGGTAAGGGGCACTGATGGTGAGGTAGGTACATGGTGTCAAACAAGCACTACTAATTCCTGCTTCCTGATACAATGGTTGCTGTGAATCTTGCACCAATTCAACACTTCACCACAGCTTCACCAGCAGATGAAAATGGGGGTTTAGGGGAAAAAGCCTTACTTTAATCACCAATGTTCAAGATGACAGCTATACTGCAAAAATGGAACACATCCATGAAGCCCTACAGGAAAGATCAATGGTTTTAGGTTTCAGGGAGATTAGACTGTGTATTTTTAAAATTCTGCTATATGAATTTGGTTTAGACAAAAAGAAGAAAGTGGGGGAGAAGTGTAATCTATAACACTTGTTTGTTCCGAGTTTCAAAGCCATTTATTATTTTGGAGACGCTTCTGCAGCACAATTCCCAAGCAACCAAGAATGTGATTTTTACAGCAGGATTAACCATTTCAAGCAGAAAGCCAAGCTCCTGGCATCCTGAGGAGAACTGGAACAACCTGATACTGGTATGCTTGGAAAGGAAGAGCTGATAGCTTCCACTCTGTTCCCATTATGGGCTTTGCCAAAGTGGCCATCATGAGCACCCAAAGAGGCTCTCCACACACTGCCCTGGAGAACTCAGCTCCTTCCAGCACAAAGCTCTTGGTCTTTGGCACTTGGTAATGCCAATGCCTTGGTCTCCGCCCTTGGCAACGTTCCACTGGCACAGATCTCTTCTGGTCAGCATGGGGTGGAGTCAGGTGCATAATCCACCCACTAAAAAACCAGGGCTGAGATTCTCCTGCAGCCCTGAGATCTTACACGCAAATATTCCCTAAAGCTGGAGAATTTGTCACCTTCTGAGCTTCTCCACCTTGAAGAACATATTGTCCCAGGGAGTCACTGCTTGGTTAAAGCACAACAATTTTAGGAAAAAAAAAAAAAAATCCTGGCTGCATTTCACATGTGCTGGATGCCTTCATCCTCGGTGCTCCTTCAGACTGTCCATGCCCTTCCCATTTTGAAATGGGGATATTTCCTGCACCATCCAGCTCGATCAGTCACCATGAGAAGCTCAAGAGGCAGGAGCACATCATCTTTACCACTTCTGTGTTTGCAGATCTCTCTGTGTTTTCTCAGTGGAGGTACAACCCTACAGCACGAACATCAGCCTCCTAAAAACAGGTTGGGTTTACAGAGCCTGACTACTTCTGCAGATCCTTTAGGGTGATCCTCTAATCTTCAGGCCCCCAGACCACAGCCACTGGGACAGGACAGAAGACACAAAGATGGCAAAGATGAAAAAAGGACGTGGGGGATGGGGAGGGCATGAATTATAAATTTGGAAAAAGAAGATAAACTACAAAAATGCAGATGAATGAAGGAAGGATGCTAAATCCCTGCCACAAGAGCATCAGCAAAACATGTTTGCGTTCCTCTGACACCTCCTGCCACTCAACAGCTGACAGGCCAAGCTAAAAGGTACTGCAGAAGGTTGATGTTGGAGCCATTTTCAACTTCTTGCCTTCTAATATTCCTGCCAGGTGCAGGTTTTGTTTAAGCTAACATGCCACAGCAGGGATGCATAATTACAGACAACTTCTCAAAAATAGCAGGAGATGAGGTTTTCACTTTGCAGTTGTACAGGCTCCCCTTTCTTTGTCCAATGGCACAGAATGGAGCTCCAGTGCAAAATTCATGAGCTAAAGATTGTGGGAAATGGGCTCTCTCTCCCAGCCTGTTTAGTGACTTGATGGGGAAGCAGCTCAGACACGGACACGGCTCTGTCAAGCAAAAAAACTAGTCCCAACAGCACAAATATCCCAGCCCTGAAGGACAAAGACCACTCCCCCCAAATCTTTGGTGGCTGCAATTAATAATACACACCAGAACATCAAATGAGCATTAAATCAGAAAAGAACCCAGCACTCCAAACCCTCATATTCCCCACGAATTCCAGTGGGGTACCCTCCCAGGGCAGCAGGGTGCAGAGCTCCACTGATCCCACCAACTCATCCTTCATCATGCTGCCTGCAGGAGATTCACAGGGGCAAACAGGCAAGTGGTAAGCAAATTGCCAGAATCTCTCACTTTTCAAGTCTTTTAAGATGCCAGGAAAGCAGGGACATCAAAACAGATCCTCCTGCAACACAGGGTAAAGATTGCAAGAGGAAGGCTCTGTGGGGACCCTAATACCTAAAGGCAGAGAGACAGAAGGACAAACATTAAAGAGTCCATTCCCAAACAGAATGAGTTACTCATAGAAATCCAGGAGATTTTTAAAAAAAGTGAGAAAGAGAAGCCTCAGGAAAGGCAGAGGAGGCAGTTCTCTGAAAAGTGAGGAATCTGCTTCAGCCCCAGCTCTCCCAGGGAAGCCAGCTCCAGGATACTTTCCCCCAGCACAGCAAGGACGTCTCCCAATGGTCAAAGTAGAGAAGGGCTTATTTATTTTAGCTGCTGTGAAATGTCTGGATGCCAAAGCTGTTTAGAGAAGGGATGTTTCAGAGAGCTAGTCTGCTACTCCATTAGCAAGGGCGAAAACACCAGCTCTGCTTGGCCTCTTATTAGGTTTGCTGCCCAGGCACCATCTAATTGTCACTCCAGTTTACGAGCTGAAGATCTGTCTTAAGATGAGACTGGATAAATTTTTGGCAGCACATCCAGAGCAGACAGGAGGCCCAGAACTAAAAAAAACTAATTTAATCACCTTCCCTGTCTGAAATGCCCTCCTGCCCACTGGCAACAGCGGGTCCAGAGAAATGGGATAGAGCAGCAAGGATCATAACGGGTCCGAGCAGGAGATTCGATCCCAAATATTAAAAAAGCCTGCTCACTTTGAAATAAACACACTTGTTTAAAGTGCCAGATGGACCTCACACGCTGATCTCCTTTCAAAGCAATAAAGGCTGCTTCAGCACACTGTTCATCTGAGCCTGGGGCCAACACCACAGTGAATGGTGCTCCCTTCCCACAGCAAGTGGATTTCTTAACCTCCCTAGAAACATCCCTACCACACTCCAAATCACTGAATCCCTACTGAGGGATCACAAAATGGAGCAGAGATGGGTCTTTGAACCCTCATGGGCCATACAGACAGAAAAGGTCTTGCAAGATCAACCACCCTAAACCACCTCAGTTGGGATTCATCTTGTTCTACTCTGGACTCGAGCAACAAAACCCTCTGCCCTAACTGCTCATTCACCCTCCCTCTCCACTCAGAGCACCCCAAAGTGCCCATCTCCATCCTCAGCAAAGGGAATCCCAATACAGACAGTCTCCAACCAGGCCTCACCTGGAACACAGCAGGAGCCCACCATGGACATGTCCATGCACCTCCCACCCATTCCCATCACACTGACAGCCTGCTCTGAACTGGCACTGGGGGGACTCCTCCAGCTCATCACCACCCCACAAACCAGCAACAGGACATGATCCTCTTCCCTAAGGGAACACACTGAACTGTGGGACCAGGTAAGGCAACACTCCAGATAAACGACCACTTTCACTGCATTTGGAAACAGCAAAGCCATCAGAGTTCAAATTTAGAAATCAAGCCAATCAGACTGCTGCCTATCTGTTTTCGCTCAAATTAGACTTCTTTCTTTAAAAAAAAAACCCAAACCTGTGACTGCACAGTGCCCCAGCACCCCCACCCCATCCCAAACTTAGCAGGCATTTTTCTACGTTACAAATTCCAAAGGCAGCTAATTAGTCAAGACTCAGCAAACTCAGGTTAAAAAAAGAAGCTGCTCCAACTCCATCAGGGAGGCAGATGGCATCGGCGTGTTTCAGACGCTGCAGGCTGCATCAGCACTTTCTCCAGCCGATGGTGTCTGAGAACAGGGAGGGCTGCAGACTGGAGGCAGCACAGGGGTCCCTCTGCCAACGGGCCACAAACAGGTGACTCACTGCCACAAAAAATTCTTCCCTTGTTCCCACCACGCAGCCTCGAAAGGCACCCAATTGATTTATTAACTTGCTAGAAGTGTTCACCTGCCATGGCTTGACCCCCATGCAGAGGTCCCAGCCTCATACAGACACAAGAAGTACTTATTGGAGTGCCCAGAGCTGAGCATTTCACCCTGCCTTTTCCCAGATCTGCTTCCCTCCTCACTCATTGGGATGCAGGAAAAGATTAGGCAATCACCAATGGGGGGAAGAAGCGAAAATGTACCACGGGAAAACCTGTGATGGATACAAGGAGCAGTGAGACTGGAGCCTAAGCAGCCCAGTTGACTCTTCAGAATAATCCCTTATGCCAGCAAGAACCCAGCCAGGTAGGCACAATTTAATTAAAACGACATCAGCTCACACACAGGAGTCAGAGGTCCCTCTGGACATGGTG
This sequence comes from Pyrocephalus nanus, assembly GCA_038380795.1. NCBI lineage: Eukaryota > Metazoa > Chordata > Aves > Passeriformes > Tyrannidae > Pyrocephalus > Pyrocephalus nanus. The sequence continues at coordinate 4,454,225 of CM076269.1, forward strand.
CCCCATGGTTCAGATCTTGAGCAGAGACTAGCAGAGGTCAAACTTGCTTGGACTCCCTCCATCCATGCTCCTTGCTTTCCTTTCCTCTTGCTTTTAAGCAGGTCTTCCCTTCAGACACCTTTCCACCATGTGCTTGTCCTGATGCCCTGAGCTCTCACCAACATCATAAGCCATCAGGCTACACCAGGAGCAGCTTATTCTATTTGCAACATCTCCTGTCCCTCTCAATGCTGTCCCACACCTTCAGGACCTTGAGGCACATCCCAGTTGAGAAGGAGTAGACAGGGCACAGGAGCAGGGGATGATTTACACCCACTGGGAATGCTGACAAAATCTCTCTTGGACCAGCTGTGGAAGAAAATGCTACACAGTGGAGATGGGACACTGCACATCCTCTGAGCCTGAGCAGGGCAAAGACAACAGGAAATTCTGGTTTTTCAGAGGGTCAGTTGAGCATTTGCAGGTTCTCCCACTGCCTACAGGCACTGCTCTGAGAACCCAAACCATCTGCAAGCTCACTGCTGCCTTACTTCAGTTACAGACTGGGGATTACAGGAAAAGATCCATCAGGAGAAACCACGTCCCATTCCCAAAGGATCTACCCAGAGCAACGAGGAACAGGAGATCAGTTTCAGCCAGAGCACGACCACGAAAGGCCAAGTTCACCAGAAGCACCATGGCCCAGATCCTTGGCAGCAAATACCCTCCCTGCAACACTCCAGTTCACTTTGCACGAGGGATGCAGAGAATCACAACACAGCGAATTCAGCGGCTAAGGATGGTCCCACTCACTTCACCTGGACGCAAGATGCATCTGCTGACATGTTCACAGCCCCTGTGTAAGGTGAGGAGACCCTGAGCCATGGGCTAAGCTACCTGTTGTGCTTCCCAGTGCAGGCACAGAGTGCAACTTCCAGCTGAGAGGGCAAGGGCACCCGTGCTGACCGTCTGACCGGGTCCTGACTTCGCAGGGGACAAGATAAGGAGGGACCAGCTGCCCTGTGAGCAGTATTAAAGCCTCTTCAAAACATCCAGCCGGTGCTCCCAGCCTGATCGATCCACAGCAATCAATTTCCCCGCACCAGCGGGATTTTGCAAGTGCCTACTGCTCTCCTGAATGGGGCCATTAGCACCTACAATCTCAAACTAATAGCCACTAATGAAGATACTTTACCTGTGCTAATAGCCAGGCAGATGATAAACAGTGATTTCTCTACCAATGACTATCATGGGGTAAGCAAACCTTCATCTTGCCATGGCAGAGGAAAGAAGAGAGAGGGAGAGATGGTGCTGGGAAGTTGGCAGTTTAGAGGGATGGGGAAAGAACAGGCACCCAAAGAGACCAAGGAGAGGGGCCAGAACAAAGGAATTTTTATTACGTAAAAGTAAATTATTAATATGGGAACCTCCAAGACAAAAGGACTAACAAAGCACAATATATTGACCAAACCCAAGAAGAAATACATTTACCCTATCTTTTAATTCAAAAACCTGAGTACTTCCACTGGCACTGGAGAAGCACGGTTCCTCACATCCTCACGTGTCTACAAATTTGAAAAACAATGGGAATTTCCCCCAGTTATACCAGCTCCCTCCCCAGTGGATGCCTGGGAGAATATCTGGGCTTACACTGAGGCTGCTTCCCCCTGGAGAACTACCAAGGATGGGCTCCTCTCCCCTCCTGAGGCCACGCACCTGGTAAGAGTTAACTTCATGGTTGGTTCCAGCTCCCGCTTTGTGCATTTAATAAGCCCAGAGCTGTCGCAAGGGTGTTAAACTCCCACTCCTCCAGTTCAAAGGCAGCTTTGCAGAGCTGAGCAGTCTTAAAATGCACAGCTTTTCAGAAGTGTGACCTTTTCACAAGATTTCCAATTCAGTAAAGATTTGTTTCCTCCCTCTTCCAGCACGTAACTAATTGTAGTCATGAAACACCTCCTCCACCGGCAGCAGGCAGGCAGGCCAGGCTCCCCACCGGCCTCGAAATGTCATGACCGGTTCCCTTTGGATATCGGGACGGTGCTTCTGCAAAGGCTCAAGGGCACGGAAAGTCACCGCGCCATCGTCAGGCAATCGAGCCCTTGCACACTCGGGCTTGCACACATCGGCACACCAGCTCCATCCCACGGCTCTCCCCAGCTCAGGGAGCAGCCAGTGCAGGCAGGGAGGGCAGTAGGATGATGGTCCTGGACCCACCACACTCCCCTGTGCAATGTGGGGCCAGCGCTGCCCCTTGCACACAATCCCTGCCCACCCACCACAAGAATGGGAGCAGTCTCCCACTTTCAGAATCCTGTTCAAATCCCTAATTGACACCTCACCCCCACCCCCAATAAAGTCCACACATCTGTTTCCTGCAGATATCAACCTGGGGGACCTTCCCAAGCTCTCCTCAGTGCCAGACTGAGGCCATAGCCACAGGTTTCACTTCTTTCTTCATTCTTGCTTGCCCTGGGGCTTCTCCAGGCAAAAGAAGAGCGTTTTACAGCATTTGCACCAAGAAATCCTAAAGCACACTAGAGTGGAGATAATGCACACCAGGCAGACACCCCAGCCCTCACCCTCTGCCCAGTTCATGGGCTCCTGCTCTTGCCCCTCTCAACCAAGACATTTGCAGCTCCAGTGTTTTCCACATGGCAATCCAAGAACAAAAGCTACTGGTGGGCAAACAAAGCAAAGCTTTATAGGATGGACTGCGTTGCCTCCCAAAGGGATTTCTCCATCCTAAATGCCTACAAACCCGCGAGCCCCCAAAGAGCCTTGACACGAGGCACTGCTCCTGGCTCCCATCTGCAATGCCACCCCTCTCCTTCCACCCTAAAGCAAGGAAAACCCCTGTGCACACCCTGCCTGTCCTCTGATTCCTTCTCTGCTCGCGCCTGGAAACATCTTCCTGTTCCCACATAGAAAGGGAGTTCTTGGGAGCAGGGGACAGTTTTCCACATCTGGGAATAGCCTCCGTGTGCTACCTGGCTATGCATGAGGCACAGAACCATCGAACTGCTGTGTCAGACAACTCCCTTTCATATGTCATTTATTTCTCTGCAAATGAGCTCCGCATTTCATATTTTGCCCTTTTTTTTCCCTGCTTACAGTACAGGAATGGGGCAACGTGCTGTTGTCCCCTCCGAGGACAGCAATCCAGCTCTCAAAGGCTCCCAATCCCAATGAAGACCACACTGCACAACCCCACCAAAACCAAAAGTGTCCCACAGCTTTGTTGCTGCTGTGTTACAACCAAGGACCTCATCTCGAGTTGGGAGACTCCCAGGGTGTCCGAGCCATCACCACCATCAACAAACACATGATGTGGGTTTGTTTGGATGTGGTCTGTAGAGACATCCACACGGTCCCTACAGCTCAGGGGACTTATCTTAAAATACCTGGGATTAGTAATCTAAGCAGGCAGGTCACACACTACTTAGAGGGTAGTGCTGCAGAGACTGGCCTCGGACCAGGGAGGTCCAATGCCATCAAGTTGCTGAGAGTCACCAGCACGGACGTGCCACGTATTTCTGAGCTAACTGGCCGAATTCACTGCCGGTCCCAAAGCTTACAAACCCCTAATCCAAGGCACTGTCAACAGCACAGCTGATGTTTGGAAGGAACACGTTGTTTTTATGCTGATGGAAGTTTCTCCGAATACCGGTCACAACATCACACAGAGCAAGTTCAGAGCTTGGGTTACGAGCTTCCCAGAAAAACTTCGGGCCAACTGTGGGGGAGCTTCAGCCTTACTCCGGACTCTATAAACCTGCCACCCAGCTCCAAAGCAAGCTGTGACTAACCTGCATTTCGATGTTTTCCCTATCCCACTGCATTTTTACCACATGGGTTTGTTTGGATGTGTTTTGCTCACGACTTGCTCTTTGGAGCAACTCCAGATCTGCCTCCCTCTTAAGTTGTGCTACAATATAGTCATTCAAACTGATTGCAAACATCAGAAGCAAGGGCTGATTTCTTTATGAGCACTAATTCTAGACTAGGTCACCAAAGTATTTTCATAGTTATGTCAGCACTGTCTAGACAAACCATTAAAAACAGGATGCAACAATCATCAGAAATGCAACGTCAAGCTCGTGCCCAGGGATACTGTGGGAGCCGTGGGGAGAGAAGAAAAAGCCAAACCTGTCCCATTCACATAGGCTGGCCAGAGCTGGCTCAGCTCTCCCTTTTTGGCTTAAGTGAAACTCTACCAAAGCTCAACAGAAAAAACACATATTTAACTGCAATTTAAAATAAATAAGCTGACATCAACAAGCCTGGAGAGCAGCAGGATCTTTTGAAGGACTCTCAGTGCAGTCACAAACCCATCCAAAATGGGCTCCTCTGAACTGCTGGGTGCCCACACCTTGTAACCAGCACCGGACCCTGTCTAGGAGACTAACCACCACATCAGCATCCTCACGGCACAAACCCCACCACACACACCAGGATTTGGCCGTGGGCACTCACCCTCGCCAGCCTCCACCAGGCTCCCGTGTTCACCACCAAAACCACAGCCTCCACACCCACAGAGAGCTCCTGGCGAGCACCCTGCATCGGAACGGCAGCTTCCCTTTCCTCGCCACTTCTTGGCAGGCAACTCTTCCAAACTCCAAGAACATGAGCTGTAATCTTGGCAGAAAGGGATGTGCGTATAAAAATCACCACTCTGTCAAAACAGAAAAATAATGCAGGAGCTGATCTGTGCACATTAATCCGCTGCAGTCATGAGGAGACAATTTCCCTGGAGAAAGTCATACATTAAAAGGAAAAAGAAAAAAAAGAAAAAAAAAAAAAAGGGAAAGAAAAAAAGATTAATGTGACTTTGAAATATCACAAGCACCGTTTATCTTCCTCCTACCACCACAGGTTTCTTGTCTTTTTTTTCTTCCTTTTTTTTTTTTTTTAATACAAAGAGCCTTAAAATTCCCTGTGAATACAGCCCTTCTGCCTACGATGTGCAAACATAGGTGCATAATGGTATAGCAAAAATATAAATACAGTACCACCTGTTCCCTCAGTATACAACCTTTAACACTTTTTAATTAATTCAATTTAAAAACCCCGCAACTGGTTTTTTAGTGGCATAACCTTTTAATTACCCTCAGAGCTCCCACTTATGCTCGCAATTCGGTCACACACAAAGTTCAGCCCGTGGTACTTCTGTGCCAGCACGGAAGCTGAATGCAAAACATTGCTCCCCAATATCTATCTCACAGATACAGAGCTCAGGCTGTGCCGTGGGCATGACCAAAAACTCAAGAACGCATTCCTTTTCTAGGGCAGGACTAAAGGATTTTCCCAGTTAAAAAAAAATAAATAAATAAAAATAAAAAAATAAGGTTCAATCTGTGTAACACAAAGATGACGGACATGCTTAAAACTGAGGTGAATCGTGTGAACTCAGCCTCTGGCAATCCAAATGAGTGAGCAAATGAGCTCACCATCCCGTTTAGGTTCTCATTTTCCTTTCACACATATCCCATAGATCATAAATACACATTAATAACTGTAACAGTCAAAGTTTACATTCGGCCGTAACATTTAGGATCAATACTCTTCAAATGACCTTTAGTAGTAATGAGCTGCCATAACACTGTCTGGAAGACATTAAATTTTTATTAGAAATACTTTATTACAAAGGTTCAAACCTGTCCCCATGCACTTGTGCACCCATACAAATATTCTCCTATTGTATTTTTCCCGGACAAAAATAAAAAGCAGGTCTTCTAAGGGTTTTGAAAAAAATGTGCGTTGTGGAGGCTTTAAATATTTCACATTTTCAGATGTGGGGGTTTTCTTTCCTTGTTGTTTTTTAATCAGAACCCATGAGCCAGGGGTTGGAAAATCAACCACTTTTCAAAGTGATAAATAGGAATTGTTCCCACGTGGGTCAAACAGGACAGCACTGAGCTCCTGATTACCATAAGCCCTCAATTCGATGGGGGTGGAGGAGGTGGGAAAAGCTGATACTCCACCTCGTGGAGGGGTGACCCAGAACAGGCCTGTGTCTGACCCTGCAAACCACCCCCAGCTCCCCAAGGAAGCCAGCCAGGGGCTCAGCTCTGCTCCTGGTTCACGGAGGTCCCACTGGGGACCCACCATCAGAACAGATCCATCTCATACAGCTCTGGACAACTGAAAAGCAAAAAACTAAAGATGGGCGGAAACGACAACCAAATGGAAAACAGCTAGTTAAGATCCAGCCTCTCCTCAATTATTTCTTTTCAATGACTACTCAAGTTCAAAGTCAGATCCTGCCCACGTTTCGCTGCCTATTTTAAAAATTACAAATAATTCACAGGGTTGGGGGCTTGTAGCAATTTATTTCTTCAGCTGCAGGTCCTGGACTCAGACTAGAGAGAAATCTGATTTCAGCAGAACAATGAAACCGAGCGGATGGAGGTGAAGCCAAACAAAGGAGACACAGGGGGGAAAAAAAAAGAAAAATATTTCTCTGCATTGTTATTAGATGCCACCTCTAAGATTTGCAAATTAAACACATTCAAGGCAGCACCGTGTACTGCAGTTAATGTCTTTTGATGAACCTGCCTTGGCTCTGCACATCACCAGGATGCTACAAGGAGCCCAGACCTGGCTGGCTGGGAGGGCAGCACGAGCATGTTCCCATATTTCATTGTAAATTCCTCAGGAGTCTTGACTCTTAAGAAATATTTCAATCTTGCCTCTCTTGTTCACACTGATCAAGAGCTTAGTCTCTAAAAAATCATTTTGTGATTTCCAAGCCGCTTTCTGAACAGCAGTGATCAAATTGGAAGGGGTACACCCCTGCAGGAGCACCAGAAAAAGGCAGAAAAGCTGACCAATCAATATTTGCACTCCCTAACCTCGTGATTTTTAGGGAGATGCTCTGAAATGACAGCATATATCTTTCCAAGCCTACAGAGAGGATCCTTCTTTCCAGTGGCAGCACCAGGAGAGCCAGCAGCGAGCCTGCAGCGTGCACCCTGCTGGCAGCACTCTCCTCTCAGCAGAAGGAAAAACCACATCCCCCCACCTTCCCAAACCCCTTATCTGGGTCATGGCAGTGGCAGCCCCTCACTGACACCCCCATTTCTCCCTCAGCTCTTGCCCTGGCTCATTAGGGTGGAGAAAGGCTCCAGAGCATCATCTCTGCGGGCTTGTGGAGGGCTGATCCGCGACGGGTAATTCCCACTGCTTAATGACCTGAGACCAGCCGAGGCGGAGGCAAATGGGAAAGGGAATCTTCTCATTTGTTACCCATCCCCACATCCCGATAAAAAGAATGATTACACTTTTAAGTTCGAACAATTCCCCGCAGTTGTAGCCATGTCATATCTAGATTGTCTAATTTACATGCATATTCATAATCCCTGTGTATTTAATTAAATTCTTCAATCCCTGGAGTGTCTTTCCTAAACAATAGTAATTTATCTTGCACAGATAAGGGTGCCCTCGATTTATTCCACTCTGTAGCTAACAGCATTTCCTTCTGATCAAGGCTAGGAAGCAAACTCAAACAGAGGGAATCTTTAAATATATTTAAATTGCAAGATTAGGCTGCTTCTCTTTCTTTCCCTCTCACCCCAAGTTACCCTTTTAAAGAATAAACACTATCTCCAGAGCTCCAAGGAAAACCTTTCACCCAAACCTCCCGATATCAGCTGCATGCTCCAAATGCAGAAACACTGCCCCAAACCCACAAGGCAACGAGATCTCACAGGCTCTGCATCAGCAGCACTTCCATCCAGAGTGGTCCATGGGACATCCTCTGGATGCACCTTCCAGCGTAGCTCCACTGCAGCCCACGCCGAAGGAGCCGCACGTTAAAAAGTCACAACTAGGATGTTGAAGAGCTCTCCTTCTTTCTAGCAAGTATCTCTACCCTAGGGGCTGTTCCTCAATGGATAACCTTGGGAGGTTATTCTAATCCCAGAGAAAGCCAGACATGCAGCAGACACCCCAAGATGAGACAGCCCTTCAGAGAGATGCAGCTGCCTCCAGTCCTCTAACCCTGTTCAAATATTAGCATGGGGAATTTAACTTGTCCTACAATTAGGGAAGCGTTACGATATTTAGCAAAGTCAAACCGACAAGAAGATTGTGATGAGAAAGGAAAAGAACAGATTCTGGTGCCCCAGCACGTTTTTTGATTACACACTGCTCACACTCTTGTTAAATCCACAGCTCTCCATAGCTTTGCTCCCTCTCCCAAACCTCAGCCCGCAGATCCAGGACGGCATCGAGGTGGGGTGGAGAAGGGCTGGTCTCTCCAAAAGCCTCTTTAGCCCCACCAGTGCTGCATCACTGCTGCCTCCCAAAGCAGTGCCAGCAGTCCCTGATGGGGAGGGCCATCCCTACACCCACACAGCAGGGATGTGATGCCCCGAGGAGACCAAGGGATAATCCCAGTGCTGCAGGAGATGCAGGGCCAGGGCTGCTGTCACAAACCATCTCCTTCCACATCCACATCACAGCCGAGGGCCAGGGCAGCCCTTTGGCTGGAGAGGCTGCTCACACCAGGGAAGCATCCCTCTGCTCCAACCACGTTTCTTAATCTCCTCCCCAAGCATCTGCTGCTGACCACTGCCAGACACAGGGGAACCCAGCCGTTCTGTTCCCAACCCTCGAAGCCTTTAGAGATGCTGTTACTATTTATGAAAATAGGGTCAGGATCCTGCTGTCACAGCTCCTTCCTGAGCTGCAGCGTCACCCATGCTGTAGAGGCAGCTCTGGGAAAGCCCTCAGGAATGTGACCATTGGGACTGGATGATGGACAGGCTCTGAGTCCCAGCCACTAACCCTGCTCTGGAGTAAATCCAGCCTCCTGCCACCTGGGTGCCCCTGTGCCCACCTCCATGGGCCGCCCCATCTTCTAGTTTCACACACACTGCAGTCACCAGGTCCTCCTGTGGGCCAACCCCGTGGCCACCAGAGCCCTCCTTTGCTACACCTTTGCTACACCACCACTCCACCACCCACACCACAGGCCCCACCTTTACAGCTGGGTGCCTCTCCCCTCGTTCAACAACAGGAGAAGCAATGGATAAGGAGGGCAGTGGTCTCCTTCAGTGCTGCAGCCAGACCTGGCAGTGTCCTGAAGGGACAGGGGCTCGTGCAGCCAGGCTGCCCTGCCAGCACTGGGCTCAGCACCCAGCAGAGCCCACAGGACAGCGAGGTGCTGTCCTCCACCCTGAACGCTGAGCCTGCCCACCAAGTTCATCCTGCCATTGCCAAATCCTCTTCCCCAGGAATTCATAACCGGATTCAGACATTCCCAGCCTGTTACTTATTTCAGTGCTTTCAGCTCTCTGGAGTACAGGGACATCCTGTCTTAAACCTGCTGAGCCTCATGCCAAAAGGACATCTGCTTGGAAAGCAGCCCCTCTGGCTGACCTGGCCCTGGAGGGCTGCCTTCCCATCTCAGCAGGATCCCAAACATACCCTTGCACCCACAAAGCCGAGCCAGCTCACAGCAGAGCCAGGAGCACGAAAAGCTGCTCGAGCAAACCACAGCTCCCATTCCCACTTCAGAAGCTTTGCAAGATTTTTGGACCTTGGAAACATTTTCTTCCTACTCAGGGCATTTTTAGGTTAATGGTTCATCAAACCTCACAGTCCAGGAAACCTTGGTGTGGTTGACTGTTGTGTGGGTGTGGGGACGGGTGGGGAAAAAACCCTTTTGGGCACCAGACCTTCTCACAGTGCTTGCACCACAGGCTCTGGGCTGAGCTAGGAGCCACCAGAAAAAAAGCCAAAAACCAGGCAGGCAGGCAGGCAAGGGAAAACTTCACCACTCCTTTGTGCCTCCTTCAGATACAGGGACCGCATCATTCATGGAAAGCATCAATCTCCCATTCGGGATGTTCTCCAAAACACAGCGACCCCAACGTGAGCAGCAGCCGTGCCTGATAAGCCCCTCTGCAAATCCCCAGAGAGGTGCTGGGTGGCACCAGCAGTGCTGGGTGACAACAACACTGCTGGCTGAGGGGACACACAATGTCTGAGCAATCTGCTCACCCAGGAGCAGATCTCCACAGTAACACTGCACTGACTTCCTTTGGCTCTGTCCTTTTTGCCTAGGCCTCCTTATTTAACACACATTACCCAAGTGCAAAAAAGAATGAAGCACCAGTGTTAGGACAAGCCTTCAGTATCCTGAAGCCTATCTTCCTTGAAAAGCCAGTGCTTTCATGCAGAAGCCCCAAATTTGGACAATCCTCATTAAGTCATTCTTCCACATCCCTCTTTTCTACAGTGAAAGTTGAGAAGCTGAGCCATGACTAGCAACAACTAATAATTCATACTCATCCTGTCCAGTTTTTTTTAAGTTTTCATTATTTTTCAGAGCCTAAGTCACAGCAAACTTTTACCTCAACATAGACAGAAAAGTAACAGAACAAAATTCTCCTCTGGCCCCTTTCCCAGCAAGCTCAGAACCAGTTGTAAAACATTTCCAGTTCCCCAGGGGGAAGGCAGCCCAACGTGAGCCACCAGCAAATAACCTCCAGCTTAAGCAAAGCACAAGGCATGGGAACCTTTCAAACCATGTCACTGTGCTGAATTTGAGAGATAATGGATGTTTGCTCTGTATAAGTACTGTGGCTCTAACTGGACAGTGATGCACCTGAAGTTACTCTTTCCTACACTCATGTGGCTGAGAGGTGACCAGAAAAAAAAAAAATCTTTTCCCAAATAAACAGTAACTTCCAAACACAGAAGCAATTATTTGCTCCCAGTACACCTTACCTGAGTGGTAACAGCGTGACCTTGCCAATCCCCTCCTCATCCACCTCGGCCCTAACTCAGCAGAGAGCAAGGATGTGTCCTACCCTCCAGCAGCTGTTTGGTGAGATGGTCTGTCCTTGCACCACAGAAGGCTGAGGGCAGGTTCTAGCAGCAAAGTGCTGTGTCCCAGCTCTGAAACCAGCAACCTTATAAACCATTGCCTGAACATATTCCCCAAACTCAAAAAACCTGGCTGCTATCAAGCTCACCTGAGGGGGGTTAGCCAAAGAACGCGAATTTTATGTAGCAGGGTGGAGTCCCTGAAGTTAAAGCAGACTCAGTCAAACTCAAGAAAAGTAAGAGATGAAGAGAGCTCTAGGAAAGGGAGGCAATGTACATTTCCATATCATCTGGGAGGTTCTAGAAGGGAACAGGGCTAAGCTCCACTCTGCACCATTTCAGAGGGTGCAGCTTAAAAGTACTCCAAGCCCCACAGCTCGTTCTTAGTCATCCTCACAAGCACGTGCTTTGTGCCTGTTGTTGGTGAGTAATATTTTCCACAGTGGGCAGCAAAAGAGCAGAAGCAGGACACCAGAAACCACATAAATTCACTCTATCATGCCTTGCCACACGTTGGTTGCAGTTCCTCTCCATCAAAACATGCAGGAGCTCTTAAGGTCCAACCTCATCACGAGCCAAAGGGGCAGAAGAGCACTCATCACTGTCCTGAGAAGGTATCTGCTTAAAACAAGCACTCTTTCCTTACTCATTTTCCAGTCTCCAGAACTGGAATCCAGTCATCTCCTAGCACAACAGGAGGCCAAGCAAGGTCAAACAACACAGCAGGAGCCACCACAGGAGGAGGTGGCTGGGGACAACACAGGCTCTAGAGCCCTCTGAGTGCACTAAAAGCATCTGTCAGCGACGCCAGTCAATCTCAGAAACAGACAACCTGCTGAGACCCTCAGTTTCTCAGTCCAAGTCTTCAGAGAGTTCAGCTGACCTCAACAACTTTCCAACACACCATGACAACATTTCCAAGCGGAATTTACAGCCTGATTTTTCAACTCTCAGGCCAGATAACCCTTGTTTTAGCAAGTACATCAAGTATGGCAAGTCCACAGCTTATAGATCAAATAAGGTAGAGCGAAAAGAGGGGAGACTCAAGAGGAAGAAGATCTTTCCCACAGGAAAAAAAGAAACAACTTTTGCCTCAAAATGTAACAGACGCAGGGGACAAATTAAAAAGGGAAACCATAAAATGCTTGCCCAGCTCCTTTTTTTAATCCTTACATCTGCTGCTTTACAGTAAAGTTTCATCTACTGTGTATAATTAGATATATGTTCCATGATTTTATTCTATACAGATTTCTTTGAGAGTTATCTGTACAGTTTTTAACCCCAAAGAAGTTTGAAGTGGAGCAAGAGCTGCTGTTAGAGCATCGCCTCACTCAAAGTTCTCAGAGGTGCCACAATGTCAACAGGTCAAAGTTTCCACCCATGGTCTGCAGACTCGAGCAAGGAAAGCAGCAACAACAGACCAGCTTATTGTTGCTCGTCTTCAGCTCTAGGAACATTTAAAGGCTGCACACCATCCCCTGACTACTCTGCAGATCCCACATGCTACACCACAGTGAGCTCAGGGCAAAGCCCAGCAGGTTTCCCAGAACAGCCCCATGCTCATCCCGGCCCAGCTCCTCCTGCAAAACACAAACCAGCCTTTTGCTCTTTGTTAGGATAAGACCAAGCTTGGTTGGGTTTTCTTGGTCAATCAAAGTGCTGTTTCCTCAGACAGGGGAAACAAGACAGAGAGAGAGATGGCCACCAATTCCAGTTTCAACAATCCAGCAGGCCAAACAGACAGCAGTATTGACCTTAAGAAGCTCCAAAAGCAGCAGGTCCGGGACATGAACGTGACCAGATAGCCAAGAGCCAGCTGGCATGAGTGGGAGAAAGGGAGACCAGGAAAAGGGGATGCTCTCAACTTGCAATCCCTGCCCCATACTAATCATTTTGGCATCAACAAGATCTCAAACTCATTTAAGGTCACGGTACATCTCCTGGAACCCTAGAATCTACCCATCTGATGCCATCACACTTAACAATTAAGCACTTCAAACGTGCACAAGGAGGGAAGGAAAGTGTCTCCACTTACAAGGGAAGAACCAGCAACCCCGTGCTTTACTAGGGCAGGGAAAAGAGCACCGCGAATGCAAAGCACCCAAACACACATCCCATTCCCCTCAGGACCCACGCAGCAGGCACTGCCGGGAGAGGCTGATCTGCCAGTGTCTCCCCCAACCACGAGGGAAATCAGGGCGATAAGCAACACTAGACGTCCACCAGCCGAGCTAAGAGGATGAAGCATTTCTCTGGAAACAATCGGGTTCTCTAATAACAGGGCTGCAGCGGCGGCGTGAAAGGGAGGGAGGAGGAGCAGGCGGGGAGAAAGGGACTAGCTGGATATTTATCCCATCCTCATCTTTGTGTTATCAGTACCCCGGTATCAGCATTGTTCAAAATGGCTGCTTAGATGGTTGCCAGCAGCAACAACAGAATCGGTCCATCTGCTGGCATTCTCCTTAATCTATCTCAAACACTCGTCTTCTTTTTAAATGCACGCAGGGGAAAGAAGGGGGGAAAAAAAAAGTCTGCCTTGTACAAAGAAACAGAATCCTCCTATAACAGAGCCTTTTAACTAGATTTTATGCCACCCCTGTTTCCAGGACACACAGACAAAAGTTAATTTTCCGATAAAAGAACCAGTGTAAGGTGCTTTTTTGTTATGAGATCAGAAAGCAAATGGAATTTGAATTGTCTGCAGTGGCATGTATCTGACAAAGATTAATTTAAACAGATATTGTCTCTGAAACCAAAGTCCATTGAGCGGCTTCACAGCCTATCAACCATGCGAAAGCAGCTCCTTAGCAGCACTGCTGACTCCACCACTTTCTTTAAAAATGGCTTAACCTATTTCTTGTAAGATAAAAGGTCATATATAGTTCTATTTTACAAACCCATAATAGCCAAAGCCACACCAAGGGAGGACAATCGGGAGAAAATAATAACGGGGGGGGATTTCCTCCCCCTTCACAGACAGATGCTCGACACTTGCTGGGTATTTTTCAAAGCTCGCCGGTAGCGAGCGGCTGCAGCGCCACCGAAATGTTTCGACACCCTTAGAATAGAATAAAAAACCCCAGGGCCTCTGCAGGTCGCCAGTGCAGGATGGAGGAGCCCACCCCGGGGTGGAGATGCTGCAACAGGGCAGCTCCCTCAGGATACTTCCTTTGCTTGGGATGTGACGCCACAAGGATGCAGGGATAGGCACGGGGGTTCCAGCTCCTTTGGTCCCTGGGCCAAGCAGGCAGGGGCAGGCAGGCAGGGAGACCCACTGCTCCCTGGGTGCTCAACTCTCCCCCCCTCAGGCCCTCTCTGAACACTGGGGTATTATTTCTCCTTTTAATCACAAGAAGCAGATCTGTGCATGCCATCAGCAGGCTGTGCGGATGGAGACAGCTGCTCGGACTTCAATGGGACACACACACGCACGCACACACACAGAGGAGGGAAAAAAAGCTGCAGAAATCCAAATCCCGCAATTTTTTCCCTTTTTATTTCCAGTTTATACAGAGCACCGCAGGGAAAATGCTACCAGACAGTTTCAGAGCATTTGATATAGCAACGACCCAGCTTTGGGAAAAGAACGAAGGAGACACAAAATAAAAGATGACAGCCAAAAGCACTTTTAATATAGTTTCAGTACTTTCAAGAGAAAGCTTCTGTACACAGAGCAGCCAATGAACTGTTACCAAAATAAACACAACTGGCTTTAAAAAAAATTAAAAATGTCTTTCTGATGATAAAGAAAATCAAAAGAGACGAGAACTAGCGAGTGAGACAGAAAATAAACTTATTTTTCATCCTCCAGACACACTTCTTTTAATTTGGCATCCAAAGCCATTGTAGCTCATTAATGCAAATTTTATTTATCTCGGGGACCCATTTGTTGCTCTGCCACCCCTTTGACAGGGCACTCATCTTCATCAAGGCAGCCACACAGCCAGGGCACAAACACACAGCATCTCCCGCCACCGCTGCCTTCAAAAGCCACAGAGCACCAGTAACGAGGTGGGGCTGCGAGTCCTGTCCTGAGCACTCACCAACGTGCTGGTATCAGCCAAAGGATGGAGGCCAGGGCTACTGCTCGGCACCCAGAGCAAGGGCACAGCCTGTCCTGACCTTGCCAAGGTCCCAGACAACACCAAGCCTCCGGCGTTCCCACGGGGAATCCCTCTGCGCCAGCAGCTGCGGGGCACGGGCACCGTCTCCAGGTGCAAAGACAGCAGCCAGGCAGATCCCACAGCCGCATCCTGCTGAGCGAACCTCAATAACGATTAGCGGCCCCCCGTCAAACGAGCTGGGTGGGGAAGGTGCAGGCAGCTCATTACGGGCATCAGCGACAAGCAGGGCACGGCAAGGGGGGCACAGACCCCCTCCCCCCTCTATTTTAACCCCGGGGCGACAGCAGCAGGGCATTTGCAGATGACAAGCCGGACCAATATATCCGCATGCAACCCCTTCCAAGCTGGCATCCCAGCAGATCTGCCTCCTAAGCACATTCGTGGCTTTGTTTTTAATGAGAAGAGGGGAGAAAAAAAAAAAAAAAAAAAGGAAAAATCCCTGGCAACACGCACCTACAATGCGACAAGTAAAAGCCCAGGATTTTATTAATTTGTGCATTACTTTAAATGCACCATTTTACAAGGACTAACCCCAATCCTGCACAAAATCCTAAGCCGTAAGCTTGAGACAAAAAAGCAAATGCTCTTAAAATGCAGCACTAGAAAATCCATTTGGAGAGAAATGTAATGGTGTCGTGAACAGGTGAATCCTCAGCATTTAATAAAACACACCACACACCCACCGCACCAACCAAGTGGAATCAATTCATATTCAAACACCAGGATTAAAAAAAAAAAAAAAAAACCTTTGGAAAAATTGAATTTTCATTTCTGGGACATTTTATTGTAAAACAATGAAGATCCTTTCCTACCCACAACCCCAAAGAAGGGGGGATGTTTCAGAACCTGTATCTCTGTGAGATGTTACCAGGTCCTTTCTCAACTCTTGTTGCAAAGGTGCATGAAGTTGCAGAAGGCACATGGTCAAGCCCATACATCAAACTTTTGTGAAGACCAGGCAAAAACTGAAGCAGGGCTCAGCACTGCATTATTGAGTGTGCAGGGGAGCATCTCCAGGGCCTTGGCATCTCTGTGGGCAGACAGGGAGAGCTCCCCACCACCATCCCACATCCTGGCTCCAGAAGGTAGATTTGTCTTATGGCACTTACTAGCACAGGAACCAGTCACCCAGAGGAGTCGCTTTCCTCCCCTCCTCTCATCCCTAGAAGACCAGGAGTATGACATCCCCATGACACAACCACCTCAGAACAGCATCAAACACAGGATAGGACACACCAGAAATTCATTTTAACACCCTCGAGAGAGCTATTCCACACCTCCACCTCCTTGCAAAATAAAGTCACCAGCACCAGCCACAGACAGGGAGATTGATGGAGAAAGAGGTTCAACCATCCTATGCCTCCTGCAGAGCCAAGTCAGGAGATGACCCCAGCACCCACCTCCCCAGGTCTCCTCCACCACCCCACTAGAAGAAACAAGCCCTGCAAAGAGATCCTGGAGCAAGCGAAGGCTCCTTCCCCACCACCTCACCCAGGATGCTACACGAGGTCAGCTCCTCAGAGAGCAGCAGGGAACAAACTCAACGCTTCACACCCTTGCGAGAAAGAAAAAGCCCCGCTCCCACATCTCCAGAAGAAAATTCACCCGCCTCAAGCACAAAGTATCACCACGCAGCAACAAGCCTTGGCCTCGCACAGAAAATGCCCAGGCTTGGCTGCCCTGAAAAGGGTGAAGAGGAGTTGTTGCTCCTCTCAAAAAACCCCACTGAGCTCCTCATCTGCACGAGCTACCCCAATCTCAGGAGCAGCGGGGGAAAACCAGCACCACTACTAAACATAGAGCTGTCCATGTCACCTAAATGTAAAACCCCTTAAAATAAATGCAAGCACAAAGTTGGCCATGCCATTCATCTGAGCTAACCTCAGAAGGTCTCCTACTGGGAAAGAGGAGGATATAACTCCAAGAGACCATCAAGGACTTTTCACCTCCCCCACAGGCCAGGTTGTCCTCCAGGGTGAGGTTCCCATATATGCCAAGGAAACACATAAGCCCACAAACCCTCTTTTCCATCCTAACGCTGCCAAGATTATTTTAATATATATATTTTTCCAAACAAAATTAAAAGCCGACACACCACAAGACGATTCACAGCTGAATGTGACTTTACAGAGCTATTGGACAGACAAGCTCATTTAAGTTTTCCAAAAGTCCTATCTGAGGTTAGGGGGACTAATCATAAAACATCTAACATCAAAGCGAGCGTCAAATAACAGCAAAGCACATTCCCTCGCACAAAGCTTCAAAAACAAAGCACGCAGGCACATGTGGTTTATGTTATTGCAGTTATAGCGCAGTTAAATATTTCCTAAAATATTCCCTCTAGATGCGAGCAAAATTAAAATCTGCTGTGAAGGGCACACGACTGGGAAGCGGAGAAAGCCACGCTCTCACCTGGGCTAAGCTTTACAAAGCACAGGTGAGCTGAGAACAAACTCCTGCTGCCTGCTCGAACCAGAGACCGGGACTTGTCCCACCCTCTCTCTGAATAACACTTCAAACCCATTTATTCTTCGAGCCAAAACTAAATATTTTATTTCTTGTGCTTCATTTTTCAAGTCTCTAGCCTCTTTAAGTTAGCATCATTTAATTAACCGCCTAGTTAAAAAGACAGCCCCAGCCTCAGAGGGTTTGTTTATATTCTTAAAAAAAAAAAAAAAAGACACAAAAGCCAATAAATAAATCTGCTTAAAATAAAAGGTTAAAATTCCAGCTGTCATCCTAGCTCTCCCTGCACAACCAGCAAGAAACTCTGGTGGTTTTCATCATCTCCTATTTCAGTTTCTGTAATACAGTCCAGAACACGCTCAAGAAATATTTCACCTATGAGGGAGCAGCAATAAACAGATCGTAAGTTTTAACGCCTAATAATACTTTGTTTTAATTATATATGCTAAGAAAAAAATAATTAGAAACCTAAAGAGCTTAATGTATATTTAAAACGTTCAACAGTTTCCATCATGATAGGGCTAAATGAAACTCTGCCAACCCCTTTTATGTGGGTAAAAGTATTTTAATATATATGGTAGGATAAAGTAATCTACCCATAAAGAAAAATAAAGTAAAAATTAATTAGCAAATTGGAAACATGTAGTGCAACAAGCATCCCACACAAAATCTAAGAGGATACAGAAACATTAACTCCCTTAGAAAAACTCTGACACAGGACACCAGGTTTCAACCTCAAAAAACCTTTCACATCCTATGGTGTTCCTTCTAAACCTGCTCCTGCTGGATACAGCCTTAAACCCAGACCCAAGAGGAGACCAGTCTTTACACAAAACAAAAGCAACCACAATTGGCCCTAGAGAGCCCCATCAAAGTGTTTTCCCCAAAATAAACAGCTCTATAAAGCAACACACCACTGGATTATAAATTTAGACTCTGCCCCGTACCACGTCACAGGGGAAGGAAACCAAATGCTCGCTTAAAAGCAAGCATTTTTAGTGGGGAAGAAAAAAAAAAGATCTTAAAACCTAAAAGTAGTTTGGAAAAAAAAAAAACCTGAAAGTAGTTTCAACCACACTGGAACCCATTGGTATTTTTACCTCTTAAGCTGCATTTCAACAGGCATCATTACAAATATACACTGACACAAGCTGAAGATTAAAGTGTAACAAAGAGCTTCCAAATCTGAACTCCTCCAATTAAAATGCATTTACAGGTATCATTTACAGGTATCAGGTCTAGCTTAACCTCTGCCCAGGCAGAAGGCTGTTAAAGAAGGGTTAGAAAATCCCCAGCGCCTGCATGTCCAGCACAGCCACCAGACCAGGAAACATGGGAAGGCACCCAGGACAGGCCTGCAAGTCATCAGATAAAATATCCAGAATTAATTGCAGGCTTGAAAAAACCAGGCTCCCTCCAAGTGTTTACAAAGCCAGAGCATTTTAAAGCCCTGCTTCATTGTTACTCTAACAGCAAAAGTAAATTCTGCCTATGTACTTATGGCTGGACCGCATACCTTCCCATCGGGGCACAAAGGCTTATCTGTGGGGAAGGAGCACAGACCGTGTAGGTCCCTAAGTGGCTGGTTACAACACAAAGCTCGACGCTTCCTCTCATGAGCAATCTAGCAAAAAACACGACGATAAAGGAGAATTTCCCCCCCTAAAATTGCCAGGGACGCTTGCCCACCCATCGGCATCCGTGACGACTCGAAGGTAAACCGTATTACACCACACTGGGCAGCGCAGGCGAGAAACATGAATTTGTTCTGCTGGATCACAGCTTACTGTCAGAATCCACCAAAGGTCTTTTCTCTCTCCAAAAACCCAAGAGATAATGGTGTAAAAACTTTTGTTCATAAATATTTATGCGACTGAACTTGTTAAAAATTAACCGCTGTCGTTAAAGGTTTTGTATCCTTTAGGATTCCCGGCATGCAGTGCAGTTGCATGCTTTATATTAAGCCTGGCATTTCTGCATTCCTTTCCTGCATGCTTTTGTCATTTGTCTAAAAATTAAAAGAAAAAAACCCACACACCACACACACACAAAGACGGGATCTGTACACATAATAATAAAGCAGTTTTTAAGGAGACAAAGATGCCTGTGTTCAACATCCAAGATCTTTCTTTGAGCAGGGGGGGGAAAAAAAAAAATCAATTTAATGACTCCAGTGAGATCAGGGTTTAAGCCTCGTTTAAGTTTTACTAAGCATGAAGGAATTATTGGTTGATAATGTGGCATATATGTTTTTTTCAGACCTGCCAGCTTTGTAAGCACGAGGGAGCCGGAGCCTGAAGCGCTTTGTCCCCATGAGCACAACCCTCACCCCCTCCATCGCCAGAAGGTCATTCCTCCTGGATTTTGTCTTTCAGTTTTTCAAAGGGATTTTTCCAACCACAGAGAAGGAATTTCACATCTGTACTATCCCTATTTTTTCACAGGTCTGAGTCAGAAACACAACTGTATAAACATCTGATCTTTATTAACAGCAAGTCTCAACTGTGCAAACCTCAGGTCATGGCGCCGGGAGCTGGTGGTGTCCGTTCAAGGGATCCTTAAGAGGGGAACAGTAGTTTTGATTTAGCGCTGGAGAGCATCAAGCAAGCCAGGGTTGGGGTTTTATTTTTTTCCAGGACATAATGGTTCCCAAGTTCCTATCTTAATTGCAAACACACACACGCAGCCACAAAGTGTTTGTGTCTCTGGTGGCTGGAGCTCTTCCACCTCACCTTCCAGAGGCATCTGCAGGATGGATGTGGAAAGTTGGCGGAGGACATCTCAGCTATGCCTCCTGTCCGCCTCGGATAAACACGCAGCCCTTCACAGCCTTTTGTTTGATGTAAATCTTCCTCCTCCAGCTCAGGGGCTGCAAGGGACTGCTGTGACACGGCTGCTCTGGAGACAAAAACTGAGGTGTCTTGACCCCACAACACCCACCCGCTGCCGTCCAAAGAGGAGCTGCACCACAGCCAAGGCCTGAAACCCCCCCCCCGCCCCGGCTCCGAAGGCAAACTCCCCTGGCGAACATCCCGCGCGCCCCTCTCGGGCTGTGAAAACAGGAGATAAATCACCCACCGACTTTGCGGCGAGCGCTTCCAGAACATGCTGCTTCATCTAAAAAGCTGACGGCTCGGAGGACAATGAGCACGAGCTCTGATTTCAAAGCTGGGGAGACGGTTTGGACTTGTCAGGGGATATGAAATGCCAGAGCCAGGACTGTCCTCCCTCCCTGCTCTCTGGCTCGCAGGGAGACAGGGCAGATGGGATGCTGGATGCCTGCACTGGGTGTCACTTTGGGATGGGACTGCTCTGCTGCGTCCCACATGCACCTGACCCCAGCACTCACCCAAACCCTGCACGTAATTGGCTAAAACCTCATCAGAGCCGCGTTTCAAAGACAAATAAATTAAAAACTATTTTAAAAAGAAAATTCCTTTGTACAGAACCAGTCCTGGGTTCAAGCAACCATTACCTCTGTCTCCCACTCCCACACCAGCTGCTCACTGCATACGCACCTTGGTGGGCAGGTCATTAAAACATTGCCCTCAGCAAGCTATTATTTTCCCTTCCCTCCTAATTTTAAAGTTCCTGAAGAGCTACTCCTCTCCTACTAAAAAAAAAAAAAAAATTATTTGGTTTTGAGTTTCACAGTCTTTTAAACAGAATAATTAATCATCTTAACGCAGCCCTTACAAAATATTAATTCACGCCAAAAAAAAGGGTATAATCATATCCTCAGAGAAAAACCTTTTGTGCTTCAGGAATTTTCACTGCATGTCCTCAGAGGTGGGAGGAGAATTCTTCTGCTGCCTCCTATTCTCACATCTCAAATGGAAAATGTTTTGATAATGCTCTTCTGAATGTAAACTGTACCAAAAGGGATTTTTATTTTTTTAAGCAGCTTTTTTTTCCCCAAAAGGAAGAAGGGCTCTTTAAATAAACACAGCCTAACTACCCATTCCTTACAACAAAAACCACCCTCCCTTCACTCATTCACGCCATACCCTGGCACAAGATGAATTTACATTTCGCATTTGCAAAACAAATTCTCCTCACCTAATGTCATTTTAATGGGAACGCGCATTTCAATCCCTTCCAATAACAACGAGGAGCGGCTTATTTTATGTAAAACACCCCAATTTGTTTCTCTTTAAATATATGCGGATTTCAGATGGGGACAGGGGGCTAGAAGGACAGGGGAAGAGGAACATTTCCTCTCCGCCAGCGCACACAAAAGCCACCTGCCCATGGAGAGAAAACACGATGCCATTATTCCCACCATCATTCCCACGGCCCCTTCGACACCGACCGAGCATGAGAAGGCCGCGCGCGTCCGTCCCCGACACGCGCATCGCGCCAGGTCACCGGTGGTACCCGCCGGTCCACCCAGCTCGTCACCCGCCCCCGCTCCCCGCGCTCCCCCCCGGGCCGGCCCCGCTGGACGTGCCCCTGCAGGGGCTGGGAAGGGGAAAGAGGAGGCTGATGCCCCATTAGAGATGTTCCCAGCAGGGAAAGCCCCCGATGGAGAGGACAAAGAGGAACGCTCGGAGCTGTTGGAGAGATGCATTATGTTTATAAGCCCATCTCCCGACGGAAGGGCCAGGACCCCCGCGGGACCGCGGGTGGGGGTGGCTCAGGGGTGAGAGGGACCGCGGCTGCGGGGTTGGGGGGGGGCGGCAGGGCTGCGTGCCCTCGACAGAACCCCCCCAGCGGCATTTTGGGGGGGAAACGGGGTGGTCTTTATTTCCCCCCCCCTCGGACTGGACGGACGGCGCCCAAGCTCCGGGCGGCTGCCGGTGACCCCGGGCACACGCACCCCCCCGGGGGGAGACTGTGTCACCCCCGCCCTCCCACACCCCCCCCCCAAAACCCCAAGCCGGCATCTTCCCGGAGGAGCGCACGGCGGTCCCTGCCCCCGGGGCAGGATTTTCCTGTCAAACCACAACCGCGCCAGACAAAAGGCTGAAGTGCAGGAGGGGATGGAGGCGGGGGGGGGGTGGGGGGGGCGGTGGAAGGGAGAGGCGGGGGGGGAAGGAGGAACGACGAACACAGACGAGCCCCCGGGGGCCCCGTCCCGGCACTCACCGACTTGCAGCACGTTGTCCACCGCGCCGGTCTCCAGCAGGCGGATGCCGCGGCGGAAGGGCAGCCCCTCGCCCTGCGGCGCGGCGGGGGCGGCGGGCGGCGGCGGCCCCGCGGCGGGGCTCTCCTCGCCGGCCGGGGCGGGGGCGGCGGCGGCGGCCGAGGGTCCCCCCGCGGCGGCGCTGGCGGGGGAGGCGGCGGCGGCGGCTCGGCCGGGCTGGAAGCTGGAGTACATGCAGATCTGCCGCTCGCTGCGGGGGAAGCTCCAGTAGACGATGCGGCGCTGGACGGGCTCGGGGATGCGCTGGAAGCGGCCCTCCACCCGCTCGAAGGCCCAGCTCCCCGCCACCCGCTTGGCCGCCGCGTCCAGCAGCGACTCGGGCTGCAGCAGGCTGCCGGTCCCGCCGCCCCCGCCGCCGCCGCCCCCCGGCCCCGCCGCCGCCGCCGCCGGCCCCGCCGCCCCCGCCGGCCCCGCCGCCGCCGCGGGGCAGCAGCCGGGCAGCGCCGGAGCGGCCCCGCTGGCCCCCGCGCCCGGCCCCGCCGAGCCGGCCCCCGCCGCCCCGGGACGGGGGTGCACGGCCCCGGTGCCCCCCGCCGGGCAGGCCCGGGAGCACAAGCGCTTGGGGCCCGGGGCGCCGGCGGGCAGCGGCGGGCGGAGCAGCTCCTCTCCCTCTCCTCCCTCCGCCATGGCTGCGACCGACTGAGCCGGGCGAGGGGAGGAGAGACGCCGAGGAGGAGGAGGAGAGGGCGGGGACCGGGGGGTGGTCCCGCCGGCCGGGAGCCGGCCCCGCCGGGGCGGGACGTTCCGCAGCCCCCCGCCCGCCCCCGCCGCCCGTCGGGGCGCAGCTCCCACCGGCACCTGCCGGGCTCCGCGGGGTGGGGACGGGGTGGGGACCGGGGACCGCCCGGTGCCCTCCTGGTCGTGTCCTCAAGGGGGAGGGGATACACACAAGGGACGCTGTGTCCCCCGTGTCCCCCGCGGATGTGGGTCCCCAGGGCTCTGAAGGGTGAGGGGCTGTCGGGGCCATCCGAGCGCCAGGAGCTTGCGCTGAGTCAGCGGGACAAAGGGGCTTGGCAGGGCTGGAGGTGGCAGCGCTCCCCTGAGACCGCTCCTGCTGCGAGCCTGGCGGTACCCGGTGCCGGGGCCCAGCCTGACCCATAAATCAACACCCAATCTCACCTGTCGATCACCTACAGCTTTACATCGACTGGCAGAGCAAACAGCAGTGCCCTGTCCTCCAATGGGCGTCAGAGTTTCCTGTTTCTTTTCAAGCCCTGTAGCAAAGATGCTCGTCCCACACATCACTGCAGCATCTTTGTGTACAGGGACCACTGGATCCTCTGGCACACACGGCCTTTGGGGAAGGAAATGAAGAACACAGGCAGTGCTGGCTCCCAGGAGCTCTGCTGTGCTCTCAGGTGGGATTGCACTAAAGGAACATATGAATATATTCAGAGCATATTATCTGAGTCCAGGCACCTCAAAACCCAGGGAGCTGAGTCTTCACCAGCCTCTGCTTCCAGCAGAGGGTGATGGCAGCACCAGTGGGACTAACACAGTGCAGGGCTGATGGGGAGAGGGCTGCCATGACTAAAATCAATTTCTCTGGGCCTCCCCACCCTGCCAGGACTGGTCATTTTGTTGCTGTGTCCAGCATGACACCATCCCAGGATTTTCCCCAGAAACACATTCCTGTTTTTTTTGTCCTGTCTAATTTTAAGTGACAAACCTCTGAGGAAGAAGAGAGCTCATAGGTCTCAGAGTTCAGTTTTCTTGCTATTATTCTCAGTGCTTTGAGAATCCAAGACCAGTTCCTTCCTATCTGCAGTTCAGTCACATCTAGACCATTACCGGTTACTCCCTTGTTGCAGAGATCTCCTATTTATTCTTACTGACAGAGCAAGAATACATTTCCTGGAATAACAGTGCGATGCAATTAGGGAACAGGAAATAATTATGTGCCTTTGCTATGCCACAAGATACCTCCAAGCCCAAGGTCTCCTTTGCAGGACACAGAGGGAAGGAATCAGGTCTCAGGCAGGTGGTGAGAACAGGCAGAGCTACTGCAATGAGAGATCTCCATTTTAGAGAATAAGCCACATGCTAATCGATGAAGGTCAGGAAGAGGTTTTCCTTGAAGGCTGAGGTGTTCCTTGCTGACGCTGATCTTGTTCAAAATAATGAGTGCTAACAGTGGCAGGGCCTGGCCTTGGGCAACACCAACACACAGATTTGTTTATATTTTCCCCAGAAATCACAGCCCCATTCCTTTAACCCCGAAGGCCGTTTCACTCTCTGTAAGGGTTTGTTGCGACAGGAAGCACTTGCGACAGGACCTCGTCATTTTGCCCATCGTCTCTGCTCACTGCCTTGGTGGCAGGACCTGGGGGGATGAGAAGAGCTTTGTCTGCCTTCCTGTCTGCACAGAGGGACCTCACGGGGCTGACTCAAAGCACCCTCCTGGCCCAAGGTAGAGCACACCTTCGTGGCAGAGACCAGTCCAGCAGGATTGCAAGCTCTTCCAGTCTGGGCTCTGGTATCAGAGTTTCTGCTGTGTCTCCCTGCAGCTGCCAGGTCTGCCCAGGCAGAGGGTGAGACTGCAGGGTGAGCTGGGACACAGCACCCCAGCTTGTCTGGTCCCTCTGTCACCAGTCACTGCAGAGCTCACCTAGTGACAACCTTGAGTGTCCTTACTTACGTCGTCCCCAGACAGTGCCAATAAAGAGGATTTTAGACTTCAGCCCAAGCAGGGATGTTATTCATTCCCAATGAGCTGACTTTTCATTGCATAAAACATATAATCCAGACTCAAATCAAAGCAAGGTCGGTGCAGTGGCTGGCCAGCCTGTCTCTGGGGGCTTAGCATGTTATTTCAAAGACAAACCAATCTATTTTTCCTCTCCCTCCTCATTCTGAACATTTGCTGCTCCCCATTCCTCCCCATCTCTCCCTGTGCCTTTCATTACTGCCTTGAATTTTGGAAGGGGGAGAGCTCTCCTCCTCCCAGAGAACATGGACAGACCTCTTCTCCCTGGGGAAGGATGCAAAATGTCAGCCTCCCACCCAGCCCCTGATGCTGCTCATTCAGAGCCTGGAACCAGGTACATCAATAATTCACCACATGCCTTCCTGAGCCCAGCCATTTGCTGAGCCTCTACCACCAGCAGCCATGGTTCCCCTCCTGGCTTCGAGGCTGTTTGGTTGGGGTCTGTGACCCACCAACTCCAGCCCTCCCAGCCTGGCCCTTGGTATTATTCACAAAGTGTTGATTTTTCCTGCTGGCCCCAGAAAGCATTTTATTTCGAGTCCATGGCTACAGAATTCACTGACCAAATGATCTGGAGCCCTCAGAGTTCTATGCCACAGTTAGGCAGCAATGCAATGCAATATCCTGGGAAATTCTCTGGGTGCCAGCTCAATCAGAAGTCCAGCTTTAAGTTAAAGGTGCTGTGGAGCAAGAAAACTGTTTTTATTTTGCTAGAAACTGGATTCAAGGGCCCTAAAAAGGAGAGAGGCCAAGGATGCTGCTGAGGTGCCCTCTGGGGGTTTCCTGGCACCTGTGCTTTGTTTTGTGGTGGACAAGTGATGGCTGGTGCCACTTCTCAGCCCAAGGGAGTGTCCCCTCCTTGGCTGCTCCCATACTTGGTGTAGCTGCCCTCCTCTCTCCCCACCATGCCCCAAACCCATCCTCTGCACAAAGACTGCCTTTCCCTTGGCATCTTCCCCTCTCTTGGATGCTCTCTTGCCTCTTTGACATTGTTTTGACTCCAAATAGTCAATGCTGTGCCCTCACTAATGTGGGACACTGGATGAGCCTTGCAGAGACGACAGCAGAGCTTTGCAAGACCCAGGGAGCACCAGGGAAGTCCTCTGGTGACAGATGAAGATATACAAGGGCAGCAGAAGCTTTATGGCCAACTAACAGTGGAAAAGAAGCAGGATAGCAGAATGCAGGCAGACACCAAGCTCCTTCTCCAGCCATCCAGTGAACTGGCTGCTCCAAAGCAGCCAAAGCTGGGTTTATCAGCAGCCAAGCTTCCTGATACAGCCCATGCTACTCACTGAAAGTGTGACTGTTTCTACCTTTCCAGTATTGCTGGTGCTGCTCAGAGCAAAGGCAGGAAGGAAAGGACACAGGGAGTAACTGCAGCTCCCTTGCCTTAATGCACTCAGGATCTATTGCAGATCAAAGGGATCTATTGCCCAGGATAGTTATTTGTTAGCATCCCCGTGGATCCAGTGTCCAGAAGGAGACAGAGAACATTGCTTTATGAAATATTTGGCCTTGCAAGCAAGAGGAGAAACACCTTGGTTTGGTTGCCCATGGTGCTGAGCACCATTTTTAGATTCTCCAGGGCCTAGTAAGGTCTCCAACAAAGCGTAGGCTGGAGTTGGAGCTTTTTGCCATCAAACTGTTTGAATCCCCTGTGGATTCTCCAATGATTCATTAGCGCTGAGTTATTGCTGTGCTCCTCTTTCAACAGGGGCTCTAATAAAGTAGCTTTTCACTGGCCAGCCAGTTATTTTATGAAACTTTCCAGAACTGACAAGCTCAGAGACCTCCTTCAGATGTGACTACATTTGTCTGCATACTCAGAAGAGAAAAGCAAGGATGGAAAGAATCATCTCCCCACTCCAAACATGGACTGAATTCCAAGATCAGGTGCAGCATGGCTGCTCTCATCCTCACTTTGACACAGGAGCAGCTCTGCTTGCCTGTGTGTCCCTGTATTTGATCAGGGATGTGCAGGTTTAAAGCATAGGATGCTTGGGGTGCTTCTCAGAGAAGCTTCAGCTTCTCTGCCCTTTGTCTACTGCCAGAGGGGACAGCAATATCCAAGAAAAACCATGGACCATCACAGATCCAGGATATAGGATGCCCACACACAGTACCATGCCTGGAGAAGGTATCTCCAGAGCACCCCATGACACATTGTCTCAGCCTGCCACGTACCACAAACACCAGGAGTTTGGATCTGGCAGGGCTGGAAGTCCAGGAGGATTTCAGCAGGAGGGTGGGGTGTGTGAGCAGGGGAGAGCTGGCAAGCCCTGCTGTGGGGATGGGGCCTGTGGGGCAGGGTGCAGGTTGGGAAGCTCCTTTGTACAGTTGGAGTGGGGGTACCCAGAGGGGCAGGAGGAACAAAATGATCTGGAGCAGGAGTGAGGAAGGGAGAAAAATGGAGCGAGGTCCTTGGGTACCAGGTGTCAGGATGGGGCAGGCACAGACTCCCCCCTGTACCCAGACCGAGAGTTCTGGCTGTCAGGAGCTGTTGTTCCCTCTCTCCCCCACACATGACATTACATCTCTGGCTTGCCAGCACTGCCTTCCCCAGCCCCCATAAGATTAGCAAAGTGCTGAGCCTCTGCCTTGCCACGGAGATTTCTGCACCCTTCCAGCAAACGCATTTGCTGTGCAGGCCAGCAATTAAGCACAGAGGAGCTGCTGGGCGAAGACCCTCGGCTTCCAGGAGAAACAGTCACCTCCCCAGCACGGAGTCTAAAAGCACAGAGCGCTCCAGAAAGTTACTCAACCCCGTGCTGGAGAGAGACGTCCATCCCGGCCAGGCTGGCTGTCACGGGGCTGAGCTCAGCAGAAAGGAGCCCTCTTGGCCCATCGCCCCCCCTTTCAGCCGCTGAAGTTCCTTCCCCTTAATTAGAGATGCTAAAATAACTGAGGAATCATTTTGCAGGCTACAAGAGTATGAATAAAAGATGGCAAAGTGAGGGGGAAACAATGCTCCTGTCAGCTTTCAGCCTCGGGTCTGCCCTGGCTGTGGAGACGTGAGTGGGTGGAAGGGTCCAGCTGGGTGGGAAGTCAGAGTCAGGCCAGGGCTGGAGCTCATTCCTCTGCCCTCCATCACTCAGGGTCCCACTCCCGCTCCCTGGGCAGAATAACTTGGTAGATCACATGATAACCCATTCCAGCCTTTCACCCTCTGCATTTAAGACAGTTTGCTAATGGTAATTAAAATGTAAGTGACTCTGGGCAAGGAATGTTCTTCAAGGGAAGGAGGGGAGAAACAGGTGGGAAACAAGACACCAAACCAACTTCACTTTTTCAGGAAAAAAAGCATCTGTAATGGAGAAAAGACAACACAGACTCTGTGAGCTGAAAAACAACACAGAAAAGGCTGAAATGTGGACAAACTCAGACTCAAGGAGAAGCTGCAAAATCCTAGTGATGCAGGGTAATTAACAGTGGAACGAGGGAGCGTTGGAACCCAGGCACCGACTGCTGGCCCAGCCAGGAGAGGCTTCATGGAGCTGCAGTGGGCAGACCTGTCTGTGGTCATGCCACTGGATCTGGGCACGAAAGGCATCTGCCATCATCCCAGGCTGCTCTCAGCAGTGGGATTTGGGAGCCAAGCATCACACCCAACTTGTCTGGAGGAGAGGCAGATGGAGAGAGACAGGGCAAATCTCTCCTCACACAGCAAAAAAGGAGTATCTTGCTAGCTATTTTCCCAGTAGGAGGGCAAGAGAGGGGAGCATGAATTTTAGCAAAGCTCCTGTGAACACAAGGACCAGCACAGAATCCAGTCTCAGCCTTGGGCACCTGCTATTTGGTGCAAATCCATGTGTGGTGAGGCGGGCTCAGATCCATGTGCTGGTGAGATGTGTCCCTCCGAGACAGGTTTTGGTCTGCTCACACTGGGCTCCTTTCAACTCCCTGATCTAAACCACATATAGCAGATCCAGACTGTGCTGGGTAGACAAAGAGAGGAGGTGAGGCCACAGAAAGCTGTGCCATGGTGGCACAGAGAGCAGCCATGCAGGAATGAGAGCTTTGGTATCCCATGGGGCTGGGGCTCTACCTCTGCCTCCCCCAAACTACTCTGGACCCACCAGGATGGAGAGAAAGAGCTGGGACAGGTCTCTTGTAGGTCGTCAAATGGCCATGGAAAGACTTGAAGACCTTTGGAGGAAGGATAGAGGTTATGGGTAAAACAACAGGAGAGGCAAATGCAGCTTTGCTCAGAAGTCAGAGAGCTGTGCCCACCTCTGTCTCTGGGGATTGCTTTGGGGTGACCCTGCTCTGCCTCTGTCAGCAGACAAAAGATAGGGCATGGCAAACAACTGGGATTTGAAAACACAGGGACTGGACTCTGTCCCACTGGGGGCCTTGTGCCCAGCCTGGGAGGAGGAAGGTGTGAGGGAGAAGAGGGAGATGGGAATGAACAAGGCCAAAATCTGACTCATTTCTGCAGCCCCATCTTCATCAGCCTCCCACACCTGAGACCACACAGGGAACAAGAATCACTGCTGCTGGTTCACCTCTGCTGCTGTTTCTCTGCTCTGTCCCATCTCCTTGGGCAATGCCACACCAAGTCTGGGCCTCTGCACCAGGGTCATCAGCAAGTTGGCCAAAGCCACAGACAATCTCTCCATCCCTCATTCCCCAGCTCCTAACCCACAGTGGAGATAGGTGGCTGCCATCCCCAGGCAGCAGCAGTCACCCCGACCCCATGGAAGCCAGAGGGGCCCGGCTGGGCTGGACTTGGGGGACAGAAATGCAGCCGCCCGCATTTATTTTGCCTAACAACAGTGATCCCTCTGTATATTTTCATTCTGTTTTCCTAGGCTCAGCTGCCTCCTCAATGAAATGTTTCCAAAGCAGCCTGGCTTGGCAGCACGCCAGCCCCGGCTGCCAGATGAATGGGAGGAGGAGGAGGGACCCATTCCTCTTCTTGACACAGCATCGCTGCACAAGAGGCCTCTGTTGACATTAGGACTGGCTGTTCCCCCTCTCCCGAGAGGATCTGCCTGGCCCTCGGTAGGAGCAGCACACGGGGCCAAAGCTGCATGTGATGTCAAACTGGCATCTCTCCTCCTCCAGAGCGGTGGCACAGCGCAGGTAACGGGGTACCACGGTGCACCCTCCTCTGGAGTGGTGGCACAGCCACGGACACCAGAGTGCCAAGCACCACCAGGACCTGAAGTCAGCCCTAGTTTCTGGCCCTGGACCCCCCCAGCTGAGCCAGCCCCCCCAAAAGGTCATGGGGCTCCATGACTGCTAATATCATCACTCTCCAAAACAACAGTGATGCAGAGAGCCTGTTACCTTCCCCAAAACACCTCTCCTCCACCCCACGAGGAGCAAAGCTCTCCCTCAGCATCACAGGACTGCAGACACTGACACAGAATTTGCAGAGCTGCAGGTCTCTGGCGTCTTTCAGGACAGAGTAATGCCACAGGGGGCCCAAGCATGCCCAAACCTTTCAGATTTTTGGACAATAATACATGGAGTAGCATCAGCTTTACCCTAAACCCTTGCCGTTAACTCAGTCATGTAGGACTTCACCCAAAGTGTCACAGCTCTTTCCCACACCTCAATTCCTCCACTCAAAGCAAAATGCTAACCCAGGCCTTCAGGGCTGGAAATTCGCCTGCTGGGAGGTGACCAAATGGCAGCAGTTGCACTGGACTACACACCCAGCACCAGATGGGATCCCTCAGCAAGGGAATGCAAATCCACGTATGCCCCACTCATCACCCTTCACCTCTTTGCCAGGGACACCTCTAGGAGCTGAGCAAGGAAAGGATGTGGAATTTAACACAAGCAAAGCGCTGATGCAACATCAGAAGGCAAAAGAAAGAGACAAAACCATCAGCATCCTGATGTCTGCACCTCTTCCCCCTGACTGGCTCCTCTGGCATCTCCTGCTGGTGGCCAGCACCCAGCTGAGGCAAGGCAAGGACCAGAGGCTGGACTGAGCAGCATCCAGCAGCATGCCACATGGACACAGCCTGCTCCTACCAGCCTTGGTGGGGAGAGGGCTGTGCCTGGATCTGGTAGAAAAGAGGCCAACCATGCATCGATAAGATGAATTAGTTGTCTCAGCAGCACCGGCAAAATGAGCGAGAGGAGCGGAGCCCGTGAGGCCCGGCCTGCTTTGTTTCAATTACAGCAGCTGCCAGAAGAAAAAGATAACCTCAATATTGATGGCAGGAGCAGCAGACAGAGGTGCCCTTGCAGGCTACTGGAAGCAGGTAGAGGAGGAAGGGGGAGGAGAGATGGAGGAGGGAAAGCAGAGTCTCAGTCAGGAGTCCACGGGAGAGCCTGGCTGGCTCCCCCAGACTGGTGAGAAAGACCCTTCTGTTCCCATAGCCCTCATCCTCACGAAGAACAGCTTCTCTCCACCCTGGTTCTTGTCCCAGTCACTGGGCAGAGCATTCTGCAGCAGAGGCAGGCTGGAGGGGTGCAGAAATCCAGCTCAGAGCATCAGCAGCAGGACACACACCACACATGGCACAGCATAATGCTCACCAGAAAAATGTCTCTTTGCTCCCTGCTGAGGTTGCGGGGCCTGGAAAGGAGGTGGGCAGCTCAGGGAAGGCGTTGAGTGTGGCTGTGTGGGATGATGGATGGAGCTAGAGTAAAGGGCAGATCTGGGGATGGCCCACAGTGCAGGCGGGTGTGACTGCCAGGGACACAGCACCCAACTGCCTGAGGGCTGGGGAGCCCCACGATGCACTCACAGTGGGGACCAGTCTGGGCACTGGGGACAAGATGCCCACGATGACTTTGGACTGCATGTGGGAACAAACAGCAGCTTGGGGCAGGCACCCCAACACCACACCCACAAGGCAGAGATGGAGGTGCCGAGCCAAATGTCCCCCTGGCAGCACAGCACTAATGCCCTGCGCCCCCATCCTGGCAGGAGGAAACCGGAAGGTTTGAAGAGATGGGGTCTCTTCAGTCTTCAACCCCTTTACCTCCAACCAACCCCCTCCCAGGGGATGTAAATCACCACTGGCTGCTGCATCTCAGGGTCTCCATTCAGCCCTGTGTCCCTCCCTGTGCCCAGAGCACAGACCAGCACTGAGCAAGACCCCCGCCCTCCCCGGGCCCACCAGAGGCCAGACTGAGCAGTGGCCACTTCACAGAGGTTTTATTTGTACTTGGGATATTCTGCATCGCCCTCCCACCTCACTTCCCTCCAGGAGAGATCCCAGGATCCTCACCCCGTCCTCCCAGGGCTGTGGGCCCTTCCACACAGCCCCTGGGTCTCCAAGAGGGGACAAGGCCACCATCTTGCGGCCACCCACCACCACTGCACATACCCGTGTGCACGGTCTGAGGGGTCCCCAGGATGTGACAGCTATGGGGGCACGGGCTTTGGACCACGGGGAGCTGCGACATCCCACTGCTTCTCGTGCACCCCTGGGACCATGTCCTGCAGGGCACACACTGTCCCTCGCCTCGCTCCCTGGCCGGAACACCCAGGGGTGCCAGGACACGCAGGAGTGTTGGGATAGGCAGAGGGTGCTGGCAGTGCTGCTTCCATCCCAGCTCCGGCCCCTCCATCCCTGCCCTGCTGCTCCATGCAGTGTCAGCCAGCAGTGACCAGGGACCTCCTGGTTTGCACAGCAGGCTTCATTGAGCATGGAAAGGCAGGCAGCAGCAGAGGAAGGCTCAGAACCGAGCCCTGGGGCGGAAAATGCAGCACTGAGCAGTGTCCAAGGGAGATTCCCATCCCTGTCACAGCATGGGAGTGCAACCCACATGGGGGATGCTGGAGGCAGTTGTACCAGTGCTGCTGGTGACCAGCAGCCCAAAGCAAGTCCTTCAATGCCTCTGTGAAGTGATTTGGGGTGTTCTGCACGCTACTGGGTTCTGTAAGGCTGCCCAGCCTGGCTTAGTGCTCATTTCCCTCCTTCTGCTTCTTCCCCTTGTGGTGGAGATGATCATGGTCTCCATGGTGGTGATGTGGATGGGCAGCAGGTTCGTGGTCCCCACTTGGGTTTGTGGCTCTCTCGTTGCTGACCTCATGGTGGTGATGAGGATGGAGGGGCTTATGCTGGTGGACGGGGGCCCCTGACTCCTTCCCTTCGTGTTCAGGAAGTTCAGGAAGTTCAGGGCTCAGGGTTACAGGGACCTCCATGGTACTGTTAGCCTGAGGAAAGTAACACAAGGACTGGTGTGGAATGTGAATGCCCACAGAGCCCTGGGAGCACAGCTGGGATGAAGGCAGAGCAGAATGTGTCATACAGAAAGCTATGGGTCAGAGCAAAGCCTCTCCAGCCCTGGCCCATGATACAGAGAGGATAGGAGAGGCTGGAGCACACAAAGTGCATAAGCCTCTGTACCCGAATCCCTTGGCTCAAGCTGTCAGCGGTCCAGAGAAAAGGGACTGTGCATTTAATATTTCTGGATGGATTTTTCTCCTAGGAAGTGACTAATCGCCTGCTGAGCTCAGAGCTATGTCCTTTTCTTTGCTCTGAGCTTGCCACCTCTGCATGCACTGCCTGCTCCTTTCTTATATGAGAACAGTCCTAGTTAGTTTTCCCAGACCTGGGCTATGACCCCTTTAGTCCATTCCTTCTCAGTCTGAAAGCTCTGACCTATTTAACTGCCCTTATTCCAGACCTTTCGCCACCTTCCCTCTCAACCACTGCCAAGGGCAGCTGCCAACCCCAGAGCCTGTCCCCGACATGGAGATAACCCCGTTTTTCCTGGTGCACAATGTCAGAGGAAGGAAGGAATCCCAGCTCCAGTGAACATCCCTGCTCTTACCTCCTGGGTAGTGTTGGGGTAGAGGGAGCAGTTGCCGCAGAAGTCCTTGCTGTGGGTGAAGCGGATGGCTGACTCCACGTAGGGGAAGTGGAGGAAGCTGAAGGGCAGCTGGATGTGGAAAGCCAGGCGGCCGCACCTGAGGGGAGAAGCCACGGCCTGGCTCGAGACGGGGTTTTGGGGTCCCCCCAGCCCGGCCATGGGGGTAGATTTTGGAAGCCCACCAACCCCCAGGAAAACCTCAGGCGAGTCGGGGGCCACTCACCGGTCATAGACAAGGAAGTCGTCCTTGTCGCCCCCCAGGACCTGCCAGACGTCGGGATCCTCCTGCTCAGGCTGGAGGACGGGGACGCCGGGTGGGGCATGGCGCTGCAGCTCCCCCAGCATGGCACGGGACAGCGGCGCCTTCTCGTTGACGATCATGTAGCGGGTGTCGGCCATGCCCTGCCGGGCCAGCCGCTCCCGCAGGCCCCCGAGGCTGCGGGGAAGGAGGCGCTGGGATGGGGTGCCAGGGCAGGGGCGGCTGCCAAGACCCCCTCGAGGTGGCAGAGCTTGGCTTGGGGCAGGGAGCCGGGCTCACCTGTGGGCCTGCCTCAGGCAGAAGTGTCAGCTGGCCTTCAGCAGAGCCACCACGGTCACCTGCCCTGCCGCCCCCTCCATGGGGCTCGAGCCGTTGATGCTCCACGCCGGTGCCTCCTGGCAGATCCGGCTGCTGTTGGCCACCCCCTCAGAGGCCGAGGCCAGCCCCAGCCAGGTGGCCAGGGCCAGCACCAGCAGCCCCATGCTGGACCCTGGGCCCTGGCAGGGTGACACGGGGTGTTATTCTCCTCCCAGATCCACTGCAACCCCAAACTACCTCCCTGCACCCCCGTCCAGGGCAGACAAGGGTTGGTGGGCAGTGTTGGACTGGTCCCAGCACAGCACTGGGAGCCAGGAACCCCTGCTCTGGGGGGGCAAGGAGAGGGAGACGAGGTGGGGGATTGGGGTGCCCATCTCCCAGCAAGCACAGCAGCCTTGCTGCGTCTCTTGTGGGCACCCACTGTCACAGCACCCTGTTCTCCCCCAGCAGTGAGACACCCCCTCCACACCACAGGAGATGAAGGTGCTGCTCCTTCCATGGGCCTTGTCCACCTCCCTGATGCCACAAAACAAACCCAGCCTCAGACAGAGGTCTGTCTTTGCCCCAGAAGGGAGCAGGGATGCAGCCCTCCTCGTCTCGGCTACCAGTGAGGAGTCACTGGGACAGGAATGGTTTCACCTTCAGGTCACCTTGAGAGTCCTTGATGCCCCATGAAGCGTTTTTAGGGGTGCACAGGGTCTTTAATGCCCTTGCCTCCGAACATCTGCCTGAAGTCCCTTCTTCTCACAGCCCCCCCTAACCATGCCAACCCCAAGATAAACCCCATCCCTCTGGCATCCAGCAGGTTTAATGGGCAGGGGAAGGATATGGGACTGGGGGGATGATCTGGGGAAGGAGCAAGGGGTTGCAGGGTCTGGTCAGGATGGAAGTGCTCCCAGTCCCCAGCCCCCTCCCCGACAAGAATGAGCCCTCAATACCGCACTTCTCCTCGCTGCCGTCCTCCCTCGCTCCAGGTCCCAGCAGCTTTCAGCAACTTCCAGCTGGCCCTGGTCTCCCTTTTATCTCCTGTCCACTCTCCCCGCCCAGGAGGGAGGAGAAGAGCCTGGCTGGAACAGGGACTGCTCCCCGGCCACCACCGCCTGCCTCGAGGGGATGGCAACAAGGCAGGCACTGTCCCCCTCTGTGCCATGTGGCTTCAGGGTCCTGCTGCCACAGCCCAGCCCGTGCCACGCTGGGGCAAAGCGGTGCCTGGTGCTGGGCTGGCACAGAGGGTGACAGGCAGTGCTGCAGGGAAAACACAGGCACAGCCACTTGAAACCACCCCACAGGCACAGGAGGGCTGGGGCCACTGCCAAGGGCACTGCTTGCACCAAAGGGTTGCAGGACTGTGGGGTCACACTGAACAGTACCATCCATGCACAAGGTCCCAGGGGAGCCACCCTGCAGCCAAAAAGATGGGTGCCTGCATCACACCCCGGGGATGCTGCAGCTCCCTGCTCTGCACGGCATCACCCCAAAGGCCGTGCTGCTCTGTTGTGTGGCCCCACAGCCCCAGTGTCCCATCCCATGCCTCCTGTCCAGCCCCATACCAGTGGAGCAGTGTTGGTGTGAGGAGTCAGTGCTCCCTTGGGAAATCACAGCAACACTGGATTCCACCCCCCAACCAAACAAGAGGAGCTCACCACTCTGGCAGCACACGGACATCTCTGCAAATATTTGAGCAGTTTATTGTACCTGGGCTCTGTACAAAAACATGATAAGGCAGGGAAGGGCAGCAGCCACAGTCACAGCGAGGGCAGAACATGATCCCAGACACGCGAAGAGGGGGGATTGGTCTGAAAACAGCCACGAGTAGCAGGGAGAGCGAGGATCGCTGCTGGGGGCCTGGAGGGGCTCAGGGGCGTCTGCAAGGGCGTGGAGCCATGGGTTGGGATCGGGGAGCAGGCGGAGCTGCCTGGAGCAGCCCCATCTCATGACTGACACCGGACCTTCCCCAGAGCTCTCACCCCCACCCACCCACCCGCTGCTTCCCCAGGTCCCACCGGGTACCCCGGGCACCGTGAAGCGCCCAGCAATGAGCGCGGGCACTACATATTGGGGTTGGATTCGGGCTGGCAGGGGATGACCCAGCACACACACGAGCTGTATCCCAGGGACCCCCAAGCACCACCAGGCAGCCAGCTCCCTCCTCCCTCGGCTCACCCCGAGCCGCCGTGCCCGCGCTTGTAAATTTGGGCAGCTTTTCGCCCTACAAGCACCGCCCGGCCCCGCAGGGCTCGGTGGGAACTGCGGCACCCGCAGCGTGCGGCGTCCCCGGCGTTCCCCGTGGCCCAGGACGGCCGATCCCGCCTGCCGGGAAAATTCCCCGGAGCTCCCACAGTCTCCCTGGCACCGCCACCCCCGCGCCTGTGCCCGTCCCACCGTGCCCGGGGCATGCCGGGGAGGAGCGAATGAACCTCCCCCGGGGCCGGCCCTGCCCGCCATCCCCTTCGCCCGCAGCCTTGACCGCGGTGAGCGCGGCCCGGGGGGCACGGGGAGGGACGGGACGGGACGGGGCGGGCGGGAGAGGGGGCGGCGAGAGCGGAGCGGGAACCGTGCTGATCCCGCGGGGGGAAGGAGGGCTGGAAGGAAGGAACGCCGGCCCCTGCCCACGTGCTCAGCGGGGCCCCGGAATGGTCTCGCCTCCCGGCGCGGGTCTCAGCGGGGCCCTTGCTCAGCCCTGTGCCCTGGGAGCAGGGAGAGCTCGGTGTGCTCAGCCCCGTCCAGGGGCAGGGGGTGTTGTGTGTGTGTGTGTGTGTGTGTGTGTGTGTGTGTGTTCCTCCCAGCCCACTGCACTCCTGTGCGCTCTGGCCGGGCTGGCTCGCGCGTGGGTCAGGAAGCCTCAGTGGGATGCTCTGGAGAGGGGATGCTGCTTGGTTTTTTGGACAGAACTTTTTGCCTCCTTCAGTGTCGCAGGCATGTGGCTGGGTGGGGAGGGAGGTCGCTTCTCCCGAAGTGTCCCTCCTCTGCCCCCACAGGGCAAGGTCATTGTCCCCAGCCTGCTGCAGGGAGCGTGGTAGCTCCACGCTGTCCCTGTTGGGGAGGGAAAGGGCACATCAGCCTGTAACCCCCACGTTCGTGGGAAACCCCTGGCAAGCGCTGGGACAGCACAGAAGCCTTTTAGCTGTAACTTGTGTGTTGCTCCATGTTTACCAGTCCAACCTCTGTGTTCCTGGTACAGGACATTCTCTCCCACAACCCTTGTCCCCATAATCTTGCTTACACATACAGCACGCCTCCCACACTGGGATTCCCTGCTGACCTCCCTGTGGCACTCCCAAGGGACACATGGCTTCACAGGGGGCTGCAGCCAGGGCTCAGGGGTTTTTCTCCCCAGGGACCCCAGGCACGGGGCAGGGCAGCAGAGTGAAGGGGTGGTGGGGTGGCTCAGCATCCTTGGGCAGCTCTTCGCCGCTGCTCCTGAAGGTGGGTGCGAATTGGCTTGTGAGACCACTTATTTAAATACACACATTTAAAGGGTGCAGGTTTACACACGTGTGCATCTGTGCATGCAGATGCACGTGGGCTCTGTGCAAGATGAGGCAATGGCTTCTTCCGTGGCCAGCAAGCCCCCCCTGACCCCCTGCGTCCTCCCCGCAGCCTGCCCAGCCATGGCAGCCTCGCTGAGCCGCCCCTGCTTCATCTCCCTCCACCTGCCCTACAGGCAGGGCTGGGCCCAGCACCTGGCCAACACCTTTCGCTTCCAGCCCGT
The DNA here is from genome assembly GCA_038380795.1 of Pyrocephalus nanus. NCBI lineage: Eukaryota > Metazoa > Chordata > Aves > Passeriformes > Tyrannidae > Pyrocephalus > Pyrocephalus nanus. The sequence goes on from CM076269.1 coordinate 4,492,559, forward strand.
GGCCGTGCGGGAGACGCCGCGGGTCCGGCAGGTGGCCTTGCGACGGGGATCCGCCGTCTTCCTCGTCAACGAGCGCCTGGCACCAGGGTCTGCCAGCTCCTCCTGCCGGGAGTTCCTCTACGACACAGACCCCCGGCCCGCCTTGGGCACAGCCTCCAACGTCTGCTTTGAGGTGGAGGACGTGCTGGGGCTCTGCGAGCGGCTGCAGAGCCAGGGATGCTCCTTGCTGGTGCCCCCCACGGAGCTGAGGGATGACGGCGGTTCTGTCACCTACGGGGTGGTGAGCTCCGTCGTGGGCAACATCAGCCATACCCTTTTGGACCGATCTCGCTACCAGGGACCCTTCCTGCCTGGCTTCCAGCCCATCCAAGGAGCCCCCTCAGCCACGGGGGACGGGATCGAGATCACCCACTTTGACCACATCACATACGTCTGTCCCCGGGGCGGCGCCCGGGCGGCTCTGGACTGGTACCAGCGCTGCTTCGGCTTCCACCGCTTCCTGCTGAACCCGCAGGAGAGCCCGGCCCAGGGATACGTGCTGGGGGGTCACGGGGTGGGCATGGTGCTCCTCGCGCTGCAGAGCCCCCAGGGCAGCCCGGCACACGGCTGCAAGCTGGTCTTGGCCGAGTCCCTCTCGCAGAACGGCACCAACCAAGTCGACACGTTCCTGGAGCAGCACGGCGGGGCCGGGATCCAGCACGTCGGCCTCTGCACCACCGACATTGTCACCACGACCAGGGCTCTGCAGCAGCAGGGCGTGCGGTTCTTCACGCCCCCCGCCACCTATTACAGCCAGGGGGGCAAAGCCGAGGAGATCCGGGGGGCCGGGCAGGACCCCCGCACGCTGGCAGAGCTCGGCATCCTCCTGGACACCACGGTGCCTGGGGACCAGGGCCAGCCGGGGAATGATGCCACAGAGAGCCCTCCTCAGGAATATTTGATGCAGATCTTCACCCATCCCATCTTCTCCGAGGAGACCTTCTTCCTGGAGCTCATTGACCGTCGGGGAGCGCCGGGTTTTGGGGAAGGCAATATACGGGCCCTGTGGAAAGCTGTACAGGTCTATATGGACCAGCAGCAGTAGTGGCAGCGCTGCCATCCTCCACCCTCAGCTCCCCGTCCTCTCCAGTCCGACCCTGGGGGCACTGCACCACTGTGGAGATCCCAGTGGGTGCCTGTGGCGTGGCCCAGGTGGGCAGGGACCAAGGAAACACTCCAGGCCAACCCAGAGCCAACTCTGCGGGGGAGCAAGACCCTCAGGGCCAAGTCCAGCAGGGCTGTGAGCGTCCCCCAGGATGGAGGGTGATTTTTCTCCCTCCCTGGGTTCCCAGTCATTTATCAACCTCACAAGAAGAACTTTCTGCCTTAATTTATTGAGACTTGATCCTGCAGCAGGGCCAAGAGCAGTGCTGGCCCAGTGTGGGCAAAACCACGACACCCAGCAACACCTCCAGCTGTGGAGGAATGAAGGGCTGCCAGAGGGGAGTGGAGAAGCCTGAGGCCATGGACAGACTGCTCACCAATGGTTACCACCCAGAGCATGGCCAGCCCCTCTGTGGGGCGAGTGGTGGCCTCTTGCTCCTCCCAATTAAAGAATTAACTTGCAAGCACTGCTTTGAGCTCTTAATCCTCCCATTTACAGTGTACTGAGTGCCAGGCAAGGATGAGAGGGCCATTTGCATCCCTCAAGGCAAGCTGTCCCCACTCCTGCAGTCCTTAAATTGAGGTCATTGCCCCTTGCACCCCACCAGAACTGTCCCTTGTCCCTGCCAGCCCCCAGGCTTGTGCCTTTGCAAGGGTTCATCACAGTCAGGGCAAACCTCAACAGGAACAACAAGAAAAAAAAAAGAAGGGTGAAACCCTACAAAAAGCCCTGGGGACAGTTGTTTGGCCTGTGTAGGAGCAGCCTATGGGCAGGAGCAGCACAGCCCTCAGAGAATGATGCCTGCCCTCACAGGAGGAATGCTCTGGGTTCCCTGTTTGGGTCACCACCAGTTAATGCTCAGCCAAGGGGCTCTTGGATGCATTAACAAAGACATCCCTGCTGTCTCCAACCCAAATGCAGGGATCCTGCTGGCTATCCTCACATTCCACCACAGGCTGCCCGACACCCCCAGCTTAGCACAGTGCAACAGAAACAGAAAGTCACGTAGAAAAACCCCCCACACTTAGGATTTATTATTAGAAAGCCTGTGGTTCAGGTTCAGTAAAAACAAGTGTATAAAAAGGACTCTTGGAGGCAGGGAAGGGTATGGCAGCGTCCCCAGTCACTGGCTGGTGGATGAGGTGCAGGAAGGGGACAGGGCTGCAGGAGCAACGTGGCCACAGCCTGCCCACTGCTGTGAGTCCACAGTGCCAGAACAGTGGCTGCACGGGGCTGAATGACCCCAGGAGGGCTCCATCCAAGGGGAGAGGGCAGGCCTGGCTCCAGGACACATCCAGGACTGCAGTGGCCACGTCCAGGCAGAATTCCCACAGGGGAGCCAGTGGGAAGGACGAGTGGGAGACCAGTACAGTGCCATGTACTGAGCTCGCAGCAGCACAGGGACACACCACCCCCTGCCACGGGCAGGACTCACCCCAGGGTGGATCTCTGGGGGTCTCACACGTGGAAGGTGCAGTCACGGGGCAGTTGGTGCCCGGAGGAAGGCGTGCAGGGAGAGCTGTGTCCCAGGGCAGGTGCTGCCTGCTCCCCATGGTTTTGCCCCCCGCTTCCGCTTGGAGCCCTACAGGAGACAAGCACTAGAACTAAACCAAACCCCCAAGGGCCCCCACGGCCTCCAGGGATCCCCTCTGGAGAAAGGGGCCCCTGGTACTGGGGACATCCTGGGGCAGCACCAGCCAGGCAAGTCCCCCTGCCACAGGATGCTCCTTGGCAGGATGATCCTGAACCCCATGGCACACCAGAGGCTGTCCCACAGCAACAGGGAGCAGCTTCTGGGGCTCCAGGCACCAGCACTGCTCACCTTGGCAGGACTGGTCTCCTTCCCGCGCTGCTTCTCGTGCGCTTTCAGCACCTGAAGGGAGCACAAGAGGGACCAGAGCTGAATAGCACCTGGGTCTGGGAGCTGAGACAGCCTGCAGAGGTTGAGGGGATGGCAGAGGCTCTCCCAGGATGACTGAGGGAAGAGAGGAGAGGCCCAGGTGCCCCCCAGTACCTTCTTCATGGCCGTGGACACAGCCGAGGCATGGAACTCCTCCTCTGTCACCCAGCGGGATGGGGAGGCAGGGTCCAGGGTCACGTCCCCATCCAGGGGCAGGGAGTAGACCACATACGTCTGATGGATGTGGGAGAAGATGTGGGTGACCTGTGAGGGGATGGGAAGACACATGAAACAGGCAGATTGGGCAGCTGAGCTGCAGGCCAGAAGTGCACCAAGTCTGCCAGGGCTCTGAGGAGTGGGGCAGAGCTTGGGAGGGGTGACAGCAGGGAAGGGGGATCCTTTTCCCCTGTGCTGCATCCCCCATGGCTGAGCACAGGGGGCTCACACTGTATCCCTCTGGCTCCGGGCTCACCTCTCCAATGAACTGCAGGCCTTTGGCTGCCACGGGCTGCCCCATCCAGGCCTGGAGGTGATCAGCCAGCACCTCCCTCTCCTTCTCCTCCTGCAGGTCTTGAGCTAGCGGGAGACTTGGGAACTCCCAGAGTCCAGCCAGGAGACCTGGGGAGGAGGCATGATGGAAATGTGAGACAGCAAGGGGCACATCTGGGGACACTGAACCTCCTCATAGCCCCAGGGGGCTCCTTTGCCCACCCCGGCAGGAAGTGCATCCCAGTGCCTCTCCCAGCTGCTCTGAGGGCTGCTCTGTCCCTCACGCAGGTGGGAAGGGGCTGTGTGGTGCCTCCATCCCCCTCCTGCCCAGCCCCATCACCTGAGCTGGGTCTCTGCACGATGAGGTACTCAGGTTTCCCCCGGCAGCCCCTCCGCTCCAGCACACACGTGGCCGCTCGCATCGCCCGCGGCTGCTTCTTGGCTGCTTTCCGAGGAAAGTTGGTCACCCCCAGGCTGCTGTCCCACGGCTCCGTGGCTGGGGGGCACAGGGGGCAGTCCCCAACACCTGCAAACAACAATGTAACAGTTGCTGCAGGGCCCGGACCTGGAGCTACAACAGAGATCTCCTCCCGCACTCACCACAGTCCTCAACGTCGGGCACTGGGGTGGGTTTTCCAAACAGCTTCTGCGAGGCGAAGGCCAGCTCCTTCTCCACCTGAAAAGGGGGACAGGAGCGGGGACAGGCTCATCCACCAGCCCACCCTGTCCCCATGCATGGCAACCCCTCAGGACCACGTTTTGGGGTCATACTTACCCTGCACCGTGCTCGGCAGTGCTGCTTCACGGGGCACTCCCCGCACAGCGGGGCCTTGGGCACGCACACGGTCGCCCCCAGCTCCATCAGGGCTTGGTTAAAATCCCCAGGGCGGCTCCTGTCCACCAGGGCATTGGCCATGTCCCTGGACAAATGGTAGTGAGAAGCACAGGGCTCTGCAAGGAGAGCATGCCAGGACCTTTGCCTGCCTCCTGCCTGCCAGGGAGGATGCTCCTATGTAGGCGCAGGTAACACAGCTCCTTTATCCTCTACTCCCAGCACCAACTTCCCAAGAGCTCCTGTACCCCACGCCTCTCTCCCTACACAGGCTCAGCTCCCCATGGCTCCTGAACGATCCTGCCCTTGGCCATGATCACCACAGCTCCAAACAGAGACAGAGCACTCCCCTTACCAGAGCCGGTCGATGACGGCCGGGCTGCTGGAGTCGGCACCGATGCATCGCAGGCGGCACAGCACACGGATCACATTCCCATCCACAACGCCGGTAGCCTGGGACCAGGAGCTGGGGTTACTGTGCTGGAATGTGCTCCAAGCAAGGCAGGGAGCTGGGGTGCTCCCAGCATGGAGAGGGACACCCAAGAGGCCAACCCACAACCCTGGGCGGTGGGTGAGATGCACCCCAAAGCAAGAGGAGAGCAAGAGCCAAGCACAGCCCTGAGGAGGAACCCCTGGTTTGTGAGACCCAGCAGCAGGACCCTGCCAGGAGTGTGGCTGGGTGGCAGAGAGGGAAGAAACGTCCACTGAGGCCCAGCTCTCACCTGGCCATACGAGATGGATGCGATGGCTCCCGCCGTGTATCGGCCCACTCCCGGCAGCAGCTTCTGCAGGGCCTCAGCCGTCCTGGGCATGTGGCCACCCAGCTCGGACACCACCTGGCAGAGAGGGAGCTGAGGACTGGGAAGCAGCTGGGGTGGGTGCATGCAGGCAACTTGTTTTGCCCGCAGGAAGATGGGATCCCAGCCTCTACAGCCTCATGCCAGCAGCACACAGCCCCAGCAAGGCAGGGCAGGTGTGAGCCAGCACCAACCCACCACCCACAGAGGGGTTTGGAAATGCCCTCCCATCCAGCTCCAGAGCACCTTCCTTGCTGCCTCCTGCAGACGCTTCCCTCTCGAGTAGTAGCCAAGCCCAGCCCACAGCTCGTTCACCTCCTGCTCCAAGAGACACAGCACGGTGTTAATGGAGAGCCCCAGGGCAGGGAGAGCACCCGGTCCCAGTGGCACTCACCTCCAGGGATGCCTGTGCCAGAGCCTGCAGTGTTGGCCATTTCTGTGGAAGAGAGGGGACAAGTCAGGGACAAGCAGAGCTGTGCTCTGCAGCTGGGGATCTGCCACAGGCAGTGGACATGTTCCCAAAAGGGGCAGCCTGTGGGCACAGGACTCTTTGAGGAACAGTCACCTGCATCCAGCGGTTGTAGTAGTCGATCACTGTAGCCACCTGTGTCTGCTGGAGCATGACCTCGGACACCCACACTGCAGGGAGCGGGGCAGGCATCAGAGCAGAGGCCCCAGCACCACCCACACCTCGTGCCATGGCTATGTGAGCACTGGCTACAAGCACTGCAGAGCATCCACCCCATGGGACCCCTTCCCACCCCTCACCTTCCCCACGCGCTGCCCCACAGGAGCTCCCCCAGGCCCCTGAAGCCACCCCTCACAATGCCACACACAGAGGGACACCCCACACGTGCTGGGGCGCAGTCCCCGCTCCTCACCTGCATAACCCCGTCTGTCGGCATCCGGCTCCGTCGCTGCCTGAAAGGGGAGGATGGTGGTGTGAGAAACAAGGTGACACAGGACCCCACCGCAAGGGGAACCTGTGTGTAAAATAAAACTACTCGTGGAGTGGTTTTGAACGCCACAGTGGAATTTGCAAAGAAGAAAATACCTCCCCCAAGCGCTCAGAAGTTCTGAGTTCGAGTTAATCAAGTGACAGCCAAAGCGGCTTCTTCTCAGTGAAATATCCCACACCAAGAGTTGCCTTCAAGATTCAAAATCCCATCAGAGGAGCTGTCCCAGACCTGAGACCCTCCACACAGGAAGTGATTGCAGGCAGATGTAAATCCCACAGAGGGGCCAAGCAGTTCCCAGCACCATTCAGGCAGATACTGCTGTAAAGAAGGCCGCATCCTCAGCCCCCCAGTCACCCGATGTCTCCCCTTACCAGCGCCCTCCAGGGAAGGTCCCGCTTGCATCTGTCGTACCAGGCGAGCAGGTTCCCGCGCAGGGCCTCGACCTCCGCCGGGTCGCTGAAGTGATGCCGGGTGGGCGGCGGGGCGGGCGCTGGAGCCGGGGCCACTGTCAGGAGAGCGGGGTCAGGGCACGAAAGGCTGCGGGGCTCGACCGCAGCAGAGGCGGGAGCCGAGTGGACGCGCACCGAGTGCGGGGCCTTACGAGGACCCAGGAGGCACCGGCGGTTGCCCGGCCGGCGACAGAGAACACCCCACGCTCCCCCCACCCCTCCCGCTGCCGGCACCTCCGCGGGGTGACGCTCGCCTCCTGCCCCGGCCCGCGCTGCCGCCGCCCCGCCGGAGCACCCCGGCCACGGCCGCTGTCCCCGCCCGGGCCCGGGTCATGGCGGGGCCGCTGCCGCCGGGGCCGCCACGTGACACCTTCCCGGGAAAACATTTCCCGCCCCCGGGCGGCCCCGCCCCCTGCGCGCTCCAGCCAACCGGAGGGAGGCGCGGGGAGGGGCTCGCGCCCACCCGCCCACAGCGTGCGCGGCCGGGGCGGGGCCTCCCTGCGCGCGGCAGCCAATCAGCGAGCCGAGAGCAGAATGGGGCGGGGCCCGCCGCTTCTCCCGCCGGCCCGAGCGCCCGCATGGGGAAGGACCCCGGGGAAGCGTCCGAGCCGAACGCCGGTTCGCTTAACCCCAAGTTTCGGTTGAAAACGGATTTCGGGAACGGCAGAAAAGCCCCCCCGGGGCCGGCAGGGGCCGCGCCCGCCGCGTGGGAGGGCGGCGCGGGGCCGGCGGGGCCGAGGGCGGGCGGGCGGCGGGGCGGGCGCGGCGGCGGAGGGCCCGGGCCCTGCGCGGGCGCGGCCATGGCGGCCGCAGCGCGGGTGCCGGTGGTGGACGTGCAGAGCGACAACCTGGGCGAGCTGTGGCCGTCGCTGCTGCTGGCGCTGCGCTCCGCCACCTTCGTGGCCGTGGACACGGTGAGCGGGGCCGGGGACGCCGCCGGGACGCGGCCGGGGCGGCGGGGCCGCTGACGGGTGTCTGTGTCTCCCCGCAGGAGCTGAGCGGCCTCGGTGCCAGGAAGTCGCTGCTGAGCCCGTGAGTGCCCCGCGGGACGGGGGGGTTAGGGTTAGGGCGCGTCCCTCGGTGCCGGGGGCTCACGGCCCGCTGTCCCGCCGCAGGTGCATCGAGGAGCGCTACAAGGCCGTCTGCAGCGCCGCCAGGACGCGCTCCGTGCTCTCCCTCGGCCTCGCCTGCTTCAAGCAGCTCCCGGAGAAGGTTCGTGCGCGGGCCGTTCGCTGCTGTTCCCGCCTTCCCCGGGAACAGAGGGGACGCGCCGGGACGTGGGGCCCAACCCCTGCCCCGCCGGGCTGTTCCATCACCCCTGTGACCGTGTCCCCCGCAGTCCGAGAACACGTACCTGTGCCAGATCTACAACCTGACGCTGCTCTGCATGGAGGATTACGTGGTGGAGCCCCAGTCGGTGCAGTTCCTGGTGCAGCACGGCTTCGACTTCAACAAGCAGTACTCCCAGGGGATCCCGTACCACAAGGGCAACGACAAGGTACAAACCCAGCTCAGGCTGCTGGGAGGGCACTGGCTGCCTCTGCTGCCGAGTGAGGACGGGCTCACACTGCAGCCCTGAGTGCAGCATTGTCCCTCTCCCCTCCCTGTTACTTCACAGCCAGGCTGTGGCTCGGTGCAGTTGCTTTTCCAAGTATTTGTGCCTGTGTTTGTTCAGAGCAGGTCTCAGCTGTGGGCAGTGTGATGCTGGCATGGGCTCTGAGGGCTCCCCAGGGTGCTGGCAGGTCGGGGTGCCGAGGCTCCCTGACTGATCCTTCCTCTTGCAGGGCAACGAGACCCAGAGCCAGGGCGTGCGGACGCTTTTCCTGGAGCTCATCCGGGCGAGGAAGCCACTTGTTCTCCACAACGGCCTGATTGACCTGGTGTTCCTGTACCAGTGCTTCTACGCCCACCTCCCTGAGAGCCTGGGCACCTTCACTGCCGACCTCTCCGAGATGTTCCCGGCGGGAATTTACGACACCAAATACGCTTCGGAGTTTGAGACGCGTTTTGTGGCGTCCTACCTGGAGTACGCCTACAAGAAGTGGTGAGCAGCACTCTGCTACTTGGAGCTCACAGGGGGGAGTCGCTGTGTATTTGTTTTTCCAGGCAAGGAGGGCTGTGTCCTTTCACTGTCCCACTGCCACAGTGACTTGATCTGAGAACTAATTGAGTCACTGCCTGGCTCTGGTTCAGCAGTGTCACCAGGTCACAGCAGGAACACACATCCCCTAAGAACTCAGAGAGCAAATGAAACTAGGGCTGCCCTGCAGGGTCTGCTGGTTATGACTGTGTTTTGTGAGGGATGCTGCAATTTAAGGGTGGGTGCTCCCTGCACCTCCTGATGGTGACCAGCTCTGTCACACACACCTCCAGCCCGCTCCGAATCCCATCACTGCCTTCCAAGTGAGGGTTGTGCTCTTGTTCAGGACACCCATCTATGCTTTACAGTCTGGCCCCACATTCTGTAGTCCCCACACAATCTAAACAAGCCCCTGGCAGTGATGTACAGCCTCTGGAATCTCCAAAAAGCTCAGGTCGTGCTCTGTGCAGAGGAGAAATAGTATTTTTAGTGACCGTTTTATCTCAGGAAATGCCACTTTGACAGGTCTGAAAACATTCAAGATGGCTGTTCCCAAAACATGGGAGTACTTTGTTTTGACAAGATAAAAATACTTTTTAAGCTGACCTCTTGAATGTTTTAACCCACAATTCTATTTTCATGGACCCTTCCAGAGGTTTCAGGCCTTTAAACCACTTCCTGGGACAAAACAGAGATCAGATTCTTTTCTCATAAGATGGAAACCCTTTCCTTTTCTGCATTGCCCAGGTTCAACCTGCCTGGGTGGTGATGCCTCAATTTAAGGTGTTTTTATTTTGTCCATTAACAGCATGGAGACTAACAGATATGTTGGTGCTCTTAGCATTTAAAATCAAACTAGGTGCCACCTTCTCCCATAGCTTCACCACAGACCATGTTTTCCCTGTCTGTATATTAAGAAAAAACAACCTTTAAAAAAGCACAGAAACATCTACTTACTCAAGCTGCTCTCCCAGGATTGAATTCCTTTCCAGCAAGCCGTGGAGCTGGGATTCTGTGGAGAGCAGGGAGTTGGTGCTGGCTCCGAGCCATGGTCCTTTGGTGAGCTCCTCGCAGTAACTGTGTGCTCCTGTTTGTTCCAGCAAGAGGGAGAACTCCAAGCTGAAGGACTCCAGTGGGCAGCACCTCACCGTGGAGTTCTGCAACTACCCTGCCAACGTGTCCCGATACATCGACTATCGCTGCTGCTCCCTGGAAGAGGAAAGCCACAACACAGGAGAGGGGAACAAGGTGCCTGTCTGTGAGAAATTTTCGGTAAGTAACCTGGATCCCAGGTTCCTTCATGGCTCTGTGGAAAGAGGCACACCTGGCTAGAGGAGGAAGGGGCAGGGAAGCACGTGGGAACTTCCCCTCGCTTGTTTTGCAGCTGAAGGAATATTTCTGAGCTTCAGGTGGCTTCGTGACAGACAGGGCAATAACACAGTCTGCTTGGGAGGTGGGGAATTCTACAGGCTATGTTAGATGGAAAGATTCAGAAGGAGATTCTATTGCCCTAAACAGCAGGATGGTGTGAGTTACAGTACCCATTGCTTTTGGGGGAGGGATGCAAGTTCTGTATTAGTTTGGCTTGTCCTTCAAGCAAGAAATGCCACCTCTGCCCTCCCCTGTATCTTGATTAGACATGAGAAAAATGTTACCTGTCTGCAGCTTCTCTCTCTCTCTCCTTAGGCCTATGGCTGGTGTCCAAAAGGGGTGAAGTGTCCACAGTCTCATAACATCGATCTCATCATCGATGAGGACGACAAGCTTTGGGAGAAGCGAAAGAAACGGAAGCACAGGTGGAAACATCGGAAGAACACAAAAGCATCTGCAAAGGCGTTCCTGGAGGAAAGCTCAGGGGAAAAAATGGAGCAAGCTCAGAATGGGGAGGAGGGACCACCACAGAAACAGAGCTGCTATGGGCCTGCAGCTGCTACAGAGCTGGCAGAGATTGTACCCAATGGAGAGGGCAGGCCACTGGAGGAGAACTCCATGGATGTGGAAACAGAGGTCAGCTCAAACACCAGCACACAGTGGGAAGAGAATCTGGGGAGCACTGAGGGAACTGCTGCCCAGGTAGCTGCTGCCCTGAGCCTTTCTGCCAAGGGCAATGCCTCTGACAGTGACCAAGTGGAGAGGAAGTCAGAGGTTCCTGCTGGGTTGGGCTCAGCCAGTCACCCAGACATCCCTGAGACTGAAGCAGCAGGTGCTGCAGGAAAGGAAAAGGAAACCCGTGTCCCTCCTTCCCAGGGGGGCACACACCGAGCTGGCTTTGATGCCTTCATGACTGGCTATATCATGGCTTACGTCTGGATGCTCAAGCAAGGGAAAAACACAGACACTGGAGCAGGGCCCTGGTTGCCAGAGTGCCATAATAAACTGTACCTCAGCGGGAAAGTGGTGCCACTGCAAATTGTGAAGAGCTTGTTTTCTAAATCTTCCAAAGCCCACAGCGAGAAGATAAAGTTGGCCTGGGACAGTGCATAGAGGTACAGAACTCCTCACTGAACTGAGCTTTTTTTCTCCCTTCAAGTTTTGAAGTCCTTTATTCCATCGCCAGAAAGGGAACAAGTTTCTTATTCTCGTTTGTTTTAACATCTGACTGATTAAATTGCTCTCAGTTGGAGTTCCCGCTGTGTTCCTTAGCGGCATGTTGGGATGTGAAGGCAGAGGTGAGGCTGAAGGAAGGGGAGGACAAATGCACCTTTGGTTGCAGCACATCCAGATGAGACCTTTTCTCCTACAGGAGGGAGGGGAAGGAGAAGGTTTCTCCCAGTGCCTGCTCTTCTGGGCACTGTAACCCAGAGCAGAAAAAAAAATAAAACCCCTTGTTTCTCATGAATTTAATAGTGAAATACTATTAAGATGCAGGTGAGAAATAACACTGACTAAGGATGATTCCTTGTTTATAATTCACTGAGTAATAGCAAATATAATTTCAAGCCAGGTATTAATGGCATTCATAGCTTATGTAAGCATTCAAGCCAGCTTTCTCAACCTAGTCCTCTTAATGACAAGACTCAGGCCTTGATTTCATTTTTATTTTGAAAGCAAGTTGGGAAAGTTTACAAAACCTGACCAAGAAAAAAATTATGAAAATATTTAACTGGATTCATCTTTGGTTACTTCTTATTGCAGTTCCAATAAAACATACACCATTTCTATAGTTCAAAAAAGTCAGAAGGTCAATCAACATAAAAACAAGACGTGCTTTCTTTACATATTCATAAATATCCGCAATATTAGAAAAGTTGTTTCGCAAAGATTTCTTTTTCTGGCAGTGTTAACTTACTATTATACACAGGCTACAAACCTCTTCCTAAGCCTTTAATTACAAGTTGAGCTATTTACAGACTGCAAAATATTAAGACGTAAAACTCCTTCATAAATACGAAAATAGATCATCTCGCAAAGGTCTTTATACTTAATCAAATATCTGGCTGCCCCTCCTCCCCAAAAAAAAAAACAAAAAACCCAAACAAAAAAAAACAAACTCAAAAGGTTATTTGTTTTGCATAGAAATGTAGTGACATGCAATATAAACAATAGCATTAAGTGCAAACAGGAATTATTCAAGTGTCTTTAGTTGTACTGGCAAAAAATACCAATGTTCTGTTACACATAATACATCAATGCCTCTCCAACAAGTACGAGTCTGCTGCAGCCCCCTGGCTGAGCTGCTTTGGAAGGGCAGCAATTCACATGCATTCTCTGGGCTGCGTTTCATCAACCTGCAACCACAACAAAAATAGCTTATAACAGACATCTAAACGAATTCAATGCAGGAAGATTTAAAGTGAATTTAAAACACCTTTGATCTCCGTGGAGAGTCCACGTGAACACCGTGGAGTCAAAATCGCGGTAAAATCCAATCGCAATAAAACTCTGTAAAACAAGGAGTTGGCCAACCACACGTTCAAATTTGTGTTCATCAGCAGCTGTCAGAAAATGGCCCCCTTTGACAAAAAGCAACCTCAGGTAGGCAGAAAAACCTAAGAGCAGTTACTAGGTGCAACCTAAACACAGCTTTACACAACCTAAGGGGTGAGATGCAGCGAGTTCCAACTGCATCCACACCCTTGGAAATGCTGGGTTTCAGCAACCACTCTGCAATTCTTAAAAATTACTTCTTACTCCAGTTTAGTACACATGCCCCCTTCCCATGCAGACCAAGAATCCAGGAAAGGCCTGAACTGCTAGTCCTTGGCCTTTCTGACATCTCCACCTCAGTACAAAGAGCCAGAAAAGTCGACAGACGTGCCCACTGCGTGTCAGCTGGTTGTGCTTAGAGCGGACATTTAAGAAAATAAACCTTTAGCCGTGCTGCTTTGTAAGAGCTGCTCAGGGCAGGGAAACATTGTAGGAACGGTGTAAGAGAAGGGATGAGGTCACTGCAATGGGTGCCACAGAAGGCAACAGGCTTTGTGATGAGGTGTCAGCTGACAGCCAGGGCTCCTGGGAGCCACAGGGCAGCCAGAGGTGTGCGTGTGCTCTCTGATGAGGCTGCAGGCTGCTCTAGGATGCTGGGCAGCTTCCCTCAGCCTGGTGATCCAAAAGTAAACTACTCATTATTGCCTTTTTTTTTTTTTTTTTTGTCTGATGTCACGCGCCTAAATGCATCTTGTGACAACAGAAGCTGGTGCTGAGGGTTTCCCTCCCAGAAGATTACAATTGTATCAAAGATAAAAGTATTAAAAAAAAAAAGAAAGGAAGAAAAAGCAAGCAGGCACAAGGCAGGCAACTCTGGCAATTGAGTTCTGCTGTTTCTCTGTCCTTAAAGGAAGTTACAAACAACACAGTGCCAGCTGTACAAGCTGGTCTGCACTCTGCAGACACGATACAGAATCCAGACTACCCTACAGATCAGCACCTTCAAGAGGCAGAGAGGTGTGGGCCAAAAGGGGTGATCTAAGTGAGCACAGGCATTTTCAAACTGCCAACAGCTGCCTAATCTGGATGGACTGTGCTAAGTAACTCAGCAACATCGGATTTCTCATTGAATTCGTTGCAGCCACTGCAAAGGGAGAACTGCTGCTCAGGTTAACACACACTTCACAAGAGAGAGTCATAATTGTAACTCATGGAATAATTACCTACACCTCTGGAAAGATAAAGAACTAAGGCTTTCTCCATCCTGTCTTTGAGATGGGAGAAGAGTAGAAATAGTCTGGCTTCCATCAGAGCCTAGCTTACATTATCTATCCTTACAAGAGAGCAGGAAGAGAGAGAGTGTAACAGGCTACCTGGATGAAGTTCTGGACTCTGCTGCGCCACCATCTGCTCAGCAGGCATGCAATGCATACCTCACTTAGGAATGATAATATAGGTTAAAAAAAACCCCATAAAATAAAATCCCATATTGTTGGGACGGTGGTAGTGGAAAAGGGCAGGATGGTGCACAGGCGTGGTCACAGAACGAGCTTTCCCCACGCATCGTGCCCCAGAGCGGGGATCACCAATGCTGGGTCCAGCAAGCAGCATTAAAGCTCAGGTTGCTGCTTCTTTCACATGTACCTGCTGGTGAAGGGAAGTAAAGACAAAAAAAAAAAAAAAATCAAGAAAAAAAAGGATCATGCTATTCAGTGATAGGAGAAGCCAAAAAAGGACAGCAGCTTCTTTCCATAGAGGGGAAAAAAACCCAGTTAATTTGGGACAAGCTGATTTTCTTTAGTTTGACAATTGAAAACCCTCCTGTGAGTCATCCTCTCTAAGAGCACTTGTGTGGCCACAACACTGCTGGCAACTTCCCCTGAGCAGGGGACCACTGTCCTCTGTCAAGCAGCTGGTTTTAAGTGAGGAGCCATCATTACTGCAGTGGAATCAGTGAGATGGGATGTCATACCAGAGAGGGAGGTGAATGTGACCCTACTAGCTTAGTGGTAATAGTTGTGATGTAGCTATTGTATTTAAAGATTCTGCAGAAACAGATCATGATGTTCATTCAGCTATTCAGAGATAAGAGCACATCCCCCCCACCCCCCCCCAAAAAAGAGCTCAGTACAACTGTTACTCTTAGGGGCAGTTTCTTCAGAAGCCCAGAAATCACAATGCCTGGAATATGGCTCTCTGTGCCCTGGGCAAATCATCCTCCACATTTGGGCTGAGGTACATGAAGAGCTGTACAAGGAGGAGAGCTTCCCTGCACTAATGCATTAAACACCATTACCAAATCCCAGGGAACAGATTCTTCTTGTTAATTGCAAAGTATTTGTCATGTGACTCAGCCTGCAGATTGTGACCAGCATGAGGGGTTTTGTTTTTGCTGCTTTTGAAAGAAGAGCTTGTTTAATGCTGCAACAGCATTCACAGCAGCTCTGGAACCAGAGAGCATTCCTATCTGCTCAACAGAGCTCTGAAAGACCTCTGTGCCTGTTTCTAAAACAGAGGCTCCGACTCACGTGCACTGCTGCAGAATGTTAATGAAAAATCTGCAGTGGCTTAGAGCTGCTGGTCAGTCAGAGAAAGAGGGAAAACCTAAGGGTCATTCTTTCTACTCTACATGGAGCTTAAGGCCTTGAAATACTCCATGCTGGAAATCCAGGTCAAACTGTTTACGTGGTGCCTGCTCTGGCTACTGCCTCTTGGAAAGGCTGTGGGGCTCACACCGCCATTCTGGCTGGAGTAGTTCCCCCTCCTAATGTAAATCAGGAACGGGAATAAGCACAGTTTGAAATAAAGTTTTATAAAATAATCAGTCTCTCCAGACACTGTCTGCAGCAATCTGTTTGACAGGCAGCTCCCACCGTCTGCTGAGTCTCTTTCAAATGTGAGGCCCGGCACTAGAGGAAAACAGAGTTTAAGCAACTGGGAACAACTGTTTTCTCAAGGACATGTTTGGTTTGAGCCCTCTCTTCATATGTCACAAGTTGACTCTGTGCTGCCACTTGCTGAGATGTTGGAGGAGGTCTGTGGCAACAGGGCAGGACTGTCCCCATCCTGTTCCCTGAAGGGCCACGCCTCTCTCTTCAGCTCGTTGGAAGGACTAACACTGAACAGAGGCTTTGTGGACTCTACCAGAGTAATTTTCAGTAGATCATCTTCCACCTCCATCTCTTCAGAAGGGAGACAACCTGCAAACACTTGTGAGGAGCCGTGTCCCTCAGAGTTCACTGAATTCTCAACTGGGAGCTTTTTGTAAGACAGAGGCTCAGGCTGGGCCAGCACTAATGGTTGGTTCCGTGCTGGAGCTCCACACGTGTTCTCAACAAGGCAAAACCCATTTTCCTCCTGGGCCACAGGCCCATCTGAACAGTCCATATCCTCTTCTTGACCTGGTGCAAGAAGAAATTCTGGTCTGTGAGGCTTGGCGTGAAAGGGGGGAATCTCTGACACACCGTATTTGCTGCTGCTCAGGAGTTTTTGCCGAACCTCCGCGCCAAGCTGGGCTGGGTCACACCTGCCAACGGTTGAAGACAGTCCTCCAAACAGGCCATATTCCTTGTGTGGCAATTCAGGAGAGAGCGGGAGCGATCTGCATCTCCTCCCAGGAAGCAGGGAAAATTCCTGCCAGTCTGCGCTGTATGCCTGCCGGAAGTGGGACTGGCTGGCTTTCAGCCCCCCGCCTGCCTCTGGAGAGTACAAGTCAAACACGAGGGAAATCACAGACTTGCTCGGCATGTCAAAGAATTTGATCTTCCCCCCCTTGAGATCCTCCCGGGCACTGAAGGGATTCACTTTCCGGCCTAAGCCTTTGTTTGGTGTGTAATAGGGGTCCTGCACGTTTATCTTCCTGGAAGGCTTGCGGGAGAAGATATCCGACTGGCTGCGCGACAGCCAGATATTCCGACGTGGACGGGGTGACTTGGGTGGGATCTTGTCATCCAAGGAACTCAAACGTTTCACTCCTGGTCCTTTCTCAATTGATCCTGAGTAGAAAAAGAGAAATACTCTTAGCTAAGAGAAGCTCTATGGAGCTGTATGTCTGCTCACTCACAGAGCCTTCACGACAGCTGTAAAGAAAAAAAGCTGCATTTCTGATGTTCCAAACTATCTTCCATAAGCACGATTCTAGATTTATTGTCCTGGCTTCCAGCAGAGGTTGCCCAAGATCTGTTGGTGATACTGGCCATCAAACAGAACAAGTACAAAACTGAGCTGCCAAAGGAACTGGGACTTTTTCACCCTGACAGAAAAAGTCAAAGACCAAAATAAATGCCCCTCCTGGTACCATGCAGATTTGAATTAAGTCCATCACAGGCTTCATTCAGTACATTATCCAACACAAAACTAGGGATATATGAGGGTTTGACCCTCATGAATAGGAGTTTTGAAGTTCTTTATATGCATGTGTATTTGCACACACACACACACACATATATATATATATATAAATAAAGCTGTATTACTAGAACAGGTTGGGAAAATGGTAGATGCTAACTCTGAGTGTTTGGAACATGCATCTGCCACTGGCTCTCAAGGTGCCTTTGAAGAGCTGTGTTAGAGCCCTAACAAATGAAAATAAAGAAGTGATATCTCCTTTTGATTACCATTTCCAGAATAAGCACATATGGATTTTCACTTTCCCCTCCAAATACTGCCACAGTTTAGACTGCAGTCATTCCATGTAGGAAAGACTATAAAAGTCAAAGAACAGCATGAAACACTTCAAGAAGTACTTGTTTTGTACATGTACTCCAAGGGGAGAATGCCAGAAATATGAAAAAAGAAAAACCCAACACAAAAAAAAAAAAAAAAAAATTTTCCTTTTTTAACTGACACCTCTTTTAGATGCTTTCCAGGTGTGGGAGAACCACCACATGCATTAACTCTATGTGGTTTGAACTAGAGAATAATTATTGCAATCTAAAACCACATTACAGATTGATGGCTATGGAAATGTGTTGCATATTTATATATACACAAAACATGAGAAACTGTTTTTACTGTACTCTAAGTTCCCAATGCCACAAGTGCACTAATATAAGAGACACCCAAGTCAGAATATGGCCCAGGCTACCAGAGTTTGCTCCCCACACCAGGTGGCACCAGACAGCTTTAGAGAAAACCTTTCAAGGCCAGCATTCCCCAGCAGACCTGGGATTCATCTTTTCCCATCTTTCAGAGTATTTCTAGGTACTTTCTAATACTCTTGCATCTTCTGTGCTCTTCCTCCTGAAGGAATTTAAGAAGCTTCTAAACATTACATGTAACATACACCAAAGGAATTAAGCATACGCACTAAGTAGGGCAGGGATAAATAAAAAGTTGATGGATTTTCATATACTGTTAGCAACTTACAAAACCATTCCCAAATAAACTCTGAATTTCCCCTCAAGAGCTTGTGGGCAAAACCTTATGAGGCACTTTAGGATACAGCTGTTTTTTCCCCAAAGGACACTCTGCAGCTTAAAGTACACAGCATTGCTCCAGAATCCTTTTCAAGGTTCACGTAAATTTTCATAAGGTGTAAATAACTGCATAAATAGCTGAAATCCCAGGTTTCGAAATATGAAGCACTGTACCCTCTTGCTGTCACCATGCAACAATGTTTGTACAACAGACACTTGCCTTTTGGTTTTCTCTCACTGTTGTCAAGGTTCAAGAACTTTCTCTCTCGCTCCGAGTCCTCATTTCTCAGGCGGTTTAACATCTCCTCCAGTGTTTTGACAATATCAGCAAATGAAGGACGCAACTTCGGATCCATCTGTGAATGCAAACAAATCAGATAAGCTCATGTGGGTTTGTCCATGCTATTCTGCTTACACACAGTGGACAGACAGAGGGACAATCTGAAGAAACCAAGGAAATTCAAGACGGTTTTAAGTGTGTTATCATTCACAAAGTGGCATTTCTGTCTGTTATTCTTCTCACATTTAATTATCAAGTTGTAAACATTATAAGCAGAGGATGAATTTTAAAACTGACAAGGTGGGAATCTGTCAGATTCATGGCTTGTGATGGGGCTTTGTTTGTTTTGAACAGCTTGAATAGTTCAAGATTTCTTTCTGGACTCTGGTTATCAGACAGAGATTATGTACCAATGTTGTTTCAAAAGGGTTACACAGAGCAACATGGCTATGCCATCCTTTAAAAGTTTGTAATTCTTCCATCATCTCCTTGTGGCTTTAATTAAAACCCACCTAAATGGCATTGCTGAAAATGCATTTTTCCATCTGTAATCAGCCTTACCACTTGATGTACTAGTCTGTCTTATAAGGAAGCAAGATTGGTTTATATAATTTGACCAAGTAATATATATTAGAAAAAAAAAAAACAACTCAGGTAAAATATTCCCCCTGTATCAGTCTGAATTTCTCAGTATGTATTTAATTATTCACTCTAGTAAAATTGAAACACTAAGCAAAGTCCAGCACTAAAATTGAACTGCAGGCCAAGAGTTTAATTTAAGATAGTAATTTAGAAGGCATTTTATAATTTTGAACATTGACCCTGTATATATGTCACAGGTTTAACTACTGTAGGTGTATCTAATTCAGCAGCTGAAAGTTACCTCATTACAGTAATAACAAAATATTCTGCTTGACCTGATTCCTGTTTCCAGCCTTCTAAAGGCTTTTTCAGAGTGGGCAAGCCCAGACAGATCTCACCTCTGCAATGGGAACAGTGGTGCTTTTGTGCACAACAAACCTCCCAGACCTCCCTCGTACTGCCCTGCAGGTCCTACGAGATGGATCTTCCTGAAAAGAACTGGTCTGATCAGCAGTGCCAGAACACCTTCCAGCAACACAGGGTGAAGGGCTAAAAACTCACATGTACAGTAATAAAACCCAACCAGACAAATCGCACTTGAAGAGCTCAAGAGCAAGCAAGAAAGTTGTTCTAATGCAGCAGCAGCTGGAATTTCCTGGCACTGGAAAACATTTTTCTGCTTTCCCTGTTTCACTGAAAGAGTAGGGCAGGGGCAACACTGAAGCACATGCTGTACTCTGACAAACTTACTAATTTGGGAAGCTTAAGGAGCTGTTGCAAGCTACAGGAAGTTAGAGGAAGTAAAAGGGGCTCTCTGGCTATTTTAATTTGTGCTAGGTAAGATCCAGGACAAAGGCACCAATGGAAAAGTTACTCAGAGCAGCATTTGTCTCTTCCATCCCTGAGCAGTCCACATTCTGCTCAAATGGAATAAAAGATTCTTCCTCAAGGCAGCAGTTGCCCACAGCTCAGCTCGTGATGGTAAACTTTTTGCATTATCATTTATGATTATGTTTATTAAGTATTCACATAAATAGGCTTATAGTTGTTGGGGAGTACCTTGAAGGTACTTATTTAAAAAATCCCACACTTTATAACAGCAAATTAAAGGCATTTTAATCCATAATTCATACATGTCACTTTTTACTGGTTTTCTTACGTGCCCTAAAACACATTTCGTGGCTGTAGAAAACCCCAGGGCTTTGCACATTTAGTTTGCACATTAGTTCAGCTGATCAGCTGGGCTACAGAGTTTACATTTTGCTGACCTAATAAAAAGCTTTATAAATGTCCATGTCTAAGAGCAAATTATCACACCAGTCACCTATTACTGAAACATAGAATGCTTAGGAAAATATAAGAAAGCTTTATCTGTTTATCCCCTCTTTCCTTCTACTAGGTGAGTGGTCAGTGAATTCCAGCATGGCCCATGCTGAAATCAGCATATTAATGGCTCGATCACATGAGTAATTTACATTTCAATTCGGGGAAGGGACATTTATTACACAAGAAGCAGTATTTGACAATAATCAGCAGGAGAAAATCCTTTTTCTCTGACCACACCGAATTCTTACATGAGAATATAAGGTCACTGCCTCTTCCTTCATGAGTGGTTTTGCTCTCAGTTTCTGTGCTAGGAAATTGCTTTGAATCACGCACCACATGTTTGGATGCAGTACCATTTCTGGAGTCTTCAGGTGGGAGTTGATATTTCCCAAGTCAAATCCTACCTCTAGCCAAACCCCTTAGTGCTCATGTAACCAAAACACTTCATAAACATGAGTCAGATGTACCAATGTCCTGGTGAAACAAGCTCTGCTGGACGAAGGTGAAACCAGAGGAGTGAAGTAGCTTGTCCACAGTGAAGATCCACAAACATTTTTAGAATTAAATTATGCTCTCTGGTGTCACGAGCAGCAGTCATGCCCCCAGTCTCACCTTTATACCGTGCTCTCCTGGAGCATGTGTATTTGCACTAATACAAGGAAGAGAGAGCTCAGGTCAAAAATTAGCATCAAGAGCACGAAGAGATGAGACTTTTCTTACAAGCACTCACTTGGACACAGTGCTGGTATTGGTTCCAGTATGGCCTGGTTATGAGTCCCCAGCAAAGTTTTGTGTAATAAAATTTTTAGAACTTGCCTCAACTCAAGTTGTGCAAGCTGGATGTTCCCAACTTCATCTGAATCTGGCAGTAGCTCAGGTTCTCTTATTTCATATAAACCAGCTTACTGTACAATGGTACTAGCAACTCTGTTATGGGATAACCAACAAGAGAGATCTACTTCCTTGGAATTTTCACACTCAGGAGCCACGAAGGTATCCAGTGTAGTTTAATGCCTGCTCTTGGTTTCTTTGTCCCCTCTGTTTGTGAGGGCAGCTCAGAATCCTTTCTTCACAGCTCAGTAGGTCTGTGCATAATAACAGCTGCATTTTGTCAGCCCAAGGGTTACCCAGTTCCAATAGCATCCAACTGGTTATGATCAGCCTGAGCAGCCTGCAAGAAGCTGTTCAGTTCTGTTTGTTTGATGTGACAGAACACAGAATTGCAAAAACACAAGATACACCTTTTTGCAAGGGGAAGGGAAGGATTATAAAAACTCCGAGGGACTTTCTGGGTTATCAGAAGGCACTGCTGTTACAGGTAGGCTCTTCAAGCCTCTTCTGTAAATGCTTTAAGCTCTATCTTTAAAAGCCAGAGGGATTTAAAGGACTCTAGTTTAGGCCTCTCCCCTTCAAGTAAGATACTCACATTACAGCAGTTGAAGGCCAGCTGCAGGAAGTCAGGAGGACAGTCTCCCACCATGTGCTGGAAGGAATCATAATCTAATCCAAAATTCTGTACAAACAAAAGCACAACATAGAGATATAAATGAGGTCTGCTATCTGGCCCAAAGCATCTTCTTTTTAGGGGAACCCTACGTGGAGTTATCAGGAATAGCCAGGAACACCATCTCAGCAACCACATATAGACAGTCTTAAGAAACCTTCATGCACACTCTGAACTGCAGCATTCCCAGTGGGATTACTGATACAGGATACCTGTATGAGAATGGACTGACTTCAAAGCCCATCCTTCTTCCTGCACTCAACTGCAATCCACTGCAGTTGAAGTGTTGCTTGTGTGGATCTGGAAACAATATCTTATACTGTGATGTTTCGCTGTGGTGACTTTCACAAATTAACAAATTAACAGCCTGCTATAAAACCAGAGACTTTGCTATGATGAAAATGTATCAGTTAAAATGGTTAACTTTTCTGTGGATGGTAGACTGGTAATACAAGTTATCCAGTTCCTTAAGTGCATGCCTATAAAATGTGAAGGCCAGAGGAGCAAAAGAATTTTACTTACTGCAGTTTGAGACCTAAGCAATTTCACATTTTCAGAACCAGAGGGGGACAGACAGTTTGGAAGAGCCCTCCCAGAGGGCCAAAAGCTGCCCTGCAGATGTGACTCAACCAAAAGGCAATCGAAGAGAGCAAGAAGTATCTTTGATTAGTCAATTATAGCTCAGATCCACAGTGCTTAGCAGAGTCTATGCAAAAATAAGGGTGAGCTTAGTTTAGCTGCTGTTAACCCAGGTCCTGCCCCTTTCAAAAGGAGGGGCTGCTTAGTGGATGCAGCGTGCCAAAAAGTGAACCTGGCAAGAAGTCTGCACGAGGAATCACTCCACAAAAGGAAGAGCTGGCATTGCAGTGCTCTCAGTGTTCTGCCAGTGAGGGGCAGAAAAGAATTCCCATGAGGATCACAGCTGCACAAAGTCTCTGGGAAAGCGTCCTCAATGGAGCTTCCTCCAATAACAGTGTGGAAGAACAAAAGCCTTTTCCAGGCTATTTTTAATGCAGCACCTATTCATCCTATCTTTGGCAGCAGTGCCAGAAGTTCTAAAGGCCAGGCCTTTATCGTGGCAGGCTCAGCACCTCCCACCAGGGTTATAAATGCAACACTTACCTCTGTGCGAGGGAGATAGTCTGGATCTGCCTGTATTCTTGCTATGATCTCACACAGAATTATGCCATAGGAGAACACATCTGCCTGAGAGAGAAGAAAAAAAAATTCACAGACACGTGGTTCAGTTATGAATAGTGAGTGTTCTTATCTGCCACAGAGTCTCTCTCCTCACCCCAAATGGCTATCGGGGGACACCTAAACTGGCCCCTCAGCCTTACAACACAGAGCCACTGCATTATTAGCTACCCTTTTCCACGTGAAGAAACACATGCTCACAGTAAAGCCTTCTTGTGGCATAAACAGCAGTGATAACTTTAAAACTCTTTCAAGAATAAAAGAGAAAACCCACCAGACCATTCTTAATTCAGCAGTGTAAAAAACAAAACAAAACAAAACAATAATCCTTCCTTGCATAAAGGATGGTGAAGTTGCATTTGATGTCCTACAGATGGGAATAATTAGCCAAAAATGTGACATGCCTGTATATCACGTGGTTAGAAAAATGGGTTTAGAATACACATGATCAAAGCTTATCCAGGACATTAATGCTGTTTTTAAGAAAAATTACAGTTTTCTCTTCTCAGGGTTCAGTACCTCTGGAGAAAACAGCTTGAGATATTTAGCAGCACTGTACACCAGCCTCAATTTCCATGACGCTCAGTAATCACTTATCTGACTACCCCTGGAGCTGCACACTTCCTCAGATTTCCACCCACCTGAGTTTTTCATGAATAAAATTTAGGAAAAACACGGAATACAAGTCTACAGAGCAGAAGCTTGCATCCCTGATCCCTTACATATCAGCCAGGTTTACGTGTTGCCTTTCATGCTGATTGGGGTGTAAGAGCTGCCTCCTCTTTAGTCCTCCATGCCCCAGGGTTGGTGAAGAATGTGGCACCACAGATTTGGGTGCTTTATTATTAATTTAGGTCGATTGTAACTCTTTAAAAAGCTTTGAAATGGTAATTATTATATTCATTACTGAGGTAGCTACTGCTTTCCTGCAAGTTAGAAGTGCCACCAATTAAACAGATTATTGACTACTAGCTAGAAAAAGGTACAAGATGTGGGTTTTATCATAGAGAAGCTACACTGGCAGGGGCTGAAGTAATGGAGAGAAAATCTTGTGCACAGAAGAGCTTGACTGAAAATACTGTTTCTAAAATCCAGTGTGATCTGATCCTCCTCTGAAAGAAACATTTTCCAGTGACACAAATAGGAAAACTTGTGAATACCTCTGGAGAGCATTTTAAGGAATCTTACCTAAAGAAATGCTGATTTATATGCAGACACATATACACACATAATTGTGCAAGTTTACATACAGGTTTTACTTCTACCCAGATTTCACCAGTGTATGGGAAGCAACTTCACTACATTTCTCATGAGACTTGGTTAAATGAGATTGTGTTAGGTCAACAAACCATTACCATATTTTGGCATGTGGGGAGTTTCAGAACAGAAATAGCATCACAGAGAACAATCCTAAAGCTAGTTCTATTTCCATGTAAGATTACACACCATGAATTAAAAATATTAGCTATTCAACTCTCACTCTCCCTTAGTCTGAGTACAGAAATGTCACACGTGAAAATAGCAATAGTTTTATTATTATTATTTATTATAATTCTAAATAATGCATACAGCTACTGAAGAGAAACATCTGACAACTAACATTTATATCATGTACCTACCTTTTCATTGTAGGGTTCATCTCTGAGAACTTCTGGTGCCATCCAGAAGGGTGAACCCACCACTGGTAACTTCTCACTATACAGAGATGGGATAGATGGGGGGGATAGAGGTGGAAGGAAAGAAAGAAGAACTATTAATTAAATGTTCAAGTATTGCTACTATCTTTCCCAATCAATTACTGACATTTTATTTCTAGTTTTTAAATGCCTGGCCACTGTGGGGAAAAAAAAAAATAAAAAAAGAAAGAGTTATCCTTCCCTACATGTATGCTGATAAGCAACTCTGAATGAAGTCAGCACAGCCTGTTTGCAAACTGAATTAAAACAAAAAAACAAAACAAAAAAAAATCAAGACTGACCAAATGAATCCTTTAATAGGCAAAAACTCAAAGTAATCAGAATAGATCCAATTTGAAAAATCTGCAGTTTCCCTATGGCTGAATAGTGGGGCCTTAAGAAAGACCTCCAGCCTGTCACCCAGCTGACCTTGAGAGAATACCTATTAAAAAAAATAAAGGCCTTTGAAGGCTTCAAGATAGCATGGCTTGCTATCAGCAAACTGAGAACAACAAAGCTGCCTTTCAGAATGGAGGTAAGACCAGATCAAACCAAAATGGTGCCTAATGCAGCAATTCTCTCAAGCTGTTTACTTCAGTAGCTACTCAAGCTATTGCTGTGCTCTCAGTTTTCAGGGCATCTCAAAACTGGTTATTAAGAACAACTTAAAGCACCTGTAGCGCCTTCCTGATTTTGGGATGGGTTCATTTGAATACTGCTGCAGCTTTCAGCACCTTACAGGGTGCCCCAGGGGAGCTACAAGATCCACACTGGCTGTGCTTATCAGCAGTTCGGAAATTAAGACTTTGTTGAGTTTTTTACATCAACATTTCATCAACATTAACACAAGCCTTTAGATCTCCCAAGATATGGTTTCAGGATACGTGCAGTCTAAAAACTGTGCATAGCTGAGATCAACTTTTATTCTCTTTGCAGTCAAAAGTGCTGGAAGACTTTTATTTATTTTTTGGAGAAAATCTGACAGCATATTTCACAGTCAGAATACTCTGAAATACGTAAGGTAACATACAGAGAGAACAATGAAATCCTTGTCCTTGATCTCCCTAATGGAGGGATGACAAAAGGACTATTTCCAATTGTGACAATAGCTTTGACAGTCACCTGTGCATTCCTCAAATGAGTTAAGATTATAATTTCATCCCAGAAAAAGTGGTGAGCTACAGTAATTTTATAATTAATTTTACTCTTTTTTATAAATCTAGATCTTGACAACTAACCCAGATGTTAAAGAAAGTACCAGAATGCCCCTGAATCTTATTTATGAAAATGGAAAGAAGCTTAAGTTGCTTGCAATCAACAAACGACATTTATTACAAAATCATCCCAATCCAGAGTGCTGGACAGTATTTTTGTGGGGTTTTTTAAACCCAGATTTCCCAAGTACCTGCTAAAAAGATCAACCGAAAAGCCTGAGCAAATCATCTACTCATTGGAACATTTTTGAAGAATAGATGTCACCACTAAATATCAAAATGGACAGTAATTAGGGCTGGAACATTTTGGTCATCCAGTGTGCAGACTGAAGAAATTTTCTGCAAACTCTGTATCAGAATGCAACAACAGCCTCAGGGATCTGGCTGACTGGAGCTCCTGACCTGCAGTGGCACTGCAACTCTCTCCCCATTCCGATTAGCTCACGTACCTGTGATCAGGAATTTTCTCTGCTAAGCCAAAGTCTCCCACTATTGCTGAGTATCCATTCTCATCGTGTTTTATTAAGCAGTTCTGGAAAAAGGAAAAAAAACAAAATAAAACCAAACAGAAGAGTTATTGTCTGGGTATGAAACCTCTGTAACGTTTGTTTTATCTATTTTTAATCTGGAACACAACTAGAAAATATAGTTTGGAGCACATTCATCTATGAGAAGCTTTTGTTTGAGAGCAACCACCCTCTTCCCCTGCCCTCCCCCTGCACAATCACGTCTGTCAAACTTGAGATGCTGCAAACAGCCTTCCATTTAGTTAATAATCCACTTAAAAACTTGCTGAGAAGCAGGCAGCCACAGGCAGCACATACCCAGCTAGGTAATAACAAGAGCTGAGATGATTTAGCTCCCTTATACCCAACTATATGCAATACACGCTGTTCACTATGACACTTTCAATTTTCTCTTCACCATTTACCTGTACCTGACCAGAATACAAGATCAGAGCAAACTCTAAATGCCTTTGTGTATTTTGCTACTGAAAAGGAACTCACTGCTTTGCAGCAGCTTTTCATCAGAAAATATAAGATGTGACAAAATTATATGCTCCTTTAAAGTCTCAAAATTCTTTATTTTACAGTGTATTTGGAAAACATGATTTAAGGGAAAAGTCCAATAGGGAAAAGCTGTCAGTCTTTTCCTTTCAAATGTGCCCTCCAACGTCAGGATGGAGGGCAATTTAAGGACACACAACACACACTGATAATTCTGGGCTGGCACATCACACAGAGAGTATTATCGATTTCTTTTTGTTATTTATTTACAGATCTGAAGAATATGCTTTGACCATTCCAGCACCACACCTTTCCCCTTCTCGCCAAATGAATCGATAGCTGACTCCCCCTGCATTTTCTGCTGTCCTGCAATAGGCAGAACAAGACAAAATTCATTCCCTTCCCACATGCCTTGCTCTGCATCCTCCTGCAGGCAGTGCAACAGCAGTGACAGGCAGCAAAACCACTGCCGGCTCCTACCGAGTGGTACCCTGCATTAATTAGCTGAACAGCAGGAAACACTTTCTGGCTTTATTGTGCTTGGATATACAAAAGCCCCTCGCTGACCCCGAGCATTAGCTTGGCTGTATAATGCAGCTCCCAAGAAAAGCGAGTCCCTTGTCTAAAAGATCAAGTTCAGGTCATCACTGTTTATATTATTCAGAGACGATTGTGGCTCGGGCCACGAAGTGAGTTTCCCTCCTGCCAATTAGAAGGTTGAGGAAGCCATTCCTGTGATCACGTAAAGAAAATGCATGCCAGGCTCCCGAGATGCAAAAGCTTTATTTGTTTAGCATGACTCAAGTATAATAACCACAGTTAGCTCGGGGATTCATAAACATGTACCAAGTTAAACCAACTGTGCTTACCCAAAGAGCAGCAAAGCTTCTCAGTTGCGGCCTTTGTTATCTCGTATCAAAGGGGGCATTCATTGCACTCGCCTCTCTTTAAACATTTGGGCATTCTAAGTGGACTTAAAACTGAGAAGGATAAAACTTCTCTGAGAAATCTCACTCAAATGATTCAGACAAGTGGAATGTCGTTGTGTACCACACAGAAACAGGTCCACGAGGACACCGGAGATTTTGCGGTGTTCGGGAAGGTTGATACTATTTCATGCAGAAAAGTTTCAGGTTATTTTTCTGCCATAGATTTCTCAGCAACTAAAGTTGATTCTTAATTCAACATTTTTTTTGAAGAAACCTCTATGATTCATAAACACTAGTTTTAAAATCTAGATTTCCTTCTTGCATTACCTTTGACTATTTGCATTTTGTTCGTTTTTAGGAGCAAGACCGCAATACTTAATTTTACCTTCTGGGTTTTATGGATTAGTGTTATTCTCCAATAACCTCAGGTCTCCAAAACTTCAGGGAAACGTTTACAACTAGACAACTGAAAGAAGTACTTTCAACACAAATAAAAATCTGTAGAAACCTATCTATGATAATTTACAAGGCTGCTTTGATACCAAAGGGAGACTTAAACTCAACATCATCCTGACAGCAAATATTCCTTCAGCTTCTTGCCAATATCTAATCACATCCCATCAGACAGCGATACATCACCAACTGAAGACGAACAATCCCACCCCCCAACAAGCCCCAGGCAGTCTCAGCTCTCAGGTACAGCACCGAACCATTATGCAAGTAGGTTATTCCCAGATAAATCATAAATTAAGCCAATGCTGCCTGACAGCTCTGAGCTCCTTCCCCAGTAAGAGGTATTTGCCTGCAGCAAAGCCAGGCTCGCTTTCAGTGCAAGCATTTGGAGAGACCCAGCAGTGCAGACATCCCACAGGTCCTGCAGGAAAGGCCACAGCACCGGGAGAAGGCACAGGGGAAAGCCCAGGGGCTACAAAGAATCCATCAGTTGTTGTGCTGTGGTGGGCTGCACAGTGTTAAGTGATGTAAAGAAGGAAGCCAAACTGTTCTCTCTCACTAGTGGAAGCTTGTCTTCTGTTTGCACGGGAAGAAGTGCTGAGTGTGAATTTAAATCCATTAGGAGATGTCCTTCCAGTACAAGAGTGACTTTTTTATTCGTACTGGTATCAGCCACAGGCAGGTGACATGCACCAGACAATAAAATTCCAGTGTCACTACAAATGCTCACTGTAGTGAAACTAAACTGATTTAATTCAACTGGGGCAAGTTTTCACGTAGCTAAGCACCAATTTCCTGGAACCCACGTCAGTTTTCCAGCCTGTATTGCTAATTCAAGGCAAAGCTGTGTGGACAGTGATGCTTCACTCTGTGCTGAGATTCTCCAAGATCCAAGGCTAACTCTCAGCACCACCATGCTCCTCCTCCACCCCAGGGATGCCATTAAATAACGCTGCCCCAAACCCCCAGCACAGATAACTGAGTTACCAGATTTAAGATGCAATTCATAAATAGGTGACTGAACACGGCCCACAGTAATTGGCAATTCACGTGCACCCAATGGAAGACATTTCCAAAAACTCACATTCTACCATCAAGGTAAATCAGGATCAAAAAGAGAGAAACCTTCATTAAAGATTAAATGGTCAAAAAGAGCTTTTGAATTTAATCTAGGGGTGGTTTCTTAGCAGGAAAAGTACAATAGTACACACTGCACTGTTTCTTCTAACAAAGTGATACTTCTCATTTTCTTTAAAAAAAAAAGTATATCAATGTGCCAATGTGGTATGAAGAAGTTTCATTAATGGATTTTGGCACAGAAATGCAAGAGTTCAAACCCCTTGCTAGTGCAAGAGCCTCTCAAGAACTGCCCCTGAAATGAAGCTCCAAGCAGCTTCACAACACGGGCTTTGAAAAAACACTTTTGACTTACTATTGTACTATTTGTATAAGCTGCAAGGCAATAAAACATGACAACCTTTTCAAGATTTCTCTTTGGACTCCTACAGACAGGGATGTTCTTTCCTCTGGCAGTTCACACAGTTCAAGAGGGCACTATTTGACTTCAGCTGGGTTCTCAAGAATGGGGTTTTTTTCCTCCAAAATAGGAATCCCATCAGTCCTTACTTAGGCAGTCCCTTAATAGAAGCAAGGAGCTCTGTACATGAGCCCTAAAGAGTTAACAGAGCTGTTTATGCAGACAGATGTGAAAGAACATAAAGCCCCCTTTGTGTGTTACAGGAGCTTAACATCTGCTTTGCACAGCATAATCCTACTAAGACAAATGCAATATTCTACTCTCCCTTTTACATAAACAAAAATGAAAATAGACTCAAGAGTTGCAGAGTTAAAAATAAATTGCTTAGATGAAGAAACCCCATAGTTTTATTTCATGGTATGACATACAAGCTAAACTCCTCAGATACTATACTGCACTCCAGAAAATACAGGAATGCTGCTGCAGTGTCATTTGCAACCTTCTGATGACTGTTACTGAATTAAAATACTTGAAGGCCAATTAAGATGTATCAGCTATTTTTAAATAGCTACCCCCTAGGAAAAACACCACTGACAATTAAATGCATAATAGGAAGTTTACAGTACCAGATACGCTTCTGAAACTATTATATTTAAGGGACAGGCTCCATTTGGTTCCCAAAGTGCCAGTAAGAGTTTGCTGTTGTAACTATCATCAGAAATAACCATCTGTAACAGCTAATTTTTTCAGTGCCAGCCCTCCCCTGCAGTGCAAAATATCCTCACCAGAGCTTAGTGCAGCACAAAGGGGACTTTGCAATCGCAGCAGCAAGTACGAGGCTCATCAGACAAAGGTGCTGTTCACTGCTCGGGGTTTATCTCGAGTTAAAGAAGCAAACAGAGCACAAGGTAGGAAGTCAGGGCATGGCACCTGCAAGCCCAAAGGCAGTGAATTTATGTTACATCAGATAATCCACAGTAATTGCTTACATGCAAGGATTCTGTCCCGTAGGAACTGAGGCTGCTCCTCTCTCAATGGCAGAAGGCTGAGCCATTACACACTGAGAAGTGAAAGCAGATGTTGGCAGGAATACACACACAGTCATGTGTGTGTATGTATCTAAGTGCCTAAAGATTAGAATTTCTTCATAGATTTTTATCATCAGTGGAGCTCACCATGTCCCCTAAAACTGCTCACAGCCTACTACTGATTACAAAACCTTGTTTTCAATTATAAATAACTCTGCAAAACTAAAAGGCACTTGTGTTTGGGGGGTTGCCTGTTTGTTTTTGATCAAGAGCTTTGCTGGTGGGGTTTTAGGGAGGGGGTGTTCGGCTACAACAGCTCAGGTGATTGGGAGAACAAACTCAAAATATGTGTTGCAAACAAATTTTTAACTAATGAAAATAAAAAATCCTCAGACTATTAGCCTGTGGTATATAAAATTTGGCATGTTCTCAACTTGAAACACGATGAGACCTCTGTGTAAGATGCATCTTTTGCCACTGCTGCAAAGAGTAGATTGGGACAGGCATATCCTGCATGAGGAATTTGAGAGTGACTGAAGGGACAAGATAAGTCCAAGCCAGGGGCTGGCAGGGATCAAGAGCAGGGTCTTGAGCAAGGCTCCTGAGACAGGGGAAAAAAACCCAAATACCATCACAAGGACATAAGAACTACAAGTACAGCAAACAGGTGGTGGTGGCAGGGATGAGAGCTAACCTGGAGCAGCAGAACATGGGGAGAGCTAGAAATGGCTGAACAAACTAAAGATCAGAACACAGAAAGATTGACTGGATAAAGGGGCAGCAATAGGAAGAGAGTAATTGCAGTCAGCCTCAGATAAGGAGATTGATCAATAAGGTCTGGAACTGGGAGTAAAAAGAAGAGAAAAAGCCTATGAACAAGGATGAAAAGATTAAGCAGAGGCTGGAGAAAGGATTGGGTAGTAACAGAGTAGGTATGATCAGTCTTAGAAAAATGGGCAGACTCCAAGATGTTCACTTCTCACTGCCAGGGGGTCTCTCTTGTCCCTCTCTCTATTCCTCCTCCACAGCAAAAACATGCAGTGTGTTTTAGTAATATTAATTAACAGTAGCAACAAGTACAAATTAAAAATACTTCATGTTACTTCATGAAGCAACAAACACCTTCACCGTGAATCTCACGGTTTCCATCCCTAGGGTAAAGTGCATCGTGTCATTTTTTCCCATTGTTTCTAGAATTAGTAGGAAGTTGCATACAAAAACTCTGGATCAAAAAAATAATATTGCACAAAAGATGGGAGGTAAAACTTCTTGTAACAGCTTTCCTTCTTCCCCTTATGCATACACATTAAGGTAACATCCTGAGTTACTCGATCACACAGTTTTCCACCTGGCATCCATGTGTTTTAGTGCACACAATGGATTCATGCTGATGGTGAATTGGGGCTGTATGTAAAACATTTGGATCGCTATTTTCAGGGCTCTGGCCACTCTTCCCACATAAACAGCAGGGTGACAGAAGGGCTGGGAAGAGATGAATAAAAAGAGCCTGGGCTGCAAATGAAGCTTTTCTGTCTTGTAGTTAAGACTATTGCAGTGTTGCCCCAGGATCTGGACTCTGGCCTTCCTCAGCATCACAGGAGGAGTCTGTGACAAGAAAGCTACTTTAACAAAATCTTTCAGAGGACACACAGGATTAGTAACATTCTCTGCCTCCAGGGGTCAAACCTGACTATTTTATAAGTGCTCTAATGCTTCCAACTGTCTCTGAGGTCAGTGAGCACACTGCTTTGAACTTAAATACGTAAAATGCCAAATACTCCAAACAAGAGACAAAAGTCTTAAAACACATACACAACATTCACCAATATTCTTGATTTAATCTGTCATAATAAGGCTGAGTTTACTCATCTCCCTCATCTCAGAGGTACTGTAAGAATAAGTTCACTGGTATTAGGGCAGTCTCTGGTGTGAGCTGCCAAGGAGATCAGCAGTGCTTTCAGAGCAGGGTTTGAATGCAGTGCAAACACAGTGTAAACAAGGTGCTGAAGAAACTCACTGTGTAGTAGCAGGATATTTGTTTTGAGGAGTGAGGTACAAAAAGATTGCCATGTTCTTTTTGCAGGCTGGACGCTTCTTCCCTGCACTGTCCCAAACACTGCTATTTTAGTTGTAGGTTACAACAGCCAGAATGTTGCAAAACCAAGTCAGATTAAGAAAAAAACTCTATCACAATTCAGTGGCTTCTAGCGAAACACTTTCAATGTCTCACAGTATTCTGTTTTAATGATTGCACTTTCTGTGACTAAGACTTTCAGAGTTAAAATTCCCAACCAGACCTTCTTGACAATCGCTGGAAGATGAAGAAAAACTTCATGATTCCAGGATGCAAATC
Organism: Pyrocephalus nanus; assembly: GCA_038380795.1. Classification (NCBI taxonomy): domain Eukaryota; kingdom Metazoa; phylum Chordata; class Aves; order Passeriformes; family Tyrannidae; genus Pyrocephalus; species Pyrocephalus nanus. The sequence continues at coordinate 4,525,519 of CM076269.1, forward strand.
CTCCTTCTGCACCTTCAATGAGCCTCAAATAACGAACAACTGATGGGGTTTGCAGTGACATGGACAGGGAATGAGCCCACGAGGCAGGCTGTCAGAACCCATCCATGGCTTTATCTCTGCGTAGATCTTTTTATGACAAGTCCAAAGCGTGGACAGCACATTTCTTGGCTTGCAAAGCGTACGAGTCACCCTGCCCACACCCCTAACTCTCTGCAGGCTGGAAAAGGCCAGTCTGACCACTTGTGCTTCCTGACAGATTCGAGCCAGGCTGTCGCTACCGAGCAGGGCAGATGAGCCTGATCAGCTCCAGAGCCCGGGCACGGAGCTGCTCCCGACACGGGTGAGCATCGGCTGTCTGGGCAGCACAGGCTCTTCCCACAAGCACTGCCTCCCTCTCTGACAGAAGGGCATCGGGAAGGGCACCCGTGGGATGTCAGGGCTGACATCCCCGTGGGCTGTCACATCGACTATGATGACCTACATCTACTCTTCTCCACCGTTCTCCCCTCTGGCCTCCTGCAGTATCAATGCTGCTCTGCTGCTCTCCACATGGTGCCATTAGGAAGAGGGATCACCCTGCTGTAGACTAATGGCCCAACCCACTTATTTTTCGATCTTAGATTGGCAGAGGACAGGAACTTTTTCTTTGAAATGCTATGCAAATACATAGACAGACATAACTAAGAGCAAGACAAATCTGCTGCTACAATTGACACAGTAAAATTTATGTATCACACCATCCGCTCCGGGAAGCTGCAGGAATTAGAGATCTGGTGGGGAAAAAAAAAGGAATCTGCCCTTGTTCAATCCAGATCAGAAGTCCTCTCCCAAGGAAAGAAGAGTCCATCACATTTTCCTTCAGCTTGTTCACACACCAACTGTTTACTGGTAGGAATGAAGATGACTCATCCTACCACCAATACAAACCTGGTAAAAGACAAGGCACGTCCTCAAGCAGTAGCCAAAAACCACAGTGTGAGCACTGAAAATTCTGGTGACAGGTTTTTCCTATGGTTATCTTAATTTTTTTTTACTTTGGAACAAAGTGACTTCTTTAAGATTCAAAAGGAGAGTAATTTGTCCAATAGATTTAATTTTTAAAATATATTTCATCAATATAATAATACACTAATAAAATTCAGAAGTTGTTTAAGGCGGGTGTTTAAGGCCCGGTGTTTCCTCTACTTCCCTTCCCAAACAGAAAAGGAAAGTACATATATCACATAAAAAACCCAAAACAAAACAAAAAAAAACCAAAACAAAACCACATAAATTAAAAACCAAATAAACAGAAAACAACCCAAAACGCCCAAGAAATTTGAAGATTTCTAAGCTGGTGACTTAAACTTTTATGCTGACAGCTTCCAATGTGACCCACAGAGACACTGTAACTTTAGTGCTAAGAACCACCCAAGTACAGCATAACTGCTAACAAATCCTCAGGGTTTGATTTGTTGTTCGTTTGTTTTTAAATAAAGCTCCGATGAGTTTGCTGTTGCTGGGACATCACCAACCCCTCCCAGCGGGTGCACTTTCCAAACAATTGGCATTCAACAGTAGATAACACTGAAGCACTGGTAGGGCAGCTCCAGAGAATGGCACACAGTTATGTAAAGCTGGGAACAAAGGCATTCACAGGGATCCCAGGAAATGGGATTTTCATATGACTAACCATCACAGTATGTGTTCTGAGAAATGCTGCAGGCACAGAGTTCTCCTTAGGTACTTTGGTTCCTTGAAGGAACTCTACTCTTACATGGACTAAAATACCTCCTGAACTGAAACAGAATGGGGAACACCATTATTATTAAAGTTATCTTTTCAGATATCTTTATGCATCTCTTATCTGCACATTCCAAGGTGACTGAAATTTGGAGCTTTCTGAGCATATCATGTCAAAGTGACACGACTCCAAGTATGGGCATTTTTCATAAATTTGACATTCTTCTCTGCAGAATTCAGCCCCTTTCACTTGAAAGAACAGCCAAGGAAGTATTTTATGACTTCACTGAAATACTTCTTTCATCACCTGTTCAACTTTTTTTTCCACTTTGGCTAGATGCACCTTCTACATCTGTTTAACACTGCACTGAGGTAACTTTAAAAAAAAAAAGAAAGAAAACTAGATGGAGGACTAGTAGTCACTCACAAACACACCATGTTGAGGTTTTTAAAAGCTGTTTCTAATCTTAAAAAACAGTTCCTTTTAGACTCAGATAATATTCTTCTGGATGCTTTTGATTGAAGTGCATGATGAAGTCTTCTCAAGAACTTCTTTCACACTGCAGGTGAGCTTTAAACCAGCTCACGAGCTCCAGACAACAGGACAGACAGGACAGCAAAGCCCTCACAACAGGCTGCAATGCATGCTAAGACCCAGTGTGAATACTGGGACAATCTGTTCACAGAGCTTAGAGCTCCTCTGTCAGTATTTCTAGCCGAGCTTGAATTAGCTGGCTACTTCGGCCAAATAAATTCATGCAATTTGTCACTAAGGCAATTAAAAAAATAAATCATTGTCCATTGGGAACTCTGCCACTGAAACATCATTCTGGAAGAAATTTTGAAATTTGAAAATTTTAAGCAAACTGTTTTGATCTTACTGACTTTGAAAGCGAGAGAAACACTTAACACAGAATTAGTAATGAAAGACTGCTCTTCCTACAGAAGATTTGCGAAATACACAGGGAAACAAAAACAACAAGGAGATTTTAAAGTGCGTTTGTAATAATCTTCTCAATTGGGTTCTTTACATGATTAACCTGTTCCAAATGTTAGATTGCTGTGCTTAATTATCCAGGGATTTAAATACTTTACCGAACCACAATTAGGAACTAAAAAAACTCTGCAGCTGCTTTCTGAGAAATCCGAAGCTGAACTCATTTAAGGAATGACCTTCCTTCAGGATAGTAATTTCTCCAGTTCCCATATTAACCATGAACATGTTTTGAGGAAAATTTTAATTCTATAAACTGTATTTCAATTCATTTCTCAAAATGCCTTAGATCACACCTTATAAAATAACAGTTATCTGCCAAAAGGAGGAGGCAAAAACCCCAACAAACAATTACAGTACCTTCATCAAAAAGTTCTCTTAAGCTTATAAACGGTACCTTGGATGTAAGGTCTCGGTGGAAAATGCCTTTATAGTGAAGATAACTGATCCCCATAGCAATGTCATAAGCCAGTTTCACCCTCACTGTCCAGGGCAGATGCTGGTTACTGTCTAAGAGCTGTTCCAGGTTACCACAATTGATGTACTGAAACGACAAAGCAACATTTGTAATTAATTATTTAACTTCACATATTGACAGCAATGTAAAATTCATAATTACACAGCTCAGTTACATATTAAAACTTCTTTTCTTAAGGGCTTGAGGGGCACAAAATTTGCAGATCAAGAGAGGCTGAAAATGTCTCCCTTCACCAGCTGTGCCAATGTGTGTATGCTGAAGATGTATTAACTCTCTGGTATTTAAATAGACCCTTCAGAAACATCTACAGTATTGTATCACCCTCTCATTTCCAGCTTGAGGAAACTTGGGCAAAAAAGAATGAAGAGCTGGTTCTCATATAGGATAAGTGAACAAACAGCAGGCTAAGTATCCAAGTGTAGGTCATGGAGCCTGATCAAGTTCCCAGATATCAATTCCCTAAACTGAAACAGCATCAAAGAAAAATATTACAGTGTGTTGCTCTAAGTTCCATTTCTTTCACTGCTGTATCTACAAGTTCTAATCAGCAATCTGATTCCCACTGTGGTCAGCACTACATCAACCCCATCAAATGGTGGCCCTCGTGAAAAGGAAAGTACATTAAGTAAAAGATAAATGCTATAAAAGACAGTGAAACAAAGCAGCACCTAAATGACACTAAGTAATATAACTTAGCTAAGACATGGCAGCTCCACTGCTCAAATAATCATTACAGCAACTCGGCTTATGCTTTATGTACAGACCCTTTATACCACACCAGCAGCTACACTGTGTTTAAGTAGCTTCTGGTTTCACTCCCAGCCCCAGTCCCCCACCAGCACCCAAGCAAAAGGAGTAGCTCTCTCCAGCAGGAAAACCTGGCAGCAGTGCAGTGACTTCTCTCAAGAAAACCCAAGCGAAGCAGGCAGGACAATTTGCTCCCAAGCCTGGCCCACGCACTAACACCGTGCCAGGCTGCACTGACTTCCCTCCTCTGTGCCAGACAGATCTCCAACCCTCTCTCAGATGGCTTTGTACTTCCCTGTGTCAGTCACCCCGACAGTGACACATGACAGTGTGGCACCCTTATCACGTTCAAACTGAAGTCTTAATTGCAGCTTTTGTTATTTCAGAAACTTGTAACTTGCTTGTATTTCGTTGCGCTTCTTTGTGCCTTGGAGCCTGGGGCACAAGGCAAACACGAACCACTCACAATGGAGTGTGGATGGATGATCTCAGGCTGTGCCATAGCAAGAAGAGAGCACACAAAGCCAGACTCTACTGATAAGCCCAAGGGTCACAGCTCACCTCTGGAACAGCTTCTTCCTTACAGTTTGGGCCTACCATTAGCTGAGCTTACAGGTTAATTCTGAAAACCTTTTCAGCAGATACACAAGTTGCACAGGTAACAAAGGTGGCAAAAAGTGTTCAGGCAGAGGAGGCACAAAGCAATTTTAACTGGCACAGAGCTCACTGGGAAGGGGCTCCACTGTGCTTCCCTTGGGAACGGGGTTCATCCCAGCCCATTTCACCGGCAGTCCAGGGCATGACCCCTCTCTCTCCAAAACAACCTGTTCCTTGTGCTAGGAGTATTTGTGCCCAGAGAGCAGAGCAGATCTGGAACAGGTCAGTCTGAGGCTATGCAATCTCCATCCTTGGAGATTTTCAAGACCAACTAGAGCTGCAGCCAACCTGGTTCAGCGTTGGAAACAATGCTGCTTTGAGCTGTTTCAGCTTTGATCTTTCTCACTGCTTTTATCTGAACCCCTAAGGGAGCTAGATGAACTTACAGAGCGCTCAAGAAAAAAAAAAAAAACATGCTCAATAAAATTAGATTTATATTTTTTTTAAGTCATAGGTTGCTATCATGCTTAAGGAAAAAATGGTGAATAAGACTTCTACAATAACTTCTCATATATTCCCAGCCTCCCTGGGCAAGTGTGAACAGCACTTCTCATCCAGTTATGTTCAAATCCAAACAATACCAATAAACCTGGAACAGAAGGCACCAAAGCCCCAGGCTGGATAACCCAGTTACTGTGACACCAATTACCCCAAAGCATTTCACCTTTCTGACAGGCCAGTAATGGTCAGCAGACCATCCATGCAGCACTACCATACTTAAATTCCCTGGCAAGACAATGTGAGGGGAAGGGAATCACTGGCCCAGGTTCCATTTCCTAGTCTGAGCCACACCATGACATCAATGGCTCCAGAAGTGCTAATAAACAAGCAGCCCAGATGAGTATTGACACACACTGAAATGGGACAACAGCTGGCTACTGTATCGAGCACGCTCTTACTTTCCTTCTCAATACAGCAGCCTACAGATTTGATCCACTGCTGCCATATTAGCTAAGTGCATCCAATATATCTATTCTCCCAGCACTCTTCCAGTCAAATTGGTTTGCAGGGTCATTCACCCAACTTAACTGCAAGGACTCAACTCCAGCATGGGGTGGGTGAAGGCTCACACACATACACAGAGGACACAACATGGATGAGCTGCAGAGGCAAGAGCCAAACCTGTCTCCAGCACATCTACAAAACCCTCCAGGCCTCCTGTCCAAAACTGCCACCTAGAAAGTGCACAGCCCTCGTTTATTAGAGATGTGAGTCTGGCTTTGGCTCTACGTTCTCGTGTACCTCCATGAAAGACAGGAGATGAATCATCAAGTGAAAAACTCCACTAAGATTTTCCTATAAGACACGTTTAAGAGTCCAGTTGATCTCAGGTTTTAGCTGACCAGCAGGTAATATTTGCATGCAGAATCCCAAATTGTCCCTAAGGCAAGCACCACACAGAGTTTAATGCTCCCTCAGTGTCATGTAAGTAATCCAATTCTTCCGGTTATTCAGGCTGATAATGCAAACAGCCAGACTGATGGCCTATTTTTTTTTTCAGAGCCCTTCAACAATGCCTTTTCAGAACAGACACAGAATTATGTACATTATTTCCTAAATGCCAGGGCAACTGAAAGAAAAAAATACTTGTTCTCAGTCTCTCAGTGGCACAAACCAGCTCTTTGTGGCAAGAATATCCCGAAGGACCGTAAATGCACCTCTCCCAAAGGGAACACTGGATTTTGTTTTGTCCCTGAAACATTTCAGTGCTGCTACAGTAAGGCTGCAGCACACACATCATCTCAAAGCACGATTCTACTACAACAACAACAGCCATTGCATAAGTGGACAAGCAATTGGAGCAGAGATCTGATGGGGCTACCACAATGAAAGCAAAGGCCGCTACATTTCACAGAGACCTCACGGCTAAATGGAGCAGTGTTCAGACCTTTTCAGACTCTCTATCATCAGGTTGCAGTGAAACAGCTACCCATTATTCCTCCTGCTAGCTTTTTGTCAAGTAACAGGATCCCAGCACTCAGTTTATCTGCTTGCCAGAGTCTGAAAGTAATGGCTACAAGGTTGTTTATTTTTGCATTTGCTACACCTCAAAGCAAACGAAATGCTCATTTAAAAGATCCCGGCATCGCAGCCCACAGAAATATTCCTTCTGAAAAAAATTCGAGCATTCATTCTAGCACTTTTTTTGCTAGAATGAGAATTCAGCTAAACTCCATTTCTTCTACCTCCCCCAAATCTTATGATGAGGAAAGAGAGCAGTAGCTTCTTGGAAGGACACGTTACTCAGAAGCTCAGCCAAGCACAGATGCTTTCTGGATCAAAGAGCCTTGAGGAGGTTTCTGATGTTAGAGTTTACTGTATATTCTTTACTGCTAAGAAATGCAGAAGGAGCAGTATATAATCCTTTCCTGCACAACAGTCAGGGATAGGGAAACATGGTACTTTAACCTAAGAACGGTGTAACAGGACTGCTGCCTTGCAGAACACTTGCAGTCACCTTATCAGACTCAAGCACAGGAAATAAGGAATGGTTTGAAATTCAGAATATGACAGTACTTACACATAGCATTACATGCTTCATTTTAGGAGATTAATAATGAACTTCAGCTGTCAGATTTTAGCTTCAGAATTCAAAATAAAAGTTTGAACACTAATACAAGAACTAGAAGCTTTTAAAGGAAAGGCACGTCAAATTCACACAATTCCAGCAGTTATGGCTCAAAAACAAAGACTCCAAATATTGTCAAGTCTGATGGGAATTGCAAAGGGGTTTCAATGCTATTTTAAAAACCAAGGCTGTTTCAATATGAAGGTCTAATATAAACAAGCCATCAGATATTCCACAAGAAAGCCAGAAAAAAAACTTGGCCTGCTATTTAGATGACTTTTAATGTCACTGCTCGCCATTTAAAGAGCAACAAGTAACCACAAGACACCCCTACACTGTAGCCCAAACCTTACCAAAGACAAGGCATTAAGTGGTTAAGAAAAGTAGGCATGGAGAGAGCACTTAAAGTGACTGACCAAGTGAGGTAAGTCAAGAGTGGGAGCTGCAGGGACCCAGAACACAAACACTGAGACAGCAATGAATGAATATACTGCAGAAACCCACTGAAGAGACAAGCAGAGAAGCAGGAGGAAAGAGAAACTAGAATCGTGGCATCAGCACCTTCAGCAAGGAAAAACAAGAGAGATGTCAAAGCAAAAACAGACCAAGAAGTTGGACTCTGAAGGGGGATCGGGAAAGCAAAATAATAGTATTGCAAACACTGTCAACAAACGCATTCAAGAGTGTCAAAAGAGACAGAGCTTCCATATTTGTATAATTTCTAATGTTGGAAGTAAGAAGGTAACTCTCATGTCTGCTAAAAGAAAGTCGAGAGCTTTTCACTCGGCTTTCTGCAGAAGTTTAAGACCAATTTTAAACCATCCATTTCAAGAAGGACATAACCCAGTCTTCAGTTCTCATATGTTTAAGTCATCTGCCACACTCAGCACTCTCGTAAGTGACTACTTTGAAGGCTTCTGGCTGCAAGACAACAAGCCAATGTACCCTTCTGTCACAACTGGCATAATTAGCTACAGTGGGAGGACTGGAAATTCTCATTTCCCCCAACTGTTTTCATTAGCTTCAACTGTGCAGAACTGGAAAAGAAAGACAGTATCAGTATGTTCAAAACTACTACATAAGATACTGCAAATTGATACACTGAGATTGACTATCAGATTAAACTGACTTTTTTTTTTTTTTAAGATTGAAGTTCGTTCCTACCCCTCCACTAGTTAAAAACCCCACAATTAAAAATTGTACACAACCATCTCACCTCTGAGCAGTCACCTTCCACTTCCACTAAAGATCTAACACATTGGTTGAACCAAACAAAATAAGTTAAACATTGAAACAGAACAAGCTGGATATTGAATTTGGGCTGCACAAGTATACTTTGGGTCAGCAGGTCAACTAATGTTTCCAAGGAGAAAACCACATGTACTGAAAGAGAACATGCAGGTGAAGCAAACACATTTCAGAACAAAGCTCAAACTTTTTCATGAAGGATCAGAAGGGCACAAGTGGCTTGGAAAAACAGCCTGATTGAAAGGGCAGAAGCAAAGCCAAAAGTCTTCATCTAAAGGCTGTTTTTATTTTCCTGCTCCTCAGTTGCTGAAAATGAAAGGGAAAAACAAAGTCTTTAACCTAAAGTCAATTTGTCTCTTCTGCTTTTAAACCAACACAAACAGTTCAGTTCTTTAATAAAAAGTATGTATTTTCTTTAAAGGGCTTAACCATTACAGGATTAAAATAAACTTAAAAAGGTGTCAGCTATTCAGAGAGGAGAGGGCAAGCAACTGCCACAGCCTGGTTACTCATCAGGACTTTGAACCAGAAGCCAAGAAACTCAACAGATCTACCTCTGTTCCTTCTTCTGTGTCAGTTGTGGCACTGATTGATCCACTGGCTCCTCCTGCTGAAAAGGCATGTGCAGGCATGGCTTCTTTTATAAGGGCAAACAAGAATTAACATGCACCAACTCAGGAAGGAGCTGTAATGAAAACCATTTGTTGCATTCCAGACATTCAAGTGTTGGCATGGAAAAGAATACGGCAAGATTTGTCTTCCTTTAATTCTCTAATCCCAACAGCTCTCATGGTCAGCACGCTGAATTTAGCCCTTTCCTGTCATTTCGCTCAGTTCAAAATTTAATGTTCACTTGGTTGCCTGCTGCTAGAAACAGGCCCTTGCTGGTAAGGCTTCCACCACTGGGGCACAAAGCAACAATGCACTACTGCCAACCCATATGTATGAAGTTTTACTCATACTCAGGTTTGAGATATTGCAGGAAATAAGCTTATTTTGTTGGAACCGGAAAACACTCCCAGTATATCTATACAAACTGACCTTGATAACCATTTTTCCTGTAATTATATTAGTAAGGGGGGGAAAAAAAATAAACCAGAAAGCAAAAAAGGCATAACAACAAACAAAAAAAAAAAAAAAAAACAAAAAAAAAAAAAAAAAAAAAAAAAAAACAAAAAAAAAAACCACCACAACCCTGCATTTATAATCTGAAGTCACAACCATTTGGATTCAAAGTACAGCCCAGTTTCAGTGCAGATAAGAATCTGGGATATGGCAAGCTAGCAATGGCATAAATTAGCAAACAGGCACAGAAGAGAAAGTACCTTGTTGCTGACACAGGCAAGAGGAATAGCATCTCCACAATAACACTTCTGTTAAGAGCAGAAGGCTCTATCCACACTGGCAGCATTTTGAACATACCAGACACTCAGTTCTAGAAGCTGAAGTGCCTGACAAGGAGCCTCTTATTTAAATAAGGTCCTTCTCACCTTCCCCACAAAAATACCAGCAGCAGCAGCCCACAGATTATATGCCTGCAAGATCCAGATAAATAACCCGCTTGCTTCATTTTTTGAAGTCTGTAAAACAGCTACAAGGATCTACTGAGAGCAAAAGTTACAGCACATGAACACCTCTCATAATATGAACTTGGTTTAAATTCAGCATAAGGAATACTTTTTCTGAGCTCTTTCAGAATGCTTTTTCAAGCCTCCACACTCCCACTGTGCCACAGTGTCCATTTACATTTGAGGGTGCTCAAACACTTTATTGCCAATCACAGAAGGCACCAAGAACCCCTATTAATAGCAGCGTGTAAAGGCAAACATTACAAGGAATTTTCTTGTTCAACTCAGTTTCTGAATGCTTTGCATGGCTGATAAGTTAAGAGAAACGAGGCAGTGAAACTACAAAACACTTGTTAATTCAAGAGTATGTTTCCTGGGATCCAGGGTGCAGAGGGGGGGAGGAAGAGAAAGCACTGCATACAAACTGAATTTACTGGAACTATTAAAAAAAAAAAAAACTCCAAGGCAAAAAAGTTAAATGGCCAATATCACAGCACCCACTTGGACTGCACCTCTTCATCTGCAGAAGTAACAGGAAAATCTGGCCCTCGAGGCACTATTCAGTTCTCCTCCCCTCTCTCCCCACCCCACCATAATAGCTGAGAAGCTTCTTCTCACTTTTAACCGAGATCTCTTTCGAGGATATCAGAAACCACCAATAAAAGAATTGCAGAATTTGAAGTTCAAAAATGTTTGTGGTTTTTTTTCCTTTTTTTTTTTTTTTTCAGAAGGCTTACAGTGAGTGTCAAAGCAGAGACATTAAAATCCCTCCCCAAAAAAAGCGTCACACAACCCACACCCAGAGCATCCACCCAGCCTCACACATGCAGGGAAAGGAGAGAAAGAATGAGACAATGGAATTTGCTGTTTGCAGTTCAACTTTTATCTGCCTCTTATCTTACTTTCTTCTATCCTTGAGACATTCTAAGAAGGAGGAAGAGGTTAGCACCAGCGAGATACTCAGCAAGCCTTCCTCTGAACACAACATATTTAGATGCATCTATCTCAATTAAAGTAAAGTATAAAAGTGGCTTGTGCACTATTACAGGCTCTGAAGTGATAAAACAAGTCAATCATCCTCCTACGAGAGGGGGGGGAAAGAATTAAAGCCAACATATAGCTTGTGTAGCCAAGGTTTAGTAAAAAAAAATAGAAAGAGAGGGGGAGGGGAGAAAAGGAGGTTTAACTATGAGCTGTTAAGCTCATACACAAGCATTTAAGAAAGACTAGAATTCCAAAGCCTGCATGTCCAGAAGTTCTCACCGAAATAACTGGCTGCTCATCCCCTCTGATCTAGCACCTGCATGCACAAATATAGACTGTGCACCTCAGCTTAAACTCCTGCTTTCAAAGTCTTGGCTTCTGTCTTCACATGAGGATTTCTTCAGTGTCTTTGATTACAGTTCTTTTTATACCTGAATTTTTGCCTCTGTGAGAACCCACCCTTGTGTCCTCTCCTAACCACGCAGTGCAGGGCTCACCCATCTTTCACTGCTTGTCTGCTTTTGCTTCAAGGACAGACTTTTCTCTGCAGAATTGTCCCCAGTGTGTGACTAATTTGGTACAACCAACTTAATTTTTTTTTTAAAAAGCTCTGTTAAGTGTTTTTTTCAAAAGCCAGGTCTTTGATCACTGCAATCAGAAAAGATGGTTAGCTTTCATTTATCACAAAAAAAAAGTAAGTAGCCACCAGATGTAAAAAAAAAAATCTGAAAGATCAGATAACTTAAATAAAGTCCTTTACATGCCTTCCAAGAACCTGCCTGCTGATATTTAAGCACTCAAAACTGCAAAGCTACAAATCAGACAGACATGGCTGAAACTCCTGTGGAGATCTGTATCATTTTTGCCAGAGAAAGAAATAAAGGGTCAAGCACATCACATATGCCCCAACACCAGGCTACAGGAGTATGAACTGCAGATGGAATTTCAGCCAGAACACTAAATTTCCTGCCTCCTGTCATTGAAAACCAGGCCCCCTTGTGAGACTGTAAATGGACTTTTTTGGTATGTGCAGCACATCAAGCTGTGTTTGGGACTGAAGTCTTTTTTCTTTTTAACAGATTCACTAAAATATTGGGTTCCCCAGGAACATAATATAAACAAAGTAAAGAATATGTACTTTGTCTTGACTTCTGTGAAATAACTCCACTGTCTTAGACACACTGCTTTTTTGTGTTACAAAATAATTCAAGAAGCCATCAAGTTACAACCCAAGGCTTAAACGTGTGACATTTTCCAAATACCATCCCCCTCTCCTCTTCCTACAAGTTTTTTAAACTCTACATACTTTGAACAGTTTAATTTACTTATTCCACGTGCCATTTGATTTTACATCCACCGGTGGATGTAAACAAGTCAGGTTTACATCTACCTTTAATCAGCCTGACTCAAATTTCACATACAAGGTACAAATGGGTACCAGAATCTGGAATTCTTCAGCTGCTGGGATAAGATTAGTGCAAGTGTCTGCAGCATTATTTCAACAAAAATGAGACATCTTTAGCTGATAAAACAGATGATGGTGCTCACACCCTTCTGACCCTCTCAGCTTTCCTACAGTTGATAATCCAGACTGAATACACGCCGGAAACAGGATTTTCATTTTAGTTCCTTTCTCATGCACCCTTTCAAAAAGTATAGTTAGGGCAGACAGTCCTCTCCCTAAACCAATACAGCTGGTTCAGTCTGGCACTCTCCACTTAATCAGGACATGGTTGTTTCTCGAGATACCTGGACTGCTTGACAGGATCAAAGGCACAGGAAAGGGCCCCTTCAGTTCTGCAGCCTGGCATGTGCCTTTCTAATGGGGTCTCTCAAGCTGAAGAGACAATGCTGCACTCCTCTAAAGAAGATAAATCCAGAGGAAGGGGACACTGCTCTGGAGATGAAACAATATGATGCCTTTATAGCACAGAGGAAGATTAAGGTAGAGCTGGTTGTCAAGCCTCGATCTACATTTGCTGAGAGTGCATTCACCTACTTTTTATAAATTAAACTGAGAACCCAAGTGAACTGTCACAGCAGAACAAACACTGACAGTCCATATGCTGGGAAGAGTGAAAAAAGTAAGACCAAATACGGCTCAAGCGTTGACAAGTATTTTTAAAATTCTATTACAATCAAGAGATGAAGGGAAGTGTCTGCGCTGAACCAAGTTTATAAAAGCAATTATAACTGCATTTCAAAATGATCAAAGATGTACTAGGAATCATTTTGCAAGCTACACAGAAACAAGAAAGCACACGGTCTGCATGTGGTCCCAGACAAAGCTAATAGAATACCTTCTGTCAGATACATACACACAAGCACTTAATATTCAAATCTATAGATATCTCCCTTTTTTATCACAGTAATTTAAGCAAAAGCTAAAAATAATGCTTTGATACAAGAAATCTGGCACACAACCCAAAGCTTATCACTTTAAAGAATCAGGATCTTTACAGTTTCAAACAGATATCACCAGAAACTTGGTTTGACATCTTTTAAACACATTCATCTTGGAATATAAACAGAAGCTTCCTAACTTTTTGGCTCTTCTTAAGAAAAGGTCCCTATTGCCTGTGCCTGTTTCCTTTCAGCAAGGTAGCTGAATGTGACCACAAAGATGATACTTTGAGTGGTTCTTAACTGAGCCCTGGTGTTCATGAGCAATGAAGCAGAAAAGACTCGTCTTTCAGTCCACGTTTAGTTGGTTGGGTGTTTTTAACCCTGAAAGATTATGTCAGTACTCACATGTGCCAGTGAGCAGGCACACAGCAATATATCTTTGTACCTTGTAGCTTTACCTTATCCCTATTCCCCAATGTAAAAAGACTCCACTCTATTTTAATAAAAGGTGATAGAATTAACAAGATATTTCACAGCATCTATTCAGTTGCAACAATTTTTGTGTTGTATTTTTTTTTCCTCAAGAACAGAAACATAAAGAGCCACCAAGATGATTAGAGGAGTGGAGAACCTCTGCCACAAGGAAAGGCTGAGACAACTGGGATCGTTCAGGCTGGAGAAGAGAAAGCTTCAGGGTGACCTGATGGCAGCCTTCCAGTACCTGAAGGGACCCCACAAGGAAGATGGAAAAGGGACTTTTTACAAGGCCAAGGGGTAATGTTTTTAAACTGAAAAAGAGTAGGCTTAGATTAAATATTAGGAAGAAATTCTTGTAAGGGTGGGGAGTCCCATGCACAGGTTGCCAAGAGAAGCTGTGGATGCACCATTCCTGGAAGTGTTTGAGGCCAGGTTGGATGGGGCTCTGAGCAACCTGCTCTGGTGGAAGATGTCCCTGATCACGGTGGGGAGGGGTTGGAATTGGGTAATCATTTAAAGGTGCCTTCCAACACCAACCATTCAGTGATTCTATGACACGGACCTTGGCAACTGGCCCCAAACAGCCCTAGGTGGCTCTGCTTAAGCCAAGGGTTTGGACCAGATGACCTCCAGAGGTCCCTTCCAACCTCAATCCCTCTGTGAAGCTGTGACAAAGCTCTATGGAGAGAGTGAGCAGCCCTAACAGACACCTCGGGAACCATTCACTCTAATTCAGCACTGGAAAGTTGTGTCAGTGGAATGGAAAGATTTCTCACCTGCTACATTACAGCCTAGCCTGGTCTTCCTAACACCTGAGATATTTCACACTCTGGTTCAAACCCAACTTCTGCTGCCGCGACCTTTACTCTGCTCAGATCCTACAGTGAGTTCTTGCAGTTATTAATGGGGGGGGGAGGTGAATTAAACTCTTCTCCTGAGGTCAAATCCCTGGGCTCCAGATGAGTGATTTTCTCCTGACCCTGAGTCAAGTATATGCAAAGGCCCAGACTGACTCTGCACACCCCTGTCCAGCACCACTGAAAGAACCCCTTCCATAAAATGAAGCTGCAGCTCCAATGAATGCTACAAAAAGCATCTGAACTACGGACACAAAAGTCCATGCAGAGCAGGCAAGCAGAGATTTATTACAGTATTAATCCACAGGCCATGCTATTCATTGGCTGAGAATTAATCTGCAGAATTTTACACATACTTAGAGTTCTTACAAAGTTTAAACCGCAGTCTTTTCTGCAGCATCCTACAGCCAAGAGGCACTTAAAAATGCCAGCTGTTGAAAGCCATCCAAAAAGAGATCCTTTGTCATCACAGCAGGATAATCTTTTTTGAAAGTTGCTTCAAAGTAAAACACCTCTAGAGTTTTCCCACCCCTTTGTTTTTTTGCTCCCCCTTTGGAATTTATTTTTCAATACTACAGTCAGAAAGACTACATAAGAGTGTCTCAGATTTCAATAAGCAGGAGGAGCTAATGAAAAGCACAAGATATTAAGGAATACAAACTGATCTGGGAGCCTCTGATCAGTATGGCTTCACTGAACACATTTAATACATAAACCTTTCATATTACCTGAACAAAAGGGCTTCCCTAATAATTCTCTAAATTGTTGGAGCTTTTTTGCTAGAAATTGGAAGGGAGTATCCAACAAATAAGGAATATTTTCTAACAGCTTGAAGATAAGAGTCCTTTAATTTTTTTTAATTTTCTCTACTTGGTGCCACCTTTAACACAACTTTCAGTTTCTCTTCAGTTGTTTTCCAGCTCAGGTTAATCAACTTCACACTGCAACTACTCTTTTTTTTTTTTAAGGAGCAGCCACCAGAGCCAACTTATCCAGGAACTACTATCAGTTGGTAAACAGGTAACACTTAAACTAGAAATAATCCCTTTGCTGCACAGAATATTTGCAGGATGACAGCTAATAGGAACTCCAGTTCCAAAGACATCGAGTTCTCTGGAGTTGACAGCCTCCTGTGACCACCAAAGCAGAGGTAAATATTTGCAGTGCTACGTGAGTAAAACTCAAGTTATTCAAACAATATGAATCACACTGGTGGAATAAAAGCAGGGATTAGGGAGTCTTACAGGAGATGAGGGAAGGAGGGAAGAGGGAAGGAAGGGTGTTCCAGAGCTTTTTTAAACTCTCCAAAGTGAGCAATCACCATCTAGAAGGCAATATATGCCTGCAATTTTTGCTGCAGTACAAAGTTCAGAAGAGCAGACCTAAGTGATGCCTGCCTGGTTTTCTCCATTCCAGGGTCAAAGGTTCTCCATAAAAAGTTGATTAAGAACTGAGGGCAGGAAAAAACAAAAGAGGAAAATGAAGTACTTTTAATGACAGATTCTGCTTGTGAAAGCTGTACATCAGAAGGACTTTCTTGCTTGAAGAACTTACTTTGCATTCTTTGTAAAAGGATAATTCAGCACAATTATAACAATGCTGAGAATTTTCAGCTTTTAGTATGTTTGCTTTCTAATCAGTGCTATCTCCAAAAGTAAAAAAGAAAAATACTAAAAAAGGAAGGTATGTTAAAACCTGAAACTCCACTAATTGCACTTACAGTTTACTTAAATTATTGCAGTTGGGTGAGAAAGCAGAAAAGGAAAGTTTGCAGTTATCATAGAAGAAGTTACTGAAAATAACCTCTCCCTTCAAAAGCCACAGGCATTTTCATTAAGACAAGCTTTACAAGTACAAAAGGGATACACTATGCAAGGAATTAAAAAAAAAAAAAAAAGTCTTTTCCAAACAGCATTCTTGTCTCAAAACAATCAAATTGTGGTTGATGGTAAAAACAGCAGTGTCAAATTCAGTAAGCTATTACAGTACAACATGTCAAAATTGTCCAACAGCAATTATCTTGCCCAGGATAAAAATTACGTCTGGAAGGCTTTCCATTGTAAACTTCGTCCTGGGGTTTATGACACAGCTATAAAAAAATTAATCGAACTAAAAATGTGCACAAGCTCAAAGAATTCTGTGGATTCTCTTAAAAAACAAACAAACAAAAGAGTCAAGATGTTTCTTACAGCATTTTTTGTCTCATACATCTGTGTTAAATGTGTATTTCATCCCATCATTGACCAAGCGCTCCTATGACTGCAGCAGCCCTGCTCTCTGCTCCGGAGCACAACAAATCCCACATGGAACAAATAAAGCTACACACTGTGGCAGCAGAGCATTTGCACACTTTTTTACTATCTTCCAGTATGAATTAGTAGCCATCAAGCTTCGGTTGCAACAATTAACTATTGTCCCTGCAGCACTGCAATTTCAAGATATCCCAATCAACACATAATAACTCTGCCTTCCTCATCTTCTATACACACAGCTGTCAGGGCTTTCATTTTTTTCAGGAAGGAATTATCAAGCTGAATGACTCGTTCTGTGCATATATATACATCTAATTATCCCAAGATTTTAGCCTGACCTGTCTCCTAGAAATTCAGATAAACCTGTTTAACGGAGTTCTACAAATAGTTTTAAGATCTGCAAGAAGGTATTAAGAAGCTTTTATATGCTAGACCGTAAGCTACAGTATCAGCTTTGGCACGGGCCCGTAAAACCTGAAACACACAAATAAATTTGTTTGCCTCTCATGCAAAATGGATGTTTGCTCAAGCAGCCATTCAGTGGTAAATGTGGGTGGGATAAGATCCTGTGGAGTTCCTGCCGAGCCAGCCATGGCTGTTCCACACCAGCTCCGTGTCCCTGAGCTCTGCTGACCCCCTGGCAGCAGCTCCAATCTGCTCTCTGAGTGCTCAGCAGCACCTCACGCTGACACCAGAGCTCTGCTGCTACCCGAGTTTCTCCAAGACCGAGGATGCTGCTCTGTGCCAGGAAATGAAGAAATGGAAGCGAAGAGAGAGTTGTCAGATTAGGAAGGTGGCTGGAAAGCCCAGAGAGGCTTGAGGCTGAAATGAGTTTGGAGAGGCGTGTGAGCAGAGCAGGAAGCACTGCAGATTCCTGGAGCTACAGGGACAAACCACCAGTTTCAGATTAGAGCTGAATGCTGAGAAAGGAATACCCAGTTTCTGGTTTTACAGAAAACAAGCACAGCAAATCTGTGCCCATGAGCTCGACGTCCGTAAGGCAGTCTAATGCCTGCCAGCTCATCTGAGTGATACACCTATTAAAGCATTTACTTTCCTTAAATGTTTCTTAACTCAGTGCTTGCAGGGATTGAGGTCCTCTCCAGCCTACACTTTTCCACCAATTTAAGGATACTGAGCTACTTCAGAAGAGGCACATGCCATAGCTTCTGGCTTGAGAACTTCAAAAAATTGGATTATCAAAACTGATAAGACTGTGGATTCAGAACAAGGTCGAGGTCCTAGTGCAGTCTATAATTAAACCATTCCATTCTTATTTTGAAAAAAACAAACCAAAACAAACAGAAACTGCCTCTTGCTCAAGTTTCAAAAACAAAAGCCACTTGAGAGAGGAGAATTAAAACAACACAAAATGCTGCCAAAAGGGAAAATCCCAAGGCGTACATAAGATCAACACCTTCCTCAAGCAAAAAACCTGCTCTGCATGATCCTCTCCTGCGTCTCACACAAAAAACCCCACCTTTTAACACTTTCAACTCTGCCTTCCAATAACAAAGTGCTATATATTTCTAATGTAGCCCTTTAACAAGTTTACAAAATCCTCAAGGCTCCTCTAAAACATTTGTGTTTGTTGCCCTGTCTGTTAATAGCACAGGAGGGCATTATGCCCAAGTCCTCTAAATCCAGTCACTAACATTGGCCTCAAGTTCTCAGCTCCTTCTGTTAAATAAACATGATTTCCCATCGTGCCCTCAGACATATAAGCTCTGAGTGATGCTGTATCCCTTTTACACAGGCATATCATCAACTGTACTCTCCAAACACAAGAAGGGATAATTAAGCTCCTTACAGAACAGGTCCAGCACAGGCAGTGTAAGAGGATTCTCCCTGCAGTGACTCAGACACCTATTGACCAACGGGCCTCTGAATCAACAGTTTCATCTCCAGAGAGGTGAAACCCTGGCAGAAGTTCTGAGTGCTTGCAGTGCCAGGCTAGTATCAATTATGCTGAGCACTGGCAGCCAGGAGACCACCTTGCTGGACCACAGGCTGAAAAAAGCCACGAGACAGTGGCTGATTTGTTTATCCTCCTGGGCTATATTTGAACTGGTGATTCACCACGTCCGTCTCACTAATAACTCCTCCAGCACATCATTTCAGCCCCCTTCTCTAACCTCCAGAAGTCTTCAGAACTCAGCTATTACTCTACACACACTTCAAGATGAAAAATGCCACTGCTGTTGTCACAAAACACAACTAATTCCACCACTTGGAACATAGACAGCTTTTAACTTTTAAAAACTTTGTAAAACCAAAGAACAACTACTGCACTGGGCAAAATTGTGTGTGTCTTCCCCTACAACATCAAATTTGGTCATGGATTTTCATACTGAAGGCATTAAATCCTGTCTTGGTCCACAGAAGAAAAGCAGTGTTCACTAATTATACTTTTATAACACGTCACTGAAGTTCTTCTGTTTCTCCAAACGTTGAAGCAACGTCCTTCAGTCTAAAACTTTTCCTCTTTGGTCTCAAGATGTTTCTGAAATCTCTTCTGTTATTCTGAATTAGAGCTATAAAAAGTTATTCTTTGAAGTCTTTCTTAGATTTATTTGCTTGCCAAGAACTCAAAAATAGCTGAGCAAAGCAAGCAGCTACAAAGTTAGCTCTCCATGAGGAAGCATCTGTGCTGTTTTCATTTTCTTGGCTTTTGGGTGGAGAGGGACATTTAAATGGTAAGCAACTGCTGTGAAGGAGGGGAAAAAACCAAACAAACAAAAAAACCACACTGAGGAAAATCTGCCAAGTTTTAGTATGACAAAGTGTTATGAAGTTCGATCTCTTCTGGGATGTGTTCAGTGAGTGGAAGGACACAAATCCTGCCTGTTTTCATTGATCAGAGGTGCAAAAGAAATCAGCAATAATGTTAGCAAAGCCTGCCAGAAGGTCTTGATCAGCCATCTTAGAAATGTTTCCTCTACTGAGCACAAGGAAGGGTTGGGGGGGATCAAAAAAACTGTCCCTCTCACACCAGAATGCTCACACATCTTGTATCCTGAAATTTCTGAAAGTGTCTTTACCTTTGCTGTTACACTAGAAATACAGACACTGAACTAGAGTGCATCGTTCCAGCAGCAGCTAGAACTGCAGAACTGTCACACCAGAAGGTGAAGAAACTCACTGCCCACATATCTGCATCTTTGCCTCAGAGCTGCATATGTAAGTTCCAGAAAGTGATGGTGACACATATCCTGCTGATTAGCATACAGCCACCCAGTCTTCTCATTTTACAGCAGTCCTTGGCAAGCACACCGTACCAGGAACCTGCTTTAATTGCTAATTAATAGCATACCTGTCTTTGGGAGGGTGGGAAAGGGTTAATCTTTTAATGGAGCAGTTCTTACAAATCAGAAGTAAGCAACATTAACTGTACAAAACATGACTTTCAATCTGTACTCAAACTAATACAGCAGGCAAAATATTTTATTGATTTTGACTCAAAACAGGCAACACTATTCCCAACAAGAAAATACTCCCTTCTTATTTTTTTTCTGAGCAGTTTACAGAGGGATTAAACACACAAGCCAGTAAAACTGGGTGGGAAGACTCACATGAACGGAAACTTCAGCTTCACAATTGATACCCAGATCTTGGCCAGGGTCCACGGGCAGTGGAATAATTCCTTTTAATGGGACCCGGATTAAGCTGTAATCTTGATGTTATTCCAAATAAGAAAGTGGTAGGGACTGAACACAATAATATCACCCAGCTGAAATGTCACTGACTCACCTGTGAAATGTTCAGCTGGAGCACAAATAAGAGTTAAACACAGTGTGGTGCCATTGAAACAAATGACCCGTCTTATGTCAGACACTGTCAGTGAAATTTTATGTCCCTACTATGATTTTTTTTCCCCCCATCCTACCAAGTGCTTCTGAGGAGAAAAGACATAACAAGTGCTGTGAGCAAAGGGGAGTTCTGAGGCTTGGTTCTGCAGCCTTCCCACAGCACAGTAAGTACCAAGTGATTAACTCACCACTCCCCATAAAAGAAACATCACTCAACAGCAGTTGCAGAATCTGGCCTGAGAACTGTTTTCATATTCAGTATTTACATCATGAAATTGTCTTACCTCAGTAAGAGCGTGCAGCTGTCCTTTATGCACACAGACACCCATAAACCTACAAGAAACAAGAAAAGAAAAGTGGTTTGGGCTTTCTTTCCCCCCTCTTTTTTTTCTCCCAAGTAACTAATATTGTAAGAATTTCTGGATACACCACGAAAGGAGGAAAAAGAAAAAAATTCAGCCTCACAGACACTGCATACTTCACTGTTGATTACTTAAACATCTCAGCACAAAACAAAATCATGTGTCTACACTACAACATAATTTGAATTAGCAGTTCCAAGAGAGCAGGGGAGACAGCTCAAACTCAATATGGAAAGTCACTAATTTGACTGTAAGCAAAGGCCAGCATATAATGGTTTTTGCAGAAAGGAACAGTCTGAGAGTTCTGCTGTAAGGAAGTTTAAGCCAAGTAATCCACTACTGGTCTGCATAAACAGAAAATTACTTCCCTTTGCATTTTGCTGTTTAAGCATAAAGATGTTTCTTCCTATCCCATTCCTCACCACTCAGGAATATGAGGGCACACACATGCTGTTCACTTCCCCTCCCCACCCCCTCTTTGCAGCACTTGGATGGAAGCAAGTTGTGATAATATTCAGTGTACACACATTCCACAAGTGTTCCCTGCACTGCTCAAGGTCCACGCTCCTGCTGTTCATAGCAATGACTGTCACCCTTGATTTTTCTGGAGAGCAACGGAATCTGCCGTAAATTTAACGTATGAGAAACAACTCAAAGCTCATTTTTTACCACCATGCAAGCTGAACTTAAAAGCAACAAAATGCAAATTAATACCAAGAGTAAACATCTCCCATGAGAAAGTTCAGTAATGCTGAAACTGTATAAACTTCAGAGCCTTCCCTGCAGAGTTCAAGTGTCAGTTCTTCCTGGATTAACTAATTCTCAGTTTTATCATTTAGGTTTTGGTCTCAGTGAGCAAAACCAAGTTGTCTGTCATCTCCACAACGTTCAGCAATTTCCAATCTGCAAGCAAGGGGTAGAAATGCACGATTCCCTTAAATGTGACGGGAATCTTGTGGGGAACGATTTAAAGGAAAAGGACGTTTTATATCCTGAAGCACTTCTGAATTCAAACCCAAAAATGATGCAAGACACATGTAGTGCTAGTTCAGCTAAGCTGCTTTTGAGGAAATGAATGATCCTCACTGTTCCCTTGTCCAACAGCTGACTGGGAAATTACAAGCAGCCGAAGGAAAATTATATAGGCAAGAACCTTTGCATAAGCTGAGCTGTGGAAATCTGGTTTTATAACCAAAGAAGCAGCAGGACTTGTACCAGAACATCTACTGCCTGCTCTCACCTCAAACAAAATTCCCTGAATATGGAAATTTTAATTGTAGAGGCAGGGAAAAATCCAATTCCTCTTGTTTAGTGTAGAACAACAAGGCATGACCAGTTATTCAGGGGAAATGGAAGAGCCTTCTTTTAGATAGATTATCTACTCAAAGCATTGCTATTTCTGAGTTTCACTTCACACAGCCATGGCATGTGAACCACTTTGTAAACAAGTTGACAAATTAAATCTTCCTGAGACTAAGAAATCCAGAGCAGAAATCTGTTTCTTAGTGCATTCTGAAAGTCTCCAGAGCTATCAAGCATGGTGTTAATGGCTTTATTCACAAACAAAAATGGAAAAAAAACCCCAGTTCAATGTATGAATTCCACTATTTAACAACTTTTCAAAGTATTTTCTCTTCTATGAAACGTACTAATTACTAAACACTAAGCCTGTATGGCAATATTTTCATTTAACAAAAACCGAGGCTAAGTAATTAAAAACAATAATGTTGTCATCTATTTATCAACTCTTCCTTTGTAAAGGTGTATTACACTACTTTCAAATTAAGAATTTAACTGTATTTGACATAATACTAAAATACAAATGCATCTAAGAATTTATCAAAATTTTGAAAAAAAAAATAAATTTCTTGTCTCATCTGTACTAAACAGGAAAGACATCACTGACATATAAAGACTGGCAGAGCTTAACTTTTTCTGTTTAGGTCCAGGGAAGTCTTAATGGAAAGACATTCATTACCTTTATAAACCCACTCTTAAGGCAGCAAAGACACACTAACTCAAGTAATCAATAGTAAGAGTTTAAAAACCTTAAACACTTGGGATTTCTACCAGGAAACAGCCATACATTTCTAACTTTTAATTGGAAACTAAAAACAAAGCTCCATATCATGACCTCATGGCAAAAAGCTGGAGGTAAAGATACATTTATAAACCCGCTCATATTTAGAAGCCATTCCCCAGGAAAAGAGAAACCAAATACACTGATAAAAAGAATTAATGAGTTTACAAGCAACACACTGAGGCCATTTAAACTTCTTGTCCTGAATCTCAGTTTTCAGACTCTGGAAAAGAGATTGAGAGAACAGACCTGTAGTGATCCAAGTGCCTGAAAAAACTTCTGCTTAGCTGCTTTATCAAGCAATAATAAGCCACTTGGTTAAGCCAAGTGCTGCTACAAAACATTGTTGGAAAGGATTTTCACTCTGAGATAATACACCCAGCTGCTACCGGGAAATACCATTACCAAGCAAGATTTTAACATCTGATTTCAATTTCTGAGATTGCCCCAGCTGAGATTCCAAGGTCTGTGCAGAGGAAGCTGACATGCTGGTCCAGCACAGCTGAGATGATTCCTGTTGGCGAGACGCTCCGACTCCTGAGCCAAAATGTGCTCGTAGGTGAACTTCAGCAGATTGTCTTGTCAGCCAAAGGTTACACTTCCTATAAGCATTCCTAGTGGAAAGAAGCTTCAATGATCCAGTCACCCACAAAACAGGAGAGCATTTGCAGACTTGAGGAAGTTTATTTTCAAGAGAGTGGATCTGGCCTTATCAGGAAGCTGAAACGCTTCCAAAATCGTAACGAGCGGTTGGAAAAGTTTTCCAGAAGCTGAAAATACGAAGCGTGTTACTCGAGTCCAGCCTGCTAAACACAGTGCAGCACACAAAATGCTTTCTAACAAATGTCAGCAACCTACAGATGTTGGGAGTCTCATTTTGTAAATGAGGTAATTCCTCAGTCAATCAATCTGGAATACCCCTCCTCCTAAAGGAGGGGAAGAGAAGGTAGTCTGGATGTTTCTTAGTCCTTTACAGCTGAAACCACTTGCAGTTCAGTCAGATGGCAAGGAAGAAAAGTCTGGACAGAAAAGGGAAAACTGTAGCCTCTGTCTGCTCTTTGCCTTAATTTATCAAGCAAAACTAATATTCAGATTATGCAGCCTCTGTGGACATCCAGACACTGGACACATGCTTCCCATTAGAAGAACTTCACTGGAACACATTCCTGTTTTGTGGGTAAAAACAGCTGCGGGGCAGCTACACCTCAGCAAAATAAATTGATGCCCTCAGAAATGTACTGCTTGTATGAGAAAATCCAGCACTTTGATAACATTAAAAATAAGAAACAAACCAAACACATCAGTGCAACAGTCTCTGATATGAGCTCAGTAACATAAAGAGACAAGAGGTCAGAAGACACCCTCTTATTTCATTGCACTGATTTTTGGAGAGGGAAGAGGGTAAGAATATCAGGTCTGCATGAATGTTTTAGGCACCATGATAGATTAAAAATGTATTTTAAGTTTTCTACACTTGCCTTTTGATTCTGGACAGAGGTAAGGCATTTAATCTATCATTTCTGTGACACACTACACACAGCACACACAGCCTCTCTTCTGCTGCCTTGTACATTGCATTCCTGCAATACTCCTTTTTGATAACCACATTACACAAAGAGAAGCAAAAGTAATTTTCTTTCCTGTTAAAGCACTTTTCAGCACATGACAAAGGATGTTAGAAGACAAAATCCATCCTTCTGGCTATTGTAACAAAAGTCCATCACGAGTAATTTCACAGAAAGGAAGGTCTGAAAGGAGAGAACTGCACACAGAAAAAACCCTGGTATTGTGTTTCCAGGGCGCTGGATTTGCCTCAAGGGAGAAGAAATAAAATTCCCCTTGGAAGAAGCTCGTGGAATACACACACTGTGTGCTTATTTGTGTGCAGGCAGGCACGAGGAGGTGGGTTTAACCCACGAGTCGATCTGCCTTCATGCTCCCAGACAAACAGGCAGCAATACCTCCAAGAGCTCCCACGAGAGCACTTAAGGCATGAGCTGAGGCTTTCTGTGCAGAGTGGTTTAACTCAAGTCCCCCAGGTACAGATCTAATAGAGAAATACTTTTTCATGCAAACGGTCGTGATATTAAAGACTGAAATTCTAGCTCAAAATTGAAGATACACTAATTTAAGAGACAGCACAGGAGACAGGGAATCTTTGGTAGCACAGCATTGCACTTGTGAATATGAAAAAATAAAACAACCACTTGCATGATATTGCCAAAATGGAAAGGTATCAGGTCTCCCAAACTCCAGCCCAAAGGCTCCCAGCCAGGGCAAAAGGACAGAGGACTTCTTGAGTCCTTCACAGCCCAATTTCTTACTTTGATTTGGGTAAAAACTCATGACTACACAGCAGCCCCCCAGCACTCAGGGAATCAGCAAAACAGCAGAACACATTTACAAGCATACACCAAACCTTTCATAGCTCTGGTACCAGATCTGACCCAAGCCCTGAAAACAGCACTGCCCTTTAAATAGAACATAAGTTAATAAGGAAGTGAAGAAATGTTCCAAACCTCTGCTTTCCCTACCCCCAGCAATGACAATCTTGCCATGTATCACCCAACCTGTATTAAAATGGTTATAGTAAACATCACATGGCACAAACCAGAAGTCCAGCTCACTTTTTCATGCCTCCCCTCACCATCTGTTCTGAGGGAAGATGTGAGAAGACCAGCACATCCCACACCCAAAGCAGGGAGAAATGTAGATCAGAGGCAGAAAGGCATTTTAGTTCTCCATGTTTAGCTTGTATGCAGGTATGAGGTGAAGACAAGAGATGAAGTTGATGGTAGAAAAGGAATAAAATATGAAAAACATTCGTCTGCTCCTGCCCTGTCCACTCCTAAAGTGTCCCTAAGCTGGACCATGGGGAAAAACAAAAAAAAATAAGCAGCTCTTTCATACATAGTTTGCTATGAACATCAAACAGTGACTGAACAAAAAGTTACTCCATTATAATTAACATCTATTCTGCTTCTGGAATCATATCTGCTAGTTGAAACAGGAAAAAAGAGGAAGGGAGACAAACAAAAAAACTCCAAAATCCCCTCACTTTTTACCATCATGGCTGTGTAGCTGCAAGAGCTGAACTCATCTATTCTAAAATATCCTTAACAGACTGACAAAGAGGCTCTATTTTTGCCAAAATAAACCCTCTAAGAGAGGGGAGTTTCTCATTTTCTTGATGGAAAATACATTAGAAATTTATATACACACATATATTTGACCACTGGAATCTTTATGGTCCTACCATGGGGACGGGTATACTTACTGGAGACTGTGTAAGTGAAAACTAACTCTTCACTTACATCAGTCTGCTGATCAAGATGGATCTACATAGCTGGCCAGGAGCAGAATTTGAGTGCAGAAACAGGGAAATGAGTGGGGAGATTTAAAGTCAGCCTTTCACTCTGTGCATAAAAAGGCTTTCAAAGCCCAAATACCCAGATTGGTACTTCACCAAATTTTAGAAGCAGAGAAACTGAAACACCTTAACCCAACTGCATCTCCTCAAATAGTACAGGAGTGTCACTGAGGTAAAAACATGGACCTGCCTCCAGGTAATCTCTGCTGAGCTAAGGAATGGGAGGAAGCCAACAACTACTGACAAACTCCAGAATAGTGATCACAGTCTGGATAAAAACCTCAACAGGCATCTGTAACTCCAAAAAGGAACTGATATGGGCAGCACAGAAGCAAAAGCAGTTTTAAATAGTCAGCAATATTTATTATTCACATCAGTGCAATCAATGGCAGAAACACCAAATCTTTGCAGTAACATCATTGACAGCCTATAAAAAGTTACAAAGCTCTACATTTTAAAGCACTGACAAAGGGATGGGGTTTTTAAGCACCCAGAGGATAATAATGAGCCTCTTCTCTCTTCCACATCACTTAGTTTGTATAAACTACAAAAGTTCTAGCACAAAAATACTGACTGAATTACCAGTTTTAGGTACCAAAGCACCAGGACACATTCAAAACCACAACCACACACTCAGCTTAAGCAATATTTTAGTATGCTAAAATAAATACATCATTGCTAAACCTGACATTGGCTTCCTAAAACATTTAAACTGCACATGTTGAAGTGGGTTGAGAGTAGAAATCTGGAGGCTGCAAAGCCATTATCTACCCAGCTTCATCATTTTACAAGCCATTTGATATCAGAGCACCTCACAGCCCTTACCTGCTACAACCAAGCCCTGCACAACAATCTCAACATTTCAGCCTCAGAACCCACTCATATCCTAACTGGCTAAAAACACATCAGCACTAAGGAAAGCAGCTTTTTTTACAGCCTAAGTTAACAACACGTGGTCCCAGAGCTTACAGAACATGAAGAAGCTCAGAGGTTCTATATTCCATAAAAAGCAGAGTACACCTTCAAGGCTTGTGGAAAAGATCCAGTGACTAATCAGCAGAGAAGTAAAGTTGATGCTGGTGACAAAACACCTTACTCAGTAATATGGAAGGAAAACTTCAAAGGACAGAAATGAAGTGAGGAAAATAATATTTAACTGCAAGCTGAGGTAACTCATAGCCCCTGGAGAAGTTATACATAAGAACTTCTTGGAAGAGGATATTCTCTTTAAATACTAATATAAGCTTAAAATTTCCAAAAATAATCCCAGAAAATGTTTCAGTGGGAACATGTTGCTGTAGAACATTTTCCTGGAGGCCTCTCAGCAATGCGACTCCAGCTGCTCTTCTTTGACAACACAAGGTTGTCAAACAAGCAATACAACCTCTCACCACTTATCACTCTCAGGGCAAATTTTTCAATCAAAGAATAGACTAAAATTAAACACTGTTTTCCCATTTGCATTTCCTGTAGCAAGGAGATTCACCTAACAGATAAGAAAAAGGCAGTATTTTTTTACCAGAGAATCAACTCTCTCAGAAGAAGCCTCAAATCAAGCAATTAATAAATCAAATGCAGCTTCTCCTTCAAAACAAACTATGCAAAGATAAATTGTTTCTATTTAAGTCATTTATTTCTGATGTATTCACTCATAACTGCCTAGCTGAGCACACAGAGAGAAAGACTTTTCTATCAATCCTGGGTAATAACTGGGAGACCAAATGAAATTCCTTTTCTGCTTCAGGCATAAATCAATACATTATTGTTCTTCCTTCAGGACCATCTGTGCAACACCCCTGACTTCAAATCATTCACAGGCTCTAAGGCCAGGGGGGACCAGTATATCACAGATATGATCTCTCAGACAACATAAAACATTTGAATTGCAGCAATTACTCAGGACTGAGCACAGTAACTTTTGTTTCCAGCAACACCTCAGTAATTCCATTCAAGGGGGAACAAGGTTACATCAAGGTGCAACCAAATGCTTAGATTTTTTACGAAATAAGATTTACAAACCACACAAAGTTGATAAAGAAGATGATGAAGTGATTCTGACAATCCTATGAAGTTGTTCTTTCCACAAACCTTACTAAAAAAGCAGCTAGATCAGTCCCCACAATCATGTGCTGCCTAAGGATTCTGAGGGAAAGGGTGTGGGGGATAGACATAAGAAACAATTAGTGATCCTGAAAACAGAAGGAGGAATTGCTGGGAAAATAGACTAAGAATTGTAATTAGGATTAGATTCCTACACAAAACCTTTAGTGTCTCTAAAGGTTTTCAGAAAGAGCTTGCACTGCCTGAGATCAAAAATGGATCCCAGCTGCACAACAGCAGTCGGGGAGAACTGGTTATTTGGTGCACTGTCATCACATCTTTACATTTCATAATGTTATGGCTTCAGCTAATTATCTTAATTGCTTGTCACATCATCATAGAAGAGTAACCAAGACTAAAAAGATTCAAGAAATAACAAGATACACATTGAAACATTTTGGATTTGCATGCAGAAACCTATTACAATGCAAGAACTACCTTTTTTCCTTTAAGGAGCAGAAAAATCAGATTAGTTCAACTCTAGCTTCTTTTCTTCTGTCCCTCTTATACCACCTGGCAATACTACAATAAGAAAATGCTAAAAACTAGGAAGCAGACCTAAAAATAAGCAGCAGCTATGGCACTTTGCATTGCTGAACTGTAAGATTAGTAACCATAGGTTATTTGAATGGTGTTAAATTTGTAATTATTTAAATTCACGGAAAGAAGCCAAATTTCCCTCTTCATATCACTTTACTGAGTCATTTGAAATTTAAAATGTGAACACTTGGGTTTTTTTCTCTGACATATGTTACTCATTACTGGTAAACTCCAGATACCGAAATCATGTCCGTGGGATGTTTTGGGTTTTTTTTTTTATCTCAAGTCTTTTTTTCCTCCTCCCTCTTCTTCTATTAAATTAGCAACTGATCCTAACACATTCACAACAGATACGGTATAAGAAAATAAATAAATAAAGATTGAAAATAGGACAGCCTTACTAAAGACAACTTATCTCTACATAATTCAGAAAAAAAGCCAGTGTACCTTAAGATGTTTGGATGTGAGAGTCTATTCATAAGTTGAACCTCCTTCAGCATGTTTGCTCTGTTGCTGTTCAGTGTGTTCATCTTCAAAGCCATCACCTGGTCTGAAGTTCTGTGCCTTACCTACAGGACAGAAGCAAAAAAATGGTGAGGATATGAAATGCAAGATTGAAAACCCAGTAATGCTGTAGTACAATGTACAGATCTTCCATGACAAATGATGATCTGGACTCCAGTTTCTGCAGTCTTTATCACAGAGGTGACTTTCCACAAGCATGCTGTGCAAATGTGAAAAGGCATTTTGCTCTTCTCTTGCAACTCACAATGACAGAGAGCTTGAGAAGTTGAAAATAAAGTTATCAGCTTCTTCATACAAGTGAAGGAAACCACTTATTTGTCCACAAAGTCTCCAAGACCTACAAAACTCACCTTCATTCCACCCATATCCCTCTTTTTTACCTCCTGCAGTGGTTGTTGTTGCTGTTCACAGAATGGGTTATGAGAGGAACAGTTGGTTGGGGGTACAGGGCAGATTGTGGAGTTTTCCAAATTTACTTCTGAACCAAGAGTATGAACCAGCTCCCACAGAGTGGACAGAAAGCATTTGAGCCAAGCCCTGCTGCAAAGCAGGGAGAGGTTCCTGGACAGGGTGTAGCCTCAACCAGGGTGTCAGTATTGGCTGCAGAGTGTTGGCATGAAAAAGAGGATTTCTGCAGCAACTGCAGAGAACCAGCACCCGGTTCAGAGTCACCTTCCCCAATCAGAAATGTGTGACTGGGCCATTTTTAACTTGATACTCTCAAACCAGCCCATCTGTCAACAGATCAATATTATGTAAATGTGTGCTGCTATCAGAAAGGAGCTGTCAGGATAGTGCAAGGCTTGCCAACCCTTTGAATCTCCCTGCAGTTGGGCATTCCCACACACATGCTGGTAGTATTGATGGAAACTGTGTTACCATTTTCTTCCCACATCCGTACCTGCAGTTCACAAACAGAAAATACGCACTTCCCAAAATACTGAACTACCCCCACAGCAAACTGATTCACTTTTATGGAGATGAGTTTAGGAAAAAAGTCTGTCTTGCAAGGATTTAAGACTCACCAGCTTTCTAATTTAAAACTGAAATTCACATTATGATGGAGGCACACACAAACCACCTACATTTTAAACAACAGCAGCCTGCCTGCTCTTATTCCACAAGGCTCTGCACATCTTTTCCAGTAAGAGCTGTGATATGTTAATTGCAGCTTATTTAATTCATTAAATTGTTAATTAATTATGTTAATTACAGAAAGAACAGCTGAACTCATGATAAGCAGGTGCAGGGAAAAAAGTAGGGTATGGTTTTAGGAGGTAAAGCTCCCTGGTAGGTCTGTGGCAGCAAAGGATGATACCCCCCTTTTCAAGCTTTATTTTCACACCATATCTGCAAGAACAAGGGGCATATTTTATAGCCAAACATTCTCATCTGCACACAAAGCACGTGAATTGAGCACAGGGATGTACTGGGAGGAAAGGGTGTCCCGTTTCAGGTGCCTGCCTGCTTAAATGCTTCCAAGTTGCCTCTTCCCATCCTAGTTTGAAGTATAGGGTAGCATTGGAAACATCCCAGATGAGTGTGGAAAACATCGAGGGACTGCAGGAGTAGAAAAATAGCCCTTGGATGCTTTTCCTCCTGCTTCCCCCACCGATGTAAATGAGCTCCTCAGATGCCTCACCTACAGTCACCCAGTAATCCCAGTGCAAGCAGGATCAGAGAAAGGGGGTGGAGGATATAGAAACCAGCACGGAAAGTGGAAACCCAACAGCAAGTTCACAGGCATGGGACTCCTCCTTTCTGTGGTAATATTGGCTTTAAAATAAAAACTGGTTGAACTACAGCTTTAGTGCATTATAACAAGATAATCTAGAATCCTTCTGCACACAACCTGTCCTGCCTGTTTGGCATGCTTATTGGTTTTAGGCAGGATGATTGCATGTTAAGTGGATGAGGTTTATTGTTACTTGCCAGGTTTCTTGTGTCTGTTGTGTGCTTTCATTAATTTTTAATTTTACGCAGCTTTTGCATACCCAGCCAATTTGAATGACAGGTCAGTGTCTATATATACAGACTTTCAAAACAAATTTTAGTTATACCTTAGTTTTATTAGGAGTAACGCCTTGGGTGAGGGGGAATAAAAATTTAAAAAGCTTTCACAGTCTTAAGAAAGGAAGATTTGTTCCAACAATGTCAATTTAAAGGACTGTGCTTTGAATCTATACATAGAAGCAGCTAAATCAACACCTGAGAGAAGGGCTAGGAATCTGGGGTGTTGTGGTAGAGTAATTTGGGGTTTTCAGGGAATGGAAAAGGATTTGAAGAAACTTTAATCCTACAGGCAGAGAAAAGCTCTCAACAGAACCTTCTCAGAAATGAGCTTTCCCACTGAGACAGAAGCTTCAAGGTCTGCCAAAAGGGAATGAAAAGAGTTAGAAGGTGAGCAGGAACTCTGCTGGAGTGTGGTCTTGAACAGTATTTGCCTTCTCATTAACTCTGCCAGCTACCTCCTAATTTCCTGGCCATTTCTATACTTCACTCAGTTCCACACCAAAATTTCCAGTTCTTTTCCCTCAACTCTGAGGTAAAAGTAGAACCTATCAAAGGATATTTTTCCTTGTTCTGACTGCTCCTCTTAAGGTAAGGAAATCTCAGAAAAGAAGGTGGGTAACTTTTTGAGGCACTGTGTCCTACATGCTCCCTGGATTTTCAGGTCTGATATGCCAGAGAAGTGATCAGCAACTGCTGCTCAAAGGTCTGACTGCCCACAGTTCTGGCTCCACATACAGAGAAAATTCAGCTGCTTTTGCAAAGACAAAATTTTTCATCCTCTTTTTTAGGCTATTCTGCTGTTCTGTTGGCAGACTGAACAAGGTTCTGTGGTGATGTCTTGGGGGGGGGGGGGGGGTTCTTTCTCCTCATCCTTGCAATCTTTCTCACAAGGACAATAGTCAGTACTATAAATAAAATCCAGTATCAGTATATATATTATGGAGCACAGTGCTAATCACTTGGAATCACAGTAAGATTAACAGTGTTCTCTCCCCTGAAGCACTGCTGGCAAACAGTATTTCTGTGGGAAGAACAGACTGACAACGGGGAACTGAGAGGTTCTGTCTTTCAAGTCTTGGTCAAGCTCTGAATCACTGACACAGAAGGAGCTGCCAGTGACACAGCCCTCTGTGCCTCCCTTCCCTACACAAAATTTGTGTCTGTTCTGGCAGCCCTGGCCAAAACCCTGCCAAACTGTTTGTTTTTTGTTTTTTTTTTTTTTTTTTTTGTTTTTTTTTGGTTTTTTTTTTTTTTTGTTTTTTTTTTTTTAATCCTCCATCTCCTTTCAGGCCACCTCTATGCAATGAAAGCATGGAAATGATGTTTCAATCACCTGACCCAGACGGAAAACTAGTAAATATTTTGGCAATACTGCCGATCCAATTCAACGTTTGTTTACAAGGCAGTTTGCCTCGGGCCTATGCCTGTATACTCAACATAAACAGGGACTCACTCATGCAATTCAAACCTTTCACTGATGCAACTTGCAGATTGCTGTAAAGCTTTTAAAGCTGCTGACATTATTATTAATTAGGGCTCCTTGGATATCAGACCAAGAAACCTTTCAGCAATGTCTGGATCACAGTGTCTCTGCTTAGAAACATTCTGACAATCCTACAGCTGCTTTGCACATGCTTCTGACTTCTCAGTCTGCTTACCTGTGTGTGTGTGTCTCCATCTCCAAGGTCACTGTAACCAGATATTGCCTCCCTGTTTTATTGCTGACAGGGAGATAAACTGTCCCTTTGCACTCTGATTCTTCTAGGATCAGAGTACTTTGCACTCTGACCTGGCTGTGGCTCAGCAGCATGGGCTGCCTGCTCATTCCAAACCACCTTCTGATCCTGGACCTTATCCCTTCCTTTAGAAGCAAGTGAGAAAGTCCTGGATCCACGTAAAGAAATAGTAATGTATTTAAAGGAAATCTCATAATAGTGACTGAGCAGGGCTCACATTCCACAGAACTAGTCACTATATTGTATCAAGTTCACAGGAGGACTATCCTGCAAAAAATTGATAGTTTTAATTTTCAGCTTGCTGCTTAGCTATAAAGTTCTTTATTATTAAAAAAATTAAAAATATAATTCAGATCATTATTTATTACATCATGCAGATCTATCAGGGCTCTCCGAAAATCCAAACATTTACACTACTTCCACTTTCTGCTGGACTGAAAGGGAGGCATGTTTAAGCAATAGCTGAAATCTAGCCTGATTTCATCTTTCACAAGGCCTTTTTGATCTGTATTCACTGTACCTTTCCAGGTGGCCCTGGAATAAACATCTGAAGAACATTTCCTAACACTGATATTATAAATCTGCCAACACAGCTTTGCTCCTAGTTTTCCACTGCATTTTCATTATTTTCCAAATCATCATTATGTAGCTGGAAGTATTTTGTCACAGTTTTCTTCCACAACCTCATTTAATTGCTTTCCAGCTTTTCCTTACCTTCCCCTCTTTTGGCATCCAGCCTCACTGCTTAAATACATTTACAGATATTTCCTCATCCAGCCTAGTCCATAAAATCACGTTGCTGCTCTAGCACACACAACAATTCTTTCTTCACTCTCTTACACACCTTGGTGTTCATTGGCCATTTCACCTTTCTGCCTTTGCTGCCATGTGTCCAAAGCACCATTTTTAAAGCAGTCCCCTCTAGTCCAAATATGACCTTCTTTGAGTTTGCTTCCCGTTTCTGAGGTCACTGGACTATGCACAAAAATGCTGCATGTACTATTTTTACTTGCACTGCCTCACCAACCTTACACTCCCCAGTTCAAGGATTTCCTCCACGTTCAGCCTTCGCGTTAGTGGCATGGACAGCAAAGGCTGAAGAGCCTTCTACTTATCTGTGCCACCTTCCATCAATCTCCCTTCTGTAACAGCCCCTGTCCTCACCTGATTTGCAGGTATTTTCTCTTGTGATGACAAGAGATGAAGACATTCCCTTAGTTGCCTTTCTAGGCCACTTGCACTAACTGTGCTATGCACTATAACTTCAATTCACTGAGCTGACAAAGCTCTTGAGGCACATGAGATGATAGAAGTAATCACTGTTAAAGAGAAAAGGCTTCATCACAAAGAGCCCCCTGCTAACTGACAGGGAAACAGCCTTTCACGGGGAAGCAGACCAGCATTTGGCTCTCAAAACCAGACTTTCCTGCTGTGACAGGAGAGGGAATCTTACAGAAAAAAATAGGGTTTAGCTGTATTTTATCCAAGTCTCACAGTCAAGCCACCAAGTCATCAATCACACTTGCAGGGACATCTACTCATGGCTCGAGGATGAATGTGTTAAAAGAATACCTGAGCTCTCTCTGGTCGATAGAAGAAAGCTCCCTGCAGCTGAGAAGACAAACCTGTTCCTCAGCTCAGATCACACTGTTTGTAAGTCTGGAATCTCAAATGTTTTTCTAAACATCAAGATGTACCCACTGCCAGATCCACATATCTGAAGGAGTGATGCCTGTATCGAGTCCAAAAATCAATCATGTCCCTGGGAAGATTTGCAGTGACAAATAGAAGCTTAAAGAAATATATCAGTCCAGATAATACTAAGCTGCTATGTTGATGCCAGGGAGTCAGATGGGATTGTAGCTGTTTTCAGAGTAGTAATACAGAATGTCACTGTGCTCAAACTTCTTGCAGCAAGAGAGAGGCCTGCCAAGTGTAACAAAAGTTTGCCAAACAAAACTAGTCAGCATGTGCTACAAGAGCTTTAGCACAGGTTCAGAAGATGTACAGAAATTAGGCACACAACAAACTCCAAAGCCTTTAAAAAGCCTAACAGTAATTGTGACTCTTATAATTTCTCCTACTAAAAAGAGCTGAGAGAAATACAGAGAAAGAGTTGGGAGACTGTTTTCCCTTTAGTACAAAAGCTTGGTATTGGTCATCAGACAAAGGTCGTGTTTTGATAACTTTAGTAGCTTCTAGCATCACCAACTCAGGATTTAACAAGTTCAGTTACTACAGAATATTCCACACTGAGAGCCAAACAAATCCTCCAATTTTTTACCAAACTAAAGTGAATTTACAATTAGCAAGACAGGGGTATCACTGATGGTTTGAAAATCCACTTGTGTGGAAAAAAATCCTCAATTTTTCTTTTGCATTTTTTTTTTGTTGCCCAGTGTAATGCAGAACCAGTGCACCCATTTATTTTAAATAAACCAATTATTGATAGGATTCTGTGCACATATCTCTGCCATTAACTTGATCTCAATCAAACCATAAAGGCAAAAAGAGACTACAGTCTTGAGAGAAAGCACAAATTCATCAGAGGACTATTTTTTCCACAGTTTGAGATGAGGCATAATCAGGCACAACCCAGGGTGGGGAAGTTGACTGATGGACACCAGGTAAGTGTTGTTTTATCACAACCTCAGTAAATAGCTCAACTATGCACTTCATACCTGAGCCTAATATCACAGTCAGGAAAGAAAAAAAATATTGAGTTTGAAGTACAGAACGTGGAGCTTATTCTTAATTTTCAATGTTAGCTATTCCTCAGCTCACTGAGCAACCCTGAGCATGGTGCTTCCTTTCTTTCATTTCCTCTCTGGCTGTATCTATAAAATGCAGGTGATATTCCTATCTACCTGCCACAAAACTGGAAGATTGACATCTGCAAATGACTGTTGTAACATCCAAAGATAATACATAATCAGATACTGGACCTGTGTTCCTATTTTCCAATTTAATTTTTAATACTTATGGTTAAATATTTCCCATGTTGCTATGGGTTTATGCTGTATGAAAGATAACGATATTTACATAATCAGCAGATGCTTTTGAAGCAGCAAACAGTTTGGACTGAGTTCTCCTGACATACAATTGCACCTCCTCTTTTACAGTATATAAACAGTTTGGTACTGAGCACAGAGTCCCCCCACTAAACCAATAATGTCATCATTGGTATTCATCAAATACATTTGTTGGCTTTCTTTCCAAAATCTGTACAGGAACCTTGGCAGAAAGTTCTGTTCGAGGCTGAAATAATTTCTTTAGGTTTCTTTTATAAATCTTTCAAATAAACATTGCCATGCATGAGTAAGGAAAAGTCTGTCTCTCTTTCAGAACAGACCCTATTGGCATACAATAACTGCTATTATAATCACAGTTACAGCACTAAAATTTGACCACAAACACAAATAAGAAGAGAGTAAGGAGCATGAAGGAGCCAAATTTTGCTTACTTGAAGATATTTCAGCTTTTATAAACTAATATATTTAGTAACTTTCAGCAAAAGTTCTGAGTAGTGTCTTGTTATTTAAGACTTCCCAAAACTGCTCTTATTGAGAATTAGGTTCTCCTCCTTACCCAAGCAGCTAATTAAATATACCAGGCAATTTCTTAGGTCTCACCATCGCCTGTAAAGGTTGGGAAGTGCAAGAATTGGATTTGCAGGACTTAATTGCAGGCAGCTCATGTGTGAAGTTACAAACTGACATCGGTGAGTCAGTGTTCGACACACTGTCAGCTGTGGATTAGTTAACAAAGCAAGGCTGTCCCGGCATCGATTACTGCAGCGGATGTTTCACAGCTCACTCCTCCCCTCATCCCACAGGACCATCAGACAGGAGGTCCCCACCTTGCAGGGCTTGTGCCCAGCCCTGGGGCCACCCCAGAGCACTTCCAGCCTGTGCCAAGCACAGGGAGGGTCAGCAGCTGTGCTGACTCCTAGACACAGGAAGCACATGGACAGGACAAGAGGTCCCTGTAATTTGGATATTGCCTCAGCCATATCCTACTGGGAACAGGATGCTCTTGATGCTTTGCATCCAGAATCCCAACAACTGCAGCAGCAAACAAGCCCTAATATACAGTTGGAGTTCCTTTCTCTAATCATTACCAACAGTGATTTTGGGGTTATGAGGAAGCATTCCCTACGGATCTGACACTGTCAGAATCTCTTTTCTGTTAGTGCCATCAGTAATAATTTGCAGTTCTGATTTTTAGATTTCCAGTAACACAGTAACACCTGTGCACGTGTGAGTATTCACCTCCCAGACACTCCCCAGGCACAGGCAGTGAAATCCATCACTGAAATACATTTAACTTTCCCCTGCTGCCAATACCAGTAAATATGTGTTCAGAGGGGTGTCTCAGAGGTGTCTCACAATGATTTTAAGTGATGCACTCTTGTTCTCTAGGCACAGTCATGTTAATACTGGACTTGTGCCAGCCCAGTTATTTGAAGAACAGTAAATCAGCACCTGTCTCTCAGTATCAGCTATGAATGAGCTTACACAAATGTGCATGTTTGCCAGCTGGCAAAACCCAGAAAATCCCAGAGCTGCCAACCCAGCACATCTCCACCCAGAACAGAAAACTAAACAGATCTCATTTGACTGTGCTTGAGAAATTATTATGGAAAACAAGACAAAAAGCACACAAACATTTCAGTGCCAAGGGAATCTTGCCACCTGCTTTGCCCCTGGGAAACTGCACAATGATACTCGGATTGGCACAGCTTTTCCTCCTGAATAAAATCAAAGGGCCAAAGGACTCTGAACTACAGCAGTCACTGTACTAAACACAAAATCCAACCAGGGGGTTATCTCTTATTGCAAGGTCCCACTTGTTACAGTATCAGAGTGTCTTTCTTACTGTTGACAGAATTTGTGAGCGTTCCCTCTAGTTGTGAGGGCAACAAAGACTTATCTCGGACATTCAAAACATATCAGTTGTTCAGCAAGGCTTAGGAGAGGCCAAGTTTCCAAATAGGTGATAAATACAATTCAAAATGGACAATTATACATTAAACTAGGCTCCTTTTTTGACTGAGTAAAAAAGGAAACTCTTTTAGCATCAGATTTGTTTCAGTGATTTTTGTTCTGGCTTTTTACTAAACAAACAAATCCCTCACTTTCAAGGCTAGTTCTGCCATACTATCCAAATATTTCTTTCTCGAACAGAGGAGCTGGCTGACCCAACCAGAGAAAGTGAAATATAGTATAAGAACTCTTTTACCCTTTTTTCATTTGCTTCACTCAGTATAGTTCTAGACTTCACTTGTAGTGATGCCAAGCAGGACTACAGGAAGAAGTGATACAGAAATTTCTTAAAATTTTTCAACACCACTACAAAAGACAAGGCTTTCATTAAATCTGCTACCTGGTGATGGCTTTTGAGTCAATCCCAGTGTTTCCTCAGCTGGTGTTTTAGGGTGATTATAACATGAGTGTATTTAGACTCCTAGCCAGAAAATAAATAAATAAATAACAGAACTTGTTTCAGACAAATGTGAACTCTATTCTGCTTTGTATTTCAAAGCATTCTCAACTCTGCTAAATGTAAGAGTGCCCTACAAATCCGATTGCAAATATCATTAAAACTCAGAATTGCCTAAGTGGGGAGGAAGTATTCTGCCCCGATGGTGCAATCCATAAAGAACAGCGACACGGATGAGGTTTTTAATTCCTATATTAATGACCTGTTGGAGTAAGGCCTATTTATTACTACTTCTCCCCACAGCCCATGCCCTATAAAAGCATTTGCTAATTAAGTGACAAGGACTAGGATGACAGCAACTTGGCACCTCAGTACCAAAAAAATCATTAGCAAGAGGAAGACAACTGTCTGGTTAAGTGGTTATCATACAAATCGTCTTAGCAGTTGGCAGAAGGGCTCCAAAAGGCTGAGACACACCAGTATGAGACAAATCGAACTCATAAGACTTCTACTTTGACTAAGAAAGCACCAGCAGCCTGAGGATTTATGCCTCATCTCAGTTCCAGAATGGTGCTTCTTCCTACTCCTGACAAGAATCAGAGTAGAAAGACAGATCAGAACCACCTCGCTGATACAACTCTAGAGCTTGAAATGAAGTTTCAGAATTATTCTATCCTTCCCGGCCAGTTTTACATAATACCCAAAGGGACCGTGTTCCCAAACAATTAGCAGTTTGTTTTAACACTGCAAGTTCACAGAAGAGACCCTAAGCCTCAAATATCTCACTTCTGTCATCTTGAGCAAGGTGAAAGAGTTTCACCCTCTAGCCAAAAGGGAAAGATTTTCAGCCTAAAAATGAGACCAAAAGGCACACATGGACAAGAAGACCTGCTATCTGTCTTTCTAAACAGGCATCATGTCACACAGGGAGGGCAGGGACAACTCCAGTGGCTCTATCCCACTGCAGGAGAGGAGCAGTGCCCCACACCTGGGTGAGGGAGGATATGCTCTGGTCAATTGGTATCACTCATCCGTCACAAGGATATTCCCCGTGCCCACAAGATCAAATATTAGATCTGCATAACCAAGAGGAAGGGTGATCCACTTACTCATTTCCTAGTCCTTTTCCACCCTACAAGGATGATTCCTGCCACTGTGTAGATGGAGAAGGAATGAGGAAAGCATTTACAGATGATGGAAGGAGAATCTTCCAGGTGTTTTCTCACTTGCCCAGTCGATTTTTACCATTACTTTGAAAGGAGCTTCTGCCCTTCCAGCTCAAGCAGGTAAAGGGACTGTCCATGGCCATCATTTCCACAGGAAATGAGAGTAGCTTAATCTATCTCTGGAGGCTTTTCAGTCCAGTGTGATTATGATGCAACCACCTCTCTCTTGCTCAATAAAACTGATTATTCAGAGATACCTGGGAGTGGGTATTTCCCACTGCAGTCTCTCCCATCAGATTTAAAGAATAGGTTAGAGGGGTTATCCACAAAGAATGACAGATAAAGTTGCTCTAGCCCTGGGACAAAAGGATGAAGAGCAAGGGGATGTTGAAGCCTTTTCCCCATCCTGTGCTTTTAACTCCACAAACCTACAAAGCAAAATAAAGCACAAAAGCTGTAACAGCGTGGTAGGAAGGCCTAAACAGTAACCAAAATGGCAAAGTTTGATGTAAGCAAAACTTGCAGAAAGCAATTATGCCTACTGGGGAAGAACCAGTTTCCAGGAAAACAAATAAGTGCAATTATCTCCAGAATAGTATTACTGACAAGAGGAAAACTATTGTTACTGCATTTTAAGTCCAGGAATGTGATACACACACAGCATGAACCAACTATGGTTCCAACAACACCAAATCTCATATACAACAGTTCCTTTAGAGAAAAACACCTACACACAATTAGCCTTCCTATCTTCCCCTACACAAGCTTTCTGCCTAATTAGGTTATTTTTATGGGGATATTAATGTCACCTTGAAGAATGCTGGCCTGAAGTCTGGTGACAAAGCAATGAAACTGTTAAAAAGCAAAATCCAGAGATGTATTAAGAGTCAAATTCATCTCTTAGTTTGGTGTTAACAAAAAAAGAAACTTCCCGTCGTCAGTTTATGCTGAGAGTTTTGAAATAATAATCAAAAGGATATGACAGATTAGGAAAAGTTTGCCTCCAATTGAAGTGCCCAGAATCTCCTTGATTTATACTGACAATTAACCCCTTCCTCCTTAAAATAATTCAGCAGGGAAGGTACTGGCTTGACAGTCTTCAAGACTGATATCCCATTTGTGCAGCAAACAGACACACACGGAGAAGAAAGTAAAAACTGTCTTGTAGAGCCCTGGGAGAGTGCTGAGGCCCTGCCCTGCAGGAGGAAGATCTGTTCCAGTTCTAATCTTGGCCATCCTGCAAAGACCAGCAACAGTGCACAGATTCAAATTCAGATTTAAAACACTTGGATAATTCAAATATTGCAGCACCTGTTTATCTGATAAAAGCCAAGTTAATAAAGATTCCAGGCCTGGAAAGCGCTGTCTGCAAGTTCTGAGACACTGGTTTCCAACACCTCCTCCGGTGGGATTCGCTGAGCATGGGCTGAAAACCAAGCAGCAGCTCCCTCACCTTCAATTAAGATTCTACTGCCTTTGTCTCTCCACCTTTTCCATCTCCTTTTTGCAGTCATCCCCTCCTTTGGATCTGAACTGGCATTGCCTTCTGTGTAAGCTCATTTATATAACTACTCAAATATCTCCTTCCTTCCTTCCTTCCACACATTCACACACATTTCACTCTTATGACTAAATGCCACAGGA
Organism: Pyrocephalus nanus; assembly: GCA_038380795.1. Taxonomy (NCBI): domain Eukaryota; kingdom Metazoa; phylum Chordata; class Aves; order Passeriformes; family Tyrannidae; genus Pyrocephalus; species Pyrocephalus nanus. Next base: position 4,567,205 of record CM076269.1, read on the forward strand.
AAACAGAACCCTCTGTCAGTAATGACTTGCTAGTAGAGTCAATAAGCAAATAGGAAGGACCAGCTGTAGAAACAACTCGAACTGGGAGGTTCTAGCTATAAAAGGATCCCTTAAAAATAATAAATTATGGCCTGGATACACTAAAGAAGGTTGTAGAATCTTATATAATGTAAGTGTAAGGTACAAGCCAAAAGCAGCTGCCAAGAACAGATCACAAATGCTTATGCCTGGCTTAGCTAAGGATACTGTAGCAGTTCCTGTAACATCCCTTCCTTGCTTTACATTAATTTTAAATTTAAGTGATAAGATTATTTAAGCAAAATGCATACTTGTTTTAAAACAGCAATATACACAGACTTCTGTCAGGCATCTGACAGTGCCACAACCCACTACAACCACTAAAAGTCATAAAGTACAAAAAAAAAACCCCCAAACCTCTCACTGAGTCACTCTGGGAAAGGCAGCTCAGTAATATCTCCCCAACAGCTCTACCACAGTCAAAGATGTTCCAGAGAGCAAGCCCACCAGCTGACAGTGTGCCCATAAATCTACCACTATCTGGTATCATTTATGTTTTGTATGTTAGAAGAAACAGAACTACCAGTTTTATCCTGGGTACAAGTACTTGAGAAAAAGAAATATATATATATATAAAATGTGTTCTTCACAGTACTCCCAAGCACACCACACCTCCACATCAGCCCCGTTTCTCCTTTCACATTAGACAGCTGGATGTTGCTTATCTCGAAAGCACCTCGAAGACATTAAATAAATAGGAGAAACAGGATCCCAGCCCCAGGTACAAGGTCCATATTTGGACAGGCACACCTTTTGTGATCACTCAGCACTTTTGAGAACATAAATTCAACCACACAAGTAAAGACTAACAACTGACTAATGAATGGAGGACCATCATTCCTGAGTATTCAAACAGAGGGCTCACAGTACAAGCACACACAGCAGGAACACCCTGAGGAGAGTGACCCTTTAGCAGACAACACCCACCTCATGAAGTCATCCAAAAGTACTGATGCCCTCTCTTTATATTTGTACTTGAACTTGCACCCTGCCAGTGCCAGTTTCATTATGTGTGGAGTCCATACATCACCAAATGGCACTGGCATTTCCACCTATCTTTTCTCAAGGGTTTCCATGTCACATCATCACTGTGACTCATCGTGTCTTGTTTCTCATGTGGCTTCAATGCACCTCTCTAGACATCTTCACATATAAGCCAAACAAATGTGATCTAAAAGGAAATACTCTGAAGTGGTCATCTAAAACAATAAACAGATGAGTAGCTTGTGGATCACAGGTAAACTGCTAAGATTATCAAGACTGAAGGAATCCCTTGAAAAATTAAGAAACGCTTGAAGGGGGGCAACAGCAAAAAAAGGTAAAATCTGCTGCACAAGTGCAAAACCGGGAAAACTGTGTAGCCAGAAGTTGTCCAGAAAGGATCTCAAGTTATAGGGCATCATAAACCGAGCACCTAGCACATGGTGCTGACAGTAAATACACTGAAATGGGAGGGCTGATGTTCATCTCAAAATATTTCTTTGAAGGCACCCATACTCAGCTGCTTGGTATTTCAGATCTAAAAGGCATTTGTTTTGCATGTGTCTTATGCATCTTATATTCACCTTTGCCCAGCCATTATTAAACAAGTATTTCATTAACACCTGGTATTCGGGTGAACATGAATTTGAAGTGTTATAGTGATGGCTAACAAAATCAAAATGCAGGTTTCATACTCCACACTGAATAAACCACAAAGTTCAATTTGTTTATGAATAAAGGTGCAGCAGAAATGCTAAGAGATCATTCACAGCACATATGACCGTTAACATAAACATCTGAGCTGTAACAAGTTAAGAGAAGGCAGCTTCTATCCAGTGCAACGAATTACTTTAAATGGAGTTTCCACAGAAAAGGATGGAGGGGAAGAAATCGCTGAAAACAATTGTCAGTTACAGAGCAAAACAAAAATTCCAAACCCTCAAAACAGGCCAAGCATTCCTTGCTAAATCAAAGTGAACCCAATGTATGATACTCACAAAACAACAGACAGATACATCACTGAAAAAGCTCTGGAGACATGGGGGTGTTTTTTTTTGAGACACCTTTGAAGGGAAGGCTTCCTTGCACTTGTAAAGTTAATTACACATATAAGTCTAGAACTAGCCTGGATTTTCCCCCAAGTTCAATCATTTAGCTGGGAGCTGCAGACCAGCCTGAAATGTAAGTGTGGCAAACCACGAGGCTCTCCTTCCTGGAAGCACATCAAGGTTCTTGCATGAAATCTGATCATCAGCAGAGCAGGATTAATGACAGAGGTGGCCAGGCTGATAAAGCACCAGAACAGACACCTGCTTAAGTGAGCTTGGAACTGCACACCTACGATAAGGTCACAATGCATCTCACCCCTCTGGGCCAAAACTGGAGGGACACTTTGGTTGAAACTGAGGACAAAGAAAAGGCTTTAGCACTCACTGTCTCCCTGCAGGAGGACTGTGGTTGTTTCTGGGAAAACAGGCACCAGATACTGAGACCACCAGCACTGCTCCCAGAGCAATGCCAGCGAGTGCAGACCCCCAAACAAACAAAAAGCCCCAAACAAACATCTACCAAGCAAATCTTTGTTTTCAATTGTTACACAAGCTGGCTTTATAAATAAACTATCTGTACCGAGTCTCCTACACACCCCAAATAAAATTCTTCATGTCTACCCATTTGAAAGAATGAAAAACTTGGGTGAGTGAAAAGTAAAATTTCACATATCTAGCTAAACAGAAAAACTTCTGTGGAGTGACTTGCCTTCACACAAGAGCCAATGTATGCATGGAGATCTGAATGCCTTTGGGTATTAAAGCAACTTTAAATAAAATAATTTTCTTTTTTTAATTCAGGCATCTATTTACAGCAATAAAACTGGATAAAAGGTTTTTGGGTTTAGCTTAAAGAAAAGAAAAACCCACATGAAGTGTCATGGAGTGGACATAATATAATGTAAGATAAAGTTTTCTGGCATTTCCCAGAAATGGAAATAACATGGAAGGCAACTTCACGTAAAGTCAGGGACTAGGACAAGGAAGCAAATTATCTTTCTGCATGCCTGAAAGCCTGGAGGTCAACTCAATGTCCTGTTCTTCTACAAGAAATCTCCTCAGAGCAGTCAGAGCAGCAGAACCACCAGCACTGTAAAACTGGGGGTGCCTGTATAGTTTGACAAATTGCTTTAGAAAGATCTTGTCCACATCCCACATTCATAGCAGCAAGTCACTGACAACATCAGACTTTCTCATTCATATTACTTACTTCAAACCAATCCCTGCTTGAGTTAGAAGTAAATAACAAGCAGCAAAGGAAACAGAAGAGCAGCTAATTGTATTTCAGTGCAATAAATGCTGTGGTTTCAAATTCTGTAACCATGTGTGAATCTCCCCAACACATGCATCTGGTGCTGTGAGGCAAAGACTACCAAAGGAATGTGCATCATCCCACAGAACCAATAAACTAGGCTAAATGAAAGACATTCACACTTACATACAGAAGAACCAATAGCTATCAGTGTTTAAAACACTACATGAATGCAAAAATAAATGACAGAGGTCCAAAAATAAACCAGTTCTTTTTAGCTTGTTCTGTTTCTCCCAAATTGCTCTGTAACTCCCCAAATAAATTACAAGTGACACAAAAACAGCTAGAAGAGTGACAGAAGAAATGTTTGGGACCTGAAGGTTCTTCACAACTCCTTCTTCAGCTGACACTCTGACACACTCTCCTCATCAAACAGGAAGCAACCAACACGAAGAGAGAGGGGGAAAAAAAAATAAATGAACACACACCTTGAACACCTCAGAGAAGAAACCAGAGCCGATCTTCTCACATGTGAAGTCATCGAGACGAGTAAGTCTGGAAAAGGCACTTATCAGGGCTCTGTATGAAGAGGTACAGACTCTTCCTATCTGGGATGCAGTCCCTTCTCCAGTGCCACCATCGAAGTCTTCCGCGCGCTCCAGGCGTGGTGGAAATCCCGCGATCGAATTCCGCTTACTCCGGTCCATTTTGGAAACAAGGGTCGATTTCACTACGGGAGGACTTCTCACATCTTAGGTAATGTGCTGTCTTCTCTACTCTTGCTGGATCCTAAAATACAAGAAATCGAGATTGCCATCATTGTGAACGTGTCTAAGAAGTCTGGTGGGACTCCCAACAAAGCTTGCACCAGTTTAAGGGAATAAGAAAAGCAAGAAGATATCCAGGTAGAAGCACAAAATAAACAAAGAAGAAAATCAAACACCCCAAAACCACTACACAACAACAGCAATCTAATGAACTTCTCCTTTAGATTCGTGGAAATACACTATGCTCTGGCTATTCAAAGATGTATAGGGTTGGAACTCAAAATTTAACCAGTAACAAACAATTTTCACTCCCTTCCCCCCCACTCTTTTTTTTTTTTTTTTTTACTTAAGTTCTGGTTGCTAAAGCAAGCAACTAAGCAGGAGGAAACCCACAAAATGCAACATTTTATTCTTCTTCAGTTGCAGTTGGTGACCAATCTACTGCTATTGCAAGAAACAATTTCACTTTCGGGACCAAACAAAGGACTCCTAATTATAAAAAAACAGATCAACTTTCAGTTGACATAAGGAAAATTATCAGCTGAAGTGTCAAAACCTTTGTTTTTAAAGCTTCTCCTTAGGAGTGTTCCAAGACTAATTCCTTACCTGGTAGGAATACAAGTTTATACCCACTGAAGACATAGCCCCCAAATTTATAAAATTACCTACAATCCTGCCACAAAACTAAGGTATTCTTATAAGAAACTGCCCGAATTCTCCCCACAAACATACTTTTTAAAGCTATATTAATTTCAGTTCAACTGAAAACACAGGAAACAACTTACCTTTGCCAAGTATGAGAAAGGGAAAAACAAAATAAATGGAGGGGGACCAACAATTTTATTTTTCTTTTTAAGAGGATGATGAAGTAATCAGGGTGACTCTGGAGCCCATCAAATTCAGCTTGGACTGGCAAACTTGACAGGTGGCCTACTTTTTTTCTTTTTTTCTCTTTAAACCTTAGACTTAGGAGGTTATTTGTCTTTGCCAAACTTAACTGTTCATTTACAGAAATTTGGTGAGCCCCTACAGGCCTGAACAAAGTGAACAGCCAAAAAGAGATAATTCTCTTCCCCCTCCCCTTGAGGGTGAATGAAAAACCGGAGGGACGATAAGGAAACAATAAAATACATAAATAAATAAATAAAGGTGGACGAAATAACCACAGAGCAGGCAATTACACTTCTATTTACACAGATGTACAGAACCTGTACATTGCACTAAATTTAAAAAGCATCTCAAAAACAGGCACACCAGCTGTTCCCTGAATATCCAGCAGTGCTGCTGCACCCATGTTTTGTATGCAGCCTATTTTTTAAAGATGCTCTGTGCCAACACAGTAGGCAAACACACAGAAATCATCTCTGTTGAACTGCCTGGAATGAATTTGAGGTTGTCCTCTCCAAAATCTATGGGTGTTCATTTCAGACATCTTAACACCTCTCTAAATGGATGCTGGTGGGTATAAGACAGTTACTTACCAAGGCCTGATTATGAAAAATTTCATCTCTATCAAATGCCACATCATGGCATTCTTATGGAATGTTGAATGCAGACTCCCACATGCCTGAGTTTCCTGCCCTTTCTGACCCTGTGTTCTTGCCCCAGGAGCCCTGATGGTCTGGAAAGGGTACAGAAGCACCGTGGGATGGTAAAACCCGTTACATCTCCTCAGCTGAGAAAAATAACCCAGAGAACTTCCTCAGCTATATAGACATGATGCCTAGGAATTTCCAAGGCATGCTTAAATAATTCCTTTTGATTTGAAAGGGACAAACTATCATTTGGTTACTTTTCAAGGGGATAAAGAAAGAACTGCCTGTGGCAGGGGGACAGACAGAGGAAACCATGGTATTAATTAACAATTAATTTTCTGGAGCAGGAGATGCAAGTACCTTTGGAGACTGACCAGAAAACCTGCAGCAATGGAAGAAACAATTTTTTAGAACTCATTTCCATCAGAGTAGCACCCACATGCACTAGATGTTTTCCAGGTAAGGCAGCAAGTATTTGCCCCCAGAAATGCACAGCCTGACACCGTGGTATCACCACTCCACCACAGAAAGTGCACCCTGGAGCTTGCAGAGCCCCCCCAACACTTCTGGTGAGACAACACCTCCACACTGCAACCCAGCAAACTAAAGACTGGAAGTTCTCAGGCAAAGCAAGGTGTATGCAAAAACAAAACAGGGAAGAATGGTGTTGCCTTCACTAGAAAGAAGATACCAAGTTAGATAAGTGATATTAAACAGGAAGAAAAGCCTCATTCTCTCAAGTATCCACATAGCATTAATATAGGGCAGTCTCAGCATAGTTTCTCAATCTATTTAACAAACAAAATCTCCCTGGCACACAGTATAAACGCCAAAAGGTTTTGCCATCTGGATTCCCAAATAACCCATTCCTTCCTTTTTGCCTGCTAGAGGTTGCCTTATTTCCAGACAGCCACATGAAATTCTTGGAAATTACTAGGAGAGAGCTCCACTTGTCTCTTCCCCTGCCCCGGATTGCATACATGGAATTAGAGGAAAATTTCAAGTGGGTGCAGTTCCAAGTGGGCCTCCTGTCATTTTGGCCAATTACACTAATGATCACATTCTCAATGAAATCAACCAAGGTTTAATTGACTGTCAAGTCAGTCTGAGGTACTTTAATTTACTACCTTGTATGGTTAATTAAAGTGCACTGAACAGAATCCAGGACTATCATGACTATCCTCCAACGAACTAAAAGGTTGTTGGGTGGGATTTTTTCATACTAAGGTTCAGCATAAAAACTCTTAAGTTGTTCTCCATAGGCAGTTAAAAAATAAAAAGACACTAAATACTTTAAAAAAAAAACATTTCCCAACAAATTCTCAGCTTTCAGCACAATTTTTCTGACATCTTTACACAAAAAAAGTGCACCCCACTCTGCCAAGACAAAAATAATTCTGAAATACACCTCTCAAAATGCATATCTGCCCTATTCAGCCATTTCTTATATTACTGAAAAGCAAAATTTCAGCATGTTTCATGCCCTGTCACATTTTCATTTTTTGCCTGACACAAAAAAACACACCTTGAAGGAAAAAAAATTCCATATTAATATTATAATAAGATCAGTTTCTTTGCTGCATGAACATATTGATTTTTTTTAAATGCAGAAATTACTATAAATACAGCTACTATCAGCACTAATTTGGCTAATTAGAGGTTTGCCTTTCAAAACCAATGCCTGAACCTGCAATTATTTAAAGATGGAAATCCCACAACGTCACATCAAGTTATACCCTAAGCATCAGGTCTAACAGGTGTCATCTGTTAGCCAGTTCTTAACATTTTATACTTCACAGACACAAAAAAGGCTAAGGCTCCTCAACTTTAAGCAGCATCCCTTTAATGCCTCGGGGGTATAAAACAAGATCGCTCCAAAAAAATATTCCAACTCATTGCTAAGCAGTTTTCTGTCCCTGGGATCTGTATAAATATGTGCATATTTGCACTCAAATGTCAAACTCCTAATTTCCTAAAAAATGGCCTTAACAACAACAACCATTTTTAGACACTGAAGGCTGTCGCTGGGCACTCGGCCTGGAGAGCAATAAATCGGCTGGACGCATGTTATTAATCTGAAAAGGTTTTCTGAAGAACAAGATGCCAAAGCTTTGACAAAAGTCACTTGCCAGGAGTTAACTATTTAAACTCAGTCTGACGTAGCTTCGACAGCCAGCACTGCAAAAACATGAAGGAATTAAAGGAATTCCACTGGCAAGTGCCACTGAACAAAATAACAACATGAAGGGAGGGAGACTTCACCATAATCCTGTGCAAAAGGCTTCAAAAAGTGAGAAGAACAAAACCTTCCAAAAACTGAATTGACTGTGAGGTCATTCGCCTGGAGAAAAGAAAAACAAAAACAAGGGGGGAAAAAAAAGTGTTTGAAAACGAAACACAAGAAATCAAACCAAACAGGCAAAGAAAACCAGGCACTCAACAGTTTTGTTCTCAGCTGCTGTCACCTGCTTCCCCAGCAGAGGGAAAGTTCCTTGGTTTGTCCATAACTTAGCTCCTTGTCCTCGGGAGAAAGACAACATCAAATATTTACAGCTGTGGAAGATTCAAGCACCAAAGCTTGCCCCATGTTGGGCCCAGCTCATCCTCAACCTGCAAGTGTTCTTTGACTACAGGACAAGTCTTTGGGTTCACTTTGTAGTCTCAGTTACAACATTGCCCTTGAACAGGAAAATACCAGTATTTTCAATTTCCATTTAGGTAACCTTTTGCTTTAATTTCATCTCCCCTGCTCAGCATAGTTCCTAGCTCTAGCCAGTACTGTCAGAGCATAAACTTCCCACAAATTAGGGCTGGCATTCCTCAGAAGAGACCTGCATTAGCCCTACTACACCACTCCAGAAACTGGAAGTCTGCTGAACTGCATCACGGTTTTATAATGCAAACAAACCTCCACGAGAGGCTGAGCTGAGACAAACAGGTCATTTATTTTGTGACTGTAGCCAAGTCTGAAACGAGTAAGGGAGACTTGCCATTAACTTACTGCAGAGCTCAGGGCCAAGGTTGTAGGTTTAGAAATATTTTCACCAGGCATAGGCATAAATTCTGGCATAGGCACATTTAGAAGGCAAATAAAACTGGGGGGGAGAATCTTAAAAACTCATAAACAAACAGAAAGCCACTTGATCCTCATGCCCACAGCATAAGGGCCAACATTTTCTGGAATCCAGTTATAACACAAAACTGAACCTCCACAGAAGGACCTTGCAACAATCCATTCCTCCCCCAGCCTGGTTTTAGTCACTCCAATCCACAGTGCAGACAGGCTCTAGCCTAGTTACAGAGCATCCTTAGAGTTAAATAATCACTCAAGTAGATCATCTACAAGACACAGCTGCTGCTTCAAATGGATGATTTTAATATATTGTGTTTGCTTAACAAAACAGCTCAGCAAAGACACTGAGAAGCTGCTCATGCCTCCCAGGTGTCAGCAGGCTGACATTTCCTGAGCCCTTAACAAAAACAAAGGGAATCAAAGCTTTCTAATGCCAACAGGTACTGTAACATCTCAATAATCCAGGAATTTCTCCCTCAGCCTCTCTGGGGCCCAGGTTTGCAACTGAGGGCTCAGCTCTATTAGCACTGGGGGATTCATAGGAGATGGGAAGCAACTTTCTGTTGTTCCAATGCAGCCAGGGAGACAATCCAGCACAGCAGAGGCAAGGAAAGGGAATGTTAATGCCTGAAAGAGGGATGAACACACAGTAAGCAGGCTGAATTTCCTACCTGACTGACCTTTCTTTGACATGATCTTACATTTATACACCATCACACAAGGCAGTCAGGATTTGTGTTTTTCCAGCCAAAAGTATCATCTGCACAGATATTTAAGGCACCTTCTGTAGTCTACCCTTAAACACCAGACTGTGTTATTGGTTTCACCTTAGGGTGAAACACCCAGGGCCTTGTTTACTTCAGGTACAGGCTGCACAAACAGAACAGCAACGCAGTCCTCACTAATCTATTTACGCATTTTTGAAGCGAGAACGGGGCTTCCCCAACCCCCTTGTTACGAAGGCACTGCAGGCATTTATAAATCAACCTGGAGCTCCCTGGGTACCACGGGAAACACGGCCGGAGAGTCACAGACCCCGAGTGCACAAGGTCAGCCTTCCAAAGCAAAGTTCTCTCAACTCACCCCACTCCCGGCTGCCAAAGCTGTTCCAGTTCTCTGGTGCAACCCTCAGGACGGTCATTCCAAAAAGTGGCTTAGCCACCACCAGGAATGTGTTCAACTTAACAAAAAGTGACAGGATCATACGAAAAGAGGCTTACAATCTAAGGCAGAGAGACGGCTTGGCAACAGACAACAGATGGAGCCAGTGTGATACAGTTGCCGATTATTAGATGGACTTACTGATAAACACACAACTTCAAATGAAGACGTTGGGGAACTAATAAGGAGAAAAAGGGCTTTAAAAAGAGAAATAATTATGAACATTGACCTTCTTTGATCTTGCCTAGCAAAGCACTTGTTTTTGTGCCAGGCTGCACGATACCAGGCTGCAAGGATACAATAAAGAGCTTTGCCATTGTGCAAATGCGTGGTTGTCTGCTACAGGAAGAATACAGAAAGGGAACCTATGATGCAAGTGAACCACAAGCTTCATTCTTTTCTGCAGCAGACACAGAGGCAACAGTCCCCTCCTTTAACCCTGCATTTCTTTCATGAATTTGTGAAAGCATTTGCATGAAGAATTACACCGGCAAAAGGAAACATCTAGAACTGGAGGGCATGAACAGGTTACAGGAGGCCTATACCAGCAGAACAGCTCATCGGGTCCAACTCTGCCCTTCCACAGTCACAAAAATATTAAGCACCGGAGCAAGGACTGCTCTGTCCCCATCTCCTGCTCAGCTCCCACGGCCAGCTGGTCATCCTAATGAAAGGGTACTAAAGAAATTCCAAGCCAAAAACACAGGAGAGCACACACTTGCCACCAGGCACAGGGAACACACCTCTCTGCCTGCAGTTCAAGCTACTCGTTTTGCATGCAAGCTTTACATGAAGACAAACCCAAATGGACAATGGAATTACTCAGCCATGTCTGCAGCTGTACACTGGAAGGATCAGAAAATGACATTTTTATTGGCATGCAACAATGATTTCCAAAGATGATGACTAAATGGAAAGGTTTATGGCTGGTCCACAGGGCATATCAGAGTTTCTCATAAAAAAAAAAAAAAAATCTTATCTTAGGTTGTAAATTCCACTGCCTAATTAAGTCCATGGAACTGTAAGTCTGTTGATTTTGCAGACAATAAAGTATGCTGGAACTCTGATCTCTATTAAGAAGAAAAAAAAAAAAATTAGTTGAAGCACAAAGGCTTTTCATAAACTAGCCTAAATACCAGCTGTAGCTGTTTTTAGCGGGACAAACAGAAAGGTGCAAAACTGAATAAAATTCAATTCAGTAGTCTACAAACTCCATTCAGCACTCTCCAAACCGTAGCTTTCAGCTACCACGGCGCCACTTATCAGAACACCCAAGTGGAAAGTCCCCCGGACTTGAAGCCAATGCAGTTCCCACCCCCGAAGGAACCGACACCAAGAGCGACCAGGAGCATTTACACAGCACCCTTCATGTGCGCACAGACACCCAACACCCGAGCCCGTCACTAACGCGTGAATCTTACGGGGCAGCACCTCAACAGCAAAGCCCGAGCCCAGCTCCGGCAGAGCGACCCTTCCGAAGGCAGCCCCTGCGCCCGGAGCGGCTCCCGGCTGTTCCCGCAGCCCCTCCGCGCACCTGCTCGGCCGGACGCCCCGCTCCCCTCAGCGCGGCGCGGAAGGCGGCGGGACCCCCCGGCCGGCACGGAGCCCCTTTCCCCGCAGCGGCCCCGCTCCGCCCTCACCGCCCCCGCGCCGCTCGGACCTGCCCCGCGCCGCCCCCCGCGCCGCCCGTTACCTGAGCGGCGGTGGCGGCGCCGGCACGGCCCGCGGGCGGCGCGGGCTCTCATGGCCGCATCCCCGCCGTGGCCGCGGCCCCTCAGCGCCCCGGCGCGGGTCGGCCCCGCCGCTGCGGCCGGCGCGGGGGCCCCATGTGAGGCGGCAGCCCGGTTGCGGGACCCGGGGCCGCCACCGCCGGCTCCGCCCCCGCTCCGCCCCCTCAGCACAGGGCCCCGCCCACCGGGCGGGGGCGGGACGCGGCCGTGAGCCCCCGCCTTCCCCCGCAGCCAATCGGCGCCTGGTACAGTGCGATGGACGGAGCCGCTCGGCCAATGAGAAAACGGGAGGCGGGCGGAGGACCTCGCAGCTAGTCCACGTGAGCGCTCCTTTCCCATTGGTTGTTGCCGCTTGAGGGACAGGCGGTCTGACCAACCACAGGAGGGACAACAACTCCCGAGAGACGAGCGGGACCACTGGCAGGAAAGAGAGGGGCGTTGCCAGGGGCGCCTCGCTCTCATTGGCCAGGCTGCGAGGGCGGGTTTAAATCGAGCCAATCAGCGCGGAGGGCGGTGACGGACGGGCGGCAGAGCCAATGGCCGCGTGTTGATGGCGGCGGGGCCGAGGCTGTCAGCGGGATGGGGGAGCGGATCCCTCAGACCCACCGCCCGTCCCGCCCTCGCCCCTCACACCCGGACGGGCAACACCCCCCCTCCGTGACTACAGCGGGGCTCTGAGGCGGCATCCCCGCCGCTATTAGCGCTAATTACCCCCCAGTTGTGATTCCCACAGGGCTCAGCCATTGCCCTGGTCCTGGTGTGGATCATCACGGCACAGCCCGCCCGCTCCCTGCTTAGTGTGTCTCTCATACTCTGAGGGTTCGGCTGCCAACCTGAAATAGGTCTGAGATCTCTCCGAACTGTGATCTCTCACATTATCACTTACCCACGTGTAGGCAGCCCTGTAACAGGGAGAGAAAAAGATGCCTTTCTTCCCGCCGGGACGCAGCGCCAAATCCCGAGAGTGCTTTCCAAAGCACGGCAGGACTCGAACATCTCATTAAACCGCCGTGAGAGGGTTTTTGGTTTTGTTTTACACCGGTTAGACACTGATTTTTTCCCCTGACCTCATCTTTGGCAAAGGCTGAGCTATTTTTACTGAAACTCTTCAGCAAACAAAGTCCATTTGCTGCACTGTCTTGGACGGAATAACCAAATCCCAAACAGTTCAAACCAACAGAGTTGTAAATAAAAAGGGTCTTGGACCCTAAGCCTTCCCATGCCATATTAGTAGTAAGTTTTGTCATTATCGTTTGCCATTAATTTTACGTCTAATCTTTTTCAGCGTGATCCAAAACGTGCTTGAGGGAGTTGAATGTTGGAAACATTAACACCACCTCTAATACTGAATAGGGATTTATTCTCACAGATGGATTAAAATTTCTATTCTCCAGTGTCTTCATTAAATTTAGTCTCGGAATTTCAACCAAACCTACTGCGAAACTTTCTCTGTATGTTTAACTACAAAAAAATATAATCATTTCTGCACAGGTAACAGATTAAAAGTACTTTTGGTGGGGGAGGAAAGTCCGGGTTTTTTTAATTTCCATCTGGATTTCCTTCACAGGAAATTTTCCCACACTCCCAAATGTTAAATATCAACCACATGCAAACACCTATTCTAATGACAGCTCAAACACAGGGTTCAGCAAAGCTTTGGTAATTAAGCCATTAAAAAATTATTATAGTATCCATCATGTTTTAAGGACTGACAAAGCAGATGGAACTACCCAGATCTGTGAGTGTCTTCTGCTCTCTGACACTCCAGCAGAACTGAGCTCCAGAATGGGGCTTTTCAGCAAGATTTTTTTGGTGGTTTTTTTTTTTTTTTTTTTTTTTTTACACCTTACGTTCTTAAAGTTAAATTTCAATGCTTTACATTTTGCTGGGATTTATCCAAGCAAGAAGAAAAGACTTTTACAAAGCCAGCTCTGGAACAACTCCGTGGTCCTTCAGTCTGTCAGGGTGCAGTGATCCCTGTGGCCTTGTGCCCTGCTAAAAATGAAAGTGCCTGCTCCATTAATCTCCCTGTTCCTTGGGTATCCCAGTCCCTGCAGGTTTGGGAGCTGTTAGTTGGCTTCAAGATGACATCTGGTGGTAGCTTTTGTTACTTCTCTTTTTAGGAGCTGATCCCAGCACTGAGGCTGAATTGTTTCCCTCATTCCCCATAATAAATTTTACCTCTTTTCTGCTTCCCCAAAAAAAGATACATGTTATCCCTGCTTTTGTCCTGCGAATGCCTTCCTGGTAATACCCAGGAATAAGCACTTATCCCATGGGCTGGTGCAAAATAACATCATTAAAATATTCCAGAGTGATTCAGTAAAGCTGAATCTCAGCTGGGAACACCCACGCCGCGTTTCATGTCACACCACATGAGGCCCTGTACCGTGTGTCATCAGCGAGCCCTGCTTTGAGAGGAAAATAAGATCATCTTGTGACCCCTCCTATAGCTTTGTCTCAAGGGCAAATCCCACCTTTGGAAAGCAGAAAACCAGGGGTTTGCCGGTGTGTGCACACACATCACAGCAGAAGTTCACCCCAGAAAGTCCTCTCATCCCCTCCTGGCAGCTGGGAGAAGCACTGGGGCAAATCTGCAGACTCGAAATCTGCAGAAGAGTGGCTTTGGGAGGCTTCCTCTGTTTCCCAGAGAGAGGGAAATGAACATCCCCAATTAGAAGACTCATCAAAGAGACTCATCAAAGCCAAACTCTCGCAGATGTCACTCGGTGAACGATCTGTCCCTGCCTCCCAGAAGGGTCGCGCAGCCCGTAAATGCTGCGGGAAGCTGCGCTCACGGCGGGTTTTCCCCTCTGCCCCAGATGCCTCCGGGCTGCCCCATGCAAAGTCAGCCTCTCCAAAAAGCAGCTCTGTGGCTTGTGGTTTGCTCCTCTCTGCTCTCAGACTGACTCTCATCCCCCCCCAGACAGATCATTTTTGGCTTTTTAAATGTAACCGGTTTGGCAAAGGAGCACTCGAGGGTTCACCCACGGTTGGCAATAAAAATAGACATGAGACAAGTTGGGTGAGAGCTGGCAGGAGGGGGAATTCCCTTCCTCTGGGCTTTGGAAATGCCCTGGAGGAGAGAAGTTTGGGAGATTTCTCCTTCCCAAGGAGGAAATTTGCTTCCACTGATCAGAGCAGGTGATTTCCCTGACAGAGAGATTCTGTGGGCTCCAAAATTAAATAAGTGTCACACAACAGGGACTGTCTCTCTCCCCTCCCAAGGGACCAAGACAGTGGTTTGACCTCACAGTACAGTGATGAGATTGGACGTTTTAGTCATTTAACCCATTAAAATCTTTATGGAATGAAACCTGTCAAGGAAAAACATCTTTGCATAGGATTGGTCAAATTCTGCTCTGATTTAACCCAGTGGAGATCTGGAGTCATGTCATGGGAGACAGAGGACAGGATCCCAGTGGGAATGCAAGGAATCTACCCTGGTCTAATGCCTACGTAGTGCCTTTTCTAGCCCCTGTCCTAGATGGACATTTAACAGAAGAGACATGAAAAATGATCCCTTTAGGCTTTCAGTCAAGCACCAAATGCCCTAGATTTTGAAAAGCATCATAATGGGTTCCCCTGTGGAGGAAGGTACAACCTCTCACCTGTGCCTCCCTCAGCCATCCTTGCAGGTGGGCTGTGCAGAACAGGGAGAAGTTTGCTCATGGGTGAGAGGGCATTTCCCACCACTCTGAGCAGGAGAAGACACAGCAGGGGTTGTGCTTGGACCCCCTGCTCCTTGTCATGCCATGCCCAAGCTCCTGGCAGAGAGGAGGGCTCTACAGGGGCTGCCTGCACACTGTTCTCTGGACAAGGATGTACCTGCCTGCTGATGAAGAAGTGGGTTAACCATTCTGTCTCACCACCAGCATGTCCTTGTGCTCACAGCCATGTTGCCATGTCAGCCCAAACACAGCACCACACACCTCCAACAGGGGACCTGGCAACCATGGGAATGTCAGAGCACCTTCCACATTCCTTTTCCAGGAGACTGGGCAGAGCCTAGGCAGGACACTGGCACAGCACCAGACACCCTGCCTTGGCAACCAAAGAGGGCTTGTTCTGGGGCAGATGGATATGCCCAAATTGGCAGCTGCTGTGCTGGGACCGGTGCCGCAGCCTCGTGCTCCCCTGCCTGCTCATCATGCCCATCTGCTGCCTTGGCTTCAATTCAGACCCTGTCCACCCTGAAACAGTGCTGTGACGTGGCTGTGGCCAAGCTCCTGGTGCTCCCATGGGCATGGAGTGGCACAGAGCTGGCTGGCTCGCTCCAACCTGCTCTGAGATTCTCCCAGCCATGAGGCTGTGCAAGCACTGGGAGAATGAGCTAGGACTGATCCCTGTGTCACTGTGCATGGGGAGCTCCATCCCTGAGGAGAGCCCCTCAGACCATGTTCCAGCCCTTGGGTCATCAGTCCCACCTCTCCTGCCCCATGCCAAGCTCCAAAAGGGTTCCTGCATTGCCTGTCCTCACTCCCCAGATAAGCCAACTCCTCTCTGGGATGAAAGCACAGCTTTTTGCCTCCCCAGGCTGCACAGCAGCCTGTCCTCCTCTGGTTACACTCCTCACACTTGCTGCCCTTATCTCTGCAGTTACAACACTGCAGAGCCCTTTTGTGCACTGAAACCGGAGACCTCTGTCCCCACAGAGCTCTTCAGCTCTTCTGTCCCAGCCATCCCAGGCTTGGGCACCCTCAGCTCTGCCCCTGCTTCCTCCAGCCCTTTCTGCAAGAGCTTCAAGACCTACAAGCCCATCCAGACGCTACTGGATCCCTGCTTGGCTGCCTGAGAGATCACACTCTCCAATCAGCCAGCCCCCAGATACACTCAGGTCTCCCAGACCTTTCATTTTCCCTGGCTCCCTGAGCCAGTGAAGTCCCAGTGGTTTTTATCCCTCTCCCAGAATGGTTCTCCGACTCTGATGCTTTGCTGTCTGATCCACTCCTTTTTTTTTTTTTTTCTTTCTTTTTTTTTTTTTTCAGTTTTGTTCTTCCTTTCTTCCTTCACTGAGTTACAAAGATGTGGACAGCTCTTGGAAAGGAAGATGAGTCAGGACTGATACGAAGGGGAAAGAAGACGAACTCCCAGCCTTGAAGTCAAGTTCACTGCCTGCGTCATTGTTATTAAAAATAGATGAATGGCAGCGCTTTTCACATTGGAGGAGAGATGGAGGAGATGTAATAGCCCAGGCTGCTGAGCAAATGCTCCCTCTGTCTGCCTGCAAGTCCCTCAGTGGCATCTTCTGCTCTTTGATAAATTCTCCTTTCTTGGCTCTGATTTGTGGGATTTAATTTGGCTGTCGTAAAAAAAATGGTTTAATGTTTCAGCTTTAGGAGGGAGGAATGACTCACTCAATGATTACCTGTTCTGCTCCAGTCAGTTGGCTTCCAGCTCCCGTGAGAACTGAAAATCCCTTCAAGAGCCAAGTCGTCTCCCTTTGAGAGCAGCCCCTGTCCTCATCCTGGAGGGAAGTGCTTTTGGAGGATGAGAATGGTGATAGCTGAGTCTATCTACCCCAAGACCAACACTAATCATGGTCAATCCTCATGAAAAAGCAGGTTTCCAAGGTGGCAGGGGGGCAAGTGGGGGTCTGCTGGGCTCTCTGCAAGGCCAGGGTGGGATGTGCACCAGCAGTGCTCCCGGTGCCCCTGGCAAAGGGCGGAGGACAGAGAGGAAGCACAAGAAATGGAATGATTTGCATAATCCCAGAGCCCAGGTGAACCACCCACATTCCCACAGCTGCCATCACTCTGCCCAGGGCTCCCACTGCTGCAACCATTCACCTCTGGGCTGGTGAGACAGGTGATCGCTCTTCTGATTGAGCAGGGCTGCAGATTACGGTGGCAATGGGGCCAAAGCTGCACCCCTGCTCTGCTCACTCAGGGGGACACATCCCCTATCATACCCTGGGCTGGGGGACACAGCCCAAGCACTGACCTGACACATCTTTCCCAGAGTCATCATCTCCCTCCCTCCTACCTATGCCCTTATTTCCCCTCAGATCTTTTGCTGCCACTGTTTCCCACTCACTTATTTTCTATGATCTGCTTCTTCCTATTAAATTAACATAATCAACATCATCATCTCTGGTCTGCTCTGTGATTTGGCTGCCAGCCAGAAACAAAAGGACAGGAGCTAAATAAAGCCACTTCCAAGAGAGAGGAGTGACAGTGGCAGAAGTCAATGTTGTGG
This sequence comes from Pyrocephalus nanus, assembly GCA_038380795.1. Taxonomy (NCBI): domain Eukaryota; kingdom Metazoa; phylum Chordata; class Aves; order Passeriformes; family Tyrannidae; genus Pyrocephalus; species Pyrocephalus nanus. The sequence goes on from CM076269.1 coordinate 4,585,029, forward strand.
TTTTTCAGCAGAAAACTTTCTTTCAGAGGTTAATTCTAAGTCCTCGACTCTTGCTGCTACCAAGACCTGTCTGGTCTAGACTCTGCATGGCTTTGCAAGGGTGTTTTCAGTCCTACTGGAGAACAGCCCAGGGTCACTACCCCCTGGGCAAATCAAGAGCCCCTGTCACCTAGATGGACATGGGGAACTGCTGCCTGCCCTCCAAGGGGAGTATTTTACCTTGTTTCATGAGAAAGTAGCTGTGTTCCAGTGGGATATTAAAATGCCCCTTGCTTTTGCTCCCTCCTCCAAGGTGGGACATCAGCAGTATCATCCTGAAGACACCGTCACTCCAATGTATTCACTCTTCTTGCTCCTTCCTTGCTATGGAGAGCCAAAGGTACCTCATTAGTGGTGTTAATCGTAGTCCTAATGAGTGTGGAGATCCGCTAAGTAATAGCGGTGACCTGCAGGGGGGCTCATCTGCCCAGATTTATCGCGCTGCTCACCAACCCCCTCCGGGGAATGCCAGCTCCCCACCCCCCTTCTCCTTGTCCCCCAGCTGTTGAAGACACCCTCAGCAGCGTCTCCGTGCCTAATTAAAGCAGGGGGACTGGTAACCTTGGCGACTGGGAGCCACCATCCATGAGCCAGCTGAGATGGATATTGTTTCAACGTCTCCAGGGAGAGGCCAGGGGAGAGCAGCGAGTCACAAACGGGCAGGCTTTGGATGCGCTTCTGAACTACGCTCACAGCCAGCAGTGCCCACCGTCCCCCCGAGCCTGTGCCCTCCCCAGGGATGGGTGCCTGGGGACATACCCAGGTCCCTCGCTGGTGAGGTGTGACAGGCTCCTGGGTCGGGTGGCACCAAGAGCCCAAGCCTGTCTGGAGCACAGGAGGCTTTGCTCTGGTGGGCAGCCCTGCAGCCTCTTTGGGGAGCAAAAGGCTCTTATAACTTAACAAGCAGTTGTAAATACACTTAAAATAATTCCCCTTAGAAGTGGGACATTTGTACAAGCCCAACTACTTCTGCCTTAACAGAGTGCCAGGAAATGGTGCGGCTAGTTTTGTTGACAGTAAGTAGCAAGCAGCTAGAAACACATTTACAAGGAGGGGCTAAAATTTACTTTTTCTTATAAAGCTGGTAAAAGACACCATCAGTTCTGCACCAACACTCTTCCACTTGCCTCAGAAATGAGGGCAGGAGCTATGAAGGGACCCCACGCTGAAGAAGGAAGGCAAGACCTCTTGGGGAACAAAAATATCCTTTTCCACTTTCCTCCTCTGCCCCATGGTGCTGCAGACACAGGTATCTGGTGGAGAAGGAGACCCACAGACTCACCTTTGCCAAAGCAGCCTGAGAGAAGGTCAGCACAGACCACGCCATGACGTGGGGTCCTTGGATGCCTCTGAGGTCCCATTTTCTTTGTTCTTCATGGTTAAAGGGAACCTTCCCTGATCAGAGGAATCCCAAACTTGTTTCTGTGAGAGCTCATGGGGCAGGACAGGAGGGTTTGCTCCTGCTGCACCCATAAGGCTGAGGTCAGGGAATCAAAACCATGACAAGGGATTTGCAAGGGGGTTTTGGTCCTTCCCGAGAGAACAGAATGGTGCCCGGCCACTGCCAGCTTCATAATGGGGTTTCTTCTTCAGAAATGCTGGGCAGAAGAGAGAGGTCACACTTGCTGAAGGATGGCTGCTGGCTCAGCACTCACAGTGCCTGGATGAGGCTGGCCAGCCCTCAGGACAATGGGAGGGATGTGAGGCCAGGGAATGCCCCAGGGTCTGTAGAAACCTGAGAAAACCAGCCGTGGTACCTCAAGCACATGACTGAACCCTGATCAGGGCAGCATCCAGGGGTGCTCAGAACAGCTCTGCACCCGGCTGTGCTCACAGACCCAGGTACCCCAAAACTGTCCACAGGCCCCAGGTGATGCCCCATGCTGGGCTCAGCTTCTGTCCCCGTCCCTGCATGGGGCAGAAGTGGGGGTGTCATGCTCAACTGCAGGGTGCCGGGGGCAGATAAGAGGGTGGTAAAGTCCTGGAGTGGGGTCACTTGAACCAGTCCATGGGGTTATGAGATGGTGCAGGCCTGGACTGGGGATTCTCAGAACAGAGAAAGACGGGACCGGGGGTGTCCTGCCCGAACCAGGAGTGGCCGGTCTGAGGATGCCGGGGCCGGTGTGGGACTGGACCAAGAGAATCCTGCCCGAACCAAGGATGCCGGGGACCAACCGGCGATAGTGGGGGCGGTGCGAACCGGATCGGAGGTGCCGGGGACCGGACCGGGACAGGACCGGGAGAGCGCTGTCCGACCCGGAGACGCAAGTTCCCGTGCCGGGAGTGCGGGGGGCCGCAGCAGCCCCCACCCCGCTCCTCCGGGCCCGGACCACGTGCCGCCCGCCCCGCCCCGGCCGCGGGCCCGCCCCGGCGCCGCCCCGGTGCCGCCGGCGGAGCCAGCGCGGATCGGCCCAGCATGGAGGGGACGCGGCGCGCCCTGCTCCGCCTCGCCGCCGCCTGCTGCCTGCTCTGCGCCCTGCCAGGTACCGGGGCGGCCGCCCGAGAGGGCCGGGGCGGGAGGGGGGCGGCCCGGGGAAACCCGCCGGTCTGGCGGCGCCGGGGAGCGCAGCAACGGGGGCAGCCGTCGGGGCAGCGCCGGGGCCCGGGCTCCTCCGCCCGCCGGTGGGACTGCGGGAAGAGGGTCTGGGGAGCCCACTCCGGGGTCGGGAACCTCTGGGGAGCAGCGCCCCGGGCCCGTCCCCTGAACTCGGGCGAGATGCCCCGGCCCCGTCGCCCCGGCGGGCGCTCAGGTGAGGTGGCCCGGGGATGCTCGGAGGAGTTCCGGGCGAGCCCCGCGCTCCGGGCAGCAGCGCGGCCACCGGTGCCGGCCTTGCCCATACAAGGCAGCTGCCGGCAGCGCTGCTCCCGCCGGCAGAGCTGCCCGGGCTCACCTCCCGCCCGGCGCCCGGCAGGATCCCGAGGGGATGCGCGGGCAGGGCAGGAGAGATCCTGGAGGCACTCGCCCTCCTTCATCCAGCCCTGCGAGCCTCCTGCCTCCCGCGGTGCAGCTCTCGGGTGCCTCCGAGCCGCTGCTGAGCTTTCCCCCGAGGGGACGCCGGACAAAGCCCGAGCTCTGCCGCCTCCCGCAGCACGACGGGACGCGCGCTCTGTGCCTGCGGGAAGAGGAGGCGATGCCGGTGTCCGGGACGGAGCAGAAGCCGGACCTCGGCCCCAGGCAGACTCTCTCGGGGCGTATTTCGGCTCGGCTCCACGATCAACACGTCCCCACGTGGGCGGGCGCAGTCTGCAGCGTGGCGCTGACAGCCCCGTCCTCCGACACCGCCGAGCTCTGCCGCGTGGCTGAAGTGTGTGTGCCCCGAGCCAGGGGGCTGTCACCTTCCCCGTGACCCTGGCAGTGGCAAAAGCTCACTGGCATTTAGGGACTTGCCTGAGGCTCGGGAAGCAAAACGTGTTTCCTCTTCTTTGTGGTTGAGAAAAAAACCCTTGGCCAGACCCTGGTCAGATCACGGCACCGTGACTTCAGCAATGGAGACTGAGGGATGACACATAGAAACTCGGTTTCTAATAACTAATTAGGACCGGTCAAACCTTAGCAGAGATGCCTGTGGGGCTGAGCCCCAGCAGCAAGAGTAGTGCTGAGGCTGAGGTTTTGGGTGCAGGATGGGGTTTGGGCTGGGTTTGAGGCTGAACACAGGGAGCAGTCCCAAACCAGCTCCCTTTATGTGGGCAAAGCCCCGGGTAACGTTGCACTCCCCACGCGAGGGTGGCTGTGCCGTGATGGGATGTGGCGGGGTGACCAGCCACTGGCAGAGGAAGGACTCAGGATTTCCACCGCTGAGAGGAGGAGGAGTTCTGGGCTGCTGCTGACTTGTGTTGGCCCTGCATCTCACACTCTAGCACACTGGGAAACCCCAGGGAGCCCCTCACCCCAGCTGGCTCCTAGGAGCCCTCTTGCTGCAAAGTCCAAGATTCAAACTGCTGGAATGTACCAGAAACTAAGGTTTTGCTGGGTTTTTCCTGGGATCTTTTCTGCTTAGTGTCCCAATCCCAGAGTCCCTTCACAGCCTCAGGAAATGCTACCTATGTAGCTGACCAGGCCCTTGTCCTCATAGCTTTTGGACCAGCTAGCTAATCCCAACCAAGGTTGAGAGAGCAAATGTTTTGTGAAAATAGATAGCAGGGAAGACATGCCACCAATAAAAAAATGCTACAAGCAGAACCCTTAATGAAACATTAGAGAATCTCAGCAGGACAATGATGGGGGAAAGGAACGGTTCACCCAAAGATTGGCCCCAAAGTCATCACTCCACAGACAAATCCATCCCAAACTCAGCTTGCCCCAGCTCCATGAGCTGCTCTCTGTACTGCTCCCAGGACAGATCCCCCTTGCATCAAGTGTCCTGTTCCCACTCCCACTCCAGGTTTGCTGCGGGGGCCACAGAGGAGCTCAGGCTGCCGCATACCCAGTGCTCTGCCCACCCTGGCCTCTCAATGCAGCCTTTCTTCACTGCCTGCGGAAATCCACTTCCTCCAGCACCGTTAGCCTTACAAATAAAACCCCGAGTAATTTTGGTCTGGGCATTTTGCTGCCTTTCCTCCTCTGAGCTGCCTCAGAAGCGCCGAGGCCGGCGCGGGGCCGGGAGCAGCGTGAGCACATAAAGCCCCGTCTGTCGGTGCCGGGGCTGCGCACACAGGCGGGCAGTGTGTCTGCTGCAGGGTCCCACAGCCGATTGGCCATGACTTTTTTCCTCCTTTTTGCCCAGGGTGAGAAGGAGTGGATGGACTCATCCTCGCTCTGGCAGGATGGCTCCAGAATTGAGCAGCCGGAGTTGAGCTGTAGCTAAATTCTCTCCTTAGGGTGGCACCTCCAGCTGTGTGGGGTAAACCCTGACCCTGCCCAGCCCCGTCATGTTGTGCCCTCAGTCTTGGATTTCTGTGCTCTTCCCCCACCCCGAGATGCAGGATGGGCCTTGGGTCCCTGCTGCCCTTCCAAGACCTGACCCTCTGGGTAGGGGCAAAGCATTCACTTCCTTCAGCTCCCTTGGCCCCATCCCTCCAGGCAAAGGGGAGCAAGGACTGTCCAAAGCACAGAGGCCCCTGCTCCTCCTTCCTTTCCACCAAAACCCTCTGGGTGGGCAGACAGAGTTCTTGCTGCAGGGGTTTCCATAGGTCTGCCATCATCCTCACCACGCTCTGTGGGGCAGCTCTCATAAGGCTCAGCAATGCTGGGATCTGGGGCCACGTCCTGAGCCCTGTAGGGCTGCCCAGGGCAGGGCCAGGGCATGTGCCAACATGACCCAAACTGCTGCTGCTGCTCAGGGCAGGATGCCTCCTCCAAGCCTCACAGCCGGTGGAACCAGCAGTCACACAGCTGGAAGGACCTGGGGCCTGCTCGGGGCTGGGCAGGTTTCTGAGGTCCGGACTTCCCCCGGTTCACGCTGTGCTGCACTGGAGAGCAGGTTCCCTGCTGACATGGGGCTGCTATTAAGGCAACTGGCTAATTAATTTTCTCTAATGACGTGAGTGTTTCCTTCAGTGCAGCTGTGACTCCTGAGGTAGGCAGGGCCAGGGCTGGCTGATGCCAGAGTTCCCTGCTGTTGCTGTATTACTGGGGTTACGCAGCCCCAGAGAAGGGCAGGCTTCCCAGGCTGTGGGTGCTGTGCATGTCCTAAGCAGCCTGTGGGCAAAGGGGTCTTTATCATGACTCAGTCCCCCACTGAGAACAAAAACAAAAAGCATGGGAGCTTCCTGGGTACCTTCCTGCCTAGCAGGATGCTCCATAGCTGCATGTGGCCAATGGAAAATAACTGGCTGGTGTGACATTGGTGGTAGAGCAGCTTGGTCTCCCTTTTCTCTTCCCCAGAAATTTGGGATAAGCCCCCTCACTTCTAAATGGGGGATCAGTGATGGAGGAAACCTGTGGAAAAGAAGTTTCTTGCTTCTCTCCCCACTCTGGCTGGGTGAGGAGGGTTTCGTGTGGCAGGGCTGGGCAGACTGTGCCACCCTGGGGTGCTGTGTCCTGCAGGCAGGCAATCATGGTGGCTCTGCACCCCTCCCTGGCTCAGGCTCCAGCACTGCTGCGTGCTCTGGACGTGTCTGTGCTGTTTGATGGGTTTTCCAAGTACTGAAATACCTGCGCTTGGCATTCATGGTACTGTTTCCAGGGCCACTCATCCCTGTTCTCACAACTCTTGCTCTGCCATGCCACTGTCCCTGTCCCAAACACGGTGCCGTCAGTCGAGGTGGTAGCACTGCCTCCCCTTTTCGGTTCCCCAGGAGTTCAAGCCTGCAGCCTGGCATCTGCAGATGCCCCAGGGAGGCTTCCTCCAGCCTTCCTGGGCTGGTTGGCTGCTGGGCTGTCCCTCTGCAGCACCACACTCGCTCAGCACCCCGTATCTAATCTGCTCCCGTCCCGTGCTCTGCTCGTGGCCACCTGCCTATGGGGCTGGAAGGAGCTTCTCGGTCAGGAGACCTGGTTTCTATTCCCGTCTCTTACCTCAGCCCTTGCTTCGCAGCGTGCCTGGCCTGGCAGCTCTCCAGGGCCACACTGGGTGCTCACAGGGTCCAGGTAATTAACTTGCTGCCATGAAGAGCAGCCTGTGGGCAGGCTGCAAGGTCAGATCTGAGCCTCCTCGCAGCAGATGGAGCTTGTCCATCCTCTCTCTGCAAGGGATGGGGATGGGGACAATCCAAGCATCAGCCCTGGCTGGGAAAGCGCTGCAGGCTGTGGCAAATGCAGCCCACTGGTATCCTGGTATGGAGATGGAGCTGAGTTTACAAAGCAGTTGCCCTTCGTATTGGATCCACGTCTGTGAGCCTCGCTTCATTGCAATGAAGGTGTTTGCTCTACAGCATCCCTGGGTGCATCTGACACCTCCCTGAAGGGCTCCAGAAATCTCTTCTGCTGCTTGTTGTTTGGTGTTTTTTGGTGTTTTTTTTTTCAGGAGAAGAGATCAGGCTTGGCTAGTATCTAATCAGCAGCTATTCCAGTTCTGCTTTTAAATGAAATGAAGAGCCTTGGTTTTAAATCCCACTATATGGTTTTATTTGCATTTATACTCAAGCTCTTTTTCCTTGAAGAGGTTGTTTAATTACTGTTGGTTGGTAACCATAAAAAGGTAATAACTGGCAACCAAAGATAATTTCTACGCTTAATTGAGTGCTTTGCTAAGCAATAGGATGCAATTGCCTTAATACGTATAGGTTACAGTTTACACTGTTACTTTTTAAACATTTTATTTTTCCATCTTACTGGTTTGCTTGCAGCTGGATCTGTTAAACTTAAATGGAAATTGAATTCATTTAGTGCACCAAAATAGCATTGTAGAAGGGTTTGGGTGCCTTTTCAGTGAATCAGAGCAGTGGTTTGACGTGCACTCTGCAGGAAGCTGACTTAAGCGAGGTGCTACCCTCAGACAGTGACAGCCTGCACGGGAGGATACATCCACACCAGGGAGTCCTGCTCCCACGGGCACTTCTTCTGAAATCCTGGGTGAATCCTTTCTCATCTTTGTGCTCAGCTCTCATCCTTAGAGGGATCTTAAAAACAGTGGTAAAGTCTAGGGATAGGACTTGGATTTGTGTTGCCCTTTGGGGAGCTCAAGCTGCTGTTTCTGGCTGAAATAGGAAGGAGGGTGCAGAGGATGCTGCTGAGGCTGTGGCAGGAGGGTTGTGGCCGGAGCTCATCAGTGGGCTGGTCCAGCTGAGGCCCTGCTCTGTGTCACTGTTTTATTCTGGGAAACAAATAGTGGGGTGGCTGCTGTGGCAGAGGATGGAGGGCACGTCCCTGCTCTGTGTGGTTGCCCTGACACAGCAGCAACGTTCTGTGCTGGTTGTGCAAACCTCCTTGTCCCCTCACTTGGCCCCAGCCCTGAAACTCGGGCAGGGAGCACAAGGCAGGAATGGCCCTGTATCCCGCAGAGCTGGCTTCCTTCACTCCTCTCCATTAAGGCATATTTTTACCATGTCTGCTCTGGAGTTGGTGGGAGCTTGGGCTGATGGCATGGAGAGCCCACAGTGGTGTCAGGCAGCGCTGGAGAGGGGCCGAAGCCGTGGGCTGATGTTCAGAGCCCTCCCTTCCCTCAAGGAGCTGGGAGCGTTTCCCACCCTTGTCCAAGGCAGGGGCTTCTTGGCTGGCTGCATCCCTTCTCCCCCGGGGCCGCTGTCTTCCTTTGCCCCTCTTGTTTCCCAGGCAGAGGTCACTGCAGTCAGCACGGTCTGATGGGAGCTGCCTCTCCAAATCCACCAGCCCTGCCCTAATGTGGTCTGGGATCTCTGGTTCTCACCACGTGCAGGCTGAGCCTGGAGGTTTGTACAGACACGGGGCAGGAGTGGGGCTGTAGCCAGGGGACCAGCAGACACTGCAGCATAACCAAAGCAGGCCCAGTCTTGGTTCCTTGTCAGGGAAACAGAGATGCTGTTGTGTCCAGAGCTCGTTTGGTACAGTTGTAGCTGCTTTGTTATGGATCCAAGGATGAGTGCACCTTCACCACCTGTCCTGGGTTGCTGCAACTTGTCAGGCCTTGGAGGATCCCTTGGAGAAAGTGAAACATCCACACTAACTCCTTCTCTTTCCATCTGAAACTAGAAGGACATGGCTCCCTCTTGTCTCCAGGAGCTGATGAGGGTGATGCCTTAGGCAGTACAGCCGTGGCTTTCCTGGCATGTTGTGCAGGAAGCAGAGCTCCTCCAGGAAGATGCCAGAGGAACGAGCTCTGACCTGCATCTCTCTAGGTAACCAATAAACACCTAAACCCAACATTGCTGCTCCAGTGACTGGAGCAGCAGTGACAGCGCTGGAGCTGGGGATTTTCCGACCTGCAGGGCACCAAAGACCCCAAGCAGACCCCAGGGGTTGGACCCTGGAGGATCACGGCTGGTATGGGGTTTGCTGGGTTCCCCCAGCACAGCCAGCCACAGCAGCACCCTGCTTTTCCCACTGTACCATAGGGTTTGTGCTGGAGCTGGGTGGGAATGGATTGCCTTTTTGGGTGATAAAACCGTGGTAAACAAAGCTGTGGCATTGCAGCAACGATGCAGCAAATGTGAATGCAAGGGCCTTTGGGGAGGTGTTTTTATTTTAGAACAAAACTGAGACAAAAGTCATTTGTGCTTGCACTCTTCCATAGCTCACAAGCACCAAGTTGCTCCTATGGGAGGTTTCACCAGGTGCTGTGCTTGGTGACAGTGCTGGCTTTGGATGTGCCCTTATTCCTTAGGAGCTGACAGACGGGTGATGGGCATCTTTTGTCTGTCTTTCCCCAGGTGATCAGGATTTACTCACAATCTTTTGTTTCCTTGGCTCTCACCTTCTGTGTCTTTCCACCATCATCTCTTAATGGCTTGAGTCTTTGTGTGAGTCTGGATTAGGCTCTCCTTTGTTTCTGGAGGTGGGGGTGCTGTGATGTGCTGGGCTGGATGACCTGCTAATCCAGGTGCCATCAACACCTGCCTTGCTCAAAGGCCTCTCAGCGACTCCTTTGCTCCTCACCTGCCAATTTTAACATCTCTTCTGCAATTCTTTACAAACCAGGTTTTACACCAGGCCAGAGTGGCCCATCTGCCCGGGAACCACTTCCTTGGCAGGGCTGGACACCAGACAGTTCTGTGGGAAGGAGACATGTGGCTACTTGGAGAGAAGAGCTAAGGGAAATACCACTCTTGCAGACAGCAGGGAGCTGTGTGTGCAGTGGGGTGGGGGGAGCTGCTTGTCCCCACAAACACTCCCGTCCCACAGCACCTCCTGGCAGGGCTGCCAGTTCCTGACGCTGCCGGGAGGTGCCCTGGTGTGTGGAGTCCAGACTTGTCCACCTTCCCTCTGGCTTTCCTTTTCTAGTCAGAAAGTGGTATGGTGGTTTCAGAGTTGCTTAGGCCTTTTTGCAAGACATCTCTGCACAGATCTTTCCCCTTCATGACCTCAGTCATGGCGTGCTACCTCATGAGAGGACATCCCGGGCACAGGCCAGCTATTGAAAGACAGGCTTGCCACTGGCTGGGCATCTGGCCACCACCTTTCCTGTTTACCCCACGGTGACAGCACGGCTCTGTGTGTGTCTCTGGCTGCGTGGGAGCAGTAGTTGGGTGTTTACTGAGCAAGCACCCGCCAGTGCCCAGCCAGGATCCGTCAGCATTGCCCCAGCGCACGCTCTGGAGCTGGTGGGATCTCACCCAGTGCTGAATAGCAGTGCTGGGTTTAGGGCTGGAAATTGTCACGTGAAAAGCTGTGTGTTTTGGTGCCTGATCCCAGGAAACACAGTGCTCAGCTCTTTTCCTTCCAGGTGTTCCTGGTGTAAGCATATCCTATGCCTGAGCTCGGCTGCAGAGAGCAGCTCTCCTTATTTGGAGGCACATTCTGGCCATGGACAGCTGGATCCAGGCGAGGCCAAAGGAGCATCACTTCTGCCTTTGGTCTTCATGTTTAAGTTGCCCCAGCTGGGGCTCCCCTTGAGAGCTTGTTCTCCAAAAGTGCCGAACAGGGCTGTGCATCCTTGCGGGAGCCCTCCTGGGACTGAGGCCCTGGGCTGGGGAAGGTTTGGAATTCTCCAGCTGGTCAGGATACTGCAAAGGTCTCAAGAGAGAGACGTATTGTGTCTTTTTTTAGGGCCTGTTAAGTGCTGTAGCTGGAGAAGAGCTCTGATAACTGTGTCTGTTCTGAAGAGCTTATAAAAACAGCTGAGATTTCCCCAGAGCAGTACAGGACTGTGCTGCTTTGCTGTTGGATGAATATTTCTTGGTGATGGCATCTGATTTGGATGCTTCTTCACCGTGGAGAGAAGGGGCATGGTGATGGATTTGCTTCAGTACCCTTAATTTTTTTCTGTAGTTGGCTCATCAGGCCTCCGTGACTTGGGTAGAAACTTGAGCAGAAATCATCAAAATATTGACTGTGTGGCTTTTAAGTTGTCTGGAGAGTCCATCCTGATGTGGCTACATTCCTGTTTTCTTCCTGTTTACACCCTGAAAAACCCTCACAGGATCCGTGTTAATGGACGGGCGGTGTGAGAGCCTTGTGGTTTTCCTCCTCCCTTATGCTGTCACACTGTGTACCAGCTCTGGATCTGGGGGGATCCTTGCTTTGCTGGCCCTTTTTGCTGTGGTGGGAGGCTGAGGAGCTCCCCATTTCTGTGTCAATAGCTGCACATCATGCTGGTGATGTGTTTGTAAATAGCTCATGAAGGCGGCTCCCAGAGCACACCACCAGCCCTGTTAGCTGCAGTTCTCTCTTGCTGCCCATTTCACCTCTCCCTCTAGCAGTGATGCCACACTACAGGTAAAATGACTCACAATATGTGCTTTACCCTTGCCAGTCACAGACTTTTTAAATATCACTTTCCTCCACTTCATCAGGCTGGGGGAACTAGAGGGTCTACTTCCATGTTTTCCTCGTGTATTTTTTCAGCACCACTTTTGGCTCGTTCTCAATGAGCCAAGGAAGACTTATCAAAATTTCCTACAGAATCAGGTCTCAAATGGTACTTTTAACAAACCCAAATGATTGAAAAATATTTCAAAGTTGCTCTAGGGTAGAGGGATTGGTGATGCTGACCCCACAGAACAAGAACACAGGGCTTGAGGGGGAGGAGGGTAAAGGAAGGTCCCCTAGAGCAGGTCTAGGGCCTCAGAAAGGCCAGGAGGAGAGAGGAGCTATTGAATCCCTTTCCCAAATGTGAACTTGTGCTGGATTTGGAGTTAAGGGGATAAAGAAGTTCAAATTCTGTTGTTCTGCCCTGTTTCTCCTCTCAGTGAGGGATCTCTGACAAACTTCTCATTCTTAACTCTGTTCCATAGGACAGGGACAGGAGACAGGAGAGCCCTTGGAGACACCATCACCTTTTCCTAGCACAGTGCTAACCTCGCATCAGCCAAGGGAAGCCTCTGACTTTGGTCCAGCAACTACTGCCACTCCTCAGACAAGCCTGGAGAAAAACTTGACTGCTGCAACACTCAATGCCACTGGGGCCCACGCTACAGAGGTGGAGAATGCCTTCATCCCTACCACCCCCATGGCAGGCTCCAAGGCAGAGACACTGCAGGCTTCCACCACTGCCAGCCCCGGGGACATCACAGTTACACATCCTGAGCACCACAACACGAGCTTGTCAGTCAACAGCAGCACTGAAATCCCCTCCCCTACCCCAACTGCCAGCACTCTGGAAGAAAACCAGCCCAGCCATGAAGCCACAGAGCCTTTCAGCACAACTGAAATAACGGATGAAGCCGCCAGTGCAACCCCCTCACTTCCTCTGAACACTGTGCCGGGTGAGGTTTTGCCTTTAGTGCCTGTGCAGAAAGTTCTGCCTCGAGGATGCACAGCCTGGAAATATCTGAGCACTCTCCTGGACACTGGAGAGAGGGAGAAGGGAATGAGCCATTAAGTGTAGCCAATTCAGTGGGACTTACTTTTAGATGTATTAGTTCAACATCCTCTTTGCAAACCCCATTAATTATGGTATTAATTGTGCTGGCGGCTTTGTGATGAGGACAGTGATTGTGTACAGGGACATCCTTTATATGTCTCATCTGAAACAACATGCTTCAGCAGTGCTGCCCAGCTGGGCTCTTCCAGCACCAGGGCTGGGGGCTCGGCAGGAGCCTTCCCTGCTGCCTCAAGAACGGGGCAGCAAACCCTCCCTTAGCACAAAGCTGTGACACAACAACAGCCCCAGTCCCTGGGCAGCCCCCTTAGTGCTCCCCATAAGGAGAGATGAGAGACCTTTCCCAGTGTCTTGCTCTGGGGTAGCCCCCAGCTGTGTGCAGAGCTGTTAGAGCTTGTCCTTTGTCCCCAAGGACAAGCCTTGTGGGCCCAGCTGAGGTTGGCTGATATTGCAGATTGGCACATAGGAAAACCAAGAGGACTTTCTAAGCACTGTGGCTTAACAGCGTGGCTCAGCTGTGCCTGCACTGTCGGTCCTGCTTGTTTTCCAAGGGACTGACAATAAGCTGCTATTCCCATAGTCCCAGTAATCTTCATTACAGCCTTGCTTCCACCTTGCCCAGTTCCACAGAACAGTGTGCTTGCACTTATCCTTTAAATTAACTCCTTGTTTCTATTTTGCAGCAACAACTAATAGCTCTCAGCTGGGGCCTTTTGATGAGCAGACCGTGGGGCCCACAGCAGTAAGGTCTGAAACCAGGCCAGGAACGAGCCCTGTGGGTGCCACAGAGGAGAGCGCTGTGGAGCCCAGAACCTTCTCTGCCCCCATCCCCACCGCAGGGAGCACATCCTCTGCCACCACCCTCAGGACTGTGACAGTGAGACCCCTCCTGACCAGCTCCACGTCTGCCAGCACAGCTGCCGTGCCCACCAGCACGTCTACACTGGCGCCGTCATCAGAGCCCAGGCACGAGAAGGCTTCTGTGCTGGATGTTGGTGATGATGAAAATTCAGGTAAATGTTCTGCTTTTGTCCCTGCTCTCACAAAACGTAGCAAAGGGCTGGGGCTACCTCGGATTGCCTCATGGTTGTACTGAGCAGAACCAGAAACGACAAAGCCCTGCTGCTCCAGCCCTTGAAGGCTCTCCTTTGGCCTCATCCCCTTGGTATCCTTTGCAGAGCAACCCAATCTGGCTGATACAGCACGGGCCGATCCCTTGGTAATCACCGTGATCTCCGTCTTCATTGTCATGGTGGGCATCCTCGGCCTGGTGGGCTTCCTGAGATACCGGCAGCACAACAGCCGCATGGAATTCCGGCGCCTGCAGGACCTGCCCATGGTGAGTCATCCCTGCAGCCCAGCCTGACGTGGTCTGGCTTGCTACTGACTGCTTTGCAGTTCCCCTGCTGCTACATTAGCAATGCTTTGGGTATTTGCAGCAGCAGCAGCAACGCTGATCACACACTCCTGTTCCCTCTTAGGTCCCTCTCCTTCCATCCAGGGTTTGAATCAAGACAGCAAGTCTCAAGGTTGGGCACTAAAGAAGCTCTCTGCCTTCCCCTCACTCTGCAGGGGAACGCTAAGAGGTTAAATAGAGGGAGGAAGGAGAGCTCCATCCAAACCTGTCCTGAAATGACACCTTCCTAGCCTCTTCTCCTGTCTTCTGATATATTTGCTTTGTGACTGTGACAAAGCAGATCCTGTGCTGTGTTCCAAGGCGGTTGTCTGTGTGTCTCTCTGTCTGTGTGTCTGCATTTGACCCTTTGGGAATATAAAAAAATATAAGGGTTTTAGAGGGTGAATTAGCTCTGGGGAAGCTGCAACTAACTCCCTGTGCTTTCTGGGACAGAGGAACACGGGAGCTAGCAAACAACCTGATGCTGTTTCAAGCAAGCTGATGATGTTTCAAGCTGAGTGGAGTTCTCAACAACCGGGGTTTTCCACATCCCTGCAGCAGGCAGGCAGTTCCTGCACACACCTCTTCTCTCCAACTGCCGGAGCAGGAGGGAGAGTGGCAGTCCAAATACCCAGCAGCTGCACAGGGACAGCATTTAGGTGGATGGCTGGGCAGATGGCCACACTGTGACAGTGTGGAGAGAAGGCTGTGCTGCCTGCGCAGCTCTCTTCCAGGCTGGCACCGTACTGCCATGTGCAGACATCTCATTAAAGCACTCTTCTCTGCTTCTAGGATGACATGATGGAGGACACCCCTCTCTCACTCTACAGCTACTAGGCAACCAGGTTGTCCTCTGCCTGGCCGGCTGAACTTCCCTGAGGAAAAGGCCTTGAGGACTTGGTCCCAGACGATCTGCCAAGGAATGAGGGGCTATGATTTGCACACAGCTGAAAGATCCTTTTCCGATGGTTTTTCGTTTTAGACGTTTTAAATAGTTCAGTGTTGAAGTTTCTATGCTGCGAATCAGAGCCCAAGTCTGGCCCTTTCCTCCAGGCTCTTCTCAAAATAATGCCCTGAAGAGCTGCCTCCTCCTCTTAGTGTGGTGACCAGTTAGCCAAGACAACCTTTGCCATCGTGTTCTGCATGGATCTCTTCTGTCCATCTTGGTGGCTGCTGCTTTCAAAGGAGATGGGCAAGTGATCCATACAAGGGCTCTTAACACTGGTGGTGTCAGCACAGTGCTAACAGAGGAGACTGCTGTTTTCTGAGGGAGCCAAGGATGTGGAAATCAGTTCTCTTGGGCTCCCTCTTGTTCTGTGTTTTTAAGGTTGTTTGTTTGGGGTTTTTTTCTTGCACTTTTATTGTTCCTGTTTCAGCTTTAGTCCTGGGATTGGCACTGCCCATCCTGAAACACCTACCAGGAGGATAACAGACTGCTCTGCTTCCTTCCTACATGCAAACCTTTTCTCTTTAACCAGGGAAAACAGTTTTGTGGCCACTGGAGAAGTGCCCTTGCTACTTAATGTTGCTTTGAAGTTGCTGGGAGGAAAATTAACATAATTTTAGCTTAACAGAACTTGATAGGACTCAGTCTCATGCCAATTAGACACACTAATTTGGTCTCACCAAAACTAGGAAGTTGTGTCTCCTACACCTGATGCGTTCAGCATACATGTAAATGCCTTTCCCAGGCTCAGTAAATGCTGTAGTCCATTTTCCTGCCTGGACTGACACATGCCTTTCCTCAGGTGCCTCCCATTTTCCTGCTAGCATCTGGTTGCTGGAAGTTGTACAAAACTAGTACTTCCCTGTCCCTCCTGTGCTATGCAAGGTCAAAGCTCCTCTACCTTCTGATGTTGGTCTTTGAGCCAGTCCGTGTCTTGTCACGAGAACAGGTCCTGGATGTAGGTGCCTTCTCCCCCTTCCCTTTCTAGGTGTTAGGCTGATTAGATTCTGCACTTTTGCCTCAAAATATCACTGCTGTAGACTGCATCCAAGGCTCTTGAGGCCCTTCAAGGAAACCCACAGACCAGAGCCTCTGAGTGTAAGTCCGAGGATCTTTTGGTGCCCTCACCTTAGAAAGACCAGACTGTGTGTGATGTGACAGTCCTCGTGTAGTTACACCTGCTCCTGTTTCGTAGCTCACTTTTGTCTGCAGGTAAATAGAAATGCCTTCTCTAGAGTGTTTGACTTTTGACTAAGCCAGTTGCTCCCTCAGGATACAGCAAGGGCTAGAGATTATCTGCCTCTTTGCTCTTACAAGCCTCAGTTTCTCCTCTCCTTTCAGTAGCAACATCACTGACCCCACAAAGGACAGATACCAGGCCTCACTAGCAAAAGTACCTTTTTTTTTTTCCACAGTGCTGTTATTGCTTGTCGTAGCAGGAAAAGGGGAATTTCCCCATCAGCAGGGCCCAAATTATCTGCGAAGCCCAAAGATGGAGCAGAACTGGCCTGGGTCAGATAGATGACCTGGGCAAGGCAGCAGTTCCTCCTCCCTGCGTTCCTACTTCCCAAGTGGCTGACAAATGGCTGCAGTGCAGTTTGGGTTCAGCTGTTGGCTTTGGCCTCTGTGTATTGTAAGGATGCCCAGTGACACAGGGAAGAAGGGTTGGTTCTCTCCTACTGTGGCATGAGAACTAAAGGGCAGTTGTCACAACTCCAAAGCTTTTGTATCCAGCATTGTCTGCACGGAGCCATCTCCCTAGCTACAGACTTGTTTCCCCTGCCGGAGGGCAGGGTGCTACTGGTTTTCGGCACAAAGTTGGCAAGTTTAGTCGTGGAAAATAGAACTCCATCCTGGCTGGAACTGGTGCAGGCTGGCATAGCTGGAAGGTGTCTCTGCACACACTCCAAAGGGCAGGGGCTGGTTGTTCTGGTTTCCCACGCATCGCTGTCCAGGGGAAAGGGGTGAGGAAGAAAACTCGCCCAACACCAAAGTGCAACTTTCTTTGTAAAATATGTTGATAGTGGATTTTTTTTGTTGTTGTTTCTGCAATAAAGTTACAAATGCCAAAGCTGTCTCAGTCCTCATATTTTCATTGCAAACATCTAACTGGAAAGCTTTTATAGATCACAATGAATCCTGTCATAGATTTAACAGCAGCAGTTCGGGGCAGGAAGACTCACAAAGCTGATACTAGAAAATGCCAGACAGCTATGAACTATAGCTCTGAGAAGGACACCACCCTCTGCTTGTGTTCCTTCTTGTCAGGGTCATTCCCTGTCTGGGTTGACTGAGATTAATTTCTGTACAGTTAAATCAGATGAAATCTGTCCTAGAGAACCGCACTAGACCAAATAATTCAACCTACACTTCTAGACTCCCTTCCTTTGCCTCTGATTGAAGATACTCTCATCCATTGTCAACTGTAACCCCAAACCTTAGTTACAGAAATATCCTGAAAGCCAGCCTAATCCAAACCTAAGCAGCATCATCTGTCGTGCTTCTTTCTATAGCACAGCAGACAAAGCAAATTGAAAGGTATGTACTTCTTTTTGTTTAGCTTTATTGCTGTTTTGAACTCTTCCCTTCAGAGCTCAGACCCACAGGGAGGGAGGCACTCAAAAGCACAGCTTTTGCTACAGACCTGGTAGGAGTCTCTCCTGAGCTAATAGTCTTTCCTAGCTGTCAGAACACTTTGGCAAAATCAGTCAGCTCATGTCACGTAGACTGTATTACAAGATTTTTTCTGCTGCAAAAACAAAATGCGGCGAGGGAAACTGCTTACGCTGTTTTTTAAAGAGTTCCCACAGCAAATCTAGAAAAGCAAATCCCTGGAAGATCTAGAGCAAGGGGAGAGCAAAGATTTCATAGCCTAGCAAAGTACTTGCTGAGTAATCTGAAGACATGGGGGTGAACTTTAAACCCTGCAGAGATTTCAGTCCTGACCCAACATAAAACCACACAAAACAAGTAACAGAACAAACATGCCACAACTAAGCCAGTCTCCTCAGGTCTAAAGTCAGCATTATTCTGGTGCTTTATGTTGGAGTTTCTAATGTTCTGCCTTTCTACCACCAACCCCACTCAGAGCTGATTCATTCCCTGCACAACAAACTGCTGAGCTGCCGTGTTGGAGAGGCTGCACCGTGCAGGTCTGTGTTAGCTGGAGAGGCAGCAGCAGGACAGGCTTGTGCAGGCAGCCACCCCTGGAAATGGAGCTTTCTGCCTTTGCCCATCCAAGCTGTGACCTCCCAGCCAGGTGGTGCAAGCTCTGAGGTGGCCAAGTTTGGAGATGGACCATGGGCCACTTGTGTGGGCTTCATCTTTCCAGTGCAGCAAAGCAAACTGACAGAACCAGAACTCAACTGTTGCCGGTTTCTGCATTTCCCCTTGAACACAGCTCTCTCGCTTTTGATGAGGTTTAATTTTAATGCCTTCTGGCTTAAGGCACAATTATATTATTAATTAGCAAGGGACCAAGAATCAGTCGAATCACTTGGGTTTAAAGCTAAGTAGAAGGGAAAGAAACCCAGGAAAAAGAAAAGCAGAGTTTGAGACCCACCTGCCACCTCTGCCCTCCCCTCCTCCTCTCTCCAGACTCATGTTTGGAAAGGAAAGGGATTTGAGCAGCTGAAAAGTGACAGTGCTAGAGCTGCTGTGCCAAGGGCAGGGCTACCTGTGCTACGTGCCAGTTCTCTGCCCACTCACTTGTCCTCCATGGCTCAGTGCCTGTATTTTAGCTGTAGACACCGTGTATTTACCCATCATGTCACCCTGCAAGTCTGTAAATAAGGCTAAAGACACTGTTCAGAGACAGAGGAACTGCCTCGAGGAGCACTGCAGTGGACAAGGCAGCGTGTGGGTCTCACGAGACCAACAACCCCCTAAGGATTTCCCACGGATGATTCTCCCCTGCGCTTGCTACCACTTAAATCAGAATGAGAAAGGTCCTCTTGATACATTCCTAAGTGATAAGCAAAGCTGGAAGACCATGACTGCAAATACAGAAGTCTCCATCAGTATTAGGCTGCCAAAACTGTTTGTGGTTTGGGTTGTTTAATCCCCCGGAATTGAAACATAAGAAAGGAACTTCGAACTTCCCCATCCAACCACACCTGAATGGAGGCTCTTCCTCACTTTAATGCCACAGGGGACATTTTTCCTCACAGATCTGAGAAAAACGAACCTTCACCCAAAGCACAACTTCAAAACAATCTCAGAAGATAAAGCACTTAGACCTACTCAGAAGAGGACTTGTTAATGGTGCCTTGTGATACATAGCTTGTGAATTAGATCCCCCACCATAGCTGATTCTGTAACACTAGTAAGCTTTTATAAGAAGTCTTTAACTATTTCAGGAAAGAAGCGTAGATGGGGTGTTAGACAGTGTCAAACCTGATAGATTTGTGCATTTTTAAAGACAAAGGGATCAATTTGTTCATCTGCTTGGCAGCCTGCACAGTTTTCCTTGTGCTTGTTCCCACTTCCTGTCTAATAAATATACTTGAAAGACATACTCAACACAGGTCTGCCTCACGTGCCCCAGCAGTTTAACAATGGTTAGCCTCAGTTCCTCTGCAATATTTTTTCTGTTGAATGACCCATCATCCAAATTACCCCCTGAACCACAAAACCAGCTTGACCTTGATCAGACTGACAGTGGTCACAGCTGGAAGAAAATAAGTATGTGTTTGTTCCTACTGTTCAGCCCTCTGTCTATTTACAGGTAGATCAGACTCCCCACCCACAGTTCAAACAAAGAGCTAAGTAAGTTCCCTTACGGTAACTAAGCAAGATACCTTATAGTATCCTCCCAGTCATAAAACAGGTCTCCCTGTGATGAACTGCCCAGAATTAATATATCCCTGCAGCAGAAGCCTTTTGCTAGTGCTCTTTGAACTACAATGGAACATCTGTTGACAATCTCCCGCAGGGTAACTTCTCCCCCTCCCCTATTTTAATCCTCTCTCTCTCTCCTTCAGAAGTTCACATCACTTGCCACAGGATGACTCTCACAAGCATTAGAGTGTTTCCTTTCACACTGGTCTATCTTGGAGCTGTGGGAAGAAGGATGAGCAGTCAGCCCCGCTCAGTGTTTTCTTTAAAATTTGCTGTTGTGTCCGAACTCCTGAAGCTTTTGATGCTTAATTACAGGTTCTGCTTGGAACAAGACGAGGTTCATGGGTTCTGGAATGTGCCTTTCAGCCAGATTTAGACACTCATTTGATCCTGACTGAGAAGGGTTTTGCTGGGGACAACTGCAAAATTAGCACAGTTTTCCTTTGTGCTAATCCTAGCTGTGCCTTCTGACACTGGCAAATCAAGACAGTGACGTGATCATTGCTTCATTTTCCCTTCTGATAATCTTGGGGGCAGGATGAGAAGTTTTGCCTACTTTTTAAAAAGGATCTCAGTATTTGTAGATGAAAGGCTATGTTTTTTGTGGAAGGAGCTGAGTACAATACTGTTTGTGGCTGCCTGGCAGGAAGGGAACCTGTTTTCTCAAAGGCCTTAGAGAAGCATTGGGAAAGGAGATCCCTTTATTTTACAGAGTCTAATCTGGTGGCCCACACTGAGTGACAGGGAATTGGTCACTCACATCCTGCTCAGCCTATTTCATGGATGCTCCAAGTCCCTTTCCAGCTCACTTTCAGTGAGATCTAAGCCACTTGAGCAGGCCCTTACACCCTGCCCATGACCTGCCAAGGGCTGCTCACACATTCAGATCCGCTCTAAGCAGCAGAGTTGAACTCTGGGAAGCAGCTGTTCATTGGAGAGGGGAAAACTAACTGATCTCAGCCTGATCTTCAAAGCAAAAGCCACAGTTCATGCAACTGAATGAGATGGAGTTCACAGGAGCAGCCTCTGCCACTGCGTCCTGTCTTGATGTGTGCTCAAGCCTCTGCTTGATGAGTCCTGCTGCTACTCCAGTGTCACCAGACTCTGCCTGCTTTTAAAACCAGTCCGGACTGAGCTCTGCTGGACTCCCCTCACAGCGTCCCTGACTCTGTGCCACATACCAAAGTCCTTTGCATTGACTGAGAAGCAGGGAGCAAAGGGATTGCCACAGAGCTGTCTCCTGCGCTATCCCACCTGCTAAACTACAAAGCCTTCAGCATCAAACAGTCTGTTGTCCTCTTTCCCCACAGTCTTAAGGCTTTCTGAACTCAGTGTCACTCATTCATCTCTTCCCTTCTCCTTCACCAGACAGCAATTCTAAAATTAGGTTATCTCAGAGCAAAATGGAATTAAGAAATTCAAACCACATTAGGAAATTTCACAAGGCCCTTTTTTTTGTCACTATGGCACTCTATTCTCATAAAACAAACCAGCAGCCTCCCCTTTATGGTCATCATGGAACTTTCTGTTCAAATAACAAAATTTCTCATCCTTTTTTGTGCCACACAAGAGGAAGCAATTTACCAGCACTTGTCAAGTCAGCTGCTCCATATTGGGTCTTATCAGACAGGGTAAATCCATGGTGAGCCTATATCTATTCTGTTCTTGCTGTGCATTGTCTCCCTAAAAGGCACAGTCTAAGCCCAGCTACACATCCCAGAGCTTTAGCTAGCTAACAGTTTAAACAATATCCACCATAACCCAAAACTTAACGTATATTTGGGGAAGAAAAAAAAAAAAAAAAAAAACAACAAAGAGCAAAACATTTGAAGGCACTAGTTGAGACAACACACTAAATTCTCTCACTTCGTTCTGGTCCACCGAGTGAGAGCTCAGAAGACGGGAGAGGACTGAAACAAAGGACCACAGCTCGGAATTCTCTGACCCCTCTTGCAGCCAAGCACCACAGCATCTCTCCCTGTGCAAGCCAGATGGCAACTGCAAAAGCTGATTGACACATCACAAATCAGGCCCTGCATCAGTGTCTGTCAGAACACACAGCACGGTGCTGTAGGGGTTTAAGGTGTAGGTCTAAGCAAAGGGGCATGAGGGGGCAGCCAACAGTTGAGGTCTCAGGTAGAGTGAGGGACAGGGCAGGTTTGTGAATGACTCATCAAAATGGCTGTGTCCCTTCCTTGAGCTGCCTCCCCTGGGTCAGCCCCACACCTCACAGCTTCCAGTTCTGGGAAATCCGGATAACAAACAAGTCAAGAAGAAGAGTTTGCCCACCTCGGGAAGACAATATAATTTCCAACTTTTAGTTGTTCCTGACAGTAAAGAGTGCATCTTTTTGTTAATATTAAAGGTCATGCAGCTAGCTCTAGTTCAGGCAGGCTGTCAGGTCACTGCTGAGATCATCCACTCCAGCTATTTCTAGCCACTTCTCCAGCACTGCTCTCCTCCAGCTCCAAATACAGCGTGGAGATAGTTGTGCATTCTACACCAAAAGACCAAAGAATTGGCCTTCCCCAGACTTCTTACCCCATATGCCAAACCTAAGAACAAACAGCAGCCTTTGTCTAGCCCCTCCAGCACTGCTGGTTCAGTGTGGTCGGCAATCTGTGTCAAACTGTGCTAAAAAACATCCTCATTTATCTCCTTCTGACACAGAAATACCAACGAGCATCCACGCAAGCTACATTAAGTTCAAATAAAAATAGGTGCCCACGTAAGTGAATCATGGTTCCAAGTGGGGTAGCAAGCTGCCAGCACAGCTACTGGGGTGCCTCTTACTGTAGTATTGGCCAGGATTTCTTTCTGATGCTACTAGGATATAAATATTTACTCCTAATAACTGCAGGTAATACTATAGCAACAGCTGCTTATTGTTAAATGAGGGGGTTTGCTTGAGCATTTGATCAGTAAGGCTCTACTGATGTGCCTCAGAATAAATGCTAGGGAAAAAAACTTAACCCCTAGATGGGAATTGCAGGCTCATTAGACATTGCCCAAACAGCAACCTGACATGTTTCGACTGCATCTATAAAGCAGTTAATTGTAGCAGGTTTGCTAGTAAAGTCTGAATCAGCAGGATTAGTAAATTGGAAAAACAGAACACAGGGCAGTTTAACATGCCTTACAGCCTCCATTCACAAGAATCTTAAGCATCTTACTAAAGTAGGGCATGAATTTTTTTCTTTTAAAGGAACATTAGCCCTTTGTTCCTGATTTCTTTTAATGCTAAGTGTTAATGCAAACACTAAAAGCAAGGCATAAATCCAAGGGGATGAAGAGGCTGAGAAAGGAACCTTCGTTAAGTGAGCAATTTTCACCTCCTCACTGGCTGTGTGTCAGCACCAAAACAAAAAACTGAGCCACATTAAAAAACGGTATCTTGGCACTGTCAGAGGAAGTGATAAGTATCATAATTGGCCCTCACATGCAGCTTTTCATTACCCTGACACTACACGGGGAGGGAGGATGAAAGAGCAGGCAGGCACACACATGTTACCTCTGTCCTGGCATAGCAATGCTGCTCTCAGAGCAAAGTTTTAACTCTGGCCCAAGTGCTAGGCCACTACTGCAAACTGGACTGCCTTCCTGCCTTTAGGGTGCCTAACACTCGGTAAAATTGAGTGCATTAAGTGCCTCTCATCAGCACGACCTCTGGAATGCCCTGGACAGAATGCCCTGTCACCCACATTGCTGTGGAAAACCCTGCCAGGTTCTTCAGCTCCTGAGGGTGCAGGATTCAGCCACACTTACCTTCAGGCACCTTGATCTCTGCGGCTCCGGGAAGCTCATAGGAGCTGAAGCCTCTGAGGTGGAAACTTCACCTGAAGATGGAGAAAACCACTCTGCCTCTCTCAGCAAGTTCTTGCTTCTTTCTAAAAGAAATTAGGCAAGCAGCGGATTAGGCCAAAAGTTCAAGGATGGACTTGCTGAGCCTAAACCTCCCCTGTCTGCCTTTTGTGACACCTGTTGTCTCGTGAAGAAACCGCTGCTATTCCACTTTTAACAGCATTTTCTTATTCTTGCGTGGGTACAAGCAGTGGCAGCAGAAAGGTCCACAGGTCCATGACAGGCAACAAAACACATCAGCAAAGATTTTCAGGCACCAGATTTCACCTGTCTTTGACACCAACAGCTCCAACCAGCTCCACTAAATCGTGGAGGTTTAAAACACAAAGAATCAGCCACCTCATTTCTGCTCAAAGCCACGGCCACAATTCAAAACCCTTCCCATACAGGGGTCAGCTCGTGTTGTACAGGGACAGCAGGACACCTGAGCTGACCATGAGATCTCTAACACAAAGAGAGGCTGGAATACCATGTCCCAGAGTGTTAATAACATTGGACTAAGTGGGAAATTGTTCCTATGATCTCTGTCTTTCTCTACAGGTGCCGTGGATGGCATTTCCTTCCAGAACAGATTTTTCACGTGATTTTTCAGGTCAGAGACTGAAGATCTGCTAGAAGGATAACACTGACAGTCCCTTAAGCTTAGCAATGCCTATTGGAACAGCTACTGGGGGTGGGTATGGGGTGGGAACCACTTTGATGGGGCTTCCAACAAATTCATGCCTCGAAGCAACAGCAGGCAGCTCTGCTGAGCAATTCAGTCCTGTTTTCAGAGATGAACAGTCTGGCAGCAGAACCTCTGCCTCCCCACCTAGCCCTGCTCACATTATTCTCTCAGTTGTGCCAGCACAATTTTTTTCCTGCAGCAGCACTGTGAAGCACACCACTTCAGGGAAAAAAAAAAAAAACCAAAACAACAAAACCCCCGAACAATGACGCACTTGTTAGAACCAGCTCGGCTCCCTGATCGGATTTACAGCACGGCCAACAACTGCAGTGGCAGAAATTCAGGAGGCAATGTGCTGTGAGGCCAGGGCAGGAGAAAGCAGAGGGCTGGGAACATTTTAAGCTGATGCTGACAGAACAGACAACATATCAGGGCTTAACAACAGGTGGGAGAGTGATATAATAAGGCAAGGCATTAGGCTTTTATAGAGAGAAATAGGGAATTGATATTTAATTACAGGAAAACTGCAATGAAGTTCCATTATTCAAAACATCTCACCAAGTTGATACAATATTTTTTATCAAAGAAAACCTAATAATAGAGCTACATTGACCTCCAGACTCAGTGTTCATCAGTGCTTCCCCACTGATAAAAACAGACATTTATATGCTTATGGTCAAGGGCTAGAAAGATCAGAAAAACAGACAAGGAATTAAGATGTCCTTTAACTCCATTTCAGTTAACAAATTGCCATGAGTCTTCAAACAATTTGTATGAGTCTCTCTCAGGTTCCTACATAATGCAGAGCAGTAGTTCAACAGAGACAGAAAAAGGTTTCAAGAGCTGTGGATGGAAAGCAGAAGGAAAATCCCTTCTGTTATAACCTGTACAATGTTGTGTTTTGGTGATATTTATTTAATGCTGTGGAGAACACTGAGAACTAACGATTCTTTTTGTATAAATGCTTTGTGATGACACCTAATCACGCTGTAGCCCATGTGACATCAGCAGTAGCCTGAGGGAGATGAATGAGAGTGTTGTGTTTTTCCTAATTAAAAAAAACCAAACCCAACCACAAAACCATACCTGGGACACAGACACCTCATGGAGACATCGCTGCCTTCCCTTCAGGGAAGAGATACATATCCTCTGTTTTCCTGTAGCACAAAGCTGTTTGGGGAAGCAAATGCTGGGAACAGTGACAGGAATCCTCTGCTAGACCTGTGATAGCTGGGACAGCTGGCAGCTGTCCGAGGGCAGCTGGGGTTGGACAGAGGATACAATTAAAGAGTCAGAAACATCTAAGGATCCTCGGTGAGGAAGCTGAGCTGTCACTCATTTCTCTCCAAGGAGCAGGCCAGAACCCTTGGGTAGGATTGGGGGTGGGGGGGAAGCAAGGGCCAAGTGAGGGGGAGTTTGAGGTACAAACAAAGCTGGTTCCCACCAGCCAAGCACATGTGGAGCCCACCTCTGCCCTGTCAGGGGGCTTGGGTAGGAGACAGCAATACTCCTGATTAAATGAGGCAGATGAGATGGCTCAGGGAAGCCATGAGCTAACTCAGACCCTGCCAGCTCAGCTCCAAGGACGGCTGGGAAGGGAACAGCAGGCACCCATTCTCAAGGCCAACATGGAATGAGCTGGAGATGCTAACCCTCAGGATACAAATGTCTCAGTACAGAGGCTGGCCACTTAGGATCACAGAATATCCTGAACTGGAAAGGACCCACAGGGATCATTGAGTCCAACTCCTGGCTTTGCAAAGGACAACCCCAAAATCCCCCATGTGTCTGGAAGCCTTGTCTAAGCGAACCTGGTCAGGTTTGGTGCTGTGACCCTTTCCCTGGGCAGCCTGCTCACCCCTTCACGAGCTGCCTCAGAAGGACTAAACACCTTCCCTGCACTCTGCCAGAGGTCACCTCCAGGAGAGGGCAGACTTTCAAGTCATACCTGCGTCAAGCTTTGCCAGTTCAGGATTTAAGCGGAAGATCTCGCCTCACAAAGCTGGCAAATCTCCTACCCTCTGCATCGGTAAAGCCACAGCCCTACTACCCATGGAAATGAACCGGCAGGTACCCAGGACAGCTGGCAAAAGAGAACAGCAAGATGAGAGATCAGTCCCCAGCCCGTCACCTGTGAAAGCAATCTGCCACAAGAGCCGTCCTGCAGAGCTCCGAGCAGCCACCAGCCAGCAGCACCCTCCTGTGCCACCCTCCTGCAGCTCCCCGGCCTTGTCCCTGCCCTCATGAATATCATATAAGGGGACTCCACAGGGCAAGAAATTCGCATTTCTGAAGGGGTTCTGCCCTCAAGAACTTGCAGATTTGGTGTCCTTGGCACTTCAGTATACTCAGGACTTCATGCTAGTTGGAGAACGTTGCACAAGAACTGTAAAAGATTACGTTAAGGTGCTATAACGATTAGGGTAAGAAGATCCAAACCCGAGGCTTGGAATACGGGCTTTTAGATGGACAAGGAGAAACGACGGCGAGCACAACGGCCTCGCTAACTGTTTTAGCGAGCAGCACCCACCCCCAGGGTCAGGTGGGGCTCTCCAAGAGTCTGTGGGAACAGACAAACACCCCCAACCCCGGGCGGTGAGAACGTGCCCTCAGCAGGAGGAACCGCCCTCAGCCCGCGCTGTCCGGGCTGGCCGAGCACGCTGGGACATGGAGTCCTAGCTTTCCGGGCCAACGCTGAGGGAGGGGGCGCCGCACACTACAGCTCCCAGCGTGCCTTGCGCGGCGGGCCGTCTCCCTGGAGACGCGGCGGGCGGTTGTAGGCGGGGGGGGTCCCGTCCCGGGCGGAACTACCGCTCCCGTGTTGCCCCGCGCGGCGCCGCCGCCGCCATGGAGCGGCGCGTGGCGGAGCGGCTGCGGGGCGCGCTGGGGCCGCTCGGCCTCGAGCCGCACGCCTTCAAGGTAATGACGTCAGCGCGGCGGCACCGTGACGTCAGCGCGGTGACGTCACAGCTCCCGGTACCGAGGGAGCGCAGGGCCGGGGCCGGGGAATGATGGGGGGGGGCGGTGACCCCGAGAGGGTCGGGGCGCCCCTCGGCCCGCCCGGCGCTGCGGGTGCCCCGGGAGCCGCTGCGGGAGGCGCGGTCAGCCCGCCTGGTGCCGCGGGGCGCGGTGACTGCCGTGCCCCGGCCCCGCCCGGTGCCGCGGGGCGCGGTGACTGCCCGCGGGGCCCTGCGGCGGGTCCCGGACCGGCAGGCAGCGCAGGGTTGCGCCACGAGGCATCCGTGGCCCGCAGGGAGCAGAGTCCTCCGGGCGGGCTTACATTTTAAGCTGAGCGTGGAAGCGCCGGTGCACGGAAGGGCTGAGCCCCTCAGCCGCTCGTAAATGGGCTACGGACACCGCTGTCCCCGCTGCCACTGCCCCCTGTGCCCAGCTGCTCCTCCTTCGCCCTCCCCAGGGGCAGTCTGCAGTGAATCAATCTGCACTGAATCAATCTGCACTGAATCAATCTGCAGTGAATCAATCTGCATTGAATCAATCTGCACTGAATCAATCTGCAATACCAAACACAAATCACTGTGCACTATCCAGTAAGATTCGATCTACAATAAATTTAGCCCTTCCCCTGGGGGAGTGTTTGTTGCATTTGCCACCTGACACGTTTGCGTTGCCTGCTGTGTTGTTCAGGTAAGGAGAGAAAAGGGAGCGAGGCGCTGAGAGAGGTGGGGTCTCCAGAATCTGGAGGAGTTAATGGTGCTTTCCCAAAACACAGCCGCACAATTAGGGGTGGAACCCCGATAAAAAAGTCTGTAGCTGCCAGAGGGGAAACCTTTTATCCCTGCAGCTTGCTCTAGATTTCATGGTGCACTGGCAAAGCAGCAAACCTTAGATTCACATCTCTAATTTCTTGTAACATCTCAATTCAGCATCTTAAACAAGAGGCACAAAACTGATTAAACCTTGGGTTGACAGAAGGGTGCATCTTTATGGTAAACTCTGGCTGCCACTGTCACCTGTAAAGCCACTTCCAGATTTATTTCACTGATATTTAGAGAAACCAGTGCATTGCATTTGCAGGCTTACTGTTACTTTACTGGGCATCTCTGTGAATGTTAGACCTGACCTTTATGGTCCCCTGGGAGAATGGGAGTTGTCATAACCTGTGAAAAGACTGATGTTACTGTGCAGGGCATCAGTAGTGGGGTGCAGGGGATTTTGGCCATTACCTCCTTCCATTCCTGCTTCCCTGGCTTGATCCCTCATTTCTGAACTGTGTTATAACACATGCAGCCCTGGAAACAAATATCAAAATGTGGCTGTGTCACTCCACAGGGTGGAGCTGAGGGTTTTGTGGGTGTTTAGCACTGCCAGGAGCTTCACATCCTTCACTTCCACACAAGTGTTTCCTGCTGAAGAAATAAAACATCCAGCTTATCATATGAGCAGAACAGAAGTGCCAGTTTCATTCTGGTCCATGATAAGAAAAAAAAAAAAACAAACACCAAACCCCAAACTG
Source organism: Pyrocephalus nanus (assembly GCA_038380795.1). Taxonomy (NCBI): domain Eukaryota; kingdom Metazoa; phylum Chordata; class Aves; order Passeriformes; family Tyrannidae; genus Pyrocephalus; species Pyrocephalus nanus. The sequence goes on from CM076269.1 coordinate 4,613,586, forward strand.
TAAAAGCTTTATCTAAACCAAACCATCTGATTTGCATTGGCAAGGCCTGATTGCTCATACTTCCCTCTAGGTTTCTGAGCAGAGCTGGATAAAGGGCAGACTGGAGCTGAATGCAGTGCCTGATTCTTATCTGTCACCCAGCTCTCAGCACAGCTTCAAGAAACTCTGAATCCTGGGGTGCAAAACAGCTGGGTTTGAAAGGGAGGCCCTGGGCTGGCTGCCTCATCCAGGTTGCAAATGAAGGGGGCTACACTTCCTTCCACTTTTTTACATTCCTGCATGTCCACCAGAGTGGTGCCCCTGTTCTAATGGAAATTTGTGTTTCTTTGCCCAAGGTTGGATGGTACAATGCGGTTCTCCAGCCAGCCTTCCATCTCCCCTACCCAGATGACACACTGGCCTTCGTGATCCTCAGCACCCCTTCGATGTTTGACAAGGCCCTTAAGCCTTTTGTGAAGAAAGAACAATTAAAAATAATCAGGGATCCCGTGGATCAGTGTATTTCCTATCATTTATCACGTGTGAAGGAGGTAAGAAGCTGAAATACTCATTCGTTTTAACTTTTTGGCCTAAAACCGAGTGGGTTCAGCAGCAGAGAGAGCCTTGCAGGCCCCTGCCTGTGCTCTTTGAGAGGGTGAAGTGTGATTCATGAAGGTAAGAGCATCAGCAGCCTGGGGACCTGCATATTCTGTCTCTGCCATCACAACCTGCAGCTGTGCAGGGACCTTCACAGCCTTGGCTGATGTTTTCCAATTTCCCCAGAAATTCCCCGACCAGAGGGTGGATGTCATGTTTGATTACGAGATCCTGCCGAGCCGAAAGCCCAAGTTCTTGGCACAGACAGCTGCCCACGTTGCTGGAGCTGCTTATTACTACCAGAGGAAGGATGTGAAGCACGATCCGTGGGGGAACAAGGTGAGGGAAAAACACAGCCTGGGAAGAACCACTAAACTGCAACCACTAAACTGTTGTTTACTCGCTAGTTACTAGTTCTCCTTGCAGGAAATTACAAATTCCAGGCCACATAAAGCTGCATAAAGTATTTCAGATGGGAATTGGAAGCTTCCAAGGTTCTTCAGGGTGGTGGGGAAGTGTGTACATGGAGAGAAATATCTCAGTGTGTTAAAACTACGTAGAAGAATAAATTGCAGTGCAAGGCAGACCTGTTGCTTGGAGCATCATAAATGGGGACAAAACGCACTCTGGTTAATTTGGGTGTTAGATTTTCAGAAGGGAACCTTTCCCTCCATTACAGGGTGGGGTGTGTGGGCACAGGAAAATGGGAGTGAAAAGTGATGCTTGGAGCCACATGTCCAGGAAAGAGCTTTCCCTTCTGCTCTGTACAGCACTCCAGCAGAGGGCTGGGAGTGTGACAACTTGCTCTGAAGCTTGATGCTGTGAAGTCTAACCTTTACTAGAGACACAAAGTGAGACATCCTAGCTATCTCTTTTTTTTTATTTATTTCCAGAAGATCTATGGCGTGTGTATCCATCCCAAGTATGGCGGTTGGTTTGCCATCCGGGGTCTCCTCCTGTTCCCAGACATTCAGGTGCTGTTCCTGGAGCAGCCTGCCCCTGTTGACTGTGTGAGCACAGAGGAGAAAAGGATTGAGTTGCTGGAGCAGTTCAATTTCCACTGGCAGGACGGGCGCTACAGGGACATCATCGAGGTGAAGGAAAGGTATTCGGAGGAGCAGAGAATCTACTTTGCCACCCCTCCAGCCGAGAGATTCCGCCTGCTGGGGCTGACACAGGAAGCCCAGAGAATCACATTTCATTGAGTAACTGCAGGGAGGGCCAGAGGGCAGCAAAGTGTAGCTCATCAGCACCGACCTTTCCCTGTGGTGCCGAGGAGGAGGAGAATGGTGTGCCTATAAAGAGGTGGCAAATCCGAGAAGCGTGGGCAGCATCTCTGTCCAAACATCAGTTCCCAGGGAGAGGGAGCACTGCTCCATGGCACTCGTGGTCTAGGGGAAGGTGAAGTAGTGCCTTCCATGCTGCTGATGATCAGGTGTGTCTTTTGGGGGGTCCATTTTTTGATAGGCTACCGATTGGCCTTTGATTGGGAATAGTTCAGGCACCCTGGCACCTGGAAAACGTGTGCTGCTCGTTAGAGAAGTCATTTTTGTTCTCAAGAATTTTCTTGCCTAGTGTATTTGTAAATGTAAAAAAAGATCAGCCACTCTACCCCAAAATTTTATTGTGTCTGAACTCAGGGCAAATACTTTTTTAGATGTATCCAGCATCCATCCATCCCATGTCACAATCCAGTCTTTCCTTCCTCAGAAAGAAAATCTGCCCTGTATTCCTTCACTGGGAACGAAGCTGGCTTAATTTCATTAAGAAATCTTTTAATGCCTCCTTTCCTCACCATCCAAAAGAAAATTCCCCAGGGATTGTTTCAGGGAGTGGTGTGGTCTGTAGGTGGAGCAGAAATGAGGGGAACAGAGCCAGCGGCAGCCGCTTCCTTCAGGGTGGTTAGGAAAGGGAAAGGGGAGTCCAAAGGTGCTGTTTCCTCTTCACCCAGAGCTCCTCAGAACACCGTGACGTCCTTAGGTCCATTTAAAACATTTATAGAGCAGCTGACTGAAACATTTGGAAAGATGCTGAGTAATCTGTGTGTGAGTGGAGGTTTTATTCCTGTCGAGGTAACTGACTGGACAGGACAATTCTCATTCTGAGGTAGGTGACATTTGTATTTAAAACACTTCTCAGAGCCAGCACACACCAAACCCCCCCAGAGTTACTGCCATAGTTTGCTGCTGTGCTTTCTGTGGGGGGGAGATTGTAAACCTGCACACGCTTCAAAACCATCCCTTGAAGCCTTGTCACACACACACAGGCAAACAAGCAGAGGAAAAAGGAAAATATTAATGACATTCATGTTACTTATATTGCTGGATAAACCGTCTTTAGACAGAAACATAACATTCACTGATGCCTTTGTCCTGTTAGATTTGTTCAGAGGTTACAACGGCACCGGGAACTGGGAATTAATTTGTCTTCGAGCAATTTGAGGCTTCGGCCTTAAAAATAATATTTTATGGGAGCTGTTTTGCCTGACTCCAGTGCAATGCTGCGAATCACTAAGCACTTTTTTTCCTTTCAGTGGTATCAACACGCTGCAAAACTACTCACTTTGCAGAACCGAGCCCTTTCTTTTTATGTTGTGATTCTTCCTACCTTTTGGAGACTCAAACATGAAGGTTGCCCTCACAACAATCACTGCTTGGTACAGTTTTTCATAGTCTGTGCACTAAATGTAATCCAAATTCAGTATAACAGGTTTGTTTCCCTGCAGACAGAGTAATGAGCTTGTGATCACTGGGTTTGTTCACTGCATTTGCTGTTACAAAAAAGTCTTTGTTGCTTTCCATGCTTTGTTCACATCTGACTGAGGCAGACACCTGACTGACTGTGTGATAGAGGTATTGTGATTTTTAATTTAAGTAAAAGAATGAAATTTGTTTAAATTCTGTTCTTTTGGTATAGAATTACTTCTGGCTGAAAGTTGTTTGACCTTTCAGAACTTTCCAGTTGATCTGTAATTTAGCAGGGGCTTGAGCTAATGGCTCATATTAATAACAAACACAAAATACTGATTATCTCAGAAGGATAAATATAGAAGGGAATAAGATCTATCTTTTTACATTACAATTTAAATTAAAATATTTTGATTTTTTTGCATTGATATCTTACAAATATTTAATATTTTGTCTTAGTTAATTTATTAAACAGATTACCACGGCCATTGCATTTCAATTTTTGTAATTTATTTCTCTTCACATGGTATTTTGGTTAATAAAATATGCAAAGTTGTGAGTAACCTTCAGTACTGAGTATTTTTATTTAAACAGGGCATTTCTTCACTTTTCTTCACATTTCTTCACTTGTGGAGAGCTCAAGATGTTCAAGCGAGGATGGTGTTTTCAGCATCCTGAAAATAGTGAGCTACCTAAGACACAAAATCCAGTATCTGAAAACTAAGGAAAAAAGTTAGTTATCTTAGCAGAAGTTAATAAACTATTGTCACAAGCTCGTCTGGGATATAAAAAAAAAATAAAACACAGACCATTAGGAGTAAGCCTAATAAAGTTTTATGTCTCCCAGGTCATTGCAGCAAGAGCATTTAAGAGCAGGCACCTAACAGGGCACTTCTCATTTCCTCCTCTGCTCTCACAGAAACAAAAGTTGAAGGCTGGACTGAGTACAAATATTTGGTAACATCCATTCCTGCTGCAGCAATTTCAGAGTGACCTGGACTGGGTGTCGCTGCCTTTTCCTCAGTCAGATCCTCAGCTGCCAGTGAGTCGTTTTCTCTCCTGGCTGCTTGGAGTGTAATGGTCTTATTGTCTTATAAAATTGAAAGCTTGAGAACCTGTTTGACTTCTCCCTTGGGGCAAGACCAGACAGGGTGAGGAATGGATCATCCTCAGATCAGGCATTCTGATTTTCAGCACTCACAAATGTCGAGCAAGTAATTGCAAACACTTGGATAGATTTACTAGTTCAAGTATCACATTTTACATTTTTTAGCTGAGCAGGTTTTTCTTTAAATCCTAACCTTTAAGCATTTATTAAGGACTCTTTTTTTTTTTTTTTTTTTTTTTTTTGGCTCAACATGACCAGTAGGGTGAGTATTAAAGAGCTGAAGATTGAAGAGTAAAAATAAAATAAATTAAAACCTACTTGAATTTAAATTCAGTTTTAGCAGCAAGATACTCAGTATCTTCAAGCTAATAAAATATTCAGTGGAGAATTAACAAATTTGTAATGTTTTCATGCACATAACGTACATCGTTGCTATTCACCTTCAGTTAAATTTTCCCTTTTTTTACTTCATTAACCTCAAAATAACTGAGATTTTTATTAAAATTAAAGGTGTGACAGAAAATACCAGTTAAATACAGAGCACAATCTAATCTGGTGACGAGCAGTCATGAGTGCTACTGCTCAGAAAAACACCCGAGAAAACACTGTTGGGTTTTTTTTTTGTACCATTTAATTCAGTTACATCTCAGGGGGGTGCAAGAATAAGCACTAAAGTTTCTTTGTGGTATGGAGTGTGGCAAACTTAATTCCTGATGCTTTTTCCCTTCTCCTGGAAAAAGAGTGGCTTGTAACGATCCTGTCTTCCTCTAAACTGTGGAAAACTGAAGGTGGTTTGCTGTGTAAATCAGTGCTGGTGTATCAGCCTCGGGAGGGCAGTGCACTCTTCTGGTTTGTTGTTTGGGTGGAGGTTTCAAAGTTTGGCTTGGTTTGGGGTTTTTGGAAGGTTGTTTTGGGTTTTTTTTTTTTAGAGCTAGATTGCCCTCCTCTGGATCAGAAGCATCACTGTACTCAGTTCAGTATAATATTCGTGAGGTTTTATTAATTTGTGACCAAAAGTGGGGTAGCTACTCTTTAACGAGGGGGACATTTCTGAAAAGGCACAGTGGCTTGAGTTTGACTTAAAAAAACCCACAAAAATTAATAAAGACTTAAGTATTTCTAAAAACGAGGAGTGGCAGCTCCTGACCAGCACCACTGTGGTTATCACCACTCTTTGTTCAGCCCCGTGCAAAAAGTACATTCAGTAAATTAGCTCTGAATGCCGATTTAAGCAGCAGCAGCAGCTCAAAGTTCTTCCTCTGAGGGGGAAGTGCTTTTGCCGTTGACTGCAGCAGAGAAGCAGCTGTACCTCTGCAACCTGAACCTTCACAGATTCACCCACCAAAGCAGACAAATGTAAAAAAAAAAAAAGTTTTGTCACAGAGTGAACAGTAAGATATTGTAGTGGAATGTTTAAAATTTCTCCAGCAATATGCCAAAAGCTGCAAAACGTGATTATATACATAAACAAATATTTAAATATTTAAAATGTCTACTATCATTAATATTACATCCATAACACCTTTACACTAAGTTATTTCGGGTTTTTTCCCTCGTGTAAAACAAAGCACGGGATAGGAAAATTCCTGTAAGCGAATAAAGACAAGGAGGGATGGGAAGATTTTTCTGGGTTTCTTAAATTTATGCAGAATCATTAATTTTTCTGTGAATCCATAAACCCTCTTAATCCTTCTAAAGGAGTTAGCTGGTCTTAGGTTTTAGTTTCCTGTCAGAACCCTTTCTCTGGTATTGTTCTGACTAGTCTTCCTGAATTATTCACTGTCTTCCAAACTGTAAAAAACTACCTTATTTTTGTCAATTTGATGAAATACGTTAAATTTAAATTATATTGTTTTATTGAGTGCAGGTTAAAGACTTCTTTCCTCTCCAGACACAGGATATTAATCTCATTTGTCAGTGCAAATACTTCAAAAATCTGTTGCTGTAGAATATGGAACAAAAACCTACCGGGGACAGTGCAACCTTAACGGCTTCACACAGATTCCTGCTGAAATGGCATCTTGCATGGAAGCATTCTAAATTCAGACACGTGCCCCATGATACCTACAGTGACTGAAGTTTCAGGTGAAAGAGCCAAATTTCCACCCTGAAGCCCAGAGCTTTCATCACAAGGCGTGGTGAGAGTCGCTTCCCACAGGTACAGCCCCTGCTCGGGAGGGAACAATTCACAGCCTGCCCTCCTGCAGCCACCCCAGCGTGTGCAGCTCAGGGGAGCTGATTGTGCAGAGCTGTTTGATTTGCACAGGCTTTGGCCTGGACAGCTGTTGTGTGATTTCATCCTCCTAAATTCTGTGAGGTGTTTGAATTTACACCAGTGGTACAGGTGAAGGCACCGATCACCAACCTGATACAAACACAGGCACGTGGACACCCGCAGTAAAATGAGTTCTGATTGTGCACTGAAGGCAAACTCCTGTTTTTTTCTTTCCTAGTATTAAAATAGAAGCTAATACATTCATAATAAAAAAAACCCACCCCTGCTATTTCTTTGATTTTCTAGTTCCATGTTCTTTTTGCACGCACCATTAATTTGTGTTTTAAAAAGTGACAGTGACATCTTTAACACACCTTCTGAATTAAATTGGCCAAGCGTGCTGCATTCCTACTGATACCTGTCTTCACACCACTCCTCTGCACTTACCTCATCTCATCCTTTGCAATTTAGAACAAAGACATTTCTGGTTTAACTCCTCTCTGCTTTCCCTGTCCAGCAATATACATCAGAATATCTATTTACATCCTGGCATTTAATACTAAACACCAGACCCACTGAAAATTTCATAGGATATATATTTTTCAGACTGTTACTGTGATAAACCTCATTATTTCACAGTCATCTTGACATGACTGGTGTTTTGATATATAACATTACTAAAAGGTACAGTTCATGGGGCTTTTGCAAACATGCTTTCCTAACCAAAGTGCATCATTTTGCAACACCTGTGAGATGTAAACTACTTGCTTTTGTTCTTTGCACTGTATTGATCTGTTGGACAATCCAATAACCAATCAGAGGCCTGATAAAAAGGCTGGGGCACTTGTGAAGAAAAGAGTACTTTTAAAAATTAGTAACTTATTAGACTGTTTTCCAAAACCAGTGAGAAACTTGTTTTGTAACAAAGTGCTAATTCTTTAAACATTATTAAGCAATTTTTTTTTCTTATAAGCATCTCAATATGCAATTGTTAATTTTGAAATAACATACTCATAGAAGCTGTACAAAATCTAGTAAAGGTTGGGTTCTGTCAAACATCAAATGTCACATTCTGTGTATTCTGTGATAAACACAGAATGTAGAGAATTTAAGTCTGATGCATAGTTTTGTATTATACACACCAAAAAATCCTGTTGCTCTTACACAAATCCTATTGTCTGAAAACTTAATAATAAACGTGTCACAAAAATGAGGGAGTAAATATTCCTTATTTTAGACAATACGTGAAGAAGCTCCTGGAAGCTTCCAGTATTTCCAACGGAGCCAATGCCAGGTGGCTCCAAGCTGGACCAGCTGCTGGGCAAGGCTGAGCCCATCAGTGACAGTGGGAGAGGCTCTGAGATAACAAGAGTTAAGAAGAGGGAGGGAAAAATGTGCAACAACCTGCAGCTGGAGAGGGGAGTGAGAATGTGTGAGAGAAACAGCTCTGCAGACACCAAGGTCAGTGAAGGAGGGGGAGGAGGTGTTCCAGGTACAGAGTTTAAGCAAAGAAATAAACTTAGACTCTTCTGGCTTTGAAGAAGTTTTGTGCATTACCCACCTCTTGGTGTTACACTCTTGGAAATGTAAGTAATGTAAACATCAAAACAACAATATGGCAAACTTTCCTGCAAATGTGTCACGTCGCTGAAGAATTAAAATAAAAAATAATTATGTGAATTCCCAGTTAATAATTTGGTGCAAAGCTGTAACACAGTTCCTAACCCACAGGTATTTTGTTTCTTGGCCCCTTCAAATTTCCACAGTATCACCTGTGACTACGATGTTTAAGTACGTACAGTTTGTAGCCTCTCAGTGTAGCAGCTCCAGGTGGGCGGCAGCAGCAGAGAAATTAATTAGAACCATAATCTTTTTCTCAGTCATGGAATATTTCTTCTAAACCAACAGCTACTTAAGTAGCTACCGAGATTAACCCCTTTTCCAAAAGAGGAAAGTTAAACGCGTGAACGCGGCTATTGCTTTTGAGACATTTAAAAGGTGGGAGGTGTTAAAAACCAGGTGTTGGATGGGATCGGGGATCGCTCAGAGCAGGAGTGACACACAGCTCTGCAACATTTTCCTGTCAGGGCTTGAGTCCCCACATGACCAGCATGCACAGGGAATTAGGGTGTACCAGAGGAAACGCCTTCCATCAGAGGAGCAGGAGGAATAAATGAAAATGTTTTTGTGGGACACTCCCACACTCCCTCAGGGCAGCTCTGACCTCCCCTCCTGGCAGCAGCCCCACTGGGACAGCTCAGCCCGTGGGATAAGGAGGCTGCAGGGGTCAGGGCTGCACCGACCTCAGAACCTCCTCTTCTTCCCAGGGACTGGGATGGGCACACAAAGATTCCCTCTGCCTTTTGGGAGAGAGGTCCAAGGCCAGAACATGAGAAAGAAAAGAAAAAGCCCCTTTATCCTCCATGACAAGGGGTAGGTGACAGAGCAGCCACAAAGCCTGTTCCCTCTAAACACATTCTCTCACATATGAACAGTGAACACACTTCAGGATTTCAGAAAATCCATTTATATCACAGTGAGGGGCTGAACTTGGTCATTGATTTCCTGGCCCTCGGCCTGGGCACAGAACAGGCTCATGTGTCACCCTGTCTTGAGTCAGCAGGACTTCAACACAGGGCAGTGCTTGGTTTTGGGCCCCTCACAAGACAGACTTTGAGGTGCTGGAACACGTCCAGAGAAAGGGAACAGGACTGGGGAAGGGTCTGGAGCTCAAGGAGCAGCTGAGGGTGTTGAGCCTGAAGGAGGCTCAGGGGGATTCCTATCCCTCTGGGAGAAAAGCAATAGGATGAGAGAAACGGCCTCAAGTTGCACCAGGGTAGGTTTGGATTAGGAATTAAGGAAAAATTTCTTCACTGAAAGGGTGGTTGGGCATTGCAATAAGCTGCCCAGGGAAGTGATGGAATCATCATCCATGGAAGTATTAGAAAAACCCCAAAACTGTGTAGATGTGGCACTTGGGGATAAAGTTTAGTAATCAGCAGGGCTTTGCTGCAGTAACATGTGGATTTGATTATTTTAGAGGTCTTTTCCAACATAAATGGTTCTATGATGCAATGGCCCAGTGCAATCAAGTGTAATTTTACTTCTGAATAAGAGCAAAAGTCACTTTAGTCACATGATCAGGTTAAAGACCCCCATTCCACAGAACTAAACCACATGAATCCTGTACCTCTCAAATAACTGCTGTTATCCATCTTACATTTCAATGCTAAAAGTAGCTAGACACAACTGAGGTAAGTTTTACATTAGCTTAGCCCTAACTTTACTCCTTTTCATTTGCTAGAAAAGAGCATTTGATAGTATGGCTGAGCATGGAGTTATCTGATTTATATTAATTTTACTTTGAACATATAAATGCCCCTGTTACTTATCAGTGCCCCTAAGGATGTTGGCCTCATTTGTTATCTCAAGAATTTGGATTTTTTAAATATTAAGAATTAATGATCCAAGTAAACATCACTTTCACACATCTTAAATGAAGATTTATGGCACGTAAACAAGACCCTGATTAGCTATTTCAGCAGTTATTGAAGTATTTTGTGTTAAGGCTTCTGCAGTGTACTTTTTCCAGTTGTACTAAACAAGTTCACTTCTCAAGGCGTGCAACTTTCACTTCTGAGTCATCTTAGTAGCCCTGGGCCTTCACTTTGCTGTTGCTCACTTTTAAGCAGAGCAGAACTTGTTTACTACTTGAGGAGCTGAAGAGTAGATGCAAGGTCTTGGCCTTTAACAGTTTAATCTTTACAGGTACATCAAGATCACAAGGCTCCAACTCACATTGTTAGGCAATAGCTCATTACCCAAATTCTCAGCTCTGAGGTTCAGGGCTTTTTATCATGAGCCACCTTTTAACTGGGAAGCTCCACATCAGACACAGCTTTAGTGGGACTTTAAGGCCACAGTCACGTGCTTGGAGTTTTGCATGATCACTGGGGACACAGAGATTAAAGGAAAAGCTGGGCACACCTGAGTGCCAGATTTTATAATGCCACCCTTTTGATCTAAATCACATGAGTACAAGCTAATGGATAACTGGCATATTAGCAGCCCCATGACATGCAGTGGGAAAGACTAGGGATGAATGTTGTATATCCAAGGAAGCTGGCTTTCCAGCAAGCCCAGTCTTCCACTCCTGTACTGACAGCATTCAAACTGAAAGTTGGATTCCCAGAAATTGAACCTTGAACAGTCCATTTTCATGACAGCAGATGCAGAAATGAGCAAGCTGACGTGGTGCATGAAAATGTGCCCCACCTTTGCCAGTCACATCTATGCTTTGAGCAACACTGCAGTGTCCAGAGCTCAAGTCTTGACAGAAAAATCAAACCCTGGTCCTTTACCTTGTAGCAAAGTTCTTTACCTAAAAGCATCAGCAGCATTTACTACAAAGGCCTTCCAGTATGGAGAGCTTCCACAAGTGCAGCCTGCACTGCTTTCCTCCTGACAACTGAACAGAAAAACAGTAGGCAGGGTGCTCTTTTCACAAGTTTAATAGAGTTACAAAAGGATACCACTGCTCTATATGTAACACATGGCTAACCACATACACAGCATTGTCACTAAGGTCAACAGGGCTTGATGTACAGATACTGATCATTAGTATTTTCTATGAAGGTACTGTCAACAGGACAAACTCTCCTTCAAGTAAAAAAGTTACTGCTTATAACTATAACATGATCCCTTGACTCAGATGCAATGACTTAGTCAAAGTTCAGTAACTGATGCTTTGCTCTTTACGTAAGGCATTCTAAGTTTCCACTCAGGCTGAATGTTTATTTCTGCTTGGCGAAATACTCTTTACTTTTCTGAACATCAGGCTTGATTGTGTCACTCCCAGGCTTCCAGCCAGCTGGGCACACTGAAACGATAAAGAGTGTTTTAAGTCTTACCAGCTGCTTTCTGCAGAACACCTTTTGCACAACAGCAAGGCGAAACAGCAGCTCAGAACACGTCCACATCTTTGCAACATACAGATGGGGCATGCAGGGTCACACTGTGTTCATTTTACTCTTTATTTGTTCACTAGGCAAGTGAACCAGGTGTCTGCCCACGGATCAGGGGGTCCATCCCACCTCAGGGCTTCAGAGAAGCTCAACAGCTCAACACCAACTCCATCAGCTCAGGCCAGAGAGGCTCTAACACCCTCTCATTACATTTATCTCCTGGCATCCAGTCAAGTCTGTATTCCCTTATCTTTAATTCACCCTGGGCCCAGTTCTCCAGTTTAACACTGAGGGGGGGAAAAAGCGTTAAACTGTCACTACATGGCTATCAAAAAGCCACCACGACTCAGAGGTTTTGTGGTCTCAACTTTGCAGCCAGAGCATTCCCTGTTTACAGCCATGCAGTGCTTGGTGCTTGCTCCACGCAGGACTGGCAATTACAGCTGCAGCATTCTCAGCTTCTGAGTGTTGCTACACAACATTACTCTGGTCTATCCTGGCTTAGATGCCACTGCAGTCCTAGTTCTAAAAACTTCTGCTACTCCAAGCTACAGTAAACCCCAGAAGGCTTCATCTGCATGACATGTGACTGCTCCATCAAGTATTTGGGATGTTCCCTCACCTGACATGTTCAGAAGGACTGACTCTCTTCAGGCTACACCAGAGCCACAAGAGCAGCTTATTAAAATAAAAACCTGCCATTGATTTACCTGTTCTGAAGCACATTAAGTATGCCCAGCAGCAACACATGTCATTAGTTAATGACAACAGAAGACTACCAACACCTACGTAGCAATTCTGAGTTTATAAACTTGGTTTAAACTTTTCATCTGCGGTGCCTTTTTGTTTTTCGATTCCTGCAGAAGAGCTGGCCAGCCTGAATCACCTTCTCACCCTTGAACTTGATGGGCACAGAGACTCCTCTGTTTTCCCCTCACTACATATTGAAAGAAAGATCAGCAGATTTTCTGGGAATCTGAATGCTTTGCCAACGGAGTGCACCAAACACTACCTCAGAACTGGTGGGCTCAACCTACCAAATCCAAGAGCAGAATCTAAATCATGCTTTTCATGTTCTTCATCTCTGTCTAAAGTATTTTCTGTTCAATTGGAAAGGACACAACTGCTCTGTGCTGGACAAGACATCCATCCCCAAGTTGAGTTAAGTGATATCTCAACATTATTCAATGGACAATTAACTGGAACAGGATAAAGCACTACAGTGTCCTTCAACAAGCAGCTTCACAGAACCAGCTGCATTTCAAAAAGCACAATTATTTGCTGTGCACAGATTGATAACGTGGACTTTGTACCTTTCAATAAACCTTGATTTAACCTGCCTACTCAATACTGTTCTTCAGAGAAAGCACTGAATTAAAACGAACAAACTCTTACCTTCTCCATGTTTATCTGTATACTGGAAGGCCTGGACAAGTCTGATGGTTTCATCAACACAACGGCCAACAGGAAGATCATTGATTGTGATCTGCCTCAAGATGCCTTTGTCATCAATTATGAACAGGCCCCTAAAAAAAACAAACAAAAAAACCCCCAGCCCCAAAGTTAAACACAGCTTTTTGAAAGACTGAGTAGATTGAAATGAGTTTCAAAAACTCAAAGTTCAGTATTCAATTATGGCAGTAAATGTGTCATCTAACATTACTGACTTCTTCCTAAAAACCAACACCTTTGGTGCGTGCACAGCACTGAAACATTAGCAAGTGAAAGCCTGACATTCAGCAGGAACTAGGAAGGACAGGAGGCAACTCAAAACACTGATGCAGGAAAGAAATGCTTCCTACTTAAGGAAGATCTTAGTAGACAAAATGGAAGAGAAACCCAAGAAAAAAGAGTAAATTCAAAAAAAGGCATTCTTAAATCCAAAAAAAAATTGCTACACACTGTTCTCAAAACCCCAACCAGAAACAGCTCAGTCCTCCAAAGTCAGGTTAAAGTTAGCAAGAATTCAGCTCCCTCAGCAATTTATACTGAACTAAAAGATAAGGCTTGGGGTTTAATTAATCTGTACTTTGATCACTAAATACCTGTAATCATTCTCATGACTATGTAGGTCTTGCATTACCAGTGTTTGCAGAAGCTCACCTGCACGATACTCCTGCACTGTGCAGCACTGATCCAACCAGACTAAAGCACAGAAGTCTAAGCACTAAGGAGAACCAAGCAGCATCTCCCTTTGTGGGAGTGTTGGACAGCCTGAAGGAGTTTACATCTGGAACAGCCAACAGCTTCAGCTTGCTGCAGGTGTTCAAGTTCTCACAAGCTCAGTGATCATCTGACATGCTCCACATACTGTAACACAAGACCTTATCAGCAAGTTTACTTTCTGATGTATTTACCTGTATGCAATACCCTGATCCTCCTTCAGTACTCCGTAATCTTTGGCAATGGCACGTTTTGTGTCAGAAACCAAGGGGATTTTCATGGTGCCCAACCCGCCTTGCTTCTTAGGAGTGTTGATCCTAAAAGAAGGAAGTTTAAATGTTACAGATATGGGCAGTTCAGAATGAAGGTTAAAAGGTACAACAGAAGCTGATCCTTTCTGCAGTATCAGCCAGCCAGCTGAGAGGCAACAAAAAAACTGATCAGTTGTGCTCAGTTCTGAGCAGAAGCACCTGGCACTACAAATACTTCCCAAGTGCCTTTGACACTTCATTAAGCAAGTTTGAATACACTCAGGATTCAGTTCCTGCAAGAACTGAGGCCAGGCAGAACGTTCTATTACGTTAAAACGATGATTCTCTTACCAGGCAAGGTGACAAAAGTGAGAGTCAACAGAAGCTCCAATCACTTCACAGTTGATTTTCTTGAATTCATCAGCTCTGTCACTGTATGCAATAATTTCAGTTGGACAGACAAAAGTGAAGTCCAGGGGGTAGAAGAAGAACACAACATATTTTCCTAGAAAAGCAAAATGGAAGAGAATTAACCAGTTAATCTTTCCCAGTCTTTTAAGAATTCTATTTTATATCAACCATTCAAATACTGACAGAGGAGAAAAGTCTTAACACAAAACTACCTTTAAAGAGTAAATGACAAACTACTCCAAAATCAGACTGTCAAATTTGCCAGGGAATGCCTGTCTCCTGACTCTACTCCCATAGGCCTGCCCAGAAAACACCTCTGGGTGTGCTACACTAGAAGACCCCATGGCTGACAATTAAAAGAGAAATGCCACAGGTCTGAAAGGCTTACAAGCCAAGGAGACATTTTAATTGAGCAGGTGACCAGACTGTATCTACTCACCACTCTCTTGCAGTCCATAGCATCATTAAAAACGTGTTTCTAAAACCATCAACGTTAGTACTTGGATATTTCAGGCTTTCCCTTTGCTTTCAGTAAGATTTTTAGCAAGGCAAAAATGTTGCCAGTGCTCTAGAGAAAGGGACTTCACTGGTTAAAGGAAAGAATCCACTTCCCATTGACAAAGATGGAAGAGAAGATTTTGCTGTTCCACACAGTTTGGAGATGTTACACCAGTCTCAGTGTGAGACACAGGGCAATAAACCTGATGCAAGATTACAGTTTAGAGGGGTTTTGTGCTAATTAGCAACAGTTATCAGAGGTGGGACATCCAGTCATGCTGCTGACAGCTTCCTGCCACCACTGAGAACCACTGCCCAAGTTCAGTCCACTGCCAAGTGGTCACTATTACTTTGGAACCAAATCAAGATGCATCTTTAGATACTCTTCCCTCCTGCCTGTGGCCAGACTATCTGTGTCACTAGAGAAGCACAAACTTACCTTTGTAGTCAGAGAGCTTGATGTCTTTGAACTGTCCATCTGGCATCACAGCCGTGGCAGTAAAGTCAGGGGCTGGTTTTCCAATGAAAGCCTTTCCTGAAGACATCTTGATTTAATCTAGACAGGAGTTAACACCAACACGGTTCAGATAATGGTACCTCTGCAGCAGGAAGTAAGCATTTATTCAGAGCATTTTATCAATCTAGACTGAACACCAAAGACAACTTGGCCTTGCTCCACAAGGCTTCAGAGTGACATGAGTTTTAACTTTGTCACCTGGGTAGTCAAGCCACTACAGAGATACTACCAGCACTTCAACATGTTTGGCTCATGGCCTCCTAATGATACAGTAATGGTTATCTAAGCAGTAACAGCTCAGAGGCTGGGAAAGGGCTAGCCTAGATCCTTAGCAGAACTCAGAAATATCTTCCCATTCCACTTGGTGGATGAGCAGAAAGTCTGTTTTTCAGACCTTCCAATGAGAAGACCCTTGTTCAATTTTACAAGGGAATTTAAGACCTCAAACTTGATCTTCCTGTTGATTCTGAAAGAAAATAACTTCTGTTAATCCCTAGGGAACAGTGCTCTGCATAACTACACACTTTAACCCTTTGAACAGTTAAACCTTTTTTTATTTGCAACCAGAAAGACTTGTGGTATGTGTGGAAATCACATTCTTTGTTAACAATTAAATTTTCACCAAGTCTTTAATCAGTACAGCCAGGTTGTTTTCTCTTTAAGTCTATTGAAAAAATAGTAAGAGAGTAGACAAGGACAAGAGAACTCCACTTCTGGCTGCCTGCCCTAAAAGCTAGTCATCTGCAATACGCCCTGTGCAGTATTTTTGCTCGCTCTGGGAATGCAGAACATCACTTTGGTATTCCAGTTGCATCCAGAGCGCAATCCTTCAAATTGCCAAGTCTAGAAACCTTATTTCTGCAGCTAAAAAAATATTCTTAGAAGTGATTTCACTTAAGTCATTCTATACACTGCTACAAGCCCCACCTGACTTGGAAATAAAAAAAAAAATCCACACCTCAAAGGTTAGCATGTTGCTAAGGAAAGCCAAGTTACAAGGATTCTTCCACGCTGTGCCTGCGAGGCACTGTGCCCGTTCTAAAAAAGGTTGAGAGCACCTCATTTCTTGGCTCCTTCCCCCCTGCCAGGCACTTTGTTCCTGGAGAAACAGCCCTCCAGTCAAACGTTCAGTTTTCAAACCCCATTTACTCTTTTTAGCAACGGTTTTACCTTTGAAAGTTTCTCTCTCGCTCACCCTGGCAGCACGCAGACATTAACCATCCACCTCTCAGTTTTTATTGTGAGAAGTGCCAACATGCTCAGCGTTTCTAAATGCCTATTGCAGCAAAGCTCCTTATCCCCATGCTCACCCCCAAGGGTTTAGTCTTCAACTGCAGCAGTCTGGGGGAGCGAGTCTTACAAGTAAAGGTGGTCAGAACTAGAGGGAATTTGTAGGATGCAACTAAAGCAGCCCGGCAGTAGGACATCAATAATCCTGAACCCACAAAGGCAGGTGCAGCTCCCAAAGTGCAATTCTTCACAAAGAAGGGCAGAACAGCCATCGCACAGTATTTGAGGTGCCTACAACTGGCCGGTTTTATCTTAAAAGCAAAAGCTGTGCGGCCTGGAGTGCATGACCCCGCGTTTTGTCAGTGAATTACATTCTTTTCCGTTACTCAAGCCCAAGGTCACACTCCTGCTCAGTACTGCGCCAGTCCTCCTGCATTTGTTCCACCAGCAATCCCCTGGAGTATTTCACTAGGTACTCAACGTCAGACAGAAGCCCTTAGACTGCTCTTTGATACTTCCCCTTCCTGAACTACAAGTTATCGCCCCCATTTTAGGTAACACGAAGACCTTTTAACATCGGCGGGAGATTTCAGCTGCCTTGTACTGCAGGAGAACCATCTGCTTTCCTCGGGGCGCCTGCTGCGACCTGGCCAACCTTTCTGATTTTCTGTCTGGGGTCAGCACGTGTTACGCTCGGATTTTTAGCCACAGCATTTCCTAACCCACAGAGGAACACCACAGAATCATTGTTGTTTCCTTTCGTTCTGGAGAAGAGCAGAATGAGCGCTGTAAATCATGATCACTCCAACCTGGTCAGAGCAACCTTTGTTGCTCACAGCCGCAGACGGCCTCAATTATCTTCAAACGCCAATTATAACGAGCCAGGCCTGCTCTCCGAACCAGCAATTCATACCTTTAGGGTGCCTCGAACAAAAGCGAAAGGCCGCTGCAAAACACACCCACTCTGCCACCTCCAGACCGCCACAAGGACGCGGCCGAGGTGCGGGAGCGGCCCCGCACCGAGGGCCCCGCCGCCCACGGGCGCTGCGGGGCGACCCCCGAGCCTCCCCCTGCACCAAGGCCACCGCTACCCTGCTCTAGGGCAGGGGGCACCCGGCCCCTGCATGTCCCCGAGCCGAATCGAGCACTCGGGTGATTTTAAGCTTTAAGGGTTTTTTTTAAAGCTTAGAAGCGAGATGCCGACGCGCCCCTCGGAGGGAGAAGGGGCCGCTCGGCTCCCGGCAGGCACTTTCTGCGCTCCGCCCGCGGGGCTCCTCCCCGAGCAGCGCTGATAAAGGCCGGGGCGTTGGAAGGACTTATCTGCCCGCTAAAAAGAAGAGGGGAACGCTGAGGGCGGGAAGCGGGTTCGGCAGCCCCCGCAGCGCGCTCCTCTCGGGGCCGGGACGCGGCGAGCCAGGCAGGGCCGGAGCCCTGCGCGCTTCGGCTCCAAGGGCGCAGCTGCGCAGAGGGGGAGGGGAAGGCAAACGAGAAAGAAAAAAAAAAACCGAAGGAAAAAAAGCCCCAAAAATAAATTTAAAAGGGGGGTGGGGAAACAAAAGGTAAAATAATCACTGTGCAAACACCCCCCCATCACCCTCCCGCGGCGGTCCCGCACACACTCACGCGAAGCCCGGGCCGGTCCCGCACACGCAGCGCTCACTCCCTCCCTGCAGCAGCGCTCCCCACACTGCGGCGGCCCCGCCGCGCCGCCCCCTTTATAGGCGCGCCGATCTCGCGAGCGGACGGGCCCGGGGCAGGGACAGGGACAGGGACAGGGGCAGGGGCAGGGCCGGCCTGCCAGGCCAGCATGACTTGGCACATCCCGCTTATCGGTGCGGGTGGTACCCGCGCTACTCCCCGCGCTGATAATTCCCTGCAGAGAGCGCCGGGAGGTGCCGTGGAAATAGCAAATGTCGCGGCTGCAAACGACTGATGGGCTCAGTGCAAGGAGAAATTGCTTTTTTGATGCCATCATTAACTAAGACACGACTGTTAGAAGTCCTCGAAGGGTACACAGCGCTTTGAGGGAGCATAAAAGATGATTGGTGCGTTAACTCGGTTGGCCACTGACAGAAGTAAACCAAAACCTATAAACAGAGCCATGTGCATTCACAGTGCTGCTGATACTTCAGTGATACTTCAATACTGATCAGTTCAACGTGTCACAGAGGTGCAGGGTCAGATCTCCCTCCTCAACCTGCCACTCATTCCCGAGGCTTTCATTGATTCTTCCCCATCAATGGGAACGGCAACCCAAGCCATGCAAGTCAGCAAAACTAGCTGAAAACTAAATTAAGCCTAACCTTTCAGCTTCAGTGGTGGGATGGAAACTCTTGGAGGATACAATTACTTCAGGAAGTTTTGCATCATTCACAGGGTGAAGCTGCTCTGAGGGATATTTGGCCTCAGTGAATCCTCATAAGCATTGTGTTTGGATCCAAGAGTGAACGGAAGCAGTACTTTTTGAGGACCAAACCCCGAATTTAAATATTAAATCTTTATTAGATAATGAATACTAAAGGCCTTTAAGCACATATCGAGGGCAAAAATGCTTGCTTTAGTCAAAAGTAAGAAATGTATTTACCAACTGATTTTTACTTGTCTTTTTGCAGTTAACAGTTGTGTTTCTTATACTTGTTAAAACTTGATTATAAATTGTAATAAGGAGAAAACCACAAAGGATTAACAAACTTAAATGTCTATAATTGAGATGGCTGTGTAGTGTTGCTGGGTGGCCATACCCACGTGGTGATTCACCCAGAGATGGCTGGTTTTGGGATCAGATTAAATTAGTCTCAAAATAATAAAAGCAAGTAACATGCACATGTGTACTCAGAGAAAAAAACCCTGCACTCTCTTCTTGCAAATGATTTATCTAACGCTGTTTCTATTGTTATAGCTTGCTCAATCTTTTAAAGAAAGAAGTTTGCTACTTTCTTAACATCAGTGTTGTCATGAGAATTGAGGTCTATACAGTGAGATATGTATGTACCTCCCTGTATCACCTCAGACCAGTGAAACTGAGAACAGATTAACCCCTGAAAGGTCAGGCAGTCCTAATTAAAACCTCTAGAACAATGTAGTCCTAATGCAACTCTGGCATGTTTACCAATGGGCAAATCAGAAATTTCTTTCTCCTGGTTTTTGACTCCTTTAATGCTTGTTATGCTCATTTCTCATACTTTCAGGTGCACAATGTACCCAATATGGTATGCAGTTTGTTCCAGGTTTGTGCATAAGCATTGCATTTCCATTCATACGTTCGTGGCCTCATTATTTTTGATTGATTTCTGAGCTTGCCTTTCCAAACATCAATTTTTTGGAGGTTTTGGAGTAATAAATTGTCAGGGCTACTCCTTGTTCAGTGAGCACCTGGGTCTCTGCAGCTTTTTTCAAATTTTTAGATGTAAGATGCTGTTTAAGATTAAAAAAAATTAGGTTCCCCAGGAAATAAAGGGCATGTCCACCCCTGCAGGTGCTAGAAGGATGGAGTTCTCTCCCCACCTTGCTTCTCCACACAGCAGCATAACCATGGTGCAGTGTTCTGCTAAAATAGCTGCCAGACAGGATCAGCTTGTACCTGATTAGCCTGGAGCACCAGAGGCCCAGTGGCCTCTGCACCCATTCACACACACAGGGACACAATAAGTAGTTCATCAATTAACAAGGAGGAGCTGGCAGGCCCTGCAGTGCCAGCGCACTGGAACTACCCAAAACCAAGCTAGATTTTACATCCATCACCTTGATCACAGCATCTCCCGTATATCCTGCTTGATGTGAAAAATAAACGCGCTGCTGTGTGCAAAAACAAAGGCAAAGGAATGGGTCCTGTTTCAGAACACTACCACACATTTGGGTTTCCATGCACTTTGTCAGAAGAGAATTTGAGGGGTTTGTGTCCAAGACTTCTAGATTAGGAAGAATTTAGTTGGACTAGTAATGTGAACTGGGTTTGGGCAATACTGGGCATGCCCCTCGAGCATGTCTGCCCTCTAAACCAGTGTGTGATAACATCCCCATGCATGAATCCTGAACACACCAAACTTCCACATACAGGTGATACTATCAGGGACACAGTAAGAGTAAAATCCTGGCCACGTGGGGACAGAAAGTCAACTGAAAAGTCAACAACTGACATGTTCCCAAGCCATGGGGCATTTATGCACGAGCAGCTGGTGCACAATCATTTGATGAAAACAATTTCATATCATTAAATATACAATGCACATATTTGCTTTCCTTGTTTTGCTCAAATGAAGACTGTATTTCTAGGTCAAAATGTCTTGCACTACCTCTTCCTTCTCTGCATTTCTTCTTTTTTTCAATTAGCAAGCCACTACTGTATGTTTGGATAATCACTGCCTTTTGATGACAAAATGTTTTACTCTTCCTTATCTTTTCTCTTTTACTCTCTATAATGTTATTTGAGGCTGAGGTTTGTTAAGGTTTTCACAGGTGATATTTATATTATTCAAGAATCTTCTGTTGCATGAAGACTGTGGATTTTTAAATGGATTTGTGATTCCACAGGGTCTCCATAAAAAGAAAGTCAGCAGTGATTCCTCCTGCTTTATTCTTTTACTTTCTCAAATTTTCTGTTTCCTGTTAATTTTGTTGTCTTGTCCTTGTACTTTCCTTCCACTTTCCTGTATTTTGTCAAAACAGGCTGTGCAACAGAAAAATCTGGTCACATGCATGCCCAAGAGATTAACTGACCTTTGTGCCTTTAAACCTCCTGAGCAGTTCAAGTCAGAACAGCAAAAAACGAATTTGCAGCAGAATTGTCTTCCTGGAAATAAATAACAGGCTCTTCAAAGCCCCGCTGGAGATATATATTGCCTTATTTCTGATCTAATCTTTTATCTTCTCAAGTTCATTTTAAGCCTGGAGTAAAAGTCAAAACTGGCTGGTTTTTTTTTTGTTTTTGTTTTTTTTTTTTTTTTTTTTTTTGTGTGTTTTTTTTTTTTCCCCGAAGTTGTGTTTAAGATTGTCACAGGCCAAAGTCTGCTCCAGTGGAAGGCTTTTACTTAACCAGTAGCAGGGTTGTCCCTGTGCAGAAGAAAGCACTCTGCTGAATGAGCCTGTTCTAATCTAATCTCCCTGCAAATCTCTGAGCAAATAAAGAAATGCATTCCTGGGCACCTGCAATAAAAGGTGCCCCAGCTCCTTCGGGAAGTGCAGCTTCTTCCCCCTTTGTGCACCTTTTGTCACACAAAAGCTGGAGCAAAACGCGCATAACCAGCCTTGCACTTTCCCTGGATTCCTATTATTTAGGGCTGCAAATAAAACTAGGGAAATTCTGTCTTCTACAAGTACAGCCGGTTTCAAGAGGCCGAGACAAGCAGCAGTCAGGGGGGGACCTTCACGCAAACGCTTCACTCCGAATTTCTGGGGCCAGGGTGTCTTTTGTCGCCTCCCTCCGCCTGGCGCGGCCCTCGGCGTTTGTCACCTCAGCGCTCGGCCGGGAACGGCGGGGGGGTCTGGGCTATCCGAGCCTCCCGAGGGGAACCGGGCGGAGAGGGAACGAAAGCCCGGCGGGGCACGGCCGATGAGCTGCTGCGGGGAGCGGGTGGGTGCGGGACCGGTGCGGGGCCCCGAACACCGCCCGGGGGCAGCGCCGCGTTTGAGGGGGCTGCTCTGACCCGCAGAACTCGCACAGGTGGACTCTCTCTCCTCAGCACGGCAGCAGAGCGGATTCCCGCTCCTCAGCCCACCCAGCGCCGCTCCACACTGACCCGAGCCGCGGGCGCGCTGCCCGTGCGGAAGCGGAAGGGCCGGGCCGGGCTGAGCTGAGCTGAGCTGGGCTGGGCCGGGTTGTGGCAGCGCTGCAGGCGGGCGGTGAGTGAAAGGGGTGAGTGAAGGGGGTGAGTGAAGGGGGTGAGTGAAGGGGGCGAGTGCGGGAGCTCTGCGGGGCCGCCTTATCGCCCCCCGCATAAAGGGCGGGTGGGCGCGCTTGGCGCCTCCGGGGGGAGCCGAAATACAGAGGGTCTACCCCTCGTCTGTGCTTCATTCAGCTGTTCGGTGGCGGGGATTTAAGAATTGCCAATGTGTTCATATTTCCATATCTATACATATTAATTTTATGCATATCTTTGCGTGTTTTGCTGCCGGCAGACCCCTCGCTTCTGGTTAAAAATGAGTTGTACCCCTGGGTTGATGTGCAGGTGTGCTTCGCGCTGTTCTGGTTATTGATGCATCCTCCCAGCCTTTGAATTGCTGTGAGATTTAATTCTTTTATGTGAATTTGGCAATAGGTCGGCATCGTTAAGCTAAAAACCGCATCTGTCTTGTCCAGAATTAGTTTGCTTTTGTGTTTGTTTTTGTCTCTGCCCTCCTCAGAAGAGGCGTCCAGCTTTTCAGTGAACCACATGATGATGGCGAGCAGATACAGTGGTTCTCCTAACTCTCCTATTTTAGAGAAGAATCTGAGTCGAAAGTGTTAATTAATGTATTTCCTTCCAGTGTTCCCATTCTTCCAGAGGTTTTAGTTCTGATCTCTCGGTGGTGTTAATATACAACAACGTTACATGGAGCAGAGTGGATCTTAGAAAATGTGCTGATGCTAGTTATTGATTAAACGTGTACCTTGTCTTCTGAGCTGAACTCTTACCTTTAAGATGATTGCATAACGTGATTGTGTAAAGCATACAGTTGGTGTCTTATTTGTATTATAGGCCAAAGGGAATCAAAAAGCCCAAAGTTTTTAGTTGTGTTACGTGATGTAAGAAGATGCCTTTATTTAGGCAACTAATTTCTTGTCATTCTGCCTTCTCTGACCCCCTACCCCAAAAAATAGATGTACGCCTTCAATTTGGTTCACCAGTGATTGCCTTCAGCACCAGTATCTGGACTTACCTCAGTGCAAATCCAGAGCCATTAGTTTGGTGTCATTGTTGTCTCGAATCAGGAGGTGTTGGCCCATTACAGTCCTGGTAAGAAGGGCACTGGGAGTCTGAAGTATCACCTCAAATGGTGGTTTTGAGAGCTAACCCTATAAAGAAAGAGAAAAAAGTGTTGATAATCTTTCAGGTGCTGGGAGCCCCAGGTTGTGCAGACCTCCTCACCCTGTCCACAGGAGAGGTTACCCTGTTTTGGTCACTCAAACTACTAGGGATTCTTTTACAAAAAAAAACCACTATTCATCACTTCTGCTGTCAAACACAAAGGGTGCTTGCAGGAGAACTTCCTGCTCTTTTAGATAACAGCCAGGAGGCATAATCTCATGCACAAAGTTGGAGCTGCCTGCAGACTCCCCTGTTGCAGGTGGCTGCAAAGCTTATCCTGGGTTGTGCACCCCACAGCACAGGCCTGGAGGCCACAGAGTGTATGAAGTGCAGCACAGGGCAAGCCTGGAGCTACTCTGGTTTAACTGTTCCGTGGATCAGCAGCTCCTTGGTGTGCTGTGGCCTTCAGGGCAGGATCACTCAAGCTCCGCTGTCATGTCCGTCTGAAAAACAAGCGTGCTGTTTGGTGTCTGCTGTAAATCTGGAAAAAAGCAGGTTGATAAGCCAAGAAAAAAAATGAAAATATAAACTCTCTGTGTGAACACATCCATGGGCTGGTACCTAATTATCTAAGGAAAATGATAACGCAGAGAGGGCAGATCTTTTTTGGCAAGGTGTGCTGTGTGGGTGCTGTACTTTGAAAACGTCCATTCCTCTTATATAGACAGATATTCAACCAACATTGCATGTTTCCATTCTTGATTCTGTTTGTTGTTTTTTTTAAACACATAACTGTAACAAGCCTAGATGCAGCAGAACTTGGGAAGTAACTTCCTCAGCTTCTGCTGAAATCAGCCAGCCAGCTTTGGAGCTCATCCTGAATGCAATCTCTTTTTAACTGTTTGAGCAGAAACACAGATTGTGAGGATGTTGGGACACACTGTAAGCCCTTCCTTTTTGATTAAGAATAACTTTGCCGTTGGGAGCAGAAAAGGTAAATTATTGCAACTTACTGAATTGATCCAAAACCACTTGTTCTTTTTATTCTCTAGGCAAAAATGTCTGCAGCGTGCGACTTCGTTACACTCCACAATGGGCAGAAGATGCCTCTCGTGGGACTGGGAACTTGGAAAAGTGACCGTGGCCAAGTAAGCAGAGAACAATCCAATATTGTGCTCACAACACTCTTTGTGGTTTGTACACCTTTCTACGGAGATCCCAGATCTGAGACCCGGATCCTCTGCTTGAGTTGTTCTAGCTTTGAGTCCACTGAAGCCAGTGGAATGTATGTGTGTATTTGCAGAGCTCAGGCATTAAGGCAGCAGTAGAAGATCCCTTCAAACTTGTTAACCCTGACCCCAGGCAGTGGTGCTTTGGAACACGAATCCAGAAAGAGACCAATGAGTAGAGTGGGACAGGGACAATGCTGTAGCAATAATATGGTGCTGGACTCTTCCACTGGTAAGTCCTCAGGCTGCCAGATTGACTAGACACCCCTCTGGCTTAGGCTGGTGACTCAGCAGAAAGCATTATTTTGGGAGGCAAGAACTGTAGTTGTTCTTGCAATAAGTCCCGTTCTGGCAGTCAGCCAGTGGTGAGCAGGAAAACAAAGAACTTGCTTGGCTCAGCCTGCTTTTAGACTAAGAAGACTCATGTATCATTAGACATTCACTGCTTCTGAATGCACTGCACTGGCAAACACCACACTTGGAAACAATTCCCCCGTGTTACTACAAACAGTCTGTGGGAATGTTTGCCTGCTGTGGACTGTGCCTGCTATTGTAATGCTTCTCCCCCTGGTCTGACTTTTCTCTTTCATTTAGTTAAAAGATAAATTCTTAGGGAAAGAAATTGTACATGCTCCCTGTGAAAGGCCATGCTTGGTGGAATTCTTAGCTGGTGTTCAAAGAGTTCATGGAATCACAGAACGGTTTGGGTTGATAGAGACCGTAAAGATCTCGGCTTGTCCCCTCACCTCCCTCGTGGAAAGTGTCACCGTGGGCAGGGACACCTTCCACTAGACCAGGTTGCTCCAAGTCCCATCCAGCCTGACCTTGGAACACTTCCAGGGATGGGGCATCCCCAGCTTCCCTGGATCATGCATTTGCACTGTTGCATGTCTGTGCAGTAAATGTTGTGTGTCTCGCTGCCGCTCCTGAGTGAGCTTCATGGCTGAGAGGGAAAGTTAAAACCCTTCTCAAGACGTGCTGTTCTCTCATGCCAACTACAGGAAAAGGTGGGAAACAAGCTATGAAAATTAAGTCTATTGAGAGCCATTTATTGTGGGTTTCCCTGTCCAAACAACTGTCAGGACAGTGGATCTGTTGGGAATGGGAGCTGAGCTAATGTGGCAACTGAGTTGGGTGGAGAGCGCAGTCAACCTCTTAAACGAGGACAAGGGTGAATGTTCAGCTCTGCCACTTAAAACATCAACTCACAGCTTAATTAAGTTTATTAATATGCACAAACTTAATGGATGAATTTCTGTGCACTCAAAGCAGTTTAAATGTGCTTTGTCCAGAACAAATGTCTGAGTCTAAATGAACAAAATATGAATGCGTTGTTTATTTTGTGCATGAACTGTTCTGGGGAGAGTGAAGCCTTATGAAGGAACCGGAACAGATCCTGTTTGTGCATCATTTAAACCTAATTCAGGATTTTGCCATAACAAGCAGTGCTGCCACCAGCTGGACCCCACACAGGATCCAGCCATCTTCTCTGGGGTTCCTCAGAAGTCACTGGAGGCACTAATAGATTTGTGCTTATCACTTTGGCAAATTCAGAGGCGTAGCAGCAATTTGGCTGATCATCCAAATGATTTACCCTTAAAAGGACATGATATAGTTCAGGCATAACAATAGCTATTATGAATTAAAGACTGAGGGCCAAAACCCAGTGAAGCAGAAGAATTATCACTGATTATATTTAATCTAGCTGTTTCCCAAGTAGAGGCTATGTTCAAAAGCTCCTTTGTGCAAGGGCTGCATTAGAAGCAAACATGGAAATGGATGGCTTTTAAATTATTTCAGGCAAATATTTTGCAGGCTGTGGTTATTTCACTTGCCAAGCTTGAGTAATTTCTTTATTATTGCTGTTCCTGATTGTAAGCAAGCCCTGACCTGTAGCCAGATCTTAGCAGTCCAGTCCAGTGACCCAAAGGTGTCATTGCAGCCCTACTTTCCTAGATATTAAGAATAGGGGGGCAAATTATTGAATCTAAATCCATGTTGGAGGGCTATAGGGTTTTATAGGATTTAGACCCTATAAAATAATAAGGTGTTCTGTGTTTTACATAATCAAATGCTAGAAGAGAAATTTGTTTTACATGTTTCCATAGGAACACGATAGAGGCCTGTTTAGTAGAAGAGAGCACAGTACAAAAGTTCTATGAACTGACAGTGAATGAGTTCAAAGAGGAATCCATTCAGACAAGAGCATCAAGAATATCAGCAGTGTGGCTTTTTGATATTGCAGCTGGATTAGCTGTAATCCTTTAATGCTTTGTTCTCTTCTCTCAAGTGAGCCGTGCTTTGAAGCTGCAGGATCGCTCTCCATCTGATGAGCAGTCCAACCTGCAGTGGCAGAGGGCTGGCTCTGGGGGGGAGAAAGACACGGGGCTTGGGGAAGTTGCATTTCCCTGTGAAGCTTCAGGAAAGCTGAAGGGGAAACAACATGCTCAGAAAACCAGTTAGACTGGGTGTCTCGTGACAGGATTGCGGCTGCAGAGGAGACTGTTTCGTTCTTGAAGTTCATTAGGCAGTGTGGAGAATCCTGGTTACGGGCACAAAAAAATTCACTGCTGCTGGGATGGGT
The DNA here is from genome assembly GCA_038380795.1 of Pyrocephalus nanus. Taxonomy (NCBI): domain Eukaryota; kingdom Metazoa; phylum Chordata; class Aves; order Passeriformes; family Tyrannidae; genus Pyrocephalus; species Pyrocephalus nanus. The sequence continues at coordinate 4,640,963 of CM076269.1, forward strand.
TAAGGGAGGGGCTTAAATTCAATATTTGAAGGATAAGAGGCAACGCTCTTTTTTTTTTAGTCAACACCAACTCTTAAGTCGGCTTTACTTATGTGGTGGTGTGAGTTCCTTTTCAGTAAATTTTAGTGCAATATAGGAACTGCAATATAGGAACACATGTTCTGGTCATACTGCATCTGAATATCACGTGGTTTGCAATATTCTGTCTGTTTTGGGGTAAACCCTTTGAAAAAAGGCATGAGTAAGCAGGCTAAACTAAAGGATATGTGGAAAGATTGAAGAGTCCTTTGGCTACCGTTACTTCACACCACCAAATACCCAGAGGCATATGAATCTCCACCTGCTTCTGTCGTGGTTTTTTGTTTCCTCTGTTCCCCTCCACAAAATGTGTGTATCTGTCTGCACATAATCTCAAAAATACAAAACTTCCTTTTAAAAAGTACTTTTCTTAAACTTACATCCATTGTTATTTTTTTCCCTCCAAAAAATGCGTGGGTTTTTTTCATATTTTCTCTTGGTTGCTTGCCTTCTATGTTCAACAGGAACTTTAGGTTCACATTGGAATGTCTTAGTAGGCTGAGAGTAGTTTACACAAATACAGATTTTTTTTCCCCATCCAAACCTTATTTAAATGACCAGTCTCAGTTCTTCAGTGCTAGAAATTTATCAAAACATGCTGATAAAGAAGTGCAGCCTCCTGCTGGAATGCTTTGCAGAGACATGTTTGGGGTACCTTATCTCTGGTCTTCTGTGAGCGGTGCCTACTTGCATTTTAAGGCAAATTTTGCGCCTCTTTGGATTTAAAAAAAGTATTAATCTCATATAGGAAATAAAGGAGTAGTGCAGACATAGAAAACTGATATTTCACATCCCTCTCCACAGCTCTCACCTCTTTGAGGGGTAGATATTGAGTCTTAAAAGCCTTTATTGAGTCTCAAGTGATTTCAGAGTTACTCTGCCCTTGACTTTGTAGTGAACTTTGTCAGGGGAAAGGAGCACTGGCAATGCCATCCTGCTAGAGAAGGGAAGAGTTCACTTCACTGCTGTAATAGAAGTGCTTTGTCATTCTGGCTAAGGGAAACTGAGCTACATTCCAGTTCTCCTCTCAAAATGCCAAAGAATGCACTCAGAATATCCTGTGTCTGCCTTTACTGCAGTTCTTTGAAAAGAAAACCAAATGCAATCCAGCAGTAGGAGAGAGATATTTTTCACATTTGATTCCCCCTTGCCTTTCTGTAGCATTCCAAAGCAGGACTGTACATGCCTTTACTCGGTATTACTAATTTTGTCAGCTTTTAAATTGAAAATGCTGGTACTTTGGTTATCTCCCTCTAGCCTTTGTGGACACATTTTTTAAACTCTTGACAAGAGAGATGTGATCTCTATAAGCACATTAGGGTCCTAGTGGATCAAGCATTGTACACAGAGTAATTTACGGTCTCCTGCAGTTTTGAGAGCTGAGTTGGTGAGGAGCAATGAACAGAAATCCCAGTGCAGGTAGGATGTACTCTTTCTGTAGTACTTCAGGTGGACAGATGTTAAAAAGAACATGTGCTTGCTGAACTTAAATGAAACAGATTTTACTAAATGCCCATGAGCCTAACAGGAGTTGATGACTACGCTGGCATCTGTAGTAATTCTTGGTTCTTGCACAATCAGTTATTTGAAAAATCCTTATTCAGAAGCTCCTCATGACTCCTCACAGAGATGCCATTCTGTGGTTCCCAGACTTGCTCCATATCCGAGGCCCACATGTGAAGATGTTTTGTGCTTTTGCTTCATTAGAGCTTCCAAAAGCAGACACAAATTTGAAATATAGCGCCTTGGTTCCCAACCTCTCTGGCTTTTGTGTAACAATAGGCAGCAAAGGGCGCGTTGCTGGTGGCAACAGCTTCAGTGGGAGCAAAATGCAAACTTGGGAGCACCATCAGGAGTGTCCCAGCAGTTTAATAACTTGCATTGTTGTGCAGTCAGTAAGAATGGGACACAAAAGAAAAAGGTGCCATAAAATAGCATTGTCTTAGTAATTATATGTGAGTGGTTGAACCAGACCCAAACTCTGGCGATTCTGGAGTTGGAAACCAGGCTCTGCCTTTACTAGGCCAGAGGAGATCTATTTCAGGTTTAACTGACAGGTCAGAAAGTTTGTCTTCTGGAGTAATGATTTATTTGAAAACTGCTTCTTAAAGCTCATTTTATATCTAAGAAAAGTGTGACAGCTATAGTGAAAAGCAGGGATTTGTTCTATCCTGGTGCATTTTTATATGCTGGTCCTGTGTGCACAGCCCATTTTCTTGTTACTCTTGGAGTGTCTGCCAAGAATTACCTCTGCCCCTCGAGGGCTGTGCTGGGGAGGGCCCTGCATCCCACAGTTTGAGTCTCATGACTTGGGCAGCTCTGTGGGGTTTCTTTGGGAGCGTTGCTCTCTGAGTCTGTAACATTTTTTAGCTTTTCCCTGGTGCTGTGTCCCTTGTGTGACTGCACTGCACAGTGTGTGTCTGATTGCAGGTGAAGGACGCGGTGAAGTGCGCCCTGAGCGTGGGCTATCGCCACATCGACTGCGCTGCCGCCTACAGCAACGAGGCGGAGATCGGGGAGGCCTTCCAGGAATGCGTCGGGCCCAACAAGGTAAAAACACTGGAATTGCCCTGCTGGCTGTGTGCTGTACCAAAATTTACAGCCAGGACCTGAAAGCAGACTGGTGAAGCTCACATTTGTGGCTGCTCCTCCTGGTCTACCCCAGCTGTTTGTTTCTCGCCTCTTAAAAACCCTGCTGGCTGTCCTGGAGAGAAGAGGTTGTCAGGAATATTTGGAGAGAAGCTGTAGAAAATGCCTTTTTTTTTTTTTTTTTTTTTAAATTTGCTTGCCTGCCCCTTTCCCCCTCACAAAGTGTCCCAGTTTGGATGTTCAAAGACCGTGGGTTCCCAGAACCAGCAGTTGTAATGTAAAATACTTGCCACGATTTATGTGGAAAGTTACTCTGATTTTCCAGTCTGGCATGCAATGGTAGGTGGCCTCAGCAGATTTGGTGGCTGTAGGTTTTGTGCTTATAGGTAAAAAAAGGACTGAGTAAATACATGGTGATTTTTTTTTTTTTTTTTGGAAACAGTGTGAAGTTTTAACAACTGTGACTCCAGGGCCTGCACCTGAGAGTCCAAGGCCAAAGTATTACCTAATGTAACAGGCATTCCTATGGATGGTGGAATCTTAAATTTATCCCCTTGCTCTTGTTGGCCCAAGGGGCCAGAAGGATTACCTGCACAGCCTCAGAGCCCATGGAAAGAAAGTTTTCATGTTCCCTGTTTTCCTGCTGCTCTTGCCTTGGCTTTAGGGCAATCTCTTTGTTATGTGATTTGCTTGAGAGAGGCTGTTTTCAGCCTGCCCCAGGGATTCCTACCTGCTAGGTGTGGTAAATCACAAAGGGAAGGATAGGGCTTTTGTTCAGTTCATGTTATAGCCAGCTAACTTAAGTCTACAATTTAAATTAAAATTATTTTTAAAAAGAAATTTTTAAAAATCTTTGTTCTTGAACACAACATCCTTGTGTGAAACACAGAAATAACTGAATAGCTGGAGGAGAGAAACTAAAGAATTAATCATTCCAGCTTCTTCAAAATATAGACTTGAGTGAAATTTTGTCAGACATAAGACAGTGAGAAGCATCCTTTGTGATGGAATTCTGTGCCTCAGCTGTGATCTCCCTTTTGCATTTTATACTATCTAGTTAACCAGCTCTCTATTTGTTTTATTTATGGGTCTTACCCTTCCAAGACAGGGTACAGGGCTCTCAGTGCTTAGTGTGTTCCTTTCACAGCCTGGAAACTCAAATGCAAAGGTTTGGGGAAAGTTCTCTTTATTTTCCCATGCAGTTTCCACAAGAAACATTCTTGGTTTATGGCATGTGATGAGTAAAGTCAGTTGGCTGGTTATGCCTTGAGTATGTGAACTGTTAAATAGAAATTTCAGAATTTACATATGAATAAAGTGAATAATCATCCTTTTGACCACATCACACTTAGTAGTGGCTTTAACCCTTGAATCGGAAAGTTGGGAAGAGTGTGTGTATGTGGAAAGGATGGTTTTGTTTTTCAGAACTTTTAATACAGGGCTGAAGTATTTGATATACTTTAGGACTTGCCAGTGTGTGTGTTTCTCTGGCTCTTCCCCATCCAGTATATTTTTGAAAGGTTTAATTAGTAGGTTCCATGTGTTAACCTTTTTTTTTTTTTTAAACAAAAACTTCAGTTGTTCTCTCTGTTTTAAAACTAGCTGGGGAATTGTTGCAATTCTCCTTCTGAACTTGTTCCACTAGATTATGCTCTCCTACCTTTCTTACAGCTCATTAAAAGGGAGGACCTGTTTGTAACATCAAAGCTCTGGAATACCAAGCACCACCCTGAGGATGTAGAGCCAGCACTGAGGAAAACACTTGGAGATATGAAGCTGGATTACCTGGACCTGTACCTCATGCACTGGCCTCATGCCTTTGAGTAAGTGCCAAGTGGAAAGGGCACAGAAAGCCCAGTTTTATCATGTTATATCCTGAGGACCTTCTTTTTTGAGCTGTGAATTTCTTCCCGTGTGTACCCTCTGCAAGATGTTTTTTGGTGGGTGGTCCTGTGGACTGTCAGGTAGACACCCTTTTCTACACATAACTTACTCATATTTTGTCCATTCATTCACAGAAACAATTGTTCAAATTTCATTCTTTGAATTCCAGTTGGGTGGCAATTTGTTTACTGTTAGATTTGTAGCATGTCTGTAAACATACAGTAGAGGAGACAAAACTTAGGGTTTTGTGTGGTATTGTAAATAGAAGAAGGATAATTGCTCTCGTTTTTTAGCAATGATGAGGCTGGAAAATGAGTATTAAGTCTTCATTTAAATTCTTAAGGCAACTACATAAATTTTTAGTCATGAGAACAATTAGGTAATGAAATTAGGATGACTGAACTGGTGACTGTTTGGCATGGCTGCCAAGATTAGGTAACTGGGAAAAGTCATAAAGCTTTATGGGACAAATTTCTGTACTGAAGCTTGCCATCCTATACTACCTGTGAGGTAAAGTCTTTGAGATTCAAATATATTAGAAGTTTAAAATAGTCTGGTGTCCTCATTTAGGCGTTGGGGAAGTGTGGTGACCTTGAGGAAATACTGAAACTGCTCTGTGCCTTAGTTGTACTGATCTGTAAAATGAAAATTAAGTGTTTTATAGAGAAGAAAACACTTTTCACTAGGAGTTATTAAATGTACTGGAGTGCCCAAGCCCATGCAGTATCGTGGTATTTGTATGAGGAGGAAATGAAATGATTTTTATGACACTAACTGCAGTAATTCTATGATTTGAGGCAATCAGAGATGACAGTTTTCCAGCTAAGTGCTAAATGCACTTACCCTATGACCCCATGAGAAGCAGAATTCCATACTCTATTTCCTTGTAGATGTGGGAACAGTTGTCCCCCCACCCAATTACAGTCAGCAAAAAAAAAAAAAAGGCAAGGGGAATAAATCTCCCGACCAGATGTTTGCATGGAGTCTTCACTCATCAGGGAAGGGCCTGTCAGTTTAGGGGGACTCAGTTCAGCAAATGTAAGAATTTTTTTTCTCCTTCTAGTTGTAGGAACTGAATTTTACAAAGTGAAACACTACCAGTAAGTTGAAAGATGCTCAAAGTATAAATATATTCCTCAGCATAACAGAATGAGGAAGTGCTTTTGGTCTGGAGGAAGAGCTGTTAAAAATTCCCCCTGTTGTGAAACAGGTTTGCTTTTCATTTGCCTGGAAAAAAAAGACCCATTAAATATTGCTTTGGTAATGACACATAACACAAATAATGATGTGTGTTTAGATATCACTGATATTGAAATTTGCTTGATGTTATGTAACTCCTGACACAACTGACACTCTAATAAATCACTTTCATTTTTCTTCTCGTTGGAAACACTTCACTCTCCAGTTTTCCATTATTTCTACCTGTTTTAATGCTTGCTTACCTCTAATGCCTGTTGTCCTGGGAAGCTGAGCAAAGGACTTCCAGATGGAAATCACAGTTCCTCCAGGTCTTGAAAATTACTCCCACTTAACACAGCACCCTTGACATATGAGGCTGCTTTTTCTGAGCTTGGAACTCATAAATCTTTCAGAGTTACTTTTGGTTCTAGATTTACCAATGGCATGAAGAGCCATCTTCCCTTGTCCCCAGCTGCTGCCATTCCTCACACCCTTCCCTGCTTGGTTGGAGCAGTGTAAGGGTCTGAGTTCTGAGCTGGCCAAGTCCTGTGGTGGTTTTGAAGCTCTTCCACTGGCATTGCTGACACCTTTCCAAGCCTGGACTGCTCAGGGACCAGTCCCAGCCCTTTGGCTGTGGTGGTGTCACCTGGCACAACCAGGTTCTGTTTGGTTCTGTTGGCCTTTTTTTTTTTTTTTAATTACTTTTAATTTTATTTTTTAAATGCCTTGGCATGACTTACTGGAAGGAAACACCCCCAGCCAACGTGTACATGTTAAAACTTCTGTGGGAATAGTTTCTCTTAGGTACCTCTTAAACCAAGATCCCTTTGGCAGCAGCTCCAAACAGACTTTGAGTTGCTGCTCCCTAAATCAGCTGTTTTATCAGCATCCAAGTGTGCAAAGAGCTGCTGCTGTGTGTTCAGTGGTTTATCAGCTCTGGGTAGTCACTGATGTACAGGTCAGTACTTCAAAGTGCTTTGTAACAACTTGATGTAGGAAGACTGTCTGTGTAATAACTGCTTAGAGCTTCAGTCACATAATGGTACTGAACAGATAAATTCACTCAGTTTGTGCTCTGCCCTCCAGACCGTGTATGAGTTTTTAAGAATACTCTGAGGAAGATTTCTTTTAGTGAATGACTCACATAATGTAGATAAGGTGGTAGATGTACTTACACTTCCCCTCTGATGCTGCAGGCGGGGGGACAATCTCTTCCCGAAGAACCCTGATAACACCATGCGTTATGATTACACTGATTACAAGGATACCTGGAAGGCCATGGAGAAATTGGTGGAAAAAGGTCTTGTGAAAGCCATCGGGCTGTCCAACTTCAACAGTCGTCAGATCGATGATGTGCTAAGTGTGGCCACTGTCAAACCAGCTGTGCTCCAGGTGAGATGAAGGACGAAGACAAATACCTTTCCTGTTTGTCCATAAGAGTGAACTTAACTTAAATCTTATAAGGTTTTACAAAATCTGGAATGAGCTCCTGTGATATATTTGGCTCTGCTGTGCTCGACTTCCCATTTGTTTAGTTCTGTGTTGGTATCTGTTCTGTGGGTCATTTTAACAGGTGGAATGCCATCCTTACCTAGCTCAGAACGAGCTGATTGCTCACTGCCAGAAACGAGGGCTGGTTGTCACTGCCTACAGTCCCCTTGGTTCTCCAGACCGGATGTGGAAACACCCCGATGAGCCCGTGCTCCTAGAAGAACCTGGCATCAAAAAAATTGCAGAAAAATACAGCAAGTCACCTGCACAGATCATCCTCAGGTACAGAACAGCTGTGAGAGAGGTGGTGTCTGGGAGGGACCCAGCCTTAAATAAACCAAAACACACAAGGCAGAAGGAATCTACTTAAGAGTGTGTGTTCTTCCCCATGGGGGTGGGTTAAAATCACAGGGAGTGCCAAAAGCAGACCCCATTTGGTGCTTGTCTTAGAGAGCTGGCAGAGCTGGTCCTGCCTTAGGGCAGGTGGATGGACTAGATCAGAGGGGTCCTTTTAGGGCCTGGGTCCATGTCTAGGACAGTTCACTACCTTTCCTTCTGGGAAATAGCAGTAGGGCAATTAAGGCAGCAGTGTACCCCTTGTGAGTGCTGCCCACTGAATTTGGATGTGGCCAGTTTCTGGAACACTCTAGTACTTGCTGCTGCATTCAGGTGGGTTCCCAAGAAGGGGGAGTGAGGAGAAGACCTTCCTCCTTTGCACTGAAGAACTGTTTGCTGCTTTGTTTTTATATAGCAAAAGCCAGGTACTGGGTATTGGGAAACAATGTGATTGAGTGATGTCCAGAATGTGATCAGCACCTTGTAAAGTAAAATTGGATTTCTGTCCTCGTTTTTTGACTGGCTTTATATCTGTTGATATCACTACCACAGTCTTGGGCAGTAGCAAGTTTCCTGCCAACTGAACATGTTCAAGATTTTGTGCTCAAGCCACTGCACAGGCCCTTAAGGATTTGTGTTTTCATCTATTTTCTCAGTGTTTGTCGTGCTAGAACTTGTGTAAAATGCCTAAGAACAGTTGTCTGACTGTTCCTTGCATTTTTAGCTTAAAACACTTGAAACTTGCTTGCATGAACATCTTCCCCTCATTAATTAGTCCAGTGACTGCTGTCTTACTTGAGCTTGGGCACACCAGGTCCTAACACCATGCAGTGCCCTGTCACTCCTCCTCTGGGGATTTTGATTTCACATCCAAACAGATCATTACTCAAGCAAAATAAATACTTACAGTTCTTGGGCTGCACACAGAGACAAAATCTCTCTCCTCCCCTCCTCCTAACAGATGGCAAGTGCAGCGTAAAGTGGTTGCCATTCCCAAGAGCGTCACTCCTGCTCGCATTCAGCAGAATCTCCAGGTAAGCTGAAATGGAGGAAAGGAGTTTTCATCAGTTCCCTTTCACGTGAGTAAAACACTGTCCTAAGACCTGCAGGGCAACAAGCTGAGACACTTGGCTCATGCTTGTTCATCAACACACTTACAAGGGAGGGTAGAGATTTTTTTCTTTTGAAAACAAACGATGTGTTTTAAGCAGCTCAGTGTGTGCAGATGTGCACATGCACAGTCTTGTTATCAGAAAGTAAAGAATGTATTTTTTACAAGTCTGCATGAAAAAATCTTTACTTAAATTCTTTCGAGAGGCAAATTTATTGAACAAGGGAGTCTTCTAATGACGTTCAGTGGTTCTTATTTTTGAGTAATAGTTTCTCTGTCCTGAAAGTGAGGGCTGGTGACGATTTCTGCAGCAAACTGCCATCCTGGTGATGCTGAAGGAATAAGTGTGGCTCAGTTCTGCTCTGAAGTAGAGACAGTGTGCTGCTGGAAATCTCAAGAAATTCCTGTAAATTCTGTTACTTGAGGTTTAGACCTACATGGGAACAGAATATTGATTGAATAGGCAGCACTTTACTTGGAGGAACAGTCCTTTTATCTTTGTGGAAGAGCCCTGTGCAGTAACAGTGTAGGCTTAGAGTTGGCAGGTGTGTGAATTGTGTGAACACCTCAGACTCTAAGCCTTCATTTGGTGTTTGTTATACAATGAGTTTAATTGCAAATTCATATTTATAAGCAGAAGACAAACTGATGGCAACTTATGGTTATTTATTAAAGCCTCTTGCTTTTTTGTTCTCAGGTGTTTGATTTCAGCCTCACAGACCAGGAGATGAGCCACATTGCAAGCCTGAATAAAAACTGGCGTTACATCGTGCCGATGATTACGGTAAATTTTTGACGTTTCTCGTAGTTTTTATTGTGTGTTTGTGGCCAAAACTTGAGATTTTACAGATTTCTTTCTTTGCCCCCCCCCCATGAGAGCTACTTACTCATAAGAACACTGCATCTTAGGTTGTCTAAAGGAATTTTTCCAAGTCTAGGGGCAGAAAAGGTAGCTCTTTGAAAACTTTTCTCTGGTTTGGACACTGGTGGCCCTCTCCTGAGCTCCCATTACTGAGCCATCCATGGATCTTTAAGTCAGAGTCCCATCTCATCAAACTCCTGCTGATTTGTTCTCCACAAGTCCAGGCAGGCTGAGGTCCATGTCATTCCTCCAGAAGTGCTCCTTGTTCTGGCTGTCACTGTCTACTTTATACAACAAACCTTCAGGATCAGTGAGGACTCAGGGTACTGATAGTTCTCCACATCCATTGTGGAAGTCACACCAGGGAATTTGTCCCCTCCCCTCCACTGAAAGTTCCCACTTGCAGAATCTGTTGTAATGGCTTTCCTCCAATATAAGGAGTTTGGCTTAGGATGTCATATTTCTCTTCCCAAATCTATTAGCTGCAGCATCTTTCAGCATCAGTAGTTTACTGTCACACAAAACCTTATCTCACAAAAGTGTCTGTTAGTCTTTTTTTTATTATATTAAAGGATTTTGTTCTTTTTCCCTCACTGCAAAAAAAAAAAAAATCAGTGCCTTGTTCTCTCCTGTCTTTAGTGTTTCTCCTTTCTTATCATCCTGCTTCTGATTACACAACAGAGGTGCATCACTGGCCAACATGTGGCAGGTGCAATGAACTGCTGTAGCTGTGCTGTAATGAGCCTGAAGTGATTTCTCCCTTCTCTATCCTGCACTGCAGAGATACAGGAAATCTCTCAGCAGATTTGGAAGCTGTCAAGCATACCCCTGCCTCTTCAGCAGTTTGCCTGCTGCTTGTAGATTATTCTTTAGGAATTCCTCGGGGAAAGCTTTTCTCCAGGATTTATCATTGTGTTTTTTTTTGGAATAGTTGGGAGCACATCAGTGACTGAGTTAGAAGAGAGAAGTTGTGAATGTGTGGTGAATTAGTCTCATATGGAGGTTAGATACTTGCTACAACTTCCAACTGTTTGTCACGCTTTGAGCCTCAAGGCCACCCTTTTAACTGCGTGTGTGCATCAATATAACCCCCCTCATCCCTGCAGCCAGGGCTCTCTGTGTTTATGGGTCAGGAGTCTGTACCCCAAAGGGCAAGCTCAGCTGCTGCCCTGTGTGGATGTGGCAGTGAGGAGCACACCTGCTGCTGACAGGGTGTTTCTTTCCGAGTGTTTTCAGACTTAGGCCGCAAACAAAGTTGTTTTGTTAACGAAACTGCAAAATGCATTAGAACGTAGCCTGGCTTGGGTGAGCTGGTGTTGCCTGGGAGACCTGAGGGATCACAGGGATTCACAAAGGAGAGATGAAATGCAGTTCAAAGTGGCAGCCCATCCAGCTGGAGAGAGGGTGGATGTGATGCAGCTGGGCTTCAAAGGTACTGCCACAGTGTCAGATGACAAGACAGGAAGAAGCAAGATGAGGGGAATTAAATCATGGCTCTGCAGCTGTAAGATCTCTACCAGAACCTTTTGTCTCCTGCCCATCCCTTCTGGGCTTATTGGAAAGATTTTTTTTGTCAACTGTGAATTAAAATTCCTGTCTAACCTTTCATGCCTATCTCCCCTATGAATCTGACTAATCAGATTCAGTTCTGGATTTCCAAGTGTGATATGGCAGTGACATCAGAGCTCCTGCTGTATCTGACAGTTCTTCCTTGCTTTACTTCACTGATCTATGAGCACAAGTTGTTACAGTTGTGCCTCTCTTTTCCTCGTTGTGTTAAAGCCTGAGGAGAGGCCATTACATTGAATGTAGGCAGTTTAAGTTGCTTTATACTTCTAACTGTTCATTACCTAGTTAGAGGTTGGAAATGACCTTTCACCTGCCTGAAATCCAAACTTTTGGAAACACGTAAATGGCCAAGGAATGAAGTGAAACTTAAATGACTGTCAAGCCAGGAGAGGAGTGATGGTCGTGTACACATCATGACCTATTTTTGATACTAAACTACCATTCACCTGCAGCGTGTTCACTGCTGATTTTATCCCCCCTCCTTCTCTCAGATTGCTGGAGTAGACTGGAGTCAGTGATGTGAAACATTGCTGCTGGCAGCTGCTGTCTCGGCATGCTGTGGAGAAATATGCAGGGAGAAGAAGCTGGGAGGGGGGGAAAGGAGGAATCTGAATTCTAAGAACACGAGAAAGCTGTTGGCTCTCAAGAGAACGTGAGGAAACCCCGAAGCTACTGTGACACTTCTGTCCACAGTTTTGAGGGCTGCCTTCCCTTGACAGCTTCAATTCAGCTTTATTTTGTTTTAATCAGAGCATTAGTCAGATGTGACAACCTCGTTCTGAGCTCTGCAGTGCCCCCAGGCGACTCGTTTCATTTAAACAGTTCAGCAGCAGGAGTTCCAGTTGCTGCTCTGAAATGCAGGTTTTATACTGAAAGCTAATGGAGGCATTTTCTACTGGATACTTGGTTTGAAAGTCCCTGTGATTCCCTCTGGCCTCGGAACATTTTGAGTGATCCCTAACATCACATTTATATGTGTAAAAAACACATTCATAGGTATAAAACCCAGTGATTTCTCTGACATTTGAGAGCTGAACAAGCTGGTCTTGTGTGGAAATGTTGTTAAGCAAAAAGTGCTAGGAAGGAGTGCAGTGACACAATTAATGCCTCAGGATGTGGCCCTGAGCAAGTCATCCAGTGTGTTTCCATCTTATCCACCTCTCAAAACTGGCAGCCCAGCAACTCTGTCATGGAAACAGGGGTTCCAACTCCAGGGAAGTGTTTTGGAAGTGTGCATGTTACAACACTTAACTCAGGAACAGCTACAAGGCAAAAGGCTTTTAACTATTCCTAATCTAGTTCTTCAAGTCTCTGCAGCTTGAAAGGCTCTTGCTCTAGGCTACAGAAATCTGTCTTTTCTGTTAAGAAATGCTAAGAGGACTTGGGAGTAGAGGGAACAGCCCTTTTTTAAGCTGAAAAATACAGTCCCAGATGTTTGGCATACAGAGGTTTGGAAATCTAAACCATGGAGAACTTGAAACTGAGAGTAAGAATGGATTTTCATCTTGCTGACTGGAGTTTTGTCTTGTTTACTTCACAGGTGGATGGAAAGCTTGTAGCCAGAGATGCTGGACACCCCCATTACCCCTTCAATGACCCCTATTAACTACGGGAAAATAAGGTGTTAAATTAACATGCTCCTTTTAGTGCCCTTCCACAGAACAATTGTTGCCACAGTTTGTCAAAAACACTGTCCAAATTTACAGCTTCCTCCCTGAGTAGGTTTACCTACAATGTACAACTTCTAATCGACCTCCTTTCTGGAGATACTGTAGCTTCCATGTCCGAGTTTGTGGATTTATTCCAAGGACTGCAAGCTTGCTGCTGGAAGCATCAAATCTTTTGGAGATTAGGTTAGAGTGGTGAAGTCTAAATCAAGTTCCAAACACGTCATTATCAAGCTGGGGCAATACTTTGGGTTTACTGCCTGTGAAATGGTTTTGAAAACTTTATAGTTATCACCATGAGAGGGAAAAATTTAAAAAAAAAAAAAAAGTGAAGACATGAAAGTATTTTAAGACTAAAAAACTGCTCAGCCAGCACCTTTGATGTGTTTAGTAATGTTTTCTACACAGGGAACAAAGTGAAATGTGCTGCAGTTGCACTGTGTCCATACCCTTTCATTAAAACCCAAGTCACCAGCCATGCCCAGCACTTCTATCCACTTCACTGTACTTGTGGGACTTTGGATTTTCTATTTTCTCTTTCTTTTAATTTGCCTGTAGATTTGAAGAGAATAAAAGCAGGCCCTGGAGCAGGCCTTCAGGGCCATGCTCTCTCGCTTGTCACAGTGCTGGGTTTCAGCTCTGACAATAGCTCTGATCCTCCTATCGCAAAAGCCACAAGAACTTTTCAGGAAGTCCCGTAGAAAAACATCCTGCCTTTGCCGTGAAGTTGTCCAGTGTTTCTTTACCAGGGATGCCCAGTCTGAGTTCTGGAAGGTCACAAAATCAGTTCCTGACTGATACAGTAAGAGCAAAGACCTGTCAGAGAGCTCCTTCCACTTTGATGTAGCATTTTTGGGTGCTGCCTGGGTTGATGCTCGGGAGATCATCAACCTCTCCTGCTCTACCCCTGACCTGCTGGGATCAGGGCAAGTCACTGGCCTTTCTGTGCCTCTGTTTTCTCACTTCCACGTCTCTGTGTTCCCCCCTGGCAGGGACTAATTTACTGAGTGCTGATGCACAGGGCTGGAACTCCAGCTCTAACCACAGTTTTATTTTGTTTCAGTCTCTTAATGAATCACCATCTGAGACAAAGGGCATGAGGTATCAGTACCTACCCCTGCTCTGATGGTGGTACCTTCTGTGGCCTTAGCAACATTAACCCTTTATTTTAGTGTTCTCCAGCTGTAAAATAGGATTAATTTTTCCCATAGCAGTAGCAAACAGTTGGAAGCATAATCTTCTGTATTTGAATAGTTCAAAACCTAAAGAATTAGATACCTTTGATGATTTTGATAACCTCATTTACAGTAGGCCTATAGTAAAGCTCCATATTCATCCTGACTGTAATGCCTCCTCAAGTATTTCCTGCCCTGGGCCTCCCAGCGTGCAGCTGAACTGGAACGAACCTGTTTATCACTCTTTGTATGTAAAATTTAAGGAACTCCTGTTTCTTGGTAAAATGTTTTCTAATTCCTGTTGAATTTACCTCAGTGGAAAAAGCCAATGCAGCTCAGTTAGGTATCTTTACGAGACTGGACATTTACTCCTAAGGAAAATGAAACTCCTGTTGTGTTTTTTTTTTTTTTAATTGTTCTAATCAAACACGGGTGAGTTTGAATAGGGTTCTTGCTGCAGTCACAAGGGAAGCAATCGTGCTTTGAAGGCACTCTGTGCACTGCTCTCAGCAATCATCCTGCCAAGGACGGTGGCTTTTCTTGCTTGTGTTCCCCTTGCATGTTTGCTTGTCTTAAATAAATTCTGTACTCATTGTACGACTTTGAGACTTTTTCCCCCCCCGTCTCATGTCAGGGCCCCAATTAACTTTGTGCGGTTATTTCTCCAGCCAGGGGTAAGTGGGCTGGGAAGAGTTCCCAAGAAAAGCAGACTGATTCTTTACCTCCGCGAAGCCTACACTTCCCGGCTCTGTTGCGTGCAGAGACATAGCGGGGTTGGAGGCGGTGAACTTTTATCTTGTAACAACAACAGCAGCGGGGCAGCGGAGCCGGCGGGTCTGCGCCCTGAGGGGGCCGCGGCCATGTCGGCCCTGCTCGCTCGGGGCCGTGTGGTGGGACAGAGCAGAGCAGAGCCGGAGCGCACGGCCTGCCCGCCTCGCACAGGCTGCGGTGGCTGCTGAGGCTGCGCTGGAGCCGGGGCTCCGGAGCCTCCCGGGAATACGCGAGGCCGGGAAGAGGCTCCCGGCGGGGCGGGCTGGCGGCGCCGCTGGACTGCACTTCCCGGCGTGCCTGGCGTCCCGCCGCCCCCCGGCCAGCACTACACTTCCCAGCGGGCCTCGCGCGGCGGCGCCCCCGGCGTCCCGCGGCGGGCCGGGCGCGGGGCACGCCGGGAGCGGTAGTCCCCCCGCGGCGCGCGCGCGCCGCCAGGCGGGCCGGGGCGTGTCCTCGGGGGTATATAGGCGGCCCGAGGGGCAGGGGGCTGCACTCTGCCGCCGCCGCCCCTCTCTCCAGCAGCTTCTATGCAATCCTCGGCCGTCGCCGCTCCCCCCTGCGTTGAGCCCGCGCCGGCCTCCGCGACTAGGTAGGCCTGGCTCGCCCCGGTCACGGTTTGTGCGTGTCGGGGAGGGGGTGGGGGGGTAGCAGAGGAGCGGGGGGGGGGGGGGCGCTTTCGCGCCCGGAGGGGGGTGGGGGGCGGTAAGGGAGGCGGTGGGCAGGATTTCCTTGGGGGGAGGGCTGGGGGTACGGGTCGGGATGTCGCGCCTGTCCCCTCTGCTCCCCCCGCACCGGCGGTGATACCTGCATCCCCCCCCGTGCCCCCCTCCCGTCGCCGGTGGTACCTTCCTTCCCCGCCCCCCCTCCCGCTCCGGTGGTACCGGCCGGCCCAGTCCCCCCCGCCCCGGTGGTACGTTCCGCTCCCCGCTCCTCCGGCGCCAGCTGGGCCCGCGCGGCTCGCGCGGGGCCACCACGTGACAGCGGCGGGGCCGCCGCCATCTTTGTTGGGGGCAGGCGACGCCGCGGGAGGGGAGGGCGTCACGTGACCGTTGGCCCATGAGGAGCCGCCGCAGGGTTTGGCGCCAAGGGCGGGGGGCGGGGCCAAGTGCAGGGGGCGGGGCCGGGCTGGGCGGGAAAGGCCCATTGTCTGCGCGGGGCCCGAACCCCGCACACCGAACCCGAGATCGCCCCGCGGGCACGGACGCCCGAAATCCAGCGCTGCCCGCCCTCGCTTCACGCCCCTCCTGCCGTGGGGTGGGTGAGCGCTTGTAAAAGAATCGCTCGATGTTTTGTTTGCAGGATGGAAGAAGAATTGGCAGCCCCTTCCACGTCCACAGACAAGACAGAGAGGTGAGGGAGTCAGGAGCGTCGGTCGCCAAATAATGTGGAATTCAGGAGTTACTGGCTGAAACACAAAGGTCTCCCTTCGAATCACGTGGTTAGGCTTGGGGTTTAACTGATGTGGGTGCTGTAGATGCTGAAAACTTGTGCTCCCCCGTGGTTTGCACAAATCTAGAGCAGCAAAGCCATTTCAAGGAGTAATAAATACACAAATAGCAGCTGTTCTCAAAGTTCTTGGTCTGTTAGTGCTGGGGAGGCACAGACTGGTATGTGACAATACTCTCTTGTCGCAGTGTGAGATACTGTGCTGAGCAGAGCCTTCTGGAAATAAAGCTGTGCAAGATGCACTGAATGGAAAATGAGATTTGCATCTATCATTCTTCTCAGCTGCATCATGCTGTGCTACGAAAAGTTTGAACTTGGGCTTATTCTTTTTTCTTGACTGAGCCACCCCTGGAGTCTGGTGAAACACTGTGGTACTCAGTGGTGTGTTTCTGTACAGCTCCTGAAGTGCATTCTTTAGCACCCTTTGCCTTACCAGGTTCTGATACTTTCTGCAGTGGTTGGTTCAGATTTTCCTGTCATCCCTTGGTTGTTGGAACTATAAGTTGTTCCCCATTTAAACAAACAAAGCCAAGCAAATCCCCACTGGTAGTTCCAACCCCCGTAACTTACACAATTCACTCTTCCATAAAGCTGACTAGGTTTTGAAAGCTGTCTATGAAATGACTGTGAAAACTAACAGTGTCCTGTATTTGACTTGTTTCCCCTCCTCCAGTATGGATGTGGATGGAGAATCAAAGAAACTACTGGGTTTGGGGCAGAAGCACTTGGTGATGGGAAATATTCCGGCTGCTGTTAATGCATTCCAGGAAGCTGCAAGTTTACTGTGAGTAGCAGAATGTTCTGGGTATTTTTGCAGGGCCTTGGGCTTCAGCTTGGCTGTTCTGATGTGGCTCACGCAGGAAAGGTTGGGATTTTTACCTCACGTGTTTGTAATTTACAGTAGAACCGAGGAGAGGACAAACTGAACTCCCCCAGGTTCTGGACATGCTGTGGCTGATCTGCAGCTTAGATGGCTTTTGTGATAGTAATCCCAGTGCAGTTCCCTGCAGAGGAAAAGGGATCTGATAGTTTATTTTGCAGGGGTCTTTTAATACAAAAGCAATGAGATAGTGTTATTGTCTAGTAACGTGTTCACCAGCCTCGATCACCTCTTAAAGTGGTACTTTTTGGGTTAAAGATTAATTCCCTTTGCATGTGTTTGAGAGCCACATGAAAGCTAAGTGAGAGGAGCATTCATTATTGGTTTGAAGCAATGAAAGAGGAGCCAAGAAACCAATTTCTTCCTGTCCAGCAAAAATTTAGCTTTCCAGTTCATGTAAAGTAGGCACAGGCAAATAATTCTTCATTATTTCTGTAGGGGTAAGAAGTACGGTGAGACAGCGGATGAGTGTGCAGAAGCTTTTTTTTACTATGGAAAGTCTCTCCTGGAGCTGGCAAGGTATGGTGACAGTTTGTCAGTTGTTGAAGAGTCTTTCTGGGGTCACAGGATTTCACTCCTTTATGGGCAGGGTTGCCCTGGGTGGGATGGGCTGTGGCACTGCAGCTTGTGCAGTTCAAATAGGGATGTATCACAAGATCCAAGGGATAACAAGCTTTTGTTCCCTTCAGGATGGAAAATGGTGTGCTGGGAAATGCCTTAGAAGGGGTGCAGGTGGAAGAGGAAGGAGAAAAAGCAGAAGATGACTCTGCCTTGCCAGCTGTCGATGGTAGGTAAAGCTGCCTGCCCTGGTGTGGAGGCACCAAACTGTATGTTCTTGCTGAAAGGATCCAAGTTTAGTCCACTGATATCTTGGGTAGCCTGAACTGTTCTGTTAAAGCTCTTGGCAGTCCGAATGGGCTGTTTTTTTGGTGTTTTTTATTATTTTTTTTTTTTTAAGTCTTGCTTTAAGATGAGCAAAACCTGTAAAACATCTACAAGGAGCTGGTCACTGAAAGCACGTGTCAGGGGTCACCAGGTGTCTGTGTCCTGAAACACTGCATTCAAGCTTGCTTTCCTGAGCTTCACCGCTGACTTGAACTGCTTTGTAACCTGGTAGCAGCAGTACAGTGTGTGTAGTCCAGCAGGTCAGAGTCTCTGTAAACAAAGTCCAAGAACAGTAACTATTTTATACTGCCTGCAGCTGGAGATGACACAGGAATTCCTGTCCATCCAGACTATTAAAGCGCTGGCACCTCTTGCTTAGCTGTGACTAAAATCGCTGGCACTGCTTGAGCGGCCGCTTGCAATGCTGGGGAAGGGATTTGCTTAGCTCAGAGTGACTGTTGTTGGTTGTGTCCTAATTCCTTGTACTTGGAAAATGAAGCTTTTTTTAAGGAGTGTCATCCGACTCTGTAACAAACCAACACACACTGGAGGGTCTGAGGGTGGTGTTGTCAGTTAATGTCTTTATCACTAAACTCGAAGGAATGTTTATGCTTCCTCAATCATGTAGAAGAAGCGAGGGAGGAGTTGAGAGAACAGGTTTATAACGCCATGGGGGAAAAAGAAGAGGCCAAAAAGTCTACAGAGGAGTCTCCAGTACTGTCTGAGAAGGAAATCAAAGAGGAAGATCTTGAAATGAAGGAGGTTGCAGAAGAGAAACCAAAAGAAGAAGCAACTGCTGACAAGGATGTGAAGCCTGAAGAGGCTGAAGAGAAGATGGAGGTTTCTGTGGGAAAAGAAGAAACTTCAGAAGAGCAGAAGCAGCAGGTGGCTGTGGAAAAGGAGGCTGTGAAAGAAGAGGCAGCTGTGGAGGAGAAGGAGGTAGAAAAAGAGCAGAAAACGGTGCCTGAAGACAAGGTGGTGAAGGCAGCTGAGGAGAAGGAGAGAACAGAAGTGTCAGGCAAGGAGGCAAAGGCAGCTGGGGAAGAAGAGGCTGAAGTGGGAGAAGTGGCTGTGGAAGAGAAAGGAGAGGCAGGAGAACAGGCAGCAGAAGCAACTGAAAAAGAGCCAGCTGTGGAGGAGGGAGAGGCTGGAGAAGGGCAGGCAGAGACAGCTGTGGAAGAGAAGGCAGGAGCTGAAGAGAAGGCAGAAGCGCAGGCAGCAGCTGCTGTGGGACAGGAAGAAGCTGCAGAAGGGGAAACAGAGGCAGCTGAGCAGAAAAAGGTGGAAGAGAAACAAGAGCCAGTCGAGACAGCTATGGAAGAGAAACCAGGTGAATCTAAAGAGACAGAGTCCTCAAAGGAAGCTGTGCCCACAGAGGGCAAAGAGCCACCCAATGACCTGGAAGAAAAGGCTGAAGTTGCTGCTAAGGTAGAGAAAGAGGAAAAGGAAGATGACCTGGTGGAAGAGGGTGAAGGTGCTAAGGTAGAAAAAGAAGAGAAAGATGACCTGATGGAAGAGGGAGAAGGTAACACTGAGAGGAGAAAAGTACTTGTGGGTGGATGACTTGATGGATTTGGCTAACAATGGGTAAAAAGTGTTCCATTCAGAATTTTCTGTTTGCCTTAGAATAAGGAAAAGGCACAGTAAAGGGGCTCTTGAAGGACTTTACATCCAAGTAAAGTTTCAAGGAATAGTGAATAGTCTCAGTCTCTCTAGACTAACGCTTAACTAACTGCAAAGCAAATCTTACTTGAAAGCAAACTGACAGCCCTGTGAAATGTGTAAGTAATGGCCAGGCTGGTGGAGAATACTGAATGGATGTTCACTTGCATGCATCGGGGTTTATTGCACTAACCTCCAAATAACTTGAAGCACAAGTTGCCTCTGGTTATGCCTGTATTTTAGTTTTAAATGGTGATGAAAAAACAAGAATAGCTGAACACGTAACAAAACAGTAAATTCAGTTTTGGTGGAGGGAAGGAACTCCTCATTCGAGTCTTCCTGGTGGTCCATTTCTAGTGAGAATTTAGTTGGCAAACCTAAACTTGATTTGCTGAAGGCTTATTGCTGCTTTCTAGTACAGTCTTCCAGCTGTCCAGCTTCTGCCCTCTGCTTCCCTGCTATATCATAGCTGTTTTCAGGATTTTGCTGGAGTAACCCAGCAAGACTTGCACCCCTTGCTGCAGTGTTACTGTACGTGGCCGGTGCCTTCTGTTGCACAACTTAATTGATGAGCTGATAATTGCAACTTTGCCTGTCAGTAGCTCAGCTTCAGGAGAGGCAGATGTTCAGACTAAATAGTTGTGGACACCAAAAGGATTTGTTCTGCTAAGCACAGTGAACACTCAGTGGTGGAGCAGCAGCCCAGCAAGGTGCCTGTGTGGAGAGAGTGTGACTGAACATGAACTAAGAGTAGTTACCTGCTCACTGTCCTGTGAAAGGCTGACTATGTGCACATACTGCTGCCTTTTTCCCCCAGTTCTGCTCAGTGTGAGAACCCTCTTGAACGTCCTGGGCTGGTGCTGTCATTGCAGACTCTTCCCACTACTTAAATTTTAAAGTCCTGACATCTCTTCTGTTTCACTTACAGATGAGGTGTCCTCGTGTTGACAGGTTTGGCCCTGCCAGTGGTAGGTGTGTGCTTTTTGGGAGTTAGACTGATGAGTTTACAGGCTCCCTAATCCCCAACCCATCAAGCTCCTGTTGTTCTGGAATTAGCCAGGGGTTGTGATACAGGAATTGTGTGACTTCAGCATTCAGGTCAGCCAGTTCTCTGAAGTTATTAGCCATTCTCCTTCACTGCACATTTTCCCAAAAAGTTTTCTGCTGGCAGAATAGATGATAAGATGCTCCTGCAGGGTATCAGAAGTCAAATTAGTGCTACACAACAGGAGGCTCATTAATAACATTGCCACTTAAATCCCTGACATGAGGAACATGAACTCAGACTAATTTGTGTGCAGCTTGGCAGCTATCTTGCTGAAAACACTTGTTTTGTGGAGGATGAAGCTGAGCAGCTTCCCCAGTGCCTCTGGGGTGCTCAGGACCCCGTGGCTTCAGTGGGAGCTCATAGTGTAGTTGTGAGAGCTAAATTCTGTGTGAGTCCCTGTTGTAGGCAGTAAGAAGTTGAACTTACAGACTGCTTTAGTCTACAGTGCTGAACAGTTTCAGCAAGATGGCTGCTGCTGCTGCTGAGAATTTAATGTATCTCTGCTCTTCTTGCATCACACCTCTAACCTGTCACTGGAAGGATGAGGGCTGGATGTAACATATTCTGCCCGACTCCATGTCAGGCAAGCACAGTAACAACAAGTGTTCTCATCCATCTACTTGCCTTGTAGAAGCAGAAGAATCTGAGGAGGAGGATAAAGAAAACGATAAAGCTGAAGATGATAAGGAGAATGAATTGACAGTGGAAGACAAGGTGAGGGTGCTGAGCTCTGATACCGGTGCTCAGGGGAGGGTGCAGCGTTACCCTAAAGCTCATGTTATAAAAGCTCACTTGTGTTTTATTTAGTCCCGTGTAGGAAATTACTTTTGAAAGCCAGTGTTGCCTAAGGAATTGTACCTCGTCCACACTGTGGGATCTTGCTCAGCTGTGTCTGTAAACTTGAGTTTGTTCAGCTGCTCTGAAACAAATTCTTGTGGTCTGCTGAGTAACGTGGCCTGGTAGTGCAGGGGCAGGCAGGGAGAGCTGCATTCTAGATAACTGTCTTTAAATGATTGTCCCTTCCTCAGACTACTCTAATAAAGTTCAGAGGTTCATTTAAAAAAAAAAAAAAAAGGTAGATCTAAATAGCACCTTAAACGAAATTTTCCTCTTGAGGTAATATTGATGCTTGGTGCCCTGATATTTCAGGGGGGAAAAAATTAATTAGGCCAGATCAAGAGACAGTGTGAATTTATGTTCCACTGAACCATCTTCACTGCAGGCAAAGTCTTGATTGATGCAATAATCTCTTCTGCATATTCCCGTTCTTTTTTTCCTTCTAGTGGTAAACTGTTTACCTCTTAAAGAAATGGATTCCTTAGGGATTTAGTGTTGGTGTTTGATGTGATCTGTAACCAAGACATTTAATCTCTCATGAACTTCTGGTCTTTACAGGAAAGT
Organism: Pyrocephalus nanus; assembly: GCA_038380795.1. Taxonomy (NCBI): domain Eukaryota; kingdom Metazoa; phylum Chordata; class Aves; order Passeriformes; family Tyrannidae; genus Pyrocephalus; species Pyrocephalus nanus. The sequence goes on from CM076269.1 coordinate 4,662,997, forward strand.
GAGGAGGATGAAGTTGGAAATCTTGAGCTAGCCTGGGACATGCTGGAGTTAGCAAAAGTCATTTATAAGAGGTAAAGACTTGAGTTCTGATTTGGATATATGCCAGAGAAACTCTGTAAATTGGAGGGTGGCATAAACAGTTAGTGACTGTGGCATATTCTGATCAGGACCTGGAAACTATTTTTTTTTTTTTCTTGATTTAGACAAGAAACAAAAGAAGCTCAGCTCCATGCAGCTCAAGCTCATCTGAAGTTAGGAGAAGTTAGCATTGAATCTGGTAAGTAGCGTTAATTCTTATGTGCAAAGTGTTCAGTTCCACTTTCTGACACTGTTTTGTACTTAAAAATGAGCAGAGGTGAGTTAGTGCTTTCAGGATGAAAACAAATTAGACTGATCATGGTAGTTGCAGCCATGTGAGAAGCTTTGGCATCAGTGGATGAACTGAGTTGGTGCCTTAAATGAGATAATTGTGCTTTTCCAGAGCAGTGAAAGAAAAATTTGAGTAAGAAAACCAAACCTTGCCTATGAACTTAGAAGAGACTTATGGAAGTAGAGAGTCACTGAACTTAATTAATAGGAGGTGCCAGTACCATGTCAGAACATAAAGACTGCAAATTAAAAATGGTTGACTTAGACTTTCCAAAATCCTCAGGTGTAGTGAGGAAAGACTCTTGTGTTGCACAGCAGAAAAAAGGAGTGGGAAGCAAGCCCCAGGTTTGTGCCTTCTGATGTTTCACCTGCCTTTCCTTTAAAAACATAATTTGATCTTGTTAAATCCAAGTGTATTCCTCTGGGGCAGGCGTTGGAAAATGATCCAACACGGCTACAAATCGAGGGTTATCTTGTGTCAGTGGAGAGCTTGGCGGGAGGGTGGCAGGGGACTGTCACTGGCTCCAGGTCCATGTTGCACCTGGGAACCGTCACATCCAATTCGTGGTACCAAGGTTAAACAGGAGGATTTAGTGCCTGGTTTGATCATGCTGGAAGTAGACAAAACACTCCTGAGAGAACTTAAGGAACTGGACTAGACATCTCTGAGGGGGAGGCGGTGCTGTCAGCTGATCAGCTGAGAGCAGCTCTGACCTCGACTGCCGTGTTCTGTTTGCAGGGGGGTAACAAAATAAGGAGTGATGGGATGGGGGCTGGGATCGTTTGGAGAATCGGTGTCGTTTGTGAAGGCCTCGTGGCTTTTCTCCCGTAGAAAACTACACACAGGCCATCGAGGAGTTCCAGTCCTGCCTGGCCCTGCAGCAGAAGTACCTGGAGGCTCACGACCGTCTGCTGGCCGAGAGCCACTACCAGCTGGCCCTGGCCTACCACTACAACAGCGACTTCGACGAGGCCGTCCTGCAGTTCGGCAAGTCCATGGAGGTCATCGACAAGAGACTGGGTGAGTGGCTTTCTCAGGGTCTGTCAGAGAGTTCTGTCAAGGCAGAGCAGACTTGAGTTGTGCTCCCTGCCCGCCGTGCTGGTCTGCAGGCGGTGACAGGCGGACCACACCCGTAGCAGAACTGCAGAACGGTGTGTGTTAGCAGATAGCTGTCTCTGCATGTTGATAACTGGACAGTTACTTTGTCTCAAGGTGTTTTGCCCTGATAACTGTTTCACCCCAGCAATTCTGACTGAGAGGATAAAGCAAGCAGAAAGTGGGTCCCCTGAGGACGAGAAGGAGATTGAAGAGCTGAAGGGATTGCTTCCTGAAATTAAAGAAAAGATAGAAGATTCAAAGGAGTCTCAAAAGAGTGCAAGAGTAGCTGAGTTGGGACTGAAGGCAACTCTGGTGAGTGTGTCCTGTGGCTTCCTTTTGACCCAGCATTCTTCCAGTGGAACTTTAAGTAAATCAGTCATGGGACGACCTTGGACTTGATCAGGGGCTGGTGGTTGCTCACAGGTGTTACAGGCTGTGATTCTGAGAAGGAAACTGAGGCAGCTGTCTTCTAAAGAAAGGATATTTAGTAAGTACCCTGACAGTAATTGTTCCAAGCTAAATGGGAAGTTGATAGGCTTCTATGGCATTTAATGTGTCAGGGCTGGAGATGATCATGTCTGTCCTGTGTAGAAGTGCAGAGTGCAGTGCTGGGACTTAAAGGGGTTGGGCTTTCTGTCCCCTGCTCAGCTTGCTTGAATGGTCTGCACACAATCTGTTCACTGCTTCTTCTGCTTTTCTTAAGATTGGAACTACATCTGGCTTTGCACAAAGTGAAGACAGTGGTTCTGTTTCCACGGTAAGTTAATTAAAGGTGGATGTTGTTAATTCCTGTCTGCTCCAAGGATTACTGGTTGCAGTTGCTCATGTGTCAATGTCTGTCTTGTAACAGATTCCAGTAAGAAAAGCAGCTGATGGTGCATCTCAGTGTGTTACAGACATCTCTCACCTAGTCAGGAAAAAGGTGAGTCCAGAAATGACTTGTTGGTAATAACTTGACCCTGGTGTAACTTCTTGACCCTGTTGTGTGGCTTCTGTGGGTGTTCTCTGAACAAGGGCTTCCTCTGCTGAGGACCCTCAAGAGCAGCAGGGCCACCTGCAGACCTCAAGGAAGGGGCAGGGAACCAGGCTGGGCTAGGTTCCCTTCTTTCCAAAAGGAAATGGAGACTTGGGGTTAATAAACAGCAAAGCCAGAGTGATGTTAATGATAAATGGTCCCTTACAGAGATAGGTGTTGAGCACTCTGTTCCTTTCAAGGTGTGTGTGTTCTCTGGAGGTGTTTGTTGATATAAATAAGAGTATCCCCTATAGGAACTTGAGTTTTTATGTTGCCTGTGGCTGTGGCACAGCCTGGCCTCTGTCAGTTCAGGTGTGCCTGGAGTGACTCAGGTGCTGCTTTCCACGGGTGACTTCAAGTGTTGTAGCTGCCCTAAACTTACCCTGGAACTGTTGCTGGGCTCAGTGGTTGCATTTCCTTGCCAGAGTGTAATCAGGGATAACTCAGCACTAGAGATTCTGGCACCCAGTGTCTCACTGGAGATTGTTGTGGTTGAGACCTTGGAGCCAGAGCCTCAGAGCTCAGTTAAACCCTGACACTGAGGTGTCTGCCCTCAGCCTGGCAAGCACAGCTTGGGTGGATAATGTGCAGCGACCTCTCATGCTGAGTTTCTCAAAAAAAAGATTAAAACTTTTTAAATTTGTACTTAGTGAAGACTATAAACAATTTTGTCTTCAGAGGAAACCAGAGGAGGAGCCTCATCCGGGAGACAACGAAGCCAAGAAATCTAAACCAGAACCGGCTGTCAATGGTGGTGGTGGGGATCCTGCCCCCAGTGGAAATGAGGTTGCAGCAAAAATGGAAGAGGAGGTGGGCAGCTGAGCCAGGAGTCTGGGCTGTGCTTTTTATTTCATTTTCCCCCCCGCTCTGTTCAGGGATGGTTCTGTGCCCGGTAGATGTGCTGGTTTTGTTGCCTGCTGGCCTCCCACAGGGCTTTCCCGATGGGATGAGGAATATTCCCAGTGGGCAGGATGCATGTTGTACTGTGGTGCCTGACCCTGTGTGGGCTGGACAGACCCAGCTGTGGAGCTTTGTCACCTCTGGGGTTGGACAGACGGGTTCTGGGAGTTTGAGCTGGGCTAAACTCCAGCACAGGGTCTTTCCCCCATTTTTTCATACTCCTGGGTTTTATTACCCTACCCCTGGGCTGCACTTGTTCATGTCAGTGCTTTTGGGTAGTGTTGGGCTCTGGAGACAAGCAAAGCTCATGTAGTCAGTTAAATCTTCAAATTACAGAACCCTTGGGCTGCTGCATGAGTTGGTGCTGTAAGGCAGTGTCTTGTTTTTTTTTTTTTTAAACAAACCCTTCTCTTCTCTTTTAGACAGAGAAAAGGCCACAAGCAGAATCAGGGGCTGCAGTTGAAAGCACAGTATGATAATTCTTTAACCTCGGACACTCCTCTCCTTACAAGGAAAATGGTTTTGTATATAGTGTATTTTTTCACTTTTTGGCAACTTTTGTATGACTTCAATAAAGATTGTAAGCAAATAGTCCCTGTCACGACCTTCCTCCTGTGCCAGGTTCCATCTTCTGCTCCTGGCTGTTCCCCTGGGGTGCAGGTCTCAGCCCTGGCCCAGTGCTGGGCTCTTGGTCCCTTGAGCTTCAGCATTTCCATCCACATCTGCCTCAGGAGGCAGGAGAAGAGGATGGGATGAGGCAGGCAGGGCTGGCTGCTTGGAAGGAAGGAAGAGCAGTGACTGAAATTCACTGTGGTCTTGTGTGGGGACAGTCTAGATGTGACCTTTTTTTCCTCTGGTGCATCAGCTCTGTGGTCACAGCTGGGGCTGTGCTTGGGTTCAGTCTCAGCTAAGCCTACAGTGGGTTCTGGGGGTGCCTTCCTCAGCCTTGAGCAACCTCAAGAGGGTGGGGAAGGCTGATGAAGAGCTTTGTAACATCCTGGACCTTGTTGCATGTGGATTTTTAGCTCTGCCCCTTAGTGCAGTGAGACCTTGTGGAGATGGAGGCAGTGGTGGCTCCAGGCAGGGCAGGGCTGTCCCCTGTGCAGTGCCAGGTGGGGATGGGAGCCTGCTCTGGGACACGGGGGGTGTTTATACATAGAGAAGGGCCAAGAAGGGAGGAGCAATGGGCTGAAACCATTTATTAAATATGCAGCAATGTGGCCTGTGACACTTAAAGCTGGTGCTGGGTTTTGCTGGTTGCCAGGGCTGAGCTGTGCCTGCCTCTGGTCAGGCTTTCCCTACAAAAGGCTGCTGGTGCTGTGCCTGATGGAACAAGCTGAGCCATGGGGAATGTGATTGTGCTTCTCTGCCTGTCCTCAAACCACCACTGTGAGCAGGATGGAACGCTCATCTGGCTGTGGGCTCAGTCCTGGGGCGCAAAGAGCAGCCTGAGGTGGAGGCTGAGCTGTGTAACTCTGGCTGTTGGCCTGGGGGTCAGCCTAATGCTGCCTGTCCTCTCCCTGCTGCCAAACTGCCCAGACCCTCTGCTCCCAGCAGGAATCCCAAATGCTTCTCCCCACCCAGCACTGGGTTCCTGGTGCCATTTACCCAGTCAGTCCCAAGCCCCATCTTGCTGAACTGAAGTTCAAACACAGGTTTTGCCATCCTTTCATCACCCTAACAGTTAATAAAGCCCCAGTTTCCCCCTCCAGGGTGGTGAGGGGATGCCATGGCAGTGTGGCCCATTCCTGGCTCACCTTCGTGGAGGTTTGTGTTGTTCTGGGGGCTCCTGAGCAGGAGGAGGGTCCTCCAGGGCCACAAAGGGGCTGAGGGGGAGGCCGTGGGGCACGTGGGCTGTGGGGCTGCCTGGCCCCAGCGCTGGCCTGGGGGGCTCCTGAGAAATAAAAGAAGTGGTGTCAAGGGCAGGAGGGTCCGGACACTGTCCTGCTACAGGCACAGGCAGGAGCTGCCTGGCCATTCTGTCACAGCACTGAGTGTGCAGAGCAAATTACAGCCCTGCTCCATCGCTGGGAAGAGACTCACCTGCTCCAGGGGCCTATTCCCAGCTGCAGCCAAGGCTGCTGTTCCCAAATCTTCCCAAGCTTGTACCTCCACACCCCTCATCCTATCCCAGTTGGCAGCTTCTCCCATCTCCCTTCTTCCCTCCCTGGAGAACTAGAGATTGCCTTGGGCCAAGGCTCTTACCATAAAAAGTTCAGGCACAGCCAGGGCTGGTGGCAGTGGGGAGGCCACAGGGGGTGTGAGGATGGGTGGGGGCAGCTGTGGCCCCGCCTGCTCCGCGTGGCATCGCAGCATCCCCACCTCTGCCTGGAGCTGGGCCAGCTCCTCCGAGTGCTGCTGAGCCACCCTCGAGCCTGGGGACAGCAATTCCTTGCTGTGGGGTTTGCACTCCCTTTCCCCAGCATCTGACCGGGCCATTGTTCAGGATCTGGGGGGTTGGGACTCTCCCTGCTCAGTGCAGAGACCCCACCCCGGGCTGTGCAGCTGCAGCCCCCCCACCTTGCCCATATTTCCATGAGTCATGTCCAGCCCAGGGGCTCTGATGCTGCAGCCCCAGAGGCAGCCAGGGGCTGTGGGGTGCACAGCTGGGGACCCACTTCCCTAGGACCCATCACCTACCAGCGTCGGCTCTCCTCTCCCTCCTGACCTTCAGCGCCAACACTTCATCTTCCAGACGCCAGTTTTCCAGCTCCACAGCCAACAGTGCCGCATCCAGACCCTGTGTGCCAGTGCCAGGCGGCTCTGCTGGCACAGCCGGGGGTGCCTCAGGTGCCGGCTGTGGAGTCACGGTCCCTGCAGGGAGACGGGGCTGGGGTTGGGGCTTACCCATCCTCCTGCCCCCACGCAGCCCTGGGGTTCCTCTCTCCAGCACCGTGGCCTCCAGCTGGAGGTGGAGCAGCTGGTCCAGGATGGCCGGGTCGTGTCCCCCAGCGCGCAGGTAGGACAGTCGCAGTGCCCTGCCAGAGCCCCCGATCAGCCATCACTGGGCCGGGTGGGACGCTCTGCTGGACTTGCCGTGACCCACAGCCCCTCACCTGGCCTCGGCAGAGAGTGGCCCCACGGGTGGCAGGAGGGCGTCGAGGTGGAGAGTGGCCCTGGGGAGGAAATGGAGGCAAATGGCGGGGTGAGGAAGCCAAAGGCTCCCTGATGGAGAGCACCCCACTGGGCTCTCCCCTGGAGGTGGCAGAGCCCTGTGCCCCCACCTCAGGCCGGGGCTCACCTGTGCTGAGCTGCTTGCACCCATCTGAGCTGCTCCTTTGGGGCCTGCAGGACCTGGCCCAGCCCCAGCTCCCCCTGCTCGGGCTGGGGCCTCACAGCCCCCAGTGCCGCCAGCTGCCGGCACAGCCCTGTGGGACGGTGAGGGGACAGGGGGGCTCAGCACGGCCCCCACAGCCCCACTCCCTGGGGGTCGCTGCACCCCACACGTGCCCCCAATCATTCCTAAACCGCTGCCAGTGCCTACCTTCCCTCTGCTGCTCCAGCTGCTGGGTCCTGGCCCGGATCTCGGCCATTTGGCGTTTGTGGGCCTCCAGCAGCTCCTGTGGCGGCTGCTGCTGTCCTTGTGGCGGGCCCGGCTGCTGGGGGGGCTCTCCCTGCTGCACAGGGGGTTCAGCGGGCAGGAGGGGCCGGCCCCCCACCAGCCGTGGGGTGTGGGGAGCTGTGGGGGTGCTGGTGCCCACAGGGGTGGGATGTTCACCCTACCTCCGCCGGGGGCCTCCTGGGCCCGGGGTCGGCCGTGCGGAGCAGGGCCCTCTCGCGGGGGGTGAGCACGGCCCCCAGGGGAGCCCCCCGTGCCCACCCTGGTCCCCGCTGTCCCCACACGGCCGCTGAGACCCCGGGAAGCTCAAGGCGATGGTGGGGCTCAGGGCGGTCCCCATGCTGGGACACCCCGACCTCGCAGACAAAAACAGGAAGGAAAGGGTGAAAAAAAATCCCCTCACACATATATTTTTCTGCCTTTGGTAAAATAAGCACCGAGGGCTGCCCGCGTGGTGCAGGGGTGGGAGGGCAGAGCGTGGCCCCAGCTCAGGCCAAGCTGGATCCAGCCATGCAGGCCGAGATGCTGCTGCCCAGCCCAGCCCCTGTCCCTGTCCCCATCCTCATCCCTCCTCCCCCTCCCCGTTCTGTGACAGACCCAGCTCCGGATTACCGAGGTGTCCTGTGGCCTTCCTGCCGTGCCCTCCACAGGCAGAGGGTTCCCCGCATGGAGGCAGGAGCTGCCGAGCTCCGGGATGCCGAGGCACAGCTTCTCCTGGTGCGCCCGCAGGAGCGGCCGGGAGCTGAAGGCCATGCGGCAGCGGGGGCACAGGGAGCTGCCCATGCCCGGTACTCTGGGAAGCAGAGCCTGGTGGGGGTCACTCCGGGGGGCCACCCTGCCAGGGAGAGGGCTGGGTGCAGGCTCAGACCTGCCGGGTGTGTTGGCGCTGTTTGGAGCCGCTGTTGCTATGCTGGACGCTGGGCCGGGCAGGGAGCGCGGCCGCACCCCGGGCCTCGGCCATTCCCATTGTTACCGAGGGCACCGGAAGGGGGAAAAAAAATAAAAAATGGCTTGGGCACCTGAGCAATCCACAGAAAACAAGATGAGGGTGGTTCTGCAGAGCTCCCCCTCCCTGGTTACAAAACATTCTCTGCCTCGGGGTGCTCCTTTTCTGCCTTGCACAGTCCTTGCAGCAATCCCAGTTCTTCTCTTCCAAGTGGCTGTCAGCACGGATTTAAAGGTGAGGGAGCTTTTAAACTTACTCCATTTCTTGCCAACAGTGCACACAACAGGTATGCATAATTTGATTTAAATGGATGTAGGAAGTTAATTTTTTTAAACATGGACGGCCTTTTCCAGCCAAAAGCCACGTTGGATGGGACCAAAGCACAAAGACACTGAAAAAGAATGAGGCAATCTGTAAAATGTGTTTTACGGGAGTCCCAGCACTTCCCCAACCATTCCAAGGCAGATCCAGCCCCTGGAGCTCAGTTTCCAGAAGGCAGTGATGAAGAAATGCCCCATTACTCCTCTCACCTGGGGTTCCCTGCAGAGGCAGCATCACCGTGGTGGTGGGAGCTGAAAAGCAGAGGTAGCACAGTTACACCTGATAATGCTGACAGTGCTCCCTTGAGCCCAGATGCAAAGATTCACGGCTAAACATTACAATTTTCTCACACCTCTGTCCTCCCTGCCTGGCCAGGAGTGGATTAGAAACAAACAGGAACAACCTCAGCACAGCAGGCCCAGGGTTTCACTCTTGCTGTGCAACTCCATCCAACCCACTTACAAACACCGCCCAACACCCGAGCGCCTTCCACTCCAAAACCTTTGTGCACAAGCTGAACTTACACAAGACACTAAAATAGCTTAGGCCACAACTGAGTTGTTTGTAAAATTCTTTTTAATCTAATAGAAATGTTTTCATGAATTTTTAAAAAAGATTTCAATGAAAACAGCTTTGGATTCAGACATTCCCTTGCCACGTTGTGAACATAAACAGCAGCATTGCACTAGGAACAAGTGACACCGACCGGTCGAGCTTCACCGTTTTGTATGAAGCGGAAAAAAAAAAAAAAGAGCAAACTGCTTTAGTAGGAGATAATTGCCATTATTTTCTTTAAAAAAAAAAACAACACCCAAGCATGGGCTGTCATCTCAGCATTGTTCTCCCTCTCCCTTCTTACAGGAAGAGTTCAGTTCCTGCAGTCTGAGCGCTACAGCAATGTTTGCCAAGTGGAAATATAGAGTGGGAGAAGAAAAAGTTTATCCCCAGTGCTATTGAACCCCCAGAGTTTCAGGTCCCTTAGAGGTAAGCTCTCCTTACATAAGAAAGACAATTAGAATTGGCAAACTGATGCAAAATATTTATTCCAAGTTAGTTATTTTTGATGCAGTAGTTTTTCCCCCTCATACAGACTCAATGTGATAGTCACTTTTTAAAATCTGTAAATAATGTTATCAAAATAATCTTAATCTTTGAAATCTCACAAAAAATTTATATTTTACAATCCACCCTGAATATCAAGGCTGCAAGAAGAAGAACACAAACAATTCCTATATCCAAATATTTTACAGCTGTACCCAAAAAAAAAAAAAAAAAAAAAGAAAAAAGAAAAAAAGAAAACCACAAACGCCTGGTTAAGTGATGAAGCTCCCCGAGCCGCCAAAAAAAAAATAAAATAAAATAAAATATCCATGTTATTAGCATTAATTTAACATAATTAGAACTTCAAAAGCCATTTTTGTCATCGACAATGATTGTTTTAGCACACCGTTACCGCGCGGCACTGGGCAATGCGGCGGCACTGTTAGAAGCTTGTTGTTGCAGAGATCAGTCAGCCACTTGTGTCCTGCTCACACGACTGAACTTGTGCACTGCCCCACAAGGGATTTCTGTCAAAATTTGCTAGCTGCACAAACTTCTAGTAAGCATTAGGGCAAAACCAAAAGAAAAAGCTAAAGAAGCCAATTTTCTCTCTTCTTTGGGATACAATTATTTCCCTTGTGCATGAAGTATCAACAACAAAAGAAAAAAACTGAACAGACTGGAGACAGAATAAACTCTGTTTAGTTTATACAACCCCAAACACGTGTTGAACTATGAACTGAGTTTATTGGGTTGGTTTTATTTATTTTAATTTTATTGTGCCCAGTTTCAGGCATCGTCATCTGACGTTTCGCTGCTACTAGTTTCTGTGTCTGAGTCCTCAATCTTTGTCTTAAAAGTGCTTCTCCAGTGGAACAACAGGCTGGAGCCGCGGCCCTGAAGAAATCCATTCTTCCCAAATCCATTTCTTCTTCGCTGTAGGAATGAAAGCAAGTTTTAAAACAAGTAAACTTGTGGGCAGTAACTGTCCCTAACCACGTGTGGACACAAATTACATATTTAACTGTGTATACACACACTCTGCAGGGATAATGCAGAGTCACTACAGTCTCACTTCAATTCTTTGTCTTCTTGAACATCCTTAAGAATGACCCCACACAAGACTCGTGCATGAGAAGGGAGAGGGAGAAGAGCAGTGACAAGTGGCAAGAGGTGTAAACATACCTGCTCTGATTTAATCTGGAACTCTTTGAGCTCATCTTCCGTGAGGGGAAGGTAGTTTTCATCATTTTCAGGATATTCCTGCCATCCCATTTCTTTCAGTAACCTGATTGTGGAGAAAATAAAAGGGGCGTGGGAATGAAAGTGAGGGAACAGTGGGGAAGGAGAGAACCCTTTGTCTGTGAAGCACGAGGTTTTATACTGAATCACCCCGAATTCACCAGGGAATCTTCTCTATCAGAGACCACTTCAACAACCTTTTGTGTTTACCCAATAGTTTTCAACGTCTTTTACAAGTATTTAACCATCAGCAGTCCTGTACAATGGGTACATAACCAGCCTGGTGGAGGACAGGGATTTGAAATTCCAGCCCAAGGACACTGAAGGAGGACACGAGGCAACCAAACCAGTATCACAGCTCAGGATCTCCTAAACCTCACTATCCGCTTGCACCAGATGCTCACAGTGCTTACTCACTGATGTGAGATACAGATTGAGATACCAGGCAAATATTTTCTTAGCTCTCCTCCACTTCTGCAGCATGTAAAGCAGCACAGGAGTATTCTAAATGCAAACAAAGTGTGGTGTGTGTGTCCTCAAACCATTCCCTTCAGGACACCTGCTTGTAAATTAACAAGAATCACACCAGGTTCATGCTGACCCCCAGTGTGGGCAACTAAATATCCAGACAGCATTAGCACAAAGGGATGTTGCACCAAAGCAGCGCTGGAATTTAATTACAGACCTTGGTAAAGCCTTGGCTCACCTGTCACTGGTGTCGTTTTACTTTCAGTAAGACCCCGCCCAGTCCAGCACTAGTTACAAAGCCCACACACCTCCTGCTCCACACACACAAAGCTACTGCTGCTTCCTTAAAATAGAGTTTTCTTTGAAATAACTTCCTTCTCCTCACACAGCCCAAGGACTCACCCTCCCTCACTTCAGAGACTTTATTTTGCCATTTACTCACCTGTGTTCTGCTTCCAGCGAATGGGAGAGGTTTTCCCCCTCCTCCGGCAAAGGGAGAGAAAGGCCATTCTGATGGCAATTCTCGTCCCAGTTTTCCTTTGGTTCTGGTGTGCTGTTGCTCTCCATCTAAAGAAAAAGAGAAGCATCAGAGCATGCCAACACACAAAAGCACAGTTCCAAGTTCAAGCTCCTGCCTTTGGAAGTCCAGCCAAGCCTTTCACCTTCAGCCTGTGTTTTTTTTACAGAGCCTGGCTGATAACGGATTGTACCTGGCCATGACAGGACAATGCACGATGAAGGACGTTTGGTGGACTGTGCTGCTGTGAGTGCTGGCACAACAAAGCCATCACCAGGGGCTTCAGAGTGATGGCAAGAAAACCACCAGAATTAAATGCTCCTAAGGACACGCTTTACATACACATTAAGGCACAGACTATGCGTTCAGGAGTCTGGTCTGAGCCTCTGAGGCTTAAGCCACAACCCTGCCCCTTTCACAAGCACAGAGTTCTACTTCCCCGTGAATGCAGATTGACAAGGAAGTTGGAAAGCAAAACAGAGATGTAAGAATATGGTATTGTTCCACTCCTTAGAGAATCCTTGCAAAAAATCTAGATTACCTCCAACATCTGTGACCTTCCCTTCCACCTCATTTATTACTTATCTGTTTGCATTTCTGTGTTACACATCTCTCTCCATCACAGTGCCGTGCACTGCATCTGCTGGCACATGTGCCAGACCAGAGGGAGTCACGCCTTTCCTCCTCCACAGCCCTGGATTACATACCCTGCTCGGGGCTTCCTCAGTCTCCAACTCCTTAACTAATAATGATCATATATACAAGGACAGTGATCTTACATCATCCAGCTTGTCACATTCCCTGTTCTCTGTTATCTCCCCGTTTCTATCATCTTTCAGTGCCTTCAGGAATTCGCTCTTTTTATCAGTGGTCCGGCGCATCAGCTTCGTCAGGCGTGAGGAGCAGATCTCGATGGGAGGGGTGGTGCTGGAAGGACTCTGCACAGGGGAAGGGAGAACGCAGACCATTTCAAACGGTGTTGCCACAAAGTTTCTCTCCAGTGTCTGTGCTTACACCTTTCAAACACTCATCAGTTCTTTGGGTGGCTCTTAACCCCTCAACCCCCCCCCAGTGCAATGTCAAATTCCAATCAAAATACTGATGGGTGTTGCACATTCACCTCTCCCCTTACCAGCACATTGTTCTCCCATCTATTATTACCACCTCAATTTCCCCCCCTCCAGAACTCAATTCACATGGCCATATTTGTTTTATTCCTTGGCAATATAACTCTCCCAAGCAAGCTGGAGCCTACAACAGAATAGTTAGGCAGAAAACTTCATGCAGGATTCTTGCCCTACAAAACTTAACAAATTAAGGAGATTAGCCTCAGTTCAAATTTGCATCTTAAGTCATCCTGACAGACTCTACCCTGAAATTAGCTATGGGGAGGTAATCTCCTTTCAGGGAGTGGTCAGGTCACATCCTTAACTAACCACAGCCAGGTGTGAAACAAGCAGCCCCAGCCTCGGGATCCTCCCCTGGAGAACAGGCTGCCAACTCCTTGCTCTGTACACTCAGCCCAGATGGTTCAGTGTGGAGCCAGACACAGACAACCCTGGAGCCTGAGGGAAACCTGCTCAGCTCGGTGCACGAATCCCAGGAAACCCCCCGTGCTCTTCCACAGTGTTTAAGCTTTCTTAATTATCCGGGGCTGTGAACCAGGCACGGCACAGCAGCTGCCCCACTGGCACTACCCCAGCCCTGATCCTGCAGTAGCAGCACTGCTAACCAAGGTGAGCTTTCAATTTAATCTCTTCTGTTATTTTGACTGGGCACACAAAAGAGGACTAAACAAATGTTGTGTGAAATTTCCTGGTATCTTAACCTCCTGCTCATCGTGTGGAGTTCATGTCTAGCTACTCTAAAACAATTTAATCATTATTATGGATACCCTGACAGCAGAATCTTCAATGCCAAATTACTCTTTTCCTTCATGTAGTTGCTTGTCTTTTTTTTTTTTTCAATATCAAAACAGTAACATCTCCATAAGTCTGCAGTGTTTTTCTCCCCACACACTTTTTTTAAGCTGGGGAAGAAGGTTGTGATTCCAGGCTCTTCAAAACAAATCTCCTCTGCCAAAAAATTTTATCACACTCGCCAGTGCTCTGAGCAAAGATCAAGGGAACTAGAACAAAAACAAGGCAGCAACTGCTGCTTGAATTTCTAATGCCTGTTGCATGTGAAATACTGGTGTGAAATAAAACCTTCAGGGAAATGCAGGCTGGAGGGTAATGCCTTACAGGAAACATTTCTCAGGCAGCCTTCTTGGATTTTGCCTAATTCAACACAGTAAGGAACAAATCACCAGTTTGTTACAGACTTAACAAGTGACTGTGACTATCAGGATAAAAAGCCAACACAGTACTGAAATTAAGCTCTCAACGAGACAACTATTTTGAGTGCAGTGACAAAAGGTAACAAGGAACAAAGGAGAATAAAATTAGATGTCTTCTAGGAACTTGGAATACTCTACTTGAACTCATTGCTAGTGGCTGTTTTAATCTTTAATAAGCTGTTCAGGTACTAAAACTTAACTTATATGCATTAGGGGAAGACATTTATAGCTGAAGTTTAGAAACAACAGATTTCTGAATGGGAATTAAATTCACCTCAGTTCTGATTTCACGTGGAACTTTCCGTAGAAGGGTTATGTTTTAAAGAATATTCTATTTTAGCACTAAAGGAGTACAAGGAGTCATTTGTGGCATCTTTTCTGAAGTAAGTTTAGCCCTTTGACTGAAACATGAAGGCATCTCAGTTTTTTGGTGTTGCCTTTTTTTTTTAAATTTATTTGTTTTGGTTTTGTTGGGTTTTTGTGTTTTTTTTTAATGAGAGCACTATGCAACACCTCAGATTTGTTCTGAGGTCAGCCCATGTATCAGGGATGGCTTATCTCATAGAAAAGTAATCATTTAAAGAATTCTGGCTGTATTGCAACTTGGTTGTCTTGGGCTGGCTTGTGGGGACACAGGGCCAGTGCTAGCTGGCACTCTTAGTTTTCAGCACACTGTGGTCTTTCATGAATAAAGGTGCTACTTTCATCACTTCTGCAGGAGGGGCATTACCTTCCAGAGACAAAAAGCCAGAGATTATTTGCAGTAGTCCTGCGGAGCCAGCATTACAGTACTATGTGCTGGCCACAGTCACATATTTTCATATCTAAACCTCCAAGAGATTCAAAGAAAAGCATCTTACAAGTGCTCAGTTTTAATCAGGAGGACTTTAAACAACGCAGCACAAAGAACTTGGTCTAAAGACAGACAAAGCAAGGCAAGGGAAAGGAACACAGTGTAAGATCTATCTGTCAGAGTGACAGCTGCCTGCTTGTTACACTCAGCTGTGGCTAAGGCAGGAAAGTGCAGGCTGCTGCAAAGTAAAGCCTGCAAAGCAGAAAATCATAAAGATGACAAGGCTTTATTTTATAAGTAATATTTTGTAAAGAAACAAGACAGATACACAATTTAAAAAAAAAAAAAAAATCCCACTTCTACACTTAAAACGTGATCACACTAATTTCAAATGTTGTGAATCATCATCACAGCCCGTTTTATTTTTGCTCTTTTTTTTTTCTTGTGTCATGTCACAGTTAGTGCTGAAATATTAATAGATTTGTATTTAAGGTTCTCTCCACACTTCAGACCAAAAGCAGGGGCGAATCAATTTCAATCTCAGCAGATTTGCCTCCTTCCAACACCAAAATTAGACCCTGTAGCTGAAGTCACACGTACACATGTTAAACTCCTTCAACCCCCTCAGAGCTCACTGCCTGTGCTGTTGTTCTAGAGAAAGGAAATTAGGCAGATCACCTTCCTTCCTTCTTTTCCCATACTGAAGAACATCATGGGAATCAATTTACCTATCTATTCACATCAGTTCTTGGTATCTGCACTTGGATAACACCAAGTCGATACATGTTTAGTTACACAACACCATTTAAAGGATTAGTACTTTGGGGTTTTTTTTTGTTTTACTGTAGGGAAATTCTAATACATTTGAACAGAGACCAATGGCTGTAAAGCCATTGGTCTCTGTTCAAATGTATTAGAATTTTTATTTCTTTTAGTGTATCAGAAGATGTGCCAGAGAATGTACAAGTGAGTCATCCCTCAAGGGTGCAAAAGTGGCACCACATTCAGAGAGGGCTTTATCATGTCTGAGCTACAGTAGGTGACAGTGGTAGAAACTCCCAAATCCCAACATCTAATCCCAACCTCTTACCTCTTTGGGAGAGGTGAGGACTGAGCCACTTGCCAGTACCGCTGGTTTGGTTACAGACACCGGGCTGGTAAAGGCAGAGTCGCGGGTGGAGGAGAGCGAGCCTGGTTTGTGTTCGTTTCTGTTGGCTTTCCATGGGCTTGGCTGCATCAAAGAGAGCACAAAACACAGGGCAGTTAAATGGCAGGGCACAAGGAAGGGTTGTTTGCAAGTATTGAAATAAATAAACAACATTATGTTGGCTGCTGTGTGAAATTTTTTTTCCTCCCTCTCCAAGAACAGTCTCGAGAGGTTTACCTCAACACCCATCATTTTCCCCCCTGGAATCTTCTATTTTCCTCAAATCACACATAAGTCTGCTTCATGGGTGCCACCCTCCAGTAAAGCACCATTAAGAGCTCAAAGAGAAAAATCCAGCATTGCCCTTCATTAATTGGAATCACTACCAAGTAATGCAATTCATCCCACAGATGGGAAATAAAAAAAAAAAAATCCCAACTAAATTCACATTTCTTAGGGGAACACTGCATGCCACAAGGAAAGACCTCCAATCACTTGACAGAAAGTTCCCCTGTGCAAGGAAGAAGCACATCAGGGAATAAATATTTCTGTCCAGGGTGAGAATGCAAATTATTTGTTTCCTCGGGTTCTGAAAGTGTCACTCATTGCACTGATTTAGCAAAAACAAGAAAAAAAAAAGGAAAAAGAAGAAAAATTTGTCATAGTTTGTCATAGTGAAGGAGCAATTGCTGTTTTGCCCTGGATACTCTGCAGTATCTCTCTGAATAAACACTGACCATTTGGCTGAAGAGCACAGACTTCCAAGATAAGTTTTTGTTGCTTGGAATGTTATTCTTGGGGCTCTCTTATCAGCCAAGGACAAACACTGAGAAGTGAGAGTCTTTACACAAAGGTTCCTAACAAGAAACTTGTATTGAGTAGTACAAGAAATACACCCATCAGAACATGAAGATATACAGGTTCCTTCGACCCCTTGGACTTCTGAAGCCAGCTTCAAGTCACTAGTGAAATAACTCATGCCCAAATGGGATTCAGTTCAATCTCAGATGCAACAGATCTTGCAATCTGCCAGCAAAGAGAGCAGAGGCCAGTATTCCAGCATGTTCTCATGGGTTGTTTCATTAATTTTTAAATAAATACATCACCAGGGGAGGCCATCAGCATTACTCTTCAACTTAAAAACAAGAGCATCCTGCATTATCAGAAGGATTCTGTGGCATTCACAGCACCCATTACAAACATTCCCTTCAAACCCCCCAAAATACCCTGAGCTGTGCAATACTGCCTGCACTAAAATCAGGGTACGGTATGACTGTGACAGGAAGTTTCTCTGCAGCTCTGGGGCTGTTCCATTCCCAGCTCTCCCACTGCTGTTCTCCCACCTTCCACAGAGGGGCAGCTCAGGCAGATCCACAAACAGACCCCTCCTGCTTTCCTAGGGAGGCTGAGCATGACCTTCATGGACTGCCTGACTGGGAGCTCTGAGCCATCTCAAACAGCCAAGAAAAAACACACTTGTTCCAGTGCCACCAGTTCTCCCCCTTCCAAAACTACTTGGTACAACTTAACAAAACCATTCTTCATTCAGTTTTCCTGTGACAGTTTTCCAATACTGCTGACTTTGTGGAAAGGAACGTTTTGATTCCTCTGCTGCTTTATGCACTGCAACTCCTGTACAACTTTCCAGAGGTCTTCAGAATAATGCATTCTACAGCTGCTTTATGGCTGTGGCTTTAAAAAAAGCACCAGTGCACACAGTTTTCCTGGCCAGAGATATCTTACCTTTTGCTTTTGCTAATGGTCACCATTCATTAACAAAAGTGCCTGTGATGACACCAGCAGACAATTCTTCCCACTGGAATCCCTACCTCCAAGGAACACCACTCTGCCCCCAGCAATCACAAACAAAAGAATTACTTGGGTTTTTTCAACATTCCTATATTTCCTTCAGTAAATGAACTACAGCCCCCACTGCTTTTCTAGATTGTTTTTAAGGCTCAACTAAATTACACCTGAATTGCAGGATGTTACAATCTAATCTGATCTTAACCCCAACTGTGTTCTGAACACATCAAAGTAGTGTAGCCCAATAAAGACTTTTCAAGATAGTCACGTGAACAGTTCAGGCACATGGCAGCACACATTCCACCTCTCCAGCACTGCCTGTTTTGTCTTACTAAGATAAGGTTTTGTCTAATGCATGAGGACAGACCCACTCAAACAGACCCCAGTGGTCAGTTCTCCCTATGGACAAGACCAAAAGGCACTTTAACAGGGAACAAAAATTTTAGTAGTAAACAGCCCTCTACTGTAAAAGCCACTACCCCAGAAACTCCTGAATTCCAACTCCTGCTACCTGCTGGGGGGTTGATTCCCTCGATCTGCAGTTCGCTAACTTGGTTGGAATCCCCTGTACCTTGGAAGGAGGAGCTGCAGGTTTAGGAACCAGATTTTTGTAGACACTTGGGACAATGGTGGTGGCTTTGTTGCCGTTTGCCAGGTGAGAAACGGGTGATGTAAATGCAGCTGAGAAGGCGGCGGAAGGATCCTCTTTTGAAACCTTTTTGATGACCAGCATCTTGGTAGGTTGCTTGGCACTAGGGGGGTTTTCTGCAAAAACGAAACAAGAGGTTCTGAAATGCAGATGTTCACTTTCAGAACAGCTTCAGTTACTTCTCCAGTTCCTCCCCTCTCCATCTTAAAACACCTCACATCTGATTCTGACTCTGCTATCAGCTGCTCTTCCATTTCCACTCTGAGCAAAGGTACTGGATACGGATGTCAAAGTCCAATCTTTTCTCACTCAACCACAACAGCTCTATTGATGCCGAAGGGAAAAACCCACAGTGACATCAGCCTTGCACCATTCTACAGGAATCTGAACAGACAGGAGCATTTTTTCAGCAGTCATGGATCAGCTTTGTTAATTCGCTAACACAGCAGAAATACACTGCATAATTTATACCTCAAAAGACACAGTGCTTTTACAAACAAGCACAATTAATGGTTCTTAGGCCAAATCAGCACATTTCTAGGAGCATAAAAATTTAAAAATTAGTAATAGTAATAACAGCAAAAAGCCCCATAAATGTTAATGCCATTAGTTTTTGAGCAGAGCAACAGCTACCTGACAAACATGCAAAAGGAATACAACCCAATACTATCGCCAGAAGTGGTTTTGAGTTTCTTTTGCATTTGTACTATTTACAGTATCTAACCCAACTAGATATTAACAAACCTGTATTTATTGCTAGAGCTGGCACCTTGTTTCACTCTTTTTTTTTTTTTTTTTAAAAGGCATAGACTCAAATACCAAAACAAGATCAAAAGCAAGGCTGAGTTAAAAAACAAACAAACAAATAAATGCAAACCACAGAATTCTGACAGTTTTGCTGTGTTTCTAATATGAAGATCACAAGCCAGGAACTAATGTCTAGTTCACTCCAGTCTGCTCTGCCCTTCAAGAGATGTCTGTGTGAAACTGTGACTGCAGCACAACAGGGAGCGAGAGCAGAACAGCGACATTGCTGCCACTGGCAGTTCTTTTATGACAAGACAAGCACAGTTTCAAGTAGACAAAAAGGCCAAGAGATTAGTGAAGACTGTGGGAGGAAAACAACAAAGGACAGAAAGCAGCAAACTGTCTGCTTCACTTAGGTCTTGAAAGTATTTCCGAGTGAAGAAAACGTAGCATTTAAACACCGGTTACAACTTTCTGCTTCAGCACCAGCATTCTGTAGAGTGACCTTTACCTACCCCATACTCCAGAAGGTGTCCCTAAAGGTTTGTTCTGGTTGTTTTGTCTTCCAGCTTCTGGATTCAGAGATGGCTGCAAAAAGACAACGCAAATGAGTGCATCGTTATGTCGTCCGTAACAAAAATATAATCAGTACTAACATAACATTATGTTTTTAGGAACCCAGAGCAAAGCTAGATTTGTCTGAACAGCACCTGAAGGTGGAAAAGAGTGCTTTGTCACAAGTATCTAAAAATCAAGTTTGTATTCTCCTTGGTTTCTGCTGTATTTCCAATGGAACTATCAGAGGGTCCAGGATAGGCCCTTCAGTCTTCTCTCACAATTCAGTAGATTCTACCAACCCATGCACACATAAATCATTCAGGTGTTTAGTCAGCAGCTCAAAAAATAAAATAGAATCCACATTATCAGTATATGAAGAACCCAGCCTCCTTTCTCAAATATTTTAACATAAGAACTCTGCATCAGCCAATTAAAAAACACGCACCAAAAGCAATACCAGATTCCTAATGTACAGCACTACATTCACTGACAAAAAAAGCACTACATTTACATTTTTAAGCTTCAGAGTCCACTTTTTAGGACAATCCTGCATGCAGACCCAGTGCTCTCTGCAGACTTACCTGCGATTCAGCATCAGAATTCAACTTAGTGGAACAACTGTGGACGTGTTTAAGCTCAAAGCAGAGTACAGAAAATCTAAGCACGCAATGACAAGTGTTTCTGATTAGCTATTCCTCTTCCCCTGTCCCAAATAACCCCAGTTCAAAATAAAGCCACATCTTTTTCCTCTTTTTAATGAATTCTTCATATGTCAGTTGCTGTGGTGACAGCATAAGTTTCTAATAATGAGCATCTGAAATAGTAGGTATTCCTGTTCTTTAGGAGTTAGGAAAAAATGTCACACCATAGCATAAATTCCTGCCTCAGTCCCTAGAAATTCTTCTGTTTCAGTGCTTCATTTTTTAGTTACTGGTCAGATTTATAGCAGGGGTGCTCACAGCACAGGAGAACTTATTTCTGTAGAGCAGGCTGTAAGTGTTTCAGGACAAGTGTTGCCATTGTCAGCCACCCAGGCCTAACAGCTCAACCCCAGCACACAGTGATTTTACCACTATGGCAAAGACAACACAGGAGTTATCAAACAAAATAGCCAGCATGTGGTATTATCATCTTAAAAATGGGGGAAATAATTAGAGAAGAGACAGTCATGTAGTTGGGGAAGGCACTAATCAAAGCTCTGGAGAATGAAGAAGAACATGGAAGAAGGATTTAGACCAAGACAGATGAGAACAGTGCACAGTCACAATTGCTGCAATATTTCTATATTTCAATAGGTTTCGGACAGTCAAAAGCATCCTGAATTACAGTATTATTGAGAAATCAGGCAACAGAAATCCATGCTCCAGCTTCCTTGCTGCTCTCTGGCTGTTAACCACTCTGGGATGCTCCTGCTTCCAGCAGAAGCAGCTGAACAAGAACAGGCAATCACTTCCCAGGCACTTCACTGAAAAAAAACCCACCCAGCAGCTTAAATCAAACTGCCTCCTGTGGCAATTTAACTGCAGGCTCTGGATTTTGGCCTGAAGCAGCTGTGGGCACCCACATACTTCACTCCAACTCCTAAATTCCTGAACAGAAACAGTGCCACAACAACTTCTGCTGTAAACAACCTTCCAGAGACAAATGTTGAATAAGGCAGCAAAAACTTCATGCTGATGATAAAAATAAAATTAAATTAAAAAGTGAAAGCAGAAAAGCTGTGCACGTCTCAAAACATTAGCATTAAGGAATGTACGTGGTAAGGATGAAAGCTGGAAGTCCAAGTACAATTTGATAAAGTCTGAAAAACTAAAGATATTGCAGTAAAAATGGAGCCAGGATATAAGAGACTATCATAACTGATAATACCACATGAATCAGAATGCTGAGTAAGAAGAAGGTTGATGAACTGGAGATACTGATGGAAGAAATGGCTCAAGAAACCCCGATCCACAGATTACCAGAGAGAGAGGAAACAGCTCTGATAACAAAATACTGTTCCAGAAGATTCAGGACAGATGGTTGCAAAGGTCTGAACATGTCATGAATGAGCTTGGGAAGGTTATCACAAACACCAACATGTACCAGAATGCAGGAAGACTGAAGATAAGCTGAACGGTATTTAGGAGCAAAAAAAAGGCTTTGTAAGCAAAGCCACAAAGTCAATCTCTTTGGGTTTTGCTGAAGACCTGGCTTGTGTGTTACAATGCCTTCAGTTCACAATAACCATCTGGCAAAACACACGTGCCAAACCCCACAGTCCAACAGGCCATCAGGTCCTGAGGACTGTGGGTACCAATTAGCATCCTGTCAGCTCTGGAATAATTTTGTTAAATTTGCTGTGATCTCAACCATGGAATGGAATTCAACCCTAGATCCTCACCACCTATCCATGCTAATAAAAATGACACGTGAAACACTTACAAAGTCTTCTTCCTCAAACTGCAAATGCTCTTTATCTTCCTTCTTCTCCTCCCTGGATTCAACAGGCAGCTTTTCCTGAAAGGCGGAACTTTTCCGAGAGTGGAAGTTGCCATTCCAGTGGCGATGGACTCCAGTTCCTCCTCCTCCACGCTGGCTCACGCCATCATGGCCCCGGGAGGGACCGTGCCAGCCAGGCTGACTGCCAGAAAGCCCAACGTGAGCTCCTTTAGAAACACCAGAATCTACGGAATCGTGGCGGAGAAGGGACGGCTGATGCCAGCAGTCTAAA
The DNA here is from genome assembly GCA_038380795.1 of Pyrocephalus nanus. NCBI lineage: Eukaryota > Metazoa > Chordata > Aves > Passeriformes > Tyrannidae > Pyrocephalus > Pyrocephalus nanus. The sequence goes on from CM076269.1 coordinate 4,685,225, forward strand.
CAAAAGGAGATAAGGGTGCAAATAAAAAAAAAAATCAGCACAGATTGCAGAACACTGGAAATATCAGGCTGTTGTGTTGTTCAGTCAGTGTTCACTGGGTACCTATTGAGCTGAACTTATTAAGCTACTGTGTGATTGTATCAGAAAATAAGCTACCCAATGCACAGACAGCTACGTGAAAACCCCTTAAGGCCTGAGCACATGGCACGGGAGAAGAGAGTAGTACGGCTTCCTTACAGGATGTTTGGAAAAGGTACAGTTTGGGAAAATGGAGTTGATATTCTGCAGAATTCCTCATCCTGTAGAACATAAAAAACTCTCAGGCTGCATTTCTGATCCTTCCCACTCACCTCCCGCAGTGCGGAGGGGCCCATTATTGAAAAATCCATCGGAGGAGTTGTGTCTCCTGCGGCTCACGCCAAAGCGGCCCTCTCCCCGGGAAAGATGCTCTCCATGTTTCTCAAAGGTGGCTGCAGGGGACTGCAGAAAGGAAAAAGTGATGTAATGCAGATTCAGCTGGACACCCCAGGAGCCTGTCAGTCCAGCAGTGGCATTTTGTCAATTAAAAAAAAAACAAACCCACCTCACCAAACCCCACAATTTTCCTTATTTACATTGATTAACCGCCATCCACAAGCATGGATCTGATCAGGATGGCACACAAATCCACAGATCTCATCCAGAAACAGAGAGAACCCAACACACTGATCTTACCAGCGGTCACAGCTGCAAAAGCAGGTGATGTGTGTTACTGTTACCTTGGTTGACTGCGGTGTTGAGAAGTTAAGCCAGGCAGGAACAAAGTCATGCTGCGCCATTTAGGTCCAGTGTCTCCCTTCAATAAAATGAGGCATCAAACCTCATGGCCAGGATCTGTAAATGAAAAGGACACCCCCTGTCATCTTTTCCAAACTGAAATAATAATATAATTTATCTATCAAAGCTTGTCCTATGCAACCAGGAGGGGAAAAGTGCTGCAGTTTTTTTCTGGTGCTTTGTTCCTCTGATTGAAACAGGTAAGAACTTCAACATTCCCAGTTACTTCCTGTTTACAATTAACACACCCATGAAGTTCATGATAGAATGGGCGTGGAGGTGGGAAGAAAACGGAACAAACAGCATAGAAAAGCCACACAATGCACAGACACATAAAAATCAAGACATGCTCAAATTTGGGGTACAATCCTTCACTGCCCCATAATCTACAAAGAGGTGATTGCTGCATGTTTTATTCCAGAGGCTGTAAATCAAGTATGACAAATCAGTGATGTTAAGAGATGTTCAGAGAAGATCAGAGACCTGAAAGACAACCAGAGGTCAGCTCCTGCATCCCGGAAGTAAAACTGTATCCAGATCCACCAACTCCCAGGCACCAGGGAATATCCTGTGCTGACACCGCTTCCATAGCTAAGAAAGCACATGATGAGGAACAGAACACAAGCTGCTGGAAGGATCTGAATGGAAGTTCAACTGAAGACCAGCAGAGGTGTCTCACTGATGAATCCAAAATCAAACTGTTCTTTCCAACATACCATAGCAATTTTCACTGCTGAAAACGAGCAACATTTCACTGCTCTGCGTAACTGAATTCTGCCTTTTCGTGGAAGGTTCTCCAATTTACCATTTTGCTTTATTTTTCAACGTTGTCAATAAACAAGTCAACGTTGTATAAGCAAAAAAAAATAAAGTACATATGATCACTCACCCTGAGTTTGGGCTCTGCAGTCCAATGTCCTCAGTTTGTGTGCTTCAGTGAGCTCTGGGTTCCTTCCTTCTCCAGTATTCTGGAAGGCCAGCCTTGAGGCAACAGTGCGTCTCAAAGCAGAGCACGAGAGGCCGCACTTGGTGCCAACTGTGCCCTTCACCCCCTCAGCTGCTCATTTTAACCTCTCTTTGCACTCTCACTACAAAAAAAAGATACCTAAGAAGGTAATTTATATTTAAAAAAAAAAGCCGCCCCCACGTTCACCTCATTAAATTTCCTCTGGTCGTGGTAGTACAGAGGTCAGCCTTTACATCACAAAAAGGTTTGTCAAGTCTGCATGACAACATTCAGAGCCACATCATGGTTAACACTGAACACTCAAGGCTGCTGGACAGTTCATGATCTGCAGCAGATCAACCTAAACGCTCTGGAAAAAGGATGTTACGTAAAAATGTTTGCCCTAAATGCCGAGATCTAAACGAGAAGCATCTGCCGAAGTGCTCTTAAAATATAAACTTCATTTTTATCGCATACATCTGCTAAAAAAAGGTAAAGTATTTTAAAAAATGAACGTTGGGATATATACTCTGGTCTTCACGTAACTTGGTAAATGCTCCACAGAGCTAAGCACTACTTGATATAAAGCTCAGAAGCAGGCACAAATATTTTCCCTGGTTTTCACCATTTACATGCTGAAACATAGGTCACATGAACAACAAAAAGCCAGGTCCAAAAATAATCTCTTCTACTCTATTTTTTGTAGACTGGGTGCTGCTTTTAAAGGGACACAATTATTCCACAAGAGCTTCTTGTTCTACAGTGAAGAGTTCACTTCTGGGTCATAGTCCTCTTCCATCAAAGAGGGGAGACAGGAACTGTAGTCACTATAAAAAACAAACAAAACTCCATCAATACAAGTGGCATAAACACGACAAAGTATGACTAAAGAGAGGAACAGAAAGGGAAATAGAGCAACTGCAGTGCAAGTGCCAAAAGCTTTTTGATCTCTGATCAAAACAAAACCTGAAATAATTAATTAAAAAAAAATCCCTGAAAAGACCATTTTTATTTTTAAATGAATCACTTCCCTGATTCGGTTCACAACAGGGCAACAAAAACAAGCTGAATCAGAATAAAGGGAAGAGTGGAGAAACTGCTTGCAGCTGATGAAAGCGATTGCACACTTCATAGCAATTTTAAATCCTGCTGCTAAAATGAGACTCCAGGCTGCAGGTAGGCTTGGCCTTTCCACAAACCTCATCTCTGTGTGGCCCCATCATTCCTCACCTGCTCCAGTACAGCCAGACTCCCCTCTCAAGAGGATGATGACAGTAATACAACCGGTATTCCATTAACTTCTCCACGGAAAATACCCCCACCAACAAAACCTGAGTTATTCTGCTATGACCTCTTTTTTCCTTGAACCATCTTACCTAACCAGAAGCAAATAGATAGTTTATTGCTCCTGAAACGTCTGAGAAGTTTTATCACTGTTTTGATGGCATCAGCTGTTTCTCAGCATCCCTTCAGGTGTGCCTTATTATGCCTTTATATTTGACTTATCCGAGTTTGTTTTCTTTGTTTGGATGTGGTTCCATTCTTTCATCAAATTTGGTTTTCACTGCACTTATGTCATGCCTTAAGCATGTGGATTTTTTTTTTAAAAAGTTTTTAAGGTGATTTTGATCGACACTCAAAATAAACACACACAGGAACAGTAAAAGAATCACCAGCTTTTATCCTCTGAGTCATCCCCTCTAATAAACCCCCTCATTTTCATGGATGTTTTCTTGCTGGAACTGGATGTTACTCTTGTGTAGAGCAGTTTGGAAAGATGGAAACACTTTTTCACCTAAACTGGGAGCCACAATCACATTCCTGGAGATAAAGTAAGAACAAGCAGCCTCACAACCCACAGAAACCACCAGCCAAGGTGAGGAAAAACCAGAGTGGTCACGGCCAGACACAACACTGACCTGGGAACTTTCTGAGCATCACATCCCACAAGCTACCAAGTGTCACACATTGCAAACAACTGAAGTGCTAATCTAAAAAGACCTGTTTTTATATTAAAGGATAATTTTTCATTGTGCATAGGGATATAATGGAACATCTGCTGCAAACAGAACAGACTTCCCATCACGCTGAACTCTGTACAGGTACAGAACTCCTTTAGCTGTGACCTTCTGAGGCTGCTACCAAACATTTGAGCAGTAAAAAGATAAAACAGGGACAAAGTCAATGCAGTTGACTGTATTTAAACAAGATTCATTACTTTCTGAATAAATATGCTTTTCAGAACAAACTGTACAGCACTTTGGCCGTGTCAAACTATTAACAGAAGTCATATAATTTAAGAAGTTGATTTAATGAACCTTGAGAACAATTCGCAGCAATGTGAAAAATGAACCTAAAGAGAGCAAAGCCCACAGAGAGCTGCTCTCTGGATTTAAGGTATCTAAATTAATAAACACAGAATTACAGTTTTGAAGTAGAACCAGGTCTGAGTACACAACAAATATAAAACTACCACAGGACTACAGTATCCAGGTTCCATTCACAAAAAAGGTTCCCAGCACCTCTGGAAAAGGTAACTGCAAAGAAAGCACATCAACAGCTTGCAAAACTTGTGTTGCTGCAAGACCTATTTTTATATTTCAGCACAACCAAAAACAAGGTGAAACTTTCTGTAAAGCTCCAACCAGCAATTTTATAAATGATCTTGCAGAAGATTTGGGGCTCCTAACGTGCTATTCTGATAGCACTGTGAGTTTGAGTGACCAGGGCAGTTCACCCAGCAGTGTCTGATGAGCACATAAGGCAGCTCCTGGTCCTGTCTCCTTATTTATGTAGGCACATTCACCACTCCTCAGTCCCAGCCTTCCTGGCCATGAACAAGCACAAAAAGAACAAGGGATGCAACATTCAAATGCATTTTTTTTTTTGCTACAGCAAAAACCTTGTTGGATGAAGTGTTGTAAATTATGCTACTACTGCACCCCTCTGGTCTCTGGGATTATCCCACGTGCTGGGTTTTATAGCCCCCTCTCACACACACCCTAAATTCTGCCCAACAGCACAAGGACAACCTACCTGAAACCGTTCCCATAACCTCCCACACTGCTGACAACACTGACATCACAAAATCCTAATGGGCAAGACCCAAAGCCTCTCAATTCCCTTCTCTGACAACAACCTACAATAAATTCTTGAGAAAAAAAGTGCAAGAACAAGAGCAAACAGCATCAGGACTCCCAGGCTCCTTTCTCAGACTTTTAAGCCAGAGTCTGTACTACACTTTATTACCAGTCAGAGCTTCTATGTAAATCTGTTCAATTGCTTTGTTTTTAGACACATTTATACATTTTTGCCTCCCAAATGAGAGTGGGCACAGTTTACTTGTGCTTTGTGTAGAAGTCAACTTGTGGCTATAAGAAATGTCAGCCTCAATTCACTTGGATATTTTCTTGTGCTACCAAAGTGCCCAACCACATTCTATAAAGGTTTTCATGGTACTCATGATTTTCTACAAGATACAAAGTCTCATCAAGTCATCCCTTTTTCCAAACTAATGGTCCTCATGGAATCCTTCTGAAGACCTCTGATCATCCTTACTAACCTTTACCACGTCCTTCAGACACAATGTCACCAAAACTGCGTTCAAGATTTGGGGCCATGGCCCATTTATCCAGTGGCTAAACTGTACATTTTTAAACTTTTCTTCCAAATATCTAATCTTGTTTCCTCTTTTTTTTTTTTTTTTTTCTATTACTACACAGAACTGAAATGACCTTTGCCAACTACTCAGTTCTTCTCATATGGCATTTACAGTTCAATTGAACTGATCTCTGCTTCACTATGGAAAACACAAGGACAAAGATCATCATCAGCCACTCCCAACTCCAGGAAAAAGGAAATAGAAGTGTTTGTCAATGTCAATTTAATTAATTCTCTCTCAATTCAAATTTGAAATATTTCTGGTAATACAAATCATAAAAGAAAAAGAGAAAATAATACTAATAATAATATCACCAAATGAGATGTTGCCTAAAGGCAAACCTCCTTTCAAAAAAACAACAAAATCTGCATTAATGAGCTTTGGGGAAGAAAAAAAGGTTGTCTGTCAACTATCCCAAAACATTCTCCCACTGATCAAAATGTTTGGCAAGTAATCTAAGTAAAAAAAAAAAAAAAAATTAAACTCTGTATTAACACTTGTGTTCCACTTGTCAACAGTTCTAATTAACCTTTACAAATAATTTAAATTATAATTTTTTATGTGTAGCATTAAAAATGTCTTAACTGTTACTTCATAGCAACCTTTTTCCATAAGATTTTATTGTTCCAAAAGTACGTTTTTCCCTTGGTAAATGCTTAACTTTCATAACTTAATACCCTTCACTGTGTCATCTTGCATGCAAGTAGAAGTGGTATTTATCACTGAGTCAAACAAAATTGTCAGGTGCTCTTTTATACTGCCACATTCCATTGTGTATTTGTCTAAACAAATATTAAAAACTGACATGAAAACGGAAGGAACATACAGGCATCTTGAATTTAAAGAGGAGACACAGAACACACTAAAGAAACATCCAAAGTCTGAGACAAACCCCCATTTTCTAGTGCACCATCCATGAAATTCTTCTGCACCACAGTTAAATGGAGTTGCCCACTTGTTCTCAGTCTTCTGTTAACTTTAATTTCTACTCCTAATGTAGACTTGATCAGAGTTTATCTCTAAACCAGAGTTTCTAAAGCTTTGATTCCCAAGCTGAGCTTTCCAGATGTACCTGACATAGGAACCAAGGAGGTGTTCAATGTGTAAACATCTCCATGGACCAGACCATGAGACCAGAGAGACGAGCAAAGCCACTGGGCTATGAATTACTCACTGGAAACTGGAAACTGTAAAAACCCAACAAGGTGTCCAGAGTTCCCATCCCCTGCTGTGCTGGGACAGCTGGCAATACCTGGAACAGGCTTTCCAACCTTTGGCCACATCAGACACATTTTACTGGGTGCTTTTTCTGCTTCACTTTACCCTGCAAACCTCTCCCCAATTACTGCCTCGAATTCAATTCCCCCTCCCTGCAACAGAAAATCCCAGAGAGGTGGAGCCTCTAGTGGAAAACCAGTATAAAAGTAAACTTTTACCCTTCATCACACATTCATCAACCCAGTTAACAGCAGCTGTAAAAGGTCACCTGTCTATCCCTGCCACGATTTCAGTTCACTGCTTTTCTATCTGTTACTCTAAATAAAACACGTTCACTTAAAAAAAAAGTAGAAATTTGTTTTTCTAACCGGCCAAGTCAATTGGGATTTCAGTAATATTCCTAAAGATCAGATGTCAGCTGGGCTGCAAAAGCATTCAGAAAAATTAGTGAACAATTTAATGGACGCAGAAGGCAGAACAGAATTTACTTCCCTCATCAAATTTCTTTCTGTGAAGCTCTATTAAAGTTATTTAATCAAGCAGATATGCCTAAACACACAAAACAGGCCACTTTCCCCTTTGTTACTCTTCAGAGTAGTGTCACTGAAGAAGTGTGAGTTAGTTTATGATACAGAATTCATACCATATGCATTCACTAGAATATAATCTTTTTCTAACAACTTCTGACACACCCAGCACATTTACAGAAACAGGGAGTCACAGCCTGAAGCCCAATCCGGGAGTCAAAAGTGCTACTGATTTCCTTAAGGATACCAAAAAGCCTCACGTGAAATTCCATTATCCAGAAAAACAGCCCCAAAAAACCCCAAGAAGATCACTTGGTCTCACTGCTATAAACATTTTATTGAATAAAATAACTGTATTTGGGCACACAGCCTTAAAGATCACTGAGCTCCCAATGCTCCTCCATGGGCAGGGACACCTTCCACCAGACCAGGGTGCTCAGAGCCCCATCCAGTCTGGCCTGGAACACTGCCAGGGATGGGACACCCCCACAGCTTCTCTGGGCAACCTGTGCCAGTGAATTCCATTTATAATGTAATTATAAATCTTGCTTCAACACTGGGAGCCCTCACTATGAAAGACATGAGTGCAGCATAACTGGTTCAACAGTCGTCATAACAACTGGTGAGCCGCATCTTCCCGAGGTGAGATCATTCCTTTGCAGTTCACCTACATAAAGTATCTACAAAACAAACTTCTTGTCATTTTGCTTTCACTTCCATGAATACAATTGTCTAGACACACCTTCAGCCTGTCTACAGGACTGAAAAACAGCCACCTTTGGAGAGGACAAATGTGGATGTTCCGGACTGGCACGTAGGACTGGTAGTGCTCACACACCTGAGGTATCAGGAACCAGAACAACTAAATCTCAGATGTGCCATCAGTACTTGTTCCTTGCAGCATATCACACAACTAGCCCTCCAAAAGGGTTACCTGAAGGTAAAGGACAGTCCTATTAGTTAAAAACACTGCAGAAAGCATTGTTTAAATGGTATCTGGCTGCTGAAAAAAAACCCAGCATGGTTTTCTAGGATTATAGAAATATGAGCCCATTTTAGAACACTAAATGATGGATTAAAATGTTAATCATGTACTAAACCACAATCTTCCCAGAGAGAGATACTAAAAGTTTTAGTGAAAAGCAGCCATTGCTGAAGGATTAACACCTTGTTTTTCAAGATTAAAGCAAATGCATCTATCTTGCAGAATCATCACAACTGTTTTGTGTTCTAGAAACAATACTGCAAATCTATATTTTCCCAGATGAAAACATGCCAGAAGCTTGGCCATTCAAAAGTCCTTCCAGAGTAACAGGCTAGGGGTGGGGAAAACCATGTTGTACATACCTGACCAAACCAGCTGACTAATTTAAATTAATTGGAATTAGGTTAAGAAAGGTCCACACTGACACATCTGTGTCCTAACCCCCTTTCTCTACTGACAGTTCTCCCACTGACATCTCACACAGCTCTGCTTCACAAACAAACTGTCCCTTTTACCTACTTACTTTCTACTTCTTCAAGGTCACGCTGACCGAATCCTACCTCCTTCCAAATTTCTGGACAAAAACATGCTCCCACACACCCACAGACTGCCCAAAGCCTTCACAGCCTGGTCCTGTAAACACACACTGAGATCCAGAGTGCAGTGGGTACGGAGATGATTTTTTTCTTTCATAACAGCAATCAAGGACACCAGGGCAGACAAGAGTGAAAACCAAATCACAGAGAAAAGTGAATTCTAGGACTGTGATGTAGGAAAGATTCTACATCAAACAAGAAAACACCACTGGCGAAAACATCATCTTTAGAAATGCTACTGACTGACTGATACCTGCCCTCCAAGCCTCAGCTGACCCAAGTTTCTGCCAGCCAGGTTACCACATCACCACTGGGCCAACAGTCCTGAGGAAACCACAGAAAGCAAAGCCAGCAAGCTTGTCTCTGAAAGCAAGTTGAATTTAACTCCAAAACCCAAAGCACGTTTTGGAAAAGGCCATCAGGGGAACCTGCACAGAGGCCTGGGTAAGATGATAAGCCTTTGGGCCTCAGCCAGCAAGTGTGACACACCACAAACGAACCGCGTTCCAGCGGGTTCTAGGGAGTTTACTCATCAAAGTATCAAGAGTACCAAGATGAGGTCATTTTAAACGTGTAAAATCTAAAAGGCTCAACTCCTCAAAAGCACAGAACAGGGAGAGCACAGACTTTCTGGATATTGTGCCTCCCAATGATTATTCCTGGATGTTTTAGTGTGCAGCTGCTGGCAATGCTGTCGTCCCTTACCTCTCTCTCCTGTGCCTCTTAGAATTCCACTTCCCTCCAATGACCCTTTAAAACTGTCTTTAGTGCTGTTAATGTTACAGAACTGCAGTGTTTACCTGAAAATTTACCTGCTCTGCCCTACTGCAAGGAGAAAGGTTCCAGGGATTGTACACACCTCTCTCAAACAAGTGTATCTATTGAAACTACTGATTCAAAACAAAGAAGCACATTTTAAATAGCATTAGGCTTTAAATGTGAACAATCTTCTAAACTTTCAAACAGCTTTAGCACTTAAATGAAAGGTATTTTAAATCTGGAGAAGGTAGTCTGATCATTTTAATTAAATCCAAAGGTCTTTTTAGCTCCTGAAGGGAACAAAATCAAACATCTATTTTATTGTGCACTTTGATCTACAGACCTTTTGCAAGTATCTGAAGTCGAGATAAGGCTCTGTTCTGTCTGAAAACCTTGGAAAGCACAACCCCTTGTCGTGGCTGCCTTTAAAGGTGCCACTCATGTCCCCAGAACCTCATGACAGAATGGGAGAAACAGCAGTGAAGAGCCCATCTGCACGGCCTGCCCAAAGGAACAAAGTCGTTCCTGCTGCTCAGTGGCACACACCAGGATAATGTTCCTCCTCATCAGGAAAGAATTGCAAATATGTAATTACTGGCTTATCCCTGCTGCATTCCTCCTGCCTACCTGTCTTCCAGAGGTGGGGACAGAGCCTAAGCAGAAGTGGAGCAAGAAGTTCTCCAGAACCTTAAAAAAAAATAGGATGGGTATTACCCACGAAGGGTATTTTATAACTCAGTATTTTACCACGATTACTATTGCTACTATAGCACATTTACATTTGGAGTGGAGAAAAATCTATTTCCTTTGGAAAAGAGCATCAAATGCAACCAGATTATTTATCAAATGTTTGTGTCAAGGCAAGACAGACTATAAATCAAGTAGGGGGAATTACAGATCTGCAATCCAGATGAAGGATAAGCGAGAAGGTATTTACAGAGAGGAAGGAGAATCAAAAGTCAACAAAATAAACAGAGGACAGGCAGAAATAAGAGACCATTCTCCAGTACTGTAGTAATTCTTCCCCTCTATACCATTACCTGAGTCCTACAAGATCAGGACCACAAAGTGGGAAGGGAGGTACATTCCAGTTATTGGTACTTCCCCCTCAAGACAACACACCCAGAACCGAAGGACAGCTCATACCCTCTCTGCCCCTCCCTGCATTTGGATTATTTCCCAACCCTTTTACATCAGGACAATATGATCAAACTCCATATTTATTTCTCTGTGCCTAGGACTTGACAAAGACATGTTCAGTCAGCACTTTTCAGCATGTGTACAACACCTGCACTACAGTTTGTAAGGTTTACATTGTCTGCAATGGTTTTTATTCCACCAGTTTGACATTTTCAGCACTTTCTCGGATTGAGAAAGTATTAACAAACTTCAATGCAGAAAAGTTACTGAAGACAATTCAGTTTAAAACAACTATACATATAAAATAAATTGAAAAAATACTATATATTCCACTTGTTTGGTCTTGGCTTTAAAAAAAAAAAAAGTAGAAAAGAGATCCCTAATCCTAATTAGTGAACTAATGATTTGCTGCAGCTGGGAGATACATCCTCTTTGCATGTTCACAGTGTTTTGCTGGAGGTCTCTCTGTGATCTAGTCTGTGAAACTCCTAGGGATAAAATCAAGCAATAATAAAGTTATGGACAAGGTGTTGTCCAGCTGGTTTGAGCTTTGTCTTTACATCTTGCAGAGAATTATTGTGCTGTTCTTCTGCAGGTACACTGTGCAGGCCAGGAGTCAAACAATGTCATTCTTCTATCCTAGTGTCCTACAATAAACTAGAGGAAAACTAGGAGAACATCTGTGTGGGGGGAAAAAAAAATCTTCAGAGCCTACATAATTGATTCCTTTTTCCTGAGGTTTAAAAGAATTTAGCTCTACCCTCTTCCTTTAGATGCCTTTGAAATCAACCGAGTAATGCTCCCCTTCACCAATCTGTACAGTGATATTCAGGCTACAGAGGTCCGAAAATTAATCCTAAAATGTCTCCAAAAGTACTAGAAAAATGAGTTTGTGATCGGCAGACTGGAGTTCATTATGAAACTATATATATACCTCCACTGCAATACTTTTCTGGTAGCTGTAAATCAAACCAGATTAGCATAACCAGCATTTGCCAGCATATCCCTACAATTTGTTTTGGTTATTCTTACAGCCTGGAAGGCTGTCCCCACATCTGGTGCCTCACCTAAACACATTCTGCTGCAATTTCAACCCCTAACTACTTGTTTTACTCCTGATGGATATGGCAAGCTGACTCAACTCTCCTTGTAGATATTTTATAAGATATCTTTTCTCCAGACCAACACTTCAGTATTCCCTGACTGAAAGGCAACTTTAGCAGTTTATTTATTTTTTTTTTTTCTGGGGAAGTCCCATAGACCACCCTGTATCCCAGCACTGTTTGGCAGGAGAAAAGGGATGTATTATCATGTTCTGGGATCAAATATAGTCACAGGGTTTTTTTAAAAAAAAACCAAACCAAACCAAAACAAACAACCCACCCTAAGCCAGTCAAATTTTACTGTTGAAGCTCCAAGCTTTTAAGTTCAAAGCACCAGTGATGAAGAAAATGACGTGACCCACCTGCCAAGTGTGACAGCTTGCAGGCAGAGACAGGATGTCAGAGCTGCCTCCCAGTTACACCTGCAGGTAACTTTTTTAACCTGCTTTATATACCACCTGCTGATGTCTGATGAAACACACTGTACAAAATCATTCTAGAGAGAAACAATCCATTTTTTTCCCCAATCCTCTCGCAGGGTTTGGCTCTTTTACAGACATTGTTATTTTCTTTACAGCTCTTGTTACACAGCCATAACTCTCCCAAGTGTGACAGTGTCCCAAACTCAACCAGGTAATTACTGCAGACCTACCACTCCTCAGCAGAATGGAGAAACTGCTTCATTACCTTATTTAAAATGCTTCTGTATGTTCCAATGAATTTTCATGACAGTGATGCTGCTGACTCACGATAATTTAGGAACCACTACAGCCCCCAGATACTCCCCCACAGAAGTGCTGCCCAGGCAGCTGCTACTTGTCTGCATAGGCAATGTACCAAAACACAGTAATTTGAACCCATCTACACCAAAATGGCTGAAACCAATCCTATTGATTTCAGACCATTTACTGAATTTGTGGAGATCTGTGTGTTCAGTAAGAACGTTATTTCAACACAGAGAAGTGAAACTACCAAAAACTACGCGAACACGGCCGAGTCCTGCCTTTTTCTAGAAGTTGTGAGGGAAAGTGAACCTCAGCTCCTCAGCATTCTGGAACTTCTGCCATCCCCACAGGCTCTCAGCTCCCTAAACACTGTAGGACACATTCCATAAGGCCCAGTCAAGCCGAAGACACGAAAGTTGTCATTAACGCGTTTCTCTACTTTTAACTGGAGTTCAAAGTAGAGGAAAGACACTTTTCCCAAACCAACAGGCAAGATCATAACACACTCAACATTTTCAGGATGAGAGTTCCTTGCTGAGTTTTTTTTTTTTTTTTTAAGATTATCAAAGGTCTTTTCAGTCCATCTCACGTGAGCCCTGATTAATCCCTTGATGATGGATGACGCATTGTAACACAATGGCAAAACACTCCCCTCTGCTGAAAGGCTGGAGGCCTGTTGTAATCTTTGCCATACAAACCCACAGCACCTTTGTGAATACCAACAATTTCTGTGCCCAGAATGACACCGTGTACCTCCCTGGCAGACTCAGTCCTTTATTTACAAGTTAGCTGTTTCTTCACAAACTGAACATGACAAAATTCCAGGAGTGACGCTCATTGCCACGTGCTCTGGATGTTGTAACTACGCCATGGGGGTCACAAAGATATCCAGAAAAGCCATTCCTGCCATCCTAAACTTATGTCCCCAGTGCCCTCTTGGCCCTTACTATGCTTGACACTGACAGTCTACCTGAACCTAGAGCTGACATTGGAAATAAACTGCTCCAGGGGAAATGAAATTAAAAATCTTAATTTCTTCCTGTGTTGGAAACAAGTGGATTCCTAAAAGCAGGGGAATGTATTTAGACAACATTACACCCACCCACCCACTCCTTTCCTTAAGAGTCACCAACATCACACCATGAGGCTATGATGCTCCTTGCAGGGTGGAGGATAAAACTGTGTAAAACACTGAACTGGAAGTGATCACAAGATTCAAGGAGAAAAAAGCCCAACCAAACCAACATTGGCATTTTGGGTGGGATGACTGTGAATCCCAGAACTTCAGTAGGTCCTGGTGAACTCTCTGGTGTACAACAGTCCCCAGGGCACAAGGTCACAGACTGCAAAATCTTTCTTCCTGATCATCATTTATTGCAGAAAACCTCAGTTATGTTTGGCTGCACTGGTTCAAAGGATTTTTGTTAAGCCAGACCTTGGAAGTGCAACTATTTCAGATTAGTCATTTTATGGAACTGCACACACCAACACTCTGCAAAACTGTTTTGCTGTTTAAATACAGCATAAAGAGTGAAAATTCTTCTCCCCACACTGTGTAGGCCAGAGAGAAGGTAGAAAATGAAACAGTTAAGCACACTTTATCAAGAATTTCCAGTTTGGAGTGATACAGCCTGATCACTAATATCTATGATTAATTAAGCCAATATGCTTCCCTCCCCACTCACTGTCATGTTCCCAGCCCTAGAACTCTGAGGTGTGCACAGTGTTTGCACATACACACACGGGGCGGTGGACACTTAGCCACTATCAATCTCTACCTAAATCCCCTCCCAAAAATGTAAATTTATCTTCTGACCATACAGTAACTCCTTAAAAGTTTGGCACATTTTCAGAGGAACATATTAAGTTACAGCACCACAAGTTAAACAACATCCTGGCATCGGTGAAGTGTTCTGAGCAGGACCACATTTCTGCCAACTTTCCCTGCTTTTCATCAAATCTGAGGAGCAAAGAGCACATGCACTTCAGCCACTCTTGCTGAAACAAAAGTCACATGATTTAGTTGGCATCCTGGTCGCTACGTAAGTGACAGTAAAACGTCTGCTTCCATCGCTGAGTTTGCAGAACAAAAACTAAAACCCGTCCCGCCCTCTACAAAAAAAAAAAAAAAAAAAAATCCCAAACAAACTTCCTGGTGCACACACCGACCTCACCGACTGCAAAATTCAGGAACTGTGACCTTCCCGTCGATAAGCTGGGGCAAGGGCCACCCCCACTCTGTGTTTTTACAAAGCCACGAGGAAAACCTGTGTCCGTGTGAGCAGAGCCAGCACTCCAGCGGAGAGAGAGGTGCTTTATGTTTTCAGCTCTGCTGAACACTCAGCCCTGTTCCCACCTCTTCGTACAGACAAACAAACAAAGCACACCCTGCGCTGCACTTCACAACCCAGTCAGTTCAGCAGTTACACAACTAACTTCAAACAACTTGTAACACTGACTTTAAAAAAAAAAAAAAAGAGGCAATTTTAACTCCCGAGCCAATGGTTTTAGCTCACTTTGTAAAGGCAAGAAGAACATTATCTGAGACCTCACACTCCTGAAGAAATTCACAGATCCAACCACAGCGTTTTGCAGTATTAAAAATAAGTATCTCACACCCCTTGAAATGCTGTTTACATTTCATGAAAAATGCTGGTGCATATTATTTTTTCTCTGGTGACTTAATTTCCTAATTTAAAACAGGAATTTCAAGAGGCAATAACACCACGTGTACACAAACAGTCCCATCTGTTAGGACAAGGTTGACCATACCCTGCAAATATCCCCAAAGTAAAAGCATTTTTCCTAACATTTAGTGAGTGTGCACTTCCATTTGATTTGTTGTGTTTCACATCTGCATTCTGCTCCTCGTATTTCTGAGACACCCTCAGAAAAAAACCAGGACTTGCTTTCTTTTAAAATGCCATCTGTTCCCTGCATATTTTCCCTTTAGGTCCTCCTATGATATCTGCAATGGAAACTTCTGTGTCATATAGGATTAAGGCTATAAAACAGATGAATATAAAATGCAGAGACTGCACTTTGCTACTAATAGCTGTAAAAAAAAAAAGAGAAAAGAAAGATATGGAAGTATCACCTGAAGCCTTCCTATTCTAAAGACAAAAACATAAAACTTCAAAAAAGTTCTTCTTAAGGGACATTTCTCTAGAAATTATGGGAAAGAATGCAAAAGCAAAAGCTGCTCCTCTTAAAACTGGGGAATTTTATTTCTTCCTACCACTGCTCTACACCTGTTTCCTTCCTGAGTCAGAGACTGGAAGTTTGAAATACCGGTCTCCAAATGGATAAGCAAAGGAAACCTTTCACTGAAATACCAGCCGCAGTCATTCATGAAAGCAACATTTGCATAAGATTTTTTTCATAACACCTAACATTTTTTATAGAAGCAATGTCAGCTCCACAGTAAACTCAGCCTTGATGGCTCCTCAATTATCTCAGCTGTTATCTCATCTCCATTCCCCCCGTTGCAGTTTCCACACTTTGCTCAGGCACTCGCAACGTTTCAGAATATTATCAACATTACTAACACTTGTGTCACTCACACCTCGGGGGCGGGGAAAGGCAGGCTGACCTACCTGGTCATGTTAATATAAAAAGATTTTTGAGCAACCCTCTTAAACCATTCCATCATTACTTACAAGGATTTAAATAGCGACCGTTCCCCTAAAGCTGTTTAAAAACTCCAAAACTTGCGCAGACACCCACTGACTGCCCTAAAATCGTTCCAAAACAGCTCGTTACTAAACCCAAACTCTCAAATTCTGACCCAGTCCAGCCACGGCCGTTTGTGCCAAACCACGCAAAAAACTCAGGCCAACAGGGCACAAAACACACCGGGACGCCCAGGAATAACTTTCACGCCGCGAAGAGCCACCTCACGCTCGGGCCGGGCGCTGTTTCCCTGCGAGCGGACAGCGAGGGGCACCTGACAAGTTTCCCAGCGCGGCTGGGGCAGCGGGCAGGGCGAGCCGGGCCCCGGCCGCCCGCAGCACACGTGTCACTGCCGGCCCCGACCGCCCCTTCCCGCCGGGGGAGCCGGGAAGCGCGGCCCGGGAGGAGCCGAGGGGAAGCGGCCGGGCTGGTTTCGTTTCCAGCCGGCAGCGAGGTCGCCCCTGCCCGGCCCCCCCCCAACCCCGGCACTCACCCCCCGCCCGGGCCCGCCCCGCTCCCGGCCGACCCCATGACAGGAGCTGAGCCCCGGCAGTGTCAGCGCCGCGAACTTCCCGGCTGAGCAAAGAAACAATACCCCGCGGAGCCCCGGCCCCCCCACACCCGGCCCAGCCCGGCCCTGCCCGCGGGGCCCCCGCGCTGCCCCCGCCGGGACCCGCCGCGGCCGCGGGACCGAGCGCGGGGGGGGTGGGGGGGGAAACCCGGCCTGGCGGGAGGCCGCTCCCGGGCCGCGCCGAGCCCGCGGCGGCCGCGGGGGGCGGCGGGGAGAGCGGCGGGGCGGCGGGGGCCGGGTGAGTGCGCGGGGGGCGCGGGGGGCGCGGCGGGGGCGGCGCGGGGGCCGCACTCACCGGGCGGGCCCTGGCGCGGCTCCGGCGGCCCCACAACCATAACAAAGCTCTGCCCAAAATGGCCGCCCGGCCCTGCCCGGCCGGGGGCCGGAGGGGGCGGGGCCGGCGCGCGCGCGGGGCGGGGCCGAGCACGCGGAAGGGACACGCCCCCTGCCCGGCTTCCCCTCGCCCGCCCCCGCCCCGCGCCGCGCGCCCCCCGCCCCGCCAATCACAGCCCGCCCCGCGCACCGCCCTCGCCGCCGCCTGGCGGAAGCCACCTCAGACTACGCGTCCCAGAAGGCCTCGCGCTCCCTCGCCGCCCATAATGGCCGGGCTGCGCGCGGCGGGGCACGCTGGGACCTGCAGTCCGCTTGTAGGAGGCTGGCCCGCTGTGGAGATGCCAAAGCTTAAAAAGGAGGAGCGGCCCTGCCGTCCCGCAATTCCATGGACGGTAGAAGCCCCTGTCGCTCCTCCGCCATACCGACCGCGGCCCTCGGGCTGAGAGTGAGCGGCGCTGCTGCCTTCGGCTCAGGTTGGCCCTTCCCTGGCCAGGCGGAACGCGATGGGCCGCTCCTGTTGCCGCCCGGACCGGCAGCGCTGGGCGCCGCCGGAGCGCTTCCCGGGGCACCGGAAGCCGCCTCAGGGAGTGCGGGCGGGGCGGCGGCGCCCGGCGAGTCCCGCCCGGTGCCCATGGGCGGCAGGGCCCCCAATCCCTCCGGGGTGTGAGACTCCTCCTCTCCGCCTTCACTCTCTGCCCTTTGGCCGCGCCGAGCTGCCGTCCTTCCCCGGAGCAGCAGGATTGGGAACTGCCTTCCGTGGTGAGTGTCGTCCTCCGGCAGGGAGCTTACCTGTGGCTTGGGAGGGGATGGCCTTTCCACTCTGTAGTGGCTCAGTACGGATTGAGTACATGTATTATATATATTATAGCTTATTTTAGAGGAGCAGAGAAGTGAAGGCAGCAATAAATTGCAGAGCAGAAACTAATAAATCAATAAGAAAGAGATGTTATGTGCCAGTGAGGTATTTGCTGGAGTTCCAGGAGAAATGAAAAAATATATATGTATTTCTTTAAATATACACCTGAGTCTGTGAGCGTCTGATAAGTGTAAAGTTTAGACATAAGAAACTCACCTATTCAGTAGTTTCAGACCTTGTCCTGACTTTTTCTGTTTTTAGGACATCGGTAAAACAAATATGTTTCCTCTCATGCAACGGTGCTGCTTCTACACATCTTTCAGAGTAAGTTACTGAAGCTTTTCTTTGCTGTCTGTTTTTATTTAGAAGTAAAATAGCAAAGTATACAAACTGCAGCTTTGAAAAAAAAAAAAAAAAGAAAGGTGGCTTTCAGTTGGAGTAGCCACGTGTTTATCACCCAGCTTTTCTGAGAGAGCTCCTGGTTTCTACAGCACCTTTAGGCAAAGCTGTTTCTTTTATAAAATTGAATGTTATTGTCTCAAGATCTTTTTTCCTCTCACTTTTTGACAGAGCAGCGAGGGGATAGTAGTTTGTTGCTGGGGTGACCTTGTCCTGCTTGTGCAGGAAATTATTTTACATTTTGCTCTGAAAGGGACTGATGTATCTTCAAAGTGCCTAAAGAATGCAGGTGTGGGGGGAAGGATGGGTGGGTGTACAAACCTTTTGTGGTGAGTAAAGGTTTTCTTACTCACTCTGGAGAGCCCGGTCGCTCTTCATCAGCTGCATGGGGTGCCTTCACCAGTTCAGTTAAAAGCACCTGAAATCCAAGGGCAAGGACAGCTGTGATGTGACCTGACCTGGAAAACCAGTTGGTACAATATTCCCCAGGTGGCTGAGGTAACTGCAGGTCTGTAAGCTTGCACTGTGTGGTGCTCAGGACAAGTTTTATGCTTGCAGCTCCAGAAGTTGACGAGTCCCAGGCTGCTGCTCTGTGCAAAGGATAAAACAACTTGGTCTTTCCTCGGCCTCCAGCTCCGGAGGGATGTGTGTCCTCTCTCGAGACCTCCAAGCCTCAAACCAGTTTATGCCACCCAGCTGCAGGCTCTTCACACCTCTCTCCCCGCCTCCAAGAAGAAAAAACCTCCAGAATCCGAGGCAGAATCCCAAGAAAGCAAGGAATCCCTGAAGGATGTTCCCAAGCCAGCCCTCTACCTGAGCCTGGGGGGGCTGTTTCCCTTCGTGATGGCACCGCTGGCCATGGCCATGCAGGGCTCCTACTACCCCGAGGTGGCCTTTGTTCAGGTGGCGTACGGGGCCGTGACAGCCTCGTTCCTGGGGGGAATGAGGTGGGGCTTTGCCCTCCCGGAAGGCAGCCCGGCCAAGCCGGACTGGCTGAACCTGGCTAACGGCATCGTGCCCCCCGTGCTGGCCTGGCAGGCCTTGCTCTTCAAGGATGCCACCCTGGGAGCAGTGATGCTGGTGATGGCCCTGGGCATAGCGCTGCATTATGACATCGCCCTTCTCCCCCCGTACCCGAGGTGGTTTCGGAGGCTGAGGGTGTGGGGAACGGTGGTGATGGTGGTGTCCCTGCTGGCCACTGCGGCACTGAAGTTCATTTTAGAGGAGCAGAGACTTGAAGGCAGAAATAGTTGGCAGAACACAAACTGATAAATCGATAGGGAGAAGATATTGTCTGCCAGTAAGGTATTTGCATGGAGTTCCTGGAGAAATAAAGGACTGATTCGTGCTTAAAAGTGATGATGGCAGGGATCAAGATGCTTACTCTCAAAGGAAACTTGATTTTCCTACTGATTTTCAAGCTAGTTTAGGAGGGAAGGATTGCAAATAGCAGTGACTTCCAAGGCAAGGGGGAGACTGTTTTGTTTGGAATTAGGGCTCCCCGGCAAAGGAAGCTGCCTGCAACACAGCCAGGAAGAACTGCCAGACTCCTGCACTGCAAACTGATGTTATACAGTAGGACACGAGAACTCCAGTGCTGCCACTAAGGGACTAGTTAAGGGGATTGAAAGTAGTTTGTGTCTTTTCCCTCCTGAGAATCCATATATTTGAGCTCCCAGAACAGGTAGAGATGGATTTGTAATCTGCAAACCCTCCCTGATGGGCCTGTTACTGAAAGCCCTGCAGAAGCAGATGGCCTTTGTACTTCAGTCTTCCTAACACATCATTCAGCAGAAGTCACAGCCTAAGTCAGGTGGATCCTCTTCTCTGGTCTCAGGTACCTCTGGAAAGCCATGAAATTGTATGTGAGCATATTTATTGTAAGCTTTTAACTGGAAGTCTTTTAAGTACAGTGTAATATCCAAGAAAGCTGAAAAGTGACATCCACACATGGTTTTAGGACCAGATGGTCCTCATAGTTGTTAAATCACTGATCTTCGTTGTTCTACACAGAATAAAGCACATATTGTCACTTAGACTTTGTTATCTGCTCACTCTGCGAAGAGCAGAGGTTTAAGAAGCCTGCCTGTCCTGGAGATAGAGGCATCTTGTGTGATATTGCTGAAGCAGCAGCTGTGTACAGCAGCCTCTCACTTCTGCAACCTGTCAACTTTTGTATGGTAACAGCAGCATCCCTCTGAAGCAAAAATATACGTCAGTGCTCCCTGAATATAAAGGAAATAAAATTGAGTTTACGAATTAAAATGTTTCTATTTCTTACTTACACATCATTGTTTAAGATGGGTCCAGAGTAGAGCCCTGCCTTTGGCTTGATTCAGTGAAAGAGGTGCTGAGTATCAGAGACCATAATCAATCAGCCACCAAGTTCCATTCAAACATGATGTAATCAGCTACAGAACCTGGAGAAGGTAACTCCACACAACTGCAGATTCCCTCAAGCTCCATAAACCAGGAAGTTTACGGGCAGGAATCAGAAGTGAACTCTCAGTTCCCAAACTAATAAAATACAGCTAAGGTAATGTTCCTCCAGTGGTTCCCTCAAAAGACCCTGAAATGTGAAGAAGAATGCTCAAGAAATATTATCGGTAATTTCGTCCCACAGAGGGCTGAACAGAGCTGGCAAGGCAGCCAGATTCCCAAGAAGTCTGAGTGATTTTACACTGAGAACAGACACGTGAGTGTTCTACTGCAGAACTTGCACCATTCAAGCAGTCACAGTCTATAACCAGTCTTTTTCTAATGTGCTACTGGAAAATAGGATTTCCAGTAAAAAGATGGAAGGAGCTATTATATCAAAGTGGCAGTGATACTCATTGTGATATGAAAGCAACCTACTCAAGAGCATTCCACAGTCAGTTCTGAAAACACATTTTATTATGAAAAGCCATTTAATACAAGCTTATACTTGAAAAAAATAGACATTAATTCAGACATATAAGAAATCCTCTGAAGTAAAAGCACACACAAGATTATAGAACAATCAGAGAAGGAAACTCTCCATCACGTAGCATGCTTTAGCCCAACCCTATGTCAGATTTTAAAATCTAGATTCTTAAGGTACCTGCAACGCTCACCTTGGAGGATTTGATTCCTGTATTAATTTGTTAATTTTACACAGGGGATTATTGACCTACACAGCACGAATGCTCCTTTGTCTACACACTGCAGGCTTCCTGTTTAGTGACATTCCAGTTGCGGTTTTGTGTTCCAGAATAACACTGTCCATCAAAGTTCAAGCAGCCTCACTCCAGGCTCCTTCCAAATCATCCACAGCTGTGCAGAGAATGCAGTCACAAGTGTGCAAAAAGCAACTTCAAATTTGTTAATTAAAGGAATCTAGGAAAAACCTCCAAACTCGTAGTAGTATTGTTCTACTGGATGTATCCAAGCTAAATACAAACTCCTCAAGCATCACTGACAGCATCACTTCAATGCTGAGTGCAGCTAATTCTATCACAGAAAGCTCCACTGGCTCAAACTGGGACGAGGCACGAGATGTAGTGAAGGTGAAAGTGTGTGCCTTGTAGAACAGCAAATACTCCAGTGCCAAGTCTCAGCATGTGTCACACAGGGTAAAAGCACATTAAACTGTGGGGGAAAAAAAATGGGGGCAAAAGGCTCTCCCTAAGTTGTTTTTACTAAGAGCAGTCCTAAAGAGAACAGCAAACCTAAGGAATAGCATTTCCATTTAAAATTCACCAGAGCTTACACAAAAAGGAGCTCCACTGTCAATGCTGATACCACTGAGAAGAAAAGCCAGTGCTGAAGTGGAATGACATTATTAGAACCGTGAGGATAACCTTCCAAAATAGGAAATTCTCAGCTACTCACCATCCAAGTGAGCGGAGTAGCCAGAAAGTAAATATCCATATTTAATGTCCAGGAGCAGAAAAGAGGCTCAAATGTGTCAAGGTCTTAAGTAGAGACACCAAGTTTCCCCCATGTTATCTTCTCTTCCTCATTTTCCACCAGAAAAAGACAGCTAATGCTATCCAAACTGCCCACCTGGTCTTATCTCCAGGTAACTCCTTGCTGTCCATAGCTAACCCCCTTCCAGATTGCAAGGGCATCTGAAATGCCAGCTTTGGTGCACCTGAGAGAGTTAACAACCAAATAACATCTCTAAAGTGCTGGAATTACTGCTTCAGATTTTTACAGGGCATATTCACCATTTATTTCAGTGAGCCTAATCCAGTTATAAGAGGCATTCCTACTCTTAACAGAATACTTCCCAAGACAGACAATGGATAAGCCAATTTACTTTGAAGGGCTTTTCCTTTTGCTCGGGAAAATCTCTCTGATCTACTTCTCCACTGCAGCTCCTGTGTTAAAAAGAGGTTTCTGGCCAATGAAACCGGAGATCTGAGGAGGCAGATTTTACTCCTTCCTTCAGTGAGTGTCCTTCTCTGTGTTTCACAGCACAGCCACCCCTCCTTCGCAGCGGCTGGTGATCATGTTGGCAATTTCAGTCCAGCTGTCCATATGAGGGTTATAAACTTCAACAGAGTCGGAGGTTACCGGAGCAGCAAAATCAGGGCTGGGAGCTCGGCCTCCCGAGGCGTAGAGGAGTCCATTCACAGCCACAACACACACACCAGCTCTTGGGATCTTCATCGGAGCGACTTCAACCCACTTTTCCTAATGACAAAGTGAGAGTCAACAAGTTGTTTTAGGGCAAGCCCCGATTCTGATAAAATAACTTTCAAAGCTTAAAGACTGAAACAGATCCAAAGAACATACTGTCTGTACCCCTTCCTTTGTTCAGTCACTGCAAGATGCAGTCTGTCTCCAAAATAGAGAATGGTACAGCTTGAGGTGGGAAATAGGTAAAACTAGATTGAATTCAAAAAGCAAACAGATTGGCTCACTGGATTATGTTCTGTTTTTAACAGTAGCTACTCTTCCAAACAAAAACATAAGCAATAACAGTCAGGAATAATTCCTTATTTTAGTCATGTTGAAACACCATTTTGATGCAGAAGAAAGGTCCTCAACTTTTCAGTGAGTTTTTTCTCTCTATTCAAATTACTGACCTTTCTATTGAAGAGGAGGAATCTATCCTCTCATCTTAACCCTAGCAAGTATATCTGTGCATGGTTAAACCACAACAGCTAGTTAGGATAGACCCTGAGATCACCAAAGCTTTGTTTCACCCAGGATCACCAGCCAGTAGTGAAAAGGAAATGGAACTTCAAGTTTTTCTTTTCAAAGAAAGGAAGCAAGATCCCTCTATAGCATCTTACACAGACCTGATACAGTCTACATTTATGAAAGGAAGGGACTCTACCATACCTCTTCAAATGAGTATCTTTCTACACTAGCAAGTGCATCCTGAGATTCATTCCATCCTCCCACGGCGTAGATGCAGTCGTTGAGAGCAGCCACACCAAGATAGGCCCTCCGGGTGCCCATGGGAGCGAGCTCAGACCAGCGCTTGGATATCGGGTCGTAGACTTGGACAGAGCGGAGCTCTGCTCCTTCGCTGCTGATGCCACCAACCACGTAAATCAAACCTGCAGGAACAGAATTTCTCCTCTCTCAGGTTTCACAATAGAAAGACAGACAGAAAATGACTGTCACAACAAAGGTTTCAGCCTGACGTTAAGATGGCTTAAGAGTGACAGAAGAACCTCCTTTTGTTCAGTAGCAGAGCACATAAAGCTTTTGCATGAGTAACTTGAGGCTTCAACACTGGAAGCTCTGATGAAAGCAAACATTATTAAGTGCAAGGGAAGGAATTCAGAAGGTTGCAAATGCTGACCAGGCCTCAATCAAATACTTAACAGGCACATTTATTTACCAAGTCTTTAGACATGACTGTCTTAAAATAACCTGTAGCAACCCTTCAGCTTGTCACAAAGAAACACACACAAACCCAAATATGGAAGGTAAATAAAAGCAGAATCAGGAAAAACTGTTTTCATGAGATAAAAGGCAGAAGACAAGAGAGAACTTTACAGTACTTGAGTTCTGCAGAATTAGAAATATGGTACTAGAAGAACAAACAAGCGAAGCACAAACACAAGCAACTGACAGCTCAGTACAAGACAATGGAAGAATTCATGACTGAAACATAAAGCTTCAAAATCCAACAGCTGTTGGAACTGTTTATGGATACAAACTTAATAATACACACCTTGCATTTCACAACACCCAAAGCAGTAACGGGGCATAGCCATGCTTCCCACCACATCCCAGCAATTTTCTTCAGGATCAAATCTTTCAATCGTGTTGCCAATTTCTGCTCCTACCCAGCCTCCTGCAAATAACAGCAAACACAGGAAGGAATTAAAGGGCATGAAGTTGTGTGTTAGCTGCATGTTTAGCATACAGTGAACTGTTCCAGGACAAATTCTGAAACCAGCACGCAGTCAATCTACAATGGAAATGACTTACAAACAATAACTAATCCACAAAGATTTGGTATAATAATGCTTACGGACACAGCTGGCTTTCAAAACTTAAGTTTGCGAATTTGCATCACCAAGATGTAATCTTTAAGATCAAATCTATTTGCAAGTTTCGTGAATCTTTAAAATTAACTGCACCTACAAAACAAAAAGAGAACTTACCCAAAGCATAGATAGCACCATAGCAGGTGCACACTCCCAGTGCACAGCGGGGATGGTTCATGGAAGCCACAGTTGTCCACTGCTTAGTAACAGGGTCATAACACTCCGTACAGTCGAAAATCATCGAGTTGTCCTCACCTGCACAGTAAGAACAGAGACGAGAAATATTTTGCAGATATGGAAACATTCTTCAGCTCCTTCCAGGACAGGCAACATTGGAATACAAGGTTTGTCTTTCAGCCAAACGGCCAATGTAGCAAAAAGTTTGTTTGTAGCCAGAACTGAATCAACACTAGGAACAGCTTTCATCAACAGTTCCCTGAAACGTTACTGAACACATCAGAGGGATGAACAGCCACTGTGCTGCACATCTTTTACTCTGCAGCACAATGTCCAGGGTTGTCAGGACCAAAGAATATGTTCTGCAGTGACAAAACCAGTCTGCATATGCATTCTTGAGTGATGGGCTGGTAGAGCTACTCATCACATCCTTGTGCCAACATTCACAACAAGCCTTTCCAGGCATGCACACCACAAGTGGTCTGTCCTGTGCTACTGCCTTTTATGCTATGGGGCTTTTGCCAGACTACAGGTGAGAAAAGAAATTCCATTAGTGGGGGTATGCAAAGCCCTCAGAATAGCCAACATCTCTTAGTGTATCTGCATGTGTCCATATTGTAACCTGTGAGTTGTTACACCCTGAGGGGAAAGCAGCTTGGCAAAAACTGGCCAACACAGGAGCCCAAAGAGACATTCACAGAGCAGTGATGGTAGAGAACCAAGGCACAGAACGAAGGAACCCAAATTATACCTAAAAGTTGTAATATCTACTGCTGGGTTCCTCAGAATCACTGATAGGAAGAATAATTTAAAAAAATCCCCATCCATGAGTTGTCCAGTGTCCATGTAACAAAGAAAGCTGTTACCTCCAATGGCATAGACCATTCCTCCCACCACGGCCACCCCCAGCCCGCTCCGGGCCTGGTGCAGAGAGGACACCGTGGTCCAGTAGTGGCTGAAGGTGTCAAATCGCTCCACACAGCTGAGGGCTCTGCTGTCACTCCAGCGTCCTCCCTGCAGTCGGGTGTACCCACCTGCAAAGTAAGGGGAAAGACCACGGCTGAGTAAGAGCTTCTTGCTCATCCCCATGCTCCTATATCTAAACCACTGGAAAAAAAATTACAGTGACAGCCATTTAGCCCCTTTTAGTAGGAACTGGGGTTTAACAATAGCTTGGTTTTCTTCAGCCCACATGAAAGACAGGTTGGCTTGAGGGTCATGGAAATTGTGCTGAGCTGACACCATAATGCCACAAATATTAGAATTCATGTTTTTCAGTAAAACAGAGACCAGCCAACTGCCTTTGCTATCCAAGGTGGTGCTACTTCCCCCAGGGTGCAACAAAGGCATCACTTGCTATTTCAAGTACCCCAATCACATGAACCAAAGTATCCTGGACAGAGAGAACTCCAGCTCTCAGAAGAACAAAGCGTGCAGTGAATTTGCATGTACCATTCCAGCAGAGAACCCTGGGTAAATCCTCTGCTGATTTGCAGCTTTCCACCCAAGGCAAATTACTTTTAGACAGCAAATCTGGGCTTTGAACGCCATGTCATAATGACAAGAAGCATGAATGCTGGACTTCTGTGCAATTCTAAGCAGAAACCAGCTATCATGGTAACTCAGCCATGATGAAACATTTTGATATCTTTATATATTTTGATTAAAAAAAAAAATCCAGTATCTCTTTAGTACTGTAATACGAGATACTACTTCATTTGCTTTACAAGGTTCAAACAGCTACATTCTAACCTACTGCATAAAGGTACTTCCTGGCTTTCCTCCGGGGACGACCTTTAGAAGCCTGCAGAAAACTGCTGACCTTGTTCTCTTTGGGAGATTTAGAGACTTCACAATATTCTTTCAACAGAGTTTGCAGGGCCACCCGAAGACTGAAATCTGGAATACCTGGAGGAAATAAGCAGAATAAAAAAGGCACAGTGAAAAGTTAGGGGCAGTAAGCAACTCAGCCAGAGAAAAATTAATAACTTCTCCTAAAACAGCAGACAAATCAAGGTTGCCTACTTTTATACGACATTTTCAAAAGCGCATTTTTAAAGTAAGCTGTGCTTGTTTGTTAAAAAAGAGAACTCGTTTGCTATAAGTACTTTCACTCATCGTGCTATTAATGTAAAAAAAAAGTCCATCAAAGCCCAGTAACTCCACAAAACACCTGGCTTCCTCACATGATGTCCTTTCTTTCCTTCTTTCACTTACTTTCTATGTACTTTAACAGCCTCTGTGCTGGCAGCAGAGGGAATCGGACAGGCTCCAGAACTTCTACGACATATTTCTTTCTCTTCCCCACATCCTTCAGGATCCACTGCATGGCCGCTATGAACACCTGGTACTCGTCCTCGATGCTCAGGTCCTCGCTTCGCAGGATCTTCACGAGCTGCTCCTTGGTGAGCGCCAGGAACTCCTCCCCGCCCTGCACCTCCAGGAAGTGCGCGTGGATGTAGCTCTCGGTGAACTCCATCAGGTCGTGACAGGCGATCTGCTCAGAGAACTGGAAGAGGCCGATGCAGTTCAGCGGGTCGATCTGCCCCTTGAGGAACTCGCAGCAGAGCTCCACCACCTCGGTGAGCTGCAGCATGTCGGCGGCCACGATGAGCTCCTGGACGTTGTGCTCCGCGATGCTCACCACCCCTGCGGGCACCAAACCACAGCGGGGCCCCGCTCCAGCCTGCGGCCGCGGGGCGCCCGCCCCGAGCCCCCGCCACAGCCCTCACCTGTGTAGATGAAGTCGAGCAGCGTGTGGAAGGTGCCCGCCTCCACGCCCGCGATCCGCACCACGTCCCGCCCGGACTCCTTCATGCCGCCCGCGAACAGCGCCGCGAAGTAGGGGCTGCTGGCCGCCAGCACCAGGCGGTGCACGGCGAACGCCTCCGGGCCCACCTCCAGCCGCACGTCGCAGAAGCACTGCCCGGCGCGCAGCCGGTTGATCTGGGCCAGGAGGAGGCGGGCGTGGCGCTCGGAGCTGGAGCAGGAGCCGGGGCTGGGGCCGCCCTTGCTCGCCGCGGCGCTCGCCGCCATCGCGGAGCTGCTGCTGCTGCTGCTGCTGCTGCTGCTGCTGCTGCTGCTGCTGCGGCCCCGGCACCTCCGGCACGTCCCGCCCGGCCCCGGCCCCGGCCCCGCGCCGCGCACGCGCCTGCTCCGCCCGCACGGGCGCCTGCGCGCGGAGGGGCGCGCGCCCCGCTGAGGCGGCTCCGCCTGGACATGGCGGGTCCTGCGGCGGGGCTGCTGAGGGACCGGGTGCTGAGGGACCGGGTGCTGAGGGACCGGGTGCTGAGGGCTCCCTGTAATGACCACGCACCCCTCAGCCGCTCCTCGTTAGGCGTCTTTTTCCAGACCTCTTTTACGAGCCTTGTTGCCCTTCGCTGGACACGCTCAGCGTCCTTTCTAAAATGAGGAGTCCTTTCTAAAATGAGGAGTCCACCTCCGGCCACCCTGTGCTCGCTGCCTGCTCCACGGGGAGCTTGCTTGTTGTTAAAACTGGTCCCCCTGATAGATTATTTACTTACTCACTCTCTTCATAATTTCTGTCCCTCAGTCCCATTCCCCTCAGTCAAGCTCCTACAAATTGGATCCCGACCCACCTTGATCTGTGCCTGTGAGGGACAAACCTGGCAGTGTTGGGGAGAAAATACAGTTGCTACCTGTCTAGGGAAGCCCAGAGATGGGATGTGGGGGCATTGCCTGTCCTTAGCTCAGGGCTGTGGCACCAGAGACAGCGCTGACAGGGGGTGAGCGTCACCTACTGAGTTACACACACGTGGTCACCGTGTCAGGCAGAGATGGCATCAATTCTGAGAGAAAAGCATCCCTCCTGAGTATTCCACAACCGTTCCAGGAGCGTGACAAGCAGATCCAGCCCAGCATCCTCTTTCTTCAAAGTGTCATGCCATTTCTGGGCCTTCCTCTTCATTCCAGCACAGATGTTTCATCAGTGTCCTGTAGCAGCACCACGTGAGTCACTGAAGTCAGCACTGACCCTGAGGCAGAGCTTGCTTCCATCTCAGTCTGTATAATTCCCTGAGTCACTGCATGCCTGAGCACTGACAGGGGATGAGCATCACATACTGTGTTAAACGCACGTGGTCTTCGGGTCTGGCAGAGCTGGCACCGATTCTGAGAGAAAAGCATCCCTCCTGAGTTTTCCACAACTGTTCCAGGAGCGTGACATCCAGCCAAAGCAAAAAGCAATCAGAGAGCCGCTTGGAACGCTTCCATATCTATTTACTGTGAGGCTGGGAAAGAAAAACATGTCTGCTCAGAGTTACAATGGTCATGGCCCCTCAGGCTTTTCTCATGATTCTGGGTTTCATTGTAATAACTTTAAAATGTACTTCTTGAAGGAATTTGAATTGTGATACCCTCTGGGGCCTGTTGGTTTCTCTGTTCATCAGCATCACATTCTAATTACATTTCAAGTTGTTCTTAAAAAAATATCCATAAAAAACATAGATATGGATGGAACAAGGCTTCTGCAAGGCACACATAGTTGGATGAATGCTGATATAACTCAGTACAAATTTTAAGCTCGGCTAATAAATGCACTGAAGTTT
Source organism: Pyrocephalus nanus (assembly GCA_038380795.1). Taxonomy (NCBI): domain Eukaryota; kingdom Metazoa; phylum Chordata; class Aves; order Passeriformes; family Tyrannidae; genus Pyrocephalus; species Pyrocephalus nanus. The sequence continues at coordinate 4,714,753 of CM076269.1, forward strand.
TTTCTTTCTTTGACACATCAGTAAAAGAAACCAAACCCCTCTCGCGCTGACATTTTATTCATCGGAAGTGGCCTGTGAATAAAAGGCTTAGAATTCTCCTAAATGCCAGTGGCTTGCTCGCTGGCTGATGTCAGCTGTTGGACTCCTGGCCAGCACTGGGATTTCACACCATAGCTCCAAATTTATGGACACAAACCAGCGTTGCTGAGATGGCTAATTTTGCCCCAAAGGACTGTGCTGTGTTAATGTGGTTGGATGGTTCCATCCCCAGGGAAGGGCACTGCTTTCAGAAGGCGTCTTCTGTGACCAGACAGGAGCTGTACAGGATGTGGCTAATGCTCCCATATACTATTGTGCCTCTCCCAAAACGCGCCGTAGATTTTCAGGAACCAAACAAGCTATTCAGACTTTCTCTTGAAAAGCCCCTGTCCCGCAGAGACCCGTGGCTGCTCAGGTTTCACTGGCTGAAGGCTTCTCAGGAAAACCTTTCCAGACGCGCCTGGATGATCTGTGGAATCGAGGGAGATGCCTTGCTACCCTTCCCGAATCCTGCAGGTGCCGCTGTTACTGCAGGGTAATGTATCGGAACATTCGCAAAAGCGGGACTGCAGGATGATGTATTAGAACATTACCAAAAACGTGAGGTTGAAAGCTGTTGGATGTGTGGCTGCTGAACCCCTCCTCTGTTACAGCGAGATCTTTGTTATATCCAAGGTTTTCTGGCCTTTTTTTTAAATTATTTTTTATTTTTTTTTAATGAACTCCATACAGATGGAGAGCTTTTAGTCCCAAAAAAACCCCACACTGGCAAACCTACCACCAAAAAAACCCCCCAAGCACACACTCACAGGCAGGCTTTGAGTGCAACATGGGGGGCAGAAGAGGGTTACAGAAGGTACTTGTAAGGTATTCCTGGAAGAAAACATTGGTTACCCCATAATCACCCCAATGATGATAATCATGACTAGTTATTGTGTTGTCTACCCAGTCAAAAGCCTGTAATGAGCTACAGGCACTAGATTCTAATTAGATACCTGCATAAACCTGTTATCAGCTTACATTTTCACGTGATACGTAAGCTTTAGTGGATAAAGAAGCTTCCCTTCAGGGTCTGAAGGTTTCCAATCTCTGTGGGTCACAGTGTGCTTCCCAGGGAGGTAACACATTTCCCAAGCCATGTGTGAAAACACTCTCTCTTGGCAGGTTTGGGCCAGGCCCAAGAACTTTTACCTTCATTCCTGTGAGGGTTAATGAATCTTGGTGAATATGTGTGTAGACTAAAGGTTTGAACTGGAATTGACCTAGAGATGGAGAGCAGGAGGGGTCCCCAAAGCTAATCTTTCTGCACAGGCAGTCCCAGAGTATATGGCTTGTGTGGAAACATTAAAGTTTTCACACTATCAGCAAGGTGGTGATGGCACTGTCCGTTTTTCAGCTGAACTGTTAATGGCTTGGGAAACTGTCAAGCTCACTGCCATGCCATGCTGAATGCCTCTCCTCTCCCTCTCATCCTTAGGAACCTTTGTGAACTCTTTTGTCTGTTTTGGAAATTGTAATTAAGATTTTGTATTACTTCCACTATAATACGGCTTCGGGTAGAGGTGGCATTCAGGTGACAGCCATCAGAGCTGCCAGTCTGGCACAGGTTTAGCATTCTTGAAGTGGTTATTGAGAAACTCTCCCGAGTATCCACATCTCCCCCGAAGTGCTGAGGCGGTGTCCAGCTGAGGGGGGTGTTGCCCTCCAAAGAGCAGCCGTGCCCCGGGGAGCCACGTGGCAGCAGCAAAAGTGGGGAACACATCAGAGCCATTCCTTCAGAGGGAATGTGACATTTCCAGTGAGTAACGCACAGATAATGCCTTGTGATCTCAGGAGCACCGGCAGTATTTCAGTGCTGTGTGCTCCAGGCTTCACCTTCCCAGTAGCATTGGGTGGAAAGGTGATTGGTGTATGATAAAAAGTAATAAAATGAGGAAAAAGCTTTTTCAGTCCCAGAGTATGCCCTGAGGATGAAAGGATCCTGTCATCTGACCTACTTGTTTGGAGAGGTTTGTGTTCTGGGTACACTTACCTAGCAGGAAGTTTGGAGGAATTCCAGTTAAACTGGGAATGTTGTGCAACATGCAGGGCTGCAGTTCCCCACCACTTAGAAGATTCTTGTGTTTAAGCCACAGATCTGGAGCAATTCCAGGCAATTTGATTTAAAGTAAACATCCTGGATGCAATGTGTCAGATACTAGCACAATATTGTTTCAGTCTTTCTCATTTCTCCTGTGGGAATAATCATTCCATGAAGAAGGAAAGTGATCTAATGAGAGAATTAACTCAAGAGCTTGAACACTGAATTAATCACATCTGTCTGAGAGGGGAACCGAGGCAAACTCCACAGAGAGCTCACTGCATTTCCAAGGAAGGAGGCCAAAATAATACTAAGACTCAGATAGCAGACCAAAACAGAGGCAGGAGAGATGTGCTTTTAGTAGCTAAAGGGAATCAAAATTTCCCTTTAGCAGCAGAGAGACTTTCTCCCCTCATTTCTCTGTGAAGATAAATCTCAGTAGTAGGAGATTGCTGCAAATTCATCTTGGAGATGTTGAAAGCTGCCAGATTGTTGGGGTCTGATCCTAACTGTGCCCTCACACTTGTTTGGAGTAGATGATTGATTTCATAGCTTGGGTCTTTTTTCACTTGTGGTCTAGAGCTGACCTGTAGCTTTGCACTGAGTTAGATCTACTTGCTAAGGTGACTCTATCAAAGGTGCAGGTCTTTTTTTTGCCAAGAGGAAAAATGAGTTGTGCTTGAGAATTATCAGTCTGCAGGCGTGTGGGAATTCAGGCTTGCCATTAGCAAAGTTTGGCACCATTTCAAATGGTAATCCAAACCCTAATGCTTTTTGGACTCTTTACTTAACTCTTCTTGTCTAAATCTTTGTGTTTCCTTGGATTATAAAGTGGAGCAAACACACAACATAAGTGTCTAGAGCATGTGGCATTTTTTTAAAATGGCTCCAAGTTATGCAAACCTTTGGAACAGAAAAAAAGGAAGGGTAATAACCAGAAAATGTGCATAGATTTGGCTAATTTTATTCCTTTTATATTCTATAGTCATTAGGCACATGCCAGCAGCATGTTTGCTCTCCTAGAACATGCTGCACTTGTGTTGTCAGAGCCTGTGAGCTGATTTCCTTGAGAAGATGGATAGAGTTAAACTCTGCCTGATACCCACCACATTCCACAGCCTGTGTGTGCGGTGGGGTCATTCCAGAAGCAGCGCCTCAGTGGAATGTGAGATACGTCATGAACTCTGAGTAACTGTTAGTAGGATGTCTGTAGGTCCTGCATCTGCTTGCTTGGTGAGTCAGGACTTCCAAGAGTTCTGCGTACACCGAAGCCTTAAAAGATTAAAACTTCCACGGTGTGACATTTCAGCTGTAAATGGCATAGGTCTGCTCTTGCCTTGTCATACATTTCCCTGGATGATTTTTTCCAATGATTTACGTCTCTTCAGTGCAAGCATTTTTCATCTCCCTTTTCACAATTTCACCTTTGGGGGCTTGGTGCAGTTCTTTGGTTAGAAAGATCATTTTTATTCTAATCTTGTCCTTCAAAGTCCTTGCAAAATCTCTACTTCATTGTCTGACTAAACATAAGCATGGACTAGAATCAGAACAGACCCTCTGGGATTCCAAGCAGAAGATCTGTCTGTGTTTAATGACAGTAGTAATCTTTTAGTATATTTTTAACAAATTGTGCACCTGTGTTATGGTTATTGCTTTTCTCCTATTGCTTATCAGAATGTTACATTAAATGTTATCAAAAACCTTAAAAATCTAATTTACAGCTTTCCTTTCTCTGCAGGCAGGCTGTCTCTCAGCAAGGGAAATTAGCCTGTTTGATGTTATTTGTCTTAAATAATGCACAACTTATTATTTGTGTAATTCCATTGTCCTTCGAGGTACACGGAAATCCATTGTTGAATAACTCATTTTGGTTTTTGGATGCTCAGGGTGTTTTGCACTATTTTATTTCATAAAAGGCTGGACTGTGTCCAGAGAAGGGCAACAAAGCTGATGAAGGGTCTGGAGCACAAGTCTGATGAGGAGGAGCTGAGGGAGTTGGGGTTTTCAGCCTGGAAAAGGCTCAGGGGGGAGACCTTATCCCTCTCTACAGCTACTTGAAAGGAGGGGATTGTAGCAAGGTGGGGATTGGTCTCTTCTCCCAAGTAACAAGCAATAGGACCAGAGGAAACGGCCTCAAGTTGCACCAGGGGAGGTTTAGATTGGATGTTAGGAAATATTTCTTGAGAAGAGGCTGTACAGGGAAGTGGTGGAGTCACCTTCCCTGGAGGTATTTAAAAAACGTGTAGATGTGGCACTTGGGGACATGGTTTAGTGGTGGGATAGGCAGTGCTGGGTTAATGGTTGGACTTGATGATCTTTAAGGTCTTTGCAAACCTAAGCAATTCTGTGATTCTCTAATTTTTGCATAATAACTTTTGCCTAATAATTCCTCATAATAACTTTTTTCTGAGGATCATCTTACAAAGCTCCACTTGCAGTGTGAAGAAAAGGTTCTCAAAGAGAACTTGTCTGTGCTAGTCTTAGTTCTGCAATACTTGCAATGATCAGATAAGTCTCTTTCTGCCTCTCTCCCACTGACTCAGTTTGCTTCTCACTACTTTTTTTCCTCTCAGGTATATTTTGAAGATTAATGAATATTTATGTGGCGCATAAAAAATGCAACAGAAGCTGAAGATGTCATAATTACTGATGCTTATTATTTTTTAAAAAGGAAGACTACGTGGCAATCAATATCCATGGACAATCATGAACTATTAAAATAGAGTGAGGACTCTGAAGGTGCTACAGGAAATTGTGGCCCGAGGAAGAAAGCCTTGCAATGGCACAAGGTACAGTGGGCAAGTTTTTTAATAATGCTTAGTATTGAAATATATACAGGATGAAGTATTAGTATTACAGAGGGATGATGAAATCATTTTCAGTCTGCAAGTAATTAAAGATGAGGTTCCTCATTATGAGTAACATTCATAATTTTAAAGCAGCATGCTCAGGTAACATACAGTAAAAACCTCTGACAGAGCTGTCAAGAGAGCTCTCCTTTGTAAGAACTCCTGGCATGTCAGTGAAATTTCAGAAGGCTCACCGTATTCTGCCAATGTTTAAGGAAAGAAAATTAAATAAACAGTGCAATCAGGATGACCCAGCTAGCTGTGCTATGGTTAACGTGACACCAGGCCCAAGTAGCACAGCACAAAAGCTGATTCTCAGCCAGGTCGTAAATAAGTCAATAACTGGCAATCGCTTTTGTTTTCTCAACACTGTCTTGTTGATAAGTCCAATTTAATTTATTGATAAAGGTTGTAAGTCTGTTTCCTCAGATTGCTGTAGGAACATATTTCACAACCTGTTTCACAAAGCATTTGATTTACTCTTGTGACATTTTAATAAAGCTCTTGGTCAAGTCACTAAGTGTCACTTAAATACAGAGACATTTCAGTGGTCTGGGCCAGTGTGGGTCCAGAGGCAGGACATGCTTTGGGGCTGTGAGGCATAGCAAGAACTTAGCTGATCAGAGCAGCATTAGGTGGGAGTGTTTGCAGCCACCAGTAACTTGGATCCTGCTTTTCCCTGGTTACCTGCACAGTGTATTGTTCTGGTCTGGGTTTTAGCCATTTCTGTTATTTTTCCTTTTGCTTTACCTGAGTTATCCCAGCCTATCTGTAAATGTAAAATTTACTGATCGCCTTTCTGAGTGTCACAAAGGTTGTTTAAGACATAAATTACTGTGAGTTTAAAGCAACTGGACAGAGCAAACAGTGGCTTAAGAAGGTTGCTGTATTTACATAAAGGTTTTGTAACACGACCAAGTGCAAAGCAAGAAGTGTAAGAGCTTATTGCTTAAGAGCTCACACCTGCGGGACCAGGGAGCTGTACACTGGAAAACTGTGACACTGAGAATTGTAACACATGGACACTGGAAGCATGAAAATAATCAGAAGGATGCCCTTGTAGACACAGGCAGTGCAATCAGGGAGAAGTGTGGGGAGAGGCAGGGACAAGGTCTCTCTGTAGGTCACCCTTAACACTGCCATGGAGCATGGCTTTGATTTAGGGAGGATATTTAGGGATGGAAAAGCTCCAGAGAAGAACCATAAGAATGATTTCTGCTGAGCAGAAAAGCAATGCTGAAACATGAAGAACTGTAATAAAACAGACTTTAGCAGAAAGCAGTGGCTGAAAGCTGAAACAACAAATGTTAAACTGGGCGTTTTCTCTAACACCGAGGAAACAAATTATCAAGTGCATTGGACAATTATTTGGAGCTTTAAATTAAAGCCCCCATTATCTGAAGTTTTAAATCAACGTTGAAAGTCCTTTTGGAAGAAAATGCATGAATCAGTGAGAGAATGACCAAAGGTATGGGGCAATTTCTGTGCTAGGGACAACTGAGTAGTTCTTGACTTTTTGTCCTAGAAAAGAGCTGACCTAAAGGAAATATGGCAGCTCTGCAAAATTATTGGGATCACAAAAGAGTTAAATGGTTTGCTTTGGGTACATCAGGAGTCAGTGGGAAAATTATGAATAGGAGCTAAATGGCCTTTCTTGGTCCTTTGTCTTGCTGTAGGACCTGCTGCTCTTCAAGAGCGTGCAAGAACCAGGCTCATGGGTCATCCTGAAACTAAGCATGGAGGAGGGGTTTGTTTAGAGTGGTTTTTAAGAGTAATTTAGACAGAGCAAAGAGAACAAAGTGGAAAGGAAGAAAAAGTGCAGAGACAGAGGCAAAAAGTTTTGGATGGTACTCTCAGGCACGTGGTGTGACTCTTGGGCATGGTCCTGTGCAGGACCAGAGTTGGATTTGATGGTCCTTGTGGGTCCCTTTCAATTAAGCATATTCTGTGATTCTGTGCAACAATTGTGCTCTACTTAACAAAAAAACCACGAAGGAAATCTTTGGCCATGGTGATACAGAAAAAGTTGAGAGGGGACAATTAATTCTTGAATTTTGAGCACGTCAAAATAAGAAACGGGAAAATTTCTGCTCTGCTTGAGGTGCAATAAAGAACAGGAAACAACTGAATTAGTGAAAGAGGGAGAAAAAAAGACTGTGTGAGCTTTACTGAAGACCAAATTCTTGTTCTTCGCTTTCAAGCAGTAGAACTGACTAATTGAGTTAGCACGAAATGCAGATGTGGCAAAGCATCATTCTAAGAACAATTCAGTGCTGGTAAGAATTAGTCTATTGTTAAATGCACTGAGAAGCTGATTGGAAGCAGAGCACAACCTAATGGGTTTAGCATTACTATTGCAGCTGTGTGAACCCATTCCAGTAAATAAACAGCTCAGTGAAGAAAGTGTGCTGGGTTTTTAAGATTCTCCCAGTTTAACAGGATGTGCCAAGTCATTGTTTTAACTGTGGGCAGGATCTTCAAAGGCTGTCAGGCACTGAGCTCCTTTGAAAGCACCGAGATGATGCTGATTTTCACAATTTGATTATCTGACCCCCAAATTTAACCCTTTTCACAGTTTCCCTGGTGATGACACCGTGAAAGGCTGTACAGAATGGCACAGACCTGCCCACTCTACAGCAATGTCAGAGGAGGTATGGATGCATAACTGAAAGCAGGATTTTGTTCATCCTTACCTGACAAGTCCCTCTGGGACTGGTGCAGATTTTGCTTTTAGTTTGACTGTAACAATGATACTGGGAAGCAGAATTATTGATGGGAGAAATCTGACTGGGGTCCTCCCTGACACTTTGGTTTGTCAGAGGTCACTGTGTTTGGAATCATTCAGTGGCATTAATTGCACTTAAAATTATGCTTCAACTTGATGTTGTTGGAGACTTTTGTACTGCTGTTGTTTTAAGGTAAAAGCCCTGTGCAACAGACTGTGGATGCTCTATACTGACAATATTTGGATCCAAGGTTTTATCTGGTACACCACAATCCCCTGTTTTGTGAGAATGTTTTAAGGTACAAAATAAATACATTTTCAGTGGTCAGTAGCCAGGCTCACCGACCTACTTCTGCCTACAGATTTCTTCTTTCCCTGAGCAGAGCCACACACACAGGAACTCGTGACAGGAGTGCTGTGTGCCTGTGCTAACAAAGGGTTTGGGTTGGAGATTTGGTGCATTACTGGCATGACCTTCCTGAGGTCTCTGGTTCTCACTGTTCCACCTTAAGTCAGCAGGGGCTGCCTGTGCCTCTTCTCTTTGAAAGTCAACCCCTAGATGTTACCTTCAGGCTTGTAGCTGTTCAGTTCAAGTCACGGGATTACACTTGTGCTAACCTGTCTGCAGCTTTGTGATGCAGATGCAAAAACATCAGAGAAAGATTAATACAACCAGCCATTGATTTATTGTGTTCTAGGAAGCAAGGAATAAAGCAGGCTGGCACGATGCCCTGAGCCCAGCCCCCAGGATGATTTCTCTTGTCCTGACATACATCCACTAGCGTTTATCTTGTCTTTTCACCTTCCTCTTCCTCTGGTTTCTCAAACTTCAGGAGTTTTTTTTGGCAGGAGCGCTCCTCGCTGCTGCCGCTGCTGCTGGAGCTTTCCTCTGAGCTCTCGGAGAGGAGATACTTGATTGCAATTGTGTCCTTCTTGTTCATTTGCAAGCAGAGGCAGGAGGATTTGCTCACCTTAAATGACTCCCCCCACATATTCTGGCACATGTCAGTCCCATTTGCGTACATCTGTGTGTCAAAGAAGAAACGCCCCCATTACATTTTGAAAGATTTGAGTTAAAATCAGTTTGTAACAAATTGATAAACATTTATCACTTTTTAAAAATTGGTACTAGCTTATAAAAAAGTTATCTGCATTCATTTACTTGTCTTGCTGTGTGCCATATTTCATCTCTCCTGAAATATCTTAAAATGTTATCCAGTCCCACAACTGGCAAAAGTGTGAGAGTGCAAGTGGCTACACCGAGTGCAGGGATCAACAGCCACCCTTTGTTTCCAGCCTGGGGCTGACAGCCCAGCAGCTCTCTGGGGCTGACAGACCAAAGCTGTGCGTGAGAGGCTGGACAAATTGTGGCATGTCAGGACACTCTGACATGCCTCGGAATCTGAGTAGTGCTGGAAGTGCCAGACAGAGCTTTGAATATGGGAATCCTTTTATCTACAGGCCAGAGACAGCCCAATGGGATAACAGCTCTGAGGGATCCCACTGTGACTCCTGCAATGCCCTTCATGTCCAGGCAGGACCTCAGAGACAAAGGGAAGGGACATAACTTAGCAGCTGCTTGAAGAAAGTAAGTTTTCTTCAAGCTTCCAAAGCGCCGTGTCCAGTGGTGCAATGGCCCTTCTGGCTCAAGAAATTTCCAATTGCAGCTCCTTGTACTCTGGCCAAGTGAATCTGTCCTGTTTTTGATGCTGCATTGTTTTGTAAGGCCGGTGTCACAGGACCTGACACCCACACAACATTGTGATAACCTTCTGCCCACCCAGCCTGAGTTTGCCTAACAGGTATTAGCTTAGGAGTTATCATGTCCAGACACAAAGCAGGCAGCACGTACAGTTTGTCTTGCCTGTATTTCTCCCACGTGTTTGTGGTTGAAGTTCAGTCTTTTCTGTTCCTGGAAAGGAAGCTTTAGGTACTCCCAGAAGCAAAGCTAGGAATGAAGTTGGGGGTGGGAGTGATTGCAAGAGTAGGAGTGTTAATAATTGGAAATATGGGTGAGGCAGCAGGACCACTGGGCTCTGTTACTGACTGATTCACCTTGACCACGTCACCAACATCTCTCTGATGGGAGCTGGGTTTCATCTGTAATAGCACAAGTATTCCTTGCCCATGACACTGATTCTTTAATCCCACAGTGTTTCTCAGAGTGCTGTAATTCCTGGTTGATGTGCTGATTTACCACCATCACCAGCTCCTACAAAGATCTGACACTGTGAATCTGTGCAGATGCCTTGTCTTTGTGGTTAGGAGACTTCTGCATGGAAGCTGCTCTGTGTGCAACAATTGATCACAGATTTAAGTCTATGATGCAGAAGTGGCATTGGGTATCTGTAGTCCTGCAGCTTCTTCTGCTCCAGTTATTTTTGACAGCAAGTTTTTCTTATATCTCCCTGTCTCCCCATGTGCAAAACAATGTTGACCTATGCTGTGAGGAAAGCAGATGAGAAGAAAGCATAATAATCACTTTTGCCTTAGAAATCTATCCTTTATGAATAACAGACAGTCCATTCCAAATAGCCCCAAAGACTCTGTAGTCTGTAAAATAGCTTTTCAGTTCATACCATCTCTAGCCAGGGCTTGTGCCATGGATGCTGGAGAAGGAGCATGGAGGTTGGCTCATGCACTAGGAGCAATGCAGGGTCAGAAAAGGAAAAGTTAATCCACCTACTTCTCTCCTTATGTTCCAAGGGCAGGCAGATCTCAGCTCTTCCTTTCCCACTATTCCTGTGATTTTATGTAGCACTAAACATTTTCTTCCAGCTCCTGTGCAGTTCCTGCTTTTAGCTAATCATTCAGGAAAGCATTTAAACCTGTCATGTGGGTTTTCTTAGGTCTGTATGCAAGAGACATAGCTGCATCCTATTCTTGTGTCCCATATGTTCTGTGCCATGTATTCGTGCTCTTCTACTTGCTAAACTGGCAATTTTATTTTGACCTTCCTCCTAACTGCTTAAAGATCAGAACACAACCAGAATGCTGCAGCAAGCAAACAGTGCACACAGCCCATTTACACAACTTGTCCCTAAACTACTGCAAAGGACTTTGACTTTTTAGCTTCTTGGAAAATGTTCTAGTCTGTGCATTAACATTGCTTGGGGAGCGCTCAGCTGGGACAACAGTGACAAAATGTGCCTCATTTTAGCCAGGCTAAAACTGGCCACCATCAGTTGTGCATCCCTAATATTCATCCTTTGTTCCTTATTCAGCAGTTGTCCCAAAGACCCCTTAGATCCAGTAGCATATGTCACATGTAGGGCTGCTGGTTGCTCCTCTGTGGGAGCCGAGGGCATCACAAAAAACCAAAAAAAAGGCATCTGTCCACAGTGCTCTGAGGTTGGAGAACCCTCTGTGCCTCTGAGTAACAGTATCTTCCTTTTCCATGAGCTGAGTCCACACCAATCAAGTCTAGTGTTTGTATATCATGTAAATGTCATATGGGAAATGCATTTTTTTTTTTTAATTTCTCTGAAGAAACTTCATCTTTATTCCTCCTTACCATGCAAGCCTATTTTTGGTGCAAAACATGGGCAGTTTAGGGTGTGGTTCCATTTAGTTTAGGAATAGCTGTGCCTGGTTTTGAGTGATAAGACCTCAGGATTTGCTGCATGTTTTTCCCTGCAGATGGTATATTTTCTTTAAGAAATAAATACAGGGGAACTCAAGGTTAAAAACTCCTATCTCCGAACCAGGGACAGTTTGGACAGAGACTGGAGATTATTTACGGAGATTATCATCTTGTTTTTCACTTCATCTGGAACTACTGATGATTTAGCACATCTGCGAAACGAAGCTGTAAGTTTCCACAGCCCATTTGTTTTTGGCCACCTTCCTGAGCCTGCTGATTAGTGTCACTTTTGCAAGGCTGACAGCAATCCTGCACCAACTGGGCTGTGTCTTCCACTTATATCAATTGCTGAACTGACTTTTGGAAGTACGTGCATTTGAACTGAGTTCAAAACAATGAATCTGCAAGCCTTACTACCAGTCCCTGAGCACCTCACTTAAATTTTGTTTACTTCTGCAACTTGGACAGTTTTTCATGGACTCAGTAAAGTTCAACTGTGAAGGATATTCAGTTAAGTGCAGCAGTTTTGGGCTGTATTATATCGCCCTGAAGCTAAATTTACTCGAGTCACTAAAAAAATCCTGACTCTTGAGAGGTCTGTAGATCAGGTTCCAGGCAACCTTGCTCCTGTGAGTCTTGTCAGTTCTCATTTTTATACACTTCTGCTCATAGAATTAGTTATCCCAACCATTAAACCTCCTCAGAAAGATGGGCTGAGCTCTCAGACACCTTGTTAGTGCTGCTCTTTAACCACCACAGTTACAAAGAGCAGGGTTAGCTCTGCCTACAGTTGGCAAACACAATGGTGAACACACGTGAGAGATACAATAGGTCTGTGGAGATCAAAAGGGAGGCAATTGGAAGAATGTCAGGACATGGGGATGTGGAGGATGGAGAACGACTTGAACATAAGGTAAAATAGAGAAAAGGGCAAAGATGCCTAACAGGCAAGAAAACTTCAAAAATTCCTCAGTGTTCTGGGAATTTATATCCCAATTTAAAGAAATAGAGGAGTGTAGAGCCCTGGATTGTGTAAGGAACCTTCTGAAATGCATCTCAGTGTCTCCATTGTACGAGCAACTCTCATTACCTTTTACTTTCTAAATCCCACTGTGGTTAAAATACCAGTGCTGCTTGAACTTTCCTTTCACAAGTGGAACTAATAGTGATTAATTAAATGTACACAGAGTAAGTGATGTACATAAATATAAATCTTTGAAAATGTCTATATTTAAAAAGCCTGATGTAGGTATGGCTTGGAACTGCTGAAGTAAAAATAATTCATTGATGGCATTTTAGTCCCATATATTCAGGGAAAAAAAAAAAAAAGGAAAGAACTCTTAATGTCATATTTTCTGCCTCAGTCGATCTGGTTTTCTTACCTCACTGTATGGAATACATTTATTCTTACAGTGGTTTTCTCCACTTCCATCCCATTCCCAGTCCGTCAGCCAGTTACGAACACATATGGAGTCATCCTTGCAGGCTTCATACCTGCATGGAGGTCAGAGGGGAAGACACAGTGATTTCTCTCACTCCCTTTCTGTGGACTCACATTCAACTCACCAAGTGCCCAGGGGCTCTGTTAGCCATGGGGTGTGATTACAGTGCAGCTTAGCAACTGATCTTCGAAAAATGGGCACGTTATCTTTGCTTGACATGTACATAAACTCCAGGCTGGCCAGGAAGACCTCAATCCCCGTGAAAACTCAACAGTTCACTCGCCACGTTTTGTACTCGGAGATTTGAGCCAAGGGCTGGTGGTCTGGGTGTTTTCTGCTCTGGTATCTGATGTTACTGAGCAGAGGAAATACTGTGTGGGAATGCTGATGTTCAGAGCACAGGGATGCCCAGTCACTTGAGGGAGGTGTGGAGAAAGTTTGTATTTATGAATATATATATATATTATAAAACTGATGCTTCCTGGGCAGAGGGGTTGCTGTGAGGAATGTGCACTGAAATAAGGAAAATCCACAAACAACAAAATCATATAAACTAATAGGCCATCAGCCTCAAAATGATGCTTTCAAAGCAGTTAAACTTTAAATGATGGAGGAAGGATAAGTCTTGTAGGGTATAGGTCTAAAACCTTACATTTAAAGTTATTTTTTACTTGTAAGTGGTAATGTAGGAAAAAAGCTATAAATGACCTGGAATGAGCAGAATGAGCAACTGGCTGGTCTAAGTGATGAGAGATCTCATGACTTACCATTACCCTACATAATTTCCTTCCTTCCACTTCTTTTTTATGTTCTACTTTTCGGCTCTTACCTTTCTTAAGGATCCTTTTCTGCAAATCAGTTAACATCTCCTTACATTTAGTCTCACTGGCTTTAGGCAAACTATTCACACCCAGCAACTGAGAGTGCCAAAACCTTAAGGCACAGCTTCCAAAAAGTTAGCATTGTACAGCGTGATATTTGTAATTAATGCCTTTGGATATATTTTCTGTTTGGAATTTTTCATTTTCAGGGCCGTGTTTCCAAAACCACTTTGATATCACAAGGGCTGCAGCTTTACATTTTTAAATGGGGTTGTCATGTGGTCACAGAACTGAAAGAACAGGACGTTGCAGTACATTTGCAAATGCAGAAAGGTCAGAACATGCACATCTGCAGAACCTTCACGTTGGTTTTCTGGGCTTTTTGCAGGGAGAAAGAACAGGAACAGATGGAGGGTAACCAGGGTCTGAACAGGTCTGGGGCAGGAGACCCGTAGTCTCAAATGTGTTCATCCATTAATCTGCTGTCAGAGCGAGGGGCTCTGCTGGAAATAGAGGCTGCAATTTGAGAAATTAATGTTCGTGCTGTGCATCTGGTTCCCTTGGGAACTTGAATAAAATATGCTTATTAAAGTGTTTATATTTTTATTCACCATTATTTATTGAATTGTGAGATGAAACGTTTCCTAATTACGATTATTGCCTGACTCTGTGGTTTGTTCTATGAGCAGGTGGCAAGGCATAACTATTGTTATGAGTTTTTCTTTATCCCAGTGGAAGTAATTATGAAGCCAAGTTTGTGGAAAATCATGACTTGGGAAAAGTCTGATTTCTGCTGTCCAGAAACCAGTAAGTTTTTTCTTCAAATATTAATTAAAACCTGTGAGAAACATAAATACTTCCTGAATGTACTAGTTCCTTATGCACAATGGGCAGGATATTGTTATTTCGAAGATTTTCCCTCTGTATTTTTTCTAATGAGCTGTTTCTCTTTTAGGGGGCACAAGGCCCTTTCACAGGTGAATGAAAAAGTGACTTACACACTGGATTCTTTCAAAAGCAACAGTTTTAGGACTAGTGGGAGCAAGACATTCTAAGACAATAGGAAGAAAAGGAAGGCCCCGAGCTACTCAGATGAATTTCTTTTAAATTAAGTCACTGCTCATTCAGAATCCTCTGCACATTTCTGGCCACAAAGACACAGAGTATGCAGCAGGCACACTCACAGTATGGAGAGAAAGTAGGTCACATCACCAGCAGTGCTACAGCATGCCAAAGGGACTCCAGTGAATAGAACACGAAAAAAATGTTACTTTAAATCACCAGAAAGACTGGGAATTCTGTCCAGACTCTTTTCTAGCCTCAGGCCTTGGGCAGGGTGAAGGAATGGGTTTGACACTGGCATTAGGCAGCCACACAGAGCGGTGTTCAGGGTAATGGGTCGTCACTACATTTTTGATTCAGGCCAGGCATCTGTGACGCCAACAGGGGCAATAGATCATTGTTCAGTATTTGTTCAGAGCACAGCCTGCTCTCTGCCAGGAGACTTGTACTGCAAAAGGGTCAGTTCTCCCTTTGCAGCAGCTCTCAATCACCCCCACCACACTTTTGGGCGATGGGAGTTAAAAGTCCTGTTTACCTGCAGGTTCTGGTGATGCCCAGGGGACACTGAGGATTTTGCAATGTAATATTGACCCACACTATACACTTTGGTATAAATCTCATATATGCTAAAGCTGTCTTAAACCACTTCATAGGTGCAAACTAAACTCACAGCACACATTTTCTTTCATCTTTACTCCTTCACTCGATATAGCAGTTTGGTGATGACTTTCTATGCTACTTGTTTTGGGATACATTTGGTTTAGACATTGGTATTTTGTAATTTTGCTGTTAGATCTACTCTAAAGCTCACTGGCAACTCCAGTGCTTTAACATCCAAATGCAAAATTTGGTAATATTTGGTTCTCAGCTCTAAGATTGTGAACACTGAGGAAAATTCAAGGTCTCAGCCTTTATCTTCAAGGAGGTCAATAATGTGGATTCAGCTTAAAAGATTACCAAAAACTTAGGAAAGAAGTCCACACATGACAAATCTGTTCCTGAGGCACATGGAGTTTCCTAACACAGAAATAAAATTCATCACTAGAGAAAACTCTAAGGAAGCTAAGAAATACATCAGCCCTTGTCATTATCTTCCATTACAGATGCAAGCTAGGCTTCATTCCCTGCTCTGGCACAAAGAAATGGAGACATATTTAAAGGCAAATCCTACCAAAATTCTTGCATACATGACTTGCCCTTGGTGGGAATACGAGAATGGAAATGGATTTACATGTCAATTATATTCGTGTAAGCACCAGGGAAGGCCAGGCAGAGAGCAGTGTGAGAGAACCCCACCACGCACTACTCTGTGCTCTGCATTTTCTCTACTCTTAAGAAAAGCCCTTTAATAACATTTTTAGAAGTATCATAACAGTTTCCCACGATTTTCAGAGCAACTTGAGGGATTCAGCCATTCACAGACCATCACTTTCACGGGAAGCTAGCAGTTAGAATGCCATAGTGTGAGCAGAGCCTGTGCTGTTTGCACCACGCTTCACAACAATTTACCAATCCAGACAAGTTACTCTGGTGACTGGGCACAACATTCATATGGTGCTGACTGAGGTTTAGATGCCACAGGATGATGATGTTTGAGATCCAGCATTTCAGGGAGAGAGGGGTATATGCTGCACAGGTATCACTGGGAACATCTCAGAACCCTACACGGATATAACGCTCCTACCCCAAGACTAAGGGTTGTCCCACCATGTGCCTTGCACTCAAAAAATAATATAATTCCCTGATGCTGTATTTTGGAACAAAATTAAATCCTATTATGCTGCCCATTGCCATTAATAATTTTAGCATTACTTGGCTGCAATTTTCTCTCTCAGGCTTCCAGAAGAGATTTTAGAGAGTGTGATAATGGAATGGAAGAGATAAGGTCAAAGGCAAAATATTAAGGAATGAAGATAATTTGTTAAGTGCATTAATCATTACACGAAATCCCACAGGAAGTGGCTTCTTTGCTGACTTTGTGGGGCATTTTATGCATACAAAAGAAATGTATCATACAGTGATCAAGCATTTAGATTGAAAATGTTAACTGCATGAGCACTAACCCACAGACATGGGCTTTTCAGAGGGTGGGCAGGCTGCTGTTAGTGCCTGTCAGCGTGGTGGGAGCTCCTCTGTCATGATGCCACTGCACTGTGTCCTCACTGGGAGCAGGGCAGTGCTGCCCCCGAGTCACTAAACTCAGTTTAGTGTCTCCATCCTGCATTCACAGCCTGTGTCATTATTATTTCAGGGGTAGGATCTTAGCAGAGGAAAAAGTAGAGGTGGCAAGCGAGAAATGAAGAAGCAGAACAAGAGAAAAGGTGGTGCAACCCCATTGAATCATAAATAAAAATACTTTGATTGAAGAGCTGAACCTACCAGTCATCACAAAAGCTTTGACAGAGCGGGACAGCCTGAATAGCAGCGGTGTCATTGGGATGGATCCAGCGAGCAGCATGTGGAGAACACCGGTAAAAGCACTCAATTTTCTTTGTGAAATCTTCACAGCTGTGGTGGACGAGAAACGCCACAAATAAGCCCATTTCTGAGCATCAAGGCCATAGCCTCAGTTTTCTAGGCCTGCTTTGATGTGGATGCAACCCTACAAATTAGGAGAAAAACACAGAAAAAGCATCCTCTGGCCCTGTTAGTGTTTAAGTTCCAAGCTCATTCCTTTGGCGCCGTGCACAGGCTCTGACCATGCAATCAGCACAGCCAGCTCCAGAGTGCACAAATGTTTCCAGGCATATTTCAGCCCTATTTGTGTGAGCTTTCTGTAAACTTCTGAGGCCTTGGGTTTTCCTGGCAAGAGCGATTCCAGGCAATAATAAAATGTAGTTTGAAGCTATGGTACAAAACATTGTCCACGCTATAGCCTCCTGCTTTCACTAATCTTAAGATTTTCCCACAGCCCAGCTGAAGTTACTTAAAATCACACACTGTGCTGCTCTCCTGGGAGTGGCAGGCAAGAGCTGTTACTTTTGCACATCTGGTTTTGCTTAATTGTTTTGTACTTTCATCCTTTAATTTCTATAACTTGCCATGTTTCACAGCTTTAACATCCAACGGGGTACTAAAAGTCTTAATTATGGAGTCATTCTGCATGGTTACAAAACCCACTGGACTACAAGAATTTGTGTTCTAAATATTCAGAAGTTAAATTTCTGGACTCTTGTGGATTTTTTTTTTTCTCCCTGAGATTTAATAGTCTAGTTGATGTGCTTTCTAAACAGAGGAAGAAGCCTGGTCTCTGTTCATTAGGGATCACCCTCACTGGTGGGTGATGGTGGTCCTGGAGACCTACAGAGGTGTGGTGTGGTTGTTACCTACTGGGTTTACAGCTACCAGATCTCTTTTTATGCTGAAAGCAAACTTGAAAAAACCATAACTTTCTCATGATAAAATGGCATAAGGAGTATATATTTCAGGATTCATGGGCTTTAGTGAGAGGAGGAGGAGGAGAAGAGTCAAATTTTGGTCAGGTGTAGACACAGGGTGATGGGAACTAGGCTGGGTGACGCAATCTCCAGGGCAAGCTGGTGCCCAGCAGCAGCTGTGTGGCTGCCCCAGCACAGACCCATGGAAACAGGACACAGAGACAACTTCAAAGCTGACTTACGCTTTGCTGAGCTGCCCACATCTGTTCCAGTAGCTGTTGCTGACTTTAATCACCGGGGAATGAGCCAACTGCTCTGTGAAGTCTGCATAGCAACAGGAAGCTGGTGGGAATAAAACAAAGAGCTTGAAATAAGGATTTTTTTTTTTTTGATTTTTTTTTTTAATGTATTCTGAAGACTCAAAATGTAAGATTAATCTGGTTTGGACCACAATGTGGTAGAATCTTAGTGCTAACTAAGAGATGTGCTCAAGCTCTAACATTTTTGGGTTTGGCTTAGCTGTGTGCTTAGTGAGGTGCACTGTCACCAACAGTGCTTTGTCAAGATGTGCCTAAAGAGCCCCAAGAATTTTACCAGTGTTCTGCCAGATGTTAAATCCCAAGGGATACTCGCTTTGAAAACTATCAAACATTAAAAAAATAGTTGAAGAAATGTAATCAGTACTGTACTTTGCTCCCAATAGAAATTTGGTTTCAACCTTTCCCATTTCGTGTCTGCTACAATTTTTATACTTAATCACAATAAACCAGATTAATCTTTGCTCTAAACAGTTTTAAGCAGATGGAGTTACAAGAAAGGCAAAATGCATCAGATCTTTAGAAGAAAATAAATTAAGTCAATGGAGTTTTGCAATTGACTTTGGTAAGACCCAGAATCTTACTCTTGGTTTGCATGCAGCAAAATGCCAGTGGAGGAAGCTTTTCAAATACAATACCTTCTGAATCTTATATACTTTTGAGAAATTAGGGGGACTGCCAAAACAATTAGTGTGGATAAAGCTCTACTTTTTGACTGCATTTGGCAAAAATGAAACCTCTCTTACATTTGGAGTACAGGGTGCACTCCTGCATATTTGGCTCAGGACTTGGCTTCGGTTTTTGGGTGTCCCCTTCCAGACATCCGTGTTGTTGGCAGGTGGATGATGTTATGACAGCAAAGAGGGTGACAGCAAACCTGAGCATTGTCCACTTCTTTTTCCTGTATGGAGAGAAGTCTTTGTTTATATTCTTCTTTTTTTTTTTTTCCTAGGAGAAGCCATAAGATTAAGAAGAAAGATTGCTTTAAAAAAACTACATATATAATCAAGTTAAATTTGTTCAGCAAAGATGCACACAAATATTAAGACACACATTAAGACACACATTCTCCCTCTTTGCTTATAACTGAACATTTACACTTTTGCTACCTAATTCTGGGGTTTGGTGGCAAGTGGTAAAGGTCATCCATAGTTCAGGCTATTTATGAAGACTTGTTATAATTTGTTTAAGAAAATAATTTTAAATTTCTTACACTGACCTGAATTATCTTTGAACTCTTCCAAGAGACGTTTCTCTGCTTCACTAGATTTGACAAAAATATTGATTAGTTCTAAAATTTTCAGAGTTGTTTTGCACACTTGGAAATTACACATTAAATACAACTGCAGGTGAGCTAGTAGTGGTCAGCACCTGAGCTGGATAAATTACACTGAGTACCTGCCTTTGTTGAAGATATGCTAATTTATATTTAAGAATCTGATCCATTATTTTCTGCCTCTTTTGTAGAGTTTGGTCAAAAAGGCAAGATAAAAACATTTGGTCTCTATGGATAAAATTTCTCTAAACACAGACTATATATTAACGAGCTATACAGATAAATCTAGAACCTGTTACATAAATCAATGCAAAATTCTTCATACATGTTATTAATTTAACCCTTCATTCTTTAGTCAAATATTTCTGCTACCTTTTTGGAATAACTTTTCCTGAATAAGGACTGCCATTCCTCTATGTACTTACACTTTTCAGGTAGAAAGAACACAGCAGCAGAAGAAAACTGTCTCTTCAATCTCTCAGTAGTTTCTCACCTCTTCTATTGTCTTCCCAGCTGATACTTCTCCCTGGAACAGGAACACAGTAAATTGCTTTTCTCATTTTCCACTTTATATACACACACCATCTGGCATCAGTGCTCCAGAATTTGTTTGCCCTGGAAGAGTTCCTTGACCCTTTGGAATGCTAACACAGATTTATCTCAAGAGCAGATGCAATGACCAGCACATAATGCCCTTTTATTGCTTGCAAACATCGACATGACAAAGAGGAAAGTACAAATGTGAGTTAGAATTAGAAAAACAACAGCTCTCCTATAATCAAAATGCCACTAACCCCCTTGCCTGATTTGTCAATGATTCCCTGCATTATTAATTATTAGATTAATTTCCACAACAGTTTCGTGGGGCTCTTGTCACTGATTCAGGCTTCACTGAACTCGAGACATTAAATGCTTCTCATTTCAGCCTGGCTGGCTGAACTTTTCCTATAGGTGTGATGCCTTGCCTCGTTACACAGGAATTTTACTGCATCCCCTGGAAGATAGTCCAGGTCTCCTGATTCCCAGGTCTTTGCTCTTTCTTCACAACATCCTTTCATAACCTGCTCCTGTTTACTCTGCTTGCTCTACCTGCCTCGTTATGTACTTCACAGCCACTGTCACAAGCACTGCAATTGTATGGCTTGTTGTGGTTCTTGGTGGGATTTCACTGGGAGATTTGCTTTCTGCAAAGAGGATTTGCATCTAAGCATAAATCACTGTATAAGGTAGACGTGGTGATGACAAACAGTTGCACTTTCACAGACTGTCTTGTTGAGTGCTGTAAGAGCAGCACCACTCAGTACCTTGTGATTATTTAGATGCATAAGGAAAGCAGCATCTGTTGGTTTTGTGTTTTGAACAGAGCACTGGTTTGTCAGGTAATACTCTGGGCCATTATTTACTAACCTTTTTTTCTTGAAAATACAAACATTGGCACAACGGAAGTGTGGTAGGATTCTCATTGAGCAGAACCACTGAGCATGATAATAAAACAACCTTTATAAGCTATAAGCACTGATTTCTATCCTAGTTCTAGGAAATGCCTCAAGGACAACGTCTTGCTGGCCCAAAAAGAGCCTTTTCCAGATCAGTGGAAACTGAGCGATATTTATGTTCCAGAATGAATTTAATTAGGACAAGTTTAAAGAACGAATTTAATTAAGGCAAGTCCAAAAAGGCATAAAGTAACTAAGGGAGAAATTGAAGTAAATCTAACAGCTTATTACCCACAACTTCACCTCATGGGGCTCGATCCAGTGTTGGCTGCAATTCATGAGTTCCTTGCTGCTTTGTCATGCTCAGCTCTTGGGTCTGTGTATTCACACAAAATAAAGTCCACCATATAACGTGAACATTCACTTTCCACACTGGGCAGGGTGGAGGGGCTGGCCAGGCTGGTGAGAAGCACAGAAGCAGTCCATGCTCTGGGCAGCACTGCCCCAGTCTGAGGAAAACCCGTGGACACGGGTAGGGTGTAACCGTGCCAGGGGGGTTCTTGCAGTGCCTCTGCTCGCTGAATTGGCAGACGAGTGATATTGAGCTATAGGAAACTGGGATCCCTTTCAGCCTTTGAGTAGGAGCCAAATGGGACCACTTGCTGGGAGATTAGGCAGAGTTTCGAGCAGCAGGAAGGAAAATTGTCATATGTTTGTGATTTCCCAGACTTGGCTCTGGTGAGCGATGCATGTAAGGAGGCTCAGGCTAAGGAGCTTTTAGCAATCTTAGCTGCACATCTTCACGTCCTGAGAAGGGAATCTCGATTCTTTATTCTTAAAGTATTCTCTGCTACTTATTTTGTGTGATGTCTTATACTGGGAAATTTGTTCAAGGAAGTTTCTTACCCCTTCTTATACTTGAATGGGTCATTTATCTTTAGTTGTTAAAATTGAACTTCTTTCCAAGCACTCAGTGATATTCCTGTGCTTTTAAGACTTCTATTGCCATTTAATTTTAACTTTAACCAGCACCCTGTAAATTCTATTCATCTTTTCAAGAGCTAAAGCATCCTGATGTTAAGGTATCACCGCAGACAGCAATTCAGGCACCACAACAATAAATTATCATCTGCTGATCTAATTGATACTGGCCAGTGATGGTAGTAAAAGCGTGCATCTGTTCCAAAACCACAAACACTGCTGTGCTGGGTCTCAAGAGCCATCTACCTGAGCAACTTCCTTCTAGCACGAGCCATTAGCAGAAAACAAGGGAGAGATGTTTGGAGAATGAGGCCAGTAGCTAACTTCCCAGCTTCTGGCAATCAGTCGAGTAACTGTGTCAACTGACATCCCCTAACTCAACAGAGCGATTCCTCTTTTGTGAGTCACATCTCTTTAATGACTGCAGGAAGCTTTCAGGCTTTTGCGTTCTGGGTAAATCTGAAAAGCCGATGTGGTTAAGGGAAAAATTGTTTGCGCTTCCAACCAGTGACAATTGCCAGATCCATTTCCCTTCTTGGCATCCTGAGAGCGTAACAGTGTGACTGGAGGGGGACTGGGTTTCAGGAGTGTAAATGAGAGCATTTGGCCTGTTACAGCTTTATTAGAGACGGCAATGTGTGCTAATGAAATTAATCTGTTGGTTCCTCGTGTCTCAGCGTGAGCCTGCGTGCTCAGAGCTTGGAAGTGTTTTCTTGTTAACTGTAACAAGAAATGTAATTAGCAGCATAGCTTGCTATCTAATTTAGCCAAGCTCCTTTGCAGAACTGCTTTTAAAGTTGCAACAAGGGCACGTTATTTGGTGATTGGTTAAGTATATAACCTTGGCTTTCAGTATTTTAGACTTCAGAACTAAGAGTTCATCTTCACAAGTCCTGGTTGAATGTGTCGTGTCACAAGTCAAGCTGAATGCCAAGGGAGACACTCCAGATGGACTCAGTCTGGCACTCCTGACTCTGGAAAAAAACAGCTGAGGTAAAATCTTAATGCTACTGAATTTGAGGTGTGATTTTTTTTTTTTCTGTTCACTGCAGTTGGGGCTGGGATTTCTCCTTTTATTTTCTCGGTGTAAGGAATACTTCTCGGAACAAAGTCAGTCTTACTTGCTTTATTTGAGTACACAAATGTTGCTGAGCTAGTTCTCCACCAGGGCACAGGAATGACAAAAGCACCAGTAATTTTATACAACCAAGAGAGTGAGTCAGTGGGGGGAAAAAAAAGCAGACAGTTTTATGAGTAGTAGGTTTAAAAAAAAAATCACAACCCAAACAACAAAATTAGAATTGTAAAAGTGTCATTTTAAGCCCCACGTTAGGTTTTTCAAAATTAAAGGGGACAAAAACCTGCTTATTTCAGCTTATTGCTGAGTTGAAAGCACCTCTTGAAAGCATAACAGAACTCTCTTCCTTTGCCCTACTCTTTCATTTGCCTTTCACAATCTGCTGGTCTGTTACTGGGAGGTTCCTCGAACCACTAACAATTACTGTTAGATTTTCTACAAAGCAGGGGCTTTGGTTTGGGTAGCTGCTCACTGTGTTGTGTGATGGGGGCTCTCACAAGCCACAGAGAAAATCTGGGTCCTATTTTACCTATACTCCAGAAATAACCAACTGCAATTGTGTTTCTTATTCAGGCTATTAATATTTAAATGAATTTTCTGCAATCACTTCTGAATTACGAATTTCTTCTTAGGGGATTATAAATACTAATATTTTTTAATTTAAACTTTTATTATGGATAATTATTATTTCTATAGAGATGATGCCACGTGTAGAGTTGTGATGGAGCGTTTTAAAGTACCTGGTGCCAATACTGGATTCAGGATGGCCACATCCCACAGCCCCCTTTACTGCCCTGATTCTGCTCTGCCCCTTTCCCTCCACTGCCCTGGCACAACCTACAACAGGGTGTTGTTGCACCCAACCCGCTGGGGAAGCTGATCCAGCCAAAAGAATTCCTGCACTACCCCCTGTCCCCAGATTTTCTGGCCAAATTAATTGCCCCATTCAGTTTAAAACACAGCTGTACAAAGTTTGTGTTGCTGGGAGGCAGAGGGTGGTGTGTCCCAGTGAGAGAGACAAACAGGGGAGGGTAGGACTGGCAGTACTTTCAGTCAGAACTGCCAACCTCTGAGCCCAATTGTGTGTTAACATTCTGTGTTGTTTTTTTTTTTTTTTAATTGTTCTGTTGAACACCTTGTATTCAAAACGAAGAGCTGACAGGTCTATAGAGAAAACAAATAATGCAAGCACAAGGTAACACTGAGATCACACTGGTCAACATATTAAAAGGCAGTGACTGGAAACCACCAGGTGAGTCATCGCCGAGCTTTTCCTGTTAGGATCACTGCAGGGATGAATGTTAAGGAGGACACAGCTGAGGTCCACGTTGTGTCTCTGACGAGTGACTCCCCTACATGCCTTATTGGTTCTAGATAGTTTGACTCACTGTCCTGTGATGAACCTGTGGTTAGAAAATTGTCCACAACACTCATGAAACAGGTATTTTTTTACCCAGTACCTTTGTTTACATTGTCATCTCTCTCTCTTCATCCCTCAGATGGCTCTGCTCCCTGTTGTGTCAAATGAGGATTGTTTTCACTTCCAGATCCCTTCTCAGTTTATCTGTGCTCTCTCTGTCTGTTCTCTAGCAATACAGACACATTAAGTCTCTTCAGGTGTCCTGGTGCCAGCCTCCACCTCACACCTGTTGGATTTCCATGGCTTGCTGTCTTATATTTGTCATCCATTTGGGAGGTGTTTCCGTAAGTAAGAGTAGAACTATGTGTAATCCTGCCCTGGGCCCTTCTTAAAACTCACTTTTGTTTGGGTGACAAAGAGAGGGTGACAACAGTTAGGATCTGATGCAACTCCTGCTGGCCAATATCTTTACCTTCTCCACGTGCTTCTCTTTTTGGACCTTTCAGAAATACACACAAATAAACACATTTCTGTGCATATGTAACTTCTCCTCTGTTAACACCCGGGGGTAACAGCCCTACTGTGGCAATTGCTGTACAAACCAACCCAAGCTGACAATGAAAGCAGCACATTCACTGGTCTCTACTCTATTTAAAACTAGAATGTGTTTGATGAGCTTTTCTTGCTAAGGAGTGCTGTTAAGCACTATTGCACTAAGCTCCCCCTAAATCTCACAGCCCTACTTTTAACTTCTGTTATATATTTATTTGCATATGTATATCTTCTACTTCCTTGCCAGATGCAAATATGATACCAAAACCAAGGTTAGAGCAGTGCAAAGCTGGCACTTTGACATACTGCATCACTGGGAACAAGGATATATGTCCTTCATGGTATATGAAGAAGGAAAAGAACTATTGGAAAGCAAATCATACCCACTAATTGCCACCCAAACATCAGTTAGTTTACTTCGTTATTCTGTCCCTAAGACTGACTAATAGTGGTGGTTTCCAGTGAAGATGCACTGGAATAATATTTGGTATAATACACCTATATGAAAAAACCTGCTTGCAAGAAATTTCTTTCTAATCCTCAATTCCCTAATGTTTAGCTTGTGCCTTGAAACATGACTGTTTATAACCTTCCTGTAAAGAAATCCTCATGTAACCATAAGTATTTTTATTAATTACACAAATGTCTAATGCAGACCTCCTCAAAGAGCAGACCTCACTAAACCCAGATCATGAGTAAATTTTGCCTAGATTGTGTCAGGGTCCTGGACTTACTGCTATTCTCTAGTTGTGTCACGCCGCTTGTTTTTTACCTGTGAATCTTGAAAAAAGAATGCTGTCACGGGGTGTGTGTGTGGGGGGAAGTTAGTCAGGGAAACATCCAGGAGTCAGGGCGCTGACGAGCAGCCTGTGTAATTACTTGTCATTACTGCCACTCTACGCAGGCACAGCACAACGTGCCGCGCTGCCTTCCTGCCTGACTGCACAGTGCCAACTGCCACACATCAGTATTCCAGCCCCAAATTTGTCTGTGAATGCCCTCAGAACTGGGCCACTGACAGAAGGTGTGTGACAGGTTCACGCGTGGAACAACCAGAGCCGTTTCCTCTGTCTCGCACAGAGCAGAAATACCGAGGGTGAAGGTCGTGGGCACGGCGTGAGCGGAGTGACAAATGACAAGTGGTGATGATGTACTCGTTTAGTGGCATTAAGGATGCGGTTTTGCCTTGGAAACGGTGGGAACAGGTGATCAGCTGGGTTTTGTGTGGCACCAGTTTTGCCAAATGCTCAAATTTAACAGGAATTCAAATGATTCAGTGAAATACTTAATTTTTAAGAGGAAATTGTCTTGCTCAGCAGCCTCCTAATGACTTTTACTATTTAGCATTTTCTATCCTGTTTGGAATAAAGAGGTTTTAACCTCACAGCTTCAGGCTGCATATCTCTGTTCCAGCTCTAGGAATTATTGCTGTAGCTGTGTGCTCAGCAGTCATAAAAACGTTGCAGATGAATTTATGTCTTTTCAGAAAACATTATGGGATAAGCTGGACTAGACTCTGTGTTCTGCCTTACCAAAGTCTCTTTAAACCAGCTAGAGAAAAATGGAACTTTTCCTGATAGCATAATTCCTTTTGAATCAGAAGGGCATGCTGAGATGTTCTTTTTATGGAGAAAATGGAAGGTGGAAGCTGGGGAGGGAAATATCTGGAACTGCAAAGAGAAACTGCAATAATTATCAGCACATGAGCTACCCAGGCTCTCTGCAGTCCCCTGCTCTGTGTTGGTCAGTCTGGATAACACAATAATTATAAGAACCATCCCCTTTATAAACCTTTATTAATTTCTCCTCTGTCTTTTTTGGATGTGACAGAATATTTGTGGAGACAAACACCATGAGCATTGGCGTGGCATCACACCACGCTCTGCCTGGTTCATCTGTGCCCCTTTTCCCTGCCAAGCCTTTCATGATTCGTTCACTTTTATTTAAAGCTGGAAAAAATAATAATAAAAAAGAAGTTCAGAAAACTAGCTCATATGGAAAAGAAAAATCAGGTCACTCAGGCTGGTCTGCAGATTCAGGTCATACTCAGTGACGAGTTTGAATGGAAAAACTAAGGAGAATCAGTAAAATGAGTATTTTTCCTATTCCGTCAACATGAAACCTCACTGTTCTTTGGTTTCAAAAATATCGGAAAGACATTTTGAGTCCAAAATACTGAACAGGGATTAAACAGAGAAGGAAACATGCCAGAAGCAAACCAAATGCAATCTTTTCCCAAGTAAAACGTCCTCTTAACCCTCAAATGGCTTTTTGGTTTGGAGAGATGAAAGAGATTTTTCAAGTTTGTGATTAAAATACGGAACCAGAAGGCAATTATTTGCAGTTCTGTCTAAAACGAACGACTGAAGATTTGTTTTTAATATGTTTAATACTTTAGACAGGTAATGCTATTCAAATCCCCATTGTGACTTTTCCTCCCTTCTCCCTGCATGAATTCCTTGCTGGCACAGGAAGAGCACAGGTGTGAGCCAGTGCAGGGTGTCCCACAGGCCAGAACCAACGAACGACTAATTGGCATCTGTGTTGCAACAGGGCAAAGATCCAGCCAAATTATGATGAGGCACTGTGCCATCCTAATAGGCTCCCATTAACGAGGATGCCAAGATTCCATAAATTTGCATTATTTACATTTAGTTAGAGCAGGATTCCCAGCTGGGAAGTTCCACGTGGTTGTCCATCCCTATCATATACAATTATGAGGGGAAAAGAGCTCTGTGACTAATCCAGCATCCTGAAATAGTTTTGAGCAAGCATTTAAATATTCTTAATAGTTACTTAATAATGCTCCTACTCTTCTACCTCAATAAATCGTTGGGAAGTGTATTTTTGTTGTCTGTCTCTGTACAAAATTAATAAAAAATTTATACATCAGATTTCCTGGTTGAAGATGCATAAGCCTTTTCAGCATTTTTAAAAGGGAGAAGTTGTTTTTTCTGCAGTAGCAGCAAGGTTCCTGGCTATGTAATGGTGAAAAAAAAAAAAAAAAAAGGCAACTTTGAAGTTGCTTTTGTGAAAAATGAATGCAGAAACTGGTAACTTAAACCCTCAGGAAATAATTTGCGAAGACAAAAATGCCGAGAGGGTGTGAATTACTGAGATGAAACACAAGATGATGATATATGCTGTGATTACTCCTCAAGGTAATGAATCTCTGAAGGTTTGTCTTTTCTGCTGAGGAGATGGTGAAGCACATCTCACTCTGCCCCAGAAATAAGTGTGCTGTGGAGGTTGGTGGTACAGCTCGGGAATGTTTCCCTGCAGCTCCTGAGGTGGGATGGGGGCTGCCCTGGGATGCTCCAGTCACCTGAGCACCTGAGCAGGGCCAGGGACTTGGATCCCTCTGCATCCTGCTGGAGGAACAGTGTGGCATTTTCCCAATGCTACCGACTACAGGTGGCACCACCGGGAAGGTTCTGTGCCCACCTGATGTTCTCGGGGGCAATTAAGAATTTATTGTCAGGGAAGCCGAATGCTGCTGGACACCTGAGCTGATCCTGGATCATGATGATGGGGGCAGCACCATGCACAGAAAGGTCCACTGGAACACGAGGAGGAACTTGGATGTGCAGGCACACTGGAACAGGCTGCCCAGAGAGGGTGTGGAATCCCTCGGTGGACATATTCCAGAACCGTCCGGACGCGATCCTGTGCCCTGTGCTCTGGGACGACCCTGCTGGAGCAGCGAGGTGGGACCAGGTGACCCCACTGCGGTGCCTTCCAACCCGAGACATTCTGTGATTCAGAGTCACAGAATGGCAGAAATCACCGAATGGGTCAGGATGGAAGGCACCTCAGTTCCCCCCACCCAAGCAGAATCGTTCCAGAGGACGTGGCACGGCATTCCGTCCAGACGGTTCTGGAACATCTCCACTGAGGGAGACAGAGCGGATTCTGTGGGGCACGAACGCCGCCGTCACGCCGGGGTGACATCCCCGCACGGTTCAATCCTTAACACGCGCCTCGCAGCCTCCTCCTGCGAGGCAGCTCTGGCATGGGCGCATATCCCCTGCCGCCCGGGCAGCCCGTGACCGGCGGGGTGTCCCCGAGTTGTCCTCTACTCTGCCCTGGGTGCCTCCACGTCCCCCTCCTGCCCCTCAGCGCCCCCGCCGCCCTCTCTCCCTCCCTCCCTCAGCGCCCCTCAAGTCTCGCTCCTCCTCCCGCCGCTCTCGCGATAGCCGGCGGCGCGCGGGGCGGGGCCGCGCTCGCTGACAGGCGGCGGGAGCGGGAGCGCGCGGCATGTCCGCGCCCGCGCGCCCCGCGCGCAGGTGCCCGCGGCCGCCGCGCCGCGCCGGGAGCGCCGCCCGCCCCGCCATGGGCGCCCGGCCCGGCCGCCGCCGCTGAGCGGGAGCGGCAGCAGCAGCAGGAGAAGGAGAAGGAGAAGCCGCCGAGATGAGGAAGGGCCGCTCTCGGGGGGACAAAGCGGCGCCGCCGCCGCCGCCGGCGCGGAGGGAGCCCGGCCGGGCGGTGTCCGGCAGCGCGGCGGAGCGCAGAGCCGCCCTGCTGGGGGGCGGCGGCGGCAGGAAGGAGCCGGAGGACTCCCGGGCCGCGGGGGCGCCGGAGCGGGTAAAGCCGGGACGCGGGGCGGGGGTCGCGTTGTTATGGAGACGCGCCCCGCGTGGCGGGGCCGCTGTCCCGGGCCGGGCCGGGCCGGCATCCCGGCGGGGGAGCGGCGGCGGGGCGGGAGCGGCGGCATCCCCCGGGCATCCTCGCCCGCCGCTCCCGCAGGTAGGAGCCCCCGGGAGCGGGGAGGGGTGGCGGCCGTGCCGTGTCGGTGCTGCCGGCGTGGCGGGAGCGAGCGGTGCGGGAGCCGCGGTGCGCCCGGGAAGGAGCGAGGGAGGATGCGGTGAAATCGAGCCTCTCTTTCGTGCTTGCTGGTATGAACAATTACAGAATACATCCTTCTAGTAACCCTCCGTAGGTCACTCCTAAACGCGACCATAATTGTGATGCGTTTTCCAGCATTTTTTACGTCTCAGTTCCAGGAGTGGTTTATTTAGGAAACGTACCATAACCTTTCCAGGTACTTGAAAATGAGTAGGCTTGTTACGTGGGAGAGGGTGTAAGTTCAATATAACCTCTTTTGTGTTTCATCCCCCCGAAAAATAGGATCCACTGATTGCTGCTTAGGGTTATAGCTGTAAGAAACTGAAGACATGATGCTAAACGAAAGTTTAGGATCATCAGCACTTTGTTTTGGTGTGTTTTGACATTCTCAGTTTTACAAGTGAGAAAAACGGGGGATGACACTTAGCAGTTTAAAAATGTAGGTGATGATTAATGCTATTTTTTTTTATTTGAGGAGTAGGAGGAGGTGTCACAAGTATGAAGATTCCCAGGATTCAGTAATTCATTGCTTTGCTTTGCCGTATTTTGGACAAAAGTGAAAAACGAAGTTCTTTGTCAAAAAGGTGTCTTAAGTTTACGTTGTTGCACAGGTTCATGCTATTTTAAAAATAATTTCTTAGTTTTTTTCTTTTTCTAGGAAAGCTGCATTACATTGCCTTCAGTTATAGGAGACTTGTATTTTGTCTTTGAGTAGTATTTCTCTTGGATGTCTCTTGACTATATATTTTTCAGACTGGGCCCTGGAAGAAGAGAGCTCTCTTATTTTATTCTCTAGTGCCTTGTTAATCCAGGTGGTTGATAGATGCTGCTCCTTATGATGTTTATCCCTTCCTAATACAATTGAAGAATGCTGAGATCCTTATTCAGGAAAAAGAAAATAAATCTGAAATCAGAAGAGGTGACTTAGTACCTTCCCAACTGTCCATTAAAGGAAGAAATGTGTAGAGTTTTATTGCTAAATGCAATTTAGCTATTGCTAAATTCAGTAACAAGGTGTTTGTTGTGCTGTTTTGACATATTGTTTATGACACTGACATGGAAATTGAAGGAAATTAATTATTTCCATTTTTGGTAGTTGTGAACTAACCCTGCAAGTCGTGCATGCAGAACATGCTATGTATCTTGCAACGTCCTGAACACTTGGGAAGCTTCACCAAAACAACATCGACACATGCAAAGCAGGGAAGGCTTCAAATTCAGAAATGCCACTTTTTGAGATGCACGAGGCTTTTTAGTAGGAGATGGTGCCAGTTTGTTTTCAGCTTGGGTGCTCTGACTAGGACCTGATGTGACTTGTAGGAGCAAACCTTTCCATGCTGGCAGGTATTTGGTGTGATGGAGTCTTCGAGGAGTTTTTCAGCTGAAGTTAAGAAGGCTTCTACTCATCCTGTCTGAGATGCCTTCCAACCTTTAAGGGGAACCCCTCATCCCCTCTCCCCTTTTGTCTTTAATTTGGTGTTTTGCAAACGTGGTAAGCAACTGGAAATAAATGGATATGTTGGACAAATGTAATAAACAGGACAAACTCACAATGTTTCTGTCTTTAATATCAATAATACAGTAATTAATATCAATAATACAGTATTTCTTTAAACATCCATAGTTGATAGTGAGCTGTGGTAAAAAGGGCCTTCTGAGATGCAAAAGGCAGCGTGATACTCCATTTCCACTGATCCAGCTTGTAGCTTGACAACTATTTCCTTTGGGGCCACTTCTGATTTAAGTAGCCCAGTTGTTTCCAAGCCTGTAACATGCCCTCAGCTGTGCCAGTGCCACAGTGTGCACAGCTGCAGGGAACACTCAGAATTAAATTCACATTTCTTTGTTTGCCGTGCGTTTGCACAAGTTTGTGGTTGGGAGAGGCTAAGCTACTCCAGTGTCGGGGGGAAAAAAAAATCCTTATCAAACTGTGACTGCAGCAGTTAATCACTGAGCTTTAGGTCTTTGAAAATCTGCTCCTTTGCTGTGCTTTGCTTATAGTTCCGACGCACATAACGATTGATGTTTTCATTTATTTTATGAGTTACATAAAGATGTAAAAATGACTGTACTCAGTCACATTAAAGATCCCCTCTCACCCAGTATCCTGCCACTCCCAGCTGCCAAAAGCAGATGCTTGGAGAAGAGTATAGTGTGTGTTGAGGAAATGCCTCTCCCAGCCTCCAGTAATTTGTGGCTCCCAGGTTTCCGGAACTAGAGGTGATATTTGTTTTTAGAGCCCCCAGTGTGTTTTTTCTTCTGTGAATCTGTCCAATCAGTATTTGAAGCCGTGTATGCTTGGAGCATCCACAACATCCTGTGGCCGAGTTGCAAGGCTTAAACACATTTTGTGTGGAAAAAAACACTTATTTTTGTTTGTTTTTAAACTTTCTGCCCGCTTGGTTTCATGCCTTGTTTGTTATTTCTTGTGTTGGAAGAGGCAGTGAAAAAGAGAATCCGTGTTATTCAGCGTGGCTTGTGGGTTGATGACTTTTTCTTTCATTTGCCATTTGTTTGTGACTTTTCCAGAGATGTTTTAGAAAGAAGTGGCTCCATTCCTTTCACTGCCCTTGCTGTGTTCTTTGCATCTCCTGCTGGTGTGTTCCTGATTGGAGACAGTGATGCAGGACTTGGAGGAACAGGGCTGAGGTACAATAGGCAGGACTGGCTACAGCATTTCAGGGTATGCCACCCTGTAAACTTACACAGTATATTAGGTTTTTATTCTTTAATCTTCTGCCTGCTCTTTCTTGATGATCTGTAAGCACTGAGTCAGCACTTCTGTGGAACTGTGATAATTCCACAATCACTCTTTCAAGAGGTAATAACTAGTTCAGAATTTGTCATTGTGTACGTAAATTTAGGGTTTTATAAATACTGTTCCCCACTTCCTATTTATCTGCATTTAATCTTATTGGATACTTTCCAGCCCACTTGAAGAGTATCATTAAGGTCTTCTTCAGACCTTTGGCCATCATTTTTGCAACCTTGAATAACTTTAAGCATTGTCAGCAAACTCTGTCAAGTGTTAAGCCTCATTGCTAGATTTTGCTTTAAAATATGCAAGGTGTTGATCCAAGAAAAGATCCTCATGAGGCTCCACTGGTGATCCTTCTTTTTTTGGGGCAAAAGGCCCACCGTTCCAACTTATTTCCTGTTAATCAGTTATTAATTAGTGATTGAATTGTCCTTCTTACCTTGTGACAGTTCAGTTTCTCTGAGCGTCTTTGTCAAACACATCCCACTTGGATTTCTGCAAAAGATCAGCTTTAATCACCGGGTGTTTGCTGACTGTGTTGAAGGAGAAAAATGGGAAGTTGAGGTGAAAGTGATGGTTTCTTCTGAATGTCACTCACCCTCATCCAGGGACACATCTCAAGCATTAGGCTGTTTCCATTTCACGCTCACATAACGAGTTTGAGACACTGTGATATTTATAGTGAAAGACTTCACGTGGATCATGGTCAGTATTTGTCAGGTGGGCTTTTATTTGCAGTTTTGTACTTCAGGTGGGAGGCGAAGTTCCCATAGAAAGGAGTCTTCACTTTCTAGAAGAGGTGACTGTAGGGGGTTATGCTGGAAGTATCCATGGCTGTGGTAGGTTTGGAGGGGGTAGGTAGAGGGAACAGTTGCTGTTTGCTGTTATCAAGTGAGGACTCAGGCTTTAAATGAGGTAGATCTTCATGCAAGAGGCAGTGCATGTATTTTTAATTTTTTTTTTCCCAAAGGATGTAATAGATGCAAAAATCATTCAGAGGAGGAGTGAAGATAATTAAATAGGCAGATGGAATCCACCTGAGGAAAACACCTGAAATTAACTACCAATTAGGAGAACGCTGGCATGGGGCAAATGCATGTTGCTTCCCTTTCCTTGTCTCTAGGGAATGTCTTTGCTATTTTTACAAGTTTTTTGCATGAGTGGGTGTTAACCTGTCCCTAACAAATCTAAATCCTATCTTCCTCTGAGAGCAGGGAGAGAATAAACAGGTACAAGGAGAGCTGAAGTATAGTGACAGGTCTGGGGGGGTGAAGGTTGAGAATCATAAGAGTAAAAATAGAGAATATTGAGCACTGAGTATCCCTGAATGGCATTTCCTGCTCTAAAGGCATGCAGGGAGCTCATCAGGGCTACCCTGGGGTGCCTTGCTCAGAGATGTGACAAGGTGGGGGAACAGAATCAGACCTCGTGCTTGTCAGCATTTTCCCCTCCTCTTGCTATGGATGGCCAGGAAAGGATTTATGAGTAGCTTCCATGTGGTTTTGTTGGGTAATAAGAGGTGAAGGGGAAAACAGTAGCAGAATCTCAACAAGCAGTGTAAGGGGCTGGTGGAGGGACTGCAAGTTGTAGAGGCAGGATTTTGGGTTGGATGGACCATTTGTTTTGTGTAGAATTTAACTCAGCTGCTGATGCTGCTTAAGAGCTGGACTGAAATATTGGTAAACCTGGAGGCTCCTCTGCTTCATGTCTGTTTGTTGGATGGGAAATGATGCCACCAGACTATCTCCAGCCGTAAATTTTGATGTGCCTGAAGAAGGGAGATCTTTTGTGTTCCCCAGATAGCACATTGAGGAATTTTTTTGCACTGGATAGAAAGTATTTCCCGAGCTTTGAACAAGGTAACTCACTGACCAACAATCAAATCATTTAACAATTACAGTCCCGTGGAACTGTCGTGCTACAAATTTCCTGAGAGTAGCAGAAGTATTCCTTTTTCTCCACCTGACTTTGAAACTTTGTAGATCTCTTTGTCCCCCACACCAAAATGTGTTACTGAGGTTAAGCAGCCTCATTTCCCCACGGGTGCAGTTGGTGGAGCTTTCGTGAAAAATAAATTGAAACATCTCTCTTAGGAATTGATCTTATCTCAGCCTTAGATCGTGGTGTGTCTGTCACCTCTTCTGAAAGCTCTGCCAATGTTTAATTATTCCCGCAGTTAGAAAACCAAACGGCTTCTCATTTCAACACGTGTTTTGTCTGATGTCCAACTTTCAGCTGTGGAATATGCCTATGCTAGCACAGGCATTAAAAATCCCCTACTATCTGATCTCTTTTCCATGTAGAAGTATTGGAAATGAAAAAGCAAGCTGTGCTTGGAACAGAAGACACGGAGTTCTTTTGCTCCTAGAACTTTGTGCTTTCCCCTCCTGATTGCTCTTGGAGTGTGTACCAAAAATAGGTATTCTGGCAGCAACCTGCAATAGTGTGATCACAGACAGGGTGGCTTCTACACTCATGTTTGATACTTGTCTTTTTACAATTTCGGGGATTGCATTACCACACTTGGGTGTGTCATATGAGAGAGGGTTTTGTAACATTATGCATTATGTGGATATTTCTACTCCATGTATGAATAAAATAATGCAAATCGGTCCAAAACTACTTGTAAGCAATAGGTTAGAAAGCTTATTCCACCTTTCAAGTTCTCATTTTATTTTATTTTTTTTAATTCTTGGAAGGAATAGCAAAGGATCTTTTCCACTGACTTCTCACCCTGTTCCCTTTTTTTTTTTTTTTTTTTTTTTTTTTTTTTTGGAAAGCAGTCAATGACCAGCAGGGAGAAACTGGCCAAAACCCCAGCGTGCTACTCAGATTTATTTTGTCTCCACAGCTGCAAAGAAGCTGTTACCATGCTTTCCTTGCTGCGTGGCAAGCCTGGAAACTGAAGAGACCTTTCTTTTTTCCTAATCAGAGCTTCTGTGCTTCAAGTATAATAAAACACTTTTTGTTTTTTTTTCTCTCTAGGTGCCATCAGTGCTAGTAAAGACAGAACCACTGGTGTGATGAGCCCTGTGTGTAAACTGCAGAACAGTTTGGTGTTCTTTGGTTATTTCTACTCTGAGTCTTCCCTTCTGTTCGATAGGTGAAGAGAAAAGCTTTTTTATTTCAGTTGGCACTTTGCTTCTGAGTTTTCTCCACAGCTCTTGTCTCTCAGGTTGCTGAACTGAGCTGTGTTGCAGCTCCCCAGCCATGGACCCTGAGTCCTGCAACGCTCAAAGCTGTTTCTTGTAACTTCATACCAAAACCTACAAGCTGGGATGAAACTTAATAGGAAGAAGATGGAAGTTAATTTTCAAAATTCAAGCAAATAAACAGGATCAAATAGATTAGCAGTGCTAGCAGTGCAGATGGCATTTGCAATCAAGTGTAGGTTTTGCTATTCACGTTCCAGATTCCATAAAAGCAAGTATGGATTAATCATAGTCAAATACATTCTGTAAACATCCTTGCCCCTTCTTATCAAGGGAGAGATGGAGGGCTGCTGAGTTCTAGAAGATCAGGAAATATCTGTTCACACAGATGCTTCTGGCTACCCCTTCTGGGACAGGGCTGTTGTTGTTGAGGGCTGATTTTAGGGTAATTGTGTCCTGTGCCTGTTTTGGCAGGGGAGCTAAAGCAACATCTGACTTCTTCATTAGCCTCAGTTTTGTCTCTCTGTATCCTGATGGGGCAGCAGTGGCTCCTGGCAACCTGTTCCTCTGAGTTCAGTTGTTTGTTCCTGCTATGAACAAAGAAATATGGGGGGACTGAAAAAGTGACTGAGGGGAAGAGTCATCCAAAAGCAGGCAAAGGGGAATAGAGTCAAGTGATCAATTCTGCAATGTGCTTATTAGATAATAACAGAATTGAGCCAAAAGATTAATCGAGAAGCAGACAAAAGGGCCATAGAGTCAAGTGACTGATTCTGCAATGGGCTTGTTAGATAAGAGCAAAGTGGCACCAAAAGGCTGTTGGCACTTCTCTGGCCTAGAACAGAATAGAAACATCTCTCTAAGTTGAACATTATTGGGCAAAACTCTTTTGTGTAAATCAATAAGTAGGTAGGCATTGCATCAACAGCTTAGATGATTCAATTCGCCCGTGTGAGATTTCGATTTCCTGTCACAAGTGAAGAGGAAGAGCAAATATTGTGTATTAGTCACATAAATTTCATATCTTGCATATTAGAATAGCTAAGCAGGCAGTGGAGAGACACAGTGCACTGCAGTTCTTGCCCAGGAGCAGCACAGAAGTGAAAGAGCCAAGAGAAGTCTTCTGTCAGCTTTGGTGCTTGTAAGAAGTGCAGTGGGTTATTGTAGATATGATAATAGGGATTAATTTAAAATAAAAGTTTGTGGTTTTTTTTGTTTTTTTTTTAAATCTTCTTTAATTCTTATTCATGGATACTGAGTAGCTGAAGCCAAGGAAGCAGTGAAGAGTACCTGGTTAGTGAGCTGTTTGAGACTAAAACAAAATGCTTCATCACTCAGCAAGACCTTGCTCCTCAAAAACCACAACAGATAAATGGACAGGTCACAGAGTCTCAGTGATTTCATTTCCACATCAAATAATGGTGTGCTGTGGTTAGTGTATTTTTGTAGTGATGTAGTACTATTTGAAGCCTGGTGAAAATGCTGCTCTTTGGAGAAAGGAGCTGAGTCCATGGACACTCAAAAAAATCTACCTTTTTATACCTGTTTTAGGTGAGGAAAATACACTTTTTTTTTTTCTTTTTTAATTTTGAGTTTATTTTATCCAACTTAAAGCGTAGGTCCCACAAACCCTAAATCTAGCAGTCTGTCAGAAATTATTTTCTAGTGTTCTGTTATAAATACACATTACAGTGCAGTGAGGAAAGAGGATTCAAGACTGAAAACTTAGCGATAATTTGAAAATTTAGCTGTCTAGCCTGTCCCTTTTTTGCTATCTGAAATTGCTCTAGTGTTAATGGAGGTCTGTTATGTACATGGAAAATAGGATGGTGCTGTGTTTCTTTCCAGAAAAAAAATCATAATCTTTGCTATTGGAACTCCATCACAAGTATTTTCACTTTCTGTTACACATCTAGTAAATACTTTAATGATAAAACATGTTCCAGAACCTTTTAGTTGGCCTGGATTTTCATAAATGTAAAAGCGAGACGCCACTTCAAAACATTCCATTTACCTTTTTCAGATTTCCAGAAGCAGATGGCACTGTTGAGGTTGGACTGTGGGGAGTGTAAGAATTTTTGAAATGCAATTTCTGATTCATTTTCAGTCCACACATGTTTTTATCTGTCTGTATGGGGAGATTTTCTCTAGTGTTTTTTATTCCGTGGTGTGACAAGTAGTCCACCATAAACATTTTCAGCACTATTGAAGCCAAAATAAGTTCTTTAATTAATTGAATGACACTTGGATAATTTTTTTTTTCTTGGCCTTTACTGCATCATGCTGTATTCT
This sequence comes from Pyrocephalus nanus, assembly GCA_038380795.1. Taxonomy (NCBI): domain Eukaryota; kingdom Metazoa; phylum Chordata; class Aves; order Passeriformes; family Tyrannidae; genus Pyrocephalus; species Pyrocephalus nanus. Next base: position 4,752,778 of record CM076269.1, read on the forward strand.
GAAACTCTTGTTGTAGGTGCTTGACATCTCAGCTAATTCTGCTGATGGTAAAAATACTCAGCAATGGTCAGAATAAGAAGCACTTCAGGGCACTTCTGGAGTGCAGATTCCATGAGCTGCACCTTGTCCAATCAATCCATCCAAGGCAGATTTCCAGTAAAACTTTTGCTTGTAGGAGGCTCAATCTGCTACCCCTGACTTCTTGCAGTGACTCTGAGCTGTCTTGTGTGGAAATCAGCTCAGTATACATTTATCCAAGTAGCAGGTTCTGTAGGTCCTGCCATCCCTGTTGTTTTTTTTTTTCCCTTATTGGATTGGATGGAAGAGTTCACAGAGCAGATTGTCTTTGGTGACAGAAGAGGAAGTACAGAGAGGTTACAGTGGTAAACAAATGCTGGCCTGAAGCAAAGGGAAAGCTGCTTTGCTAAAGACTAAATTATGTGTGCAGTTAAGACTCAAATTTGAGATGCTTTGTTGGTTTTTCTTAATCCAACCAAACAAAAACAAAGTGCAAAAGGTACATCCACTGAGGAGTGAGGGGAATTCAGTGCTGTGTGTTGGATGAAAACTTCAGAAAACATTGGAGCTGCATTTCAGGAAGCTTGAAAACTTTTACTAAACGTAGTACTTGTCAGACTGATTAACTGGTGCTCAAGCATGTTCTCCTTTCATCCTCTGAAAATACAGCTGTCATGCTTGGAGCTCAACAAGAATGATTAAAAAAAACCCCTAGTTTTCTAATATATTGCTTTTCCAATATGCCTTTCTGGTGCTTTGTGTAATCAGAACTTGGTGCTGCTGCTTATGCATTCTGTCTTCATCACTCTCAGGGTCATGCACGTGTAGAAGGATTGGTGGATGCCCCATCCCTGGAATTGTTCAAGGTCAGGTTGGATGGGGCTCTGAGCAACCTGATTTAGTTAAAGATGTTCCTGCCCATGGCAGGGGGGTGGGATGAGATGATCTTTAAAGGTCCCTTCCAACCCAAACCATTCCATGATTCTATTATTTCGAGTTATTCCAGGTATTAAACTCGGGGTTTGCACTGAAGAGCATCCAGCTCACAAACATCAAATTGCATTTCCCTCCACTCTTTCTTAAAATCCAATTTGTCATTACAAAGCAAGTACACAAAGGGACAAAACTGCATAGAAATCTTTGTCCTTTATGTGGCTTTCAGAGAATCCAACTTGACCAATGCAAGCAGAGTGGTAAACTCTAGGAAAGGCACAACTGGAAGAGAGTGTGTAATGGAAATTTGTGGTATTACTTGGGGAAAAAATGCACTGATAGGTAGTGAAATAATTCATGTCTTGCCTTGGTTTTTTTTAATGTTTGTTCTGTTAATCTGGTAGCTGCATGTCATCTGTTCACTGAGGACAAGCTGAGAGGACCAGGAGCAGTTCTTCTTATGATTGCATCTTTTGTCCAGTTTTATTGTAAAGAAGCTTCTGTAATGCCTCAGAGCAAGGAAATGTCATCTCAAAAATGGAATAACTAGTAATTTTAGTAATTGAAACGGGTTTATTAGTAGCTAAAAATCACACCATTCAATCTTTAGTCTATTTACAGGCACTTTATTATCATAAAAATAATATTTCAAGATGGAGCCTTAGGAAAAGGCCTTTAAAAGGAAATGAGGTGGTCAGAACTGATGTCAAGTGTTCTGGACAGCACCAGTTCAGAGAACAAATGAATAAATTATAATCACTGTTTTAGAACAAGCTTATAAATGAGTCATGTGGTTACTGCAGTGACTGTAGGCATTTAGATGTCTAAACATTGAGGCATAGATGGATGCAGTGACGTATTAGCAGTAACTGTGTCCTTCTCTTTTATTAATTGACCTAAATTGGACCTGTGCAACGTGAAGATGGCAAAAATACACGATGCCTGAAAGTGAAATTATGCATTTCAGCGAGTTACTCGTATTTTCTTTGACATTTGCATTTATCCCCAGTTTTTGGGACAGAGGAGGATCTGTTTACAGAGTTGATTTGCCAGTTTAGCAGACACTTGAGCAGAAGTGTCTGCTGACTCTTTCAGTTTGAGCTCAAGGCACGGTGGTGTTCAGAAACCCAACAGTTGGGCATTGTTTTTGTTCTCAGGCACAAGGGAAGAAATGCATGTCTTGCCCTTGTAAAAAAAAAAAAAAAATTGGCTTTTATTTCTTTGTGATGGAATTGTGTTATGGTGCTCGGTGCAGAGAAGGTTTTGTGCCCGATTATAGAGTCTCCATTTCTTTGTACAGCCACTGATAAGGATTGTGAATTAGTTTATCTTTGCTGTTCAATGGGATTTCTGTTAAGGAAAGCCAAGGACTGAGCAGTTGTTGAGTTTCCAAAGATTGACTTGATTTTGTTCGGCTCTAAAGCTGTTGGTAGTTTTATTTACAGTTTTATAATAAACAATATTTTTTTCTGGTCTATATATGCAGATCTGCTATGGAGTTTGAGTGAAAATTTGTTCTCAGGGAAACTTCACTTAATTGCTTCTTTTTTTGTGCTCTGAATCGATCTGCATATCTCATTTGTGGTAGGAAGCCAGAAGGTTGCAAATGGCTCATGGAAACAAAAATATTGATGCCAAAGGATTGGAACTTTCCCTCTCACAAACAAAACTAAATATTTATTTTTTTTTTTTTTCCCCATGCTGCAAATGAAGGTCTTTCAGTACTACTGCTATTCAGGTCATACATAAAAGCATCCTGGGCAGAAAAATTCATGTGGATCAAGCAGATCCCTGTAGTGCTTTCTGGTTTCATACCTTGTGAAATGAGTGCCATTCAAGTGAGCTTCAAAAATCACAAGGGAGTCTTAAAATTATATTATGTGTCAGTAAGTAATCAATAAATGCCCAATTAGAAAAGCCCCTTGAAGTCACCTGAGTATTCTCCAGCAAAGTGGAGTTACCTTTTTGTTTTCTTTGTAGGAACAGCAGTTGGGCAGGGATTTCTTTCTCCCAGCCCCCTTAGTCTTGTGATGGTTTTTAAGGGCTCTATCTCACAGTGGACCAATAGAGACTTTAATTTGGGGTTGTACTTCAAACTTAATGATTCTTAACGTTTTCCTTTGGAAAGTGCCCTTTTCAGAACAAGATTAGAATTCCACGTTATGAGGCAATAAGTAATTTTTATACAGTATGCAAATTTTAATATACTCTTATTGTTCACTTGCCAAACTTGTATTTTCAGCTAGTATTTTAATTGTAAATACATTTTATTTGTGCCTTAGACATAGGAAATTCTACATTGTTTTGGGTTGAGAGTCATATGGTAATGCAGATAACTTCTCAGTTTTTGAAATTTGACCTGGAGATTCCGATCTGTGATGCATAAAATCATGTAATGCATAAAATCAGGTGAAAGTCTTCCACATCTATTGCTATGAAGCAATTGTTTGTTTCTATAAATTGAATGAACTTTTAACTTATCACTAGGTCTTGTTCATTTCCCTCCTTAGAAAAAAAACCCAGAGGAAATTTACATTCCTAATGAAAATGACTTGATTGTAACTTTGTTTATGGGCATTAAACAGAATTTACACAGGTTTATTGAGGTATTTTATGTTGTTTTGCTCTTTTTGAATGAGATGGTGAGACCATGTTTGTAATGTGCACAAAAATTAATGTAGTTGGAGAGCTGAGAGCTCACTCATTGGAAAAAAAAAAAAAAAGAGAAGCATCAGTGTTGCAGGGCATCAAGGTGCCCTGCAGAATGCTCTGGGAATTCTTTTTATAGCCAATATGAAATCATTGGTCTCTCTGCCTGCACAGCTTAAAATGCAGCTGTTTCTGCTGCTTGCCTGCTTCTATAATTCCATGAGCAGTTCCCATCCTAGTCTGTCTCGCAGTGTAATTGTAATAAAAGCTGTTAAATTCTGTATTTTCTGTGTAAAAAATATCTCAAGAAATCTGTAAGAAACTGAAAAATGAGAAAGGTTTTGGATTGCTGATGCTGTGGATTGTGGTCTTCAGCAAATCTAAACATGCACCTCTATTTAACCCTGTAAAATCTAATAAACCAGAATAGAGAAGATAAATGAGTGTTTGATAATGCACAGGATGCTCAAGAGAACTTGCAGTAACAGTAGTCAGTGGTGTCAGGAATATCACATGCTTGGCACATCTTCTGAGTTTATTGAAAGCAAATCTTCAAAGGCAAGGTGTTACTGATGTCTTATAAACCCAAATTTTATTACAAATCACAATTTTTTTTGGGGGGGGGCCTCACATTTCTTTTAATCCTTACAGCAGATGAATAAGGGTGATGAATTATAAAGTTGTTCCTGTTTTATCTGGCCAGAAGTTAATTTCCCTGCTCTACACAATCTTTTAATGTTTGCAATCCTCATGGCAGAAGAGCAGTGATTAAGGAATGATGTGGCCTTTAATGAGCAGTGTCTTTGTTCAGACTGGTTTTGTTGTCAGTGCAGCCACTGAGCAACGTGTGGGGTTTTGAGCCTTGATATATTGATAGTGGTTTCTTTGAGCTCCTGACAATTTTGGTACAGACTTTAGAGGCTCTGTTGCTCTTTCTTCTCTTGGAAAAAATTCATTTGGCTTTAGGCATTTACAAGCTGAAGTCAAGAATTACTCTACCCTTTTGTCTGAAAGGGAAATCCTGAAGCACGATCCGATACTTTGTTTAAGCCATTGTGGTGTTATTTGTGTTTTCACGTGAGGACCAAACATTCAAGCTGATATTATTTAATCATCAATAACCTTGTCTCCTAGACTGTGGTTCCATTAGGAATAAAATGATTCTGCATCTCAGTGACCCTCAGAAAGGGGCTAATAATGTACACAGTTGTAAATATTTACTTTTTCTTTTTAACAAGCTTTTTAATGCGTTCCTGCAGCTGGGACACTTCACAACAAAGTCAATACCACCAACTTCCCTGGTGAAACATTAAATCTTCTCCGTCATGAGTTCCAATCCAAACATTCCTGGGAGTTGTTTCTTGAAGGGCTTTGATGTAAAAAAAGAATATTCTCATTGGAAGAACAAGATAATGAGGGTGTATCAGATAGTACAGGCCTCTGAGATTGGAAGGAAACATTCCTTTTTTTCTTTTGTGTTTGGTTTTAACTGTGGGATATTTTTTTATAGAGAAAAAATTTTAAACTTTTTGTTATTGGTGTTACAAATGCAGGTGAGCTCACAGAGGTAGCCGTAGGTATTCAGAATGGTAAATGTGTGCATGATGTGTTGAAAAGCATCACTGTGGCAAATAACACTTGGCTTTTCAGTCATTTTGAGAACTTAATATTGACACTAAGTAAAGTTTATATATTTACATTTGTAGCAATGTTGGGATTTATTGCAAAGTTCTTCAAATAAATCTACTGAAGAGAAAAAGACTGTGGAACTCTCCTGTCTTTAAAATGCTGGCACTTTTATATAATGTAATACAGTCTGTAAAGCTTTTGTCTCTTGTTGGTGTCATGAACCAATATATTATAACCCTTAAGAGGCTGTGCTGATTTAATGTAATTTTCCTTGATTCTACTGTCTCTGGCATTTTTTAGGATGCTGCTGGCAAGTACACGAGTTAGGCAGAAACAGTTAAAAAAGTCTTAGTTGCAAATACTTATTTAGCCTACAATTTTGGTCACATTTGGGCTCACCTCAATTTCCTGGTGAACTGCTGGCCCTCTTCCCTAAATATGTAATGTCCAGACTAGAAAGTTAAAGCAAACTTCAGTGCTAAACACTAAACATAAACACTATGATTCCATTGTGCTAATTGCAACTTCTGTAGGTAGAAATTTGGTTTGTGATCTGTTCTCTAGGCCTTTAATTTTCTTTTTTTTTTTGTGTTTTAAGTGTATTTTAGAATATATTAGAGCAAGCCTAGTGACAGGATCAGATTTATCTTTCACTGAGGGTGTGAAAGATAAGGTTATATAAAGTGATGGGGAAAGGCTGAGAAGAAAAGGGATGCTTCTCAGATATGCACACAGCCCTGACACAACAGGCTTTTATCTTTTAAAGGACAAACAGTACCGTGTTAAAAAATAGAAAATGCAGCTTTCAGTGTTGACTGTTCTTTATTAATTTCAAAAAACTGAGAAAGTATCAAGCTACCCTCAAGTTACACCGCTCATTGGTTATCATCCTTACAAGATGGGCTAATAATAGTGAATCCTTTGGCAGCTCATTGTAGGTAAATTGTCATTATTCCTTCCAGCAGTTTGCTAGAATTCATTTCCAGATGACCTGAGGTTGTTATTAGGCTTAAAGCAAATATTTCTCGTTTTTCTTATTAATGGATTAGTTGTTCATAGAAAACTTCTGTGTAGATTCCTCACCCCCTGGCTAACAGTTGAACATGTTTTGACCTGCAGACATGAAGATTTGTTAGTCACAGTTGAGTATTTTTGTTTCTCAGAGAGATCACTAGGAAATGTATATTTTTAAGTTAGTTATAACACAGTAAGGAAATGTCCTTTGGATGATATCACATCTCAAACATGGGCCATAAAGGCAGGGCTTAAGAAGTTTTATTCAAACATTGATCTGCTGATGGATCAGTCCCACTGACTGGCTGATACTTCACCTGGCAGTCCAAGGAAAACAAATATCCACACTTGCAGTGTTCACCTGCCCTTTGCAGGTGAAGGACCTGTGCTGTGCTGCTCTCCTGCAGCACCCTTAAATGAACAATGGGGAGACAAAAGAGCTTCTGAAAATGTTTGTCATGGAATATGGGCTTGTTCTTTTATTTCCTGCTTGATTCACATGGCGGACTTTCCCCGTGCAGTGGAACGGAAAAAAACGACTGAGAAGGTTCCCTGTAGCTGTATTTTGAAATTACCAGATCAGGAATTTAACATGGCATATTAAAGTGATCTTGCACATCAGGAGCCACGTTTGGTTTCTCGTCTTTTTGTCAGCAGCTATTGTTGCAATCTGTCTGGTTCTCCATCGAGCTGAGCGTGATAATCCCAATGGGAGATTTCAGGCAAGAGAAACACATTCATGTGTTATTCCAGCACCACAACTATTTTAACACTTTTTCTGTGTCAGTGTGGTGAGTGGCCAAGCTGAAAAATGCAGAGACTCCTGCTGTTCAGGAAAAGCTTTGGCCATTTTTTCTTCATATCCTGGTATTTCAAGTTACGTGAGCAAACTTTTGTGCACCTTTGTAGGGACTGATAGGAATTATCTTTGCCCAGCAAGTCAAGATTGTGACTCTTTTCATCTTCAGCCCTGAGCTTTGCAGGATTCAGCTGGCTGTTTGAACCTGATTTTTAACTTGTGGCAAAAGCCACAAGCCCGAAGTAAATTAGGTTCTTGATCACCTTTGAAAAGAAATTAATGGAGGGAGGCTCACGGCCCTTTTCATACGGTGTGAGCTAAGTGTTTGTCACGTGCTTGCTGATGCTTTCATCTCTAAAGCTGCAAGGATTTTTTTTCTTTTAAAAAATGGAAGTGGAGCCCTTAAAACTATGTTAGCCTGTGCTGTGTAATCTGTTCTCCAACCACTCGCTCTGGTAGTCTAATGCAGTAGTTTGAAAGCTTGTAAGCAAGATTCTATCACTGCAAAGGGTTTCTTTATTCATCCATTTGGAATGTTGTGTGAGATTTTTGTGTTCTTTGTATGCATTGCTTTGGGGCAAGGACAAGGAAAAAAATCTCTTCTTCTAGGTTTTTGGTTTTTTTCCTTCCTTGTTTAAGAGTGGTAATGTAATCCACTGCTATTCCTCTGCAGTTCATCCATGAACTGCAATATCAAAGCTGGGCTTTGATGGATGAGTGAAATAAATTGCAGCCTTATGAAAGACAACTCTATTGTTGTCAAGCTAAAACTTTCCCTCCTCATTGTTTTGCTGACACAATATGGGCACAGCTCTTAGAAAATGAAATTTTAAACTGGCTGTGATGTGCTTAGCATTTTTTAAAAGAGAACTGTCTCTCTGAACAGCGCTTTTTTTTTTTTCCCTTTTTTAATATATATTTGAAAAGTGAGTTTAACAGTATATAAACCTGCACAGTGTGATTGGAATCCCTTTCTTCAACACACTCAACACCTACGTAGTCTTCTGAATATTGCCTGAGTGTTTCATGTGCTTAACAAAAAAAGGCTTTAAGAGGAAATCCCCATCTGTAATATGCACCAAATCTATCTTGTGTGGAAGACAGCCTGGATCCTTTTGGTGAGTGTGGGAAGCTGTCACCTTTCTACAGTTCCTTTGTGGCACAAGTCCTGGTGGGAAGGAGTTGCCTGAGCTGGGGGCAGCTGTGGAAGGAATTCACGTTGAATGGAATTCATGTTTTTGAGGAGCAGCATATGCCTTTGGGCTGAGCTGAAAGGTGTGTGTGGGCAGGGTGTTGTAGCTGAGGAGAAACGGTGGTGGGAGTAGATGTGCCCTTCGGTGTTGGAGCTCCACGTGCTCCTTCAGTTGGGGAAGTTTTGATTTAGATATTAGCAGATCTACAAAACTTGCGTACTGTAACTCAAGAAGGCATAGTAAGAATGTGTAATTATTTTTGCCAATAAAAAGAGACTCTGGGTAGAGGGAAGGGGAAAGAGTAGGGAAGTGGGCACATTCTTTGTCTGCAGGGGTATGTGAATGTCTGTATTTTGGGTGGAGAGAGAGAGATGTAGAACACAGAAATTGCTTGTAACATGACTTTTGTTTCTGACTTTAGTGCCTTTCCTTCTGGTGTCCTAAATGAATGAATGTTCTTATTTAGTTGCAGTTCATTGAGCAGGATTGGTGAGAGGTGTATTTGGGTGTGTTGAAGGGGAGGTGAATGTGCACCTGAGGGGGACAAACCAAACCAGCAAAACAAACAAACGCCCCAAATCACGAACAAATATCCCCAATACCTTCAGCAAAGGAGTCCAGTTAGAACACTGCTCTTCGAGTTAATCTTGACATTTTAACTGCTGCTGAGTGTTCTTATTAATAGAATAATCTCAAAATTGTTTTTGTACTTGGGTGCAGATGTATTTGGGGAGTGATGGGCAGCAGCCAGGTGGGCAGATGCCATTTCTAGTGGCACCAACTCCTCTGTATCCACCCCCTGCCCCAACTCAGCTGAAGGTGGTGGAAGAGCAGCTACAGCTGCTGCATCAGCTCCTCAAGCAGGACTGTGCTTCCCCTTCCTAAAGGGACCTACATGAACTGGTGAACGAAAGACAATCATGGCAATGGCCTGTGCAGGTTGAGAATGGGGAAAAAAAGCTGACTTTTCTTGGGGTTTCTTAGAGCAGGCAGTACCTGGAGTGTGGGATAACCCACAGCATCTTGTGCCTGGGGCCTTTCAACCCAGGAGAAGTTTCAGGGAAGCAGCTGGATACTGAGGGATGCTGGGAACATTTGTTGGAATTGAAATATAAGGAGTGTGAGAGGGTAAGGCTGGATGAGGTTTTTTAACTAATTTGTTTGTAACCTGGAGTGCCTGTGGTTTTTGGTTTTTTTTTTGAGGTAGGGTAATGTCAGACTGTCCCAGGTGGGAAACGTCCTATATTTTAGACAGTCTAGGCATTTAGGACATTGTATATTAAAAGTGTGTGTGTGTTTCTGTACGTCTACCTACTGACATATATACATGTGTGACCACGTTGTGCCACCCCAAACAGAAACAGCAGAGACTTTCTGCCCTTGTTCTCTGCAGCTTGCAATTTAAAATTCCTCAGCTTACTCCCAAATACAAACAGAAAGACAGGTGGCTGTCCTTTCAGCTCTCCAAATGACAGAGAAGTACAGGCTGCTGGAAAGATGTGTGTGAGGAACCGTAAGATTAAAACAGTTTTCAGCTCGAGCAGTTTTCTCTACCCCAGGTCACTTGTTTCTGAGCCTCTCCCCACTCTTGCACCAACACAACTGTTTGCAGCTGTGTGGTGAACTGAGTGAGAGGAATGACCTATTTTGTTACCCAGGTGTCTCTCTTGATCTGGTTTTGACATTGTGGCGACTGAAAGTCTGACTGTAACCAGAGGAAGAAATTGTATCTAGAGCAGCCTGGGAAAGATGCACAATTGAAGCCGATGTGGAGCAAAGCATTGCTGTCCCTTAAACAAATAACAAAGTTATTTACTATTATGAGGTGCCAAAAGATTTCCTGATTAGAAGGAGATGGGGTCTAAGAAAGGTTGAGAATGAGTGACTCAGAGCTGAGTGAGAATTCTGTTTCAAATTCCCAATCTGGTGTTGGTTTTTTTTTTTTTTTTTTTTTTTTTTTTTCCCTGAAAAACCACTTTATTCATCTCCCTCCCTTCCCTTCCCCTTGAGGTTTTTAAAGTGTGTACTTCTGGTCTGGATTTGACAGTTTGAGACAGAACACTGTAGAGTGAATAGATTTGAATTAATGACTTTAGAAATAGATTTAGACTGGAATCTGCAAATTTTAATTAAAAGCCTCTACGAGTTTTTTGATTTAAACACGATTTAAAACTGTGTTAAATTGTGCGGTGATGCATCATGCAGGGGAAGTTTATTTTCTGCCTCAGATGAGATTTCATGAGGATAAGCATGGCTTGAAGTGCTGTTACAGCTAATGAGAGGCATCTGAAATCAAATGGAGCAGTCCATTAGGGCACGTGGAATGTTTCACTGCAGAGAGGGGAGGGCTCAGCAGTTCATTCTGTGTGGGCTGTAATGGAAAGTGTCACATCCTCAAATCCGTGTCTGATAGCAATTCTTCTTTGGGTGTGGAATGAGAGTTTGACACCTCCAGAACAATGAAATGCAGGAGGAAAGCACTCGGGTTGTGCTTCACCCTGTCCTGCCCACGCTATTTTGACTGAAATTTTGCTTTATGCTGTGAAAGGAATTCACGTGTGTGGGAGTGTTTCTGACAAATACCTGTCTAATTTTGTTTGTAGTAATAACAAAGACATTGCACAAAAGGATGATCTCTATCCTAATTATTATTTAGTTATACATGTGGTCTTTGTAGAGCTGCAATTTATAATAGGAGTTTTAGGTTGCAGTAGACATTGCAACAGTTTCTTTATAGGCACATTACTCATAGACTAGATGGGGAAAATATTCAAGAAAATTGGAGAAAGTACTCTTTGCTTTAGAGGAAGTAGCTTGAACCAAAGCTGAGTCTGTTTTTAGTAGCCTTTTTTCCTATCTACTGTAAGAGACGAGAACTGCTGCAGCATAATTGTCTTTTTCTGACTATTATTAGTGATATTCCTTACAGCAGTAGTGTTCAAGGACCACAGTTGACTGGGATGTTGTGATGTGTGTTCCACGCATATATGGGGCACAAAAGAGGGGGATTTACAATGTCAAATTTGGTTTTTTTTTCTTTGTTGGTGTGGGGGGTGGGGTTTGTTTGTTTGTGGTTTTTTTTATCAGTCTCCTTTATGCTTTGGGAGATTCTGTGTTTCAGACAACAAGATACTGAGCTGTCATTAACAAACTTCCACTTGTTTTTCTTTCCACAGGAGATGATAACGGAGTCCACTCCGCTGCGTTGCAGGAAGCTCAGCAACCCTGACATCTTTTCATCTGCTGGGAAAACCAAGCTCCATCGCCAGCTAAGTCAGGATGACTGCAAGCTACGAAGAGGTAGTTTGGCAAGTTCTTTGTCAGGTATGCCATTCTGTAAAGACACCACTTGTTGGGATTAAAGATGCAGCGTTACTTGTTGGCATAGCAGTTGTAATAAAAGGGACCGGTAAATCACTTCTTAAAAACTGGAGGTGACCTCTTGGGCAGGGCACGCAACGTTTTATGTAAGAGGAAGATGTGAAGAAATAAAAGTAGAAAAGAGTGAAAAGGGGAATTTGGGTTTGGACTGAAATTCCACAACAGTGATGCATTCTTGCCCCTCTTAACATCAGCAGTGAATGTAAACTTGCCTACTTTGCCATATTGTTTCTTACTGGGAAGCTGGCTTTTACATCAGGCTCAAATTATTATTTAGTTTCTTCTTGGCTTCAAAAGCAAGCCAAAAATGGGATTCAAAATAAAAACCTTGCTTACTGACTAGATTGTTTTTCAGTTTGTGTAAAGTTCGGGTTTTTTCTTGTGAAGGCAATATTTCAGCCCTGTCAGAAATTTTAGTTTGTCAACTCTAGAACCATGGAGTGAACATAGGCTAGTAATTAGCCAAAAAAAAATAAGTGGACCAAGCTCAGTAGTTTTATTTTTTTATAAAAAACTTTATTTGTGGGCTAGGGCATAGTTTTACAATTGTTTAAAGCTGATATCAAATTCTGTGATGCTGGAATTAGAGCGTAGAGAGCTGCATGATCAGTCTAGAATGAAATGGCTGATATGCCTGAATGCTGCTGTTTTGGTGGAGGGTTGACTTGCAGCCCATTTCCTCCCCAGTTAGGCTCACTTTTTGCCTATTTGCATGTTAGTGCAAGAACTAGAAGAGTTGAAAACTCTCAGGTGGGAGGGGAAGAGGGTGAAACCACTCTTTTTGGCATCAGCATGGGCATACATGATTGTGAAAATACATCCAGTCCTGGTCCCTTCGTCTTTTATCAGAGGAAGATAAATATTTTCATGTTTGAGGTGTTAGGTGTAATAAAATTAAATAAGCAGTAAAGTGTGTATGTTTTATTTTGGCTTGGCCGTGGCTTCGTGTTTTATTTGTAAGAAGTGGCTCGTTTCTGAAAAATGGAAACATCCATCATGTTTTGTATTCATGTAGGTTTGCTCTCCAAGGTAGGTTAATCACTAGAGGAAAACAGAAGTGCATGAACTGCACAGCTGTTGGCTGACTGCAATGGCCCAAGTTAGTACCATAATTTGCCTTTTTTTTTTTTTTTTTCTTTCTTTTTTTCCTCTTGAGTAGGGGAAAGCAAAATAAATAGAAGGAAGCAGGAAAACTGCAAGTCCTGCTCTTTCGTTGATTCTCCTTTCAGAAAAAAAAATTCACAGGAATTCCATATTCTTCAGAACTTGTTGCTTCATCTTAATGACTTTTCCATCTACTACAGCCTCATTTGGGGTGGGGTAAAGACCCCAACAAGATTGATTTGACCCAACTGGATAAAGAAAGTGTAGATGTTCAGATGTATATTTTCAGTGTGGGTGTTTGGAATGTGTTTTGAACTTTAGGCATGATAGGGAAAGGCTTTAGCTCAAAGCTCCATCCTGAAAACGATTCCACCTTATTTTTTGCAACAGAATCAAAGGAGTGTAGATGATTGTGCATGCAAAGTATGCACAATCCATGTATGGTTGGCTGAGATTTGACTCTTGATGGAATTTTCTCCTCCTGGATTCAGGTTTAGTGGAACTAAAAGGAGATATTGATAACTATATCTTATGGAGACTTAAAGTTGTTCTTGCTCTCAATCACAGTGAGATAATGATGTTATTTGACTTGCTGTTATAGGATATCTTTGTTAGTGCTTACAGAGGTAAATACAGCAATCTACATTTCTGTGGTTTTAGTACTCTATGGACAAGAGGAGTCATAGCATTTGTTCATTATCTTGAAAATGAACAAACCATGAAAATCATGTCCACAGCTGAAAGCAGCTTGAGTGGGGCTAGGAAAAAATGTTCTAATATGCTGTGTCTCTGTTCCTTGGCCAAAGCTGAGCCTGCTCGTCTCTCATACACTTTGACTCACTCTGTTGGTGTGTGCTTGGCCCATTGCTCATAACTGTCACAGAAAATGAATGTAAACAAGTTATAAAAAGAAAAAAAAAAAAAAGACACCACTTCCACTCCCCGTCCCCCTGCATCACAGCTAATCACCTTAAATGCCAGTCTTCCAAATATGGCAGCCACTTCCATGGAATGGATGTAATAATTCACTTCTAATTCTAAGGTGAAGTTGAATTTGTAAAATAGCTTTCTGCTAGTATTTTTCTACAGCACATATGTGATTAAAGGTTTAGACTTCTTCCTGCTGCTTATTGCAATAAATGCCTTAGTTCCCTGTGATTCCTGAGCATGTAATAATCTGTTGAATGCAACTGTATTTACCATGCTTGGAAGGACGTGCATTGTTTAGTCCCACAGTTGTAATTTTAAGGAAAAGAGGAATTATCCACTCCCATTTTGCAGATGGTAAATCTGAATTACAGAGGTTGACTGACCAGAGTTGCAGAGGAAGTCATCTGGAAGCTAATAACTGAACCCAGATTCACAGACTTCTTCACTTATGTGTTTTTAACCACAGAAATATCTTTCTTCTTTTTTCTTTCTGAATGACACTGTACATAAAAGGAAGCTGTCAAGCTCCATGGAGTCAAAATATGACCTACTTTGACTTTGGTTCTTTCTCTCTGTGGAAATTTACTGCTTGGCATTTTTGAAAAAGGAGAGTTATATTGACTAGAAGAAAAAAAATGTATTGAGCAGAAAATATCCGTCCATGGTTCAAAGCAAGACAATATTTAAACATACACTGAATTATGATTACAGCTGCATGAAATGGGGTGTGGGATGTTCCAGCAGTAGGAGAAGGGTGGGGATGTCTAGATGGCTAAGCTGTTTAGAGGAGATATTTTACAATTAGGAATGCATTTTCAGAAGAATTTTTACAGTGATACTAAAGAGATTTTTGCCTCTGTGTAAGGCAGCAAATATTGTTTCCTGTATGTGAAATACAGAAAGGTATAAAGTGATAGGAGTCTGTTTTTACAACGTTTTTGGATTTCCCCATTGTCTCATGATGTAGATTTTTTTGGAAATTGTTAGTTAGCAACCAGAATGAATTTACTGGTAGGGTGCTCTTACAAGTTCTAATCTACCAAAATCCTGAAATGGCTTTTATCATTAAATGCTTTTTCTTCGCATGCAGTGTTTGTTCTCAGCTGTGTAGTTGGAACTTGCAAACTTGTTTAAAAACAAGCTGATGGTGTTTTGATTTTATTTTTAAAGGAAAACAGCTACTTCCCTTATCAAATAGTGTGCACAGTGGAGTGGGACAGACAATGTGGCAGCCTCCTGGAGATACCTCCAACCTGGTCCGCATGAGAAATCAGTCTCTAGGACAATCTGCTCCTTCACTTACTGCTGGTTTGGTGAGTGAGTCTGGGAATACTCGTGATGTTCTTGTGCTATAAAAAGTGATGTGATCCTGTGCTTTAGTTTTTACCTTGTTTTCCCTCCTCCTGCTCGTTGAATGCAGTGTTTTGTTCCTGTGGGGCGTTTTAGGATCGAGGGTGAATTAGGGCGAGAATACATTTGTTTATTTGTTCACCCCAAAAATGGGGGTGTGAAGAATAATTTCTTTTTGGGGACGCTCCTTCTCAGTGCTACTTAAGCTGCCTGATACCTGAAAGAAGTATCAGTGGAAGTCCAGGGAGATGTGAACATGGGAACCCAACCATTTAAAACAAATTTAATTGGGAAGCAGCTTTCTGAATAGCTACCTCTGCCTGTTTCCTTGGGGATGAATCTGAAAGGGATAACTGTCCCAAGGAATTGAAGAGCTGGAACTGCCCTCTGCTCTTCTACGTGGTTTCTGTCAAAAAAAAAAATATTTTTGAGGAATGTTGCATCTGTTAAATTAGCATTTTCTAAGAAGAGAGTATTCTGTGTGGGGAGAGACACTCAGGTGGCTACAGTCAAGTTTGAATTGCACACCAAAAGGAACATACCTTTTGTTTGCAGATGTTCCTTGTTACCTGTGAGTATCTAAAATCACTGAAGTGTAAGGAGAAGAAAAAATACAGGAGTAAGAAAAGATAGTTCCTTATGAGCAGTCACATATGCAACAGAAATTGTTGGTAAACAGTAGATTAAAAGCAAAGGTGAAATCCTTTTCTGCCAAACTTCTACAGAGTTGCTCAGGTAACAAGTTGGACTCAAATGAGAACATTTTGGTGTGCTCTACTTAGAGAGCTGCAAGTAACTGGATAAATTTATATAACATTGTAAGACTGTTTAGAAGCAATGACCCCCTTAAATAAAAGGGTGTACCTTGGGTATAGCCCAAAGAATTGTTTTTGGGGACCCCAGACAGTTTGGCACCACCAGGCTATGGAAGGAAACTTAGGTCTTTATAGTTCAAAGAGCCACTTGTTTGTGTTACAACTAATTTTGATTTCACAATGAAGTACTTGTAGTTGTGGCATTTTCAGACATGTTACTATATTGAAATTCTTCTGATTTGATTTAATTGTATTGTGTCTTAATTTGGTGCCTGTTCAGCGTTTGCCTTAAATTTATGTTCTTGCCAGTGGTTCTAAATTTAACTGTATCAACAGAAAGGGAAAATGCTCATGTGAACTTGGCATATAATTATCTGATGGGGATAAAAAAAATGAAGATGTTAAAATACAGGCCTGTTCTCCAGAGGCAGGGAAATGCCTTGAAGCTTCATAGCTTAAATTAATGAAAATAACTGTACTTTGAAACAAAGCATTAATTCTCAGGTATTTAACTTGGAATACTAGGTTGTTGCTTAACAGCTGTGTGCAGCTCAGCAAGCTGCAGATGTTTGCATCTTACAATTCTGCATATTATTAATATGATGTGCTTTCAGTTTGTCACAGCAGTGTTTGTGCTGTCTATCAAATGTTCTGATATAAACACCATGCCAATAAGTTATTTTGAAACAAAACCCCCAGAATTTTAGATGACTAAAGCAGAGAAATTAATCTATAAATCCAGTATTTGTCCCTCTGTGATGGTGTTTAGGTGCTGAACAATCCAGTCACTGTTCCGTGTCTCATGGCGGGCTGGGTGTTCATTACAGTTGCAATTAATTAAGCCTAGAAATGAAAAATTTTTATACCAAGTGGGCTTCAAAAGCATTGAGTAAAGAGCTGGTCACAAGATGAGCACCTAATTAAATGCAGTGAGTCCTGGGATCTTGGAGCTGGTTACAGTTTGCAGCTGGTTTAATATGCTTGTGGTATTGAAATAAGTTTCACAAATTAGAATAGCAAAAGGTCTCTTGCCAGTATAATTAATCTTCTTTGAAGAATAGCTCTATTAAGAGATGAGTAGGTTCGATAATGCAGAGTGTCATTTTAATATGCCAGTCTTGACTGCTAGAGCATTTAATTTTTTTATTATTTGTTATAATACAATTGTTGGATAGCTGGAGAGAAGTGAAGTGTGGTATGGGAAAGCCAGAATCCTCAAAGCTCTGTTGATTGCTTTTGCTCCATCCTTATGGCACTGCAGGTATCAGTAGATTTCCTTTGCTAAATTGCTTTGCTGGCATTCAGTAATGTGGTTTTTTAACTTTCTAACCACTGCTAATCCTACAGATTGTTTACAGTGTTTAAATAGCATTCTTTTCCGCTTTGAAAGTATTTGCAAAACAAAAAGATAAAGTAACAATAGCAAATCTTCAGAAATTAGTTTGCAACCTCTGGAACGAGGCTGATAGCTGGGCTTGCTTATCAGCAACGAGTCCAGAACTGGAAATACATCAAATTCTATCTTGCTAAACTACATAAACACAATTTATTGTTGGGCAGAATCTTTCAGCTCGTGCATGTGTGACAGTGTGGATTAATGTGTCTGTGCAGCAGTTGCCATGAGATCCTTGAGCTGAGAAAGGAGCCAGGGCAGGGTGAGTGCTGTCCTTGTGGAATGATAGGTGTTGATCTGATCTGAGTGCCTTCTAAATATACCTGAGGATTTCACAGCACGACCTTCAGCTCAGCATCTACCCTTAAGGCAAATGGCTCTGATCCTAAGAGATTGAATTCTGGTGGAGAGTGTCCTCCTTAAGACTTTTAAATCCCTAAAATAGCTGAGGAGGTAATCAGAGGAAATGACATAAAGCATCACTGCGGGCATCTCAGTGGTGTTTCCTGCTCTCAAGACCCAAATATAGTAAAAGAAGTGGGCACAGGGAATGTATACAGAGTTTGTGTTTAAGGAACAGAAGTTTTGTGGAAAATCTTTTATGACTTAATTTGGGGGGTCTATTTATCTGAAATCTTACCCTTAAGTAAAAAGAGTTAGAATGTGCACTGTGGAAGGGAAATGATGTGAAAGATCAGGAATATGGACACATTCTCTTATGAAGAAAGGCATGAAGAGCATCAGGATTTGTAAATTTTAGAAAAGGAAAGGAGCTTGTGAAGAGAAGGTTGTGATTGTTGCAGAGGAGGTAGATTGGGAGTGTCTTGCAACTATTCATTTTGACAGAACTCAGTGTGAATGAAATAGATTTCCAGACGTGCTGCATAAGGTGTTAATATTCCAGGGATGGGGCATTTATAGGTAGGCAAGGGAAGATTTTCCCCTAATGCTTATTAAGGACAGGTTGCTCAACTGGAGCACTGCACTAATGCTGAAAATGCATCTACATTTGTGCAGAGAGATGAGAGTTTTATGTGTGTGTGTCCCACCACCTGGCCCCTCAGAGAGCATCTCAAGCACTGTCTTGAGGGTTTTGTGAAAGAAATATCTGACAGGGTGCAACCCATTAATTAGGACTGTGTCTTACATGCATTGCTCACCATCTAATGCCTGGAAAAGCTTGAGCTGTTCCAGGAATAAGAAACCATACATGCTCCTTCTGCCAACTGTGGCCATAGGGAAACATTTGAAGAAGCCTGTCAGTGGGAATTTAGATATGTTTGTGAAAGAGATTTTGAAACCTTTTTTTTTTTTTCCTTAAATATTTACAAGCTTCAGCTTTCTGAAGTGTTCCCAGTATGGAACTGAAACTTGAGGTACCCCTTGAACCGAAAAACTGAACGCAATTTTTGAAAAGGAGGTTGAAGATTCCAGCTGGTTGGTTGCAGTTCTGCCTTTAGATTAAACTTTCTTCCTTATATTCTGTACCACATGGGATGTGGTCACAGCCATTTCTTCATCTTCAGAGATGAAGGCTGCTGACTAAGCAGTTGGTGCTCCATTAATCCTCTGATGTCAGACTCGCGAGATTTCCTTGTAGGGTCAGTCTCATCTCAGAGAATTTCAAATGACTTAGGGTTTTATGTTTGCTTTCTAAGGTGATGGTTTATGAAGCTATGGCATATTCACTGTGGTTGTACAGAGTGCCAGATGGTTCACCTTTCCCTGGTGTTGTTCTAGAAGAAATGGTTAAAAACCCAAGCTCCTTAGATTTGGAATTATAATAATGATCTGGAGGGTAGAAAAGGCTCAAATGTGGGGATTTGAAATTACCGACAAGCTGAGGAACTTCTTGTGTTGAATAACACTGAGGGGTGATGCTGCCTGTTCAGTTCAGATGATTTATTGTGAACATTTCGTTCCCCAAAGCTGTGTGGATTAGGCAATACCGAGTGGAATGGGGAGAATGGGTCGTCCTTGTGATGTTGGGTCCTTGGCTCAGTAAGTAACTTAGTGACTGAGACAGCCTTTGCTCTGTGGAATGTTACTTTTGATGTCCAAGTTGGAGAATGCTTTTTAGATGTAGGGGAGAATACTGACTATTTATTTTCTAAACTTTTGCTCCTTTGCTTTTTAAATTTCATTAGTAGATATATGAGGAATATAATCACTTATACCTAAAACAAACTTCCCCTAATAGTCTATTCCCTGGGGGGAGGGTGGGGGGGGAATTAAAAAGAAAATTCAAGTTTGTGTTATTCCTTGCTATGAAGAAGAGTGGCTAGTTGGCTACAAATTTGAATGAGTAATTCTGTAGGTAATTCTCTTTAAATCCAGGTGG
Organism: Pyrocephalus nanus; assembly: GCA_038380795.1. Lineage (NCBI taxonomy): Eukaryota > Metazoa > Chordata > Aves > Passeriformes > Tyrannidae > Pyrocephalus > Pyrocephalus nanus. The sequence continues at coordinate 4,772,327 of CM076269.1, forward strand.
AAGTGCAATCTAATGGCTGTGTTTTAATCAAGCCTGCAGAGGGGTCTGTGGAGCTGGGTTGCCATCTGCTGGTGTGCCGGGGCTGGGGACAGGAATCGTGAGCTCCACGATCCAAGCCAGCTTTTGTCAAACGTTTTTTAGAGATCCTGGTAATTATTAGGGGTTTTGCAGCACGGGCATGTTATTTTTGGGACCATGTCCCACAGGAATCACTTGCTAATAACCAGCTTTTTTCCTTTAGCTGGGCTGTGAGTTCCCTTCATACTGTAATGCTGTACCGTGGCTTGCAACATCATTTCCCTGGCAACAGAAAGATGAAGGCTAGGATGGCTAGGAATCAAATAACATTTATTTTTTTAAAAAATAAATTTATTCGGAGGTGATTTTATAAAGGGTTTGCAATTTTTGGGTGGGAAGGCGTGTTGTGCTCCCGCCTCTGGCCTGGCGGTGGCGCTGCAGCCCCGGCCGTCCCACCGCGGGGTGCTGCAGTTCCCAACCCCGATCCTCATCCCGGGCTGGAGCCAGGGATGCTCTCCCGTGGCCAAAGGAGACCGAATTCTCTGCTGCTCATCGCTTCAGCACGGGAGTTAATAATTCAAAAGGCCTGGCGAAGTGCAGTGGAACTGCTGGACTTCCAGCTTTACACTCTGCTTCAAACCCCCTCCTAGTTATAAAAGAAAATTCTCTCTCTGGCTCTCCTGCTTATCCTCCAGTGCCTTAGTGGGTTTGCAGTTTATTATTTAGGATCTCTGCTTTATGCACCCAGGCACCTGGGTTGTTAATCTGGCAGGGATGAGGTCTTGGAAGGAATAGAGTTTGTAGTGACTAGCAGAGAGCAGGTATATGACCAGCAAATTAAATATTAGTTTACAAGCCACAATATCTGATCTTCCACCTCTCTGCTCGATATATGTGCTGGCAGTGAGATGAGTGCATAAAGCTTTGATTTCTGTCTCCTCACAAAAGAATAATCTCTGTCTTTTTATCGAAAAATACAATACTAGTTGGGGGACAAATCATTAATGCCAGTTGTGCATAGCACTACCTCCTGCTGGTTGCCTGGATACTTATTATGGAAGCAGGCATTTGAATCTGATGGGAAAACTTCATTTACATTTGTGTCTTCTGAAACTGAAAGCTGCTCTTTTCCCAGAATGTTTTGTCATAGGTATTTTTTTTTTACCACTTTCAGGTGGTAGCATGTTGGCTGTTTAAATGTTGCTCAGTACAGCTGAAAATATTTTTGTTTAAGGTTAATCATTAGAGTTGATAAAGGCCATAAATTGTTTCAGAGAGTAAAGAACTTTCAATACTTGGCTCTACAAGTAGGGTTTAATATTTTTATATTAGAAAAGGAGAAGACAGCAGAAACTATGGCTGCATGAATGAACCAATTTTATTACTGTATGAAGGCATGGAAATTGCATTTTAAATTGTCAGTTGTAATTGTAATAACCTGAGATGGGAAGTAAGTGGATTTCCAAATTAAGACCATGTGTGGAGTCTAAGTTTATGCATACTAATTAGACATTTGCATTTACATACTCTACAGAGTCTACTGGTGAATTTTCGAGAACTTGGGTACATTATCAATTTTGGGATTTGGACAGGGCTTGAGGAAGAAGTAGGGAGCAAGTTCTGGTCATTGGGCAGTGTTTAAAGTGCTTGCAGAGACTTACCTTTGTCACAGCTTTTAAGGTGTCTCAGGTAGGAAAATAAAAATGCATGTGTGGTGTGTTTTCATGATAGATTCAGGTCACATGCTTCACAGAGGCATCCAAAACTGATAGTCCTGATTGGTTTTTCACTAGGAAACTTCATTCTGAATAATTCATGTACAGAACAGGAAATAATTGTTATAAATCCTGTACTAAAGTTATATTTACCAAATAGTGCATATTACTTAAATGTAGTCAGCATCTTGCTCTGAAGAAACTTCAGCATATTACTTAAACACAGTCAGCATCTTTTTACTCACTTCAGTTAAGTGAATTCCATTTTGGAGTGGACTCATTGGCTTAAAGGAGATTTTCATATTAGAAAGAAAATTCAAACACCCTTCCGTGTAACCTGAGGCTTGTCATTGTAGGAAATATGAATTCATAAAGCTTGCCTTGTGATAATTGTTAGGCACTAGACTGTCAGTTTGAATGATTGCAGTTCTCATTATCTTCAGATGCTGCATGTTATTTTTTTTTTTTTTTGTCTGTGAATATGTTGAATTGATTTTTGGCACATGCAGTCAGTTCTCTTCCTGACAGCAGCACTATTGTAGGTGTAAAGTTAGAAACTGCTGTAGTGAGCATGGAAAATTAGCTTTTTTGCTTGGGGAGCTGTGGGGAACTTAAAATACAGTTATTCAGTCTGTCTTGAACACACATTGTTGTTGAGTGAGGCTTTGTTTCGTGAGGATTGTTCTGTGGTTCTTAATGACCTCTACATAAAAACATACTGATATGGGTAATAGAAGTTCTGGTTTTTAATTTAAAGTAGTTCGAAATTGGCTGTTTGATTTTGGTGATTTTTGGCGGATATTTCCATAGAAAGGCACTGTGAGATATCTACATTTAGTAGTTTAATATGGCTGCCTTCTCTGTCTGTTAATATTTCCCAAAACTGTTTCCTAGGATGTGATAGCAGGAGGATTGATCTTAAAAAATGAACTAATTTGTTTGTCTAAGTTTCAAACTGCTTCCTTTCAGAAATGCAAACTGTTTTGAGCTTCAGGACATCTGTACTAATCCCCCATAGCATTTTGCCTGAGCAAAAGCTTTGGAGATGCTCTGTAAATTAGTGGCATAATCCTCTGCATTTGGTTGGATCTTGCTTGGTATGTTTTCCTGCACTGTGTCATTTTGGTTTCTCCATGCCATGCAGTGTGTTCTTCCAGCCACAGAGACACAGTGATTGCTTATTTTACCACTTGGAGCACAGTGGGAATGCAGTGGTTTATGTGCATCACCTCTGAAGAGCTGCAACTCAGAATCTTCCCTAACAGTTAATCTAAAATCCTTCTTACCTTGGGATTACTGGAGGGGGAGAGGTGAAATCTCTTGGCAGAGATAAGGGTAGCCTTGTAAGTGAAACATGGTACTAAAACCCGAGACTTATGCAACAGTCCTGATATCTGAACTTTGATAAACTGAGATACAGGCAGGTTAAGTCCCTTGGTCACCTGTAGAACCGAGAGTAAAGCACACACCTCACAGACTTGCTGTAAATCTCAGTTTATTTATGTTTGGCAGATGTTTGGAGCTCAAATGGACGGTGCAGTGGCTGTTTATAGAGTGCTGGTATAACTTTCTTTTTTCTGATTGTGTTCAAGATATTTAGATTTTCCAGTCAATTGTTCAAAAGCCGAGGCATTCTGTGTTCTCTCACCCGGCCTTGCTGTGTTTTATTGCTCACTCGAGCATTTCTGCATTAATTGTGAGATTCAGACTCTTCCCTGGTGGGCACTGCAGGCTCCTTGTGCTGTGAGAACATGAGATATGAATTCAGAATAAACATTACACTGGCAAGCTTGATTTAGAGTCAATAACTGTAGTTCCTACCTTTATGAACAGAAACTAGGATAAATAATGGCCGGGTGTTTGCTTCAAATTGTTGTATATTGTAGGAATAGATGAGGAGAATTCCTGTACTGTGGCTTTTTTTGATGGATCTGAATTTTTTTCACTGAAAGCCTTTTGGCCACCCAAGTGTATCATGCACAGTTTGCTGAGAGGGTGCCATGTGTGTTCAAAATAAACCATCTTACCTGAGCTGTTTTATTAGTAAATAGTGTGGAACAACTGACTGAGGGACTTCTGCTTTTGCTATTAATTGCAATGACCAAATTCCTATTAAAAAGAAAGATTTTATGTTCATCATGAATATAAAACGCTGTCATGTTGAGACTGTGGTGTGAGTGTGCAAAAATGTGTGTCAGTGTGAACTCTGTTATTGGCAAGGAGGAATGTTTATAACAGAGGATTGAAAGATGTGCAGGGTTTCAGATCTGTCATAAAAGGATGTGAAATGTAATTAACCTAAAATAACCTTTTAAAATATTTTTCGAGCCTGATAAATTAAATGAGCTGTTGAGATCACTTAATGAGAGACTTTAATTTTATACCTTAAATAATATCCTATTAAAATCCTCAAGATTTTGCTTTGTGATGGAATCCACTGAGATTTACATTTTCACAATGACCTCATGATTCAGTAACATTGTTAATATATTTGGTGCATATTTGAGGGTAAGGTCTAGGTTAATGGCAACATTTATTCTTTAAGTGCTTGAAGCCACAAAGCTCTAATTGAAGATAGGAATGTTCAAACCTCATTATTTTAATGTGGTCATACAGCATAGTGACACTAAAAGTAGTTATATGATGAACTCCTAGGACAAATTATGAACCCTGCCCATGAAAACAAATTATTATGTGAAACTTGGAATTAAAATTCTATGCCTTGGAGTTTAAATAAAACATGAAACTTCAGGTTTCACACGGTCCCTGTATTTGTCTTCACTCAAAATTCGCAATAAGCAATAATAAAATTAGCAATTAGCAACAATAAATTTGCATGCCTTTAACGCAGAGAACACTGCTGTGATTGTTTACACAAAGTTACCAGTGCATGCACTAAACCTCTCACCCAAACCCACCTCCTCAGACACTGTGGGGTACGTTTCGAGTTAGTTAAGGCTGCAGAGGTACTTTCGGCCAAATTTGCACCTCCAAGTTCCTAAATATCGGTAAATGAACTAATTTAATGGATGAGCTGTTGTCAAGGGAAACACAGACGGAGCTTATCACACTGCCAAGGATCCAAGGGTCGAAGGCAAAGTTCGGAGCGTTCATCACCACCTGCATTTCATCAGCGCCGCTAACCTTGGGTTCTGTTTCAGCTCTGCACGCTTTGACTCTGCTCAAATGACTGTATGCAATGTAAAAAGTCAAATTTGTGGGTATTATTACATCTATCAGTAACTATTTGTTTGGCTTTAGGTAGGCTTTTGATGTTTTGCCTTAAAATTCACTTATCAAATGCTTTCTTTCAAAATAAAGTAAAATGCAGAGTGTTGGAAATTTGAAATGCGTGCATTTCTTATCAAAGTTATTTCTTAAATCTTAAAATGAGCAAATGAAGTAGAGGAGTTTGGCAAGATAAACTGAGGAGGTTCTTGAAAGAAAAGAGGAACAACTGTCATGAACATGCAGAACTGTCTGAATTGAGAGGAAAAGTACTGTGTCAGCATTGCCAAAGTATATTGATCAGGCATCAACATCAATCCTGATTAAATAGGCAGCTGTTTAAAGTGGAATATTTGACAATGACATCTTTTATTTTCCATATGATTACTTGCCTGCTGACATGTTTACTTTCTTGGTATAATTTCCATACTGTGGTTAAAATGTCGCTGACTGAGAAGTGGTTGAATTATACGAGACAGAGTAGAAAGAAAATCAGATGTTCCGATGGCTGATATGAACATGAATGAATATCAGGTAATATCCACAAACAAACCAGCTGATTTATGTGCCAACATAATTCCAAGGGAGCACTCTAATAACTTGAGTGGCTTGCTTATCTGCTTATTTTTTTATGATAAGCGTATTTCTAAATTACTTTTAATATAATATATATACACATACATATATATATTAGATTTAAAAATAAAATGCCAGCAAATCTTTGTATAAACGAGAGGTGTTGAAACCTTGGGACACCCCGTTCCTTGTGGGTTTTTTGTCAGACAAACCTGTGGTATCAACTCCTCTGGGAAAGTGTCAATTCGGATTCAAACCTGTTTAATTGGATGGGTGCTTGGCCATTAAACTTGGCTCTGCAGTGAAGTGATAGATATCCTTTACCTTCTGATTGCTGAATTGTTCTATTTTTCCATAAGCAAAAGGTGAACTGCTGCTCTTCCCCCAGCTTACTGTAAATTGCTCTAATTTCAAAGGAAAGGTGTGGTGTGCTCATCTTCTTCAGTGGGGTACATCAGTGATGCAAGCCCTTCCATCTGCTATTGGATTTCTTTTTTGTCCCATTATCAACAAGGCTTTTATCATCAAACTTTGCCTGCATCGTATGAAATCTCCATCTGACAGTACTCATGGACAACTGTTAGTATTTGTTAGCTCCATTTTTCCTTGCACATCAGGAAACTTCTCCAGTAGTTTGGTGGTTCAGCAGGAGGTAACCACAATTTCCCATTCTGGACCAAGCAGTGGAAGGTTGGTTGAACTCCACGTTTTGTGTTACATAAAATGGATAAAGTTGATTTAACTCCATTTCACTTAAGCTCCATGATTGAGCTTATGCTTTTTGTTACAAGCTTCTGTTCTGTGTTGAATCTTTACAGTCTCCAAAGAACCAAGTTGAGTCAGAATTACAGAATACTCTGAGTTGGAAGGGACCCACAAGGGTCATCGAGTCCAACTCTTAAGTGAATGGCCCATACAGGCATCAAACCCACAACCTTAACCAAGAGCTTAAGGACCTCTTCTTCAAGCAGAGAAACGCAGTGTTCCCCACTCCTGCCCCTGATTAAGAATGAAAAGTGGTTAAAAGGAAAGCAGAGTGGTTAAGAAGAGAATAAAGGAGGTTGTTAATTCTGTGAGTAAAAGGAGATAATGACACAGCTTTAAAATAATTCAAGGGTGAAACGTGGACCGCTATTTGTGCTGTATATCCAATTGCTTAAAATAGTTTGAGGACTGGAAACAGGCAAATGAAGTACCAATATTTTTAAAAAGGGATCCATGAGCAATTGCCTGAATCCTAATTCTTATGAGTGTAATTTACCATTTGGTTGCATTAACACGCATGTACATAGAGCAAGTCATTCAGATCACCCTGACAGTGCTGACCTCATTGTTTTTACTCTGCTGTTAAAGTATGTTTGTCACCAGTGGTTTTGTATGTATTTCTAGGTCACCAGTTAAAATCATGGAATCATTGAGTGGTTTGGGTGGGAAGGGACCTGAAAATCATCCTGCCATGGGCAGGGGCACCTTCCACTAGAACAGGTTGATCAAAGCCCCATCCAACTCAGCCTTGAACACTTCCAGGGATGTGGCATCCACAGCTTCACTGGGCAACCTGTTCCAGTGCCTCACCACCCTCACACTGAATAATTTCTTCCTTATATCTAATATTATATTCATGGCTGTTTTGTTGACACAGAAAGGTCATATTCACTAACAATTCTTCTGACAGCTGCTTTTAAAAATTCAATTGATTGGCAGGTTCTTAACCCAGAAAGTTTTGCTGTTTCATAGAGATATATTTTTCTTTAGAAATGTAATTTTCAGTCAAGTTAAAATCTTTATAAACAATTCCAAATCTGATGTCTCTATGCTTAATTGGTCAGCAGAAGCAGTAATTTGAACACTTCAACTTCTTTCCCATCCAAAGCACAGAAGAACTCTCCTCAGGAGCCACAGTGACTTATTTGCAACCATTTTTTTTTTTACCTCACAAAAATCTCAACAGCTGATGTTACTTCCGCTTGTTCTTTGGAAAAGAAAAATAATTATTTTGCCTGGGATTGACATCATCTGAAACCACCTCGATAATCTGCTTACTTGTTTGGCTGGGTAGGAATGGACTTTGGCTTTTCCCCTGCTTCCTGTTGCAAAAGCAGCTTTGAAGGCAGGACCTGAGAAGGAAAGGGGGGCTGCCAGTGTGGGAAATTCAGGAGCCCAGGAGGACAGAGAGCAAACTGCTACAATCAACTGTTAATGCTGATGCCTGAGAACTTGGAGGTATATTTAGAATGCTGCTGTTGCCGTGTTTGTTTTGCCCATTGCAGCTCACACTTAGATTTAGATGCTTTCTACTTCAGTGATTTTGGAAGGAAACCTGAGGAGACAGGGCTTTCTTCAGCTTCATTACCTATTCTGCAAAGAGCTTCTCCTTCCCTTGAATTCCACCTTGACTGTCCAGATTCGTGTTCTGCTATGAGATCATTCTGTCAATATAGGCTTGTTTACTTCACGACTTCAGCAGTTTTGGAAGGCTCCTTTCAATATTAAAACATCCACCTTTTGCATGAGCAGGTTTCTTTTTCAGCAGGGGACTGTGAATTGCTACTGATGACTGTCAGTGTTTCTTTCTTCTGTGAAGACATAATGTTTTGGTAGAACTGAATTCTGTTTTCTAATGTAGTTTCCTGTGTTAATTGGTTTCATGCTGGATCCTGTCAGACTCAGTATGATACTGGCCTTCTGAAAAGCTTATTTTGTTGATGCATTTAGAAAAGGCTCTACTTCTTTCATGGAAAGAATTTTCCCTAGGGATGCTGCCAAGGCTCAGAAGACCAAGAAATCTTATGGCTTTGTGTTTGAGTGTAATCAGACTGGCACTCATTATCATTTTGTCTCTTTCTAGCTAGAACAGATCTGTAGATGAATATGTATTTTTGGCACTGGCTTTTACCAAAATTGAAAGTAATGGTATGAATGATTGTGACTGCCAGAAACACTGAGCAGTGGTAGAGAATCAAAGTTTCTGCCATTGTTCCTTCTTTCCTGGTAACTTCCAAGCCACTGGCCAATTTCATCCAGGCTTGAAAAGAAGAAGAAATGACAAAAATAACTGTAATTGCAATATTATAAGAATTGGAACAGAGTAGGAGACACCCCCTCACGTTCTCTCGGTGACAGTCAGTCCATTGTTTATATTGTGGTTTGGCAGCACTGGTTGACACTCAAACATGAGAGTGCTCCATCAGCTGGGGGAGGTGCTGTCCCCAGTTGGGGGGAAGTAAAACAGGAGAGCCAGAATTACCTCTGTCAGTACTAAGGGAGGGAGCAAGAGACAAAAAGACAAACTCGAGTCTGCAAGAAACTGTGAGTCTTTAATGCTCATTGCTCGAGAAGCAGCTTGTTTACGTTGCAGTACTGAAAGAACCTGGCATCTCTCTGTTTCCAAAAACACACTGGTGTTAGTGACCTAACTCTGGGCAAGGTTGGAAGGGCAGATTTTGAAAATGTTTTTTGAAATGCTTCCTTCTTGTCAGTTTGGCTTGCTGCTTTTCACTGTGGAAGGAAAGGTGGGATGTCACTCCAGCAAACTGAAGCTCTTCCCAGGTGGTGCCTTTGCAGCATCCCGTGCTTGTCCCGAGCTGGGACCTCCCTGCAGGGTCAGCACAGGGAAATGATGGGATGTCTTCCCTGGACTGTAAATCTGACCTTCCAGAAAGGAGGGAAGGGAACCCTCACGTTTCTGTTGAGCATCTTGGAGCTGAGCATACTTGTGGCATCATCTGCAGTTTATTTCTTTGCTTTTCACTACTAAAGACATTAAAAAAATTAGTATTCTACAAGCTTGAAAGACAGACTATTATCTAATTGGCTTTTGGTTAGGAGGATACTGATTTCTAGGTCAATGTAAAACAAATGAGCATTTAAATTGAAGAGGAGCAGCTGTTCCAAAGCCCCTTTCCACAGTGCCTGGTTTTGTTAAGGATAATTATGTCTAATTTTAAATTATGATAGCTTTGAGTATTGAGCTTTGCCTTGTTACATGCACTATCTCATTCTCCTTCATCAGTAAGTATGTTCCATCTTGGAGCTCGATTTGTGATTGGATTTATTTTTCTGGGCCCTTTGAATTACGAAGAGAAATATGGATTTAAAGATGGGGTTTTCAACACTTTGATGCCAACGTTACCACACTCCCCTTTTAGTTTTTGAGGTCTCAAAACTGATATCAGTGTGTCTGATTCCTGGGGAAGGAGACTGCTGGGAAAATACATATTGATGTAAACGTGTAAGATTTTTTTTGTTCATATTTTTAGCTTGAAAATGGAAATGTCAGGCTGTAGTGCTGAGAAATCCAAGAAAGCTCTTGTCAGCCCTTGGAAGGAAACATATGCTAAAGATGTCCTGTGGATTACATACTGCTTGTTTCAATTAACACATTGATATTCTCTGTCAGTTCTAGAGACAAAAAGCCCAGGTGACAATTAAAATGATGCATGAAAATCATATTTCAATTTTTTTTTTCTAGTGAGCTCAGATTTTAGTTTTGAAACAAAGAAGGAAAGATTTCAACTGCTTTGGTCAATGTGATATTAGTAATTCAGCAGTATGTCTGAATGCTTTAAAGAACATATATTGTATATATATTGCTGCTGTAATGAAGCATGTTGGCTTTTATGAAATGTTTGTTGCTGGACATGACAGCTTTGTAGTGCCATGCAGAAGAATTTTGTATTTGACTTTAATTTAGAGTCAAGTGTAAGTGTATCAAGAAATGTTAAATATATAGATTTGCATAATAATTTGAAATCCAAGCATTTTTTTACCTGCTAGTTTTACTAAAGGAGGTTGTCTTCCCATGCCTTTTAAAATAATTAATGTCATACTTTTCGTCTGAGAAATATTATTTGAGGCTTTAAGTCAACAATTTTACTGTCTTTTGTTTCTTCTCCTGACTGAATGTAATTGGTTCTGCTAAACAAAACCAAAGAAGAGTTTGAGATTGACAAATTATTATTATGTTTCTACTTTTTTTTTTTTTTTAAATGAAAAATAGCTTTTAAAGTAAAAACCCCACAATGGGAGAATTTGCAAAGATGGGAGGGTCTGATGCAGATCCTGGGGAGAGGAAGAATCAAAAAAAATATTTATCATTGCACTGTAAATCTTTGAAATCCTGAATGAATTTATTCTTGTATCTTTCTTACAGTTATTGTTCTAGGTTAGTGGATAAATGTTGGGAAAAGGGATAGCTATAAAAAATGATCAGCTTTTAACTAATCCACCAGTTTGAGGGATGTCAAAATTGTGAGAAATCAACAGCAAAGTTTTGTCTGAGACCGGAAATGGAAGAATAAAAAACTGTCAGAATCCAGCAGTAAAAAACTGCTGTGAGTGTAAGATTAGTCAGGCATAAACAAGGAGGCAAGGAGAGTAAAGCCCTCTAAACTCCAAATGTTTTGGCTTATCTTCAGTATTTATTTCAAAGGCAGTGTTTGAAAGTATATCATGTTGGTCTTAGGCCAGCAAAATGGCACAGCCTTGGGAGACTTGTTGAAGCACTTTAATGTCAGCTGGAAATGAAGGTTAAATTCATGGCATATTAAAATGAATTGCATGTGAATTAAGCTGGAAAAATGTATTCAGTGCTGTAGACTCTGTTCTGAGCAGAATAATTAAAGAAAAATCAGTTGTTGACTTCCATGGTGTTTTTCTTTGTTGCTTTTCCCTAATGAGTGTGTATGACAGTGTGAGTCATTATTTGTAAATGTTATGCTAGTGTAATAGAAGAGGTTCCATGTTCTGTGAAGCATCAAGTGTTTGTTCTGAAGAAGTGACTTTCCAAAATGACAAATATCCTACAGAGGGGAAGATAAAGTGAAATACAGCTTGGTAGAGTTTCATACCTTTGCAATTTGTTATCCTTGTTAACTCTGGAAAGGAAGTGGTATCTCTATATAAAAATTGTCCAGCTTGTACTTCAAAGTCAAATGTGGCTTTATTGGTGAAGTAAGAATGGGAAGCAGAAAAGTTTGGGAAGAGTTTACAGAAAAGGGAAATCTGTATATGCAAACCACAGTGAGGCTGCAGGAAGAGTGCAGGAGTGTGGATAGTGGAGGAAATGTTTTGTGTACCGTAAAATTTTGGGGGTTTTTCTCAGCATGTGGTTGCGTCAGATAGGAGATCTGTCTGTAATCTGTAGCTCTATCAAAGCAAATTCTGTGGCAAAACAGTTCCAGGGCTAACTGGATTCATGTTGTCTTTGCTGTGGGATTCTTGAAACTATAGGCTTTGTTTTTATAAACCTTTTAGGCAATCCCTTTGTTAGGGAAACACAGGAAATGGTGATGGGTCCCTGAGCTTTGGGTTTGTTGCCATTCTGGTTGGAGGTATTGGCTGCTGATGTCTTAAGTCCTCTAAAGCACGAGGGTTTTCTTATAATAAAGTAAGAGACTCCTGATTTTGGTAATGTCATCACGATGTATTTTCTTCAGGTTTAAATTTCCAGCAAACCTTGAGAAAGGCTTTTCTGCCAGTCAGTAAAAAAGGTTTGTTTTAGGAATGGTACTGGATTTGAAATGTAGCATCAGAGAAGCTGCTTTCCATTGTGTTCTAATGGCAGTTCAACTCCAGAACATGAACGTTTGCACGGTGAATTTAGCAATTGCTGTAAATATTACAGTTTAATTAAAGATTCCTTTCTGAAGGTGTTAGCTTTAAAAGGGGCTTGAGCCAAGGAACTTGTTTCTGCCTGGAAGATGGGCTGGTGTCTCTTCTGAACGTACCTGGTGTGGTACAGTATGAAAACAGTTGGCCTGCAGATGAATGAACTCCTTCCTCCACCCTTGTCGGCAGCAAATTTACATTTGTATGGAAGATGAGTGGGAGTGCCTTTCATAAGGCAGTGGATGTGGGGGATGGGCCAGTCTGGCCCAGGAATCTCCACCTACCAAACTGGAAACAGAAAATGCGCTGTGAGAGCCTGAGCATCGTGTAAACCTTCAGGATTTTGTTTTTTTTTTTTTTTTTTTTTTTTTTCCCAGCATTTCTTTTTCCTTGGGACCAAACCTCGTAAGTGGTGGTTCAGGATGAGTTCCTGCTGTGGTTCATTGCTAATGCACAGCTCTGCTCCAAAGGTCTTAGTTTATCAAACTGAATCTTGTAAATAGGCAAGAAATGCAGAAGAAATTCAGACAAGCTGTCAGGCGAGTTTCCTTAGGTTGGCTGCCAAGCTGTTTTATGGTGGTTTTTGGTTTTTTTTTAAACAAGTTACTTCATCAACCTCCTTGTTTCAGTAGTCTGTCAGTGTATCTCGAAGAGACACATTTTTAAATCTCCAGATAAACATAGCTTGATCAAAATAAATAAAAAACCCCAGAGCACTTAAGTTTCAGATTGACAGTGAAACATTTGGCTCATTGTTTTTGCACCGACAAATGTTACAAAAGGCTTAAAAAATTTCTGCTGCAATTGTCAGCTGATAATATTTTGGAAAGTGATCTTTTTTTTCCCCAGCTCACAATATGTTATGTAAAGGAAGTGTTATATCTTTAAGGTTTGCCACAGCTTGATGTTTTGATGCTTTTAGTTTTGACTAAATAGAATAAGAACTATAATGAATTTTGAATTATGAAAAATGTGAATTTTGAATCTCAGTATCTTAGATCAGGGATTGGTTCAAAAATTTCCTTGGTAATAAAACATGTAATAAAAAGCAGATGAATGAAAAGCTGTTGGGTTTTTTTAGCCTGATTTTTACATGGGAGTATTCTCTGTATGGCAAAGCACAAAAGGGTCTTCATCACAGGATCATCAGGATCCTCCTGTTGTGTAATGTTGATGTCCTTCACACCATGTCTCCAGTGATGGGGTTCCAGTTGTGTGGGAGACTTTCTGGTGTTTTTGTAGTTAATAGGAAATATCAGAAGTTTCTGAGTGGTCATTGTAGTGGACTTAGACCTCTCATGTTATGAGTTTAAGGTGTTGGATTCACTTAAGCTGTACTGGAGAGTACACACATTTATGATCCACAGTATGATGATTTGATTGCTAAGATAACTTTTACTGGTTTTGCTTCTATGGTAATGGTAAGTTTCCATTCTGATGCACCAGGATAAACCACAAAAGGTGGCAGGATGCAGTGCCAAAAACCTGAAAGGACTAGGAAGTCACAGCAAAATGAATTTCTCTATTCATGTTTTAGTTAATTCTTTTTTCTTCCTGAATGTTGAATGATTCCTGAAATACACCTCAAATTTCAATTACAATTTAAGATACATAAAAGGTATTTTATATTCAGCATAGATAGTACAATAAGCAAACTGAACGCAGCTCAGAGATGAGACGTGATTCCACACAGCTATGTCTTTGTGCATATGTAAATGCACTCTCTAATATAGTAGATACAGACTCCTTTCTTATTTATCCCCCTTTGCAGTTGCTTTGGTGAGCAGAGAATGTAATAGGATAACAGCTTATTCACAATTTCTCAATTATGATTTAGTAAAATGTGTTGAACACGGGAACAATTGCTCAGCTTCACAGAGACTTCCTGTGGTCGTTGCTTTCCTGGCTGTGAAATTGGTCTGCCCTTGGTCATCTTCCACTGATGCTGTTTGAAAACCTGCAGGCTACAGAAGGGCTGATGTGTTTTGATTGTACTGAAGTTAATGGATGGAAAACTCCAGTCGTTCTTCAGACTGGAAATGTTCTGACCCCTCAGATTTTTTTTTCTTCTGCAAGACAGAGAAGGAATAGATTTTGGTAGCAGGCAGTGGAATGAAGTCTGAATCAGCACAGATGAGAAGAGATTTTGTCTTATAAAAGGAAAAGAAATGCTGACTGAAATCTAAATACAGATCCCTCCTAGAGTTTTGCTCTGAGGGAGGGTTGGTTGCTCTCTAATGTGTGAGGAGTAAAATTTCACATCCTCCTAATATTCTTCAGTGCCTTGTCATACTTGTGGTCTTTCCTGTGACTGAATCCCTGAAGTCTTTTAACCCCAATTTTTTCTACCCTGAAAACATTTATTTTGGATCTTTCATTTTCTCAATATTCATCTTGAAATACAGGTGACAGACGTGGTTTTCCATGGTGATGTCATCCACGTCACGTCCAGAGACAATCCCGCTCATTTACGACGTGTGGATTCTTTTGGTCTGTTCGGTGCTTACTTGAACTGTCAGAGCTACATGCTATTTTTAGAACTCCAATTTACAAATTCACCATTACACCTGGTTCCTTTTTGGAGTTGATGCCTTGTAGGATGCAAGACACTGTTGTCTTCAGCAAGCACTACCTTTGTGCTTTCTACCTGGATAAAAATGCAGAATGATTACCCGGGCTGAGCCCAGTAGTTTATCGCTGATAGCAGGTGTCTAATGCAGTGTCTCTTCCCAGAACACTTGCAGCTGTTTGTGAATCTGGGTCTTCTTCAGTGTATTTTCTTCTTTTAAGAGGTCTTGGCAGATTCTTCAATGAATTAGCCCAAATGCTTTTAGCCATGGTAGTGATTTCCCCCCCCCCCCCCCCCCCCCCAGCTTTTTACAGCAAGAAAGAGCCCAGTGTGACTGTTGTGTAAAGCCTCCTTTTGTTTCTTTGGAAATTACTCTTAGCCTCCTTTCATTCATCCCAGTGTTGGCAAGCTGATAAGCTGTCCTTCCCTCCTTACCCAGCTAACCCTTGTGGAACATACTGGAAGTTCATGGCTCTTCCCATTTCTTGATGTCTGCAAATCAGGATTGAATAAAGAGCACTGCAGCCAAACAGGAATTGGTTGGATCATGTCCAAGTGATCCCACTACTAACACTACCCTTTCTCTTTTCTTGTTACTACAGAGAAAAGCAAAATTTTCTCCAGGTTTGTTAATTTGATGGAGGGAGGAAGAAAAATTTTGAATTCCCTCTTTTTATCTCCCTTCCAGTTTTTTTAGTGAAGTTGAGTGCTAAGATAGGTACTGTAATTCTTAAAGGATTCAAATATTACTTGACCTTATTTTGCATTTTTCTTCTGATAAACAGGAATTTTATTAGACTTTTTCAAAGTGCTGACTGTATCTGAAAACTGAGCAATTTGTTTTATAATTATCTTTTTATATAATTGATAAAACTATATTTAGTGTAATTCAGTTTCCTTAATATCTTTCAGTAATATATGTGTTAGTATAATGCCTTACACAAATACTTTGTCATCTTTAATTGGAGACTTACCTGCACGGTTTTTAAGATTTCAAAATGAATGTGTAAGGACGCTGTAATCTCTTGGTAAAATGAGGGATAAATTTCTAAAGGTAATATTTTGTAAGAAAAATTTTCCATGCCAGGGAGTTGCTTTTCAATTCCATTTGTCCTTTGCTTGATCCAGTTTGGTACTGAGTGTTTTCCTCCCACCTCTCTTTCATCATTGCTTTTCTGTGGTAGACTTTGTGGAAGGCAGAAAAAGTGAGAGTGGATGAGTTTTATCAGTTAAACAGGAGGGTGGAGGAGGTGGTCACCTCATTCAGGATGTTTTTGGCCGTGGTTTTTGATCTGACACTTAAATAAATGTTTGCACTGAAGAAGGGGAGGAGAGAGGGAAGCTGGAGGAAAAGCCATGCCTGCTTTCTTGCAGCAGCCCCACTTGGCCTCTCTGCCCCAGAACCTGGGTGACTGTGGCAGGCAGCCAGTTTGAAAGCATCCTCCCCCCAAGAAAGCTTGAAATTTGGAAGAGAACAGATGATTCTTGTGGTATTGGGAGACTCATGCCAGCCTCAATCAATTACAAGTCACTTGTGTAGACATATTGAGAATTGGCAATGTCTGAGTATTACGGTAAATAATCCAAGAAGGATCAGATGTATATGTGCCAATAAGAATGCTTTCAGTTCCGTTATGGAAATTAGTTATGGTTATATGCTACTGTTACCTGGCTTAAACATTTTCATTTAGTGCCTGATTTAGGAAGAGAATACAATGTGAATGAATGGAGTTGCAGAATTGTTAAGATTCCTTGATTCCTCTCACAGAACTGTGTTGTTTAATGCTGCTGACCTTAGTCAGAAGAGGTAAGATCAATGATCCAGTTAGTGCATGGACTAATATAAATATTTCTGAAATGTAGTGTAGACTAAAATCAAATGCAAAACGCATGTAATGTGTTTGTGCAAGCATGCCAAAACGTTTTGTTCCTATGAGTTTTTTTTGAAGTAAAAGTAGCATTTCTTTGACAGTAATGTCTGATAACTGAAGTTAGTCTTCGGTACATTTTTCTGAGGAAGCTCATTTGATAGCAAAATGCAGGAAACGATATTGCCATCCATCAAAAATATTATCACAGTGAAGAACCACGATCATTTTATGCCCGTCTGCCTTTAAACAGAGCTCCATCTGAATTTTCCTCTCGCTGGGGTTGACATATCCTTAAGTTCTCCCGCGGAGTTTTGCGCTTGGCTCGATGTTTCCCAGCCACGCCTGCAAAAGAAGATGCTGTTCCTTTAAAACCAAGTGGCTCATGGAGTTGTTTTCACTGGCGCAGGTTTTTTTTTTTTTTTTTTTTTTAATGTGGTACAGTTCTACTCCATGCAAATGAGCTGCCTGCCCTCTCCGGAGCGCACAAAGGCGCTGCAGACCTCGCTCAGCACTCACTTGTTTAAAACGGCAGATGGAAGGAGGGACGGCAGGATGAGGATTTATTAGCTGCTCGCAATAAAAGAACCCCACTCGCTCCGCAGAGGATCAGAGGAAGCCTGGTGAATGGGATTGAGTTGTATCTGCCTTCAGCTGACTTTACAGTGATGCGTTTAGCTCATGTGACTCGGTCACTTAGCAGGAAGATCAGCTGAAGATTGCCGTGTAAATCTCTATTCCTTTAAGCACCGCCAACCTGTGTGCTTGTGTCGAGACTTCTTTTTTTTTTTACTTTTTTTTTTTTTTTTTTTTGTGGTTTGCAGCTGTCATAACTGTGGGAACAGGAACACTCCATCGAGCTGTGGTAGGCAGCCCACGGTCTGGGCTCTCGTTGTTGCTGCATTTGCACACTTGAGGATGTCTGGCTGAAATCCCCTCATAAACACAGCTCTCCGGTGGAGTTTGATTTCTTTTATATATATATATATATCTATATCTCGTGAAAGTCGTCAGAGCCTTGAGTTAGATTCTTTTTAAATACAGTATTTATATGCAGAAGTTATAAATAGACTCATCCTAGGATTTTTATCAGGAGTTGAAATCTGTTGCTTTAGATTTCTGCTAAAGAATTTGAAGGTTGTTGCAGCAGTAGGTTGTTCATTATATTTGCAATATTTTCTTTTTTTCCTTTCTAATATAGAAAGGGCAAGTGTAGGACAAAGGCTTCTTGACATGCTCAGTAATTTAAATAATACTGGGATGAACATACCTAGACCTTTATTGAAATGGTGTTTGGTATAGCTAAAAGCTTTATTGTTGTTTTATTTTTCAACACATGCTATGTGCTCCTGCTTTAAAATGGGATTGGCATAATGCACCTAAAGGGGCAAAGCCTTTTTTGATCTTGCTGGAGTTGCCTGTCTGAAGGTAGCTGGAAAACAGCAACTGCAGGACAGACTGAAAAAGCCTCAGCTGAACTGTGGGGGGTTTTTTCTTTTCTTTTTTTTTTTTTTTCTTCTTTTTCTTTTCCTTTTTGCCATGGATGACGATGAGGGAAGGGCTTCTTCAGACAGCTCTTGTCACTGATGAATAGATGAATGAATCCTTAAACGTTCAGAACTTGCAACATGTGTTCCAGACCCTTCAGCACATGAGAGTCGCAAGATCTCAGCAATGAGCTGGAGAATGTGCCGTGCCTGCTGCAGATGGAGGAGCCCAGCATACCTCAGAGATAGCAGGAACAAAAGAATGTGTGACAGGATCTGAAGAACCTGACAGTCGCTTTGTCTTGCAAAGGACTAAAGGAATTTTTTCATAATTTGGAAAAATAAAATTTCTATTTTTTTTTTCTTTCACAGTGAGATTTTTTTTTTCCCCTGTGTTTTAGATAGCAGTGTGCCCTGTGTGCCCACAGCATTGCTTTTTTAGTTAGCGTGACTGTGTATTTTTTTAAAGGAAATGTGACCTGGATTTTGTGAGCTTATTATACACAGTAAATGAAGGCAGCTGTTTTAGTTTACTGATCCCTTATAACAGCTCAAGTAAATTGAAATAAAGCAAAAATATGTGCTCCTGGGATCTGAATTAAATTCCCCTCTTTGGCCTTACATGGAGCCGTGGATTATTACATATTTGTAGACAGTTGTGTGTATGAGGGGAACGAGACATCCAACCTTGAAAAGATTTAGGAAAGTCGAGCAGCTTTTTTCCAATGTGACCTGCCAAATCTGCCACAAAGAGGCAGGCAAAATTACCTCCAGATAGTCAGGGACCGTGGCTGCAGTTCTTCATGACAGGCAAGTGCAAGACCAGGCCCTATTTTTAGCAAGTGGTCAGAGGGGAAGTTAAGGGAGGGGGGAAGAAAACTTTGAAAATAATGGACTTCTTTAACAGTTAGAGAGCAAAGCCAGCCAGAAGCAAGTGAGCTTTAGTGATCAGCAGTTGAAATATGGATGATTCAAGTATTCTTCGAAGAAGAGGGCTGCAGGTGAGTGTAACTTCAGCCTGCTTTTATTTACTCTTCTGCTTGTAATGTTGACAGTCTCGTAAAAATGCTGACAATTGTTTGGAGTAAATCAGGTTGACTGAGTACATAACAGTGATGCTGGAATTTGATGTTTTCTGTGTATATTTTGTGAACTAAAAGCAGGCTTTTGTATAAAGTACAAAATACATTTTTTTTATGTCTTGGTTTTTATCCAGTAATTTTGTGAATGTTCCTGTGGCAAGAAGTGAAGTCTGAACTATGAGGTTAACCTTGTTTTTCAAACTTCAGTTTTACAGATACATATAAAAATCTGTTAAGTGACTTTTCAGACTTGGCTTAGAGTAGCCATTTTAGTTGAGCATTATCTAAAAATTAAATGTCAAAGTAGAGTGAATATTCTCTTTTATTTCAGACATATGCTTTTTCATTGCCTCAAATGCACAGTAACCCAAAACCAGAATGCAGTTCAGCAATGCAAATAATATTTATATTTTACTTTCAACAACTATTGTTAAGTTCAGATAAATATCTAGTTTGTTTTGAACTTAAACTAGTGAAGTTTTATTTTGTACTGGTGCTGTGGAAGTTTTATTCAGTTGCAGTGGCATGACAAACATGGTAATCCGTGTCAGTGCCAGTGTCAGTGGTGTGTGATGACTGAGCTGATGCTTATGGAGTAAAACTGCTGGAAGGGAGTGAGCTCCAAAATTTTGTGTGAGCTGGGCATGGAATAGATTAGTGCTTGAAAGCACTGTATTCTTTTTTTTCCCCCCCTTTTGCATTGTAATGGGATGGGATACAGCCTATTACATACTTGCTAGCATAAGTAATTGTTTATAGACCATGAACGTTGCCTATTAAATTAACCATGCCTGTCCTTTTGTTTAACTTCCTTTGAGGGAAAATAAATCTACCGTTTTAACATGCTGCCATTCATACCTTACTGATGCTTTAAGGCAATTACAGAGTAATTATTGCCTTATGTGAATATGATCCATGTCTCACCTTTTTATATTTCGTGTATATTTTCATTTTCCTTTGTGCCAGCTTATTAAAATCACAGGAATAGCTTGGCACTGTGTGCTGCAATACCACGGTGACAGTGTGTTGTGATAGTGCATTTCCTCATCATAAAATCAGCTGTATTTGCTTTCTGTGTAATTGAGTATACAGGAATAAGTAAGATTGTTTTGGGATAAATTTTCGGATAAATTGATATTTGTTTTCAATTTACCTAATTAGAGTTTCATAGCCAAGAAGACTGTTTCTGACTACACTTAAATAAAATTTTTAAGCCCTTTTAGAGCTTTCCTGAGCCTAGAATTTCTCTGGGATGTTGTATCTGTCTGACGTGTCAGGGAGTGGTTTTTATGGTGATGCTTCAGGGAACTACTGGAAAAGGAGGGGAGGTTGGAGGAGCCCAAATATCTACCAGTGTCAACAGAAGACACTGCTGGGAATGAGGATGCATTTCTCTGGTTTAACTCTGTGTAGTGTGGTGGAATTTGATAATTCTGGTGGTCTTGAGTATTTACTGTCTCTGTGTGGTGGTGTCTTTGCACAGCTGGGTAGGTATCTATAAATCCACATATATATATATATATATAGGTGTAATTAATATCTCCATCAAAAATGCTTTGGGAACTAAGAAAATATGCTGAAAGGAATTAAGGCAGATATCCAGTAAGTCCAAAAGGAAGTTAATGTTGAATCTTTTTTTTTTCTTCCTTGTGTATCTTGGAGTAAATTTTTTTAGAAGAAATTGTGGCTCAGAAAAGTGACCATTTTATAGTCAACTTCAACCTTGGCAATCAGGAAAAATTAAAAAGCTGTTGGGACTCTGCCAAGGCTTTGTATTTAATTACTTTCTGTCCAGGGCTGGGTCATACCAGTTTGGAAAGCCACTGATGAGAAAGTTTCTGAGTTCAAACTGGATGTTGATGGCTTTAAAAATGAACATCACAGCCTAAATTAGGTCCTCTAATCCAACCCCTCCACTCAAAGCAGCACTAATTCCAAAGTTAGATCCAGTTACTGAAGGGCTTGTCCAGGCTGGTTTTGAGTATTTCTAGGGATGGAGATTCCTCAGCTTTTCTTGGCACCTGTTCTGGTCCTTAATCACGTGCACTGTGAACATCTTGTTTCCTTTATATTTTGATACAGAACACTTGCCACAGCCTTTTAGTGCTATTTCATGTCATGTTTAAAAGTTGACTATCGAGGATTGACTGAGATGAACAAACTGATAATCTCAGTGCCACGTTGTCCCTCCTCCCCAAAGTCTCCTGTCCCCGCCCTGCTTTTTAACACAGTTGATTTAGGCTTGTTCTCTTGTCAAAACCAACTCTTTTTTCTCTCTTAAATAAACCATTTGCCATCACCAGCCCTTCCCGTTCTTTAGCAAATGTATGCATGTGTTTTCCTTGTGCTTCTTGTTACCTCCATTACCTGAAATGCACTTGATGTCACCACTGTGATACTTCATCTTCCCTGGGAACTCCCTCTGCAGTGATCCCTGCAGTGAATGGCAGGTGTTTTGGTTTAGTGAAATGTGTGGAAATTAAGGTCCAGGAGAGGCAAATAAACTGTTCTATGTAAATATAACTATGTATACACATACAAATATACATACACATAATGTGCTCACACAGGATGTAGCTGAGTAATAGCAATGAGAGAAGACTGAGAAAGAGCTTCTAATAATGGAATAGTCTTTTAATTTCTAGGCTTTCATTTTAGATAATGAACTTGGACTATTGATATAAATTACTGCCTAGGGACAGGTGCTAATGCAGGTGGTGGAGCTGATTCTGCTGCACTCTGCAGAGATCTGTATTTGGTTTTTTTTGTAGTTAGTGGTGATGTAAAATACATTGTGATGTTAGCCACAAATGTTAGGAGATTACCTGGGTTTGTTACTGTTCCTGTACATGTGTATCATTTGTTGTTGCTATTTTAGTGCAGGTGAAAAGCAGTAGTACCCAGTGAGATAAACTTGAACCCTGTGAAGATAAACTTGTGTTTTGAACATCACCTGTACTGGAATATGGTTATTTTTTGGGGTTTTATTTGCACTGCAGGAAACACTGCATGTGTGCTTTTACTTTTCTCACACATGCAAGAAATTGGTTATTCTACCACCAAAATCCTGATGAGTAAGTGCAAGTAAGAAAATTAATGGAGAATGTGATATTCCAAAATTCAAATACTTTCATGGAGCTTATATTCTATATTCCTGGTACTTAAGCAGTGCTCAGATGTGATTGGACTTTGTCATCACCACAGTTCCCTGCATCCACATTTCCTACAGAGTGATACCTCCCTCTCACTTTCTGCTGGAATTTGGGCTGGGTTCAACCAGGTAATTCACTTTGTGGGACTGTTTTTGTGCTGGTTTCAGTGCAGATCTGAAAGACAAACTGCACCACAGAACTTGAATGTGTTTATCTTGGCTGGTGTTTTCTGCTGCACAGCATGTTTGGCTAAAATATAATATATGTATAAGAAACCATACCCCTTCTTCTTCTTCTCTCCCTACCCCCCCAAATGATTTATTAATTCTAAAGATAAAACTAACATTTTCCTCCTGGGGGCAGGGGGGAAATAGGGCATGGAGAATATAATCTCAGAATATTCAGTGGCCCTGTTTTTGAGCTGATTTATTTTACTCTAAGGGCTGAGCACTTTTTTGTTTTGTTTCATAGGGAAATGGACTCAGAGAATCAGTGGAAATTCTAAGCTTTGATATGTTTAACAAGAGAAGGTTTACTGTACTGTACAGTTTAAACCTTCTCTGGTGCATCTTTGCTCATAATTTAGAGACCCTGAAACTCAACATGCTCATCAGTTTTCCTAAGGAGTCTCTTTTAAAATTACTGAAGATATTTTTTGCTGGCTACAAAGTGGTCACAAGATCCGATAAAGATGCTGTTAGTAAGAATGTTGCTTTTTACAGTATTTTTATAAAAAGTTAAAGGTAGAAATTGTGCTTTATAAAGGAAAAGAAAGTTGTTTACAGTGATTTGGACTCAAAATTTGATTTTTCTGTTTTGCTTTTGGAAGATGTATTAACTGAAAGATGAGTATATAAATTTTAAACTGAAGATTACCTTTAAGTTTAGCACGATACATACACGTGGGAAGATCTTCAGATATTGTGAGCCTCTTGGGCTTGAGTTTTTGGAACAGGGTGGTAGCCTGCTATGGAAAATATATTAACAAGAGTTATTTTATGCTGCTCCCAGATTTACCAGGCACATAACTGAACCCACAGGTCAGATGTCTGCTGAAGAGCTTCCAACAGTGATGATGTGGGCAGTCACCACTGACATCTGAAGAAGGGGTGGTAACACAAGAAGATAAATAAAAATGATTTATCTAAGATACTGAAATTATATACTTAGGATATAAGAAATTGCACACTGGTTTTTCTTTTAAAAAACACTAGTTTAAAGAAAAAGTAATATTTTCATGTTAACTTCCAAAAGAAACAAGAGTCATTTGCAGGCTTGGTTCCTGTTCTCCCAGTAAATTCTCAGCACCTGAAATCAGTTAAAATTTGGACTGCAGAAGATGTCCAAAAGATAATCTGAAAGTTCTTCAGCTTGTGTGGAAATCAGCAGCTGACAGAAGGAGCAGGATGTGTCCTGGTGTTACCAGTGTGGTGAAGGGAAATGAACTCAGTTGTGCAGAGGTTGAGCTGTGGCTGTGCAGATTGGCTGGGCAGCGTGCACTGTCATTGCCCAGGAGTGTCTGGAGGGACATGAGTGAGGAGAAGAAGGATTGGGGAACATTGAATATGAAGGAATGGTGGCTAGAATTCATTAAGCAGATCAGTCATAAGCAACTTGTTTTGACTAAACTCAGTCAGTGGAAACAAACTGTGAAGTTTTGTTATAGGAGTCCGTTGTGATCTTGTGCTTGGGTGCTGTCTATTGTAACGTGTGAAAATGGATTATGATGTGTGTGAATATGCCACATAGCATTGTAGGACTGAGGATTCATGCTTAGAAAGGCTCCCCATGTTGATTTTTGGTGGCTGGCTGCAGTGCTTTCACCCTGGTTTGGATTTTCAGGACTTGTGCTTGTGGTCCACTTTGCAATGGAGTAGTAAAGGGGACTGAATTTGGGGAGCGGATCCTTCTGGCATTCACTGTGAAGGGACTAGAAAATATAGCAAGGGAAAAACGTGTAACCTTGTCAGAATAAAAAGTCCTTGAAATATGGACAAGGATAAAAGGTTAAATGGTTTGCTCAGGCAGAAAAGATGGCATTTAGCTGCTGTCTTCAGGGTATTGTTAAATTGCTCTGATAATTTGCTATAGTTATGCTTAAATAAATGCTTTCAGTTTGTCATTAAGGACTTTGTGAGTGCTTGTATAGCTGAACTAAACTTTTTATTTTCAACCTGTGAGAAAAGATAAAAATGCCAGTAATTAATTCTACTACAGAAAGAAAGATTTTGTTAGCAGGTGACTGCATGAAAAAATGGATCTCTGTGTGTGCATCTGAGTCTGAGGAGATTTTGGATAAAGGGATTCTTCCCAAAGATAAACAGTAATATCTTTTTCATACATTTCATTGGCTTGAAAGTGCCTGCTTGGTAGACTTGGTAGGTTTTTGCTGCTGGTGGTGACGGGGGTTGCTGTGCAGAGAGTGGCTTTTGTTTCTCCTCCCTGCCATTAACCACTTGGCGTTAATAGCGCTGCATTTTGCACTTGCTTAATGCTGGAAATCCCAAACCTTAGAGGAAAACCAGCTCTCCAGCCTAGCAACATAACGTAATGCTGCCATGCTGCAAGACTGGTGTTTAATCTGCTTATCTTTAATAGTCTTCACTGCTTACACAGACCCATTTACCTCTTTAATGAGAAGAAATGTCCTGCAGTGAGGCAGCGTGTATTTTGCTTCTAGGCTTATGTCATCAGCCTGGAAGTTGAAATTGGTTGGAGCACTTTTTTATTTTCCTGTCAGTTCTGCCTGGTTCTGGTTGCCTCTTCAGTTTCTCACACGCACTGAAAGAAGGTGGTTTTCATAAAAGGAAACCCGATTAAAACATGCCAAGTGAAAATCTGATTTTTGGAAATGGTCAGGATTGATTGGGAGCAGAAAGTCCTCATGTATTTTCAAGGGATAAATATTAAGTATATTTGCATTCTGAATATTTGTAAATTGTGGCTGCTAGTCACATAAATACATGGAAGTATGTTAGGAGTTGCAGTTGCAACACCTGGAAAAGGCTCTCTAAAATGTCAGGAGACACTGAAAGTCAATTGTAAATATGTAGCAATATTTCTCATATGATTTAGCAGTTGTTCCTCTTTTACTTTGTATTAAATTGCTTTACTGAAGCCATTAGTATTTATCTGACCTGTGGAAGGTACAGGATTTTACCATTTCTGGGATCAGGATAGGATCTTCAATTCCTGGGAGCTACTACACAGAGTAATCTGTAGATACCAAAATGTTTGTGTGCAAAATGTCTGTATTGTTTTCATGTTATTCTCTGAAGTAGATGATATTAAATCTTCAAAAGGGGATCATTTTCAAGAGCTGCATACCCTAGACTTTTTTTGATATGCATTCTTAGCACAACAGTGAGAGGCAAGAATCTGGATTAGTTTATTCAGCACCTAGGTGAGCAGCAGAGTCTTTTTACCCACCAGGGCAGTGTGAAAATGAAAGTATTTTAGCATCCAGGGTAGTTCAGGCATTACCTGTGCAGCTTGTTTTCAACTGTGTGGGTATACTCTGAATTTTCAAATCTGTCAATATACTTTAGCAGTCTTTTTTCTTTTAGGAACAAACTTTTAAAATTTACATTTTCTTTCAGGAATCAAAGAAATGGGGTTGGCTTTGGGGGACTTGATAAAATTTTGCAATCTGAGTGTTCATGTTTCTAGATGTTAAAGGTTTTTCTTAGCGATATGATTTTTGGCCTGGCCATCAGTGACATCCAAAAGAAATTGCAAAACAAAATAAAAGCTACCTAAAACCACGGGAAATTCAAGTGGTATGGAAATGATTTGTTAGACCAAGTGTGCTTTAGAAATAGGAATTTTCACTTTACTCATTTCTTCTGAAAACATTGCATTTATACTGTAAATAATGCAGTGCAGAGTTCCCTAAACTTGGTTTATGAGCTTTGAAATCACTATCTCTGTTTAAAGATTTGCTATGAATCACACTCTGTAGTTTTGTGATTCAGAGCCTAAATGGAAGATTGGTAGGTTATTAATTTGAATCTGCCAGTCTTATTTATTCCACATTAGAAAGCTAATTTCAGCTTGAATTCAGTTGTTCTATACAATATCATAAATACATAATACATGCCATTTTACATAAATGCCTCTATATGATTAAACCTTGAAGTTCCTCTTTTTTGCTTCATGGATCAAGCATTCTTGCTGTAAATCCAGTAAAAAGTATTAAATTGTTTCAGATTTTGATGGACTTCACCCTGACATTCAACCTCACTGTCCTTAACTATTCTTTCAGTATCGATTTTATTGATATGTCTCAAGGCAATAAATCCATCTTTCCATGCATCCTGACATGTTGTTGTCTGCTGTGGGGCTTTGGGTGAAGTGCTCTACTACAGGTGTGTCATAATACAGTGAATTAAGAGTTTAATCCTTCCACTCCCTGTGCAGGCTCCCTGACACAGTCATTGCTGTTCTCTGAATTAATTTCTTCTTCCTTAAATAAAGAACTGCATTTTTGATTTTGTATTGTTTCTCTTTGATAATGAGTTATATATATCTCTTTAAAATCTGGGCTTTGACGTTATCAGCGCTTTGTGAGCACAAACAAGCAATTCTCTGGTTCAGCTTTGTTTTTACCTGGTCACATCTATAAATGACTCATTTTGCTAACAGCAACGCTCCATTTAAATCAAATTGTTTGAGCACAGCAGATGCTTTTGTAGCCAAAGGTTTCTCTTTTCAAGATGCTCTTGGATATTACTGTGATAAAGTCATGTTTGGAATGAGGATGAATATAATTACCGCCTATTGTATGGCTTAGCTTAAACAACTGTAACCTGATATAATTACTTTTAAATTACTGCCATCAGAAGATGAAAATATTAATTGGGTTTGACATTTATCACTTGTTTTACATCAGCACGGGCTAATAAATGTCACTTGTGCTGCCAGCCAAAAGAAAGAAATGATGTCAGATGTCACTGGGGTAGTTGGTGTGGTCCATGAATAAGATCCTTTCTGCTCCAGCAGTTTGTGAGCTGTGGCTCCTCCGTGCTGCAGGTCTGAGATGGAACAAGCCAGACCCAGGGCCATCTCTTCCCAGCAAATTTGTCGCCCTAAGGCTGTTCTAAAGTGTTTCCAACGTTATGCTGCTTTTTTCCCCCCTTAGGTACAGGTAGTGATCTCCCACTCTCTGAAAAGGTCCATCGTTCAGCTTCGTTTTTCGTAATTGTAGGGAACGATTCGGCCAAGGTGGAAGGATTTGTACTGACTGGTAGAGAGATCCCCTGTGGGGGCTGATTGTGGGGTGCTTGCTGGGAGGAGATGAGGATCTTAAAACCCTTAAACAGTGGGGATAAATGTAAAGGCTGGGGGAATGGATTGTGGGGAGCTGAGGGCAAGGAAGAAATTGGAGGTGACTAAAACAGCGACACGAGTGATTTTACAATTGAGATTGATTTCAGATTGCAAAGGCTGTGGGCAGACAGTTTATTTTCTCTAATGGTCTCCAGTCATTTGCTATTTGTTTTTCCAGCTTTCACCTTTTCCTTTTTCAAATGTGATGTCAGGCACCTTCTCATTCTGAGCTTGTTGACTGTTTTGGTAGGCCCTACCTTAAAACTGTGGGCCAAATTTAAACCTGACAGTTCTGTTGCACTTCATCTCAGAACATTTATTTATTAAAGAGATAGCACCCTAAACTTCTTGTATTGAAATGGGCAGATAATAATGTTGTGAGTGGTTGTTTTTTTTTTTTTTTTTTTTTTTTAGCAACAACATAATCAGGGACAATTTTGCTGTGTGCTGATTGCCTGCTTGTAAGTTTTGAGAGTTTGACAGTGCTGAGCTGATATTTTTCTTCCAAAGTGGCTACCATGAAGAAAGCCCCGTGGGGACATGAGACTACTGCAGACTTTCAGAAAGCAATGTTGTGCTTGATTAAGTTTAGACAGATGATGGAGTGATGTAGTAAAATCATTTTTGTTAAGGCATAATATAACACAGAATCCAATGTAGTGCCATTGGGACTGATAAAAATGAAATACTAAAGAAAAACCATGCCCTTACATACAGCTTTCAGCAGCAGATGCAATAGATGTAATTTAGTTGTGTGGTGCTGGAAACATAATATTGATTTACCATGAATCAAGAGAAATGGTTTGTACCTTGGCTGGTCGTGTGGATTGCAGCAATCTTGGGCGAACCAGTTACCTAAAAATGGTGCTGTAACAGAATTCTTGCTTTTTGATAGCCATGGGGAGGCGATTGCAGCCAGGTGAAAAATCCAGTTACCTGCCTAAATGGGGAGGTGAGAGGTCCTTATGTGCTGTTGCTGGGAATTGCCAGTTTTCTGTGTACCCAACTCATACTTTTTGGAAAGAACGACCTCTTGAAAGTGAGCCCTTGCATAACTTGCATAGAATTGAAGGCAGTGGAATGAGAGGGGTTTGGGGTATTTCTTGCTTCTACCTTCTTCATCTTTTTGTATAGCATTTCTGTACCACAAGGTAAACATATTTTTTTCTCTCTTTAAAAAAAACATCAAGCAAACCAGCATTTGAGTTAAAGTTGCAGTGACTTCAGAGAAGGTCACTCTGGTCACTGTGTGGCATGTGAGTTCTTTCTGAGAGGCAATAGTTCTGTTGCTCTTTACTAAGTGAATTACTGGCTGAGGTGATTTCTGTTCCTTGCTTGTGTTTTTTGGCAGGCAATACAATGCTAACAAAGAGTTTTACTAACTTCACCTTTCAACCAGAAAACAGCTGTGTTGTCTTATTGTTTGAGAGATTGGTGTATGGCCTTCATTCATTTATTCCTTAATCCTCAGGTGACCTGGTTTATCCTGAAGTAAGATGCCTTTAAATACCCTTGGCACAGACCTTGATATTTGAAACAAGGCTGTCTGATATTGCTGTCTTGGGTCTCTTTATGCTCTTGTCACTATGACCAGGTGAAAGTCAGTATTTCAAGAACCAACTACATATTTTTAGTTTATTTTTGAACGTACAGAAGTCCTGTATTGTAGGCAAATTAAAGCCTTGTCACAAGAGGCTTTGCCTCCCCTCGTTATTCCTCGTTTATCCTCACTCTGCAGTGTGCAGATCCTCCTTGCTCCACAGTTGAAGTCAAACTGAACGGGGCATGTTGTACAATGGGACTCCAAAGGAGGCTTCAGACTTAAATTTCTTCTGTTTTCTGAAAACCTTGGAGTGTAACAACCATCTTTCCAATATTCTCTACTTTTCTTCTGGGGAGTGAGCTTGATTAGAGGGGTTAATGGCATCGTGCAGATTAAACCTGACCACTTCAGAGCAGGAGTGATGTTTTAAAATTTTTTTTTTTTCCCCAGCTACCAAACTCAGTTTCTCCCCAAGTATTCTTTGTGAAGAATTAGTGCTTCTAAACTTCTAGAAGGCAGATTTCAGACAGCATTAAAATAATTCCTTTTGGTATTTCAAGAGCCCCCCGTTCTCCTAAAAAAACCTCACCAACAAATCCAAACCAGCAAGATACTTAAATATAAAAATAGACTACCTTTGAACGTGGGCTGGGCTTTTGAGTCTTTGCTGAGTGTTTTTATGGGACTGGCTGCTTTGGTTTTTGTTTATTTTCTAAAAAGGAATAAATGAACAAATGCTGTTTGTTTTCAGGAACCAATGGCTGGCATAAATTTACAGACATGTTGTGATGAGGAAGGATGGGTGACCCAAATTACGTGGAAGCTGCAAGCATCAAACAGTTTGGGAAGCTGAGTCAGTTGTGATAGAACTCTCTCAAAAAAAAGAAATTCCTATTAATTGCATAAGAAGCAGGTTTAGGGACTGTCTGATGCTATACAAAGACAAGGGAGAAAAACCTCTGCCACTTTTCGTCTCGAGTGTGTGTCAATTTTAGAAAAGCAAAAATAGAATAAAATCCTTTTATTAGTATCACAGATTGTGATTGGTAGTTGATATTATGGCTAGAAATTGGTTTTAAGCACTGTATTTTGAAACAGCTTGAGCAATACTGTAGGTTTTACTTAGCATACCTCTCTTAAAATCTTGTTTCTGCTCTCTCTCAGTCTTTCAGCCATGCAACCATATATTTGGACAAGATATCTTTTTTCATCTGTTTGAAATAACATTCACTTGATTGTTCAATAGTCAGTCCTCTTTTTTCCCCCCTCTGAATCTTCCATTGGGTATTTGTGACGTTCTGAACTGCTTCATATCAGCCAGAAAAGCACAATGAAACATAAAATGAAATCTGATGCAGACAAAGTATAAAAATATTTGTAAATATATTTTGAGTCATGTGGGGACGGAGGAACAACACAACGACCTCGCGATCAATAAGTGCGTTCGTTTATTGTTTATCAGACAGTCATTTTTATAATGCATTTAATAAGCTCATACATATTGCAAAAGCTAAGCTCAGGATTGGTTGGCCTTTAAACTCGCTTACCTATGCGTATAGCTATTTCTACTATGCAGCCCTTCTTTTTATCTACAGTGCAGTTCAAAAACATTCTACTTTCTCAGTGACCCTTATCTATTAACCATTCCTGAGCTATGCTGCTCAGGGATACATCCTCCTCATTTCCCACAGAGTCATAGTAAAAAACTGTTTAATTTCTTGAATGGAGCAAAGTTTCATCTGAATGGGGGGCATCTTAAAGATTTGTACTTAGACAATATAGCCAGGGGAGTCAAAGTAGCTCTAAATATCATAAAATGCAGCTGAGGGAGCAATAAGGTAGAGATAAACATTCACAGCATTTGAGCATGACATTAGTTTTTAAAGGTTAAAATTTTAAATCAAATTCAGAGGAAATATTCGTAATTATAAATGAGGCAATATGAGGAAAATGAGTGTTGCACTCGGAGCTGTGGTCAGTGCCTTGGTGGTGGTTGAGTGGATCCCAGTGATGAGGGGGTTCCTCAGGGGTTGGTGTTGAGATCGATGCTGTTCAACAACTTTGGTGACAGGGACAGTGGGACTGAGGCACCCTCAGCAAGTTTGGTGATGATGCCACAGCTGAGCAATGCAGTGACGTGCTGGGAAAGGAGATGTCACCTCGAGGGACCTGGACAGGTGACAGAGGTGGCCTGTGCGACCCTCGTGGAGTTCAGCAGGGCCAAGTGCAAGGTCCTGCACGTGCGTTGGGGCGATCCTGAACACAAGTGCAGGCTGGGGGATGGACAGACCAAGAGCAGCCCTGAGGAGAAGGGCTTGGAGATGCTGGTGGGTGAGGGGCTGGACGTGACCCAGCAGTGTGTGCTGGCAGCCCAGAAAGCCAACTGTGCCCTGGGCTTAATCCAAAGCAGGGGTTCTGGTCCTTTCCTCTGCTGTGGTGAGACTCCACCTGGAGTGCTGCCTCCAGCTCTGGGATCCCCAGCACAGAACCTGTTAGCAAAAAAAACCAAGCATTTGTTCCACCCTCCGTTTTGGTAGTGACTGGATGAGAGCTTGAAGTGAGAGAAAATGAAGGAGGCAGGAAGATGAATTCTGAATGCCACGGGGGCAGGCTGTGGAAACTCTAAAGAACCCAGAAGGACAAGGCAGACCAGAGTCTTTCAGTGCCTTCACATCTGAACCTGTATACACAGTGTTAATTGTTACACTGAAATGAGTCAATGGTAGGTGAAAACTGAGCAGTTTGAAATCCCAAGTAAAAGGAGATTATCTGTCAATCTGCTAAGCAGTGTTTGCCTTTATAAACTGAGCAGAATTCAAAGTCAGGGAAACTAAAATGAAAAAGTAGAAACTTAACTTTAGATTTAACAGTAGTAAGATACTTAGAGGTTATTCACTATTGCTATTGTGGAGTAAGCTGGTAGGTTATCAAATTGTTGTATTTGGAAAAAATGACTCTAGAAATGATATACCAACTGCTAAGGTCAGGTAGACTAAACCAAACGTTTTTAGAATTGATTTTTCAAGTAACTGTCAAGTTCTTAGGGAAAACCACAGAATTAAAAAGAGTAGAAAACTCATAGGTGGAAACGAACAAAATGCTACACCCAAATAATTTAGGAATTTTACATGAGAGAAATACTGAAGGGATTGCCTTGGAAATATGTTCCTTGTGTTTTAATTGCCCTGTCAGAGAAGATGATCTCGTTAATGGTTAAATTTTGTTTCTCATATTAAAATCCATATTTGGATTCTGTAAGTGCTTCCATATACCATCTATTTGTATTATCTTCTAGTAAATGTCTGAGCTGGTTTGAAATTCATATTATGGACGAAAGGTTGCAGTAAATGTTGAATCTGATCATATGGATATAGTGTCTTTTGAACATCTCTGGAAGCAAATCTTATTTTGCTGCTTTAATATGTTTGAAGTCCAAATTAATCTTACACCTAGATTAGCATTACTGGGATGTGATAATGGATTAAGTACTGATCTTTTCTGCCCCCTGTTTCATCAGCTGCTTTCTTCTGCAGGAGTGGTAATTGCTTTGGAATGGAAATCTTCAAATAGTGTTTCAGTTGATAAAGATTTGTGCAATATCCATGCAGATATTCTTTTGCATTAAAAGGGATTTTTCTACTATTTATTTTGACACATGTTAAATAGTGTAAGAGATATCAGAATGTGAATCATAATACCTTAAAGAACTCGTGTAATAGCTGTGTGAGTCGTCTTGCAGAAATATAAAATCATAACGTGGAAATCAGCCCATGAAAATTTTAAACTAAAAATATGAATATCGAAGCAGAAATAGAACATTTATCCTCCAATACACCCAGTGCCACAGGAGTGATTACACAGAAAGTAGAACTGTCATAAGGGGACAATGTACAGTATTAGCTCAACAAAGAAAGTATAAACATTAGCAGAAAAGCGACTAATGTGAATAAGGTGTCCTATTTTTGATCCAGGTAAAATTTCCCCTGCACTATTTTGATCTGGACCATTAAACACACAGCTGCCAAATTGATGGAGTTCCAGCCTCAGAGCTAATAGAAGCATAAGTCAGCTTTCAACACCAGATGAATTCACCTGGGCAGGAGAGTGTTAAGAAAGGTACTGAAGGTGATGTAAGTGAGGCTTTTAATGGCCTTGCAGCTGTGAAGGTGCCACCTCCTGCACCTGGGCTGAGATGGGGCAGCTTCGTGTCCTGTCCTTACCTGACCACCTCCCAGAGTTTGAGCATGGCCTGGTTTGCAGGCAGTTGGAGAATTAATTGAGAAATGAGACCATTTGTGCTGTTCTTTAAGGACAATCACAAAACAATAGGAAAAACTTAAATGCAGTGTGTAAGGGCAGCCAATAAAGCACTGGGATTACCACTGTAAATTCTGCTTACAGGAAAGAGATTAAAACTCCACTAACAGCAGAATATTAAATAAGAACACTTGCTAAAAACAATTTGAACTTTGAACAGAGAAAAACATTGCAGAGAACAAAAGTGGGAAAAACCTGCCAAGTAGTGTCATGATTTTACAAGAAATTAACTTTTGGACGTGGGAGGTTGCCTTCTGAGGCACAAGAGATAATAATGTAAATGCTAATAAATAACAAGCTAATGCTAAAAGAGTAAGGAGATAGGCTCCCTTTGTCCCCTGGTGGTGGACAAAATAGAACTTTCTCCATAGTACACAGAATTTTAATTTTTTTACAGGTAGTACAAGATGCTGATGCATTAACAGCACTGCCAGCAATCAGTGTTAGAAGATCTGAAATAATCCTTTCTCAGTTTATACAGCTTGCATCTTCATCAGAAGGTGATCAGGCAAGACCTGTCACTCTGCTATTCCAGTACTAATGGTAGAGATCAATAAGTGTATTTCCAAAGTCCATATCATAAGTTTGTATAATATGAAATTTAATAACCAAGTAAAAATTATATTAACCAATGAAAATAATTACTTTAAAGGCACTAATTCCTTTTTCTGTGGGGAAAGCCTTATAGTTTAGAGATGCAAAAACCTGAAATAACAGCTCCTGATGGTTGCTGGTGGAATGGCAGTCAAATGGATTCTTGGTAGCTCTTGCTTCTCCTGGAAAACATTCTGATCCAAAGTGTCATCTTCAGCAGTCTGATTCCTATTCCTGGAGTGCATCCTCTTGGGAAAAGATGTGGTGATTTAGCTCCATCCATCCAAAACGACACATTTGTGGCTTAAGAAGTATTTCAGCTTCTGTGTACCCACAGCAGACAGATCCTTCTGAAGTCGTCATTTGCTGGAAGTCGGGGCTGATGGTCTCACAGCTAATCCCTCAAAAGTAACTTGTCGTGCAGGAGACCAACAGAGTGGAGTTAAAAAGCCAAAAAAGCTTGATTGTAACTAGAGAGGATTCACTGAAGGTGGGCCATAAAACAAACAAAAAAGCGCTCCCACAGAAAATGGCAACGGCAGCCGTAAAATCAGATAATAAAGTGATCCTGCCATGAAGACAAAGCAGCAGAAAAGTATTAAGCCCCCCCAGAGAATCAAACTAAACAGAAAACACAAAACAAACAGGCTTAGGACAGGGAAGCACAGACAGAAAGCAGCAGCCATGTTGCCACTAAAAAAATCCTGTCCTTAAGAAGATTAGGAAAATTCCTCTTGTGCTGAGCTTTCACAGTTGGTCTGCTATATATATATATTTAATGGGCTGTTTTGAATGCCTCCATAAACTGCATATCTAGAAAATGCATTCCTGACACCTGTGGCTTTCAAGCCTTTTGTTTTCCCAAGAAAGAAGTAATTTGTAAAAGAAGGTGTTAGAAACAATCCTGCAATCTGTGCTGCATCAGTCCATTGGAACAAAAAGTGCTCGTGTGGTGTCTTTGAAGTTTGTATATGTACAAATGAAAAGGTGTGAGCTTTCCATTTATCCCAGGGAAACAGAATTTCTTTGTGTCTGTGTATTCTGAGAAATTCTGTGCATGTATCTATACTAGTGAAATAATGTATATCACTGTCCAGTTGTATCTTTTGAGGACCTCAGAGAATGTAGGCACTTCATTTCTGTTGTTTTAGAAGCGTGGTCTTCTGAAAATTAGAAACTTTAATTTCCATTTTGAGCACACTTAACACCTATTTGTGTGCATCATTTCTTGTGCCAGCATTGTCCTTTGTTGTGAGTAGCTTTCTTCCCATGGGAATTCTCACTGGATTTTGCTCAATGAATCCAAGAGACTGTCCCGCTGCAGCCAAAGACTTCTTTTGTTGGAATGATGGCTGCCAGCGTTTGAATATTCATTTTAGCTGGACTGGAGATGCTCCTTGCTGAGCTGTGGAAGGCACTGCTCAATGCCTGTGCTGTCACACTGCAAACATTTGAAGCTACCTCTCTTCTGCTGGCTAGAAAGACAAGTTATTTCCTCTCTTCTGAAAACTTACTCCTTGGTGCTTGGAGTCTATTTTCTAGTTTCAGGCCCAAGTGTGCATTACACAGGAAAATGAATTTCAAGAATAGCAGCGAGCTGTCTCGGCCAGGAGCCTGGGATTTGTCTTTGTGAATGACATGCCCACAACCAGACATGGCATCATAGCTGCTGATGTGTTTCTGATTGTGCTAATGGCATTATAATAATTTCCATAATATGTTCCATCCCGTTCTTGATGCTGCCTAACAGCTTGTTTGCCTTTTTTCCCGTTACAGCTGTCCATTGTCTTCACAGTTTCTCCTCTGTCCTTTGTCAAATTGGTGCTGGTTTGGCTGTGTGTGGGTAGTTAGTTGTGTATATATTGATTCTGGCATTGTGTTGACCAGTCTCCTAATAAATTCCTTTACTGCCAGGGATTTATAGGAAATCCACATGTTTGGTCTTGTTCAGTGTCTGCTATTGCAGTGTATGCTGAGATTAATGGAAGACTCAAGGAAACCCTTATGGATCTCTTATCTAACATTTTGCGGTAATAAAACAATTCAATTCTGATCCTTCTGCACTTGGTTGGTTTTCTGTTGTGTGTTTGTTTGGTTTTTCTTTTTTTTTTCCCCCTACTTCTGTATGTGAGGTGTTTGACACACCTAAAACATTAGCCAGTGTTCTCCCTGAGCATCTGAGATGTCTAACCTGTCCAGAGATGCAGGAGTGGAACAGCATTTTCTAATTTGTACAGAGAACAGGGAACAAGAGAAAAGGTTGGCTGTCATCAGTGGAGAGAGAGAGAATGCCTCAAGTCAGCATTTAAAAACAACTCCAGAAATTCAGCAAACTAGACTTGGATATATCTCACCTATTTCTGATTTGCTTAATAAAACTAGAATAGGGTGGGAAGAGAGCAATCTTAATCACTTCAAGGAGAAGCTTAGTTAATATTGGCTCCCAATACCTAATTCATTGTTAAACACAGGGTAGAGGTGAAAATCTGGTGTCTCAGTGAAGGGTTTTCAAGTTATTGCAGGGAATTGCAGATAGATGATGATGTGGTCAGAGAGCAGATCTTCAACTTGTGTGGGTGGTTCAAGGAGCTCTCAGCAGTAAAAGAACTGGTTTGCTTTTTTAAACTGAAAGTATCTGAACTGGACCAGGAGAGAGGCTCAGAGCTGGGACCGACAGGGACACAGCAGGTCAGTCCTGTCTCAGCTGTGGCAGCCTCTGCCCTGCTCCGGGAATGGACCCAGCCTTGGGACAAGATCCACCTTCCAGCCGAAATCACTTTGTCCTTCTGTACTGGGGAGGCTCCTGCAAGCAGAGGGGATCCCTAAGGATAAGAGGAAGCTGATTGTGGTAGAGGGTGACTCTCTGAGTAAATGCAGTTAAATGGATTTCTGTGTGAGATGTTCAGGGGTGCTTTGAGGGTAATTTCAGGTTGCTAAGTGGGACACAGAAATACAAGATTTCTGTGATAACACTCTCTGTAATACCTGCCAGCTCCGTGTGTGGGAATCCTGTCGACAAGAGATTAGCAGCCCACATGTGTGGATGATGTAATGGGTGATATAATGGTGCAAAAAGAAGGGATTAGGTGTGATGGGAGCTGAGCAGCCTTTTGGGACTGAAGGCTTCTTCCCTGAAGGAATGCTGCACCTCAGTCAAGACAGAACCATGCTGTGGGCACTAAAAATCAGAAGGAATGTAGAAGGCTGGAGATAAATCCCAAATAGCATCTCTTGGGCTTCAGACTGGCCTTTTAGGAAGCAATTATTTTGTTATGTGCAAAATAATCTCTCCATGGCTTATCCTAATGAGCACTGGCCCAGACTGAAATCTTCCACTCTTGTGACTTGTCCTAACTTTGCAGTTTCCCCAGCCTTATTAATGAATTGATTAATTAATTAAATTGTTCCTGATGTCACTATCTTGAACTGAGAGTTGGTAGCACACTCCTGGAACTGTATTTTTTGCTCTTACAGGCTGGAATTTCTGCCCAAATTGATTCTGTGATGCTTTTCTTCTTTAATATTTTTTTATCCTGGTAAATTTAGTGCACAGGGCCTCTTCCCTGCCTCTACATCGTATCTACCAGTCCTGAAAAGTAGATGCTCACAGTGCTATCCCATAGATATCCTGTGTGTGGGATGCCTGTTACAGAGGGTGGTTGTTGGGTGCCAAATACACTTTTGTTTTATTTTTCAGGCTTCCAGAATTATTGTGGAAGCACTTGTAATTTCTGCTTTGCTCTATCCTCAGTATTGCACGTGGCAGGTCCCTGGCATTGTGGGCAGATTCATTTCCCTTTCCCACATCTTGCTATTATGTTGTTTATTTGCCTGTTGGCTTTTTGAACCCTTTTTGCTCCCTGCATTTCTCAGGCTCCAGAGACTTATTTGCTTTGATAGGCACACCTGAATCTCTGAAGCA
Organism: Pyrocephalus nanus; assembly: GCA_038380795.1. NCBI lineage: Eukaryota > Metazoa > Chordata > Aves > Passeriformes > Tyrannidae > Pyrocephalus > Pyrocephalus nanus. Next base: position 4,810,335 of record CM076269.1, read on the forward strand.
AAAGCCTATTAGGCATGAAGGAAACCATAGATGGAGATTTTCAGACAGTACAATGAACTTAATTTCACACTTTTCCCATTGAAATTAATGGAAATTTGTGCAGTGAGGTTCCAATATTGTTTTGAAAATACCAATTTTTTTTTGTTTGTTTGTTTGGTCAATCATTTGCTTTATCAGTTCCTAGGACTAAACAGGCAGTGAAATGCTATTTAAGTATACTGAAAATAGCAAAACTTGAAGTATTAAGACTGAAAATAAGGTTTAGCCCTCCTTAGTATAGATAATTTACAAATAATTCTTTCAAGTTTGTTTTACAGTACAGATTCTCCTGCCTAGAACCAGTACACATTTAAATACTCTGTGTCCATCTGCATTTAATGTTAAACTTGGCCAGAGAGGCTTATAAATATTCAATTAGAATAACTGGGAAAATGAAAAGAATATTTTATTCATCTATAACGTCTATTGATTTTTAAATAAGTAGGCATAATGTCCATCGATTTAATTTTTTTAAGCAGGTTATACATTGCAATTTAAGCTCTCTAGATATAAATGCTGGGTAGATTCTTACCGCTTCAGGCGGGGGAGGGAGTATGATTTCAGATGCTTTACCTGCAGCTGGAAATATTCCAACACCATGTTAACAAAGCAAGGCACTTTTCCAGGGGCTCAACTGGTAAGACAGTGGACTCACTCCATCTGAAAAACTGCCAGGTAATTCTTGTCTCTGTGTGAGCCATCTTGGTATTTTTCTTAAATAAATATCAAGCTGATTTTAAAATTTGTTTCAGAGATAAATACCTCTATAAAAATAAGTGATGGGCAGAGAAGGAATAATTTGTTATTTAAAAAGCTACTGTGGAATTAATAACAGGGAAAATATGGTGCTACCTGTGACATACTTTTTTTCTTAATCATATAGGTGAGAAAAGACCATTTAAGGTGTTAGGTCTAAATTGTCACCACTTAAACCGATATGTAAACCTGGAGTAACCCCAGAAGCTGCACTGGGATTGCTTTGGATGGAAGTATGTGACAAAATTGCCCTTTAACCAGTCATCTGTGATTTCCTGACTACATGGTAGGTTTGCTTTCCAGTGCTGTAATTCTGAATTCAACAAGTACAAAGTCCACGTTAAAAATAAACCCTTAAATCCCAAAGGTTCCTGTCAGAAGGTCTATCTTTCCTCTGGAGTTAACTGAAGTGCTTAAAATGCAGTGGTGAATTTGGAGCAATGTTTTAGCCCCAAGAATAGGATTTAAGTGGAAATCATCACACTTTGCTTTTTCTTTGCTGTGCTTTTACCTTGTGAAAAATGAAAAAGGGAACCTTGTGAAAAGAGCTTTGAACAGGTTGGAACTATTTTAGCAGTTTCCAAATTCTTTTATTGAATTGAAAAATATCAGTTACTGCCGAATTCAACTTAAGAGGAGAATGAATGGAATTAATTCACTTTTTATTTAATTAACTTTTTGTGGGTGCAGTGAATGATCTTACAGGATCTCTTTAGTTCTTTTACTAATCCTTCCTTCTGGCTGCTGAAGTTGCACTTGTCTTGTGAGAATTTGGTGAGCACCAGTACAGCTTGTGGGTGTCACTAACTGAGAGAAAACCTTGTGGAAATAGGGATTAATGAGTTAAACATCTGAAGGATACACACCCAGATTTTTCTTGATGGAAAAGACAACTTCTCATACCAAAGAGCAGAAGTAGATGGTTGCTATCAGAAAGTTACATCTTGAGTCATTCTTTGCAAGCTATTTAGATTATTTTTTCACAGATGGTCACTAAACTTTCATATTTTTGGTTGCTTCTTTGTAGTTTGGTCCCTCTCAAACAAAAATGTAAAAAGTTTGGCGAAAGGTCTTAAGTTTTATGATGGTAAACTAATGAAAAAAACCCCTAACCTAAGCGTTTGGCCATCCACAGCAAACATTCTTTGTAGAGAAAGTCTTCTAAGTACACGGCAGCACATCAGAATTGTAACTTCTACTCTGAGAAAAGCTATTTAATTGGGGCTGATTGTTAGCAGGGTGGGATAGGCAAAAAAAAAAAAAAATTGCAATGAAACTTGAAAAACAACAATGCTACAAAAAGCACTTTTGTACTTAACTTTGATGAACGGAAACTTTGCCTGTTGTCAGTTTACATGCTGCTTTTTCTTTCCAGTAGGAGTAAGGTTTTTTTTGTAGGTTTTATGAAATTGTGTATCAGAGGAGCACAGACTTTGATTCTGGTGTTAGAGTTCTCCTGTAGTACATTAAAGATGAGTTAAAAATAACATGTTAAAGACTTTTTGACTCCCCAGAAGCTTTTGTGAGCTGAATGCTTTAACCATGCATTGAACTCAACCTGCAAATGTGAGCAAGAAGATTGATTAGACTGGATGTTGTGAGATCTGTCAGACTGAGGAAAAGTCCCTTCCCAAGACCTCTCTGAGGAAGATCATTGTTTAGTGACAATTTGTGATGAATTTGCAAGTCTTGCAAAGACTTTGGAAATTTCTTCTGCACCCATAAACACAAACAGGAATATACCTTAAACCCTGACTTTGGAATCAACAGCTGAACGAAAAAAACCCTTGCAATCTCTTCCAAAACGAGTGGAGGATGAAGACTCTACAGAAGAGTGATGGTGGTACAGACAGTCCTGAGTACCTGGAAGGCTTTTCCTGATGATGAAATCAGTGTTTGTTCTAACTTGAAGTATAGTAAAGTACACAAGACAAGTTGTAGAGATTGATTAATATCTTTTGTCTCCATATATTTTCAAGAGGGTCCCTATTTATAATTTAAATGCAACAGAAGGAGAATCCTGGCCAGAACATGTCCTTGTAATAGAATCAGCTGTTTCTGTCAGTCCATTACAGAGCACTAATCACCCATCAGAACTAAAAGTCATTATGCACAGTCTGCAGTTTCTCAAATCTGTGCTTTGGGAGTGCCTGCCTGTATTTTACCAGTACTTTAATTGGGGATGAATTTTCGTTTACTCTGAAACAGATCTCTTGGCACCGAGTGAGCCTGAATTACCCAACTGTATTAAATGTGAGGCTGTTCAGAAATAAATCTGTGAAAGATGCTTAGATTTATCCCATGCTTTCTCACAGGAGAAATCTTAGTGATCCAAAAACTTTTACTTCACATTTGCAGAATTTGTGGTATAGAACAGGACTGGATGTGGTCACTTAAAAATATGGCCAGGGATGTTGTAGGTCAGTTCCTTTGGTTCCCAGCTCTCCTCTCTTTCGTTTTGAAAGCAATAGATGCTGCTTTTGTGAGAGATGTTCTGCCTCCTCTAAGCATGAAGATTGTCTTGCATGCACCAGGGTAAAACTTGCCCCACACTCAGTTTAACCTGTAAATAAATTGTGGATTTGGCCCAGCACCACTTTGTGGTTTCCCACTTTATATTCCACCATAGAGCATTGACGCATGTGGACATGACAGGCACCTGAAGTTAAGATAGTCCAAGATAATAATTTTAAAATTAGGGTTAGGTGGGTGGTTATTGCAGTTCTATCTCACCAAAACAGAGAGGACCATTGAATTGCCTTTTTTTTATTTGTTTGTCTTTATGGTTAATTTAAATATGCCTAAGCAGATTAAATACCTCTTTAAAAGTATGTGTGAAAGAGATAATAGGAAAGCATCTTTCAATTTAATATTTGGTATTTTTTTCCACTGAGAGTGTTGTTTTTCAGAACTAATTATAAAAAAATTGTGGCAAAAAGGCTTTGTGTTATAACTCTGAAGTGAGTCCCACTAAGTGTGTAATCACCTTGTACTTCTAGGGGATGAATGTTTCTCCCTATACACATAATACAAACGTAAAACTTCTGCGGCTGTTTGTTTTTTCTGTAAAGAAAATATTTATTGTCTGGGAGTGAAACAACTGAGCCCTTTCTTCCATCACTTCTGTCAAGGGTTTGTGTTCCAGTTTGGAGCTCAGCAGACATCAGCAGTATCAGAGACTGTTCACTTTTAAGGGCAGAAAGAGGAGTTAAAATTCTGTTGCCTGGCTGGCATCTCTTATTCCCAATTATCCCATGGTGCTCAGCATGTGGAATTCTTCCCTGAGTGGATGATGGTCTGTAACTGTTCCTTTGCAAAAAAACCCAGGAGCCTCTTTGCCTGTTTTTGTGAGAAGCAGTGATTTGAGAGGGGTAAGCTCAAGTGCCTCATGCAGCTCAGCTGAGCAATGAAAAATTACATCTGCTTGTTCTGTAAATAATGTCCAGCCAGAGCAGATGTAATTAACTACTGAACTTAATGGATGCCTCGTGAGGTTACAGATGCTATCAGTCATAAACTAGATGAAGGCAAGGGGGCTCTATATGCTTGGAATTCCTTTTAGGACTAATTACTAAATATCTTTAAAATTGACTGCTTATTCTTCCAATTTCTGAGAGTGTTTTCACATGATCTATTGTGGAATGGACTTGCTGCATCTTTAGAACAGGATGGGAGACACCTTCATTGTTGAGGGTTTTTGTGGAACAAAAAAATTCTTTGTTCCCCAGAACTTTCTCCCAGAACTTTACTATTACTTGGTCTTATTTCAGGGCTGGCCAAGCTGTCCAACGAGACTGGTCTGACGCAGATTTTTTGGGGTCTAATTTAATTGAGAAATAAACAAAGATAAAATCCTGTTGACGTGTCACAGGCATTAGCCTAATGTCGACAAAGCAGTTGGAGACACAGGGAATGCCTCTCAAAAACAGCAGCCAAATTTAATTTCTGCCTGCTCTGGAGAGTCAGTGAGAAACCAGCCTGACAGAATAGACAGAACCCTTTGGACTGTTTTAAGAGACTTGGTGCTGATGTTAATATTGAACTGACCACGTACCTTTTCTTGCTTCAACTACAGTGTTGAAGAATGTCCAGTTTATTTCAGTATAATAATGGCAATGTATTTCAATATGATTTGTTTGTTAAACTTTTGTTCACAGTCTGCATTAACAATGCACTGAATGGATATGAGCTGATGAGCCTGTCCAGGAGTTTTTGTGAGATGCTCATAGTTTTATATAACTTCTACTTGGGATGAACCAAAAGGGTCCCCAAACTCACCAAAATTATGTTGGGCTTGATTATTCAGTTTTAAGGGATGTTTAAAGAATTTTATGGATAAGTTTGGTGGTCAGGTAGCCTTGATGACAGCAGTTAATTCCTTTAAAAACAACCTTTTAAGGAGTAGACATATGTATAGTAGAAATATCAAGTGACTTTATCATGGTTTAATATTAGTATGAGCCATCAAGGGAGAGAATAAAACTGGATTTGTTAATTTGTAATGCTCTTGGCATTTTTAGCAGCTGTGACTCTTTCCTTGTGATCGTTGCATGCCCAGTCTTGAAGGAATTTTTGGTGCAAGTCAAGACAGAGTAATTTTAAGAGCGGTTTCTAACAATAGCATTACAGCTGCAGTCCTGGGTGGCTCCAAGATGACACTCTTTTCTGCATTTTCCAAAATTTTGTAGAACGTGACCTTTTGACTTAAATTCCTGAAACTGGCGCCGTCTGGCAAAATGAAAGAGAGTTTGGAACAGTCGCTCCCATTATTTTGGATGATGGTTCAAGGCTGGGCTGGCTCTTTCACACATCAGGAATCTGCTTCGTGGCCTTGTAAAACTAGAATTAAGTAATGAGGAAGATTAATGAGCTGTCTAAGCTGTGGGCTTTATTCCTCTTAATATTCCTTCTCCCTTAGGCTAATTTGTGCAAAAATAAAATACGCATAAGGAAGATTTGCAGCATTTATTAGGGGTGTTGTTTCTCAGGTTGCAAAGTATAACCTGCCTTTTATTTACAGAGGGCTAACCCACATCTTGCTTTTTATTTTGTTGATCCACACACACATTTTGGGTAGCTGTTATTGTTTATTTCAGGGGATAAGTTATCATAATGGTCTTCTGGAGCTACTGCTGTCTCAATTTATGGATTACCTGTTAGGAGAGCAAATTCACCTTTTTTTCTTCTGTGCTGTTTTTTTTTCTGTGCTTCCACTCCACAGCTAGGACTCTAGGTTGCAAAATTCCAGCTGTAGTATTTAAATTTACCTTTGCCTGGAAATGAAATTACATCTTAAAAACATTCTTTTTATCATGGGCTTTTTATCACTTAAAGGTAACTTTGGCAAATGTATTTGAAGAAGGCTGCTGCTATGGTTGGTTTGGTTTTTTTTATTATTTTTTTTTTTTATTTTAGCCTTGAGGAAAACAATCAAGTTGATAATAAATTAGTTTGTTGATGTCTAAGGATTGAACAACTGAGTTACTGTACCCCAATTCTCCATCTGACCAGGGATCTCAGAGGTTGTCTCGAATTTTCAGATGCCACCCACTGTTTAACCTCAGCTGAAAAGCTTGGGATCAAATATGAAAAGAGCCATTGTCTTTGCTATGGAAAGGAAGAGGCTGCTGCCTGACTGATGGCATGAAACGAGAGTGACCTGAGCTCCTGGCCCCCAGTAACAGAGATGGGAATGAATCCTGTGGAGGAAATGAGAGTTGGAAAACTTTGAGTCATTCGTTGCCGTGGCCCTTGAGGGATGTGTGGGTGCCACCCTGCCCTGGGCTGTGGCTGCCCAGTCCCGTGGAAGCTGCAGCTCAGCTGTGGCAGGTGGCTTTTTCCTGGGGCTGGGCAACTCCCCCTTCAGCCCTTGGGAATGTGGTTTTGCATCCACTGTTTTTGTTGTCCTCTGCCCGTCCAAGCCATGACGTGTTTGTTACCACGAGCAGATCCCGTCTGGCCCGTGGTGTGGTGTGTAATGTTGTATTTTGGGCTTGAAAACATGATGTAATGTACAAAATATGGAATAGACACCCCAGCTGACTGAAAAAAAAATAAAAATATGTAAATGGGAGTGGGCACTGAAAATATTCTGAGGAAAGTGTGAATTCTTGCCTGTTTTGAGATGTATTCTGGAATTATTTTAGGTCAAGGAACCGAAAGCTTAAATCTTATGGAAAGCTCTGAGGTTAAGTGATATGAAAGGTTAGTGGGCAGCTTCTGGTTGCATTTATTCTTGACAGGTTAATGCACAGATGTGACCTGGATCCTTAGCTTTGCTTACAAAGGAATAACTTTCTGTTGCCCAGGCAGAACGGCTGGCGGGGGAGGGAAAATAATTTGCTGTGTTTGAGAATTTTGCTTAAAAGTTTAAAGGGCTTTTAGCTTTATTTCCTTTTGCAGTAACTCCAATTTGAAATAAATCCAAAGGCTTTTTATTTTGCTGACTAGGAAGGGATTTCTAAGCTGAAGAGGAGAGAAAGGCTGGAAGATCTAAAAACATGAAATGCATCACTGGCTGATTCGTGACCTGTGGGTTGGAAGACTGATCTATCCTGAATATTTAGAGAAATAGGGCTGCCTGTAAGTTAAACAGCTGAGAGGTTTTTTACCCCCATTTGGTTTTATATGTTAATGTACTTTACAAATGGCATTTTTTACTGGCATGCAATTTCTGTTGGGGTAGAGAGCTGCTCCAAACAGGAAATTTAACTTGCTTTGAACTTGTAGTATGTTTAGGGTAGCTTGGGGTGAACAGGTGGTCAACACTGTTGACTGTCCTGTGCCACACACACATTGTCCTGAAGGCTGTGGCACTTTGTCACCGAGAAGGTGAGATTTCTTAGGAAAAGGGGGTGCCAGGCTGTTTGGCTGATACTGGGAATATGGGAAGATGCACTGGGACTAAGCCATCCATGGCAATCAATGAATTTGTGTGATGGCAAACATAAACTCAGTAGAGTGCAGAGAAAGGTCTGGGAATTAAACTCTGTGTCCTCTGAATAGTTTGAGTAGTATTGGCAAGAGCTTGGTATTCGTTTGGGTATTCGTTTTCTGTATTTTAAGATCACTGTAGCTGAGCAGATGATCTAACAGTATGATCCTGAATTTAGTTTCTTAAAAGTCAGTAAATTGTAGAAAATATCTGTGGCATATTCCGTAGGTTAATCTGACCTTCAGTGCAGATACGGTTTTGGTGTTGCTGTTTAAAATTCTTCACTGATGAGTTTGGAAAACAAGCTCAGATGTAATCATTTCTAGAAAGAGAAATTGAGAAGTGCTGTATTTAATAAGCATTCACAATGATATGGTGAAAAGAAGGAAATTATTTTTCCTGACAGATTCTGATAGGAGAGAGAGAAGCTTATTGTGGGGTGGGTTTCTTCTTTTTTTTTTTTTTTTTTTTTTTTTCTTTCACCATGAAAAATTCCTTCCTGTTAATCTGATGGATGGATTACAGTTTGCCCTTGCACGGCCAGTTGTACTTTCCATCAGAACTGGAGATTCCAACCCTCATTATATAATTTCTGTAATGCAAATGGTTATGTATAGAAGGAGATTTAATTAATCCCCTGCTGGTTGGTAGTATACCCTAAAGCAAACATAGTCAGCAAAGGGAAAAAAAAAATTAAAACACCAGTGCATGGTACCAGGTCACTGACTGTCAGTGGAATTTCATCATCTGTGAAATATTAACTTATTAACTGAAACGTATTTACTCTCATAGCTGTAAAAATATTTGCCTATTGTCCCAAGTGATGACAGCGAAGCTACCTTGCAAGAACCCAAGGTCAAAGGCAATCTCAGGAATCATGCTGTCTGCTCTGGCAAAAATATGGAACATCCTGTGTAGCGATGGTTCTCACTTTAATTTGCAAGGACTCCGTTTAAGCTGCCATCAGTGCACACTCCAGCATCCAACTTTGCCTGTGGGGCTGTGCCGTATGCGCAGCTCCGCGTTCAAGGACAAATTACGAGACTGAGAGAAAGTGACAAATCTGAGTGATGGGCTCCTGGTTTTTTCACACTTTCATAGCATAATGTGTCTGTTTAAACGGTGTGGGCTGTATGGCAGGTCAAGGCACAGATAGATTTCCAGGCTTCCTTTCAGTGTGCACACACCTGTGCTAAGAGCCAGCTCTCTTCCTGCTGCCGCCTGAGACGTTCCTGTTTTCAGATGCAGTTTTGGTTTCTGAAAGCTGACAATTGAATAAATTTTTCAGTATCTGTGCACTAAACAATGTATTATGTAAATAGGCAAAGTGATGTTTGAATTGGCCAGTGTATTTTCCCTTCCAGCTTCCTCGCTGCCTCAAAAATAAGGATTCAGTCCCATTGTCAAACCTGAACTGTAGCATGATACGGTGTCCAACTGACTTTATATCCTCATGATCTGAGGTGATAAGATAAAAGGAAACAAATATAAGGAGGTCTTTTGAAGGCAGGTATTTGAATCTGCTTTTTATGAATTCCACAATGCTGAATTTCTTTCCCAAGATCCATTTTTAACTACTTGTCTGAAAATTTGCTGCTCCTTTTGTCATGTAGAGATCAAGTTGCATGTTTAATAATTATGCCTTGGAATATGGAACTGATACAAAAAAATTAACTTTCAGAACAGTCTGTTCTTGTCATTTGGGTACTGCAAGATTTAATACACTCTTTATTTTTTAGGATCTGTGGAAATAGTTCTTTGTTTCCCCTTCTGAAAGTTCTGTGTGAATAATGTGCACCAATCTTTTAAAATGTTCTTGTGCTATTTAGCACTTCATGTAAATCAAAAAAAAATGTAAGCCTCTATTTTAAGGGTTGTATTGTTGACCTAGAGAGCAGGTGGCATGGGGGCTGGCTGAAGTAATAATGGTAATATAAATATAGCTACTGGCAGCACAAGTGCTCGGGGAGGCAGATGTGCTGTCGGAAGGGGCAGTTCAGAATCTTGCATGTTCATGTGCTGTTCCCATCAGAAGGGTGGTCTGAAATGAAAAATGTCTTTTAGAATAAACTGGTTTATTGAAAGGATTACAGCTGCACCCTGTAAATAGTGTTTCAGACCATGTAGTCACAGCTCAGCACTCTTTTATTAGTTATCTCCCCTCTTCAAATGTGATTTATTTTTTCAGGATACATGGACATATAATGCCAAACTCCATTATGGTATGCATCAAATCACCAGGCAAATCACACCACCTCCCTCATAATTTACTAACTAAAACTTTTAATCTGTACTATAAAACTGATTCTGAGTAGAGTGTAACCTTTGTAGGGAAGAGCTTGTGAAATGCTGTTGGACTTTTATATTTTGCACAATTATTGAATCATTGTTTTTGTAGTGCTGCTCCAGTATGTTTGAAACTGCCCTGTTATGTCAAGATGTAAACTCAGTTTGTCCCATTGCACATGTTAGTGTTGAGCCATCTTAAGACACGGCTGAGTCCCCACCCTGTGAGTGGATCCCCATCCCTGGTAGGCATTTCCATTGTCTGCTTGAGCCCCTGGAGACCTGCAGTGTTCTGACAGTGAGAACCCTCAAACAGGTGCCCTGAAACAGGCCATCAGTTGTCTGCAGTCTGCCCTCTCCTTCCTTCCACCTCCAGGCCTTTTCTTTCTGGGATGTGACCTTTTCAGGCACCAACTCACCGGTGATTTGGGAAAAGCAAAGGGTGTCATCACGCTGCTCATGGTCATGGAACATCCAGCTCTGGTGCTTTTGCCTTGGCCCCGCTGTTCATGGTCTGGTTTGGGGGATTGTAGGTGCTGTGTTACCAGCTCTGCTTTGGAGAGGCAGAAAAGTGTGAAGAGCTGGGAGGGTTCTGCCTTGGCATCTCTCCAGAGGACAGGAAAGGTGCTGTGGAGGTCGGGACAGGGCTCGCTGTATCGTTGTTAGGGTTTTTGAAGGGGGTTTTAAGACTAATATGAAATGAGGCAATAGTGGAACAACAGGTATAAAAATTGATTGTTTTGATTGTGCTCTTTGTTGTCAAGACCACGGTGGAATTAAATGTGAGCTGGTGCCTATTGATCCCACAGCTGCACTGTGTTTGTCAAGGTGGAGCTGCAGAAGGAAGACAATTGCTCCACGGATAGGATAATATTTCAGTTGCATTGAGATGTCATCTGCTAGGACTTGCTTCCTTCCTCGCTTGTGAATCAGCTGATCACAGTTTTCAAAGGTACAAAGCTTTCAGGAGCAAAGCCCAGGGCAGTCCTCCTTCTAACCTTGCAGGCATTTAATCCTGAATTGCCTATATTATAGGAAGTATTAAAAGGTAATAATTGTGTGAGTCAAACAAGCGTTCAGTAAAGGAAAGGAAAGGATTTGTCCATTCCTGTTCCATGTTTCTTGTGGTGTTATGTCTTTAAGTCACCATTAATGGAGCTGTGCTGCTGCAAGGGAGTGTTCTCAACCCTAAGGACTAGAGCAAAGCTTGTGAAAATGAACCCTAAAAGCTAAAAAAACCCCTAGAAGGTAGATAAAGAGACTTAAAGGTCACTGTTTTGCTTTTTCAGCCAGTACCATGGAATTCCAGAGCTTTATACGTTCATTATGAAAATTTCTGGGGCTGACTGTTGGAATAAGCAGAAATATATAATTTGAAAGGAAAAACTGCCCTCTGCCAAAAGGTGCCATCTTCTTTAAAGGGGATAAATTAAATACAGCTGCTCATGTGATGTAAGAGATGTGTATGCATGTGTAAATTCTATACTATCTACACATGCAGAATAATATATAACACCTATATCTTACCTATTTATTTATCTATCCCTTTGCAGTGGCAAAAAGCTGCCATTGCTACGTAGGCTTCATGGTTGGAAAGAAATTCTTCTTAACAAATGAAAGTGGAAGAAGTACCTTTTTTAGAATATAAACCACGCAACCTGTTATAGATGCTAATGATTTATTATCTTAGGCACTTGAAGTGTTTTGATTAGATCTTGACAAGTTTGTCTGATGACAGGAATTTATTTCTCGATGCTGTAAGCTGTCAGCCTTGTGATAATTCACACATGAAATTTGCTTGGTACTGTTAAACTGTAATGAAATTTCAAATTGTGGAGAACTCCTACTTGAAAAGAATAACAGCCTGCTTAAGATTGATTTGTTTATTGATTTATTAGTTTTAGTGGCTGTAACTTTTTGGTATCTTTGGAAAAACTTGCAGGCAAGTCCCGGGCATTACTGACCAGACCAGTCACTGACTGTCAGTAACACAGTCATGTCAGTCATGAACACTGTAACTAAAGACAGTGATTTTACCAGATTTTATGGATTGAATGTTTTTCCTATTGATTTTTTCCCCCAAAATTCAGCAAAACCGCTGATTTTTATTTTTATTTATTTTTATTTTTATGTTTATTTTTATGTTTATGTTTATTTTTTGGTTAATTTTTATTTTTATTCTTATTTTATTTTTCCTTGGAATGGATGAAAAACACAGCACGTAGATCCTGACAGCCACCTGGTATTGGCCCGGGATCAGTGGGGCTTGTCCAAAGTCTCTCCTTGCAGGGGAAGATTTTAGGGATCAACCCCAAAAACCGTCAGGGGAAGATTTTTAGGGATCAAACCCAAAAACCGTCAGGGGAAGATTTTTAGGGATCAAACCCAAAAACCGTCAGGGGAAGATTTTTAGGGATAAAACCCAATAACCGGCGGCGGCCGCGGCTGCCACCTGGCGGCGACCCTCGGGAGCGCAGCCCCGCCCGGCCGCCACATCCAGAGCCGGGAGCGGGCGCTCCCTCAGGATGCCGCGTCCATGGCCGGCGCTCGTGGGCTGAATAAAAACCTTAAAAAGAAAATAAAAGCTGAAATAAAACCCTTAACACCCTCCCCCCCCGCCCGCAGTCTGCCTTTGCTGGTGCTGCCGAGCTGCAGGACGGTGCCGATGAGTGGCAGTTGTGTTTGGCCTCGGATTTTTTTGTGATAATACGTAACACAAGTATGTAAAAAAAAAACAAACCAAAACAAACCAACAAAAAAAAAAAAAAACCCAAATCAAACCCCCAAAAGCCATTCCCTTACATTAATTCTTCCTTTTGGTGAGATGGTGAGGCCACACCTCACAGTGGCAGGCACTCCGCGTTCCACACTCCTGGAAGTGGTTCGGTCTGATGCTGATGTGCTATGTAGGACAGAATTAATTAGTGCCTTATCTGTGCTTAGGCTTGAATTTCAAAGTTATGTGTGCTCTGCTGAGTACTTATGGTTTTTGTGACTGCAAAGGCAATGACTGCTTAGACAAAATGAGCAACTTTTGTACCCCAGGCTGTGCTCTGTGAATGTGCAGCAGCAGTGCTGTGCAGTTCTGCACTGAGCATGCATTGGGAAGTGCCCAGCTCTTTATTAATTTCACCTCAGTCGTTTATTGATAAATAAATTAGCAGTATATAATAACAAGTGAAATTAACTCAGGTTTCCATTCTTATTTTTCTTCCAGAAAGAGCTCAGTCTCCCCAGAAGAGGAAGCTTGTAAGTATAATTATTCTTTATTCATCCCTTGGTTTGTTTTGAGCATATATGGCTGTTCAGTTGTGGAAGTAATTTAGATGGGCAGATGCTCTGTTTTCTCTGTTAGCATTTTTAAGAATCTGTCACGCTCTTGGAAACAGCTAGCTTGGATTTCTCTGAGACTGAAGCCTCTATTCATTTCCTTAAGTGTAGCAGGAAAAGTAGTAGTAGTGTAACCTTACTTCTAATTACCAGCTTGAGCTGATCCTGATATGGAAGTAGCTGCGGTGTTGAGTGTTGCTGCACTGACATTGCTGAAGTGACTCCAGAGAAGTCACTGATTATTTATGTGATATGGACAACTTTGATCACTGTTCTTCAAACAGTCTGTTGACAGAAGTCTAAGCACACAGCTCCTGGGCCATGCAGGTCAGCTGTTTGTGGAGCAGGCAGTCTAATAGAGGTGTTTCAATTAAGTAGCACATGCTGGGAAAAGTGGGCTTTTAAAAATGTGCTTTAAACAAACAGCAATTTTTTAAAATGCATTATGATGTCTAAAGAGTTTTAGTGAACTAATTTGTGTTTCAAGGGTATTACAGAGCTTATTTTCTGCCATGATTACAGATTTATGGTGGAAGAAATTGCATTATTGATTGCATTATATAAAAGAGAAAGCTTCTGTCCTGCCTGCTGTTGCATTATGATTTAAAATTGTTTCCCAAAGCTTGTGGACTACGGACCTGAAGCTCACAAAAGCATATATAACCTTTCTTCCTCAGGTTTCTGGTTCTAATGTGAAATTATTTTCAGCCTTCCAATGTAAGCTATCCCCTTTGTGTAAGAAACAACGCTTGGAAAATGCTGTGTAGTGCCAGTGATTCAGGGCTCAACAATACAACAGATCAAAAGGTCTTTTTTTTTTTTTTTTTTTACAGTGAGGCATGACCAGACCTTTTTGTTTAGTTCATATGACAATGATAAACCAGTCAGGGAGTTATTTAAAGAACATGAAGCACTGACTAGTTTGGGGTATTTTTTTTTAACCAGTATGCCTCAAAGGCTGGCTTAACGAGATTTGAGAGGTTTCTAAGACAGGTGGTGTTCATCATTTGAAGATTATGAAGGTTCTTTGATCAAATAGTGGAGCAGTGAGTTACCAGTAAGTTTTTTGTTAATGTAACTTAGATATTTTTGCACAAAACTTTTGGAATTGAAACTGAGGATGCTGGAGATATTCCCTTCCCTCATTCCAGTCTGGAGGTGGGTATGACACAAAACTATTTATGTGTTTTCATTTGAAATATCTGAGATGCAAATGAAGTGCTTCATAAGTGTGTAGTTTTTTAGTTACTAGTAACTAAACCAAATGACTGAATCTTTTATTTCTATATTGACTTAACACCTTCGGTTTTCATTACTTGACTTGACTTTTCTTCCACAAGTGGATGCCTTTTAAGCCATCATTATGTGAAGAAATTTAGCAACCTGTGTCAAGAAGATCCAGGCCATAAATCTTAAGCACAAGGTTGCATCTATTAGTGAGATTAAAAATCTGTGAAGAATTGAAATGTGTTGTGTTCTTTGACTGTGTTATCTAGTTGATTACTTGCTTGTGGTATCTGGAATTACAGATTCTGTAATCAAGTCAAGTACCAAGTGGAGTCAAGAACCAAATGATTTCTTGTTGTTTGAAAAGTTTAATTTTTAAGAAATGAGTAATGCATTGGAGTGATAAAAATTCCATATATATATATATGTATTATTGGTATAAATACCAGTATATACTGTTTGTCTTGATGCCGTACTATTAAGTTTATAGGCTCACTGAAAAGGAACTTGTGGAGTTGCTGTCCATGATTTTCATATCCCAGTATCAGAATGGTTTAAAAAAAAATCCATTTAGTCTTCGAATTAGGAATTAGAGAAATTTATATCAAGGGAATAATTATATTATATATGTGTATATATATGGTAAAAATACACATATACTATGTAGAAATTTGTTGAACCGTTCTGTCGAGAAGGACAGATAACAACTGTAAGCAGTTTGCAATTCTTCTGGAGGCTTTTCATCTGCTTGAATCAACAGTGAACCTCATAAATAAAAATAAATTCTGAAAGTAAAATTTATTCTGAAAAGCTGCTGTTGTGCTGTGGCTGATGAGTAGGGATAGTTATGGATGTAGCTACGTCCTGATTCATTGACTGTCAGTCACTGACTTTTGTTCACCGACAGAAGCAGACGCAGGAATTGACAGGAGGATGAAGTATCTGGCTTGGAGCCAGAAACCCTCAAGAGGTGCATCCATTTGCTGCACTAACCCCAACCTTTGCAGCAGTTCAGTAGCAACTGCGTTATCTACAAACATCAGCCACTCAGCATTTTTTTATGTGCTAGTTTGGAGGCTGGGGTGCACTTACTACTGTAAAAAAATAATATTTGGGGAGGAAGTTTTTGTTTTACAGCCAGCCAGAAGCAGAATGAAGACTCGATTATTGCTGCTTTCTTGGTGATTACTTCAGTTGATTGTTGAGTTAGAAAGGTTTTAGCCTGTGGATTAGCTCAGGTATTTGTCATTGCTGAATGGAGAAGGATGAGCTTTTCCTGACAATGCTTCTAACTTTTTCTTTGTTTGACTCTCATTGCTTCATATTTCCTGGGTCAGTATGAGTAGTCTCTATTTTTCTGCAGGGGCTGGTTGTAGGCATGGAGAACAACAGTTGCTGTGTTTATTCATGCTAAGTAAAAGGAGTGGAGTTACTGGTCTCAATATTTTTGTCAGGAGAGCATGAGCAGTTTTCCTAAAGAAGGAAATTCATCTAAAGAAGGTCTTGGGTAGAAGCTGAAGAGAATGAATGGTGGGATAGAGCCTGTGAAATCTGTTGATGAGTGGCTCTGTTTCCATATTAGCAGAAAGGAGCACAGGCACAGCGTAAAGGATGGCTTTGCCCTTAGATGTCTTGCAGTCTTATTTTGAAATAATCAGCACAGAGTGAGCAGACATGTAAAACAGATGGGGGAATTGTATGCAGGGTGACATTAAGAGAAATGCCTAATTATTTAGATACAATTTTGTTGTAAATGTGCTTAAAGTGTTTGTGTTTCTGTAGGGGAGTTATGTTTAATACGCTAAAGGAAATTATACTCAACTGAGTTGTAGGCTGCTAAGAGGTTGAATAGTATGAGGAAAGGAACAAGTAGTTCTATTCTGTCTCTGGTGTGGTTCAGTAATCAGAGTTCAAAGTTTTCCTTTAATGAATTATGCATATAAATGTATTGGTTATGTTTTTCCCCGTGCTTTGTTCACAAAAGAAATAATTACCATTCATGAATATTTTCTTTAATTTCAAATAGCGAACGCGGAGTGATAGACCCAAACTTTGATCTCCAGCCTATTAGTGGAAGTGGTTTAATTATTTTCAGCCATTACCCTGTTGTGTTCTTTGGGAGCTACATCGTGTACAGAGATGGGGTTTTTGTGTTGTTGGCTTCAGCTTTCACATGGTTTTGATGTGCACCTGCACGTGAAGCCTCGAAAGGACAGAGGTGGGGACTGTGCAGTGAGACGAGGTTGGTGATGCTGCTCCTCTGTGTGCTCATGGGTTTAAGAGCAGTTCAGCACCCAAAAGGCCAGGCTGCAAAGTGCAGTTCTCACTGTGGCTGCAGGATGCACAGCCCCAGCCTGCAGCTCGCTGCTTCTTCTGGTTGCCTCCTCGGTCCCAAAATCCAGCTGGGGTTGCGCTTGAGCCGTCTGGTTTCTTGTTCAGTACCCTGTTAATAAGAAATGAATAATAAATGGAGTTGTTTATGACGTGAACTTTATTGACTTCTTCAGGCTTTTTAGTGAAAAATGTGGGTTTATGTTGGAAATCCTCATGGTTTCTAAGGCAGGGTTCACTAGTGTGGGTTGTTGTAACTTTTGGGCTATCTAAATGAGTAATTTGCTAAAGAGGAAATATGGCTTTCCCTCATTATATCTAAATTTGAAAAGAGTGATTCTCTCAGCAAACTAAATTTGCTAAACCAGTTTTTAACTTCAGATAGAAGTTGTTTTTGTTGATTCTTTCCTGGTATCAATGATTTGTATCAAACATATTTTAAACTCTGTGTACAAATGGAAAAAGAACATGGAGGCATAAGAAACATGAAAAAACCCTTTTTTGATACAGTGTATGTCCTGTAAAATTACATATTTATATAAATCAAATATTACAGACTGCTGTTTTGATGGTGATAGGTGCTGGTAAAAAGTAGTATTTACCTTATATTTTTATGTCTATCTCTATGAAATATGGTAAGCAACATAACAGTGTTTGCTAAAGACTTGTGCAAGCCTTTTATGGTGGATTTTATGCCTTCTAATTGCTTTTTAAGGCAGTTTATGTCCACTGTGGGACTTGTTTTGTCTTGTTCTCTCTCCTTCTCTACACAACCCTTCTACTTACAAACCTCTGAAGGGTCTTAGTTTCTCCAGCCCTGGACATTTCCGAGGGTGTTTCATTAAACAAATCTTCATCATAATTTGTTAAACTTACTCCCAGCTTCCTGACAGTAAAATAACACACAAACACACCAGGGAATTTCTTTGGGAGGATGTGCTGAATTACGTGTATTCTTTTTAATGTTTAGACCTTGAAAACAACATCAAGTTTGATGGCAGGAAAGAAAATTTCTGGCCTTTAGTGCTGGTTTATGTCTTCATGTTGACATGCTCAGGTGCCGTGGGAATTTCTTCTGTATCTGCAGAGAAATGGAGTGTATCATTCTGTTTCTGCTCCTCTTGGCGGGTGAGCGTTTCTGCTGGTGATGGATCGATGCCGTTTCCCTGCCAGGAGCAAGTGCTGTTGCCCCAAGGGTGGGGAAGCCAAAGTGTTGGAAACGGATGAAAAATGGTTCTGAGGAGGAGAAGGGAATTGTGCTACTTTGGCACCCTGTTCTGATTTGGATCTGGAAATAAAGCAAGCAATAATGCCTCCAGTCGATGATTTCTGCTTGTCATGCTTTTTATAGATGGGGAGAGAAAGAGGTGGCCTCTTCTGACCACCCTGTCCTTCTCTGAGTTCATGGAAGCAGCTCACAAGCAGCAGATCAAAAATAACCTGCTGCTCTTAAGCTGATCCGTGGGTCTGGCTCTGGGGGTGGAATGTGCCAAATTATCTTTGGGGGGCTCTGAAGCAGTTGCTATTCATATATTAGTCTTTAAAAATAATTTGAAAGCATTGTTTCTGTAAGAGAATGATTTGGGGAATTAGGAGGATTTTAGTGTTGTGTAAAGACTGTAATCTCGGAGACAAAGAATTTATGGAGGCTTTCATCAAGGGTTTAAAAGTGGAAAAAGTCTTTCGTGCCGTTCTTATTATCCAGTTTCCACTTTTTCATCCAGGTTCTCATTTAAAGAGCGTAATAAAATTACACATAGCATACCAAATTTGTACCTTTTGTTGCTTGCTGTGCTGTCTTACTCAGAAGGCACAGTGTGGGGGGGCAGGGGCTCTGGCTGTGTAAGGAACAGTCACGCTGGTCCTTACCCCTGAGCCTGGGCACTCTGTTTTCCTGACCAGCTGTAGCTGCTGAGAGGTTGGGAATTCTGTAGTGTGGGGCACTCCTGCTGTGATTGGAATCATGGGAGGGTCTGAAGATAGGAGTTGTCACCTGGAGTTTGACTTGGTTGATGAGCAGTTGTGAGTGTCAGTCTTCACCTGCCTAAATACAGTCTTTAACACTTTGAAGTCTAGCAAAGACAGATACTTGGAAATTTTTTGGGGAGGAAATTGCATGCTTAGAAATACACACTTAAAAATGTTGGATGTTATTTGGGAAGGTTTTGTTAATAGCGTGAAATTGATTTTGAGCTGATTGAAGTTGCTGTTTTCAAGCCAAACTGCCAGACTCGCCCTGTGAGGGAACATTGTCTCCTGATGAAAGTGTTCCCCATTCCCCCCTCCCTCCCTCCCCCAGTATCCGGCTCCCCAGGCTGCTGCCATTGCTGCTGCTCTGTTTCCAGTGCTGGAATCCGTGAATTTTGTAGCTGAAACCCAGCTTGGGAGTTGGGGGAAGGATGTTTCCAAGATTAAAGTTGTGCCTGTCGTTCAGGGGATTGATTCCTGCACAGGGGCTGGTTCACGTGTTCCCCGCCGGCCGGGAGCAGCTGCTCCTCGCACACCGCCCGTGACTCTGCCAGGGCTTTGGGTGGGAGCAGTGCCTCTGTTCCTGCCGCCGTGTGAGTTTTCAAGCTGCTCTCTGAGATTTCCTGCCAGAATCCTTTCAAGTGTGCCCATCGCTCCCTCCTGGCTTTCCGCTTTCCTTCGGGTTTGGTGAGCGCGGCTGCTCCTGCTCCTTGGAGCCCACGAGAAGTTGGTCTCTGATTTGCTGCGGGCTCGGCCGGAGCGTGTCGGGACCACATTGCTTGGCTGTGTGACAGCTCAGATGGCCTCTCTGTGTCCTGGGCTTGTCGGCACCTTCTTCCTTTCGTCCTGGTGGGCTTCGTTTCCTCTCGCTGGATGCCGCGAAGAGACTCGCAGGAGATTTTAATTTTTGTTGTTGTTGTTGTTTTTTAATTTATTTATAAATAATTAGGTTTTTGACATGAGCCGTGCGATTAATCTGGACCATTACTGAGCTCCCGAGGTCTCTCTGATGCTGGGGGTGTGTGAAGAGCTTGGAATTGCACTGATTGTTGTGTGCTCTGCGTTGGAGTGATAACGGTGGGCTCTCCTTCCCGGCTCTAAGCCTCTTATGCTGGGAAGAGGCGCAGTGTATCAGCACAATGATGAAAAGGAGGAAACAGAGGCTTGGAGCCCCATCTCTGCGGATCCAGTAAGGACTGTAGCGAAAAATAAATTGCACCTAAACATTTCCAGTTGAATCTTACAAAGAAAAACCAGCCAGAGTTTTCTGTGGCCAATAGACGTTGCTTTTAGTTGTTAGAACTTTATCTGTCGTGCTTATTTGGCTGTACAGGAAATTTCATTTGGAAGCTTTAACGTTTTACTTTTGTGGAGTATTTACCATAAATAGCCAAAAAATTATTTGGCTTTATATAGCCAAAAAAGAGCAATGTTTAAATATTTATAGCTGGGGTACGTTAGGTTCTGTACCAAGCATTAATGTAGTAAAATTGAGTGTTTGTAACTCTGTCTTTCTAGTCTGATCACTCTTCAGATTTAAAAAGCACTTTTAATAACCTGCCAGAAAGGTGTCACAGGGCTCAAAGCTTCAGAAAGCTTGGCTACCATTATTATCTTTTAAAATTAAGAATGTTAGAGAAAACTTCTAAGATTTGAAGCAAAAAGTCTTTACCTTCTAGAAATACATTGCTACATGTATTTCTATATATGGAATTCAGACAAGCAATTCCTTTTTAATGCTTGTGTCCTTTATTAAGGCTTTGAAATCTGCTAATGAAAACTGCTGTTTATGATGTTTGTAATTATATTTATTGTTTCTACTAGGTAAAATATTAAAGAAATAGTGTATTTAATACTATGTTTATAAGTAGGGGAGCTTAAATGAATCTATCCCATAGTCAGTGGAGGGAGGAGCAGGGTAAGAGGCAGGCTTAACCTTTTCTGTCTGCCCACTGTAAAGCTCATCAGCTGTTTAAGCAGAGATTGCTAGTGGGGAGGATTTCCAGTATGTAAAGGTTACTTACTGATAAGTATTTGGATTCATTAGGAAATCTGAAGCAAGGAACATGAACAAACATGCTTGACTTCAGCACTTTAAGTGTAAAATATCTGAATTCTAAACAAAACTGAAGCGGGCTCCAGATTTCCATTCTTCTCACATTTATGAAGAGAAACTTTTTTCAGCCCTCAGTCAAAAATCAAAGTTACAGGTGTAAGAGCAGAGTGGCACTAGCTTGTACTCTAACACAGAAGAACACTTTGCAATACCAATATTTGTAAGTTAACTTTTACTTTATTTCTAGCGAAGGACGTCTCATCGTGTATAGTTCAATGAAGTAGGTGTTAGAACCCCTGCTCTGTGTTTCTGTAGAAGTCTGTTTGCAGCTTTTGGAAAAGCAGCTACCTTGAGACGTTTTCTGTGCTCTCTGTGTGTACAAATGTGTGTTGGCTGCTACCCCTGCAAAAAAGCAGGACAGTTCACAGAGCTGGGCATGAGCGTCCTCAGCTGCAATCCCGACACTACCAGAGGTGTGCTGTGGACATGTCACTTAACCTCTTCGTGCCTCAGTTTCCCCACTGCTAAAATTTAAGAATTAAAGCCATTTTGCAGTGCTGCTTTCAGGCTTAATTAGTTGTTATTCTAAAACGCTGTCACTGCTAAGTGTTGTTTTCTAGTTTAATGGTTTGTGTAATTCATATTTTCACAGTTGGGAATTTCTGTTATTGCCCCAGCTGTGGTATGACCATGGCTCCCAAATCGTGAAGGCTGTGATACAAATGGTCCATGTCTGTCACTGGTGCCGTTATCAATTTCTTCTTTTTTCTCAATTAAATGTTTTAGATTAGAGATGGACAGTGGTGCATATTGGAAATTGCCACAAAGAAGGATTTGGATAATTCCAGATTGGAAGATTTTTGTAGTGGAAAAATAACATTTAATAGATATTAAATTGAATGAAAAATACATTTTGATTCGGATGATAATGGAAAGCATGACTTTTGACCACTTAGTTTATTGCATTTATTGAGAAGATATAACTTGTATTTTGGAAGTATGGGTTTTTTATATATAATTGAAAAAAAAAATGTGATATTGACCCTGATTTTTTTTTTTCTTACTGTGGTACCTTGTCAGAATCTCCTCTCCTTTGTACTCCCACTGCCGAGGAAATGATGTTCATCAGCACATGTTCTCTCCTACATCTGCTCCAGGTCTGCAGCATCTTAAATTCCCATTTAGTGCTGACTGTGCACTTGTTACTTCTCCTCTAGTATTTTACCTGAACTCACAGCCCCAGAGCAATCCATCTAGTCCGTGCTACAGCCATCCTTTTCAGTGGAGGTAAGGAAAGGTGTCAACCAGGAATTGCTAATGGTTTGGTGTTGGCATAACCATCTGTGAACTTAACAGCTTTATAGTTTAAGAGAATAACATCTAACAGAAGGGAACAGCCTTGTAGTCGTACTTTACTTACAGCCATTTAGTGTTCAAGCTCATGTTGCTTATTGGTACAAGTTTTTTTCGTGTGTAGTTTGAGGCCCTCTGTAGGGAAGAAGGTAAAATGGATAAAGGAGTGGAAACCTGTCTGCTGGTGTGTGCATGCAGATTCCTGGTGGTTAGCTTCTGAATAGGTGTGCAATTTGTATCATGCATCAGAGGAGCCCTCACAGGCATGGCTGATGTCAAGAAAACCAACATAAAACAGCCAAGAGTGGGGTCCTTAAAAATACCTGTCTAGAATAGTGGGTCTGTGCTTAAGTATTGCATCACTTCTGTTCAATCCACATTGCTGGCAGGATGAAGTCTCCAAATGACAATGAGTAAAATCAAGCCTGTTGTTAGCAGATTTAAAAGTGGGGTACTAGAGTTTGTAAACCAAAAATAGCCCAGAGTGGCTCAGATTGTATTAAAGCATTCGAGAGGCTGACTGATGTATTTTTCCTTCAAGATCAGCTCTTGCTCCTCTTTGTCCTCCTCTGGGACATGCATGGCCACCAGCAGCCCCAGTGGAAACCCTCAGCTTCTTCACTAGGAGGAAACTTTACCTGGTGAGATAGTTCCAGGCAAAGGCTGACACAGGCTGGAGGTCTTTGTGTGCGTGGTTATGAAATCGGAGCTCGGTGTGGTACCTACTTAAAACTTGAGCCAGCATAGCATCAGAGGGCTGGTTTTGAAGTTCACATGCTGCAGGGTGGATGCAGCTGGTCAAATTTCAGTTACTCATCAGGTGGTAATGCAATAGCCCCTGAATCTAGACTGTTATTTCAGAGGGAGATTGCTCCTGCTGGCCAGCTCTGCTGGGAGTAACCAGAAAATGTGAAGTTGAATTATTTTAGGCTCCTCTAATGCAGAGTGATGTCTGCTACATCTGTTGAGTGGAAATCAGGTTGTCAGCAAAGGAAGGGGCTGTTGCCTGTGTCTGTCCTCCCTGTGCAGGGCCATGGAGAGGGGCTTGCCTGCTCTCCCTGCACGTTGGGCAGCAATTGGTGATAATTCTTAATAAGGTGCTTGTTTTGGCAGCGCTGGCGGTGAAGTGAAGGGCAGCAGCTACAGAGCAGTCTCCTGACATTTCAGTGTCATTGTCATCAGTCTAATTTTAAATGAATTTTTATTATTTAAAGGCTGGTGTTGGGTAATGTTCCTTTAAACAAGGGTGATTAAATACGATTAAATGCTTTTTAGCCTTGGGGCTAATTAACAGACTGGTAAGTGGCAATTAAATATCAAAATCAGATTATTGTTGAAGTCAGTCGAGAACTGTTCTTTTTGGAGGTGAGATCTGATGGTTATTGATTATTTTCAGAAGTCCTCTTTGGTACTTACTGCTTTTTTTCCTCTGAGAAACCTTCAAATTTCAGGCTTCTGACACGGGTCAGTGAATACTTTTCTCTTTAGGAGCAGTTCATATAAAAGTCTCAGTATCAAGTTTTATTCCACTGTTACTATGGACTCTCCTTGATAATAATAATTTGCACATATGGGAGACCTTGCAGCCATCTGCTCTTTAAATACTGAATGGTTGATGATTCACAGAGAACCTTGTTCTGTGTAAGAGCTTAGGCCTACCAGCGTAACTTTTTATTTTCGTCGTCGCTGCTTTCACCTGTGCAGCCCTTGATCCTGTTTGATCCAGTCTGTCTTTGTTGTAGTTTTGTTTACTTGGTTACGGTACCAGTGACAGCCGTTCCTGCTTGCTGAGAGCAAAGGTTCATCTTGGCAGCTTTAGTGCTGTCATTGATCTGCTCAGCTCGGCACCCCCAGTTAGCCAGGCACAGGTTCATTTCCAAGGAACCTGACGAAAAATGTAGCTAGGAAAAGGCCTCCACGTTAAATCTTTCTCACTTTTTACCTTTTGCAAGAATTTGCACAGGTTTTCCCTCCTTTTCTATATTTCACGGTGCCACTGATATTTTTCACGTCGACAAATGGTGCATCTGATGTCCAGGCAGGTGGCATGGAAGTTCATGGCCTCTGAAAAGATTAATCTAGTTAAGATTGAAAATATTTTATACGTAACCTTCGAACAAATGAAAATAATGCAAACCTTTCGAAAGAGTAAAAGGAAATGTGAAATGGCCTGATTACAATAAAAGCAAATTGATAACAGGTGGAGTAAGACTGCAATAGTTGATGGAACTGTGGGTTGGAATTAAGGTCATGGAACTTTAGGAAGAAAACAGAATGATGTCCAGAATTAAACAAGTACTGAGTCTCATCTTTGGGATCTGGCTTGCACTCTTCTGGGGGTAGCAGGGAAGTCAAATTACTGAAGAAGAAAATGAGGCCATGTTTCGCAGCTGGTCCTCTTTATGAGTTGGCAAATCTTTATGCACCCATATTTGTCCTTTAATTTAATCAAAATATGAATTTACAGCATCTTTTGATCTTGAGTTGCTTAAAATATGTCATGAATTAATTGTTCTAACTTGGAAGTGATGAACCGTGAGATTAAAGGAGGGTGAATTCCCCCCCATTTCAGAAAACGTTACACGCTCTGTAACACCCTCAGCAAGATATAAGACAGTTTCAGTAATTCTAGAAACAGTTTGTTTGTGATCAGAAGGATGAAAATGTTCAGGTGCCATATTTCTGGTGTCTGTGGGTGCTGTAGGTGAGCTGAAGTCTCAGTGGAAATTTGCTTTATCGTAACAAATCAAGGGAGGAGTTGACTTCAGCTGGAATATTCAAGGGGTACTTTCTCATGCTATTTTTTATATTCCATGAATCCCGGTTGTGGAACATGTTCCTATAGAGATGTATGGTAGAGATTATTTTTATAGGAATGTTTTCCCTTGGAGGTTCTAGCTTTAATAAAGTCTCTTGATAGTAGCTATTAATTTTTTTATAGCTTTGCAGAATACTTTAATAGAATTTTTTCCCTAGCCTGTACAAAATCTGGTCACTATTTCTGGGAGTGATGGTGATCAGACCCTTGCTGTCTTACTTAAGTAAAACAAAATGGGAAACCTGATGTTGCTCCAAAATACTCAGCGTTTGAGCACTGTACATAATTACTTGATCAGTGTGTAATTACAATGTTATGAGTTTTATATAATTAGGATTTTATGGACATCTGTGACATAATTTAAGAATATATTAATTTATTTACATAAAAAGCCTATTCTAGGAAACAAGCTTTTAATCAATAACTGTGGTAAGTAACAGGAATATGTTATACACAGGCATTCAGCAAACGTACTGGGAGGGTTGCCTGCCTTTATTTAAAGCCTTTTTTGTCCAAGCTGTTGCAATGAGTGAGGGGAGACCTATACTTAGAGCTGTGGCTTGTTTGGGGGTGTGAGTGAGGTTCAGTGGGCAGTGTCCTGGGTGGGTCTGCTCCACTGCAGTAAATCAGATGGGCTTCAGCAAACCTTCACTGAAAGGTGGGGATGGAGACATCCACCTTCTTGGAATGAGTCTCCTGTCAGACCGTGGCTCTTTATCTTGTGTACTGGGATTGCTGGTGTGTCTCCAGGAGAGTGTCTTGTAACCCCAGTCCTTCTGCTTCAAGGCAGGTGCAGAAATCCCTTCTGTAGTGCAAGGATGTATCCTTGGTTCACTCATCCCCAGATCACCTGTGGTTTGGGTTTTGAAGACTGCATACATTTTACAACAGCAGGGCAGCACCTGTAAACGGGAGAAGTTCCATATTTTTAGGGAAGATCAAAAACATTCCAGAATTCAGATTTGATGAGGTTCTTTGTTTTTATTTTGAAATCCCTCAAGGCTCGTCAAAAGTTTTCCTCTCTACATAAATTTTGTTTAGTTTAAAGTCACTTGGTATGATACAGGGTTTAAGAGGTTTTTTGAGTTAGAAATTTCAATTTGACAAATGTCAGGATTAATGAAGACGCCTACATGCAGCTTGAGTGACGTTTGGAGATTGTTTTGGGTTTGCAGCAAGTGTTATCCTCCTGTTTTAGTGCTTGATTTGGTACAGGTTCTCCTTTCCTAAAGGTGCTAAATAATTGGTCAGAGTTGACTGCAAGACAGCATAATGTCACTTTTGGAAACAATGTGGATCAGCAATTCCGGAATAATGAGTAACAGAACAACTTTGTGGATATATCATTATGCGAAGTGTGAAACGATGAATTTTGAGTAGGTAAGCTTTTGGCAACTGAATTCTAATCTGCATCTCACACTGAATGAATGAATTTCCCACAGTTCATTTATTTTTTAATGGAAATTTTTCTCTTTATTCCTTTTCTTTTGTACCGGTTATTAGTCTCGGGAATCATTTTTCTCGTCTAGGAGACTACAGGGGATGGACGTTGGTGATACCTAAAACGTGACAGGCTCAGATAACTTCTTGTCTGTCTTAGGCTGATTGGAAACTGTTTACTTTCACATGGTTGGGACTACTGAGGCATGGTGGCTTGAATGGTGTGACTTTTTTATGTGAAGACATTACCTAAATGCAAAAATCCCGGTGTCCTGCCTGGAGCTGCAGCAGCAGAAGAGTTAAACCCTGGGGTTTGGAGCTCGAGGTGTGAATTCTTGTCTCAGTCCAGGCTCACAGTTTGGCTGCCCTCCATTGGACCACTTGTAAATCATAACCTGGTGGTTTGACCTGGGAAATTGGAGGCTCCCAGAGGGGAATGTGTACTTGTGACTTCAGAAGCTGAAGGGCTTTACTGTTTGTCAGCCATTTCACCTATAAACCATATATGGTTATGGTTCATTGCTGGTTTTTCTATATAGTTGTGTTTGAAGGCTGTGATCTGCTGCTACACCTGCGTGAGAGCTGACTCACTATCCCTGCACTACCAAGAGTTTGGCATGGTTGGGATAAGATAGCAACTTCCAGTGAGGAATGAAAATCTCAGAAGGTTCTTAAGAGATGGTAGAAAATACTGAAGCCTTTTTTTTTTCTATCCTTATTCTCAAATAACAGTGATTTCCTCAAACAACACTAGTGTGCTCAGTTCTGTACAAAATTTTTCTTTCCATATAATCTCTCCCTCGAAGGCCTTTTGATCTTGAACACAGATACAGAAACAATCTGAGCGCTGAAAGATTCCTGGCAAGGGAATAATTCTGAGAAAGAAACATATATTCTTAACCAGGCAGTCATGTGTTTGTTATTGTTGATAGACAGTGCCACACTTTTCCAAAATTTGGTTTTAATTGGCCTATGAGTCAGCCAGGTGCTATTTTAGTTCTGACTTGGAAAATTGGTGAGTGTGCAAACAGGCATGTTAATGTAGTAGTGACATACTGATAGTGAGCTTAGGGAACATTTAGAATGTAAAGAAGGAAAGAAGATTTCAGGGTAACTTTTCACCAGTTTGGGAATGGTATCCCATTTCAGCTGTGTCTCGCTCTCCTGAGCTATGGTGAACTTTTGGCTCAAATGTTAAGCTCTTGTTTGAATGCAGCAGAGCTTCATCCTGTGTAATGGGCCCATTCATGCTCCCCCCCTTTTTTTTTTTTCAGTATCTCTCTGTTCCTGTTTTTGTTCATTTGTCTCAAATATGCTTCTTCTAGTCCTCCAAGTTCTCCCTTACCCTCATTTATCTCCTGAAATTTTGCTGCTTTGGTTAGTGGTTATTATTCTGTCATTCAATCCCTTGTGTGGTACTTGAGAGCATAATCTTCTAACCTAGTTTACATTACACTGTCATTATGAATTATTAATGTTCCAAAATAAAATCTTCAAACAGTAATCTTTGCTGTGGTGAAAGAGCTCTGTGTGCTTTTGTTTCCTTCCTGTTCTCCCTGTCCTTTCCTTTCTTTGGACCTTTAGGTCTTTAGAGCAGGGATGTTATTGATCCAGCCGTCTGGTAAAGACTTGCTGTGCACTGAGAGTCACATTGTCACATCTCTGGGCTGAGATGGGCATTTATTTATATAAATACTAAAAAAAAAAAAAAAAGTTTTGGAAGT
Organism: Pyrocephalus nanus; assembly: GCA_038380795.1. Lineage (NCBI taxonomy): Eukaryota > Metazoa > Chordata > Aves > Passeriformes > Tyrannidae > Pyrocephalus > Pyrocephalus nanus. The sequence continues at coordinate 4,838,597 of CM076269.1, forward strand.
AATTCTTTAGATTCTGATCTTTGGAAGTAATTCTTTAGATTCTGATCTTTAGATTCTGATCTAAGACTTGCTGCACGAGTAGATAATGTGTGTTTGGGTTACAGCTTGCCTGAGAAGGTGAATGCTGTTTTTTGTGCTCTCTCTTGTATTTCAGTTTTTGTTCCTGTGATTCTCAGTTTTATTTGTGAACAGATGAGAAATGTGAAGCAGCAGAACAGGTCAAGCTATAATTCTCAATGTATTTTTAGGTTAAACCTTTCCACTGAAAGAAATCTGGTAAAAATCCCCATCAGCTTTCCTCTACGCTTCATTTGAATGCAACCCTTTGTCCGTTCTGCCTCCAAGAAACGGGAAGATCCCAAAATCATTAAATGTCCAATTTTCCCAGTGAATCAACGCACAGATATTGACCAGAAGTCTTCCCTTTAGGCCACGAGTGTGTCTGCCTTGCCCTCGCAGGGAACTTACAATTACTGTTGAGCCAAATGGAGTTGATTACAGCTGCGTTCGTGTCTGGCGTGGAGGAACAGCCCACGGGGACGTGTCCCAGCCTGTGCCCCACGGCTTGGTGCGCGCAGCTCGTGGCAGCATGGACAGGAAACCTGGGACCTGTTGCTTCTGCAGCTTTCCCCTTCTTGTTAAAAGCAAGGGCAGCTGCAGACTACGCCGCCGGACGCCGCATTCGGTGGTTTACGTAGTGCTCTTGTAAGTTGGTCGCTTGCGTGAAAAGTATTTGTTAATTTTGCCGGTTGCGTTTTCCCTGCGGGAAGCGCATTCTGCAGGTGTTGTGCGTCGGCACACGTGACCTGTGTGCTCTCTCAGCCTCTGTGTTTGTTTAGAAGTTTGCTTAGAAGGCAAGCTGCAAGTATTGTTTGCTTTTCTAAATTTGGTTTTGTTAGAAAATATTTTAAAAAAAACGCGTAAATTTTTTACTTAAATTTTGATTCCCCCTTCCTCCCCCTGCCATCTGCAAGATCTGTGTAATGCTACATCTGCTAGTCAAAATTTGGGAAGAAAGGAAAGTAAAATTAATATAAAATGAATATTCCCATTGATCAATATTTTCTTTTTTTCTTTATATCTGAGATATATAGGCGAGGTGGGCTATGAAAGTAATTTATTTTAAAAACAAGCAATTTTGTTATATGTTTTTGTTTCTAGCTATATTATCTGTGCCATTTTTAATGTTACAATAGAGTGTAGTAAGGTTGCAAACTGTTAAATTTTGCCTTTTAGTATTTCAACATGAATGTTTCTCTGGAGACTGCAAAAATCATTCAGAATTCCACATCTGCCCATTCTGTACTTTATTTCAAAGCTGAGAATTCACTTTGAGTCAATTTATCTTGGTTTATTAGATCTTCTTCTGTCTTCCGGATCTCGAACATTTATGCCTCCACTTATATAGAGGTAGACATACGTGTTAGAAGTCATATATAAAATAAGTAACTTTGTTGAAGACCTTCTAAATACTGTGTGTACTTTAGGAATCCTTACTTTTGTAATGCATCACCTTTGTGGGTTTCTCAGAGTTACCGTAAAACAGTTGATAGAGATGTATCAATCTGTAATTATTTAAAAATCGGTGGTTTGGGCTTGTTCTCACGTTCAGTCTATTTGTTTGTTATATATTTTTCTGAGGCTCACAACCTGGAGCAGTTTGTTTTTACCTGATGGTTGATGATATGTTACCACGACTTTCCCAGGCTTTAAAAGCTAAGCTTTTGCTGTGAAGATTTGTAGTATTCTAAAGAAATAGCTGAAATAGGGGCCGATTTATCTTCAAAATCCATGGCTAAATTAGGATGTAATTCTGCCTATAAAACTAGATAAACTGGGGTTTTTTTGGTGTGTGTGTCTACCAGCACTCATGACGTTTCCCAAGCATGGTTTTAATTTCTCATGTCTCTTCTGTACCGTGGCTTATTTTGTAAAGTCTATTCTTATCCCGTGCTCTAACTTCATTAAGAATTTATGCTTGAAAATGTAAAATTCATCCTCTTCGTCTGTTCATTACATTAGCATTCCCCTTGCTCCCAGAATAACTCTTCTTAGCCAACATCCTACAAAATAAGCTTTTTGTCTCAGAAAAGCCACGGTAAATGCAAGGGCTTTACAATATCCTTAACATTTCAGCTGAGTCTGTGTGTGTTAACCAGGGAACGAGGAAACAAAGCTGTGGAGTGGAACGTCCCGCACCGGAGATTCGGGTCGGAGCAAACAACCTGAATTGTGCTGAGAAACAAATCAGATGCCAGAGCTTGTTTTAGAGTTCAGGCTTGATTTGGTCTTCTGGGTAATGCGCTGTGAAACAGGTGACAGCGCTCCCTGCTAGCTGCTCACCACGTGTGCCCGAGCCCGGGGGCACCTCGGTGATCCTTGGCACAGGCTGCTGTGTGAGGGGGGTGTTGGGGGTTTGTGGTCTTGCATAGATGAGGAGAACCCCTTTTTTTGCTTTTGCAAGCTGGTGGTTCTGATCTGAGTAACCCAAAGCCCTCGAATTCACCCCCTGAAATACAGTTCAGTTCCCCCTCTTTGTTGTTTGCTTCGATCATTTTACCTTAATTACTTGTGTGTTCTCTTGGTTTAGTTTTAACCATCCACTGGTAGTTCTTCTTCAGTCCTCACTCCCTGCAAAGACACAAAGTCTGCCAACTGCCTTTTCTATTGCTTTTACCCTTACTTTGTCCTTCAGGCTCTGTACTGTAGTTTCCCTGTAAAACAGGGGAGAAATAAACCTGTTTTTTCAAATCTGCTTTGCTGCCAGTCTTGTTGGAATGGTTATGGACCACGTCTGTCAAGGGCTGCATGTTACAGCTCTTTGGGGTATAGACAAACCCCATGTAACCAGAGAATTATTATTAGCCTGGTTGTGTTACTCAAGTGCCAGGAGCCAGAGGTGGAAGAATTCTTCAAAGAGCTGAAGCTGCTGAAGTGCTGTGCTTGTTCCTGGAGAGGCTGCTGCAGGTTGGAGTGGCAGGAGAAGAGATTAAGTTATCTTCCTGTTTGCAAATGCGGTTGCACAGTGAATTCATTAACTCTGTATTGCAGGTTAGAAAGGAAGTTTTAAGTGCACTGGGATAAATAATACATGGCAAAGATGAGGGAATGCTATGGTGGCAAAAGAAGGCTCAATCTGTGTTTTCCTTTGGATAATTTTTTGCTGGTGAAGAGGAGGGAAAACCTTTGGATGAGGATGCTGAGGTTATGGCAGCGCTCTGATGCTGAAACACATGAAACGTTGGAAGACTTCTGTATAAACGTGAAGTGACATTTTCAGATCTCATATTCAGTATTGTTGTTTTTCAAATAGCATTTCTCATTTTCATGGCGTTTTAATCACATATGGAGGTTACATTTGATTAAATCGGACAACTGACATTTGAATTGCACAGGAAGAAGGCAGGGCTAAGCAAAGAGTGCAAGTTCTAGTAACTTATTTAAAGAGGATAATTGACCTTTCCATGGTGTCTGAGCCCAATTGTCAGTTTTGTGAGCTTGAAATAATGTTCAGCTTGTGTTATATTGGAGTTGCCAAACATCTTACTAGTGCTTTTTGGAATTAATAACGTTGCATGGAATATTGGCATACTAAGAAATGATGTTTTTGTAACTAGAAATACAAAGAAAGAATCTTTTTTACTAAGTATTCATAGGATTTGAGACACAACTGTGTTTTAGTACTGCTCACTTCTTATCACTGTTTAGTAGTGCTTTCACTTAGAAAATACTAATTGTGGTGATAGAGCTGTAGTTGGAGTCCTCTGTATTTGGTGAGAGTTGTTTTAGACTGCAATCAGAGCAGTTGCTCATGCGTAGCTGTGCAGTGATACTGTAGTGCATTAGATCCCATTTCAGGCTGCCTGCTTGGATGGCAACCCCTGTTAGCTCAGTAACTGTGCCCGATTAAAGTTACATGAGAAGCTGGCAGCTCTTGTGCAGGTGTTGGGGTGTGCGGTGCCTGACAGCTACTTCAGTAAATGGTTCTGATCCTTGGAGTGGTAAACTAGTGCCGTCACTAGGATGTTCCCTACATAGGAAATTAACAGCAGGGGGAAGTTTGGTTGTCCTTCGCCCCCAAAAACCTTGGCCAAAAACCTTGCCCCAAAAGAAATTGTATAACCTGGAGAATCAGGGTAGAAAAGTGAACCTTAAAGATACATTCAACTTAATGTTTTCTGTCAGACTGTGACTTCCCTGTCCTGTGATTGCAGGCGGCTCAAAGACAGTCTGTTCTTCATTTGCGTAGGTCACTGTTCAAATAATAATGATGCCCCAAATAGCTCAACACACATCTCCTAGGTAATTTTTTTTAAAGGAACCTTCATCCTTTTTTTTTTTTTTTTTTTTTTTAAGCATAAAGGAAGAACTTTTCTCCTTTCTTTGTATTGAAAGCCCAAAGTTTCCTGCTGGAGTTTTTACACCTTTTCACTGTATAGTAAGTGATACAGAGCAGGTATCTCTTCATCTGTGTTAATTTAGGCTTACTTATAGTAAAATAATTTTCTGTGCTTGTTGGGCATACAATTTAAAGTTTAAAATGAAATCAATATGCTCTTTGTACAATGTATCTTCTTCTTTGTGACTTCTCCAAACAATTTAGTTTAGCTAGCAAAATTGTTTATATTTCTAATAAATAATCTGTAGGTTTGAGGTTAATGACTATTTTAAAAAGTTAAGACTGAAAGTATCATGTTTTTATGTGAAATTTAATACAATGTAACCAATTAAGTAATCGAATATTTAGGAAGAGGTAGGTTTTTCCCAATTAGTATTTTAACTGGTTTCCATTATAATCTTTCATTTACCATCATGTAGCTCATGAAAGTCATCTTCATTTGGAAACTACTGGACTACTACATGGTTCATCCTGTTTGAAGTATTTAAAAATATAGTCAATATTTTGTGGAGACTTCACAGGATATACAGTCAACTTAAAATGTCATGAGTTTTGACCTTTGGGATATTCTTTTTCAAAATTACCTCATTGATCTGCCTGGTACTGCTTCAGACTTTTCAGGGAGTTCAGCTTACTTTTAAAATGGCAGATTTTATTTAAAAGAAGATGGTCTTATACCTAGGGAATTTATTTAATGATAAATGTGGCTGCCAGGAAAAAAAGTCCAGAAAGCAATGGGTTTCATGTGAACTGTTTGCCTAATTGCATTCTCATTTAATGTCAGGCTTAATTAATGTCCTACTTTGATAATGGTAAAGATGAGAAATTGGGGAAGTCGCTGACATTGACTATTTATAACTGTCCAGTGGATGTGGTGTCATTAGGAGGGCCCTGGAAACTCTACGTTTGGCTGACAGAGAAATACTCCATCATCTCAGGAGCTGCTGAAATGTTCTGCAGGTGGTCTTTTCTGAGGACAGGTTGGGCGTGAAGTGGAGAAGGTGCATTAGGAAGATTGATGGACACTAAATATCCTGAAAGGCGAGTGGAAGAATTTTGTAAGGGAAGAGATTTCTTCAGTCTTGGAGCACCTCAGGGTCTGGAATTCACAAAGACATATTAATGTTATTATGAGTTAAATAAAATAGAAAACTCGCAACCTGTTTGTGTGAGCGTGCTGTTGACATGCTTTTTCATATACAGGAGGATATATTTTTGAATTACTGAGAAGTTTCTAGTCCAAATTTTGCAAAATGTTTTGCTTCTTGAGCAGAGACAGTAATGTAGTTGCTTCGAAGGATTTCATTTGTCAGTGTAGATGTGAGAAAATCCTTATGCCTCATGCATTTGTTACAACTGAAGAGAAGTCTGCAAATGTTGACACTGCCATATTACTTTAAAAGCTTTTTGACAGTTTCATTGTGTTCTTCTGTTTTTCCAGCAAAAACACTGCATCTCCAAATGTGGCATCTTCGCGGGTTTTTTGGGTACTCTGAACTTCTCTGGAGTTAAAATTTGGGGATGGCCCCAAAATGGGCACTTTGCAGGCCCTGATTTGCAAGACTAGAGTTTCTTATTGGCATGTGGAACAGGCATTTTGAAAAGCAGGACTCTAAAGCGTTAAAACATTTCTGCTGTTTTTGACCCTGTGTTATGTAATTCCCAAAGTGCTTTTTGCAGTTCTTGGGTAAAAGCTCTGCGGAATCGTGTGAAGTGGCAAGATGGGTGGACAGGTGGGTTTGTGGGGGATTAGCAAACACCCCATTCCCTCCCCTGCTCGGGGTGCCCTGTGCTCCCCAGGAACAGCAGGGGACGGACAGGGTTTGGCTGGATTATCGTTGCTGTGGGACTGTCAGTCACTGATGCTCATGGAGAAGTGTTCTCCTAAAATGGCTTCTCCTTTTTATGTCCTTCCTGCAAGAGATGTGAAAGTGCTGCTGCTGCTGAGTGTAGTGATGATATGAGTGATACGCCTTCCACTACCGTGTTTTCTATTGCTTTTGAAAAAAGCATGATTAATATAGATTTAGAGCCTTTAGCTGATTGTGATCTTACTTGTTAACCATAAACAGTGAAGAATTTATTTTTTGTTGTGATGGGTTTATTTTCTTGGTTAACTGATCGCCTTTTTTTTTCCGCCATTATTGCCTGGGAATTTCAATTCGTGTTTTAGCTGACGGAGTAAAATTTTCATACCTTTTCAAAACCAGAGTTTATTGGAATTGGAAGGTCACATAATATCCTGAGTATAACTCGAAAATGCTAGTCTTCAGTTTCTACTTGATTGGCATATGTTATTATGTGCACAGAAAAAGAAGGTGTTTATTTTTTCATATCAGCAGTAGACAGTAGCATAGTTTAGTTCAGTTGTACTCTAAATTAACTTTGTGAAATCAAACCCTCTCTGTGACTTAGATTAATTTCATAAAAACATTTAAAAGCACTGGAAGAGATGGTTGTGTGGAGCAGAGATTCCAGAAATCCCATTTTCCTGTTTTGAAGCCCAGATGGAAGGGCATCCTTTGCTCAATCAAATGCTGCGATTCCTGATAAAGGTATCTATTAAAAGTGTACCATTATTTAATGGGAAATTATGAAGACCATCTAATTCCTCTGTGTGATTCTGTGGAAAGCTAAAGCAAGCCTGCTGGGATTTCTTTCTCCCAGACATTTTTTTGTGCATGTTTTAAGGGCTGTATTGTGCATGGAAGGCCGCGCCAGCTGTTGATTGTCATCTTTCTCATGTCTGTGATAAAAAGCCACTCAAGAAGGCTGAAATATGAGAACATCATTAGCTTTCCTACTGGCAGAAGTGCTTAAAAAAGCCACAATAGAAAGAAAATGGATTGCATATTGAAATTTAAAAAGAAGAAAAAAAAGGCAGCTCCAGCGAGGTTTTGTTTAGAACCAGGAAAAAGCAAAAACATGGCAAGAGGCTTCTACAGGCACAAAGGGGACCAGTGAACTTGTAGCTGATGTGCAAGGGGGTGTGTGTGGGAAACCTCTGATGTGCATCACAAAAGTCCCACTTGCATTTTGTTGTCAGAATTCAGCTGGTTGAATTGTATTGTGGGCGCCAGGTGCTACGTAGGAGTTTGTGTTTATTGTGACTGACGTGGATGTGGTGTGGCTGATTTCAGGGGGAGAATGGATTTCTGTTTTTAAACTGATCTTAGGAGGCATTGGGCTCTTTTTTTTTTTTTAATTAAAAATCAGCTTGGGTTACTAAAGATAAAAGATGGGATTTGTTTAAAGATGGAAGATTAATTAAAAAATTAAAGAAAACATCCCTGATGTGCCTCATGTAGTTAGGAAGCAGAAGGGCCACCATGTCAGAATAAAACCACAAACTAGGCAGTCAGTGGTGCTCTCTGTGCAGACACAGCCTTAAAAACCCCTCTGTTATTCAGGATTGCAAACAGCGCCCAGCTACGGTTTTGAAAATATCAAAAAAATTTTGATTGTTATTAGATGAACACAGAGAGATGTATATAAAGCACATGTGCTGTGTATTCAGCAAACTCCAGGTTTGAAGTGTGTCTATTCCGAAGAGAATAAATATCTCATTTTGCACTGCCTCCTAAGGTGGAGGGAGGGAGGCAGGGATGGAGCTGGGAGAAAACAGAGGCAGTGGAAACAGCAGCAATATGTACGCTTGCCTGCCTGTCTCACATTAATGGAACAGCTTGCAAGGTCTACAGGGAATTTGCATTGGCTCTGTCACTGGTATTATTTAGTTCCTTATTTATTGCTAGTGACTTGATTGTGCTGTATTTTCCCAGCAATGAAAGCTTTTAAAGATCATGTCTGACTCCTTTTGGACAGTGCTGTCCAATTTCTCTCTGCCTGCTACCAGCATGTTGAGACGATCCAAAAGGTAATCTAAGGATTTTGCGAGCAATTCTTAACGATGTTTTTCTAAGCTGCCTGTTTTAATGCTGTTTAGCCTTGATTTCTTCTGTTTTAACAGACTGAATCATATTCCTGGTACGTTAGATATGATTTCCTCATTTCTTAGTGATTTGTAATTGTGTTCATTGTAAAAATCGTACCGTGCAAGATCCACCGATCGTTCTTTTTAAAGGTATTTATTTAAATGCATTGTTCCTTCTCACAGTATGTGAATGTGATCAGGGGTTTGTTGCTACAAAATGATGGATAGATGCTTACTGGGAACAAGCTGCTTTATTATTTGAAGTAGCAAAACAGTATTATGATGATATAGGCAGCACTGTGCAGGGCTTGCAAATATTTTGACTTATAGGACTTACAGTCTTCATGGAGATATTCATAAACTTGGATTTTAAATAATACTTAATACATTTAGCATGTTTGTGTTTTTTTTGGAGATGTAAATACGTTCATGCAGTAGTTAATAGGATGGGTGTTTGTATTTACACTGCTCTCTGGGTTTTGATAAAATCACATTGAAGTGTGTGAACGAATGAATGGTGTTGGATCTGATGCAGTACAGGGGTGTCCCTTGAAGACTGGGAAATATCAACATAATTATTGCTCATCAGGTGCTCTGTGGAGCGTAACGTATGTAGCCTGAAAACTTACTGGTGAGACTGGTAGGTAGTTAATCCTGACTAAAGCAGTATATTCAGATTTATGAATAAACAGTTGTAGCTGGTATCAGAATGTCTCAGCAATTGGTTTGTTCCTACAGTTAATAAAATATGTAAGACTCAGAATATAAGCTTTGGCTTGATTTTTAGGGTGAATTTTATTCATCAGCTATCAGAAATGATATTAGTCTTTTTTAGAGGATTGTAGCTTCTACACAGTAATATTTTGGTGGGCTCCTAATTTCCTGTTATTATTCCACATTTGTGTTGAATTTTATTAAAGTTGTGTACTGTGCTGACAACGATTTTTAGACATGTTAGTGGCAGTAACGAAAGGTTTTGTAAATAAATGGAGATCTTTAGTTGCCATGAAATGCATTAGCAACATTATTCTTTTCAAAATCGTTGTCTTTAGCCTGTTTTTTAAAGTAAAAGAGCTCCTTGAGATTCAGGTTGTGTGTTGATCTCTCTGCTCCAAGCAGTAACTTTCCCACCCATTGAGCAGTTGCAGCAGTAGTTTGATGGAGGAACAGAAGTGGCAGAGATAAAGCTCGGCGTTTTCTCACAGATTTCTTGATTTTTGGCTGGGCAGAGGAAATGGGAGGTAAATTATTGTCCTGTGCCTCCATTTCCAAAGGATAAGGTGGGTTGGATTTGGCTTTCAGGTGCTGCTTGGCCACCAACCAGGGAGCACAGGAGCAGCGTGGGGTAATGGGACCTGGCCCACTGTGAGAGCCAGGTGAGATGGGCAGAGCCAGGAGGAGGGAAGGAGCTGGTTTGGAGCAGATGAGGGAGGATATTGTTGCATAAAAAAAACCCCAACTTGTTTTAGATCTGCAGATTCTGAATCCATTTTTCGCTCCTGCTTGCAGAACTTTGGTTTTCTAAAGCTTGCTCCATTCTAGATGGTGTCCAATGTGCCTAAAGGTAGTATTTTTTTTTTAAATTCAACATTAATGGTCTTCCAAACAGAGTGGACACCCTCAGTGTTTCTCATAATAAAAATAAATTATCCTTATTTTCCAGTACCTTGTTAGTGTGCCATTTTGAATTTAAAATTAGACATCAAAGACCCAAACAATTTGAGGGATGCTAGCGAGCTTTCAGGTGCAATATTTTGTCAGAAAACTCCTACTCAAAATTTACAATTCCATTTATTTGTTAGTAGTCCGAGTACAAAAAGAAAGGAATTGATCTGTAAATCCGCTGGGCATCTTAATGGAAAAGAGATGACTTTTTATTGATTTGATCACATAAACGAGTATTAGGTATTTCAGAAGGATCAAACAGCACTATGAGGATGCAGAGCAGAGAGCTGCTGCTCAAAGCCATGTGGTGGAAATCCTATTTCGCACAGGATGGAAACCGCAGCCCTCAGCCAGCCTTAGAAATGAAATATTTGAGAATGTGTGACAGTTTGCTGGGAATATCACCTTCTGCCGTGCTGGGCTGGCGGCCTGCCAGCTCCTTGCCTGCTGTCCTAGGGGGAGATGGGTGGGCAGGTTGGGCTGGTCTTATGAGGGTTGTGATAAATCAGCTACTCGGACTGTACTCTGTAGTGTTGTGGTTCTTGCCAGGGCATCAGTCCTGAAATCGTGTGTGTGTGTATGGAGTAACTTTGCTCCTGAGAGTATCTGGGCTGTGAGAGTGGTCACTGTTTGTGCAGTGCATTGCAGGGCCATGACCTGGGTGTTCCTGGGTGCTGATGTTCTCAGGATCGTGGCATCTGGGCACTTGGAGTGAAGTATTCTGTTACTAAGTGAATAAATATTTTTCTCTTTCTAATTGGCCCCCTTTCAAAGCACAATGTTCACTTCTTAGCACACTTCTTACTTTTAAAAATTATGATTGCAACTTGAATTTCTTCTGTATCCTGGCAATCTTGGGCATGTTTAGCACCGGAGGATTTTTTGCTGTGTCAAATATTTAATACCATTTTCATCTGCCCTGTTTGTAAGACTTCTGTACAGTCCTACTGGGTTCATGATAGCTTGTGTGTTCTTAATTCTGGGCTTCTCCACCTTTGATTTCTCTCTGTTTTAATTTGGTTTCACGTTGCAAGGAAGGGTTACCAGTGGTATTCTGACTACAGAGCTATGGCACATTTCTCTCTAATGGCTTCTGATATGTACTAAAAATCCTAAAGGGCTTGACTCCCATATGGCTTTTCCTGCATTAGGAGGCAAAATGGGAGGGACTCCTCTTTCTCCTCAGTACATTTTGTTGAAATGAGCTCTCTGATGCAGCTGGTGGGGTTCTCACCGCAGCTAATGGCACTGTAAAAGTGAACCATCTGCTCCTCCGGTCAAAGTGGCTGGATTGTTTCTTCTTGAGCGTATTCCCGGAAGGATAGAGAGAGTCAAGAGCAAACTGTAAATACATAAGTTTCTCATGGGAGGGGTGACATAGACATAAATCAGATTTACCCGTCAAATTGGTCCTGCATAAATATTTATGAGTTTGAACTATAGAAGAAATATGAGAGCTCCTTGGTTCAAAGGACACGTGGGGCTGGTGTTCTGATATCAGCTGTACTGAGGCATTGCCTGTTGAAATTGGGTTATGGAAAGATAAAGCACAGTTCTGTAGTATTTAAATTAAATGTGTCTGGTTTTAAGTCCTTAAGTTTCTCTGCACTTTGGGCATATCTTGAAATATACTCTTGCAGTTTGATAATAACAGCGCTGTAGAATTGTTCAAGTGGGTGTTTGTTGGTCTTGTAAAACTGACTGAGTGCTGATTTCTAATATTCTCTCCTTTTTTCATTTTAATCTGCTCTGGGTGGTACAAGCAGTGACTATGAGTTTTAATAATTTCACTTTTTTCTAGTGACTTCCTCTTTGCAAACTTAAGACAGGGGAGATTTGTGTGTTGAACTGACTTGAAAGGTAACTCTGGAGGATGACAAAGGTGGATTTCTGAGAAGAAGGACATGTTGGATTTGTTGCCATTGATGCTCTAATTCTCTTTGCTCTTCTCCTTTCAGTGAAAGAGCATCAGTGATACAGTAATTTGTTAGAATCACAAGAATTAAGTACCCACAAAGTGTAAAGCAATCTTTCAGTAGCAAGACCCCTCTAAAATTGGTGATTCTATGGAAATCATTGTATTTCATTATGAACAGTTCCTTGGTAACTAAGAAAAACACTGTTCATTATTGAAATATTCACAAACAGTAAGAGAAACCACCTTTCACTGAGATGTAAACGAGTAAGTGGGAAATAATCAGGTGGTCAGCAGCCTGTAAATGGTGCTTTCTGGTGCACTGGTGCATCTGTGGTAACTTTGCTGCTGCCATAACAGGGCCATGTTAGCCAGTGAGTCCATACATATCCCTCCAAATGTATTCAGTGTCTCTTTATGCTGATTCATCTAGATTGACATTAAAAGCCGTATGTGTCAGAAGGATGCCACCTCCTCCATATATACATTGTCACTTTGAAGGAAAACAATTAGCTTGATGCTAGCAGAATACTTACTTTTTTTGTGGTAACATAAAGCTAATGGTAAAAATGTGAGTCTATACTATAATTAACTTTAAAGTGACAGCTGTCAAGCCACACATTTCCTTGCTCAAATGAATAACATGAGAAATGTTTCCCTTATGTTGGGAAGGATGTGAAAGACCTGGAAACCTGATGCTTTTGGTAATACATAGCACAATTTTTTTACCTAGCTCAGCATATTAAATGACCTCCTGACACTCATAATTGGAGAGGAAATTTCATTCAGTTTGCTTGTGCTGGTATTTCAGTATGGCCTTGGGACAAAAGCGCAGCTTGGGGGAGAAAAAAATTCTACCTTATCCTCTAAAAAACTCTTTGTGAGAATAGTCTGTTGGATTGCATGGAAACTTAATGGGTGTTTTGCTCACCAATGGATGAGTTTTGAGGAGCTTCCAATACACTCTCCGTTACAGGACATTTTCACCACTTAAATACAACGAAAGAGACTGGTCCAACGAACGGAAAAAAGGTCTTCCTAATACCCCAAAATATTTGTAATGATTCAGGCAATCCACCTGGATTGCTGGTAATTTCTCCTTTATTTGGGGTTCTGTGTAAATTGTATTTCACTTTCATTTTGAATACTGTTGGCTCTTTCCCTGCTAGACCAAAACCCAAAGGAAGGGTCCTACAGGGTTAATGCAGAAGTTTTAAGCCCTGAAAGCTCTTTGTTCCGATCGAAACTCTCTTGTATGAACATTTGGCTATTGCCCAGGACAAACCAGTTTTTCAAGTCAAAACCTTTGTGGGGAGGAAATGAAGCAACACACAAATCGTGGACGATTTCATGAGTTACTTGGATCCTTCACATGAAAGAGACAGCTGAATATAAGGTGATTTTACACTGATGTTCTAAGTGAGCTAAATGAAATACCGGGGAAAGAGGCTGGTTTCAGCAGTCAGGAGAAGGGAGATTCTGAAGTTCACAGAGGACATTTGGATCAGATCAGTGCTACCATGGAAAGTAAGGCAGAAAGAATACATACTGGCACGTGTTTGGCCTGAAAATGTGCAGTTCTTGTGTTTAATTGAAGTCGACACATTTGGGTTTTGGAATCCTTACAAAGTCTGTGCATCTGCTTATTTCAACTGTTGTTTGTCTCTGACAAGTGCCTTTTAAAATCTGAGCACCCGTCAGTTCAGAGCTGTGGGATGGCTCTGCCCATGCTGTGACATCAATCTTTGCAGGCCCTTGTTCTTTGGAGAGGTGTGGAGTTGTGGTGAGGAGCAAACTAAGAGATGTGTTCCCTGGTGCACTTGGGATTCCCTTTATTTTACTGGCAGCTGAATGCTGATGTTAACAAGGAGCTGTGCACCTGAGAGCAAAGTGGGTTTTATAAAAAAGCAGACCTTATTTAAGATATACAATATATAGCGTATTGTTTTCTATCACAGACACCTGCCTGGAGACAAATGACTGAGTTTTTGGTCAGGTGCTGAACACTTTGTGTTGGCCACCATCTGGGTTACTATATTGAGCAAGCAAATACCTTATCAAAGCACTAAGGAAAATACTGTTGAAGTGATTTGATTCTACATTTGTAGCTAATGATCCCTGACTAGTTTTTCTCACTCCATAGCCCAATTATCTTTTTCTTTTTTCCCTATTATTTCGAGGACTACAGAGTAATAACTAAGTGCTCTTTAGAGGAGATTTGCAGATGAAATAATATGCACTTCTGTAGTGAAATGTCATAGTTTATTCCAAGCCTCTTAAAAATTTAGTTTTAAAGATTATTCTGCCATGTTTGCTTTTGGTTCTGTGTCACCTGAAGATGGAAGGGTCCAGAGAACTGGGATTCAGAAGGGGGACACTGATGAGTCTTGTTCAGGGGAATCCTTGTGCCAGATGTGAAATCCAAGGCTCCTGATACCAGTTTCTCTTGACTATCGTTTTAGGCAATGCTATGCATTAAGTTGGACATATTTTGGTATTGTCAACTTAATGAATCACCATCTCCTCCACAAAAATGCCTTGAGTATGAGGAGTTGGTGTTCGACTGTCGTATTTTACACGAGGACAAAGCTTAGTCATGTATTGAATATCTAAGCCAATGTGATGCTTGTACAGTGATGATGCTTCTGAGTCTCCCCATATCCATTACTGCCTGCTGTGTTTGTGCAGTGCTAAGCTTGTCATTTAAACTACTTCAGAATTGATAGAAGATGTAAACGTCGCCTCACATGTTTTGTTTGATGCTGAAGGAGTTACTTTTGGTATCATGAGATGTTGCCAGTGAGCATGTGCTACAGGAGAGCTGCCAGGACTCAAAGCAACGTGAGCCTCTGTAGATTAAAATCGTCTGCAAGCTCAGATGAGAACGGTCCTTCCCTGAGTCTTTGTTCTCTAAGGAAGCTCGCTCGAATCCTGCAGTGGCATTTGAAATGCTTTATTTCCAGTATATTCTGTGTTTTCCTGCCCTTTCATTTTGTTCCAGTCTTGATTGCATGGTAAATTAGTGTGTTACAATTAGCAGACTTAATTTAAATTAAGCATGATTGCTGTTTGAATACCTGACTTTCTGTTAAGTGTTTGCATTTGTCTTCCTTTGTGTCTTCATTTGTGTATGTTCTGCAATATTCCTGGGTCTCATTTGGATTCATGCTGGTTTAAGACTTTGTGGTTAGAAAGTAACTGTATGGCAGGAAAGCTGGGATGTGGCAATACTCAGCTCCCAGAAATGTATTTTAC
The DNA here is from genome assembly GCA_038380795.1 of Pyrocephalus nanus. NCBI lineage: Eukaryota > Metazoa > Chordata > Aves > Passeriformes > Tyrannidae > Pyrocephalus > Pyrocephalus nanus. Next base: position 4,853,765 of record CM076269.1, read on the forward strand.
AACAGTCTTCTACTTATACAGAAACAGGCTGTTGTTATTGAACAGTCCTATCTTTCTCTGCTTTGTATCAGAGAAAATTGGGGCTGTGTTTGCCTGTGCTTGAGAGTTTGTGCTAAAGTTTGTTTGACATAATGCTTACCTGCTCTTAGTTCCTGTAGTTATGACTAAGTAAATAAAGCACTCCAAAAGCTTTTAGCAGTTTCTTCATTTGCATTCTGATCCAGTTTTAGATGAGGAACATTTATTAAATATCTGCTCTTTTTTTTTTTAAAGCTGTGTAAAGTATGGCTCTGACTTTATTAGGTTTTAGGGTTTTTTTCCTGATTTCTTCTGTGATTTCATTTTGTTATCACTGCTACCATCCATTTATTTTTGATACATTCACCTACTTATGCTTACTGCTCTCTACCATCTTACTGTAAGTGGAATTGAATTTACCCCTCAGCCTTTTAAAATAGAATAGCCCTTGAATAAAGCACACTTGCATAGGTGATGGTGAACTGCTTCACCCTTTGGTTGTACTTCAGCAAGCTTCAGCTGTCAGCTTGTGGCTTTCTAATGTTTGTGTTTTTTCTTCTGCTTCATTCTGTGAATGATTGTTCCAGCTTCAGCCCACTGAAATTTCAAAACTCTGTGTGTGTATCTATTTGTAGTACACGTTTGTATAGTTATTAAACTGGAACAGCCATCCTTGTATGAAAAATTGATGGCTCTTGGATAATGAACGTTTGGCTCAGATAGCAAGCAGGCTTTACACAAAAGAATGAGGTTTAACATGTAATCAGGCTTGATTGTTCCAGAAACTTCCCCATGCTGGAGATCTGAGAGCTGCTCTTTGTGCCAGGGCAGGATCTGCACCCTGGGCCTCCCCCTCTTCTCCTGCCTTTTGTGGTTTTCCTTCTCCATTAACATGAAATGCCTTCTACAGGTGTAAGATGTTCTTATTACTTTAGTAGCCAGCTTATTTGATCTGATATACACTGCAGTATAGTTATCTAATGTATTTTTGTAAATATTTTTTTCGTGTCTTTTTAAGTATGTTGTTTTCATCCGAGACAGTGGTTTATTGACAGTCCTGTCTCTATAAATGAGTGAGGACAGCATAACTGCAGGGAGCAATAGGTATTCCCTTTCTGTGTCTGTTTGGAATTAAAGCTCACACATCTCACCTTTGTCTTGCTCTGGTAGGGACCTGCTCTGCTCAGCCCTGCTTGAGTCCAGGCAGGCAGAGCATGGCACGTTCCTGCCCAAGGCATCTTAGTCCTGGACACATGTCAAAAGTTTTGTATCCTGCTTGCTGAGATTACCATTTTCTTAAGCCTGGATGTTTTCCTAGTTAGTCCATTGGCCTATCATCAGCCTACCTTAGCACACTCATGCTCTGCTGCTGTTTTTTGGAGACATTTTTGAGGGTTTTTGTCCCATCTTTGGGTGTGTGCAAATATAATGAGCTGCAAATTTTTTTCTGTTCTTCTGTTTGAAGTCCATATTTTAATACTTTCAAAGGAAAAGGGTTTTCCTCCTCTTTTAAAAATGAACTTTTCTTTATTGGACAGTCTTTTAGAAGTATCCTGTCCTGAAAAAGAAATTTTGTTAAGTTGATGCTGATTTTTTTCCTGTTGGTTTGATTTTGTCAGAAGCTGCTACGAGTTGGGAAACATTATTGCTTTAGAAAGGGGAGGGTCTTGTTAATGAAAACAGCACATTCTCACCTCTCAATCTAGAAACAAAAGTATAAATTTAAATGATCATTGTAAGGTGGGCAGATTGAGACTGAGACTTTGATTTTGTGGATCTGTGTTATTATCTGCTGCACTTTGCTGTTGGGGATGCACTTGAAAATTGTTTACCTGCTCACTGAATATTTCTTATATATATTGAAACTCTGCAAAATTGAAAAAGGGAGAATGACAATCCTGGTAAGATAAAAGGGCTTGGTTGTCACAGCAGGCAATGGTTGGGGCAGTGCCTGGGTCAAAAAGGTGGGAGGGATGAGTGTGTTGATACATCAGTGGTGCAAAGCATGATAATATATGTTGCAGCTTACCTTGGTGTTTTTTTTCTTTCTTAGAAGTCAGATAGTTTGGTCCCTCTAGATAAATTCAAAATATCCAGAAAGCCTTTCTGGCAAAAGGCAAGTTGAACTGAAAAACAGAGGGATGGTGATTTTACACGAAGCTACCTAAAATGGTGATCATTTGGTTGCAGATGTGGACCCAAGGAGCAGATTGACTGTCTAACAACATCTTCTCCCTGTTGTCTGCCCTTCTGGCACACTTGCCCAGGTGTGGTGATGTGTTCTGTTCAGGGTTTTTCTGTAATCTACTGGAAACTGCTTGCAAGTTAAATATGCTGGAGGTTCTTAAGAAAGCTGATGTCCGTCTTGCCCCTTGGAGAGCTGAGGATGGCAGTAAATAAGACTCATCTGCAAAATATCAGAGGCACCAGGGATGGGAGAATGGCCCAGCACTTGACTGAAAGCCAAAGCAGAGCTGCAGTTCCAGCTGTTGGAAAGCACATCATAAGTGTAACGTTCTGCCAAGCAAGCACAGACCCTGAAACTCTACAGGAGGGTTCTTATTGTTAGTCTCCATAGTTGGAAAGATGAGTCTTAGCTCCACTGGAAAGGTTTTGCTCCGTTGATGAGAATATATCTTTTTAAAATTTGGCAAATAATTCGACTGCAAACATACTAGTCCTGTTTATATTCAGAATGTTCCCACCCTGGTTATTAGCCTGTTCGATTGTGTGAAAATCTGTGCAGCAAAGGCATGCCCCTGACAGTCTGATTTGGAGATTATTTCTAAAATACAATATTGTTAAGAATAATTTTAAAATTAGATCAGTAATTTATCCTCACGCTGAGGTTTGGAACTGCAGGTAGCTGATAACGAGCTCATTTGTAACATTTTTTGATTCTTAAACTAAGAAAATGCCCTGAAAACAAATGAACAAAACTGCTCACATTATGTGCTACAAAGCAACCAAACGACTTTTCATATTATTTTATGCAAGATTTATGTTAAACCTGGAAAACTTCATTTTCATTTTCAGCTCATTTGCTCAGTTTTCTGGTTCCATCTTTGGGGAGAGTGTTTAGAGTGTGTTTGTTACATCACACACCTGTATATAATTGTTCACTACATGGTTAGAAGATTTGAAACAACATAAAATCATTTTGTCGTTTCATTCTGGAATTTGTTTGCTTGGATTTTTTTTTTTTTTGGAGGAAGAGAAATCTGACGAACTGTCTTGCGTGAGAATTGCCAAGTAGAGACTTATTTAAAAAGCAGCTCTGCTACGTGAAGCATTTAATAATAGATTTGGAGGAAATGAGAAATGAAAGTGTGCAGTTAAGCTTAGCTTTCATTAAATCATCCTTTCACACTTTGTGATGTAACTTCATGGCAGGATAATGCATAACAGAACTGAAGTAGGAGATAGGAATGCTTGAGAAGGTCTCTGGATGTTTTTGCCCTTTAAATGCTGCTTGTGTTTATTCTGGGGTCTCTCTTCCATAATCAGACATTTTTTTTTTTCTTACTTTTTTTCTTTCGTACTAGAACAAAGATAGGCTTTGGAGGGAGGAATATTTAGGAATAGAGTGGCTTCGTGTAGTTGAGAATGGCTGTACCAGTCATTGTAATTTGTTGTGACATCTCATTTTGTTTGCCTTTGCAGGGCTGTTCCTATGCTGTTAATAATGCAAAAGGTCTGAACTATACAGCATGATGTAAGCAGGTGTGCACCAGCCTCAAACATTAGGCAAATTAGACATAAATTTGGTGTTCACTGGCAATTTTAGCCTTTTCTTTTGCAATTTCTTAGCTTGAGCTGCTGCTGCTGCTTCAGTTTGGGCTCTAAATGAAGTAGAAGGGTTTCTCTAACATACAGCTTGTTTTAGGTGAGAGGAAAATGGCCTTTCATACAACAAGTTAATTCCCAAGTAGTAAGATGTTAATCTTCCTTAAGACAAAGGAGCCAGTCTGCAGCCAGTTTACTCCTTGCTTTGTAGGTCTTGCATTGCTGGACTCTGTGTTCACCTCAGTTACTGTGTTTGTTAGCATGAAAAAGGATGTTTTTCAGGTGTTTTACCCCCATGCTCTCTTTGGATGTCTGTACAGAAGTGCAACCCACACTCCACAAGTCAACTACATCTTTTACCTCTGTGCTCCTCATCTCAAAGAATTCACGTTTTCCTACATTGACTCAAATTTATGAGGCATGAGAACACCCCTTAGCATCCATCTTACTTTAGTGCAGATGGAAAAGGCTTCAACCAGGATTTTTTTTCTTGTTTCATGGCAAAATGAAGTCATCTTTGCTTTCCAAGAAGACTTTCCCGTGCCTCATAGATGACCGTGCAAAATTCCTTCCTCTGAAGGAGCTCACACGTTGCATGTATTTGAATTAATATAAAACAGGCATCAAAAAAAAAGAGGGAGGGGGATGAAGCTTTTCATCCTTCATGGAACAAACACCCTTGAACACAGAGTGGGTCTGCAGCACCCTGGCACAAATGTCACCTGCAGCAAGCCAGAAATCTCCGAGCAAAGTGTTCAGTTATAAAAAAATACAGGTTTTTATCCGTTTGTTTTGCCTCATGAGCTTCAAAAGAACGGGCAGTGCAAATTTGAGTAGAGCCTGGCTTGCTTAACAATTTGTATCTGTTTCTGTGGTTGTAGTAACTGCTCCATGAAAGCTTCTTCTGGAAGAGGATCCTGCACTCAAACCAACCAAAAACTTGGCTTTCATTGTTATTTTTCTTTAAGATTGAATTCCTTTAGGTTCCAGACTTCAGTCTTTTTTGAAGCTCTTCAATAAGGGGGACAACACAGGAATACTGCATTCCAGTCTCAAGGTCATGGGAGTTGGGGATTGACCTTGTACAGAAATTAATGGCAGGGAAAGACTGTCTAGAAATGCACTGGAAAAAGGCTCCTCAGTTGAGAAGTCTGAACAAGGTAACCAGGAAAGGGATCCAAATTCAGGATGTTTCCTTGCTCATGGGACTTTATTGACAGGAAATAAATGCAGTTTTCCTGGGTGATGTTGGGAAGAAGATAATTCTGTGTCTGTTGTGATGGAGACTCTGTCTGCAGTCTTTAAGAAGCTGGACTTGTGCTTCCATCCTTCACGTTTTAAGTGCATGTAACTGTATTTCTTTACGACTAAGTAAGTGTTTATTGTAGGAATGTGCAAACCACAGAACCTACACCATGAATAACAACACTTTTCCCTCCCCAGTTATTCTAGGATGAATAACTTTTAAACTATTCTTGAATGTGGAAAAAAAAAAAAGGAAATCACTTGAACCAGATGCTTACTTTTCTATTTTTGAGAACTAATTATCCCTGTTGTTGGTAGTGCTAAAGCTTACAAAATTGCTTCCATCTTTGAATTACTATAATTAAGACAATAACTTCCACATCTAGTTAACATTTCTGCGCAGCTGGTGCATTCATTGACATGCAGATTTTGGATTTTGTAAATTTTCTGCCATTGTGAATAAAAATTTTAAATACTTATTTTCATTTCCAAAATGTCTGTTTCTTGTAAAGAATTCTTTGTAAAGCAAATCAACTGAAACCAAACTTCTGTTACATCAGAGGAGATTCTGGTGAAGTTTGGTTAGGTGATACTACTTTTTAGGAAAATATGTAACCACAAATAACTTTTGTAGATCGCTCTGAATTTTGGATCCCAGTCTGGAGGGACTTGGGTCACTGAATTGAATGTCAAATCTGAAACAAGTCTGATGTTGGACTTCTGAAGTGTTATTTTGAAAGAAATTATTAGTTAATGGAAGAGTTAATCTGGCATTCTGACAGCCTGAGGTGGTTTGCAAAACTAAGACTGTATAATTAAAATGAAAATTCTCATTTGAAGGTTGGACTTGATGATCTTAGATGGTCTTTTCCAACCTGAATGATTCTATAATTGCTAATATGAATAAAATGCATTCATGGATATTAACCAAATTGTGATTTAAGCTATAATTTTACCGTACATGTTATTTCTTCAAGTTGATTTCTGTCAAAGTCAACGAGAAGATTTGTGCAGTTGGTGCTAATCCTGTTTACCTACCTGTTCAGTAGCTTCAATATGAGAAATTCTGTAAATTCAGGTAGATTTGAGACACTTCCTTATCGTTATTAGTTTCTATTAACCAGCAACACTCTGAAATTGCTTGGTGGTGGTGGCTTTGTGGTGGTTTTGTATCTTTAAGTGGTTTTTTTTCTGTGGCCTTGCATTCATTGCATGAATGCCTCATGGACTTTAATGAGTTTTGCTCAGTGAGTTGAAGATGTCCCCGGAGGAAACCGCTAAAATAAAGAACCGAATATTGATTTATGCTGAAACTGAAACATTGATTTCTTTTTCAGACTTTATATGCACATGAAACAAGGTGTACTCGTGGTGCTCGTTTTAGAGGCTGGACACGGGATTGTGTGTGGGGGCAGAGAGGGTTAGCTGGGCTGCAGCTGAAGATCCCCTGGGCTGCCTGCAGCTCACAGGTACTGCCAAGTGTGCTCATAAATAACTCTGGCCGAGGGTGCTGGCTCCTTGGGTGCATTTCAGTGGGTCCAAACCCAGTGTCCAGTTACCAGGCCCATGTCCGATGTCCTGCAGTGTCCCGTTTCAGGAACGCGCTGGGAAGGCTGCAGGGCATGTAACAAACGTTATTTTTACTGCAGGCAGAGAATTTGACTCCAGAAATAGTAAAAGCTCTATTTCCATAGTGATGCAAAGGCATTGTTTCAGCTATTTCGATACAAACTGCGTGTTTTGCTGTGTGTGGTCAGAATTAAATCCAGTTGCTCCCGTGCTCTCACAGGTCTGTGTGTGTGTGGGACCGCAGGGGGCAGGGGAGGCAGCACCTCCAAATCACTCTGCTGGTGGAGCTCTGGGCTGGACAGAAACTCTGTGCTATTAAAATCGTGTTTTGCCTTAGCTGGAAGACCTGGAGGGGATTTGTTCTCTGAAATTATGACGTGGGACATGAGGGAAAAAAAAAAAAGGTTAACAAGACCCATAGCAAATTGTGAGAGGAAAGGAGGGTCAGGGTAAGGGTCGCCTCACATTTAATGAAAATAGCAAAACTTTGGCTTATAAACAGATAATAATACTTAGAATCTCTCTGGACTGGTTAAGAACTTGATTTTTTTCTAGTTAAAAAACTCAGATGTATAGACAGCCTTTTCCCCTTCTGCTTTCTCCTATTACTCCTGTTTTCCTATGTAGATTTTAGGTAAAAAAATATAGAGCGCTGTTTTGAGATTTTGTGAACAGAAATCAATGTTAAACAATGTTAAACAATAATTAATGTAATTTAAAGGATTAACAATATGGTCTCCTCTTTACCACTGGCCTGGTAGCTCAGTTTTGAACCCAGGACTGTCTGTCTGGCTAAAATGCATCTTCCAGGAAAAAGTTTTTTTCTTCATTGGAACTGTTTCTACCAACACTTAAATTGACTAGTTTGAATTTCTTTTGGCACAAAGCCCTGGCTAAAGCCAGCTTTGCTTCTTTCATATTTAGCTGTTCTTCTTTAGGGGGTGCTCAGATGCTGTCAACAGTGACTTTTTGGGGGAGAGGTTGCCCAGCTGAAGTCACAGAATGACAGAACGTGCTCATTTGGAAGGGAGCTGCAAGGATCATCGAGTTCCACCCTTAGCCCTGCACAAAACCACCCCCAAGAGTCACACCATGAACCTGAGAGTACTGTCCAAATGCTTCTTGAGCTCTGTGAGGCTTAGGGCTGTGCCCACTGCCCTGGGGAGCCTGTTCAGTGCCCAACCACCCTCTGGGTAAAGAACCTTACTCTAATATCCAACCTAAACCTCCCGACACAACTTCAGGCTGTCACTGATCATCTCAGAGAAGAGATCAGTGTCTGCCCTTCCTTTTTTTGGGTTGTTTTAGTGACTACCAGAACTCCATCTCTCTTGTTCTGTATTTCCTCAAGGATTCCTAGATCTGTTAAAGTTTTGTGTTTGTATCCAGAGAGCTCTCTTCAATAGAGTGTATGACTGTATTTGTATATTTTTCTCAACATATAACATGAATTTGAGAAGTTAGGCGTTCTGTTTTGGTTTTAGTCTCTGTGTTTAAGTTTTGCCTTATTGCCAACACACAGGTCATAGAAATGGCTAAACAGGCCCAAGTGGTGTTTCCCCTTTGCAGATGAGAGATCCAGGAAAATTGAAAGTTATCCAGTTTTGAGGGTGTAAAGAGAATAATGTTTTATTCCCAGCTTGGGGCTAGGCTTTCGCTCCAAGCCATTCTCTCCTCTGGGTACATTTGTGTAAACCTGACCTATTTTAAGGGGTCTCAGCTGTGCTTGTTCTCCAGCCACTTAACCCTTTCTCTTTTGGTTCCTTATCTTTACAAGGACAGCAGAGAAAATGCGTTTGTAAAACTCTGTTCAATTTGGCAAACACAGGCAAGCAGTTAAAAAGCTCTGAGTTTGGGATAGTTCACTTTCCCTGTTATGCTTTAGTTTAAAATATACCAAGTTTCCATAGCCAGCTCCAGACATGGCTGTGGTAAAGTGTATTATAAGATTTCTCTTTAGCAAAGAGAATATGACCACAGAGAATGGAGCTCTATTTTCTCATTGTAGTGGTGTTTTATATTGAGCAAGATCTTAAACTCTCATGTTACATTTTATAGTAAAATATCCAGGATTTTTTTTTTTTTAATGTCTTAAATAGTAATATATATTATACTAGAACACTCAGGAATTTCATGTTGTGAGAAAGATTTTCTGGTAATATAAACAATGATTATCTGGTATTAATGTTGGAATTGAGTATTCAATCTTTTTTCAGCAGTTACTGGAATAGTGTAACTGAAAACATGTTAATAATATCCATGAACTGAGATTTTAAGCTTCTTAAAATCAGACTGTTAGTTTTTCCATATGATGTGCACAATGGCAATCAGGTTTTGGATGGACTGTTGTTGAATAATACATGAATGTAAATGGAGATTGTATGGAATCAGTTGGATAATTCTGAGGAATGCTTTAAGTACACTAAAGAGCCTGAATAGCAGTTAATGGTGCTTCAACTTTATTACTGTTTATTATAGTTGGCAGTTCAGTTGTATTTTTTTTCTGCATCAAGTTCTCTAGTTTCCTGTAGAACAGCAATAAAAAAAAGCTTACAAATAATAATACTCAGATGCACTGTATCCTGTGGCAGCAAAATAGTTTTGCTTTAAATTGTAGTTCTTGGCAGTCTGAGTGTTTATTGTTGGGCAGCTCCAGCAGATCAGCCGGTGCAGGAAGGACCTGGCAGACATCAGCACTGGGGGCTCTGCAGGCAAAGAGGCTTTGCCTGTGCCTGGGGAACCCAGTGTGGAGCTTCACAGGGCACCCCCAGAGTGGGGCCAACGAGATCCTTGTTCAGACTCTGCTCAGCCCTCCCCGCTCCTGGCAATTCTCCCATCCCTGTCAACACCAATGTGATTTTAGTTACCTGTTTTGAGAACTGCTGAAGGAAGCAGAAGTGTTTCTACCATCTAGAAAGCAAGCTGGAGCTACCATGAGCAAATGTATGTAGCAGTAATTAATACATGGTCAGTTGTGAGATTTTGCTGTTTAAACAACAGGAAAAGTGGCAATCACAAAGTGATTTAAATACCTGGTTGCTCTTGTTCACAGTTCCCATGGTTTATAAATGTTTCTCTGGTCCGTTGCAATTCCTTCTATTATCTTTAAAGCTAAATGTTTGCTACTAGCAATCACAAGCTGGGAAGCAATGGATGAACTCATCCTTCTCTTCATCTGGCTCAGTTCTGAAACTCCACTGGGAAAAAAGTTAATCTGAAGTGCCCCATAAGAAGTGTCACTTTCCTTGCTGGAGCTTTCCTTGTTGATGTGGCAGAGGTGTGTCTGAAACTCGCTTTGCAGAGTTTTCCATCAGGACTGCCACGTGCCCTCACAGAGATTTTTGAATCCTAGGTTTTAAGCTTAGTTAGTAATCCTGCTCATCTGCTGAACTGTGCTAACACTTTGCTTTGTAATTTTGACTCTGCCCTAAGGAATGTGCTCTGGTTTCTTACAGCAACAGCCAACAATTGTGATGGATTTATTTGCTAGGTTGGATATTGGTAAGAATATCCGAAGCACTCTGGGGTATTGAACGGGTTTTTTTGCTTTTTGCGAGATTTGTAAAGCTTGAGTTGCACACATTCTGTGAATCAGGAATGAATTATCAGCTGTCTCCAGTGGCCTTTGCAGCATATTCTTCCAGAGCATTAAAACACCTTGTTGCTGCTTTTGGCCTGGTACATTTACTTCTTTGCAGGGTCACTACCGAGGTCGAGAGCGTGAGGAAACACAGACCTAAACACTTTAAAGATTCCTCCTTAGCTGAAAGACGTTCTGCAGGACCTGCCTCCAGGTGCTGTTGTACATCTGACCGTCCCTTAGAGTTTATCTTTCTTTCTTTCAGCTGTCGGACAAGCAACAGGAAGAGTTTGATTGTAACATCCAGCACGTCTCCAACTCTCCCACGACCACATTCCCCTCTTCATGGACACGCAGGTAAGACCCTTGGGCTGCTCTACCTGGGAATTAGCAAAAATGTCAGTAGTCATTGGGGTGAGTTTGAACATATTGATACTCAACATCAAAATATGCTCTTTGGAGATATATTCTGACAAGAGTTTTCCACCTTCTCTAACTCGTAAGAGGGTCCTTGTAGTTTCAAGACAAATGTTTTATGTGCCACGCTTCCTAGTTTGCTTCCGAATCCATCCTCCACTCTTCCCGGGGGAGTCAATCCTCTTGCATCCTGCAAAAGAGCCTGAGATGGACAACAAAGTAAAATAAATACATAGATATTTAGATAAATACATTTAAAGAAATACCTTGTATAGAGTCTCCCAGCGTGGTTAATTTGTGCCAGAGATTTAACTGCATTTCTCGGAAGAAGGAACATCCTGCTTGTTTCCATATGCCTCTGGCAGCTGTGCACTGTGTGCCATTTTATGGTCTCTGTCTGCTCCTTAGAGCAACATGAGGTGTTTGGGATTACTTTCTCTTTCTTTTTTTTTTTTTTTTCTTTCTTTCTTTTTTTTTTTTTTCTTTCTTTCTTTTTTTTTTTTTTAAATTGCTGCCAATGTTATGATTGCAGCAACTGTGAAATGCTCATTTCAGAGCACGTGGGCAGGTGCTCGTTATTCACTGAGGTGAAGCGTGTGGAGATGTTCTTTCTATAATAAAAGAGGGAATGGTTCTTTCAGAAGGGGTCACACGTGCAGATACAACAGCTTGCCTGAACAGCGTGTTCTCTTGATGTTTTTGTTGCTGAGGGGGGGGGTAGGTGATGTGTGACTGCGATGTTTTTGCTGTTTCAAAATGCCAGAGAAGATGGTTTTGGGCTCCAGGTATGGCCCTTATGGACACCAGTCGGTAGCAGGAAACAGCTTGAACATTTGTGGCACATCCCCAGTGGAGCCCGTCTGGAGTCACTGCTGCCTGCAAGACACGGAACTGTTGTTTCCATGATGATCAGACTTCCTTCCTCCTACGTGGCAGCGTGTTCTGTAAATGCTTTCTGGAGGCTGAAACTAAGGAAATGCTGAGAAAGAACAGCACGCTGGTGTAGTAGCTCAGCTAGAAGGAGCCATCTGCTTCTGCTTGCAGATCTTTGCATCTCGAGAGGTGACATCCAGCCTGTGGAAAAAGAAGGAGAAGGCCAAAGTAATTGTTCAGGGATGCCCATGAAAGCCTCATATCATAAAAACCTGTCATGTTTGCTTGGGATGCTACAAAAAGCCCAGTCCTGGAAGGCTAGGAATGTGCTTTAATTATATTGATTTTTTTTTTTTTTTAAATAACCCATTATTTTCAAATTAAAATGTTAACAAAATCTTGTAGGTGATAGATTAAAATAATTTTCTTTTTGCTTCAGAATCTGAAATAGGATGCAGGGCCAGAAGTTTGTGTAGGGCCATCCCCTTTCACCTCAAACTCCCTTGCTTCTGTTGTGTGTAATTATAGTAGTCATAGCTTTGTAAAATTTGGTTTCAACAAGGCATTTTTCGTGGAAGAGGCTCTCCACATAGTTACATTGTACTTTTTACTTTGAGTTAATATATATGTTGGTTTTACAAACTCCAAATTAGCTGTACAAGCCTTTAAATGAGCAAAAGAAGTGTCCTTGCTTGGCTGATTGCAATAAGATGTTGATGTGATCATTGCTCAGAAAACAAGTCCAAAATTGTTCATAATAGAAACATTTACATTTTCTTTTCTATTTAAAAAATGAAAAGTTTCTCCAGGTGGTTTTGTTGCTGTTTCAGGCTTTACAAGCTTATCATTTATTAGATAAATTAAACTTATTAGATAAAATATGTGAATGTCTTCTAAAAAGAAGAGTAACAACTCAGTGGTGTGCCACCTCACTTTGGCAGTAATTGTCAAATGTTTCCATTTTTTTTGTTTTGATGTTGCATGTGGGATTTTAAATTATTAATTAAAAGGATATCCTTTGTGACCTCCAGGAGTAGCCAGTAGAGCATAGGAAATTAATTGTAATTTGAGTTCTCTACCAGTACTATATTTAGGAGTCTTCCCTGGGAAAAAATAATTTATTCAAGAGACAAAAGTAGATGAAATTTAGAGTAGAGTCACAAATATTTTCTTAAGAAATATCATATATGAGATGTGAATCCGAGAACAGGCTGTGATATTTGTTTAGTATTTGAACAGAATCTTATCAATCTGTTTGTTCAGGCACGAGCAGTGATAAGTTACTAACAAATGCTGGCGTCTCTCCCTGGCCTTTTTTATCTTGAACTTTTTTGTTTTACTTCTTGATGCCCATTCTGAACCTCTCCTACAAATCAAAGGAGCAGCAAGCATGCTTATTTAGTCTCCCAAACTTGTAGTGCCAAGCTTTAGGGATACAAGTTTGAAAATTTTGCCTTTATTCTAAATACCTTTTCTTTCTAAACGAGAGTGGGGAGAAAGGTACACACATATATTCCCTACTTTTGTTTGTATTTCTTTGAATCCATTTTTTAAAATCTGAAAATTACAAAGTGGTTACACTGTAAGGTTGATAACTAAGTTACCATTGGATGATATTTTAAATTGGGAAGCTTAAAATCAAAGTAGTGACATTATCTTTATAATTAAGTAGTAAAGAGATAGGTTGTTACAGCTGGAAAATTGAAGTTCAGGCTATTTTAAAATTTACTCTCCACAGCTGTAAGGTAGCCAGGTTGCTTGCTGGCTTCCAGTGGAGACACTTGTCACTGCTGGGACCTTTGCCATCTGTAAGGGCAGGCAGAGGGAGCTGCCTGCAGGCAGCACTGTGCTGCTGAATTGAATGATTCTGCTCTTACACTGCAAGTTCAGTCCCACCTTCTGGCAGAAAAATGGCTATTGCTGAGGTCTCTATTTATTTATTATTTCTAGAGCGGGCAGAGTATGTAACAAACCACTCTAGATCCTGCCCTGGTTATCAAAGCTTCTTGTCATCAGCATGTCGTGTGTGTGATCCTCGGATGGTGTGAGAGCCCCGTGGCATTCATTGTTTATCAGACAGGTGGTACACAGGGTGCTTGGAATTTTGTGGTCATTTAGAGATTTGTGTGTGCTGCAAGGCAGCTAATTCTGCAGCATGCAATATGACCTTTAGCTGCCTGCATTAATATTCAACAAGTAATATTTGTATATACTATGTAGAAGACCAGGAGAACTTTTTTTTTTGTATTTATTTATTTGGATGATTCTCAGGAGCAGGTTTTACAACATGGCTCTGTTGGGAGTTTTTGGACTCATAACCTATCTGGTGAATGTCATGTTTGTAGGTGATAGCTGAGACTTTCACGGATCTATTGCCCACAAGGTCTGGTTGTGTATTTTGAGGGTAGTGGATACAGAAATGTTTTGGCTGCATCCTTCTTCCTGTGTCCGGAAGATGTAAAGGTTCCTGCCTGAATTATTGGCATTTGTGTGACTGTGTTGATTTACCTAATGGGCAATGATTCTGTGTAACAGCCTCCCCTGAGACAGAGTCAGTTCAGGTTCAGTAGTAGCCAACTATAACCCTTGAGCAACAAGGGAATCTACCTTTGCTAGAGAATAAATAGGGTTTCGATCAGCCTTGGTGAACGAGGCCGTTGCACTAAAGCTTCTCTTATTAAAATGCCCTCATCCAGAGCAGATGCAGCAGTACTGGGAAATTTTAGGGAAAGTAGTAATTCCCCATCTCCCTGTTGTTGTTTTAAAAGCTTCACCCAGACTTGAATTGAGGAGAAAAACTAATTGCTTTTCATTTTAACACTAGAAGCAAATCACAGGGGATCTAATTAAAATTCCAGTGTCTGGGAGGAAATATTCCATATACATCTGAAAAAGTAGTTGCCTAAAAATTAGTGGTATCTCCGTACCACATCGTGCAGGCTCAGAAGAGTTTGAACACCCACATACTTAATTCTGATATTTAAAAACTGTCATTACCCAATTTGCTTAGTTATTCTGAAATTTTATTTTGATTATAATCCAGTAAGTTCACAAAAGATTGATGAAGATATAAAAAAAGACAATGACAGTTCATTGCTTGTTTGTAACAGTGTTGGGCAATGAGCTTTTTGTTCAAAAGGATTGTTTTGACACAGTAGGGTTCATTGTTAGCAAAGGTTGAAAAATGGGAAGTCAAAGATCAGGGTTCCCACCAAAAGCTGGCAGATCACCTGCATAACCATGGAAAGGCCTCATTCCTGCTGCATTTCCCCAGGATCTAAAATGCTCCTTCAGCTTTCTGCTGGCAAGTAAGTGGTGACCCTGACCCTGTAGCCATGTGCTGCCACCAGGACTTGTGTGTTCATGCACAGCTCAGTTGTTCACTTGGTGGCTCTTGTGGCCTCTCCTTAAATCCTTCCTGTAAGCTTGCAGTGCCACCTAGACTGTGACTGTCAGACCTCTCTGTCATCTCCTGGTTCAAAAGCAGCATGATGCTTCTGGTTTTTTTTTTCTTTTTCCAGTGTGATGGTAAGAATTAAAAAGAGTACAAGCTTAATAAATGAAGCACCGAAAATTATTTAATCGTTGACTTCTGATTACTGTCTCTCCTGTTCCCTTGTGATACACTGGGAATGGGTTAAACGGTATCCAGTTTTGGATGAAGACTTGCATTGTGTTATATTACACTGTGAACTCAGTGTTAATCTCAACCAACAATACAGAAGAAAACCAAGCCAAAAGAGAACAAACCTGTTGCTCAAACCCTTTGTTTTTAATTTAGTTTGCTCTTGATGAAGGAGACTGTAGAGTGGTCTGGCATTCACTTACCTCTCCAGTTCTCTCATCACCCCATGACACGTTAGATCAACCTGAGACTGCTCTAATCTCAGCCAGCTGCTGCTTTTCTCCTCGTAGGCTTGTAGCCCAGATGGAGTTTGGTGGCCTGTGCTGCACTGTGGCCATCCTCACACCCCAGGAGGTGTCAGCCTGTTCCCCCTCTCCTCACCCCTCCCTGCCCAGCCGTGGGGGCCAGGTGAGCCCACCTTGCTCACAGGAGGTTGGGCAGAGATGCCGCTGCAGATTTTGGGGAACCATTTCTGTTGCTGGAGTGTGAGGGAATGTTGCCTTCAGCTGAGCACTGGGCTTGTGTTCTGCTTCTCTCAGTGTAGCAATTGTGTGGATAACTCAGACTGAAATTAGGATGATTTAATTAAAAGCTTCAGTATGTTGCTGGATGGGCCCCTAACCTCATGAACAGTGCTGGCCTGAGTGTCACTTAGTACTTCTCTTGAAGCAGAGACAAATCCTTTGCAGGTGACTTATGATTGGTTTGACTTTTCTACCTAACTTTTATAAGAAAACTATTTTATATGGGATCTAAATTTAAAAATATTTATGAGTTATGTACCTTGCAGTGTGTTTTGTTGCCCAGAATCTATTCTGTTTTCCTGGACTTATTTTGATGTTATCTTGTTGTCTGTGCACAAAGAAATTGCTGTTGACATATGTTTACCATGCATAGTTTCTCTTTTGTGCTTGTATTAGTGATCAGAAAGAGCAAATCACTGATAGAAAGCGCACTCATTGATAGGAAGCACCTAATTCATCCATAACTTTCAAAGGTTCATGCAGTTAGTTTGTAAATGATCCTAGATTTCAGAAGGGCTTTCTGCAAAATGGTTGCTTTTTACTTTGAAATAAAATACATTACAATAATCCTCTTACCAACCATGTGCTTACACGTCATATGGCAAAACCCAGAGAAAAAAATACTTGTTCCAAGAGAAAAATAAATGTTATTTTTTTTCCTTGCTGTATAATTTCACTGTTACTTTCTTTCCTGGTGGAAGTAACTATTTCAGAAAAGCAGTAGTTAGGGTGAATACTGGTAGATTTTAGCCCAATCATCTTACATGTGTATAGTCCTTTTATTTTCATGTGCTGTTCTTTTGGTGTGTCTTTTTTTTTTTCCCCTCAGTGAGTTTTACATTCAGCCTCGATGTACATTGTGAGGAAATGTTTTCTTAGTATTTATTGTTCCTGAATCTCTTGTCAGTGTTATTTCTAACTCAGATTTTTCCCTGACAAGTGTTAGGAAGAGCTTGTATATGGAAATTATTACAAGATATTAAAAGACTGTAATCTGTGGATGGTACATTACTTACCTGAAAGAAGAAATAAAGTGTACACTTTAAATTATTTTAAAAGGAGGGAAAATACCAAGACATCTGTATCAGAACATTTCTTTAGCAAACTAATGCTCAAATGCTCGAAGATTCAAAGCTCCTTATTTCCAATTCCTTGTGACTAGAAAGTCTTTCTACACAGTGAAAACTCCTTCTGCTGTTGCAAATGTGAATGGAATGGTTTTGGACTGTTTATTTTGTCTTTCTCAAACAGGTAGCAGCCCTTTGGACAGTCCCAGGAACTTCTCTCCAAATGCACCTGCTCATTTTTCCTTTGTTCCTGCCCGAAGGTAAGGCAGGATCTGTTCTCTTTGGACTGGCGAGCACATAGTTTATACACTTTTATTTAGAGATGGCCTATGGGTTAGAAGGTTTTTTTGATGGTGTTTTACTTTCTCTGATGTAAACATTTGTATTTTATTTTGTTTTATATTTTATTCTTTATGGACTGCATCTTGGCAGCACCCAGAATGTACTTTTCAGAGCTAGAAGAAGATAAAAGCAAATAAAGTAGCTAATGCTGCTTAGGGAGAAGGCAACATTCTCCCAGAAGGATGACGTGTAGGGCATGTGATATGACAAATAATTTAGTCACAGTGCCATTAAAGCCAGTCATGATTGGGATAACCATAACTTAGTTGCAGTCCTGGATGTTGTTCTCACTGGGGTGTGTTCAGAGTGTGCTGATCTTTGCTATATCTGCACAAAGATGTAAAAAATACCTAAAACTAGGCATGCACCACTCTGTGTGCCTTCATTCCCTGCTTTCTGACTGGTGCTGACTCTTGAGCCTCCTCTGCTGTCTTGGGCATTGGTGTCAAGAGAACATTATCGCTCTAATGAGGAAAATAGCTGATAATTGAAATTGCAAGTCCACAAGAGCCTGTAGGGGAGCAGCACCGAAGACCTGGATGTGAAGCTGTCATCTGTCCTGCAGGGAATGCTGGGCAGGTGCTGGCCATGCTGTGTATCAAACTGATGGGAAGAAATCTGATACTCTGGTGATGAATTTCGTGTAAGGAGTAGGACAGAAAGAATAGCGACATCTGGGGAGAGCAGATAAAGGGTGATTTGACTGTTGTGTCCCAGCAGGTAAGGCAGAAATGCATAAGGATGCAGAAAGTTAAATTTCGTGAGAAATAAAGATCTGGAAAAATAGAGAAAGCCCAAGAAAGGTTTGTGCATAGGAGGTGGGTGATTAGGCTCAAATGTGGAGGAGATGTTTTGGATTTAATATACTCTGCCTTGGCTGAAAAGAAAAAATCCCTAGTCTGTGTTCAAATGATCTGAGGATGGGAAACTTGTGATCATCCTCAGAGGAAGTTTTCTGAGAATGACAGATTTAGCTTGAGGACTAGGTAGAAAAAAGGATAGGTCTCAAAACTTCAAAGGAGAATAAAGGGTTAGGATTTGATGGAATAAGGTTCACCCTTAATCTGAATGGCAGGAAAATCCTGGAGTGTTTCTCCAGTGAAGTGATTCACTAACAGACCTGGTGTTCTTGAGTGCTATTTGAAATAGACTTTGGTCTTCATGTCTTATGTAAGAAAAAGCTTTTTAATAGCATATGAAATGTAAGAGACTTGATATGTATTTTCCTGTTGCCTCAGAGGGAAAAATCAGTGTTTTACCTGCCGGTAAAACAATTCAAATGGACTCACAGAATCCACCTTTGTTTTTAAAGAGGTATCTGAGCCTGATCTGGGAGTATTCAGCAAGCTCTCTTGAAGTCCACTGAATTTTTAGCAGTTTTCACAGTATCTGGACTTCTGGACCTGGTACACAGGAGAAAAGTTGCAGCAGAAACCACTGTCAAAACCTAACATAATTTTTCAACATTATCTTTCAACTTGACGCTTCACTATTACAGTTTCTAAAAGTTCAGACAGCAAATAAATGTTTTAATAATAAAACTCCAAAGAGTTCCCTTTCATACTTACCCACTTTTTAAATCTAACTTTTAAAGAAATAAATGAATGAAGTTCGAGCCTGTCCTATTGAATACACTGGTTTATTTTACAGTATACGTTTCCCTCTCTGTTTTTTTTTCTGCCAGTGAAAAGAACACTTAAGCACAGCTTGTTTTAGCAACTTGTTTCTATTTTCTACTTGCATTACACCCTGAATAGCTATGCCAGCAGTAACAACAGATACAGATTAGATTATCCCATAGTGGTATCAGAATAAGTTCTATATGATGATATTAAGTAATTGCCACTGTGCTGCCAGACAAATGGATATTTCACAGTACCCTTTTCACTGATGTTCAGGGGGTCTTAAGAGATGGCCCTTACCTGATTTCCAGCCACTGCAATCACAGAAACTCTTTGTTGCTGATTTTCTGCCTGTTATTTGCATTGCAATTTCTTCATTTATTATTTTGTGATTTCCATTCTTTCATTATAGCCCTGTGATGAGTTCTTTCTTGAGACAGAGTAGGAAACATGTTTGAAAAGCTTGTGTTATTGTAAAGCCACTATAATATATTACTAGATTGTCCTTGGTCTGACTTGTGCTTAATCATAAATCCCTTGTTAGACACTTTCAATGATTGTGTCACAGCCACAAATCTGGCACGTTCAGCAATCCTCCTGTTGGAATAAGTAAATGTACAATTAATTCTGCTCATGCTCACTAAAACTGATCTTGAAAGAGTACCTCTGACAGGAGATGGAGGTCTTTCTTTCAGAAATCGTGTGCATCTTTTACTTCTCCCTCTCTCATAACTATTGTACAATTTTTTCCATACAGCCACGGACACAGAGCAGACAGGTAATGTGTATCCTCTTGCTGCTGTTTGTGTGTGTGTATGAACTGTGCTTCTGTGCAGCTGAGCCCGTGTCCCTAACAAGTTCCTGCTGTAACAACCCCATTTAGGCATTTAGCTTCTGTTCTTTTTGGTCACTGAAACAGGAAATCTTTGCATTTTGTCTCCAAGTGATAAACAGGTAGTGAGTGCTCTGCAGAAGATGTGTTGTTTTTCTAACACTTTATTGTTTGAAATTGATCTGCTGTTCATTAAATAGCATTTAGCTGCCATAAAAATACTTCCTTAATTAACTAATTAAGATGTCATTTTAGAGGCAAAGTTTGTTGTTTGCATGTTTTTGTTGTGCTAGCAAAGAGTCTGCAATAAGCAAATATATAAAACCTAAAGATTTTTTTCCAATTGTCTTTTCCCGGAGCAATATTGCACGTTGTGTCTCTAAAATATGTTTATTAACAGAACACTGAAATAGCTTTGAAGTGTTTTGCATAAATTAAGGAGGAATTTTCTTTTAAAGTCTTTTTCCTTTCCTTTGGTTTGGCAGATTTCTAGTCTTGTCCCACTTCTTTCTGCTAGAGTAGAGCTGACATGTGTGTCCTGACTGCTTAGCACATTGCTTGCCTCGATTGCATCAGCAGAAAATAGCCCAAGCATGAAGGGGTGTCCTGCAGTTTTCTAATTGAGAAATATATTTTCTTTTAACTTTGTCAAAATGAAGATTCTGAGTTAATTCAGTGCACAGTTTAGGTAATTCGGTAAAAAAAGTAATTAGGCTTTCCTTTTGGAAAAAAAAATGAGTGGTTTGTGCATTCCTGGGAGCAGAGTGCCCTGCTTTGGGAATGACAGTCCAAACTGAGGTTGAATCATTAACCTAAAGGTTTCCCCAGTACTCCCTGATGTTACAGAAAGCTGAAGTTTGGTGTTCAATCACTTACCACAGAAAGCAACAACTTTGTAATTCTGATAATTGTTGGTTTTTTGGGAGTTAGGAAAGGAATTCCGTTTCTCTTGGAATAATTTTGAGATTGTTCTTTTACATTTAATTGTCTCCCCAAAGAAAACATGACCTGTGGCTAGAGGGGGTTTAGCTATAACATACACATGCAATAAAAATCTGCATTACAGCCTTATTTTATTTATTTCCTTTTATTGCATGAAACATGAGTCTTTTTAAAACCCTTGACATAATATTTTTTCAGTGATGTGGAACAGTGAATTTATTTCCCTCTTGTTCTAAGACAGATGACAAAGAGTACCTGGAAAAATTATAAGCAAGAGTTTATGTCTGGGTGGGCACTGAACTTTTTTCTGGAGAGGAGGCTTTATGAGTGTGGATAGTGGGATGAGAAATATTACTCTGAAGATAACAGCTGAGGGTTTTATAAGCACTGTTTCAGACCTGTGCCAAACATCCTATTTTATAATGCACTTGCATAAATGCACTGTATTTTTTGGTACCAGAAAGCCCCATATCTTTCCAAACTAAGCCTGGGGCTTGGGTGGAGAATAAGGTTTCAGGGAGGGCAATATTGATTCTTCTGAAAGCAGTTGTGTACTTTCTCAGTTTTGACACTGGTAAAACAAGACATTTTCTGCAATATCTCTGCCATGTTTTGGCTCTTTTCCCCAGTAGTTCCTTTGTATACAGTAGAGGAATAGCTACTAATATTACATTAACTGGAGGAGAAAGAGAGACCCTAAGTGAGAGTTCTCTGATTTCTATCTTAGTATTTTGAGTGGCCCCCCCATCTCTGTTTGTATCTGCTGTTGTGGGTTTAATTCCCCAGCTGTGCCAGGTGATGCTTTCTGACTCGGTAAACAAATGAATCTGCTTTCAGCTGATTCTTGATCTAATGTGATTTTTTTTGTTCTCAATTTTGATGTTCATCTGGAAGACAAGAAAATGCATAAGTAATTATCTTAAGCATGACTGTCCTTTTTTGAAAGAAGTTTTCAGGGAGCTGTTTTCATTTGTCTGTTTTAAAAACTCCAATTTTTGTACAAGTGGTAACACGTACAAAACATCTGCTTAATGCAGGAGCCTGATGCCTGTTTGCTTTATGTTTTCCAAGGTCACCTAATTTTACCTCTAAAACTTAGTCTGGCTGCTTATTCACAAATGCCATTGTAATTAGGATAGCTGATTGATCTGAATAACTTGAGACTTAAATAAAAACATGAGGTTTAGAGATTTGGGGGAGAAAATTACTAATTTTTTTCTCCTAAGAATTAGCCCCAATGTGTCCCTGACCGTGATTTCCCTTACATCTTTCCCCCAGGACGGATGGACGCCGCTGGTCCTTGGCCTCCCTTCCTTCATCTGGCTATGGAACAAACACTCCCAGTTCAACAGTTTCAGTAAGTGGCACAGACTTTTCCAAGCAATTCAGTTTGTACAAATACACCCTAACAAATCAGCTTCTGAGTCTCTACTAAAATTATCTGATCTTTCTTCCTTGTTTTGCTAACCTTATTTAATATACTAATTATTATTAAATTTTTGTTTTTTTTAAATTATTGGTTCTGCTGCTTTTTTCCTCCATTTCCCAGCTCCTCTCATCTTGCACTTTTGCCTCAGTGAAATCCCAGTGCAGCACTTGGCTTTGACTGATCAGTTGAGAGGCACAAATGTCTCCAAAGTGTCAGGACTCAGACATGGGGCATAATTACCTCCCTGCTCCCAGCTTTTTATGACTGGGAAATGAAATTCTTGTCTGCTTTCAAGTTCTTAGTACGAAAACCTCTGCTATCAGGCTAGCAGAAAGAAAAAACTGATAAGCCATACCTGTTACTCTTCTCCAGTAATTTCAACCTCCTAATTAAGCTTTTTCAGTTCTCACACCCTTCATTAGGAAGACTGCTTGAGTTCAGCCAGCAGTGCCACTAAGAGAGCACTGTGTTAACCCCTGTAACCCTCACGTGCTTCCTAAAATGAACCTGACTCTTTAGTTTAAGTGACCAAGGTTTTGTGGTTATCCATGTAACAACCCTGCAAAGCCAAGCATAGAAAAAGTAGAATTGTCAAGGCTGCCTGTGCAGACTTAATGTAAGCTGCTTTTGGATGTGTGTTATGGTGTCTCCAACTGTGTGGTAACATCACTGCCTCTTTCCATAGTATTTCTACTGATAATTTGGTTTTGTATAAATATTTTAGAGTATGTTCCTAATAATTATAATTCCATAGCATCATTAATTAGGACTCAGTGCTCCACATTATGCAAATCTTACACTGTATCACTTTTTTCCTTGTGAGCTGTTCTGTTAACTTCATCCATAAACTTTCTACTGCTTCTCAAACACAAACTTATCACAGAGTTCATTAGGAGGTGAGTGTTAAATTCAGTCTGTATAGCAAGAGAAGAAATTAGGGTCAAAAGTTTTCTTTTAGCATAAATTGATATGACTAAAATTTGATTTTGCAATGTTAATCTTACCTCTATAGCCTCGTTTGCTCAGACACGTTCCTGCAGACTCCAGTTTGCACAATTTCCACTTTTTATTATCTTTTGAACTTCAAGACAGTTGGATTTTTTGTTGAATTTTTTAAAATGTTTTCCTATGGAAAAAACCAGCAAAAAACACACACAAAAATCTGAGATAGACATGTCTCATGGAAAGCGTCAGCTCAAATGGTGTAATTTTTCAAAGCATTATAAGTAACAGAAAACAGGATATGGTGTAATGAAAATCATGAAGTGATAGTTGTAGGTAGACCTGAATTCATCTTCCTGCAGAAAATAGTTAGATTAAAACATGTAATTCCAGGACTTTTTTTTTTTTTTTTCCCTAAATGGCTAATTCTCTCATCTCCTGTCCTTTTGCTGGTTCTGTGTTACAGTCTTAGTAGGACATTGAAAGGGGCTGTTTAGTAAGTAGTGATCCAATTGTTGCAGCTGTTAATCTTGATATTACATTTCTAAGCCAATCCTACTTAGGACTTGTCTATGACAACACTATTATCGTAGTATTTCACAGATTAGAATTAATTTGAATTGATCTGAATAACACCTCTGAAGTTGATAAGTGGCATTATTCCTGCACAGACTTTAAAACCAGAATAAGGAGCAGTCAATGGGCTTGTCAAAAGGGCACGGTGAGTTAATGCTGCAGATCCAAATTTAACAGAATTTTGGGCTTCCATTTTGTGTGATCAGTCCTCAGGATTGTTTCTTTCTCAAGCAAGGTAGAAGGAAGGCAATAGACCTTCCTGCTGGTGCAGGTGTCAGCAGGACATGAGATAGCCAGAAGGGCAATGCCCATCGCGTGTCCTGCTGGCCTGAGTTTCTGTGTGAGAACAAGAGCTGCACCTCTGTGGTCACAAATCAGCTGCTCTGTCAACCTCCTGAACAAACCAAGGCCTTTATGTAGTCTAAGGTCAGTGAGAACCTGTAGATTCTGTTTAATTTTTTACTTCCAAAGGAGTCATGACACTACAAAAAAAACCCCCAAACCAACAACCCACATTTATCCTTTTCATACAAACCATGAAGACCAGATAAATGTTGTCAGAGCAACTGTGGAAAAGCTGAAGAGGACCTTCTTTCAGCTTCGATGAACATAAAATAATCAGTTAAATGGGCCAATATAGAATTATTTTTAAGCAACTAATCTTCTATTCACTTTCTAGATGCA
The DNA here is from genome assembly GCA_038380795.1 of Pyrocephalus nanus. Taxonomy (NCBI): domain Eukaryota; kingdom Metazoa; phylum Chordata; class Aves; order Passeriformes; family Tyrannidae; genus Pyrocephalus; species Pyrocephalus nanus. The sequence goes on from CM076269.1 coordinate 4,877,838, forward strand.
GAGTTAGTTTATAAGCTACTGTAGTATTGGCTTAGCTTTGCCTTCTCCAGTTTAAAAAAAAAAAATTAATTCTACATCTGTAATTAAGACACCAGGGGGGTGTTTGTGTTAGCCTGCTGCAAGTGTTGAGTACTGTGATGTGATTACTTAAAAATCAATACTTCAGAAGTGTTTCACTTTGCTTTCATGGTTTTTCATTAAAAGGTTATACCCCTTAACGCTGCTGGAGAAGCCCTTGGCAGAGAAAAGTCCATGGTCTTTATCTTCAGGGCTTTCATTAATTATTCTTTGGAATTCTAAACTTTGTGATCTGATTGCTTTTAGGGAGAGGGAACAAGAGTTGCACCATTTGAACTGATACTTTCTATGTGACTTGTTTCTCTCAGATTTGTTGGTTGATTGGGTGTTTTTCCTCAGAAAATGTCAATCAAAAAGATCCAGCTGTATGACAAGAGATATATAGGCTTTTTTCCCCATGTTAGGTGAGCTAAAGCTTCAGTCATGTGTGTCATATCATGTATAATTCTCTCCTAACAATACTTCTGGTACTGGAATGCAGTGCTTCCAGTTTGAGTGAGGGCCATTGTAACAAAAATACAAGTTTTTCTACTGGAACATTGTACATAATGAATTTCACCAGATAATAATGACCCTTAGAACTTAGGTTTAGGGTGATGTTTTTAATAAGGCCCAGTGGTGTTACTCAGTGCTACCCTGGTTATTCAGCACTTTTTTTTCCCCTTTTTTTTAAAAAGAGAATTTTTAATTTGTCCTTACATAATATATTTTCTTACTTCTGTAAAATGGAAAGGGGCATTGAAAAATCACACACACAAAAAATACATTTCTTAGTTGATTTACAACTTTTTTTTCCCCTGGAATGTCCAACATTTGATGTTATTAGCATTTCCTAGAGATATTTGTTTTAATCTCAGGTTTTATGAGGTTCAAGAATTAAAACAGTTTCATGTCTATCATTATCACAGGACACGTGTCAGATAAATGCATCAACCTATTTACAGATGAATAATCTGTTTAACTCTCTAACAAGAAACTCTGTTAATCTTAAAACGAAATTGGGGATTTTCATTTTATTGTTGCCTCCTTGGTTAGAGAAGAAGCCTGATGGGTAAAGGAAAGGAGAAATAAAATCCTGACCATTTACAGTAAAAATTTCCAGTGAGAGTCAGTAATGAGTAAAAAAGTCCACACAGCTCCATAGCATTCTGCATGCCAGTGGAACTCCTGAGCTAAGAGAGAGTGAGGGAAAGGGAAAGAAAGTTGCTCACCACTCCAGGAACCTCCTTGTCCTCTCCAGAGCAGCGCTGGTACTCCCGTACCTTCCTTTCCGTCTCCTGATAATAAATTATCTGCATGATCAGATGGAACGGTTCCAGAATCGGATGCAGTGGTTTCCCCAGCCCTCTCCCAAAGTTTTCCTGATCTCACCAGCTCTGTCATAGAATGTGAGGGTTGGCTTAGCCTAAGGAGAGCAATGAAAAGAGGCACCTGGTCTGATAAATAGCTTTCTTTTCCGCTGGAGCGTCTGGCAGAGCCCGTTCCTCTTCCATTCATTAGCTGACCCCTATGCATGCGTTTAGTGCATTTCTTTTCTGTATTTTTTTCTGTACTCAGTCATCATGCTCATCTCAGGAGAAGCTGCACCAGCTGCCCTTTCAGCCCACGGCAGATGAACTTCATTTCCTGACAAAGCATTTCAGTACCGAGAGCATCACTGATGAGGAAGGGCGCCATTCTCCAGCCTTGAGGCCTCGATCCCGCAGTCTCAGGTGAGCTTTGGGTCGTTCCTTGAATTTTTAAGACGTTGGACACATGTATGGCATTCCTATGTCTGCTTTCAAATCTGCTGCATTCCTGTATGTGCTTCCAAATCCAAGAATGTTCGTTTGTAGTTGCTTTGTTATTGCTTTTGAAACTATTTGGGTCAATATTTAGCTCACCTCACCCAATCAGAAAATATTTTTTTTCTTTTTTTTTTTTTTACATCTGATGCTGAGTTTTTGGATTGCAAAATGATTGGTATAGTCTGCTTTTGTATCTTCACAATAACTCTATGAAAGCACGGTCCCCAAGTGTCTCAGACTAAATCCATAGAACGTAGATTTCCTGTAGTGAAGTTTCTTCTCAGAATTTTGCTACAGTGACCATAAGGATGTGGTTGCAGCCACTGTTAATAACTTTTCTGGCAGTGTTTCTGAGGGAATATGAAAACTAGAGCTGATAAAGTAAAAAGCTTAAATGGAATTGCCCCCCAGAGTTATTTTGTCATAGCACTGAAAACGTTTCTCCTGCATTAGTAGTTGAATAATTTTTGCTGTTGCTTCAGAGAACTGGTTATTCAAAGATAGCTATCCAGGGGTTATTTCCTTGTGCAATTGATTTTGCCATACATAAAACCAGAAGCAACTAGAATTTCATCTTTCGTGGAATTACAGAATGGATGAGGTTGGAAAGGACCTCTGGTGGTCATCCTGTCCAAACCCCTGCTCAAGCAGACTGCCCAGGAGCATGTCCATATGGCTTTTGAAAATCTCCAGGGACAGAGATTCCACAGAGTCTATGAGCAACCTTTTTTGCAGGTCTAAAACAATTGTGTGGAATAAATCCACAAACATTTTGTGTCATGGCAAAAGCCTCAAGTTTTGCTATGCCTTTAGTGATGGACCAAGTGAATGAAAGTCTAGGGGTGTATACTCTAGGCACAGCTTCTTGTGAAAGAAAAAGAGTTTATACAAGCAGAGTTCAAGGAGGTCTCCATTCTGCTTCTCTTCTGAGGGTGTCAGAGGTGGATATCACCCTTAAATTCATGGACAATTTTCAAAAACCTCTGCCAGCTGGAAATGCTGAATCAGTGTGCCCAGCTCAGGACCTAGTTGAGGGTTTTTAAGAGAAGGAAGTGAAACAGGCCAGGATAATAAAAAAAATCCACAGTGAGTATTGTTTCATGGCAGAGCTGACCTTTGATAATTATTTGTATGTTCTAAACTTCAGTGCAGGCTGCATGGTAATTGCATATGGATCTACTAAGTGTAGTTACACAGTAATCTGCAGGAGCAGGTAAGTGCTGTGGGTAGTAGCACACTTAGCCTGTGACCTCTGCCAATTACCACGTAGTAAAAGACTATTAGTTATATGATTTGTACTAAGTCTCTTTGAACAATAGTCCTACTTCAGTCCTCTTGCTGTCACTCTTAACACTGACTACAGCTAAGTAGTGTAACTGTAGTGGCACTAATTCTCTATAGATCAGGCAGCTGTTGTAGGTAGACAACACATGGCTAAAGCAATTATTACCCTTTCTAACTCAGGTGTGTTCCTGCTGTAGAAGACACTTTTGCTAATATAAGAATGATTTACACAACAGTGGAAGAGCCCAATTTTATTTTCTTCCTTGTTAATATGGGTTATCAGCTTGCTGAGAATTTTAAAGCCAATTTAAAGCAGAGTTATCATGTAGTAGGTTTAGAATTTCTGATAAGACAAGATTAATTCAGTGTGTCATACAACTGATTAAGCTTGAATACTTTCTCTGGCTCTCTCTGGTTGTTAGTGTGGTAATGGCCAGTTCTATTGGTATTCCAAAGCTTTGAATGAACTAATTTAATTTTTTCAACTTTCTGTGCCTCATTTGTTTTTCATTTTGCTTATTGCTGGTACTGTGATGCTGAGTGACTCTAAAGCACCCTTGCCACTACCAAGCATTCATACTGACCCCTTGCACCTCCAAGGGAAATTGATATGTCAGTCCAACCACTTGGAGCAATGTTTGCAGGAGTAAATAACCTCTTTGACAGGAGGTAGCCTGTCCTTGTAAACAAACAAGTACTGAAATACGTGCAGACCAGACCTCATTCACTGCCCAAAGCTGGCTTCTTTATTTGCCCACACCTTAGAATTGTCTCACTTGGTGAGAGGCTATTTTCACTTACTTGAAAAACAAAAGCTGAGCAGTTAATGTGTTGAAAATTTAGCAGGCGTTTCCTAAAAATGTATATTTTCATAAGCATTTAATGGTCTTGTTTGATCGGCTTTAATGAAAAGCAGTTGAACAAAATATATCAGACATTTTCCTTAATTGACAGCCATGGCTTTGTCATTTAGAAGATGGCCTGATTGTTAACATGTTTTCATTTTTCATCCTATGTGACTGCAGCCTTACATCTCTTTTTGTGCAAGAGGAACTGGCATTTTGAGATGTCACTGTCAAGTGCTGGGACTTTTTTGTCTCTGTAACCCAAGAATTTTTAGAAGTGTCAGATGATCCTTTTATGCTCCTAGATACAGAGTACTGCCTGGATGTAACTTTTGGAAAAATACACTTCTTCAGCTAGAAATTTACCGTTTTCTTGTACCTAGCTGCAGATGTTCTGTTTGTACAGAACACTTCTAACGATCAAACTGGATGAAAAGAATAATAAAGCACAAAGTTGGGGAGGGTAGTGTTGTCTGCCCTACTCCAACAGGTCGGTAGCAGTTTGTTTGAGGTGTTCTGCCAGTGTGGCTTGAAGATACTCATATTTATCTAATCACACCTTACTTGAAATGCCTTGAATTTCAGCACTGAAGAAATGGCTTTGGTTCTTTCCTGGCTGCTTTCAAGGCAGAGGGGAAGGAGGGATCGGTGACCAACATTGGGATGCAAAAGTGTGACATTCTTACAAACTCCAGGAGTCTGTTTTCTCATCTGTCTCAAAAACATCCAGCACCCACATGCTTAGTGAAAGAATTTCCATCTGACCCACCTGTTTTGGTGCTTACAGTGTGTCTTCAGTGCAAGAGAATATTTCTTTATTACCTGCAGAAGTAATTCCTAAATATCTCTCAACTGTTCTCCTTTTTCGTGTGAGGCAACCTTCAAATCCTTCAGGTTACTGACCAACAGAGAGATCCCCAGGCTACATTCCCTTGTTTTGAACAACCCTGGGCTTTACCTGAAGATTTTACTCCCTGGAGTAAAACACATGAAGAGTTGTGAATTCTTGCACTGAACTTTGCATCATTACTCTTTTTAAGTTAGAGAGATGCTGCCCTCCATCTTTTTTCCCAGTTCTCTTTGCTTGTCATCTTTAGCAGTTGCTAACACGTGGGAATGTGTGGAGAATGTCAGAGATAAAAGTGGAGTTAACTAATAATGACTTCTCCAGGAGCTGCCTTTGTGCAGTCACTCAGCCCACCAATCTGCCCGTTTTTCTTGATCTCTTTTTGTATTTCAGGGTAATGTTGTCTAGGGAGAAAGGCCTGAAGATTGTTGCAATGAATTTTTATGTAGCCGAAGTAGATGAGATCATCCTTAATCAGATATGCTCCTTCATCTCTTTGCTGGGTGGTGCTTTTTAAATGCGATCCTCCAACCTGACTTTCGACACGCTGGATCCTGCCATCAACAATTTACAGAGAAAACTCCTAGAAAAATGCCAGTTGCCAAAAAAGTCTTTTAAGAATAAAACACCCAAGATGGGGAGCAGGAATAGGTGTTGTGAATCCCCACCAGTGGACCTGCATAGACCCTTTTTTATCTTTGAAACTGATCCTGCAGGTTGGGGGGCTCTCTCACCTCACTGCACTGAAGTGGCAGCTTTAACCACCTGAGTAATCTTGGTGGCTTCATCCCTTTGTGCTGCTGCACTCAGGAAGTGCCATCCACCACAGGCTGTGGAATGGGGATTCTCAGAGCCAGGGATTTGCCTGAGAAGGATAATGGTTTTATGTTCTGAAGCATAAGGCATCTGTTCCTCATGGAAATACTTTCTAACTGCATTACAGATAACATTGGTCTCTTTGTTTCCTCTCTCAAGACAGTGAGTTCTGTGAACCTGACTCAAAAAGGTTCTTCAGAGTGACTGGTTTTATATTTATTAATTTTGGGGTTCACTCACCATTTTCATGGTTTTCTATTATGAGGAAAACAGGATATTCCTTTTTGCCCTTTGTACTGCTCGTTACTCTGACTTTCTGCTTTCATTCTAAAGCAGTCTCAGTCTTTGTTGGCATGCATAAAAAACCTGAAGAAAGAGCTAGTTGCATCCCCTGATGCTTGTGGAGTTTTCTGACTTCTAATATTAATGTAATTTTCCTGAGGTTAAAGATTTAAGTATTTATTTCCTGAGAGAAGAGGAAGACTTACCTTCAGCACTAGGTTTATCTTCGTGTCTACTTCATTCAAATTTTAGCTTTCTAGTTTTAAAATTCCGTATTTTGCATGTCTGGAAAGGACAGAAGATTAGGGCCTATGGTTTTAAGTTTCCTGTGGCTGCTGACTTTTGTCATGTACTGTAAATACAGCCTAATTAAACCTTTATGTACAGGATGAAATCAGAGGGAAGCACAGTGCTTTCAGCTTCTCTGCTTTTTCCTAATAAATACAGCTGTCACAGTGAAGGAAAAATTAGGTATTCATAAACATCTCAGTTTTATTTAGTCACACTTAAACTAGATTTTGTAAGATTTCAGTTATTACTGTAAATGCTACTCCTTGAAATAGCTGTCTATAAGCTATTTTCACTTTCTAGCATCAGATAAGGACACATGAGTTTTGACAAGTTGAAGGCTATAGAAATCTTTATGGGAGATAGATATCACTGGAAGTCTACCACCACATCTTTCATAAAGTGGAGGGAGGGTGAAGAAGGGGAAAAGAGAGAGTAGTTTTTCATTCTGCTGCTCAGCTTAAGGGGACAGATATTATTCTTCTAATGTCTGCTCTGCTGAAGTGAAAAACTCACTGACAATGATCATTTCTTTGACTTACCTATCTGCACCAAGAAAAGAGAAGCAGCCTGCTTTTTGTCTTAAAATGTTATGCACGTGCACAGCATGTGTCCTCTGTTTTGCAGAAAATAATCTGTTCCTTTGTGAGGCTGGAAATGTTAAACTGGTTTTACTTCTGTACGTGAAATTTTTGGTGCTAGATAGATGTGTGAAGCTTTTGCATTTGAAAAGCTGTCATGCCAGTAAAATATATTAAACTCCTTTTATCTTTTTTTTTTTTTCTTCTAGATTTCCTTATGTTCTCCCTTGGTGGCCCTAAGTTATCTGCCCAGTCCTTGTTTCTTTTTCACTTGGTTGTGTCTCAGAGGTGCTGTAAAGTACCCAGCAGTGCCAGGCAGACAGCCTTTCGTTACTTAGTCAGTTATCCAGCTAATTATTTCCTTAGTTTCCCAAGCTAAGGATCAACATTAAAAATTATGATGCATTATATTATGTTGAAGCCTTGCTATAGCCAGCTAAGCCTGCTATATTGAGCAAATTTTATTTTGAATGACAATGTGAACCTTGATCCGAGACTTTTATCCAGAGCTTTATGGGTGGTGCTCTGCTGTTTTAGGTGGTAAAAAGTGGCACTGAGCTCCCAAAGGTGAGAGACAAAACTACCAGTGCCCAAGGAAGCGGAGGGATTTTAAGTGTTTATTTTCTTGCCAATTGGTGTGCACAGAAATTGTTTCAGAATTGTAAAAAATAAAAGCGAACCCAATAAATTCTCCTGTCACCATAGCTCTCCCCAAGGAAATGCTACATCTGCTGGCAGGACAGCTCAAGTAGCTTGATTTCTGCATAGCTCTTAATTTTCTGTATCCATATGAATAAAGTGCCTTGAAAGCAAAAGGCAAAGTCCCTCATGTTTTATTGTAGCCCAAAGATACCAAATACTTAGCATGTGCAAATTTTACTGCTAAAATGAAGTATGTGTGTGCCTCCATATTTCTGTAGTTAGTATCGAAGAGCTTATATATCCTTGTAATTTATACCTCACTTAGATCACACAGTGAAAAATTACATTAGAGAGAAATAAATTCTTCAGTAAATCTGTTCACCAAGTCCTTCAGCTCCGTGTGAAGTACCAGTAAACAAGTGTTGTGTTTGTGTCAGCTTCTTTGGCCTTAGAGAAAAAAGAAGATACATGGGGGGATTTGCTTATAAGCCTGCAATTTAAATGTTCTTATCCTTCTGCTTAATCATGTCATACACTACATATGAATATCAATGTAAGTTTCTTCTTAAAGGAAAATTTCCCTGATTAAAAATAGCTATCTACCAAGCTAAGGGAAGCTGATGAAAATGTGTTTTTACTTCACATCCAAAACATTCAAATCAGTATTTTTCTCCTTCAGTGTAAGGACTCAGTGAGAGATTTAATCTGAAGTGCTTTTCCCAAGCTAAGGGATAAACAGTAATAAAAACAAGACACGATGTAATTAATGGAATTTCAGCACAAAGCCTGAAAAGAGATTGGTATTGCTGTAGTCTGTGAGACAGAGAGTTAAATTTTTTTTGGATTGTTAATATATGTTGCCAGAAGAATATTTTTCCCTTTAAATAGGTTAGCAACAAGGTAGTAACTGTAATGCATTCCAAGTTTAAAATGCATTTATTCCATTTAGGGAGATTCATTTCATCCTCCACTAGAAAGTTGGAAATGTTTGAACTCATTCAAGATAAAATTGTATTTTTTGACATAGATTATTTTTAGCAGTATTTGGTACTCTTAAAATCACGAAGACAACGATCATGTAAGATGCCAAATAATTGAAGCCCTTGCTTGTCTTGAACATTAAAACAAGGTAACTGGAGAAATGAGATGCTGCAGGCAGTCCTGTAGCTGGGGATTATCTGCATTACCTCATCTGCTGTCCTCAGTGGCAGGATGAGTCAGAGCACTGCATACCATCAGATGTGATGAAACAAGATGCAACTCTTCTCTGTAAAAAAAAACCAAAACAACCCACCCAAACACTAATATAAATGCAGCTTGTCAAGATTCAGTGTCCTGGTTTTTTTTGGTGTGCTTGAAGTTCCTTGCTAAGCCATGCATAGATGCATATTTATCCCTGGTGTGACGTGCCTCAAGGGAGTGCACTTTTCATAAAAATATTCTGTTCCTGTTGCTTGTGGCATTTATATATAAGATTTAGTTGAATAACCCTGCTTGTGCATCCCTCCTGTATTGTGGTATCCTTCAGACAAAGGAGAGCAAGTCATCTCAACTTCCTTGCTTCCTATTGCTCTGCTCCCTTCTGGCACTGGAGGCTCCAGTGATTTCTTTTGGAGCAGGGCTGCTCCTGCTGCCATTTAGGGCAGCAGCACAACAAGGGAGATAACAAATGTATCTGCAACAAATGCACTGGGGTTTTACCTGCTTCTGTGTTAGGGCTTGTCTAACCAAAATTTACCAAAAATAGGTGGGGTTTTGCCTGAGTCCACGTGCAGACAGGAGTGTTGGCAGTTTCCAGATCACTGCAGGCTGCCATTGCTGGCTGGGATTTTCCCTCAGGATAAGCATCTGCCCATTACTGAAGGGAACTCAAAGGTTTGGAAGGGCTGCAGTCGGTGTGGCAGTTATGACCAGTACTGGATTTTGAAAGGTTTTGGTGGGATATCTGTAAATGATAACATCATTTCTTTTCTCCTCTAGCCCGGGTCGCTCTCCAGTCTCCTTTGACAGTGAAATAATAATGATGAACCATGTGTACAAAGAAAGGTTTCCAAAGGTAAAGAATCACTTTTTACATTCAATGAACTTGTGCCCAAGCTCAGGATTAATTTGCAGTGCTTGTTGGAGGAGCCCTGCTCCTCCATCTCATTTCCAAACAATGCAGTTTGCTGAGAGTTTGAAGCTGCTTTCTCAGCTTCATATGTTAATTCTACAGTAGAAGCAATGGATTTAATATACATAGAGACTCAGATGGAAAAGGCTGAAAAGCTTTTTTCTTTGCATGTATTTCATATTTACTAAGTTTCTGATGTCTTTTATTGGCATGACAAATGCTCACAGGGGTGAGAAGAATGGCTATGCTTTGGCTTTGTGTATATTTTTAACTAATGCTTGTATTTTTCATAAAATTCCAAATCAGATCAAGGCTGGAAGAGGGGTGTTTTGTTTATTTTCACATGTACTTTAAACAGCCATTTTAGAGAGTACTTTCAAAACAAGCTGAATAACATTGTCTTTGTATTCCCTGTACAACCTGCATTAAATTTACCTTACACTGATCCAGACTTCTTTGGGTTTAGTAGGCTTTCCATTTACATATTGGAAACGCAAAGTTTTGGTTTAAAGTCATTCCAATTATACTGGAGGTTTTTGACAAAACCCAAGTTTGCCACTGTGACTTTTGATACTCAAGAAGTAATGAGGATAGATCAGATTTGTGTTTTTAGAAAAATCAAGCTGAATGCTTCAGTTACACCGAAATGTGCCAAAGTGATCTGTTGGTGAAAATAAGTGTGTTTGCTATTTAAAAAGCTGAATATTGAAATCTGTGGAAGCAAACTTTGAAAGTCAACATCTCATTGAAATGAGGGTAGAAGACTGTGCATCCCACAGCTGTCGATATGGCCGTTCCTTCCTGTTCCACCACCAGCAAAAATAGATGTTTCTCTGGAGCCAGGATGCCAGGGCTTAGAGTGATAGAAATGCCGTGTCTGCTGCTTGGGGCAATGATTTTCAGCTTCCACGGTCTTGTCTAAAAGTTCTGAAAACTGCCTCGTATCTTACATCCTTACTCCAGAGACCCAGGGGGTAAATACAGCCTCAGGACCAAGAGATTTTTACGATCATTTGCATCTTCAGAAAGCGTGTTTTGATTAATTTTTGCTGTTTGCTCCCAACTTTTGCCCGTGAGACGCTATTTTTCGCTCTCAGCAAATTGCTATTGTATTTTGGATTTTTTTTTTTTTTTTAAGCCTCGTGCAGTTGAGAATGTTACTTTAGAGCCCTGCTTGTTTGTGTTTTTAAGACCTGTGTTAGTAAAATTCGGGGGTAATTTCTCTTTGTTCTGCACTCTCAGGCCACGGCACAGATGGAAGAACGGCTGGCTGAGTTTATTGCCTCAAATGCTCCGGAGAACGTGCTGCAATTAGCGGATGGGGTCCTGAGTTTCATTCATCATCAAGTTATCGAGCTGGCCAGAGATTGCCTGGATAAATCACGTGAAGGTCTTATTACTTCTCGGTACTTTTATGAGCTGCAGGAAAACTTGGAGAAACTTCTCCAGGATGTAAGTGCTCTCTGAAAAGCAGAATATGTCATTTTGGTTGCAACCTTAACCAATAAGCCTGAGCTTTGATTTTTAGGAGAGAAAACTCGGGTTCCGGGGGAGGGGAAACACGTGGGGGTGTCAGGAGATCTGAGTTGTTCCAGTCTGCTGTTGTTCTGCTGTGGGTGAATTTGAGTAAATCGTTTCACCTGCGAACTTCATTTGTACAAAAATTAAATATGCATATGAGCAAGTCAAAGGCAGTCTTTGCCATTTATGAAAATTGGGTTTATTCAGATGAAGGAAATTACTGAACTTTTCTTTCATGAACTTCAAGACTCTGAATGACTTGTTAATTAAAATAGTGCCTTCAAGGAGTGAAAAGGCCATAGTTTTTGGTGTTGCTATACATTTTTCATGAAAGGTTTTCTAGAGCTGAACTTAATCCAGTTGTGGGCTTTTAGTACTTTTGTGTGTGTTTTGTGGTGATCAAAGCATATGAAAATACACAAGGGGGCACAATTTTAATGCATGCTCAGTGTGCTTCAGCTACTCGTTAAAAATTGCTCCTATCCTTTAAAGTGACAATAATATTAAATTTAAAAATCTCTTAGTATTTACTCTGTAACTGTTTCAAAGAGTCAGTGCTATTAGCAGTTGCTGAGTCCAGACCTTTGTTTGGGAATTTCTTCCCAATCTCCTGCTTTGATTTAATGAGATAGCAAGCTGAAAAGACAGAATTTATAAAGATTGCAGTCTCAGATACCAAACATCCCAGAGACACCTAGAAACAGAACACCTGAAATCATTTGTTTTCCGTGATGATTTTTATGGTCACTGATCTGTTTGCCAACCCACTCCACTGGCATGAGTTGTACCAGCTTGTTCCTCTTTGCCACTCTTTCATTAGAAAATGGCAAATGAATAAAAATACCATATTAATGTACAATTGTTGCATTAAAAAGCTTTGTGCAAGCTGCAGAATCTTCCCTTGTATCAGCTAAAATTTTTGGCTACCCCATTTATACGAGCGTGGCTGCAATTTTCCTGGTATTTATTATGCATGCGAGAAAAATGACTCATGTTTGGATTTGTGGTGTTCTGCTTGGGTGGGGAAGATAATTTTGGCAGATCAGGAGAGGTAGGGGATATCATTGAGGGCCTATGGGGTTGTCTGCCTATGGGATTTCAGTAACCACTTGTGGGTCCCCCTGGAATCTCTGGAGTCTGGAAGCGGAGTATTTACACGTGTCAGCTGTGAAATAAGGGGTCAGGCCTCTTTGGGTGATGGTTTTGAAGCTGGAAAGATTTCATTAAAAGTAGGTGTATACACTTGGTGAAACCACATTTCAGGAGGACTATGGTAGATTTTACTGCTTCTGGTAGCAGCTCCTCGGGGCCTGAAATTCTCCCTCTCCTGGACTTTCCTCCCCTGTGTGTGGACAGTGTTTCTCATACTGGAAGGAATTAAGAGAGCCATAAATTGGGGCTGGCCACTTCCAGTCTGCATTTTCACTCCTGTCTTCTGGCCTGAAGAGGTTAATCAGAGTCCTGACAGAGGTGTGGCTCAGATAAATCAGCTTTTTCCTTTTCTCCCCTCTGCCTCAGAACAAATCCTCAAAACACACTCCTTAAACGTCCTTTTCCCCTTGATCCTGTGGGCATTTTGTTGCTGCTCTGAAGCACAGGGAAAGGTGACATTGAGCTGTTATTAGAGAAGATCCAGTGGTCATCTATGAGCTTGCTGGGGAATTGAGGTTGACCCCTTCCTCCTGAACATCTTCTGCAGAGAAGGTGAGAGAAGGGTCAGCTCTTAAGTTGAATTGATTTACTGTAGGAAGTAAGGTGGACTAGAGGTGATTAAAAGGAAAGTTTAGAGAGACAAGGGAGGCAGAGCAGGCCAGGAAGGAAGAGAACAAAGAAATTAAAGACAGCAGAGGAATGCCAAAGGTTTCATTCCACATCTTTCTCATTTATTATTTTTCTGTTTCATCATAGTTCCTTGGCTTATCTTTTTTTATTTTAATATTTAAAGGCTACTTGTTTCCTTCCTACTCTTTCTTTGCCCTTCAAGCTGCACTCTACAAGGAAATAATTGGGACCTTTCAGTTGAAATCTATAGGAATTGGTGATAATATTTCTTTGGATGACTCACCTGAAACACAAGAAGGTTTGATTATTCCAAATGTGGAGGCAGGGTCTTAACTTTGCTCAGTTTGTAAGGTATCACAAAGTTATTCACTACATAAATAATACCAATTGCAAGGTCATCCAAAAAGCTCTTTGGCTTAGGCAGTTGTATGGTCTGTGCAGCAGGATATGTAGTTTTATGGTATATTTTTATAACATATTTAAAGATTGGGAAGATGCTTTATTGGTGAATAATGAGGTCACCAAATGGCAGGAAAACCCACGGATTTTCATACAGTTTTACTGTGAAAGAATGGATTCTCCTGAAATTCTTTTTTAAGGTGTCAATTCCAACACCTCATCACAAACTAAACTTGCACAGCATTCCAAATCGTAGAAAGGAAACTTGATTTAATAGTTTGAGTCTACTTTATATTGTAAAAAATATAAAACAGAATAATTGGGTATGTAAATAATGAGCTGTTTAAATATACCAAACCAGAAAGCTTTTAGAAGATTTTTAGATCCTGGCTTTTGTAATAACATGCCAACAAATCTCATTAGTTCTGGCAAATGAGGTCTTTTCCCTTGTTTGGAGCATGAAATATTGTCTTTTAGCCAGAAAACTTATTGCTTATTGCATCATTGAAATTATCATGAAGTAAAAATGAATTTAAGAGATTTCCTTTATTTTGGAAAACATGAGTTTGAATGTTCCACTTCACATTCAAAGTAAAAATACTGAAAAATAAAATAAAGCACATAAAAAAAGAACATTCAATATTCAGTTCTTTATCTGTTGCCATGGGTTAGAGGATGGGACAGGACCTCAGGTTACTGGGAAACACAAGGTTATAGTCTGTTATTGCTTGGCTGAACTGATGAGGTAAAACTGTCCAGAGTTTTACTGGCCAGAGTAAAAAAAAAGAAGTCTGACTGTTGTGTAGATGCAGCCAGCTGGTCAGGAAGGTGAAGGATTACAGGTGTTTCTGTGCATGGAACAAAAGAAACAGGGGAGGGTGTAAGTATTCTACTGCAGTGACTGATGGTGCACATTGGGAAATGGATATTCTGATTGGGATTGCTTTCTTAATAGGAGCCTGAGTGTAAATTTATTGGTTCTTGGCTTTTGCAGGTCTATTGTTTTGGTTTCCATCAGTATATTAGCTCAATTACAGCATTGTGACTTGCATATATCGCAGCTATTGGTCCTGCTGAACCCCAGGGGAGGACAGTGATTTTAATTTCATGCCCCAGTGGCTACAGTTAGTGACGGATGGGTCTTTCAGATAAGGCAATGGGTTTGTAAATTAGCCGTCGCTACCTCCCCGTACACGTGTCACCGGCAATGTGTGCAGGAATGGCATCAGCCTCTCCTCACAGCCCCATCCTCCTCTCCCTCCTCCCCCCTTGGGAGGAGGAGTGTGTGTGGGGGGAAACCCTGAGATGCCACCAGCATCCTCCAGGCAGGAGTGTCGTCATGGGGAGCTGTGGGTGAGGTGGCACATCTGGTACCCGGCAGGTGGAGGTGGCAGGCGGTTCTTGGCTGTGCAACCCTCCGGATCCCGGGCTCTGTGCGTGGGACAGGCTGGGAACAACACATCAGTGGGGATGTCTGGGCTGTCCTGTGTGAGGAGGGAAGAAGAAGAAGAGGCAGTTTTACTGAGGATCTTGGAAGAGCAGCGCTGTGCAGAGATGATGGCTGAGTGGCTGTTACAAGTTGTGTTTAGTTTTTGTATTTTTTTTTTTATTTTTATTTTTTAAATTTTATTTCCTTTTACTTTTCTGTACCCTTTGGCAGTCGTGGTCTGGCTTTTCGTTTTTAAAACGGACGCCTGATTAAGTTAGTTACATTTTTAAGTTATTTTGCCTGAATTGTCATAGATAAGGAAAAGGAGAAAACAAAAGGACTTTATTTAAAAGACTGAGTTCGCTTTAACAATATAAAGGGATGCAAAATGATGAATTATATCTATTATATTATATTTCTTGCGTAATATAACCTGTGTAGAGGGGAAGAAAAGGACTTTCCAATCGCAGGGCTCGTATTTCAAATAATACGAAGTTGTTGATGTTTTATTTATTAATTTCAACGCAGCTAACCCCTGGTGATCTGGAATGGCTTTTCAAATATGAAAGCATTAATTTCTTTCTGGAATTCGTATTTTAACTTAAAAGTTTGCATAATGCATTAGAGGACACAAAATGAATACTAATCATCTTCATTGTGATTATTTTCTGTTTTATAATTAGAAAATACCTTTTAGTTAGGAAAAAAACCCCTACAACTTATTTCGGTACTTTCAAAATAATCTATTTTTTACGGCTCTATAGCCAGGAAGGATCTCTAATGTTGTTTTTAGATAATGAACTGGCACATACATTGTTCTTTTTCAAGGTTAAAATTGTAGCCCCAGCTAATCAGTGCAGAAGGAGACAATCAACATTTCTATTCTGACCTCTATCAAAATGAGAAATAATGAACCTTTTAATTTTTTTTTTTTTGGTAGCAAAGTATCAGAGATATGTTGTTTAAAATGCTGGCTGTTTATTTACAGCTCTGAATTTTGGTTTCCCTGTGTTTTTATTGTTCTTTTAGGTGCTCACCACTTGTGATTTGACTTCTCAGACACATATATCTTTCTCTTAGGTGGTGCTAATGAGCAATGCTAAATGAACCTTTTAATTTATTGCTGCTTGCATCCTTGTTGACAAAATATCATTCCTATAAGCAAGAGGCTCGTTGCCAGCAAAACCTCATTGGTGGAGTTCTGAACTCTATATTTGTGGCTGTGTTAAAGCATAATTGGGGAACCTTGGGAGAAAAATAACTATACTTTAAGAGTTTTTGCATGTCATTGGAACCACCTTTTTATCACTCAGCAATGAAACACTATTTTATTTCTGCTCTAGGACTCATAATGTAACCATTGTGTGCTTCAGCAAGAAAAGAGTAATTTGGGGAGGTTGTTCAAATTTGTCCTTCGGGGGCTTTTTGTGTTGGGTTGGGTTTTTTTAAAATTATTTTAGTATGTTTACTGTTATAAAGAGACACCTTCTCACACACACACACATCTTGAAACTAAGCCTTGAATTTTTGCTGAAATCTGGTAAAGTAACAGGCAGGAGTAAATCCTCTGAATTAAGTTTCTATATGCTCTTTGCTTTGCTTGTTTGCTTGGTCCTAATTCCATCAGTGCAATGCTGCATTTGTTCAGAGAAACCGAAGTTAAGTTTTTCTTGATGATGAACAGAAGTAGTTCACATTCTAGCTGATAGTAAAGCCTAGAAGTATGTGTGGCTGTTAGTCATTATCTAGATGTCAGTGTTGTGTGGAAGGTAAAATTGAAAAAATCAGTACTCCCCTTCTCGTTTTAAAAAATAAAACTAAAGCCACGTCGTATCTGATATAATTGACAGATGATATAATGCAAATAGAGCCTTTGAAATATCTCTTGCATGATAATAGGAGTGAGTTGTGATGGAAAAGCTCTGTGTGACCTGGCCGAGCTGAGCTCGTGGCCTGCCCTGACTCGGTCATGCCTTTGCTGCCGAATTCCGGTCTGAGCTGGGGGCTGCTCCGTGCTCATCACCTGACACCCAGGAGCCAAGGGTTCAGTGCTAGGACCGTGATGTGATGCTCTGCTCTCCACAGGCCCACGAGCGATCCGAGAGCTCCGAGGTCGCCTTCGTTACCCAGCTGGTGAAGAGGCTGATGATCATCATCGCGCGGCCCGCTCGGCTGCTCGAGTGCCTGGTAAGCGGGGTCCTGGGGAGAGGGTGGGCAGGATCTAAAGAGTGGATTGTGTTTGAGGAGGTAAGGAGCACCAAGCCTTCAAGAGAAAGCTTTGAGTTCTCATTAAAATGTTGATGAAAAATAAATCGATATTTAAAAAGAAGAAAAAAGAAAAAAAAGGAAGCACTAAGTGTCTTTTGAGTTAATACAGAAGTATCTGTCCTCTGCACTGTCAGCTGCAACTGCAGCTAAATTGTGTTTTAGTATGAAGTTTATGGAGGGGCTAGATGTAGATGTTGACATTCTGTGCTACTTGATGCCACCAGATTTTCCTTGTGTTTGTAGCTACAACAATTAGCCTGTAAACCTATGTATGGTGTGAGTACAGAGTCTAAAGCAC
Source organism: Pyrocephalus nanus (assembly GCA_038380795.1). Taxonomy (NCBI): domain Eukaryota; kingdom Metazoa; phylum Chordata; class Aves; order Passeriformes; family Tyrannidae; genus Pyrocephalus; species Pyrocephalus nanus. The sequence continues at coordinate 4,895,098 of CM076269.1, forward strand.
TGTGCTGAGGAAGATCTGTCACTAAGGAAGAAGTTCCCTGCCATGATATAAATGGTATTTGGGCTCTAGAACTCAAACCCTTCCTGTAGACCCAGAAATTGCAGCAAAACCTGGTGCCAGGTTTTCCCAGCTGTGATCACACAGTGGGATAGACGAGTGAGAGATCCAAGGAGGTTTGGAAGCCTGGGTTTGAAATCCTATTTGGTAAAAGCAAGTCTCACTGCTTTTTAAGCAACGTAATTTGCTTAATAAGAATGTCCTTTTTTTGATTTAATTCTAGAAAATGGTGAAAAGTGTTTAGGCAATCCCAGTTAAATAGGCCACTGTGTCCTGAAGTCCTGCAACTCCAAAAATATTTTCTAGATACAGGGGAGAAGCAGCCTGAAAACTCATTCTCACTGTCATGCCTGTCCTGCCACGGCAAGAGGGTTAATATAAATCTTGAAATATATGGTTAATATAATCTTGAATATATATGGTTAATATAATCTTGAATATATATGGAAAGAGGTGATCAGGCTATGTGGTGGTTATTGGTTGTAGGAGTCAGTTCAGTGACTGCATTTCAAAAGGATGTTGAAAAAGTGGTGAGAGTGTAAGGAGGAGTGACCAAAAATTGTGAGAGTGCTGGAGAAGGTGTCACAAACCTACAGTGGAAATTTATTTAATGACAGGATGAAGTTCCCTGGTGTGTCAAGGCACATGTGGTGGTGCTTTCTGGACATAAAAATGACAGGGGTGCTGCATGGGTTTCAGACATTAGAGAAGTTGGCTAGATTAGGAATCTGTGGCTGGGTGCACAGTTAACATCAGTTAACATGTGAAGAATGTTGAGGGCATTCATGATGAAGTCCATGGGTGATTTTATCCTTGGAGTCACTAGAGGATGGATGAGTTTTGCAGAGCTTTCTTTGACAAAGTCGACAAGAGTGGTCCAGTCTTTCCAATGGTACCAGTTTTTGAAAACACTTGTAGAAGTCCTAAGAACCAGTACACTTTGGAGGGTTTTCTTATTCCTCCTCCATGCCCATCAGATGGATTGCTTTGCTGGGAACCCTACAGTGCAAGGAAGACCAGTGTCAGTGAGGAATTAGGCTGCACAACCAGCAAGACAGATGCCTATGCTTACTTATTCAAGAAATCTCCCAGATTACATTGCAAATCCTGAGCTCAACTCCATTCAGACAGGGAGTTTTTTGATTTTAAAAACCATTTTTGTGATTTAGATGAGCTTTTGTGACTCCAGTTATCTTCCAGCGTTTCTTCAAATTTATTTTTTTTTAAGTGAAGACAATGAAGAAAGGAGATACATTTAAACCTACTGTGGTTGTATTTGCTGCATTCACCATCACCATTTATGCTTGTGTACACTAATAGTCACACATCATCTAGGAAAACCTGGAAGGAAGCTTTATGCAGCCATCTCTATACCTGCTAAGAGTTCCAAACTCAAGGCAGCTCTTCTCTTAGCTGCAAACCAATATTGTCTCCAGGTTCCTCCATGACTTATGCACCTGATGTTCTGCAAAGTGAGTGGGAGCAGGTGGAAGCAGAGGAATCACTGAGATTTGAGTAATGAATTCCAAAGTATGTGGTGACAACCTTGACAATGAAATGGCTAGAGTCCAAAGTATAAAAATAATTTTTGGATCTGTGTGTTAGTCTTCCCCTGTTTTTTTTAACCTGCATTGCCTTTCTAGCTTTTTTTTTTCCAAATACATATTTTAATCTGGTGACATGAAGAATTAAATATTAATGTTCCTTTTATCCCATAAAACAACAAGAAATATAGTAATGGATAGTCAACCATTTAAATAGCTTTTGAGAACTACATCTAATTTTTTTTAATATACTTTTGTAATTTAACTTTTAGCTTCAATTGTATGTGAATTTATAAGTATTTTTTCTACAGTTTAATATTAAATTTCATTTTAATTACTCAGCTTCTTCTTTCTTTCTTGTAAATAAATAACCATATAGACAATGCTTGTGATGGCTGTGACTGTTTTAATGCAGTTGAAGGCCTTTTAGTATTCTAAACTTAAGCTGTTTGGCTTCAGTCTTTGTATTACCTGTTGGACTGTGAAACATTTATTGACAGAGTGATTCTCTGGGGCTTCAAGAAAACAATAATGTGTTTTGTGCATGTCTGAAACTATCTTTGGGAAAAAGTATCTAATTTATTCTTTTTTCAGTTTATTTTTCCATAGCATCTGCCTCCACATAGTAGGGATCATTCTTCTGTATTCAAATTATTAAATCTTCTATAAAGAAGCCAGAACAGGAATTTATTTAGTTTCTTAAGTATTGAATGTTTTAATTTTTTGTCACCAAGTTTGTTTGTTTTTTAATTCTGTCCTTCACTCACCAAAAAATAAATGACTTGCAGTTGTACCTTGAAGAGTCCTTTCTTGACTCCAGCGTCCCTTTCACCTCACTGTCTGTATTGCACTGAATTCTGTTGACCATCTCTTTCTGGTCTGGCTCCTGCTGTCTGCCAGTTTTGAGAGTGTTGATTAATCCTTTCCCAGAGGATTTAGGAAGAACCTTTGTTTTTTGCAGCATGACTTGGAGCAATAACGGAAAAGTGCATTTGTTCTGTTTCTCTAACCATTCAAGTATCCTGACATCATTACAATCTCTAATTTCCTTTTCTTGTTTGCAGTTCTGTGCTCTCTTTTCTCTTATGCTGCTGACCACACTCACATCAATTCTTTACTGATGCCCTCACAGCTATGTGTGTAACTCCTCCCCTTTTATCCTCCCATTTCACTGGAAAATTTTTGAAGAAACTTGGTGAAGCTGCTCATTGCTGGTGAATATTGAGGTTTGTAGGGGAAAGCTAAAGTTAACTAGTGAACTTGCTTCTAAGCAGACTGCTCCTGCAGCCCAAACCTTTCTTTTATTTCCTCTTCTATCTGTTAGTCCAGTAAAAGAGATAACACCTTCCAAAACCTTTTCTGGCCTGAGAGATCAGATACACCGAGGCTGAGTTCCTAAGGTGATCCTGTACTATGTTAAAGTAGCAGTTGTTGTTTTATTAATAATTTTATTGGTAATTGCTAAGGTTGGGACAGTTACAGGATTGGGAGGGGGTGTGGTTCGATCAGAAGTGACATCTGGCAGCAGGAAAGGTTTATATTGTGTTATATTGTGCCTGTCAGATAGAGGTGGCAAAAGAAGGCGCCTCAATCCTCATAACAGACCTTTCCCTGGCACATCTCAGTGTGACAGAACTTACTCTTGGTAATGCTTACATCATCAACACCATTTTATCTGATAGTTTGGGCTTGGTTTGTAAAAAGTCCCTACAGTCCTTGTCCTGTCTTCTTTGCAGATCTGAGCCAGTGGACACCCAGCAGGATGTAACTGTCTGTTGTTCTTGCAGAGCAGAGTGGGAAGAGACTTTCTGAGCAATCTCCTGTTTGGAGGAGAAACCTTCACACTGGTATGGCTGCATCATTTACCTCTCTCTGTTTCTCTCACTGCTTTGCTGTAGGAGTTTGATCCTGAAGAGTTCTACCATTTGTTAGAAGCTGCAGAAGGCCATGCCAAGGAAGGGCAAGGAATTAAATGCGACATTCCTCGTTATATTATCAGCCAGCTGGGACTCACCAGGGATCCCCTGGAGGGTAAGAACTCTTGTTTTGTTCTTTCCAAGCTGTTGGAAGGATAGCCAGATCTCCTGGTCACTACATAACTGAAGGAGGGTTTTATTTTATTGCTTTAATTTCCTGCCCATTTTTCTTTATTTTCTAGAGTTTGCTGTCAAACTCTAGACTGTCCTTTCCAACCCCGTGTCCCAAAGGAATGTTGCTGGGATAAGGATTGCACATCAGCAGTGACAGTTCTTTACTTATGATGTTAATAATGTCTCCCTGTATTATAGCTGAAACAATGCTAGAAAATGGCTTTATGATATAACTGTTTTCCCTGTGCTGTTGGACAGTAAAAGTAAATTTACCTGTTATTTTTATGATATGCCTGCCTGCTACTGGCCTGGTTGGAAAGTATCTTGTCATCCCACTTGGTTGTCCTCTCTGGGAAAAGTGTATTTGTTGTGATTTTCCATGAGAAACCAAGATTAGCATGAATTTTTAGGTGGAGGTGAGATTGTGTTTTTTCTGTGTGGCATAGCAACCAAACCAAAGAGGGTAATATAAGGACAGAAACAGCCTTTCTGCTCGGTGCCAGAATTGCATCTGGTAAATTTAATATAAACATGCATTGGCCCAAACGAGCTTAACTTTAGAATTAGTGGGTTAATATTTCTGCCTGGCAGTTTTCTAGCTGAAATGACAAGTTTTCCGAGCATTCACAGCTTGTTCAGCAACAATAGAAAGTGTGACAGAGACTGGAAGTTACTGTGGAATATTTCAGCGATCTAACCATACTTTTTGCTATCTCAGGAGAGCATAATTTTAACATAAATTAGTAGTCTGGCTAGGACTAGTTGAACTTCTGCAGTGTTTACTGGAATGACAGTGACAGGTTGACTTCAAGTGAAGAGCTCTTCGGGAAAATTTCTACCAAAGATTGCTAAATGCAATTTAATAGCATTTGTTGAAATCTGACATTAAAGGGAAATTTCCTTTGATCCCTGTCATGGGAGAGAACCTTTCCATTGCTAATTCCCCTTACTAAAGTCAAATTTCCTTTAGAAATTGTGTGGAGATGTCAAGGTGCCTCATTTCCTTTCTGTAAGGAGGGCACCCAGAAATGTCAGTGGTGTCTGTTCCGAGACTCGTAGTCAGTGCAGGATTTGGGTTTGCAAAGTTTGCAGCATCTCCTACAACAGCTGAGTAGCCTAAACTAACTGACCTTCTCCCCCTTTGCTGCTGCTCAGCGTTTTGCAGAATCAGACCTGTCCCTTGCAGGGAGGCAGTTTGGAATGTGATGCTTTTTCTTTCTGGAGCACAGAGGTGCCACCAGGCCGTATGCAGACATATGTGTATGGAGGAGGTTTTAATATTAACTAGGCAGCAGTTTCCCCAAACATGCAGTTATTGCTTTTACTTATTATAGAAACCATCTAGAATAAGTCAGGCTGAAATAAGAGCAATTAATTTTATTCATCTTTTATATAAAATACTGCCTGCAGCGTACAAGATGTTAAAGGTTATCGCTGTATAATTGGGGTGACTTTTTACAGAGGGGAAGAATGTCCTTCATCATCTACAAGCACCTCTAAAATCCTGTTTTTCTTGTATAAACAAAGAGAATAGTGTTTGATTGAGATCATTAGGAGTAATCTTTCCTCTTTCTTTTCAGAAATGGCCCAGCTGAATAGCTATGACAGCCCAGACACTCCTGAGACAGATGATTCAGTCGAGGTAAAGCAATAATACACTCACTCTGTCTAGCACTTTTTTTTTTCCAATGAAAAGAAGTAGTCTGCAGTAAAGAATTAATTATAATGCAGAGTAATTTTAATTAAAAAAAAAAAAAGTGCTGACATTTAAAAGCACATATTACAACTAGAATATGCGCTCCTAAAAATGTGGAAATCTTTACAGAGTGGTGGTGAAATGCTTAGAAGATGCTAACAGGCATTATCACCAAGTTTGATAATTTTTTTTTATTTTGTTTTTGTTTTGTTTTGTGTGGTTGTGTTTGTTTTGGTTTTTTTTAAACTTGGTGGGGTTTTTTGTTTAGTTATTTTTTAGTGGTTTTTTTTTTTAGTTTTTTTATTTTTACAAATAAAAATCATCTGGAGGAATTCTTTCTATCTATGTTTGTAAAATGTGATGCTTATGGAAGACAGTTGACTTAAGTAAAAACCAGTGAAAATATTTAATTATGTAACTCTCTAGATTTCTTAGTTGTTCATTTTATTGTGGTTTTTTTTTTTTTTTTTAATGTAATATCAAGGAAAGGCTTGAATCTTACAGCCCACTGACTTTTTGTTCTAATAACTGAGGAGGGAATCTGCAAGCACCCTAAGGACACAGACAGTTGTCCTAAAGCTGAGTACTCCAGAAGTTTAAAAATGGATTGAGTTTGAGTTAATGGTATTAAAAAAGAAAAGGACAAAAAAAAATACCTAGAATGAAGTCATTCTGATTTCTATTTCCTTGTTGTCTTTCCCCAGAGCCGTGGGGCCTCTGTCCAGTCAAAGAAAACTCCATCTGAAGAAGAGTTTGAAACAATTAAACTGATCAGTAATGGTGCTTATGGGTAAGGCTTTTAGACTTCCCATCAGAAGAAAATGCTATTGTTGTCCTACCCAGCACAGAGTTGTAGCAAAGCTTGACAAATGCCTGGGTTTTGTTGGGTCCAAAAGCGTCAATTAATTTTCCTTGGGTCTTACAGAGGTTCCACACTCGTCGTATCTTCTGGGAGATGCTGGTTCTTGCAGGTTCCTGGGGTTTCTTAGACAACAGCTCCTGTACCTGGGCATAGTTCCTGGCTGTCAAGTCCTTGCATTGTGCTGAACTGACACAGTCTGCAGCTCAGGGACCTTTTGTAAAAATTAGTTGCCCTACATTAAAACTTTCGGATTGTGGTGTTCCTGCCCCTCTGTGGCACAAGTTTTCTGAAGCCTGTCCTAGCTGAGACATCAAGCCTAGTTTTCCATTAACTGTTTCTGCACTATTTCTGTATGACAGGTAGGTAAAATATAGACACTTCAGTACCTTAGCTTGAGATGACAAAACTATTTTCCCTATACATTGTCTCTAGGGAAAATAATGCCTCTTTGTTTATTGTGAGATTTCCTAAGTAATGGTAAAAAATAGTTCCGTGACTAATACAATTATTTTGCAGCAGTTTGCTTATTGCTTATCAAGGCAATAGTGTAGTTCCTTTTATGCTGTCTTGTTTAATCCTGTGCCTTGTATTTTGTTAAAGGCTTAATGAGCAAGGGAAGGATTCTGTACCTGCAAATATTATTGATATGATTTGATTAAAACAGTAAGAATATTGAGGAAGAAGTAGTTTATGCTTTTGCATCATTCCATGTATTCAGATTGTATTCAGATTGTATGTATAACACATGTGGCTGTTTGTGAGCACTTGAAAGGCTAAAAGAAATGCTAGAATTACATTGGGGAGCTTAAAAAAGTGATTAGATTTTATTGCCCGTTGAAAAATCAAGTCTGAATTCAGTCAGTTAAAACTTTAACTGCTGACACAAACCTATCCAGAATTTTAAAAGACAGTTCCTTACTCTTTGCAGTTCGTAAATCCTTACCAGTGAGGTCGTTAGGCTGTTACTGAAAAGCAGTGATACTCAAAAGGTCATAACAACAAAACCTGAGCATGTGCTTGAGTGCTTTGTGGAAGTGGGTGCTTCGTTAACATCCACTCACTTCTTAAAAATTTTATGTGGAGAAAAGTGTAAGCATGTTTTTGGTCAGTGAAGACACAACAGAGCATGTTGAAGAGCCATATTATTAGACAAAGAAGATTTTATCTTTTCAGTCATATTTCTGCACATGTAACTTTATAAAAAGGGGAAAGAGAAGCTGCTACTCACATCTGTCTTTATCCTGGGTGTATTTTGTACTCAGCTGCTGGTGAGGCACAATACCATGTTAAATGTAATGTACTCCAGAGAAAAGGAAACAAGTACTGATTCAATAAGGCGGGCAAACTGGATGAAAATTTTATTTGCAAACTGTATTATTAATGTGCAGGAATCTAATGATCTGCAAATGATAGAAATGTAAGAGATACTTCACCAAAGGAATTCCCCAGTGACAGTGCTGCATCAAATTAATTTTATGGAGCTTGGAAAGGAATCGTGCTGATTCCATACGTTTTGGACAACTTTTTAAAGAGAAATGGTGACTGTAGTGTTGAAAAATACATGTTTGTCTGCAGTGATGCTTAAGGAAGTTTGTGACATTTGCGTTTGAAATACCTCCTTGTTAGGCACATCAGCAAAAATGTTGCTTTATTCAAGAAGGCAGAGTAGCTTTGGAAGGAAGCATCATGGGGTTCCTTTCCTTCTAGGGAAGCTTGCACTGAAATGGGATTTTATGGAGTCATGGATAACTCTGTCAAGATCCATTCAAAACAGTTACAATCCTTGTTTAAAAAAAACCAAACAAAACAAAAACAACAAAACAACAAAACCACAAAGAACTCCAAACCTAAAAGCACAACAAACCAACCTGAACTGAACCTGGTCCGTTTCCTCTTGGCGTGCTGTTTTCCAGGGCGGTGTATTTGGTGCGGCACAAGACCACCCGCCAGCGTTTCGCCATGAAGAAGATCAACAAGCAGAACCTCATCCTGAGAAACCAGATCCAGCAGGCCTTTGTGGAGAGGGATATCCTGACGTTTGCCGAGAACCCCTTTGTGGTCAGCATGTTCTGCTCCTTCGAGACCAAGCGGCACCTGTGCATGGTTATGGAGTACGTGGAAGGTGAGGCTGTCACTGCCCCACTCCTGCCCGGGGACCTCGGGTGGGATGGGGGTGACTGATCCAACAGTGGAGCTGAGCAAACACAAAGCCACATGTAGGAAACTGCTGGGGTCAGAAGTCAGCATGAACTTTCCAGTCCTCACCAGAAAGAAATCCTCTCCTAGGGGATGGCAGGGCAAGATCCATAATACTTTTGCTTGGCATTGCAGTTAGAAAAAGGCATTTAAGGAACATAGTCTTTGTTCTTTAGCAGCCTTCTAAAAAAATAAACTGCTATTTTATGCTGGGGTTGGGTTTTTCTTTTGTTTGTTTTGCTTATCCCTTGGAATATAATTTGATTTTGTTTTATCACTGGATCTTATTGTAAGCAATATTTTTCCACTGGTGGATAGGATTAATTTCTTATGCCCCGCTTGCTTGGCTGAATGTTTATGAGAAATAAGCTTATAGTTATTGTATCAGTGCTCTTTCAGATAAATTAGTGGAATGAAACCAGATGTATTGACAATAGGAAATTTTAATATTAATTCTCCTTTGCAAGTAGAGATGAAGGTCGAATGAAATGTGTGGCCAATATTCCTTGAGGAGCCTGAATCAGGGGTCCACAGACTTATTTCCATGTCTACCACTGTGTCCAAGGGGATGGCTGCCTCTGCATGTGTTGGGAGAGCCAGTTAGGAGTTATAGGGGTGTTTACTTACTACTTTAAGAAGCTTGCAAATCAGAAATAGGATATTACTATATTGTATTTGAATATTACTGCATTACTATATATAATGTATATACACACCACACAGAATATATCACTGTATTTCTGTATCAGTAACTGTATATTGCTGTATTGATAGTAATAGCCCAGTGTTAGGAAACAAAGGACTTTACAGAGAGGCCAAGCAGTCATGAGCTGCCCTTTCTTCAAGGCTTGCTTACAGTTTGCAAATGGCATCTGTGCAGTTCTTGGGCGAGCCAGCCCAACATACATGGGTCTCAGTTCTCCTAAGATTTTAGTATTTTTTTCAAGTTCAACATGGAGTATAGAGAGATCAAGAATTCATATTAAGAGGGTTGAGAGATACAGCCTTTAGAAAGCTTAATCTAATCTAGTTTTGCAGACCTACAACTGTATTTAATTCCTGATATCTGCCATTTCACTGTGCAACTCTTTGTCTAGGAGGTGATTGTGCTACGCTTCTCAAGAACATTGGTGCCCTACCTGTTGATATGGCAAGGATGTATTTTGCTGAGACTGTTCTGGCACTGGAGTACCTACACAATTATGGGATTGTTCACCGTGACCTAAAACCTGATAAGTAAGTCTTTAGCCCCTCAGAAGGTGGAGGGACAGAGCTAATCCTTCAGGGGCTTTCTCTGTAGGCAACAGGACATGGGGGCTCGAGACAGTAGAGATCTTCAATGGCATCTGACATGTAGGAGATTTTATGGAGTCTCCTGCTACTGATGTAGAACCAGATAGGCACTAAGAAAGGGTGGGGAGAATGTCTTCAGATATTATCTCAAAGCTGTTGCTGCACTGATGAAATTATGGCAGAAGGTGGTCTCATTCCTAGTTGCCTTGGCTGCTCTGTGATATTCGGTTGCATAGGAGGTTTCTTGCAGGAGTTTAATGGGGATGTAACACTGAGATCTAAGCACTATCTCATGTTCTTCTGTTTTTTTTAATTGCTTTTGTGAAACAATTAATTGAATGCTGGATTATTTTACTTCTCTTTCTTCTAGTCTCCTGATAACTTCCATGGGTCACATTAAACTAACAGACTTTGGACTGTCCAAAATTGGGTTAATGAGTCTTACAACCAATCTTTATGAGGGACACATTGAGAAGGATACCAGGGAATTCCTGGACAAGCAGGTAAGCTGAAAAATCTTGTCCATTGATGTGGGGTCAGATGCAGGATTCTGTCTTGGGATGGAATCAGAGTTTGTAGCGCTCCTCTGCCTCCACGCTGTGCTGTGTGATGTAGAATGGGAGGAAAAGATGTAAGTCCATTCTCATGTTAGTGCACAAATTGTCATTGTTTGTTACCTCAGCTTCTTGTTTTGGAGTGAGGCATTTTGGCTTTTACTTTAGGGTATTGAAAGGGTGGCCCAGACAGCAGTTCAGGTGTAAACAGAATTTGGTTTAGGGATGTAACATGTGTTTTGCTGGAAGGTTGTTCCACGATCTCCCCCTTCTGGTGCTTGAGAAGTTCATGGCACGTTTCTCTATGTTTCTTTTAATCTTGTCTAATAGCTTAGACATTGATTTTTATCCCCTTGATATTTACTAAGGGTCATTTTTCTCCTTAGCCTTCATTTTGCTAGGCTTAACCAGCTAAGTTGTTCCAGCTAACAAGACAGATTTTCCTTTGATGAATGAAAAGCTCATCCATGTACCTCTTTCAGTTTGGGCTGATGTTTACTGGGTGTAGTTGACAGAAACTGTTCTGGATGCAGGCTCACCAGTGCCTTGCATAATGGGATTAAAAAATACTTCACTCCTCTGAAAATACCTGGGATCAGAGCTGAGTTTTTCTTTTTAAGCTGTGCCAAGTGTTAGTTCATAATGATCCTGTGTTACTGTCTACCTTTGCTTCTGAATAAGGGTGCTTTTTGCAGCAGAACTCTCTTTGGTCACTAGATCACGGTCTTGCGCTCTGCAGTGTTGTATTTTTTTAAAACTGTTTTGTTATTCTTGTTGCTGCTTCTAAGCCTGAGGCAACTTAGATCTTCCAATGTGATTTCCTGAGCTGTTGTCCATGCCAGCTGTACCTCCCAAGTTTAAGGCTGAAGTGTGTAATCATGCTGTGCTGCTAATTCTGCATCTGTGAAACTAAATTCTGCTAGCACAGAAATGTGAGAGGTTTGTCAAAACTCAGCTCCTGATAGCTGTTGCTGTGCCAGCACACATCCATCAAGCAGACAGACCTAAACACACAGAATATGCATTTTTCCCATATGCTTTATTTTACATGCACCAAAGAACCCCTTAGCTGGCATGTCCACACTAGGAACATTTCATTTCATGAGGTGTTATTTCTGTGCAGGCAGGTAGTGTGTCCTTCAAATCCTTGCTCCATGGAAGTAGTTCACAGCATAAAGTGCTTAGTGGCAAAACATTAATAACTTCCTTGTGAAGCTCTGAGGGGGGAAAGAAAAAAAAAAAAACCAAAACCACAGAAGTAAGCTTTGACGTGAATTTGGCAATTTGTAAATTTATGGCTTTCTTGCGTGTTTCTCTTGAGGTCTGTGGGACTCCAGAATACATTGCACCAGAAGTGATCCTGCGCCAGGGCTACGGGAAGCCCGTGGACTGGTGGGCCATGGGGATTATCCTGTATGAGTTCCTGGTTGGCTGCGTTCCTTTCTTTGGGGACACACCTGAAGAGCTGTTTGGACAAGTGATCAGTGGTATGTACACATTTCTGCTCTGGCTCTGAGGGGGTTTCAAAGTGTGCTGTGAAGTAAAACCTTGGAGAGATCGAGGGTCCGCAGTTTAGTCAGGAAGGAGTAGGTATAAAATAGTGGGGTTTCATTTTTAGGATTTCTAACTTTCTGGGTCAAAGTGGCATCCATCTGATTTCAGCTATGGAATGTTGTTGAGTTGCTTAGCATCTTGGTACGTAGTTCTGTCCTTGTGCATGGTGTGGGAGTCATACAATTCCTGGTGGGATTGAAGAAAAATATTTGGGGATTTTTCTGTTCTGTGTTTTAAGTTAAAGTTAATTCTCCATTTAAGTTAATGCTCCATTCTCCATTCTTTGATGGAGAATATGAAAGGAGCAGCCACCAACTGGTCTAATTCAGTCTGATTTTGGTTATTGTTTCTGTAGGTCCAAAAGCCAGTCAATTAGTAATTTTATATCAATGAAATAAAAAGAAATTCCAAGTTGTTACCTTCACATCTTGTGGCTTTTAAAACCTGTCTCCTGCTTGCTTTGTGACTGTTGCTTCGTGTTCACTCAGTGAATATGCCAGTGAAAGCATTTCCTATTGGGAATGCTTTCTGAAACAGTAAATTTTTAACACAGTTGGCAAATGTCCTCTGTAAAAAGCAAATTTCAGCGAAGAACTAAATATGATGCATGAAATCATTACCTGTGAATTGTTCTCTCTGTTCCAAGTATAACAGCTGTGGAATGTGCGGGCACGAGATACAGCCACAGTATTGTCACTGTCATTGTTTATGGATTGTCATGGAAGTCCCATTTCATACTTTATTAATAGAGTCCTTAATGCTTTTTTTTTTCTCCACAAGCACTGCTTGGATTGACAGCAGCTTTAACTGATGCTAAATTTTATGCATTTTGGAAAATGTCAATGCCTGAATTATATTAGGTATGCAAGCTGCTGAATTCAAGGTATTTACGCTTCTGGGGCGGTCTTGAACACTGCACTTTGCATCAGAGGGATGTGTATGGTTATTCAAATTAGTCAGGAAGCTGGTAGAAAATGTCAAGCCTCTTTTTGTCCCCAGATGAAATTGCCTGGCCAGAAGGTGATGATGCACTGCCACCAGATGCCCAGGACCTCATTTCCAAGCTTCTCCGCCAAAATCCTCTGGAAAGAATGGGAACAGGTAACGATCCTTGTGCATATAGGAAAGTGGCCAGAAGCAGGAGAAGCAGTGGTGCACACCCACCAGTATTGAAAAATGCTCATTTAGAGCTGGGGAACAGTTGACAGTGGATTCAGTGAAGCTTGTGTGATGAAGCTCCGAGAATTAGTGTCAGATGGCCATGAATCAGACAGATATCGCTGCCTTGTTTGGGAAACAAGAAAGGGGCACTGTCAGCTTGGCAACATAACTTCCCTGATTTGTGCTGTTCCGTTATGGGCTTGAGGGTTGTGTCTCCATTTGAACAGTGTATGATCAGATATCTTTGAAATTCTCTTCCATTAGGGACTTAATCCCCACCATGGATGTGAATTCCTGGGTGTAATAAAATAAATAAAAACTTTGCCATTCCTAGAGGCCTGTGCAGTAGAATTCTCCAAACATACAGCAAGAGTCTGATAAACTTTTTGGCTAAGCCAGATATGTATGTCAGTCCTTCTGTATTCTAATGTCAGATTTAAAGTTTTACAAGGCAACACTTCTCATTTCCTCGTAGTAAATAACTATAAATAATCTCTAGCTACACTCTTGTTTTAAAATAATCTGTGCAACACTGTGGCTTCACAGCACAGCTCCTCTTTCACTGATTGGATTAGTTTGATTTAATTTGGGATTTTCAGTTTAAAACTACACTTCAGGAATAAAAACCTCATATATATATATGTATATATATATATATGAAATTCCATAAGGCACATGTATTCAGCAGACTTGTGCACATAAGGGTGATGAATAGGTCATGAATTAATAATGATATCAGATGGTTTTCACATGTTCTTCTCTACTTAAAATCCATGTACTTGAAAGATGTTGCTGTCATGGAAAAGATGTAGAGTTTCTTGCCTTATAAAATGAGTTGATGGACTGATTTCTTTGATTTCTTATATACCTGTAATGCTGAGGCTGCTGTTTCACTTGGTGTCTTATAGTGCCACTGGCACTCAGCAAACCTTTTATCTCTTTTCCTCTGCTCTTTCTTCTCTTTTTAAAAAAGACAGTAACATCTTTTATGAATATTAATTTCATTTGGAAAAAAAATGCATATACAGTCTTTAGTTTTTCCTTCTGGGTACCCAAGCTTCTGAGGTTAATAACAAAAGATACTAAATCAGGAAGATTTGTAAGCCCTTGCTTTGTTCTAAGCACATGAATGAGTTTATTCACAACAGTGGAGTCACTCACATGCTAAGTACCTTTCAGAGTTTTCTCTCTTTATTCAGTTATGAACAAGATGATATTTAGAATTTGGAAACTTTAAATTAAGATGTTAATCATTCTAAGTCTTGCAGCTTTCTGTGGAACAGAATAGCAGATGCTGTCTTCCACCCAGTTTAGTCATGTGTTGTTGTTAAACAGAAAAAGGAGGTGGGAAGGAGGAAATCTTGTTCAGATTTTATCCTGCATGACCACTTTGGTAAAAGGATGAGTTGTTTCTCAGGATTCCTGGAAAATGCGTGACTTAAATGTACTCGAGTACATTCTCTTAGGCTCTTGATATTTTTAAGGTTTGTTTTTCATGTTATGCAAATGCTGAAAGAAACACTCTGCAATAAAAGGTGCTTATTTCAGGTAGTGCCTTTGAAGTGAAACAGCATCGGTTCTTTAAGGATTTGGACTGGAATGGATTACTTCGGCAGAAAGCTGAATTCATCCCACAGTTGGAATCTGAGGATGACACAAGCTATTTTGACAGTAAGACTAAAGATTTAGCCTAAATGGCATCGTATTTCTTGTGCATATTTCATTTTTGAAATTCCTAGAGATAAGTCATTGTTAGAAATTGAATAAAAACCATTGATGGAAATTGCTTTAAAAAGTTTCTCTTGAATGCCAAGTAAGGTTTCTTTGAAGGAAAATTAATTTTAAATGAAAAAATGTTGCTGCTGAAGTCAGTTGGCCTTTCACTGGTGCCTGTAGTCCTGCCAGCCATGGCCCTGTGGGGAGAGGTGCTGCCGTTGTCATGCTGGGTTTATTACAGTTCTTCCAAAGCATTTGGTAAATCCAAATTCCTTGAGTTTTTGAGCAATATGATCTTTCCCTAGTGACCGTTTTCAGCCAAAAAATGTTTTTTAAAAAAAAAAAAAAAATCAAAACAAACCCTAAACCTTGAAGACAAGTATGTAGGGAAAATTCTTAAGAGATTTAAAGTAATTTAAATTATTTTCCCTGCAAGTGTATCACTTAATTTTAGTATTATTAACTCTAATGTGATATGAAATGAAGTGTCTGTCTGGTGTGTATAAATGTCTGGGAACTGCCATGGTATCAGTGCTGTGTAAGATTCCTGGTATTTGAAGATAAGCACCAGACAGAGTCAGTGCTCTTGGGAGGGATGGAGATATCTCTCTGTTCCCAGAGCCTCTGTTCCCTAGGTTTCTTCATTTGACTGGAGGAGCTGAGCAGGTGGAAAGGGCTTGGACTTGTCACTGGTCAGGGGATCTTTTTGTTACTCCATCTGCAGAACAGGATGATACTGGGCTGTTTCAGATCACTGAGCTGTGGAAATTTCTGCTCTACTTCAATGGAATCTCTTCCATCCTTGGGCCATGAGACTGGTGGAGTTTGCATGACACACGTTTCTGCTCACCTCCTGCCCTTTGCTGAGGGGAAAGGGAAGGAGGGAGCAGCCTGACTGCAGCCACTCTGCAAGAGCAGAGTGATCCCATTTAGACAGTGCTCTTCCAGTCTGGGGAAGGGGTTTTTAGATTAGGGGTTGGATGGAGAGGTAGGATGGGAGAGAGAGAAAGACTGAGACATCTCTGTGTGGTTCTGCAGAGACCAATTTGAGTCAAGCTGTGCAGAGGGGACAAAGGTGGGTTTTAAATCTCTTGAGGTTGTACTGGTACCACATACACATAGAAACCAAGGTGGTGGGGTGTTCCCACCACTAACTGGACTTCCTGGACGTGGAAACTTGAGCTCTGGTCACTCAGGTTTGGGCCAGTGACTGGGAGAGGCCCAGTGGAGCAGCCACGAGCAGATCCCGGTGGGTAAAAGCACCACGCTGTGTTCAGGGTTGCAAATCACTGGGTCTGTCAAATAGAGAATGATGATAAACCCCCTGTGTGCCCAGGGATGCTCAGCAGGTTGTTGGGGTGACTTTGATGTGAGTCCTTTATAAAGGCTGGAATTCTCACTTCGGGAAATATCTCACAAAGGCGCTGATAAGAGTTGGCGTTGCTGTTATAAACCCTAATGCAAAAAAATTTAGAATTTATAAAAGTAGCTTTCTGGCTGATATGGTGCCTCAAATTTGGCTCAGTGTAGCTATCAGCTTTCTGTAGCCAAACTTATTAACGCCCACCCTACAAAATCCGGTGTGGCTGGCTTAGAAATCCAGTGCTGCAAATCTCAAAGCACAAAATCTCTTTGGAGGCAGTTTAGATTTTTGCATTAAAAATAGCTTTGCATATTGGCTGCTTGCCCATTTTCTTTCACAAAATCTAATCCTTTTTCTAGTTGTAGGAGGGAGAAGAGGAAATATTTTGGGGGGTAAATATTTTTATTTTTGTGTAAGTGATATGTATGCAGGACAGACTTTGTACAATCATTAAGCTGTTTATTGGAAAGTGGCACAGTGAATTGTTTCCATGTGTCCTTCCATATGATTATTTGCTTTAGGGAAGAAATATCCCTCCTATGAAGGGTCTGCAGGATGAGACAGCTTCTGAGTATCAGCTGCTTTCAAAATGTAATACAACTGATGGTGTAAGATAAATTCAGTGCCAAGGAGATATTCACTGGTAATTGCACAGGATGAGCAAAATGGGCTGGATATGTTTCAGTATTAAGGAAAATACCCTGCATGGGGTATAAACACTCCCAAGTTCTTTAAGCAGACCAGTAGGAATGCTTGAGGTGTGAGTTATCAACACTCCCTGCACTGATGCAACGTGCCATGTCTGCTTCCCAGCCCGTTCAGAACGGTACCAACACCTGGATTCGGAGGAAGAGGAGGACACGAATGATGACGATCACGTGGAAATTCGGCAGTTCTCCTCATGCTCACCGAGGTTCAGCAAGGTAGGAGCGTGCTGACCTGATGAAAGAAAAGAATCTAGAGAGGAACACGGTTCCACTGCTTTGTATGGGGTAGATTTTAATCATGGGAATAGGATGTGGGATGTAGTATTCCCTGAGGAAAGAAAAAAATCTGTGTGTGTTGTTTATTCTGTGGTAGTTTGGGGCCTATTAGAAGGTGAGTACCAGAGTAACTGGAGAATGACATTTTGTATTTGCTAATGTTTCACCCATAGGCAGGGTGTTGCAGAGGTCTCTTCTGCATCTGATACAGTTTGATTTACTGATGACTTGGATTCTGACACTTGGAATAATGGCCTAAAATCAAAGAGGGTCAGAGCAAGGGTGAAGTTTACATCTCTGCTTTGTTCATTGTCTCAAATACAGCCTAAGGAACAAAAGGCAGGGTGACCATTTCAAAGAGAAGGCTCTGGGCATATAGTGCATCATGAGTTACATGTGCCAAATTTTTGAGGGAAAAGGCAGTTTCCATGCTAGGTTTAGCAGCAGGAAGGTCATAGCTGGGGTATTCTGGCCTGTTCTGGGCAGTGTTCTTGAAAATAAACATGGGCCACTAAAAGGGAGTCCAGAGGAAAGCAACAAGAACAACCTGAGATCTTACAAAACATAAAACCTAATCATACATAACTGCTGGAAGGAAAGGAGTGCATTGGCCTTCCTGTCCTACCCAGAACTGGGATGAAATGGTGGGGGCAAAGGAGGTATAGGGTAAATGGTAAGAAAAAGCTCCCAATACTCAGCAGTAATTAAGGGCTGGCACACATTGCCTGGGGAGTTTGTGGAGTTTCCATCTCTGGTGGTTTTTAAGAGCAGGTTGGAGAAACCTCAGTCGGGTGTTAGAAGAGAGTGAGTTCTGCTCTGAGGTGGGGAAATGGGAGGAAGCCCTGAGGAGGTCCCCTGCAGCCACACGTTCTGCATTCAGGGCTGCACAGGTCTCTCATTCTCATTCAGGTGTTCTGAAATAAAAAAATAGGAATTACAGACATTTTATAATACTACAGCTCTGCTGTTAGCTTGGATAAAATACTGTATGTTTGGGAGGGGGAGAAGGGAGAAGGAATGCTGTTTTAAAGCTGGCTTCTCTATGAATTGTATTTTCCTCTTAATGAGATGGGAGTAGGAATTTTTCTTAGGAGCTCTGAAAGATATTTCATTTTTTCATGGCAGTTCCTCCAGTTTTCCACTACTGAAGTAAGTTTTTAAGGACCAGTTTGTTCTTCTTTGTCCTCAACCAGGCTACAGTGGTTTAAATAACAGTTACTCTTAATTTTATGGAGTTGCTCCTGATTTGCATCATCAAAAGTATGTTTAAAATTGGACCTGAGGATTAGCTGGTGTTTTGAAAAAGTTCTCATGAGTACGTAGGGGTTTCTTTCATCTGCCTTTTCTCACCATGAGTATTATTCATTTGTTAGACTGAAGCTTTTCTTCAGGGTTCAGTGTTTTTGCCACAAAGAGAAAAAGTTCACTTTTAATGAAATTTTTTTTTTTTTAAGACCTGGAAAATTATACAGCATTTGTAATGTGGGAGGCATAAAAGGCTCATTATATTTTGAAATTCTTGTCTGACAATTCAGCCATATGATTTATTAATAGTTATCTTGTTGATGCTCTGAATTTTTAATAACATTATTTTCATTAATCTCTTCTTATGTAAATTAGGTCCACAGTCAAGTGTAGTTTTAAAAGGATGGATTTTTTTGCTTAATCATTTAATTATTTAAAGACGGCTGTAAAACCAAGAAAGGCACTTTCATTAAGCTGTCAGCCTTATAGTAGATTCCTTGAGGAGGGCAGGACTTTTTTGTTCTGAAATGAGCTTAGGGCAATGCTGATAGACTGATGATAATGAAATGGGGTCATGAGCGTGATGCCTATCACTGGAGTGAATTTGTATTGTAAGATTTCAAGATCCAGATGCCAGCCCTCGAGAGTTGTGGAGCTGTCTTTAGCAGTAGTTCCTCTTGGATTTGAGAATCATTAAAACAAAACAAAACAAAAAAATCAAGTAATTTCCAAAAGTTTTAGGATTTCTGTTGTGTTTTCAGAGGAGAAGTGTTGGGTGCTATTGTAGAAAAGCATTTTTAACGTTCCTGAGGCTTGCATTTTGCCTTTCCTCCCTGGCACACCTCGAGCATGTCACGTCTGCACTGTGTTATTTGGTCCAAGAACGTTACCCAGTTCCTGCTTTCAGGGAGTACCTTTCTATTTGAGAAGAGATTTTCCCCCTTGATCAGAAAAGGCCTCGTGTAGGTTTGTTTCCTCTGCACAGAAAGACCTTTTCCTGTGCACAGGTTTACAGCAGCATGGAACGTCTCTCCATCCACGAAGAGAGGAAGACTCCACCACCAACTAAGCGGAGCCTGAGCGAAGAAAAGGACGACAGGCTGGACAGCCTTGGGGGCCTGAAGAGCCGAGACCGCAGCTGGGTGATTGGGTCTCCTGAAATGTGAGTTCTGGAGAACTAAGTCTTCTGGTTTCTCACAGCATCTAAGAGAGGCCAACCTGTGCCAGAACTTTCTGTGGACACTGTTAGGTCAGTGTGCTGTTTTTCCACAGGAAAGGCCTGGAATGAATAGCTAAAAATGAATGTGTGGAAGTGATATAGTCCTTAAATGTATCTAGTTAAGAACTAACGTCTTCTGAATTGGTAGCAAGTACTTTAAATGAATTTAAAGGTATTCTAACCTTAAGTACAGGTTTCATTTGTGGAAAGGCCTGTTACATCAGAGAGGTACCCACATCAGTTTTTTTCTTAAATTAATTCAAAGTCTTATATTGCCAGACTTTTACCATTTGTTACAAAGTAGAGAAACCATTAGGAAAGTTCAAAGTTTCAAAAGTTCAGAATATGCCCTGAAAATCTTGTGCTCTAATAAAAAAATGTCAGTAATATATATGAATACCCAGAATTTGGATACAGACCTTGTTTCTAGCATTACTAAAATAATTGTTAAACTTACCTTAAAAACGGGATATCTCTCATTTTTTGCTTTTGAAGTGTAAAGCTTTTACACTAATGTTTGGCATTAGAAAGAGCATTAAGTGTGGCAGCAACCTAGTCTGTGTGACTCCATTAAAAACAAAAACATTTTATAGACTACACCCTTCACTGAGGTGCACTTCATCTTGCATCAGGCCTTCCTGGCTCCAAATTCACAGCAGATTTGAAAGAAAAATTCATCGGATTCCAAAAGGAGCATGGATGATGATTTGCATTTTGTAATGTGATTTTTATAGTGTTTAATATCGTGTTCATTGTACTGCATTTTCCTTTGGTTTTATTCCTTCCTTTCTTAGAAGCTTAACAACAGAATTATACTGGAAACCTAAACTCATGTGGTGCCCCAAGCTTTTGTTGCTTTAAGTCCCAGTGATGCAGCTTAAACTGGCTGTAGATGTGTGAAGGTTCGTTATCCCCCTGGTTTAATTAGGGGGCCGTGTCTTGGTTCTTCTCTCTTAGCTTGCGCAAGCGCTTGTCCATGTCCGAGTCCTCGCACACGGAGAGCGACTCCAGCCCACCCCTGACGGTCCGGCGGCGCTGCTCGGGGCTCCTCGACATGCCCCGCTTTGCCATCTCCGCGGAGGACGAGGGCAATGCCCTCAAGAGGCCCCAGTCCGAGGGGATGCTCCTGTCCACGGTGCAGTCGCGGGAGGGGCTGCCGGTGCCCATTCCGGAGCAGCCTGTGGAGCACGAGCTGCCGCTGGAAGGCGATGCCGGACCCACCACCCCCTCCACGGCCGTCAGCAGCGCCTCAACGCTGACAGGTACGTGCCCGGCGCGATGGTGGCGCCCAAGAGGGCCGTGTCGGCTTGCAGAGGTTAACTCTGTAAAACTGGATCTGGATGTGCCGGGTGATGGGGCTGCCTCGTGCTGAAGTGGTTATTTTAGTGCAGTTCTGTGGATGTGCTTGCCTTTGAAATAACGGCGGTGGTTTCATCTCTCCAAAATTACATCTTAGATTTCAGTCCTGTCACTTCAAATCGATTTAGGTCTCCTCATGCTCGAGACCCATATGATCTGTGCCTACTCGCAGCCACTGGGTGCCTACCTGAGGCAGCACTAATTGAGGCATTAGTCAGAACAGATCACTGCTGAGCTGGAGCTGCAGAACATGGGGTGTCAGCCATACCAGCAGATCCCTGTGTCATGTGGTTTTATTCTTCCCAGGAGTTTAGAGTAGAGGCTTGAAATATGCTGGGGAAGTGGGGCTTGTGTCAGGGACTTGCCATTTGCTGTCACAGCCAAATATGCCAAAATGTAGTCAGTTGGAGGCTTAGAAAATGTCAGCCTAAATTTAGTAGAGTGAATCTTAGAAGTCAGTGTTTGACTTCTCAGCAATTTTTACTGATCTAGGACTGTTCTTCAGCATTGGGCTGAGCTGGACCTTCCCTGTGATGGTGCCCTGGCCTGTGGCAGTGCAGGACTGGGGTACTGGAGTGTCCCCAGCTGCTGTCCCTTTCAGGGCACAGGAAAGGCAGGGAATGAAGTTACCTGTTCCTGTCAATAGAGGAGGCCAGAACTGGGAACTGCTGAGAAGTAGTAAGGAGGGAAAAAAAAAAAAAGGAAGTTTGGACTAATGGAAGAGAGTGGGGAAGATGAATAGAAGGTTGGCAAGATAATATTTGAGAAAGAAAGTATATTTAGGGAAAGGCCTAGATTATAGCGTTGAATAACAAGGACTAGCTAGGTAAGAAAATAAGTTGCTGGGAGGAAGTAGGAGCAAGCAGGCAAAGGAGTTATGGATACATTGGGAATGGAGAGGAAAGGGATACTGAGCAGCAGCAAGAATGGACAAGGTGGAGGGCACTGGGCAGGTGTGGTGGTGGATTGACAGCAGAAGGTGGAAATCCCTGGAGGAAATTTGTTCCAGAGTAAAGCCAAAGATCCCCACATCTCATTATTGCTCTTCTGCAGTCCAGTCTGTGAAATCCTGAATTGTCTCATTCCCCTCTACGGCCCATTCTCCCAAAAGAGGCCTGGTGCTGCTACCATGTTCTCCACTAAGGCAATGGGAAAACGTGCAGGAGTGAAAGGAGTAAGCTACCTCATACTTAGGTGTCAGAAGTGGAACCTTAGGTTCCTAATTTCACACTAAGAGCCTAGAAACATGCTATTAAGAGTGGCAAGAACACTTCCATTGCTAATTTGAGTATCTTCAAGTGGAAGTAGGCAAACGTGAAGCTCCCCTGGGCATCCTGCTCCCCTGAGCCTAATACATCAGAGCAGTCTTTAATCTAGTGTGTGGGATTCAGGGATGCCATTGCTTTGGTGTCCCCAAGTCAGAGGCTTGGAAGGAGTTTGATTCCTGTTGCTGTCTCGGAGTACTCCTCTAATGTACATGGCACCTTTTCACACGCGGCCTCCGAATCCAGGCTCTTCATTGTTCAGGAGCCTGATTTGAAAGTCTGTGGTTGATAAATGTTGAACAGGCATCTGGTACTGAGGTCTCTGGGAATGCTGCTTTGAATTTTTATTTTCATGCTACTTCCTGCTTTACTTAGTATGCAGAGCAGTGGTGCCCACTTAAATAACGATGATCAATGTTTTGTTCTGTCCTCATTGTTCAAGATGTGGCCCTTAGGCTTTATTTATTGCACGCTGCTTAAAATTTGCCTTTGAAGACAGAATGATTAATTTCCCTTGTGGACTTGCTGTGATGCTCACCACTTTCATTTCTAAGCACCTTGTAAATTCTAATTACTGTATTTTCACAGTGCCCCTTTAAGGTATCACATGGGGAACTGAGGCACTGGACTTGAGCACAGCACCCCAGCCCTCTGTATCTGCTGTTGTTACATGCCTGGTCTGATCTTCAAGATTACTTTGCATTTTCTATATAATTATAGCAGTTAAGTAATTCAAGACTAAATTGCAATGGTGCTCAGAAGGGGGCAAATTAAGATTGTCTTTCCAATCCACATTTTTACTCTCCCTGACTTTAGCACCTCAGTATTCTTTTAGAGTGGATTTTTTTTATGTGCAACTCCAGGAGAACCCGGCTCTTATATTACAGGCAGTTTTAACTTAAAGATTGACAGTTCTTGCTGGTTGTAAAAATGGAGCACTTTCCATAAACCTGTTTTCATCTGTGAACGATCCCATTGAAGTGGCGTGCGGAACAGCACCGCAGCTTTAGGATTCATGGAACTGCCACTGAGCAATGTGATTTCATTAGCGAGCTTTTCCACAGAATAGGAGCCGCTAATTTTCTGTATTCGGAATAACACCATTTCTGTAAATAAAAATTCAAGCCCTGGGGTTTCTTCTTAGGAAAATTTACTCTTGGACTTCATGTAAACATGACTTTGATTTAATGTATTTTGCCTGTAGGGGAATAGACTGTTAGGAATTCCCTGTGGTTCTAATCTGTTTTAATTTAAACTGTAGCTGGGAGCACTGCAGATTTCTCTGATCCACGAGCTCGCAGTAATAGCAATGAAGGCCCAGACTTTACCACTCCAAAAGCCATCAGCGATTTGGCAGTGCGGCGGGCACGACACAGGTTGCTCTCTGGGGAATCAGGGGAGAAACGTACCTCGAGACCTGTCAATAAAGTGATTAAATCAGCATCTGCTACTGCCTTGTCTCTCCTGATTCCCTCAGGTAAGAAATGCCTTGAGTGAGGCATTGTCAGAATCTGCAAGCGCTAAACAAAAGGTCTGCAGACAGATCCTCCCCCTTCGCTCTCCTGGAATAATGCCTTGCCTGGCAGGAGGGGAGAGATGTAACTTTTACTGCTCGCAGGTTGATGAACGCTGCTGTGCCACAGACAGGAGCGGTGCGTGTGTGGTCTGACTGCAGCTTCTGCAAATGGCAGCTGGGCCCTGTTCCTTCCCTGGTTTTGTTTAAATTGGCTCCTAGCTGGTCTCTAGACCGTGGTGCAGCAAGGAGGTGTAGAGACACAGAATGATTTTAACTCTCAAGGTACTATATTTTGGTGGAGGGGGGTGGAGGATCACGTGCAAACTGTGGTGCTGTTTGGGAACAAAATGTGTTTGGTGCATTTCTGGTGCGTGCACCGGGAGGTTTCAGAAACTCCAGATAACTTGGTTGAGGTTGAGTGTTCAGGAATTGAATAGTGTAAGTAACTCACTAAGTCAGTCAAAGCTGAACCACTTGCATTGTTGGCCTGGCTCTGTCTACAAGCAGAGCCAAACCTTTACAATTCCCAAAGCCAGGTGGTTACTCCTAGAGAACAGCTCAGTCATACCGAGCTACAACAGACTGGTTCAGCAGGAGGAGGCTCTCCCCACAGGGACTTTGTCCCCTCTTTCCAGAGGATAAAACCATGCTGTATTTCCGGGGCTGTACCTGTTCCTGCCTACGTGGGAACAGGGAATGTGTCTGGGCCAACTCAGCAGAACCTGCTGGCAGAGTGATGCCCACATGCCTCCCTCAGCCAGAGAGCTGCAGGCAGGGATGCACCTGCTCTTGGCACCCTCGTGGTGATGCACATCACATTTCTTGTGGTTTAGGCATCGGTTGCTTTTTGAACTGCAAACTCCCTCGTGAAAATCTCTAAAATGTGTATTTAATCACCCAGCAAAGGTTCCTCCAGAGCTGCTCTCATCTGCCGGGTAAATATGTGCTGGGCGATTCAGCAGGTGTTTCTTAATGGATTAGAGATTACCTTCTACAGCTGCATTTAATATTCCTGCTCTTTGGGTTTATTTTACTGGTGTTGTCCAGCTTCACTTTAAAATGGGAGTTTTTTATTTGCTTCATATTTTAAAATGTGGATGTTGTTCCACTAGCAAGCAAAGTCAGATAGTTTATCTAATTGTTCAACTCACAGCTGTTTGGGAAACTCACTCTGAAATACACTTTTGATGTTGTTTTTCAGTAGCAAAGCCCCTGCAGTTGCTAATTTTTTAGGGTTAAATATTTTTGCCCCTGTGAATTTAAAACACCACCAAAACTGTCTAGTAGTTGTTGTCTGATTGCATACTGATTTTTTTTGTGTTAATACAAACTGCTCTGGATTTATCTCAGCACCAGTGTATAACTTGCACTGAGATATAGAGATGTCTGATCTTTTTTGTTGGAGGATATTATGTCATAACCTGGAAACAGAGTGTTCCAGGATTGTGCCCATGGCAAATGCTTATGGTGGGTTGTAAATCCTGGAAAGAGAAGTAGTAAACACTGTGACCCAACCATAATCCTGTATGAGCAGTGCTGCTGTATTAAATATACATCTCCAAATGTGCCTTTTCGAAAGCTCTGCTCATTTTTGTATAATGAAGCATGAATTAGGCGAAGCTGCAGACAAACCCAGCTCTGGCGAAGAAACCACGAGCTTTAAGAGCACCGGGAGAGATGGTTTCTTTCTTAGCTGTTCTCTAACAAGAATTTTCTCTCTTTTGGAGGCCTGGTTTCCTAATTTTTGCTCACCTTTGTGTCATCACTGTAGATCACCACACGTGTTCTCCATTGGCCAGTCCAATGTCACCTCATTCTCTATCCTCCAACCCATCTTCGAGGGACTCCTCACCCAGCCGCGACTTTTCTCCTGCTATCGCAAACCTGAAACCACCAATCATCATCCATCGGGCTGGAAAGAAATACGGTTTCACTCTCCGTGCCATTCGCGTCTATATGGGTGACAGTGATATCTACACTGTGCATCACATGGTCTGGGTATGTCTCTGCTTTGCTAAAAAGAGTACCCTTGGGGCCAGAAACGCCTCTAGCCAGGGTTGTGGGATTTTAGCTTTATAAGTTGTGTTTTGCCACCCTGTTTTCTCTCTCCTTATTCAGACCCAAAGTTGTCTTTTTGGGGTGGGGGAAAAACCCTTTATAACTATCTAACTAACTAACTAATTAACTAACAGCATTTTGGGTTTTCCTGTAGGAGTTTTCAAGCCCCATCACAGAACCACAGCAACCTTTCTTTCCTTCTTTTTTTTTTTTTTCCCCCTGGTTACATGAATCCACCTTCTTTCACCTGCTGCACATACTTTAAAGCATGTTTCTGTGTGCATACCTCTTTCTCTTTGCTGGGGGTTGTTGCATGAGGGCCCACTGTGCCTAATTTATTCAGGCTCGTGCTGGCGATTATAACCTGCTTCTGATCGCTTCAGTCTGCTGGGGTTTTCCAAGCAGTCGCTTGGAATTGATTACAAGCCCTAAAGCATCGCTGCTGCCGTGCTGATTGCCATGGGATTCAGCTCTTGGCTTAGCTGTGAGCTGTGCTAAAAGGTCTGGTTTCCATGACTGTATCGCTTCCCTCCCATTACTTGTGGCACTTGATCTCTGTGTTCCTTTTTTGTTAATGTGGATGACTTCTCGGAATGATCCATTCCCCGAAGCAGCGTTGTTAGGATTGTGTGGTTAGGGAGAATGCAGTAAGGGGTAAAAGTGGTCCATTCTGTTCCTTGTATTTCTGTATTCATCAGACAATTTGGATTTCATATGCTTTGGTCATTTTTTAACACTCATTCTTACCTAGAGAAATAACCTGAGGCTGCATTTTTTTCCCTTGCCCCTCTCTTACTTTCCTTGAAAAATGCTGAGTTTACCAAGATACTCATTTGGAGTCTTTTCTGGCTAGATGGAGAGTTGCTGCATTCTCCAGTGCATCTGTCTCCTCATGGTGAAGGAGGTTTGCCTTTCTGACCAGAGACAGGGGAAAGGCAGCGTGTTCACAGGGGAAAAGATGTGGTGTTTGGATAGGTTAATAAAGGATGGAAAGTGGAAAATGGGATGAGATGCAGTATAGACACCTTAAACACGTGGCACAGAATCTTTGTCAAAAATCTGTTGGCCACCTTGGGTTCCAGCACGTACGTGGAAGGATGCTGGATTTGGGATGGCAAAGAAATTGAAAAAGATTGAATGTTTGTCTGTAAATCCAGAGTATCTAGTTAACATTTGTAAGTGCTAAAAACTTCTGAAAGTGTGTTAGGCCTTCTGCTTTGGGAAGAGCTGGTCTCTTGATCAGCTTAACCATCCTGGCTGCCTTGGATCAGGGGAAGACTGGCAGGATGCTGGGGGAGGAGTGGAAGAAGAGCACAGGGGTTTGTGCTTGGCTGTGCCAGTCGGTGGTTTCTCTCACACTTCCTTGAAGCAGCTGGCACTGGCTGCAGCAGGAGGTGAGACGGATGGATGGGCTTTGAGTCTGATCTGGGCCAGCAATCCTGCTTGTTCCCCTTCTCAAATCAGTCATGCCCTTGTCGTTGCCAGCACGTGGAGGAAGGTGGCCCGGCGAACGAAGCGGGACTGCGGGAAGGGGATCTGATAACCCACGTCAACGGGGAGCCGGTCCATGGGCTGGTGCACACGGAAGTGGTGGAGCTGATTCTGAAGGTAGGGAACTCAGCACTGTCACATTTTGGAAAATGTGAGCCATAGGTAGGTAATTGGCATTGTCTGAAATAACAAGTATGTACACAGCACCTGGTGGTATTTAAGAGCAGATTTGTAATGGTTGGTCTTTAAATTATCCAGGTAAATGACTTGTGTTTGATACCTCCTCTGAGCAGAAGCTGTTTAGAGAAAAAAAAACCCTGAAGTTCTGGACTATTCCAAGAGACAGAAGACTTTGGGATTGCAAATAGAGGAGCAATCAGGATTTTTTTTTTTTTAAGATGATTGAGACAAGCCATGCTCTGTGCTGCAGATTCATCATGATAGATGCCTGATATGCTCACATCTGCCATCAGTCAGAGCACTGGGAATAGGACTGGTGACAGAATATCACTTTGTTCAAGTTTCCAAGTATTACAAGTATTAAATTGAGTCATTTGGGATCTCAATGGGAGAGGTCAGATGCTGTGTTCTGTCTGCCCTGGGAAGCTTTACCTACCAGCTGGGGTCTGAGCTAATCATTTGTGAAAGCCTGACTAATGAGGGCTCTCTCTCAGCAATTCCTTAATAAATGATAGGTGGAAATGCTGAGGGGAAAAATGGAGTTTGACAAAGGATTACAAAATGGCAGGCAGCACTGAACTAGCAGCCTACCTGCTTAGCCTGCAGATCTGCTTCAAATAACCACGTTTTAAGCAATGCCTCTGTGTCTTGTGTCTGACAGAGTGGAAATAAAGTGTCCATCTCCACCACACCATTTGAGAACACGTCCATCAAAGTTGGTCCAGCTCGAAAAGCCAGCTACAAATCCAAGATGGCTCGTAGGAACAAGAAGAGCAAAACAAAGGATGGTCAGGAAAGGTTCGTTTTGATGTTTCTTTGTCAAAATGAAAGGGTAACCAAGATAATGTAAGAGGGATCTTCTCAAATCCATTTGCAGATAATGTGTATCAGCAGGTACATACTTTCAGTTCTTCTTTTATTTAATTTGTTTTTCTCTGTAACTGTGACATAAAATTGACTGAAATGTGCTAATAAAGGTAAATAAACCATTTGGGCTTGTAAATACCATTTGAATGCTCTTCCACAGTAAGAAGAAGAGTTCTCTGTTGAGGAAGATCACTAAACAAGCATCGTTACTTCACACCAGCCGGAGTTTATCGTCACTGAACCGGTCTCTGTCCTCTGGAGAAAGTGTGCCTGGCTCTCCAACTCACAACCTGTCTCCTCGGTCACCAACCCAGAGCTACAGATCCACTCCCGAGTCTGTACACTCAGGTAAAAAAAAAAAAAGAAACAAAACAAAACCAGGCCAAAAATACCTAGTCAAACAGGGAAAAAAAGCTTGGAGAAGACTATTGCTGATTGATTAATTTTGGAAATAAAATACACAGCAGCAGGTAGTAGGTCTCTTTGGGGAGTAAATGACAACTGTGATTTCGATTACCTTAAGGATGGATGTATTCTCGTTCATTGATTCATTTAAAAATGAAAATCCATACATCCTTTTAAGAATGCATTTGCTGTACTAGAGCATCCTTTCACTTTGATGCAAATGTGTATTGTAAGGTGCAATCTTTTCATATCAGTTTGACACATTTTCTATGTTCAGAGAAAAGAAATCAAAACAGTGTCGCAGAGTCATATTTGAAAATTGAATCAGCTGCTGGAATAAAGGGATTTACATCTGGAGAATAGCAATGAAACACGTGGTTTGTCTGCTCAAAGTTGGTTTGGTTTTTTTTTTCAGAAAGGTGTTCTGATAGCTGAGTGTTTCTTACTCTGCTCTGGTGTTGGGTGCTAATAATGTGAATTTCCATCAGAAGCCTGGCAATGTTACCTTGCAGTATTACCACTGGCCTTTGAAGTAACATGGCATTGTGTCTTGACTTTGCGTATCTTATTTGCAAGAAGTTGTTTTAATGGCTAAATATATATTAATCTTCTCAGCATTTTTTAATTTGTTGTGTTTTTTGTTTTGTTTTAAGTTGGTGGCAATTCTTCCCAGAGCAGCTCTCCCAGTTCCAGCGTTCCCAATTCTCCAGCTAGCTCTGGACACATCCGGCCCAGCTCTCTGCATGGACTAGCACCAAAGCTCCAAAGGCAGTACAGGTCTCCGAGGCGTAAATCTGCAGGAAACATCCCTCTGTCACCACTGGCTCACACTCCATCACCAACCCCGCAGTCCACGTCACCGCAGCGCTCCCCATCCCCTCTACCAGGACACTCAGTCGGCAGCTCCAGCATCATCCAGTCTTTCCCAGTAAAGCTACACTCCTCTCCACCGCTGGTGAGACAGATTTCTCGCCCCAAAAGTGCCGAGCCCCCTCGGTCTCCTTTGCTAAAGAGGGTGCAGTCGGCCGAGAAGCTGGCTGCCTCGCTGTCCTCCTCGGAGAAGAAGCTGGGCTCCTCACGGAAGCACAGCTTGGATATCTCTCACTCCGAATTTAAGAAGGAGATGTTGCAGCGGGATCCCAGTCTCCAGAGCTTACAGGAATCTGCCAACGAAACAACGGGTGGCAAACTCGGGCTGGCAGAAAAAGGGATGCTGCAGAAGCCGGGCTCGCGGAAGTTGGGAGCCATCCGACAGGACAGAGTGGAGAGGAGGGAGTCTCTGCAAAAGCAGGAGGCCATCAGGGAAGTAGATTCTTCTGAAGATGAAACGGATGATGGTTCAGAAGATAGTCAGGATGGGAGAAGGGTGGACAAGCCCCATGGCAGTGGAGATCAAGGCTCAGATTCTTTTAATGAGGATAATAAGTTCTCGTCTAAATTGGAAAGCAAGGATAGTATTGAAGATGATGCTTTTCTACCTGAAGATCCAAAAGGTACGGAAGACTTGCAGAAGGGAAATACTCAGCAGGCCAAGCCTGTTCCAGAGCCTCTGCAAGTCAGTGTCCACCCTTCCCCATCAGAGCTCCTGTCAAGAACTTCTCCAGAAAACTTAGCTAATTCAGAAAAGCCATTCCTAAAATCAGAAACACCTGCAAAGGAACATAAATTGCCAGAAAACAAAACTTTTGACTGTTTTGGTCCAAAAGACAGGTCTTCTGAAGCAATCAAAGACCTAGGGAGAACTACAGGTACTCAAAAAACAATCGACCGCACAGAACGTGTACAGTGCCCGTCTATCAAACTCCTGGAACTTGAAGAAAGCGATTCTTCTGGGGCCTCCTGTGGTGAACTTGACCTGAAAGAGCCTGTGCTAACAGAGAGCAGTCAGAAGAAACAGGATTCCAAACCTCTGCTGGCACTTCCCTCGTGGTGCACAGCAAACACGAGCACTCCTGTCTCGGCGAGTCCCCCAGACCGCGGCGAGATGGGTCACAAGGAGACGCTTCAGCCTGCGGAGCAGCACAGCACCTCATTCCTGTCTCCTGGAAACGCCAGTGAAACGTCCCAAAGAAGTCCCAGTACTGAAAAGCAGCAGCCCAGCTCATCCCAGGCAGAGAGTGCTTTGAGCTCCAGCAAAACGAGCCCAGCGGGACCTGCATCCTCCACACTCCTCATCCCCGGTGCCATCGAACGCGCGCTCTCCGTGTCTCAGTTGGTGCCCCTGGCTCAGAGCGTGTTGGGCCCTTTGAAGCTCAGTATGGCTGGTTCTGGAGAGGTGGAGAAGAGAAAGGATTTGGGCGCTTCCTGTAAAGAAGAGAGAGATTTGAAACAAAAAAGGCAGGAGATTTCACAAGGAGGAGAATGCCAAGAGAAAGCCAAACTATCTAGCACAGACGGTCTGAGCACGAGGAGCGGGTCCTGCTCAGAGTCCTTACCCTCAGCAAAGCCCTGGGAGGCAACGTGTCCTGTGGTGGCCAAAAAGGAGGCAACGTGTCCTGTGGTGGCCAAAAAGGAGGCAGCGTGTCCTGTGGTGGTCAAAAAGGAGGCGACTCCTTGTGGTGCTAAAGCATCTGAAGCGTTGGCAGGTAGCTGCAAAATCACTCCATCGAAAGAGCTGTCTCATGCTCTTGGACAAGCTGCTCTGAAAGCCTCTCCTCTGCCAGATGGCAGCACGAGGCCCTGTAAAGAAGGGACTCCGGCACAGGCAAAAAGCAAAGAGGTTGGAAATCAGTTAAAAATACAAGACTTTCCCCTGTCACATGACGATGCTGTGAAGAAAACATAGCAGCATCGCTGGTACTCATGGACTGGAGCATTCTGCATTCAAAATAGAGACTGCATGTTTGAATTTTGTAATATACACTAATATAAAATAGAACTTGTGTACATCTATTTTTGGGAGGGTTTTTTTCATACTGTTTTTTGTGTTTTTTCATCCTTGCTATTCTATTTTTGTACACAGTAATGCTTGCTGTTTGAGGTCTCTTTAGAACAGGGTATCTTTAAAGCAGGGCTTAAGAAACTGTTTGTTTATTTTTATTTCTTTTCCCCCTTCCAGACCTTTTGTTTTGCCTGATTTTAGGGCCTGGTGTGCTCTTCCCTCTAATCCTGCATTTATTTGAGACCCCCAAAATTCTGAGTACAAAAAAAGGCAGCTTGTTTTTAAATTTCAGCTTTTCAGCATTCTCTTTGAAATTCCATTGAAATTCAAAAATACCAAGTTTTTGCTCCAGTTTTACAATCTGATGTCCTTTGGCAAGAATAAGAAACTGCTCTCTTGTCTACAAGTTCACTCTGGAACTACGGACCCTCCTTGGTGCAAGTATGACCTCTTTGTATGTCTCCACAGTCCTGTGTCCTTAGAGGATATTGAGACAAGGGACTTGGCTGGAGAGGCTGGACAGAGGGACGGATCCCTGTCTTCTCTTTAAAGCAAGTAAGAGTATTTTTCAATGGAATTATCAGAAAGAGAAATCTCCAATCCGTAAGCTGGCTTGTTGGGGGGATTGTTTTTACTTAACCTTTGTAGGACACACGGCAACTTTTCCCTCTGTTTTTAAAATTTTAGTGATGTTTTATCTTCCTTTCTCTGGCTTCAATTCATAACTTGCCCTGCCTTGGAGGAAGTGACCCCAGGGAAGGGGTGCCTGTAGGTTGGTTTTAAAGTAGAGGAATTCGTAGTCGCGTGTTCTCCAGTACGTCTCGGGGAAAGTTATCTCGATGATGAACGACCCTTGGAGACTTTTCCTTCTCTTGGTGAGTCTAAGTAGGTAGGGATTTTAAGGTGTTCCTTAACATTTCTGAATTGGGGCTTGGGAAACTTGCTGGGTTTTCTGAATCTGCCCGTTTTAAAACCAGACAAACTCGTGAAGAGTTTGGACTCCTCAAGTTCTGTGGACAAGCTGCAAGCAGACTTCAAACCACGTGTGATATTTTCAGATTTCAGCTTTGATAGCTCGATCATTGCCACTGCTGAGGTCACTTTCCATGACAAAGTTACTCTTTGCTCTTAGGTTTAGACATGGCTTTGCTTTCAGTGTGACCGACTCTGGGTAACAGTGCTCCTTGCTGAGGATTAGGTCAATAATAATGCACCAATAAATGTGTTGAGTGGTGATCCCTGTAGCACTGTAAGCCATTTCTTCATCCAGTTAAAAGTTCCTCTCAATGAACACTCCCATCATTTGTCCCAGATTGTGCTCAGCTTGTATTCTAGTCTTGTCTGAGTGTATCTCCCTGCGGATCACCCGGGAGGGGTAGTATCCTGCTCACTGGCTTCCTCTGTTAGAATGACTGTGCAACAGTATTCCAAGCTAAACCCCACTCTGTTGGTCTGATTTCCTTACACTGCTGCTTCCTTCGCTGTCTTGGCTTTTCCTGAACTTGAAGTTTTGATTCGTTTCCCTTAAATGCAGATATGTTTTTATATAGGAATATATTTTCTCCATATCTTTCAACTTCATTTCTGTTCAATCTGCAGCTCACAAAAAGAAAAAAAATAATCTCTGAAATCTCACCCTGCTTCTTTCTGTGTTCCCCCCATTATATATTCGATTTTGGCTGCTTGAATTTCATTTCTGGACCAAGGTTTGGTTTGGTTTGGGCTCTTTTTTTTTTTTTTTTAACCTGTTGGAATGAGTGTTTACTCCATGAGTCTGTGTGAACATGTATGATGTTGCTACTACACTAACCAAAGCCTCAGTGCTCCTGGGTAACACGTTAATAAACCTTGCTGTGATGGTCTTGAGAGCAGAGCCTGCTGTGCTGTCTGTCTGCTCTTTTTCCTTGGAATTCATAGGCTGCTCGTATACACTTGGTTTGCAGTTACAAACCACAATATTTCCACTGCCTTATCAGGGTCCTGGGTGTCTCCATCCTCTCAAAGCGCTCTTGGTGGTGAGCATCGTTCAGTGCTGATTTGGAGCAACAGCAAGTTAGGAACAGGCTTGGCAGGATCTGGTACTTACCTGGCTGGTTTTCTCCCTGATGGGTTGATCTGCTAAAAAATCACTGAGAAACAGTGCAGGATGTTATGGCATGGACAGGAGTAGTGAAAAATGGATTTGGCATCCTGAATCTGTGGTAATTATAAAGACAAGCCTCAGGCTGATCTCCTGAGAGCACCTGACCTTGGTGAGATGGAACTGTCTGTGTAAATTAAGGAGTGAGCCCAGAGTTGTGTGAGGACGTGGTCCAACCTGGCTGTTCCCTGGATAGCAGGTCCTCCGTTCCCTTCTGTGTTTAGAAAACCCAAGGGGAAACCCAAGCACTGCCCCTAGGAGGTTAGCAGAGGATGAGCCAGGCTGGGTAACCTGGCTCATCCCACAGTGGAAGGGATGGGACGGTACCAGCTCTAAGCTGCTGACTCCCTGCCTTTGCAGCCACTGCTTCCTGTGCTGAATTGCAGAGTTATCTGTTCTTAGGGATAAAAAGAGGAGTGAAACCCCTTGCTATGTCACAGCTCTTGCTGCTTGTGCCTGCATTGGGCAAAGAAGAGGTGAGGTGTGCGTTTCCTTGCCTCTTTTGTAGCTACGGTACAGAAAGTGAACAGTGCAATTAAAAATCCCTGGTTTTTTGGAAGCTAAAGCCAAACAGCATTGCCAGGAAGGCATCCTGGTGAAGCCCTGTATCCCCTACTCCTGGTCAGTCTTGTAGTTTCCCTCGGTGTGCCAGGTGCCCCATCATCCCAGTTCCACCTTCCGTCAAAGTTCGATGGCGCGCCTTAGCAGAAAGCCTGGGGGAAAAGCCTTTTGCTTTTAAATCTTGATGATAAGCCAGATAGATACACCAAGACTTCTTCCTTGCTCTGCTACAAGTTCCTTCAATGCCTTCTCAAATAAACTTGCAAAATGCTTTGGGGAAGAACGAGATGTTGGAAGAGCTGTGTCTGAGGAGCCAGAGTGCATTCCCATCGCCGGCTCGGACCCGCAGTGCCCGAGGGAAGCCCTTGGCGAGCCCAGACCTCGGGCTCCGTAGGGAACCCTGAGTCAGGCAGGTGTGTGTTTGGTGAATGAGCCGTGCATGTCACCATCCAAATATGCTGCATTCCCCGCTTTGCTTCCCTCTTCTGTCAGCTTGGATGTGTCTCCTGCTCCTAATCCATGTAGGGATGGCGGCATCTAAGCTGGTTCAGCCTCTGCAGCTCCTCTCTGCTCCTGCATCCAGCTGGCCCATCCCTGCCCTGTGCCTCATTTCAGTGTTATTTTTCCCTTTGTCTCTTACTGTTGCAAACTAAGAGAAATGGATGATATTTATTGTAAATATTAGACTTTAGCATTGTACCGGCCGCTCCTGGTCCGAGTGTCAGAGGCCTTTGGCTGCTGCTGTACTAAAGAGCGCTTGTGGGGAAGGGGTAGGAGTGACCAGTGGGTTTGTTTGCCACACTTGCATTAAGGTGTGATTTGGAGTATATATTTTTTAAGTTGTTTTTGTTTGTTTTTTTTTTTTCTTCTGAAGAGGGGAGGATAAAGTCTTTCTCTGGTTTTCTCTTACTGGATGTGAAGGATAATTCTGTACTTCTAGTAGAAGATTTGACAGAAGTGTGTGTTTACGTTGTGTTCGATTACCATATCCAGGTGGCTGTGAGAGCACCTCCTGCGCTGGGCTCTGCCAAGCCGTTGTCACTCAGCACTTAGCTAGATAAGAGAAAGTGTGGAATTTCTGTGTTTTTAGAAACTTGAACAATTGCCACATAATAGCGGTGCAATAATTTTTATTCATGTTGTACCTGCATGTCGATGTTCAAATCCTCCTCCAAAATAAATAAATTTTTTTTTTTTTTTTTTACATAAATCCAAACTCGTGTCTGTCTTCTTGTTTTCGTCTCCCCTCACTTTCCCTCAGCGCCCGGGGGTGGCTGTGCCTCCAACCCTCCTCCTCAACCGGCTGCTGGATGGGGCAGAAAACGGCCCGTGAAACATCTGGGTATTGCAGTAACTCTGCCAGGCTCTTCGGGATTTTCTGCTCCAAAGGCGGCCAGGTGTGTGGGTAAGCTGAAACTTCCCGCTCTGAAACTCAAGCCCAAAATTTACCATCCTCCACCAAGCCCATAAGTATATAGTGTCCTGTAGGGTCCTGATTCTCAGTTCTTACTAAAGGGGTAAAAACATGTAAGACTTGACACTTGGCTGAGCATGGTGAGGATGTGACTGGCCACAGTGGCTGAAGGGTGTAGGAATTGGGTGCACAATAAAATTCGAAGGGCATGGGCTGCCAGTGGCACTGGTACGGCATTGTCTTGGGTGAGCCAAATGCCATGAGGCAGCAGGTGCCCCCTTGTGCACCCACTTATTATAGGCCACCCTCATGATGCACCGCCCCAAACCTTTCCAGAAACAGCCCTTTGCTTTTAACTTCTGCAGGTGTGCCCTCTGCACGTGGAAAAGCCTTCAGAGGCTATTCCCATCCTTGGAAAATAGTGCTGGGTAGACATTCATATCTGGGGGGGGGGGGGGGGAGGATTGGACTCAGCCTCATTCGCTGCTGCCAAGGATGCTCAAAATATCCCGTGTCTCCGTGCTCCGGAGGAGCTGCCGAGCAGAAGTTGGGGGCGAAGCAGAGCTCGGTCCGCGGGGGATTCGCGGAGCCCCCTCCGGCAGCGCTCGCCGCGTCGCTGGGCGTCATTGCTGACGCCAGCCCGAGGAAGAGCGATGCTCCTGCCCACGCGGGGAGGGACCCGCGGGGCCCGCGGGGACGGGAGCGCACTGAAAGGACGCTGGTGCCTCTCCTGCAGCCTGCCTGGCACGGCAGAGAGGCTCCCTGCTCCGGCCGCCCTGCAGGGACCTGGCTTGGAGCAGGAACTGGCCATGCCCCGCAGCCTCTCCTTGGTCCTTCCTGCGGGGATGGGCAGGGATGTGGCAGCAAGGGATTTTCAAATTACGTCTTCATGGAAACGTTTGTTTTTTTTTTTTTTGTCCTGCTTTTTAGAGACTGACTAGCTGGAGTTTAATTAGGGCTAAGTTTAATGTCCACAGCCCTCCTACAGAGGTTCCTCCGGTTAGGAATAAATTACTCTTAGTCTGCAGCAGTTTATTCTTCCTGAGGAATCACCCACAACAAATAAGGGCCATTTTCCTCCCAAATGATGGCGTGCACGTGGGCAGCCCAGCACGCTTTGGCACCCTTGCCAACACTGATATTTGACTCCTTCCCCCAGGATCAGAGAGTGTGAGTGAATCTCCAGGCTGCTGCCAGCAGACAGGCTGCCTGCAGTTAACCTGGAATTTTGAAGAGGGGAACTATGGGGAAAGGCAAAGCGCTCTGCACGGGTGCTTAGTCCCCCACTGTTGACAGCCTGCCCTGAATGGAAGCCACGGCTGGAATTGCTGTTGGATGCACCAGGGACTACACAGGAACCTGGGGTGCCTCATGAACTGCACCCCACATGTTGCTGCCTGTGCCCCCTGCACGTCAAGGATGTGAACTGAGTGCAGGGGGCTGAGATCTGGGGGGGATGTTGTGCAGTTGTCCATGGCTCCACAAGGCTTAACCCTTCGTATCCAGCTCTGCCCTGTGCAGCCTCATTCCCTCTGACCATGGAAACCCTCAGGGCTGGCCTGCAGCCACCCCCTCTCCCGCCTCCATCACGTGCTGGTGGGGCTTTATATTTTAAACGCTGATTAGGGCTGACCTCATATTTCAGAGCTTACTTCATAGTCACTAATGAGGGATTAGGAATGTTAAGCTAATTAGCAATCAGCAAACGAGGGCTCAGTCAGTCTTCTCAGCCTGACACGCTGTCAATGAACGAGTTATTTGATGATTATCGTAAACCCGCTCAAATGGGCTGCCTAATTCTGATGGGCAGCCGGGAACCCGGGCGAGCTGCAGCCCGGGTGATGGGAGCCCGTGGCCCCACATGGCCCTGCTGCTCTCTGCAGTCAGGAGGGTGCAGGACACCTGCTCCTGGAGTCAAAAGGATTCAAATAAGTAAATGAATTTGGGGTGTTTTCCCAGCTGGAATTTATTGAGGCATAGTGCGAACTGCCCAGCCTCGCTGCTCTGGGAGAGGCTTTACCTGATAGGCCACTGAAGGAGGGAATTTGACCACCCCTGCGTGCTGTTTGGCTCCAAAAATGCTCTCAAACGAAACTTTTCCTGCTGGGAAACCTTCTCAGAGCAGCCTGGCTTTCGGCGGGGTTTCAACTCCATGGGTCGTTAATTTAGATTTACTTCCCCATCCCACCCTTTGCTCCACCAGGGAAGCGTGGCAGCCAGGAGGCATGGAAGGTGGAGGGAGGTAAGCTTAGCAGTGACCTGATCAATATTTGACACTGGAAAGGGGGAGAAAAAGCTAAACACCAAACTATGAAACTCCACTCTAAGAGTGCTTGTGGGAACAAAGCAAAGAGGGAAAAGAATTGGACTAATGAGCTGTCCTGGCCCAGGAGGGCTGGATGGGGGAACTGCTGGGCTCTGTTCTACCTGCTGTTTCTCCATTCTTTTCAGTGTATTTAAGACCCGAGGAAGCTCCACACCTGATGATGGCCCGTGTGGACAGGGGGCTCAGCCGTGTCCAAGGAACACATTTCTTTTGTGCTGAGGGGCGGTTCGGGATCAACACGAGGGATGGGGACCAGCAGCACTGCTGCCAGGCCAGTGCCACTGTGAAAGACCGTGTCTCTGAGGATGGGGGAGCTGCTCTGCCCTGGGCACAGCTGTGCTTTTTGCTGGGTGATGCCAAAAAGGGCCCTTTTCAGCCTTGAATATGGGGGTCAGGGTGGTGGCAAAGGCTTGTGGACGGATCTGGGGCAGGGACTGAGCAAGGCTGCTCCTATTGCTCCCTGACACTTATTTTCCTGCCTTTTTGGGGAAAAAACTAAAGCTTTCTCCTCCTTTGTAGCCAGTGTGGACAGAGGTTTTCTTCCCACAGGGGCTCAGTGCTGGCCAGGACACGAGGCCATGACCTCCCATCCACCCGTCCAGCCACCGGCTGGGGATGGATCCATCCTGCCCCGCGTCCGTGCCCTTCCCCATGTGCCACCCCCGCTTGGCAGCCTGGGAGCTAAAAATAAGCGAAACGCAGGGGGATAACCGGGTGCCTAAATATATCCCTTCTTTAATTAGCACCAGGCGACTGCCTCGCAGTCACGTCCGTCTGCCCACTAATCCCGCTAAGCTGTGCCCGCGTCACAGGGCTCCCCTAAAGAGCCTTCCCTGAGCTCGGGCATGGAGCATCGTTGCTGGTGGATTGTTCCCTCTGACCCTGCGTGGCAGGAGGGTGCTGGGGATGGCCCGGTGTGGGAGGGCAGCGTGACACGGGGGTTAAATCGGCGTGGGGAGGGTCGGCGGTGAGGCGGGAGCTCTGGAAATGTGCGAGACCAGGCAGGGGGTGCTGTGTGCCAGGGACGGTGATGCCGCGGGGTGGGAACCTCTCTAGAAGTGGGGTGCTCTCCCCTGTCGCTGCCTGGAGAGCTCCTGTGTGTGCAGGGCTGCCGCTGAACTCGCTGGGGTCAGGCTGGGAGAGAAGCCTCCTCCCCCACGGCTCACTGGGAGCATCCCCGGCTCTCCCTGGCGCTCACCCGAGGCAGTGGGTCAGGCAAGATTTAACTCATCCCAGCTTCACCGGGTCCTGAGATCCTTCACCTGCTTGA
Organism: Pyrocephalus nanus; assembly: GCA_038380795.1. Classification (NCBI taxonomy): domain Eukaryota; kingdom Metazoa; phylum Chordata; class Aves; order Passeriformes; family Tyrannidae; genus Pyrocephalus; species Pyrocephalus nanus. The sequence goes on from CM076269.1 coordinate 4,934,364, forward strand.
AAGTTGCAGTTGCATCATGCTGGTTTTAGCTTCTTCTATTTCTAATACAGACACAGAAATAAATATTTCTGGTTCGCCTCTTTGCAAGGGCACTGGGTGCCAGCAGGGAGGGATGCAGGGGAGGATGGGCTAAACCCATGGGCCTGGTGGCTGCAGACTCCTCTCTGATCAGCAGCTGGCTCTTCCACTTTACTAAAAGGCTGGATTTCTCCCAAAACTGGCTTCTGGGAGGCTCTGTGAGCAGCACAGTGCGGGACAGCATCCCAGAAGGTTTTCCCTTGGGTTCCTTTAGAGCATATGACCAAGCCACCCCTGCTGTCAGAGAGCACATGGGTCTCCACTGGTCTAGGAGTAAGTCTGGGCTTTGCCCTGGCAACCCCTATTAATCCTGGAGGAGAAGGTCTCTGGGAAAGGTGCTGCCCTCCCAGATCACCAGCAGCAGAAGGTTGCATTCCCTGATAAATGAGCCCAGCTCACTGCCTTTAATCTCCCAGCCTGAGCCGAGTCCCTGGGACTGAGCCAGGAGCCAACCCTCTAAGCTGGCTCTTTTCTGCAGCGGCTGTCCCCTTGCTGGGCTCCTGAGCTCGTGGCATTTCTGGGGCCTGACACCTCAGGCCCAACCATGGGGGTTGCACATCTTTTCCTCTTTTTCTGCCTCAGTTTCTCTTCAGCAGTGCTGTCCCCACGGGCACTGTGCAGTGGACCTCCTAAAACTCTGCTGGATGCAGGTGGCTCCCCTGGAACTGCTGGCTGGGAAACAAAACAGGACCTTGGGCTCTGCCTTTGCCTCCAGCAGGGAAGAGTAAGGTGTGGAATCAAGACCCTGAGAAGATGGATGTTGCAGGGATTCATGAATCCCAGGAATTGCCACCCACATGCAGCATTGTCCTGACACAAGCTTGGAGCTAGGCTGGTGCTGGGACATCTCCCCATGCTCCCTCATCCTTCGAACCCGCTCCCTCCCAGCACTGGTGCCAGGGCAGTGCCTTTCCCTGACCCTCGGCTGTGATTTTTGGCTTTACAGGCTGACACCTGAAGCAGGACCTTGCTGGGGCCGGCATTCCCTGGCCCTGACTCCTGCTCAGCGCCCCGCTGGCCGTGCCGAGGATGTTTGAACAGTTTGGAGCAGTCCCCAAGAAAAACAGACTGAAGCAGCGTGGGCACCTTCTGCAAACAGGGCGGCATCAAAAGCCCATTTCCTCCCCATCCCCATCCTCTCATCCTCCGACAGCCACGGCTGCTTTGCTGGAGATGAAAAGTAGAAGATTAAAATGGGATTTTGGAAGTTTCCAGCCCCAGCTCGCTGCTCTGCCACCCTGGGCTGCTTCCCTGTGACCTTACAAGCAATGGGCTCCTGTTACCTCCCTCCTGCCATCACCTGACTTTGTAGAAGTTGATGTGTATGGTGGGGCTAGCTTGTTAATTGTGGAGCTGTCATTAATTAGGGTGCTCCTTAACCCTGCTGGTGCTGTCAAGTTTGTCCATGGGGCTGCTCAGGGATGCACATTCCCATAGCAGTGGGGGATTCTCCTCTGGGGCAGGGGGGGCCACACTGCTCCCCACCACTGCTCACGTTCCCTCTCACTGCTAATGAGATAAGTATGGTAAGAGGATGAGGAGGAAAGCAGGGCCTTTTACTCCTCCCTCTCTCCTCAGCCCTTGCATTTCCATGTGCTGACTTTTCCCGGTTGCTTTTTAGCCATGAAGCACTTTGGGCCAAGACGAATTCCCCCCACCATCACCACCATCCTTTCAGCTGGATGTGACAATGTCCAGAAGAAACCCGTGAGGGTGCAGCTGCTGTCACAAGATGGAAAACTCTGTCTGGGGATGCCAGCCTCCAAATGCAGGGGGATGCTGGTGGACCAGTGCCACGGAGCAGCTGAGCCCCTGCCCTGCCTGTGCAGTGATGCCTGGGCAGCCCATCCATCTGTTTTACAGCTGGACGAAGGCCCCACTTTTCCCCAGGATAATCTCCAGCTGCAGGAGTCAGGCCAGTGCTGCTCACACTGCCAGTGCCATGGGGCTTTCTGTTTTTTATTAAATCCCCCACCCAGCACCCAGGAAAACCTCTCCTGCTCATGGGATGCACACATTCCAGCCCTGCTTCTCTGTCCTCGTGGTGGAGGAGCGGGTGCTGGGACAGGAATCAGACCAGTTGATTGGGAGACGAAATTTGAATTTTGGGAGGGGGGGTCTCTGGGGTTTGGCATTTTAAGCTGCTATGAGATTGTAGTTGGAGCTGGGCTGGCATTCCTTTTTCTGCTTGCCTGCTGGGGCCTTCCTGCACAGGGAGAGGACAGGCACACGTGTGTGCAGGCACATCCCAAATTCAGGGCAACCAGCCCATCCTTCCCCAGTTCCTTCTCTCTGGGGAGCGAGGCTGGAGCTCCACCAGAACTGCCCCAGACCTCCAGGAGTGCTCTGGCCAGGTGTTGGTGGAGCTCCAGGAGTGGCTTATCCTGGTGTGCAGATGGCCCAAGGGATGAACACCAGGGACATTCTGGGCAGATCCTACACCCAGGGGAACAGGGGGATGATGCTCCTTTGGGGTCTGTTTGCCTGATGGGGCATTTGCTGCTCAGAGAGAGGGATGAGCCCCAGACAGTGTTGAATCTCATGGAGAGGGCTGAAGGGATTTCTGGGAATGCAGTGGAAGAGCCAGAAAATGCCCTGTGGCACCTGCAGCCCTGCTGCATGGCCCAGCACAACAGGGCTGGCAAGGAGCATCCTCCATGGCTCTTCCATGCTCTGGAGATACCAACCCATAACTTGGCAGGGGGGAAAAAACCCCACCAGCTTTCCCCCAGCATGGGGCTGGCCCCCATCAGCTGCTGTGGTTTGGGGTTCCCATGGGGTTGGGGGGTGGCCACAGCCCCATGTGGATCCGGCCCCAGCCACTGCTGGTGGCACAGTGGGGTCTCCACATCAATGCCAGTGCCGGGAAGAGGGGGGGACCCCTTGGCACCCGCAGGTGCTCCCCTGGAAAGCCCAGTGCTGCCGGCAGCAGGAGGAGCAGGGTTTGGCCGCTGTCCCTGTGCACAGACAGTGATGGATTCCAGATGGCCCGCGGGCGCACGGGGCTCACCGCAGCATTTTTTCGGCAGCTGGGCTGCGAGAGGGTCCGGTCCAAAGGCAACATCCGTCAGAAGGCGGCTGGCGGGACCAGGAGGAGGAGGAGAAGGAGAAGGAGGAAGAGGAGGGGGGGTTGTTTTAATCCCTTGGCTGCCAGCTCACAGAGCAGCGGTGACCTCTCAGGGCTGACTCCATTTCTCCATCCCATGTCTCCTCCCATCCCTGCACTGGAGGCTGGCAGCAGTGAAGGAGTGTTTCCAGCTGCCTAAAAATATTTGGGATGTGGGCAGTGGGCCTGCCAGGGGTGTCAGGTGTGCCCCACACCGTGTGGGTGTACAGACCTGTGGGGAACCATTCCCTGTGCTGCAGGAGAGGGGGAACCTTGGACTGGGCATGGCTTCAGCTGGTGGGGGTGGGTTGGTGCATCCCCTCCCTCCAAATCTGGGGAGGGAGAGCAGATTTTAGACAAGTGGCAGACGAACCAGTTGGAAACCAGCAGGTGTGGGAGCTGGTCAGCAGGAAGATGCTTGTCCTCATCACGTGGGAGGCCTGAAAGGCCACCTGAGTGTGCGAGCTCTCAGGTCCCCTGGAGAGGACGTGGTTTGGGAAGAAGGTACACAACTGTGGAGCTATTTTGATTTCCCACCCTGACTGAGGCTGGGATTTATCAGACATGTTCAGAAACCATCCTCTGAGCCAAAAATGATGATGATGGGCATCTGCACCTCCAGTGGGCCTGGGAGGAGGGGCTTCCATCTTTGGGAGGACCCCTGGGTACAAAAGAGGAGTGCTGTGTCCTCAGGGGGTAGAGAGGAGCCACAAACTGTGTTGCTGCACCCAAAATTCCTGGCAGAAATGGCAGCTGAAGATTTGCTCCATGGGGGAAGGACATGACAGGGGGCAAGGGCCATGCAGTGTCTGCACCTTGCTCCCAGCAGAAGGTTTTTCTTCCTGGAGCAGCGAGAAATTTCTCTTAGAAATTAGAGACACAAAAATTATGCCTTGAAGTAGGAAGGAAAAAAAAAAAAAGAAATAAGAGCAACACGGAGAAGGAAAGAAAAAAACGCCAACAACCCACCCTGTGCCCGGGATCAAAGCTGGGAGCCGTTTGGAAGCTCTTGGACAGGAATATTCCCCGGCTCCTTTGGCCAAGCCGCTGCCGTGAAAGGCCGCTTTGTTCCCGGAGTGTCGGCCCCGCGTTTGCCCCCGCGGACTTTGCTCCTGCCCGGCAGCCGGGCGGGCTGAGCTCGGGCTGAGCTCCATCCTCGGAGGGCAGCCCCGCCAGGGGCTCCGCCGCGGCGGCAGCGCTTTGATGGGTGCAGAGGAGCAGGATGAGGAGCCCCGGCTGCTCCTCTCCCCGCCTGCCACTGAGGGCAGGTATAAAATACCCGGAGCTATTTATTCCATGAGTGATGTGCGTCCAAGTGCCCTTACGCTCCTCCTCACCCCCTCTCCTGCTCTGATTCTTGTCTTCTCCTCAGGTCTTCCCAAACTTCAGGCCAAAGAAACACTTAACTTTTTTTTTTTTTTTTCTTTTTTTTTTTCAACTACTTGTGTCGTCTTGGACTATTTCATCACTCCATGACACTGGAATTTCCCTCCAACAGCTCCTTCTAGGTTATGGGGGCTGATCTCCTTTTTTAGGGGTAGAGACAGCCAGGTTTGGCCAAAACTCCACTTGTCAGAAGCAAGGAGAAGGAGAGTCCCACAGCCTCTAGGTCTCAAATCTCCAGGGTCCTACAATCCCAAGTGCCACATCCCAAGGTCTGCTACCCCCAGCTGCCGCCCCAAGTGCGGGAGGGACTCTGAGGCTGACTAAGCCCCTTTAACTCCGGCGTGTCTCACTTCAGGCCAGCTTAAATCCTCTCCAGGTGCCGGACGTGGTCACATTGACTGGTTTTGGTGGATCTAACATGGGGCAGGAAGGGCGGCTCTGGCCAAAGCCCAGCCCGGAAAGCTCGGCCCGGTGGAGCGGTGGGGAAAACTGCCCGGAACAGACCAGCCCTGTGCAAAAATGGGAACCTGTGTTGCCGATGAAAAGTGCTTTCTTTGGGTAGGATGTTTGTGTTTCCTTTGGCAGAGCGGCACCGGGAGCGTGCACGGCACCTGCCCAGGGCGGGCTGGCTCTGCTCTCAGTGCACCCTTCCTGCCCCTTCCCTTGAATGTGTGAGCAAAGGGGAAAAAGTTTGGGAAATGCTTCAGTGGCAGCTGTGCTTGAAGCAGGCTTGTGGCATGAAGCAGGCTTGTAGTTAGTGAGTGCTTCTACCGGGCACAGTAGAGACAATTTTAGTGGCCACAAAGCCAATTTGTTCCCTCAGGGAGAAAGATTTGCCATCAGAAAGAAGAGATTTGATGAAAATAGTAGCCAGGAGAAAGTCTGGAGAAAATAGTAGCCAGGGAAGTGGTTTTATGCTGGTCAGAGTGAAATCTCTGTCCTTTAAACTCCCTCTGGGTGCAGGGATTGCATTGGTACAGAAGGACTAATGCTGCTGTGGGGCTGTGCCAGCTGAACCAAAATTGGTGTGAGGTGTTTTTTTTCCCCTTGGAAGTATTGTCCAGAGTCAGATTTTGTACATTAACATTTTGGTCCAATTTGGATGAAACCCAACGAGTGAGCTGATGACATTTTCCCATGAAATGGGGATTCTGGGTCTGTGGCCAACCCTAATCCACCAGTTTACTTGAAAGCTGCTGTTCACTGCTCCAAGCTTGGAGTTGATGCTCCAAGGAGGGAAATGCTGCATCTCATGTCTCACTGGGAGGAATTGTGCCCCATGGCCAGGGAAAATGCTCCCTCATTCTCCTCATGACTCCCTGGGCCAGGTTGTACATCCTTTGGGGGGGGGTCATTCCCTCTGTCTTGGGCACCTTTGCACCCACCCTGACCCAAAAATGGTGGGACTGGTGAGGGAAGCAGCTGCATTTCCATGCTCAGTTGCTTCCCTCATGGCAGAGGTGCCTGATGGATCCTGTGCACTGGCTGTGCGTGTTGGAGTGGACCAGAGGGGACAGGTAGACATGTCCCTCGTGGTTTTTGGGCAGCTCAAGGCACTGTGCAGCCCCATCTCACTGCCCTGCCTGTTATTCATGACCATGGTACTCAGAGCTACAGCTGCTGGCTCTGTTGCTCCTGCTGCCCAGCAACACTGTGTCTATTAAACTAAACTATTAGACTAAGATAAGTCTATTTTGAGAACTGAAGAGGAGAAGTGGAGGAGCTTGGTTGCTGCAACAAGCCTCTGGCTTTCAAACCAAACCCTGATCCCTTGCACCAAGCCATTTTGGCTGGGGGAGGACGGGGTCTTGGAGATGTTTGGGGTTTGCCTCCTAGATATTTTTTTTTTTTTCCCGTGGGCATGAATCTCCTACTAGAGCAGCCTCCTGCTATGGGGGAACAGAAATCCCACAAAAGCAGCCTGGGGATGTCTGCCCATCCATCCCACACCCCTCCTCTGTGGTGCTGTGCCTGGGGGTGCCATGCCATTGCCTGCCCCCAGGAAGGATCCTGGATGTGACTGGGGTGGGAACCCAAGGGACTTTCAGGAAGCTCTGCAGTGTTGCTGAGGATGGAAAAATCCCCAGGATCTGCCCTTTCTCTGAGAAGACATCTGAGCTGGGAGGTGTTTTTCTTTCCATCCAGTCAGCACGGCCGCTTGGAAATTTCCTACCTCGGCTCCCGGCTGTAATGTTTTCATAACACAGCGAACTGTCTGGCAAAGCCCTAAAAAACGATTCGCCAATTAGTGACTTACATCTTTCCTGCAACTCTGCCTCATTAGTCTTTTTTAAAAAGAAATAAATTAAATAATAATAACAAGGAGCCAGGCCCCAGGAGCCCCTTGCAGTCCTCCCGGCTTCTTGCTGATGCTCTCCCTTCACTCCGACTTGGGTGCCCAGTGGTGCCAGTGCAGTCAGTAATCATCAGCCCACAGTGCCCGTGGCTCATCCACTGGGAGCCATGTGGCTCCTGATGCTCTGGGTGATGTTTCTGAGTGGCTGCATCCCTCCAGCACTGTGTCCCTTCCCAGGAAGGACACGGGGAGCAGGAGCACCCCAAGGCGCTGTAACACGGGCTGAGCTTCTTGCTGGGTGTAATGGCAGATGCCCTAGCAAGTCCTCAGGGTCCATGCTCTCCTGCACCATCAGGGACTCTTCTGCCTTTTTGGGTGCTCCCTGCCTGCTGGTGGAGGGTCCTGTGGTGTGAGTGATGGAGGGAATGCTGACTCAGCAGCTGAAAAGGCTTACTTGGCAGTGTGAGAAATGCTGATGCAGCATTTTTTTTAAAATGGTTGACTCAGGAGGCTGGAAAAATGTTGCTCAGCAGTCTGCGAAAACGTCGACTCATGGGGCTGCAAAAACACTGAGCCCTGCACAGCCACAGCCACAGCAACTGCCCCTGCCCTAATTTTCCTAGGATGCTGCTCTGGCATCCCATCCAACCCCCAGGTTTCTGGGGCAAAACATCCCCCCCCAGTTTGCCCTCCTGCCATCACCTGTGTTTGGAATGAATGAAGAGGAGCAGCATTACCCCCAAACTCACTGATTTTTTTCAGTGGTTCCAGTGCCTGGTGCTCCTGAAAGAATTTGGGAAAGCAAAGAGTGATTTCCCCAGCTCCAGGTGAATGGGGACAGCCGAGCCAGGTCTTTGGGAAGCCTGCTCGGTGCTGCAGCCCCCACCCCTCACCCCCAGCCCCAGGAGCAGCATCACCAAATGTGGTTTTCCCTGATGGCAGAGGAAGCAGCCAGGCATGCAAAAACACTGCTGATGGCTCCTGCTCTCTCTGAAGGGGCTGCAAAAGGAAGGCAGGAATGGCTCCATTAAGGAATGTGCGTGTGCTACGTGTATTCCTCCCTCACCCCGGCCCCGAGAGGGGCTTTCTCTCCAGCCGAGAGGAAATCAGACCTCTGCAAGTCTATTTTTTTAAAGCCTCTGTTGAAGATGGTGCCCATGGCCTCGGCTGGGAGACAGACACAGCTAACACCACGACAGCCCGACCACGCTGCAGTTCTGAATTTATTAGAAACAGCTGTCAGTACATCCTTCTAAAACATTACATGTCAATGTGCTTTATTGCAATTTTTTTTTTATTGCATTTTTTTTTTTTTTTTTTGATCTAGAGCAAGTAGGCCCAGGATGCTTAGTGTCTGGGATTTAAAAGCCCAACCATCTAGTAAAAGAAAGTACAGCAAAATTGTAACACACCTGGTGACAAGTACAGTGTTGCATTACTGAGCTAGAAACTACAGGATGACTTGTCAGAAAACACTAACATACACTTGGTTTCCTTATGAAGCAGTTTGTTTCTTTTCTTTAAAAGTTAAACTACATGAATTCCTTTATTTTTTTTTCTTTTCTTCCCCCCACCCCCCTCCCCGACTACACCATAAACGACAGAAGAACAGATTTTACACAAATAACAAACAAGAGTACCAAAGTTACATGCTGGAATTCATCTGGAAAACAAAATAATTCCATAGCTTCTGGAGAAGCAGGTTCTTAACAGATGCAGTTTTCCCTTAAAGAAAATAGAAGTCAAAGAAAAGCAGAAACATTGATGCAAAGGTTGTACAAAGGAGTGTGCTGTTATTTCAGCCCTCGACACAAGATCAAACACCCACTCATGCTTTTACATTGAACCACACCTTGTACAAAGAGTCCACTCACAAAGGGACACGCACCAACACCACCCATTGCACATCAGCTCTGGACAGGGGGCACCGAGGGGCGACTGGGACGTGCAAACGATCACTGCATCTCGCAGGAGAGCAAGAGGGGTTTCTTTCGCTAAACCTTTTCTTGGGACAAAGTTGAATGCTTTGCCCCAGGGCAAGTAACACCCCAAATCAATTCGGTTTACAGACAGAGTAGTAACCCCCCCCGGAGGAAATCCAGAGTCCAGCATTTCAGAAGCACATATGCAAGATGAACACAATAAACTCCTTTTCATTTGACGAAAACCAACCCAATTCTGCCTAAACACGTGGCAGAATGTGCTAACGGTGAATTTTGTTTTATTTTCAAGGGGCAGTGCCACTTACAGCTAATGCATATACATGTGTACGTGAATATATTTTACATATATCTATATACATACAGTACATATACACACACGCACGCGCACGCACACACACACACACAGATGATGCAGACCATTACAATCCCATGGTGCAATAAACAGCCAGATATACAAAATTAACAGGTTTCATCAAACGTATCTTTGCTGGATGTAGAAGTCACTCACAAAAAACAAAACAGACCAAAACCCCAACCAGCCAACCGAACGTGAACCCCACCCCGGCAGCCAGCGGAGACCCGGGGGCAGCTCGTGGCTGGCCTCGGCATCCTACAGCCCCCATGAGGGGACAAGACTGGTGCTGGGGGGTGATATTCACCCTTAGAGACCCTTTCTGTCTTTGGATGCAATAACTTTCTCCAAATGATCCCGAGCCTCTTGCTACAAGCACTTGGGAAGCGCGTGGGTGCGGCGTTGCTGAGTGCTGGGGGAATTTCCCTCCCCCCCGTTTGCCAACGCCGATCTCACAGAAGCGATCCCAGGGGAAGGTGGTGGAGGGGGGGCATCAAATTAAAGCTGCTTTCTCTAATACAGGTTGATCAACGAAGTGTGGTTTTTTTCTATCAATAAGGGCCCATCTCTTTTTTTTTTTTTTTGTTTTTGTTTTTGGCCTCTGATGCTTGTATTACATTTTTTTTTAAGGCAAAAAACTTCAGAACAAATGGTGAGTCTAGTCATAAAATACGGTGAGTCTATGCCAATAAGCCATTTAAAATATGCAAATTCTGCATTAATTTTATGGAGCCAGCCCCAAAGACCAGCACTTGAAGCACTGCCATCATCTAAACAGTTAACAAGCTAAAGCTCCCGATCTGCCCCTTTGAACAAACAGGAAGGAACTGAAAAGATTTCAAGCGAGATTTTTTTTTTTTTTCTTTTCCTTTTTTTTTTCCCTTCCCATTCGGTGGAAAGTATTTCTGCCCACAGAATGCAAGATTCACAAAAATGTTGGACAAATTTCACGTAACCCCATCCAGAGCTGCTCCTCACGCAACGCTGAACGGGCCGAGCCGCTCCATGAACAGGCCGGCGCTTATTTGGGCTGGTGACTTGGTTCCCTTCTCCTGCTGCACACGCTGTGCCAAGGGAAGCAAAGGGATCAGCAATGCAAGTTCCCTTCCAGCACAGAAAGGGAAGCAACTCCTTAGGGACATATGCTAATTCTCTGACTCTCTCCTGGCATGCATGTTTAAGGAGAGTATAGCTGGTTATTCCAAAGGGAAGGGTCTGCCCTGGCATCTCCTCTTATTTTGTGGGTTCCAGGTGGAGGTCCTGCTTCGTGGTTTGTCTCCTGCTTCATCAAACTACAACTAGAGGGATGCTTTAGGGTGCTGATCCTTCCTCTTCATTAAAGCTGTTTGCTTTGAATGCTGAATTTGAGCAAGCCTGACCCCCCCCTCCCCTCACAGCATCTTTTATCTTCGGGAATGTTATTTTGATTTTGCTCTTCCAAAAGCAGAGGTTGCAAATCAACATAAGGAAACTACACAATGGAAAATTTGATTTTAAATGTGATCTAAACAAAACAACCCCCAACCCATCATAGTGCTTTGTAAAACTGCATTTTGAACCTGTCTCTTACCCCTACTGATCCACAAGCAGTACCTGTTTCATGTCTGCACAATGCAGCAAGCATACAAGACTCACTAACATTTCAGATTTTTATTCCCTGTTAGTGTAACAAAAATAAAAAATAAACAGACATTCAAAAACAGAAGCGAGATTGTTCAAGTACCAAAAAAGGGGCTTTTCCAAACTTAAAAGTGTGACACTCCTAAAGCAATTCTGCTGTTTTAAACAGCCACAGCATTCAGTTACAGACACCTAAGCCTGCAGAGAGCCCAGGATTTGGGGCACCCAAGACCCTCCTCCTTCTCCTGTCCTCCCTAAAACAGCACTAAGTGTCAACATTCATTTCCACAGTCCCATTACAGTTGCCTGGCTTTGTGAAGGAAAAACTGACTTTTGCCCTGCTGTGATAGAATTCAGGTGTTATTAAAGATAAGTTATTTTCCTGGGAATGGCTTTTGGTTGTGGAAGTCTTGCTAACACTGGTGTCAGCGAGAAAAGAATCAGGCCCATCACATTAAATGGAAAACTTCTTGACCATCTGCCACATCAAGAGAGATGAGTGTGGAAAGAGCATTTTATTTTTGGCATAAGACAGAGGGCTGTACTGGATATAACTCTAGATTGCAACTACCAGCAGTGCAAAGCAGTGACCCAAATGCACTGCTGACAAGAATTAAATGAAAAACCAAAAGACAACCCACAAAACTAGAGCACTCCAGTATCAGAAAGTGAACAATCACATATTACTGCTCCACACACTAGTGAAGCATCTGTCGGGACATCCCTCTGTTTCTGGGTTGGTTCTTCCCATGCTCACATAACATGCAATCAATAAAGAAACTAGTGGGAAAAGATTTATAATTCACTAACTTCAAAAAATATGGCACTCGCGGCTGACACAATGGGGCCAATGGCAACTGTGGAAGCAGATCTGATTTCCATCCATACCAATACAAAATACCGAATCACCCCTAATCCCTGCAAATATACTTCAAAACAGATTAGAAGAAACTGTGCATATTTGAGTTTCAACGTCCCACTCCCCTCCCCACCCACCCCCCATTTAACACTGTGCAAAAGTTATTTATTTAACTCTACATATATATTTAATACAATATGGGTCAATGAGATCAATGCTCCTCTAACTGCAGTCTGGCACCAGACGGCTGCTACAATAGTGAGACTGTTTCCCCCCTTTCCTCCTGATGTTCTGACTCTTAAAATTAAAACCTTCTCACATCTTACTCTTTTAAAAGAACTTGAGTTCCTTTGTTTTGCCTTTATGTTCATATTTCCTGTATTTGTTTTAGGCTTAACAGCTGCTTTTCGTCCTGGGGTGTAATCCTGCACCTCTCAGGCCCATTGCTGATTTCTCAGCCATGCAAGTGCGGACCAGCTCCTGGAAGCTGTGGGTTTTCTCACAGGTCTAATGACACTGAGCAAACAAAATCAGGTCAAGCACAATGAGAGGTGCAGGACCAAGCCCTTGCCTCATGGATCACACCAGCTACGTGTGTCAGTTGGTTTTGTACCCATTTTCGTCTGCTCTGTGAGTGCAAAATGGATGCAAAAAGAATCTGTGCAGCAGCATGTGAGAGTCAAAGGTGAACAACCGCAGCAGCTGAGGGACTTCAGGTGCCTAAACCAAGCACAGAGATACAGTGGCAAAACAGCCTCAGGGAGACTTCTCAGGATAATGGAGCCAAATACAAGGAATGTGGTCTAAGTCTGCCCAAGGCCCTGATCTGAAGGTCTGGGCAAAACAGAACTTCAAAGAACGCTTCAAGATGGCTTATTGGCCCCGAGTCCATCATTCACACCAAACACATCACCTGTGATCAGAGAAAAGCTCCTAACTCACTCACACCACGATAAAGCCAAGCTACCTTCACAAACGTTAATGGAATTACACTGTATTTACCTTGGCAGAGCCAGGGCTGGAGCCCGGACCAAGACCTCACAGGATCAGTCAGACTCCACTACAGGGAAAGTTCAGACAGCTCTGCTCTGCTCCCCTGCTGCTGTCAGTACTGTGAGGGTGTGCCAGGATTTATGAGCCTGGAAGTAGATCTTGTTTAAAACCAAACTGAGCCCTACCTGAAAATGGGGCAGCGGTGAAACACTTCAGCCAGGTTATCTCTGTCACAAAGTCAGGGATCAGAAATAGGGGCCCCATCAGCCTTGAGCGTTAACGTTGTCGGTAAGAGGAGAGTCCAGAGAGATCACAAGGGCAGTGAAAACAATCAGACACTCCTCCCACACAAATTTCTCCACAGGCATGGGACACCTGGCTATCATTTGTGCCTTTGAGCTGATTTCCCTCACTGGGCATTTGGTCTCAGCCCAGCATTGAGGGAATGCTAGATGCTCAAGGGGTGTGAGAATGACAGCTTTACAGCTACCAGATTAGAACTGCAAATTATCCAAAATGTAGGGCGAATTTCTTTATAAAGAAAAGAATTCCATGTCCGCCTACCACTGAGGAATCCATTCAAGATTTCCACTGACAGCAAAGGCTATGTCTCATTTTTCCTTTTCCTGGGGAAGTAGGACAGAAGGGACACACTAGCAGATGTGGTTCACTTTTGACACAGCAACTTATCTGTATTTTATTCTTCCCTCACGCAGTCTTGGTTAAGTTCTGAAGTGTTTAATTTAATGAGAAAAGTGGCATCTACAGAATTCTTTGCCTGAAGATTGCACTCTGGCCGATTAGAAAGTGCCCGGGATGCGTCAGGGTCATTAGTGCAAAATAAAACATCTCCTGGCATGCCAGGCAACCAGACTACCCTTCCTGCAATGGTTGTCAGTGCTCCAGCCTTGTCACTTCCCGACTTGCAAATTCAAGACATTCAGTAAAATAATACTTCTAGTGTAAACATTATACATCAACAAGCCTGGCACTACTGCCCAGGCATTACAGAAAAAAGCCATTTGAACAGGAAATCAGCCCCAGGGTCAGAAACGGGTCTCCAGCATTCTCAGACCTGCATGACTGTCTGCTTCCTGTCCTGCACAATGGGTGCATTGCAAGGGAAACGCTTCCAGTAATGGGAACAAAAGTAACTTTCAAGGTTGCACACTGAACAATTACTTTGCCAGTTGTGCTTTGATGCCAAGTGGTTCAGTTTGCCAAACTTAGCTCTTTTTCATTTTAGAAGCTTAAGGAATGGAAATAAGCTGCTTTGTACACTTTCCAGGGAGGGGATTTATTTGATGATTGCTGTACTTGATGAAGCCCAGGACTACCCACTCCAGTATCTGACAGCAGCCCTTGCCAAAGGATGGTACCAGGCATCCAATAACTGAGGAGTATGGCTCTCTTCCCTTCCTATGTTTTGCATCATGTCCAAAATAACTACAAGGGAATTTAGATTATACCAGTGTAAAGTCTTGCTTGGCTGCAGTGGTGTGAGAGTTCAGAACCCATCTTGCAAAGAACAAATTGGAGCAGATCTACGAGTAGCATGCTCACCTCTCTACAACTGGGAGTGACTAGCTATACCTCACCAAAAAATTTGGTACAATAAGCCATCCAGAAGCATTTGATTACACTGACCTCTTCTGTACCAAAATCAAGCTTTACAAGAGTCTGTCATTGTTCAGCAAGAGACCTGCAGCAGGTGAGTGCAAGCTTCCTTCTGGTTTACATTCTGAAGCACAGTATCATTAAAAACTGAAAACAGAATCCCAAGCTGAGGAATGGGAGGGAGGGGGGAGTGAAGAAAGAGGAGAGTGAGCAATTACATCAGATCAGACAAATTTAGTGTGTTGAAGCCACACACAATGTTTAGCTTTTCCTTTTATTTGTTTCAAGTTTTGGTGCAGAAAGTATGCGTGGATGCTAATGCAACCTCCCCTGTAAGTGCTCAATCTAGCAACGAACAAAGTTTTGGCATGTTCAATTTGGTTATGTTTCCTTTAAGCGAAGACCTGTAGTGCCATTGAAACCAAAACTTTGTTACTGTTGGCAAAAAAATAAAGCAACTTTCCTTTTACAAGCATTTTTTTTTTTCCATTTAAATAAAAACCTGAAGCTTTCCCATAATTCCTTTGGTCTTCTCTCACCAAATTTCCATGCTACCTCAAGACAAAGCCCTCTTTTGGAAGTCCGGCTGAATCGCAGTGAAGCTGCTAAAATTAACAGAGAAGAATTGCTGTGGTAGAGTTTCCCCCAAGTTCGCTGGGAGTTTTTAAGACAGAAAGACATTACTGATGCCTCGAGTAGAGGATTCGAACTGTCTCTACTAGAACAAGAGAAAACAAAATCCAATTAGAAGTTCCACTGAAGGTGCCTGGCAGAAAATTTTCTCCGTAAAGATGATGCTTTGCTTCCAGTATTTTCGGATGCGTCGCGTTGAGTTTATTCCCCTCATAAGGAAACAAAAGTATTGGTGTAAAAGCACAGCTGAGCTTTTAAGGTAGCACCAGGACACCTACACCCAAGTTGTCGTCTTGTTGCTGCTAGGCCTCTTTTTGATTCACATTCACAGAATCACTTCTTGTGCAAAACAAGCAGTCTAAGGAGAAAGAATGCCCTCCAAGTTCTAATAAAAATCGTAGAAAAGAATCCAAGATAGCCAACGCTTTCCTCCTCCCCAAAATTTACCTGCAGAGAGAGGGGGGCATCTGTGCGTAGACAGGATAGGCAAGCCTGACATTTAGGGAATCATTGTGTTGGACAAGGGATGTCTGCTGGTAATGAAGAACCAAATCCTTAAGTGTGCTGTACAGGTTGTACGGTTCTGCAAACCCGTAACCTCTCGGAGTGCTGTAGATCACACAGTGTTTCACCTCCCCATCAGCTCTGCAAGGAAAGGAAAGAGGAGAGTTTAACATCAAAGGACAAACCCAAAGTGACAGTCTATTAACAATTAACTAATGAAGCAACCCCGCCAGTCACTAAATTACATAATGGAGGACCCAGTAGATGCAAGCAGAGGAGATTAATATAGTCTGTGAAGAAACAGTGCTCCAGGGCATACGATTAAACACTCTTGCATAATAATCCACATAAGAGGCCTCTTCCATCCCAGCAGTACAATTCCCTACTGCATTGTTCTCCAAATGTTCCTTGGGAAAAAAAAAATCAAGAGCTTAACCAAGAAGGTAAGCACCCGAAGTCAGCAATGACTTTGTGCTCAACTTACCTAGAAACCTTTCCACTAAGCAAAGAAGCCCAAAGCCACAAATTCTCAGGACCTACAAAGTACTCCATGAAACACAGCACTAACCTTCAGTGTGCATTTTTTAACGTTAAGCACGGGATGGATTCAAGCTGATTCATTATCTGAAGCCATAGCGACCGAGTCTCTAACTTGGCAAAGCAGCTACTGGAACACAGCATTTCCAAAGCTGCTAGAAAAACTTATCTGCCAGAAAGATCGAGCGTTATGTAACCCCTGTGCTGGAGCCTATTACAATCCGAGTCACATGTAGGGACAGGTTACGTTATGCCATCCCTTTGCGAGCTTGCAGCGGGATACCAACCAAGCGAAAGCATCTGATGAACCCGTCACTCCAGTGACTGTGATAAACAGTGCATGGAACAGAGCAGATACTGCAATGTTCAGCTACCTTGAGGTGCTTTACCTTCTTGCATTCATTCCTCGGACTGGCGTTCAGAAGCAATTAACCTCATGTGAAATGAATCAGCGGGAGCCATTTTGCACTCCAGAACGGGCTTGAAGGGTTTTTAGATAATGGAATCAGTATTTCTGACCTCCATTACACCAGCACAAAATGAAGTGAAATACAAGAAATCAATGCAAGGCTGCGTGAATGTCATAGAAGCTACGGCTCACAAATAATGCCTCCTCTCAAGCATCACCATTATCTTAAACATACAAGAGAAAGATTCAGAGTTGGGCACGTCTGAGGAGGAGAACAGAAGATGTCACACCTTTACAGTCGTGTTTTATTTCTTCCCTTGTGTTCTTTAGCAGGGAAGAATATGGCAGAATTCAGCCTTAACTTACTTATAAACTATAGAGCTTCAAGCTGAGATACTTCAGAATTTCGTAATAACTACTGTGGCCAAAACAGAGACTGCAGGACTACAGTTATTGCACATTCAAAGCACATTTTTGTTACAAAGCTTTTACCATGCTGGTCTTCCTGCAAACACATTCCAATGGGTAGACCTAAGTTAGGCCTAGCTTTTGCTCTCCAAAATAAAAGAGTTTTGGTAGAGATTTATGTACTGAGTAGTTAGAACAGAAAGGAAAACAGACTTACACCACAGAACAAGCGTAACATCCTTTCTTGCTGCTCTCGCGAATTAAAAATGCCCCATCAGGTTTCCCACAGAGCAAGTCTTCTGCTTGGATACGGTTGAGATCTCCAACAAACCAAGTTTTCTCATCATGATGTGGCAGGTTTTCATCTTCTTCGTTCACAAAGTATGTGCTGAAAGAGAGGATAAATTTGTTAACCAGTGATCAGTAAAGGAGTTGGTAAGAAGAGTCATTTATTTTTGCAGAAATCATGCAAAGAAATACCAGAATTGTCCATATTGGGAGGTCAGGCTCCTAATGGACACATATTAAAGGCTTCCACTTAGAACTTAATTGTTTCAACTTTGTTTAATCCTAAATGTTTCAGCAGAGTTGCTACTTCACATGACCTCAAGTTCCCCTGGAGACTTTCTCCTTTTTTCTCCAGTCCTTTACTGAAAAACTGATGTTTTTTTGTTTCCAACCCCCAGGAGAAAACACTCATAGATAGAACACTTCTCAACAAAATCATATGTATAGTGACACTTACTCATCAATATTTTCATTTTTGATCCCCAGCCAGTCGTTTATTCGCTTCTGTCTCACCCCTTTGTGATTGAGCCATCTGCCAGAAGAAGAGAGCATTAATACATTACTTCAGAGTACGTGTATGGGTTTTCTTACTAAGCAAGCTGAAGCTCAGACACAAGGTACCACAAAGAAACAGTCTGTGTCCAGCCCAAGGACATCAGGAGCTGGATAACAGGAGTGTTGGTGAAATCAAGTGTGGGCATGAGCAATACCTGACACACCTAACAACAAAAGTAGTACTAACCTACTAGCAGGCACAGGTTTTGTTTGTAACTCATTTATTTCAAAATTTTCATGTACACAAGTTGCAGAACATGCACCTATTTGTGGCTGGCTCTTTAAATAATCAAGGCATGAAGAGGTCAACCAATACCCAAATATCCCACGCCAGGAAGGAGCACCTTAGCACTCACAGAACTTTGGTTATGAAAAGAAAATTAAATTCTCATTATCCTGATGGAAACAGTCATTAATCAGGTTCATCAGAGACACTATTCTGAGGCACGGGTCAGGCTTACTTACACAAGATACTGATCTCTGATTTTGCGGAGCTGAATTAGGTCAGGCTTGATACTGTTCATTTTCTTATCAGTCTCCCTGTTGTCCAGAGCTTGTTTCTTCAAGTCTTGTTCCAGGCGCATTTTGCTGTCATGGATCTCACCCAGGCGGGATTTTAATTTTTCATAGTTCATCATTATCCTGAAAACAAACACAATATTGGAGAAAAGAGGTCAAGTTCAGTCTAGGACTGAACCTACTGGTAGCACTGATAGAAGAGCATCACAAGAACTACCATAACAGCTGCTCCTCCCTTTGACTGCCTCATCTTCACATGAAAACTACTGTAAGAGTGACAGAAAAGACCTCTTGCCAGAGGGCCTACAACCTTCAGTTTACCTTCCTCCTGGCAGAGATGCAGGAACAAGTTATCCAAAGGAGGGTGAGCAAGAACAGATTCCTCCTTCACTGTCAGATTCACTTTGTAATATCAATTATGCAATCCCACTGTAGGTACCAGGACTAGCAAGATTTCAAATGCAGACTTCAATTACTATCAAGAGCTACCATGAAGTAAAGCTGCCTGTCTCTTCCTTCAAGACTGGTTTGCAGGTTTGGTATAATGCAGGAAAATTACATATTTTCCGTGTTAATTGATCTTCATTCAGAATGAAGCACCACAGTTGTACAGTAAGATTGTTACAGGTAACTGTTTTCAGTCTAAAGATCTCCTTAAGGTGAGCCTATTTAGTTCAAAAAACATTATGAAAAGTTAGGCATTATATCTGGCATTTCTTCAAAGGCCCAGTTTTCTGCTAGTACCCTCACAGAAAGGCAGTTTCAAATGAGGTCCTTACTGAATTTTTTAGATGACAGCTATTAAATATAATTTTCTTTGAAAGTGACTAAAACTGACTACGGACTATGAGATTCACCAGATCTACGTACATTTCACAGTTGAAAAGTAAAGATTTTTCTGAATTACATTCTGAGCAAATCCAAACAGAAGCAGAAGAAGCAAATTAAATTATTATTTCCTAATTCCTTCCTGGTCCTCATCACAGTACCTTGATTTACTGAAGTTAAGAGCAAGACGAATCCAGAGATCTCTCACCTTTCTCCAGAAGAGAGCTTTACTGGGGAAGGCACTGAGCTTACAAAGTGGTTCATATGATGCTTTAATGGGAATGTCCATGTGGACAACAGTTTTTCCAGGGAAGCAAACACAACCCGAGCTTACCGTTCAATCTCTTTGTCATTCCCCTCCCTGCGGAATCGCTCAATGTACTCTTTGCTGTATCGCTCCTGTGAGTGGCACTGCTCCTCAAATATCTTAATAGTTTCATTAAATGCTTCGATTGCAGTCCTCTTCATCTGAATTTCCTATGTGAGGAAAGAGTCCTTCATCATTTGTTCATAATACAGACAACAAAGCGAGACCCAAGTATGTTCCCTAAACTGACTGAGAAGACCATCTTTTCTCCCCCCTCATTAAGTCAAAACAAAATTAATCAGTTTTAAATTTAGTCAATTGCCCAAGAAGAGTCAGGGAAGAACAGGGCAGACTTACTCCCTGCAAATCTACCCTCCTCCTCTACACAGAGCTCTCTATTAGGCTGCAAACCCCTCAAATATTTTAGTCATATTTTCCATCTTAGTTTTCAGGAAGACTGCCAGCAAACCTCCTCCCCATACATGAACTATCTTTTTTTACAAGAAGCAGTCCAAATATCGTATTCACACTTCCTTAATGCATAATATCTGGTAACTGATGTGCACGTGACTTCACAAAAAACCTGGATAAATCCCTCCAAATTCTCACTGCAGAATCCAGCAGCTGGAAATACTCAGCAGCCAAAGAAGAAGTCTGCAGTGTAAAGCTTCTAGGTGCTGGCCTTCTCCACAGCTTTACTTTATACCAGGAAGCTCAGCTCCTCTTTATTCCCAGCCCCACACCACAACCCTAGGACTGTCAGCAACATTCAGTCTTTCCATCAACTCTGAAACCCCCTTGCTCTATTCCACAATTTACTAAGTTTTTTCCTTGTATTTTCTGACTATGCCTTTATTAGCCATAACAGGTTAAAATAATTTTCTCTACTTTTTAAACAAGAAACAGACTCAACAAACAGCCAAAGAAGAACCAACCTGTGATGTTCTGGTATATTCTTCATACAATTTGTCGTACTCTTTGCTCTTTTCCTGATACTGAGCATGGTATTCTTGAAGTTTTTTACCTACTGCATCTATATTATCTTCTTTCACCAACTGATCCTGTACACACAAAGAGCTATTAAGTCTTCAAGCAAAGCAGCTTTTCCTTAAGAGTATTCATTTGTCCACTTATGCACATTTGCATTTTACAGATATTACCATCATGTTTATAATCCAGTTTCTAGAGAACACTGTCTCTAAATCCCCCTTCCTTTGTGCAACACATTCCACAGTTTACAGACAGTAGGAGCTGGAACTATAGAACACCAAGAACTATGCCAAATACTAAGCTTCCAAAAACACACCACACCTTTCTTTCAGAATTGCTATCCCCTATTCAAGAAAGAAGGAAGCAAATTACTTGGAATCTGAAGCTAGAGATCAGAGGGTTGTTTGTTTGGTTTTTTTTTTTCCTCAAAAAGCTCTACAGTTCTTTTTTCTCAATGCAGGAAAATGTCCCAAGCTACTGAATAAAAGTTTAAAATATATTCTTGAAAAATTTAGATGTCTATGCACAGAGTGAGCATCTGCATGGGTCAGAATGTACTTCAAGGGTAACACTGCCTAGAACAGTGCCTGGTGGCTCCACAAGGGTCCAAGGGGAAATAAAAAAGCTTCTCAGGAGTTCAACTGCTGCATGCCAGGGTCTCCCTTCTCTGCTGCCTGATGGCTGCTCAGATGGAGACCAGAAACTTGATAAAATGAAGCAGCTTAAATGGCTAGACAATTTAAAAGACCCAGGTGAGGGTAAATGTGAAAACTCCACCTTTTTTCTTTTTCCGTATTAAAAAAAAATAAAAAATCAGGCTATTCATAGAAAGAAAACAAACCTTATATACACATTTGCAATTTTTGTTCTTGTCTGCACTAATAGGTACTGGGGTCTGATGGAGACCTTACCTGCTGGTAGCGGGACACTGGGTACATCAACTTCACATCGAGCTTTGGGTTATACTGAGCAAGAGACTCATTGCGGTAGTGGTTAATGAGTTCCACAACTGAATTGAACGTCAGAGGGTCAGAGAAGCCATATTTTCCATCCCGGTGATAGATCTTTATCAGTTTATTGTTGCCACCCTTCCTGCAAAGTACAGAGGTTTTACTGTGTCACTCCCATCCCTCTTCAACACCAGGGCTGCTCACAAAGACACCGGTGAAATTCCTGGGCAAGTGGCCTTCACAGTGATTCTTTACACAGTAGCAGTATTAAGTACTTTAAGAGTCAATACACACAGAATTATCATCAGATTATTTGAACAGGAGCAAAGCCCAAAGTAAATCTCTTCCTATGTGTTCATTCTGGAGCCAGCTTATGGTATTTAAGTCCAAGCTTTGCCAGAAGTTGTGCAAGGGAAACAGAGGATGCTGAAGGCTGAATAAAGGAGCCAGAAGAAAACTTAAACCCACAATTTCCTGCAATTTGGGGTCACTAATGGTATACACCTGAGTATAGGTTTATACAATTATTAACAAGTCTTTTGAGTTATGGATGCTAATACAGGATACATGGACCTAAACAAAATCCTTTGAGGATTACAAGATGGCTGTAAGTTCAGGACTTTATGTTATCCAGATTTATATGTTCTAGTGGTTTCCACAAATGTAGCACTTATTCCTTCCTTTTTTTCCACCAACAGACTGTTTAGACACTACCCTGTCCTTCCTGCACTCACAATTTGGGTTCCTAAAGACGTCTGCTTTTGGCAAAATAAAATCACGGCAAACCTCAGTGCACGTGGTGTGAACTTTCAGGCAGAAGTTAAAGCAGAATTTTAACTACACCCTTGGGGTCAAACCTGCTATTAAGGCAATGGAATTTCACGGCAAGATCAAATACCTGCTATATCACAGTAACTCCCAAAGGTGTGCTACAGAGGCAGTGGCTTACGTGCCTCACCTGCTTGCCTCTAACAACCAGTCTTGGGAGCCTGGCAGAGGCAAGTGGCTGGGCAGGCTGGGCAAGGCACCAGAGCCAGTCACATGAGGTCTGCTGCCTAACTGCAGCAGACAGGGCTGGGGCAGCTCTGGGAAACCTTCCACTTGCAGACAATTTTAATGAAGAAAAGGAACATGGCTCCAATTCAGTACTTCCTAAACCATAGATCATAAAGCACAAGATACTCCTTTTACAAAGACACTGTGTTCGGTTTTCCAGAGCTGTAGATTGATGAGATACTCCACACTCTCCCATTAATCAAAGTCCTAGGTTACAAATACCTTTTACCTGAGCAGTTCTGAAACTATAAAGCGCTCCTGAGGAGCTCTCCTCCCCAACTCCCATTTCATCCACACGCAGATCCTTACAGCAGTGTTTAGAGAGGGACAGGATTTAAGGTACAGAACAGAACTGATTGTCAGACCTGCTTATTCTGTGATGTGCAGTAGTGGGAACATCTCTCAAGTCACATGGCTGTCACTGGTATAGCAACAGCTACTCAGGGTTCTCCCTGGGTGGGCTACAAGTGCTCAGAGCTCACCTTAAGGTCAGAGTGTAGTCTCCCTGCATCTTGGTTGATGCGTCGCGCACCAGGAATGTTCCGTCTGGCATGTCTCGTAATTTGTCGTTTACTTCTTCCCTGGAGAATGGAAAGGGAGGCAAAATTAGAAGCATTAAGGACATGAGCATCTTTGCCATGGGTAAAACATCAGAGCCAGTAACACCAGCATGCATAGAGTTCAATTTTCTTTGATGTCCGGGCTCTCCAGTCTTTTTTAGGGCATCCAAAGCGAGTCTCAACTTGTGTAGCTGTACTAAAGAAAAGCACCCACAGTCAACTGCCACTTAGAGAGAAGTCTCTGTTTAAACAACAGTAGCAGCTGTGACTCAGTTCACAACCTTTCCCTGTAATCTGCTCAGGTTTTAAAGTCCACACTGGAACAGGTGCCCTTTGAGAAGCCAGTCCTGACCCCTTAAGAGATGGCCTCTAACAGCACAGCTCAGAGGTGCCTAAAGTTTAGCACAGTTTTAGTCTCGAGAGGCTCTTTATTGGCTTAACTCTGATCTTATTTACAGCCGTTTTAAAGCACTACAACCTTTCCAGCTTCAGTGCAACTCCTCCTTTTTACAACTGAGGCAAAAGGACACTCAGTCCAGAGCTTTAAGCTAAACTAAGAAATCTGGTAGTGAAAGTGAGTACCTGTAAGCATTAAGAAAATTATTTCAGCTGAAGAGATAAGCATCTTGCCAGGTTTGAGCATTTCACCCAGATTACGTACCTCACTTTATAACAGCTCCCTCAAAGCTCTTAGAAGTACTAAGCACTTTTTAACACAATCATTTGGAAACCAAAGTTTCTCAGGTAACCTCAACATTGTCTAAGTGCTATAGGAAGCTTAGTTGAAATCTTACAAAGCAAAATCACCAGCAGCTTTTTGGTTCAAATACTAAGGAACAAAAGTATTCTTACAGAACAGCTCTAGCTTTGATTTAGCTACTTCAAAATGATTCTGTTGGTAAAACTGACTCCATACTATGAAGTTTTATGTGCATAACCACTTACTCCTCTCTGACCATTTTACACATTGGACCCAGTTAACCCAAACAATCCTCTTTTTGAATTGATAGATACTATCCATGGGTTTGGGCTTGTGGCCTGCAGGTTGCACCCTGGAGCTCATGGCAAAGCTTCCAGCACAAGCTCTGGACTGAAGAACATTGCTCCTGCCCTGATAGCCCAAAGCAGCCCATACCTACTGCCTGCCAAATTAAGGTCATAAACCATTCCATCTTTACATGCACGTGTATCATGTTTTAATCTAATAAAGCCACTGCAATGCGATTTGCAGTGCATTAGCTCCTGCCATCATGTGCACTGTCAATTGAGGAGCAAATCCACAGTCAATAAACTGATACCAATATCGAGCAGTTTTAAACAAACTGTGCCTAGTGGGCTTTGTGATCACTTTTTGCCTCTCTGCTTCGATTTAAAATTAACAGGAAAATATCTCTGCTGAGGCCCTTCAAAAGCAAGATCTCTGCGGGTTTACTTTATAAAAAGATAAGGGTGGTACAATAAAGATATGAAAACTTTATTTCCCTTCTCAGAACGTTGATAAGTTAAATGTGGCAGACACGCTCTTCTTGCCTCCATCTGCCAAAGTGCTTCAAAGTGCAATGTGCACAAGTTTGAGCAATTCCTGATCACATCCCAGCACGCTCACCTTTCCTCTTACACTTCCAAATTCTAGACTCTTCAGAAGTGCCTTAAGAGGGAAAGAGATGACTGAACAGTTCTTTTATGCAAATATATAAAAACTAGTCCTTCATTTTCTGAACCTGACCCAAGCCATCTATTTTCTCAAGTGCATAGGAAAAGGTTTTCTTAAGAGGTAAAGCTTAATTTATTTGATATGTGTCTCTATCATCTGCTCAGTGTAGCTGGTTAGCATTTTTAAGAGCTATTTTTTTATATCACCATGTAATAAAAATTAATACAGATGCAATTTTAAACTGATGTTAAAGAAACCAAAACTAAGAATGTAATTCCTTTCATTCTGAAATTTTGGTTTTATACTGAAA
This sequence comes from Pyrocephalus nanus, assembly GCA_038380795.1. Classification (NCBI taxonomy): domain Eukaryota; kingdom Metazoa; phylum Chordata; class Aves; order Passeriformes; family Tyrannidae; genus Pyrocephalus; species Pyrocephalus nanus. The sequence continues at coordinate 4,959,122 of CM076269.1, forward strand.
CCTTGCTGACCTGCATGCATTTCAGCACTGTATGCTTACACCACCTTATTAGATAGCAGATTCAGATTTTTCTCCTTTTTAAAGACTGTATATCTGGTCAAATTTAGAGACCCCAAAATTAGGTGTCACCAAGACTGGCAATATCTACACCAGAAGAGCAACAACTTAAATGTCCTCAATCCAGCTAAACAGTTTCACTTAGATGCTTTGCCAAGTAAAGTCCTGAAGTGTTCCCCTCCTGTAAAATGCTGCCTGAAATAGCTACGTTCTTTTTGTCTTGAATTGTAGCTGGCTTAATCTATTTTTAACAACATATATTAATACATTTTAATGAATATGTTCTAGCAATATTGCTTACCTTGAGATGTCCCCCCAGTACCATTCTGCTTCCTGCAGAGAGAAGCTGGAATTGTCCTTTATTCCATTCGTATTGACTGGAGTCATTGGCTTGGGGGGCTTTGGAGGAAGAGCTGAAAATGAAGAACAGATTAACAAAAGGTAAACAGGAGAGGATAATCACTAAACTATTAATGAAATCTGACAGCAAAAAAAATGAGAGAAAATGTGCACCTTGACCTTGGCTTTCAAGCTCTCTCAAATCAAATGGAATTTGTAATTTTAGAGGAATTCTGAAGTGAGCAGCTCCACTGTGATCCCAGATTTCCTCGTATCGAACTAAACACTCACTTGATGGAGGAGAAGAGGAAGGAGCATGAGGAAACATGAGTTTTTGTTAAAAGGAAGAATGGTGCAGGCACAACTACAAGGGCAGGTGCCGCCTAAACCTCCAAACAAATGACAAAGGTACATTGTGTTTGAAAGCCACAGCCTGGAGAGCACTGGGCACCACTGTGGAAAAACTCCAGTTGCTCAGGCATCACCAGTCCTTATGCCAACCCACAAGAGCAAACAGGTGAACTCTTCTTCAGAGGGAAAAACACTGGCATATCCATCAAAGACCCAAGGGTCACGTTTCATTCTAGGTTTGTCCTTTAGGCCCCTGCTTTGCAGGTGCTGAACGCTTCATCACAAACATTGCCACTGAAACTGAGCATTTTTTAGGCATTTCAGGAGACTGTTTTAACAGAGAGGGACAGGTCACATTTGAATTCAGGGTAAGAAAGCAGCTACACACACATTGATTTGCTTCTAGCACGTTTTCAAGCCAGGCCCTGAACATCTGTGCTCTCAGCCCTGTGCCCTCGCCATCAGATTACACAAGCATCAGCGAGCAGGCCTGACACCACTGACAACAGCCATCTTTCAGATGCACACAATCCCAGTGTACAGGCAGAAATACAAATAAAGGCAGCAGAAAGAAGATTTTGATCTCTTGCTTCAGGACGGAATGGCTCAGTGCTGAGAGGTGTGCTACTTGGCACCATCCATCTGCTCACCTCCGAGCCACACCTCCCACATTAAAGAAGAGAAAACAGGCTTCCAACTGCAGTTCCAAACACCATTTCACGTTGAATATCCGACACAGTAACTTCACTGTTCTCAGACAAACCAGCAGATGCTTTAATTGAGCCAATCTAAACTAAACCTGAACCTTGACCCAGACGTTCGCACCCTGGGGTTGCTGACCAAACACCTGATTCAGATAGCAGCATTCATTCTGTGGGACTGAGCACTAAACCGTAGCATACAGGTTCTTTTTATGGGGTGAGCTGGGAACTCTCAGGTGTGCACACATCTAGTGAGGCAATAACATGTCTTGTTGTAAAAGGAAGGTGAAAACCTTCGGATTCAGTGAAGCAGCTTCCTGGTTAGGAAGCTTCGGTTATTCTTAGCTCAACTACTACAGTTGTTTGTGTTTGTACAAAGCACCATTGAGAGTAGGACACGGTTCTAACCCTACTTTGCTTGAAGGTCCCAACCCCATCCAGGGTCATAGGAACATACACCCAGGCTAAGCCTGTAGAGTCAATTGTGTTCACTGTGCTCTTCTATTTCCCCCCATTCAAAGTGCCTGAATTAGAAAATGTCTTCAAGTCCTCCCTCCTCCCCACCTCACATCTGGGATACGAGAGTCTCGGCAGTTCTGAGTCTCATCAGTGTCTGCACAAGGCAGTTAATCCAATTTCAAAAAACCTGGAGATGTTCTGATCTACTTGAGAATCTTTTGTAGAATCTGAGTCATCAACAAGCATGTGAAGATTCACGTAAAAACCATCCAACAATGCAGAGTTCTTAGAAAACTGTACCAGCACCAGCAATTATTTCACTGGGTCTTTCAAATTAAGGCCTGGACATATCAAAAACTTCAAGGTATTTTACAGTGTAAAAGCCTGTTTTACACTGGTAATAGGGGCTTTCCAGAAGAGGTTTTCAAGTATTCTTTTGAGTACTTGAATACTTCTCTAGCCCTCCTTGTAAGATTAAGTCTTGCTCCTTTATATACTGTGGAATTATTTAGCAGCTTTGTTAGGCCTCACTCCAAAGCACAGGGCACAGAAAAGCAAACTAACAAAGAGCAGAAAGGTTAGGAACAGGAGTTTGGACACAGAGCACTAGACATTACACCAAGTGTCCCTACTACAGGTGGGAGTTTCTCCTTCCCTCTAAAAGGCAGGCACCAGTTCTCACTATCAGAGGGATGCCTGCGGAACTTCACCCTGCATGAGAAAACTGGAAGGAAATTCTTTCAGGGAGAAGAATAAGGCTTGGACCGTTTCCTGTAAAACCTGACTCATGGAAGCCAGTCCTTTACACAATAGACTTTTGAAAAATGCTTTTTAATAGCTTGCACATTTCAAAAATACAAAACTATTTGCAAGGGCGGGTCCTGTTTCCAGAAAGCTATGTATCTAATTCTTTACTTTCAATACTTTGAGGTCTTTGGGATTTTCCCCTGTACTGGGTACAGAACCAGGCCCCTGCTATTACTTTGCTCTGTAGACCAATGTGCCCATCCAATTCAGCATTTCATGGCTACCATCTCAGTCCACATACTGTAGTCCGCACAAATGGAGAACTGACACAAAGGTAGTTTAAACCTCACAGCCCAGACCCTGGATGACACAAGGGGAACATTCTGTAATAGCATGGCAAGTCTACTGCAACAGAACAGCATCCACTGCACTGCTGCTCTCATAACACTGGCCCAACGGGTTGTTGGAAGAGGCATCCTAAAATAGTTTTTTCTAGTACCTAGACAGTACTAACAACCCTGCTAGGAGAAATCTTGTGATGTTTCTAGGAGAAGCTACAGAGAGCCTCAAAGAGTCCACAGATTTTGATTTAAATTCAAAATAATCCAGTTTTATATACTTTACTCGATGAACATTAGAGAGCTAAAATCCTAGAGTAAAGTAAAATAAGGCTGGCTTGAAGTCAACAGAAATGCTTTCAAGAGCAGCCGTGTTTCTTTCCATGTCACTGAGCCCAATTCTGATCTAGCCACAGGCACAATCTTACTTTATCTCAAAACAAGCTCTGATTAAAGTGAACGATCCTGATGGTTTCTTGCCTCCCTTTTTTCCTGGGAGAGAAAGAACATTGATCACAAGTGATTAACAGCACAACGGATCTATCCGTTCTAATAAAGAACTTGCTGTTAGCAGCAGATACACGAGCATCCTTCCCCTGCCGTGTCCCTAAGACAGCTTTAGAGCATGGATCTTCCCAAATCCCAAAAGGTGACAGCTCAGCTGGACCCTTCCGCTCGCATACGAGCACATTCCAAGGATAAGGTTCATCCCCCAGTGACCGCCTGGCACGCAGCAGTGAGAACAGGCTGCCTCTCCCTCACGCATTTATGGGCATATCTGGTTTTAATTTCTTTAGCAACTCTCGTTCTCTCTTCTGAGCTCAAGCTAGGCTGCCTGGGGAAGCCAAATCCCAGTCCCAGCTTGGTGTCACTTAGGAGGGGGAAATAAAACGGGGCTGGTGATGGAGTGGAGGCGACGGCAGCCAATGTGGTGGGGGTGTGGGATCGGATGTTGCTGACGTCAGGGCTGCTCCAGCAGGTACCTTCAGCCGAGCTGTTCCATGCAGAGAGAAGACTGTTGATCAGGCTCTGCCCAGGTAGATTCATGGTGCTTTCTGCACTGCGTAGAACTCTTCTTTTGAAAGGGCAGCTCAAGGCTTAACTGACTTGATTCCCTGAAATTCAAGCCACCTCCAACACCAAGACAACTAAGAAAGCTGGCAAGTGTCTGAAGTTTAGCGCCGCTGTTATTTCTTTTAAAGTCTCTCGTAAAAAGTTGTAGGCCACATTAAACCCGAATTTAACTTCGGCGAAGTAGACCATGACTTCCACGAGATACACATTTCCCCAGTCGGGTTTTGAATAAAAAATTTTACAAGTTTACGTGATATAAGAGCCACTGAGCCCTATGTGTGAGGGATTTCAATGGTACTAATTCAGGAATGAAAAAAGAAGAATGCCTCGGGTCTCCAAGTGCTACATCCCACACAGCATCCAGTCAAGCAGCCTTCTCTGGCTGCAGTATTTGTGTACAAAATCAACCTGCCTGTTAATCAAACTCTGATTTTCAGTTTTAAGGCAGATGTAACTTATTTCTTCCAGTATCTTCCAAGAGCTGCAGGCCAGATACTTAAAAGCATAGCAGGTTTAAATGCAGCATTAACTCCACCTTACTGTTAAAAATAATCACAACTACCAAGTAGTCTGATAAAGTCAATTTTAAGTCCCTCAGCACTTCCACGAGCTTGTTTACTAGCCTTCTTTCTGATGCACTCAATCTACTCTCCCTCCACATTGTGACAAGCAGAAAACAGATCAGAGGATTTCCAAGACAGTTACTCAGCTTCAAAAAGGCTGATGTACAGTAGATACCCTGCAAACTGTAATATAAAGCTCTACAGAGTGTCATTACTATGGAAACATGCAAGTTATCTGTGGTTAGGCCAGCTAACATTTTAGTGACATAGTCCTTGAGGAGAGAAGAGTTCTCCCTTTGGAGATATAGATGAAGACTTGGAATGAAAATGTAGGCTAGCTTTTTTGAAAAGAAAAAGAATCTCTCCAATCTTTAATTGCTCTCTGTAGTCTTACTCAATTTCTCAAACACTCTTCTCAACTTCTCTAACACTTTTCAGGCAAAGCTTCAAAACCTTTCCCTCCCTCAGGAGTCCTCTACTTGTCCCTGCTGCACGAGAAGCCCTCAAAGACGGCTGAGAATAAAAGCACGCACTGAACAAAGGTGCTTTTTGCACGCCATTTCCACGAAGCTGCTCCGTGCGTGCCCACCAGAGCAGTGAAGCACCGCGCTCCTGGAGAGGCTTTCGGGCTGACAACGAGGAGGGTCGCGTGCACCTGCTGACAGCAGCTCGCTCCCCACCCCTGGCAGGTAAATCACCTTGGCAGCTCCGCATCTCAGCTCCTCAGTTCTCTTGCCAAGACCCCTCTCGTGGAGCGCTGAGCACCGGTGCCCTTCAAGACTTCCCTTCCTCAAAGGGCAGCTCATGTGCAGGGATTGCTCCGCCGGGGACGGAGGAGGAAGCCACTCCACGGCGTTCCTGCCGGCCGCAGAACCTCCGGCACGCTCACATTTTCGCTCTCCTCCCCCCCACCCCAGAACAGGCGACATGCCAAAGAGTAAGACATATTCAAAGAATCGAGGTCTTTCAATATCTCATTACAGAAAACAGCAGACAAGTTGGCAGAGAGCCAGAGAGGCTTCCAATGAAAACACTCCCATTATAGCTTTGCTTGTGTTTCTGTGAACTTTCATAAAAAAACAACACCTTTAAGAAATATTTCAGTTTTGATTAATTGGCTTTTTTGATAAAGATCTGTTTTGTTTGAAAACTCCCCAGCTATCCATCCCTCTCCCACACCTCCCAGTCACTGTTTCACCTCCTAAAGCCTGCCAGGCTTTTGCTGCACTCTGTTCCCCACAAGCATCCACAGCTACTGCACAGGTTAAAAAAATTATCTGCTATGGGACTCCTGCACAGTGGTGGACAACAACAGTGTGTGAAGAGACTGGCTCAAATTCAGCATTCTTTTGGGCATTTCAAAAGCATCCCCTCACTACTTGGCAGTAGAAGTCCTGTTACTTCATGGGCAGAGATGGAAGAAATGGAAGATGCTCACAGTCAGATAAATAACATGGGGATATCTGACTTCTGTACTATAACACAGCTCCTCCTCTTCATTCCAGCCTTTGCATGAAGTTGCAAAGCCAAGAAACCTCAGCTTCCCAATTATTTTCACTGCCCAATGAAAAATGGATTTCCTTCCAACCCAGGCCACAGTGTAACAGCTGCAAAGCTAGAGCAGTGTCAGAGGTTCCATGATGAACAGGGTTGAGGTGACTGTCTCAAAATTAACGTGAGGAGGATAAAAAGGATAAGTCTTCTTTTACCTACCAGGCATAATTAGCACACTGTTAATAAACTGGATAGCTCTTAAAACTTTTGACGTGTTTCATCACTCAAAGGTTGTCACTACCCAGCATCACATGCCCAGTTCCCTGCAGGAAGGAGTAGCTTTATTATGTAGATGGTAGGTCCAGGCTTTTTCCAACTCAGGATGAAAGTCCCTGACAGACATTTTATTGCCATGGAAATATGACATGCTCTATAAGAATATTGTACTTTACAGTATTCAATGTCAAGTCTAGAAGACTGTACAATAAAAGTAAACATAAAGTGCAAGGAGACAGTATATTCTCTTTTTTGCTTACTAAAGCAGCTCCTCATCTGCCTTCACAGAAGAAATATCGCTGCATGTTTTCTACCACTCCACAGGCAGAGCCTTCAAACTCCTACTAAAAAGTGCTCTTTGGTCAATACATGGGAATAGATTTTTGGATAAGAGCAAAGAAAAAACAAAAAATTCAGAATAAGCAGAGAATTACAGTGATCAGGAAGTAAGAACTGGCTTTTCACTGTGAGAGAGACAGAATGAAGTCAGGATCGAGCAGTGACACACTGTGGCTAAGAGACATACCAAGCCCAAAGAAAAAGGGCATTTTAAATCATAACTAATTTTAAATAATAAATAATTTAAACAAAAACAGCCCAGGGCTTTTTTCCCCCCTAGATATTTCAAAGACTAACCATCCATCCAGATGTCAGGTACAAACCTCACAGGAGAACGAATTCATAGAAATAATTGGTGCTACTGAGAAGTTTGCTGCATAAGAGGCTACTTAAAAATAATAATAATACAGCTGCAAATACATATGATTTTTGCTGCTCTAAGCAGCATTTTATTTCAGCTTACCACTAGCTCCAATCTTTCAGAGCAGTATGTAAAATTGTTCCTCATACAGTACCTGTCCTTGTGCTATGTGAAACCATTTACTAGTTACCAAAGCACAAATATTTCAACACCACCTAAATTACTAACAGTAAGCCATCTAAATCAAGATCAAAGGGTGCATTTTTAAATCAACGCTCCAGACAAAATGTGAAGGTGGGAAAAGTGTTCACAGGAAATCGGTTGCACATTTTGCCACGCCTCATCTTCAAGAATGGAGACGTCGGAGGAAGCTCCACCGAGGCAGAAGTCCCAACCCATGTGCTCCAGTGCCTGCAGCAGAAGGGGAAATTTGGAGCAGACATGGAGTAGTCGAGCCTGGCCACTGCTCATGCTCACATCTCAAGGTGTAACTCGAGAGGATTCAACCTCCTTACTCAGTACAGAGTGATCTTCGAAGTATTTTAATGAAATCCATTTCACAGCAGGAACTTGACTTCTTCCACTGTCCAAGGACTTATCAGTGAGTACTGACAGTCTCGGAAATTCCACTGCAATGCACAAATTCAGGTTGTAACAGACAATAGAACTCACATACACAACACTGCCAATGAACTCCTCATCCATTTCACCTCTAAAACATTTCCCTGGGGTGAGTGTTGGAGTGCAAGCCCTGCTGCCCACACTCAAAAAACCCCCACGCTCCAACAGTGGGCCATGTTCCCTCACTACAGCAATTCTTCTAGAGCTTCATTGCAGCAGCTCTGGTTTCAGGGGGTTTGTTTGGGTTTTTCTTGAGGGGAGGGATGCAAGAATTCCTCCAAAAGAAAAGATGATTGGGTACAGCAGCAGATTTGAGGGACAACAGAGACTGAAAATTAGGATAAGGCTGGAGAAGGTAAAAATCTGAAAAAATTGCTCCAGTGGATTTTCTTCTTTCAAGGGTTAGAGGAAGAAAGCAATAGAGAGTAAGGAGTAGTTAGTAAAAAGAAACAGGAGGTTTATGTTTGGAAAGAGAAAACTGACCTGAAGTACAAGAATCCCAAAGTGACACAACCAAAAGTCAAGTTATTCTGTAGTGAAAGAACAAACAATATTAAGGGAATAAGGAACAGATTGATATTTTTTTAATTCTTCCAAACCCTCAAATTATTGTGCTGAGAAACATGATGGTTTTCAAGCCTTTTCTAGATAACCACGTGTCAGCTTCAGGGATATCTGATTTTAGAAGTAACATTCCTATGAACTATCACTAAAATAACATTTTTTCCAGTTCACAAAAACTGGTGGAGTCTGGGCGAATGCTGGAAGCAGTCACAGGCTGAAGCAGTTGAAGTATTTCATCTCCTTTTTCAAAATGCTCTGGATGGAAGGTATCCATCTTAAGTGTGCTGTTGGACTCAAAGCCAGAGAAGAACCTGGATCCTGTTCAGCCACAGGAAAGCTTCACAGCGCATTGTGCTTCGGCATCAGGATTCACCAGGCAGCTGGTCAGTGGCCAGCAGGGCAGCTGGAGTCCTTTTTGGAAAGGGCTACAAGAGGCAGCACTTGCACTTTGCCTTTTTTGAACTGTATGAATCCTTATAAAACTCCCTGCATACAGACACTTCTCTTCAGAACTAGAAGAACTTAAGGTACTGAAATATATTCACCAAAACACTGCAAAATCTTTGACTATTGAGTGGAGGACAGTGAAAAGCTACATCCACTCACACTGTTTGGGGACCCAGCACCAGCTCATATGCTGTAGTTCAGATTATGTGGAGAAGTGAATTCTTGCTTACTTAGCTATTGTGCAGACTTTAACCTGTCAGAAGAAATGAGATAAAAAAGCAGAAGAAAAAAAAGACAATCTGACTCATTTCCATAGGGGTACTTAGTACATGAGCAGAGACTGTTCTTTAAGCATTACTCAGCAACCTACTTTACAAAAATGAGTTTCCAAAAAACCCAGCTAGAACACACCTATTGCTTTAATGGGGCCAAAGTTTTACTGCAACCTGTTTCAACACAGTTAACAGTCTTTTTGACAATAATAAAGCCTAAGCTTTAAAACACACAGAGCCTGCTGATAAAAGTATTCTTTATGCCGCTCTCTTTCTCTTCCCAAAAGGTGACTCACTAAACAACCACATGAGGTGATGTAAGGCACCTAACTGCTTTCAGTCCTGGGCGCAGATGTGTATGACCAGCTATGCCTCTGTTTTCCCAAGCTGTAGAGCAAAGATAAGCCAGAATAGCTTCAGTCTGGAGTAAGATATCATGCAGGCAGTGGCAAAGACAGAAGTCAACTCTGCTGCTCGGGAAAGCAATAGTCTCCAGAGGAAACTCCAGGAAGAGTTTTCTCCTTTTAAAGGGGTGAGATAGAAAGGAACACCACGATTAGCTCCTGTCAGGCACAGGCATCATGCAAGACACACAAGTGTTGGGAACAAAAACTGCAGAAATAACATTTGCTGCAAGTTTTGCCTCCAAACATGTGTTGAAGGGCTTGGTTTCTTCTCAGAATGTCTCCTCATGTTTCAGTTTGCATAAGCCTACAGCTTTACAGAACACAGAACTGAACAACTCCCTTCAGCAAGCTTTCCCTCCCCAACTACTTCTACATCATGTGAAAGCCTACTGATAAACACAAATGTCGGCCTTTTAAAGCAGGCTCTCTCATCTCAAGCAAAACATCATTTCACTTTATATTAATGATGCTATTTTTTGCGTTCATGTATTTAATTGAAAGCTGATGAGTGATATTCTTTAACAGTTAGAGCCATCAAAATGAAAACGAAATGCGAGGAATGCAAAAGCAAGCCTGAAATGCAATCAGAAATAAAAAATGGTTACAGCAGTCATTAAGTGAAAAGGCCAGTAGAGAAAAGTAGGTATAACAAGAACAAATTACAAGCATTTCACATCACTGTCCTCATAGGAGCTGAGACTCCAATCAAACCAGGATTTTCTAGGATGTGCAGAGCACAAGTGACTGAGCCTAATTTACTCCCTCCTCTACCCCAAACCAGCCTGCACAAACTTCCCTTCTGTAATAAGGAAACTCTCAACCCTAAACATCTACTTTCTTTGAAATGTGATTTTCAGCAAGACTCAAATTAGCAAAAAAGACAGTTGCAGCTACTGTCTTGATTACACGCACTAGTAGAACTACCTTTTTTTTTTTTTTCCCTTCCCCTTTAAGATGTGCAAGAGCAGAACTTTTCTTTGATAAGCTTCTGGAGTCAGCTCAGATAAGCTGAAGGACAATACTGACAGTGCTATTAAAATTTGCATCTGTTCTCCCACTGGAAAACTAGTCAGGCATAGACACGCAGTGTTCACCTACATCTGGCTACTGTGTACCACACACCCTAATTGAGAAGCCACATTCAGCTTCCACTGTAACACTGATAATGATACAGCACGCCTGGTATCCCAGTAAACACTGCCCTTGAGCTCGGAACCCTGTGTTTTCCAAATTACAATTATGGTATCGCTCCCCTAAAATAAGGGTTGTCAAATTATATATGAGAAGAAAATAGAAACTATAATGAATAAATACAGGTTTTTTTTCTCTTGAATACTCGTCTCACTCATACGCTGGCAGTGCTGCTTTTACGAAGTAGACTAAACCAAGCAGCCTATAGATTATTGTTGCCCCCCCCCTCCACTTAATTATCAAAAGATTTTGTAGCAACAGCTTTGTTACAGGCAGTCTCAGCACATCAGGCACAGAAAAGTAATATTCTTGAAAAAGACAGCTGGATCAAGTTATAAACATAGTTGGTCATATTAGAGCCTAGTGGGCTCCAAAAAGGCAACTTTCCTATAGCTTCAGGTCAAACAGTTATTGCACTATCCAGTCATAGACAGACAGAACCCATTCTGCATTAGGAAGCCTACTTTAAACTTGTGGTTTTCTTCATAATCCACACAAATGAAACTAACCTCTAATTTGTAGTTGAGCCAAGTATCTTTACTGACATCTCTATCAGAAATCCCAGTGGAGCACTCTTACTGATTTTCATCCAACTGTGACAAAATGTATTCAGTGATTACACATTTTATCATCAACACAACTGATAATATATCCCAGATCTACAGAGGGAAAGACATGACTTAGTCCTACTAATTAGAAGTGAGACAATATATAGGTAGTGGTGCTTGAGGTCCTCCAGTAACTTCTGCAGTCAATTTGACATCCTCTGTTCAATAACTTAACTTCTGGCAGTAACAGCTTTTTGCAGACCTGAAATAAAAACTAAATTCAATCCAGTAACCTATTTTCTTGTCTCTTCAGACAGCAAGACCCACGGGAAGGACAAATATGCACGTGAACCCCCAAGAGACAGTTTCCTAAAGCCAGAACCAGTACATGATGCTGCTATGGCCATAACACTCTAACTTCATCCATCATTAGAAAGCTGAGGAGCTATCTTAGCTCCATGCAACTGATGGTTCAAGCTGTGTCTTTAGATACTGAACGTTATTTGTTGCACTTAGTATTACTTGCCACAAAGAGGTCCTACCTCATGCCAGTGATGAATGTATAAATGCAAAATAAAATGTAAGCAGAAGGAAAAACCATTAGGTAACAGGAGTCACTCTGCTGGTTTTCACTACTGTGGCTCCAGTGTTAGTTGTACTGCTTTATATCTTGCTTCGTGAAGCTGGCAGAGGTGAACCCCTGGTTCTACCTCTCTGTTTGGGAAAACTGTCCCACTCCTGCGTTTAGGATGGATTAAAGACTAGCAGAAAGCTTGCAGTCTTTTGTTGCCCTGGCCCTGCCTCCGCTAGAGTCGGGGAAAACTCGTGTGTGAGAGGCATTATTATTATTTTTGAACTTTGGAGCGAGCCCTTCCAGCAGGGAGGCTTCAGGACCTGCTCTGAACATCCATTGACACCTACAGCCCTGAACAGCAAACACGAGCACACTGATAAGCTGGTGCAGGTGCACTGAGGCCTGACAGAAGCTCCGGCTGCGCTGCAGGCTGCCTGCCATCACCAGATTTTATTTCTGCATTATTATTGGGCAGCGCTAAGGTGGGTATTAAGAGAGCCTGCCAAGACAAATTAAAGGTCTACTGGCCCTTAACAAGAAACAGTATCCCCACCCTTGCCTCGGAGGTTACGGGTGACACCGCGCATTACGTTCACCTTGCTTTTGTCTCCTGCCTGAAGTTCAGACGCAGTAAAACGCAATCACGAGCAGTCATGCGTGATCCCAGACACTTGGCTCCCGGAATCCGCCAGTGCCCGGTGCTGCGGCACAAAGCCCAACCGAAAGGGATCTCTCCAAACGCAAGTTTCTGGGAACAAAAGGGCTGTGCTGCACATCGCTGGTCCGCGCGGCGCTCGGGGAACATCTCGCCGCTGCTCAGCTGCTCCGGAGCTCCAGCCGTCGCGTGGGGGAAGGCTGCACCGAGAACCTCCACAAAATTTGTGTTGGAAGCGGGCCAGATGGAGCTGTGGTTTGTTACCGGGTGCAAGCGCAGCGACTTTATCCCAAGGCATGCCGAATGTTTAAGCCTTCCAAACAAATTCCTCCGCGCTCCCCTTAGGGATGACCTATCATCCCCGGAGCAGAAAACGCTTTCCCACCCCACCTCTGGACAGGCAAAAAGCAGAGCCCCTCTGCCACGCTCTCCCTCCCTTCCCTTCCCCTGCAATTTAAAAGTTGTAGTTAGACGAAATCAGGACATACACATGGGGATTATCCCCTGCATCATTTCCAGCTCTGGCTCTTCCAGTTTAAAAATGTGAAAGATAAAGTTACTGAACACTCCAGGGATCAGCCTGTAACATTAAGTCCTTTGGCTAACTGGTGTTTGGACTGTGCAGAGCCTTGATCCCTGACAAGAGGGCTTCAATGATGGACATACTGACATTATTAATGATAGGAGAGCTGCTTCTTAATGTAAACTTTGTAAGGCTTCCTAAGAATTTTGCACGGCCAAATTCCTGTAGAGACACTGGAAAGTTGTTTTCTGACCGGTTCAGCTAGGCCAGCCCTTTTTAGCAGCCTCTTTGCACTAAACCATTTAAGGGGCTTTATGTTTTTTTAATAAAAACCCCACACCAATTGCTTAAAGTCACCTGCAATGGGACTTGGATATTTGTTCACTTGATGCAAGCACATACAAATACAAATCTTGGAATCAAAAGCATTTGCAGGAAAGATATCCTTTGAAATTCAGAGAAGAAAACAGATTTGACTGAACTTTAAGCTTTCAGGAGCAACATCTAAAAATAGATAGTGTCAGCTATGCAAGAATTTAATGAGTAGTGGCCAGTATTGTGTTTCTGAGAGATCTGCCCAATTTTCAAAGCGTCAGAGTTACCAGAGGAAGCAAGTCCTTGAGATCCAAAAATCTCACGATGATGATCACCGCCTCCTCTTTTTAATTAAAGTACCACATACCTCCAGAGAGCAAAATATAGCTCACTGTGCTGACACAAAGAGACTAAACCACACTTGCAGATACATGCCACGATTCAGGCACAGGTTGAAAAGAACATTTTGAAAGTACATGCCCCACAGAAGACACCACTTAGAAGTACTTATTTGCTATCAATTCCTCTGCAGGCTAAGATTTTTGGTGCATATTTTACTGCACCTTCTGGCTGTACAGATCAGAGACCTGAGAAGATAAAGGCATTTCAATTACCTTGCTGCTTTCAGCCTGTTTGACTCTTACAGGTATAGATACAGTTTCACCAGTACCCACTTACGCTTACTTTAATTCCTTACCAAAGAAAGACTCACCCTCTCCTCCTCCTCCTCATAAGCCTTCCCTCACTCTTCAGACACAAAAGAAACTTTCTGTCCCATCTACAAACTTCAGGCAAACGAGGGACAATGGCTTTCCTCTTTTTCAGCACTGGCAATCCATGGGGGTGGGGGAGTGTGTGTGTGCGTGTGTGTAAAAGTTGCACCAAACCCTTTTGAACAAGGTTATTAAGTGTTATCAAAGTAACAGTGCCTCCAGGGATGGATTCCAGCCTGTTCCCAAGTATTATCCCCCCAGCACCAAAACCCAGCGACAGCACACACCTCATCTGTCAACGCTGGAAGAGAGCTGGGGAGAAAAGGGTCTCGGAGACTGTAAAAGCGATTAAACTGGAACTGAATGGAGGTGGGTAAATCACCACCATCAAAGTGTTACAGGCACATAAAGGCACACAGGTGAAGAGGATAATAAAAGCGCTCCTCTAGGAGCGAATACATCCGAAATATACGCTTTTCAATAAAGGCTTTAAAAAAAAGGAGACTCGGGAGAGGGGCTGCGAGCAGCTCTCCTCCTCCTGCCTCCTTCCATCTCCCCAAAGGCACCATAAATCGCTGTTACCCTCCCACTTCCCCCACAAAAAAAAAACCCAGTATCAAAATACTTTTGCCCAGGAGACAGCGAGCCCCAAGTCCCTGGAAAGTTTATGCAAAGTTTAACTACAGATATTAATTCCCCCCCCCCTCCTCCCCCTCTCCTTTTATTTCGAAAGGGAAAAGTGTGCAGGAGGAGGGAGGGCAGGGATGGACGGCAGCACCCAGGCTTCGGCTCCCTACCTGGAGGGTCCATCTCAATGTAAAATATCAGCTCAGTGGAATAGGGCATCATCACTTCCCTCCAGTCCGTGTCATCGCGGTCCATATCCCACACCGTGTTGTACATCGCGACAGCCAAGTCCCGGCAGGGTTGGGAATAAGGGGCTGGGTAGCTCGGCTTTTAACGGAGTGGGGGGGGGGAGGGAGGAAGAAGATAAAAAAAAAAAAAAAAAAAGAGAGGGGAAAAAAAAAAAGCCGAGAAGAATCCACCTCGCTCTAAAATAACACTTTTAGCGAAGAGAAAAAAAAAAAAATTGAAAATCGCAAAATTAAACTTAATAAAAAAATAAAAGCCTCCACGCAAGTCACCTCAGCAGCTGCCCTGCAGGAACTAAGATAGGTAGTTATATATATATAATATATATAGAGAGTGCTTCTTTTTGTTTAAAGAGACACCTTTCCACAGAAAAGCCACTTTCCTGAATTCTCTCTAAAAAAAAAAAAAAAAGGAAAAAAAATTTTTCAAAAAATCGTCCTTTTCGGGGTATTTTTAAAACACGGGCAAAACCAAGCCGCCCCACAGAAAAGAGCGGGGGGTGGCGATGGATAAAAAGTGGGGAGATTTCAGTCTCTGGATGAATCCTTTCCGCCGGCGGAGGACGAGAAAGGAGGAGGAGGAGGAGGCGGCGGCGGGCAACAATACGGGCGGGCGCGGAGCCCGAGCGGCGATGTGCCCGCCGGCCGGGCTGGGCTGGGCTGGGCTGGACGCGCGGGGCTCAGCGGCGGGCGGGCGGCCCGCGGCGGGGCCCGCCGTGCCGTGCTGGCGGCGCGGGGCGGCGGGCGGTGCTGGCGGCGGGCGGCGGTGCCGGGCTCGGGGCGGCCGCGCTCGGTGACATTTTAAGCGGCTCTGAGGGGCCCGGCCGCCGCCGCCCGCCTCTTGCCGGCGACGAGGCCACGCCCCCCCGGCGC
Organism: Pyrocephalus nanus; assembly: GCA_038380795.1. Lineage (NCBI taxonomy): Eukaryota > Metazoa > Chordata > Aves > Passeriformes > Tyrannidae > Pyrocephalus > Pyrocephalus nanus. The sequence goes on from CM076269.1 coordinate 4,974,796, forward strand.
CAGCGGGGCGGGGCTTCGCGCCGGCTTTTTAACCCCTTGGAGGCGAACGGGGCTGTGTGCGAGCGGGCGCGTCCACGAGGCGGAGGAGGGGGAGGGGGGGGGGGAAAGAGACGTAAAGCGGTAACATCGCTTTTCACGCTGACAGGGCACGCCTGGACAGAAAGCCTGACACAGAACAAAAAATCTATTTTCCCCCTTTCCTGACTGTTACCCGTCTCCCTTTCGCCACTTCCCTGGGCGCCTTTCCCTAGCCATCCCCCCCCGTCCCGAGGAGCGCGGTGACGGTGGTAGGTGCCGCGGCTGGCCGGGCGCCAGGGGGCCGGTGCCGCGGAGCACGCGCGGGGGGCGGGGGGAGCGCGGCGCAGTTGCCAGAGCCGCTGCCTTTGTCTGAGGGAGCAGCGGGCGCCGCCATTGGCGGAGCGCTGCGGACGGCCCGGCCAATCGGCGGGCGGCGGGGCCGGCCGGCTCGACGGCGATTGGCCGGCGGTGCCGGTTACCAAGCGGGACAAAGGAAGGCGAGCGCTGGGGCGAGAGCGGGGACGGGGCGCGGGGGGACCCGCAGCGGTCCCGCACCCCGGGCCGGGCACCCTTCGGTGCCCCGACACCGGCAGCCCCAGCGCGACCCGTGGGGGAACGCCTGCTGCCCGCACCGCCGGGCGGTGCTTCCCCCTCCTCCCCCCGAGCCGGTGCGCCGCAGCGCCTGGCCTGCCTGCCACCCCGCTGCGGGGACGGGGCGTGCGGGCACTGGGCGCCCTGTGCGGGTGGAGCCACTGTCCCCATTCCCGGCTGTGTCTGACCCCTCAGCCGCGAACAGGGCTCTTCTCCCTGCCCTGCCTGTGCAGGGCCCTGTCAGCTGTCTTGCTGAGCGATCCACGTAATAACCCGACCATTTCAGAGGGCATCGTAACTGACCCCCGGGAAAAACCCAGCGCGCTTTCTAGTGACATAACCAGCGGGGAAAAACACCCCAACAACAAACCAACCAACCAAAAAAAAAAAAAAAAAAAAAAACCAAAAAACCACCACCCTAAAAAAACCACCACCAAAACAAAAAACAAACAAACAAACAAAAAAACCCAAACCCCAAACAAAACCAAACACAAAACCCACAAAAAACCCCAAACCAAACAAACAAAAAAAATTCCCAAACACAAACCATCCCCCCCAAAAAAAAAAACCGCGCAGGAAAAGGCACCACACTGGATATCTGTCTCTCGTAAGCTTTGGGATAAATCTGAGCTGCGAACACGCCCGAAACGGAACCCCAGCCTGCCTGGCAGCCACATCCCGATGGGCAGCCACAGCCCGCAGCCCGCAGGCACCGGCGGGAGGCAGAAGTGCTGCCAAGCTCGGCACTCAGCCCCGGCTTTAGCGAGAAAAAGCATCCTCAAGGAAAGGCTAAACGAAGTTGAGAAATTCAGGGTAAGTCCTTTCCTGGGACCTCCAACCAGTGTCGCAGGCACAAGGAGGGACAACACCTTGATCTTGCGGAGATGTCAGGGAATGCTGGAAAACCCAGCGCTGAAGTTGTCTGCTTTATTTGCACTTCAAAGCGTGGAAGAGCAAGGGACGAATAATTTCTCCTGCTCTAGCACTAGGCAGCAGCTCCTGAGAACACCCTCCTGGCTTGGGTGAACCCGAGGGTGACTGCAACACTGAATAACTGAGAGGTTGTACCCGATGTAAGAGCATGAGGGAAGATCTAAAGTTTGCTGATGTATCACAACTTCCATAGCCAGCAATTGAGAGCAGGCTGCTCCAGTAACAGAGCTCCTTGAGGGACGGACAGCTGCAGAGGAGCACAGGGCTTTGATTCAAATCACTCACTGTATATAAATTAATTTTATAACCCCATCCACAAATTCTGATTAATCCGTGATAGCCAGATATGATTCCTTTTTCTAATTTTTAAATTAAATTCCTTGGGCTGATACAATATATTGGCTCCAGCTTGTTCAAAGGGAAATGGAAGCACAGCCCACTCCCCCAGAGAAATTTAAGTTGGTGCTGTGGGTACAAGCCATTGGCTGCCCAGCGACAGCGTGTGGGGCACCACACAAGGGTTGGGCATGGCTGCAGCTGGAGAGGCAGATGCTGCTTTGCAGACCCTGCAGAATTGAAAAAAAATGGGGCTGCAGTCCCTATGGCAGCCCCCAAACTTAGATTAGCGGCTCTGGCAGAGGTGGGGGAGGAGGCAGACTCGGGTTGAAATTCATTTTCCCCCTTCCTGCACCTCATTATAAGTTCCACCCACATAAGACCTAATTACTTGGCTTTTATGCTGGCAAAGTGGATTTCATCCTTGCTGTTTCCCATGGTGGTTCCCTTCATTTTCATGGCGGCACTGATGGTTACAGCTTATTGATGTTTTCACTTTAGTGATTTAAAGCAGAATACATTTTGTTATTAGCACTGGTTTCTCTCATTGCTGCTTTAATCAAAGATGCAATTTAAGGCAAAGGACTGTGTGTAATGGTAAACAGTAGGATAATGCCTTGAGAGAACAGAATATTAATGTGTTTTTATTTCTCAAAACTGTACTTATATCTAGGATGGCTTGGCTCCCAAGACCCACATTTGAGGTGCTCCCTTTCCTTCCACAGCACCTTCCTTGCACAAGGGGCGAGCATGGTGTGCATGTGCGTGCTGAGGGGGGAGAGGGAGGCACATGTGTTACCCCACACACTGCTAAACCCCCTCTGTGTGTGCCTCTCCTCCACAGGCACAAGCTCTGACCACCGAGCATCATGGCAGCACCCACGGAGAACAGACACAAAACCCGGGGCATGCCGAGTGCTCAGGAATGCTCAGGGTCTGGCTGAGCACAGAGTCACCCCAAGTCAGGAAAAAGCTACATTCAAACACTGAAATAAAATAATGGTGATTGTGGAAGTGCTGGAGGAGGGGACCTGCTGCCCCACGCTAAGGCTGAAAGGCAAGGAGTGAGCCCGGTGCCTGCTGCCTTCCTGTCATCCTGCATCGGCGGCCATGCACTCACTCACTTTCCTTCCCAGGGATCTGACAATTTGCATTTCAAGGAAAGATTAAATATTGAAGTTTTGAGCGCTTCCATGTGCTTCAGGAGGAGCCAAACAGACCCGCGCTGGAACAGGCTGAACACAGAAAAGCCATTTGTGCCAAACTGCTTGGTTTCCTCTTTGCAGAGCCATGATAATGTGATATCCGACAGCTGAATGTAGGCCACAACAGGCTTTTATAGTTGGAGGGGTGGAGGAGGGAGGGAGGGAGGGAGGGGGCTGAATCCACGGTGCTGCCGGCCAAACGCACGAAAATGATGAGATTTTTGGGGCAGGCTGGAGACTCCTGGCCCCTCCCAAGATCCACATATTAGCTTCACTGTTAGCACAAGCTCAGGGCCTGCTGGAAGGGGGAGCTTGGAGAAGGTAGAGCAGAAAGGACAACTCCCTGGCCGTCAGTAAATGCTACATGAAATTCCTGGCCTTGTGCTGCACAGACACCGTGGAGGATGGGCCATGACTGGTGGCCAGCTTCCCACGGAGGCAGCCGCACCTTGCAAGGAACAACCAGTTGCAGCAGTTTGGTTTGGTTAATGGATTCTTCCTGCCTGTTTCCCAGCTCCTGGTGATGAGGAGGAAAGGCAGGAGGGTTGGTCTGCTTTGGCCTAGACACTGCCACTGGGGCCTCGGCGCAGCTCTGTGCACTGCAAGCTAAACCTGGGCCTTGCTGGTGGGAGAAGAGGTGTTGGGAAAGTCAGAGGGTCATCCTGCCTTCCTGAAGCAGAGCGGTGCTGGCAGCATGGGGACAGTGCAAGCACCATCTTCCCCATCAGTTGTACAGTCTGAGCCCCAAAAGTACCACAGAGACCACCAAGCACTTGCCACCAGATCAAGAGTATTAATCCCTGCAGGGAGGGATGAAGTAGCAGCAGCAGCTTCCCCCCACACATCCTCCAGCACCTTCATGTGAGATGTAATGGGGGTTTTTTAACAAGGATTGTGCTTCCTCCTCTCTGCTTTATAGTCATTTAATGTCCTAATAGGCTTCGAAACAGTTGCCTCACTCCACCCCAGATGCGGCCACATTTCTGTGGTGAGGAAAAACTCTGGCAAGTGTGCCGAAGTCGGGTGCTTTGGTTTGAAAATTATACATTGCATTAAAAACCTGTATTAAAGAATTATATGCGGTCTGCAAAAACATTCAAACAAAACACTTCAGCGTTAGGAAGTGTCTTATTTACAGCGGTGGGAGCCGCTTGTGCCCTTTTCCCTCCCCCGTCCACAGGGTAAGGATAGAGGTTGGGATGGGGGCTCACGTACGTAAAGGTCGGAGCACAGTGCGTGCACACAGAGCTGAGCTTGCAAGGAATCATACATTAGGCATTTCCTAACTTAAAAGCACTTGGCTTTGTATTGTAAACAACATTCTTTTAACTTAGGAAATAACATTAAAAAAAAAAAAAGAATGAAGAAAAAGATCTTTTAAATAAATGTCTACAACGTAGGTTGTTGCAGCTGGACTTAAGGTATTTCTCAGCAAGGTTTGGGCTGGCCTTTCCTCGCCGTTCCAAAGGCTTCTGCCCAAAAAATTGCGGGAGTAACGGTCCAGGATGGAAGCAGAAAGCTGCTCTCCTGTGAGGGGAGAGGAGGTGCGTGTGGCTTTTGCAGCTGGATAGTGTATTCCAACCCTGTGGTCTGCACGCTGGTGGACACATCTGCACCAGAGGGTGCCCAGGGATGGGCACTCAAAGGGGTGGGCATAGGGGGGGTGGTGGTGGGGGGTGAGGGAAAGGACACGCAGAGCTGAGCTGTGCTGAATTGCTGCTTTGGCAGACAGCACCAGGCCAGCTCTTTAGAAAGTTCACGTTCAGTTATTGTTTTGACAGGCTGCCAAAGTTTTCCTGAGGAATGCAGGCAGCAGAAGGGAAATGGTGATTTTCAAACTTTTTTTTTTTTTTTTTTAATAACTCAGCCAAACCAGAATGGAATTTCATGGGAAAAGTGAAAGGTACATCTCTAGCCTCGGGGCATCGTTGCTGCCAAGTTTCAGGGTCTGGCTGCGAACAATGGAGGTGTCGGAGCATCTCCAAAGCAGTGCACCCTTGCACACACTCACATGTGCTCATGCACACTCACACACGCACTGGAAGCATCTTCTCTGACGGTGACTGCTCCCACCCTTCGCCCAGTGCTCCCAGAAAACCGAGTGCTTTAGAAAAGAGTATCTGTGGTGTAAAAGCAGACAACAAAGCCAGTTTGCTGCTGATTAAAGGTCTGCAACTTGGGAGGACACTTGCGCGCTCTCCCCCACCCCAATCCTGGCCTGCTGCCAGCTGCGCGTGGTGCTCCAGGGAACCCCCCAACCCTCCCCCTTCTCCCCACACGCTCTTCACTAGGCCAGCCCCAGAGCCACAGGGTATTTTTGCAGGTCTTCCTATCCCTAGGAAGGGTAGGAAGTTGCAAGCTCCCCTCCTCCTCCTCCACAGAGGCAGGAGAGCAGCCGGTGAGCCGGGCTCTGGCGCTGCGGCACCCCGGGGTCTGCGGGGCTGTGGAACCAGGCTGGGGAACTGCCAGTTACCTTATATTTTCCAGTACACTAATTTCTCTTGTCATCTTGCCAGTGACAAACAGAGAGAGTTAAACAGAGCAATCCATTAAAGAAGCAGCCTGACAGACCGATTGTTAAGGGTTTCAGCGATCCCCATTTACACTGGCTTGAAAAAAATTTTGCCTCGAGCAGCTCCAATTACAGAATTATCGGACCACACTCTGGTCCCTTTGTGCACTTTGCATCTCTGTCATCGTTCCAGGCCTCTCTCTATTTAGTTGCTTGGAAATGGTGAGCAAAATGGAAGGAAACTTGTAACAAGTTCAGAGAAATTAGAAGGGGAAAAAAGAGAGAGAGAAAAAAGCCACCTCCCCGATTCTAAAGTCCTAAACCAGAACACTTTTTAAATGTAACACTGTACAGGAATTTAAAATATTTTTCACTTCCTCTATTCATTGCTTTAATGCACTGGAACTACTTGCTTAGATTTTTTTTTTTTCCCAAGGAATGTACAATAACCACTCTGTAAATTCCTCAGGTCTGATTTTAAGAGGAACTGTAGAACTTTATTCATGGAGGGAAGAAATAATCCCAATACTTTCCTGCATTAACTCTTTTCTTTTTAATAAAAATGGCAGAGTATGTTTTGATCCCAGCCAGTGATACAAGTGGCAGGAAGAGGAAATCAATGGCATCTCTAGGCAAAGTGAGGTCTCGTCCCTGCTCTGCTGCCATCCCCCTTGGTGACCTGCAGGCTGGATTGCCAGCACAGGTTTGAAGGTGGCACCATTCCCAGTTGGAGGAATTCTGGAAAAGCCCAGAGGTGTGGTCACTTCTGCAAATGCAAATGAACTCTGTAGATATGTTATTATTATGAAAGAAAAACCCAACACAACAGCTTTCCTACACTACAATGCAAAGCTGAAGGGTTCCCTAACCCTTCACCTGCAGCTGAGACAGGCACAGTCTCTCCTAATGCAGCAGCTACACGATGTGGACATTACACCCCCAACCCAACGTGATCTCACCTATTAATCTTCCAGCGAATTCTCCCATTCCTGGCTTCCTGAACGATTTCACCATCCCATAGTTAGTGTTATCCTAGTACTAGTACCCCTATATATACATAATGTGTTACCCCAGGGTAAGAAAGCTCCCATCTCCCATTTCCTTACAGCTGAGATTATCTGGTTTCACAAGGAGGGAGAGTGAGCAAAGCCACCCCTGGGTACTGCTGGAGGAGGCTGAGATCAAACTTCAGTGCTGATGCACAGGGGAATGCTGGCTTCCCTCTGGCCCAAAACAGAAGGCAGTTTCTCCTGGTTGAGTCCCCAGTCCTGCCATGCAACTCCCTTGGCCCCATCCCTTTCCCTGGGACGTGGTGGAGCTGACCTATCACTCTTTGTGTCCAGGGAACCTCGCTGCAAGGCACTCATACTCAGAGCTCTGCCCAGCCCCAGTAACGGAGACTCCCACCCCAGGTTTTGGGTGGAGATGGAAAGCAGGAGAAAAAACCCCATAACAACCCCGGGAGCTCTCGGGGGCATTGAAAAGTCCTCTCATTTCTTATTAATCACTTATGCCAAGAATTCAAACGTCGGCAGTGTGTTGGCTGGGGTTGTTTTCCTTGCAGTTATCCACATGCAATTCATGCCTTGGAAAATGACCCATTTACCATCATGCATTGTTGCTTAGCTACACGCGCCTTCCCTCTAAGTTTTCCCAAATGGAAACATGGCTCTGTTTGCTTTGGAGATCATTTTCCCTGGCTTTCTCTGCTTTACAGTAAATAAGCAAAAGAAGAACAGCCTCTGAGCTCTAAGCAGGGAAATAAAACAAACGGCGTGGTGTAGGGTGATTGTTTAAAATCCAGCACATGAACATGATGCCTTCCTTGTCCAGCCAAGGCAATGGGCAGGGAGGGTTTGAGCAAAGGCAACTTGCAGGTCAGCTTCTTTAAGACCTTTTCTCGTCTGTCCTTTTCATTAGGGTTATTTCCCTGCTGAAGATTTCTCAACTCAAACTGGGAATTTGGTTGAATAATGCTGGGTTCCCAAGAGAATATTATTTCTGTGGAGGACAGGTGGGACTTTAGGACACTGAAAACTCACTCTGTGTCTCTGCTGCCGTGCTTGCCTTGAGGAGTCCTAGATATCCTCTACAAACACGCAGGATTATACCCCTTATACCTGCAAACCACAACATTACTTTGTGCCATTAGACAGGACATTTATCCATCAAACTCCAAAATTTCACAGATTCACTAAGTCCTGGTTGCAGTGGCACAGCCAGATGTGGGCACAAGTTGGCAGATCAGCCACTGCAGCATGAAGTTCAGCTTCCCAGCACACCAGGTAAATCCTGTGGCTGTTTGCTGGAATCCTGAGCCCACCAGTGCCTATGCTACACAGACGTCCTCCAAAAACATGCAACAAATCCAGAGCATTTGGAAAGCATCAGCTTTACAGCCTGTGCACGGAGGGACTGCACAGCACGTGTGTAGCTGGTCCCCTGTGTCCTGGGAGCACTGGCCTTGCTAAGCATGTGCCTTCGGGCTGAGCTGTGCTTGCATCCAGGATTTCCAGATGTCCAGCAGTTCATCTGTTCCTTGAGGATCAGACAAAACTTGCAACATCTTTGGATTTGAACGAGGACAAAGCTTTTGGGTAAAATGCAGCTGAGTCTCTCTCACAACGCATAGGTTGGTAGAGAACACAGTGGAAAAACTTTTGTTTCCTGGTGCCATGACCATGCACTGGACACGAGCTCTTTGTGGAGTGCTGGGTGCCTGCAGCTCTCAGGAAAGGGATGCCCCAAAGGGTAAGCTCTCGCCCTGCCTTCTGCTGACAAAGCATAGAATGTCTATTGTCACCAAAAAGAAAAAGGGGAGAGACGCAGTAAATCGTGCAATGCTGATTGCCAGGCCAATACACTGGTCTAAGGTTTAATACAACTGGTTTCCAGGCCAAGAACCTGCCAGAAAATGAAGAGGGATATTGTAGCTATGCAAATCCCAGCCGGTGGGTTGACACATCCCAAACACTGTGAAGAGCTGCTAGCACCTGAAGAAGCATCTTTACTGCCCCGCCACTAGGAAGCTCTTATCTTGCTTTGGGAAAGCAATACAGCTTTGTTTGGGGCAATACCTCCCAGATGAATGGCCTCTCAAAAGTGCTTTGAGGAGCTAAATGAGTGAAAACAGTGTGAGAGGGAGAGGCAGGGGAAGGGAAGAAAAACTTGCTGCTGCACTACAGGAGGCAAAGTTGATGGATAACTAAAACCACTAAATAAGGAGCCAAGAGCTATGTCAGACTGAAAGAAGCAAATGTTTCACCAGGCTCCCTGCCACCAGAGGCACCCCAAGACAGTGGCTCAGTCACATAGCGAGAATCCACTTCCCTGTCCCCTATTTCCCTGCAGCAAGGATGGGGATGCTGTTTCTTGTGGATGCTGTCTGGGCCTGTGGCACTCCAGTCTTCTCGTGTGCAAAGGATCACTCTGGCTCAGTGCAGACTGGGCACCTGCCCTAAGTCCTGGTGCTGAATCAGGCCAAGGACAGTTTTAATGAATGGAATTCTCCCTGGTTTTATTATTTTTGGAAGCCTGGAAACACCTGTCTATTGCTCAGAGAAACAAAGCAGGCAGGATAAATGTCTGGCAGCACCTCCGGTTTGTTCCTGTCCTTCCTGGGCAGCCTTTGGAGCCCAGTCCTGCCAGCACCCTGTGCCCCCCATGTTTGGTTTGGAGTTGGCCCTGTGAAAAATGAACATCAAAAGGGCTCTTTCAGCAAGGGCTATTTCCACATCAAATGCCTACCTCCAGTCCTGAGCCATCGGGGAGAGAGCTCTTCATAAAAGGAGAGGGAAGATTAATATTATTTTTCAAAAGTATAATGGGAGGTTTCCACTCCCCAAGCACTTCAGAGTTGGTTTTTGCACAAAGCCGTAATAATTTCAACCCCAAAGGACAAAGAAAAATACATTAGAGGAGGTTACAAGGGCCTGAAAAAATGGTTGGTCTGAATAGAAATGTTCAGGTCACTGTCACTTTAGGGGCTGGAAGAGGCTGCTGCTGGGAGAGCCTGACTTTCCCATAGGAATGTGCACCCTACATCCTTGCTCAGAGCAGCAGGGGTGTTCCAGATGCCTGCTTGAGCATGGGGAGGTGGGGAGAACCCAAAGATGGGCTGTTGGAACTGCAGACTGGTGGGCGGGGGAAGGAGAGGAGAAGGAGTGAAGAGGATGCTGGAAGCACCCTGTTGGGCAAGCGGAAAAGGGAAAACCCTGTCATCAAGTACAACCCTCCCGAGACTCTACAAGAGAAAAGGTAGCAGGAATTCGTCCCAGAGAGTGGCTGGCAGCGTGCCTGGACCATGACATGGCTCTGCCTTGGAAAGGCACCTGCGGCCTCAGCGTCTCCCTCTTACAATACAAGCATAGCATCACGGGGGAAGCACAGTCCTGCAGCTTGACAGCAAGTTTCTGCTCTGTGAGCATGAGCCATTGGGCCAGATGAGTGTATGAACAATTATTTGATCACTTCCACTGCAGGAACCAACTTGACAAATACCTCCGATTCACATGCTTGCAGTCTGCTTTGGAAAAAGCAGACTAGGAGCAAGCTCTCACCCTGGAAAATCCCTTGCCTGTGTCTGCTGTGCATCCTTTCCCATGCTGGGAAAGGTTGGGCCAAATGCAGTACATGCTGTGGAGCTGGCAGAGCTGCTCTGAGGCAAATGGCCCCAGGCTGGTGGGTCAGGGGTGGCAGGGCTCAGCACCTGGGAGGTGGTCTGCCCCTGGGTGACTTAGTGCCTTGCTTGCTTTCTGCTTCTTGGTCATTCAACAGAATGAATCTTTTGCTAGCGAGAACCTCACCTTCCTCTGGACTTGGGGTACAGATGTGAAGTGAGGTGTGGGACAGTCCTTGCAGCCCCAAGCCTCACAGCCACTAATGGCATGAGCCCCTAAGTGGTTTTCACTTAAAAAGTGGGTAAGGACAAAATACTTGTGGAAAATGTGATCCTGAGAGTTCAGAGAAACTCTGCTGGTTAAATCAGATCTTGCCTTTTCCCAGTGCTTGGAGTTACTCATCCGTGCAGGGGGCTCACTACATAAATCCCACTTAAGCCCTAAAGAAAGTGCTTCATTGGTGCTTCAGGTTCATCCACTGGCTACCACAGGGACAAAGGTTTCACATCCTCCCAGAAAGATGAAAAATCCCCCAGTCCCTTTGCTGGAGATGGGAGCTGATGGCCAGAGGGCAGTGATGGGGGAAAGCAGCAGCAACAGGGTGGTCAAGCAGCAGTTTGTGGGACTGTGCTGGCATCACTGAGCACCCCAGAATTCTTCCTTGGCAGCTCCCCTGTGCACCTGGAGCTGAAGCAGGGGGGGTGACAGCAGATGCTGCTCCTCTCCCTGAGACATCAGCTGTCTCCAGGAAGGTGGGGGAACCCTGGGAAAGTGGCTTTGTGCTGATGACGGGGTTTGACACGCGGCAAGTCAGTGCTGGGAAAGCCAAGGAGCGCGCTGGAAACAGGAGACGCCTGCGGCAGATGACGGTGCCAGTAGGACATGGCCAGTTTGCTGCCTGTGGGACTGTGAATGCTCTGCCCAAAACAACTTACTCAGATTTACTGTAAGCGGCAGCCAGGCCATCCATAGCTTGTGGTGAACATACCAGCCCTGCCTGCAGAAAGGGCTGAGGAAGCCAAGCTGGCCCCTTGCCCGGCAGGCTGGAGAGGGGGAGCAGGGGGGGCTCTGCAGCCCTGCCTGCCTGTCCCAGCACGGCACCTCAGCCTGGCACCCTCTGCCCACTGCGGGTCCCAGTGCCAAGTTCAGAAAGCACATAAGGTGGATTTTCTCTTGCCAGGTGCTTTCTGCACCCGGCCTAAGGAGAAGGTGATACTGTGGATGGAACCCCCCATGCTGATTCCGCTGCGGCGGCACTGGGGCAGCTGAGCGGAGGAAAGGCAGGGAATTCCCCAGCCGTGGCAGAAGCCCCTTGGGCGGCACAGCAAAGGGACTCAGGCTGGGTGCTGCTGGCTGGCAGCCAGCTCATCCCTGGGGCACCCGGGGCCACGGCTGAACCGGGAAACCCCCCCGGCTGCGCCCAGCTTCCGGCCTTTGTGCGAGCAGGAGCCGCTGGCGGGGCGGTGGCAGTGGGATGGCTGCCATCGTGTCACCCTGGCCGGGGCTGCGCTCGAGGCTCCCGTGTCCTCGCGCCCCGAGCGGTGCTGCCGGATGGAGAGAGACCGTGCAAGGCCTGGCCGAGGGCACTCGCCGTCCCCTCCCACGCAGCCGTGCCGGGAGGGAAATTTCCGATACCGCCGGCTTCCCAGAAGTCAAGGGGAGGCTTCATCCCTGGCTCTGCTGCCTCAGCTCACGCATCCCTGCCGGCTCAGCCTGTGAACCTGGCACGCGAGGCTTAGTGCCGGCAGTGGGGCGAGGCCGAGGGTGGGCAGCCCATCAGGCTGGGCTCTGTGGGCAAGTGAGCCAGCCCTTCTCCTGGCCACTCTCCCAGCCAGAACATCGTCACTGGAGGGTCGCACTGGTGGGCTGTGGGGCTGCTGCAGAGCAACCAGAGCCACATGCTGCCCAACACCGGCCAGCTTGGTGACATCAGCCCATGCCATGTTGCTGTCCCTCAGCTGCCCCAAAGCCTCACACCAAGATCCCTTATTGAGGCCCCGTGTCACTGTGCTGTGAGGTGCCATAGGGGTGGGATGCAGGGCCAAGGGATGGGGGTTTTGTCTCTCCCCTCCCTGGCATGAAGGCAAAGCATCTTAAGAGGGAAGGCTCATAAGGGGAGGGATTCTGCTGACATGAGCCACAGTACTGGGCATCAGTGCCCTGGGCTCTGAGGACTGCACAGGTGATGGAGGATGTGGCTGCTCTGGGGTGGGGTGGGGAGTCACAAGGAGCATGGCCTTCCCTTGCCTTCCCCAGCCACCCAGCACTGGCTACAGATGTTTTCTCTTCTTACAAGAAATCCAGCTGAAAACAAGAGGAGCTGTGCCAGCCAGGTGGCTCCTTCAGAGCATTTGCCTCTGCTCTGCATTTAAGCAGCAGTGATTTTTGCTCAGAAACGTCCAAATTTTTGCTCTGCACAAGCTCTGATTTTGAAGCCACCAGCACAGAGCTCCCATGGACTGAGGGGCTCCTGGCACATGCCCATCTCCTGCCTGTCCTGACTGCAGGACCTGTTGCCAGAAAAAAGTTGAGTCTGGGGCTCAAATGTGCAGCCCAAACCTGATGTGCCCAAGGGGAGGAGCGCTGACCCTGACCTGTGCAGCCCTCCAGCACCAGCTTGGGCCTAACCCTCTCCTCTGCAGGAAGATTTGAGGCCTTCCAGTTAAATCTGGGAAGGAGTTAGCAAGTCTTTGTGGCAGGCGGATTAGAGGCAGAGGTAAATGCTCCTGCTAAGTGTAATCTGGCTGGTTAAAAGCTCAGCTCAGCCTCTATCCCAGCATTGTCCTTGCTTCTTATAAATATAAGAGACAATTCTGCAACCACACATTTTTCCTATTGCTTACTTAGAAACGCAAGAGATTGGGGAGAACCTGTTGCCCTCCCCCCTCTCCCCAGGTATCATCAGGGTTTATTATCCCCCCACCCCCCACCCTCAGTGTCCTCCTTTCTCTGGGATGGGTTCCATGCTGGCAGTCTCTGAACCTGCAGGTGCAGCAGGAGGGGGATTACAGCTCGTAGGGCCACACGTCAGGGCAGGTGAAGGCAGCAGAACTCCCAACATTGGGGAAATGGGACTTGGGGGTGAGAGACAGGACCCCCTTTCTCCCTGCAAGCCACAGCTTCCTCCAACCCCATGCCCTGGGGAGCCCTCTGGGTGGAATGGAGCAGTTGTGGTGGGATAAGGACTGGGAGGTTAGGGGTTCTGGTCACTGTGGAGCATATAGTAACTCAAAACAGAAATGAAAAATTATCTTAAGGCTATAAAAGTAGGTAACAGTTATCTGATTCTCTCTGAAAACCTCTGTTCTGGAGCTGGTAGCACTAAGGGGGCACAAGAGGGTGGCAGCTCCACCTGTGACCCTCCCTGCCCTGGCCATCCCACCCTGTGGTAGAAGCATCTCTCTCTGCAGTCCTCTGAGGGTGACAAGGCTCCTCGAGCAGGGCTAACCAGGACCTGTGTGCTGACCACAGGAGTTTGTGGGTGCCCTGGAGAGGGTCTCTTGTTCCCATGGCTGGAGGGTGCACAGATGACCTCTCCTAGGGGATTATGGCTGAAGTGGGGGGCTTTCACAGGGAGTATGAGCAGGCAGGGATCAGGCTCTTACTGGGATTAAGGTATTTTCCATGCATTTAAACTAGCTGTCACGAACCCAGAGCTACCTAGCAGTGAGTGACCAGAACACAGCACCAAAGGCACAGGGGAGAAGAGCAGGGAGAAGCTAATACCCACCCTGACCCCCACCCCAGGGCTTGCAGGGAGCAAGGGGAAGATGCTCACGGAGGCTTGGAAGCCCCCAAAGCCCCAGGGATGATCCGTGGGCCCTGATTCAAGGAGACATGAACAGGTGCTGCCCAACCCCAGCGAGATGCCTGCTGATGGAGGAGAGCTTGGGGGGCTCAGGGGGGACAGCAGCAAGTGCCCAGGGAGACAGCAGAGCACCGTGCCCTCTCTGGGGCCAGGACAGAGGGGTCCATTCGGGAGGCGTGAGAGCTGGGTGGCTCCAGGAGCTTGGTAACCTTAATCCTCCCTTGGATTAATGCTCAGGGGAGCTGGGGACAGTGTTTAAACCTGCCAGAGTGAGCCCTGGCGTTGAGCGCAGCACTGTGGCGGAGTCGGAGGGGGACAGAAGAGGGGACGAGAAGGACAAGAAGAGGGGCAGGCAGTCCTGTGGCCTGATCTGACGTGCAGCTTCAGATTTGGTGGCCACGTTGCTGGGCCCTGCCCTCTCTGGGAGCAAAGGGATGGGCAGTCTGATGGCCAGCTCCATGCTGGGGTCACGCCTGGCAATGCTGCCTGGCTCCAAGAGGCTGCTGCTGGTCTGGCTCTGCAGGGCCTCTGCAGGCTGAACTCCTTGAGCCAGGCCAAGGTGGAAACCATCTGCCCTTGGAAGGATGCTCTTCTAGGGAAATGCCTGCCTGTGATGAAGTCTCTGTGATGAAATCCCTCTCTCAGGATAAACTGGCTTCCCTGGGGCTGAGCTTTCAGCCTGGCTCAGAGAAGCAGTACTAGGATGCTCAGGAATGCTCAGACAGCCCATGTTCTTACCCACAAAGACCCCAGACTGACCCCAGACCTCAGCAGAGGACTACCTAGCTCGTGGCATTAGGAGACACTCCCCTCTGGAGCCACTGGCATTGCTGGGGTGCTTGCAAGTCCGTGCAGGGACAGAGCAGCCCAGCTGGCAGCCCTGCAGAGCATCCTTAGCCCCAGCTCCTCACCCAAAGCAGGTGCAGAGCCCCATGCAATCCCCTGTGACACCATCCTACCCAGGACCCCATGCCGTGTCCCCAGCCCCAGCTGAGCAGGAAATGCCACATGGATGCCATTAGAGGAGGTTCCCATCCCTTGGCAGTGCGGGTGCAGCTCTCTCCTGAGCTTCCCCTGGTCCGAGCTGTTTTGCCAGGCAGCTTGCTTCAGCACAAAGGTGCCACCGAGGTACACCAGTGTCCCCTGGACTCCCAAGCACCAGTCACACCTCCTTCACCCCTCTGCAGCCTTGGGCCCTCATGGGAACCTCCTGTCCTGTGCCTAATCCAGCTCCATGCACCCTAACCCTGCCACCTGTCCCAGGGAGATGCCACGGGGCATTGTCACCCATCCCGATGCGGCCAGTGTCACCTTGGGTGCCTCCCTGGTGGGCTGGGCGTGGCCTTGCAGGGGCTGCAGGTGCTGTGTGCTGTCCCCTGAGGCAGCGAGGCAGGATGGGATGTACTGTCCTAAGTGGCGTCTTAACTAGATCTGATCCAGCCTTGCAAAGCCACAGCGCCTTCAATTCCCTTAGCACTCCAAATCTGCTACTGTGCATCTAAGCGGATTATTTTAAATACCCCATGATGGACTGCTCCTTTGTAATATAAACCAGCCTCGTGTGTCCCATTCCCCTCCTATTTGCTGTGATTTAGCTGCAGCTGTGACAGCTAGAAGTCTCCCCAGCTCCCTCTGCTCCCTAGGAAACATCCCTCCTACCAGCCCCTTCCCCAAATCCTCTCTCCCCTGTGTTTCCAGATCATAGGGATGCTCCCCTCCGCACATCCTTTCACGTCTTGGGGTGAGTGATGGCTGTGGGATGTGCTGCCCCAGAGCTGTTTCATCTCTACCCAGAGCTGAGCCCCTGCACCAGCATCACCCCCACCTGCCCCTCAGGGCCAGCCTCGGCTGCTTTCGCCCAGAGAGGGGCCACGAAGGACCCCTTTTGGGTGGGTTCTGCCAGTTTTCAGGTTTTTTGCTTGAGCTGACTGGCTCTGACACCTCAGCCCTGCCATGAAGTCAGCCAAGCAAGAAAGCATCCTACCTCCCACTCCCACCATGTGTGTGGGGTGGTTTGGGGAGCATGGGGACCAGCATGGAGCCCACCCAGCCCCGCTCTCGGCAACGGCAAAAGAAGCCACCACTTTTCCAAGCGCTTCCCTCTGGGGCTTGTCTGATTAATGAGGGCTTGTTATTTCCAAACTGTTTGAAATCGTGTTTATTTTATCTGCCGCTGGATTCCTCTGACTCAGGGCTCATCGTTAACTGCCAAAGATGAGTGACAGATCCCGCTAATTACAGCTAATGATGGCCTTAAAGGATCTCTGTGTGCACACGTGTGTTTGTGTGCACACATGCCAAGGGCCATTTATAATTTAAAGTGGGGAGAGTCGTTAGCATAAACCATGCCCAGATTAATTGCAGAGAGCAGCCTCTCCAGGGAGGATGCTCACCAAGAGGCTGTGGTTTCAAGCACTGGATGCTGAGGGCAGCACAGGCTGCCTGGGCAGCACGGTCCAGAGCTGGGTGTCAGCCTCGGGGACACCAAATCAAAGCCACCACGTAGGAAATGTTTGGTGCAGAGCAGCTGGTAGGGACCAGGGAACCCTCATATATGGCACAGACACAAGTGGCTCAGAACTGTGTAGGGCCATGGAAGCTGATGTCCAGCCCCTGGCAGAGCTCCCTGGGGTGTTTTCCAAGTGGGAGGAGCACCACATCCAAGAGACCCAGTTGTCCCCCAGTTTCTGTGGGAACAGGCAGCTGGAGGCCTCCCTGAGGACAAAGCAGCTGCAGGAGCACAACCCATTGGTAGACAGCAGAGACCTCTCAGCAGTGCTCCCTGCCTTGGAGAGATCTCTCCCCTGTTTAGTCCCTGGGTAATCCAGCCGAAAGACTTTGCTTTCACCTTTATTCCCAGGAATGAAAGAGGGAGGATGGAGACGATGAGGCTTTCCCCACCCCTGGGCTGGAGGATGTGCAATGAGAAGCAGTGGCTGCAGGAGCTCATGGCCACCACCCTGGCAAGGAATCGGGCAGGTGGCTGCTCAGAGAGAGCAGGCACATCCCATGGACAGGCTGACTGAGGGACCTGAACAACCTTCCACAGCGAGATTTCTTCCAAGCCCTTCCCTAAACCAGCTCTCTACCTGCCTGGGCTGACTTTGACCCACCCCTGCAAAGAGGGCAGATCCATGTATCCCCTGGCTCCATCTCCTCACCCTTCCTCTCCATGGGGGTCCAGGTGATGCCCTTGCCCCTCTCCCAGTCCTCCCATCTCAGGTCATGGAAGAAGTATCTAGTAGGAAACCAAAAGCTGTTCCAGATGGCAGAAGGCTCAGCAGAGCAGAACAACTGTTCCCCAGCCCTTATCTTTCTGCAAACCAAATCCACCTTTCTTGGAAAAAAGTAATTCAAGCTCCTCGCTCTTCCTCCGAGCTGGCGAACGGCAAGAGCGAAGCACCAGCCCTGGCTCCCCAGGGAGGGGAAGCGTCACCCTGCAAAGTGCTTCTACACTGGTCTGTGCCACAAGAAGGCCTGAATTGGAAATGATGGCAGCAGCAAGCACCAGGATGTCGAGATGGACTCTGGGGCCTGCACAAAGTGATATCAGGGGCTGGATGTGCCTGGCCCAGGTGATCCCTGCCAGCACAGGACACCGCAGTTCTAATCCTGAAAAAAGCTGGGTAGAAATGATTTGGACGAGGGCTTTTGGCCTCCAGATTCAGGTCAAGATTGATGGCTCATGAATTTGTCTCGGATCTTTTGAGTTGTTCTGGTCCCCAAAACACTCAGGTTTCTCTTTCTGAAATGCTCCAGATGTTTAAGTTTAAGGGTCTTGCAGAAACAGCTGTCAGAGGGTGTGAAGCAGAGCTCCCCTCAGACACCTGCAGCCACTCAGTGGTTGTCACTGCTCCTGAGACAGCCCAGCAAGGCTCTTTGGGCAGGACCAGCTTGGACTGGTGCTTTTTGCATTATCCCCCAGTCACTGGGGGTTTCAGTCCTCCAAACTGTGTTCACACAGGGGTCCTCGGCACTCATGCTCTCCCGTCCCCATTCTCCCTCTGGCATGGCTTCCTTTACCGTGGTTCCCTACCATGGTCTTTCCCAAGTCCAGGGGATAAGTTTTTCCCTCTATGCCATGGCCAGGGACGGTCAGAGCCATGTGAGTGTGAGGTGTGTGACAGGGCAGTCCACCACGGGGTCCTGGGCCTGGGCACCACACTGCAAGCTGCTTGCTCAGCAGCGTGTTGAACCTTCCCCAAACAGCCCCTGAGATCACCATCACCCAGTGAAAGAGCCCAATTGCAAAGAAAACAGGGAAGCAGCTGAAAAAATAAAGGCGCTGCCATGGCACTGTGCAAGCCAGGTCGGAAATTTGGGATGGTGCCGAAGCACAGCCCCGGATGCTCCTCCCGCCCCAGGGCATGAAGAGCCAACGCAGAATGGAGAAATAAGAGGTACCAGAGGCCAGAAGGAAGGCACCCTGAGGATGGCACCAGGGATGGGCAGTCAGGACTTGTGGGTCCTCCAGGTACTCGGGAAGAGCCAAGGATGGTACAGCCACATCTGTGTGGTGTGTCCTGGGAACAACACGGTGCTAGGTTACTCAGTGAGCTGCCAGCCCCTGCGGGTATCTCAGCTCCTTCACCACCTGCAACCCTCCCCAAATGCCAGAAGTATCCAAAAGACAGAGAAATTGCCCAAAGAACAGCCATAAGTCTCTCCCAGAGGCTTAGTGTAGCCCTGGCCATGAGGCAGTAACTTTTTGAGCTGAAGGATGAATAGAGATGAACTGGGCAGACACAGCTTTGCTGGGAGAACTGGAAGGTCAAGCAGCCTTGAGGTCAGGATACAAGGCAATGCCAGTGCCTGCCTCCCAACCCTGCACGTACTACTGCCAGACTGAGACCACCAAACTCATTGCACCTCTGCCCTGGGCCTCTGGTTATCTCCAGCATTAGCTGGCCTGGGGGCAGGAGCAGGTCATGCAGAGCTCCGAGCCCCTGGCCCTGCCGGAGCGGGCAGGGTGTGGGTGGAGGTAGCGGTCCCTGCCCTATCTGCCAGCCTCTGGGATTAGCTGTGCGGCATCGGGAGCAGCTCTAGCAGTGGCTGGGTAAGAACAGATAGACACAGATAAGGCAACCTGAATCCCGGGGATGGCGAGCCAGCTTCATTAATCCCCGTGCATCCAGGCGCTGACGAAGATGCTATCATCCCATTTCCCTCCCCAGCAGCTTGCGTGTGGCTGTCAGTCCTGGCTCACACAAGGACAAAACCTGGTGCTTGCATGGGTGGCCCCTCTCTCCCAGAGATGCTAAGTGGCTCCCATGTCCCCCTGGGGGGATGCAGCCAGTGCAGGGATGCACAACCTGCACAGGGATAGAGCTGGTACAGGCATTCACAGGCAGTGTGGGGCTCCACAGTCTCTACAGAGAGATATGGACAGGGTAGGGATGCAACCAGGATGGAGACCCCCAAGAGTGTGGGGACACACAGCCAGGATGGGGACCCAGGTGATGGGGAGAACATGCAGCCAGGTTGTGGACCCTGCCAGTCCAGGGACACAATGCAAAGGATGGAGACCCACGGACTGTGTGGGGACATGCAGACAGGATGGGGACCCAGCTGGCATGGGGACACATATAGGAGGACCCCGTAGAGCCCTAGAGCATACTGATGCTGCAAGGCAGAGGATGACCAGCAGTATCAGTGATGGCCTGGGCCCCACATCCCTCCCCAGGCTCTGGCTCTCCAACTGCAGTGAGTAGGAGGGTTCAGCACTGTACAGGCACATGGAGGGAGGGAAGCACTGCCAGGTCCCTGCTGTGTCCCCATCGTTGCCATGCTGCAGGCTGCTCAGGGACGGGCACAGCATGGCACTCCCCGTCCCGCTAGCTCCGGCATGAAAGCGCCCGCCGCTGCGGCAGCGGGGCCTAGCCATGATCCCCACTTCCAGGTAAACACACGGAACAAGCGGCTCTCCTTCCCTCCCTGCCCGGCATTCCTGGCTGCACAGACCCACCATTCAGCCCCGCCACCCCACACAAACCCCCAGTGTTTGGGAGAGGGCTCGCGCTCCCAGCGGAGCTCCGGGGGGGACACGCTGCGGCCGGGCACTTGACACCCGGCCAGGCTGGAGCGGGGCCAGTGGGCACAGAAAGAGACGCTGTGTTTTGGCCAGATCCTGCCGTGCTGGGGCAGGGGCAGAAAGGACCCCTTGTGTGCATGGGACCCAGGGGTGCCCCCACCTCTCAGCTGCAGCCAGGGTGCCATGAGGCTGTGGCAGTGGTCACCAGTGGCCCCATCGTGGGGGAGCCTGAAGGGGTGAGGTGGTCAGAGGCAGGGGATGCCCTACTGCCATCCAAAGGATTTGCAATCCCAGACTATGGGATACACAAGCAGTATAAGGGTTTGACCAGGGACACGTACAAGTGGTGGCAGAGGCAGGAGTGGGAGGCAGCTTTCCCTGGGCATCTCTCTGCCACTTGCAAGGATGAAAGAAGAAAGTGCCAGATCCTGCCCCTTGGGCTCTTCTCCTCCTCCAGTCTCCTAACCCTATCCCGACTTTCCTTGGCACTGTCATGGGTCCATCCTGCAGCACAGCCTGGGATGCTTTGGCCACAGCAGGGCTCAGAGGACAGTGGATCCCTCTGGGAAACCTGGGACAAAGCTCAGCATATCCCTGCCTCAGCCATGAGCATCCCTGTGGGGCCAGGCTGAAATGGAGAGTGGAAAGCAGGAGGCAGAGCCCTGATGCTCCAGCATCCCAGCTGTTCCTTCTGCTGCCCCTATCATCCAAAAGCAGCCATCAGTGCTGTCGCTGGGGGCATAGTCCCCTCCTCCATGCCTGGCACCTTCCTCCCTTGCTCTCCCTGAAAAGGTGGCTTTCCTCCCCAAGGAGTGCAGGGAAAGCACTTTCCACCACGGCAGATGAAAATGGATTCCAATCCAATTTTACCCTGGTACCACTTCAGTGATTTTGATGGAGCCGCTCTGGATGGGTGCCGGTTGGAGCCAGAGGACAGCTGTCGTGGCTCCATAGACCAGGGGTTTCTTATCTGTGTCACCTTTGATTACTGTAATTGAAATCCTGCTCTGATCTGAGCCATGCCCGAACGTTTCTGCTGCCTGTGCGGCTCTCGGCTCGAACAGCAAAATGACGTTAATAGATTTTAAAGCCAGGCAAGGCCTGTAAGAGCATTTCTGCCTGACCTCCCGGATAGCAGCCGACAGCCACCACTTACCCCAGTCCCGCTCTCAGCTGCTGGCACAGCCCTGTCACACCTCCTATGACTCATTTTCCCTCCTGAAAGCACAAATCCTGTCTTTCCCAAGAGCTGCTCGTGTGTCTGCCGGGCAGCCTGCCTCCTCCCACCCCTGCAGAGCAGAGCAGGCTCCCTCTCAGAGGGAGGCAGGGTCCAGAGGTGCCGGCAGGATCAGCTTCCCTGCTCCAGCATGAAACTCCCCACGGGGAGCATTGCCCTTTCCTGGCATCTCCTGGCCAAAAGGGCAGCAGGGTGATGCGCTGCTGCCAATCCGCTGCCAGGCGGGAGGCAGGGGACGGAAATGCCACCACACAGGAGAAGATGCTCCTGGCTTTGGTGCCAAGCTGGAAAATCAGCTGTAGCTGGCAGCGTGACCGATACTTCGTCACCCTCCCCATCTTCTTTTGTGAATCCGCCCATGGTGTTTAGCCAGAGCCACTGCAGCAGAAAGAGTGATTCCAGCCCAGACAGTGTCTGAGGGCAGGAGCTGGGAGGACACATGCACTGGCACACACACAGTCCCGCAGTTTGGCTGGCTGAGCAGCCGGCACGAGGTATAAGCCTGCCCTGGTCGGTGTGGGACAGCAAAGCTGGTGGCTCCGTCTGGCTTGGGGAGGTTTTGCTCAGCCAGTCTGGCCTCCGGGAGCAGCCCTCTGGAGCAGGCAGTGGTGTCCCGGGTTCAAAGCTCCATCTGAAGAGCCCTGCAAATCCCAAGGGCCAAACCCTGACTGCACCAGACAACCACCCTGAACCCCGAGGTCTACCATGCTGGCAGCTTTCATGACCGAACAGCCAAGAGCCGTCCGGCATGAGCTGGAACGGCAACCTGGGCTTGCACCAATGAGGATCTGACGGAGCCATTCCAAAACTCTGTATGATGGCAAAAAGAAAGGCAGGCTGGCCAGGCTGCAGGGCACTCCGTCAGCCTGCCACCAGCATACACAGGACCTCCCCCCGAATCCTGGCTGCCGAGCAGCAGCGTTTCCTCTCATGCTGGCGGGTCATGGGCCGACGAGACACACAATGCTTGGGGTTATCCAGGCCTTATCAGCTCTGGCCATGCAGGAAAAGGGTTTCAATCCCAGCCGAGCCCTGTTTCCGTCAGGAACCATTCCCTCTGTCACGGGGGAGGGCTGGACTATGCCATGGTTTTGACACCAGGACCAGTGAAGCTGGGCTGTGGGGAGAGTGGGACCCCGGGGGCATCACCCTCTATCCCAAAAGTATTGCCAGGGTCCCTGCTTGTGCCAGGGAAGCTGCCCATCTCCGAGCAATGCAGCTACTCCTGCCACAACTTTGCCTGGCAAAGCAGCACTGGACATGGCGACCTGCAAAGCTTGGGCTGGGAAAGAGCCAGAGCTGCTGAATCCCAGGGAAGGGGCTGCCATCAGGGTGTGCAGCAGAGGTCTGAAACATCCCACTCCAGGGAGGCATTCCAGAGCCCTGGCATGCTGGGAAAACTCCTGCTCAGAGCAGTACAGGCAACCTGAGAAACCCCACAGCAAAAGCCACCACTACAGTGACACTGGGAAATGGAGGCACAAGGAGAATCCAAGGGAGAGCTCCTTCCTTCTTGGCCCCATGCTGCCATGGGACATCCTTCCCTGGGCTGCACCAGCCTCTTAACGCCAGATGGAAGAAGGCTGGCACGGGGTCTCTCTTAGTTCCTCAGCCCAAAATCACAGGGTGGGTGTTTGCCCAGCCCTGGCTCCTCCAAACCCTCCAGCAGCACGCACGGGGTGGAAATAGGAGCTGGTGGAGGCACCGGCAAAGGCTGGGCTTGCTGAGATCCCTTCCCGCTCCATGATTAATTGAACACAGGCTAAAATTAGCTGCGGAGGCAGCACCCCTGGGGTCTCCCAGCAGCATCCCACTGCCCGCCGGCTGCCTGCAAGTGGGTCAGGCGGCAGCTGCCTCCCAGCTGGGCACCCTGGGTGCGTGGGGGACCCCCGTCCTCTGCTGAATGTGGGAGCACTGCTCCCTGCTCCATGGCTCGAGGGAAGAAGCCTCCCCACTGCTGGCTGCCCTTCTCGGAGGCTTTTCCCTCTCACCAGGCAGGGCTGCGTTATGAGGAGCAGCTGGGAAGGCACGAGGCCGCCTTTTGGGATGGCAGGAGCGCAGATCCCCGTCATCTTCTTCCCCGTGCCTTCGGGGATCTGTTATATTTAGCCTCTCTCCCTACCTCATGTTGCTGGCTCGGCTCTGGCTCTTTTCCCTCCCCATCCCCACTGTTAATTTGTTTTCTCTGTATTATTTGCAGATTCGGGGAGGCAGAATGAGGTGTTTCGGCACAGGGGACCACTCAGCCATGGGCTCCTCATGCTGCTCTCAACCCGGGGCTTTTTTGGTTGGGTTTTCTCCTGGCTATTTTTAACCCACGTCAGCGGCTCCGAGGGGATGAAACACCAAGGGGTAACGCAAACTGGAGGCACCCTGTGGCTGATGTGCCAGGACAAGGGGGAGGATGCTCATGGCTGCGCAAGGATGCTCCCATGGAGGCAGGGCAGGGCCTGGACACGCTGCCCTCACATCCCAGGCAGGCAGGGGGCTGCACCCCCTGGGTTGGCCCCACCTGCCAAGCCCTCTGCTCCCCCCTGACTCCCTGCAGATCCGTGTCTGCAACCTCCCCTGTAACACTCTGACACGCAAGCTGGGGAGAGCGGGAGGCTGGGCTTTTCCCTTGGAGCCAGAAGAAAGCAAACAGGGGAAAAGTTAATTAAAAACTTCAAAGCCAGATCATTCTAATTTGGTTTAACACGGCAGGCCTGCTCAGTGGCGGTGCTGTCCCAGAGGTGCCTGCGTGGGGCTCGGGCTGGGAAGTGTCCAGTGTGTCACATCACGAGATGTTCATGGGATGTCACCCACCACCAGTACCACTGCAGACCTCCACCCCTGCTGAGCACTGGGGTGTGGGGTGCAGTGGAGCTGGGCTCCAGGCTGGGCATCTGGTGACCAACCCTCCTAGGGACTGGATTTCGGAGCCACTGGAAGGGTGACTGCATGGGGAGGCTGTGCCTCGGTTTCCCCATGGCCCAGGGATGCCAAACCTGCTTGCTGGGAAGATGTTTTCAAGGCATTTGGGCTGGGCCTGAGCCCCACCTCCTGGAGTGATACCACTGCCCCACGTAAAGCAGGGCAGGGCTGAGGGTCCTGGGGGGTGCAGGGGGTGCCTGCCTCAGTAGGGGGACCTCATCCTGGGGTGAGGAGGGGACCCTGGCACCTCCAGCCACTGCTCTGAAGGAGGAAGGTGACATCTTTCTTGCTTAATTCTCACTCTTTTCTCCAAAAGGAGCCAATAATCCTTTTCATTTTCTCCAGAAAGCTACGTCACAGGACAGCAGTGCTCCTGCCCAGGCACTCTGCTGCCTTACCCTGCCTCCTGCCCCCACTTTTGGTGGTTTTTTTTTGGTGGTGGGTTGTGTGGGGTTTTTTTTTTGCAGAACTTTGGGCTGCATGGTGAGTAAAGGCATCCTGCTGTCTGAGGGCTAACGGCTTGTTGGAGAGATAATAAAGCAAAGGGGAGTAAATTAAAGTGACTATAAATAGCACCAGGAGAGGAAAAGGAGATGAAGTCATCTTCCTTCAGCTGAGCTGGTATTTGCATCACTTCTTCCCTTTGCCTTCTCCTGCCCCCTCACCCTGCTCGGGAAACAGCCCTCCCCGGACCCTGGGGTCGTGCTGTGGGCTCTGTGTGCCCCCTGGGTCCCCATGGGGCTGGGGAATGTCCCCCTGGGGTGTCTCCCCAGCGCTGGGGGCTTGCTGGAGAGCACAGCAAGGTGGCCCCAGGCTTCAGCCCAGCTGTGCCATGGATCTGTGGCCTTGCCCCAAGCAAACCAGTGCGTGGCCCTACACAAACCACTGCCTCCAGCTTGGCCCCAACGCTGCATCCCATGGTCACCACAAAGAACTTTCAGGAGCCATCACAGACCCATTTGTCTGCTTGCAGCCCATCCACAGGTGGCTAAAGAGGCCCCCCAGGAGCAGTGCCTTCAGGAAGGCATTCTGCAAAGTCAACCACAGCGAACTCACCCAGAAAAGCCCCTTCAGGAACCAAATTCCATAACTGACATTTTTATTCCTGGTGATTTTAACGCCCAAGACTCCACCATCAGTCCCAGGGCACACGAGGGAAGGAGGGATCCTGACCCTGCAGGAGCCTCCCTCGACTTAGCAGACAGCTTCGGATCTCCTTCAAAACGTGACCCTCACTGCCAAGGAGGCCACTGCCCCTGCAGCCCCCCAGCAGCCCCCAAACCCCCCCAGCTGCCCCCTCACACGAGGTATATTTACATCTGAGTCAGAATGAGGTCACACCGTGGTTTCCTTATGTCAGCTACCGACTCCTATTCCTGTGCTATGCGCACACACCCGCCGTGTTATTGCAGGGTATTTATAGCTGTTTTACATGTATAATTATAAAACCACAACTCCACACACGCACCAAAATAATCCCGGTGCCGGGAGGCAGGGGAGCGGGGCCAGGGTGATGGGAACGGGGCCGGGGCACGGACCCACCGCTAATAATAATTCTTTGCACTTTATATATAGCCCCTTTCATCCGCAGCTCTCAAAATCGCTTTGCAGGCATTTAATTAAGCTTCCCAACATCCTAATGTGATGACAGGCAAGTAATAATATCCTCGCTTTTAGGCACAAAGAGAGGGGAGGTGGCAGGACTTGTCTGAAGTCCCACAGCAAGCCCAGGTGTCCCGTGTCCTGCCCCACGCCTGTGGGAGGCCCACAGGGGGGATTTTGACCCAGAAGGACCCCGGGACCCTGCCCAACCCCTCTGCTCAGTTTAGGGTGGGGACAGCTGATGACAGCACAAGGTCCAGTGAGGGCAGTGGTGACCCTGGGGACCGCTGAGCTGCAGCTGCCCAACATCTGGAACAGCAGGTGGAAGAGAGACATATGTATCTCAACAAACTCATGGACGAGAGCTTGGGGGAGAGCAATAAATAAGATGACAGGTCTGAAAGGGCTGATTTATGAGGAATATTAAGAGTCATAATGCTGCCTGGCCCAGCCATCCCCCAGGGAGACAGGGTGGTGACAAGGACCCAGAGACATCACAGAGAGACAAGATTCACTGGGGCCGGTGCCAACATATCTCCAAGCAGGAGGCCTGGAAGCAGTTGTGCCTCTCAGCATTGGGAGCTCTGGGCAGGTTGGTGTGGGAGAACAGATGGGTCTCAGTGGTAGCCTGGAGATGGGATCCCCCAAGGGTGGGTCTCGGTGGTCCTCAAGGCTTATGATTTCCTGAGCACCCTGTCTCCCTCCCGTGTTCATCCCTGCCTGGATGGACCCCTTGCCTCCCATCCTTGAAGTGCTGCAGAAGGCACAAGGGTGATGTGCTTCAGCTCTGGACACCAATGGGACAGGAGATGCCACTCAGCAAGAGGGATCTGGCAAGAGAAGGTGGCCAGCAGAGCAAAAGAGCAAAGAGGAGCTGGAGGCAAACACTGGTGTTGGTAATGAAGGAGGCAGGACTGCTGCCCTGGGGGGTGAGGCTGGGTGGGATTGTTAACATCTGCAGAAAACCCCACACTCCCAGCTCCTTTCCCATGCATGGAGAGGTGGGGAACAAGTGCCCGTCCTTGTCACCACCTTGGGGATGCCCCCCGGGGAAAGCAGCAGTGTGTTGGTGGATGCAGTGCAATTCTGCACACATGGGAACTAAATGCAAGTCAAAAATCATAAACTCTCGGTTGATCCTTTAGCAAGAACCATCCTGACGTTTTATGATCATTCTGGTATCTCTTTCCCCACAGACTGTATCCAGATCCCTGCTCACCAAAACAAGCTGCACAGCAGCCCTCCACTGACAGCCCCCATACATACCAAGCCCCCAAAATGGGGCAGCAGAACCCACTTGCACCACACTGGCACCAAAGAGCAGTGACACAGACATTAAGCAAGAAAACAGCAGCAAGCCTTCTGAGAGGCTGCAAAGAAATGCTCCAAAATCGTTATCTGTGAGGAGAAAGGAGGGAGGGAAATGGGAACAGTTTGCCTGTCCAGGAAGTCAGCATAGCCCAGGCAGTGCCACAGGGACATGGGCACCTTCCTGCTACTGCATTGGCTACCAAAACTGCTGTCAGTTCCCTGAATTTCACATCTGCTATCCCCACTCCACCGCAAGCTGAAAATCTCTTACCAGGAGCTGCCGGCAGCTCTGCCATCTCACTGGCCATGATGAAGGACTCAAGGATCCTTGCACGGAGCTCAGGGCTTGCCTCGGTGCTGTGGGAAATAAGGAGGAGGGTCTGTGAGCACCTCAGCCTCCCTGGAGACCCTCAAACCCCCGGGACAGCAGCCACCTTCCCTGATGGATCTCCCGTGGGACCGAGGCAACGCTGCGTATCCCAGTTCCACGTGTGCATTGCACCCGAGCACACAGTGGGAATGGGTGTGATGCCTGAGCATCTGAGCTCTCCTATCCAGCTCCCCCCTTTGGAGAACCCCGGGACTGGGCCACTGGTGCTCTGCCATCCAGCGAAACCAGCTTGGTTGGGACCAGCTTGTCCGTGCTGGGCACCCTCCCCTCACCCACCCTGTCCCATGCACGGCAGGGGCACCTCACCTGGCTGCCCCCGGGCGGAGAAGCACTTCCCCGAAGAGCTCCCCGAGCAGCCGGGGCGAGGAGCGGCTCCGGGGGGTGCCCTGGCAGAGGTGGCAGAAGTGGCGGGCGAGCTGGCGCAGGAGCAGTGCCTGGGGCTGTGGCAGGGCTGGCGGGGCCAGCAGGGCTCTGGCTCGCTGGCCACATTCCTCCAGGCTTGGGGTCTCTGCAGCAGAGGGGCACAGGAGAAAAACGATCAGTTCAGGAGGTCAAGGGCATCCCCCTTGCCTCTCATGTTACCCACCAGCACACATGGCGGGAGTTTTGGCAGTTCTCTACTCCCCCCACAGACCCAAGAAACCTTAACCTCTCCCACCAAACCTACGCAGACCATCTCTTCCCAGCCGGGCTGTGGGACACGTGGATATCCCAGGGCATGCACAGGTGTCTTCAGGGTCTTGGCCTCCCCTCGCTGGGAGGGGGTGACATGCCCCATTTACCCACTCACACCACCCCACCATCCCAGATCAGGTTGTCAGATGCCCTTAGCACATTCCTCCTCTCAGCACAGCCAGGGAGGGAGCATGGGAGGGCTGAGCTTCTCACATGGCAAGGGCTGTACCTAAACACCCCTCACTGCTGCTCCAACAGAGGAGCCCTGATGTCGTGCACAGCGAAGCCATGGCAGAGGTAGAGCAAAGCAGAGGTTGGGAAATGGGCACCAGCTGAAAGATATGAGGAATTTAAAGGCTCGGCCCTCCCCTGCAGAAAAAACAAGCTGGGAGGGAAAAGGCTTTTTAGGAGGAAAAAACCCAAATGAGCACCTGGGCTGCAGGTGTGGCTGTAGTGAGGCCCCTGCAGACCCTGCACTGTGGTCTCACACCCCATGAAATACAGGACAGGGAGGGCTGACTGGGGTACAGCTACTTCCAGTGATACTTGAATTGAACACATGAGTAAAATCAGGCACCTAATGGTGGTGTACATCACGCAGGTACTGCCAGAACCCCCATCACAGGTGCCCTGAGAAGCCCACAGCCCATGGCGTTCCCACCACTGTCCTATTCCATGCCCCCAGTGCCCTCTGGCAGCCTTGGCTGGGGCTCCCCGGTCTTGTGAGCTGTGAGATCAGCGCCCTGGGATTGCAGTTTGCCCCAGGCACAGGAAACAGTCACTGTCCAGCCATCATCCATCCCTGCCTTGTCCCAGCCCTTTTATCTGTGGGGCACAAAGAGGTCCCCAGGGCTGGGTTGCTCTCAGCTGCCTTCAAAGCCTGGCTCGGCCGGGGGCTGACTCAGCTCTTTGCTCCACGACTGAGGCTTGGCCAGTGCCCAGCCAGCTCCCAGCATCCATCCTTGGGGCCAGGGTGCACCAGAGCTGCAGGGGTGGGGGTCTGGGATCCCCTCCAAAGCAGGTCTGCAACCCAGCTGGGATGGCAATGGGGTGTTTGTGAGTCCTCGTATCCAACAAGCTGCTCCTGAGGCATGTTTGGCTTTGCTCCAGGCCTCCCCTATCCCAATTCCTGCTTTTTTTTTGCACTTTTTTTCACCCAGAGGATCCCGCAGGAGAAGGCCCACAGCCAAAGGGGGAATTTGGTGACGTTTCCCCCCTCCTTTTGCAGGTGGTCATCTTGCCGCTTTTCCAGCCCTCAGCCTCAAGCAGGGCAGAAGGAGACTTGCAGGGCAGGCTGCCAAAACCCAGCACCATCTCCTCAAAGACTTATATTTTCTTTCTTTTTTTTCTTTTAAGCCCCAGAGAAATCCCCTTTCCATTGGTTTCTCCTCTGTTCCTGCCCCCTCCTCCTCCTCCTCCTGCCCCTGTTGTGCCAGGAGCAGAGCCCGCTGCAGCACAGGCTGCAGGGAAAGGCGCTTCCCTTTGAAGTTGCTTAACGAGGCAACCCAGCTAATTGCTTCCTAATTGCATTTTTATCCTTGGAAGGGAGGCAGCCTTTGATTTCTGCTCTGAAGGGTGAGGGGAAGGCAGCTTCTCTGTGCCACCAGCCCCAGGGGTATTTCTTCTGGCTCCGTGTCCCAGTGCAGGGCAGGGAGGATGGGCTGTGAGTTATCCCTCGCCTCGTCCCTGTGTCCCTCCTGCCTTGCTGGAGGCCACAAAGAGCCTGTGGCCTTCTCCCATCAGGACAGGGTAGGAAAAGGCCATGCTGGTCTGGCCATGGGTGATCTTTTAGTGCCTCTTAAGGCAGCCAAGAGCATGATCTGCCCAAGCACTAATCTGGCTTAGGATGGGGAGGTGATGCTCGGGGATGGAGGATACTGCAGCAACTGGCAGCGAGATGAGAGCTGCTGTGAAATGGGAAATCCTGGTTTCACAGGCAGCAAGAAGTTCAGGTCCTGTCTAACACAGTGGGCAAGAGCTTCATGTGTGCCTGGTGATGCCCCCAGGGCCTCAGACTGGGAGGGGCTGAGCGGCTCAGTGAGGGCTCATATGAAATGCATTTTGGTCCAGGCTCACTGTTGAGATGTATCATGGGCTCTGCTGGTCTGGGTAGGAGCCTTGCTCTGTTTATTTGAAAAAAAAAAAAATCAAATAAAACCAAAACCTTAATGGTCTCATACATTTGCACAGAGGTGGAAAAGCTTGCAGGGATCTAAAGGCACTTCCTAATGGCACTAAGCTGAAAAAGCAGAGAATTTTCTGTGCCCATATAAAGCCAAGAGTTAATGAGATTACAGGAAAAAATTCCCAGGCAGCAGAGCCAAAATATTATAATAATGCTTTCTTCTGGGGCCAGCATCACCCAGCCTTGGCAGCCACCCATCCTGACAGGCAGCACCTCCTTCTCCGGGCACCGCAGCAGGAGAAGACCATGCTGTGGTGGGGGCAAAGGAGACCCCTGGGCCTCCCCTTGCTTTCCCAGATCACCTCCCAGATGCTGCGGTGCTGCTCTGGCACACGTGGTGTTCCCAGCGGTCCTTCTCAGAATCTGCCCTTAGTGCAGCAGTGGGCAGGGGATCAGGTCAGAGCCACCCTGGAGATGCTGGGGAGCGTTTCTAGGGTCTACCCCAAGCTTCTTCAGCCCCACAAAGGTCCCAGGTATGGGGGGAGCCCGGGTGTGCTTACCTTGAGCCATGTGGACCAAGTCGCTGTAGAGAGCTGGAGGGATGAGGGGCGATGGGAGCTCCTGGAGGTACCACTTCAGGGCATCTGCCAGTGTCTGGGCCTCATACAGGTCCATGTCCACAGCTGAGGCATCTGCAGGGAAAGAGCCAGCAGGAACCATGAGCCCGTGGTCCTGCCCCTCTGGTGCAGAGCTCAGAGCTCTTCCATCCCTGTGGGCCTTCCTCCAGACATGGGGGCTGATTTCTTCGCCCATGCCCCCATCTCCCCAGTGCGGCAGCCCATGATTTCACTGCCACCACCCTCCCCCCTGCAAATATTCCTGTCCCAGTTTCCACTGACCCCGAGTTCCACGTGCCCACGGAGAGCACGAGGCAGCATCTCTGCTTTGTGCATGGGGCAGGGAATCTCACCATTCCACTGAGGTTCCACTGCAGGATAGCACCCAAGGGAAGGACTGAGCAGCCCCCCCAAGCATCCTCCAGTCATCAGGGCCAGGTGCCATGTGCTGACCCCAGCCCAGGAGGAACTGCTTGGAAAATGCATTCATGGAATGGGGTTATGGTCCCCGGGCAATTCATGTTGCTAAAGGCCCATGCCACCCTCAGTGATCCTGAAACGCTGTGAATGTGCCCCAATTGGCATCACTTCTCCCAGCCCTGAAAGGCAGCTGCCCTGGGGAGGTGGTGATGGATGCTCCAGGAACGGGGGAAAGCACAGAGAGGGGCTGACATCACATAGGGCTCAGAACAGGGACAAGTGCTATGAGCAGAAATATCCCACGGTCCGGCAGGAGTCAAAGGGTGGGATGTGTCTGTCTGAGCCCCGTGGCTGGGCCAGCACGGGGACGTTGCCTCACCAGGGTCCAGGGGGAAGAGTCCTTTCAGCATCCTTTGGTATTGCCTCATGCGTTTGTCTTGGAGGTCTCTCAGCCCGGCTGGGCCGGGTGGTGGCTGTCCAGAGGACAGTTGGTGCCTTTTGCAAAGATCTGGAGGTTTCAAAATCTGGCTTGGATTCAAACTGGAGCCAAATGCAAGGTTTTGAAATTCTCCTTGTAAGAGAAACTGGAGGATGTCTGAGGTGGTCAGGAATAATAAAAAAAGTCCAAGATATTTGGTATGGTTTGAAAAGGCTAATTTTTTTGGAACAAAAAAGCAAATTTGGCACTTTCTTAAAGATGCTTTGTTAGGCCCCTGAGAAAACAGTGGGCTTGCCCTGCTCTGAGCCCCTTTCCCCTTGCTCCTCTGGGTCTTTACCCCAGATGCATCTTTGCTGAAACTGGTGCCATTTTGGGAGATACTCCATCTCCCAGGCCAGCATTTTGCAGCAGAAAATATTGCGAGTCTCCAGCCATTTCAGCTGCGCTTCCTTCTGGGGCAATAAACCCAAAGGAGAGGAGAAATGCTATTTCCTAGGACAAGGCTTTAGAGACACATGGTCAGCAGGGCTGGGATGGGGAGCAGCTGGGAAAAGCTGTTTTTGGTCACCTTGACCTTGATCTCCTCTCGTTGGAATGTCCCCACTGTGGGCCAGGCAGCCTGGGAGCCTGCCCGCCTGCTCGGGGTCAAGAAGCCAGAGTGGGTCCCTTATGGCCAGTGCCTTCCATTTGGCTCCCAGGCCGGAGAGAAAACAGATTGACCAATGCCCGAAGCGAAGCCTTTAACCCAGCCGTGGGAGACACTACCTCATTCTCAGGAGCAAGCACCCAGCCGGCTGGGAACTGTGCCCCGGGGCAGTGTGGGGACAGCTGGGAGAGATGCCACCACGCTGGGGTGGGTAGCCATCCAGCCTGGCCAGACACGACCCAGGGCAAAGGTGGGTGCTGCCTTTCTGGCACCCCACGAAGTCACAGCATCATCCCATGGACCACTCTGCCCTTGGCATCTCCGAGGTGGGCAGGGCTGTGCCAGGTGCGCCCTGACCCCGCTCTGGTCTGTGCTCATGCTGCCATTTCCCAGCCACACTTCTGGACCTTCTTGGCTGGCCAAAAGAGTTATTTCTGACAAGGTTTGTGGGGGGTGACAGTCAATTCCCCATTTGTGCCCTGGAGAAGTGAGCTGACAGGTTGTCTTAAGCTGGGCAGCTGGAGGAGAGTGGGCTCAGGGATCCCACAAGACGCTCCAACACCTCTTTTAGGCTGAATCCCCGCAGTGCATGGCTAAAACCTAGGGATGCTGCTGGTGGGTCTCAGAGTCTTGTTGCATTGCAAAGAGCTTCTCCCATCAGTGGAATGCACTGGGCAAACCCCAAAGCCCTTCTCACCCGCCACAGAGATTTCTGCAGGGACCTGTCACTCGCCTTGAGGACGATGGGGCAAATTGAGGAGAGCAGCCACAAGCTGTTCCTGTGCAGGCAAGGGGCCGCTGCCGGGCGCTGGCCCCAGGTGACCAGCCCTGGGCTCCACCGTGGCCTAATTAGCTTGTTTGCCTCGTTAGGCATGGGCCTGGGGGGGTGTTCAAAGGGAAGGCTCAGCCAGTTTCAAAGCGAGACTCAAAAACATCTTTACACCCAGAGAGAGGCGCGATGGGGAGTCCGGGGGGAATTCACACCCCGCTGACAGGGACTGATTGCTGGTGGCGCCGTTCTCTCTGACCAGAAATTGCCATTAAGCCCGTTAACTCCATCCTCCTGGAGGTGCAGTGGCATCCTCCTGCCCCAGCTCCTCTCCTCCCCCCAGGAGCTGCCATTGAGCTGGGCTCCCCCTTAGGCTGAGAACACAACCAAGGGCTGCTCTGAGCTGTTCCCCGGCACCGGCTGTGCCCCAACAGCTCAGGGAGGCTCAGCCGGCAGCTGGGGAAGGGTTAACCCTGGAGCCTTCCCAGACAATTACCACAGGCCTGACCCCACGGATGCTGCTCTCTTCTTATCAGAGGGAGATGATAACCAGCTATAAGAAGTTAATGAAGCTGCAGGATGAGTCAATGCTCTCCCGCTGCTCTCCAGATGTTCCCGTCCTTTCCCCAGGGGAATGACGGAGGGATGACGGAGGGATTCTATCTGCCTGCCATAAATAGAAGGAAAATACCCCAAAACCCCAACCTTAACCCCATACCAACCCCCTTCAGCACACAACCTACTTGCTAACCTGCTGTCAGAGCAAGCATCTGGGGGCCAATGGAGAGCACACCTCCCCCAAGGAGGGGTGAAAAGCAGGAATAAATCTGGGACTGGGGAAAGGGTGCACAGGATGACCACTGGCCCAGAGCGAAAGACAACGGGTGCTCCCAGCCTCCTCCCACTGGGATGCCAGAGCCCACATCCCAGCAGAGGCGGAAGGGTGCCGGGGTTTTGGGCTGAGTCAGGCTGGGCAGGAAACTCCAGGACCTCTCCCGCAGCTGCAGCCGGGCCGGGGAGGCGTGAGTAAGCCTGGAGTTTCAGTAAATGCGGAGGATGTTTAGCCAAGAGGTGTTGTGGAGGAGGAGGTGGGGGGTTGTTTTGGAGGGGAGGCTTGAGCAGGTCCTGGTAACCAGCTGTCCCCTGCACGTGGCCACAGGTGATGGCTGCACCAACATCCCTGGACAGCGTGTGGGTGACAGGGTGCAGATCTGCCCAGCACCCACAGCCCCTCTCCCCGCCGGGTGCAGCAGGGTGAGTCCAACAGGCTAAGCTGGACCGTGGCCACCAAGTGCTGCTGCATGTCCCCTGTGACAGATGGGCACCCAAACCACATCTACCTCAGGGCTGACTGAAATACTGACTTGGGAGTTTCTCTATCCCTTCCAAACCTTTTGATTTGGATTGCCAGCAGGTGCTGGAAGGATGTCCTCGCTGTCCAGTTTTGGGGGATATGCCTTCTAATCCACATGCATAATGCTTGCCCAAGGACCTGTACATCCCCCAGACCTGAGCAGGCATTTGAGGCTCCTGGGCAATCCACAGTGGGGTTTTACTGGGGAACTGTGCACTGAATCAGGGAGTACTTCCCAGCTTTGATTCAGCATCATTGTAATATCTCCCAGCCAGCCTGCTGCTGCCTTGTGCTGGGAACTTGGCAGCTGCCAGGGCACCCCCTGCCCATGCACAGGAGCACCTGGCAGCCCCAAACACCTTCTCAGCTGAGTTTCATCTCAGCATATCCCTGGCTTGGACTCAGCCATGGCAAGGGTATTGGGTCCCCCCTTTGAGGGTGCCCAGTGAGGCTTCCTTCTCCTACCTCAGCTTCCCAAGGGCAGTTCCCTTCCTCAGTTTCCCCAGCACCCCTGGGAGGGCATGACAAAAAACTCTCCCCCCATTCTCCCTGATGGGCCTGGCAGGGACGTCTCTGCCGCTGCCGTTTTATTTACCCTGCTTTCATCACCACCAAATATAAGAGATGAGCTCATGCCTCTCGCCAGGCTCTGACGACACGGGGTTTATTTCCACTGCAGGTATAAATAAAAAGCAGTGCGGCAGGCACCGGGGCGCCTCGTGCTCGGGAGGAGAGTCATCTTGGTGGAGTTAATAGCTTTTGGCCAGGGGAAACCAGAGCCCTTGTGCGTCTCGAACTCTCTCTGGCATCCCAGGGATGAGGATGGGGATGCTCTCCCTCCCTGGGCATCCACGCTGTGATGATGGGGGGGAGCGGTGTGAGACTCCCCCAAGCTGCTCCTCACTTCCCGACCCTCTCTGCCTAGCAGCAGCTCCTGGCAGCCCCAGTGAAGCCCCGGGACCCACCATTGCTCGTTAATCCCCACCGAGACCTGACCTAATTCCCGGGCACGTGAGCGTGTCTCCAGGCAGACTGCTCTGCGCCGGGGCCCCAGATCAAAGCGCGCAGGATGGCAGCGCAGCCACGGCACGCCTGGAGACACCGGCTCCAATCCGCCTCGCGCTGCCGACAGATTCTCCCTGGCACCCCGAGTCGCAGGCAGCTCCTGCCTGGCCCTGACAACAGCGCGGGCTTCTCCCGGCGCTGCTCTTGTATCCGGGGAAGGGTCTCGGCGTTTACGTCTGCAGCCCAGAGCCCCGGGCAGGGTAAGGGTTATCCAAAGTGCAGGGGAGGCTCCAGTGCTTTGCCGCCATCCCGGATGGGCTCAGCCCCTTCTGAGCCATATAGGACACCCAGGGACCTATGGGGAGGTGGGGAAGAAGGGGCTGCAGGATCTCTGTGTGCTGTTTCCAGGGAGAAGGGATGAGGATGCAGACCATCCCTCCTCAGTGGTGGCAGAGCACTGCCCAGCCATAAAACACAGGACTTTGCAGCCATCCCCAAGCCAGACCTCCCCCAGCTCGGGCACTGCAGGGAGTGCTGAGTGCCAGGTGCCAGGGTAAGTGTTGCACCCCGATGATGCTGTTTAAAGCACTGCTTTATTCCTCTTTTTCTGCCCATTCTCTTTCCCTGACACTACACTGGTCCTCCTGGCTGGCTGACCACCTCCCACCCTTGGGTGAATTCCCCCGAGTCCTCTGTGGAGCTGCAGCTCTTCTTGAAGTCCCTTTTTGGTGCCACCATGTGACTCTGACTCCCCTGTTCAGCGATTTCACATGGCCTCTCTTGCCTCTCTTAATGGGCATAAGGGTCCAAATTGAACACCGAGTGTCCTAAAACAATTCACTCTCCTCCGGAGCCAGGATAAGCTGGCTGTGAGCCCAACCACCCTTCAGATCCGTGCTTCACTCGCCAGCCCTGGTGTCACCTGAGCCAGGTGGCAGTGAAGGCACTCAGTTCACTGACCTCCCTTCCTTGA
The DNA here is from genome assembly GCA_038380795.1 of Pyrocephalus nanus. NCBI lineage: Eukaryota > Metazoa > Chordata > Aves > Passeriformes > Tyrannidae > Pyrocephalus > Pyrocephalus nanus. The sequence goes on from CM076269.1 coordinate 5,011,326, forward strand.
TGGGCTCTGTCTTTGATTCCCTTTTTTTCCACCTCTAAATAATTTTTCTTGTACCATCCAACATGGAAGTACCAATTTTGGTGCCCAGGCTCTAGCCAGCAGTCAGATGCCACTGACCTGCAGTATGTCACCAGTGCCAGGATGGGGACAGGCTCAGCCCAGGCTGCAGAACCATGAGGAGCCATGCTGCATCCAAGTCTGCTCAGCCTTGCTGCAGCCCCACGAGGATGGGAAACCTTCATCCCAAAGCCTGGGTGATTTTCAGCTTCAGGAGTTGCCCCGTCCTTCCAGGTCCCCAAAGGGCAAGGGCTCCAAAAGGGCCCGTTACACAAAAAGGGTTTGATCACAGCAACTCAGATGAGTGCCTTTGGTGCCAGCCCCAGGGACACAATGCCCACTGACTCCCCGGGGCAGCCAGGGCTGCTCTGACCTGCACAGCTCCTTGTCCCCAGAGAATCATCCTCCTCCTCCTCCCCACTGGAAGTTCAGATGCCCTTTCAGGATAGAAAACACTCTGTCTTCTCTGACACACTGAGGGGCAGAAAAACAACACCTGAACTTTTCCAGCCCCTACTCCATTTTTCTTGCACTCTCTAGCAGTTTTCCTGCCACCACTGCCAAACACCAGCGTGATTTGGGTATTTGCAGGGAAGCTGAAACCCCCAGTGGGAATCCTGTTTGCTCCCCAGCTGAGATGCTGTTGGTTCCAGCTGCTGCCAACCCTGGCTCCAGTTCCTCCCCCATCCCCAAGATGGAGCTTGACTTTTGCAGGTGAGCTGCTGGCAGAGCTGGGACACTGGATGGACGAGCCATCAGGAGGAAGAGAAATGTGACCCTCAGCTCTGTCTTCTCATGCGTGGGGCAAGGAAACTGCAATATTCCATCAGGGATGTTTCACTCCACCAAATGCAATAAAAGGGCTTGTATGGGAGCCAAAGCAGAGATGCTCTCCTGCCCTCCCCATCCCAGTTTGGGCTCCAGCAGGATCCTGGGCAAACACCACCGGGTCTCTCTTCTGCAGGAGGCTGCAGGGAGAGCAGGCTGCCAAGCCTGGCCTCTGCTGGGATGTTTGACCCTGGCAGGAACATCATTCCCATCCTGTTTGCAGAGCATCCCTCTGGCAGGGCTGAGCATCAGCCCCTTCAGCTGAGAGCTCATAAGTGTGAGACACATCCTATCCCCTCCAGCCCCCTGAAGTGCCAAATAAAAGATTTCCGTCCCAGAGGAGGTGGGGGCTTGGGAGCATCAAGTCTCCCAGGGCTATTGGTGATTTTTCAGGGCTTTGAAATGGTTTGAAGACCACGATGACATTTCTCTGCCTGGTGCTGGGCCCTGCAGTGGGAGATGGACAGACCTGGACAGACCCTGAAGCTGCTCAGAGCTCCAGCCCAGGCTCTTGCCAAAATAATGGGGTTTGTCCCTGGGCAGGGGGAGTCTCCCAAGGCTGGGCAGGATTTTGGCAGTGACTGCTATGGTGCAGTGGCTCCCTGTGGGGAGCTCTGGGCCTGCCTGGAATGCTGCACCGGCCGTTTGGGAAGAATGAAGGACCCGTAACTCCTGCGTGCTCAGAAAGCAAAGCATCCTTCTCATGCTGCCCCTGCCCAGCCTAGGCACCAGTGCCCCAGGGCAGCCAAGGGGATTGCTCTCGGATGTCTTCACCTCCTCCAGAGCTCAGCCATGAAATCTGGGCCAGGGGACAAGGCTGTGAAGAGGAGCACTTGCTGCTCTGGGCTTCCTGAGCCCACAGCTGGCAGAGGAGAGTGGGGTGGTGGGGTGCCCTGTACCCCCATCAGCCCCGGGGGAGCTCAGGTCTCCTCGGGCAGCGAGGATGGAGCAGCCCTGGGAGCTCCAGCATCTCCTCTCCTGCACCACTCCTTCCCCGCTCGGCGGGACTCGGCTCCCGGTGCGCGGGAAGCGATGAGGTCATGGTGCTTAATATAGCGATTTCATCACAGCCCTTCTCCCCAGCAACACGGCCTGGCTCCCGCCGCCCCCCGGCCGGCAGCGCCCAGGATGCGGTGGGATGCGGGGCCAGCCTGGGGCTGTGCGGGGCCGCCCGTGCCTGGTGTCACAGTGCCGCCCTCTGGGCACCGCGGCCGGACGATGGGGATGCTCGATGCAGCCCCCCCACCCCCCAAGTACCCAGATTTGAGCGGCACACTGGATCCATCGCGTGTCCCCCCTCCTCTTCCCCCCTCGCCGCCCCGTGCTATCCTATCCCAGCCGTGGATTTAGAAGCAGGGGTGGGGAAGATGGTTTTTCCCTCCTCCCCACCCTGCTCATGCCCCGAAGTCCCGCAAACCGCTTCCCATTCTCCTAAATAATCAGCTTTTCCTTTCCTCTTCCTTTTTCCCTATCGCACCCACAAGAGGCGTTCTGCCTGCCCTGATCCTCAGATACAAACCCTAGAGATTTGGGTGAAAAAAAAAAAAAGAAAAAAAGTATTTTTCTCCCTAAAAAAAAATTACAGCATCTCATGAAGTGCCCCAGCCCCGCACCTGCACCCTCCTGGCTGCATCACACGGGGTTTTGGGGGAGTGGAGAGGGGTCCACGTGCAGGCAGGGCCTCACAGAGCTGGGATTAGGGCTGTAATGATGTTGGAGCTGTAACCCCTCCCTGCTGTGCCAGGGCAGCATCACCTCCACAGCCCACTTCCCTCCCGGGAATACAGGGAAAGATGGGGCTCTGGGACTTACCTGCCAGCAGGGCCTGCTTCAGCTCAGCATCCCCCAGGGCACTGGGGCCAGATCTGTAGAGCACCTCGCTGTCGAGACCTGGGGGACAGGCAGGAGAGAGGGGTTAATGCTGAGCTCCATATCCTCCTTTCTGATACAACAGAAGCAGGCAGGGACCGAGAACACCAAGCTCCCGCTCTGCGCGTGGGTACTGGGCTGAGTGGGGAGAGCTTTGGCTCTGGTGATGCTCTCGGGGCCTCTCTGAGCACAGCAGAGCCCGTGGCTGCCCGTGTGCCCCCCGTGTGTGCCCTGCAGAGGGATGGGCAACCTGGGTCTCCCTACCTTGTTTTTCCAGCGCCTCGATGAGCCTGGCCACGGTCGGCAGCGCCTGCTCGGGGAGGGTGGGATGCTCGGCGAGCTCTGCCTGCCCGGGGAGCCCTGTGGTGGAAAGAAGGGGAGAAGAGGTTTGGAAATTCCTGCCTGCAGGAATTCCAGTCTCTTTTCTCAGCTGCCCCATGACAGGATCAAGCTGCTGCTTTGGCAGAGCCACAGCCAATACTTTGGCTCACGCGTGGCAAATTTTGGAGCACTTCTCCCTTATTTTATCCTCTTTTTGCAGTAAGAGTCACTGTTGGGGGCTCAGCTGCTTGCTGAGATGCAAAGACACGCTCAGGCACGTGCCCTGCCTGTGGGGAACATCCCATCCTGGGCATGGAGACCCTTCAGGCCAAAACCCCTTCCCCACCTCTCCTCCTGTGGCACCAGGACTGCCCTCTCTCATCACCCACAGCCCATAGTGACATGAGGCCGGAGCTGGGAACCAGATCCATATCCACCACTGACATGGCTCTCTGCAGCTCTCACTCACTTGGATTCTTTGTTGTCTGTGACAGGATTGAGCTCAGGCCCAGGTAGGACTCGCCCAGTCCTGCCTCAGCTGGCAGAGATCTCCCTCAGCCCTTGAAGAGCCCTTTAGCCAAACACGGGTCAGGCTTCCCACAGCACAAATCCCCATGTACTGCTGACTCCTGTGTTTTATACCTGGGACACCTCACCCTAGACCATGACAGAGAGGAGCAAACCCCTCAGCAGGCAGGAGAGCAGCTGTCCTTACCCCAGGGCATGTTGTATCCACCCATCCCTTTTTATCACCCTAGCTGATGAACCCTTTCTGTGTGGGTTATACCCCAGGAAGACTCTACAAGTGCAGTTCTGGGATTTCTCCCCATTCTTCCTCTTTAGTGGCCTTTAAAGCCCCAGAAAGGCAGTGGGCAGGGCCTGGCAGGGGCTGCCACTGGCTGCAGCACATCAGAGTCATGTGCGACTGCTGCAGTACAGACATGTACATGTGGAAATGCTGGGGGAAAAAAAAAATAAAGGGACTTTGGGGAGGGCCACGCTGCCTTCAGTCTTTTGCAAAAACACAGCCTGGCCACAGCAGGTGGATCCAGGCTCTGATCCTCACCACGGTGTTGCCCTGGTGCTCCCTGGAGAACAGGGAGGGATGCAAACCTCCCGCTCGTGGGTGGCTGATCCAGTCCCCAGGCATGACTGCAACCCTAAAGCTCAGAAAAGGGGTCTCCTCTGCTGCCCAACAAGGATATGGGGGTGCCTTGGGTGGGAACAGGGAAGATTTCAGGGTTTGAAGCAAAGCACATAGTTGGGAGCTCATGTAAAAGTGTCACCACCGCATGAGTGGTTTTGTAATTAGGGAAAACTGGGCTTTTCCTCCAAACCAATGGCTTAGGGATAAGGTGGTGACTGCAGAAAAATAACTATCTGTTCCTCCTTGCTGGGAACAACAGGGATGGCCCCAAGTGTGCCAAGCTGGACCCCGGTATCCTGACACCCTGCTTGGCTCCAGCCCCAGGTGTAGTGAAGGTGATTCCTCTTGGCAGTGGGACCACCAGGCACAACCAGTCAGGGGCAAAACAGCCACCAAGCTCCTGGGAAATCCCTTGGGACTAGAATCTGCTGCAGAGTCATCTTCAGGATGTTATTTAATTAAAAAAAAAAAAAAAAAAGACCATTTCTCAGTCCTGACTTGAAGGCACGGCTGGGACATGCAGTGTCTCTCTGTCATTCAGAGCTTCCCCCATGGCTTCAGCCAGCTCAGGGTCCCCATGTGGCACCAGGGCTTGGTGGGCACTGAGGGTGCTCAAGGTGGTGCTGCTGTCGCAGAAAAATAAATTAGGGATGGCCAAAAAAAAAAAAAATCCCTCAAAGCTCCATCTGGGAATGGAAACAGTGTGGCAAGAATTAAAACAAAACAAAACAAAACAAAAAACACAAAAAAAACAAACCCAGGAAAACAAAAGCACCTTCCCTTTCAAGGGGACGTTGGAGATTTTTACTCTAAGGGAACTATCGCCAGCCAGGAGGTTTGGGTTTAAATTGACGTAAAATGGCACACGCTGCTCCCCTGCTGCAGAAAGACGTGGTTGTGGGACACAAATGTCCCCTGCTGAGGTTCCTGCACACCCTGGCGTTGCCCCACGAAAGGCACCCCACGGAGGGGCATCCCACAGCACAGAGGAGGCAGCACCCAACATCCCCCTGGATAGCAGGGCTGGATGCCTGGCTGTGGCCAGAGCACGTCCTGCAGACAGCCTGCAGACAACCTGCCCCCAAAACCTGCACTTGAGGATTTTTTTCCCCCCCATATTAAAAAATACGAATTTTACATTTTTAAAAATTTTGTTATCCCCTTGCCCAAGCACATGCGTGGCTGGGGCTCCTGCACTGGGCCAGGCTGTCCAGGCAGATGAGCTTCCTTGACTTGTGGGGCATCACCACATCCCCAGCACCTGCGGGCTGGGGTCCCTGGGCACACATCCCAGCCCTTGGAGAGGAGCCCACACCAGCCCCTGTGTGAGGCAGGCATGAGGAAGTGGTGATGGGCAGCGAGGGCAGAAACAAGAATGTGACTTCACACTCCTCCCTGGTGAACGAGGTTGGAGACCCCCAGGGTCTGCGCCTGTCTGACCTGAGATATCCGTGCTACAGCACCGAGTTTTCCAGGGCTCTGCCCGCTGAACAGCCAGGGCAGAGGGCTCCTCACGCACCACTGGGCTCGACTGGGAAGGAGGCTCAAACCTCCCATCTATGTGCTCCTGCAAAGCCAGCACGCAGCTGCTCATGGAGCCTCACCAGTGCTGCTGGGACTGTGGCTGCCTTGGTGCACTCTGACCACTGGTCAGGGAGGAGCACCTGCACTTTGGGGGGAGGAGGCAGAAGTGGGGCCCAGCATCCTTTTCAAATTCTGGGGGGGCTCTGCATCAGGGACTGCCTGGCAGCCCCACACACGGACATGGATGGTGTCATACTCAGCTCAGGAGCCAGGTGGTCCCCATCTCTTAAATCATGGTGGCAAGGTGGTCCTGAGCCGTATTTTGAAGAGAGATGGACTCCTCATCAGTGGATGCCCCTCTAAACCTCAGACTGAGGTATCTCCAGTGCCCAGCCAGCCCAGAGGGGAAGCAGGTTCTCTGGGCTGTTCTCTGGCTGTTACCACACCTGTGCCATGGTCCCAAATTGGGCAAGGAGCATGCCCAGAGTGCTAGATCAGCAACTGGGCAGGTTCTGAGCAGTCACAGGTGAAGGTGATGCCCCTCTCCCAGCCCCAGGCCCACACAGACAGCTATTTCTCCTCTGTCACATCCTGGAGCAGGAGAGCACCGTGGCTCTGACTGGGGTTGCCAGGACACACCTGGCTGGAAGGGGGGATTTTTACTTTGCTTTTACTTTTTTTTTCAGCCTGTGTACATTATGTAACTGTTGTGAAACCCCTCCTGGCCCCAAGGCCCTTGGCCATGGTGAGTGGTGAGGGCAGAGCTGGCTGCACAAGTCTGGCTGAGAAATGGCCGGAGGCCCCCATGCCAGGAAGGGTCCTCCTGAATATTCCCCCTAGTGCTGCAACCCCCAGGGATAGAGGAGCCCCCCAGGGACCAATTCCACTGCCTGCCAAGATTGTTCCCTGTCCCAGCCTGCACAAAGTGACAATGAAGCCGGGAGCTGGCCGAGGGCCAGCGTTTGCCCGGGCACTGAGAGCAGCCTGAATCAGGTGCCGCAGTGGTGGGGAGAAGACCAGTTGGAAAAAAAGTCTCTGGGGACCATCATGGGGCTTTCTGATCCTCTCCTGGGGCCCAAAGGGCTCCTGCATCTTCTCCTGTGCTCTCACAGACGTGGATCCCCTCAGACACCCCACACCAGCACAGCAGCCATCCTGGGATGCTGGTGAGGAGCAATCCCTGCAGCATGTTTGCCTGGGTGTTAGCGACACTCGGGGCACCCCCTGCCTCCCCTCAGGCTGCCTTGATGCATCAGGGCAGGTAATTCCTGGGACGGCTCCTTCTACCGTGTCTTGATCCCTATCCCGAGGGTGGGTTCCCACCAAGCCACCTAAATCGCAAGCACCCACCCCGGCTCCGCACCACCCTCGCCATCTTGCGGGGGACGCGCACCCGTGGGCTCCCACCTTCCTGCTCCCTCCTAGCACTCACCCCAGGGCGTGGGGGTCCCAGCGGGTGGCAGGGGCAAGGGCCGTGGCCTGGCCTTGGTGGCGGCGGTGGCGATGCGTGCGGGACCCAGGTACTCCACGTAGGTGCCGGGGAAGTCTCCGCGCTCCTTGGTGCGCTCGTTTACGCCGTGCAGCCAGCCCTGGGGGTTGCGCTCGTCCCCGTCCTTGTAGTTGGGGCTGCCGAGCAGCCCGGCCCTGCTGACCGTCAGCACGTCCCCGGGGCACAGCGCCAGGTCCTCCTCCCGGTCCTTCTGGTACTCGTAGAGGGCCCGGTACTGCAGCCCGTCCGAGGAGGCCATGGTGGCAGCGTGGCGTGGGTCACACCGCCCCGATCCAGCCGGGCATGGGGGGCTTGAGGGATGGCTGGGCCTGGGCAGTGCAGAGGGGCTGGGAGCGCTCCTCTCCCCACACACGCACAATGGAGATCTCAGCGTTGGAAGATGTCCGAGATGGAGAGCAGCTCCCGACCCTCCGACCCCAAAACTGCCGTGGAGCCACGCCAATGCCTGGGACTCAACAGGGCTGGCTCGGGTGTGGGTGAGGAGCTGTTTCTTCACTGGGGCAAATGGAGGGAAGAGAATGAGGCTAATTGGGGTAGAGGCTACAAACGTGAGTCCTCTTCTCAGCCTGGCCTCATCCACACGGTGCTGGGGACCTCCCTCTCTCTGCCAGGGAGAAAGGCAGCGTGTTAGCGACCAAACCGCTGTCTTGACCTCAACCTCATGCTCTGTCCCCTCACCCCAGCCTCCCAGCACCAGGGAGAGCCCAGCAGCTCGCTCAGCCCCTGCTTCCCAGGGAGCTCCCGCCAGCAGGGCTCGGCCGCTGCACGCGAGGAAAGTACCGGCAAGAGTCTGGAAAGTAGGGCAAGAGATCACGCCATGGGTTTTTAAAATAGACATATGTGCTGAGAAACCTCCTGCTGCACGCAGCTCCCCTCCGGCAGCTCCAGCCTGGCACTGCTTCACGGAGCTTGGCAGATGAAGATGTAGGATTTTCATGTGGGTTTGATTTTTGGTGGTTTTTTTTCTCCCCCCCTTTCTTTTTTTTTTTTTTTAATTTTTTTTTAATGCATTTTTATATATTCCTCCAAGAGTGACATCATCCCTGGGGGGGGGGGGGTGGTGGGAAGCCGGTGCCGCTGCCGACCCGCTGCCCCCCAGCTTCCCGCAGGACCCCGCGGAAGAGGGATGGAGGGATGACGAGCAGCAGCTGTCCGTCCGTCCGTCCATCCACCCGCCTCCCAGAAAGCCCTCCCGCTGCCCCTCCAGCCTTACCGGGCGCGGTGGCTCCACCGGCGGGAGCGGCGAACGGGAGCGGAGCGGAGCCGGCTCCCGGCCCCGCCGAGCCGCGCTCCGGCGGTGATGTCAGCGTCCCTCCTCCTCCTCCTCCTCCTCGGTAGCCGGGCGCCCCCCCCGCCGCAGCGCGGCGGGGGGGGCGCCCGGCTACCGAGGAGGAGGAGGGAAAATTGTAGGAGTAGGTGGATGACTTCATCCCCAGATGCAGCATCGCTGCTCCAAAATTGCATCCTCTGTAGGATGGAGATCTCCCGTCTTGTGGGTCTCCATCCATCCTGAGGGATGCTAAAGGACAGGGGAGGACCAGCGCCCCATGGACAACCCCCTTGTGCCAGCCAGCTCTCCCTGAGCACCCACACATGATCCCTTCCTTATAGCCAGGCTGGAAAAACACGCACAGGACGGGCAGGAGACGCCATGGAGAATCCCAGCCCAGGGATGCTCCGGTTCCTCGCTCTCCTCCTGAATCTGGACAAGCTGTCCCAGTATCTGACTGTCCGTGAGACACAGAGAGGTTGATGTGATGTTCCCAGAGGTACAAAGGCTTGCTTTATTTTTTTTTTATTTATTTTTTTTTAATCCTTGCTTCTCACGCTGACTCCTCCGAAACGGTCGTGGCTCCTTGTCTTTGCTGCAGGTTGGACATCCTAAAAATAGATGGTGCCTAAAACACAGGCTCCGGGAAATGCACACTGGCTGAATCCAGGCCGCTGCAGGGAGCAGCGCAGTGGGTGGCACAAAGTCCAAGGAGGAATCACAAGTGCTGGGAAAACCAAGACAGACGGGCCAGCAGAGCAAAGCAGGTGTAGGGCCCTTCTCACCCATGATTTCATCAAACTCCCCCTTCCTTTCCCTGCAGCACACGGCCTGACGGCACAGGGCAGCAGCATCCTGGGGGATTTCTCCCCAGCTTTAGCATTCAGTCCCCACTGGCCCCCTCCCCAGCTGGATCCAGCCCAGCTGCTGGTCTTTGGGGATTAAGAGGGATTTTTCTTTCCCTCGTCCCATTTCTGCTGGCACCGTGCTGCTGTGGCGGCTGCCAGGACGGAGTCGGAGTTGGTTGTGAACAGGCACACAGTGCCCTCCCCCGAGCTGTGCTTCCCCACTCGTGTTCCCTGTGCCCCATCGGGGATGAAGAGGTTTTGCCAAGTGTCTAAAGCCCTGCTTGGCCTCCCCAGAGTCTCCCACTGGGGTTGTCAAGTCAACCGTGCTGATCGTGGTGCCGGCGCTCAAGGGGCTGCCTGGAGAAAGGCAAGGAGGTGTTTTCCTCCTGGGAGAGGATTAGGGCTGGGGAGGCTGGTGGGTACATCACCATCTGGTATTACCACCCATGCTATCCTAGGATCAACCCTATATACAGGCCAGGAATTAACACAGTCCTGGGGCTCTGGGGCAGGGGAACAACCTGGCGTGACACACATCATCTCCCCTTCCCAGGATGACGAGTGGGATCCTTCCCTCCCAGCAGCAGCAATCCTTCCCTCCTGATGTACCTCAGGGTCCCCAAACACAAAGGTGCCACCTCCTGCTGGAGCCAAGTTTCCCTGCTCACCACCCTGCCACTGGATGGGGCTGAGCATCGTCCCAGCCTTCCCTGACTCCCAGGGACCCTCAGAGCACCCCTTACACCCCATTCCAGTTGCACTGCAGCAGGATTGTTCCCAAAACTCTGCATCCTGGGCTGCCCTTCACCCTGTGTCACCCCACACAGTTAATTCAAACCCTCACCCCACTCCAGTCCAGAGCTGGGCACATCCCCCAGGGCAGACAGAAAGCCTCAGGAACACCCTGTGAAGAAGCAAAAGGTGTTTCAGACCTTGACTGCTATTTGTTGAGCCAGAGGAGCTGCCTGTCAGGCTCTGATTAACTACAGACCCGTCCTCGTTGGCTTAATGAGCAGCACTCATGGCGATGAGAGATTTGCCTTGGCTTGCCTCGCCCTGAGTGTTCTGTGGAGTGTGCAGGAGGAGCCTTCCTTGCTCCTTGCACCCCATGGCTCCTTTCAAGCACCCCTTTGCTCAGTGTTCCTACAGCCCAGGATGGGGCTATCGGGAGGAGAGTGCTGTGTCTCTTCACTGGGGTCCCAATGCCCTGCTGTAGCCTCTCTCCTCTCCTGGCCAGAGGGACAACACTTGGTGGGAACAGGGGATGCTTTCCATCCACCTTGACTGCCTGTCCTGGCCTTCCCAAAGTCACAGGGGTCCTGCTGCTCCCCTCTTTGCTTTGGGAACTGCCCAGTGCCCTCTCGTCCAGCCCTCGACATGCTGGCCATGCTGACGCCCAGGGAAGTTATCCACTGTGAATAAATAGAGCATAAATAGAGTTGTTAACGTGCCTGGCTGGAGAACGTGAGGCTGCAGAACTGGGCCGAGCCCCTCTCAGATGAAGAAAACAGAGAGAAAAGGTTTAGGTTTCCACTGACATTTCAGTCAGCTCTTTTAGTTTCATCTCTGTTTCCCCCCTTCGGAGAGCTCCATGCTTCGCTTTCTCTTCTCTTTCAGGAGCAGAAAAGCTCCCTCTCCCTTGCTTTTCTCCCATGGTGCCCAGGAATGAGCTCTGGCCTCTGTGGGTTTTGATTTAGGAAGAGCCAAGTGCTTCTTGAAACAACCTCCCAGCGTGGCACCCAAGGGTAGCTGGGAGCTGTATGATTCCACAGCCGTGCTCTGCCACCACCACCAAATTGGGGCTACCTCAGACCTGGGGAGGAAGATGCTGGAGAAAACCCAAGGAACATAAAGAAAGGCTGGAGGCACTGCCAGGGCTCTTCCCTGAGCCATTCTGCAGGTTTGAAGCTTCACAGCACAGCAAGTGTCAGGAACTGTCGGAATGAGTTCTGCCAGGGCATCCCAGCCCCTCAGTGCCACCTCCCCGGGCAGCGGGCACTAGCATTGCCCGAGCTGGGCCAGGTCCTGCACCCCGACTCTGGAGTGGAAAGGGTCTTCCTGGTGGAAGAAGGATCCATCAACCGCACAGCCCCGGCCATCCTCGCAGGCGAGACAGCGGCAAAGGATTCGCAGCCCGGCTCTCGCCTGCAGCAGCCCCCGGAGCGTCGGCGCTCAGACATGGAGTTGTCCTGATGTGACCCTGCAGCGCAGCCCTCTGCATCCCTGAACCTGCTCGGCTGGGCTTCACGGCAGCTGGCGCCTCGGCATGGCCCTCCTTAATCAATTCGGGAGGGATTTGCCGGCCTGGACACATGTGAGAAACGAGGAAATGTTATCCGGAGGGGTGCGGGCAGGCAGCCAGGGCAGGGCAGGCACCGGGGGAGTCACTGCGGGGGATACGCCCATGGGAAGAAGCTCAGCCCGGTACAAAGGCCGGGAGGTCTCCTGGAGCCCCTCTTAAATTGCGTTATTAACACACAGCTGGAAACAGCATAATGATTAACATCAGCTACGCAAGGCACAGGGCCAGATCCTTACACTGAGGGATGCACTGCTGGGACACACTTGCAGCCCCCCCCCCCCCTTATCACCTCTGTATTTACACCCTGGGTCCCACATGGCAGAGATCATGGCACCAGATGGGGCAGTTCCCGTGTTTTGGACTCAAGTTGTGGTTTTGCATGTAGCCATGGAAATGGGGAGGATTCCCCTGAAACAGAAGCTGCAGCTGCAGGGACATCGGTGTGGTCCTGCTGCCCAGTCCCTCCCGTGGTGGAGGAATCGGTGATTTCCCCAGTTCTGCAGCCAAAAGTCTTTGAATTTTCGAAGCTGAGAACTGAAATACGTCATTTACAAGACATCAGAAACTTTTGGCTGCCGCAGATATTTATTTCTCTGCATCAGGAGGTGGGAAGTGATGAATTCAGCACAAATTTGCAACATTCAGTAACTTCCATCTGCAAATCCGAAGTCAGGTTCATCTCTGGCACATTGCAGTGTGTCCATGCATCTCGACTCTCCAGGTGACTGGATGCTGGACAGACAGCTGGATAGATACTGCCAGCCCAAAACAGACACGTGAAAGCCCTTTGCAAGGGACTCACCTGGCTGAAGCTACCCAAAAATCCCGTCAATCACAGACTTGGCTGTGTCGCCATGGCTGGTGACGCTTGGGGTTTCTTACTCAGTGCTTTAGCAGGAGGGAAACTAAGGCATGAGGGGGATGTCCCCTGTGCCCAGCTTTGTCCCCGTGGTTGCATTAAGCCAAGTGAGCCTGGCTTAGCACTCCCCCTGGGCACCTCAGGGTCAGATCGATCAGGATCGTTTGCATTTGCTAATCCACGCAGGGGCTGAGCTGCAGGGCTTGTTCGGGGCTTGTTCCTGCCCTGCTGGGTGAGAGAGGCCAGTTTAGGTTTCTCCCCACTTATTCCCAAGCAGATGCTTTGTTACCCTTGCCGTCTAATTTGCTGTGGAGGGGGAGGGATGGCTGCTCCAAAATGCCTCCTTGGAGCACCCAGCAGCTGCCTGTGCTGCCTTGCTGGGTAGGGTGCCAGTGCAGGGGAGGCCGTGCCCATTCTGTGCCTGGATGTGAACCAGAGGATGAAAAGACCAGGTTCATCAGCAGGGTGGAAATTCAGCACTTGAGAGCTCACAAGCTGGAAGAAGGATGAGGCTGGAGCAGAGCTTGTTCCGGGGAAGGGGATCCTCAGGGAGGACCAGGCTGTGTGATGGGATGGGGACAGCAGGGAAGTGGTGTGGCCTTGCTGGGCAGGAGGGATGTGGAAATGTCACTGGGCTCGTCTTTGTGTGGTCAGGTCAGGCCTTCCTGGGGAGCCAGAAAATCCAGCCCCGGCTCCCTCGTGGGGTGACACTGGGGAGTGGCCAAGCCCTAGGCTATGGCACTGGGGAGGTGAGGGGAGCAGCACATAAGTTGTCCCTTGCTTTTCCCTGTGGCTGGGAATGACTGGGAAGGAGAGCAAGTATCTGTGTATTTGCCAAAAATTATTTTTGGATGGGGGGGGGGGGGGATGCGTGCAGCAAATAGGGTCAGGTTGGGATGGGGCAACTTTTGGGAGAGGGGCAATATGATGGTCTTCATTTGAATTTAGGAGCAGCAGTCCCATTTGGGAGAGGGATCCTTCACCCTGAGCAGCTTCATAGCAGCTACTTCAGAGAAGGGCTGAGGCTGCAGGCAGTGAGGGGGAGAGGGCTGAAGCCCCCACCTGCAGCACGGGTTGCCTTAATACTCAGGGTGCCTGGGAGGGTTAGAGGCTTCCCCCAAATACCACTGGGATTTGGCTGGAGCCCAGCGGGGCTGACTTCATCCTGATGAAATGTATCATTACGGCCAGGCAGGGAATGTGCTGTGGGGTTTCGGGGGAGCTGGGCGTGGGCTCCCTGCCGAGCACACAGAGACTGGCTTCCTGCCTGCTCTTGCAGGATGAGATCTCTCTCCCCTGCCTCCTGCATCGCTCCTTGGACTGATGACAAACTGAAGGGATGCACTGTGGGTGCTGGGGAGGGGACCAGCACAAGCTCCTGCCCCAAAGGTTCACTAGACCAGCAAGGACCTCCGCCAGGGCAGGCCTGGGGGGGGGCAGCTTCCCCCGCCGTGTGTTGTGTGGCTCTCTTGCAGCCCTCCTCTCTGGGAAACCAGCCCTTTTTCAAAGTGTCTTTCCAAAGAAAATCACTTTTGGCAGCCCTTAGGCGATGGCAGGTCTCTGCTGACCTGCTCCAGCGCTGGCATCTGTGATGGCTGTCACTGTCCTCTTCTGCCACCACCCTGCTGTGTCCCCGCCGGCAAAAATCCACCTCCCAGCGCAGCAGTTTGGGACGGCCCGTACAGCTTTGGCTTTTCCTTTTTGTAAACCGGCTTGTGCAGCTGTTCCCCCCCGTGCCCTCCTTTGCCCGCTTCTCTTTTCGCCCAGGGTGTCGGGGGTTTGGGTTTTGGAGAGATCCCCGCCCGGGTGGTCCCGAGAAGGGGGACCAGCAGCGCACCCACAGAATCAGCCTGGGCAGGTGGGATGCCTCAACCACGGGTGGCAGAGGGGGGAGCTGTGACCCGGGGGGCTGAGACTGGGGGGCTGTGACTCCTGGAGCCGTCCACAGCTGGAAAATCCCAAGCACAGCTGCTGACCGCCTGCGGAGGAGGGCAACGGGTGGTACCGCCACAGCTGCAGCATCCACCATGGGGTGAAGTCCCCCCGGGGCTGATATCGCTGCCCCCTGAAGTCCCCATAGCAGAGGTCTCAGCCTCCTGCTCCGCGGGGCTCTGTCGGGTCGGGACTAAGCCGGGTCTCGGGGTGTGCGACCCCCGGGGGTTGTCAGCTCCGGGCCGCAGCGGGACGGGGGACACCAAATCCCCCAGGCCCCGCCGAGAGGCCCCGGCGATGGGGGCGGGCAGCAGCCGTCCGGGCTGGCCGGTCCCTGCAGAGGGCAGCAAGGCACCGGGATGCCCGGGACACCCGCAGGAGGTGGCCCCGGCGGGGCCGGACGGGGCGGGGGGGTCCGGCAGAGGGGGCGGCCCCGGGGCCGTGCCCGTTTAAAGGGCAGCGGCGGGAGGGTGGCGGCGGTAGAGCGGGCTGGGGAAGGTGAGGTGGTGCTGTTGTTGCTGGGATCTGCTTTCCGTCCTGGTAAGTTGGCTTCCGTCCCTCCCTGCCTGGAGGAACTTCCCCCGGGCTCCCCTGGAGGGGAGCTGGGCCCCGCTTGCGGGAGGGCAGCGGCGGTGCCAGGGTGGGGGCTTCCTCTGGTGACTTCTTTACTCTCCCTAGGTGCAAAGATGGGGTGCTTTACCTTTATCAAGGTGATGATGATCCTCTTCAACCTGGCCATCTTTGTAAGTGCACCCCTGGGGGCTGGGGTCTGCGGGAGCGGGTCCCGGGGGGCGCCCTGAGCCGGGTGTGGGGTGGGTTCAGCCCGTCTGGATTTTCTCTCCTGCCGCTCCCTGTTCTTTTCTGTGGGCGATGGAGCCGAGGGTGTGGGGAGGTGGGTGTAGGTGGGACTTGTGCCCATGGGACCCCGCTGGTCTGGTCTTTGGCCCCAAACTGAGGGATAAAGCCCTGAGCCTGGGCGGGTTTTACTCCAAAAAGGGCTGTGCTGGGCTCTGGGGACAGCGGCTGTTGCATCAGCTGCCCGTGTCCCTCGCTGTGCTGAAGTTCTGTGCTCCAGAACAGGGGGGGGTTGCTGGGTCTCTGCCTTGGGGGCCCCATCTCTGTGGACCAGCAGCCCAAGTGTGTGACTGTGGTCTGGGGTGTTGGGGTTCTGGAACAGTGGGTATTTCCAGAGCACACAGGCTCTGCTCCCACCCAGGGCAGAGGGCAGTGGAGCTCCCGAGAGCCTTGGCTCTGCAGGAGCAATGGAGCCCCATGGAAGGGGGTGTGGTAGGATACAGCCTTGGGAAAAGGGGTGCAGAGCCTCCAGGCTTGTCCGGGTGAAACACACCCTCCTTAAAGCTCCTGCTAGGATTTGGGGGTGGTGGGGAAGGTCGACCGGGCAGAGGGCAGGGCTGGGACAGGTGGGAGGCAGCCTGGAGCTGACCTTGCCCAGGAGTCTGTGAGGGTCTGGGGCGTGGAGGCTGCTCAGCTGCTCCTCCAGGTGGGTGGGCAGCTGCCCTGGGTGGCCGAGCTTGTGGCAGGGTGGCGGTGGCCACTGTCTGCACTGGCTGTGTGGGCCCCTCAGGGGTCACGTTCCACGGGCTAGTGGCATTGCTGGCTTGGCTGCCCCACTGCCAGCACTGAAACCCTTCGGGCTGGGGGAAGGGGCAGCTGTGACACCACACGGAGGCTGTGCTGGTGGAGGGGTGTGTTACACCTGGACACCCCCAGTGTGCCGTGGCAATGCCCTGAGGTGCCCGCAGTGCCACGAAGTCTTGCTTTGGTGTGGTGAAAAACTGCAGAGGGAAGAAATACCTGTGCCAGGACCTTCCCCAAATAGCAGATCTCTTGTCTACCTGGAAGCTGACATTGCCTTTCTCCTCCCAGCTCAGTGGCGGGGCCCTCCTAGGAGTTGGCATCTGGGTCAAAGTGGATGGAGAGTCATTCGTGGATATATTTGGGGTGCTCTCCTCCAGCGTCCTGCAGGTTGTGAATGTGAGCTATGTTCTCATCGTCCTTGGTGCCATCCTGCTGATCATCGGCTTCCTCGGGTGCTATGGTGCCCAGAGGGAGAGCAAGTGTCTCCTGATGATGGTATGGACCTGACTTAACCTTCTTATTAAGCCTTATTTGAGCTGGGTCTGTGGTGGGGGAGATCCGATGGTCAGATCTCACCGTGGATATGTGCTCTGTGGATGTTTCCGTGTGTGGTGGTCTGGGTGGATTTTGGAGAGGCAGTGCTGGACTCAAAGTCTGCCTGTGGAAAGGGTGAGAGGAGGCAGGAGGTGGTGCTGAGCAGTAGTCTCTCTTGGAGCGTGCCCAGAGAGCTCAGCCCCATGCAGAGGGAGGGCTGGAGAACCCCAAGGTTGTGCTCCTTCTCCCTTGGAGCAGAGCTGAAGGCAATGAGGCAGGAGGGCTTGAGCCCCGAGATCCTGTGGCCCTGGGGAAAGAGATGGGTTCCTAGGGCTCCTGAGGATCCTGGCTGTGGCTTTGACCTACTTCCCCTTGCTGTATCCTAGTTCTTCTCAGTGGTGCTCATCATCTTCATCGCTGAAGTTGCTGTTGCTGTGGTGGCTCTGGTCTACACAAGTCTTGTGAGTGGCGTGCCTGAGTCTTGGGTTGGGCTGATCTGGGACATGTCCTACCCCTTGGGAAAACAGGAGATACGGGATGACAGTGCTCCCTGTGGATGGGGAAGCTGAGGGGTGGGCACTGCTGCAGGAGGAAGGGATCTTGGTCACTGCTGGCACCCACTACCTGGGCAGGCTGGGGTAGCCTGGCTGGGCTGAGGGTGGTGGGAACAGGGGTTCCTGTTGTACCATAACCCTCATTTTGTTTTTAGGGCAAGTTTTGCCAACTTCTTCCTCTCAAGCCCCTCAGTCCATTACCAGCTTAGGCCTGACTCCTCTCCATCTCTGAGGATAGGAGCTATAGGGGAGAGGAAGTTGCTAATGCCTTATGTTGAGCAAACTCAACCCCTTATTAGGCAGCTGAGAAACCACCTGGAGAGAGAGAGGTGACTGCCTCATTAGGCACTAGAGAAGTGAACCGCAGGGCAAACGTCATTCCTGGCTCCCTCACTTAACACTGCTTATCAGATGACTCACTGGTTGTTAGTGACCTTGGTGCCATAAGGCACTGGTTAGTGGGGAAGGGGCCAAGCTCTCAGCTGGTCAAAGGGACATGGTGTGACATACTTCTGGCCGTACTGGGTCTTGCTGGTCTCCTCCCCATAGGCTGAGAGTTGGTATGGGGGTGCTTGGCTCTGTGGTGCTCCCCAGGACCTTCTCTGATGGTGTTTTTCTGCCCCTTCTTCCAGGCAGAGTCGCTGCTGTCGGCTGTGGTGACCCCTGTCCTGAAGGAGCAGTACGGGGAGGATAAGACCTTCACTGCTATCTGGAACACCACCATGACAAAGGTGTGCTGAGCCCCGGGACCCTCACCTGCGGTTCAGAATCCTCCCAAAACGAGCTTGGTGGTGCACACATGGGTGGGCCGCTGGGATGGGAATGGGAACACCGTCATAATCCTGGATATGCTGAGCTGTCCCCACCTGGGAATTACCTGCTTGGGACCTAGTGGTCCCGTGCCTGGGGTGAGAGATGTATGTGATGGTGTGTAGGGTAAAATCCTGGTCTTGAGATGACTGTTGAGCACCCTGCCAGAGCTGGGTTGAGGTGGGTGACACCCTCCATGAGGCAATGGGGTCCAGATTGTGTCAGAGCCTGGAGGGAGACATGAAGGATGCTCTTCCCATCCCTTCCTCTCTCTCCCTCTCTTAGGTCCATTGCTGTGGCCTGAATAACTACACAGACTTCACTGACTCTGTCTGGTATGAGAAAAATGGGAGGTACCCCCACCAGTGCTGTGGCTTTGTTAACTCGACTTCGGTGTGCAACGCCACATTAGCTGCAGAGAAGAACGTGACGGTACGGACCTGCTGGTGGCTCTTGCCCTCTGGCAGAGCCTGTTTTGGGATGTGCCTGGGCACAGGGAGGGAGACATGTCCTGTAGCTTCAGGCCTAGCTCCGGACGTGGCGGTCCCATGGGGTTTAACGCCTGGGGGATGCTGTGGCGGCCCTGGCTTGTCCCTCTCAGAGACAAGCAAAGCTATTATGGTTGCTCTGGTCCTAAAGGGAGCAGAGTGAGATGCCTGGTGCTAGGTGTGAACCCAGCACCCAGAACTCTGCCTTTTGGGGTGATTTCCCTGCCTTCCCTTCTTCTGCTCACCCTCTGTCCTAATATTTGACCTGAGAAGTGGCTGAGTCGCTCCCTGAAGCCCCCAGACCTTCTCCAAGGCTTTGTTCTCTGGGTGGGTGGGAGAAGAGTACCTTCCTTTCTGGGGATGCTGTGCCCTGGCAGTTGGGGCATTGCCCCCTCTTGGTCATCCTCACCTGTGTGTTTGCCTCCTGTAGGGTTGTTTCGACCAGATCCTGGAAGAAATCAGGACTAATGCGGGAGTGGCGGGTGGCGTGGCAGCCGGCATCGGTGCCTTGGAGGTGAGTGCCTGAGCACTGCTGTGCTACCTCTTCCTTGTACCTGGAGGTGAGTGGTGGGGCTGGGACACCAGCCTCGGTGGCCGAGGGGGCTGGTGCAGCCCCATGGAGCGCCATCTGCCTGGGCACATCCAGCTCTTCCTCCTTGGTGCTCTGGGGACGGTGGGCTGTGACTCAAACCCACGTCGGGAAGGGAGGACGCACATTTAGAGGGGCTGAACTTGCATCTTGCCACCCCCAGATTGCAGCCATGGCAGTTTCCATGTACCTGTACTGTCGGCTGGACGAGAAGTGATCCCACGAGGCAGGAAGATGATCTGCCCCCTGCCCGTGCTGGGGTGCACCCGTGGCGTGCCATCCTCCTGGGGGGGACACCCTATCCCTCCTGGGTCTCGATGCTGTCCTATGCACTGTGATTTATAGCTGTACTCTGATCTACTGAGCTGGGATCTGTAGAGTTTGTGTATATTTTTGTACTGATACGGCACACTGAGTCTGTACATAGTGACTTGGGGTGGTTTTTGAAGGAGGGGGGGTGGGGTGGGAGAAGCTGTTTTGGTCTGTTTAGCTGATGTCAGCGGGAGATAAAGCAGCACCAGGGCCATTCAGGGCTGCTGATCTGGCACTGGCACAGCAGTGCCTTGTAAAACTCTTGCAGGTGGGTGCTGTACCTCTGCCACGCTGTCCCCAGCGTGCACCTAAGTGAGAGCTGGCAGGGAGGCTGGCCTATGCCCCCCTGCTTCCCTCTGCTGAGGTAACTACCACCCTCTAGGTGGAAATTACACCCTCACAGGGTGAGTTATCTACCCCTGTACCCATTTTCTGCCAGTACTGACCCTGTTGCCATGTTGTCCCCTGAAAGAGGGGCTGGCTGGTCCCTGCCCTGGCATGAAGACAGCCCTGGTGGTCCCTGGCCCTACAGGGGCTTGGGCTGCCCCCTGTGTGCCTTGTGTCATTTCATGGGTGAGCCCCTCTCCATGCTGTAAAGGAATGCAAATAAATTTTTCATCTTGGATTAAATAAGTTATTTTCTGGAGTTGATGTTGGTGCTGCCTTTAATAAATACCCTTTGTTCAGGAGGGTACAGGAGTGGGAGCTTCCTTGAGTCCCCCCCCCACCTTTCCTTCCAGGTCCTTGCAGGCAGCACAGCCCTGCCCTCAGGCTGCCTGCCCTCCTTGCCTGCGGCTCCTCCTCTGCTCAGGTGCTTGGAAACAAGCAGCCCAGTGTTTGCACAACAGATGGGCAATGGTGGGGGCCACCACCAGCACTACACCCACCCTCCCTCTGCAACAGCCACTGCTTGCTCAAAGCAGCTGTTCATGGACTGAGCAACAGCTTGGCTTGAAAGGCAGGGCTGGCTGGGGTGTTCCTGTGTCCCCATCAGCCCCAGGAACCCGAAATGGGGTGGTGAGGAGGGATGGATCCTGCCAGCCTGATCTCTGAGCATCTCCATCCTCAGCATTGTCCCACACTGCTTGTTTGGTGCACAGGCACTCCCTTGATGTGTGGGGGATCATGGGTGGGCTGGGGGTGTTTCCAGCCACCCTCTTTCCTCAGCATTGCTCCTTCTCTGCCCTTGAGGATCTGCTTGCCCTGCCTCAGTTGCCCCATTTCAAAAGTGAGGCCAGGGTGGGTGGTTTGGGGGGGTGGGTGATCCCAAGGGCTGCTTCACCCTATTTTTGATGTGAGGCTCCCTGGTTGTGGGGCAGAGCACAGGGACAGGGGGAGGGTGGTGCTGAAGGCCGGGGTGATTGGAAGTGTGCAAACAGCCTCCCCCTGCACTGCCTTGCTCCGTGCCTGCCATGCCACCCCCTTATCAGCTCCTGCACCGGGTACGGGGCTGCACAAAGGCACTGCCGTGGCCCACTTGGGTCTGGCATGTTCCTGGCACCATCCAGCACGCTGGTGGCAGTGGGATGGGCACAGGCACCCGTTTCCTCACCCTGAGTGACTCAGCCCTGGGGACACGGGTTTTGGCCCTGCCCCACAGCAAGGTGTGGGGGAAAGCTGCCAGGAAATAGCCTTATCCTTACTGTGTAGGTGAATTACCCAATTCCACCATAAACCGTTGTCACCTCATGGGTGATGTCAGGGCTTTTATGCCTCTTTTCCCTCTCAATGGACTTAGGAGCCATCTGGAGCCTGGCACTGCCCAAAACCCTTCTCTGAGGTGGTGTGGTGCCCAGGAGCCGGTTGGTACAGAGCCAGGCACCTCTGGGCACACCTGGCCATGTCCTCCTCTGCTCCCTCTTAGTGGGGCTGCCTTGCAAAGCAGGCTCCTGGCACACACCCTCCCACCATCACCCCTGTGGGGAGGAGCAGGTTTGGGGGTGGTGTCTGCCCAGCTGATGGCTTCTGTCTTCCCACCTCCTCCTGGCCCTGGGGTTTCGGTGGGGCAGGACAGGCTGTTTCTGTGGCACTGAGTTTTGTCAATAGCCCCGCAACCACAGGCTTTGTCCCTTCCTTCTGCCTGCTGGGGAAACTCGAAGGACCAGTTTCTCCTCCCGGATGCAATTCCTCCCAATTGCCCTTCGAGGCTCTAGGCTGCCCTGCCAGCTGAAAGCACAGCAGTGGAGGATAAGCCAGACTGGCACAGCCTCCCTTTGTGCCCCCACTGTGCCCCTGCTCGCCACTTCCCACTGCCCAAGCACCACTGGAGCTTCTGGGATCTACAGAGGAGATCCCATCCCATCACCAGCCCCAGGACACATCTCAGCCCACCCACCCACATGGGTGCCACCAGGCACCCTGTACCCCTTAGACTTGTCTGGTTCTCCCACACTGGCACCCCGGGGGTGCCTGGCAGCACCCCAGAAGCTGATAGTTGTGCCATGGAAGCACGAGGTCGAAAGGTCCTCAAGGAACACATGGCAGCAAACAGAAACTTCCTTATTGCCCCTCGGAAGATGTCAGGAGATGGCCAAACACCTGCTGTACCTGGGTGTGTGCCAGAGTGGGGGCTCTTCTGCTCCACCTGCAACACAGGGTGAGGGAGGCCAGGAGGGTAAAGTCCCCCTTGCAGGGATGTTGGGCAAGCAGTCAGCACCCTGGGCCTGCCAGAGCACGTGCCAAACCCTGGCAGTGCTCGGCACTCGGTGATTTAGGAAAGGAGCCGCCCCCTCCTTCCTAGGAATTGTCATAATGGGGACAGGTACGTGAGAGGAAGGAGGAATTGCACCTCTTTGGGTTTGTGCTGATAAAAGAAGTAAATTAAGACGAGAAAGCAAACTCATGTGGCACCAGCTACCTAAGGAGTGCCCGCTGTGGGGAATTTCCCCCGCCTGCACAACAGCCTGGCCAGGATGTTCCCGGATTAGGGAGGAGAGGACATCCTCGAAGGGCACGGACTGGCCCAGGGGAAGAAGTGAGGCAATGCACACTTTCCCTGGCATAGCATAGCCTTACTCCCTGAGTCCCCTTCTCCTCTTCTTCCTCCATGCCTCAGAGATAAACTGTCGTGGGTGCTGACCCAACCCCAAGTGTGCTTTCTAGGCAGCTCCCTGCCATGATTATTTGCAGGAATATCAGAGGAGGCGATGGAAGGGCTGTTCAGAAGGCAGCAGGCAGGAGCTGACATTGAACCTGCGGTGTTAATCATTAATTCTGTGCTGGGCAGGACATGGGACAATAACCATCATGGCAACAATTCTGGATACCCAGTTGAAGATTAATTCGCTGCCAGCCTTGGGCGTGGGCACAGGAGGTGGCAGCCCTGTGTCGGGAAGCGCAGCAGGGAATAAGGAGAGGGATGGGCTGGGTGCAGGGGAAGGATGCCCCCCCTGCAGCTGGGATCAAGGGGAGAAGCCAAGCAGGGCCCCTTCCCAGGAAGAGTTTGGGCATATTGGCACTGCAGGACTTTTTATGAAGCAGAGGGTGCTGAAAATTTAGGATCAGCTCCCTGAACTGGGATGCAAGTGGCTTGGGCATAGCATCACTGACTTCCTCCCACGCAGGGAAGGGGTCAGCACACCCAGCATCCCTCTAATGCTGAGATCTCTCCATCCTAGAGATCCTCTGGATCTGTTGTCTTGGAAGACTGGCTGGAGGGTGTTCCTTCTATCTGTGGGGCACAGAGGGACTGATGTGCCATGGGAAGGGTCAGCCATCATCATCGGAGCACAGGGATTCCCCGCTCCCTCAGCACAGAGAGATACCTGGCAAAAACTCATAATGCATAAAAATAAACACCACCAGAAATTATGCAAAACTCCCCACCCCCCACAAGCTCTGGAAAGGTCAAGTTTCATGCCAAAGCTATTTTGCTTTTGTTTAATTATCAGCCAGCTCCTGGGACGCAAGAGCAGCCCAGACAGGTTCTCCTTTGTAGGGCTGCACAAAGCCAGGGAGGCCGGGCTGGGGGGGCTGCAGGGGGCTGGGAGAGACCTGGGAACCACAGCTCGGGCAGCACGAGCTAAAGCCAGACCAGGGGTCAGGCTTCCCAGGGAGGGCAGGTGACAGGCCAGTCCCCCAGTCAGCTCCTGGCCAGCCAGGCATGCTCCAGCACCAGCAGGCTGTCCTAGGAAGGGAGCGGGACCCCAAAAAGAGGACAGGATAGGGAGCTACCTGGCTTATCTAACAAGCTCCCAGGGACTGAGCCCCCTGGGCAGTGAGCCTTGGCATCACCATCACCTAGGGGTGATGAGCTGAGGCTCTCCATCAGCCTGGCACAGGTGCTCCCCCTTCAAAGGGGTTAACCTGTTTCTAGCACCGTGCCTCCATTTCAGGAGGGGAGGCCCCTATGAACACAGCAGTTTGCACATACTGGCTCCTCGAGGTGGCCATGATAGGGTGGGTGTCAGACCTGAGCCCACAGCACCTTCAGGGCTCTGCCCTAGGGCAGACCCAGCTTGATCCTCCCCTTGCTTGTGGTGCCTTGGCAGCAGCTCAGCACCAAAGGGTTTGGGCAGGAGGCAGAGGGGGAGGCTGCCAGGTGAGACCCCTTCCAGCATCGCCAAGCCAAGACCCTGGGGCCTGGCAAAAAGCTTCTGGCAAGGGCTGTGCCCCCCTGAAAGCTCTGCCTGGTCCTGAGGAAGGGGTGGCAGTCCAGCCTGGCTGCAGGGATCAGGCAGGGGAGCAGGAGGCAGCCAGTCTGGGATGCAGGTTGCAGCCGGTCCATGCCAGTGGCTGACACTCTCCCCCTGCCACTTCATACGGGTCCTGTAGTCTCTGCCCCCAAAATGGGTACATCCCCAGCCCTCCCAAAGCCACCTGCCCCACGATGGGAGCAGAACTCTGGAATGGCCACGAGGGTGATGAGTCACAGCTCTCAGGGGATCAGTACCTGGAGGTGTTGAGGGAAACAAGGGGGCTGGTTACGCCAAGCAGTCACCAGGCAGCTCGTCAGAGTTTCCGTACTGAAGATTAAAGTGATAAAGCTTGAGGAGGGAACAGCTCACAAACCTGTGCCAGCCGTGCTGGCACCGCGTGGCACTGCACGGAGGACCTCTGCTGGCACAGGCCCAGGGCCACTGTCAGCCCATGGCCAGGCCTGCCCTGCACAGGGGACACACGAGGGCGGCGATGGAACACACGAGGCTCAACAGCTTTGCAACGTTTACTCTTGAAAAAATAATTCGATTCAGAAAGCGGCAAACCCTGGTGATGCCACACACCCAGCCCTGCCACGGCTGCCACCCCGGAGCCTTGCTGGGGCAATGGGGAGGATGGGAACAGCACCCAGCAGGCCCAGAGAGGTGTGCAGAGAAGGGAGATGACGCCCACCAGTCAAGTCCTGCTGTCGCTGACAGCAGAGACCCACGGCCCCCTTGTCACTGCAGGGTTGGCACCAGAGGAACTTTTGTTTAGACATTCCCTACCCCTAGGACCACCTTCCCCAGCCCCAAGAAGAGCTGGGAGGAAGCCAAGCCTGAGCCCTGCTAGAGAAGGGAAAGGGGATTCATTTATTTTGAGGGGGAAGAGAAAATGGGCCTTGGGATGCTAAGGAAAGGGTAATGGTGAGCCATGGAAGTTTTTCCAAAGCAGGGCATGGGGAGCAAGCTACTTTCCCCAAGAAGAAGCCAAATCCCTTTTCCATCACTCTGAAAAGACCTCTTTTACCCTGAGGGCCAGCACAGGGGACACCTGCCCACTGGCTGCCAGACTGGAGTCCCTCTGGAGGGCAGTGCTGGGGAGGGCAGAGGAGGGCAGGCTTGAAGCCCAGACTGGTGCTGCAGGCTCTGAGATGCCACCCTGCACTCTCTTGTTCCCCTCTTGCATCTACCCTGCTCCTGCTGCCAGGGCAGTCATACAAGGACCAGAAGGGTTGGAATCCCTGCAGTCACACTAGAGCTGTACTGGGATCACCTTGGCCAAAGAGATTTCCCTGGTTTGCAACTTTTCCTTCCTATTGCGGGCAAGGAAGGCAGGCAGGGAGCAGAGGATGGAGCAAGGGGAACAAAGGACAAACCTTCCATGACTGCTCCTGCACAGGCTGGAGGGGCTGCCAGCTCTCCATGTTGCTTTCCTGTTATCCAACCCCTTCCCAGAAGCAATAAATAAATAAGTTAGTGTAGTGTAGACCCCGATGCTCAGTTCACAGTGAGAAAATGAAGGGGAAGAGCCCCTGTGACCTCAGGGAAAGGTCTGAGCAGCAACTCCTTCTCCCAAAGGCAAGCCAGAGCGTTCCATCCCTGCCTGAGGCTGGGGTACACCAGCAGAGGAGAGATCTCCTGCTGCATGGATGAGACAGGGAGGTGTACTGAGCAAGGGGACCAGGACTGCCCCCACCATGTGCAGGGGGAGCATTAGTACCGAGTGGCTGGGAATGGGGGTGCCCTGGGTCCTTCCTAAGGTAGGGAAGAGGGGACAGGAACCTCCTCCCTCTCCCTCTGCATGAGGGCTGTACCACAGCAGGCCAGCCAGGCTGCCCATCCTAGATCAGCTCACAACTTCCCTGCTAGCAACGTACCACAGTCAGGGTGGGGGTTCAGGAGAAGGAATGCCCTCTGCCTTCAGCAGAAACAGGGGATGCCTGGGCAGGGAAGAGGGAGATACAGGGTACAGTACCACAGGCAAGGTCCATGTCAGTGCAGCATCTCTCCCTCTGGAGGACCCCAGCCCATCCTGCCCCTGCAGCGAGGGGCACGGCCACTGGCGCTGCTCCCATCTCGCTCTGCAAGGCACTTTCACCCCCTCTCCCACGACTCGGGGGGCAGGGCTGCTCCCCACAGAAAAGGTGGGGGAGGATGGTCTGAGCTGCAGCACAGCCTGATCCACTTCCATCTACAGTCATCTCCAGCTTCCAGAACTGACAGCCCTCGTGCTGGGTACGGGGTGTCCCCTACGTGTATCCACAGCAGGTCCAGCTCCTCTTCAGCATTCCCTTTTTGCCCGTGAGCTGGGCTGCATCAGTACCTGCAGCCCACGAAGCAAAGCCAGTGTGCAGGAAGTTGTCCAGCCCTGCATACAATCCTCAAGGTGCATCCATCGTGCAGGTAACAGAAGAGATGCTGGAATATCCCCCTCTTCACCACCACAATCACCATGGGGCATGGAGCCAGCCACGCAAGAGTTAATAAATACCACCCAGCTGGCAGGCTGCAGCACTTGCACCATGCTGCCCTCTCAGGACTTCGGGGCCAAAAAGGGGAGCAGAGGTGTTTGCTGAGGCCCCCTCTAGGCTCCAGTTGAGCATCTCCTTCCTCCAGCCTTGCCCAGCCAGGGGGCAAAAGGAGCAGCGTTAGTAAAGCGTCTGTGTTAAAAAACGAAAGTTCCTGGGATGGGGGTGACGTATCTACAGGGAATGACCCTGTCCTGTGCAAGGGAGAGGGAGACCACGACAGGGGGCTGGAGGGAGCCCAAAATCTCATTTTGCAGCCCGAAACAGGAGTCTGTATCCAGTCACCAGCCTCCAAGAGCTGCTGCCACCTCTGGCTCTGCGCCATGGGGAGCTCTGTCGTCCCCCAGTCCCCTTCACTTCCAGCTGCCAGTCTCACGTCTGCTCTGCTGCCGCGACCACTGGCACTGCCACCCCCCCCTCCTCCTTGGCAGGGGGCTCCATGTAGATTGGAGTCACTGATGAGGGTTTCTTGGACCTGCAGGTGAGGGAGCTGGATGGGAGCAGGCAGGGGTGGTGGTCCCCCCCTCAGGACCCCAGCATGATCTCCTTCCCACAGGGGCATCCTCCAGCCCTGGGAATGTATCCTGTTCCCCCTCCCACCACACAGACTAAGAAAGGGGGGTGGTGTCCCGTCAGGATTGGGCTGGGACAGAAGTGGATGATGCAGTGTGCCAGGCAGGGGGCAGTGCCATGAAGATAGGAGATTACTCAAACTGTTGTGTTCCCAATACTCACGAGTAGGGGGAGGCAGGGACCCCCACCACAAGGAAGTGGTTCTTCTTGCGGAAGAGCCGCCACAGCCCCTTGTGGTTCCCGCGGACGTCCAGGTCCCAGATGTGGAGGCACTGGAATGGTGAGGTGGGAGGAAGAGGCATCAGAGCCTGGGGACAGACACCAGGGCCAGGCGTCCCCTGGCATGGGAAGAGCCAGCACCCCTGCCCTCACCGAGACAGGGCAGAGAGGGCAGCACCTCCTCCAGCCACACCGAGAGCTTTAACATCACCCAGGCACAGCAAGAACACACTTGCTGAGCTGCATTGATGCCATGGGCACCCAAGCAATGCAGAGATCAGTGCAGGCCTGAGGACAGGCCATGTCAGGGGCCTTACCTTGGCAAGTTGAGTCCAGGTGGTGAAATCTGCTTCCTGCTCCATCCTGATGAACATGACGTAGACCTTGCCCTCGGTGTCGGGCACGAAGGAGTCCTCACAGGGATTCTTGCTGTGGTCCAAAACCTCAGCCTCACTGTGGAAACAGAACAGGGAGTGAGAGGGGACCCCATCTCCTCACTATTCCCATGGCAGAGTACTTCAGACAGGCACCAGGGCTACCAGGGCCACCTCCACCCTTCCTCCTGTCCCAGTGTGCCCCATGGCCTCCCAACCTTCCTGTAGGCACTTACCCCAGGAGCCGATGAATTTCAGTCTCATAGGCATCCTTCCTCAAGCTGTGGGAGGAGGAGAGAACACAGAGATCAGGACAGAGTCAGTTTGATAAGCAGGGAACATCCAAAATGATCCAAATTTAAGACTGCCCCAGTGTAATACTGAAGATAGGCTGGAACCAACAAATGGAGAGCAGTGACTGCCACGCATCCTGGAGATGTGGCAGCAAAAACACGACCCTTCCACATATCCACCTGCAGCACAGGGTAGCCAAGCCCAACCTTGCATAAACCAGTGCCAGGATTCCCCAGCAGAGGCCAGTGTGCTGATGCAGGAGGCTATGGCTGTTCCAGAAGGAAGGGACAGCACAAGGAGACAAGGGTCAGGTCAAGCAACTGCTTCATCAAGATCTCATTCATTCTGACCAGCACTCACCTCTCCACATTTTTAAGCTGGACATTTGGAACTGTGTTGAACTTGTGCTTCTTGAAATAGGCTTCCTGGGAGGAAGAGAGAAGGGAAGGAAGGACAACAGGGTTCGATCACGAGTCAGCAGTACTTGGGGATGACCTCAAGCATCCCCACTACCTGGGAAGGTGCCTGAGTCGGAGCTCAGCACCAGGACAAGGCTTGGGGACTGCAGGAGGTCTCTCACGTGGAAGTAGCCGTTCATGTTGAGCCCCACGATGCCGAAGTGGTAGGAGCGGGAGATGTCAGGGATGATGCACTCCCGGCCCTTGCGCTGCTCAGGCATCCGCATCCACATGTCCCAGTCCCAGAGCTGCAGAGGGGAAACTGCCACTCACACTCATGTTTGGGGACATCATTAGGTAGCATGGCCATCCAGGGACCTTTCTGGGTGCCCACACTAGGTCCAGCCCCTTTGGCCCCAGTCTCCTTGGGCTGTTCCAGCCAGCTCTGTGGCTGGTTATGAGCAAGCAGAATGTCCCAAATCCATTCTGCTTGGGCATCCTTCCCAGTTCAAGCACAGGGATAGCCCCTCCAAGAGCTGTGCACACAGGGACTGGGTGAGGATCAGGGCCTGCTGACGGGCAGAGATGGGGGTGCAGAAGTCAAGGTCCCTCTAGGGTACTCACCTTCTCAGGGGTTGGCCACTTTGGCTCCAGCTCATCCTTGTACAGGCTCTTCCGGAGCACCCATCCCAGGCCTGGCATGGTCTCCACACGATACAGGAGTGAGGGGTCCTCAGCTGTGTGCTCATAGCCCTGCAGTGTTATGGGTAGTGTTCAGCACCCTGAATGTACCCCTACTCCACCAAAAAGGGAGGTGTCGTGCTCCACTGAGGTTCTCAGTGGAGACAGAGAAGAAGGGAACAGCCAGTGGGAAGCACATGGCAGGGACAGGATGGTGATTTGCAGGGGCACTTGTTTCAAGAGTCCAGGGCTGGGGAGACAGACCCACTTAGGATGTCCTGCCTTAAAGATGGAACCTGGACCCCAGACTGACATGGGAATAACACAGGGCAGAGGTGGCCCTGTTCCATCATCCTTCCCTGACCCACCTGGTCGTTCCAAGCTGAGATGCAGTACAGGCTCTCGTCCTCCTCCAGAAGGTGTATTGATTGGCTCAGAAAGCTGAGGAAAGAGTTGAACAGTCCCCAGTCAAACATCCTGCTATCATGCAAAACAAGGCAAACTCTCTGCCAAGGGATGAGCTATCCCCCCAACTGATGGGAAGGAACACCCGAAAACAAGCTACATCTCCCTATGGGGAGGGAACAAAATTGTCTCCTGCTCCTCAGTCTCTCCTCCTTAAGGAGAAACAGGAGTCCTGTTGGACACTGCCCTGTCCTCTTGCTATGTGGCAGCCCCAGCCACGTATGCACAGACTGGATCAGAGTCCCCAAAAAGCAAACCAGGAAGAGATCCCTGACCCTGAAGTCACTTTGCACTGAGTGCCAGGACAGTGGACTCAAGACTCCATGGGCAGAGCTCAGTTAGGCTGTTGCCTGGGGACTGCTCAGCCTCAGATAAGTGAGCTACAGCATGGCAGGGATCTGGCCTCTCCTGAGCAGCCAGAGAGCTCCCAGGAAACAGTCTGCCCACACAGGAACCCACAACTTTACCTGAAGAAGTCGACAGAAATGTCAAGATCTTCCTCCAGAACCACAGCAAATTTAGCATCCTGTAGGGCAAGGAGAACATCAGAAGGATGGAGATGAACAGGACAGAGCAGAAATAGGCAGTGTCCCTTGCCTGTGCTGCTCCCTGCCCCTGAGAGGGGATCACAGATGCCAGGGACACCCTGCACTGGAGCAGTCTCACTCACCGGGAACAGGTTGAAGGTTGCAGTCAGGCTGGCTTTGTAGTGCTACAAGAAAAGACATCCATTGCCTGTGTTAGCATCATCAGCCTGGCACTGACCTGGGGCTAAGCCTGCTTCCCTGGAATGCTATCCCAGGTCCCTGGAAATAACTGTCCCAGCCATCTGGAAAAAGCTCTCTCACCTGGGAAACCCTAGCATTCTTAATGCTGATGGGAGTGTGCTGTATTCCTGAGAGGCCAAACAGCTCCACGACATCCATTGGCTCCTGCAATGGAAAAGCACAAAGCTCATCAAACATGTGGGTAATTCTCTCCACAGACAATGCAGTAAAAAAAAAAAAAAAAAAAAAAAAAAAGGTATAGCCAGGAACATCTAGTAGCTGCTTAATGGCAAGACCACTATCAACTCAATTTTCTTTCACAGTTGCCAAGAAAAAGACCTTTCTGACCAAGCACATCTGCACTGGGGTCAGAAGTAACTCATATTTGGACTGACATATCTCTGCCCCAAGAAGGACCCACCAAGGCCTTCTCCATCCCCTTACTGTGCATCCCACCTCCAAGCCACAAAAGAGAGGAGCTCCCACTGTGCCAGTCAGTGCCAACCCCCTTTCCCTGGTATCCACCATGGCAGCAGGAGCATCCAGGCTGCCCCCTCGCAGCTGAGGGATGCTGCTCCAGTTGCCATGGCAATGGATGCTGCTATCTTTAACCACTCTGATGTGGTACAGCAAGAGTCTGCATCAACAAACCAGCTCCCCCAGCCCCACAACGTAGCAGTGGTGGGAGAGGTCTGCGAGGGAACAAGCCTATTCCTTTTCCTGTCTCCATCACATGGTAACCAGGCAGTAACTCACCAGATGTTGCAGAGATGAGGCCTAGCAAGCTCCTGAGATCTACTAAGACCCCACATGCCGGCCCCAGAGTTCATTTCCCTGCGAGAGAGCCAGGACTTGCAATAGGATTCTCCAGAGGTTTGTAAGGTTGAGCTCAGAGGAAAGTCTTTCCCTCTAAAAGGCCAGTTCTCCTCTGCCTGGCCCCAGCTTTCATGAGCCCCCAGCTTTGAGCCTTGTGAAAACACACTGTTTTGGGCCTCTTCACCTCTCACTGAGAGTGGAGCTGGACAGGCATGGCTGAACTGGTTTGTTCCTCTTCCCATGAGGGAGCTGGACAGGGGGTGTTACACCCAGACTCTGCCCAAGGGGCTGATGATGCTCATCAAGTGAGAAAAGGGGACATAACTTGCCACCCATGAAGGACTGGGCCAGAACCTCATACTCTTGTCTGGGGGAGGACCATGGAGCTGGCTCCATGGATCTCTGGGAATGCTCTCACCTCATAGTACCCGTCAATGAAGACTGTGATCATCTGTGGATTGACGCCCTGAGCCGACAGCAAGGAACGCAGCATCCTGGGGAGAGAGGGAGGGGCCTGAGAGCAGCTCAGCCCCGGTGGGCACAGGCCCTTCAGCAGAGGGGTATGGATCCCTTGGGATGGGGAAAAGTGTGCATGATTAGGGAACAGGACCTATTGGCCTTGGGGTCTTCGCTTTCCCATGGTCAAGGACCCAGGGAGCTGCCCAAGCAGGTCGGCCCATGCTGCTCATGCAACCCCAGGATGAGCCTGGATCCTGTCAGCAGGAGAGAGGGAAGGGCCTGGGCCATGCCTGATCTTGTAGTGCTTACCTGTACAGGTAGTTGGGACGGTTCCCTGCAATAACAGCTACAGGCACATCAAAGACTTTATTGTCTTTGAGCTGGAAGAGAACAATGTGTGTGAGTGGGGAGGGAGAGGCTATGCCAGCCACAGTGATGCTATGATTTTATGGCACTGAGGGCACGTTCCAAGGGGTAGGGACCTGCTGCTAAAACAGCAGAGCTGCATAGTCCTATCCTTTAGTGCAGGACCACACCAACCAACCAGGACACCACTCAGCACTGCTTCACCCCACCTCTGCCCCAACTCCCAAATCAAGAGTTTGCATCCACTCAAAGACCTTTGTCTGAACCCTTCAGCACTGTGCCAAGGACAGCCCAAAGGCCACGATAGCTGCTCCATCTCCAAAGCTACAAACTCTGCTGCTTACACTGATGTCCCCAGAGCCAGTGTAACCTGGGGGCTCAGGGCAAGGGAACCCCCTTTCGCCATGTATTCACCAAGGCTCTGGGCTTGCCCAGGGGCAGTTTGGACTACTCAGCTGGTGTTTAAGAGCAGGGCTTTGCATCTGAGCTGCAAAACACATGTGGTCCAGCCCAGCCCTCCCTCCTGGAGCTTTCCCTGAACACTCTGCCCCAGCACTCACAGGATCAGGGTTGAACTCGATGGGTGTGGGGTCTTTGCAGCTGCAGACACTGCCATAACCTTCTACTTTGCTGCAGAACCTCTTGCGGCGCCGGTTCAGCTCCGTGTCGGGCCAGTGGCACTCAGCATCTGGAGGCACCCAGGAGCAAAACACAGACCTGTCATCCTCACCTTGTGTGCTTCAGGCTGAACTAACACACACAAGGCTCTCCCTGGGCTCAGCCACCACCAAGCCTGTCCTTGGTACCAGGAACAAGCAACGCTTCTGGATGTTGGACACAAACACAGGAGACATTCAGAGCCCAACCCCACCTACGGCCTCTCTGAGCAGCAAGGGGTTGTTCAAGGCCAGCAGTCAGAAAGGACCAGACCAGGTCTGGTTTGGAGAGGTGACAAATGTCCAGACTACAGTCCCACTTCTCCATCCTCACCCTTCTCAACAATCATGCACGGAATTGCCAGGAAGGCCGGCAGAAGGAAAGCTGTGCCCATTTTACAAGTTACCATCACCATCTCAAAGAGCCTTAAATCCATCCTGGAATTTTGCTAACAGACCCACAGCTTTGACTTAAAACCAGGCAGCGGGTGGGCAGATATCTCCCAGACACACCAAAGAGCAGACTGCACTTCCTACCTTCCACAGATGTCAGATGAACTTCTGTCTTCAGCAGCACAGGGTCCCCCCACGTCGAGAGGGCAGGTGACTTGGCGTGCTTCTCCCCATACACTTCCCCTGGAGCAGGGACACAGGGTCAGGACTGTCTGGAAGGGCCCATCAAAGCATGACCAGGGGCTGTCAGCCTGGGTGACAGCTTGGCACCTTTTGCCACTGGCCTCTGGCAAATTGCTGAATACTCTCCTCCCTCCCCAGGAATGGAATTGTTCCCTGCTCATACAGCATGTTGGGGACAGGCTGGGTTTGTCTTCACCGGGCCTCTCCCAAAAAAAGGAGCCACAAAGCCTCTCCCAGCCTGTGCAAGACTCACCTCCCTTCTTCCCCACAAATGTCCACATGTCTCTCCAGCTCAGGAATGGTGCAACTTGGCTCCCCAGGCTTTTCAGGACACTCTTAGCTGTGTCCTTGAGGTGAAAGGAGCCTTCATCCTGCAACAAAACACAACCCTGCAGCTGAGGTCTCACTCCTGACAAGGAAAGTCTTCCATCAATAACTAAGAAGTACAGGGCCCACTCCTACACCCTTGAACCAGTTGATCCTGAAACCTTCAATGTCTCTGTGCCACTAAAGGTGCTGGTGGCTTCATTGTGACCCACGGGGAGGTCAGAGGAGTCATGGACTCTTGTTTCCTTAGGACCAAAACATTCTCCACGTGTTAAGCAACACTTAACACAGCTAAACCTGGAACCTTGAAGCTGTCACAGTGCTGTCACACAGCAGCCCAGAGCCAGCACAGTCCACAGGACCCCTGTAAAGCCTGGAGCTGGGAGGCAGAAGGATCCCACCACATCCTTGTATTTCCTCATGTCCATTCTCCACCTAATCCCCTGTTTATTGCTGCAGGCTCTGACACATCTGCTTTTTGCTCTCCTGCTTTGCAGGACACACAGCAGTACCTGCAGCAACACGGGAGGGCAAGAGGGCAAGGGAGGTGATCCAGCCAGGGAGTCACAGCCCTGCAGGGATGTGACATTTAGCACTGGGAATGCCTGGTGACACTCAGAAGGCTACTGCCCAGATGAGCTTCAGGGCATCCTGACTCAAGATGACTTTTCCTTTTGACATGAGGGTCACATACCTTAATGGTGAAGATCAGGATTCGGCCCCGGGCAACCATGTTGAGGAAAAGTACCATGGCTTCATCTTCATGGGGAGAGTAGGTGTCAAAGACCCTCTTGGCCATCACATGACCCTATTGGTATTCAAACATCATATGCATCTCAAATACCACATGGTACTGACACACAAAATTATGGAAATCTGTTCTGGAAGCCTCATTTCTTGAGCAACACAAGGAGTGGCTTTTTTGGTATGCCAGGGAGTTAATCCCCAGCCAAGCTCAACCCTTAGGCCCACGGGACAGCATCATCCAACCTCACAACTCCTCCCCTGCTTGCTCCCCAGGGACAGCAGGCAGCACAAGGGAAACCCTGCAGGGACAGTCTGGGTGACCCTGTCATGCTCTGCAAACTACAGACAAAAAGCATTTGGGGACTTCCCTCCTGGTTGCCCCCAGCCTCAGGCACCCAACATCAATCAAGAGCAAGGACAAACTGCCCGGTCAGAAAGACAAGTGCAGACACGTGGAGATGCTTTACCGTGGCCTGATTTAAGACAATGACGTGGATCCCTCTTCCCTGCTCCCGAGCCTCATCTTCCAGGACCTGCAAGTGGATTAAGTGATAAGAATCATATGCCAAGACCTCTTCTTATTCCCTGTCCATTAAGCACAGCAGAGCCCCCAAACAAGGGGCAAGTCTCTCTCCTGTGACATTTTGGCTTTGCCCATGGCAGTGGTGGGTGGCAGAGTAGAAGACAACACAGGAGAATAATCCCAGAGTCCCAGAGGCAGAAGGGGGGATCCACTCCTAACCTCTTTGCCACACTGAGGTGCTCTCACCACTGCTGTTTGCAGCTTCACCTGTTCAGCTCTATCCACCCTCTGCTCACAGGGACAGCACTCCCATCACTTACCGTTGTCCCATCCACAGCCACGTAGACCTTGGACCGGCTGGAATACACCTCGACATCCAGGACCTTCTTGTTGTTGACAGGGTGCCTGGGGACCTCCACATTCAGCATCTCATCATCTACAGCAGAGAAACGCCCAGTTTCAACCAGTCAAGGCACCTCCAGCTTGCCCCTGCTCAGCCCAGCCAGGCCTCCTGAAGGTCGTGCCCACCAGGCATCCCAGCTCAAGTAAGGGGGGATGGCAGGCATGGGAAAACACAAAATGGCAGCAGGTCTGTCCCCACACAGATCCCTGCAGCCAAATGTGCCAAAGTCTTCAGCAGAGAGACCAGGAAGGGGGACAGGATTTTCTACTAAGTTTTGTTAAACTCACAAGCACAGACCTGTCTTTTACATTGTAGCCGGTCACAAATTAGCCCTAACTTAAAGAAATTGCTTCCCTCCCTTGCTTCCAAAACACAGCAGGATGCTGCCCCTCACCGTAGTCCTGTGCAGACTCCTCTTCCTCCTCATAAGCAGCTCTCCTGGTGTCCAAGATCAGCTTGATGTTCACAATCACAGTCACAAGCAGGAAGAGGACAGCACCTGTCTGCAATGCAGGATGCTTTGTGTTAGCAATTTGTAAGTAGCAAGCCACTTTGGCAGGGGCTGCAGGGCACCCCAAGGACATCTTGCGAGGGATCACAAGCATCTGTCAATTCCCCTCTTTTATTCTGGGGAAAGCAAAGAGAAAAAAATACAGGTGACTGAGTTTTATGGTGAAAGGCATTCAGCAGCTGGAGAGCACTGCCTTCTTGTTAAGTGAGAATTAACCCATTTCCAACATATCCCTGCTTCCAGATCTGTGAGCAGATTCCTACCAAAATATTGCAACAAGTTTGAGGGCCCCTGCAGGCAAAGGGCTTGGTAATTCAGAGATACAGCTCCCAGGATAACCTTAACTTTTTCTGCCCCTCCTGCAGCATCACTACTCTCATCTGTCCCCCTGCAACAAGAGGATGCACTCTGGGTATTCAGAGGAGAGGAGATGCTGTGCAGCTAAAACAAAGGGAAGAAGCTGAGGTCAGCTTTCAGGAAAGAGCACTGTACCACAGGCTGCAGAGAACAGCCCACAGCTTTACTGTCTGCAGCAAACTTCAATGCAATCCATGTGGCTGCTGACACAGAGGGCTGTGGGAAGGTCCAGGGGCTGTGGAACAGTTCATGAGAACCCTTGCTGTGACCATCACCATTGCCCATGGCCTTGTTGTTTCCAGACCAAGAGGAGGGGCAAAAGACTACATAATTTCTACAAGCACCTGGTTTTGCTTAAATGCATCTTGCTCCTCTCTTCCTCAGTTTCAGTCTTTCTCCTTGTATTTGTACCCAGTGTAAAGCAGAAATTACTCCACCCTAACAGGGCCCCCACTGAGACGGAACCACACAGGAATACCTGGACCACAAACACCTCATATTGGGAAATAATCTACCTTCTGCAAGAGCAGGTCTGGCCCCAGCCAAGAGGATGGTCTAATAGCTGCAATGCTGGCCTGGGATGCAGGATTGCAAGGTCAGACTTTAGATGAAACAAATTGTCTTTACTTGAGCCAGGGAAATTTGTAACCCAGGGCCCAGCTGCTGCTTTGTGGTGGAAAGGTGACAGCAGCACATGGTGGCTCTGGGGCTCTGCATGGGGACAAAGGCCCTGACCAGTAGCTCCAGCCCTGCCCCAGGGCTGGGGAACAGATCCAGCAGGCAGCCCAAAAGCTGTCCTGGACAGTCAAGCAGCGAGGGAAGGCTTTGCCACTTGGATTTAAGACATAAAGTCCTGAGCAGCAGTTAACCCCAAAGTCAACACTGCTGCAGGGCTCCACCATCAGCCTCCATGCCAGAAGGGTCTGTCCAGCTCACAAGGAGCCCCCACAGAAGCCCAAATGTGACTGCTATGTGTTGGTGACAGATTCATCCCATGGCCCAAAAGCTCTGTCCCCTTGGCCCAGCCCTGCTTTGGACATACCAGGTGGTTTCCAGTTTCAGCCATTTCCTACCAACCTCCCTGGAGCATCCCAAGGCTCAGCACGGAGATCTCACAGCAACCAAGAGAGAGGAGGGGAGAAGTTGGTGGAGTCTGCTCCTAGCCTGGTCCCCTGGCAAGGGGTGCTCAGACAGGCTTTGGGCTGGTTTTGAGACTCTTCCCTTGCCCCTCAGCCCCACAACAGCTTTCTTCCTAGAAACCTGTGCTTTTTCAGCTCTAGGACCCTCGATTCTCTGCAGTCTGGGGTGGGGTTGGGATCACACACAGGCCTGCCCTTGGTGAGAGGCAATAAAAGGATTCCTGATCTGTCTGTCCTGCTACTGCCTCAAAACAAGGTGTTGTTGCTCTTTCTGCCAGGCAGCCAAACAGGTTCGAGGAGCAACCGGGGAAAATGGAAAACCAGCAATAACACAACACCACGATATAAATGTCACCACGGCATTTTGGCTTGTTAATTGGCTGTTGACTCAGGAACATGAGCACCTTTTGGGATCTGTGCAAAGAAAACTTTCAATTAGACAAGAGCAGAGCTGTGGGCTCACGGAGACGCAGTAAGACCACCTTCCCAAGCTGCCCAGACCTTCACCCTGCTCAGTGCTGGGGATGTGAGGGAGCAGCCCCAGCGACCAGAGGGAATAAGGCAGCACTGAGCAAGACCAGCAGCTGAGTCTAGCAAGGCTGACGCAGTCAGAGCTGCTGATGCAGGCTCAGATGTTGCAGACCTGGCTGCTCCATACCCCAGTCTCTGGGTTTACCTATTCTAAGCCCCATTTTCATTTGTGTTTTAAGCCACAGCAGTTCCACAAAGGACAGAGATGACAGCAGGTAGGCTCCAGCCTGGTGAGCAACATCTGCCTGAATGACCAGACCCATTCCCAAGCCTTGAGCACCCCATCAGACACAGAACTGAGCAATCTCCTTCCCCAGGGAGCCCTCCCGAGCCTTCATCCTTCCAGGTACATGCAAACCCCTACCCCGCTCCCTCCCACAGCAAGCAATTGCCAGATTTTATGGAGCTCCTCTCAGGAAAGGCCCCTTTTCTGCTGTTTGCTGCCACAGGGCCAAACCCCTCCTGTCCTTACACCCCCAGACACCCTCCAGGATGCTGTCTCTGCCAAGGATTAGCACAAGCAACCAAGCCTGCAGCTTTCCCAGACGCCAGCTGCCTCTGGGGCACGAGATCCTGTTACAAAGCCCTATTTTCTCTGTCCACCTGTCATGCCCCATGCCAGGCCTGGTTTGCAAACCAAACAGGGCAAGAATGGTTTCCCTCTACAGGCTGAGCCCTGCAGCACTCTGCATGGGTCCAGAGCCAGGAGGGGAGGAATCAGCCAGGCTTCTAGCTGAAAGACTCCCAAGGCCACCTGGATAATTGTGTCTCCTTTCCACAGCCACTCAACAGGTCCCTCTGCAGCTGAAAGAGGCTGCCAGACACAGCAGGCCCTTCCACACAGAGGCTCTGGAGGGAGCAAGATGGGGAACAAGCCACGCTCCCCCAGCACGTCAGGTCACCCAGGCTGCCAGCAGACCCATTTCCAGCCATGCAGCTTCTCCACAGGCTCGTAAATCCCGTGGGTTATCCCTCCTAATCCCCCACAGGCTCCCCCCTGAGGGTGACTCACCTGGCACAGCTTCCGCAGCGCACGCTGGTTCATCAGCTTGTACTTCCAGGCCAGGTACCAGCTCCGCTTCTTGTGGGGCTTCGCGGCGGGGCTGGGCTTCCACTCCTCCATGGCGCCGGGGGCAAGGGGTCAGGAGGTGTGCTGCTCCGCTCCCGCGTCCATCGGGGCTCCCTGCCGAGGTGGGACGAACGCAGGGTGAGGGAGGGGACCGCCTTCAAACCCCCTCCCCGGCACAGGCAATGCCCACGAACAGCGCTGACTAAAAGCCCCTTGGACTAAAACCCTCCCTGCCTGTCAGCCCTCCCAGCGGGAGCGGTGCGGGAGGCCAGGACTGCGGGCAGGGCAATGAGGAGCCCCCGAACGCGTGTGCCGGGGACAGCCCCTGCTCCGGGACAATCTGGAGGCTGCTGCAGCGCCGTGGGCCCACTTCTGTACCCCGGGAAGGAAAAGCTGCTCAAAGGCACGGGCTGGCCATAGGCCCGGGACCCGCAGGGTGTGATGGATGGAAGGGTCGCCGCTGGCCGCGTGTGCCCGTGCAGAGACACACCCTCCCCATGCACTGTGAGAGACAGACCCGGCCGGAGCACAGCGTCCCCCAGGAGGGCCAGGAACGCCAGCGACGAGCCTGGAGGCACCGGGGAGGGGGCGGCCCAGAGGCTCTCGGGGTGGGGGGGTGGGAAGTGGCGAAGGGCACCGAGGAGCTCTGGGCGGGGAGGGAGAGCCGGAATGGTGACAAGAAGAGCCCGGGGGGATCTGCAGCCTGTACATGTGTGTGTTTGTGTGCGTGCCGGCCGCTCTACTCACGGTCCGCACTGGAGGCTGAGGCGGGGCCTGGTCGGGTCCCGGCGGTGCCGCCGCCCCGCGCACCCTCCGCGCCGCTTCCGGCGCCGCAGCGACACCGCGAGGGGCGTGTCCCGCCTTAGCCCCGCCCACCCCTCGCCGCTCTGCCCGCCCCGGCGGCCCCTCGGTGGTGCGCGGGTGGAGAGGGCGTGGCCATTTGGAGCGTGGTCAGGGGGCGTGGCGCTGGGCGCGCCCCCGGCGGGCGGGGCGGGGCCGCGCTCGGGCCGCGGTGACAGCGCGGTGCCACCGCCC
The DNA here is from genome assembly GCA_038380795.1 of Pyrocephalus nanus. Lineage (NCBI taxonomy): Eukaryota > Metazoa > Chordata > Aves > Passeriformes > Tyrannidae > Pyrocephalus > Pyrocephalus nanus. The sequence continues at coordinate 5,051,193 of CM076269.1, forward strand.
CACCCGCGCATGGAGGGCGGCGGGGAGGCGCTGCCCGCCGACCTGCGGGACCTGGCGGGCAAGGTGGGACGGCGCCCGCCCGCCGTGCTGCTGCGGGGGCTGCGCGCCGACGCCGCCCCCGCGCCGCCCGCGCCGCCCGCGCCGGCCCGCGGAGAGCGCCCGCCGCTCGCCGAACGCCTGCGGGCACTCCGCCTAGAGCTGGTGAGTCCCGCGGCACCGGGGCCAATCCTCCGGGGACTGACCGTCCCGCCCCGGGGGGCGCCGCATCGCCCCCACGCCGGGTAGCTAGCTGCATGATGCCCTCGGTGACAGCCCCCTGATAGCGCCCCGCGCTCTGCCGGCGTTTTGGGGAACCCTCCCTCCCCCCTTGCTCTTTGCTGCTTGACGGCCCCCAGCTCAGACCCCTTTCTCCGGGCTGAACACCTCCGCCCTCCTCCGTCCTGCCCCCTCACCCCCGGCTTGTGCTCCTGCCATGTCCTGGGGTCGGGATTTAGGGCAGGGACCTTCGCCAAGGGCATGGTGGCGGCTCTTCTCTCCCCCAGGTGTGACCCCCTGGGTGACAAGGCACGGGCCTGGCTGGGAGCTTTCCCGGGGTCCGATTCCTGCTGGGGTTTCTCGGGTGGCTCGTAAAGGGTTGGGCTGCAGCGGGACCCTTTCCCGGGGGCCTCGGGAGTGCCTTCCTCTCCTCCCTCTTTCGTAGAGGGAGCAAATACCGGCGGTGCCTGCCTGCGCCTCCGGGAAACGTGGCGAGATTGGGCAATGGGTTCAAGTGCAGCTGGAGGGAGGGACTCTCCCACGCATGAACATGCCGAGCGGGTGGGAATGAGCATCGTTTCCATAGGGAAACAGGCTAAATAAGCCCGCGTCCCTGCCTGCCCCCTGCGGGGCTGGGGCACCACCCAGCCTGAGCCCTCCACTTCGCCTGATTCAGTATTCCCATCGGTGCAGGAGCTTTCATCCTCCCTCCGCTTTCATCCTCCCTCCGCGCCGCCTTCCAGGCTGCACCCTGACCGGAGGAGAAAGGTCTTCGGGCCCTGGGTTGTTCAGGGGAGGAGGAGGAGGAGGAGGAGGAGGAAGAGGAGGGCAGAGTGGTGTCTGCCCTGCACCGGTGCAAGCAGGCTCAGCCCATGGCCAGCAAGGCCTGGCTTTGGCCGGGCATTATTCAGCTCAGCTCAGAAAGGCTTTTCCTCGCTCTGCCCTGGCTCATCTCAAGGGCCAGTGAAGAGGTGGGGACACCTGACACCCGGGTCAGCAGCTTGGGAATGGCACCCAGGTGCCAAAACCCAGCACAGGGCTCCCCTCATGTCCCCATCCCCATGAACAGCAACCAAAATTCCGCTCCCCCCCTCCTTCCCCCGAGCAGCAGAGACCAGCAAACACAATGCTCAGAGGATAAGCTAGCCTGGAAGTGGGCGGTGGGAGGAGAATTCCGCAAATTCCCACTCTTGCCTCCTGATCTGAGGAGGATAATTTATCCCCAGGGCTAGATGCATCGAAGGGAGAAGGTGCTTGCAGGTTTCTTAAGTGCTGAGGAGGGGAGTAGGACCACATCTGCCCCTAGAGAGTATGAGGGGGAGTGTGACAATCCCCTAGACGGCTGCCCTTGGTGGGAGGTCAGTGCAGTGAACTCCTTTAGTGCATCTGGAGGAATATAGAGAGCAGCCTGTGCTAGGTCTCCTCCCACGATAACCTTGACTTGCTGGAGAGGGGGTTTCTTGGAGTGCAATGCGGGGGGTCAGGCTGTCCTGAACTAGCAGCAAATTAGGGGCCAACTCCTTCCAACAAACAGTATGGAAAGCTGCTTTTGCTCACCCTCTGCTTTTGGGGTGGCTCCCCTGGCATCTCTTGACAGCTGCATCTCTGCATGAGGCAGAGAAAGATGGGGAAGCCCCCCCATCAGGGGTTCCCAGCCCTCTTCCTCCCACATCGTCTCCCTGCCAAGGCCAGATGCTTTAGCAGTGCGTGCAGAAAAGTCCATTGTAGGCAGTTTTTTAAATAACTTGCCTAGAAAGGAAATTTCTGCACTTGGAAGCTGGCTCCTGCCCCAATCCGGGCACATCGCTGCTATTTTTTATTTAAATCCAGCTTGAGGGGCCTGGGGGGAGGGATGGGGCATCGGCTTCAGGTTTTTTACACATCTTTGACCCTCTTTTTGTGTCGTCTGGAGCGAGAGGCGTCACGTGCCGATATCCTGGCTGGAGTTTTCCCAGGCTCCTTCCTTGGATGCTTTTTGTTGCTGCTCTTGCTGTGGGACCGGGGGGGGGTCTCAAGAGACTGTCAGGTCACCCGTGGGCGGGCGAGTGACTCCGAGGGTACCGGATGCTGGGGACCAGGCACTGTGCTTAAGCATTATCCCAGGGGACGGCTCGGATTTCTGTCACGACTTGCTGATGCCGGGGATGGGATGGGTTTGTGAAGGAGTCTGTGGGCATCCACTGCTCCCAGGCTGCCCGTACCTGCCTTGCAATGGGTTTTTCTCCCTTTCCATCGTCGCTTTATTCCCTTTCCTGGCAAAATGTTTGCGTCCCGCGCAGGGGAAATCCAGTGGCTTTTGGCGGCCAGTATCATACAGACAGGAATGTCTTGGCACGTGGGGCTTTCCGTTAGGAAAACAGATGTTTCTTCAGACACTGAAGTTTGCAAAGAGCTTCCCCAGGCTCCGAGGGGCAGGAGTCGGCGAGGCAAGTGCTGGGATCAGCAATGCCTGTCCTCTTCGTCCTCCTGTTTTGGGAGTGATTTGGGGTCTCCAAATCTTGCCATGTAACATTGTCACCAGGCTTGGTTCAGACCCTGGAAGGAGAGAAGTAACGGCATGAAGGGACCGGCCTGGGGAGGTGCTGATGGTCCAGCCAGACCCTTGCCCTGATCCATGCTTGATCCTTTTGCCCTGACAGCAGCCTCCCAGGGCTTGGGGGATGCTCTGGGATCAGATCTGCACCCAGTGCTTCCAGTTCCTTGCTTGCTCCCTCTTCCCATAGGAGACAGTGACATAAGTTCCCTGGATTTATTTCCCTGGGGGGGTTGGGGGCTGGTGGGAACCCTAAGTCACTGGTTGCTGATGGTCATGTGCCCAGGTCTTGGACAGGGTCCCCTGGGATGGTTCCCTGCAGGGTCTTCTCCCATACTGGGCTCTTCATCAAGCAGCTCGGGAGACCTGTGGCCACTGAGGTGACACCTCTGCCAGGGTGGGTTGGGACTTGGGGCCCTTGGCCACTGGGGTTACCTCGGTCCCCTCAAAACCCCCCCGTGCTCTCTGTCTCCCCTCCAGGCCTACCTGCGAGCCGTGGATGTGAAGATCCTGCAGCAGCTGGTGGTGGTGAATGAGGGCATCGAGGCGGTGAAGTGGCTGCTGGAGGAGCGGAGCACGCTGACCAGCCGCTGCAGCAGCCTGGCCAGCAGCCAGTACAGCCTGGTGGAGAGCCAGGAGGCCTCACGGCGGGGCAGCTGGGACAGCCTGCAGGACCCCAACGACAGGCTGGACAGCATCTCAGTCGGCAGCTACCTGGACACCTTGGCTGATGACATGGATGAGTACTCCCAAAACGCTGCTGAAACTGCTGCTGCTGCGTCCACATCGGGCAGAGCCCTGGCCAAGGCGGAGCAGGATTGGGTCAGGATCGACCCCGAGAGGGGTCCTGCAAAGCAAGAGAAGGGCAAAGCCGAGCACGAGTGGCCCCACGTGGACCTCTCCCCACCGGGGTTGCCCCAGGATCAGCGGTTTGCTAAGGAGCCCCAGGTGGCCAACGGGTATTTGGGCCAGCAGCCCCCCTCCCTGGAACCAGGCAGAGACACCAAATCACCATCGGGGGCCGGAGAGAGGGTGGGGAAGGGGAATCTGGGTGGGAAGGCTCGGAAAGCTGAGGCTGACTTTGAGAACTGCAAACTCAACAGCAAACTGCACCTGGAGTACGATGCCCACTGGCGCTGGCTCCAGTCTCAGGACGATGTGACGTTCTTGTAGCCCGTGGCTTTGCCTTCCCAGTCCAGCTCTCCCAACTGCCCGTTCTGCTTCACTTGTCTGTGCTTGAGGGAGTTGGAGTGGCAGGAGAGGGGGGGACAGGCTGGCTTGGTGGTGTTGCACTGTTCCTCTGATCGCCCCAGCGGTGTTTGGTGATGCAGCCCTAAGGAATGGGGTGCCTGCCCTGCAGCAAATTTCTGGGAAAGGCAGGATGAGGTGGGTCCTGGTAAATTTAATCCTTTGCTCTGGGGTGGTGCTTGCAGGTGGCTGGACACTCCTCTGTTGTCCTTGATGGTGGTGGTGGGGGAAACCTGGGACAGTGGGACTCCTGGGACCTCTCCCTCTAATGCTCAGCTTCTTGTCTGCAAAAAATGAGGACCCTTCCCCCAAAATGACTACACAGAGAGGGCAGGAGACACTCCCACACGTCCACAATGCAGTGGCACCCCCATGCTCTGTGTGGGGTCGGACCCTCAGCAGGGCAGCCCTGTTGGATCTGCTCATTTCCATCACCATCTTGAAGGCCAGTGTCCATCCAGGGCAGAGTTGACCTGGAATTTGGCCCTAGAAATTGGTGGATGCCAAAACCCCTCCCCTGTGGGTGAAGCCCTGCCTGGTTTAAACACCTCTGTGAAGCTGGTCTGAAGCGGGGCTGGGCAGCCTCTGTCCATGCCCTGCAGAGGAAGGGTGACAGTGCAGACTTCCCAACGTGACGACACGAGAACGGCAAAGCGCTGGGTGGGAAATGGAGATCCAGCTCTCCCAGTTTGTTTCTGGACTGTCTCCCACCTCGGGAGCAGTCCTGCAGAATCCCCAGGATGTGGCAGCATACGGGCAGCCTGGCAGAGCCTGCAGGGCTCAGACTCGGAGAGGCTCCTGCTTTCCCCCGATGCACTGTGATGGCAGTGAAGGAGGGCTTCTCCACCTGTGTGATGAATGTTGCCAGGTCTCTGCCTCCTACCAGCAATCAGAAACATGAGGCTCCTGGGCCAGGGTAGATTTGCAGTGGCCCTGACCCAGAGACATCGACTCTGTCTTTTTAGCCTTGGCTTCTGCCTGTGCCTTTTGCTGTCCACCCACCACGCCTCCCAGCACATCCCCTTGCTGGCTTGCAGAGCATGGCTTGCAGCTGGAGCTGTGTGAGAGCTTGGGCAGGACCTGCTGCCTTCACCACACAATACAGGGAAGGACCTGCATCCCACTTCAAGGAGCTGGGCTCTTCCGCTCTCCTGGAGTGTCCTGACTTCAGAACCCATGGGTACATCTGTTCCCAGAAAAGGGCTGTGATGGTTTTGCTCTCACCATGGTGCTGTTGTTCCCTTGCCTGCATGGGTCGCAGCTTGGATCTTTCCTTGCTGGGGTGGTCATCAGAGGAGAGTGGACATCATCTCATGGTGTCAGTGGGAAGCTAAGAGAGGGCAGACCTGGCTGTGACTCTTTCTAGATGTGAGATGAGAGCTGGCCGTGCTTTGGCTGCACATATTCAGATTGGTGTCTCTGAAGCAGCACCTTCAATGGAAACTGCCCTCTGTGCTGAGACCCCTGAGCACCCTCCCTTCCCCTGCAGATGGAACTTCCCTGATGGACATGGAGAGCAGGACAACATCCAGAATTCCCAGAGGTGGGACCTGCTGAGGACTTGGGGGAATCCCAGCAAACTGGGAGTGGGTTTCCCTATGCAAGCACCCGCCTGCCTGCCCTGGAGCAGCTGTGCTTGGCTTGCTCTTGCCTGCGAGCTCCCTGGGTGGCTCTGCTGCTGACCCTCAGCCACCATGTCCCCCAGGGCTGGCTGTCCCCTGCTTTCCTTCTAACCCTGCATGCAATGCATCAGCTGAGGGTCCCTGGGGGAGACAGGGTAAGTCCTCCAGCGCTGTTAAAATCATTCTCAGCAAAAAACGTCTGGCTTAATAAATGTTAGTGTTTCTCCCAGGCCATGCTGTCGGTGCTTTGCTGAGCATATGGGTGTTTCTAGAGGAAGGGGAGAGGCTCTAGGCTGGAACACCCTGGAGCCACTGGCAGCCCTGCAGGAGGGCAGGTTTAGTCTCAGTACTGAAACAGGCACAGAGCGGGTGTTTGGGGATTTTTCCCTTTCCACATTAGGGTGGTGACACATAAAAGTCACGCTTCCTGAAGCAGCTGGGTACCTGCACACATCTGCTGGGAGCAACGTGCTGGTGAGACTGTTTTGATCTCGGCTGCACTACGTGTCCAGCTGCAAACAGCAGCTTCACCCTTCCTGCCCCAGATTCCCAAGGGTGTTTTATCTAGGTGTTTGCCAGCCCCATTAGCTGTGCTGGAGTCTGTTTGCTTCCCTGTGTTCTGCAGTGGCAGCCTTGGCTCCTGCGGCCTCCTGCCCCCAGGAAGTGCAGAGCAGAGACTCCTCCAGCCCAGCTGGGGCAGGAGCAGCACAGCTCTGATATCAGGCTGTTGGGATTTGCTCCTGGGTGGATCACTTTAAAACCCCAAGAGCCGGTGCTCATGCAAACATCAGCTTTTCCAAAGCAAACGCAATCGGATTATCTGGGCCTGCCATCCCAGCCTCAGCATCCCTTCCGGCTCCACGGCTTTGACACTGTGAGCTTTTGCAAAAGGGGGAATCGGATGCTGGAGCCGGCAGAACTCAGCAGGATTTCCCAGTTTTCTGCTGGGCTGAGGTAAAAAATAGAATAATGAAGAAAACCTCAGAAATAAAATGCCCAGCTCATTCCTCTTCCAAATCTAGACCTCAGCAGCTGCACAGCTCTGTTATTGCCTCAGAGGAACTTTTGCTGGGACTCCCCTGGGCATGGACTCTTCAGTCTGGTTTATATCAGCTCAAGGCACCCATAGTGCCAAAATCTCTGTATCCCCCAAATGCCAACCCTTGAAGCTGGAGGGTTGATGGGACCACAAGGTTTTCCTGCCATCCCCTGCTCTGCCTCTGGGCTGCCTGAATAAGGGGTCACCCACCTCCAGGCTTTGCCCAGGCTCATGCAGAGCCAACATGTCTGGGGGAACACCCCAGGGACCTGCATCCTGCTGAAAGGTGGGTGTAGCAACAGGGTGCAGAGCACCCATGGGCTGGAAACAGCCCACAGCATGGATCCACAGCCTTTCTCCTGGTTTGCCTGGCCCTGACCCTGCCTGCTGCTGCCCTTGGGTTGCTCTTGGGCTGTTCAGTGCTGGTATCAGGTAAGAAAACAAGCAGATAAAGCAGGCAGGATCCCAGCCGTGCCAGAAAACACCCACCTCTTTTACAAGAAAAACACCAGCAAGCAAATTTTTTTTCCGAGATATACACAGAGATTAGACTGCCTTAACGAGGCAGTAAAACACTTCAATAGCACTCCTTGCTTGTTATTAAAATGTCCCCTGGGCTTTCCCCTCCCTTCGTGCGGCTGAGCTCCAAAAGGGCCCGTCCCCGGAGCGCTGCAGCCAGTTAAGCGATTTCTGTGAGTTCCTGTGGGGAGGAGGCATGAAAATAACCTTTTCCCAGGGGAAAAAAAATAGCAGGGTCCCCACAGACGGAAGGGAGGTGGCCAAACACCCTCGCTGGTCAGAGGATGCTTGGCCCCTCTGCCAAACACCGCAGCCTTTGGTCTGGCAGCCCTGTGGCCCCACGCAACCCCATGGGCTCACTGGTGTGGGGAACAGCTGCAGGGGGTGTGTGGGTGCAAGCACAGCCCGTGGGGCTGGATCCCAGCACTTCTACCCTCCTCATGCCAGGAGATGGATGCTCCCTGTTGACCCTCGTACTGTTCCCTGCCCAGGTCCCACACACCCCACGGTTCTCTGTAACCCTTGCCAGGGAGCAGCACTGCGAGCAGAGCCCTGGGCTTGTGCTGCCTGACCCATTGCAGACAGTGTGGGGCAGGAGAGGCCAACAAATGGGATGGGTTGAGGGCTGGTGTTGCCCTCAAACCCTGCCCTGTTTTGGCAGTGGGGATGGCCTGGCCAAGGCTGGAGTGTTGGTGCTGGCTGCAGAGAAGTGTTGATCCTTGGATCCCTAAGGAGATTCTCATGACGCCAAAGGCACCTCCAATTCAGGACAACATTCAGTCCCATTCCTTTGGGACATGGCACCCATCTGTCCCCATCACCCAGCTCTCCTCCTGCCAGCACTCCCGCTCCCCACGCTGCTCCTGGAACGCCCTACTGGTGGGTTAAGTCAGTCCAGTGTAAGATTCCTGTGTCCTGAGTTTCAAGTTGGTCTCCAGCTTTTCCTTCCCACAGCCCCAGGATCCCAGGTCTCCAAAGGTGGGAACTTCCTGGAAATTTTGTGGAAAGAGGAGAAGGGAGAGACATCCCCCCAGTGCCTGTCTTCTGCTGAACCTCACAGGGGATACTCCGACTGCCCAGGGCAGCTCAGGCACCAGGTGGGGGTCTCCTGGTAACCTCCTGCCTCCTCCCCACCTGTGGGAACGCCCTCCTGAGATTCTTGGTATCCACAGCTGAGTGACTGTGAGGCTGGCAAACAAGGACACAAAGTCAGAGCTTGAGCCAGGAATGAGCTGAGCCTTGGGGAAGTGCTTTCCCAGGCTGTTTGTTCCCCGCTGGGGGCTGGCACCAGGCCAGGCCTTTCCTTTGGAGACTAATCCTCTGGCTTTAGAGCTTCCTGGCACTCCTTGGGAGTGAAAAACAAGCGTGACTGCTCAGGGCCTCATGGGTGTGTGGGCACGGGTGGGTGACAAGGAGAGGCTCAGGGCTTCATTCCCTGCCTGTGCCCTGCTGCCAGCCCAGCCAGGGTGCCAGGAGGGAGTGGTGGCACAGCTCTCCCCCTCCTCCTCCCTGGGTACTGGGCACCCACTCTGGCCCATCAGCATCTCTGATGTGGCACCTTCTTCCCACTGACATGACCCAATGCTTGGCAAGAGTGCCCCTACACCTCCCACACAGGAACTGAACCTGGGGACATCCAGGAGTGATGCCAAAAGCTGTGTGTGCCCCAGAGATGTGTGTGCTCCTGCCACCAGCTCTGCACTCTGTGGGGACCAGAAGAAAAATATGAATTGCTCGTCTGAGAAATTAATCTTCTTTCCCTGACTTAGCTCAGCCTGACCTAGAAGAAACCCTCTGGGGTGTTTTTTCCCCCCTGTGGGGTGTTTAAAGGGAAAATTACAGCAAATGTGCTGCAAAGAGGCTGTGGGAGACAGGGGCCAAACCTGCAGGAGGGCAAAGTGATGTGGGCAAGGTTGGAATGGTTTTAGACAGGATTTGTCAGGCTGCCCTGTCCTGCAAGACCCTCTGGTCTGGGGTGGGTGGGCTGAGAAAATTTACTGCCCAACAGTGGGCAGTAAAAGAGAAACAGTAAAATGTCAAGAGATGTGTTGGGTTCCTCCTGGCAGGGTGCACTGTCAGGAGGACTTTTGGCTGGAGAGAAGTTAAAGCTCAGCTGATGGAGAGAGAAATGGCGATGGAAACAAAGCAGCTGAAGCACTCGCTGTCCCCTCTTGATGACTATGGTCCTGGGGTGGTGACAGGGGCTGGGTCTGGGTGGAGGGACAGCACTGACCACCAGGACAGGGACAGGAGGTGAAACATGCCTCTCTCAAGACTTGCTCCTGCCACACTAAACCTCCTGCTGTCGCATTTCACATCCTTTTTCCTCTTTTTCCTCAGTCCCCTTCTTGCCCAGGGATGAAGCCTGGATGGCCCAAATGCCACCCTTGGGTTTGTGGGCATAGGCTGAGTAAGGGAAACCAACCACCCCAGCACCAAAATGACCCCAATTAAATGCTGAAGTTCATGTCTGGGGGGTTACATCCTGGTGCGGAGCTTCATCAGCCTTTAAAGCTCATCAGCTGCCCTGCAAAGGGCTCTGCTCCTGAGCTGAAGGGCCAGAAACCCCTTCCTTGCTCCCTCCCTATCTCAGTTTCCCTTTTGTAAGGATGGGGGATGTTAGAAAGGAAAAAAACGCTGAGCACCACGCAGCTCCTCTTGCTCCTGAGGACTTTTTTATGTCTGTGCCATGGAGTTGGTTCCAGCTCCACAAGTCGTGGAGGAGAGAAGGGAGGCCAGGCAGTTGCTCAGGTGCTCATCCATGTGTATCCTGTGCATCTGTCTGCCTGTCCCTCCTCATCAGAGTGCTTAGACTGGGAAGGGATTGCAGCACTTGTGGCCATCCAACGCCTCCTTTTGCAAGGGGATCTTGAGTCCAGGACCAGCCCCAACTGGAATCTCTGAGCTGGGAGAGAGGTGATGCTGGGAACTGAAGGGGTTCGAGGCAGTTTTTTGGGGCAGTAGCCCCCATTTTGGAGGCTCAGCCCTGGGTCTTGGGGCAGGAGGGTGCAGGCAGTGTGAGCAGCGAGGATTATGGCTGCTATAAAAAGCACCAGCATCTCTCGCCCCTGCTCCCTAAGGCGCTTAGGGGAGGAAAGAGGGAATTAAAGAGCAACCTCCTGCACTGAGGAGGTGCAGGGACTGGAGCAGCCAGACAGCCTTGCACACTCATCAGACCCCTCCCCCCTCAGCATCCCCAAAAACCTTCCCTGGACAAAGCAGACCCCAGCACGTCTGCCCATGGACCTTCTCCCTGGGCCCTTGCTGTTGGATGACCAGACTTTCATACCCTGCTTGTTGTTGTGGGGGGCAAGGAGAGGGCTGAGGGGGCCAGCCCAACCTGGAGAGGGGATCCTGGTGGGCAAGAAGATAATGGTGCTGTACCATTTGCACTGACCCCTAACAAAATATGTGGAGCTCTCCTTTCCCCGTTCTCACGGCTTCACTCATCTGCCTGGTCCTGTCCTGCCACCCTGCCCCAGAGGTCCTCTGAGGGTACTGGAGGTGTCTTCCAAAAGGCAGCCAGCTGCATGGGTGGATGGCTGGACAGAAGAACTCTGAATTCTTGGAGGGACAGGGATTGCTTTCAGCCAAAAGTCACGCTCGGCCTCCAGTGTCCAGGGGCAAAATGGCTCTACAGCCTTGGGACTCTCTGTCAGGCTCACAGTCATCCTCAGAGCTCTGCACTAGTGCTGTGTCTGGGGACATTTTTGGTGACTTAGGGGGAAGACAGGTGCCAGATGATGGTGATGATGGCAAAGGTGCAGGGATGGGGGGATTTGAAAGGAAGGTGGTGTGGGAATCTGCAGTCTCTGCAGTTTTACCCTGGCATGTGGCAGGTTCCAGTGGGGTCAGTTACAAAAGCAGCTACAGCCATGGGGTCCTGTGGAGCTCTGGTGCCAGACTGGTTCCTGGCATTGACCAGGTGTGGCCCCTTGGCTCAGGGAGATGGGTTGGTGGCTCCCCTCGCCACGCACGCTGCTGTAACATTACCCAGGGCTCAGCTGGTCTGGGAAATGGACACAGCAACAGGATCCCTCCTTGCACCCCTGCAAAAGAGGGGCTTCAAAAGACAGGAGCTGACTCCAAGAGGCTGAATGGAGTGGGCTGAGAGCACTTCCTCTCCAGCCCCTTCCCAGAATTGAGCAGTCTGGTGGACCCCGGTGCAGGTGGCCACAGGAGGGAGCTTGGCTCCTTCCTTCTGCTCCTGCTCAGAGGACTCGGGTGGGTGTCAGCCATGCTGGCCCCGGGCGAGGGTTGCTGGTTGGTGCAGGAGCATCTCCTCAGGGTCAAACCATGTCACATGGGACCCGAGGTGCCTCAGGAAGGGAGCAAGAGCCTGGCTGGAGTGGAGGTGGCTGCCTCCATCCTCAGGGAAGCCTCCACCTTATTTCCAGCAGTCGATGGGTCCACAGTGCAGATAAGTCACGGGGCTGTTTCCTGCAGCTGTGGGGGGACCTGTTGTGCCCAGTGAGTGACATGTCCCCTTGTCAGGGACCAGGCCCTCTGAGAGCAGTGCCAGTGTGGGACATATAGTCTCGCTGTCCCTCCTGAGCAGTGGCCAGAGGCACCTGGGTAGCCCTGATGTCCAGCCCCCCGGTGTTGAAAGGGCAGGGGAACAAGAAAACCAACCCCTCCCCATATAACCCCCTGTTCCCCAAAAATCTGGACCTTCCCAGTTTCCCCAGCCCAAAGCCAGCTCTGGTGCTGCAGCTCCATTCCCAAGGGCTGACAGTTATGGGATCAACCCCCCAGCATCCTGCCCGGCTCCCCTTCACAGCCCCTCAGGAGATGGCTGGCAGGTGCCAGAGCAGCCACACTGCAAACCCAGGGCCAAAATAATGGAGGAAAATGGTGGTGGCAGCAACGCTGTGTCTGATTGGAAATGGTTAATTACTGGGGGGATGTTTGTGGTAATGTCCTGCAAAGCCGACAAAGCCCCAGCGTGGGACGGCTGGTAATGGCTCTCATTAAAGCCATTGGAGCAGGAGGTTGAAACCACATCCATTTTCCTAAACTGCTTTCAGAAGGGGAAAATTGCTGTTCTAGCCCCTGATATTCATGGTGTGCTGGGTACTGTAGGCTGGGAAAGGCAGGGCTTGTCTCCCTGAGTGCAGAGGCGGAAATCTGGACCATTGCCTTTTCTCAGGGTCAGGTCTGCGGGCCATCGGTATAACCTTTTTTTTAAGTTCAGGAAAGATGTGGAGAGCAAAGGGATCTTCATCAGGAAGAGGCACTGGGACCAAGGAATGACGCCTCTGCTGAAATGGGCGGTGAGCTGGAGCTGCAAAACTAAGGGGAGGGGTGATGGCCCAGGCAGGTCACCAGAGTACAGTTCTGGATTTGGCCCCTACTGACCTTTCTCTGCTTTTCTGCAGCCCCCAGCTCCCTGCTGTGTCCTGGGCCTGTCCCCCATTTCTCTGCCACCTCCTTGTCTCCTTTGCCCTTTCCACCACCCCATTCCCATGCCGCTGGACAGCCACACGCCAAAGGACCGCCCAGCCTCTCTCCAGCTCATTTCTCTTGCAAGCTTTGCTTGGTGGGTGTATTTTGCATTTGCTTTTTCTTTTTTGCTATTCACAGGGAACAAAGAAGGGGTCACAAAACCCACGGGCAGATGCCAGGACAGGGCTGACAAGCCTGGGAGAAGGGGCAGTGCCACCCACCCCCAGCAAGGTCCTTAAGAGGCAAAGCCAGGGGGAGAAGGGCTTTGCTCCGCAGCGCCGGCTCTGCCCATCCCTTCCTCTCACTGCCCGGTCCTGCAAGGTGGCTGCTGCACTGTTCCACTGCTGCGTCCCTCCGCTCCATCCCTTTGCTCCATTCCTGCTCTCCATCCCGCTGCTCCATCCCGCCTGGCTCGGACACGCCGCCGGTCACGTCTGCTGTGGCAAGTGGCAAGTCTCTCCGATGGCAATGACCACGTCCTGGGACTGCCGGTCCCGCTGCCGCGGCGCCTCGGGCATCTCGCTCATCTCGTTGACGCTGTTGCTGATGCAGTTGATGTCGCTCTTGTTGCTGTTGTCATCCGGGTTGGGGCCAAAGATCCAGTCTGGAGGAGGGAAAAGCACAAAACAAGCCCCCTGATTACCTCTGGCTGTTCCCACAGTCCAAGCCGGCCAGAAAATTGCTGCCTCCTGCTACATCCTACCTCTCACTCTGGGTTCTCACCCTCCCAGGAGGGTCCCTTGCCCACCACTGCCCTTTCAGTCCCCTCTGCTCCTGTGGAGTTGCAATCTCTGCTCTTCCCAGCTCTGGGCTGCTTTTCAGGCTGCTGGTTTCTGGAAGCCCTCCCGGCTTAGGCAAATGAAATCACTCTGCTAATCCCAAAAATGGGAATGACGTGCCTGTGAAGCGAAGTGTGCATCTGGGCTCTCGGGCAATGTATTTCCTATGGTGGGTTTTTGCTGTCTGAAACAGAGGGGATGACTAAATAACTACGTGACATCCAAACTGGACCTGAGGCATGGCTGGGGACACGGCTTTTCTACCTTGAGAGTGTATCACAGCCACACCAGGGCTTCAACCCCCCCATAACAGCTTTGGGGCTGCCCTTCTTGCTGGTCACCAGAGCACCAGGACGTGGCTCTGAGCTGATCTAGCCACTCTCACAACCCTGAGGGTGACTGTCCAAAACACAGTGTCACTGCTGAATGGTGGCATGACCAAGACACCCTCTGCAGCACAAGGAGCTGCAGCTCCGTGGAAGCAGGTGGTGCTGATCTCCAAATAGCTATTTTTTTAAAAATTTGGCTGTTTGGGCAGTGAGAGGCCATGCCCAGCCATGATGGGAAGGCAGCAACAACAAGAAAACCAAAGCTGGGGAAATTCAGCCGAGGGGAGAAGAGCCCTTAGAACCTGGCGGTGGTGGGCAGTGGAGCATCAGCACCCCCCTGGTTTAGCCCTGCTCCCAAAATAAAGCAGAGAGAGCTGTCAGGAGCAGACAAAAGGGCCAGCCTGGTTTAGCTTTTTCTGAGGGACTCCACTCATTTGCCAATGGATTGCTCTCAAGAAATAGCATTTCTTTCCTCTGTGGCATGGGGTATTTTCTGTCCCCACAGGGCATTTCAACTGAAGCTGTCTGGTGGAGGATGCGGGCTGCCTGGTGGAGCAGGGACAGAGAAATGCACTCCCAGTGAGGCGTTGCCTTTCTCATGGGCTGCAGAAAAAAGTTTTGCAGCAAAACCGAGGCTGAATGATGGCAAATGCCATCAAGTGTGAAGGGAATGAAAGATCTAATTTCTCGGCTCGCCAGTGGTGCCCAGACATTTCTGCAGGTGTGAGAAGAGAGACGAGAATGACCTGTGGTTCTCTCTGCACTCGGTGTGTGCACTGTAGGTCAAATTTGCTGGCTCCAAGGAGGATAATGCTCCCACCACACTGGGCACAGGCAACATGTCCCGAGAGTGACTGTTTTCTCTTGGTTTTCCTTTTTTCTTTACTTTCATCAGTGCACTAGCAGGGTCTGCTGGTTGTGTGACATGAAGGGCAGGAGAAGAACCACCACAGTTCCCTCAGATACAGCAGTGCTGGCAGGAATGATAGGGAATCTCAGCAAAGACATGGTCCAAAGGTTTTTGGGGAGTCCTGGGTCTGCCCCAAGTCCCAGCCAGGGCATTTAGCTTTCACTTGCATGATCCACAGCCCCATCCAGAGCCTGGGCTCCCCATCACAACCCTTCCCCAGGGAAAATCACCCAAGCCCAAAAGGCTCATTTAGGTATTTTTTCCTTTATAGCTTCGATTTTGCTTGGTTTTACTGGATTTAGACTAAAGCCAAACACTCCACCATCTTCTTCCTGGTCTGGCCCTGCAGCCTGGGCTGGGTCCACACCAGACAGAGCCCCAGACTCTTGCCCTCAAGACCTTCCAGGCTCTTCCAGCCCCCGCACAGCCACTTGCCGTGAGGAGAATCCAACGGCAGTAACAAGATTGCCTCCTACAAATACTATTAAAGGTCTCGGCTTGCTTGCCTTGACGTCAGCTGTAAAACTCCAGTGGGAGCAGGGGCTGGTCCAGCAGGGAAGAAGGGGAATAATCAGTGGGAAAAGGGGTGATGGGTCCCCAAATATCTTGGGAGCCACTGGATGAGGATTGCTGCGCGCAATAGGAAGCAAAGAGCTCAGCGTTGGATGCCTGTGAGTGAGGGGAAGTGGCACTTGGTGGCCAAATGATGAAACCTTGGGGACATTTGCAGGAAGCAGAAGCAGCAGGAGCTGGGAGCAGCACTGAGGAAAAGGCAGAAATGCAGGGGATGGGTGTTTTGGGACAGCGCCAAGGGCACCAGCAAAAGCCATTTCTATGGGAAAAGGGTCACAATGCACTGTCACCAAAGGGGATGTGGCTGACCAGGGTGCCTGGGGAAGGTGGCTCGTGTGAGGCTGCCACAGTCTAATTCCTGGGTAAGAGCAGGCTGGATTGTGCGCGCTAATCTGAACCACTGCTTCCCTGGGAATTATTTCTGGAGCCTGCTGGATCTAATTACCCAGTAATCTGCAGGAAGATGTAATTAGGCTGTCATTAGAGGGTATTTACTGCGATGCCTTTATGATTTGACTGTGTAAGTAAGGAGTGAAGTAATTACACAATTACACGTTATTTGTGGCCATTTATGGCCTGTAACTTCAGCGTGTTGCCATGTGTGGAAGAGGGGAGCGAGGCCCCGTGGAGCTGGCGGAGAATCTCCTGCCAGCAGGACCCTGGAGAAACAACCATAAAAATGTCAGCACCCTCATCTCCCCTGCCAACCACTGCCGGATCTGTCCCAGCCACGCACGCTCCTCCCCAGTTTCACCCCACGGCTCCTCTCAGTTTGTGGGTGAGAAACCAAAGTCTCACAGGTTCCCCTGTGGGATGTCTGGGGAGGGACAAGGGAGAAGAGAGAGGAGACCTGCAGATCTTTGGCGTCAGTGGGATTAAACCTTGCTCTGATAAGGAAGGGCCTTTGCAGGGCATGGGATGCACAACTTCACGTCACGCACAAGCACACGATGTAAACCTCGGATAACGAACCCGACAGGAGGTGTAATCAGGTAATGGAGGGTGGTGAAGAGCTGGGAGCCAAGGCATGGTGGTCACAGCTGAAGGTAACTGTAGCCCTGTCACTTATTTCTCTCTCCATCTCTTACATCTGGCAGGGGGGCCGAATGAGCAACAAAAAAAATAGACACAATTGCCACTGAGAGGAAAACAAAATCCTCTTTTGGATCAAAGTGTTCACGCAATCTCCAGCCAGAAGGCAAGCAAAATCAGGCTAAGCCAGGACACCCAGTGGTCCTGGGACACCCAAGGGCAGAGCTGGGGTGAGCAGGGACCACACAGTGTGCTCCTGGGATGGTGGCACCTCTGGACCCAGGACAGTTGCACCCTGGAGATAAGAAAAAGTATTTCCTGCCCTTACCCAGCCACTGGAAGGAGCTCGTAGCACATGCTGCAAAATCCAGGGCATGCACACGGGCACGTCTGTGAATGTCTTGGATTAAAGAAAGGGACAAAGTGACTTTCTCAGCCAGGCTGGGGGAGCAGCATCTAACCCAGAGATGTTTCTCCCTGCTCATCAGGAGCTGCCAAGGCTCAGCGTGCCTGCTGAGGTCTGTGGGGCGAATGGAGAGGTGGGAAGTGCTGAGGTGGGGTGAGATCGATACGGAGAGATTGATCCAAAGCAGCTGGAGAGAGGAGATAGAGCAGACTGGGCAAATCAGGAGTTGTGGAATAGCAACCCTATTATTATTATCATCCCTAAGTAGCAGAGTAATGTGGCACAAAACTCCCCTGCACTTCCCTGGCTCTGTCAGGGTCTTTGACAGCACCCCTGGAAGCAGACCCTTGAGATGTGCTGTGTTTTTGGGAGCAGAAAAACACTGGGGTTGCCCAGATGTCACAGTGTGCCCTCCTTGTACCAGCAGCATGAAGGATGGCCCTTGCTTGGAAAACCCTTACAATGCAGGCAGCAGGGAGCAGCTTCCTGCTGTCTGTGTGTGGAGTGGGACAGGGATGCTCTACCCCCAGTCTCATCACAGTGGGGGTGTGCAGGCCCCCTGCATTCACTGGTGACAGGGTGGGATGTCCACAAGGCACTTCAGCCACTGGAAAAGAGACATCCCCAGCAGAACAGCAGAGGGAGGTGGGAGAAAGGGCTAAAATTTAAATGGTGAATGAGACATTCACAGTCCCTGCAGAGATGGAAACAAGGAAAGGAAGGGGTAGCATGTTCGATGAACAATCAAACTCGTGCTCTAATTTTGCTTTAAATGGAGCTTGGTGTGAAAGCAGCTGCTAAAAAAGCCCTTTTCCCAGCAGCAGGAGCAGAAGCTCCTTTTTCTTTGAAACAAGTCCTGACCCAGCAATCACACTGTGCTCTGCAGCGAGGCTGGACCAGCTCTGGCCAAAGCATTCCCGACGGACATGAGTTCAAGGGTATCCCTCATGTGTTTGACAGGATGCAGCATTCGCAGCTGGACATCGTATCTGTCTCATTTGCAGGACAGCCTCTACTTATTCATTAGCAAAATCAGCAGATAACTCCCAGGTTTATTCTACTGGAAAACCTGTGTCTGCCCCTGGCAATAGTAATTTGTTGGCAATTCCCTTTTCTCACAGATTCACATCTTTCAAAATGAAGTTTCTGTTGGGGTCTGTTCTTCCTTCCCCGTTTTGAAGAAATTTGTTAGCTTTGCTGTGCTGGCTGAGTTAAAATTGTCCTGCACCCCCAGCAACATGAGCACACTGCTTTGCTGATAGACAGGTGAGGACACTGTCCCTCTGCAGAACTGTCACCGTCGTGAAGCGTCTGGTGGGGAAAGGGTGTGACACGGAAAAGGGATTCAATCAATTATGATATTCTCTTAAAAACAGCTGCTCTGCACCAGAACAACCCTGGACCAAGCCTAAATTTGATCCCAGTCCCGTCCATCGGGCAGCATTGCTGCTCCAGAGAGTGGGTCTCAGAGAACTGATGATTCAGGTGTGGTGGGTAGGAGGCTAGCATGCTCCTGGGAGTGGGCATTTGCTTTCCATATCCTCCAGCCTTAGATGTTCTCCCCAGAGGCAGAGCCAGGATGGCCAGAGAGCGAAGAGGAGTTGTAGTTGGTCTCAGCTCAAGGAAGACCAGTGCTTGCAGAGGAGTAGAAAGGCACAGTCCTTGCCCCAGGGACCTGACAGCCCACCACTGGACCAGGCGATGGCAGGAATGGGAATGCTGCTGTGGGATGGTGCATCCCCACGGCCAGCCTTGATCGATCCCTGGCAGCGCATGCTGGAAGCCATTCCACTGCTCCAGCTTTGTGTTTCAAAGATTTGGCTGCAAATGCAGCTACCCTGGAGTGAGGCCACCTCTGCCTTCTTTCTGCAGGGCAAGGCCACTGTGGCCACTTGTTTGGCCAACAGCTGCAGCCTGTGGCTGTGCCAGTGCCAGTGTGGATGTGGGGATGGGGCATCTGCCTATTAGTACAGTAGCTAGGAGTGGGAATAAACCCAGTGAAAGCCACCCTACAGCAGCCACTGCTAGACATCATCACCCATAAATAGCGGCTAAGGAACCCCTGATATACCCCCGTGCACCAGAAGGGAAACTGAGGTGGGGTGTTAGTGTCAGGGGTGGGTTAGCACTGAGATGGAGAAACAGAAGGGAACACGATGTGGTATCTTCTTTTTCCACAACTTTGGGAAGCAAAGGAATCATCCTCAAAACAGAGCCTGAAAAGCAGACATGTAAGTCCTCTCTGATGGGTCTAAGATGCTGTCTGCAATCCCTGCCTTGGGCTGAATTATCCTAAGAGCCCTGTGGTTCTATGTGGAGCAATTAAAAGTGGATCCCAAGTCTCTGCAGGATCACCCAGCAGCTATTTTCAGCAATGCTACATTCATGCACAGTTTCTTTGTTCAAGGAGACTGTTTCCTAAAGAAGCCTGAAATGTGGCGGTTAGAGATAAGGATGAAAAACAAAAATACAGCCAGTGGGTCAAAAGGGCAAAGAAAAGAAAGACCCCGCTCCAAGAATGGCGCAGGGTTTTGAGCAGTCCCAGGGCATTGACTGGCACAGTCCCGCCGGTGTCAGTGAACCCACCCTGCCTTGCCCCAGCTGGACAATTGCCCTGGGCCCATTCCCAGAGGAAAAGTTTCCTCCAAGGTCTCCTCTGGAGATCAGCAACTCAGAGGTGACCTCGACTGAACTGAGTGACACCAATGAAGGTCTCCCTGTGAAGCATCGCTCCCACACAGACCATCAGACCCTTCCCGTGTGGTTCCCGTGCAGGAGCGAGATGCTTTCCCCTTTCCCGGGGACCACACGCGTGCAGTCTCCATAGCAACAGCTTTGTTTCCAGTCAAACTTTTTTATTTTTTCCCCTTTTTCCTCCTTTTTTTTTTTTATGTTTAAATAAGGGTGCTATTCAGTGAACTGCTGGGGACGGAGGAGGGAGGGCGGGCTGATTCCCAGGGATTGCAGTAATTAGGCGCTTCGTTCGTTGGTGACAGGCTTGTCATTTGCCAAGCCGGCTCTTCGCCGCAGCGCCGGCTCTGGCAGCTCTCCAGCGCTCCCGAGTTAAGCAGCTTTCCAAATGCTTCGACCCAGTTTGCCTTAACTGGTGGTTGGGTCTGAGCTGCGCTCACACCGGAGCCTTTCTGCCTCCTCGGGGGGCTCACATCCATCCCCAGGCTGAGGCGCCTGAGGAGTTTGGGGAGAGTGTCAAACATGAGACTTTGTCAGCTCAGAGCAAGTGGAGAGGGATCAGAGAGAAATTAAGCTATTTGGGGTTCTCCTTGATCAGGTCCCTCCAGGAAGAGCTGAAGAGGGGCTCTTTCAGAACCCTCTTATCCATATCCAGGTGCTCTGCCTTCCTCCTCTCTGACAACGCATCTTTCCCCCTCCTCCAACACAGCCTCCCGTATTCCTCTCCTCCCCACCCTGCTGGGCATCGCAGCAACGTTCATCTCCCCATGGGGATGCCTGGGCAAGCTCTGATTTTTTAAGAATCATCTGCAGGAGAGGTGTCAGTGTCTCAAATATCTGTTCAGATTTCACAGGGGAAGAGCTTGGCAGCATCCTGAGAACCCCCCTTTGCCATCCCAAACCAAGCCCAGCGCCTGCTTCTCACAGTCCCTGTGAGTGCATGGGGCCGGGTGATGCTTTGACTTCCCAAGCCATGTCTGACAAGCTGTTATTGAGGAGTCAAAATCATCCTTGATGCCTCCAAGTGACTCTTTAAAGTGGCGATTAACTATTCGCGCTTTAATCTCCCCGAAACAGGCTCCAGCCCTTTGGCATCTTATTTCCATCTCTCTCTGTATCCTTCCAAATATGGTTAGTGCAGAAATGCTGATAGCAGAGGTTGGAGCTGCTGCTGGGTATATAAATCCAGGCATTGTGTTAAGGCAGCTAATAGGCCAGCTTCTTATTTACTATCCCTCGCACCCTCTGTCCTGTCCCTAAAGTAATTTTATGCAAACTCATTCAAATGAAACCTCCTCTTTAAAGGCTGTTCCTTGGCAGTGCTAACAAACACAGACTCGTCCTCTCTCCTCCGAGGACTGGGCTCATTTTGAGTGTTATCAACTGTGGGAAGACAGGCCCTGAGTGCTAACTAGGATGAGCTGGAGGAAGCCTTTGGCACTGAGCAGTGCTGCTGGAGTTCGGGAAATGCCTTTTCCTCTCTGCCTGGATGGGGGAGAAGCTCACATCTGGATTTCTGACCCTAACTTTGGAGAGGTGTTACCTCCACCCTGGGCAGGGATAGAATGCTCTGCCCCTCAGCAAGGGCGCTGAACTGGGAAAGGGCTTCTTCTGAAGTGGAAAGGAGCGGGCAGAGCCCAGGGCTGTCCCTGTGCCTGTCCAGCCCCGGGATGGCCGCTCTGCTGCGAAAGGCTGTGGAAGTCCCTTTGCAAAGGGCTTTGCGAGGAAGGGGCACCCCTCTGACCTCGTCCCACGCAGAGGCTAAAGCTAAAGGTCACCAGGGAGCATTGCTGCTGAGCTGGAAATAGCAGAGTCAGGGGCACGGGTGTCCCGGACTGCAGCTGCAGCCTCCCTCCCTGCCCACAGGGACATGGCATTTATACTGATTTTGGCCCTACTTTGCAGTACCCAATCAAAAGGTGGGTTTGAGCACTCACATCTGTGCTCTCCTGCATCATGGACCCAGCAGCTGGGGCAGGGGGCACTGTGACTGGACTGGCCCCTGCTTTGGGGGAGTTTCTAACCTGGCCTGACCTGGTACTTTGAGCATCTTGGGGCAGCAGCATGTGTATTTTTAGGTGCTGTCCCCACTGCCTATCTTTGTTGGGAAGGCAACGCTAAATCAGATGAATGGCAGAGCTGGGTGATGTTACAGCCCCAGAAAGCTGCTGATTAAGTGTTAAATTTAACACTTAAGACAATATATCCTTTCCCTTCCATCTGGAGCAAAGAAAGACTCCTCAGCAGCTGCTCCCTGTGGTTTTCCTGACTGAGCTTCATGTGACATCCCAAGGACTGCACCCTGCCAGGAGGCTTGACCTTTCTTGTCCCAAATACCTCCTCCCTAAATCCCTGTGTCCTGGATCTGCCAGCCCTGCCTGGTCATGATCCTCTCCCCAAGGGACTTGGCTTGCCCTCCCACCAGCAAGGCATCGGTGCTGCATGCCCCACAGGCACCGATGGAGTTTTGGCTGGTGCGTGTCTCCTGCGTCCCAGGAGCAGGGAAATAAAGGGAATCATGGATGAACATGTGGATTTTGTTCCAGATGAGTGTGAACTCCCTCCCACTGCAGAGATGGAGCTTGCAGGGCTTATTCCATGGCTCGGAGCAAGGGAATGCAAAGGGATTTCAGCTCTGCTCCCCTGAAGAGGACACTGCTCCCCACAGCTTTTGCAGGGTATGCACATCTGCAGGAGCCAGAAGCTTAAACCCCTCTGGGGATCCCTCCTGGCCCCCCATACAAGCTGGAAAGCTATCACCAGCACCCTGCAGCAAGGCCCTGACCCCCAAAAGGGCATGGTTGGCCCCTGGCTGTTGGGGCCAAAAGTACTGAAGATTAAGAAGGGAATCAGGCACATTTGCACTCCCCAGCCTGACCAGCCTTACAAATTACAGGCCAAAATCACTGAGGGTTTGCCATAAGCAGCCAAGCACCTCTGTGTGCACCTCTGCCTACACCACAGCCTGACCACAGCAGCCAGCAGAGCGTTTGCGCTCCTGTCCCCGACGGCGAGGGACTGTGTTCATCAGCAACAGGATGAAACCAAAGAGCCACCAAGTCAAACCTCACAAAAATGTGCACTCTTCGAGCTATTTGTTGCAGAGGCTATGATGGCTATGCTAGGGTCTGCACAAGGGAGCCAGACTGCTGAGCTGTGTTTCCTAGGAGTTTGTGGACTCGTCGGTGTCTAATAAAGGGTTAAGCTCATATGGCAGCTTTTCTTTCATAATGCACTAGTCGGTTGTTATCCTGTGTTCAGGTATTTGTTGCCATGAAACTTTTCATGTTGGAGACCTATAATCCAAGCTTAGATGGAACTGGCCAAAGGATTTTACAGTCATTTGGCAACACAGACTTACGCACTTACACATTTATACACACGCACAAGCTTTGTTTGTTTAGGAAGGGGGCTAAACCCAAGGATTTTCTCTAGGAAGGTGGTCAACATACAGCTCAATTTGGAGAAGTCAGAACATTAAATTAGCTGCCTTGCAAATGTGAAAGGGCCAAGGCTTGGTCTAAACCCCATCCAATTGAAAGCGAGCCAGCACCTCCAGGCTTTGCACCAGGCTGTTTTTGGCCACATGCACACAACGTGTGAAGCCTGCACTCACCTACAAAGTCGTAAATGAGGTCTTTGATGAGATGCCCGACGATGGCGTACGCCACTGCCACCACCACCAGGGCTGCCATGAGGAGGTAGAGGACAGCCTTGGGCAGAGGAATGGCATCTCGAGGAGGGGGTTTGTACTCCTTGTAGAGCTGGTCATTGTCCGAGTATGAGTACTGGAACAAGTGGTCCAGGCCAGCTGTGAAGTTGCTGGAGTTCATGGACTGGCTATTGGACAGGTAGTTGTCCTGCTCAGGGTCCTGGAGGACACTTACCACCGAGCTGGTGGTGGCTTCCACTTGCTGTACCAAGTTCAGAGTCTTGTTAACGCTGGGGAGGATCTGGGAGAGGAAAGTGCTCCAATCTTTGATGGCACTGATGTTGCAAATAATCATAATTGCAATGAGGAAAGAGATCTCCAAGCTCAAGAGACTTAAAAAAGGGAGAAAGAGGTGAGAATTGCTGTACTTACACCAAACCACGTACTGCAAACCGGGCAGAGAAGGTCTTGACGGGGTATGTTTTTCATTTGAAAATTCTTACATGATCCAGTAGGGATGCATCTGTGGTACCTCGGTCTCACTCCTGGAAATGCCCGTAGAAAACCCCTACGGGCATGAAGTTCCTTAGGAAAAAGTAGATGCTGGAATGATTTTGACTGATATCATTTTTGTTCCTCAGCCGTCTCTCCCTGATGCTACCCACTGATGAAAACCGGAGAGACAGGATCCTGTAGGTATTTTCAGTCATCTGGAAAAGAAAGATAAATTGCCCTTCTCCAGCCTTTTTTTTTTTTTCTTCTTTTTTTTTTTTTTTTTTCTTCTTCACAGGCGATGGTCCTTGGAGAGACAGAAATCCCCCCTTTGCTGTTCCCCGGGCTCGGTCAGGCAAGGTGTGCGGTGCCGCGCTGTGACTCTCCCGTTAACGCTGCCCGAAGCGTTCTCGGAAAAGAAACATATATTCAAACCCCACAAAGTTCAGCTGCTCCCGGCGTGTGACGGAGCCGGCGGCGCGCAGCTCCCGGCCCTTCCAGCCCGGCTCTCAGCAACTTCTTTCGCCAGCATCTCCCGATCGATTCCTTTAAAAACAAAACCCAGAGTCAGAGACCGCGGCCGCGCCAGCAACGAGAGCCCAGCACACACGGTCCGCGGAGCGCAGCCCGGCTCAGAAGCGACCGCTCTCGGGTTTTACCTTAAAGACTTTTCCAAGCCAACAGATCCCCTCGCCTGATGCTCCAGCCTGTTTTATTCAGCGCCCTACGGAGCTCCCCGCACACAGCCCCCGATGCGGTGCCGCTGCTCGCCGTCTGCGGGGAGTGCGGGCACGCCTGCGTGTGTGTGTGTGTGTTTGTGTGTGTGCACACTCCTCCCCGTCCTCTTCCCCTCCTGTCCCTTCACCCCGCAGCCCTGCTCGCTCTCCTCAGCCGCCCCGGCTCCAGCAGGGAGGGGGATTATCTGCCGAGAGCTTGGCTCCACAACTCCTGAGTGCGAAGCAGGCGATGCGTGGCTCAGCCTCCGCCGCTGCTCCCCGGGGAGTTAATCCCTTTCGGTGGCAAAAAATAAGATGAGCTTTGGTCCGTCTGCTGGATCTTCCCGGAGAGGTGGAGGGCAAGGCTGGGAGCAGCCGGAGCGCGCGTGTGGATGCGCGGGGGTACCCGCAGGTCCAGCCCGCCCGCGCGGAGCACAGCCTTTGTCTGGGAGCTGTGCCGCCGGCAGGGAGAAATCAAATCGCGGGCGCTGCCGGGAGGAGGGAGGACATCATCAATCCCACCGCCAGCATCCCACAAGAGTGATGCTCCCTCCCCACAGCCCTGCTTCCCTCCTCCTGCAGCCTCCACCCAGCAAAGTTTTGGCATCGGAGGGATGCCTGGTTTGCAGAAAGGCCAGAGGGTTTGGCGCTGAGCTCCCTCACCCTCTCCCCTCCCTAGTTAGCTGTCTGTGCCAACTGGTAAGAGCCAGCCCGTTCTTGGTCACCTTGATAATGGTCTTAAACTGGCTCATGTTCCCTACAAACACATCTCCTCATCTGCCTTGGTATGGGATTTCAGTGGGGTGCTGGCTTGGTTTAAAGACACTGGGACTTAATTAAAGAGGAGGAAGAGGAAATTTTAGAGAGGGGGAAATTGTCTTTCTATATTTGGAGGTGAAAATAAATCACAGCTCCATTTTTCACTTCTGCCTTTTTTAAAAATTATTTTTGTGCTGCTTCCCCATGGAAGAAACAGCTGTCACGAGGGCAAGGAAATCACCACATTAGGCCTGAATGCAGCCAAATGGAGCTTCTGAGAAATAATAGCAAAAGATTAACTTTTTGTGTGTGTCTGTCTGTGTGTGTTAGCAGCCAGCAGCAATCCCACCAGCTGCCTGGGGCTTGGAAGAATGTAGAATAAAATGGCAACATCTCTCCCATACAATAAAATCACCAGAGCTTAGGTTTGTGATGGACAGATTGTACAGCCCAGGAGCAAAGAAAATGTGGAGAGAAAAAGCTTTTCTGCTCTCCGTGGAGTGTGCGTGGGCCCCGTCTCAGTGACTTCTGGCTCCCAGGAACATTTACCAGCATCCTAAAATTTCTTCTCGGAAGTAACTGAGCTGTGACTGGTTACAGAAAGATGTCTGGACAGCTGCATGGATACATATCCTGCCATGGGACATGTCCTGATGTCTCCCTGCCCCAGCATCATGATGCCCGGTGTTGGAGCGGCTCCTCTGCCCCCGGATCATGAAACCAGGGGGTTGCTTTGAGGGCCAGGGCAGGAGTCAGGAGCTAAGGGCAAATGGCTCCTCTCACAGACTCCGAGTCCTCTCACACCGGATTTTATCCTTCCAAGAGGGAAAACGTGGCAAGATTATTTTTTTATAAGAACTTTTCAACGCAGAGTTCTGGGCTCTGTGCAGGGATACCTCAGTGCAGGCTGGCTTTGCCCTGCTCCAGAGGCACATCCTTTGGCTGGGGTTCCCAGCAGGAAAGGACAACCTTTGGGACTTGCCCACTGGTCCTTGGGGACCGAAGCTGCTCTGAAGCTGTACTTTCACAGCAGCTGTTTGGTGTTAGCAGTTGCCATGGCATCAGTGCATCAACCAGAGGGAACAGCAGAGAATCTGGTCCGGGCTGAGCCATCCCTGTGGCTGGCTCTGGGATGCGACAATCCTAGGCAGGCTCCCACCAGGCTGTGCCTTTTTATTCTCAGGAGGGGATGGAGCTGAGTGATTTGGGGCAAAATATTTGTAAAGCTGTCCGTGCATGGGGAGATTAATGAGAAAAACTGGGGGCAAAATTGGCAGCTGTCTGCATGCCTGGGGACAGCTGGTGACAGCAGCACACACTTCGCTCCTGTGGGACACAGGGCCAGACCCCCTTGGTTTCCTAGACCTCCACTGAGCACTTCTGGGAAGAGGCTGGAAAAGCACTTGGGGAAGCTCTGAGTTCTGCTGCAGGCACTGACTTCATTAAAGGGGCTTAGGGTAATACCACAAAAATACCCCTCCACCTCTTGTGTTTCCCTGGAGCAGAAGGAAAGTTGGCTCCTTTCATTTTCGTTAACACCCTTATCAATTCAAAGTGACTAAATAGATGCTTAACTGTTCATTATACACTCCCTGCATCTCAGGTCTGAGAGGGAGGCTTTATTTCCACAATTATGGTTTCCATCCCATTACAGAGGGAGAGAGCACGAAGAAATATAGAAGTGTGGATTTTAATAACCATATATTTCAAACTCTCTGTTATTAAAAAAAATGTTTGCATTTACTGTGATGGGAGGAAGATTAAAAGGATTGCCATGGATTCCACTTAGGGAACATTGCTAATGATTTCAATAAATCACTTTAAATAAAAATCACAATCTCCACAATTCCACCCAAATGCCATTTGGCAGAGGGGTTGATTATAGGAGCAAAATGAATTTCAGAATTAGCTGCTTGTCCTAATGCAATTGGACAAATTAAATTTAGGGATACACATATATCCAATGAAACACATATCTCATGCAGAAGAGCGGTATTTTGGCCCCTGGGAAAAAGAACAAATAATGTTTTAGTGGGTCAAGAAAAATCTTGTCCCTCATGATGGATGTCGAGGGTTTGTTTCAGCTATTTCCTAAGTATTTTTATTTTATGGCTTATTCCCTACGTAACTACAGTCAAAGCACTGGTGTTTTATTTCCACCAAGGCAGGATCCAGCTGACTACTGGGACTTGTCTTTGACAATGCTGGTGTCCATGCAGAGCTGAAAAACTGCCCTGACACATCACCAGCAATGCCCAGAGCGGACAGTCTTGATTCCTGTCTGTGTTTGGGACCACATCCCAGGGTCTCCACAGAAAATGAAGCCCAGGTGCTACACCAGGCCTGGAGATCTGCTCCCAGCTCCACTGCTGGCTGCTTGTCCTGCTTGGCAACACATAAGGGACATGGAGGCAACAGGCTATGGATGTGGCAACAACTGTCAGGTGCAAATGGAGCTGCAGGGGTGGAGAGCAGTGTAGGAGTTTATCCCCATGCAGCGGGCTGTGCCTTAGGAAGGCTTTGTGTCTCGCCCTGGCTGGGAGCTATTCAGAAGTTGGCAGAAAATGTAGTCAGGAGGTGCAGCTCCAGCAGCAGTATCTCCATCTGTACTTTTGAGCAAGACATTTGTTTGCCCCAGGGTAATTTTTACAGCCTCATGGTGTTTTTTGTGTCTGTCTTCTGTGCTGGCTGCTGGCACCAAACCCTGATCCCCACCAGAGAGACCACCACGCACTGTCAGCAGAATAAGCGCAGAGATCTACACCCTCATATGGCACAAGGCAAAACAGTCTTCACAGGACTTCTTCAAACCATGCAAATTTTAACTGTGGAGGGTGGCATCCACATTCCCATCCAGATGCAAGCTCATGGGGGCTGCACAGTTCCTGTCCCAGTTTCTGCTGCCTTCCCGTGGACGAGGCGGGCTGACCTTCATTCATCCCCGTGTGGGCCAGATGCTCTTCCCTGCCTCCCTGCCTGGCTGTGCTCAGCTTCTGCACTACACCCTGGAGCAGCCGCTTCCTTCCTAAGCAAATTCCATACCTGTACCAAAGTTTTGACAGCAACCTTCCTGCATGACAAGAAGTTGTGAAATATGGGGCTTATCCTGTATTCCCATTCCTGGCACTCGTCTTGCCCAGTGATTTCTGCTTGAACAAAACAAACAAACAAACAGGGAACAGCAGCAATTTTTAGCAGATGAATCAGAGCGAGCTATCTTTATCTATCTATATATAAAAACACCTTTTTAAAAATGTTTTTTTTTTTCTTGATGCTGTATTATTCATGCTCCCAAAGCTGAAGAAGTCCAGATTATAATAATAGACATAATAAATATGGCATATTAAGTGCAGTGCATGGGAAGACTGTTCCCTATCTGCTGTCTCTGGTAAGCAAAGTGGGGTTTTAACTCTGCGTGTGGCACCATCTCATGGACAGCTTGGCTTATTCAAAGGACTTAAGAGGTTGAAGGCAGGCATAAAATTATCCAGCATGAAAAGCTTGCTTCCTGAAAGAAAGGGGAACATTTCCCAAATAAACAAACCCAGGGCAACAGGCATAATTGCAGTGGAACTGAGGTGGGAAGAGTGAATTACATGTTTTGTTTGCATCTCTAGAAAATGCTATGGCAAAAAAAAAAAAAAAAAATTTGTAGGGGTTATCTATGTTTAAATCTGACACATATGGGCAAAGCAGAACAGGAAGGCTTCATCCCAACAGGTGGTCAAGTCCTGTTTTTCCGTGTCTAGTTCTACTCACAGCTTTGCTATCCTGAAACCCAGTGAGAAAGTGAGCTGAGCTGTGTGCATCCAACACCTCCCAAAGCCTCTCAAAGGGATCTGGAGGGAGAAGCTGGCAGTCTGCACATTTTCTATATTCTCTGCCATCTAAGCTGGATATGCAGATCTAAAATAAAAAAAGTCACCAGCTGTTTCTTTCAAGCAAAATGGAGAAGGAACTGCATCGATGCAAACCTGTTGGAGTCTTCAGAGAGTTTGAAAGGGCAGGACTGAGGCTCAATCCACCTGCTAACATCTGGGCTCCAGGAGGAAACTTTAAATGGCAACAATGGTAGAGGAAAGGAAGAAATGAAGGATCTGAGAAAGGCAAATAGGAAAACTTACCTCCTTCCCTGAAACAGCCCCCTCATCACAGCTAGAAGTACAGGAATAGAGACCTCCCCAGACACCAGTTCTCATTCCCTACAGACACTCATAGGACTGTGTGGCTGTGCTGCCTGTCCCTTGCAAAGTCCTTGCTCCAGTGCCTTCTTCTCCCACAAAAGGACCCCCTTCTAACAAGGGACTTCTAAAGCTATGCTAGTATTTCAGGTGTGGAGGAAGAGCTGAGTAGGGATGAGCGTGAGAAGTGTTGCTGGGTTGCCAGGCAGGTTACAAATACACTCTGTGACTCCTGATTAATCTGCCACCTCACACGAGAGGTGATGCAGAGCTCTCTTCTGCATTGCAGATTGTGCTCCCGCCGTGCCCTTTCCCCAGCACCTCTCATAACCCTTACCTGTGACTTCCCAGGCACTCATTCAGCACCTCACAGTGCCTGATCCGTACCTTGCTGCCTGCTGGGGTTGTAAATGTGTTTGCAGACTGATCCCACCCTCACAGGTGGGAAAGCAGCCCCTGGGGCCACATCCTGGCTGTCTCTGGCGCACCAGGCACGCTCTCATTAAAGGAACTGATGGTAGAGGGGGACTGTAACATCAGCCTTTGTCCGAAATGGAAGTGGATAACACTCCCTTCCTTTCCTGTGCTCCAAAGCAATGTGTGGAAAGGGTGGATCAGGGATGGGAACATCCCCCTGCTGCAGGCATGTGGGTGCTGAAACAGAGGGAAGACGTTGGCACAGCCCTTCTGGAGTGAAGGCTGAAAACGGGTGACAGCATCCCTTCTCCCCGTTCAGGTCTGGCAAGGTCAGCCAACTCCTGGTGAACTGCAGGAGCCTGGGACTGAGTGACAGGAGCATGAAGCAGCTCCAGTCTGGACTGAGCTCTGCTGCATCCCAGCAGGGGCATTGCCTCGAGCACCCCGTGGTGCTCCAACTCTAGCGGCAACGCTTCTCTTGTCAGCAGCAGGCAGTTGTGATTGGCAGTGGCAGCAAAACGCTTGATTACTTTGGGATAGGATAAACTCAGGAGCAGAACCAGAAGAAGAAAGAAATGGTTTTAACAAGTATGGAAACCACTTTTAACCCATGTGCAACCAGAGGTGTGATTGCATCCCTTCCATCTTTTTATTTTGTGATGGAAGTGATGCATGTTGTTTTTTCCAATCTGCCTGCTTAATGCTACCAAAGAGAAATTTAGCCAGGAAAATGTTCACTTCTGTGAGTTGAAGCCCCAGGAGAAGTCTGAATTAAGACTAAAGGTGACATTCATAATGAGCAGGGCAGGATTTTTTTTTGCATAGGCTGTTAACCACATGGAGACATAATCCTTTGACTCCTGCACTTTACTGCTATGAAGGTATCAAATGTCCACTAATGTTACCTAAAATTGTTCACAGCTCACCAAAGCTCTTGGCTTTCAAAATGTTGGTTGCATTGAATGTTCTTCTGGCTGAACCTGCTGTTCCACAGATGAAGGAGGTCTCCCATCAGTGAGCAGCTATGCAGTCACTTCTTGTCCTTCGGTGCTGTTATAGCTTTTCTCAGTGAATCCAACTCGAGTCTTCTTCACTGCAATTGAAATCAACATCCTCCTCTATCCCATCAAGCACAGAGCTTCATATTTCCTTCTTCCCTGGAGCACTCTTTGATGTTTTTGATGGAAGGAGCGATCTGTGGGTTAGTGTAAAAATGACCTTAGGTGCTTTATGTCTTTTATCAGAGAGAACAGAAAAAAACCTAAGCCATGCACATTTAGACAACTCAGGGAGATCAGGTACGTACTGGAGCAGCAGCCCCTCTGTTCATGGTGGTGCTGAGCTTCAGTGGCATTGCACACAAACTTTTTCTCCAGATTGGGACCCTGCTGAAGGTGACCTTGGGATCTGAGCAGTGAGAGAGCACAGACACTGAGATTTTGCCCCTAAACCAGTCTGGCTGTGGAGCTGTGTCCCAAGGAAAGGAAGCCTGATCCCAGCAGTCAGAGATCCTATTGTTCCCATCCTAGGCCATACCTGCCTTCAGTTACCCTGTGCAACTATTGCCTCCTCACGTCGATGGAGCAGAAGCCTCCCCTTTTAATGTCTGAAGGCTCTGTGCTCCTCTGCACACCTCATCCTATTGCCTGGCCTGCCTTCCCCGCCCCAGGCATGCTGCACACCGACTTTCTGGCCTCAGGTTTGTTTTGCTGTGGTGTTTTGCCTGTGCCAGCCTCTCAGCAGAGCTCAGACAAGCAGCCCTTCATCCACCACTCGGGTGATTTATAACCTTGCCAGCACCTCCAGGGCTCCCAGTCACTGTATGGGTTAATGGCTGCTACCAGAAGACTTTGCAGCTTCAGGCTTCCTTTAACAAGCGTCCAACATGCACCTGAAATGTAAGTGCTTTGTTTGATTATTCGTTTGTTCGGCTCAGTCCAAGGTCAAAGCCAAGAACAATACAGAGGAGCAATAGTAAAACACACAAAGCCCTCTGCAAACTTCTCTGCAGGGCTCCAAAGCACAAGTGTATTTTTATTCTCCCCGTGGCTTTCAGAGGGAGGCTGAGAACAGCATCACTGTGTCACAGAGGGGGAAGCTGAGGCACACAGCAGCTGAGCACCAGACCCCAAACTTACTCAAAACAGGGATTAGATTCTCCTTGGTTTCAGTTGACTTCAATGCCCAGAAATTTAGGTGAGGTACCCACTTCTTTCGCGATAGACAAGTTTTTTTAACCAAAACCAAGGCTGTTTCTTTAATGCAGGAAAGGAGCAGTACTGGGAGGGAAGGAAGCGTGGCAGTGGAACTGAGCTGATGAGCCTCTGTGAGGAGGGAGGGGTAAATAGAGAGATCTCATATCTGAGACCCCAGCATTAATTCATATGTTGATGAATGCCATAAATTAGATTGCAATCAGCCTGCATTCTCCAGGGACCTATTCCATGTAACGAGGCAGAGCCAAGTCTGTTCCAAACCCAGAGAACTTCTGGAGGCTCTGAGCACGGTTCCTTCCTTCCCCACCCTCAATAAATAAATAATGTTGGAAAAGAGGAAGGTATTAGCTGTGAATGGATTTTAATTGAAGCAATGGTAAATTCATTTCATAATCTTTAATTAGCAGAGATGCTTGCTGGAAATGTAATTTACAGGAAACTTTTTCCTTTGCTTGGAAATCATTGGAATGTCCTAGTGATGGGGCTCAGAAGGAGTTGTGGTCTCTGTAAATAAAGCATGAAGGTCCAGGATGAAGGTGCTTGTCTCTTGGGATGAAGCAAGCAGAGGGTCTCACAGCACCTTCTGATCCTGTCTCCAGGCAAACCTCAGCTCCAGCTTGTGGCTGCAGCTGAGAATCAAACAGGAAAAAATGATTAACGTCAGATGATGGCTGGGTTTGATGGTCCGAGTCTGTGGTTATCCAACCTTCACACACACAGTCCCTCTTCAGCTCCTGACCTTATCCTGAACCTCACTACTTTCTGCAAGCTATGTCCTCTGTCCTTTTGTTTTTCTCTGTCTCCTGATATCCTATGGATCCCCACATCCTGCTGCCTTCCATGAACCCACACAGGTCCTGGAGTCCTTCTCCTGGTACAGCTGGCTTGGTGAAGGGGGGCTGGAGAGTTTTCCAGAGCAGCAAAGAGAGCAAGAAATCGTTGAAACTACTCTTTGTTCTCCAACATGATTTTCACTGCAGGAAGCTTTCTCACCTCAGGACACATTCAAAGCTCATCACTTTGGGAACAGGACAGGTCACGAGGGATCCCAACCAAACTCTGAGAGCAAATTATGAGTGGCTGAATGGGAGAAATCCAGAGGTCCCTTCCAGCCAATGTGCCTCTGAGTCTCTGAAACCAAATTACCCTGTCTGGAGCTCCCAGTGAAAGAAATGTCTGTGAGTCATGAGTGGTGATTAAGGACAGCTTTAGGTGCAGAGACTCAGAATAAAATCACAGTGCTTGCTTCTCTGCTTGTCTTCTCTCTGTTCATGCTCCACTTCTTGCCTGCTTATGCTGGGATGAAAGCAAGTTTCCTTTCATCTCAATTCCTAGCAGAGCTAGAGTTGTCCCAGCAAAGGGAATGTGAGCTGGCTCTACTCCTGAAATCTGTTGACATGTTGCTAAAAAAAACCCCCAATTATTAGGAGAGGAGCAGGGGAAAGAAAAGACATTCTTCTTTTCCATGTTGAAAACTTTATGGGGTGTAATTGAGAGATCAAAACTACCTTGGTGAATAATTGGTGCCAGCTGGGAAGAATTAGCTTGGCGTGTGAATCACATGTTGGGTTTGTTAAGCCACTCATGAGAAACCAAGTCCTTGCCTGGTAATCTGAGGGCGTGTTGCAAAGGAGAGTGTTCCCTCTGCCCTTTAATCAAACATGGTCTTCGTAGGTGTGGGTAACACATCCCCCATGCCTCACTTTCTCCTTGATAACAAGAGTATGGCACTGGATTGCTGGGTGTAGAGCTCCTGGGATGTGTGTGGTTGGAGGGGGATAGACCTTGGTACCCTGTGCCCAAGGCCACCCTCTGCCCACCTGGGTGTGGGCTGTGCTCATGGGTTGATGTCTGCAGGGAAATCTTCATACGGGGTGGCCTTGGAGCACCCCTCATAAGACTCAGGGATGGGGATTGATAGGTCCACCCTCCCTCATCCCTGTAAATAAGGGGAAAGCAGCAAAGCTGAAAAGAGACGGCTTTCTGGATGCAGCAGGGAGCTCCTGTTTTCT
Source organism: Pyrocephalus nanus (assembly GCA_038380795.1). Lineage (NCBI taxonomy): Eukaryota > Metazoa > Chordata > Aves > Passeriformes > Tyrannidae > Pyrocephalus > Pyrocephalus nanus. The sequence continues at coordinate 5,085,019 of CM076269.1, forward strand.
TTCCCCTTCATTAAATACTGTGTTTTCCTCTAATGAAGGGGCCATCCAGAGCAATAATGAAACTCTTCTCACATTTCAGTGCTTCAAATGCCACTTCCCCCTCCCGCGCCGAGACGAGCCCAGGCTTCAGCAGCTCCGAGGGTGGGGGCCTCGCTGCTGCCTCGCTGTTTCTCTAGCGAAATGAAAGCAAAATTAGTTCCCCTGCAAGAACTGCAAAGCACCCGTGCAGGGGGTTGTTTCATTCATCCCTTCTCCTCCTGCATCAATAATGCCTTAATCTCCTTCCCGCTGGGCTCTGCTGTGTGCCGCCTTGCCAGAGAAGGGCAGCAGGATGCTCCTACAGGGCTCTGGGGCTGCTTTCTCCACACGTGGGCTGCTCTGTCACCAGCCATGTCACCCAGCTGGGGGTCACCTCTGGGACGCAGATAAATCCGGCCGGTCTGTGCTGCACCTCAGGTCTTGGGTTTGGGTGCGTTTCTGTAGGGTGAATCATCACTGGGGTACACCATCCCCAGGTGTACAGAAATCTTACATTTCCCAGGTTACCCAGGACCCCCCGGGGCCATGTGAGACACCCAGCTCTCCGTGGCATTAACGAGTGCCCCCCTTTTCATTTTAGGAGTGATTATGTAGGAAGTACCCTCAAGCTGGGGGGAAAGTCCCCCCTCACGAGCATCCTCACTCCTGTTAGAGGTTCAGCAGCCAGTGCCTGCCTCCTAAGGGCCCAGGAACTGCAGGAATTGTGAGCAAAACCAATGTGATGAGCCAAGAGGTACTTTGTGACGAAAATGTACCAGGTATCCCATCAGCTCTGGGCATTTGCCCCTCAGATATTCTTGATTTTGCTCAGGACGGGGCAGCCTCTCTGCCATGAGGATGGGTAGGGATGGCAGTAGCTCCAGGAGTGACTGTGCAGGCACAGTGCATGGCCTGTAAGTGTCTCCTCATCTATCATCAACGTGAAGTTCAATTACAGCCTATTGGGGTTTTCTCGATTTGCCAGTTAATTAATGAAATCTGCATCGCAGATGAGTTCTATTTACATAAGAGCTGAAGGAGGCAAGTCTTCATCTTAATAGCAGTGAATATTCAGATGTCAGATTAACTCATTGCTCTCAGTTCCAAATTGTTATTTACTTGGTTGTGTTTTGAAGACACTCTGAATTTCCACTTTCTTACTGTGAAAGAAGCAGTAATGGGATATTTTGTTTTCTTGAGCCCTGGTTGTTTTATTGAAACTACTTCCAATAAGCTGCAAAATTGGTTCTGTGTGAAGGTAAGACTCCCTGGCTAGAACGAGTGGTGCCTAAAGGGGCAATGACAGAGACCTCTCACATCATGGACAGCACGGAGCTGTGGGGGAAGGATTGCTGACCTTTCCTCATAACTAGGTGTTTCTGAAAGCAGGCAAGCAGCAGATTTGATAGAGACAGAAGCAAGTCCCTTTTCACATGGAGTGGATTGCATTGCCTGTCCTGTTGCCACAGGAGTCCACAAGGGATTTGACAAAGCGTTTGTGGATTTTAAACCCCATAATCTGAGTATGGCTTAGAAATGATGAAGACCCTTGAACCACAGATCACCAAAGATGAGAAAAGTGAGTCAAGACCAACTTGTGAGTGCCGTTTCCCTTGATTTCTTTGCATCTGCTACAGCCACTGAACAAGCTGGGTGGGCCGTTGGTCTAAATCATAAAGCAATTTCTATAGCAATTTAGCTGATAATTTGAAGAAAAGGCAATATGGGTCCCTTTGCTTCTACACTTGATGGGAATCACAAAGATGCATCAGAGGAGGCTGGTATGTAGGGAAATCTTGAGTGGTCATGAGTTTTCATCTGCCTTTGAAGTTGCCATGAGCAACATTTTAAGGTGATGTCACTATCCAGTCTACTACAAAGAGTAACACAGGACGAGAGAGAGCTTCCCTTTGGATGCAATCTACATCTCTACATCTGACCTTTGTTTGTTAGTGCCTCAGCATTGTCCTTGTCTGATGAGCTTCTTGAAGGACTGAAGAATTAAGAGGCTGTGGCAGTGCCAAAAGAAATTAGGGAATGTGATTGGGAAGGAAACCTGGGAAATGAACCTTGCTTTTTAATCAACGCACCAAGCAAAGCAGGGCTAATCAGCATTAATCAAGTAGAGCACTGTTGTTAAATGGAGGCCCTGATTTAGAATAGGGGGCTCTACTAATGACCCAGCAGAATCAGGAGGCTCTTTCCAGCTAGAATTCCCTTGTTCAGGACAGTGATTGATCTGATGATCGTGTATTGATCTGCTTTCCCAAGTGCACAGCAGCTCAGGCTCTGCATCACTTCTCCTTTTTGCAACAGAAGTGCTGTGTGGCCTCCCCTGGAAGTGACTCACATGGCAGCAACCACCAGCCAGGCAATAAAACACCGTCCAGTGGGAGTGAGGCATTTTTATTTTCATTATTCAGACAGCATGTGGGTGTGTGTGGCTCTGTCCCAGCAGCAGCTGTCATCTCATAGGCTGCTAGAACAGGAATTCCCTCGGAGAGCAGCTACCACCTCTCAGAGATGCCCAGCAAGCTCTACAGGTAGTGTGGGAGAGGCTGAACATAGCGATGCTGAAATCATTTCCCTCAGACGTGCTTCCAGCTCGGCTCTTCCTGAGCCCAGGTTGGACACCTGCAACTTGGGATACAGTTAAACAACATGGACAGGAAGGAATCTGCCTTTACCCCCACAGGGTAGAGATTGCCCCAGAGGGGCCAAGGTGGCTGTGTCTACACTAGGACCTAAGAGAGCCAAGGCACTGTCCCAGAGTGGCCTGTCCTCTTTCATCATTACCACACTCCCAGTTAACATTCTCTGGCCAGTGACCAGATGAAATGTGGTGGAGAAACTGAGGCTCAAACCAGTTAAAGGACTTGCCGGGAATCAGCGGCACCAGCAGGAGCTCAGGCTTCCTAGGATGTGTCAGGTCCCTCTGCACACTCAACAGGAACCTCCAGGAGTGGATTTCACCTTCTGAGGTCACATTCCATGCTGGTTTTCAGCAAGTGACACGGGTGCTACCTCTGCCACTTTCACAATTAAATATTTACAGATGATTACTGTCTGTGCCATGGAACCTGGATGTGCAGGTGATAACCTGGAGGCTGAGCGCAGTGGGGAGGCTGGTGCATGCTCTGCTTTCCAGATGAGTTAGCTGTAATTTTTGGAGTTCTTGATTCATTCCATTAGCCAAATCCTCCCCCTGCCTTGCTGTCCCCAGTGTTTGAAGTGTCAGGCATGAAAGCAAAGGCAAGTCAATCAGATGTGCAGAGGCCTATTGGAGATAATTGCTAGGCTGTCTCCCAGACAGTTCTCCCTGCTCAGCTAAGTCAGCTGGGGAGGAAAACATCATAGAAGTGATGCCACCAACTTCTCTGTGATCTTTTCTTCCTCCTGAGGAGAAATGGTCTGACAAACAGCATCTGAAGAAGCCATGGGGAAAAAAAAAGTTAGTTTTGAGGGAGTTGAGCAGATGGGCCCATTGCCTTGTAGAGAAAGAAGGGAGGGCTGTCTGGGCAGCGTGGGCAGCCATGAATGTGCTCAGGAGGCTTTTGCAAGGAATTTATGGAGAAATCAAAGTCAGGCTCTTTGCAGTAGAGCACAGGAGGAGACTGAGGGGCAATGGGTATCATCTGGAACAAGAGAGGCTCAGACTGGTTATATATATGTCCTCCTTATATGGCACAAACGTTCTGTGTGAGGACAGTCAAGCGGCGGGAAGGGTGCCCAGAAGGGCTGTGCAATCTCCGTCCTTGGAGGATTTTAAGACCTGAGAGGACAAAGCCCTGAATGACCCGGTCTCACCTGAGAGCTTTGGGCAGCAGGTTGGACTTAGAGACCTCCTAAGCTCCCTTTCAGCTTGAATGATCTTATGGCCCTAGGAACACATCCCTCTCAGTGCCTGAGGGGACAGACAGAGGTACAAAGATTGAGGCTGCACACCAAAGAAAGCCCTCCTAGGAATAGGGGGAGGTAAATACAGAGATGCCTCAGCATGGAAAAGGAAGTTCATCCATCATGGGAGGTTTCTAGGAACAGAGCAGATGCATGTGGATTGGGACCAGCGTGATCAGACTTAATGTGACCTCGTGGATTTCGTATGTGAGGCTTGGTCTCCGAGGTGACATTCCTGATCTCCTGTCATCCAGCACTGAGCTGGACCTTCCTGAGGATGAGGGCTGTTTCTCTGCCTTTCACCTTCAGCATCCTTGGGATCTTCGGGATATCATGCCTTTCTCAGTCTCTCCTGACCCTCTCTCCAGGTCCACTGCCCCCCTCACATGTTCTTCCCCTCAAAATCCTAACTGGCAGTGCTTTCTAACAACATTCCCAGTATTTTGTAGGAATCTCCACTTCCTTTCTAGACATTATCCTGGGTTCTTTTTAGGAATTTTCCTTATGTCTTTACAGGAATTTCCACATTGCTCTCTAGGAATGTCCCAGAGCATTTTCCTGAAACATCCCATTGATTTCTTTTTGAAGCAATTTGGATGGATGCTTTTTAGGACTTTCCCCTTTGTTTTCTCTGCATGTTCTGCAGTGCTTTCTGGGAACATATCATATATTTTCTCCAAATTTTCCAGAGTTCTTTCTAGGAAACTCCATGTTGCGTTCTCAGAGTTTCTCAGCTTGCTTTTTAGGAATTTTCCCCTAGCTTTCTAAGATTGTCCCCAGATGCTTTCCAGGAATTTCATGTGTTGATTTCTAGAAACTACCCTGATGTTTTCTAGGCATTTTCCCACTGGTGTTGCTTTACAAAAATCTCTCCTCTGCTTTCTAGGAATGTCCCAGGATGTTTTCCAAGAAAATTTCTCCTTTGACTTTTTTTTTTTTTTTTTTTTTTTAGTTTTTCCAGAATGTTTCCAAGGAATTTTTTGGGTTCCTTCCAAGGAATATCTCAGTATGATTTCTAGGTATTCTCATGTTACTTTCTAGGACTTTTTAAATTTCTTCCTAGGATTCTCCCCCTTTTGCTTTTCCAGAATGTCCCACAATTATTTCAAGCCATTTCTAGTGTTGCTTTCTAGGAATGCCCTACAGTGCTTATCAGGAACTTGGCAAGTGTTTTCTCAGATACTACTATGATTCTTTGTAGGAAAAAATCTTTGTTTCCTAGGAAATCCTTTACTTTCTAGGAATTTTATGTCACTTTCCAGGATTTTTCCCGGATGTTTTCAAGAAATCCTAGAATTTGTTGTTTTCCTAGATCCCTTCTTGTGTCCTTTTGGGGCTGTTTTCCCAATACTGGCATGGGGAAGAGGTGGCTCCATGGACATGGTCCTCGGGGCTCCAAGCTGATGTTGTGAAGAGCAGCAACGTCTTCTGCTCTGCCTTAGCAATAAAACCAGTGCCGAAGAGACTTCCCTTCTGCCACACAAAGCAGGGATGGGCACTTCTCACTCCAGTTGTGTCCAAGCTGCCCAGGTGGAGTGATCATAATGCCTGGGATGAAAGAGGGGCCAGAGATCTGAAATCATTAGTGAAATCCCGGTGTTATGAAAGGCAAGAATAAATCCCAGTGAGGGACCCAGAACTGGTCCTACAGTTTCAAACCTTTGATGTGATGGCGATTTAATTAGTGACCTTGGTTATGACCTTGGTTTCCCACCAGCTTTGGGCTGTGTCTTTCTCTCTCCTTGTCCCTGCTCGTGTCAGAAGAGTAGCAGATCTACTGAAATTGAAACTTTTTCTTTGGTAAAAAAAGAACAGCTTTGACAAACGTTTCAGATTTTAAAAAAAAGCCCTCAAATTCTTGAAAGTCCCCCTTTGACAACCAAGATTTTTATTTTCCTAATTTGAAACACCCTTGTTCTGCAATTTAAGCTGATTATTAACAGCATGTTCAGAAGCTAGTGAAACAAAACATTTTAATTGGCCCAAGCCAGGTGGCTTTATTTTAGTTTTGTTTCACGGAAGCTTGAGATTTCGATCTTTCATCTTCAGCTGGAGCAGGAGAGTTAAAAAGAAATCTCCAGAAGCTTTGTGAAGACTTTTCCCAGCCTGCTCCTTGCGCTAGTACGTGGAAGGAAGGCTCACATCTTTGTGTCTTTGCCTGTTGCTGGGCTCACAAAACCCCCGTCTCCTCTAGCTAAGTAAGAACAGCAGCTCTCAGCTGGCTGTTGTCTGCAAGCAAAGACACTCAGTGGTGAACTGGGGAGGCTGAGGCATGAGCAGGCATCTCCTTCAGCTGCCCCACTGACAGGTGAGATCTCCCAGTGTAGAGCCAGGTATCTTGGGGGCTTTGGCTTCTTAACCTGGATTTCTGAGGTTTTTGTTGTAGGGAACAACACCCACGCTGCGAGAAAGGGAGATAAAAGCCTGTCTTAGCTCTCCCCCCTGAAGGTGCCTGCCTGGGCTCTCTGTGAGGCTCATGCATGAGGGAGTGCTGAGCCTCAGAGCCCTCCAGCAGCGCTCCCCGTGCAGCAGGAGCAGATGACCTTTTGTTGTACTCGTCCAAGTGTGTGCAGCGCAGCTCTCGAGGCGAGCGTGACAGATGTAAATACGCAGCTCATTTGAATGCCGAGCCTGCCTTGATGAGGGGAAGCGCTCAGGCGTGTTAAGGGGCAGCTATTTGTTTTCCTCAGCCCCCATTGAGCTCTCCAATTAGCCAGAGAGATTGTGATGGAGGGATCTTCTGGAGAGGCAATCACACAAGCTCTGTGCTGTTCCTGCTCTCGTCTGCCGTGGGGTGGTATGAGATGCAGCTCTTTCGGAGTGTGAAGCTGCCTAATGCTCTGGGAGGGAAAGCCCATCAGCCCCAGCATCTGGATAGACACCTGACTAGGGAAAGCCAAGTCTGTAGAGCCGAGTCTGGCACAGATGTCCTGTGTTGGAGTGTCAGGAGAGCTGGTTGACTGCAGCAGGGAGGGTTCTGGTTCTTTGAGCAGCTGATCTTAGCAGTGCTCTGGGACATTCAGTGGGGAATATGAGGTGGGACTGTTCCTTGAGTGGTGGGATTTCATGTGGTACTCATGGAGGAAATTCAAATAGGGCTTTGACTTAATATTGGGCACAATGGGTGGTGTAGCAGGTCTGTCAACATGCCAGATTTCTGCTAAGGTCATCCAGAACCTAATTAACATAATTTGGCATTTCGTAACTCTTAAAATTCTCTCCTATGGTTCTCTAAATGGCGTGTAAAAACAAAGACTTTGGAAGGAGGAAGTAATAATAATAAAAAAGGGCAAGTTAACAACCTTTTAACAAAAATTATACACGAGGCTCCATGGCAGAGGGAGGCATTCATTCCCCAACTGCTTTGCTTAATATGGAAATAAAGGGCAATAGATCAGAGCCAGTCACCCCCACAGAGCTGAGCAAGAAAAGGCCAGGCTGAGGGTGTGGGGGAAGACACAACAGAAAGAGGCAGCTCTAAATGTTTCATTTTAATGTTCTACCCCTGTAGCACTTTCTGCCTTTTATGTACTGCCTCTTCTCTTCCAGGTCTGCTCAGGGAACTGGCACTTGCCTGGGGATGTGCAGCCAGCCAGAGAGGGGCTGTGGGGAACATGTGAGCCTGCACCTTGTGAGCCAGGAGCTCAAAGTCAGGAACCTGGGAGTAGGACCCCTGCCCCAGCAGAAACCAGTGAACCTCATGACTCTGATCTTCACCTGAGACCAAACTGCCCCGGGAGACCTTAACTCTGCTCTGACCCAGGGCGATTTCTCCTAGAAGCAGATCTTTGTATTTCATCTGTTGCCTTCAGACAGTGACATAACTCAAGGTTATGTTTTCAAGCCCTTAGTGGCCTCAGAGGGAAGATTCCAAGCCAAATGATTGACTCCAGCCAGTGTGACCATCCTCTTGAGTGTGCCCATGCTCAGGGTGGCTTTGTAGCCCAGCCAAGGGCAGGGGTGACAGTGCTTAGCAGAAGCTTGACATCAGCTTAAGTAATGGGATTATCTGGGGATGAAGAGGGAGAGGGAAGATGAATGGCAGTGGTGAACATGAGAGCAGGAATGAAGGGGGAGAGGGAGGGTTGTGTGCTGCCCAAGGGGAAACCTGTTCCCAGAGACTGGCTACACGTCGAGACAGGGCACAGGTCCTGCTGTCCCACAGCTTCCCAGTGCTGCTGTGGGTCCACCTCTTGGACTCCCTCCCTGTGAAATGAGCTGCTGGCAGGGTAAAATGCTTTGTAACAGGGCCAGAGAAATATGTGATCCTGCAAGCTTGTCTCTAGAGGCTGTGAGACACAGCCAAGGTGTTAGAAGGACACAGTCCCGCTCCTCTCTGCCACTGACAGTCTCCGTGACCTCTGGAAACTCACTTTCCATTTTCTGAGCCTCAATTTTTCTGGCCTGAAAAACAATGCTGATTATTCCACTTCCCTCTGCTTTCCTGGCTGATTTCTACCAGTTTTCAATTTGACGGAGGAAATAAAGACTTTTTTTTGACTGCATGACAGTAGCAGGGTGAAGTTTATCTGACTCAGGAGGCCAGGAGAATGACAGCTGAGTAGAAGCAGGTCAGAGTATCAAGCTGTGACTGACCCTGGATTTCTCCCCCCTCTTTCTTAATCCTGGCTATTAGTTCTTCTGTCAAGCACAGATGGCTATTTCCAAAAATCCCAGTCATTTGGAAAGGAACAAAATGTTTTCATCAGACAGGGAAATTCTCCTGAGAAGAGAAAACAACCAGAAATGCAGAGAACAGTGAAAACAACCTCCCCAGGTTCAAGCAGGTTGAGAGTGTTGGGGAGCAACGTGGCACAAAGCAAGTTCAGGGGACTTGCTGCTGTGCTTCATGCCTGGATGCCCAGCTCACATCCAGCTTGGAAACCTCCCACTGCTGCTGCTAATAGCATTGCTCTCACAGCTTGCCTGGAGTCCAGTGCATTAGCTTTGTGAGGATGAGAAGATCTTTGTGTCAGGGATGATGTTAAGCGATGGTTTTGTTTATTTTTTATAATGTGATGAATGAGGGTGGGGTTGTTTCCACTTTGCCTTGGTTGACAGCAGGCAGGTGGTGAGTGAAAAGCAACTGGTTGTTGACTGTGACTGCTGTGGAAACGTCTGGCTCAGCTGTTCACAGGAAGCTTCAGTTGCAGAGCTGATCTCTGCCTTCATTTACAAACAAGCCAGCATTTGGGCCACGTGAGGGAGCAGAATTCAGCGGCACCCTAACCAAGCAGGAGCCTGGTGTAGTCAGCAAGATGAGCAAAAGAGCCCATCTTTCTCACTTGAAAATGGATCTCATTTGATCTAAACTCTAGTGGTGCATCACAGTGTCGTTCTGGAAAGGGTTTTAAAATCAGAAGCTCACTTTCATGTAATTTTTAATATATTTTTGCAGAAGTGGCAGCTCAGGGCACACTAGAAATCCATCCTCACTCCTTTCAGAGAGCAGCTCCTGTAGCTGGAGTAAATTCCCTTTGAACTGCTCATGAAACTGTACCTGCAGGGAGACAAATACTCCAGAAGCAAATATGAGGGAAAATTTAAGGGATGGTGTGAGCAAGAAAATCAACCCCACCACAGAAATGGGTCTTCCATGCCTGACCACCTCTGTGCTACTGGGATTACAGTGTCTCTTCCAGTTGGATCTCATAGTCCTGCTGATCCAGGTACTACTCCCTGGCTCTAACGCTCATGCCATGCAAAATATTCTCTTTTTTTTCCTGAAAGAAGGTTCTAGTGAGGTGGGTGTTGATCTCTTTTTCCAAGTAACAAGTGACAGGAAGAGAAGAAATGGCCTCAAGCTGCACCAGTTACTCCCAGCAAATGGGAGGCTAAGGAAGTGGGAGGTTCAGTTAGGGAAAGGTGGAGGCTGGTTCTCCGACCACCAAGTAAAACATGGATGGAAAATAAATGTGAAAGAGGATGATAATGTGGTTCCAAATCAGCCTGTTCACAGTCTAAGAAGTTACCTTTTCACTTTTGTCCCACTGCTCACTCAGTGTGTCGTTGCACAAGGAAGACTTTTGGTCTGCAGAATAATTCAGTTATTTTTCCTTTGTAAATTAAAAAAAAAAAAAGGCAAAAAAAAAAAAAGAAAGGAAAAAAAAAAAAAAGAAGCTTTTTTCCCCTCTTCCGTGTGGTTCAAAAATTCTCCAAAAAAGTGCATTTTTGGGAATCAGTATTTGTCTCCCAGTGAAACCTAAGCTTGGAACGGTCATTAAGCAAAGAACTGGGGCATGACATGACTTTTGCCTGGCTGCTCATGGCCATTTTGAAGATGATGAGGTTAGTGATAACCACAAGGAGAGTTCCACACTTCTTCTGATCTGCTTGTGAGGGACCTTCTGCTGAGGTGTCTGCATGTGAACAGCCTGAGCCTGGGAGCAGAGATGTCTCCAGCTGGCATGGCAGACCACCAAAGACTAAAGCTTCCCAAATCAGTCCTTTAAGCCAAAAAGTGCACTGCCTTAATCAGAACGGCACGGTGCGTGTCCGAGGAACTTAAGCTGCTTATCATTCATCTTACATAATGGAGGGGGAAATGGTGTTTCCTGGAAGAGGGACACCGAGTCAGTGACTGTGCAGGGAGAGGAGCCCAGTGTGACCAGGAGCCTTGGAGAAACCATGGCCACGGGCCAGCAGGAGCCTGGCCACGGCTCAGCCTAAGCAGTGCCTCGAGGGAGGAACAAGGGGTGAATGTCCGTGGTGCAAAAGGCCAGCAGGGCAGCCACACAGCCAGTCTATCCCCAAAGCCATAATGCAGCTTAGTGATGAGATCCCAAAAATAGTCTGCTTGTCCAGCGAGAAACCCTCTCTAAGTCGGCCGGCGTGTTTATTTAAGGAGGCACTAATTTCCTTCAGCCCGGCTTCCCCGGCTTCAGTGACCCAATAATCACCTGTCAAGTGGCTTACACGGTGACAGACTGGGGGAGGGAGCACAGAGCAATGAGGAATCATCGCTCCAGGTGATTTTTATTATCCAAGAGGCGGTGGCAGACAGGGGAGTGATGGAAAAGTGTGGACATTGGCAACACATCTGTCTGGAGCTGGCTGTCCTGCGGGCAGACAGATGGGCTTTTTCAGCATGTTTCATCAGGAGAGGAACCTGCAACACAGCATGAAAGGGGAGAGGAGCACCAGAGGGTGAAGACCTGTCCAAGGGGGACAGGGGACCGCAGCATCCCAGCAGTCAGGTGGGGTTCAAAGAGGCTGTTTGATCTGGCATAAAAAGGGATTGGCAGGAGTTGAGCTGGAAGGGGCCCAAATCATTACAAATTTTAGCCAGGTTTGTGTAAGGAGAGTGAGCATGGACACTTGGGCCGTGCTTGTGAACTGGGGTGCACAGCCTGCCTGCCCTCTCTGGGGACATCTCTGGTGACAGGGGTTAGCAGAAGGGGATTTTCACAGAATGGGAAGGTCTGCTCATGTAGATCTTGGTTTCTTGTTAGTGGGACTGTTTTTACATAGCCAGGAAAACAGCTGGGACTAACTTCATCACACGTGGGTTCGGTAGCACCTTTCTTATCCTTTGGGAGCTTTGTTCCAGTCTGTAGGTCGGGATGGCTTTGAGGATCTTGCACCCCAGGCTCCAGTTCTGAACTGTCACTGCAGTGCAGTCCAAGCTGCTGTTTCCAGAGTCTATACCTGCTTCCCTTATCCACAGCCTCAGCAGTGAGGTGTGAGGCAAGAGGACTGTGAAGGCAAAGTTCCCTGGATGGTCCCTGGATAGATGCTGTGTTGTTTGCTGCTTGTACCATGCTCCAGTTCAGCAGATATTTTTTTATATTTTTTTTTCAAATTTACACCTCAATTTCTGCCGTGACCTTGGGAGACCGTGGTTATAAGTTATTTCTTTTTTCCTTCCCAACCATCCAGGGAAATACGTTCACATTTCAGGGCTGAATGTACCTTGGAAACAGATTTTATATTTCATTACCCTAGTCAGCACCTCTGAGAAGGTATGATAAGAAGTGAATTCTTCCCTTCCCTCTTATTTCTGGCAGGCAATGAGATATGAAAAAAAAAAAAAAAAAAAAGGCTGGAAACACCCCTTGATACTTTGAATTTATTTTTATGTGTCCCTCTGGACTTGATTTATCACTCTGCCTTAACTGGGGCTGTCAATGGACCTGACACCAGCACCTGCTCTGCTCCTCCTGTTCAGGTGCTGGGGCATCCTCCACCTCTGCTCCCAGCTCGCATTCCCTCAGGAGAATCCCTGCTCCTTCTGCTCTCTGCCACCCAGACTGCTTTTGTTTCCAACTGAACTGTGATTGGCAAACGCACAAATATAGATGTTAGCGTGAGTATTTACTGAAGAGATTAAGAGTGTCCTTTTTTTTTTGGCTACTTCTATCCCATTACCTGATATGGCTCCAGTTAAGCCCCTTTCTCCAGTCAAACGGGTGCTGTCCTGCCCTGCACCTGAGAGCAGGGCCTGGACTTTGACCTCCAAAGCTGGTTATTCTCCTTCGGAAGCTGAAAGAACAAGTGGGTTTTTACCTTCCTCCTGAGTCAGCCATGGGACAGGACGAGCTTGGCAGGTCACAGTGTCCCCAGTCTGATGGGAGTGGGTGTGTCTGGGCTGGCAGGACGTGGAGAAGTCCCAGAGCTGTGGAGGTCACGACTCCCAACCCCGCTGTTTGCTCTGCCGAGCCTTCGGCTGGGACCGAACATTGCATCTGGGGCTTGTTCATTCCCCCACTGTTCATTCCTCCCCCAGGCTATGTAGTTCTACACTGGCCCAAACTGCTGTGTGACTCCTAAGGAAAAAGAGGTTATGGGCTGACCTGTACAGCTTTTGCACAAATAGTCTCTGCTGGCACCCTGGTGGCTGCTTCCTCTGTCCCAGAACTTGGTATGCTCAGAGGAGCGGGTGCCACGCTGTGTTTTTGGGAGAGAGATCTGAAATACAGATCCTCCTCATCAGCCTGGGGAGATCACTTCTCACCCCTCAGTACTCCTGGCCGTAGCTGTGGTCAGGGCCTCTTTGTGCTCACACACATTTGGATCGAGTCGCCAGCTTTTCACCGTCCCAGGAAGCCCTTAATATTTCCATAATCTAAACCTAAATTGTCATTTTCCTCAAGTAAAACTTCCCCAGCTGTCCCCTGTGTAAAAAGCAAACTGATCTGGTCCCAGCCAAGAGGTTCTCCTGCTGAACTGCTATCAGTATGACAGAGCTTCTTCTGTCTGTGTCCTGCTGATGCCATTAGTATTGAAAAATATTCTGAATTACAACATGATCATGCTCCCACCTAGGTGGTCTGGCCTGCAGAGAGATGGTCCCAGGAAGGGCTACAGATACCTCACCCTCTCCAAGTGCCCTAATATTGACTTCTCTTCTGGGAAAGTTGTGTTTTTCCAAATGCAGAACTTGGGAAATTCCTTTTTTTTTTTTTTTTTTTTTTTGAGAATTTGGGGCTGGATGGGTCCTGGCTCAGATGAATTTTGGTGTTACTGTGCTGTAAGTACCAAACAGCCAAACAACTCCAGCGCTGCTTTGGATGCATGGATGTGTAAGTCAGGTAGATGTGGGTAGAAATAAAGGAGCGGAAAGATGGATAGTAGGAATGAAGGGGTGGATATGTGAGTAGAAAGATGAATGATAGACAGACCAAGGTCTTTCATTGTGTTACAGGGTCTCTTGTTCCACTTGAGGATCTGCTGTCTGGGACCTTGTTTAAGACTCCTGAAGCAAGGAGGGGAAAAGCTTTTGCCCGACCCCAGCAAGATTTGCTCAGTTACCACCACTGTGTCTCTGAATCCTGCTGCCTGTAATAGGATCTGGCCCAGGGGAGGGTGTTCTGACCCGGAGCAGAGCACACATTCCTCTCTTCAAAGCACCTGCCTTTCTCTTGGGTCTATTTCTGTCCTCCAGTGTCCTTTCATCCCCACTTCCAGGGGTTGCTGTGACTGTTTTCTGCTCTTCTCCTCCCCCACCACCTTGGTGTTAAATAAGCATTTTATTTTAGAGCAAGAAGACAGGGGTGAGCAGAAAGGTTAAACCAGTGACTCTGGCACCCAGTGAGGAACCATTCCCATCCACACTGGGGAGTGTATTGTTTTGACAGTTGTTTCAGGTTGCTTCACTTCCTCATTCCCCTTGGGGAGCTGGCAATATTATTAGATGTTGGTTTGCAGATGATTTTGCACATCTTCCCTCTGGTGCCTGCCTCATAAGGTTCTTCATAGCTCCCAGCCTGCAGTGTGACAGGGGGGACTGTGCTCTGTGCAATTCAACACAAGAGTTGGTGGGCTTGGGGCCACCAGCTCCAGGCCCTTTCTACTGCTGAGAGTGTCTGACATGGGGAAAGAGAGGACTTCATCCAAAGCATCAATCCTACACACAAGCTTAGCTCTGAACAGTGGATCCAAATACTTTTGAGGAGACCTAAAGATCTCCTGGAAGTTGTGGTTTGAGTTCAGACCCCACTGGCAGCAGATCTGTGACTTGTGTTCTGCCTGTTTTTTGGAGGGAAAGGGAATATGACTTTTGGCAGGGTGTGGGTGACCCAGCTGTTGGGGAAGGCAAATTCTGTGTGCCTGGGAAATAGTCCTGGGGAGAGGAGCAAGTGACAACAGGCAAGAGATGCTGGGGTGTTCAGCTGAGGGGCAGCTGGTGGCATGTCCGTTTTGCACATCATGGGGTCAAATTCATTCTTAAAGCATCTCTTTGGAGCTGACCTTAGGGATGCTTGTGAGGCATGGACTGCTGGCACTACCTCTGAGCCCTGTCAGCTGCCAGGAAGTGGGGTGACCACTGCCTGCTTGGGGAGAGAGTCCCTGGAGAACAGCTATTAGCCTTACCCTGCCTATTCATGGGGGAAAGGAAATATCACCTCCACCCTGTTCCCACACCAAGGCTTCAGCCATCCGGGATGTGGGAAGCACTTCTTGGCTTTGCAGGCTTTGTGGTGTGGCTTGTAGGTGCAGAAAAATTCTCCTCTTGGCAGGTTTTAACAGGGCTGGGTCTTTCTTCCCTCAGCTGTTCAGGCCACTAAGATCATTGTGAAGATCAGACTCTCCTATTCCCAGCTGACCACTTCAGTAGGCAGGTGCAGC